>CM071594.1:92920000-95752500 GCA_036435485.1 Saposhnikovia divaricata
TTTAAACGTCGGTTCTTAAAAAACCCGACACTTAAAACCTGTTTTTATGCGTCGGTCATTTAATTGGCCGACGCCAATAGTCAGACCAAATGTAGGGATGTTTTTGCTGCCCTTTCAACAAGGGGCACCTATTGAAATTGGCCTGACTCCCAAAGCACCCTGTAAAAAGTCTGCACAACCTCATGAACCCACTCATAAGAAGCTTCACTTGTTGACTTTCACTTTGACTAACATCCTTTTTGCTGCATCAAGTGAAAGTTTCTCCCTCAATACTCTCAAACCTACCTATAACACCAGTTTCCAAAGGTCTTTTCTTGGATTCTTTTATGGCTATTTGTTGGGATTTTGGTAGTCTAGAGAACCTGATTTAAATGAATGGTGTAGAATGTGGGTTAACTGAATTTGGGTCTAATCCAATTTCATTCAGAAGGGAGAAAGTACCAAACTCGGTTGATGATAATGGAAAATCAAGGTCGGGCACTTGATCAACCATGTGTTGTGTGAAACAAAGTGGAATAATTGCATTTAAATTTTGTGAATTTAGTGTTGCGTGTGTGTTCCTTTTCAAAACATTGCACTCCTCTGTTCGAGGGGCATCTTCAACAGTTCCACATAACAAATTAATGCATAACATAAGAAATCGAGGATAAACATGTATCTTCTTACTTAGGGCAGATTTGAGTTGTGCCATAAGCATCTTTCCTAGATCCACTTTATAACCATGGACAAGGGAATGAGTGAGTTTCTTGATGTAGGTGGGAATTCCATTCCAGCCAGAGGTCTTAGTTGAGAAGACCTTCACCATTGCATCAAACACCATGCTCCATTCTTTTCTTAAGTGTTTCCTGTCCATTTCTCCAGATGGATACCAATTTGTGGTACCTTCATCAGTAATAGGGCCAGAATACCCAATCTTCAAGAAAAAACTTTTCAGAGTATCATCATTTGAAAGCTCCTGATAGGATTCATTCTTCTTTAGCTCAGTTCCCAGGGCTTTGTTGAGGTCTTTGATAGTGAGGGTGTAGGCAGTACCATCGATTTTGAATTTTATTGGCTCACTACTAGCATTTCCATGAACAGATACTGTGTTCTAGAACTACTCAAGCCTGTCTAGGTTTAAAGTGGGAGTAAGAGTTATAGCTTGGCCTAGAGAGGAGTTGTTCATAAAGGAGACAAGCCTCTTGAAACATTCAACAGCATCATTAGCAGAGAAGATGCCATCAAAGTTATTTTGAGGAGTTTATTATTTGGATGCTATTTTTGTTTTAGGTTTTAGAGAGAAAGAAAGAGATTTAAAGTTTTGAGAAGAAGAGTTTTGGAAAGAGATATGTGTTTGTGTGATTGACAGTTGCTTATATGAGAATAGCAAACGTTTTTACTGAAAGAGGGGAAAGTGACTTCGTGTCTTAACCCACTAAAACAGTCACGTGGTGTCATGGGTAGTTACTTTTTACCGGTCTGTAAATCGTGGAGGTAAAAATCCCAATTGTAACGGTCCACTAAATTTTGACAGTAACCTGTGCGCTAGAACAAATCATCAGTAACTTTTTGGGATGACAGTAAGTTTTACTTGACAGTAACATTATCGCAAAAGCATACTATCATCATTAAGTATTTTAATGACAACATCCTTTATATACCCTTGACAGAAAGTTTTTCCTTACTGTCAAAAAATCAACTGTCAAGGTACACGGTGATATTTGCTTTTCTTGTTGACAGTAACTTATGCGAAAAAACTAACTGTCTAGAATTTAATGGATCCTTTCATTAATATACTTAATAATAATTAGCAAATAACGTATGAGCATTCTAAACAACAATATATTCAACTACACAGGGATATGATCAGTCAATCAAGAAATTAAACATCAAACAGGAAATAGACATTTAAGAATTAAGAATAAAAATTTCATTAATATTTTCAATAAACAGGTAAAGAAATACAATCAATTTTTCTTCTGTTTAAAAACATTGTTAAGAATTTCTAGTGTTTGTTTTCGAACTTCTTCTTCTATTTGCCCTTCCTTCTTAAGAAGAGCTTGGAGTTCTTCATCCTGTTTTAACCACTTAGCATCCTCTGTGGCTTTGGCTTCCTTCACCTTCTCCTCTTTCTCTTCGAGGACTTCATCAATCTTGTTGAACAGGAGTTCAACCTCCTATCTTTGTGACTCTTCGCACAAGATTTTTGGAATGTATTCGATTCATACTTTGTTATCCATTTTATTCTAGCCAGATCATGAATTGCCACATCATCATCATCTTCACATAATAATACTCATTTTTAATTCGGTTGACATGATTCTACAGCCTATTCCATCTAATTTTCGCAAGGAATCCAATTATGTAATCAATTTTAAGAACTGGCTTCAAATAAGTACTGAACGACTTGATTAAAAGTAGCAGGTTTTTCTTTTTTAAAAAAAATGTAATCACTAATTACTCTATTCATTAATAAAATCCATGTAACTAAATTTTAAACCAAAGAAACTAACATGCCACTAGTAAAATCAAGAGTCATCTCAAAATCTTTCACAAAAGTCACCAAGAACGTTAAGTAAGACCAACACATTCTTAATCTTTAAAGAAATCTTAAACAAACTAAAAGCATCTTTTAAAAATTAGACATGCAACAGGAAATCAAAAACCTTTAACAAATAGCACAAGCATCCAAATCCACATATTCCATAAATCCAATCCACCGAATCGCCATTTAATGGCTCACTTCCGGTGGTGGTGGTTCGGTGGAGGCTGGAATCGGCAATCACACTTACTTCCAGCCCCCCCCCCCCCCCCCACACCCAAATCCTTCGACAAAACACCTTATTTCTCCATTACAAAGCCACATCAGACAAAAATAAACTTTTAACAACACACCTTATTTCTCCATTACAAAGCCACACCTTATTTGGCTCAATACCTTGTAATCTAATCTCTTTCAACAAGAAACTGGTAGTACCCAAATTTAGTTTGGACATGAGACAACCGGTGCTTGGACTGGCTTGAGTGTCTAACAAATGTTAGGCCCAGCCAGAAGGCGACTCCGTACACAAGATTATGGGATGCACCTAATATAGAAGAAGTATTCTTGAAAAAGTAAATATGATTTAAACAAATTAGACATGGTTCTCAGTAGGTTTTATTTGTCTAGAACTAAAATTATGGTCGATTGTCATAACAATGGCAAAATATTTTGTGTGCACAATACATAATTTGATCGAGTATTGATACAAGAAAAATCTTGCCACGAACATTGATGAGTCGTAACCCTAGTGCAGTTCAAAAATTCAAGCACTCCTTCCAATTTCTTGCAGTCTACCGACGCCTAAACTTCCATTCCTCACAATAATCGAAGTCCAAATTGTATGGAAGATCGATTTCCTATCTAAAATTAAGTGATAAGTACAAAACCTTACATTTTTTTTTTTGCTAATTACAAAACCTTACATTTTATTTTAGAACACTTAAAATATGATATCGCAAGAAACTTCACATAATCGAAATTAAAAATGATCTTGACACGACAACATAAGAAAAATAATAGTTTTCTACCATCGAATAAACCACACCCTTAATATGTTACTTTTAAAATTAAGGTGAAAGGTGGGGTAAAACTTGTCAAAATTCGTAGTTTATATTTTTCAGCCGATAATCGGAATGATATGTATGATATATGCTGAACAAACAAAATAGGTTGCGTGATATTGACGTGAGGACTATATACAACTTGTAGAAACCTACAACCTTTTCCAAGGAAAGATGAGCATGATTGTTAAGTAAAAGATTTATACGTATTTAACATAACTACTCCTAACTAATTAACTATCTTGTAACGCAATCATCTAAGCAAAAGTTGTTGTTGATCATGCATGTTGTGCTCTTCTACATAGCACTTTTTTGGCGGTGGCTCTAAGTGGACACGTGGAGCTCACAAAGCAGTTGACTAAATCAAGATACGTTTTTAGATCATGACATGTCACCATATTGGAATTATTGCAGCATAGCCTAAGTTCTTTTCCCACGTCAGCATATAACCATTGCGTATTTTCAACGTGCGCGTGTAGCCAAGTAGGGACTAATCTAGCCGCCAAACTAGCAGTAGTTAGCTTTTCGTCTCCGTTCTTCATATTTTTCTCGCGTTTGTTGGTGTTGTGTTGATCTTCCTTGATCACGAAACCAGGTACCTTAGTAATCACATCGTTTGAGTTTACAATTCGAAGGATTCTAGTACCATTCTTTTCTAAATTATCGCTAAAAATCTTGTTTCCGACACGTGGACCCCCGAATGAAATAACAGTGGTGAGTTGTTTGAAAGTGGAACTTATGTCATATGCAGTGAGTGTAGCAAGGGCTGCTCCCAAACTATGGCCGGTGATGGTCAAGCTAAGAGGCTCTTTGTCACCGTATGTTTGAATTATTCGTGATATTTCCTCACGTATCGAATCTCGTAAGCTAGGACATGAGGTCGTTTTTGAGGTGTATAAGCTCAAGAATCCTCGTTCCACCATTGCCCTGCTGCTACTACTTTGGTCCATCTCATTTTTGCATGACAAAGTGGTTAATGTGACACGTAAATTCTCCATCCACTCAAGACACGTGACTGTTCCCCGTAAGGCAATCACCACGTCACGTCTCCCTAGCCTAGAAATCTCCTCTTTGTCAGTACATACAGCCACATAACCAATCCAACTGGACTGAGTCGAAACCCAACTTGGTGCCTTATCAATCCAACCTGGCATCTGAATACCTGACGTGGCGCGGAGGTTCTTAGTCACTTTGTACCCTATCCCACCAAGTCCACATTGAGTAAGCAATGAGTCTCTTCCATAACGACACGTGCCATATCTGCCCGCTGATGAATTATCAAATTCAAACGATCGATAAGCTGCCTCCACAAACCCGCCATACCTCAAAATTTCGCTTCTGAGATCATCGTCAAGTGGGTCAAGGAGACCATCCCAATTCTTGATGCCTTGATACTCCATCCACTTGTTGCTCAGTTTAGTCTCCCTATTCGAAACACTACACTCACCCGATTTAGATGGTTTCCAGGAACTCGTTATTTTTAAGTTACGAGAATCCAATCTAATCGTAGAATATTGCTTCGTTTCGACTCTCGAGACCACCATATTGCATGGCTTATGAAGAGCAAGCCTCATGGCTTGACCCAATATGGACCGGCCGGAATTTACACAAGTATATGTATATAGGCTAGGTAAGGAAAAATGTTTATTTGTGCATGTGTATGGGCGGGGGTAAGTAAGGTTCCCTGGTGTGTGGCTTGAATGCTAGATGAATTTGGACACTTAATTTCAAGCTTCAAGTCTTTAACATATATATAGTACCACGAGTGGGTGGGTTTTGAAAAAGACAGGAAGAAAAAGAGAGGACGGTGGAGTTATAAAGAGTTATAAAGTCACTAGCTACTTATATTGTAGCATAAAGGTAGTGGTGGCCTCTGAAAATGAAAGTTAGAAAATGCATATGGTGGCCGGACGGAGATTAATTGAACCTGAAAATACATTTAACGTGCTTATTTTCTACATTGTCGAAATCTTTTCTACCGTGTTTTAACAATTTCGTCAATTATTCGAAACATAAAAAAATTTTGGATCGAAAAATATCGTTAAATAAGTGTACAAGAATGTGTAATTCAGTCTTCATGGTGG
Source organism: Saposhnikovia divaricata (assembly GCA_036435485.1). Taxonomy (NCBI): domain Eukaryota; kingdom Viridiplantae; phylum Streptophyta; class Magnoliopsida; order Apiales; family Apiaceae; genus Saposhnikovia; species Saposhnikovia divaricata. The sequence continues at coordinate 92,925,667 of CM071594.1, forward strand.
TGGGAATGGGTTTAGTAGTTTTTGAAAAATAATGTACTTTTCCGTTTGAATACGTAGATTTTGGTAGATGTTGTTAGTAGGTTGACTCTAAACTTTCACCATCAATCACCTAATTGTTTAATTCGTATATAATAAATTTTGTAACCAGCATATGTACAGTAAATTTAGAAAATAATCTATGTTGAAATAATAGGTAAAATAAGAAGAGTGTTGGACTATAATCTAGTACATTGAAAGTGCATATGCTCACACGTAGCAGAAATAGTTTGGTAGACCAGTACGAGTACGTAGGGAGTGCGCACCTTTTCAACTTTATATCATTGAAAAATCTTTCAGATTACATTTATTCAAGTCGGACTAAATATTTTGATGATTTTGACTTGGACGGTTGGACTCATATCGCCGCATTTTAATTTTCACACCATGCATGTTTCTCTTTTGCTAAATTTGTACGAGTTTGTTCCACAACGGGAATCAACTTTTTGGATGTGAGAAACAAGACTGAGCTGAAAAAATTGTAACATTTTAAAATCAATTTCAAACTTAAATTGAATGGGCATTGGAAATTTATTATGATAGAAATAAAAATAGAGGATTTTGATATTTAGTTGCGATGGAATAAATTGAAAAGAACTAGAGACCCATCTTATTATCTTAATGTATAAGCACTACAATAAAAACCCCCCAAAACCTATCACTTAAAACATACCAAAAAAATTTGGTAGGAAATGAGTGAGTATTTCTTACCAACGTTCGAGTTGGTATGAAATGGTACGTGTGATGCCCAAATATTGTACACATTTTGACTGAAAAATGGCCCCACCTTCCACATCATCATCCCTCATATATTTTAAATTAATAAACAAATTCTGAAAATAAATAATAATGTAATTTTGCCAGGACCATTTCCTACCAGTTTTTGGTAGGAAATCAAAAGCTACCATTATTGGTAGGTTTTGACTATGATGGTACCCCCACCATGCACGTAAGTAGCCACGTATGTTTTCGCCAAAAATTTCGTGACAAAATTGAAATTCTCGCGCATATCAAAACCTACCAATATTACTAAGTTTCCGCCAAAAATTTGTTAAAAATTTGTTACCAATATTGGTAGGTTTTGGTAGTATTTTGTACCAATTAGGACCCCACCTTCCACATCATCATCCTTCACATTTTTCAAATTAATAAACAATTTCTGAAAAGTAATTTTCCCAGGGTCATTTCTCGTCAATAATGGTAGGAAATAGCCTTATCACGAAAAATAATATATTGTGGGAATATGCTTATATATAATTTGTATGCATATAACCGGATTGGATCCAAGCTCAGTGGTAAGATGCTTGTATATTGTGTGAGTGGTTGAAGGTTCGAATCCTAACGAACAATTTTTTTTTTCCTCTGGGCTATTTCCTAACACTATTAGTGGGAAATAGCCTTATCACGAAAATAATAATTTTCTTCATTTTCAAATTAATTTGATTATTTCTTGATTGAAAATGAAAATTTATCATTTTTTTCATATATATTAAATACATATAGTTCACCGTTTTCTGTAAAATGACATTTTTTTTGATATATTTATAATTATTAGTGTTAGGTCCCAAAGTATCGTAGAGGGGGGTTGAATACGATACTACAAAATAAAAATTTTAATTCCGAGAATATATCTTTATTGATAATAAACTCGAAGGGGTGTTACAACTTCTAATACAATGGATTAGCTTCAAAACCTGAACACTCCTAAGGATAGTATAGGCACGAGGACCTTCTACCCGACACTTCCTGAAAGCGGGCTAAGCCGACTTTCCTACTAGATGGACTGTCTATCAGCTTACACTCCTAAGGATAGTTTAGGCACGAGGACCTTCTACCCGACACTTCCTGAAAGCAGGCTAAGTTGGCTTTCCTACTAGATGGACTGTCTAGCAGTTTACACAGAGAATATATAAGAGAGAGAAGAGAGAGTTGTGTGTTGAGGTGAGTTTTGAAATGAAATACAATAGGCCTATTTATATATTATAGAAAGTCACTATTTGACACTATCCAACAACCCCCAAATAGTAACCGAGCACTATTCCAACAACCCCCAAATAGTAACCGGACACTATTTCACCAACCCCAAATAGTAACCGGGCACTATTACACCAACCTCAAATAGTAACCGTGCATAGTAACTTTGTATAGTAACTACGCATAGTAATACTATTTTTTTGTATCTCTTGGGCTTCTTTCTTTTGTTTTATTCTGCTGTTTTAATTCAACTCTTGAAATATTATGTCTGTCCTTGATCGTCAATAGGCTTTGGCAATTCTTTCTGTAAATTAATGTGTCGATCCTTCTCGTATGTGCTGACACTTAGTGCGCTGGTCTGGTTCACAAGTGACTAGCACTGATCTTGATCTTCACACCTTCGTTACATTCCAATTGATTAGGCTGTAGCAGTATCTTCAAATTATGCAAATACATGGAATCTTTTTGGCTCTTCAATAGAATCATCTGTACATCTTATTCTGTCACTGAGGCTTGAACATGTTAATGAACTTCTTTCAGCGACTTGATCCTTGTTGGTGCCTGTTCTTCAAATTTCACGATTCCTGTATAGATTTAATAATATTTATCTTTTATCCTAGTTGAGTTACATATATCCTCTATTACATATTAAATTACATTATGCTTTACAATCTCCCCCTATTTGATTGTTAGGGTTTGACAAGCAAATCCCTAGAGGATAACTCAACTAATACAACAAAAATAAAATACAAAGATAAATAATATTAAAGCACATTCTGGATCATATTTATACATTTTCCAAATTTCTAAAATTAACCAAGTTTAAGACAATTGTTCCTTTAGACTGAACATATCTTCAAGTTTGCCTTTGCTTTCTTTCCACATAGCACTAATATTCCCATTAGCTTTTCTTTTCCCAAAATAAAGTTAATTCCGTGTCAACAACTTTTTCCTTGCCCTTATTACGCCTAGTAGCTTCTTGCCCATCCACCTTCTCCCCCTCAGTTGGGTTATCCTCCAGAATAATAGGATGTGGAGTTGGTAAATTGGACCAAGCTGTCTTCACCAAGGAATTAATTACATGACTAAACTGGGCTGCCATGGAACTTAATTGAACCTGGAATGCATCATGTTGAATAAGTTGCAAATTTTTGATTTCTACAATGGACTTATAGATATTTGACAACTCTTTCTCCATTGTTTGGACCCGTGTAAGGAGTCTGTTGTATTCCTTTCTAGTTACAGGTGCATATGGTTGAGTAGGTTGCTCACTCATACGTTCTGCAGGTGTTTCACTCAACACTCTATATTCACTCGGTTTAGTGGTTTGGGTTACACTTACATGTTCTGTTTGTGTTTCCCTCAACTCTCTTCCAGAGCTTCCACCGAGATGTGTACCTGCAAATGAAATCATCCTAGCCCCTTTTTCAGAGGTCATAGATGGTGCAATGAAAGTTTGTGAGCTTCCATCCTCGCGTGAAGTGAGTTGCCGACCACTAGTAAAGAGTGGTAAATCTCGAAAGATATCCAGAGATTTTCCTTCTGGGAGGTTAAACTTGAATCGATTAAATGGCAAAAAACCCAAGTTTTCCTCGACTGTTTGTGAAGACACTTGGTTCATAAAAGAACCACCTACCGATGGATCTTTCCGTAAAATGGAAGATTCACCAGTAGTTATTGAGGTAGGTAATTCCACCTCGGATGCCTGTGAAGGCATTTGATCTTTAGAAAGATCATCAACCACTCTTATGTTCTGTGAAATGGAACTCAAGATAGTTGCTCCCGTCAATTCAACCTCATTTACATTTTCACTCATTGGATATGGAAGAATTCTTTCACTAACAGTTGCCGTTACCTCAGGTTCATTGGTGTTAGGCCGAATACACACTAATAATCAATATTAGATGAGAGAATAACAATTAAGATGATTATGCACTTTAAATCTTCTGGTATTAAAAACCCTCTTCGTGATGTAAACTATCACAAAGAGCTGCTAGGTTACAATAAGAATGAATAATTCCATTGTTCGATACCCTTCTAGGGTTAACCTATCTGTATATATAAGAATACAGCTTCGATACAATCTCTAATTGATATTCCTAATAAACAGCTATACAATGATATCAATTACAGATTGTCACACGTCTCCTAAGTCAACTCGATCTCTTTGATAGCTATCCAATCTTCAAAGATCTCGGTTCCATATCAATCTTCAATTGATCTCTAATATCTTCTATTGACTTCGTACGCGCTGCTTCTTGACAGACTTTACTTGTAAGAACCCAGATTTTGGGTGGAATTAAAACTTTTATGTATTTAATGATGTAAGAATGAATAGTGGTTACGGCTACAATGTAATAGTTGATATTTGGAAAGAATGAATGGAATTCGACTTTATTATTTCTATGTCTTGAAGAATGCTAAAGGGTGACAACATAGGTAAGAATAATCTATCTCCTAAGGGAATAAGATATGGCAATTCCAAGCAGGAGAATATTCTCATGTCATCCAGATCGATAACGATTAATCCAGTAGTTCCGTAAAAAGGTTAAGGAACGATTGAAAGAGAATACGGACAATTGTACAACCCTAAGAGAAAAAGTAAAGAATAAAGAATGAATAGTGTTTTGGTGGGAGTATAGAATAATATGAGACGACACCATATAGAAGTATTCGGAACGGATTTCCGAGTTCGTATTAGTGATCCAGGGGGAAAATAATTGTATGTAAAAGCTGTCGGATTCTGAAAAACCGCACTTTTATTTTCTCCGAGAGTTCCCTGGACACTGATAGCCCTAAGTATTTAACGAATGGATTTAAGGAATATAAATTGGAAAGTTAGAAAGAAAGATGGAGAATGATAGTATTAATATTAGAAAGATTCCCGGTAAACCTTAATTAGAAATCCGTGAAATATTCCTACGAACGATCAATCGAAACGAGCAATAACCGGACACAGAAATAAGCAGAGGAAGCAAGAGTCTTGTGCAAGCTACTAGAATAAATATCTAGTAACCAAGTGGGCAAGAGTAACTAGATTAAATGGGAACATAACTAGTACTTAGAAATCAAAACACTTGGTTAGTTTTTAACCATGCAAATCACAACACTTGTCCCTTGGATTGCATCATATATGAGCAAAGCACTTTAATAAAGTAGCTTTATGCTAGATATTATCATCAATAATGCATTTTGGACAAGGATGAGATCAAAGCAAGCAAAACAAACTCCATTCCTCTCATTCTCTCAAACTGTCCAGCAGAAACACTCTCCAAAGACAAATTCATATCTCCATTTATATCCATGATAAAATCACCAAATTTTAACCATAGCCTCTTCACTCCATGGGTAATATTCGCTCAAAATTTCATGTCCAACAAAGTAGTATAGCCTAGTCAAATCCATGCTCAAAGTTGAAGAAGCCAAACTGATCTGTGCTTGACAGTTTCTGTCCAGAGGAGAAAGGGGGCTCAAAACCCTAGCTAGGAAGCTTCAAATCTGATGATCTAGGACTCAAAACAAAGCTTATGAAGAGGCCAAGATGTGGTAAAAATTTGAGAGACAAACTCTTATTTTTCTATTTTCTATGATTTTTACAAAAGTGATGATGAATAGTAACCCTTAGAAACTAACTTTGTTTTCTTGGTTTTCTTTGTTGCTCTAAGCTATATTAAGGTGATCCAAGGACTAGATCAAGGCTTGTTAGACTCCTAGACACACCAAGGAAGGTATAACTCTCTTGAAACCCTAGGTTTTACTTTAAGTATATGCATGATCTTGATGAGTTTTAGTATAGTTATGATATTAGCATTGTTATATGCTTGATTAGCATGATCTTGTAGTGGTTGAAACATATGATGATTATAAGGATGAAGTGATATGATCTTGGACAGATTTGGATGAGAATCATGTATATAAGATGTGTATTATGCCCGGTGTGGCTTGGTTTTGATGTTATAATTTTTGGAACGCTCGATTTATAGCCGTTATAATGCCGGAATTTCGTTACACCTTGAAACTCGTGCATAGCAGTAGTTATAATTCACTGATCTGGTTAAGTATATAACATACCCTTGTAGATCTCGAGTCGTAGATCATTTTGGAAAAATAATCGGATCAAACGGACTTACGGTTTAGGATTTACGGCCGATTTACTAAAAGTAGTTCGAAACCGTAAGTACGAATTCGTAACTGCAATTGAACCCCCTTAACATGAGTAATTCGGTTTCTAATCTTGGTAAATAAATACTAGAGGTCATAAGGAAGGTATGAGAGAAAACCACATGTCAAACGGATCGTTTTCCGATTTTATAAAAATGTTGGAATCGAAGTTAAACGCGAACGAACACCTAAAAACCCGCTTGATTATAACTTCGGTAAAACACTTAGAAAACGGGCGATAAAACTCGGAGTATAATATTGATTCGTAACGATCGACTTTAGAACTTGTATGACTTAAGTATGTCCCAAGTGTAAGTACAATGACATGTCGTATTAACGAAAAAATGTCGGGTCGGATCGATGATAAAAGGAATCCACTAAAAGGGGTATAACGAGATAACTCGAGAACGTGTTTCGATTTAAGTATAACTTAACTTTTAAGATGTTAAGTGATTAATCCCGAATGCCTTGGCTATTTATAGATCACCAAGCTGACCCGGGACCCGCTACCACTACCCCTTACCATACTCGACTACCAGGCAAGTTTCAATTCCCTTCTTTTAGGCTGTTGTTGTGATTGAATATATATATATATATATATATATATATGTTTTCTGTTATACATATGCCATAGCATGCATGCCTACTTTCAAGTTATATCGTTATGCTTGTTCCCTGATTGTTTATTGGCTTATAAATTAGATAGCTAACGTATCAATTATAAGCCGGTTATTGTAAGACCCTCATAGAAGGGCGTATCCATCTTATTCATCAAATATAGACCGGGAGTCAATATTTCTTGACATATCGAGATTACCTCGAAAGAAAATATCTAAGTAAATATTTTCCATTATTCGGGCAACGAATATTATTTGAATATTCGTTCGAGATTATTTATTTAACAATCCCTACTTCAAATAATTATTTGAACGTAACTATTCGACGAATAATATTTTTTAATATTCATTCAGAGTCGAATTATTTATCGATTATTATTTCGAATATTCTTCTAAAGGTTGGACTACTAAATGAATATTATTTGGATATTCATTTAGAATATTATTCATTAAATGAATATTACTTTTGAATATTCATTTAAGATAGTAATTACCTGATGAATATTATTTTAATGTTCATCTGAAGCTTGATTTATTTATCGAGTCTTATCTCGAATATTCCTTTAAAGCTTGGATTACTAAATGAATATTACTTGATATTCATTTAGAATATTATTCATTAAATGAATATTACTTTTTCAATAAACATTTAAATTCCTAATTAATTATGAATATTATTTTGAATATTCATCCAGGGTTCTATTTAATCATCGAATATTATTTTAAATATTTTAAATATTCCCTTCAGGTCTTATTAATTAATGAATATTATTTTGAATATTCATTTGAATATTTAATTATGCAATAAATATTCTCTCGATATTTCTTCAAGGATTATTTGAGAAATACTCTGATTAAAGATATTCTTTCATATTCCTAAATATTCTGTAAAATATTTTGATTCAATAAATATTCTCTGAATATTTATTTCATACTTAGAATAACCTCGATAAGGTTTATCTTCTTCGATTATTACAGAAAATATTTCGGAGTCATATTTTTATTAATCACATATCAAGAAAGGTTCTCAGACATCATTCTTCTTTGAGTCTATCTCCCTAATAATAAGGGAACCTTACCTGGAAAATGTTAAGTATCTTGTCGACTTCCCGGTCATAAAGTATTCTCTTCACTCTCAACTCGGGTGCTATTGACTTATTAAGTCGTTGTTTACCTTCTCATCTTTCGAGGGGTAAGATTGTTGGAACTAGTTGAGATTCGTTACCAAGCAGTAGCTTGGAAGTTATTGGTGAATTTTCCTTTCCAACTAGATACGACTACTTTGTGGAGTCTTATCAACAAGTATTATACTTGGGGAAAGGGGGACGAACGTTACATTCAGAATCATGAATTCTATTTGAACTAGGAGTCGTGTAAGAGGCCGAGTAGCGCCGGTCCATCCCCTTTGGCCCAACCGTGGGCCGGGGAGAGCTAGTAAGGCGGTAGACAAGTAAAGCCGTCAGTTCTTCCTTCTACCGGTAGTAAATCTAATTTGAGCTGTACGATCTCGACTGATCATCAAGATTGGAACAGCGGGCGCGGTGAATACTCCATCATTGGTTCATCATCCAAACTTATTTATTTCCTGCAACATGATTATTGTTGGCAGAGCTGGAAAAGTGTTCATAACTGGAATTGCAATATTTTCATGCAAGTTCCTCTTTTTAATGACAATGAGAATATCTCGCTTACTTTTGATGTAGCAGATATTTCTACAAACAAATACTTTGAGTTACCTGGTAACTTCATCCTTTATATTATACTGGCAATAACTTCATTAAGGCATGGCATATGATTTCAAAGGATATCTTGAACTACTGTATATATGTATCACTGTTCAGTTATATTATTGTTGGTGGGCTTTCGCTCACCCTTGCTTTGTTCATATTATGTCACAACAACAGCTAGGGCAGATGGCTCGCGTCAGGCGCACTCGGCGCAAGCGGGTTACCCGACCCACCGGACTCCCCGCTGAGTAGCTAGTCGTCATTGCTGAGGTAGCATAGTTAGACAGCTTTTGTTTCCTGTTTAACTATATGTATAATTAATGTAATCAACGGCAAAACTTTTAAACTTATGATGTTATCGTTTTGGGATTGTAATAACTTTCATTCGTAAACCCCTTTTATGTAAGACTTATTTCAATTTCATCTCTGGGACTATAACTGTGTGTGTGTGTGTAAGTGGATATTATTGTGGGGTAATAGCATGCTACTTATTGATTTTGGACTCAAGTCAAGTATTGTGTATAAGTTATGAGACAGTAACGACCCGATCCCGGACCCCGGATCTGGGGGTGTTACAGAAGTGGTATCAGAGCGTACATTATAAACCCCAGAGATGAGGCGACGTTAAAACAATAAATTCACTAAGATAATAAGAACTCTTGCCAAGTTCATAGTCGGACTACTTAAGGTAGTTATGACGTATAAAACCCTTATGGGAACTCTTAAGTATCATGATAGTAACTTAGCTCGATATCGTATCGACAAATAAGGCGACAGACCTTGAGGCATAAGAGCAGCAGCGCGATGATGCTTTATGTGCTGAAGATCAGCGGGTAAATTTGATGGAGTACCCTACTGGATACCCTGAAGAGGTTCTAGCAGATAAGGAAAATCCTGTTAGGATAAGGAGCTTACCCTCGAGGAATGAGGGCTACAGCCAGAAAGACTGAGATGATTAAGGTATAGTGCTCAGAAAAGTGAGCATAAAGCGCTGAGCTATTAGCAAGAGAACCAAAGATTCATGTTGGATTCGTAGCCGGACTACTGGATGTAGTACCAGCGAGTAAGACGGATTGGAAGAATTACTTGAGATCTTATACGGGAATAGACGAGAATCCTCAGAGACTTTCATATTAACGAAGAAAGAGCTAGAGGGATGTATGATTATCAAAGACATCGATTTAGGGCGAGAAGCAGAGTCCCTAGAAATAGTTGAGTAGGAGGCAGTAAGTGCCATATCATTTGACAAATGAATTAGTATGAATATTGTTAGTAATAATTCGCCATGAGAAGGCAGATGTCATAGGTTGTAATTTATGGAACCAAATTGAGGTTGATGAAGTTGTTTTATTCAGGAAAATGTCCATTTTATGAATGAATCAGTTAGAATGTGAAAACATTGGGAAGTGACAGCATGATTGGATAAAGTTATATAAGGAAGTAGTAAGCAAGACAATGATCTCAGAACCTACCGGAAGATAAGACCAGTGAGTCAAGATGAACTCGTAATGAGACTATTGTCAGAGACTAAGTATAGGGTTAATTTAACTCAGTGAAATGATGAACCAGAAACGTTAGATGCATGTGACTCAGAGGAATATTAAATTCTTTCTTTTCGTTGAATGGATTATAGTAGTTACCTTAAGTTTACTCCGACGCGGAATTATAATGGATCAAGTAATACGATCAGTAGTTAAAGAGAAAAATGTGAGAAAATCTTCCTGGAGCTAAAAGATGAAATTGGTAATGACCAAGAGTTGACATTGCTTAATGGAAAAAGGAGACTTTGTGCTTCCAACGACGCTTCGCATAAAGGATTATGATGTATGCTTGCGCAGCACGACAAAGTACTTGCGAATGCATTCGAACAGCAAGGTCCACCAGATCGGATGGCCTTAGTAGTGCCAATTTTGTGGGACAACCAACTCCGACGGTAATGTTCCTTCTGAGACTAGTAGTCAGGTAGACTGACATTTGGTAATACTGAATATCAGGACGTATGGGTATCAGGACGTATAGGCATCAGGACGTTGCGACAAGTTTCAGTTTAAAACTGTTGATTCCCTTCTAAGGGATATATATAATTGGTTCCTCTCCAGGGGTTAAACTTTCAACCTGATGACGATTATTTCGTTATTTATGACTGCCTACGATTCTACCTGCTTCGAGATTCATTAAACTATTCTTCAGGTTTTGAAATCGGTCTCCTTAATGTTACCAGTAGATGGATAGATTGACCAAAATTTCCCTAATTCTGGGAAGAATTTCAACGAATTTTGGCAAACCTTGTCTTTCTGATTATCACAGAACATCATGGAAGATAGTAGAAATTGGGGCGAACCCCGTGAATTGGGTAAAGTAACCGCTATATGGGTTGGTGGACAGACCCTGGTTATCGCGATTGATTGTAGAAATACAATGATGAAGTGAGATTGGACGAAAACAGAAAATGTAAGTAAGAAACCAGCCGGACTGAGAAACTCCAGGATTGACTTAAGTGAAAAGGTTGTTATGCCAAGAATGGTAAGCTTGCGTGGCACGTGGGAGTGATAAGAATAGTTGAAAAGATAAAAATAGAGGAAAGGTTACCGGAGACGGCGCTGAGTAGCCGATTAAGACTTATATGAAGTAAAGTTTTGGAAAGGTAGAAAGGTATCAAAGAAGAAGGCACTATGCAGCAATTGCTAGAAAAGTAATGCTATTAGCCAACCCCTAAAATCATATATTTTTATTTTAGTGTGGCCAGTTGAGGCCAAGTCACAAAGGACTATCAAGTGACTAGACCAGCAATGAAAGGACAAAGCAGGGTTGCTTCTAAGTAAGCACCTACTGCAAGGGCTTCTGATATGACGGAAATATTAATGAGATTGTAGGAATCTTCTACTGAACACTTTGCAACCCATGTTTGGATTGGGAATTTACTAGACTTTTGGAATGGGGTCACCCGTACTAAAGTGATTCATGTGTATATGATCGTCCAAGATTACGAAAAAAAAAATGGAAGTATAATGACTTGAGATGTATGGTGTTAGGGTATCATAAATACCATGAATATATTATGACTAAGGAAAGTAAACAACGAAGGTTTATGAAGAGAGTATAGAAATGGTCAGAGATGGATCAGTATGCTGTAGAAATTTCGTCTAAGGCAATTACCTTTGAGAAGAACGATAAGTACTAAGAGATTCACGTTGAACTCGACTCGACCAATATCTCCCAGAACATCCTTGCTACCAGTACCAAGTTCTGTAAGAGAGCAGATAGACATATGTTGTCTTTTGGAAGGTCAAATAGGCTGACAACTATCTGAAAGAAGAGGTTAGCATTAAGCCACCGATCGATTATCAAATGAGAATGATTGAGAAGAGACCCTTATTAAGGATACATGATTTGATTGCCAAGTACAGGACGCAAGAATTCCTTGGAAGTTGAATTAAGGATAGGATATCCATAAATTAAGACAAACCCTAGGGAATGCACAAGGGATGGCATTAACCCTAATAACGACATTATGAATTCAAATGATATGTGTTGGACTTGCTAAGGCAACAATGACCGGTAAGGATTATTAAAAAGAGTTCTGGAAAGAACATAGATAGAATTATTAGAGTATTGATCAATGACGTTTTAATATACCCTGTACCTAGAAAATACAGGAGGAATGATGAGGACGACCTAAGAAACCTTACAAGAAAAAGTTAATATTCTGAGTTTCCAACTAGAAGTTTGGAAGAGAATGTAAGACACAGTAGCAATATACCAGATGATGCATGTATGAAACCCTGAGAAAGTATGGATTGAACCTATAAAGGTTGAGATTATCCTAAGATAAGGAAAGAACTAAGAAAAGAAGTATCCTAAGTAGGAGTGGGAATAAAAGTGATAAAGTTCCCACGGGTAGGTGGAAGCAATGACTTATGGAAAAAAAAAAGGACTGATAGATATATTTTTCTCCTTCAGCAGAGCTTAAGGGAGAATGCTTTCACCCAACAGTGATGAGAATGAGGTAAAAAAAAATGAATTGAAAGGTATTCAGAGAACAAGGATTACCAGAAACTATTATTATTAGGAAAGGCCAATGAGGTGGCCGACAGTCTAAGTATAAAGGAATAATTACAAATGTTCATACCGAAGAAACAGAATGATATTTGGAAGGACCTTGAAGGTCATATCGGAATGGAGGAATTTACATTCCTTCTGATGATTGTGCAAGAATCGACGGTAATAGTAGTTTAAGTAAAGATTCGATTCCTGATGGGTCTTAAGCATATTACATACCTTAGAAGGTCCCGTTTTGAGGCAAACCAGGACCATGATACAAAAATTGACGAAGTAAACCATTAAGTTTCCAGTCTTTTATGGAAGATGCATGAGTAATAGTTTCATCAACCTGACTTAGCTGCGATGCTTGAAACTCTTCTGCAATTTTATCTACTTCATGTAATATCTACATCAAGTTCAGGAAGTGTTCCTTATGGATAATGAATAGTGATTACTTTGTCTCCCTAAAGGATTGAAACCCGTACGGTTAGCTATTAAGGCACTACGTAAGCAATAAGCGATGGTGATTCTTCTAAGAAAGTAGATGACAACGTAAAGATAAAGAAAGTGCTGCTATTGATAAGCTAAATGGCATGTTGATGAATGACAAGCAAGTTTGTGTTAGTGTACTTCTGCGCAAACAAGATAGAGAATATGAGGTTGATGATTCATGATGCTAAATGTATTCCCGTGGGAAAAAAAAATTAATGAGACTTAGAGAGAAGGGCAGTTGAGCCCGAGACTTATTAGGCCACCTGAGAGTTTAAAAGTGTTCAGAAGGTAGCATTCGAGCCAGTTTTACCCCCAAAGCTTATAGCATGGTAGTAACGTGTTTCATGTGGCAAAGCTACACCAGTAAAATGCAGATGCTCAACAGATGATAAGAGTGCGAGCAGGTAGGTGTACGACCTGGTCTGACTTACGAAGACAACCTGTGAAAAACCGCGGGTAGAAAAGAACAAGTGATGAGAAACAAGTTGACAGAAGTAGATTATATTGGATCTAAGCTAAAGAAATCGGCCAGATTCATTTCGGAGCTTTTGAATTTGAAATAATGTGATGATTATAGAGTAAATGTGACGGGATACCAATAAGGAGGTGCCAAGTGCAAAAGATACCTCAATAAAGAGATGAAGGTGGAAGTAAATAACAGAAGTAAATAAGAATCAGATAATAAGAAGGATGTGATTGATAAAGAAAAGACTGGGAAAGCAACTATGGAATGTGAAGCAAGGAATATTATGAATGGAATAATAAATGGGTTTTCTGATGAATTCTCGGGATGACAACCTGATAGTGTTAATATTCTAGATATGAAAAAGCTAGTAGCGTGACATGGAATGTCAGTAACAATGATGTCAAGCGAGAAACCTAAGATTTAACCTAAAAGGTTGAAGGAATTTTCTGGAGTGAGCGTTGCTAAGGTTGAACCAGAGTATAGGTCCATAGAATAGTGGACAAAGCAGCAAGATGTTTTGACACATGAGATTGCGATCAAATGGTATTGGATATAATTATGATTAATTTCTTCTTTGATGAACCTCTATAGTCTAGAGGTAAATTCTGAGTATGATATTTTACAGTCATGAAAACCTTCTATAATCCTTTAGAACTCTTTTCTTTTCTTCTCTCTTATTCATCTTCTTTATGAATTGAGAAGAACAACCCTTTAAGGAGGGGAGGTACTGCTACGTGACTATCTGTCTATGTGATAGAAGTCTAAGTGGAATACCCTAACTTGTTTAATTGCTTGTCAAGTACTAAAGGCTGGCCCCCTTCTGTACTAGCTATGCAATATAACAAATGTTCACTTGATCATAGTGATCTCTCAATAAATCTTTCCACTTCTCTATATTGATCGAGATTGCAAAGATTAAAGCGACAGGAAATGCACAGTGCGAGTGAGGTTACCTCCAAATTCGCAGTGGGATAGTGATACCAATGCTACTGCAGATACCAATAAGGAAAATAGTATATGACTGGGTAAGAGCATAACCCGAATAGTGTGTTGTACGAAAAGTAGCAGAGGTTAATGAAAAAGGATAAAAGAATGTATTGTAGCACTAGTAAGATGTGCTGAAAAAGGATTGGGATTGATTAAGGATTGACTGGGAAACTGGAAAGTGAAATAACCCACGAGTACTCAATTGTCTTCTACCTGATTCCGGGACGGAATCCTTTTAAGGAGGGGAGACTGTAAGAACCCAGATTTTGGGTGGAATTAAAACTTTTATGTATTTAATGATGTAAGAATGAATAGTGGTTACGGCTACAATGTAATAGTTGATATTTGGAAAGAATGAATGGAATTCGACTTTATTATTTCTATGTCTTGAAGAATGCTAAAGGGTGACAACATAGGTAAGAATAATCTATCTCCTAAGGGAATAAGATATGGCAATTCCAAGCAGGAGAATATTCTCATGTCATCCAGATCGATAACGATTAATCCAGTAGTTCCGTAAAAAGGTTAAGGAACGATTGAAAGAGAATACGGACAATTGTACAACCCTAAGAGAAAAAGTAAAGAATAAAGAATGAATAGTGTTTTGGTGGGAGTATAGAATAATATGAGACGACACCATATAGAAGTATTCGGAACGGATTTCCGAGTTCGTATTAGTGATCCAGGGGGAAAATAAGTGTATGTAAAAGCTGTCGGATTCTGAAAAACCGCACTTTTATTTTCTCCGAGAGTTCCCTGGACACTGATAGCCCTAAGTATTTAACGAATGGATTTAAGGAATATAAATTGGAAAGTTAGAAAGAAAGATGGAGAATGATAGTATTAATATTAGAAAGATTCCCGGTAAACCTTAATTAGAAATCCGTGAAATAGTCCTACGAACGATCAATCGAAACGAGCAATAACCGGACACAGAAATAAGCAGAGGAAGCAAGAGTCTTGTGCAAGCTACTAGAATAAATATCTAGTAACCAAGTGGGCAAGAGTAACTAGATTAAATGGGAACATAACTAGTACTTAGAAATCAAAACACTTGGTTAGTTTTTAACCATGCAAATCACAACACTTGTCCCTTGGATTGCTATATGAGCAAAGCACTTTAATAAAGTAGCTTTATGCTAGATATTATCATCAATAATGCATTTTGGACAAGGATGAGATCAAATCAAGCAAAACAAACTCCATTCCTCTCATTCTCTCAAACTGTCCAGCAGAAACACTCTCCAAAGACAAATTCATATCTCCATTTATATCCATGATAAAATCACCAAATTTTAACCATAGCCTCTTCACTCCATGGGTAATATTCGCTCAAAATTTCATGTCCAACAAAGTAGTATAGCCTAGTCAAATCCATGCTCAAAGTTGAAGAAGCCAAACTGATCTGTGCTTGACAGTTTCTGTCCAGAGGAGAAAGGGGGCTCAAAACCCTAGCTAGGAAGCTTCAAATCTGATGATCTAGGACTCAAAACAAAGCTTATGAAGAGGCCAAGATGTGGTAAAAATTTGAGAGACAAACTCTTATTTTTCTATTTTCTATGATTTTTACAAAAGTGATGATGAATAGTAACCCTTAGAAACTAACTTTGTTTTCTTGGTTTTCTTTGTTGCTCTAAGCTATATTAAGGTGATCCAAGGACTAGATCAAGGCTTGTTAGACTCCTAGACACACCAAGGAAGGTATAACTCTCTTGAAACCCTAGGTTTTACTTTAAGTATATGCATGATCTTGATGAGTTTTAGTATAGTTATGATATTAGCATGGTTATAAGCTTGATTAGCATGATCTTGTAGTGGTTGAAACATATGATGTTTATAAGGATGAAGTGATATGATCTTGGACAGATTTGGATGAGAATCATGTATATAAGATGTGTATTATGCCCGGTGTGGCTTGGTTTTGATGTTATAATTTTTGGAACGCTCGATTTATAGCCGTTATAATGCCGGAATTTCGTTACACCTTGAAACTCGTGCATAGCAGTAGTTATAATTCACTGATCTGGTTAAGTATATAACATACCCTTGTAGATCTCGAGTCGTAGATCATTTTGGAAAAATAATCGGATCAAACGGACTTACGGTTTAGGATTTACGGCCGATTTACTAAAAGTAGTTCGAAACCGTAAGTACGAATTCGTAACTGCAATTGAACCCCCTTAACATGATTAATTCGGTTGCTAATCTTGGTAAATAAATACTAGAGGTCATAAGGAAGGTATGAGAGAAAACCACATGTCAAACGGATCGTTTTCCGATTTTATAAAAATGTTGGAATCGAAGTTAAACGCGAACGAACACCTAAAAACCCGCTTGATTATAACTTCGGTAAAACACTTAGAAAACGGGCGATAAAACTCGGAGTATAATATTGATTCGTAACGATCGACTTTAGAACTTGTATGACTTAAGTATGTCCCAAGTGTAAGTACAATGACATGTCGTATTAACGAACAAATGTCGGGTCGGATCGATGATAAAAGGAATCCACTAAAAGGGGTATAACGAGATAACTCGAGAACGTGTTTCGATTTAAGTATAACTTAACTTTTAAGATGTTAAGTGATTAATCCCGAATGCCTTGGCTATTTATAGACCACCAAGCTGACCCGGGACCCGCTACCACTACCCCTTACCATACTCGACTACCAGGCAAGTTTCAATTCCCTTCTTTTAGGCTGTTGTTGTGATTGAATATATATATATATATATATATATATATATATATATATATATATATATATATATATATATATATATATATATATATATATATATGTTTTCTGTTATACATATGCCATAGCATGCATGCCTACTTTCAAGTTATATCGTTATGCTTGTTCCCTGATTGTTTATTGGCTTATAAATTAGATAGCTAACGTATCAATTATAAGCCGGTTATTGTAAGACCCTCATAGAAGGGCGTATCCATCTTATTCATCAAATATAGACCGGGAGTCAATATTTCTTGACATATCGAGATTACCTCGAAAGAAAATATCTAAGTAAATATTTTCCATTATTCGGGCAACGAATATTATTTGAATATTCGTTCGAGATTATTTATTTAACAATCCCTACTTCAAATAATTATTTGAACGTAACTATTCGACGAATAATATTTTTTAATATTCATTCAGAGTCGAATTATTTATCGATTATTATTTCGAATATTCTTCTAAAGGTTGGACTACTAAATGAATATTATTTGGATATTCATTTAGAATATTATTCATTAAATGAATATTACTTTTGAATATTCATTTAAGATAGTAATTACCTGATGAATATTATTTTAATGTTCATCTGAAGCTTGATTTATTTATCGAGTCTTATCTCGAATATTCCTTTAAAAATGAATATTACTTGATATTCATTTAGAATATTATTCATTAAATGAATATTACTTTTTCAATAAACATTTAAATTCCTAATTAATTATGAATATTATTTTGAATATTCATCCAGGGTTCTATTTAATCATCGAATATTATTTTAAATATTTTAAATATTCCCTTCAGGTCTTATTAATTAATGAATATTATTTTGAATATTCATTTGAATATTTAATTATGCAATAAATATTCTCTCGATATTTCTTCAAGGATTAT
The DNA here is from genome assembly GCA_036435485.1 of Saposhnikovia divaricata. Classification (NCBI taxonomy): domain Eukaryota; kingdom Viridiplantae; phylum Streptophyta; class Magnoliopsida; order Apiales; family Apiaceae; genus Saposhnikovia; species Saposhnikovia divaricata. Next base: position 92,943,800 of record CM071594.1, read on the forward strand.
TTGAGAAATACTCTGATTAAAGATATTCTTTCATATTCCTAAATATTCTGTAAAATATTTTGATTCAATAAATATTCTCTGAATATTTATTTCATACTTAGAATAACCTCGATAAGGTTTATCTTCTTCGATTATTACAGAAAATATTTCGGAGTCATATTTTTATTAATCACATATCAAGAAAGGTTCTCAGACATCATTCTTCTTTGAGTCTATCTCCCTAATAATAAGGGAACCTTACCTGGAAAATGTTAAGTATCTTGTCGACTTCCCGGTCATAAAGTATTCTCTTCACTCTCAACTCGGGTGCTATTGACTTATTAAGTCGTTGTTTACCTTCTCATCTTTCGAGGGGTAAGATTGTTGGAACTATTTGAGATTCGTTACCAAGCAGTAGCTTGGAAGTTATTGGTGAATTTTCCTTTCCAACTAGATACGACTACTTTGTGGAGTCTTATCAACAAGTATTATACTTGGGGAAAGGGGGACGAACGTTACATTCAGAATCATGAATTCTATTTGAACTAGGAGTCGTGTAAGAGGCCGAGTAGCGCCGGTCCATCCCCTTTGGCCCAACCGTGGGCCGGGGAGAGCTAGTAAGGCGGTAGACAAGTAAAGCCGTCAGTTCTTCCTTCTACCGGTAGTAAATCTAATTTGAGCTGTACGATCTCGACTGATCATCAAGATTGGAACAGCGGGCGCGGTGAATACTCCATCATTGGTTCATCATCCAAACTTATTTATTTCCTGCAACATGATTATTGTTGGCAGAGCTGGAAAAGTGTTCATAACTGGAATTGCAATATTTTCATGCAAGTTCCTCTTTTTAATGACAATGAGAATATCTCGCTTACTTTTGATGTAGCAGATATTTCTACAAACAAATACTTTGAGTTACCTGGTAACTTCATCCTTTATATTATACTGGCAATAACTTCATTAAGGCATGGCATATGATTTCAAAGGATATCTTGAACTACTGTATATATGTATCACTGTTCAGTTATATTATTGTTGGTGGGCTTTCGCTCACCCTTGCTTTGTTCATATTATGTCACAACAACAGCTAGGGCAGATGGCTCGCGTCAGGCGCACTCGGCGCAAGCGGGTTTCCCGACCCACCGGACTCCCCGCTGAGTAGCTAGTCGTCATTGCTGAGGTAGCATAGTTAGACAGCTTTTGTTTCCTGTTTAACTATATGTATAATTAATGTAATCAACGGCAAAACTTTTAAACTTATGATGTTATCGTTTTGGGATTGTAATAACTTTCATTCGTAAACCCCTTTTATGTAAGACTTATTTCAATTTCATCTCTGGGACTATAAGTCTGTGTGTGTGTGTGTGTAAGTGGATATTATTGTGGGGTAATAGCATGCTACTTATTGATTTTGGACTCAAGTCAAGTATTGTGTATAAGTTATGAGACAGTAACGACCCGATCCCGGACCCCGGATCTGGGGGTGTTACATTACTAAACTCTGTCCAGCTTCTGTCAGTCAGATTTTACTAAACTATGACTTCCTTCCAGTTAAACTCTGATATTTCACTATTACACTTAAACACTGAAACATTACATCAATTATATCTAACAGTCTCCCCCAACTTGTTTATTAGCAAAAATGCACAAGTTAATAGATAATTGATGATGTCAAAAACAAATAATCATATACAGTGTTTAACAACTAAACAGAGTTTAAACTGTTACTTAACAAAATTACAGAAAATATGAAAAACTTATAGAGCATAAATTATTTAACCCTTTCAACATCCCATGCTGTCTTCAAGTACTCTGTTAGCAATCTCTCTTTTTCAACTTCAAGTGCTCTTTCCATTTCTAGCTTGATCTCTCGAAGCTTAGAATCTGTACCATCTGTCTGATAAATAGCTGATCTCAGATCATAGATGCTGTTCTTCTTCATTTCATTTCCAAAAATCATCTTTGATCTTTCCATCTGATATCTGAGCACTTCTGCAGCTTGGTAAGTAGAACTGTTATTCACCTTGAAAATATGTAAGACATACTGCAGTTCTTCATACATCTTCAAATGAATATCATGCTCTCCAATTTTGTAGACAGTCCCATCCTCCATGAAATACAGCAGAAAGTCTTTATTTAGACTTCTTTGATGGATCAACTTTACTGATTCCAGCTTGTCCAAATTGACTTGAAGAACACCCTTTCCTGGAGCAGCCAGTGATGAATGATCTCTAGGAGTAATATTCAAAGTCCTTTCTCTGTTTGACCCTAAACCAGCCAAATCACGAGGTTGCTTAGCAATCATTGCTCTGCTTTGAAAAATATCACCTCCTTGAACTTGCTCAGTATTATCAGGAATAGTAGGTTTCACAAAACCATGAATTGGAAGAGTAGTTTGTACAACATGTGTAGAAACAGAGGTTGTAACTTGCTTTGACTTCTTTAAACTCTTATCATCTTCAACAACTTTTCCTTTAAGCTTTAATCTAGCCTCATCTGCTGTTGGTTTTCTTGAATGAGACAATCTCTGATCAGCATTGACATTTTCATTGATCTTAATGCCTTTAAGAACAGGCCTTAATGCCTTTTCAACTTTCTTCTTGAATTTCCCAGACTTAAGCTTTTTCTCATGTTCAGCTTTAAGTCTTAGCTCTTCAGCCTTTACATCTTCTAGAGTGACATCATTTCCATGTTCTTCAAGAAACATGTTTGCAGCTAACTCTGTATCATTCTGTGGATCTTCAGCAGAGTTTACTCTAGACCTTGTGATTGCTCTTTTGGTTCTATCAGATCCACCTCCATCTGCAGCATCATCCTTCCTCTCCAAGGATTGATGTTTAGAAATTGGTTGACAGTGTTTGATGGTTGAGTTTGGGTTACAGGTGATTTAGGATGAGAAGTTTGTGGGTGAGGTTGATGTTGTGATGATGTGGCAGTGTTTGGGAGTGGTTGGTGTATAGGCTCAGTGTTTGGGTTTGTAGCTGTTGGTTCGAAAACTAACTGCGCAAGTGTACGCGGTCACAAGTAATATAATAAATTCGTTCCCACAGAGACTTGGTGTTTGTTTAGAAATAATATTTAAGCAACGACGTATGATAAAACAACAAACTGCTTGAATAAATATCAAAAGTGGGTATTTTTGTATTTTTCTAATTGATTAATTAAATTAGTAATATTAAATAATTCGGACTAATTAATTTAATTAAATGAAAATTTATATGAGAAAAACATGGGATTCTAATTTCATTATTTATTTCATTTAGAATTGATGCCTTAATTTAAAAGTAATTTTGATAATTTACGAAAGCTAGTCGGGAAAACGAAAATAACATAAGCGCCTTTCAGCCTTAACTTATATCAAACCATACGAACATCCACTTAAAAAGATAGAAGTCGCGAGGACACCTTTTATGTTTAGATCCTATATGTCTATAAGATTTGAAAACATAATTGGTTTACGAATAAATTCCTTTATTATGACTACATAGGGTGATATGATTAAAAATCCTACCACTTATCGTAAATGTACATGACAATTACGAACCTATGCTAACATGGCAAATTCTAAATTCCTAAATCCACTTTCGCATTCATTAGGAATTAATAATTTAGATGTTAGCTACGCATCTAATAAATTAAGCTCAACCACATTAGGCAATCTGAATTTTTATCATAATACAAATTATTAAGGCATCGAATTACTAAATTACGTAAATAAATCCATTAGAATCCCATGACGGCGATTAGTTCATAATGGAACGAATCGTCATCATGGGATTAAATGAAAACATAATAATAATAATAATAATAATAATAATAATAATAATAATAATAATAATAATAATAATAATAATAATAATAATAATAATAATAATAATAATAATAATAATAATAACAACAACAACAACAACAACAATAATAATAAATTAAAAATTGCGATAAATTAAATATGAAAATTACGAGAGTTTAGAAAGTAGAACCGCTATAGCTTCCAATGAAAGAAAAGAGCACTCCGAATAATTCCCGTAAATTCTTCAACCGAAATAACACTTAAACTAAATTTAAAGTGTATAAAAACAAAACTTAAAATTATAAAAACTAGAGAGAATACAAGAGAGAATTTGTTGTTCTCCAAATTGTTGTGTGATTTACAAGCTTGAGAACTAGGCTATTTATAGCAAAAAATTAGCACACCACACTAATAAAATAAAACTAAAAAGAATTTTTAAAAAAAAAACAAATAGCACACCACAATAATAATACAGCCGAAAGCAAAACTAAACAAATGCATGGCAATTGGCAAATGGCGGGCGGCTGTGAACAAATCACGGCTGCTTTAACTTTTGAACGGGTTCCGTAGAAATGCTTTTTAATCTGCACGGCTTACAATCTTTAATTAATAAATATTTAATTTAATTCAGAAATTATAAAAATAAATATCTAATATTATTAGATATTTATAAATATAATTTTCTAATTAAATAAAATATTTATTAATATAAATAAATCCTTAAGTCCTTCCTCCTCCTCCTTTTGTTTATCGTCTTTTGGCCGAAGCCAGGGTTTGTCCAACCCAACTTATGCCAAATGCATGGAGTTTTATCTATTGTTTCATGGTCCAATGTAAGAAACATGGGCTTGAGCCCAGTATTTCTGTTTTTCGATATTTATTCAAATTTGTCAATTCTTCTGACAATTCGGGCTGGGTCAAAATCCAACATCGTTCTTTAGCCCGTTCTTGTTTTGTTTTGGATTCCGCTCCTGATTCCCTTCCTAATTGGAAGAGGGAATGGTTTTATATCTTTTTGGATGGGGATGATTGGGACAACTATTTTCGGCCCAATTTCTGCAGAGCCGTTGATGGGCCTGTCAGGAGTATAAAATTGGGTGTGGAAGAAGAGGCTGCCATAACTTTGTTAACATCTGATAATTTGCATCAATGTGCAAATTTGATTTCTGAAGATTCGTTGCAGGCCCGTGGGCTAAGCGATTTGGGCCCTGAGGGTAATTCTCACCTCTTGCTTTGTTAACATTTTATGCTAGATATAACTTTCTAACTTTTTTGTAATCATTTTGCAGCCAAAGCTGCTTTGGGAGCAATTTTTAAGCAGAGGGAGACTGCTGCTACTGCTAGGGTGGTAACAAAGAACCCTAGGGCCAAAAGGGCCAGGACAGATGAAGCTTCTCCCGCGGTGGAGCGTGTTCCTGCTTTTCTTCAAGAAAAGCCAGTTCCTATTGAGGAAGACCTCACTCCCTTTACAGTGGGATGGGGTTTATGCAATAGGGACACAGTTGTAGGTGATTCTAGGGCTGCAGCTGAGTGGTCCAGGAGCGTGGTTACTCCACGAGATAGGGTCCACATTGTGGAGTCCTCTGATGACTTGCAGATTGAGCTTCTTGGGGCTCAAGATGTTGCTTCGGTAATTTCTTATTCAACTTCTTTAATTTAATTGCATTTACGTTTCCCTTATTCACTTGTTTTCTTTGCAGATGAACGCCTACCTTCAGGCCGCTGTTCATAACCTGAAGGAGGTGCGTGCTGATAAGACTATTGCTGAGAGGGACAGAGACAGATACTTTGACTCTTCTGAGGCAAATTTTGCTCGTTTTAGGGAGGTGGAGAAGGAGCTGGCTGCTGAGAAGGAGAAGAACAGGAAGCTACAGCTGGAGGTGCAGCAGAACAGGGAACACATCATTGTTGATTACAAGGCTTCTAAGGACTTTCAAGATGTCCTGAATGCCGAGTATGATGCAAACTTTCCTGGTACCTTCAAGGAGTGTTGGGAGGGGATCATCGAGGAGCTGAGTGGGAAGATTGAGGGGGTATCCCTGGAGAGGTTCCCGGTACCTGCTATCCCTGGAGTGACTGCGGCTATGGAGGTTGCTAAAGAGACAGCTGTGGATGGGGACTCTCAGCCCACTCAGGATCCACCTTCTTCTCCCGGGATAGAGGCAGCAGATCCTTCTTCTACCCAGGGAGATGTTGTTGTTGATGACCTAGATGCATAGATGGCCCTGCGTGGCTTATTTCTGTTTTTTATCTTTATTTATTCTGAACTTTTGCCCTTCGGGGCTTATGACTTAACTTATCTATGTAGTAGTTTCTTTTGTTTCTATGTTCTCATTTTTGGCTTATAGTTCGTTAAACTTTAGAATTTCTCAAGTACATGGCCCCCTGGCTGGTACTAAACTCACAAGCTAGTTCAACGTTTGTCTTTCGTGTTTATTTTAACAAAGAGAAATAACTCATAGAGAAAATAGTATAAATTCCATTATGATGTCAAAGGATATCAATAGAATGGGTTCAACCCTTACATAAATACTCTATCTTCTACTGGGAGCAACATGCTCTAAAATGGTTTCATTCGAACCTTATTCCTAATAAATAGATAAAAGTCCAAGCCTTTGTCAAAAGAACTTAAACATAATAAACTTTGAGGTTCACAGCATGCCAAGTTCGGGGCACCTCAACCCCGTCCAAGGTTTCTAACTTGTAGGATCCTCGTCCTAACACCTTTCTGACTAGATATGGTCCTTCCCAATTTGGTGCTAACTTTCCTTTCTGGCCAACTCCTGAGGCTTCAATCCTCCTTAAAACCATGTCACCTTGTCGAAAGAATCTTTCCTTAACTCTCTGGTTATAGTGAAAAGAGGCTCTCTTCTGATATTCAGCATTCTTTGCATTAGCTTCATCTCTAACTTCATCAATTAAGTCAAGGGCAAGTCTCATTCCTTCGTCATTAGTTTCTGGCTCATATGCCTCAACTCGAGGTGATGCTTGCATGATCTCTAAAGGCACAACTGCCTCGACTCCATAAGCCAGCAAAAATGGGGTTGCTCTAGTTGTTACCTTAAAAGTGGTACGATATGCCCAAAGTATGGGCAACAATTCATCTACCCAAGTGTTCCTAGAGCGTTCGACCCTCTTTTTCAGTCCATCAAGGATAATTCGATTAGCTACCTCAGCTTGCCCATTGGCTTGTGGGTGTGCCACCGAGGTAAAACGGAGCTCAATCGCATTCTCTTCACAATACTTCTTGAACTCTTCATTATTGAACTGTGTCCCATTGTCTGTTACAAGGATTCGTGGGATTCCGTATCTGCAAATTATGTTCTCCCAAAAGAACTGGGAAACTTGCTTGGTGGTTATCTTGGCCAGAGGTTTAGCCTCAATCCACTTAGTGAAGTAATCAATGGCCACTATTAGGAATTTCCTTTGCGCCGAAGCCATGGGAAAAAGCCCAAGTATATCCATCCCCCACATTTCAAATGGAATGGGAGAATTAATTGAAGTTAAGATCTCAGGCGGTTGCCTCACAATTGGGGCATGCTTCTGGCATCTCTCGCATCTCTTGACATAGTTTTGTGCATCAGCCAACATCTTCGGCCAATAGAACCCTAAATGAATTATCTTGTGAGCTAGGGCTCTGCCCCCCAAGTGTTGCCCACAGATCCCTTCATGAACTTCTTCCAATGCTTCTCTTGCCTCTTGAGGCCTTAAACATTTCAAGTATGGGATGACAAACGACCTCTTATACAAAATGCCTTCAATCAAAGTGTATCTCAATGCTCTTACTGAAAGTTTTCGTGCCTCCAAGGCATTGTCTGGGAGCCATCCGGTCTCAAGGTGTGCCTTGATAGGGTCTATCCAAGAGCATCCTACATCAATTGGTGCCAATAGCTTTGAGTTAACGGTCGGGGCCTTCAAGACTTGAAAATAGACACTCCCAGCATAATTTTCTATCTCGGAAGAAGCAAATTTAGACAGGGCATCGGCCTTAATGTTTTCCTCTCTTGGAATGTGCTCAACATAGCATTCCTCAAACTGGGACATAACAGCCTTTACTACCCTCAAGTATTTTGCCATAGTCTCATCCTTAGCCTCGAATTCACCATTTACTTGTGATACCACAAGCCTTGAATCTCCACAAACTTTGAGATTTTTGACCCTCATGATTCTGGCCAAACCCAAACCAGCTATTAATGCCTCATACTCCGCCTCATTGTTGGTAGTAGAGAAATCCAACTTTAAAGCGTACTCAACTGTGAACCCATCGGGGCTTTGGAAAACCAAACCTGCACCACTAGATTTTGTTTTTGATGCTTCATCAAAATAGAGCACCCAATATTCCTTCAGATCAGGTGTAAGTTCTTCTTCTTTTTTCTCTTGCCCAGGGGTAGTCATTATCTCTTGCCCCCCGACTTCTTGGTTGTTAATAGTGCATTCAACCACGAAGTCAGCTAATGCCTGAGCTTTGATAGCTGTTCGAGGCTTGTATGTGATATCAAACTCTCCTAACTCAATCGCCCATTTGATTAGCCTTCCACTGGCCTTAGGGCTATGCAATATGTTCCTCAACTGCTGGTTTGTCAGAACTTGAATCTTATGTGCCTGAAAGTAAGGCCGCAGCTTCCTTGAGGCAGTTACTAATGCCAAAGCAAACTTTCCTATGGGTGAGTAATTCAACTCAGCCCCATGCAACACTTTGCTCACATAGTAGATAGGTTTCTGGACTTTCTCCTCTTCCCGAATAAGGACAGCACTCAGGGCCTGTTCGGATACCGCCAGGTATAAACAAAGAATCTCCCCAGGACTTGGTTTGGTCAACAACGGGGCTTCAACCATGTACTTTTTCAGTTGCTCAAAGGCCTCTTGGCTCTCAGGTGTCCACTCAAAATTTTTCACCTTTTTTAACGTTTGGAAGAAAGGCAAACATTTGTCTCCAGACTTGGAGATGAACCTTCCTAAAGCTGCAACTCGGCCTGTCAACCTCTGCACATCTCTTATAGAGCGTGGTGGCTCCATGTCTAAAATCGCCTTGATCTTGTCAGGATTGGCCTCAATGCCTCTCTTTGAAACCATCAGTCCTAAAAACTTTCCAGATCCAACGCCAAAAGCACACTTGGCGGGATTCAACATCATCTTATGGTGCCTCAGCACTTCAAATGCCTCTCTGAGGTGTTTGATATGATCAGCCTTGAGTAGGCTCTTAACTAACATGTCATCAACATATACCTCCATGGTTTTTCCAATCAGATGGGCGAATATCTTATTCACCAATCATTGGTAAGTAGCTCCTGCATTCTTTAGACCAAAAGCCATGACAAGATAACAGAAGACACCAAAGTCAGTTATGAAAGATACCTTAGGTATGTCATCCTTGTGCATCTTAATCTGATTATAGCCGCTGAATCCATCCATGAAGCTTAACATCTCATGTCCAGCTGTGGCATCTATCAACATATCAATCCTTGGGAGGGGAAAACAATCTTTTGGACATGCATCATTCAGGTCAGTGAAGTCTATACACATCCTCCACTTCCCATTCGCTTTCTTGACCATCACAGGGTTTGCTAACCATTCGGGAAACTGAATCTCTTCAATAAAACCAGCTTCCAAGAGCTTATCCACTTCTTGCCTAATGGCCTCTTGCCTTTCCGGAGCAAAGTTTCTCTTCTTCTACTTTATTGTCTTTCTTTTGGGATCAACATTTAACTTGTGAGTCATGAGTTGGGGGTCAATCCCTGGCATATCTGCTGCTGTCCAAGCGAACACGTCGCTATTCTTCTGTAAGAATTCTATCAACTTGCCCTTCAGGGGTTCTTTTAGAGATGCTCCAACATAAGTAACTTTTTCAGGATCATTCGGCTCTAGAGGTATGGGAATCAAATCCTCTGCTGGCTTCCCTCTATGTTCTTCATTATCGCGGACATCCATGTCTTCAATCGGAAGTACCTGCCCCCCGACTCCATCAGCCCTTAGCGCGGCTACATAACAACTTCTTGCCATCTTCTGATCACCCTTTTGTTCTCCGACACCATTCCGTGTCGTAAACTTAATTTTCATATAATAGGAAGAGGCCACAGCCTTAAACGCATGAAGCCCAGTCCTTCCAAGGATTGCGTTGTATGTTGATGTTGCCTTGATCACCAAGAAGTTCAGTATCTGAGTCGTCTCTTTAGGCTCCTCCCCAATAGTCACGGGTAGCTGAATAGTCCCTTCAACGTTGGACTCCACTCCGTTAAACCCGTATATAGGCATGTTTGTAGGGGTCAGTTGAGAGTCGTTGTAACCCATCTTTACAAATGCATCATGAAACAAAATATCCACAGAAGCCCCATTGTCTATCAAGACTCGTTTTACTTCCGAGTTTCCAATCACAGGAGTTATGACCAGCGGGTCGTCATGGGGGAATTTCACCCCTTCCAAGTATGAATCATCAAAACCAATTACCATCTCAGTTTTAGCACGCTTCGGGGCTTCTCCCGCAATGTGCATTACTTCTCTAGCATAAGCCTTTCGAGAATTCTTAGTTGTGCCAGCTGTTGTCGGGCCTCCCCAGATCATGTTGATAACTGCCCTCCGGGGCTGTGGATTGCGGTCATTGTTGTTATCCCTCCTGTTATTATCTCTCCTTTCATTGTCTCTTCTGTCATTGTCCCTTCTCTGGTTCCCACGGTCATCACCCTTGGTGAACTGACTTAATTTTCCCCTTTGTATCAAGAACTCAATCTCATCCTTGAGTTGCCTACAATCGTCGGTGTCATGTCCCACATCTTTGTGGAACCTGCAGTATTGCTCCTTATTCCGCTTGGCTGGGTCTCCCCTAAGTGGCTTCGGCCATCGGAAGTCCTTTTCCTTTTCAATGTCTAACAGGATCTGGCTTCTTGGAGCATTAAGCCTGGCATATTCGGAAAACCTTGGACCCGAGTTCTTTTTTGGAGCAGATTCAGAGTCTCTGCTAGTTCCGGGATACTTGTCCCTAGCATCGTACTCTTGTTCTTGCTTCCGCTTGTTGTTCCCTCCATTGCCCAGTACGGCTTCCTTCTTGATGCTGTCCTCAGCTTTTATATACTTGTCCGCCCTTCGTTGAAGTTCATCCATGCTTTCAGGGGGGTGTTTTGCCAACGACCTCTTAAAAAAGAGATCCGTGGTTCCATGCTGCAAGGCTACCATGGCCACCTTATTTTCCAAATCAGTGATATTCAGGGTCTCCTTAGTGAATCGCTTGATATAATCTCTTAAGTTCTCATTCTTTCCCTGTGTTACATACATAAGAGATGCAGAGCTTTTCTCATGAATTCTTCCGCTAATGAATTGACTGACAAAAGCGGTACTCAACTCCTTGAAAGAGCTAATCGAGTTTGGAGGTAAACGACTATACCAACGTTGCGCCATGCCCGACAGGGTTTGGGGGAACGCCCTACACTTAAGGGCATCGTTAGCAGGCTGCAGTAACAATGCGCTTGTAAACGTTCTCACATGAGTTGCGAGATCCCCCGTTCCATCGTAAGCTTTGATTGTGGGCATCTTAAACTTTCGGGAGATATGTGCGTTCATCACCTCCTCAGTGAATGGAGGGGTCGGATCATCAAGATCTCCTTGTAGCATCAGATCTTTGGGGTTATTCTTGGGGAGTTCCACCCTTGCAGTTCCTCTGGTTGGGGCTTCAGCCCTTCAGTGTCTCCTTGAAGACCTCTCTAGATCTATGAAGGGAATCCCTCCTGAAGTCGGAGGAGGTCGAGTCTGATTAGGGTTCTGTCTCTCTAGCTCCCTTGCTTGGTCGTCCTTCAGCTTCTGAATCTCGGCTTCATAAGCCTTAATTTTCTCTGCAATTGTTAAAGGACCATCACGGTTCGATGGATTCCTCCTCAGAGGTTCCTTACTAGCACGTCGCCTCCTTGGGGCTTCGTCTCGATCATCGTCTTCAGATGACGAGTCTCCAGTATAAGGACCAGAGTAATCATAGTATCCTGGTTCAGGAGGGGCCGGGCCTCTAAGATAAGGGGATTGTTGTTACCCATGGATCAGCCGAGCATGACCGCTTGGTCCCGGATCCCTTGGATCTTGGGGGTAGTTAGGCAGCCCATACAGTGGGTTGGTGTTGACAGGGAGCGAAGAAGTGGAGAGACTGTGAGGCGACGGGCGGCTACTCAGAGGGAGAGGAGAGACTATCATCTGGAGTGGGTTAGTCTCTTGTCCTAGAGGGACGATTACTGGCTGAGGTCCTTCAACAAGGGGATTCATCCCTTGTGGTTGAGAGATCTGAGTATGAGGGTTTTTTTCGGTCAACGGGGGTACAGACCCTTGCTCTGTACCAACAGGAGGAGCAGTGATTGGTGGAACGACGGTTCCAGAGGTAGCCTCGATTGAGACCGGTGTTGTTCTTCGAGTGGTAACCATGGTTGATGTCTTCTTCCCACAGACGGCGCCAAATGTTGTGGAATAAAAACTAGGTTGAAATTATTGCGGCTAGGGTTTGTATATTTAATGCTAGGGTTCGTGAGCTTCGTGCTTTAATGGCTGCTTCTGCGTTCGAGACTTAAGCGGTCCTCACAGAATGCCTACGTATCTCTGTATTAGAGAATCAAGCCAAGAAAACGTAGTTCTGAGGTGAGGGGTCAGGCTGTTTATATAGGCTGAGAAGCCTTAGAATTATGGTAGGATTTGGAGACTTGGTGGACAAGTCTTTGAGGAATGTTCTAGATCTATTCCTTGTAGGAATCAGTTTCCATATTGAATTAGATGCCTTATTGGATAAGTCTGAAGGGGATATTATCCTTATCCAACTCTTATTTGCTGAGCTGTTTATTACCCTTAATATTAATTACGAAATTAATATTATAATTGGGGTTTTGGGCCCAGCTGGTGGGCCCCACGTTTGGACCATTCTTGGCCTAATTAATGCCACATTAAATGTGTCTTTAGGGCTTATTTTCAGCCCATATCACCTGCAAACTGAACAAAATCACACAAAATCAAACCACACATAAAAACACCAAACCTATGGGTTGCCTCCCGTGAAGCGCTGTCGTTAACGTCATTTAGCCGGACGTTCCTTCTGTAACTCGATCATGCTGGGGCAAAAAAAGTGGTGAATTCATCCCGGTTCACCGTACCCCCAAGATAATGCTTAATCCTCTGCCCATTCACCTTAAAAGACTGATCATGTGACTTATCAAAAATTTCCACTCCACCATGCGAAAACACTGTTTTAACCGTGAACGGACCTGACCACCTTGACTTGAGCTTTCTAGGAAAAAGTCTTAGCCGAGAGTTGAAAAGTAGAACCATTTGACCCGGTACAAATGTCTTATGTACCAACCTTCTATCATGCCATCTCTTGACCTTTTCCTTGTTCAACTTGTTATTCTCATAAGCCTGTAGACGAAGCTCATCAAGCTCATTCAGTTGAAGCATCCTCTTTTCTCCAGCAACTTTCATGTCGAAGTTCAATTTCTTCAAAGCACAGTATGCCTTGTGCTCAAGCTCGGCAGGCAAATGAAAAGCCTTACCATACACCAACTGAAAAGGAGACATACCCAGGGGTGTTTTATACGCGGTTCTGTATGCCCAAACAGCTTCGTCTAGCTTCAAGGACCAATCTTTCCTTGAAGGATTCACCACTTTTTCCAAAATCCACTTGATTTCCCTGTTGGAGACTTCTGCCTGACCATTAGTTTGAGGATGATACGCTGTTGCAACCCGATGTGTCACACGGTACCTTGCCATTAATGCAGTGAATTTCTGATTGCAAAAATGTGTCCCCTCATCACTGATTATTGCTCGTGGAGTTCCGAATCGGGTAAATATGTTCTTGTGCAGAAAGTTTATCACCACTTTAGCATCGTTTGTAGGCAGAGCTTTGACTTCTACCCATTTGGACACATAGTCTACCGCTAGCAGGATGTACTGGTTGTTGCACGATGAGACAAATGGTCCCATGAAATCTATCCCCCAGACATCGAAAATCTCAACTTCAAGAAGCATGTTTAGAGGCATCTCATTCCTCTTGGAGATATTTCCAACCCGTTGACAGCGGTCACATCCCAATACAAATTGATGAGAATCTTTAAACAAGGTTGGACAGAAGAATCCTGCCTGAAGTACTCGAGCCGCGGTCTTCTCTCCACCATAATGACCACCGTATGTGGTAGAGTGGCAATCTCGCAAAATCTCCTCCGTTTCATTGTAAGGAATGCATCTCCTGATAATCAGATCTGCTCCCTGCCTGAACAAGAATGGTTCATCCCATCGATACCACTTCACATCATGCAAAAACTTCTTCTTTTGGGCATAAGAGAATTCTGACGGAATGACGTTGCTCACCAGATAATTCACAATATCTGCAAACCATGGCACTTCTCCGTGCACTACGAACAACTGCTCATCTGGGAATGATTCATTGATTTGCGTCTTATCCTTACCATGCTCCTCCAACCGTGATAGATGATCGGCTACCTGATTTTCTGTCCCCTTCCAGTCTTTTATTTCAAGCTCAAATTCTTGCAGCAGAAGAACCCAACGAATCAATCGCGATTTAGACTCCTTTTTTGAAAATAGATACCTAATGGCTGCATGATCAGTGTAGACTGTCACCTTCGTCCCAAGCAAATAGGACCTGAATTTCTCAAAACCATAGACAACTGCCAAAAGCTCTTTCTCCGTAGTGGTGTAATTTAGCTGTGCACCGTTAAGGGTTTTACTAGCATAGTAAACCACATGAAAAACATTTTTCTTTTGCTGACCAAGCACAGCTCCCACGGCAAAATCGCTAGCGTCGCACATTAGCTCGAATGGCTCTTCCCAATTAGGTGCTGTAATAATCGGGGCTGATGTCAACTTCTTCTTCAATAGCTCGAAAGCAGCCAAGCAATCATCATCGAACTTGAAAGGTTTGTCTTTCTCCAGCAAATTGCACAATGGCTTAGAAATTTTGGAGAAGTCTTGTATGAATCGTCGATAGAAACCTGCATGTCCAAGAAAGCTACGGATTCCTTTAACTGAGACTGGAGGAGGCAGTCGTTCAATAGTCTCTACTTTTGCCTTATCCACCTCGAGCCCTTTACTAGATACCTTGTGCCCAAGAATGATTCCTTCTTGCACCATGAAATGACATTTCTCCCAATTGAGCACCAGATTAGTCTCAACACATCTTTTCAGCACTAGGCTCAGGTTGTGCAAGCACTCATCGTACGAAGTTCCAAAAACTGAAAAGTCATCCATGAAAACCTCCACATTTATTCCAATCATGTCAGAGAATATGGCCATCATGCATCTCTGAAAGGTCGCAGGAGCACCACAGAGCCCGAAAGAAACACGACGAAAAGCAAAATTGCCAAAAGGACAAGTGAATGTGGTCTTCTCCTGATCTTCTGGGGCAATACAAATCTGATTATAGCCTGAATAACCATCGAGAAGGCAGTAATATTCATGGCCAGCCAACCTATCCAACATTTGATCGATGAATGGAAGAGGAAAATGATCTTTTTTGGTGGCCTTGTTCAACTTGCGATAGTCCATGCATATTCTCCATCGTGTGACTGTCCGAGTAGGAATGAGCTCATTCTTCTCATTGGTTACAACTGTCATGCCTCCTTTCTTGGGCACACACTGAACTGGACTCACCCAAGAACTGTCTGATATAGGGTAGATGATACCAGCATCCAACCACTTAAGAATTTCTTTCTTCACCACCTCCTTCATAATAGGATTAAGTCTTCGCTGATGCTCAATAGTAGGTTTACTTCCTTCCTCTAGCAGAATTTTGTGCATACAATACGAAGGGCTGATTCCCTTGATATCTTCTATGGTCCATCCAATGGCTGATTTGAATTCTCTCAGAATTCACAGAAGCTTATCTTCCTCACTCCCTGATAGATTAGAAGCAATAATAACAGGTAATGTAGATGCATCACCCAGAAACGCATACCACAAGTGGTCCGACAATGGTTTGAGTTCAAGTATAGGAGCTTCTTCAATAGATGGCTTTAGACGCTCCTGGGAATTTTTTAGTTCTGCTAATCCAAGAGACTCAAATGGCATATCAAATCTTCTCTTCCAAGGAGTTGAATTTAATTGTTGAAGTTGTTCTGCTCCTTCTTCATCTTCCACCTCAGAATCCCCTATCAATGCTCTCTCCAAGGGATCTGTTAATAACATCTGCTCAAGCTCCGTTTTAACTGTAGATTCGACCAAGTCAACTTTGAAACACTCCTCCTCAGATGGAAGCTTCATTGCGTTGAACACATTAAAAGTGATTTTTCGGTCTTGCACCCTCATTGTGAGTTCACCTTTCTGGACATCAATCAACGTCCGACCTGTAGCTAAGAATGGTCTCCCCAAGATAATGGGAATCTTCTTATCCTCCTCGAAATCTAGAATAACAAAGTCAGCTGGGAAGATGAGCTTATCCACTTTTACCAAGACATCTTCCAATATTCCTCTTGGATATGTAACTGACCGGTCTGCTAGCTGTAAGGAGATATTTGTGGGTTTTGGATCAGGTAGACCAAGTTGCATGAAAACCGACAATGGCAACAGATTGATGCTAGCTCCCAAGTCACACAAGCACTATTCAAAAGATAGATTACCAATAGTACATGGTATGGTGAAGCTTCCAGGATCTTTGAGCTTCGGAGGCAGTTTCTGTTGGAGGATGGCGCTGCATTCTTCTGTTAAGGCAACAGTTTCTAATTCCTCAAGTTTCAGCTTCCTTGATAGAATACCCTTCATAAACTTAGCATAACTCGGCATCTGCTCCAATGCTTCTGCAAAAGGTATATTAATATGTAGCTTCTTGAATACCTCTAAGAATTTAGCGAACTGCTTATCCAATTTCTGCTTCTGGAGTCTCTGCGGATATGGTGAAGGTGGGTAGATTTCTGTGTTTGTAGTTTTATGCTGCTGGGATGCTTTCTCAGATGGCCTGTTGACCTCCTCCGGTTCGCTGATGCTGATGTCCGGCTTCAAGATCTTCGTTTGCTCCTCAGTCGCGGAGTGGTTGCCCTGTGCCTCTACCTCTTCAACTTCTTGGTCCTTTGTGATTTTTCCAGATCTTAAGGTGATAGCTTTGACTTGCTCTTTGCCGTCCCTTTTTCCAGGGTTTGTTTCTGTATCGCTAGGTAAAACTCCTTGCGACCTGTTGAGTAAGGCGTTTGCTATTTGGCCAATTTGGTTTTTCAGAGTTTTAAGAGATACAGCCTGACTCTTACACATCAATCTTAGTTCTTCCAATTCTGATTTCTCAGCAGACTGTTGGCCTGGACCTGCAAAATATTGCTGATTAAATCCCGGAGGTTGAGATTGTTTCGGGGCGTACTGATTCTGAAGTTGATGCCCCTGTTGTTGATATAGTCCTGAGGGATTGTATGGTCTGGCCCCATATTGCTGATTTTGGGTTTGATGGTATGGTTGTTGTTGATATGGGTGTGGTTGATATGGTTGCGGTGGTGGTTGCAATCCATTGTTATTGTTGCTCCAGCTGAAGTTAGGATGGTTTCTGTTGTTGGGTTGGTAAGTGTTTGGGACCGGATGCTGCTGCTTTTGAAAATTGCTCACAAAGTGCACTGATTCATTGGAAATTGCACATTGATTTGTTTCATGTTTACCGGCACATAGCTCACACACACTTGCTACTTGTTGTACCCCATAGTTTGTCAAAGAATCCACCTTCATGTTTAGCGCTTCAAGCTGAGCTGATAAGGATGTGACTGCATCAACCTCGAGGATTCCTGCCACCTTGTGTTGAGGCATCCTCTCTGTCGGATTCTGATACTCATTAGCCGCCATCATTTCAATTAGCTCGTAGGCAGCTTCATAACTTTTAGCCCATAATGCTCCTCCTGAAGCTGCATCCATAATAGGTCTTGATTTCCATCCCAATCCATTATAGAAACAATTTATGACCATCCAGTTGGGAATGCCATGATGAGGGCATTTTCTTAGCATCTCCTTGTAACGTTCCCAAGCTTCACATAAAGATTCCCCCGCCTGTTGTGTGAACTGAGCAATAGCATTCCTTATGGCAGCTGTTTTTGCCATGGGATAGAATTTAGTGAGGAAATTTTGAGCGAGTTCCTCCCATGTTGTTATCGAGCCAGCTGGGAGAGAGTGCAACCATCCCTTAGCTTTGTCCCGTAGAGAAAATGGAAAGAGTCTCAACCTTACAGCATCATCTGACACGTTGTTGAATTTGAATGTGTCACAAATCTCTATGAAGTTTCGGATATGCATATTTGGATCTTCCGTCGGCGTTCCCCCGAACTGGATAGAGTTTTGTACCATCTGGATTGTGCCAGGTTTGATTTCAAATGTGTTGATTGCAATGGCTGGCCTGACGATGCTTGACTGAATGTCATTGATTTTTGGTTAAGAATAGTCCATCAACGTCTTGGGCACATCTTCCGCCATGTCTAACTCTTCTTCCAGCTTTATTACGGTTCTTGATTTAAGGGCTTGGGCACGTGTTAGCATAAACAACTCAAGATCCTTATACTGGCAGAGCGAGAAAACACGAGGTTTAGAAAAAATAAACAAAAAATTCAAGTCAGTTAAGTTTAACCTCCGTTGATGCAAACACAGTTTCTGAAAATAACACCGAAGTCCCCGGCAGCGGTGCCAAAAACTTGTTGGTTCGAAAACTAACTGCGCAAGTGTATGCGGTCACAAGTAATATAATAAATTCGTTCCCACAGAGACTTGGTGTTTGTTTAGAAATAATATTTAAGCAACGACGTATGATAAAACAACAAACTGCTTGAATAAATATCAAAAGTGGGTATTTTTTTATTTTTCTAATTGATTAATTAAATTAGTAATATTAAATAATTCGGACTAATTAATTTAATTAAATGAAAATTTATATGAGAAAAACATGGGATTCTAATTTCATTATTTATTTCATTTAGAATTGATGCCTTAATTTCAAAGTAATTTTGATAATTTACGAAAGCTAGTCGGGAAAATGAAAATAACATAAGCGCCTTTCAGCCTTAACTTATATCAAACCATACGAACATCCACTTAAAAAGATAGAAGACGCGAGGACACCTTTTATGTTTTGATCCTATATGTCTATAAGATTTGAAAACATAATTGGTTTACGAATAAATTCCTTTATTATGACTACATAGGGTGATATGATTAAAAATCCTACCACTTATCGTAAATGTACATGACAATTACGAACCTATGCTAACATGGCAAATTCTAAATTCCTAAATCCACTTTCGCATTCATTAGGAATTAATAATTTAGACGTTAGCTACGCATCTAATAAATTAAGCTCAACCACATTAGTCAATCTGAATTTTTATCATAATACAAATTATTAAGGCATCGAATTACTAAATTACGTAAATAAATCCATTAGAATCCCATGACGGCGATTAGTTCATAATGGAACGAATCGTCATCATGGGATTAAATGAAAACATAATAATAATAATAATAATAATAATAATAATAATAATAATAATAATAATAATAATAATAATAATAATAATAATAATAACAACAACAACAACAACAACAATAATAAATTAAAAATTGCGATAAATTAAATATGAAAATTACGAGAGTTTAGAAAGTAGAACCCTATAGCTTCCAATGAAAGAAAAGAGCACTCCGAATAATTCCCGTAAATTCTTCAACCGAAATAACACTTAAACTAAATTTAAAATGTATAAAAACAAAATTTAAAATTATAAAAACTAGAGAGAATACAAGAGAGAATTTGTTGTTCTCCAAATTGTTGTGTGATTTACAAGCTTGAGAACTAGGCTATTTATAGCAAAAAATTAGCACACCACACTAATAAAATAAAACTAAAAAGAATTTAAAAAAACAAATAGCACACCACAATAATAATACAGCCGAAAGCAAAACTAAACAAATGCAAGGCAATTGGCAAATGGCGGGCGGCTGTAAACAAATCACGGCTGCTTTAACTTTTGAACGGGTTCCGTAGAAATGCTTTTTAATCTGCACGGCTTACAATCTTTAATTAATAAATATTTAATTTAATTCAGAAATTATAAAAATAAATATCTAATATTATTAGATATTTATAAATATAATTTTCTAATTAAATAAAATATTTATTAATATAAATAAATCCTTAAGTCCTAAGCTGCGGTCAATTGAGGGTCTGGAACCGGACTTCTTTTGCTTAACAAAAAATATATCAATTCCAACTGGGGTTTTCTCTTTAAGAATATATCACTTCCCATCTTTTTGTGATAATTCTATTTTCTTATTGCTCGTCCAGGTGCAAATTACGGCCTGCTGAGGATCTGAAACTGGATTCCTTTTGCTTAACAGAAAATATATCAATTCCAACCGGGATTTCTGCTTTAAGAATATATCACTCAGAATTTCTATATGATAATTCTTTTGGCAACTCTTAATTCCGAATTGGTGCAAAATTTTACCGTTTTTAGCCTTTTATCGCCACGATACCTAAAGTTGCGAGTTCTGCACAACAAATGCTGAAACACAACAAAAATGAATTAAAAGACACAACATACTTAAGGATAAACCATCAATCTAGGCCATTTAGCGCATAATAAGTGGATATAAAATCCACTTCTCAGTAGCTGTTGATGGTTGTTGTGGTTCTTGTTGTTGTGGTTCTTGTTGTTGTGGTTCTTGGGGTTGTACAAGAAAGTTTGCGAAGGCTATAGGATATACCATTGCAGGTAAATCAGCCTTAGCTGCATCCTTGTTGATCAAATCAGCAAATATTCGTTTTGTCAACTTGAAAGGTTTGATTTCATCTGCTTCAACAACTTGTTGACTAGGCAAACAAGAATTGTATTGTAATTGACAAAAACAAGCATAGTAAACAGTAGTAGGAAAATTTGCTAATCTCTCTCCTAAATTCTTTAAGACATGAGTACCAAAATCGAAATTAGTACCGTAGAGAAGAGAGTACCCCATCTGAAGGCTGTCAATTGGAATAGCATCCCAATTGGTTATTTTGTTGCCAAACGCCCGTGTGATAGAGTCAAAGAAAAAGTTCCACTCCTTGCGCAATTTTGGGCGTGTAATGGACCCAAGCTTGTCCATTGAACCAGCATACCCAATCTCTGTGAGCATCGTCCTCAAGTTCACATCAGTCACAATATCATGAGAAGTGTATGTCTCGAAACCAAGAACCTCATTCACTGTCCTTGAAGTAATAACAAAATTGTTCTCTGGAGGAATGAAAGTGATAGACGGAGGGCCATTTTCTCCATCATCATAACTGGAATGATACCAAAAATAGGCAATCTGAGTGCCATACAGATGTGGTGGAGCAGTGAGAGCCGTGCCAATCTCGGAATCTCTCAGAAAGTTTTGAATCACATGGAAATCAGCAGGAGAAACATCTGTACTCAAGGGTGCAACAAAGTTATTAGTAGGATATGCCAATCCATTATCATGAAACAGTTTAGTTTCCATTTTGAGCAAGAAAAGAGTAAGCACGTAAGGTGTTTGATGAAATGTGGGAGTTAGAATGCGAGAGAACAGAGTGAAGATGTGTGCAAAGTGAAAATCGATTAAGTGAATAAGTGAACCGTTGTGTGTCAAAAGATTAGAGAAGTAATAAAAAATAAAAACTCAAGAGTTTTAATCATTAAGGCACACAGCAGTTCTCTTGTGAAATGTGTGAGTGGGACACGTGGCACACATGCATTGGTGCAGTTAAACCGCATGCGCCGTAAAAATAGTTAATGATTACCATTCACTCTCATTTCTTTAACTCCTCACAAATCTCTCTCCTGTTTCCAATGCTAAGATTAACTCCCCATTGCCAAATAACAGTTGGCAATAATATAAAACGATTTCCGAAATACTCCAAATAAATCAATTATCATGAACAAAAATTTGTACCTCCGAATAATTCACAAAATCCAACAGTGTTTATCAATTATCCAACCTTATTATCATGACTTCCTCAAAGACTGTGCAGGTGTGCAAATAAATGTGTGTGTAGCAGAGTTTACCGAAACAGTATTTAAAGCATTTAATATTTTATAAAATCCATAAAATAAACGAGTAAACCCTGTCTGCACAAACTCTTATAGTCAACTGC
Source organism: Saposhnikovia divaricata (assembly GCA_036435485.1). Lineage (NCBI taxonomy): Eukaryota > Viridiplantae > Streptophyta > Magnoliopsida > Apiales > Apiaceae > Saposhnikovia > Saposhnikovia divaricata. The sequence continues at coordinate 92,965,639 of CM071594.1, forward strand.
TAGTATTTAATGACAGTGTATAAAATCACAAAAGTCCATGTCAAATGCAGAAATAAGTTGATAAACATGCTAAATGTACAAGTATGCATTTTCGAGAAATTTCTTGGGATTTAGGAAATTAATAAGGAATCACCTTTCACTCAATGAAAATATCACTCAAGAACAGGTAAGTATATCACTCAGAATCAACAACATCAGAAGCATGCTTGACATTTGATATTAATCTAACTTTGAACACAATATACATTACAAATGATAATCAAAAGGTCTTTATTAGGTTGTAATGCAGGCTTGGGACAAGGTATGTCAAAGAAGGCTAAAACAGGTTAATGTCAAAAGCTAGCAAGTGACATCCTTATACCATCCAATTTATTGACCTCAACTAGTTGACTCTAAAACAAGGATCAGACAATAATATGCTCTCTATATTTTTTTTTATGTATAGAGAGCTAAATAACATATAGTAACGCAAGATATATTGATCCTTTGTAATTTATTGCACTAGTCAACTATTAGGTACACAATCTCAAATCATAAATGAATGCCCTTTCTTAAAGATTAATAACCCTTCACCTTATTACTCCTTTTGTACAGTACTAGCCTTTTACAATTTGGGTTCAAATTTACTGATTGGCCAATAGAAAAAAAGGTTTATAGGCAGTAATATGGTGTGTCACTGAAAAATATGATTAGGCTCAATGGGTTAACTAATGGATCATGTAAACAGTGTTTGGTAAATATGGGAATTATGTGGTGTAACCTACTGCCTTTATCATTTTATCAAAATATAATGTCATGCATTTCAGGAAAGATTTCAAGCAACTGCTAGCAATGCAACTAAGCTGTGAACACTCAAGCAAATGAATAAATTGCAAAAGATATGCAATATGGCTCAAAAGCTCACTAGGTTTGTAATTAGATTAATCCCAATTAGAAAATCTCTATAACACAGCTGCTTGTATTTAAAGCATATAAATCAAATCAGTATACATATATTCATGTCCTTCTAATTATTTACACAGTGTCATTTAAAACAGAGTTTGTTTTATGAGAGGCAATGCAGACAGTATTTACAGACTCAGAGTTTAGGATAAATAAACTAAGAGATGCTAAAAATAGCAGGACAGTTTTATGCAGTGTAAATTTGTCTGCACAGTCTAAGATTTAATCAGAAATAATTCAGAAGAATGCATGATTAATTACTGAGAATATGCTGCATACAATTTCTTCATAGGTGTAATGTTCAGACAATGACAGTATCGGAGTTTAACCAACAGTATATAGAAACAGTGTTTGACAGACAGAGTATGACAGACAGTGTTTAACAAACAGAGTATGCGGAACAGAGTTTGAGGAAAAATGAAGTTTTGTGTCTAACCACTTTCTCTAGTCGAAACCAGAGATCATTCCTAACTCATTTACCAGCTTTGTGAACGTTGCCTCACTCAATGGCTTGGTGAAGATGTCTGCTAGCTGTTGGTCTGTAGACACAAAATGTAATTCAATGTCTCCTTCTTCCACATGCTCTCTGATAAAATGGTACCTTATGCTGATGTGCTTGGTCATAGAGTGCTGTACTGGATTACCTTTCATAGCAATAGCACTTTGGCTATCACAGTAAATAGGATTTTTACTGTACCTCAATCCATAATCCAGCAATTGATTCTTCATCCACAAAATCTATGCACAACAGCTACCAGCTACAATATACTCTGCCTCAGCTATTGAAGTAGAAATTGATTTCTGCTTCTTGTTGTACCATGAGACCAGTCTGTCACCCAGAAATTGACAGCTCCCACTTGTGCTTTTTCTGTCTACCTTGCAACCTGCAAAGTCTGCATCTGAGTAACCAACTAGCTTGAAGTCTGTTTCCCTTGGATACCATAAGCCCAGAGTAATGGTGCCCTTTAGATACTTGAAAATTCTCTTCACAGCTATTAGATGTGGTTCTCTAGGATCTGCCTGAAACCTTGCACAAAGACAGGTGGCATACATGATGTCAGGTCTGCTTGCTGTCAGATAAAGAAGAGACCCTATCATTCCTCTGTAATTTGTCATATCCACTTGTGCTCTTGTGTCTTTGTCCAATTTTGTTGCTGTTGCCATGGGAGTAGTTGCAGATGAGCATTCAAGCATACCAAATTTCTTGAGGAGATTTCTGGTATATTTTGCTTGATTAATAAAAATTCCATCATCTGTTTGCTTTACTTGTAAGCCTAGAAAATAGCTAAGCTCTCCCATCATGCTCATTTGATACCTTGACTGCATGATCCTGGCAAACTTTTCACAGAGTTTATTATTTGTAGACCCAAAAATTATTTCATCAACATAAATCTGAACTAGAAGGAGGTCACTCCCTTGATTGAAATAAAACAGAGTTTTGTCAATTGTATGTCTGTTGAATCCACTTTCTAGAAGAAATTGAGCAAGTGTCTCATACTATGCTCTTGGTGCCTGCTTAAGTCCATATAATGCCTTATCTAGCCTGTAGACATAATCTGGATATTTGGGGTCCACAAAACCTGGAGGTTGCTCCACAAACACCTCCTCTTCTAGCTTTCCATTGAGAAAAGCACTTTTCACATCCATCTGACATACTTTGAATTTCTTGTGAGAGGCATATGCTAGAAAAATTCTTATCGCTTCCAATCTTGCAACTGGAGCAAAAGTCTCATCATAGTCTATTCTTTCCTGCTGAGAATAGCCTTTTGCCACTAATCTAGCCTTATTTCTTGTGATTACACCCTCACTGTCAGTTTTGTTTCTGAAAACCCATCTTGTACCAACAACAGATCTGTTCTTTGGTCTAGGTACAAGTGTCCAGACTTCATTTCTTTTAAATTCATTTAAGTCCTCCTGCATTGCTGTTATCCAGTCAGCATCATGGAGAGCTTCCTCAACTTTCTTTGGTTCTGTTTGAGAAAGGAATGCATGAAACAGACATTCATTAGTTGTTGCACTCCTTGTCTTTACTGTGGCATCTGGATCTCCAATAATTAAATCAGGTGTATGAGATTTTGTCCATTTCCTAGCTGAAGGTAAATGACTTCTTTCAGTTGTTGATCCTCCCCCTCGATCAATGTTCTCCTGATTGTTTTGTTATCTCTTTTCATTTTCTGAAGCTCCCCTTGAATTCGACTGCTCAGAGTTTGAACTGTCAGTGTTTGAGCTTTCAGAGTTTGTGTCAACAGTGTTTGAGCCATCAGCGTTTGACTCAACAGTGTCTGATCCAGATTCACCATGTGACTCGTTTTCAGTGTTTGAGTCATCATTTTGATCATGCTCCCCCTCAACTGGTTCTCTCCTTTGCTGGGCCTGAGTAATTTCTTCAGTATTCACCAGTAGAGGCTCAGAGTATACTTCGATAGTGTTTGTTGATTCAGCTTCATCAGAGTTTATCTCATCAGAGAATAAATCTTCATTTTCAAAACGAAGTTGATCATGTTCATCCGCATCTTCAAGTCCAGTTATTTTCTTGTCATCAAATGACACATGAATGGACTCCATAACCACTCTTGTTCTCAGATTATAAACTCTATATGCCTTTGTTGACAGTGGATAGCCAACAAAAATCCCTTCATCTGCTTTTAACTCGAATTTAGTCAGCTGTTCAGGATGAGTTTTCAAAACAAAGCCTTTGCACCCGAAAATATGAAAGTATTTCAGGTTAGGCTTCTTTTTCTTCACCATCTCATATGGTGTCTTTCCATGCTTATTGATCAGTGTAGCATTTTGAGTAAAACAAGCAGGTTGAACAGCTTCTACCCAGAAATAAGTTATCAATTTTGCTTCATCAAGCATAGTTCTGGCAGCTTCTATCAAGGTTCTATTTTTCCTTTCAACTACACCATTTTGTTGTGGTGTACCAGGTGCTGAAAATTCTTGCTTCACTCCATTGTTGTTGCAGAATTCTTCCATTGTTGCATTCCTGAACTCAGTTCCATTATCACTTCTGATGATTCTGACTTTGTTACTTGATCCTTTGTCCAGAAGCTTCACATGCTCCATCAGAGTTAATGCAGTTTCATCCTTCTTTGCTAGAAAATACACCCAAGTGAATCTAGTGTATTCATCAACAATGACTAAAGCATATTTCTTCCTTGCAATAGACATAACATTTACTGGACCAAAGAGATCAACATGCAGAAGATGATAAGGATCAGTGATTGAAAATTCTGTCTTGCTCTTGAAAGATGACTTCCTTTGCTTGGCCTTTTGACATGAATCACACAGGCCATCAACATTTAACAGAGCTTTTGGGAGTCCTCTTACAAGATCCTTTCTGATCAATTCATTGATGTTGTTCAAGTTCAAATGTGAGAGTTTCTTGTGCCACTTCCAACTCACTTCACTAGACATTCTTGTAGACAGGCAAACAACTTTTCCAACAGAGTCTGTTAAGATCTTGATTTCATAAATGTTGTTTTGCCTATGACCAACTAGAACAACATTTCCTGTAGATTTGCTGATAACTTCACAATATTCAGGTTGAAAATCTACATGATATCCCTTGTCACAGATTTGACTCACAGATAGCAAGTCATGCTTGAGTCCTGGGACATGAGCTACATTAGTGATGATGACATTTCCAAGATTAATATTGCCATATCCCAATGTTCTTCCTACATTGCCATCACCATAGGAAACTTTTGGGCCAGCCTTCTCCTCATAGTCTGATAGCAGGGCTTTATTTCCAGTCATGTGTCCTGAGCATCCACTGTCCACGACTAGGGTTGCCTCCCTATTGCCCTGCAATCACAAGCAATTACTGAGGGTTAGATTTAAGGATCCAGACTTGCTTGGATCCTTTGACATTCTTAACTTTGTTAGCTTTAGCAGCGAAATTAACATTATCAGAGTTTGAGCTAACAGTATCAGAGTTTACACTTGCAGTATTAAATTTAACCCATTTCAGATTGGGTTTCAGTTCATAGTAATTATGATAGATAGCATGATACTGTCTGCAAGTATAAATTGAATGCCAAGTGCTTTCACAGTGTGTGCATAAAGTCTGTGGCTTAGTTCTAGCAAAATCCTTCTTTACCTCAGACTCGGAAGGTAAAGAATTTATATTTTTGTTTTTCTTGGAGAAATTTGCAAGATGCTTAGTACTACCACAGTTATGACATGTCTTTCTTGGAACATAACTAGCAAGCATTGGTTTATTTCCTGAAGTGATGCCTACTTTTCCATTTCTGTTCTTATTTGACACTCCCTGTTTCTTAACAGATTTTAACTCCTTCAGTTTATGTTTGAGTTGTTTATCTGTCATCAAACCAATATTAACATGTTTAGCACAAGTTTTTACTGATTTGACCTTAATAGTTTCTTTTTCATAATCAGACAAAAATTTACTGGCTCCAGAAGAGCATGTTCAACTCTTTTTGCTTCCTCTTTGGATAGAAAACTGCTATATAAGCATTCTTCTTGAGTTGCTCTTCTGGTTTGGACCTTTGCATTAGGATCTCCAATGATAAGCTCAAATGGATGATCCCTGATCCATTTTCTTTGTGGTGGTAAGTTTGACCTTGATGAAGTGGCTTCATTTTCTCTGTGTTGATCATTGTGGCTTGTTGTTGAGTTTTGACTGTGAGAAACTCCCGAGTGTATGGCCCTCGAGATTGATGGAGTTCTTGACGATTCATCAACAGATGCTTCTCTTTGATTTCCAACTGATGTTGCTCTTCAACAGGTGGTTCATTCTGCATTTCAACTGATGATCCTTGTCTGTTTCTCACACCATTTGATCTCCATTCTTCATCATCATCTTCAATTTCTTCACCACTTCTCTCATTCTCAATTGAGAGAGACTCATGAAAACCTTCATCTACTAGACCAGATATTTTCTTGTCATCAAAGACAACATGTATGGACTCCATTACAATGTTTAGCCTTAGGTTGTAGACTCTATAGGATTTTCCAGCTGAGTATCCAGCAAAGATAGCTTCATTTGCCTTTGAATCAAATTTTCCAAGATGCTCACCATGATTTTTGAGTACAAAGCATTTGCATTCAAAGACATGCAGAAAGTTTATTGTTGGTTTCTTGCCTTTGAAAAGTTGATAAAGTGTCATGCCTTTTGCTTGATTGACCAAAGAAATATTCTGAGTGTAGCATGCAGTGTTTATAGCTTCTGCCCAGAAGTATGTAGGTAGCTTAAACTCTTCAAGCATTGTTCTTTCAACTTCAATTAGAGTTCTGTTCTTTCTTTCCACTACACCATTTTGTTGAGGAGTTCTTGGTGCAGAGAATTCTTTGATAATTCCTTCTTCTTCACAAAACTCTTTTATTACAGAATTCTTGAACTCAGTTCCATTGTCACTTCTGATTCTCCTTACTTTGAGTAAAGGATTGTTGTTGACTATCCTGATGTGATTTATAATGACTTCACCTACCTCATCCTTAGAGTGCAGAAAGAATGTCCAAGAGAATTTTGAGAAATCATCAATAATCACAAGACAATATTTCTTCTTTGAGATTGACAACACATTGACTGGTCCAAAGAGATCCATGTGAAGTAGTTGCAAGGGTTGATCAATTGATGACATTGAATTTGATTTGAAAGAGGCCTTCTTCTGCTTCCCTTTCTGGCATGCATCACACAATCCATCCTTGGAGTAATCCAATTTTGGAATACCTCTAAGCATATCCTTCTTTACCAACTCATTCATTGCTTTAAAACTCAAATGTGACAGTCTTTTATGCCAAAGCCAACCTTCATCTACACTTGCCTTGCTGAGAAGACATGTAGTCATGTTTGCATTTATTGAATTGAAGTCAGCAATGTACACATTTCTCTTCTATCTCCTGTCAACACTACCTTGTTGTCACTTTTCTTAAAAATGACACAAGCTTCAGATGCGAACCAGACATTCTGGCCTTTATCACACAGTTGACTGACACTTAGCAAGTTATGCTTAAGTCCATCAACCAGTGCTACTTCTTCAATGACAACATTCCCTTGTGAAATCAAGACATATCCTCTAGTATATCCTTTATTATTGTCTCCAAAGGTAATGCTAGGGCCAGCTCTCTCCTCAAGCTTAGTGAGCAGGGTAGAATCTCCGGTCATATGCCTAGAACAACCACTGTCCAGATACCAAAGATTCTTTCTGTTTCCCTGCACACATCAAAACAAAATCAAGTTAATTTTGGTACCCAAGTTTTCTTGGGTCTTGCCTTGTTAGCCAATTTCTTGTCCTTCAAATCCCTTTTAACCGAAAGTTTAGATTGAGTTAAATCAATTTTGAATTTAGGTTTGGGCATTTGAGAGACAGAATTTGATACTTGCTCATATTTTTTATAGTTAATAGCATTGTTAAGCATAGTCTGTGCAAACATGTTATTCATCATCCATGGCATTTGTGGCATATTAAAAGCATTGTAGTGTGGATTATGCATGAATGGCATGTTAGCATATTGACTAGATGCATGAGCAGAGGGAGCATACATATTTGGCATAACATTCATAGCAGGAACAAGTATAGGCATGTTAGGCATCAAAGGATTTTTCATAGCTTTGTAGTTGGTAGATAAATGATTAATACTTCCACACTTTACACATTCTTTCCTAGGAGAATATTTATCAGGTGTGTAATTGTTGTGTTTGTTAATCCCTACCTTACCATTTCTGTTCTTTTTTTTGTCCTTAACACCTGACTTAACATTTTCTAGCTTGTCCTTCAAATGCTTGTGAGATAGGTTGCCTATGTTTCTTTTCTCAACTGATTTAGTATTGCTACATTCTCAATTAACAATGTTCTTGTTGACAGACCCATACTTTTTATTCAATTTAGTTAAAGTTGCTTTGCTAACAGGCTTAAGTCTAAAAGAACATTCTTTTTTGACTAAATCACTGTCTGAAGTAACTTCCCTATCAACATCTAACTTAGCTTATGCTAATTTGCAGAAAGAATCAATTCCTTGAACATTACAAATTTCCTCAGTTACAACTGTTGATCCTTTCCACTTAGCAATCAGATTATGTTCCTCTACTAACTGTTTCTTTAAAGCTTCCTCCCTCTTTATAGCCTCAATCATTTCATTTTTAGCATCCAAGCAATCTCTTCTCAGAGTTTCAAACTCAATCAATTATGTTTCTATTAAAGCATTCCTATCATTTAACTTTTCATTAAGGTCTTTAATCCTCTTATTCTCTCTGTTAAGTGATTTTAAGGTAACATGCATGTTATACAATTCAATAGACATTTCATCAATTGTGCTAGCACATTCAGCTTTAGAAAGATCAGTTAAGACTGTAGAGAATACCTGGTTGCTTTCTGAGCTAGCTTCTTCATCAATTTCGTTTGCCATGAGTGCAAGATTGACAAACTCCTCTTCTGCATCTGAGTCACCTCCAGCAGCCCAGTCACCGTCTTTTAACATGAATTCTCTCCCTTGTTGCTTGAGAAGATCAAAATATTTCTTCTTGTAATCAACAGTCTCGAACTGTTTCTTCTCTTTCTCAGCTTTAGATTTTCTGCATTCATTGGAAAAGTGACCAGCAATTCCACAGTTATAGCGTTTGATCTTTGTTCTTTCAACCACATCCTTGTTCGGTTGATAGCTTTTCTTGAATTGCCCGGCTCCTGCTGGATTCTTCTTAAATCTTAGCTTCGAAAATCTCTTTGACAGAAATGCCAAATACTTATCTAGATCTTCAGCTTCATCCTCACTTAATGAATCAGGTTCTTCAATCATCTTGCTTTTACCATTGCTAGTTTCAGCTTCACCTTCACAAGTTTTTGAACTTATTGTGGCTTCTACACTCTTCATTCTTCCACCACCTTGGATTGTTGGAATATTGGCCACCAAGGCAACAGATCCACCTTTCTTATGGATTTTCTCCACTTCCTCATCTGGCTGCATTTCAAGCTCATAGGTCTTCAGGATGCCATACAGTCTCTCAAGTGTAAAATCTTTGTAGTCCTGAGTGTTCCTCAATGAGACTGTCACTGTCTTCCATTCCTTAGGAAGAGATCTCAGAAACTTTAGGTTGGAGTCCTTGGTTTCATATTTTCTCCCATACAACTTTAGACCATTCAGTAACTTTTGAAATCCACTGAATATGTCGGTTAGATTTTCACCAGAGGAGTAGTGAAAATGCTCATATTGTTGTATTAGGAGCTGCATTTTGTTCTCTCTGACCTGCTCCGTTTCTTCACAGATGGTCTAGATAATGTCCCACACTTGCTTAGCAGTGGTGCAGTTAATGACATTATCAAACATATCTTGATCGATTCCATTGAACAAAATGTTCATGGTCTTCCTATCTTTGTGAATCTCCTCCAAGTCTTCATCTGTGTACTCAGCTTGATTCTTTGGAATAGGCCTTCCAGCAGCTACAGTGCCAGTATCTTGACCAATCCCAGAGTTGGCCTTCATTGGAACATGAGGTCCTTTCTCTATGCAATCTACGTAGCCTTCATCGATGGCTGAGAGATGAAGGTGCATTTTTACTTTCCAATGAAAGTAATTATCTTTGTCAAACATTGGAATCTTCACACCTGTATCCTTCCTTCCCATGGTTTTGATCTTTAGACTTCTTGTATGCTAGAAGTTTGCTTTGATACCAATTGTTAGGTCCCAAAGTATCGTAGAAGGGGCGGTTGAATACGATACAACCAAAAAAAAATTTAATTCCGAGAATATATCTTTATTGATAATAAACTCGAAGGGGTGTTACAACTTCTAATCCAATGGATTAGCTTCAAAACCTGAACACTCCTAAGTATAGTTTAGGCATGATGACCTTCTACCCGACACCTCCTGAAAGTGGGCTAAGCCGACTTTCCTACTAGATGGACTGTCTAGCAGCTTACACTTCTAAGGATAGTTTAGGCACGAGGACCTTCTACCCGACACTTCCTGAAAGCGGGCTAAGCCGGCTTTTCTACTAGATTGACTGTCTAGCTGCTTACATAGAGAAGATATAAGAGAGAGTTGTGTGTTGAGGTGTGTTTTGAAATTAAATACAATAGGCCTATTTATAGATTATAGAAAGTCACTATTTGACACTATTCCAACAACCCCCAAATAGTAACCGAGCACTATTCCAACAAACCCCAAATAGTAACCGGACACTATTTCACCACCCCAAATAGTAACCGGGCACTATTACACCAACCCCAAATAGTAACCGTGCATAGTAACTTTGCATAGTAACTGTGCATAGTAATAATATTTTTTTTATCTCTTGGGCTTCTTTCTTCTGTTTTAATTCATCTCTTGAAATATTATGTCTGTCCTTGATCGTCAATAGGCTTTTTTTTTTGCTAAGAAGATATATATATTAGAAAAAAACAGGGATTCACCCTATGATTCCAGCAAGAGCAAGGAAAGAACTAAAACAACCGAATGAGGCTAACAGCTAAAAATGAAGTAAAACCGAATTAAAAACTAAGTCAAATGCAGATCCATCTGTAATGATCTAGGTTTGCATTGTTTTGGAACCACGTTGAATGCCTAAGCTTGGTCTTCAAGTCGACCATGATAGAAGCTATTAACTGCGATGGTTTAAGAATTCCTTTATTGTGCAGACGAGCATTACGCTCCCTCCACAGGTGATGAGCAAAGATCTGCGCTGCTAACAAAAGAACCAATCTGTGAACAGCGTCCGTGTGCAACCCCCAGGCAGAGATAAGGTCAGGCCAAGTCTCCCCATCTACATCGACACCTAAGACACCAGCTATTTTGGTGAGGATGAATCTGCCGTAATTACAGTTGACGAAAAGGTGAGAGTCATTCTCAAGACCTCCAACGCACAGCAAGCAATTTGGCTGGACATCCAAACCAAATGAAATAAGTCTCTGAGAGGTTGGAAGACGTCCCAAGCAGAGAAGCCATTCCAAGTGAGCGAAACGTTGTATTTTAAGCTTGTGCCAGACAAGAGGAGACCAAGAAACCTGGGGCTTAGTTACCCTAATAGAATTCCAAATATCCCCCGTTTTCAACTTTTTTAACGGAATACCTTCCCAACAAATAGCATCATTATTTTGAAGGTTAAAATTTGGAAAAGAGAAGTTTTGGATCCATGAAGTTAGACCAGGATCGACATGGCGAATTCTTGAAGGAGGTGTAGGCAATATCCAATTGCCGGTGTGGATAATGCAATTTACCAATGCCCCATGGCCCAGACCAGAATGAGCAATGATATGGTCATTTTAAGACTTAGCTAAGCAGTGAGAATCCCACCATGGTTCAAACCAAAGCGACGTGTCGAGACCATTCCCCAAGTTAAAAGAGAGAAAATGGCTAGCCACTGTTCGAAGTTTCAGCACATTTCTGAGAATCCAGGAGCAGTCCGACGGCATGGGCATCGTCCAGAAATGTTTCCGTTTTAAGGCTGTAGTGTTAACCCAGGCTGACCACAGAGAATGTTTTTTCGACACAATCTTACAAAGGTGAATAATCATTTGAGATTTATTCCATTCCTCAGTTTTTTTGAGACCCAAACCTCCTTCATGTATAGGACTGCACACCCTATCCCAGCTCACTTTTGCTCCACCTTTGGAGTTTGCATCTCCTTTCCAAATGAACCTAGTGAGGATAGATTGGATTCGACTATGAACTGAGACCGGGAGAATGAAATTGTTTGTCCAGAAAGCTTGGATTGCAAATAAAACGGAGCGAATCAACTGAACACGGCCAGCTAACGAGAGAAACAGATTCGTCCAGTAAGAGATCTTAGAAGAAATTCTGTCGAGGAGAGGAATGCAGTCATTATGGCTTAGTCTAGAAGAAATTAATGGAACCCCCAAGAATTTTACAGGCAGTACCCCATGAGTTATAGCAAAAGTCGAATCAAACCAGTGCCTTAAAGTACTAGTACAGTTTCCGAAGAAGACCGTGCTTTTTGCCATATTTGGGCGAAGACCACTAACCTCCGAGAAAGTGGCCATGCAATTCATTAGGTGAGATACCGATGGATTATCACCTCTAGAGAAAAGTAAGACGTCATCCGCATAGAAGAGGTGTGTAAGTTTTAGGTCCTTACATTGCCAATGATATTTGAAGTTATCCGGCACTTTAGCTAGCATAGTTGACAAAACGTTCATAGCTATGGAGAACAAATATGGAGAGATAGGATCCCCTTGACGGATACCCTTCTTTCCATCAGAAGAGCCACACAGAGACCCATTAATCTTCACAGAGTAGTTCGGGGTTGCAATGCACCTGTAAATACATGTAATGAATGTATCCGGAAAATTATGTTTTTTCAGAGCTTGGATGATAAAATCCCAAGAAATCGAGTCGAAAGCCTTATGGAGGTCCAATTTTAAAGCACATTTTGGCGCCCCACTATCACGTTGATAACCTCTGAACAATTCTTGGGCCATCAAAATATTATCCGAAATTGTACGGCCAGGAACAAAAGCAGATTGTGAAGCATTTATAATAGTTGGCATGACTAGCTTGATACGAGTAGCAATAATCTTCGCAATACATTTGTATTGAATAGTGCAGAGGGAGATAGGTCTGAAGTCTTTCATTGAAGTAGGGTTTTTTACCTTTGGAACTAGAGCAATAGTAGTGGCATTAACTGATCTGTGTAAGGAAGATGTAGCAAAGAAATGCTTAATTGCTTTGCAGAAATCAGATCCAACAATGTTCCAGGTAGATAAGAAGAATTCGACAGTGAAACCGTCAGGCCCTGGAGCCTTATTTTTCCCCATTGTTTTTAGAGTACTCAGGATAAGAGCATCTGTTACTGGCGCCTCTAACGAACAAGATTGATTCGATGAAATGTGTGCACATGGAAGATCATCTAACGTGCATTCACGAAGCTGTTGAGAAGCACCTAAAGTGTTTGAGAAGTAATCTATGGCCACCTTCGAAATATTTTGGTGCCCTGAAACAAGCACCCCAGCATCGTTTTCAAGGGCCATGATCTTATTCGTGTTCCAATTAGACTTCGTTTGATTGAAGAAGAATCTATTATTACCGTCTCCCACTGTTAGCCATTTTATTCGAGATTTCTGATGAAGAAGCTGCTCCTCTTCGACTAGTGCCTTTTGGAGTGTAGTAATGGCCTGACTTTCCAAATGCAGAAGGGCTACATTTTCACAATCAGAGATGAGCATATCCTGGACTTCTTTGAGGGCATCCCGTCTTTGAGAGACGTTATTATGCACGTTTCCATGAGAATGATTCAGGGCAATAATAGCTCGATGAACATCCTTCAATTTCTGATTTAATATTGCCATAGGGTCGCCATACCACTGAGAAGACCATGCCTTTTGAACCGTTTCCTGAAAACCATCAACCCCTGTTAGGAAGTTATTGAATTGGAATGCTTTCTTTATTTTTTCCAAGTGTGATGGTGATGGATGATGATGATATTTTAAAAGAAATTGAAAATGCTAATGACTTGGAGGAATTTGATACACTCCCAACAGTTTCAACAAATCACTGTGATGAACACGAGAGGTTGTAGTTGGATGACAATCTTTTGCTCACTAACGCTATACCAATTGCTGTGGAAAATGGTTTTGCAGCTTTGTCGAATTTATCGGAGGAACCAGATTTTACATTTTCGCCAGGAAGAAAGCGCAAAAACGGAAAATCACCTATGAAGAATAATCTCCTGGAGGTTGTTCTTAACATTCCCAAACCGCTGTACAATGAAAATGTGGTCGATACGACTGGTTTCACTAAGGTGTCCTACAGGAAAAGTTCAAGGTTGGCAGGATTGGGAACACCTCCTAAACACTTATGATGAATTTCTCAGTTTGGAATGTCCGAGGTCTCAATAAAGGCCCTCATTAGAGGGAGGTCACAAACTTTCTTTCAGTCAATAAGGTTTCTTTAATGGGTTTAGTTGAAACTAAAGTTCGAATGGAAAACTCTCTTTCTATTTCAAGAAGCATTAACAAGAATTGGAATTGGATCTTTAATTATGAGGCTCATGATTACGGTCGTGTTTGGGTAGGGTGGGATCCAAAAATCTGGACAGTTCAAGCTCATGTCAAATCGGCTCAGCAAATAACTTGTTTCGTCACTTTCTTGGAAACGAAACTTACCTTCTCTGTTACCTTTGTTTTTGCTTTCAATAAACCTCATCAACGTGTTTCTTTGTGGCAGGAAATTGAAAACTTAAGTCACATTATTACCATGCCATGGTGTGTAAATGGAGATTTTAACTCAATTTTATCTCTTAACGAGGCTAGAGGGGGCCGCGAATACTGGTCTACGGCAATGCAAGATTTCTCAGATTGTGTAAACAATTCAGGCCTAGGAAACATCAGAACAGTTGTTCTCTGTACACTTGGAATAACAAGCAAACTTTGCTAATTCACAAGCGTCTAGATCGTATGCTAGGGAATAAAGATTGGTTCACCATTCTTTCGGAAGCTTTTGTAATGGTTAAGAACAAAGGCATTATGGATCGATCGTCAATAGGCTTTGGCAATTCTTTCTGTAAATTAATGTGTTGATCCTTCTCGTATGTGCTGACACTTAGTGCGCCGGTCTGGTTCACAAGTGACTAGCACTGATCTTGATCTTCACACCTTCGTTACATTCCAATTTATTAGCCTGTAGCATTATCTTCAAATTATGTAAATACATGGAATCTTTTTGGCTCTTCAACTGAATCATCTGTACATCTTATTCTATCACTGAGGCTTGAACATGTTAATGAACTTCTTTCAGCGACTTGATCCTTGTTGGTGCCTGTTCTTCAAATTTCACGATCCCTGTATAGATTTAATATTATTTATTTTTTATCCTAGTTGAGTTATATATATCCTCTATTACATATTAAATTACATTATGCTTTACAATTAGTATTAATTAGAAAAATATAAAAGTCCTTATGATTATAAAAATATAAGTTGTGTAGAATATATATGTGATATGTAAGTTTAAACAACAAAATCGTGATGGTTCACTGGTAAAAGACTAGTTCATTGTGGGAGAGGTCTAAGGCTCGAATCCGTACAACCCTTCCTTTTGCCAATTTTCGCCAAAATTTTCACGAAAAAATTGAATTTACCGCCTACTTCAATACCTACCAATATTGGTGGGAAATATTCTTATCACGAATAATAATAATTTTTTTCCTTATAAAGAAATTAAAAAATTAAATAAAAATAGGTAGAACTTCGTACTTCTACTTTTCTAGGGTTAAAACCGACCAATATTGGTAGGAAATGGTCACAAAATGGTAGAAAAAAGCCCAATCACCAAAATTAATAATTTTTTAAAATTTTTTTGTGGTTGGTTATCATGTTTTTTATTGATTAAACTCTACGAACGTAAAGATCTATACAATTTAGTATTTTAGGATAAAAATTAGTTCATTTGGACTTGCATTGTTATGTTATTGTGTTATTCACTAAAAGCCTAATTATAACGAAAAATATTAATAAATAAAAGGATATATCGATAAATCAAATTTTTTAATATTGTGAAATGTCATTTTATAGTGGGAGGAATCTATGAAAAAAAATTGGACAAAAAAAATTATAAAAGCTTAAAGTCCTTTAGAAAGCGAAAGAGTGTGAATGTTCGAAGTTTAAGTTAGGTTTTCTACTCACAGTTTATGGGTTGTTCACGATTACACTTTTCAAATTTTAAAATAAATATTTTCAACGATCCAACCATACGGATGATTAGATATGTTGATGTCAATGATATACGTAAAATATTGAATTATTTACTTTAAACTCCTATTTTTTTATAGTAAATCTATCGATTAAATTTTGTATTCTTACTAATATTGTGGGTATATCCTTATATATAATTTGTATGCATAAAACTGGATTGTATCCCAGCTCAGTGGTACGATACTAGTATATTGTGGGAATGGTCGAAGGTTTGAATCCTTGCGAACAACTTTTTTTTTTCCTCTGGGGCTATTTCCTACCAATATTAGTGGGAAATAGCCTCATCACGAAAAGTATAATTTTCAAATTAATTTGTTTATTTATTGACTTAAATTGAAAAATTTCCAATTTTTTTCTTATATATTAACTACATACAGTTCATTTGTGTAAAATGACTTTTTTAATATATTTATAATTATTAGTATTAGTTAGGAAAAATATAAAAGTCCTTATGATTATAAAAATAGAAGTTTTGTAGAATATTTATGTGATTTGTAAATTTTATCCCCAAAAAAGTGTTTGGTTCACTGGTACAGCTATAATACAATCTGGATGAGGTCCAAGGCTCGAATTCGTACAACACCTTTTTTTGCCAATTTCCGCCAAAAGTTTCACGAAAAAATTGAATATTTACCGCCCACATAAAAACCTACCAATATTGGTAGGTATTGATCAAAAACAAAAATAATAAAAAACTAAATTAGGGTATTTGATCTCTTTTACCTCATTTACCCAACCACACACTCTTTATTCTATAATTAACCCTAGCTGCCACTCTTCTCTCCTCTCATCATCACCGACCATCATCATCATCATCTCCTACCATCTCGATCATCATCTTTGATTCATCTCTTTTTATTAAGCCTTCTACTAAACTCTTCTATTTTCATCTTTATTATTCATAAATATATTTAAATATGATCATTTTGATTCATTTTTGTACAAATATGTGTTTATAAGATCGTATCTATGCTTATTCTGTGTTTATCTAGCATCAATTGAATGTTTATAGACTGTTTTATGTGTTTGTAGTGTTAAATATGAATATGTAGAGGGTTTTTGGCTTCGTATGCATGCTATGCAGGGGTTTTTTTGGTTTATATGCATGTTATAACTCTGGGTCATCATATATATATATATATATATATATATATATATATATATATATATATATATATATATATATATATATATATATGCTATAATATGTGTTTTTAAGTTCAAAAAGGTCTTTTAAGTGATATAATATATGTTTTTAATACAGGGGATTGTATTTTTTTTTTTTATTGAATTTGATATGTTTGTGTTTGTGTTTGTGTAAATTTGATCTGTGTTTTTGTGTTAAATATACGTAAATTTGTCCATGTATGCATGTATTTGTGCATTGGCTTCATAATTTCCCCGATATCCAATTTCGATGTAAATTTTTGCATATATTATGTTAAATATAGGTCTTATACAGGGGAATTTGCTTGCTTTTTGTGCTTCTTTTCATTTTGCTATAAGTCTGATCAAACATGGTTTCGTCATTCGTGTTTATCGACTTGAAAACTTGTATTTAATATAAGAGTTCATGTAGTATGATTTTTTATAAAGGGGATTTTGTAATAAAATTAATATATGCTTTCAATACTTTAAGTATTAAGTATAAAGGGAATTCACGTACAATTAATTTATAGTATTAATTATATTGATCGATATTCTTGTAGGGTCTCCTTAATGGGAAAAGATAGTGCGAACAAGGGTAAGGGCAAACTTGTTGAAACTGGACCTGCAAATAAAGGAAAAAAATGCAAGACAATTTCAGTGAATGAGCATTCAAAGATTAGTGAATCGAAGAGAGTTTAGTCTCGCAAAGGCAAAGGGAAATTGGTTGTGGCTCGTGCTAAGGACAACGTTCTTGCGATAAAACAATCTTATCGTCGACGAAAGACAAAGGTAGAGCTGGTTGAATGGAGTGGGCCAAAAAAGCGTTGAAACTCCACAGGACTTTTTGGTTCCACGCCCCCACCAATGCCGACACGTATTGATATTTCAAAAGGACTGTAAGTTTATAGTTATATATATACGTATGTAGATACTAGATAGTTGCATTTTTTATTTACATGGCAGTTGTGTGAGATCGTTTAATAATAATAATTCTGTTTTTGTAGCATCATGCATAATAAGGTAAAAAAGACACGCTTGGGCATCATTCGTGGGTTCTGGCTAGCGGGAGCTTACACAAGGACTGATATAAATGATAAGTATCATGACTGGGTTGTGAAGAAAGTGATTGAGGAATTCTACGTATGTGTCATTTTTGATTTGATTGATTTGTTAAACTTTCATTTGATGATTCTGTAATTTATATTGCTTGATGATTCTAGAATTTTTGTTTTAACATTGTATTTTATACGAATTGTAAAAAATTTATCACCATCTTGGGGGTCAAAGCCATACAGAATCGAAGAGGACTATAGCAGGGCATGTGAAGGCGTTGATTAAGAAAACTATTCATGAAGAAAAAGATCGGGCTTTCCAAAAGTCCAAGGAGATGAAAAAATCATACCTGGAGCTAAAACCTAGCTATTTCAGTGATCCAGTGTGGAAAAGGATGGATGAGAGCTGGAACACAGAAGATCATATCCTCTGATCTCAAGCTGGTGTAATGAATCGGAAGAAGATGACAAGCTTGCATAGTACAGGTTCAAAATCTTTTCAGGAAGTAGAGAAGGTAACAATCGACTAACAGTCTTGTAAATTAGTACTTAGCTTTAGTGTTCTTGTTTTATAAGATCAACTATGTACTAATTAAATCATTTGTCAAAATTTAACTATTGAGAAGAACGGTGTTTCTCCAACCCGTCTTGGTGGGATAAAACCCACACTCGCAAAGAAGTTGCTGAAAATGGACAACGAGTTTACACAACTGAAGCTCCAAAAGAAATTGCGGTACTTATTTATTTACTTTGTAATCTCAATTTAATACATATATATTTATATTTATATTGTTACATCCATTACTACAGTTGAGGTATGCAAAGATACTAAAGGATAATAACTTTAATCCTTCTCAAACCGAGAAAGTCGCAGAGCCGTTTCAGTGGTGGTTGATGGACACGGAACCTGACAGTGAGAAGCCAAAGAAAGGTAGGTTTATTGGCTACCCGAGGATTCCACCCCGCGTGCTAATTAAAGACTTGGCAGTTCAGTACGATGAAGAAGCGAACAGAGCTGAAACTTTAGTAGCAGGTGCCGCTCGTAATAGAGATACTCGTAACAATGGTAACATCCCGAGCCAGATATTCTCGGATGTCGTAGGTGGAGTCATTGAGATCCTTAAAGCCGATCCATCCACCTATCAGCGAGAACTTGATGAAAAAGAAGTTGACAATCTTGCTTGAGCTGCACTTGATCTTGGTGATCCGAGAAACAGCACTCAGTTCTCTCAGGTCATTACAAAGGAAGTACTTTATCTTGTGGCGAACCCTGTGGACGATATGTTCAAAAGGTACCAGGCCAAGGCAAAAGAGGTAAATCCATTTGATGTATTTTCCGTTAGTCACTTGTGTTAGTTCCTTTTCTTACCTTAATCTGAATAATGTCTCATATGTGTTTTTTTTTTGTTAATGCAATTATAGGTCCTGGGTGATGGTTCTGATGGGGACGATGTGACGGACTTATCCGATGATGAAGACGATGTTGAGGCTGATGGTGAATGTCAAGCTACTGCTATAGAAGGTGAAGATGGTGAAGGTGAAGGTGATGCCAGTAAATCTGAAGGTGAAGGTGATGCTGGTCAATCTGAAGGAGATGTTAGTCGTGAAGGCTCCGATGGTGAGGTCGATTAGACCTTGCTTTCAACTTTAAATTTCAAGTATCTTATCTTAGATGTATGGGAACTATGTTTCTACCAATCATGCGTATGTTAGCTGTTTTTGTGAAATGGTTTTGAACTTGTCGTGAACTAAGTACTAGCTTGTAACTGTCCGGAATTGATGCTTGTATTGGAATTTGGTAACTGTCCAGAATTTGCTTTTGAACTTGATGTATGGTTTCTGTTGGATGATGAATGGTAGAACTAGTCGGTTTATTTTGCGTATATGATTGGTTTTGACTATTTTTGCATTTAATTTTAGTTAGTAGTCGATGAATTGATAGTATATATCACAGGCTGCAATTGAATTTGGTAAATTGTAAATGAATTGTGGGTGTACAATTATTTATAGTGGAAATGACAAAAACCAAAAAAAATATTTTAAAAGAAAAGCCATCAATTCCTACCAACCCGCACATTTCCTACCACACTTACCATTCGAAAATAGAAATGTGGTAGGAAATAATTGGTAGGAAATGGCACATTTGACATGCCACCAGAATAAAACCTACCAACATGGTAGGAAATATGCTAGTCAAAACCTACGATCTTGGAAGGAAATAAGGGAGTTTCTGGGATCAAATGTGGCATGGCAAAGTGATGTGGAGGCGGGCCCCATGACACGTGGACCGCCATGTCACCATCTGGGACCACATTTTAGGTGACATGGCACCTGACGTGGCAAATGACGTGTCCGGGTCCACGGCCATGTGGGACCTCTTTTGAAAAAAGCCCTCATTTCCTACCAACTCCAATTTTGGACTGGAGCAATTCTCACCAACGCAGTTGATAGGAATTGACCCCATTTTCTACTAATTTATGGCCATGTCCTACTAATCGCGTGGTAGAAAATGACCATTTTTGTTGTAGTGAAACCTAACCGTTTATATTAGATTACATCCAATGACTTGAGATAAACATAAAATTACATTTACATTAACTGACAACTTTTTGCCATCATCTTTCCTCCTAATCATTTCCATTTTCTTATACGACGAATAATCATTCAGTATATATAAAAAAAGTGGACAATGTGTAAGCACGGTACATATATAATGTGTAAAACATAGAATAATATGCGGAACACAAAATTGAAACATTGTATTTACAATATAATTAGCATAATTTCACACTTAAAACAAACCTTAAAATTAATCATTCTCCAATGATATGTTGGTCTCTCTATTTCAAAATCTCTTCTTGCATTAAAGATGTAGTGCAAAGAAAAGGCACAAGTTTGGTCGTAAAGATGTAGAACAATTATTGATGGCAGGAAAGAGATGATTTTAACCTATTATAAAATAGAGATGGAATTTAAGAGAGAAACTACGTTAACATAGATGTATTGTAGTGTACATGTTTGTTTAAAATAAAATATAAAAATATCTGATCCATCGGATCTATCTCAATCCAATAATTTATAATTGGTCTCTAGTCTCTCCTGGAAATTAGATTTTCATTGAATTATTTTTCATATATATATATATATATATGGGCTTAATGATCCTATAGTTAACTATAGGAAAATTTCCTACAGTTAACCACTGAAATAAAGACACATCACATACTTTCCTAAATAAAAAGACACATCTTTAATATCCCTGCGGGGCTCTTTTAAATAAAAGGTAACAATCACATGATTTTAAAGGTTAACTTTAGGAAATTCTCCTAAAGTTAATTGTAGGAACATTTTTCTCTCTCTCTATATATATATATATATATATATATATATATATATATTTGTCCAATTTCGGAAAGCCGTGTTTAATCCTAGAATTTTAAAATACTTTTTGTATTAAGTTATTATTATTAGATATACTATCAATACTTTTTTACTAAGGAGCCATCAAGGAGAAAGAAGAAGATGATTACAAGGAAAGAAATGTATGCTTGAGAATTTTCATGTATCCAATTTTTTTTTACATCATTACTTTGTATTGTATTTTCATCTATTTTTTAACATTATGTATTTGATTATTACAATGGTTGAGTAAATCTTATTTGTTGGAGGGTTGTTTTGAAATTCTAAACCTTATAATTAACAATATTGTAAGTAGTGAACTTTGAATTCTTGAGTATATGATCATCCAAGTTTGGTATATGATTGTAGGGCTAAAAAAAAATCCGAAAAATCCGATATCCGTCCGAAATATCTGTATTCGTATCCGGAAAAAAACGGATATTATCCGTATCCGGAATCAACCGGATATTATCCGTATCTGAATCCGAGAGTTTAGGATACGAATATGGATATAGGTACATTCGTATCCGAAAATATCCGTCTCCGAAAGTAATTATATATAATATGTTTTTAATTTTTTATCATTTACTCTTAAAATTTATTTTATATTTATTTTAATTTAAATACACAAACTTCATCAGATATTCAGATCATCTATTCTAATTTCTAAAATCTAAAGAGTAAAGACTAATGTATATGGTTTTTGTATTTTATAAATTAGAACTGAGTATCCCTTTAATATGCCTGTTTTTTTTTTTTTTGCAAAATATGCCCGTTTTTATAATAATGCAAATTTCACAAAAAAAAATCATTTTTCTGCCAAACGGATTCGGATCCGGATATTATCCGTATCTGGGTAATATTTGCCGGATTCGGATAAATTTTTTTCGGATATTCCCGAATTCGAATACGGATACGGACATGATTTTAAAAAACGAATCCGGATTCGGATATAGCAGTATCCGTATCCGTATTATCCTTTTTTCACCCCTATATGATTGTAATGTTTATAAAATCAATTAATTGGTGATGGGATTAATTATATAAGTGTGTAATTAATATTAACTTTTCCTATGTAGTCGTGGGTGTATAGCAAAAGTTGTTTCTATGTGATGATGACAGTTTTTCTATGAGCATTTCTCAAAACATATCAACAGAGTTTGAAAGAACATATCTGTCTCCAACTGTTACACACCAATTTTTGGATTTTGGCCAACAATACCATAAAAACATATCTATATTATATTATAATTAACGAAATTATCCTTTTATTTTTAGTTATCCCCTTATTTTTGGTTATCCTCATTCACAATCGTTAGATATTCAATTCAAATAGATCATGACCGTTAGATACAACAATACTAAATGTTGAAGGTCTAAGGTTCGAATCCCGCCAACAACATTTTAATATAAAATTAATACTAAATTATGTTATATGGAAAGGTTGAAGGTTCGATTCCCACCAACAGCATATTAATTTAGATTTAATACTAAACTAAAAATAATGTTTAAAATATTATATATACAAAAGTATAAACAAATTTAAAAAAATCAAAAATAACCCGTGATTTGCACGGGCTATAAGCTAGTATCACGTAACAAGAATATCACAAAGCGTTGATGGTGGCCATAAATATCACTCTATTACGCATTTCATACAATGCTAACTATGTTACGCATTTGATATTGGGGTAACTAGCATAAAATTTTTCCCCTATTACGCATTTGAAAAATGGGTAATGGGGTTACCCATTCTCCAAATGCGTAATAGGCTTTCCTGGTGGGGCCTATTACCCATATAGAAAATGTGTAATATGTATAAAATCTATTACCTCTCTTTCAAATTCGTAATATTGTGGTATTTATGGTCAGTATCAGCACTTTATGATATTTTTATCATTTTTGTTCAATTTTATGGTAATTATGTCATTCTTTCCCAATTTTTCGTTAAGTAATATTTAATATAGTTAAAAATAACAAATCAAGTCAAAATTCATAGAAATACAACAAAAAAAATGCTCTCTTCTCTCTCCCCCCATCCTGCTCTTAGCCCACCACCTTTATTCCCTTAGCCCATCACCTTAGCTTACGTTTTTTGACTTCCTGTCCCCAGATCTAATCTTTCAGCCTCTTTCCGTCATCTTCTCCGGCCAACCATCTCTTATCTCCATCTATTTTATTTCCTTATCGCCATTTTCTTTTAGCTTTCCTTTTCCATCCTCTCTCTTCTCTCTTACCATGGTTACCGACGCTTTTGTTAATTTCATTGGCCACCACTACGCAGCTCCGGACTTGCCTGATGTTCTTTTGCAATCATCTTTTCCAGTAGAAGAAGAACCCATTAACACGGGTAGTGTTATTAGAGAACAGATTAATCCTGTATCTTGGAGTGATATGGTCTCTCAAAGCACCTCTAAGGCTGAACCTCGTTGTCATGCCACCACCCAAATATCCTATAATGAGGACGGATCTGTCAACATTGAACCACCCAGGGACTTCTTGCTAAATGCTCAGAAACAGTGGGACTCGAGTTTTATTGGCCATTTCATTGGTGGCAGCTTCGCCTTCAAGTTTGTTCGTGAACAAGCTTTTAAGCTCTGGAGGAATGTGGGCCTAACTCGTGTGTACTATAGTTCGAAGGGATATTTTACATTTCATTTTGCAACTGTTGAGCAAAAGAATAAGGTGCTAAGTTTAAATTCTGTCCATATTGGAGGGAAGCCTCTGTATATGATGCCTTGGATGGAAGGGTCCAAGTTCAGGAAAAACCTAGTTCAAAAGGTTCATTGTTGGATTAGACTGGTGAATGTTCCAGAATCTTATTGGTCAAGAGATGGATTGAGCAATATTGCAAAAGGTGTGGGAAAACCTCTTAAGTTCGATGAAGCTACTTCGAAGTTTGAGCACTACGCCAAATATGGCCTGATGTAATACTTTTTGAACTGTTACATTTGAAAAGTGTTACATTACTCGCTTATTGTAACAAACCTCAAATACTGTTACATTAGGTGCCAAACTGGTGTTACAATAGAAGTTAATATAATGGTGGCCCAACATGTGGCCCCACAATAATTAATTAGTTAATTATTATTTAATTATTATTAATTAATTATTAATTAAATATTTATTATTTAATTAATTTAATAGTGGGCCCAACATGTGGGCCCACATATATTATTAAATAATAATTAATTATTCTTAAATAAATATTTATTAATTAATTAATTTAATGATGGGCCCAAAAAGTGGGCTCAACATGTGGGCCCCACATATATTATTAAGTAATAATTAATAAATAATTAATTAATTAATTAATATTTAATTATTAAATAAATAAATATTATTTAATTAATTTAAAGGGGGGCCCCACAAGTGGGCCCAACATGTAATAATTAATTAATTAATTATTAAATTATTATTATTATTTAATTACTAATTAAATAATTATTATTTAATTAACTTAAAGGTGGGCCCAACATGTGGGCCCCACGTATAATATTAATTAATAATTAATTAATTAATAATTAATTATTATTAAATAAATATTATTTAATTAATTTAAAGGTGGGCCCAACATGTGGGCCCCACGTATAATATTAATTAATATTTAATTAATTAATTAATATTTAATTATTAAATAAATATTATTTAATTAATTTAAAGGTGGGCCCCACAAGTGGGCCCAGCATGTAATAATTAATTAATTAATTATTAAATTATTTTTATTATTTAATTACTAATTAAATAATTATTATTTAATTAATTTAAAGGTGGGCCCAACATGTGGGCCCAACATATAATATTAATTAATAATTAATTAATTAATTAATAATTAATTATTATTAAATAAATATTATTTAATTAATTTAAAGGTGGGCCCCACAAGTGGGCCCAACATGTAATAATTAATTAATTAATTATTAAATTATTTTTATTATTTAATTACTAATTAAATAATTATTATTTAATTAATTTAAAGGTGGGCCCAACATGTGGGCCCCACGTATAATATTAATTAATATTTAATTAATTAATTAATATTTAATTATTAAATAAATATTATTTAATTAATTTAAAGGTGGGCCCCACAAGTGGGCCCAACATGTAATAATTAAATAATTAATTATTAAATTATTATTATTATTTAATTACTAATTAAATAACTATTATTTAATTAATTTAAATGTGGGCCCCACAAGTGGGCCCAATATGTGGGCCCCACGTATAATATTTAATAATTAATTAATTAATTAATTAATTAATATTTAATTATTAAATAAATAAATATTATTTAATTAATTTAAAGGGGGGCCCCACAAGTGGGCCCAACATGTAATAATTAATTAATTAATTATTAAATTATTATTATTATTTAATTACTAATTAAATAATTATTATTTAATTAATTTAAAGGTGGGCCCAACATGTGGGCCCCACGTATAATATTAATTAATAATTAATTAATTAATTAATAATTAATTATTATTAAATAAATATTATTTAATTAATTTAAAGGTGGGCCCCACAAGTGGGCCCATCATGTAATAATTAATTAATTATTAAATTATTATTATTATTTAATTAATAGTTAAATAATTATTATTTAATTAATTTAAAGGTGGGCCCAACATGTGGGCCCCACGTATAATATTAATTAATATTTAATTATTAAATAAATAAATATTATTTAATTAATATAAAGGTGGGCCCCACAAGTGGGCCCAGCATGTAATAATTAATTAATTAATTATTAAATTATTATTATTATTTAATTATTAATTAAATAACTATTATTTAATTAATTTAAAGGTGGGCCCCACAAGTGGGCCCCACGTATAATATTAATTAATAATTAATTAATTAATTAATAATTAATTATTATTAAATAAATATTATTTAATTAATTTAAAGGTGGGCCCCACAAGTGGGCCCAACATGTAATAATTAATTAATTAATTATTAAATTATTTTTATTATTTAATTACTAATTAAATAATTATTATTTAATTAATTTAAAGGTGGGCCCAACATGTGGGCCCCACGTATAATATTAATTAATATTTAATTAATTAATTAATATTTAATTATTAAATAAATATTATTTAATTAATTTAAAGGTGGGCCCCACAAGTGGGCCCAACATGTAATAATTAATTAATTAATTATTAAATTATTATTATTATTTAATTACTAATTAAATAACTATTATTTAATTAATTTAAATGTGGGCCCCACAAGTGGGCCCAATATGTGGGCCCCACGTATAATATTTAATAATTAATTAATTAATTAATTAATTAATTAATATTTAATTATTAAATAAATAAATATTATTTAATTAATTTAAAGGGGGGCCCCACAAGTGGGCCCAACATGTAATAATTAATTAATTAATTATTAAATTATTATTATTATTTAATTACTAATTAAATAATTATTATTTAATTAATTTAAAGGTGGGCCCAACATGTGGGCCCCACGTATAATATTAATTAATAATTAATTAATTAATTAATAATTAATTATTATTAAATAAATATTATTTAATTAATTTAAAGGTGGGCCCCACAAGTGGGCCCATCATGTAATAATTAATTAATTATTAAATTATTATTATTATTTAAATAATAGTTAAATAATTATTATTTAATTAATTTAAAGGTGGGCCCAACATGTGGGCCCCACGTATAATATTAATTAATATTTAATTATTAAATAAATAAATATTATTTAATTAATATAAAGGTGGGCCCCACAAGTGGGCCCAACATGTAATAATTAATTAATTAATTATTAAATTATTATTATTATTTAATTATTAATTAAATAACTATTATTTAATTAATTTAAAGGTGGGCCCCACAAGTGGGCCCCACGTATAATATTAATTAATAATTAATTAATTAATTAATAATTAAATAAATAAATATTATTTAATTAATTTAAAGGTGGGCCCCACAAGTGGGCCCAGCATGTAATAACTAATTAATTAATTATTAAATTATTATTATTATTTAATTACTAATTAAATAATTATTATTTAATTAATTTAAAGGTGGGCCCAACATGTGGGCCCAACGGGTATCTCTGGTCAACCCATGGTGACGTGGCGGTCAACGGAGATCTATAGTCAACCCATGGTGACGTGGCGGTCAACGGGGCACTCTGGTCAACCCAGGGGTGAGGTGGCGGTCAACGGGTATCTCTGGTCAACCCATAGTGACGTGGCGGTCAACGGGGGTCTCTGGTCAACCCATGGTGACGTGGCGGTCAACGGGGATCTATAGTCAACCCATAGTGACGTGGCGGTCAACGGGGTCTATAGTCAACCCATGGTGACGTGGCGGTCAACGGGTATCTCTAGTCAACCCAGAGTGACGTGGAGGTCAACCCAATGTGACGTGGCGGTCAACGGGTATCTCTGGTCAACCCATGGTGACGTGGCGGTCAACGGAGATCTATAGTCAACCCATGGTGACGTGGCGGTCAACGGGGCACTCTGGTCAACCCAGGGGTGAGGTGGCGGTCAACGGGTATCTCTGGTCAACCCATAGTGACGTGGCGGTCAACGGGGGTCTCTGGTCAACCCATGGTGACGTGGCGGTCAACGGGGATCTATAGTCAACCCATAGTGACGTGGCGGTCAACGGGGTCTATAGTCAACCCATGGTGACGTGGCGGTCAACGGGTATCTCTAGTCAACCCAGAGTGACGTGGAGGTCAACCCAATGTGACGTGGCGGTCAACGGGTATCTCTGGTCAACCCATAGTGACGTGGCGGTCAACGGGGGTCTCTGGTCAACCCATGGTGACGTGGCGGTCAACGGGGATCTATAGTCAACCCATAGTGACGTGGCGGTCAACGGGGTCTATAGTCAACCCATGGTGACGTGGCGGTCAACGGGTATCTCTAGTCAACCCAGAGTGACGTGGCGGTCAAACCATAGTGACGTGGCGGTCAACGGGGATCTATAGTCAACCCATAGTGACGTGGTGGTCAACGGGGATCTATAGTCAACCCATGGTGACGTGGCGGTCAACGGGTATCTCTAGTCAACCCATGGTGACGTGGCGGTCAACGGGTATCTCTAGTCAACCCATGGTGACGTGGCGGTCAACGGGTATCTCTAGTCAATCCAGAGTGACGTGGCGGTCAACGGGGATCTATAGTCAACCCCATGGTGACGTGGCGGTCAAACCATAGTGACGTGGCGGTCAACGGGTATCTCTAGTCAACCCATTGTGACGTGGCGGTCAACAAGTATCTCTGGTCAACCCATAGTGACGTGGCGGTCAACGGGTATCTCTGGTCAACCCATTGTGACGTGGCGGTCAAACCATAGTGACGTGGCGGTCAACGGGTATCTCTGGTCAACCCATTGTGACGTGGCGGTCAACAAGTATCTTTGGTCAACCCATAGTGACGTGGCGGTCAACGGGTATCTCTAGTCAACCCATTGTGACGTGGCGGTCAACGGGTATCTTTGGTCAACCCATGGTGACGTGGCGGTCAACGGGGCACTCTGCTCAACCCATAGTGACGTGGCGGTCAACGGGGATCTATAGTCAACCCATGGTGACGTGGCGGTCAACGGGTATCTCTGGTCAACCCATTGAGACGTGGCGGTCAACGGGTATCTTTGGTCAACCCATGGTGACGTGGCGGTCAACGGGGCACTCTGGTCAACCCAGGGGTGAGGTGGCGGTCAACGGGTATCTCTGGTCAACCCATAGTGACGTGGCGGTCAACGGGGGTCTCTGGTCAACCCATGGTGACGTGGCGGTCAACGGGGATCTATAGTCAACCCATAGTGACGTGGCGGTCAACGGGGTCTATAGTCAACCCATGGTGACGTGGCGGTCAACGGGTATCTCTAGTCAACCCAGAGTGACGTGGAGGTCAACCCAATGTGACGTGGCGGTCAACGGGTATCTCTGGTCAACCCATGGTGACGTGGCGGTCAACGGGGATCTATAGTCAACCCATGGTGACGTGGCGGTCAACGGGTATCTCTAGTCAACCCAGAGTGACGTGGCGGTCAAACCATAGTGACGTGGCGGTCAACGGGGATCTCTGGTCAACCCATGGTGACGTGGCAGTCAACAAGTATCTCTGGTCAACCCATAGTGACGTGGCGGTCAACGGGTATCTCTAGTCAACCCATTGAGACGTGGCGGTCAACGGGTATCTTTGGTCAACCCATGGTGACGTGGCGGTCAACGGGGCACTCTGGTCAACCCAGGGGTGAGGTGGCGGTCAACGGGTATCTCTGGTCAACCCATAGTGACGTGGCGGTCAACGGGGGTCTCTGGTCAACCCATGGTGACGTGGCGGTCAACGGGGATCTATAGTCAACCCATAGTGACGTGGCGGTCAACGGGGTCTATAGTCAACCCATGGTGACGTGGCGGTCAACGGGTATCTCTAGTCAACCCAGAGTGACGTGGCGGTCAAACCATAGTGACGTGGCGGTCAACGGGGATCTATAGTCAACCCATAGTGACGTGGCGGTCAACGGGGATCTATAGTCAACCCATGGTGATGTGGCGGTCAACGGGTATCTCTAGTCAACCCATGGTGACGTGGCGGTCAAACCATAGTGACGTGGCGGTCAACGGGGATCTATAGTCAACCCATAGTGACGTGGTGGTCAACGGGGATCTATAGTCAACCCATGGTGACGTGGCGGTCAACGGGTATCTCTAGTCAACCCATGGTGACGTGGCGGTCAACGGGTATCTCTAGTCAACCCATGGTGACGTGGCGGTCAACGGGTATCTCTAGTCAATCCAGAGTGACGTGGCGGTCAACGGGGATCTATAGTCAACCCCATGGTGACGTGGCGGTCAAACCATAGTGACGTGGCGGTCAACGGGTATCTCTAGTCAACCCATTGTGACGTGGCGGTCAACAAGTATCTCTGGTCAACCCATAGTGACGTGGCGGTCAACGGGTATCTCTGGTCAACCCATTGTGACGTGGCGGTCAAACCATAGTGACGTGGCGGTCAACGGGTATCTCTGGTCAACCCATTGTGACGTGGCGGTCAACAAGTATCTTTGGTCAACCCATAGTGACGTGGCGGTCAACGGGTATCTCTAGTCAACCCATTGTGACGTGGCGGTCAACGGGTATCTTTGGTCAACCCATGGTGACGTGGCGGTCAACGGGGCACTCTGCTCAACCCATAGTGACGTGGCGGTCAACGGGGATCTATAGTCAACCCATGGTGACGTGGCGGTCAACGGGTATCTCTGGTCAACCCATTGAGACGTGGCGGTCAACGGGTATCTTTGGTCAACCCATGGTGACGTGGCGGTCAACGGGGCACTCTGGTCAACCCAGGGGTGAGGTGGCGGTCAACGGGTATCTCTGGTCAACCCATAGTGACGTGGCGGTCAACGGGGGTCTCTGGTCAACCCATGGTGACGTGGCGGTCAACGGGGATCTATAGTCAACCCATAGTGACGTGGCGGTCAACGGGGTCTATAGTCAACCCATGGTGACGTGGCGGTCAACGGGTATCTCTAGTCAACCCAGAGTGACGTGGAGGTCAACCCAATGTGACGTGGCGGTCAACGGGTATCTCTGGTCAACCCATGGTGACGTGGCGGTCAACGGGGATCTATAGTCAACCCATGGTGACGTGGCGGTCAACGGGTATCTCTAGTCAACCCAGAGTGACGTGGCGGTCAAACCATAGTGACGTGGCGGTCAACGGGGATCTCTGGTCAACCCATGGTGACGTGGCAGTCAACAAGTATCTCTGGTCAACCCATAGTGACGTGGCGGTCAACGGGTATCTCTGGTCAACCCATTGAGACGTGGCGGTCAACGGGTATCTTTGGTCAACCCATGGTGACGTGGCGGTCAACGGGGCACTCTGGTCAACCCAGGGGTGAGGTGGCGGTCAACGGGTATCTCTGGTCAACCCATAGTGACGTGGCGGTCAACGGGGGTCTCTGGTCAACCCATGGTGACGTGGCGGTCAACGGGGATCTATAGTCAACCCATAGTGACGTGGCGGTCAACGGGGTCTATAGTCAACCCATGGTGACGTGGCGGTCAACGGGTATCTCTAGTCAACCCAGAGTGACGTGGCGGTCAAACCATAGTGACGTGGCGGTCAACGGGGATCTATAGTCAACCCATAGTGACGTGGCGGTCAACGGGGATCTATAGTCAACCCATGGTGACGTGGCGGTCAACGGGTATCTCTAGTCAACCCATGGTGACGTGGCGGTCAAACCATAGTGACGTGGCGGTCAACGGGGATCTATAGTCAACCCATAGTGACGTGGTGGTCAACGGGGATCTATAGTCAACCCATGGTGACGTGGCGGTCAACGGGTATCTCTAGTCAACCCATGGTGACGTGGCGGTCAACGGGTATCTCTAGTCAACCCATGGTGACGTGGCGGTCAACGGGTATCTCTAGTCAATCCAGAGTGACGTGGCGGTCAACGGGGATCTATAGTCAACCCCATGGTGACGTGGCGGTCAAACCATAGTGACGTGGCGGTCAACGGGTATCTCTAGTCAACCCATTGTGACGTGGCGGTCAACAAGTATCTCTGGTCAACCCATAGTGACGTGGCGGTCAACGGGTATCTCTGGTCAACCCATAGTGACGTGGCGGTCAACGGGGGTCTCTGGTCAACCCATGGTGACGTGGCGGTCAACGGGGCACTCTGGTCAACCCAGGGTGACGTGGCGGTCAACGGGGATTAATTATTAAATAATTAATAATTAATTATATTATTAAATAATAATTAATTAAATAATAATTAATTATTTAATAATTAATTATTATTAAATAATAATTAATTAAATAATAATTAATTAGTTAATTAATAATTAATTATTATTAAATAATAATTAATTAAATATTATTAATTAATTAACTTACTGGTTGGCCACTTGGCCCCACAAATGGGTCCAACACGTGGACCCCACATATATTATTAAATAATAATTAATGAACTAAATAAATATATATTATATATGAAAAAGAATTTTATTCATTTTATTTATTTTATAAATAATAATATAAATAAATATATTATTAAATTAAAAAATGATAAAAACATGTATTAAAATATTGGGCGGCATTTCTCCCCCCAAAACCAAAAACACTTAAGTAAACTTTCTATTTTTTAGGTCATATACACTCATACACTCATTCTCACCTCTCACCGCTCACCTCTCACCTCTCACCTCAAAACCACCGGACGGCGACGGCGACGGCGACGCAGGCTGATTTAGGGCTTGAAGTTTCCGATTAAGGTAAAATTGGGGATCTCCTCTCTTTCTCTCTCACCCCCCTTCTCTCTTTCACTCGATCTGTATCTCTCTCGCTCGATCTCTATCTCTCTCTTACCCCCCTTCTCTCTCTCACTCGATCTGTACCTCTCTCTCTCTCACTCGACCCCCCCCTCTCTCTCTCTCTCTCTCTCTCTCTCTCTCTCTCTCTCTCTCTCTCTCCCTCTCTATCTCTCTCACTCGATCTGTATCTCTCTCTCTTAAATAAATCCATACCAATTAACAATAAATATAAAGAAGATTAGTTGCAATACTCACAAAGCCTAATCCTCCAAATCTGTCTCCTTTATATTTCATGTCTTTAGGCACCGTATAATCTTTGCAATTATGACTGAGGAAAGCTTTCTCATAAGGAAGTTCAAGAAATGCTGCTAAAATGTTGCCTTTTGCAAATTCACCTGGGTAGTTATATTCACTGCTCACATTTATGATGTTTTCAGCTTTAAAACCAAGAACTTCCTGCAAATATCTGCATACAAATGAATCTGTTAATTGGTATCCATACCAATTATTTTGTTGCATAATTTTTTGGCAAATTATCATTTTGCTATAATTTTGTGAATATTAGAAGGATTATTTAAGAGAGGATAAATGACGTTGCGCCTGTTTTCATTAAAAAAAATCATTCAGTATTAAATATTAACAGATTTCTTGTTAATTGGTATGGATTTATTGTGCTTTTAGGCATGCGTTGTTTTATAGAACTTAGTACTTTCTGTGAACTTATTTGGTATTAGATTTGGGATGTGAATCGGTCTGGGTTAGAACTTAGTACTTCTCTGTTTTCTTTTTCTAAATGTTTGATCTTTTTAGAGTTGATTATGTGTTAGATTTAATTACTATATACATGTTTATTCTCATGATTAGTGTTTTCTACAGGCCTATTAGTTTATCGAAACTGGTAGTACATAGGTTTTATTATGGAGGCTGATTGGATAGGGCTTCCGAGATATAGTGAGGAATACGTTAGAGGGATAAAAGCATTTGTGCAAAATGCGTTTCCCCTATTTTCCGTAGGTGATGAAATGAAGTGCCCGTGCAAGAACTGTAATGGTCATAATTGGCATTCTCAAGATGTAATTTATGATCATCTCATTTGCAAAGGGCCCTCCCCTTTACATATCGACTGGATATGTGAAGTTTCGCAAATGAAGGTACAAGGCAGTACCAACTTCATGGATTCCGAAACCGGGAATGATTTCGGAGATAATTTAGAAGCGATGTTTAATTGTGTTGGCAAGAATGCAGAAGATGAACCAACTGCGGAAGCTAGAAAGTTTTTACAACATCTCGAAGAGGGAAAACAGCCACTATATCCCGGTTGCAAGAATTTTTCTCGTTTAAGTTTCCTGATTACACTTTATCATTTAAAGTGTATTCATGGAATTACCAATTCCGGCTTCGGGGATTTATTAATGTTAATAAAGGATGCCTTTCCAGAAGCCAATATCCCTTTGTCCTCAAGTGCTGCGAAGAACGTGATCAAGGAATTAGGACTCTCTTACCAGAAAATACATGCATGTCCAAATAGTTGTATGCTGTATTGGGAGGAGAATAAG
The DNA here is from genome assembly GCA_036435485.1 of Saposhnikovia divaricata. NCBI lineage: Eukaryota > Viridiplantae > Streptophyta > Magnoliopsida > Apiales > Apiaceae > Saposhnikovia > Saposhnikovia divaricata. The sequence goes on from CM071594.1 coordinate 92,999,729, forward strand.
AATAAACAAGCCTGTGATAATTGTGGGGTTTCGAGGTGGGTTATACAAGAAAAGAAAGGCTCTGCTGCGAATAACGATCCAAAGAAGTTAATCAGCAAAGTGCCAGCAAACGTCATGAGATATTTTCCACTAAAACCTAGGCTGCAAAGAATGTATATGTGCAAGGAATTTTCCAAAGTCATGACATGGCATGCAACGGGGCGGACGAAGGACGGGAAACTAAGGCATCCGGCTGACGCCGAAGCTTGGAAGACAATGGATGCTTTGTATCCTGATTTTTCTTCGGAATATCGGAATATTACCCTAGGTATGGCTGCTGATGGATTTAGTCCATATCGTACAATGAGTTTAAGTCATTCTACATGGCCGATTGTACTAGTAAACTACAACCTCCCGCCTTGGTTGTGCATGAAACAAGAAAACTTGATTCTTGCAACATTAATATCGGGTCCAGAATCTCCCGGAAACAACATCGACGTCTACATGCAGCCTTTAATTGCCGAATTAAAAGAATTATGGGATGTCGGCATCGAAACATTCGATGCCTTGACTGGTCATAATTTTAATTTACGGGCAAGGGTGCTGTGGACCATTAGTGATTTTCCCGGATACGCCATGATGTCGGGTTGGAGCACAAAAGGAAGACTCGCGTGTCCAGTATGTCATTACGAGACTTGCTCTTGTTATTTGAAACATAGTAGAAAAATGTGTTACATGGATCATCGAAAGTATCTTCACCCCTCGCACAAATGGAGGTTTGACAAGAAAAAATTCAATGGGCAGATTGAAACAAGGCAGGTTCCGGAACCATTAACCGGAACGGATGTTGAACAATTGTTGGATGGGTTTAAAAACCAATTTGGACCCGAGATAAAGGGCACGAAAAAGAGAAAGCGTAAAATTGACTCCCCTTTTAAGAAGAAGTCAATTTTTTTTAATTTGCCATATTGGAAACATTGTCCACTTCGCCATAACCTTGACGCTATGCACATAGAAAAAAACTTGTGTGACAATATATTAGGTACATTACTTAATATTGGTGGCATGTCAAAAGATCATTTAGGTGCTCGTTTTGATTTACAAGATATGGGTATACGGAAGCCCCTTCACCCGGTTCAATGTGCAGATGGAAAAAGCTTCGAAATTATGGCAGCCATCTTTGACATGACGAATAAGGAGAAAGATGTCTTCTGCCAGATTTTAAAGAACGTAAAATTGCCTTATGGCTGTGCTGCTAATGTTAGTCGCTATGTGAACACGGATGAGAGAAAAATAGTAGGGTACAAAAGCCACGACGCGCATTTCATCCTCCACTACTTGTTACAATTTGCTGCGAAGAAATCATTAAAACCCGAAGTGGCAAAACCTTTGATCAGACTAAGTGCATTCCTTAGAGGTTTATGGAATAAAGTTATTCATTTGGATGATGTGAAGAATTTGCAAGAAGAAATTGTTGATATACTTTGTCAGTTTGAGATTATATTCCCCCCTGCCTTCTTTGACATCATGGTGCACCTACCTGTCCATTTGTGTAGTGAAATTCAATACGGAGGACCGGAGCATCTTCGGTGTATGTACCCTATTGAGCGGTATCTTGGGAAGCTTAAGGGGTATGTTCGTAATAGGAGCAAACCCGAAGGTTCAATCGCAGAAGGCTATCTAGCAGACGAGTGTGTCACATTTTGTTCAAGATTTTTGGGCGGTCAAGCAGTAGAAAACAATACTGAATTTGGAAGATTTCCAACAAATGTGGAGTATCATATCGGAACAAGAAAAGTTAAAGATGGCAAAGTTTTTCAATTAAAAGATTCAGATTGGAAAGCATGTCACACCTACAACTTGTTCAATAGCGGTAATAAGGAAATTGAGAGTTTACTTGAGTAAGTTCTCCAATCCTTACTTCATTTATTAAACAAACACTATAAAATTAAAAAATGCATTCTTCTTAGACTCTTTGCACTTACTTATCTGATAGGGATCACCGGACTTTAGTTGAAGCTGATGTAACATCAAAGCGATACAAAAGGGAGAGAACACACTCTGAAGAATTTTGGAAATGGTTACAAGCAGAGGTTGGAAAAAAGGAAAACATTTCAAGCGAGTTACAAGTATTAGCATTGGGTCCCAATCGAAAAGCGAGGAGGTTTAGCGGGTATGTGATAAATGGTTATCGGTTTCACACAAAGAGCAGGGATTCTCGATGCACTACACAGAACAGTGGGGTTTTTTTGACGGCTGAAACCACCAGTTTTGCAAATTCAAAGGACCAAAACCCAATAATTGGAGCTGTCAACTATTATGGATCAATCGAAGATATTATCGAAGTTGATTACTGGGGAATTTTTACGGTGGTTCTCTTCAAGTGTTGTTGGTACCAAGAAGAAAAAGATTCATTTGGTCTGACTTGGGTGAATTTTAACAAGCCTTGCTTTAAATCTGAGCCTTATGTCCTTGCTTCTCAGGTGCAACAAGTATTTTACGTCGAAGACCCGACTGCAAATTCTGTGCATTATGTAATTAAAAGGTTACCAAGGAATTGGTGTGATGCGGAAGACCAAAATATTATGGAAGAAGAAAGTGGCGACCTTCCTCCTAAATATGATACTGGTCGTGAAAAAGAAAAACAAGTTGGTGATTTTGGTTGGTTCAGGGATGATATTCCTAAAAGACAAATTCCATTATCACCAACTAAAGAGAAAAATACCCCAATGTAGAATGTATTTTTGTATATGTTTCAAGTTAGTAATGAAATAACTAATTTTCCTTATTAATCAAATCCATTTTGTTATCTGCCTACATAATTGTTCTCCCGCTTCTTTACAGTTTTTATGCTTATATCCATAATTATGTACTTTGAATTTTGACTGCATCACATTCCGTCATTTTACCTGCTGCCATTTTATTGCATAACATTTTTTATCATCTGTCTTTTATTGCATCCATAATTATCTTCTATCATTTTATTGCATCACATCTTTTATCATCATTTTTGACTCGTTTTAATGAATTTCTGTTCATTTTTGTAGGATGGCAACAAAACTTGTGAGCTTAAGATACTTCTACGAAGGGGTGTTCGAAAAGACTACTTATTTGGGTGGACGGACCTATCTTATAAACCGCTTGCCAGCCGATGAGCTTTCTTATACAGTGATGATAGAATATGTCAAGGACTACCTAAAATACACGGAGATTGGGGGAGTATATGCGTGGAAAGGGAAAAAAATTGGCTGGAAGCTTCTGAAAACAGATACAGATTTCCTTGAACTGGTAGATAACTGCAAACATGATGACGAAGTACTTTTATATGTGGACAATACTGTTGACAAAAATATCGAGCCATTGTATCCAGGGGTGCCATGGGTAGTCCAACGACCGAGGAAGAACATATTTGCAGGTCTTTTTGTAACTTGCCCTACCTTGAAAAATTAATCATTACTCAAACTTCTTAATGTAATGATCTTGTACAAATATATTCCTGTAACAGGTGCCGCTGGAGCAGTGAGGCGTGCATTTGTTAGTTCACACCAACTCCAACAGCAAAGAAACAGCAAGAAAATTCCAAGGTCTCCTCAGATGCAAGATCTACCACAAGTACTACCTGCGAACACAAGAGGGAATGCGAAAAGGAAATTGGAATTACCTAAGGATTCTAATGTTGAGGTATTACTATTATCCCTCACTCTTTTTATACTAATTATCGTCTTTTTCACATTTGATGTCTAGCAGTTGCAGTCGCTGAACCCGTATGAGCTGTCGAAGCTAAAGCGTGTGCAAGAAAACAAAAAAAAGTTTGAAGAACTGGGGTTGGGAAAATATGCTTCTAATTCAAGTCAACTGAGAGTCGATAAAAGTCAAGAAAAGAACAAATCTGGGGAGCAAGCTGATGAAGAACAAAACGGGAGTGGAACTGATACTAGTGATTCGGCAGAGGTGATATTTATCCATTTATGCGTACATATCGTCATTTCTTACTAATTGATTGTATTGCCCCTGCTTTATATATTGATTAAATATTTTGCACCCTGATATATATAGAATGTTTAGCTACAGGTCATTTATAAATTTTGATGTCCTTACTTATATTTATACTTAATCGACCATGCTTATATGTGAATTGGTAATATATATTGAATGTTTAGTTACAGGTCATTTATTTTTAAACTGTTAGATATAATTTAGCATAATTGGGTTATTGAGATTGAGTTACATGCAAATTACAATAATTTCTTTGTTGGGTTTGTGCAACTTTTATGGGTTAAATCTTTGGTTTTACATAAGAGGTAAGAATATCAAAAATCAGCTACCTTAATTTGACATAATAGGAGTAGTTTAAACAAATCAGTTGCCTAAATATTGTGGCACTTTTTTTTGGTCCATCAAATCAGTTGCCTAAATATATAGTTCCGTGTTGCAATACAAACCATATTAGCTATGGATTGTCACGAGGGATTTTAAAATAAAAGGCAAAGTGAATGCCAGCAACGCGGGCTTAAATTCTAGTTAATCATTATTATATTAATTATCAGTATATAATGTCACTTGTAGTTTGTGTAGCTAATGTTATATTCATGTGACTTACAGGGAAATAAATCTGTGAAGAGAAGGATTGGTACACCTGGTCCTAGAACACGCTCGCGTGCAAATGCCGCAGATGTAGGTGATAAGGACATGCGGAATGCTATCGAGAAAGAAGGAAAGGATGTTTCGAGTGCTACTGAAAAGAGAGCTCCATCTGCTACTGTCCGAGCTACACTTTTAAAGCCAACATGTAGTAAACTGTTAAAAGTAGGTGACAATTATGTACCAAGTGGTTCAGTTGCTGCTTATATTGCGCTGCGGGACCGTCAGAATCAGAACCTTGCAGCTGATCCAAGGATCGAGGTCGATGTTGGTGAATCGAGTTTACAACCTGTAGATGAAGCAGTTGAGGCAGGTAATGCATGTGTATGCCTCATGAAGTATATATAAGTAGGATTATTATCATTAATATAATTATGTATCTACGATCAGTGCCGGATGTACATTGTCCGTATGTTTTTTGTATGCCTGGACAGGTCCTAAAAAATGCAGAGGACGGTCAAAAATGCTTAAAGTTCATGCTAGGAAACCTGAAAATAAGGTAATCATTAAGGTGAATAAACGAGGTCAACCAATTGGAGACAGGAAGATTAGGGCTGAGTTGAGTAATTTTCTGGGGACAGTAGTCAAGGATCACGTGTCAATTACTTACGTTAATTGGCATGTTGTTCCGGAAGCACTAAAGAAGAAGATGCTGGAATATGCTTTGGTGACCCCTCTTACCTTACTTATATTTACCAATTCACATATAAGCATGGATTAATGCGTTACAATTTTGATATATTACAGGATAAGTATAGTATTCCGCAACAAGGGGAAAAATGGGTGTTTAACACGTTTAATTCATTATGGAGAACACACAAGTCCCGTATGAAGAAGGCCCATTATACCAAATATGACACTGATGAGAAGAGGATCCAGAACAGGCCTGATCAAATTCCACTTGAGGAATTTAAAATGCTTTTGAAGTATTGGTCGGATGAGGGAGTTCAGGTACTCATGTACACATTGTAATTAAATATTGCATTTGTTCCTTACTTTAAATCATGTTGCACAAGTATAAAACAGAGCAAGTCTAAAAAAAATATCGTTAAATTTTAAAATCTGCCCGGACTTTAATATATAATTTATAGTTGTTTTTATCTAATAACCCTGATCTTATAATATTAAAATTTGCATGTATCCAAGTTTCAACAGCCACCATTTGATAATTTTAATGTCTTTGTATTTAATTATATCTGATACTTCTATTTTTTTTGTATTAGTCAATGGCTGAGGAGAATACAACCCGTCGAATATCCTATGTTGAGACTCACACTCTTGGTCCCAAGAGTCTTGCTGAAGTTAAAAACAACATGGTATGCTTAATTTGCACTTAGAAACTAGCTGCCATATTTTACTTTATTATCACAGTGATCTTAATGTAAATGATGTTTCTAATACATGCCAGAAAAATAAAGATCCAAATAATGCCTCCCCGTCCGATGCTAAAATGTTTTTCAAAAGTCGTAAACGCAAGCCAGGGCGCAAATACAAGTCCAATCCGGATGAAATTAACAAAAAATTGGTAAGTCTATGAATTTTTTTAGTACACGTTTGAATCTAGAGGTGATTGTGTGGCTAAGTTTCTTAAAAGATTTTCTTTTCAACCTCTCAAGGAGAATCCTCTCTTTGGCCCCTCTTCTTCTGCGTAAGTGTTTTTGTTCTTGTTTGCCCACTTTTTGTTTATTGTTTTTATGAGCATTTTGAGATTGGTTGGTGTGATTTTCGTACAAATTTGAGATTTGGGTTTTTTTTTTATTTTGGGATTTTAGTGCTGAATTTGAATGGTTTTGTGAGGAATCAAGTGGAGGGGTTAGAAAGGGGCAATAAAGATTGGAACTTTAATGTTGAAAGTTTAGCAAAAGATAAAATAGGTTCAAATTTACTGAATTTTCGATTAGTTTGAGCTTTTAGTTATGATGGGTTTTTTTCCAGATTTTGTAAAAGAAGGGTATTAACGATTATAGAAACTTTTTAAGTTGTTGTGTGCTATAGAGATTTTGTGATAAAGGTGTCCGTGTTCCCTTTTGTCTTTTTGGCAATGCCATTGCCTGTTTCATATGTCTGTATCTGACTGCTTTGGATTTAGTTTGTATTTTATCTGGGCTACAGGGCTAGTAAGTATATGCTAGAAGAGGGGCAATATGTGGTTTATTACCTCGCAAAAAATGATGAAACTTTTTCTTGCAGAAGGGCATTGAGGATAAGTTGATTGAAGGAAACGATGCAGATGTGATTCTTCCTAGAAAAAAGAATCGACCGGATTGGTTGGTGGGAAGGCAAGGTAAATCAGTTTCGTCCACAGACCCGGCTGTTCCAGTTGCAGATAATTATGTTGAGGAGCTGACTGCGAAGATCACTCAGAATGTAGAGCTTGAAATGGAAGCCAAGGTCAACAGAAAAGTCCAGGAAAACATGGCTTGGTTGGTGAAAAAAATAGGAGAGGCAAATCCGGAGATGAAGATTGATTTCACCGACTTCTGTGCCACATTTTCAAGTGATGCCGACGAAAACGGCACTCCTATCACTCCTGCCACTCAAGGCAGGACCCCCCGTTAAAACACTGTTGTTTTACTATTTGTATTGAACTTTTATCTTGTTGTTCTCGTATTTTGGTATTGCCTAGATTGTTTGAACTGTTTTACTAAGTACTTTGATGGTGTTGGAGGTTGTTTTGGGATGTTGGAGGTTGTTTTAGAATGGTATGGAGTTTAGGATGTTTGGATGGTATTGGTGGTTGGGATGTTGGACTGAATTGGTTGTTGGGATGTTTGGATTTGGATGTTTAGTTTGTAATGGCTATTTCAAAAACAAAGCAGACATTGCAAATTATGTTTAATGTAGTGTTACATTTGCTTATCTAGTGTTACATTTATGGTTTAAATGCAGTTACATTACATAATATTAGTGTTACATTTTGCATATGTAATGTTACAGTAGAATAAAATTAATGTTACAGCAGGTATATAAAATGACCATAAATGACACGTGGCAGGCTACGTGGATGGGACCCACCAGATGACACGTGGAACTGCCACGTCAGCATGTGGGACCCACCAGATGACACGTGGCAGTGACACGTGGAAATGCCACGTCAGCATGTGGGACCCACCAGATGACACGTGACAGTGACACGTGGAACTGCCACGTCAGCATGTGGGACCCACCAGATGACACGTGACAGTGACACGTGGAACTGCCACGTCAGCATGTGGGACCCACCAGATGACACGTGACAGTAACACGTGGAACTGCCACGTCAGCATGTGGGACCCACAGGTGACACGTGGCAGTGACACGTGGCACTACCACAACAACATGTGGGACCCACTAAGTGCCACGTGTCAGAATAATAGAGTGCCACGTAGCTCCAAAATAATTTCTGGTTAATTCAAATGTAACGCCAAAAACCATTACATTTGGTTGCTATACTGTTACCTTAGGCATCATATGTATCGATATTTTACCGTTACAGTAGGGTCCAAAAAACGTTACATTAGGTACCAAATGTAGCGGCCGCGGATGTAACGCTCCATACCGTTACATTAGGTCTACTGTAACGGATTTTGGGCCTAATGTAACATTAGGAAGGCATTACATTAGGCCATATTCCCCGTAGTGGAGCCACTTAAATATGCAGGGGTTCAAGTTGAACTTGTGTATGGTGCCCCTCGACCTGAGTTTGCTTGGGTCAAAATAATTAACTGTGATGGTGAGGACGAGAAAATCAAAGTGGAAATCCTATATTCTGCAATGCCATATTCGTGTAGTATCTGTAAGGCTTTTGGACATTCCTTGTCCAGATGCATTAAGAACCCGGATGCAGTGAGGCCCCAATCAAGAAAGGCGAAGACTGCTGGAGTCAATGAAAAATCGGATGGCAGCGCCGCCAATGTCATGAAAGAGAACTATGTTAGCAACATGGAGATGGTGCCTTATGTTATTGGCAGTTTTGCTGGTTGCGATGTAGTGATGGATGAAGATGATATATTCAAACAAGCTATGGATGCTACAAATAATGATGAAGGTTATGATGACCAAAACGGTGATCCACATAGTGAACCAAATGACTTCAATGATGGAAATCAAAGTGGAGAAGAGCAGCAACAAATTGATAATTTGGAGTCTGGTAATGCCTTTGGCATTCTTTCTGTTCTAGAAGAAGGAGAAGTTAATGAAATGATCTCTCAGTCACCAAGAAAAAGATCAAATGGAAAATCTCCTAAGGGTCAATTACAAAAGAAAACTCCTAGTCCACAAAGGCTGGTCCTTGGTCGTGCTGCTGCTTCTGGCCCAGGCACATTATCTGTGGTGCTCAACTGTGGGGAAAATAAAGGGAATAAAATTACTTCTCCAAAATTGCAACCAAAACGTAGCCTGAGACTGACCAGTAAGTCAGTCAAAACTCCCCGTTTTTAATGAATCTCTCTGTTTGGAATGTTCGTGGGTTGAATAAGCACACTCATCAAGACGAACTAATAAACTTTATTGCGGTTAATAAATTAACGTTTATAAGCTGTGTGGAAACGAAAGTGAAACAGGGTAACTCTATTAAAATCTCTAGACATATTAAGAAAGGCTGGTCTTGGTTGTTCAATTATGAGCATCATGACAATGGTAGGATTTGGATTGGCTGGGATCCTTCTGTTTGGCATATCTCTGTGCAATCAAAGTCTCCTCAGCATATTACGTGCTTTGTTACGTTTATTGAAAAACAGATTCACTTCTGTACTAGTTTTATCTATGCTTTTAATAAGCCTCATGAAAGGGCTCCTCTTTGGGCTGATTTGGTTTCTCTCAGTCAAATTATTTCCATTCCTTGGTGCGTATTGGGGGACTTCAACAGTGTGCTTGATATTACTGAAGTTCATGGTGGTCGTGAACGCTGGACCACGGAAATGCAGGCTTTTAAGAACTGTATTAATGATGCTGGTTTGGGCCATGTTCGAACTATTGGCTCCTTATTTACTTGGCTCAACAATAGACCTAATGATTGTATTCAAAAACGGTTAGACAGGATGCTTGCCAATTCAAGTTGGTTCTCTACTTTTAATGAGGGTGTGGTTTGGGTGAAAAATAGGGGTTTGATGGATCATTCCCCGCTAATTTTTTCTACTCCTATGCATCTTGAAAAGTTTTCAAAACCTTTTCAGTTTTACAACTTCATGACGGATCTAGATGGCTTTGCAGAGTCGGTTTCTAACGCTTGGTCTGGGGAATGGTTTGGGGATCCTATGGCTACCCTGGTTCGCAGACTTCAGGTAACAAAAAAATCTCTCGTCGATCTTAATAAAAATAATGGCAATGTTCGGGCTAATGTCCAGTTAGCAAGAGCGAGTCTGGCAGATATTCAAGACAGAATGAGCACCCTTAACTGCATTCATCCGAATCTGCTTACTGAAGAGCAAATGGCAGCCAAGAATTTAGAGACGGCCTTAATTCAGGAAGAAGCTTTTCTTCTTCAGAAATCCAGGGTGAAATGGCTTCAAAGTGGCGATGGGAATAATAGCTTTTTCTTCAATCAAGTCAAGGCCAACTGGAATCATAATAAAATCCTTGCCTTGGAAAATTGTGATGGACAGATTGAGTTTGGCCAAGCTAATGTGGCTAGGATTGCGGTGGATTATTTTTCTAGCACCCTTGGGACTGCTGTTGAGAGTACTCACTATAATCTTAACAACATCCAACTTCAAACAATTACGGATGCTCATTCTAATTTTCTCCTTGAGCCTGTTACTAGGGAGCTCATTTATAAAACTTTGAAAAGCATGAAACGAAATAAAGCTCCGGGGCCGGATGGGTTCACGGTGGAATTCTATCTCGCCTCGTGGGATACGGTTGGATGCTCCTTTTGTGATGCCATTCTTCACTTCTTTGATTCAGCAACTATGCATCCGGGGGTAAACTCTACATGCATTGCTTTAATTCCGAAGGTTCTTACCCCTACTCATATAAGTGACTTCAGGCCTATATCTTTGTGCACTGTTGCTTATAAATGTATTGCGAAGATCATTGCTTCTAGGCTAAAGCATGTGCTTCCCTTTGTCATTGACCATGCTCAGTCTGCCTTTATAAAGGGGCGTAGTATCTCTGATAATATTTTACTGGCGCAAGAATTGTTTAGGGGCTACCATAGAGATTCTGGGGTTGCCAAGTGTGCTCTTAAAATTGATCTTCACAAAGCCTTTGATTCAATAAGCTGGGATTTCATCAATAAAACCTTGGCAGCAATGAATTTCCCCCCTCGGTTTATTCAGTGGATTATTGCTTGTATTACTACCCCGAGATACTCTGTTAAATTGAATGGGGTTCTCCATGGCTATTTCAAAGGAGCAAAAGGGCTGCGACAAGGGGACCCGATGTCTCCCTATCTTTTTTCAATCGCCATGAATGTTTTCTCTGCTATGCTGGCTGTGTCTCCTGATGCTTTTAAGTTTCATTGGAAGTGTAAAACTTCGAAGTTAACCCACTTGTTGTTTGCAGATGATGTGCTGATTTTTTCTAATGGTGATGCTGTCTCCATCGCCCATGTCATGAACTGCGCCACTGATTTTGCTCAAATGAGTGGTCTTCATCCGAGTATGCATAAAAGCCATGTCTTCTTTTCTAATTGCAGTCAAGAGCTTATGGATTGGTTTGACAGTGTTTATCATATTCCTCATGGCCTTTTACCAGTAAAATTCTTAGGCGTGCCTTTGATTACAACCAGATTATGCATTAACGATTGTATGCCGCTGATAGAAAAAATCTCTGCAAGGATTTTTTCATGGACGAATTTTTTCCTGTCTTTGGCTGGTCGAACTCAACTCATTCGAGCTATCCTATTCTCTATTCAAAGTTATTGGACTAACCATTTTTTGCTGCCAGGTGCAATCCACAATACGTTGCAAACTTTGTTCACTAGGTTTCTTTGGTCTGGAGATATTAATAAAAAGGGAGGAGCTAGGGTTGCTTGGAAACATCTTTGCGTCCCATATTCTGAAGGGGGTTTAAATCTTAAAAATCCTAAAGAGTGGAACAAGGCTCAAATATTGTTCCATCTTTGCCGTGTTGCTCGGTGTTCAAAGTCTATTTGGGTTCACTGGATTTGGAACACTTCCTTAAAACGCAAACACTTCTGGACCATGGACATTCCATCTGATTGTTCGTGGATTTGGAAGAGCATTCTGAAGCTAAGACCATTGGCTCGCCAATTCTTGGTTTACAAAATTGGAAATGGCCTTGGCACTTCGCTTTGGTTTGACCCTTGGTGGAGTAATACTTGTCTGGCTTCTAGCAACACGGATTTAATCATTCGTCAATGTGGGTTACCTGCTTCTTCTACAGTTAATTGTCTTCTGCATTCTGGCTCTTGGGTTCTGCCAATGCCCACTCGTCGCCATCACCATATTGATCCAGGTCTCCAGGCTTGGTTATTAGGGTTTGTGCCGCCTGATTTTGATCTTCAAAAAAATGACATGGTTCTCTGGGATGGTATTAGTCTTCCCAAGTTAAAAATCTGGCATTGTTGGGACTCCATTAGATTACACTTGCCTGAGGTCCCGTGGTTCAATCTGGTTTGGCATAAAATGAAAGTCCTCAGGTATGCCCATGTCGCTTGGCAGCTTTGCCTTGGTCGTCTTCCCACCCTTCATAGGTTAGCTAACTTTGGCATTGACACTCTTCAGCACTGTTTTCTGTGCGTTGGGGGTATCGAAACCCATGACCACCTCTTTTCATCTTGCCCTTATGCTTCGTTCGTTCTGGAAAAGCGCTCGGCGATTCTTCATACTTCTCTGCCTCTTGGTACTTGGCTGGAGATTCTGAATGCTTGGGGCTCTATTACAGACGTTTATCACAGAAATCTAGTTTTACTTGCTGCTCAGACTTACTCATACCACCTGTGGCGTGAACGTAATGACAGGGCGCATGACAAAGGTTATATCAGTCCTGGGAAGCTTCTAAATGGAATCGTGGTGGACATTAAGGCTCGATGTCACTCCTGTCTTTGGTTCAAACAATGCCACAATTTTGAAACTTTCAACACTTGGATAGATTCTTATTTAGTTTCTTAGTTTTTAGTTCGGGTTGTTATGCCCTTAGCTCCTGTTGCTTTCTATGTGCAATCTTTTTTAGATTGCTCCTAGATAGTCCAATCTTTGTTCTGCTTTCAGCAAGGGTAAATCCCTGCCTATTCTTTTAATATATATATCAATTTAGCAAAAAAAAAAGTCAAAATTCATGCTTAATTTTTACTGAAAATAGAAGAAAAAAAATCTTAGATCCTTAACTTGAACAATACCCTTTACTTATTTTATATTATTTATAACAAAAAAATGACTTTAACCGAGTCATGTAGTTACACTCCATTTCATCTTTTCTCTTTTTATTTTAAGTATAAAAAATTAACTTTTAACTACTGTCACCGACGGAAAAGTACCTCGAAACAGGAAAAGAGTGTGGTTCTTATTTGCACGATCTGTGAACAAAAAATTATTTGTAAATGGTTATAATTAATGTTTACAAAAAAAATTCAAAACATGCGTACACATTATTCCTGTAACTCTTACATATTAGTTCCTCTCAAAAAAGTTGTTCATTGTGTTTGTGACCATGGTTTTAAGTATATAAATATACATGGCCAAACCGAAACCGGAACCGGAACCGGAAAACCGGACCGGACCGAGTCAAAACCGGTCAAAACCGGCCCGAACCGGAACCGGCCCTAAACCGCCGGTTTATTTATTTTAAAGGTTTAGGTTCAGGTTTGTATATATTGAAACCGGTGAACCGGCGGTTCGAACCGGTGGTTAACCATTAGTAATGACCGGTTATGTATTAATTTGTATAGATTATAAAAATTATTCTAATAAATTTAATTGTTTGTTGTATTCTTGTAAAACATTTAAAATTTATTGTAATATATTTTGTTGTTTGTTGTATTCTTTTAAAACATTTAAAATTTATTGTAATATATTTACTAATGTTTTAATAAAAATAAGTACCAATGAATTTAACATTAAATTAATTTACGTGAAAGTACCACTTAATAAAAGGGAAACTACTATATCCTTGAACTTTTTAAACGGTTCGCATCTTACAAATTTTAAAAAATTACTTAGCATTACAATACTTCTAAATTATAATTCATTCCATCCAAATTCAAAAAAACTTATCGTATTTCGAAAAAAAAACGTATCAAGTATAATGTATATATAAGGTTCAAACCGGAACCGGAACCGGGTCAAACCCCGAACCTGAACCGTCTGAACCGGAATCGACGGTTTATATCCTGTTAAGGTTTAGGTCCGGTTCAAGATTTTTACAAACCGGAACCGACGGTTCACGAACCGGAACCGGCGGTTCACGAACCGTGGCCATGTATATATACAAGTAAGATGCTTACTTAATATTCCAATAACACCTTTTTTTAACCACCTATCAAAAATTATATTGCATACTTAGAGCATCTCCAATAGGGGTTGCCAAGAGGTTGCAAAGTCCTATGTGGCACGGCATTCTTGGTTGCCCACCTCTTGGAGTATCAATGTTGCCAACAAGTTGCCAACCAAAATTGCCAAAAGTTGGCAACTTCCCCATTTAGTTAAAACACACACAACTCCCCAAAAATGTATTTAACTTTACCCATTTTTATATCTCCCATATTTTAAATGTATTTATAAGATAATTTAAAATTTATGTATGGGACCAAATTGGCAAATTTTAAAGTTGCCAATAAATTTGTAACAAAAGTTGCCAACAATGAGATGGAGGAGAGAAGAAATAAAAAGATAATATATATGATGATGTGGTAAAAATTGACAACTATGTTGACAACCTCTATCGGAGATGCTCTTAAATCATCTGAACCAAGCCGCCCGAATTGAATTGGAAAACCTAGACATGCACGGAAAGCTAATCTTGATTAGATTAGAGTGGTGGTCATTCTAATCTCGATTTAGGCCGATTTAGGCGCTTTCCTGAAAATTGAAATATATTGATTAGATTATAACTTTTCATGTGTATCTGTCATCATATCCATTAAGGGTCCATTCAGATCGGGAATTTGAAAAGGTTGGATTGAGTGGATTCAATTTTAAAAATTCTTTTTTAGAAAAATTTTAAAAGTAAAATATTGGATTTTGAACTTAATATATAATATTATTTTAATTCTTTCGTAAAATAACAAAATTCAACACTTTACTTTTAAATTTTTCTCAAAAACAAATTTTTAAATTTTAATCCAACCCAACCTTTCTCAGCTCTCAATCCAAACAACCGATTACAAGTAATCTCAGCACATAATCCTATTTAATCAAATGCAGCTTAATGTATAAACTGCAAAATCTAAAGGTAGATTCAGATATATCTCAAATTCAACTTTAAGGGTACTGCTAGATTAAACAAACTTTACTTTTTATAAAATAACTATGATAGTAAACTAGAAACCTGGACTTACTAGATATGATAAATAGAAGGGTATTAGTTTGATATGTCCCAAATTAACAAGTCAATTATAAATATGTCCCTTTTTATTGAATAATTATAAATATGTCCTATGATTAAATTTAACTCATATATAACTTATACACATATAATTATACATATATTTTTATTAAATAAGACTAGAATACCCCTTCTCTTTTTATCCTTTATCCTAATTATTAGTCAAATTTCTTATAATTTTGTCTTTTTTCCCCTATGAATTTATTTGTGCTTAAGACGGCTACCTAGAGTTATTTTGGAATATTTTCCAGCTTCCAATGTTGTACGAGTACAGCATATGGATAGCTTTTAACCTAGTTGTAACCTGAATGTGTTCTGTATATTATGTTAGTAAAATGTAAAAGCGTTGAGAAACTCAATATTCCATGCAATCTAAGCTTCAATATTGTTCATTTGCTTTGTTTATTAAATGAACAATGTGGTGCCTATTATTTGTTTATGGTGTCCAGACTCTTGGAATTGTAGCCGATATAATCCAGTATTCGTATGAACTGGAAGCAAGTACTGTGTAAACGGCGCCTCCGTCAAAATTAATTGTCCGTCGACACAGAGACTGCCAAAGTGGATCCCATCCACCTCCCTCATTCATCCCGGCCCCGCAGGGGCACAACACTTGAATTAGTTTGAACAATAATTTTTTTTTGTATTGCTTCTAGTTTAAATTTTTTAAAACTGCTCCGGGTTTAAATTTTTTGTTTTAATGGTACACGACAGTTGCCAAAATTTTAGAATTAATATTTTAGTGTTAATAGATTATAGGTACATGTATTAGATTTAATAAAATGTAATTGATAAAGGAGGACAAAATTGTCTTTTACAAATGTGTGGTTAATAAATTAATCATGGTTAAACTTTAAAATGGGACATATTCATAATTTGGAATAGATTTGTAATTAAAATAAATATGGGACATAATTATAAATGACCTTTTAAAACGGGACATATTAGAAAAAAACCCATAGAATACCACTCTAGAGAGAACCATCATACGTGGAGAACCGTGGAGAACCAATCTAGACCACACATCTAATACATTCACACACAATTAAAATGCACCATTACACACACTAAACCAACCCAAATTTTTTTTTAAAAAAAAAATTAATTAATTTTCGGGTGAACAGTAACCTGCCACTAGACCTGGCAAATCGGGTAAACGGATCGGTTTCGGATCGGATCTGCTTCGGATCGGATGCACTTTCGGTTATGATATATTTAGAGCCCGTTCGGATCGGATATGATTCGGTTCGGATCCACTTTCGGTTAAGGTATATTTTTGGGACTGTTCGGTTCGGATTGGATCTAATTCGGTTCCGGTCAAATTCGGATCAAAATCGGATAATTTTTAATTATGATCGGATCAAATTGGATTCGGTTCTTTTTCGGATATTTACTTTTTTGGATCGAATTATGTTTGGATGTACTAAAATTCGGTTCGGGTCGCATGGTCGCATTTGTCAAGATATATCTAATTTAGTGATTTCCCCAAATTTTTGAAAAATAAAAAATTATATTGGTTTGAGCTCTTAGTAATATAGAACTAAATTTACTAATACTAGTAACTAGTGCTTTGTCACGGACTGTTGTTTTGATTTTTTTTTAAAAGGTAATTCTCGACGATCCAACCGTACGGATGTTAAAATAAATCTAATTTATTAATTTTCCCAAATTTTTAAAAAATAAAAAATTATTTTGTTTTGAGATCTTAGTAATGAACAACTAAATGACTAATACTAGTAACTAGTGCTTTATCACGAAATTTTGTTTTAATTTTTTTAAAAATAATTCTCGAAGATCCAACCTTACAGATGTTAAGATATATCCAATTTATTGATGTTCCCAAATTTTCAAAAAATAAAAAATGATTTTGGTTTGAGATCTTAGCAACCAACAAATAAATTGACTAATACTAGTAACTAGTGCTTTATTACGGATTTTATTGATGGATTTTATTTCATAATCATTTAAAAAAAAAGATTTTCAATTAGTTGAGAAATAGACTTGTAGAATAATTTTTCACTTTTATTTAATAAAAAATGATCAAAAATTATTTATTAGGTTTTTATTTTGTTTGACACACTTAAAGGAAATCGGCAAAAAATGACCGACCTTCAATTCAACCGGATTTGATTGAATTTAGGTCAACTTCAACATTTATTTAGTTAAAGCTAAATTCAACTGAATTCAATCGAATTTATATTCGGTCATTTTTGTGCGGTCGTTTTTAACTTTAAATATGACTAAATATTCAATTCAATCATATTTAATTCTGGTCGTATTTATATATTTGACTACATTCGATCGAATTTATAAATTCGACCGATATAGGTTGAATTTATAATTTTACTATTCTAATTAAGTTTTTATTTTTTAAATTTTGGGAATATCACTAAATTAGATATATATTGAGATCCGTACAATTGGATTGCAGATAAATATTTTTAAAAAAATAGAAACAACAATCCGGGACAAAGTACTAGTTAGTAGTCTAGTCAACTCAATAGTTGACTACTAATTTCACTATCCGAATTAATTTTTTAATTTTTAAAATTTTGGAATATCACTAAATTATATATATATTGACATCCTTACAGTTGGATTGTCGATAAATATTTTTTGAAAAATAGAAACAACAATCTGGGACAGAGAACTAGTTAGTAGTACTTGTCAAATCATTTGTTGACTACGAATTTCACTATCCAAATTAATTTTAAATTTTTTAAAAAATTGGGAGTATCACTATATTACATATATGTTGGCATCCGTATGATTGGATCGTCGAAATCTGAGTTTTAGTAGTCATATAAATTATGTTTTGGTGAATATTTAGATCACGAGTTTTTATGACACGTATTTTATTATCAAATTTTTCTGGGCTCATTTGGAGGTAACCGAATTTTGGATCCGGTGGTCGGATTCTGGGCGGAAGCTGATATTTTTTTTAAAATTTTGGTTTTTTAAAATCGACATAATTCGGTCATTTTTAGTATTTTGACTAGATTTAGTTGAATTTATAATTTTAACCACATTCGGTAGGAATAAAAACAACTGGATGTAGTCGAAAATAGTCGGTCGAATTTGGTCGAAAGTAGTATTTTTTTTTAAAAACTATTATTTAATAACGAGCAATAGTTATTAGTTATTTATTAGTTATTACCTTATATTATATTTATGTATATATATATATATATATATATATATATATATATACACACAAACATACTAATTACTAAACATGCGTATCCAGGAGATATGAAGGTTCAACATGTGTAGATATACAGTATATTTTATACCTATTTTCTAGAATAAATAATATCATTCGTTTTTATTTCCAAAATAAAATATTTGCTATACACGAATATTTTGATACATATATGATATCTTGGAACGTTTGGTACTAAAATATAGAATATTTTAGTCAAAGAGTGATATAATATATAATCTCAATAATATTATTTCATCACATAATTTTTAGTGTAGGTGTTTTTATTTTCCAATTTAGAACGAATATACTACTTTGAGGCATATTCTGTTCGGATAATATTTTTTTGGATTTGATCGGTTTCGGATCATTACCGGATGAAGTATTTTGGATTATTATCGGTTAGATATTCGGTTCAGGTAATTTTCGGATCGGATGAGATCGGTTTTCGGACAAAAATCGGATTTGACTATATCGGATCGGATTGTTTCGATTAATCTAATTCGGATATAAAATCGGATCTCGGTTCCATGAATTTCGGATCAGTTTTTTGGATCCAGACCCAATTTGCCAGGTCTACCTGCCACGTCAGCATCGGCCATGTGGCACTGCCATATCAGCAGATGGGCTCCATTTGCTGATGTGGCAGTGCCACGTGTCATGCCACGTGGCAAATGGTGACGTCAGCAAATGGAGCCCACTTGCTGACGTGGCAGTGCCACGCGGCATGCCAGGTGACAGATGGTAAAGTGGCACTACTGATGTGGCAGGTTACTATTCATCCAAATTTTTTTTTTGTGTGGAGTGTGTGAGGATGCATTTTAATTGTGTGTGTGTCCCCTTATAAAATAATTATCTAGATTAGATCTCCATTGGACTCCATATAAAAGGTGTCTCCATGGAACAATGACCATGATTAAATATTCGTCCCTCGTACACAACTGACCTCCTGCAAATCTTAACCCTAACGTTTGTTTATTTTTCTTTGATGATAATCTATTTCGTGGAACCCATCAATACTGTAAAAGCTTAGAGGGTGTTTGAGATTGCTTAAAATAAATTACTTTTGACTTAATGGGGGTATTTTTAACTTAAAGGAGAAAGTAAAGTTGTTTACTTTAAGTTGAATGAAAGTGTTTGGGTAATTTTTACTTAAAGTTAAATGGGGGTTTAATAATTTTGGATTAAAGTAAAATTTAACTTAAAAAAATTTAAATTCATGATATTTAAGCTTTACAAGAATTGTGAAAAAAAATAAAAAATAAAAAAAAATCCATAAGTCATAAGTTAAAAGCCGGCTTAAAGCAATTTTTTAACTTAAAACCGGCTTAAAGTCGGAGTAAACAAACAAACCAAAATTGACTTAAAACTGAAAACTCCTTTAAGTAATATCAACCAAACACCCTCTTAATTTACATCCACCTCCTACTGGTACGATATGTACAAGTAAGAAGCTATCGTGAATTATTAATAATACTAATTATAATTCATGCGATGCATGACATTTTTTTTAATATTTATAAATATATAATTTTTTAAATTTTATATGTTATCAATTTATAATATTAAATTGTTGTTTTTTATTTGAAAAAATATTAAATTGTTGTTAAAAATTTGATATATATATATATATATACACATATATATACATATATATATATATATATATATATATATATATATATATATATATATATATATATATATATATAAGATTTTACACGTTCTTATTAGTATTCTATATTAAATTCTTAAAATTTGATTTGGACGATTTTACAGGCTACGTGAAATTAATAAAATTATCTTTAATTTATTGATGGTCTAACAATAATTTTCCAAACAAAAGAGAGAAGAAATTGATGATTTTCTACGTCGAAAATCATATTCGATTTATGAATTCTACTTATAATTTGATTTTATTATCATAATATCCTTGTTATTATTTGAAGATAGTTTTACTAACAAACAAATACAATTTTAATAATAATTATAAGAGAAATTTTGTCCAAAACGTTTTAATCGATAGTCTGATCCTTAGTACGACAAATTAAATAAGAACGTTAGATCGTAAAAGAAATAGATGAAAACCGTTGGATCTAGTATAAAAAAATATTTTATATTTTAATATGTTAAAAACTAAAAAGTGTATTTATATTGAAATACGAAAATGTGTATACCTGTGATTTAAATCATATATAATTAGGTTTTCTACATTGAATATTATTATCAATGTATGTAAAAATTCATAATTATATGTTCTCTTAAGATTTTTAGTGTTTCCATTTGAATAATAATTATTAAATCATCGTTAAATTAAAAATAATTTTATGAGTTTCGCGTGGATTGTAAAATCATCAAAATCTAATTTTTAGATCTCAAGATAGATCCCAAATAGTAAATATGAATTTTTTAATTCTAATAAAAAATAAATAAAATTTAATTCCAATATAACCTTTTTTGATTATATTCTTTTTAGATTACAATTGTCTTTTTAAATAATAAGTGTATGAGAGATTTTGTCCAAAACTTTGATAATCAGTAGTTAGGTCTACCATACAATAGAATAAATAAGAAACGTTAGATTTTAAAATAAAAAGATGAAAACCATTGGATCTGCCATAAATTAATTCATCACTAAATTAAAGATAATTTTATGAGTTTTGCGTGAATTGTAAAGTCATCAAAATATGATTTCTACATCTCAAGACATAGTCTAGATAGTAAATAAATTTTTTAATACTAATGAAAAATAAATAAAATTCAATTCTACTACAACCTTTTTTAATTATATCCTTTTCAAATTATAATTTTCTTTTTAAAAATTTAATTCTAATACAATCTTTTTTAATTATATCATTTTTAGATTATAATTTTCTTTCAAAAAATCACTTTTAATCCAACCTTTTCTAATTATATCCTTTTTGGATTATAATTTTTTTAATAAGATATAAGTTGATCGTCTATTTTTAAATTTATTACATTGGATGATTGAGATTATTTTGACGGTATTATGATCCCTTTTACATTTATTATATATAATATAAGGATATAATTTAAGAAAAAATTGGAAATTGCTCAAATATGAAATGATACACATACAAATATATATATATATATATGTATCTAATTACTGAAGTTATCTACTAAGGCTCCTTTGTTAAAATATTTTTTTTGTGGAAAAGTAAAGTGATGATTTTAAGTGAATGACTTTTTGTTTTTTAAAGCAAGAAAATACATTTCAAAATGAATATTTTATTACATACGGGTCAAAAGTAAGCCCTAAAAACACATTTAATGTTGCATTAAATGAACCTAAGTTGGTTCAAGGTCAAAGCCCAATTACGAGGCCCAAAACCTTAATAATGATAATAAATTCGTAATTAATAAATCAGCCAAATATGAGACTCCAATATCGAGTCCAATATGGAATCGAATCACTTCTGGAGTAGCCTCCAAGAACAACTTCAATGCTTATCCACCTCCTTCGTGGAAGGATCTAGAATTGGGCCAAAGCTGTGACTTGCCCACCAAGTCTCCTAATTTAACTCTTATTCTAGAGTTTTCATCACCTATATAAGGACCTGTTCCTCCACAAACAGAACTATGTTTTGGCTTAATCCTCCAATAAGGACATGCAAGCCACTACGTCCTAGGTGAGCTCTCGCCTCCATAGCCTCGAGGGCACCATCACCTAGAACTACGTTTTTGGCTTGATTCTCAACTCTAAGATACGTAGGCATCCTGTGAGGACCCGATTTAAGTCACGAAACACTTGATCAACCATTAAAGCTCGAAGCTCACCAACCTTAGCATTAAATACGCTCGAACCCTAGCCGTAATCTAAAACCCTCATTTTTATTCCACAACATTTGGCGTCGTCTGTGGGACAACAACATCAACCATGATGAACACACGGAGAACACCGATGACTACAAACACCACCACTAGCACTTCTATACCCGTGACTACGGAATAAGGGTCTGTACCCCCTTAAACAAATTCCCAGATTTCGGGTTCTTAACCCCAAGGACGAATCTCCAAAATTATTGAAACTCATGTCGAGGGATTGCAACCCATAGGGATGAATCCCCAAGGCCAGGAGATGAATCCCCTTCAAATGGTTGTTTCCCTTCTAGGATACGGCCTACCCCCATGGAGCACAGATCTTTACCACCATGATTCTTCGCAAGCACGAATATAGCCTACGGGCTACCCATTTATCCCTCAAACGCAGGAGGCATTAGAGGAAGTGGTTATGCATATCAAGTGCACAAGCCATATAAACCCCCATACATCACAGGCCTAGGCCCTGTCTATGAAGGAGGGTATGAAGATTATTCTGGATAAGCCCCGAGGGATGATCGAGATTGAACCCCGAGGAAGAGGCGTGCAGACAAGGAACCCATTGTTGCGTGCAGACAAGGAACCCATTGTTGGGCGTGTCCGAGAAACTTCGGGCGAAGTGCCCAGAATGACATAAGATAGGGTTAAGGCTTTCATAGCCGAGATCCAAAAGTTGAAACAAGACTTGGAAAAGGAACAACAGAGGTAAAATTGCCCTCCTACTTAAAGAATAGGAGAGATTC
Organism: Saposhnikovia divaricata; assembly: GCA_036435485.1. Taxonomy (NCBI): domain Eukaryota; kingdom Viridiplantae; phylum Streptophyta; class Magnoliopsida; order Apiales; family Apiaceae; genus Saposhnikovia; species Saposhnikovia divaricata. The sequence continues at coordinate 93,022,622 of CM071594.1, forward strand.
CCTTTGTCAATTTGGAGAGACATTCAAGGAGGCATATAGAGGCCTTCAAAGAGGCATAGAAGGACTGAGGTCCCAAGGATAGAGATCCTAATGGCTAAGTCCAATGATTTGATTCAACAAAGTGATTAGAATGATCCTACACCTCCTTTTATTGAGAAGGTGAAGAATGCCCACACCTATTATTGTACAAGAATTGAACCCTCTTGGAATATGAATTTAAATGAGACTCTAAGGAGCTGAAAAAGAAAGAGTTTAAATGGACGGATCCCCAATCTGAGGCACTATTCTGCCCATAATCGCTAACAAACTAGAATGATCTCCACCACGGTGTATTAATAACTAACATCTCCCCCAATTACGCATATCCAAGGGGTGGTCCCAAAGGGGTGACCTGAAATTCACTAATCTAGCGAATGAACTAAACCGAATCTCCGAGGAAGCCTTAAAGGTTCCAACTTGTACGATAGAGCGAATATAATAGCCTTGTAACAAGGAGTCATAGATGTCTTTTTCAGGATGTCATTGGCCAAACACCCTACGGAGAACATGGTTGAACTCCAAAAAGGGGCTACAAAGAAAATAGAAGTTGATGAAAGCATGCAGTAAGGAGAAGCCACAATTGGCGGTAGTGATAACAACATGAACATCAATAACGCTAGAAAGCGAAAGACGGAGCATGAGTATGATGCCTAGGACAAGTATCCTCGTACTGCCAGAGACTCTGATGCTACACCTAAGAGGAACAACTAGGGATCGAGTTTCGCTGAGTATGTTAGGTTGAATATGCCCCGAAGTCAAATCCTGATGGACATCGAGAAGGAGCAGGATCTCCGATGGCCGAAGCCACTAAGGGATGGTCACGAAAAGAGAAACAAGAATTAGTGTTACGGATTCCACAAAGATATGGCTAATAACATTGACGATTATAGGCTGCTCAGAGATTAAATTGAGTACCTGATTTAAAGAGAGAAACTGAGCAAGTTCTGTAAAAATGGAAATCGAAGTAACCCTAGATGGGATTATAATAGAAGAGATGATGATTATGATCGCAATCCACAGCCTCGAGGGCCAATAGTCGAAATGATCCCCGGAGGCCCGACAGTGGCTGGGATGACAAGGAACTCTCAGAAAGCATATGCCAGTAAGGTGATGCACATTGTTGGAAAAGCACCCAAGTGTGCAAGATCTGAGGTAACAATCACGTTTGATGATTCAGACCTCAACGGGGTGAAGTTCCCCATTGACGACCCGTTGGTCATTACTCTCACTAGTACAGAATTTACTTTTAGCGTCGGTCAAAATAGGCATTATGCGTCGGTTATTGGGCGTAGTACATGTAGGCGACACTATAGGTCTGTGCTATAGCGTCGGTCAAAATGCCGTTGCCAATACACGGTTTGTGTCGGCACTAGAACCGACGCATATTGATGTTAACCGTTGCTTTTGGTTCGCTATAAGCATCAGTTGTGTGGAAAGCCGACGCATATAATATACACCTTTTGGGTCGGTTGTCAGGAGAACTGACGCATTTGGATGTCCAAAAGCGTCAGGTTTATAGAATGCCGACGCATATAATATACACCATTTGTGTCGGTTGTCAGGAGAACCGACGCATTTGGATGTCCAAAAGCGTCAGGTTTATAGAATGCCGACGCATATAATATACACCATTTGTGTCGGCTCTCACGATAACCGACGCATATAGCCATGGCAAAAAGCAACGGTTCTGTAAAGTACGATGCATATTGACTTGGTTATTGGCATCGGTCCCCTTATAACCGACGCCTAATGTTAATTTTTTTTAAAAAAATAATTTTTTTATTTAATTAATATCCAAATAACCTGCTTTTCACATACATTCAATATTAGCCATCAACAAACATCAGCACACACCCAAAACATAGAATCATAACACAAACTGATCAAAAACTAGATTCCAATAAATTCAAAAGATTTAGCATTTACACTTGGAAGAAAAAGTACATTAAATTCCACACTCCCAAAAATTCTTTCTAGTTGTTTCCCTTACAAAATCAAAAAAAATACATGAAATATCGTCCACGTGTAAAAAATTGTGCATTGAGATTATGTTGTATGAGGTAGGGTGAGCTGTCCAAGTCCAAATACCTGTATTAGAACAAAGCATATTTTAATTATTTTTACGTTCAGCAAATTAAAAAATTCACAAGAATAAAAGGAAATGCTTTGCAGACAACAAATACGTATTAAACGAACAATGAGGGATCGTTGACAAAGGACTTTGTAGCCAATTTTATGAAAACAATATCTTATAATAGAGCATCAAGGTGATACCTTCAAGCCTCCGGCTAAGCCAGGAGCACGGAAAGACTTAGATGATGTCCTATTAGCCTTGTAAAAACTGGAGTTGAAGATCAGTAGCAGCCCAAGCCTAGAAGTCAAAGGTATAATGTCAAAAAATCTGAACCAGTTTATAATAATATTAAAATTCAAAATATAATGTGATGCCTTAACTGTATTAAATTTGAAATTGAGCTCTGAAGATGATAGCCAGAATTTTCATTGTTGATATAACAATCCTTTTATGAATTGCCAACTAGTTGAGAATTTGTTGCTAACTTAATTGAGGTTATGAGGAATGTCTTGTGCATTTATATGCAAAGTTTTATCTAATTCTTATGTGTAAATACATTGTGAACAAAAAAAGATACTAAAGTACGTGGGGATTTTATTCTTATTATACCTGGAACTAGAATAACTATGTCTGTAAAAACTTTATTTGATAATTGGTTATCGTAAATAGAATAACTATTTAAATACTTATGAAGTTCTTGGTATGTTTTTCCCCAGGCTATGCTATTTACTAATTAACCGAGATAGGCCATCCTCCTAAATTGGTTTGAGGCTCCTGCCTTGTGGTAGACGAAAATAACATGTAAAATTGACTATGGTACCTGATTATAAACATTCCACAATAAAAAATTGTGCCCAAAGCTCTCGAACCTCTTTGATTTCCTTTTTGGTATAGCTTCTCGAACCTAGACCCTTCCAAACATAAAAGATAACATATTTAAAAACATTTACAAGTTCAATATTTGTAAAATAATATTTTAGTTGTTTCTCTTACCACTTTCCAATCAATGTCGGGATTTTTTTGAGAAAGCATGATAATGTCATGCATGTACTTCATAACAAAAAAACCATACTCCGTACCTCCTTCTTGTTGAGAACACTACATAAATAAACAAATGAGCCAAAAAAAAATGTAAAAACAAAGTAAGTTATACCTGAACCTCAGTATGACACCAAAGAAATTCTTTTCTATTGTTCCTCGATCCACCTTGAGGTACATACAATTTAAATGCCCTGTGAAATAAGTATATTTCATCACATCTTTTTTACTAAATTAGAATATGTCTATTACATGCGTGAAAATTGAATTCAACTTTAACTTACGTTCGTGCAGGTGTTGTCAAGCGTATTTTCCTTTCTTTTTTCAATGGATCAAACACGTAGATAACACTTTCATGGAGACAAAAAAGGAGCAACATCCAGTGATTGCTACAATGATACAGACATATATCATGTACATGTTGGATTATAAATGCAAGACAATTATTAAAAAAAATTTATTTTGTTCTTACTCTTGAATGTAAGGTGCTAGAATAAAACGCCTCTGTTTATTAGCAACCAAGAAATCTGTCATGTACTCAGTAGCTTCTTGTTGACGTTGATAGTCACGGATATTCGGTATTGCCAATCTAGATGGCAACATGAATGCAAACTTTTCATCCTTCAATTGATTACATAACGTGCCAACGTACCTATAAAAAAGACTCATTACAATAAAAATATGTGTTGATAGATTATAAAGTAAATTAAGGAGAAAAGACTTAGTCTTACTTCAAAAAAATTTCCAAAATGGGTATGTTTAAACAACTCATTTTCAAAAACTGACTGACATCTTCAAGCGCGACATATATCGGATCTTCTCCATTTCCTTGAAACTTAAAGACATCATCTTTTTTACTAGAGGGCCTTCTGTTAAGCAAGAAACGCAAAGATCGACAATGCTCACTTGAATTTATGTCATCATGTAGTACTATAGGGGTTTTCTTCATTGGAGTCACCGAACCTTTGCTTTCAACCTTTTTTGGCATCTGAACAATTCTTTTGGGGCTCATCTCATGGTCCTTTTCCTTCTCCGATAATATAGGATCCTAATCAAAGACAGTTATAGCTATGACATATCGTAATTAAAATGATATATTAATTACTATTAACAAATGAACCTCACAAGATATACCTGCCCTAACATCACAAGGTCCTTCGGCCATTGAACAAAGCTACCTGCTGCATTTCCTACCATCTCATGTTCCTCACATGTCACAGGAAGCGGAGTAAGTTGATATTCAGGTACAATTTCATCAACTGATACTCTGACATTATGAGACGCAATCGGATTATTATGAATCATATTATCCCCTTGACTAATTGATGGAAAAACTGTCCCCCTTGCCACAACAACTTTTCCTTTCTCCACATGTATCACACAAAGACGACAAAGTGTTGGATTCTGCATCATAAAATAAAAACATTCATATATTTGTTATATGTAAAGATAATATATACTTGTTGGGACAGAACAGTATCAATTGCCCACATGGTTTTTCTCTGTTTTGTAACATCTAAAGTAAGAAATAAATAGAGCAGAAATATTCAAAATTTATATTACTTTTTCTCTGTTCAAAGATAACTTATTTCTGAATAGCACACTGCCCAAAGACAACTTATTATTTTTTTTAGGCTGATGAGTATCTTGCTTACTTTTTTATGCAGTCGCTATGGCGTCTTTATTTTACTGCTAGAGTCTTTCTTACTATGAGGAATTTACTTTTTCTGTTTTCTGCAGACAGCAAGGAATAACAACAGCACTATAGAAATCTTTCCTGAAAGTTTTCAGGATATCCTTTTGGACAAGGTATGCACCATCTCTTTCATGTATTAATGAGACGTTGTAGTTAATAATATACATATCAGATAGAAATGTCAACAAAAGAGAATTCATATCTTATACATCTTTTTGATGTCTGATCTTCATTCTTTTGCAGATTGGTTTCAGGTTAGTGGAAGACATCAGCTGCCACATGTCTGGTAGCAAATCTGGATTTAAAAGACCAATTTTGGCATTCTGGAAATAAACCTAAGTCATCTATGTTCTGTTAAATGCTCTGGTCCTGTCGGGTATTTTCTGTAGTATTGTGGATGTAAAGTTATTGTTTTACTATACATCAAAGGTAATCAGAGCTTCAAATTTCTTGATGCAATTCTGGCCTCCCTTGATTATTGAATGCATAAGCTCTCAAAATTACTACACACGTCCTGTCTCCTATTGATGGCTGGCTAGCAAAACACTGAGATCACCCTTCATCTATCTATCTTTTATTGGACACAGGAAGGATTTTCTTTTTCTACAATTGTGGAAACCATTGGTACAATTTGCCTTTCTCCTCTAGTCTAAGTAACAAGTACTAGTGTTCAAGAATGAAGTTATCCTCACTTAGCAATATTTAAAGCTCACTAAATTATACTAAGTGAGGCACTTTTGAGTTAAGTTAATATTTAAAGTGCCTTTCTCCTCACTTAGCAATATTTAAAGCTCATTAACATTTTTTTTGAACACTAAAGCTCATTAACTTTATATAGTTCAAAAGGTAAGTTAATTGCTACATGCTAGTGTTAAACCACAGCTGCTAGAAGGGCCTGTTTATTTATTCCTATTCTAAATTAAACTGAATTAAGTTCAGCTTTCTCTATAACACAAATGATCCAGATCTCTAAATATCTAAACCAATATACAGATATTCTGTTATAACTGTAAGATTGCTATATTACTGGTAGCCAACTAGCCAATTCTGGGAAGTCTCCATCAACACAATATAACTCGCCTTATATTCTTTCATCTATTATTGGAAGAGGACAATGTTAGAAGATAAAAATGCAGGGACCTCTGTTATTTGTGGTTCTGATGTTAAAATTATTCATAAGTACCTTGAGATTTGAAAAATGATCTTCCCGCTGCACTGACTGGCAACTGCTTCGAACAGTTTCATTTCTAGGTGTACCAATATCATTCAAAAAATTATTTTCAGAGAGTGAGACACCCATCTGCTTCAAATGATTGAAGATACCTTCAAGTTTTGAATTCATCATTTGATTCATCCTTTCTTCACTCTCTTGCTGAACTTTCGTGGTGATTTGTTGTGTAATTGTAGCGAAGTCATCCACCGAAACAACCCCAATGTGTTTGTTTTTTCCCGATCCAAATACATCTTTAATTTTTGCCAATCCACCAACCCCTCTAACACGACCTCCGTGCTCCTTAGTGCCAAGTGCACGCGACAATATGTCATCGTGGCCTTGTGGAGTCCATGACCCATCAGAAACTTGACTCTCCAACTCTCCCTGTTCATAAATATTCATTAGAAAGTAAATATTAATAGCCTACATAAGTATGTGTAATTTAACTCGTAATAATTAAGTATTTACCATTTTTTGTAACACCTCCTTTGTCTTTTCATTTGGGAAGTAGTAACCTCCACCCTCCTGAGGTTTTGTACGTGCTCTAATCCAATCATAACTACGTCCGCTACGCTTACTCGATAGAATTGACGGATTAACGGATTCAGAATCATTCAAAGAAGCAATAGGATCATCAGCACACCACTTACTCCTTCGTCCCACATATCCACCAGGCCCCAAATAATGTACATGTTCGTTATGTGCCTGACTTTCTTTCGCTTTTTCACTTTTTTCCTATTTAATAAAGAAAAAAAATAGTAGTTAGCAATAAACTCTTAATCAGTTGATAATAGAACTTACATAACATGGCTAGTTAATTTTTTACCTTAAACTCCACAGTTTCACGTCTCTGTTTGAATATTTCCCACATCTCCTCGGTGATGAAATGATATTTTTCACTTGCATCCTTCCCTTTGCACAGAAAATTCTTAGTCAACTTACCTTTGAAATCCCTCCATTGCTTTCCTGCTCTTTCTAACACGTTTTTTTATGCGAATCATCTAGCTTCCAACGATTCTAAAGATAATCACCAAATAAATCTTAAAAAATTTAAAATACAAGTTATAATTCTGTAAACAACTTCATGAAAACAGAGCTGCATACAAGTATGTGTAGTATAAAAACAGAGCTGCATACGAAGTTATCGGTTTTTGTGTTTGTTTAGCTAAGGGTGCAGCTGAGATACTCAAGTTAAACATGGCACTAATATTACTACCAGTTTGTCGGAACACCATCACTTGGCTAAGGAACAAAACCAAACTGGGCATGGCTGTTCCATTTGACGACAAGTTACAATTCTGTAAACAACTTCATGACAGGGAACAATTCTTTCTTATAAATAATCAAGTTATTATTCAAATTAAACAAATCCTTTAACACGTGTAGCTAGAAAATTACCGAAAATGAAAATTAAGAATATACTGATCCTGGAAATCTATACTTTAGGATGCTTATCTACTCCGGTCCCTTGTAGTCTGTATAACTCTTACACAAACTTTAATAATTTTTTAAGACAACCACCTATGTTAAAACGTGTCCATGGTATACTTGACTGATTCATAGGAAATGTTATAAGATTCATACCCATGATTGTTCCTTGTACTTTATAAAGGATAATACTATTTGCTGCCTACATGTAAACATAAGTTACAGAATTAAAAATTAATAGCAGGACGCCTCCTACTGTGAGACAAGAGTCTCATCCTGAGATGAGACTTAATACATTATTCTGCAGATAAAAGATAAAGCACAGAAATCAAGGTTTTCTCTCATACCAATCTATTAAATTAGTATATATTATTCTGTGATATATATGAATCCCATGAGTGGATTTTATGTGATACATAAAATCATCCCATGAGTGGATGATACACAAAGCTTCATTTTATGTGATACATAAAATGGGGATTGTTCCACAAACTGAATCCATGTTACATGATCTTGAATCTTGATGAAAAACTCAAGGAATGAATCCCTGAACTCCATGTTGAGAAGCTTTTGCCGCTGCATTTAGTCCGCTAGATTCTTCACGGTATGCTACTTTAAGGATCATGAAAAATCTCAGGCTGTGGTAACTGCCATTAGACCACTAAATACATCTCAGGCTGTAGAGTGTCATTAACAAGGATGTTCTCATTATAAGGTTTGTGTTTCAGATGGTCGTATGGCTGCTTTCTGGTGCTTCAGATTGCTATAATGTAATACAGGTACAGAAAACCCTGGATATATAGAAACAGGATCCTGAATGGAGAGATGCCACTCATGTAGAAACAGGATCCTGAATGCTTACCAAAAAAGAAGGCGATACTAATATGTATTGAGTAATGCTGCTCAAAATCTTTTTCACCTATGATTCCTCTTGGTCTAATATACATCAATATAGTGTTTTTTACAGTGATCATTAAGTGGCTCACGAATTATTAATAGATTGAGTGGTACATGAAAATGGTTAGTACTAATGCAAATCATCCTAAATACAAAGATATTGCTTCTCATCTATATATTTTTTTTTGCTAAGTTATTTTTATAAATAAAGAGAAGGAGAGGGATTAACCCTAGGTCTAAGCCAAAGCCCAGAGAAAACACACTGACCAAACTAACAAGCTAGAATGGAAAAGAACAAGGCCGAGAAAAGCTAGACCAAAATCAAATGTAAATCCACCTATACAAATCTAAGTTTGCGTTATTAAGGAACCATTCGGAGCTAAGATGACGTGCCTTGAGGTCCGTCATAATAGCACGAATTAGCCTGCTCGGAGCAGACCCACCATTACCAGAATCATGAAGTCTAGCATTTCGATCCTTCCAAAGATGGTAAGAGAATATTTGGGCTACCAGCAAAGCAACGTTCCGTTGAAAGGGATCAGTAGTTGCTTGAAGAGATGCCAATACCCCTGGCCAAGTTGTACCACAATATTGGACATTAAGAAAAGCAGTTAGCTTGGTGAAGACGAAGCTGCTGTAAGGGCACAAAACGAACAAATGGTTGTCTGTTTCGAGGCCCCCTATGCAGAAGAGGCATTGTTGAGGTACATCTAGACCAAAAGAAGAAAGTCTAAGCATCGTGGGCAAGCGTCCATGACATAAAATCCATTCATGGTAAGCGTACCTAAGTACCTTTAGACGATGCCAGATGGACTTGGTCCAAGGGATCGAAGCATGAGGCTCCCTGAGGGAATTCCAAATATGGGAGGCCTTTACCTTCCTGATGGGAAGGTCCTTCCAGAGGATGACGTCGTTAGCATTAATGTCCAGACTTGGGTAGTCGAAGTGACGAAGCCAGTGAACCAGAGTAGGGTGAGGGTGATGGATTCTGGAAGAGATAGTAGGAAGGACCCATGTTCCGTTAGAAAGCAAAGAGTGAACCGTGTCGTTTGGAGCAGCATTAGCCTGGGCAATAATAGAATCATGATTATTAGTTGCCAGACATGTCGATTTCCACCAGGGGTCAAACCAAAGCGAAGTGTCCCTCCCATTCCTTATTTTGAAGGAAATAAATTGACTTGCCTGCGTACGAAGCTTAAGAACATTACGAAATATCCAGGAGCAGTCACTGGGCATTTGCATTGTCCAGAAATGGGTCTTTTTCAGCAAGGTTGTGTTTACCCAAAGAGGCCACAAGGCTTTGTTTTTGCCGACGATTCTGCACAAATGAGTCATGATCTGGGCATGGTTCCATTCCGTAGATTGTTTAAGGCCTAGACCACCTTCCTCCAGAGGAGAACAAATTGTTTTCCAACTAACACGAGCCCCCCTTTAGAAGTTGCATCTCCTTTCCAAAGGAAGCGAGTGAAAATTGTTTGAAGTTTAGCATGAACCGAACTTGGAAGGAGGAAGTGTTGAGTCCAAAACAACTGAACCGAAGTGAGAACTGACCTTATTAGCTGGACACGACCTGCCAGAGTGAGCAGCAAGGAGGTCCAGCAAGAAATGCGTTTTGTAATTCTCTCTATAAGTGGAATGCAGTCATTGTGTTTCAAGCGGGAAGAGATTAAGGGCACTCCAATGAAGCGAACCGGAAGAGTTCCATGAGCAATACCATAAGCACAGTCAAACCATCTAACAAAACTGGTATCACAATTCCCAAAGAAGACAGTGCTCTTTGCAAGATTCGGGGTCAGGCCGCTAGTAGAAGAGAACCAAGATAAACAATCCATGAGGTGAGAAACCGAATCCTTGTCACCATTAGAGAACAAGAGAACGTCATCAGCATACAAAAGATGCATCAGCTTCAAATCCTTGCAGTTCCAATGAAATTTAAAATTAGGAGAAGTTTTGGCTAGCCTTGAAGATAGGATAGTCATTGCAATTGCGAAAAGATATGGAGAAATTGGATCTCCCTGACGAAGACCCTTCTTTCCTTCAAAAAACCCACATAGAGAACCATTCACCTTAACAGAGAATGTAGTGGTAGAGATACATAAATGAATCCATTTAATGAAATTTTCTGGAAAGTTCATCTTTCGCAATGCTCCCAAAATAAAATTCCAATTTAAGGAGTCGAACGCCTTTTGAAGATCAAGCTTCAAAGCACATTTAGGGACCCCTGTATCTTTGTGATATCCGCGAAAAAGCTCTTGAGCCATGAGGATATTATCAGAAATTTTCCTCCCCGGAATGAAGGCAGATTGAGAGATGTCAATTAGACTAGGCATGACCATTTTGAGGCGAGAAGCAAGGATTCTACCAATGCATTTGTAAGGAATAGAGCACAAGGAGATAGGCCTGTAGTCTAGCATAGTAGATGGGTTTGGAACCTTTGGTAAAAGAGCAATACTAGTCGCATTGATAGGCTTGTATAATGAAAAATCTGCAAAGAAACCTTTGACTGCATCACAGAAATTGGCACCCACTATGTCCCAAGTTGCCAGGAAAAATTCAACCGTAAAACCGTCCGGGCCTGGAGCCTTATTTCTTTTCATAGATTTCAATGTTGCCCAAATTAAGTCATTAGTGACCGGAGCTTCGAGTAAAGCAGCTTGAGATTCCGAAAGAGAAGCACAATCAATACTATCAAAATCACAAAACTGCAAAGCCACAGAATTTCCCAAAGTACTAGCAAAGAAATCAACCGCCACCTTAGACACATTACTATGGCCCGTAACTGTAACACCGTCTTTGTTTTCAATAGCTACCATCTTATTAATATTTCGATTTGCTTTTGTCTTATTAAAGAAAAATTTGTTATTACCGTCACCCAGTTTGAACCAATTAACCCTTGATTTTTGAAGCAAAAAGCTCTCCTCTTCGAGCAAGGTTTTTTCGAGATTGCTGATCGCTTGAGACTCCTGCAGGAGAAGTTGGCGATTGGCATTATCGGTGACTAATTGGTCTTGTATCTCAGACAAAGCAGCCCGAGCAAGAGTGACATTAGTGTGGACATTTCCATGAGTCTTGTTAAGAGAGGAAACTGTTCTTTTCACCTCTTTAAGCTTGCGAAACAGAATAGCCATTGGATCCCCATACCAAGTACTTTCCCACGCTGTAGAAACCGCATTTTTGAACCCTGGAATTTCAGTCATGAAGTTGAAAAACTGAAACGGTTTCGGAATTTTTTCCAGGAGAATGGGAACTGAGCAAATAAGTGGGCAATGGTCCATAATTCCCCTGTTTTTAACCATGACGAAAGCTTCACCGAAAGAGTTAAACCAGGCCGTGTTACCCAACATTCTATCCAAACGCTTCTGAATTAGAGAAATCCTTTTATTAGACCACGTGAACAGCGAGCCAACAGTTTTGATATGGCCAAGGGACGAGGTGGAAACGCAGTCTAGAAAAGATTGCATGCCCTGCGTCCAAATTTCTCGACCTCCTTTTACCTCATTCAAAGAAAGAATGCAATTTAAGTCGCCATTTAAACACCAAGGCGCCGCAATAGAAGTACTGAGTCGATCAATATCTGCCCAAAGACTTTCCCTTTCATGAGGTTGGTTAAGAGCATAGACAAAGGTGACATAAAAAGAGACTTGCTTTTCCAGAAAAGTGACAGAGCAAGTTACTTGTTGAGAAGATTTTGACATAGCACGAACTGACCATATTGAAGGGTCCCAACCAACCCAAACTCGACCGTAATCATGATGATCATAATTAAAGATCCAGTCCCATTTCTTATTAATACGTTTTGAGATTGCAATCGAATTCAAAACTCTGACCTTAGTTTCCACTAAACACATAAAACTGATTTTATTATTAGAAATGAAATGCACTACCTCATCCTGATGCGCGCTCTTATTGAGACCTCTAACATTCCAAACAGAAAAATTCATTAAAGACGATGAAGGGTTTTTGACGTACCAGCCAACCTATTACTTCTTTTTGGAATCTGAGTAAAGCCATCCTCATCGGTAATTAGTTGCCTACTGTTTCCCTTGGTTGACCTGGCAGTGTCATGAGAAGTATTCAAGGCTGGAACCATTGTTTGATTGCGTTTTCTGTGCTTGCCCGGGGACTTATAGGTGGAATCCGTAAAATCGACAACCAAGGTAGAAATGGGTCCAAAATCAGTTACAGTGGCAATGGGCAACACAGTATCAACACCAGGGCCTTCGTATTGTTGAATTTGTTTGCCTGGAATTGTGTCAAATTCGTCCAGGTTGTCATCTCCCTTATCCATTTCCGAAAAGTTTGTTCCAGTTTCCAGCTTAGCGTCCTCCCTTTCGAGCTCCTGCAAAATAGCGTCTTCATCCATAACAACGTCACATCCACAGAAAGACCCGATTGTATAAGGGACCAGCTCCATATTCCGTAGGTACTCAGTCGTAGTTGGTTGGACAGGAATATCATTAGCAACCCCTTTGCCACGTTTGGTAAATTCTTCCCTTCTTGGTTTCTTAGTAACTCTTTCGGGATTATTATTGCACCTAGACAACGAGTGACCAAAAGCTTTACAAATGCTGCAAGAATAAGGAAGTTCGCCATATTGAACCTCAATTTTAACCTCTCCAGTTGAGTTAGGCAAAGGTACTCTAACAAAATCAGGTTTTAGAGCCGAATATGCAAGTTCGACTTGAACTCCCGCATACTTTAGAGGTTCAAAACGAGACGTGATAGCATCAAATTTTAGGGGTTTTCCAACGGCTCTAGGAATAGAACTTAGACCTTCCTTGGACCACAGTATTTCTGGGACATCTACCAAGCGAATCCAGCATGGCACCTTGTCAATAACATTGCGTTTGAAATTGCTTCCTTCCGACCAAGGCAACAGAAACATAGTTTTCCCACCCATATGAACAGTATTCGAACTTAAAGCCCTGTTTTTATCATCTAAAGAGGCAAACCTAAAGGTGTAATAACCTTTGTTGTTGTAGTATACCCCTGTAAGACCTCGATTTTTCCAGATTTTCTGTGCTTGTTCCCGAATAAATTTGAAAGCAAAAGAGCTCCCTATAAAGTATCCTATCAAACTCGTTTCCCATTGTTTCTGAGCCTTGACAAAGAAAGCGTCCGAAAATTTAACCGTGGCCGAACCATCCTCATTGTAACTGATATCAGCATTGCCACCAATCGGTTCCTCGTTAACCACATTTCTAGCAACAATATTACTCCAAGTAACTGTTTTTTGAGGGAGGTTTGATTGATGAGAGTTAGCAATCTCTCCGTCCTCCAAGGCCTTTGGATGTGCTGCTTCATGAACTGTAGTGGCAATATGTGGAGTGGTCGTAGGAGTTTGTAAAGAATTTACCTCGTCAGGAGACCGAGAGGTTGATGGGTCATGACTCAACTTGGACGATGCTGCGACTATAGGACCACTAGCGACGAGTTCAGTTCCGTCATTGAGGATTAACTGAATCTGCTCTTGGATTCGCTGCTGTGCTAATGGTGAAAGAGGTTCCCCCATAACATAATCCTCCTCAAGATGTTGAGGATGGAGAAATGCAGGAAGCAACGGTGCTACGTAGTTGTGGCCAATGAGATTGGAAAACTCATCGGAATCCATTGAGCCGGAATGCTCAGAATTTTGCGAACCCATGAAACAGATCGAAGAAAGTAAAAGGAAGAGAGTGAAGACCAAGGAGAGACGAACAGAGAAATGAAGAGCGTGAAGAAAGTGGGCTAAAGAAGAAGGTGTAAGAAGAGGTCAACGGAGGAGAGAATAGTATTATCCGGGAGGCGGAAGGGGAGTAAGAGAGAGCATTGTATAACTAGTCGAATGACAGTCTTCTTTAGTTATTATTTTCTGCTTCTCATCTATATTAAGTATAATAAATGAGCAGGATGGGCAAATAAGTTCACAACTAAATAAAAATATACAGAAAATTATGGTACCTTAATATCATCCCAGATTGCATCTTTCAATCCTTCACTAACTACATCCCAGCTCTCGATATTAATATCAACTTGAAATCGAACTACTGATCCTACATAAGTTCTGAAATCTATAACCATGCCCCCAATTGGATCACCTAGATCATCGAAAGAAATGGTACACTCCAAATTCTGATTTATAAGCCTTTTTTTTAATTTTTTGCACATCGTTGGACCCCTGGTTCTTTTCTTAGATACTTCCTTAGAACTTTCCTCTCCATTATCTTGATCCATGGCAAACACCTAAACAAAAAATAAGTACGAATGTAAGATAAGAATGTGAAGATATAGATAGAATGTTTAAGAATGCAATTTATTCTGAATCTCTTTTAATTCTCATAGAACATGATCTAGTCACTGTGTTTTTAAGCTATGTCCTTAGGGTTTTGCCGGGGAGTGAGTACAAGAAATATGCAGAAATAATAATTTTTCACAGTGCAGAGTAGAAGAAAAATAGTGCAGAACAGATAGATCATCATTAGGCAGAGGGAACAAGTTACTGAGCAATCCATGAACGATCACATCAATGAACGATCACATCAATGAACGAGAAAAAATAATCCAAATTATATTGTCATACTTCGATAGTTTCAAAATATGATCTAGAATTTGCAGCAAATATCAAATAACAAAAAAAAGGCCTACTAATAGAAATTCATATAGTGACCACTATTTAATATACCAAACTTAAGGTTTTTTTTTGGAGGGGGGGGTATGCACCACAAGTATGTTATTTTTGTTAGTTGTTTCAACATCACATCCAAATAACAGATTAGACATCTAAACTCCCGAACTCCACATCATAAGCTAAGGACCTACTGCTGCCGCCATTATTTTTCTTAAATTACCATCTGATGACCAAATTTACTTGCACGGTTCATATTCCCCTAATTTTAGTTGGTTGCAACTGGATATCTATGAGAATACCATAATCAAAAAGACTTGTATGAAAGACATTCACAATTTCAGGCTTTAGTTGGTTGTGAGTAGCACTAAATTTTAAGGATAGGGAATAAGATCTAGGAAATTCCTGCAATAAACGTCTCAAATATTCACAGGACCTAGACCAGGTTTCCTGTTTACAACTGTTTAAAATTAGTTAGATTATACTACTAGTACTAAAAAATATAAATGCCTTCATAGTTATAAACAATAATCCTATTACAATCACCAGTGGCGTTACATGTATGATCATACCTGTTTTTTACTATATGAATTCACTTTATAGCTATGTGGATTACCTTTATTGGCAGGAACTTGCTATAACTCACGTTTGATGATCAATCCATTGCCCTTCATCATGATCATTACGTGCATAATTTGCATCTACATTGTCTTCCCTAACACTGGTAGGCAGACCAATTGAGAAAGGGGGATTTTCATCAAACTGATTATACTCATTCCTCGTCTTCAACATTATCAATTCCAATAATGCGTCGCTTGCTTTGAAGAACAATGGACCACCTAGAATCAGCGGGATCTCGAATATAGAAAACTTGTTTAACTTGCGTAGTGAATATAAACGGGTCATCCTCAAAACCAAACCGACTAAAGTCTACCAAAGTGAAACCTGACTCATCCACCCGAACACCACGATCGAACCATTTACATTTAAAGAGAGCAACTTTGAATTCTTTGTAGTCAAGCTCCCAAATTTCTTCAATCACCCCATAGTATGACTTTTTTATATCTCATATGTGATGGAATTGCCTCTTTCAAATTCTGTTGAAGAAGCCTCCACAGATACTCCGCTATTCTGCACAGTGCTTTTGTCATCTTGACACTGTGTATAGAAAGAATACCCATTAACATCATATCCTTGGTAAGATATTACTGGCATGTCAGGGCCATATGCTAACCATTTTAGCGTACTGGAAATGGTGGACTGACTATCTGAATATTGAGACATCACTCGATTTTTAAACCATTTAACAAACGATTGATGTTAGTCACAGAGGCATGCCTGAATACATCTAATAACAAGCCTAAGTATGTGTAATGCTATGCATTACCTACATGACCTCTTAACTGAGGGAACCTCTAGTTGTAGAGTTTCTATTTGTTCTGTACTTGTAATAGGCATCAAATTCTAGTTGTGTTACTGTAATTATAAAGTCAAGAATAATGCTTGAAAGAAGTTCCAAGGTTCATGCCTCAAGCAAGGAGATAAAGACTGCCAAATAATCACAGTTGGGATTTGAAGAAATGAAGAATTTGCCTAAGTACCAATTCGAGAAGTACATTTGTCTATTCGAGAAGTCTAGCATTCGAGAAGTCAGAGATTCGATATCTCAGAAGACACTATTCGATATCTCTGAATACACTGTTCGATATCTCAGGGATTCGATATGTCAAAATGCTCTATTCGATATCTCAGGGATTCGATATGTCAAAATGCTCTATTCGATATCTCAGGGATTCGATATGTCAAAATGCTCTATTCGATATCTCAAGGAGTCCCAGAGAAAAGAGCTATTCGAGAAGTGATTCGATATGTCAAGATAACACTATTCGAGAACTCAGAGTTATCGATCAAGTCAACTCCAGTTCTCGAATCACTCACTTAGTCACTTCTCGAATACATTCTTGAGGACAAAATACTGAAGAATTGTACAAGTCAGAAACCTGCAACAAGCCAGGATACTTTATTTGACTCTGTCCTATAAAGCATGCTGGAAAGCCTACAAAGAAGCTTGGAGAGATAAGACAAGGGACAAGGAGCTGAAGAAGTGGATCTAAACAGGCTTTTCAAAGTCAAATCTGTAGCCGTTTGGACTCTTACTAAAATGAGATAGACAGACTGGAAAGTGCTTTTGTTTTACCTACCTCATTTGTAGCAAGTGGGTGTATCCATGTCTATAATGATACAGCCTCACTTCCTTAGCTGTTAAGGTTTTGAAGTTTCTCTAAAATATCCAGAAAATATCTCTCTGAGAAAAACGAAGCTGAGAATACTATCATTTGTATTCACAGATTGTATCAAAATCTTAATCTAATAAAATATTATATTAAAGTGATATTGTGTTGTGTTTGTGTTTAATTATCCGCATCTTCATATCTCACACACTCATCACTTATCTTGCTGCAAAGATTCAAGACCGAAGAAAAATTCAAGAATCCATTCACCCCCCCCCCCTCTGTATTCTTTTACTGTATTCAATACTCAACAAGTGGTATCAGAGCAGGCTGTTTAATCTAAACAGAAAACGATCATGAGTTCGAATACACCAAAGACTACAGGTACGGTAAAGGTCCCTAAGTTCGACAAAAAGAATTACAACCTCTGGAAAATAAAAATGCTGTTGTTCATCAAAGCTGCCAATCCTCTCTACCCTGACATTCTCAAGAATGGTCCATTCATACCACAACAAGAAGTTGCTGAATCCACAGTGGGCGCAGTAGTCATTCCTAGATCATACGTTCCAAAAGAGCCATCCAAATGGACGGACTCAGAGAAGGAAAAGATTGCCCTAGACAGCCACCTCATGTTGCTAATCATAGACTCCTTGGATATGTCGATGTTTGCCAACGTAGCATCATGCAGATCAGCCAAGGACATGTGGAATCACATCGAGGTGTTATGTGAAGGGACAGAGGAGGTAAGAGAAAATAAGAAA
The DNA here is from genome assembly GCA_036435485.1 of Saposhnikovia divaricata. Lineage (NCBI taxonomy): Eukaryota > Viridiplantae > Streptophyta > Magnoliopsida > Apiales > Apiaceae > Saposhnikovia > Saposhnikovia divaricata. Next base: position 93,040,603 of record CM071594.1, read on the forward strand.
CAGATACTGGTCACACAGTATGAGGCGTTCATGGCACAGCCCAAGGAAAGTATCACTGATATGTTTGAAAGATTTCACAAGCTGGTGACTGAGCTCCAAATGAATGGGAAGGTTTACAGCACTAAGGAATTAAATATGAAGTTTCTACTATCGTCACCAAACCATCTAGAGCAAAGGGTCATATCCCTAAGAGAAAGAGATTTGAACAAAGTCACGTATGATGTGCTCTATGGGGTTTTAAAGACACACGAGCTTGAGTTGCTTCAAAAGAGGGCTATCCAAGCTAACCAAGGCAGAATGATAAACACATCCTGTGCCTTGATTGTCAACAAATCTATTCAAGACCTGGAAGCATCTGCAAGTCAGCTGAGAATAGAAGAGATAGTAGATGATGAAGAAACTGAGGAAGTAGTGACTGAACCTGCTGATGACAAGGAAGAAGATGAGTTCTACACTCTTGAAGAGCTGGATGGCATGGAAAATACATCATATGCTTTTATGGCTAGAAAATTCCCAAACATCAGATTCAAGAGGAATCAGCCCTTCAAGCCTAGACCTCAAAATCATTCATTCAACAAGAGCAAGGCACCTATGAAAACAAACAAGAACAGATTCAAAACCAGCTATGTGGATAGGTCATCTGTAAGATCTTACAGATGCAATGACCTAGGGCATTTTGCCAGTGAATGCAAGAAGCCTAAAAAGAAGGATAAGGAGTTTCTTGAGCTTGAAGCTAAGTATGAGGCCCTTCTAAAGAAGCAGACACCAGGTAAGGCTTACATAGCTGAAGGGAAGTGTTGGGATGATTCTGACAGTGATGGGGAAGAACAAGAATTCTGCAACTATGCCTTGATGGCCAATTCCAAGGAAGAACCATCTGCATCAGACTCACAGGTACCATCTCTCACTACCATAGACATGTCTGTTTCTGAATATAAATCTTTGGTTGAACAACTATCCGTTGAGATGTTTAACATTCATACTAGTATGACTGCTGCTAATGAAGAGATTGCTAAACTGTCTACTAGGAATGAACTGTTAAATAAGAGAAATGAGGAACTAGAGCTAACTACTGTGCAAATAGAAAATCTTAAACAAGAGATTGAGTATCTAAAGAACAAAGTTCTATGTGCTAGTCAAGTTGAGAAAGCTCTTAGGGATGAATTAGCTGAAAATGAATTTAAGTTGAAAACATTTAAGAATTCCTCTAGTCTATTGCAGTCTTATCATGAGAAAAATCTAGCTAGACCTAAGGCTGCCATTGGACTTGATTATGACACTCTTAAACAGAGAAAAGGCTATGCAGTCATTGAAGATGACATTGTTGTTCAAGAGGAGGTGCCTCAGGTTTTGAAAAAGACTGAGAATCCAATATTTAAAACACCAACACTTGAGATTGATGAGGATGCCTTACTCATCAAGCAAATGTTGGAGGATGAAGATGAGGCACAATCAAATGAACAACAAGCATCCTCTGAGAGTAAGAATGTCAAAACCAAAGCCAAGGAGCCAGTAGGAGGTAGACCTAGACTTGAGAAATCTGTAAATTTTGTTTCAGCTGGAAATTATGAGACTAAGAAGAAAGTGACTAATAAGAAACCAAACAGGAATGGCAAATTAGGGATTAACAAAAATAACAACTATGCTTATGTGCCAAATGCCCCTAGGAAAGTTTGTCAAAACTGTTTTAGCTCTAATCATTTGACTCATGCTTGCAAGAAACCATCTGGTAGTATTGCTAAACCATTCTATGATTGCTCTGTGCCTTTAAGACATAGAGACTCTCCTTTCTGTGATAAACTTGATTGTATGCCATGTAACATGAATGTGATGACTAGTTGCTTTAATTTGAGAAGACAATTCATGGAGGGCTGTATCAATCATAATGTTCACACACACTACACAAGGACAAAGTCTTCAAGTCCTCCTAAAGTTAGGAAGGTACCTCTGTCACCTAAGTCTAAGAACCCTGATTCTAAGACTCCCAACAGTGACAAGAAGACCAACATCAAGAAAACTGATAAGCATGCTGATTTTGATAAAACTGTCACTAAGTCACATGGACCCAAACTCGTTTGGGTACCAAAGGAGAAGTAATACTTTTGTGTTTGCAGGGCAAAGAAAGTAAAAAGAAGGTCATGTGGATTTTGGACAGTGGATGCTCAAATCATATGACTGGTGATATGGCCCTGCTATCACAGTATGAGGAAAAGGCTGGCCCAATGGTTGCTTTTGGAGATGACAGCATTGGCAACACACTGGGATATGGCAAGTTGGAAATTGGAAATGTCATCATTGAGAATGTAGCACTGGTCAAGGGGCTCAAGCATAATCTACTGAGTGTTGGTCAATTCACTGACAGAGGCTTCAAAGTGAACTTTGACAAAGATGAATGTTTGATCACCCACAAGAAGACTGGTGATTTTGCTCTGTCTGGAGTAAGGAAGGGAAGCCTGTTTGTAGCCAATATGGACTCTGCAAGCAAGGACACAATTTGTTGCTTCTACTCAAAAGCATTAAATGAAGACAGTTGGCTGTGGCACAAGAAGCTATCACACCTGAACTTCAAAGCCATTAATTCCCTAGTCAAAAGGGAGTTAGTGAGAGGCATGCCCACACTTGAATTCTGTCAAGAAGGAGTGTGTGAGGCGTGTCAAAAGGGAAAAATGAAAAGATCAAGCCACAAGTCAAAAACAGTGACATCTATAACCAAGCCCCTGCAACTGATTCATATGGATTTGTTTGGGCCTGTCAATATTATGTCACTAGGAAGGAAGAAGTATGCTCTAGTGATGGTTGATGATTTTACAAGGTATACATGGGTAGAATTTCTGGCATCAAAGGATGAGGCTCCACAAGTAATCATTGAGCACATAAAGAAAGTTGACAAAGAAGCAAAGGCCATAAATGCAAGTGTGATTGCATTAAGAAGTGATAATGGGACAGAATTCAGAAATGCCATGCTTGGAGCATTCTGCAAAGAAAATGGTATTTCTCAACAATTCTCAGCTCCAAGGACTCCACAACAAAATGGAGTTGTTGAGAGAAAGAATAGGACTCTGATAGAGGCTGCTAGAACAATGCTACTTTGAAGCCTCTGTCAGTGAATTGACCAACACTCAGTAGATTATGCTTGAGCCCCTTGACCAGTGCTACATTCTCAATGATGACATTTCCAATTTCCAACTTGCCATATCCCAGTGTGTTGCCAATGCTACATCCAAAACAGAACCCTCATCAACAAAAACACTGGAAAGACACCTTACAACTTGATGACTGGAAAGAAGCCTACTCTAAAGTATGTTCATACTTTTGGAAGCAAGTGCTTTGTGCTAAAAGATAATTCAGAATATGTTGGAAAGTTTGATGCAAAGGCATTTGAAGGAATCTTTCTTGGCTATTCTATGGAAAGAATTGCATACAAAGTTTATGTCACTTGTCAAAAGAAAGTAATGGAGAGCACAGATGTAACATTTGATGACAGCAAACTATCTGGATTAGAAGAAGCCAATGATGAAGATAAAGATCCCTTGAAGTTTGACAATCTAGATGATTCTGATGAGGAGATTGAAAGTGAATCTGAACTCATAATCCAACAAACTCAAGTGAATGAAGAACCTGTGTCAACCAACAATGAAGAAACAAGCATCCAAGATACACCTGTGAGGACTAGTGCCTGCACCAAAGGATAGAACCGTTGTTGGAACTAAATGGGTTCTAAGGAATAAGATGGATGAAAATGGTGTAGTCATAAGGAACAAAGCAAGGTTGGTTGCAAAAGGATACTCTCAACAGGAAGGTATTGACTATGATGAGACCTTTGCCCCTGTTGCTAGACTAGAAGCCATCAGAATTTTCTTGGCATTTGCTGCACATTCCAATTTCAAGGTCTATCAAATGGATGTCAAGAGTGCATTCCTGAATGGGGAATTGGAAGAAGAAGTATATGTGCAACAACCACCTGGCTTTGAGGATCCACAGTTTCCCCACTTTGTCTACAGATTACTTAAAGCATTGTATGGACTCAAGCAAGCTCCTAGGGCATGGTATGACACACTATCACAATTTCTACTGGAGAATCAATTCACTAGAGGCACACTGGACAAGACACTGTTCTACAAGAAACATGATGATGATATTATCCTAGTTCAAATCTATGTGGATGATATCATATTTGGCTCTACAAATGAGAAGCTGTGTGAAAAATTCTCTAAGCTCATGCAAAGCAGATATGAGATGAGTATGATGGGAGAATTAACATTCTTTCTTGGACTGCAAGTTAGTCAAAGGAAGGATGGCATTTTTATAAGTCAAACCAAATACATTAAAGATTTACTGAAGAAATTTGATTTGGAAGAATGTTCACCTGCAAAGACACCCATGGCCACTGCCACCAAGTTAGATGATGACGCTAAGGGCAAAAAGGTAGATATCTCAATCTACAGAGGCATGGTTGGTTCTCTACTCTACCTCACTGCTAGTAGGCCAGATATCATGTTTGCTACATGCTTATGTGCAAGGTTTCAATCAAACCCAAAGGAATCACACATGATAGCAATAAAAAGGATCTTCAAATATCTGAAAGGCACACCAAACTTGGGGTTATGGTATCCTAAGGACACAGGGTTCAATCTGGTTGGTTATTCTGATGCTGATTATGCTGGATGCAGAGTGGATAGGAAAAGCACATCAGGTAGCTGCCAGTCTCTTGGACAAAGGTTAGTCTCTTGGTACAGCAAGAAACAACAATCTGTGTCAACTTCCACAGCTGAAGCTGAATACATAGCTGCTGGAAGTTGCTGTGCTCAAGTGCTTTGGATTAGAAACCAACTTAGAGATTATGGACTTGTGTTGGAAAGAATTCCTATCATGTGTGACAACACAAGTGCAATCTCTATAGTTGCCAATCCTGTCAATCATTCTAGGACAAAGCACATTGACATCAGATATCACTTCATAAGGGAGCATGCAACTAATGGAACCATTGAGTTAGATTATGTTCCCACAGAAAAACAACTAGCTGACATATTCACTAAGCCACTAGATGAAGCCACCTTCACAAGGTTGGTTAGTGAGATTGGAATGCTGAATTCTTCAAATTCTGGCTAAGTGAATATATCAACTAGATTGTTGCAGCAGTAAATACTTACTTTATCAAATGCCTAATATTTCTGAAGTAAGTATTGGCTGGAGTATGATGTATAAATATTCCAATGCTGCACATGTTGAAAATCATACATATGTAGCTTGAAATTTCTGTAAAAATTTTGAGTGAACCACTATTTAATTTGGTAGAATATTCGTCAATGAATATTTCTAGTAAATTTTAAAGGATAGTGGAAATTGAATTTTATGAGTGAAAAGTACAGTTCGATAAGTCAGACTTCTCGAATGTTTCATTGTTATGTCTTGGCTCGAGTTCTCGAATAGGCCTATCTAGAACCCTCTTGAGTTCTCGAATAGTGTCTTTTTGAGAAATCGAATAGCACACTTTGAGTTCTCGAATAGAGTATTTTAGTTCTCTAATGATAGAGTTCTCGAATACTGCATTTGAGTTATCGAATCATTTGAAAAGGCTGATTTTTCGCTGACACTTAATCGCTTTTTGGATTTATATTCAAAACTTCATTTCACTCATAAAAATATATTCTTAACTTTGAATTTTCTTCTGAGTTAAATCACTGCCAGCTGTGAGTTAAAAACTGCCTGAGATATCGAATAAGCCTTTCTTGACTTCTCGAATAGTTGTTTCATTCTTCTCGAATGACTTGTCGCTACAGAACACTTATCTATCGACAACTCAAGACATTCATATATATATATACAACTTCACAACTATTCAATTCATTTCGTTCGATTTCTCAAGCACCTCAACTCCTGAAACCTCTGAAAAACCCTAACTGCGAATTTCTTCTTCAATCCTAATTCTCTTTTCTTCTCTACCCAAATGGCAAACCCTAAACTCACCATACCATCCCAAACTAATTTCATCGCAATCACCAGTGATGTGGAAGCACCGAATGCCAATTTCAAGTGCTTTGTTCGGTGGTTGTCTGAATCATACATCAAGAGTGCGCTCTCAGCCAACCCAACTCTGTACATAGATCTATTGGAACAATTCTGGAGGACTGCTACTGTGGAGGTCATCGCTCTTGAGAATGCTATCACTTCTTATATTGTTCACTGCAAGATTCAAGGAGAGGATATCACTATCACCACTGCAGACATGAATCAAGCCTTGGATATGCAGCAAGAGACGTATGATGCTCTGGCCTCCAATGATGAGTTGGAAGAATTCTTTGACTTCATCAACTACTCTGATACTATCAAGCTGGGAAAGTTGAATAGGAAGTTCTTAAGGAAAGAATGGAGCTTTGTATTTGCTACACTCCTTCATGTATTCACTGCACGGAAATCAAGCTTTGATCAGATTAGTACACCCGTGCAGCAGCTTGCCTATGCCTTGGCTCATGGGAGAAAGATAGATGTTGGACTTCTCATCCTACAGGAACTCTATGGGAGACTTGGTCAGACCACAGCCAAGAGAGGTAATGAAATTTTCTTTCCTCGCTTTATTCAATCAGTACTTAACTTTAAAAATGCTTCATTGATTGAATTGCCTGGAGTAGATAAGAGTAAAATAGGCTATCCTAGGTCCATGACCAAACTCATTTTTGGTAATTTGGAGACTAGGAATGATGTGGATGTAAGACTTAGCATAACTCCCCACATGGAGGGTTTGTTTAGGTCTTACCCCCACAACATGCCAATATTTGATTCAAAATCACAGTTAGCACAGCCTAAGCAAGGAGAACAAAGTGCTAACCCAAGGCCTGCTAACCAACCCCCTCAGCCAAACACTCTATCCAGCAAAGAGCCAACTGCATCATCCTCTCAAAAGGGTGATGTTAGTAAAAAGAAGAGAAAACAGGTTGCTTCTGAACCCTTAGAAATCTTAACTGAAGCAGCCTTGGCTGTAGAACTAGGGTTAGAAAGTGAGAAACCTGAGTTACCTATCATAAGCCTAAAGAAGAAGAAGAAGTCTAAAACCACCTCTTCAGTCACTCAAATGGCTGAAGTTGTAAAATCAGGGGCACACAGCTCACTAGATGTATCCTCTCAACAGGATGCATCTATAGAATCAAGCATCCTCCCCAATGCACCTATCTGTAAAGAGTCAGCACAAGGGAGTGATAAGGCTGGCACAACACTGAGTGGAGAGCACATCATAACTGAAACTCCCTCTATTTCTCAGGGGGAGTTGCCAAAATCTTGTCTACAACACACTTCTCTTTCAGAATCTACCACTCATATTTCTTTGAAGCCTGCAACTCAAGCAATTGAGGAGCAAGGCATTGATCATCAAGAATTCTTTTCCTTTGATGAGCCAATGAATTCAAGTGACTTGGTGCATGACACCTTGCTCACCACCCAGGTACCACATTTGGATGGTCAGGGAATGCATGCTGGGGCATATCCTAATGACACCATCACAAACACAGAGGATTCACTAGTTCTTACTAGAGACTCTGTGCCTGTGTCAACTACTGTTGTAACTCATCCCACTTCTGTGGAGACAACAGTAGTAGAGTCTGTTCATCCGGTTGCAGAAGTTGCATCTGTAACTGAGGAGCCTAGCAAGCCTAGCTCTAGCTCTAACTTTTTGTCTCAATGGCTGAAGCCTGTGCAACATGACAGTGCTTCAGGATCAGGGTCTGTTCCACCACAATTGACGGTTGAAGCACTTCAAAGCTTAGTTGTGGATCAGATCCCTGAGTTCACAAAAATTGCTCAGCACCTTCTCACTGCAAACATGCCCAATCCAGACTATGAAGCTATTCTCCTATGTCACAAAGAGGATGTAGAGCTACAGAAGGAGAAGATCATAGATGAAACTGAGAGAGATGGGAATATCGATGCTTGGCTGCAAGGAACCAATTCAATCCCTCTCTCAGAAGGTCTTCAGTATCTCAGAGAAGAGTACATCACTTCACTAGGGTCCAATGCCAAATCTCTCAACCCTACTGATGTGTTTGAAGCAGTGAATGACAGCTATAAAGGCATTCTCAAGGCTGCACACTATCTTGGTAAAGGCTTAAAGACAGAAATTAATGAAGTGTGTTCAGCTACAACCAAGGAGGTGCATGAGATCAAGAGGACTTTTGATGCTAAATTCCCTCAATTGGAGACTGTTCTCAAGGACATTCGAACCTGCAATGCTACTTGCACCAGGATGGACAATGGTTTGGCTATTCTCAAGGATGCTGTCACAGGTCTGGGGCACAAATTTCAATCCTTATCAGATCAGACAACTGATGCCAATGCCATGCTCAGGACCCTCTTTGCAAATCAATATGGAGACAAGCTGGTCACTGAGGTTCCTGTGCATGAGATGTCAAGGTTCGAGGTGCAGAGACTGAAGGATCAATCCCTATCTGGTTTTAAGGCCAATGAACTCTTCACTAAAGTGGATACTCTTGAAAAGGAGGTAGTCTCTCTCCACAAGTCCAATGCTCATCTTACAGACACTGTGACAACTCTGACTGAGCAGTTGAACACTCAAGCCACCACCACAACTGATGTTCTTCTGCATCAACAATCAATGTTGTCTGCAATGATGAAGCACATGGGTCTCCCTCTACCTGATGAATCTTCAACTCCAAAGGTGCCTCCTACAGTCCCTGTGTCTGTCAACAAGCCTAAGGGGGAGAAGAGGATATCAAAGAACTCAAATCCAAAGGGGGAGAGACCACTAGAAAAGGGCATCAAGATCACTGAGGGTGGCCATCAGAGAACTTTGAAATCTACTACTCATGTGCCTGGAAAAGGAAAGGACAAAGTTGATGAGCCTCCCACTTCTCTGCCAGTTGTCACTCTACCAACTGTGCACATCACTACTCCTGATGGTCAAAGGCAGTCTATCACAACCACAGTGGTTGCAGGGAGTATGCCATCTGAAAAGCCTCGAATCTCAATATCTAAGAGTGCCAAGCCAGTAGAAGTGAAGGTGGTCACTGAGGCCAAGCTACAAGAAATTGCAAACTCAAATGTCTATCATGATGATGCATTCTTGGAGTTTCTGAAAGTCTCTAGAGAACAGGCTGGTGATGCTCTGCTATATCATGAGAGTTTGAAGAGTCAGATTGACTGTCTCACTGTAGTACCAAGGAGGCTTAATGATCTATGGCTCAAGGAGATATTGATGGTAGGAAAGAACAAGATATGGCACTTAACCATCAATACTCTACAGAGTCTAAAGCACTCAGAAGTGAATGTGCTCCTTGGACTAATTGAGAAGGGAAATGAGAACAACAAGAGTCTTCATGATGAATTGAGGAATGGTCAACCTTCAAGGCTACCTGAAGTTTTCACAGATCCTAGAACTATTATCTACCAGGCTGGAACAAGAATTGAAGATATCAAGCAGCTGGTCATTCCTAAGCATCTAACTCCTCAAAATAAAAATCTCATCATAGCCATCATTGAGAAACTGATCAAGAAGAAGGGATCAAGAACAGCAGAAGAATTAGAAGCTATATCTTATCTCAGGTCATATATTGCAACTGGCATTGTATCTGAGACTGCTAAGTTCAACCCAAGCAAAGATCAAGACAAGGATGAAGATAAAAGTGATGGAAGGAGAAGACATCACAGGAGTAATAAGGGTGATGAAGACAAGAAGAAGAAGAAGGATGATGAGAAGAGGAAGAATGATGATGATCAAGGTAAAGGCTCTGAGAGGAAAAGTGGAAGACAGCAAGCCTCAGGCATTGCTGACAGTAACCTCACCACAACACAAGACTCTAAGTCTAGGGTGAATGCTGCCAGTAGTGACCTTTCAAAATTTGCATCTATGGCTTCTGCAACTGTCTTGCCACCTCAAGAAGAGAAGAAGATTCAAGTCAAGAAACCATCTGTATGTTTCAAAAAGCAAACTGCTAATGGAATACTACAATGGTCTACAAACAAAGGTCACATACTGCTGCCAAGTAATCATGTAAAAAGAATCAAGTTCAAGCAAGCTGCAAGGAAATCAAAGCCAACCACATCAAAGACCCTGACAATCTATCCAGGCCTAAAACTCCAACCACTAGATGAAGATTATGATGTAGACCAACTGCAATTTTTGCAAGCTCAAAGAATCTATCATGTTGCCATTGTTGATAATTGCCTTGAGATTAAATACTCTGATGGAAGGGAGGAGAAATTCAAACAAGGAGGATGTCAACACTGGGGCAAGCTATATGACATAGAGAGAATCATTGCACTGTTGAGCTCAGAAGATAAAGTGGAGAGAGTATGGAAACTGGAGCTAATTGATTTTGTGAAAATGAAGAGAGATCATGAAGAAAAAGTCAGAAAAGAGTGTTTTGAGAAATGGCTGGCAAGGGAGAAAGAAATTGAGAGACTGGAAAGTGAAGCAGAAAAGCTGAGGAAAAAGGGTTTGTGTAGAGTTCAGTTCAACCCCTACATGGTAAAGTATAGGAGGAGGAATGGAAATCAAGTCAACATCAGAATGAATCTACTCAACCACTATCCTGCAAATATTCTGGAACCAGTACTTGAAGATTTCAAAGACTCAATTTTGCTTGAAGAATTGGATGCTATGGCAGAAATAATAAAAGCTATGGATGAGAATACAAGGAAGGAGAAAGAAAGAAGAGAGAAAGAATATGATGAATTTCAAGCCAAAGCTATGGAAAGGGAATCAAAAGACAATGGCTAGTTCTTCATCATAGGCTGTAAGATTACTCACTCTGTAGTTCTATCCAAATTGCTAATGGAAATTCATACCTGTACTGTCAAGTTTTATCTTTATGTATGATAGGCTTGTTATCAGACATGAAATTGTGACTAAGGGTCTTACTCACAATTTGGGGGAGATTGTTAGTCACAGAGGCATGCCTGAATACATCTAATAACAAGCCTAACTATGTGTAATGCTATGCATTACCTACATGACCTCTTAACTGAGGGAACCTCTAGTTGTAGAGTTTCTATTTGTTCTGTACTTGTAATAGGCATCAAATTCTAGTTGTGTTACTGTAATTATAAAGTCAAGAATAATGCTTGAAAGAAGTTCCAAGGTTCATGCCTCAAGCAAGGAGATAAAGACTGCCAAATAATCACAGTTGGGATTTGAAGAAATGAAGAATTTGCCTAAGTACCAATTCGAGAAGTACATTTGTCTATTCGAGAAGTCTAGCATTCGAGAAGTCAGAGATTCGATATCTCAGAAGACACTATTCGATATCTCTGAATACACTGTTCGATATCTCAGGGATTCGATATGTCAAAATGCTCTATTCGATATCTCAGGGATTCGATATGTCAAAATGCTCTATTCGATATCTCAGGGATTCGATATGTCAAAATGCTCTATTCGATATCTCAAGGAGTCCCAGAGAAAAGAGCTATTCGAGAAGTGATTCGATATGTCAAGATAACACTATTCGAGAACTCAGAGTTATCGATCAAGTCAACTCCAGTTCTCGAATCACTCACTTAGTCACTTCTCGAATACATTCTTGAGGACAAAATACTGAAGAATTGTACAAGTCAGAAACCTGCAACAAGCCAGGATACTTTATTTGACTCTGTCCTATAAAGCATGCTGGAAAGCCTACAAAGAAGCTTGGAGAGATAAGACAAGGGACAAGGAGCTGAAGAAGTGGATCTAAACAGGCTTTTCAAAGTCAAATCTGTAGCCGTTTGGACTCTTACTAAAATGAGATAGACAGACTGGAAAGTGCTTTTGTTTTACCTACCTCATTTGTAGCAAGTGGGTGTATCCATGTCTATAATGATACAGCCTCACTTCCTTAGCTGTTAAGGTTTTGAAGTTTCTCTAAAATATCCAGAAAATATCTCTCTGAGAAAAACGAAGCTGAGAATACTATCATTTGTATTCACAGATTGTAGCAAAATCTTAATCTAATAAAATATTAGATTAAAGTGATATTGTGTTGTGTTTGTGTTTAATTATCCGCATCTTCATATCTCACACACTCATCACTTATCTTGCTGCAAAGATTCAAGACCGAAGAAAAATTCAAGAATCCATTCACCCCCCCCCCTGTATTCTTTTACTGTATTCAATACTCAACAATTGATTGTGTTCATTTGTTACCCACTTGCCACTCTTAGAAGGATGCATTTGTCGAATCTCTTTTATGTGCTCTTGCAAGTAAGGATTAACCTCTGTCATGTGTTGCAATACAAAGAGATGTGCTCTTTCAAGCATTCCAACACTAGGAGAGATCAATTTACGTCCCAATGTACCCTGACCTTCAAGTCTTCCTTCATGACGAGATATTAGAATTCCAATTGGATTGGCAGATGCTAAATACTCGTTAAGGCGATAATGGTTAAGGCGATATACAATAGCTTATAATCATAATTTTTTTTAATTTTTTAATGTTTTATAACTCCTACTTGCAACTGCTCTATTTGAAAGATTCAAATATTTGTAAGTTAAAACTAAACAAGTACTTGTGAGTTGTGTCAAACGTCAATACATGTTCTCAAATGGATGTGTATAAGGGGCAATCATAATTGCAAAAGCCATGAGAAATATCCTGATCTGTATAGCTGGTTAGTTCAAGAAATCACAAGCAAGAAGCACCTTGGTGTCACCATGGTTCCTATTGTTAGAAAGTACCTGGCTGGTAGCCTGGTACTGACATTTTCTAGACTTGATGACAATATTTTAATTTTATATGTCATCATTAAAATTTAGAGTTTAGAGTAACAAACAAAGATTCTAAGAAACAAGAACCAGGTAACAGAACATTTAAAAGAAAGAAATGATATCAAACAGCCAAGATGAAAACAGAGAAGTATAGTTTGTAATGAGCAGAGTGAGAGTAGCATACCTGAGACTCTTCAGAGCCAGGCAAGGGCCGATGTAAAATATTACTATAATCCTTGATTTTCTAAATTTTCAGCCCTATCAACATTCTATATTTTCAGCCAGTGACAGGGTTATAGTTTTTTCTCCTTTTGCGTATCAACTGATTTATTTCTCTAAATTTTTTATTATAAGACATTCACGATTTCGCAGGCTTAGCACAAACAAGTTGACAAACTAAAGTTCATATTGTAGTACAGTATCACTTTCTCAACATTTTCATTGTTTTGCAATTTGCCCTGGCAGAACTACCTTGTTCCTTTACACTCTTAAACTTTCTTCTGTCGAGTACTATTTTCTTATTATCTTGTTCAGCTCAAAAGACCTTAATTTATGATGGATCTGCTCTTAATGCTTTTAAAGTTCACATCACTCTTTCTAACCCTAGTAACATACATATATGGCAACCACCCAAATCAATTCAAGTGTGCGTGTTCAAGAGAGATAGAGAGATATCGATGCAACAGGAGAGAGGGATGAAAAAGGTCCAGCAAAGGGCGACAGAACTGAGGTGAATGAAACGTAAATATAAACACCCCGACCAGGGGTTGGACATGTATTGTTTTTATTTTGGAACTAACCCCCTCCAACCCCGGTAAACCCCCAAAACCCAACCCCTGTCTTAATTTTCAAATACATGAAAAAAAAATATAGATAATTTAAAAACACATACAGACATACCCAATTGCAATCACAATGAAATTTCATAATCAAAGAAGCCAAACACACATACTATAGACAAGTTACATTCCCTGCTTGCTACCAGTAGTCATACTTCCTAGTTATACAAGCTCTGGTTAGTATATATAACATACTGAGTAAAAATAACTCAAGCCAATCTCCTCCTACTCCATGTCCTGAATATATTTTCTTCTTCTAATTTTTCTTCACAACAGTTTGTAGCTTGAAATTTAGGATGCAATTAATATACTCTTAAGCAACAAACAGATAACAAGCTAGAGAAAAATCTGGCACCTTAGGCAAAATTTTAATTGAGTGTCTCATAATATTTTACAAAGACTAACCAATTTTTCAACTAATAATCTGAATCAAGATACTTCGAGAAGGCTAGTGAATTAAGAACACTATCCAACAAAGAAAAAAACAAAACATACAAAAATATAGAGATTATAACACGGCCATACATACATACATACCAGCAATATCTTGAATGGTAAATTGATACAGAGAACCCAGATAAAGGCAAACAATTACCTCAGATAATCAAACCAATAGATACCCAGAAAGTAAGAATAAAGCTTCGATTAGGGAGTTGTATCAATAAGCTGCGCGAGAGTAGCATCTAACAAGTGATGAATTGGGGAAAGAGGGGGGAAGAGGAAGGGCCGGACATTGTTTTCTAGACCCGGTAATAAAAAGCTATAACCTGAAATATTAAGAATTAAAATTAATTTTATTATAAAATGATTTATATTTATTAATTGATATTATATAAAATTTCAAATTATTTAAAATTTACATAGATAAAAGTGTAATTTTTTTAGTAATATAATTTACATAATGAAGCATTATCCGGATATAATTTTATCATGAATTATGGCTCAAGATATATAAGTAGTAATGAATGCATATTAGTTATTTGTGTAATAAAAATATTTAAATTTATTTTTTTATTAAATATTGTTTGATTTGTATAAATCTTATTGGAATATTATTATGGGTTTTTTCATAAATACCCAAGTCCGGATATTTTTTTTTTTTGCAAAAACACTTTGAAAGAAAAAATTTGTGAAAATACCAACTTATTTGCAAAAATACGATCTATAAACCAAATCAACCAAATACAATTCTTTGCAATCACATGCAACCTGCTGCGCAACCATATATGTAACCAGATGCAATTGGTTGCTTAACCAGATGCAATTGGCTGTATTTTACTGATTTGGTTGCAGATCGTATTTTACTGATTTTATATCTTTTTTTGATTAAAAATTGCATTATATACAAAATCAATTTCTATGTAATTTTGTGTAACCACTAATTTTTGCGTAATCTTTTAATCTGTAAGGTTGAATTTTCGTAAAAACTATTGAAAATATGAATTTGAAACCGCATAAGTAAAGAATTTATCTACCGTGCGTGTCAAGTAGATTCTCTTTATCCTTTACAATAAAAAATTGTAAAAAAAGGATCAAAATTTTAAATTTACGAAAAAAAATTGTTAAAAAAGGGCAAAAATGTATTTTTAAAAAAGTATACTTAGAAAAATGGTACTCTTGAAAAAATTTCTAATATAATATAAATAACAAATTATTTATATAAAAATATTATTTATATATATATTTTTTAAATTATAAATTTGAATTTGTTATTACCTCACAAGATGGTTTACCATAACGGTGCCTAAACAGAGCATCACGGCACATTTTGGTTATTTATCTATGTAGATAGTCTATTACACATGATTGTTTTATATTTATAAAAAAATTGAGGATTGCTTTCAACAAATTTGATTATTGTGGTGGAAGTGTTGTTGGCCCGTACCCCATTTGTCCCGGGATCGAGACCTTGGTCTGATAGTTTTTTCACAAGATTTTTGAACAAACAATTTGCACTGCCTTACATCTCAGTTCAGTTAACTAGTGGGCCGATATTTAAGCCCAACTTTTAGCCAATTAGTTAGCAGATATGTTAGAAAAAAATATATAAAAATATGTGTTCTTTCACCTTAATAAAAAAAGAAAAAGAATGTATGTACCCTTGTATTACAATTATACTATTTTATATACATGATCAAGAAAAAATAACAGTGTTGAAAACAAAAAGTCAAAAAATTCGCAATAAAAAAGTTGTAAAAAAAAAGGCCACGAATTGTAAATTTAGGAGAAGAAATTATGAAAAAAAAAGGACAAAAATGTATTTTTAAAAAGTACACTTAAAAAATGGACTATTAAAAAATCCATAATATAATATAATTATTAACTGTGAGCTCGGGTTAGGATAGGTAGGATAGTAGTTGAGGTTGATTCTTTTTGAGTCCATTAGAAGTGCTTCTTTTGAGTCTATGTCCTCCACATTTAGCTTTTGCATCAGGGCTTGTAACAGCCATTTGATGACAAACTCGGACTTGTTCATGAATTCCATTGCTTCGTTCCTGAAATAAATTAGACGGTTAATTGAAAATCTATGCAAGGCCATATGAGCATGAATATGTGCTTACAAATTTACGTTGATCTAGTGAAATTTGTTAATAGATTGCATAACATATAATTTATGTAAAAATATCAAATTCCCCTGAAGAACTAATAATTGTATTCTCAACAAGCGTAGTATTGCAGAATGTATATTTGTATTGGTACAGGAAGATGCATGCGTGCCATGACTTGGAGTACCATGTATGAAATTAGTGTAACTTAAAGGAATCCGTGTCAGGAACACTAAAAACTCAAAGAACAACCCATTCCTGCCGTCTACTGATATATTAATTTATATCACCAAAATGCATTATGTGACTTAGTTAACAGATTTAATTGATGTTATCAAATTTTAAATTTGTTTTACTTAAATTTTATCTAAAACTGCCTATATTTATGTAGAATTAAGATTAATGTATAGTTCATGGTTCTACAATTTTCTTTGACTAGGTATTTCAGAAGCAGGGTAGAGACCCTTCATTCGGTCAGTAATTGACTTATATTTTTGGTTGCAGAACGGTTTTGATTCGAAATCCATGGATGAAAGACCGAGATGTAGTTTGTGTAGGGTGTACTGCTTATGGATAAGTACCTATGGAAGAGAAGAAACTGTGACTTTCTATGTCGTGTTTAGAATGTGATCAACCTCTCTCATTTCTCATTCTTCTATTATAGTTCTTCAGGGGATGATGAGTTTTACTCATTTTTACAATTTTAATTATAGGCGTCGAATTCGAATTTGATGAGTTTAGAATTTAATAGACTGCATAAAGTAACATATAATTTATGTAAAAATATTATTTGTATATATAATTTAGTTTTTTTTAAATTATAATACTTTAAGTGTCGGTCCAATGTAAGGCGTTGCATAAAATACAAACAAACAGCGTCGGTTGAAAGAAGACCGACACTAAAGGGAGCTTTAGGCGTCGGTTGTATAATTGCCGACACTAAAAAGTACAACCTAATGCATCGGTTGTTTAATGACCGACGCTTTAAGTACTTTTAGGCGTCGGTTGACTAAATGCCGACACTAATAAGCACAACCTTATGCGTCGGTTTTCTAATGACCGACGCTTTAAATGTTTTTAGGCATCTGCATTCAGAAGACCGACGCATATAAAGGTTATAAGTGTCGGTTAATTCAGTCAACCGACGCTAAAGGTCCTGCAGAAATGACAATAAGCGTCGTTAAGCTAGCAACCGACGCCTAAAGTATGTATAAGCCACGGCTCTCTATACAACCGACGCTAAAAGTGCCACGCTGTAGGACCTTTCTGTACTAGTGTCTCGTAATAGGGAATTCTGATGTGAAGCAAGTCTTGATAGACAATGGAGCTTCTGTTGACATCTTCTTCTATGATGCATTTTTGAAGATGGATACACCAAGTCCCAGCTGACCCCTTCTAACATGCCTATATACGGGTACATTGAAGTGGAGTCTAAGGTTGAAGAAACAATCTAATTACCCATGACTATTGGGCAAGAACCAAGAGAGGCCATACAAATGTTGAATTTCCTAGTCATCGTCATTCTTGGGAGGATAAGACTCCCCGTTTTTAAGGCTGTAGCCTCAACTTACCACCTAATGGTGAAGTTCCCGACTAGGAACGAAGTTGGAAAAGAAAAGAGTGATCAAAGATGGCAAGGAGTTGCTATGTAGCCGCATTACGGCCTGATGAAGTTGGGGGGCAGGTCTTCCCAATTAAAGATATGGACGTCCGTGGGGATGATGAACATCGAGGGAAACCAGCAGAGGACTTGATTCTTAGTCATGAGCTTCAATTTTGCCGATCATATTGAACAGCTTCGCGAGGCATTTGATGTGCTGAGGGACCATAAGATGATGTTGAATATAGCCAAGTGTGTCTTTAGCGTAGGATCAGGAAAGTTCTCGGGTCTAAAGGTTAACCCCGATATAAGCAATCCTAGATATGGAACCTTCACGTTCTATAAGGTACGTTCATGAACTAAATGGAAGAATTGGATCTCCAAGTTTGGTGAGAAGTGCTCACCATTCTTCAAAACCTTGAAGATGGTTAAAGGACTTTGAATGGACACCTGAAAACCAAAAGGCCTTTGAATATCTAAAGAGATATATGGTTGAGGACCCGTTGTTGGCCAAACCAAGCCCGAAAGAAACCTTGTTCTTATAACTACCGGTCTCCGAACAAGCAATGAGTGCCGTTCTAATCAAGGAAGAACGAAAGATTTAGAAATCTGTATACTACGTGAGGAAAGTGCAGCATGGTGCAGAGTTAAACTACTCCAACGTTGAAAAGTTTGGTGACAGCCTCGAGGAAGTTAAGACCATACTTCCGGGCACACAAGATTGAAGTCCTGATGTTCCAGCCATTGAGGAACGTACTCCATAGCCCCGAAAGCCAATGATAGGCTCATCAAGTGGGCAATGGAATTTGGGGAAGTTTATATCAAGTATAAGCCTAGGGTGGCCATCAAAGCCTGAGCCTTAGCTGACTTCGTGGTTGAATGTACCATTAACAACCAAAAAGTCGGGGGGGGGGGGGGGGAAGGTAGTAACCCATGGAGGGAAAGAACAAGAAAACAAGAATGAAGATGAAAACATGACCTTGAAGGAGTATTGGGTGCTCTATTTTGACGGAACTTCAAAAACAAAATCATGTGATGCAGGCCTAGTGTTGCAAAGCCCCGATGGGTTCATAGTTGAGTATGCTTTGAAGTTGGACTTTCCGATAACCAACAATGAAGCTGAATGTGAAGCCTTGATAGCCGGTTAAGGCTTGGCCTCTTGTGGGTCAAGAACCTCAAGGTCCATGGAGATTCGAGGTTGGTAGCCTCACAAGTGAATGGTGAGTTCGAAGCCAAGGAGGAAACCATGGTGAAGTAATTAAAGATTATGAAAGTTGTGATAACTTAGTTTGATAGGTGCTATGTGGAACACATTCCAATAGAAAAGAATGTGAAGGCCGATGCCTTGTCTAAGTTGCTTCTTTTGAAATAGAGAACTATGCAGGAAGTGTCTACTTCCAAGTCCTGAAGGCCCCGACCATCGATTCAAAGTTGGAAGCACCAATTGGTGTAAAATAATGTCATCAAAGTATAGGGCGTTCCCTCGAATCTCGGGGGGCATGGTGCAATGTTGTTATAGTCAGTTGCCTCTCAGTTTGATAAGTTCCTTGATGGAATGGAGTCAAGCTTCGGACGACCAATTAGAAGTAGAGGGGTGCGTGATATCCCCAATGAATTTGGAACAAGCAAAGATTGAATCTCCGAGGGACTACTTGAATCAATTCACCAAGGGATTCTTAGAGGTCCAAGACTTGGATGAAAAAACAGCCTTACAACAAGGAATCACGGAGGTCTATTTTAAGATGTCATTGATAAAATATTCCCCTTAGAGACATGTTTAGGTAGCACAAAAATGTTGTAAAATACATCGAGGCTAAAAAGCAAAAGGTATGAGGAAACCTCCAATCCCCGTTGAGGACAATGCAAATCGCCAAAGGCGAAAGGATGAATCAGGAGTATGATTCCCAAACATGTAAGGTCTTTAATGCTAGCCAAAAATTATCGTTGTTGCAACAAAGGATGTTCCTGGAAGCCTCCCCAGCGATCAAGGACAAATTAGGCCCGGAAATCAGGCTCGAGTACTCCAAAGAAAAAATTAAATGATTTTTACAATTTAAGAAATGCTTCCCAAAAATGAAAACCTCGAAGGTCAAATAGTTACAAATACGTAGGATGCAGGATGTAAGCCTTTACGGCCAAACAAGGCTGAGTTAGACAACCAAATGTGAATTCTGAATCTTGAATCAAGAATCAAGGATCAAGAGTTGAGAACCAAATTGAGATCTTGAATCCTAAAATAAGAAATCAAGTCACTAGATGAAGCCCTTTGGGGGCCAAATAAGCCATGAGGGCCTATCAAATTCATCCAAGGTTCATGGAAACCAAGAGCAAGAGTGAATTCTGAGTTTATGACATAGAAACCAACCTTGGTTCGTAGTTTGGTCACCCAAGCCTTGATTGGCTGTTCCCGGTTAGCGTTTTAGTTTTGCTCCCAAAAGCTAGAACTTGCTCCGGGAAGTTTAATTTTGCTCCAACTTACCTACAATAGGAGATTGCATGTCGTAATATAGTTGTTGAAGACTAAAAGATAGGGGAAATTGAAATTTGAAATTCCAAATCTGAAATTGAAAAATTCGGATAAGGCTGGAACCCCATTCGTAGACTTTCGACTGAAGTTTCATGTGGAAGCAAAAAATGGGCAGGTCCCATGGCAAAAAATTCGAATCGAAAATTGAAATATAAAAAAAAATTCAAATGGAATTTTTCGAATGGGATAGTAAAAAAGGGTTGGGCCCCTCTAAAGAATTTTCAATCGAAACTGCACAAATAAAACCCCGAAGGGTGAGTCCGATACAAATAAGAAATATTTTCGATTAGAATTTTTCAAAAAGGAAGGAAAAATTGAAAAAATCAGGTAAGGCAAGAGCCCCATTCAGAAAATCCCACTTTAAAAATAAAGATTCGAAAAAATAATATTCGAGCAAAATATTTCGAATGAGAGGATAGAAGGGTTGGGCCGCATCAGAGAATTTTCAAATCGAAAATTTATAAAAAAATGTAATAGAAAATTTCGAATGTAATAATTCGAATGGGACGATAAAAGGGCTCGGCCCCATCAGAGAATTTTCAATCGAAAGTTGGGGGAAAGAAAAAAATTTCGACCACGAGGATCAAATGGTAGGGCCCCAAAACAACACTTTCATTCAAAAGTTAAAAAAATGAAGGAATTTTCGAACGGGTCATTTCGAATGAACTGCAAAAAAAAGGGGGGGGCTGGGCCCCATTCAACAAATTTTCATTCGAAAATTGGAAAAAAAATAGAATAAAAAAGAAAGAAAAAGAATTTCCGAATGGAATTTTTCGAATGAACAGCCAAAAAAAAAAGGCCCGGGCCCATCTGATTTTTCATTTAAAAAATGAAAAAAAAAAAGGAATTCTCGATTGAGAATTTTCGATTGAACTACCAAAACAGACTGGCCCCCACCAGCAACTTTCATTTAAAAAAAAAAATTAAATGAAAAAGAGTTTTCGAATGGGAATTTTCGACTGGAAAGGAGGTGACTTGGCAAAATTACTATTTGATCCCTGAGTTTTTACATGGATAACAAAGTAGTCCCCGCGGCTTGTAAACAAGCAAATTGACCTCTGACGTTTGAAAAGGGACAAACCATCCCCTACAAAATTAACAATTGATTCCTGATGGAAAATTTTATTCCGAAAAATCGAGAAATAATTTATAAAATTATTTTCAACCTACGAGAAAATTCCTAAAATACTAGGAATAATATAGAAAAATACTTGTAGGTACAAGAAAATTTCTAAAATATTAGGAATAATTTAGAAAAATACCTGTGGGTACAAGAAAATTCCTAAAATATTAGGAATAATTTAGAAAAATACCTGTGGGTACGAGAAAAATTCTTTAAATATTAGGAATAATTTAGAAAAATACCTCTGGGTACAAGAAAATTCCTAAAATATTAGGAATAATTTAGAAAAATACCTGTGGGTACGAGAAAAATTCCAAAAATATTAGGAATAATTTAGAAAAATACCTGTGGGTACAAGGAAATTCCTAAAATATTAGGAATAATTTAGAAAAATACGTGTGAGTACACCAAAATTCTTCAAATATTAGGAAAAGTACAGAAAAATACGAGGAAAATTATATAAATATTTTCTTAATAAATTGAACAATAATTTATGCTAATAATGTATAAAAACTCTATAAAAGTGTCGAAAATTGCTAAAAGCAAGCACAAAACACAAGTTAAAATCTCGAATAAGGCAAATCGTCGTAAACGTGTAGGTCGCTCCACACTTTACATTAAGGCGGTATATGTGAAACACTAGTGTAAACCAAAATCCTCATGGGTAGGAAAAATAAGGAGTCCTAGGTAAGGGATAAAGACGACCCTGAGTCTCGAAAAAGACAATTATAACTTCCACGAAAACCTGATCAATTTTCCTAGAAGTTGGGGGGCAAATAATACGGGCCGAAAGTAAGCCCTAAAGACACATTTAATGTTGCATTAATTGAACCTAAGTTGGTCCAAGGTCAAAGCCCAATTACGAGGCCCAAAACCTTAATAATGATAATGAATTCGTAATTAATAAATCAGCCAAATATGAGACTCCAATATCGAGTCCAATATGGAATCTAATCACTTCTGGAGTAGCCTCCAAGGCATACAACTTCAATGCTTATCCACCTCCTTCCTGTAAGGATCTAGAATTGTGCCAAAGGTGTGACTTGCCCACCAAGTCTCCTAATTCAACTCTTATTCTAGGGTTTTCATCACCAATATAAGGACCTGTTCCTCCACAAACACAACTACGTTTTGGCTTAATCCTCGAATAAAGACATGCAAGCCACTGCGTCCTAGGTGAGCTCTCGCCTCGATAGCCTCGAGGGCACCATTACATAGAACTACGTTTTTGGCTTGATTCTCAACTCTAAAATACGTAGGCATCTTGTGAGGACTCGATTTAAGTCACGAAACACTTGATCAGCCATTAAAGCTCGAAACTCACCAACCCTAGCATTAAATACTCTCGAATCCTAGCCGTAATCTAAAACCCTCATTTTTATTCCACAAAAATTACATTTTTGCATACTGTTTTTTATAAGATGAAAATTATGGAAAATATTTCTCCGGGATTCTTTTTAGAGAGACTACTTGTTGGAAGAAAATCTATTCTAGACAAATGCTTTCTGAAATTAGGATTTTTCAGCAGAGAAAAAAACCTAAATTCATTAATAATCAGGTATAGAAAGTCACATATAGACAAAAAAAAAGGTTAAATATGAAATTGGTTACTGAGAGCCATATATATCAATTTGTTCACGGAAGGATATTATTTAAATCATTAAATTTATAATAAATATCAAAGAAATACCTCTATATATATACTCGGGAAATAAAATTAATTTTTCATCTAATTCTAAACATTTTTCTTAAATGTTACTATAATCAAATGAAATGTTATGAATTCTAGTATTTTTGATAATATATTTAGAATTTAAAAAATTTATTTAATATTTATTTTTAATGAAAACAAGGAAAATGACAATAAAATTAAAAATAAATAGTAAATGAAATGTTAAAAATTTAAATATATTATCATAAATAATAGAATTATTAATCTTTCTTTTGGTTATGCAAGCATTTAAGAAATATTTGTAGCACTCAATGAAAAAATTATTTTATTTTCAAGATGTAATCAGTGAATGAATTGATATATGGCTAGTGACTATTTTGATACTTAACCCAAACAAAAAAAAGTCTAGAAATTCACAAACCATATTATACTTATTGCAAATTGATACATTTTTGAATTATAAAAGTAAAACAGTTCAAAATCCACTATTTTGCAAATCATGTTCTAGAAAAAATCAATATTTCATTAAAAATTTTAGACATCATTTATGTTTTGCTAGAGCAGAACATGTTGAAGATTCAAGATTTTTGATGAAATTGTGATTTTATATAATATTCTTTTCAAAATAATATATTATCATTTTTTGATTGTAGAATATATATGCTCTCCATAATTTTAAATTAAATATTGATCTTCGTAAAAAATTTCTTATATGTAAACTTCCAAATTTACTTCAAAACAAATATGCATAAATGTGATGTTTATTCCAAATTTATACCCTATGCGTACTTGTTACATCATTAACTATATATATAAATTAAACGTAAATTTCTGTTTAAAGTTGGAAAAGTACAAACAAAATCAGTTAAGATAAGAATTTTTAGTGGGTGTTTGATTTACTTTATTTACAAAATTAAATAGTTATTTTCAAAAAAAAAAAAAGTTTTGTGAGTATATATTTATTTTAAATATAATTTAGGAACTCCAGACACTAGCTCACCTAGTTTTAAAATGCAGTTAGTAACGAAATACAAATTTACATCTGCAAGTAGGAACACTTTGCAGACTCGTAGTATCGCAATTATAACTATTTTATAGTTAGTTTTACTTACATTGTTTTCTATGCACGACTAATTAATTTATATATATTTTTTTTGATCAAATAATGTTAATCATTTGAACAATTTTTAATATGTGGCTTAAATTAATTAAGGAAGAATTTGAGCTTATGCGATGGTGTTAAGAAAGAATTTTTATGTGATGGTGTTAATTATGTATTAATTAGTATTAGTGGAATAACATTTTGTATTGTAAAAATAAAGATATAAATCGACATTATAACTATTGTCATATCCAAGTTCAATATAACTTCATGATAACAACGCTTTAATATATGATATTGGGCAAATGTTTAACTTAAATAATATGTCTTTGATTTATTTTTGAAAATTATTGTACAACACATTCGAAAATTGGAGTATACTGAATTTGATTTGTAGAAAAAGTTGATTTTAATGATGAAATTTTTTCAAAAGGAATTGTTATAGTGTCGGGATAAATAGATTGTAGTTGACAAGAGATGTAACGTGTAAAAATACAGATTTTTACTTTGTCATATGACATAACAATGTATTTAATATGTATGTGGTCTAAGAGGTTTTACATTAAAATGGTTTATCGTTGTGAAGTGTATTATAACAACAGTTATTTCTGGATGATCTGTATTACAGGTAATCTGGAAATCTGAATGAGTGATTGTGTTTGTTAGTAATTTTTTTAAATTTTTTGGATGATGTTAATTTCCTATAATGCCCTAATGTAACATTATTTTTTCTAAATATCTATCTCTTGTAATTTTGTATGATAAATTATGCTCTCTGAATCACATTATATAATAATGACCCGATAAAAAACAAGAATGTCAATGTTACTAATAAGTTTATTGCATTGCACCACAAAAAAAAAAGGTCTTTGCAAAATCACAATCCTAAAATAACTATGAAATTATTAAAAATTAGCAATATGATCCCGAAGATTGTTCATGTATTGTGTGGCTTGACACCCATTGTATTTCATTTATTGATCCGTCAAAATCTTCTTCATTTTCTTTTCCATCACTGTTTTCATCGCATCTATCAAATAATTAATCTGTTAATTTCGTTTTTCTTATAAAATTGTGAACAACAATACAAGCAATCACAATATCTCGCTACGTAGGAAATGTGTATGGAGTTATCTATTTCAAGATTGTGAATCTTGCTTTGAGCACACCACAAGCACGCTCGATAACATTTCTTAATCTTGCGTGAGCGTGATTAAATTTTTCCTCCTTATTTAAAGCACGTTGACGACGAAAATCTGCTAACCAATATCTTGTATTACGGAATGGGGTTAAATAACCACGGGTATTTGTATACGCTCCATCACAAAGATAATATTTATCTGCAATAAAAAGCAATTACAAATTATTCTACATTTATATATATTCAAATAACATCATTTTAAAATATTAGGAGAGACATACTTGGTCGAGGAATTGGAAATTCGGAATCGGGATCGAGTGTAACCTCTGCTAATATTCTTGAATCATGTGCTACTCCCTCCAATCCAGGCCAAACAAATGTGAATATCATATTAAAATCACATATACCTAAAACATTTTTGTAGCATTCACCCCTTCCCCGCCCTCTATATCGAGGTTGCTGGCCAACTGTAACAATAGCATGAACGAGTGTACCGTCAAGTGTACCAATTGCTCCATGTAACAAAAAAAATATAAACATGTGAAATCTTTATAAAAGAATAATAAAATATGTTGACATGCTAATTAATAAGAAATTACACAAAATGAAACAAAATGTCATTACTAACCGGAAATATTTTTAGCAATTCTATTTGTCTCCTTGAAACTGTATTTTGATTAAATGGTGTGGGAACTATGATTTCTTTTGCAAACTCCATCATCCCATTCAACACCTCATGAAAATATTTGTGTATCGTTTGTGTCGAATGTTGGAA
Source organism: Saposhnikovia divaricata (assembly GCA_036435485.1). NCBI lineage: Eukaryota > Viridiplantae > Streptophyta > Magnoliopsida > Apiales > Apiaceae > Saposhnikovia > Saposhnikovia divaricata. The sequence continues at coordinate 93,066,619 of CM071594.1, forward strand.
TCTACGTTTTACCTTTATAAAATGATCATTATGACTAATAACATGTAAGAAAATAGCCATTTTTTCATCAGCAGTTGAATACCGACTATCTTCAAGCCAACCACGTTGTTTAAATAGTTTGCAAAGATGAACAAATGCAATCCGAGAAAGAGGCATCATTTCTTGTCACTGAGTATTAGAACCTTCCAATAACTCAAATTTATAAGCAAATCCAGGTAAAGATGGATGGTTATCTCTTATTCTTGGCACACTTCTTGGGCGAAGTTTTTTTAGATAACAATACATAATCATCAAACATAGTAACTGATCCTGAAATTTCATGTTTACCCTGTAAAAAATACTTTCAAATTATAAATACATATCAAGGACTGATAAAAATCATAGCAACTAAAAAAGAATTTATTAAAACCATTCAACATGTATTACAACTGGAAAGTACGAATTTTGAAACTAAACCAATTTCCAAATTCAACAATTCTAAAGAAACACTAAGTTCTAAGACAAATCAAATACGAAGCATGAAAATGCGGAGCAAATGAAAAACTAAACATTAAATCCTAATCTAGTTGACACCAAATTAACCCAATGCGCATTCTTATCAGCATCAAGAAGCATCCATTGTTCTCTATACTTTGCACTCTCGCAAAAAATCTGTTGCTCCCCATCCAATAATGTACAATTTCTCTTTACATTCTTTAAGTGATGGTCCACTATTGGTTTGAACCATAAGCTTTGGTGCATTGGTCATCTCACTTCGAATTTTGTAGGTTTTGTAACTTTTGTTGATGTTTTAGCTTTTTTCTTTGGATTTTCTTCGACAATTGGATTCAAAGTATTTGATTGAATTTCTTCAGCACCGGGAATCTCTATGTCATCATCTAGATCAATAGTCCTAGTCTTCTTAGAGCTAGGTCCCCATCCACTAATTCCTGTGGCAGCAATTCCATCATAAAGATGGGTGCAAAGCTCAGGAAAGCTTAAAGGTGTGGTTTTTAAAGTGTCTATGATCTTATTTCCCTGTAGACAAGAGCATAGAGTTAATATTATTCAAGATGTGTTAATTAAATTCTACTAAATATAAGTTACTTTAAAAGAATACCTTTGCAATTTGACCCATTCTTGTTTAGTGAAGTTGAATGTATTAGTTGTCGGATCATAATGATTTTCAGTTTTAGATTACTACCTAGCAACATATCTAGATCTTAAGTAAGCATATCGGTTTCTCATCTGTCTAGCGTCAACCTCAATGTTGTGAGTTTTTTTAAGAATTTCTCCCACTCTTATCCATGAATATGGCTTAAAATTAATACCTAGCCTACCACTGGCAGTAACTTCCTCAATGCACGCCTCAAGAAAAGTTTTAGTTATAAGTTCACGCTTCCAAAGTACTTTTCTCTTTTTTTGAGTTTCGCTAGATTGATTTTGGCCACCCTAGCTTGACTTTGAGTTTCACAAGTTTGGTCCATACCTACAAAGAAGATTGCATTTAAAACACAACTGTCTCAATTAGGATGTTTCCTATTTAGAATATTGTAGCAGATTTTGCATCAAAATAAGGGATACAATAGTTCATTAGTCCAGGAGTTGGATAAATTGAAGTATTTGCAATACCATTAAGGACCTAGGTTAGAGAGACTAACATCGGATCAATGATTGACAGGTTATTTGATGATGTTTTGTTGCTTGGCCAGTGGCCACCCTTCATCAACCACTATAAACTATAGCAGACAAGTAAACATATAAATTGTTTTGACACCTATCACTAATGCACACCCTATCAATGAGACCAATAGGCTGGCGTGTCAATCACGCACCTGTACTTTTTTCCATTTTTCCTCACTGTCTGTCCCTTCACTATTGCAACTAGACCCCTTCCCCATATTCCCACTTTGAAATACCCTCCAAAATTATATCCATGTGTTGTACTCAGAAATTTATAAGGAGCATAATGAGTGTTTTGCCATGCCAACATGTTGGTTGCCGCGCCAATACTCCATTTTTCCACCACAACTTCTATGAAATACATTGTGAAAAATTGGGGAAGGCTATTATATTGTTAAAGGACTGATTCTGTATTCTAGCAAGTTATCCTTGTTGGGGAATCAAAGGTAAAATAAGCCTGTCCACTACAAGAAAACCAGCTAAATTCGACAGAAATCAGATGGTCGAATTTAGCTAAATTCGACCGTATGTGGTCGAATTTAGATAAATTTGACCGCTCCCTTTTCGGTCATTTTTAGCTTGATTGAAGTTAATATCGCAGTCGAATTTAGATAATTTCGACCGACTAATTTCGACCAACTATTTTTGACTGACTATTTTTGACCGACTTTTTTCGACTACATCCGATTGTTTTTGCTCCTACCAAATTTCTTGGCTTTGCCTTCAAATTTTGGCGAAAATTTGAATTTCCTGCCCATGAAATTTATTTTGGTGAAAATTTACGTTTCCCGCCCGTGAGATTAAATTTCAGCTGAACTTAAAATTTTAAATCTCCTTCCATATTTTTAAAATTCTACCCATGCATGTTTTTATTAATATGTCCCCCACTTGAACTTTGCTAGTCCCGAGCAAACTACTCTTAACATAACCATATACTCCTTACTAGTACCACTTCCGTAGGTGATCACGGTTGCATTTGGCATATGCAACAAGCCCTTGGAACCCCTAGGTAGTCCTAGTGGACGAGTGAGGTCTCGTGAGTGTTTATAGAAGATAACCCACAAAATCTATAAAATTTACTAACAAACAAGAACATAACAATACTTACTAATTAAGCTAACTACTACATTCACATGTCTGAGTCATCTACTTGTAACTAAAATCAAACATATAAAGCTATTCACCTTGTCATCCACTATAACGAGCTAACAACCAATTCAAGAATCAAGATAACACACCATGTGCAAGATGTAACCAAGACATTAAAGATAGAATGAATGCACTTCAATCGTGAACACTAGACAAGATTATCACAAAACATATATGGCTTCGCATTAAGAAGATGAAATTGTATGATGAAAAATCTCACATCTCTCAATTATGTATCACACAAGTATGGGCTAGAGATTTCACTCAACTCCAAGTCTGAATGCATGCGCTCTACTTGACCTTGCATGTTCACCTAAATTCTGGATTGCACCAAAAACAAGGAATTCATAAAATGGGTTGTAATGAAGCTTGGGTGAAGGTATGAAAATTTAAGTTCAAGGAAGGTGTAAAAGTTTCGCTAGTTGAGTCAAAATGACGCTTGCTCTCTTCATACACCAAAATCTCAAACAAAAGAAGATCTCCATTCATTTGGAATTACAAAACACAACCACATTTACCAAGAAAATTGAAACAAAATAAAGTACAAAGATTTATTGCTTTTTTTTCTTTTTTTTTTCAACATCCCCTTTATTTTTTCTTTTTTTTTAAGCAAAGGGGACGCATTACATATATAACGACTACAAAGAACTTTGAACCATATCTAAACATGCATATCACACTAGTTCCCAATTACAATAAATAGCATTCTTCCTCTTCACAACATCTTCAAATTCTCATGCTCATCAATCAATTCTTTCCAAGACTCAATTAGCTCAACTAGGTCGAGAGTGAAGTATTTAGCTATGACTCATGTATAAAAGGGGAAAGTGTCGAAGAAAATATGGATATAAGCTTCAAAGGGGTGACTAGGGATTATTTTCATGGTTCACAAGCTAAAAAGGCCAAAATGGTTATCCTAAATAGAATTTCCTTATTATGGTGCATCCATGAATGAAGGTTTAATGCAAGCCCTAGAGCAACAAACATACATAAAGACGAAGAAACACACAAGCAAAAGAAATCATCGTTCAAGGCCTCACAAGGTTTACGTTGTAATAACATCTTCTCGATTTGATTCCATGCATGCTAAGAGATATCCGTCATGTTCTCAATTTAATTACAAACATCTAGACATTTCATGCCATTTTAAGTTTGTGTGTGCAATAAGGTGCATCAAACTTATATATTCGCATCAAATTGGTAATGCTAGGCACGAAATAGGAGAAAACAAGGCTACAAGCTAACAATGTCGTAAATTTTACAAACAAGTAAACATATGACTAAACTTATTCCCAAATGCAAACGAAACGGACATCAAAAGAGATTACTAATACTAGCTACGCACACTATACAAGATGAACATAAACAATCCTTCCCCCACTTAAAACATGGCATGTCCTCATGCATGACAAATAAAAAGGAGGGAGAAACAAAAGTGAAAGAAAACTCCCCTGAAAATAAGCAACAAGGATCGGGAGCGTCACTCATATTTGCCAAAATTCAACTCCGAAATTGCACGCCAAGAATTGAACTATCGCCACACACCATAATCAACCGAACAAAAATAACCGACAAGCCAAAATCCAACACCCCTCAATGCCCTGCAATACACTAATTAAGGAAATAGAAATAATAAAAAAAATTGTTTTTGTTTTGTTTTTTTTTAAAAATAAAATAAAATAAATTAATTAACCAATTAATAATAAAATGAAAAATCAAATTCTAAAGTGAAATAAAATTTTTGAATTTATATACATTACTTAGTTTTAGAAAATGAAAAACTAAAATCAAAATTAAAAAGAATTAAAATTTTGGTTTTTGATTTTTTTTTTTAAAAAAAGATAAATAAAATAACTCACTAACCAATTAATAATAAAATCCAAAAATCAAATTTAAAACTGAAATAAGAAATCAAATTTAAAACTAAAATAAAATAAAATAAAATAAAATAACTAAGCAATTAATAATAAAATCAAAAATCAAATTTAAAATTTAAAATAAAATAAAATCTTGAATTTATATTAATTATCTAGTAAAAAAATATTAAAACTGAAAATCAAAATTAAAAATAAAATAAAACAAATAGATAAAAAGAGAAATAAAATAAATTAAATCAAAAGAAAATAAAATCAAACTAAAACAACAAAATAAAAGAAAATAAAGTAAGGGGGAGGGGAAAGACTGCGTTTGTTTTGGAAAAAAAAGGGGGGGTCTGCATTTGTAACTGCAGGGGTGAGGAGTGGGGGAATTGGTGGAGGCAGCTGGGTGAAGAGGCGGAGGGTGATGTGGACTTCTGGCAGGGGGTTGCGATGGTGTTGACGGGGTGATGTGGGTGGCGTTGTTTGCAGGTGGAGGTGGGAATGGAGGAAGAGGGGTGAGGAGGAATGGAGGCTGTTGATGTTGCGGTGGTAGTTGAGCGCAGAACAGGGGATGGAGTGAATTGGTGATGGAGAAGAAGGAATGGGGCTGGACGAAATGGAGAAGGGGTTGTACGCGGTGAAAATGGCTTCTCGCAGATGTAGTGGTGTGGGTGTTGTTGTGTGGAGAGGAGGTGGGTTGAGAAGGAGAAGAAGAGATTGCAGATTGGTTGCAGGCGTGGTAAAGTAGGGCTGTAAACGAAACTAGCTTTTATCGAACAAGCTCGAGCTCGGCTCGTTAAGAGCTCGTTAGGCTCGGTTCGTTTGCTAAACTAGCTCGAGCTCGAACACGATTTTCTGCTCGTTAAGCAAACTAGCTCGAGCCGAGCTTTTGTCTTGTGCGGCTCGAGCTCGGCTCGAGATCGTCCGGCTCGAGCTCGGCTCGTTAAGCTCGAAAAAATTTCAAATTTTACAATATTTTCTATAATATAAATTATATAATATACTAGGAACATTTTTAATTTAAAAGTTACAATAACCATAATTCAAGGTACTGGGCAGTGGCCACATAATATCATAATCATAAATAATAAATCTATTACAAATTCTTTCAACGATTACATATTAAAAGGTTCAAACAATATCCAATATTCCAACAATATCACTAAATTAGATATATCTTGACATCCCTACGGTTGGATCGTCGAGAAATATTTTTTAAAAAATAGAAACATCAATTCCTGACAAAGCACTAGTTACTAGTATTAGTTAGAATAGTAGTGATCTACTAAGATCTCCAACCAAATTAATTTTTTATTTTTTGAAAATTTGGGAATATCACTAAATTAGATATATCTTGACATCTGTACGGTTGGATCGTCGAGAAATATTTTTTAAAAAATAGAAACATCAATTCGTGACAAAGCACTAGTTACTAGTATTAGTTAGAATAGTAGTGATCTACTAAGATCTCCAACCAAATTAATTTTTTATTTTTTGAAAATTTGGGAATATCACTAAATTAGATATATCTTGACATCTGTACGGTTGGATCGTCGAGAAATATTTTTTAAAAAATAGAAACATCAATTCGTGACAAAGCACTAGTTACTAGTATTAGTTAGAATAGTAGTGATCTACTAAGATCTCCAACAAAATTAATTTTTTATTTTTTGAAAATTTAGGAATATCACTAAATTAGATATATCTTGACATTCGTACCGTACGGTTGGATCGTCGAGAAATATTTTTTAAAAAATAGAAATAATAATCCGTGACAAATTAATTGTTCGCGAACAGCTCGAGCTCGGATCGAGCTCGGCTCGGATCGAAGCTGTTCGTGAACAACTCGAGTTCGGCTCGGTTCGGTCAAAGCTCGGCTCGGTTCGTTAAGAAATCAGCTCGGTTCGTTAAGATCAAAGCTCGGCTCGGTTCGTTAAGGTAAAAGCTCGGCTCGGTTCGGTCAAAGCTCGGCTCGGCTCGGTTCGTTTACAGCCCTATGGTAAAGGCATTGTTGAGGGAGAAGAAAGAGGGGAATTGCTTACTCTATTTCGTATTTTTCAAAGTTTTTTTTTTTAAAAACGGCGGTGCAAACCATGCACAGACAAGCTGGAGGAGTTGCACTACAAGAAAAATGACCTTTTCCTACCGTCAAATCGGTAGGAAAAGGCCCAAAATCGGTAGGAAATGCTGCATTTCCTACCGGCCCCGTGCGGTAGGAAATGCTTAAGTGGGAAATGACTTTGGTAGGAAATGATATTGACCGGGTCAACGTGGGTCCCACATAATGATGTGGCATGCCACATGGCGGGGACCCACATGCCAACTTGGACGATGATGTGGCGACATGTCAGATGCCATGTCATATGACACGTGGGTGGGCCCCGCACACGTCATCAGCCACGTCAGCTGCTGACGTGGAAATTGTAGCAAGTGCAGAGCCATTTCCTACCGACCACTTTTGCACACTTCGGTAGGAATTGTTCCAAACACCTTGTAAAATTGCATTTCCTACCGGCCATTTCCTACCGGCCATTTCCTACCGCTATTTATTATTTCCTACCGTTCTTATGAGTGCGGTAGGAAATGTTTTGAAGACGGTAGGAAATACTAGGTTTCGAATTGTAATAACGGTGGGAAATGGCTTGAAGGCGGTAGGAAATACTGGGCAAATTTTTTAAAAATAAATGTTCTTCATTGATTCAAAAGCATACACATTGCATAACAAAATCAATATCTAATTCACAAGCATACAATCAAAACTAAAAATCAAACATCTATCATAAATCATAATCCGCCTTCATCACCATAAAATTAACAAATTAAAGTTACATCTACAAATTATTTGTACAAATGTACTAAAATACAACCATTACAACAAAGCAAAATAAAAATTTAAAAACCTAAACTAATCACTCTTGAAGTGGTCATCATAATTGTCTTTGTCATTGTCTTCTACATCGCCTTCATCCGAATAGATCTCTTTAGCCTTCTTCCGAAAAGTTCTTCTAATTTGTATCAAGTCCTAACAATTTACATAAAAAATGGAACAAAAAATTATACATATATACATACACAAATGAAAGATAATGAGCTCAAATAGCAAACAAAATGAAAGTTTGAACTAATCAAATTGAAGAATACTATATGTAATTCAAACATACAAATATTATTCAAATTGAACTAACACAAACACACACATATTATATGTAAATCAAATGGATATATAAAAGAGGGTAAAGATTTGTACCTAAATAATGGTGATGAAGAAGAAAATCGAGATGAAAAAAATGAAAAGAGTTGATAAGAATGGTAAAAGATGGAGAGGTGGAGAAGAGAGTTGAAGTGAAGGGGAATGAAGAAAGTTATTGTTTTATAAATCTGAATTACACATTTCCTACCGCACTTCTATATTTCCTACCAATTTGCGGTAGGAAATGACTTTGGGCGCCATTTTGAATTTTGATTTGGGCGCTCATTTCGAATTTTTGGTTTAGGCGGTCATTTTAAATTTTTCGTGAATTATCATTTCCTACCGACTTACGGTAGGAAATGACTCTGGGCGCCATTTTGAATTTTGATTTGGGCATTTTGAATTTTTTGTGAATTATCATTTCCTACCGCATGATACCATTTCCTACCGTAAACCGGTAGGAAATGGGAAAAAAAATGAAAAATGAGACAGCGGGATTCGAACCCACATCTCCAGCGAAATTTGTACTACCTCCAACCATTATGCTAAAGTGTTTCTTGTGTTTTAATTTTACTCTAAAATTATATTACCACAATACCTTGTTTATCACTTTTTCTTTAAAAAGTCCTTACAAATGAACTTTAAAAATCACAATTTTTTGCAAATGTCACTAATTCACAGTGATCTTAAAATTCTCATGGTTGGATCGTTAAAAAATAGAACTAGAAAAATGGATTAGTACAAATTATTGTTAAAATAGGGGTTTTTCCTTATAAAATCACGTCAAATGAATTTTAAAAATCACAATTTTTTTCACACATGACTAATTTGCAGTGATAATGAGATTCGTATGGTTAAATCGTTCAAAAAAATTTTTCTCAAAAAATAAAGTCCAACCTTAGTAACCCTAAATATAACCCCTAAACTACAACCATAAGTTGTGGAAGCTAAGTTGTTAAAGATGGTGAATAATTTTTTTAAAAAAAATTAATTTGTAAGTGCATAATTTTGTTTTGGAACTACGCGCACTAATATACAACGAGTTTAACAAAATAAATAAAAAAGGTTGAAATTATTTTGTAATAAATAAGGGTTAAAGTCAAATTAATAGTTGACCGTTAAATTAATTAATCAAATAAATTTATTAAATTTTAAATATTCTGGAATAAGATTTAAAAATATTGATTTTGACTCCCATACGATTCGATTTTCGAAATTCTATTTCAAAATTATAGAATCATGAATCGGGAACGAAAACTAATTTAGGGGTTAAAATCAAATTACTAGGTGACCTTTAAATTACTTAATCAAATAAATTTTTTATTTTCCTTAAAACTTTGGAATAAAATTTAAAAAGATTGATCCTGACTCCCGTACGGTTTGATCGTCGAAATTCTTTTCAAAATAATCGAATCAAGAATCGGGAACGAGAACTAGTTTAGTGGTTAAAGTCAAATTACTAGTTGACCGTTAAATTACCCAACCAAAAAAATATATTATTTTTTAAAAAAATTGGAATAACATTTAAAAAGATTGATCTTGACTTCCGTACGGTTAGATCGTCGAAATTCTATTTCAAAATGATCGAATCAAGAATCGGGAACGAAAACTAGTTTAGGGATTAAAGTCAAATTACTAGTTGACCGTTTAATTACAAAATCAAATAAATTTTTAAAATTTTTAAAATTTTAGTATATGATTTAATAAGATTGATCTTGACTCCCGTATGGTTCATCGTCGAAATTCTATTTCAAAATGATCGAATCAAGAATCGGGAACGAAAACTAGTTTAGAGATTAAAGTCAAATTACTATTTGACCGTTTAATTACATAATCAAATAAATTTTTAAACTTTTAGTATATGATTTAAAAAGATTGATCTTGACTTCCGTACGGTTCGATCATCGAAATTCTATTTCAAAATGATCGAATCAAGAATCGGGAACGAAAACTAGTTTAGGGATTAAAGTCAAATTACTAGTTGACCGTTTAATTACATAATCAAATAAAATTTTAAAATTTTAGTATATGATTTAAAAAGATTGATTTTGACTCCCGTATGGTTCATCGTCGAAATTCAATTTCAAAATAATGGAATCAAGAATCGGGAACGAAAACTAATTTAGAGGTTAAAGTCAAATAACTAGTTGACCTTTAAATTAACTAATCAAATAAATTTATTATTTTTTTAAAATTTTGGAATAACATTTAAAAAGATTGATATTGACTCCCGTACGGCTCGATCGTCGAAACTCTATTTCAAAATAATCGAATCAAGAATCCGGAACGAAAACTAGTTTAGTGGTTAAAGTCGAATTACTAGTTGACCGTTAAATTACACAACCAAATTTTTTTATTATTTTTTAAAAATTTTGGAATAACATTTAAAAAGATTGATCTTGACTTCCGTACAGTTCGATCGTCGAAATTCTATTTCAAACTGATCGAATCAAGAATCGTGAACGAAAACTGGTTTAGGGGTTAAAGTCAAAGTACTAGTTGACCGTTAAATTACCTAATCAAATAAATTTATTATTTTTTTTAAAATTTTGGAATATCATTGAAAAAGATTGATCTTGACTCCCGTACGGTTCGATCGTTGAAATTTTATTTCAAAATAATCGAATCAAGAATCCGAAACGAAAGCTAGTTTAGGGGTTAAAGTAAAAAATAAAATAAAATTAGTGAATCTAGTGTGACATGCATCACAAAAATAGTGAGTATTAATATTTGCGTTTTTATGTATTTTAATTCGAATTTTATCTTTTTTCCTATTTTTTATTTAAATTTTTAATGTAATTCACAAATTTTTATTTTTATTTAGTAGATAAGATTTTAAATTTTTGCACAGCTCATTTCCTACCGCTCATCGGTAGGAAATGTCCACCGACACGTCAACCAATCAGAAGCCGCCAAGTAGACATTTGCTGGTGAATAGGTAAGGCATTTCCTACCGCCTACACGCGGTAGGAAATGCTACACATAAAGCTACACTGCCACATGGCACTTGGGGCACACAACACTCATTTCCTACCGATGTCGGTAGGAAATGTGTCACTCATTTCCAACCGTAGTGAGACGGTAGGAAATGGTATGAGTGAAACGACGTCGTTTCATTGCGGCCGGACATTGACGTGGCCTTGCGGGTCCCACTCGACTCATTTCCTACTAACTTCGGTAGGAAATGTGGAGGCATTTCCTACCGGTTATGGGTCCGGTAGGAAATAATCGTTTGACTTGAAAAACGGTAGGAAATGGTCGGTAGGAAATGTGTCGGTAGGAAATAAACGGTAGGAAATGGCCGTTTTTCTTGTAGTGCTGTTTTATGCAGAATGGTACTAGAATCTCACGGGCTTGCTGCACGGTTCTTGAACGCCCGTACAGTTTCAAAATTATAGAAAATTATACAAACTCTCTTTCTTTTTTTTTCTTTTTCAAATAACACTCACATAAATCTTTGAATGCTTGAATAAAATATTAAATCCTGAAAACATGAAACAAACACATCAAGGCAAGTGTGGGATAAATATAAAAATTATAGAATTGAGAATTAACGACACTAAATATTATTGAGCGGGGCATTATTATTACAATTTTTTTTAAGAATCTATTATAAAATTCATTAGTCATACCACAAAAATACATAGTAATTAATTACCATCTACTTTTTTTTTTCTTTTTTTTTAGTTATTATCTTACGAACTAAAATAGATGAAAAATGACCCTCCACTCACTAATATTTAGATCGATCCTCAAACCCACAATATGCATAACACCATACATAAATGCAAGGGAGGAACAAAATCTAACACACACATAAAAATATATAAATACATGCGTACCTTGGGTTGCCTCCCAAAAAGCGCTTTGTTTATTGTCGTTGCCTCGACTTATTTATACAAGTATTATAACTAATGAGGTGAAAAAGCAAATAAATGCATATACCTACGAATCAATAATAAAAATAAGGTGTGTAAATATACCTTTGATTTATAAAAATATAAAAATATTTTTAGGATCTTCACATCTTCAAGAGACTTTGAAAAAGAAAAGTAGTTAGAAAAATCATTAGAATAATCATTATAACTACGACTCAAAAATTGTTCCCAAATTGGATCCTCATATACCCAAGCAAAAATTTCAATTTCATCAATCTTCAATTCCTTCTCAATTTTAATTGGACATTCATTAATTTTTATCTCATCTACCAATTCATTAAGTTCAAAAATATTTTCTAAATTTGGTAGATCCTCAACTACATCCAATTTATCATTGTTACGCCTAGGGCAATCGTCAACTAAACAAGCAGGTTCATCATGCACAACATTCTCATCAATTACAAAACAAGAATCATGATTTGTAGGAGAATTGACCTCCGCTAATTGACTCACGGTTTCGGCTAGTTGACTCATTTTCTTTTCCAAGTTGGATATGATTTGAGAAGTGTTCTTTTCCAAGTTGGATATTCTTTGAAAAGTGATGTTTTGAAATTGGAGGTTGTTTGCCGCCAATTGTTTCATCATCTCCTCTAATGATGATAAGGAAGATGAAGAAGACCCTTGATGGCCTTGAGAATTATATTGCGGATCATAACATTGATTTTCAAAAGCATATGAATAATCGATGCTAGGAGGGTAAGGAGCATAGCATGAGTTCGTAGAATAGAAAGAATTCACCTCATACGCATTTAAATTCTGAAAAGAATTAAAATCTTGATATCTTTCTTGATCGTGGGTGAAATCTTGAGCGTTATTCCAACCACAATAATTATCCATCGTCTCCTGAAAGAGTTAGTTCATGTCTATATCCAATAAACATGTAAACCAATCAATAAAAAAAAGCAAGAAAAAAAAACTATATACAAAGATAAAATCTAAAATATAAGAAACAATTAACTCAAAATTAATATTGTTGCCTTCCCCGGCAGCGGCGCCAATTTGAAGGTAGTATTTTTCGTAAGTTCGTTCACAGGGAAGGACTGTCAATATTGATTTGAACTAGATTATTTCTTACAATCTAGAAGCTGGGACCAAGGGGGTTTTGAGTTTGTTGAGGTGTTTTATCAAACACCTTGCATACGATAAATAAATTGCTATAGAAATATAACTAAATGAATGGAAATCATCCAATTCTACAAACACAACAAGCACAATGAATGAATAAGTAAGATAAGAGATATTTGACCCAAGGATAATGGAAAATCAAGCACTTCAACCCAACAACAAGCAAATATATCCAACTCTGCCTAACCAAGATAATTGGTGAAGCACACCATCACTTATTTCTCTTCTACAAACACTAATTTAGTGAAGCACATAAATTATCTCTCTTGACACTAGCAACCAATAATGAAGCACTATCATTTTAACCAAGTCAAAGAATTAAACAAAGAGAGGTTAGGACAAACCCAAGGATGAGAAGCTCAACCTAGGTATTTGCACTTGAATCTTGAGGATTTAGGTACACTAAATCTTGTGCTACTATAATGAATGCACTAACGATTACGTATTAGCACAAACAATTAGCAATTGATATTACAAGAAGAGCAAATTGAAGCAACTTACAAATCTCCAAGCAAAATCATAAACAATACATCACAAGCATTCAAGATAGAGTTAAATAAATCTTACTTAAATTGAAGTGGGTTTAGTACAAGAATTCCTCCTTGAGCCAAATAAATGGAGTTGGTTACTCATAATCAATGCTAGATTATGAGTAATTGATGTTTCTCTAGAGCTAAGATGAAGATGAAGATGAAGTTAGTTGTTAATATAAGAGATATAAGATGTGGGGTTTGGCTTCTTTTAATACACAACAGGGGTTGCACGGCCTGCTGCACGGCAGTGCAGTAGCCCGTGAAAAAGACTGCGCAATCTGCACTACTTAGAACACTCTGTACAGCCTGTTGCACGACCGTGCAGTAGCCCGTGCGAGACAAAATCTTCAAGATTATACAATAAAAACCTCCCGGAAACGCGAGCTTGCATCTTCTAACTTCCCTCTTGAATAATCTTTTCTTTCAAATCCAAAATAATCCATCTTTTCAACCATTAAGCATAAGGCACTGAAAGATGAAAAACATAATTAATATCGAGAAAACAACATTCGGAACTAACAAAAATGCAAGAGAATAAATGACAAAATGTGTATAAAATACACGTTATCAATATGACCACCACAATGTCGGTTGAATTTATGATACCATTATATTGTTAATGTCCACACTACTGGATACCCATTTGTACAATTTTCTATAACACAAGGAATAAAATAAAAATGAATTGCAACCACATGTGCTTAAAAACAAAGTAAATAATTGAAGAACATAGATTAAATACTAACATTAAAACCCATGAGTAGTTTTAGACAGACAAAAGATGAAGTTCTTCATCATACCTACTAATTCCCATAATAACAAAAGATGGATTTTGAAAATCCAATAGGGTTCATATTTTCCGTTAGAGGATATATAGAGCCTAAAATAAGGGATATCGGTCTGCATCTCCATCTATGTCTTCTTGGTTGTCGCCTCCTTGATCCTCCTCCATCTGAGTTCCCTACAAGTGTAGTACAATTTATGTCAAAGAAAACAAGGAAAGAAGAGGAAAAATTCTGCAATCTCAAACATATGTTCAATTTATTTCAAAAATCTATTGCGAAAACACCAAAAATCTCAGAAAAAATCTGCATTTGTTTCAGCAACAAATGCAAAAAAGATTGCGTAAACAAATGCTCAATCTCAAATGAAAATTTGCAGAAACACAAAAATTTTGTACAAACAAATGAATTCTTCTAAAACTCAAAAAAAATCTGCACGAATAATTACATTCTACAGAAACAAAAAAAACTACGGAAACAAATGATTGGTCTCAGTCAGGCCTTGGGGTTACCAAATCTGCATCAAACCTGACTTCATTAAATAATCAAGAGATAGGTATATGTATAAAAAGAGCGATTACGGAGAAGTAAGTACCTGCACGATGACCTTCTGATTGGTCTCAAAAATATAATCAAGACAACTTGCTGCAGAGCGTATATATTGTGACCACATTGACTGCTGGACCAGGTCATTTTCATCCGGAAATGCTGCACTGGTTAACTTTTGAATTTCTTCATCCAACTGGGCCTGTGTCACCTCATGTGTTGGAAGGGAAATCACCATCTGGCTGACCTCTTTCAGAACCCTGGGATATATCGAGTACACAGAGTCTGGCACTCGGACTTCGGCATTTCGTGATGATTGAGAGCCAGTCCATTCTACTGCCTCCTCGGCCCCGAGAAACTCTGTCACTGTATGCCAGGGATACATAAGGGTCTTCCCCTTCTTTGGGGGTCTCGCTTGCATTACCTTAATCATTTCATTTGCCCGATGGATCTTTTTCTGTCTTTTTGGGGATAAAGAAAGCTCTGAAGACGGTGCCTCAAGTGTTAACTGAGACTGAGAGGACTGCACATCTGTCAGTTTATCCTATAACATATAACTAAAAAGCTAAAAACCTTACTAAAAACTAAAAATTATGTCACAACAAACAAACCTTAAATGCTTGTCCTCTTGAATTATCAAACTTATAAACAGCATTTAAAAATTCTGAAGCAGTGAGGGGCTCATTTTTTTTCTCCTCCAACTCCTTCAAGAAAAAAAATACAAACAAGCATGAAAATCTATTAAAAAATCCAGAATAAGAAATTAAGTATAAAAATGCAACAGATAGGCATTCAGGTTAGTGAATATCATTAGAAACGTATAACATTCTGATAAATTTTTCGTGATTAATATTTTGGGTATTATTGTATTAGTTACCTGATAATTAACTAACCAAAATTATTCAAGAAATCGAATGTACAAGTATTATGATAATCCATCTTGCAGAACAAGCTTTAACAGGTTAATCAAGGCCTTATAATCATAGACCAAGATCACGAATCATTTATACAGGTCAGTAGTTACTAACTGCAACTACTAATTCTCTAGTACCAGCCCCAAAACTGCTGAAAAAAGAGTCCCAAACAGTGTTTTTAAAAATCCACCTAGGTCATGGACTTTGAAAGCATAGGTGCACCTCTTAATTTACAGTTGACACACTAAAAAACTCTTCCATTTCGATATGAGTCACGACCTATGCTCAAATTTTGTAAACTTCAACACTCTAGTTTCACACTTGTTTTTTCCATAGTAGCCATATCCTAAATCATGGAATGGAGGACTTCAGATTTTGAAACAGACAATATAATTGATATCAGACACATTATTAACCTAGATACAATTTTTATAAATTACTAATTATATAATTTTCCCTGCATAGCAGTCTTGAAGAGAAATTTACTAATTGCAAGTATAAACATATAAGCACTATGATGCCAAAATTGTACCTCCCATTTCTGGCTATATGGTTTCCCCCGGATGCGTGCTATACATTCTACCTTCCCACGGGCCTTCTTGCCAAGATCTGACCTTGTCTCAAACACATCTGAATTCCAGTACTTGTCCAGCTTCTCCTATGTGCTATTGGAAAAGTAGTGAGGCTTGAAATTGAGACGAGTAACATTTGTGCATCCATTTTCTATTGCTTTTCGAACTTTTGCATCTGCTCGTATCCTCTCCGGATTAAGAAGATTCTTAAAATTTCTCCTCAGATTCTCTTTGAAAGCATAATCCCCCGCTTCTGTACCAAAACCTTCAGGATATTTATAATATTCTTGCCAAACCATATTAAATATGAAGGTGTCAACGTTAAAGAGTACACCAGCTAGATATGCAATTGAAAGATTATAAAAAAGATAATAAGTACTAATAACCTTAATTTTTTTAACACATGTATCATAGAAAGCTTCACGTTCTGCTCCCTTTGTATCATGCGTGTCCTCCTGCCAATGTACTCGAGCAATGTGGCTTAAAGTCTTTTTTATAGCTGGCTCTCTTATACTATAATAACAAATACGAAATCAGAAGCCTTTTTTGGCAGATTAATATTGTCTACTAATACTATGAAAGGTAGTCAGACAATGTAACATTTTAAACGAAGAAAGAACTGATTCAGTACCCTTTTCCGTCGAGAAAATGAACAATTTCCCTATCTTCAAGATTTGGTTTCTTTTTATAAATGCCTGCCGAATTGCTTCGTGCAGCCCTCTGATAAGTGATTCGTTAACTGCTTTCACCCTCCTCATAGATTCCACCATCTGCATAACTCCCTTCATCGTCGTCATCTCCACCATCTGCACCATGTACATGTCCATTCCCATTATCAGTACCTCTTCCTCCCAAAATTTTACTACCCTTGTCACCTCCACTGCCCCGTCCTCCACCACTACTTCTTACCTCTCCACTGCCCTGTCCCCCATCGCTGCCTCGTCCCACTCCATTGCTTTGTCGCCCTCCACTACCTCTTCCCATGTCAGCGCGTCCTACTCCATTGCTTTGTCCCCTTCCACGACATCTTCCCACGTCACCCCGCCCCACTACGATGCTCCATTCTACTCCTTCGATGCCCCGTCCTCCTTCACTAATTCCTCCCACTCCGCTGTCCTGTTTCTCTCCATTTCTTTATCCCCGTCCAATGCCTCTTCCCACATCACCCCGCCCTCCTCCTCTACTTCTTCCCACTCCACTGCTGATGAGTCTCTTAAAAGAACAAGGTCTGGGAGTGTTTACGTGACCACGGTGATTGATCTTGTGCCATCGTATGAGCCTGTGGAGATCATGATTGATGCTTTGGGATTTGAAGTTAATTCTGGTGGGAAGTCATATTCTATTTCCTGTGTCGTGTGGGACGATACAAAATAGAATTCACTTATTTATTATATAATTATATATTTGGCTTGCAAGTTTTTACCTTTCACTTGAAAGTGTTTTTCTTGCTTTAAGCACTTAGGATTTTATTTATCAAGTTGGATCAGGATTTTGATGGGTTTCCTAGTTGAGTTCAGGTATTAGCTAAATTCCTAGCTGATATTGAATTTCTTTTAGATTCTTATCTGAATAAAGTTATTTATGTAGCCTATAAATACTCTTGTCTTGTAATCTTTTGGGGACAGATATTGATAATAAAATTTTGGCTATTCGGTAGCTTTGAGAATCGAATTCAGGAGTGAATTCAGAGTTTGAGTTTTGTTTCTCCATTCGGAGATTCAGAGTTAGAGTTTTGTTTCTCCATCTTTGGAGATTCAGAGTTTACTTTATATTTGTCTTTACTATATTATTACGAGAACATCACGTTCCGTATCAATTTGGTATCAGAGCCAAGGTTTCTCCATCAATTTCTTAATTGTGGGGAGATCTAGAGTTTTCGTAAAAAAAAAAATTACTGTTCACCCGTACTGTTCATCGATACTGTTCACGGCACTGTTGCACGTTAATGGCAGGGGATGAAGATTTAAAACTTGAAGGATCGGATGGAGATTTCTTGAAGTTAACTCTTAGAAATATTAGTGAGCAAATTGCTTATATGGCAGAGCAACAAGCAGAGATCAAGACAAGTTTACGAGTTACAAACGAGAGGATTGATGGTTTACAAGTTACAAACGAGAGGATTGAGGGGGTTATTGCTACGGTAGAAAATACACCTCTTCGCACAGGCTTTATAAGAAACCCTCCACCCACTAACAATAATGACGATGATAAAAGCTTGAAGTGGGATGTACCAGAATTTAGTGGAGCAGGTGATGCCGAGGATTTCTTAGAATGGGTGAGACAGATGGAAAAAATCTTTGATTATAAAGGTTTTGATGATCAGAAGTTTTATAAAATTGCCAACATGAAGCTAACAAGATATGCATCTGTATGGTTTGACAATTTGAAGACGAAGCTCATGAGGGAAGAGGCTCCTAGAATCACAACTTGGACTGAGATGAAACGGCAATTAAAGAATCGTTTTGTTCCACGAGAGTACATACAAGATAATTACTTGAAGCTGAATCAACTCCAACAACGAAACCTTAGTGTGACTGAATACACTACAGAATTTGAGAGGTTGTGTATCCTATGTGACTTGAAAGAAGAAGAAGTGATGAAAATCGGTCGTTATATCAAGGGATTGAATTCTTCTATTGGCAATAAGGTCGAACTTATTCCTTACACGTTCTTTGATGATGTGACAAAGCTGGCTCTTCGAATTGAGAAGCAAGAGAAAGAAAAAGCAAAACCAGTTTACAAAGGATTCTCTAAGATATCTTTCAAGGGTGAAAATTCTGGCGCTTATAAAAGTACTTCTTATAGTGGGACCAATGCATTCTCAAAGGAAGATAAGCCAAAAGGAAAGATCCAAGTGAGTCCTGAGCAAGCTGCGCTAGCAAAGAAAAGGTGTTTCAGGTGTCAAGGCTTTGGACACCTTGCAAAGGACTGTACGAATAAAGTTACCCTTTCTAGGAAAGAGTACATGTTGTTGACAGCTTATGAGGAACAAGAAGAACGAGAAATAACTCTTTCTGCTCAACAGGGACAAGAGTATGATGATGAGGAAGAAACAGATTTTGAGTACGATAATTCTGAGAGATGGGACGATCTAAACCACGAGTCTATTGAGCCGGAGGAAGAAAAGAACAATATTAGCCTCTTGAGAAGACTTCTTGGAACTGATTGCACACTCGTAGAAGAAAAAGAACAAAGGGAGAACTTATTCCATACAAGAGCTGCAGTTGGAGATCGAACTTGTAATGTGATTGTGGACACTGGTTCTTGCGTAAACGTGACATCTTCTAAGATGGTGAATGCACTAAAACTTCCAACCCAGGACCATCCTAAACCTTATAAGTTGAATTGGTTGAATGACAACGAACCAATCAGAGTCAAGAAGTAAGCACTTGTGACTTTTTCAATAGGAAATTACAGAGACGAACTATGGTGTGATGTGGTTCCTATGACAGCTTGTTCACTTTTGTTAGGACGTCCATGGCAGTTTGATAGAGAAGTCATGTTTCTTGGTAAAAAGAATGAATACTCAGTTTTGTGCGGGAAAAAAGATTTAAACTGAAACCACTTCCTCCTAAAGTGGTTCATGAACCTGTGAAGGATAATATGTTGATTACTGCTGCTGAGTTTGAAAAGAATATAGAAGATGGTGCAATTGGGTATGTCTTATACATTCGTGAAGTTGAAAAGGATTCGCCTCATATTGAAGACCTGGAACTAAGTAAGCTGATGGATGAATTTGCAGATGTTTTTCCTGATGATCTGCCTATGGGATTACCTCCACGTAGAGGAATTGAGCACGACATAGACCTTGTCCCTGGGGCTCCATTACCCAACAAGGCAGCTTATAGGTGTAATCCTTTAGAGTCAAAAGAGTGCAAAGACAAGTTCAGGAGTTGATCGATAAGGGTTATGTACGAGAAAGTAAAAGTCCTTGTGTTGTACCCGCGTTACTAGTTCTGAAAAAAGATGGTACTTGGAGGATGTGTATCGATAGTAGGGCAATCAACAACATCACCATAAAATATCGCTTTCCTATGCCTCGCTTGGATGACATGCTTGATGAACTACATGGGTCAACTATTTTCTCCAAGATTGACCTGAGGAGTGGATATCATCAAATGAGAATTCGAGATGGGGATGAATGGAAAACTGCTTTCAAGACCAAACAAGGACTTTATGAGTGGATGGTTTTACCATTTGGCCTCTGCAATGCACCTAGTTCCTTTATGAGATTGATGAATGAGGTATTACGATCTTTTCTAAATTCTTTTGTTGTTGTCTACTTGGATGATATACTTGTGTATAGTGTTAATAGAGAACAACATTTAGAACACTTGCGAAAAGTTTTTATGGTTCTTCGAGAAGAAAAATTGTTTGGGAAGATGGAGAAATGTACTTTTCTAGTACGTAGTCTTACTTTTCTTGGTTATATTGTGGCTGGGGATGGCGTGAGAGTGGATCCATCTAAGGTAGATGCTATTTCTACTTGGCCTACGCCTAAAAATTCTCATGATGTTCGAAGTTTTCATGGCTTGGCCTCATTTTATAGACGGTTCATTCAAAATTTCAGCGCTGTGACTGCACCACTTATTGAGCTGATGAAGAAAAAAGAATTTGAGTGGAATTCTAGTGCAAATAATGCATTTGAGGAAATTAAGAATCTTCTTTGCAAGACACCTGTACTTGCTTTACCAGATTTTAACAAAGTATTCGAAGTAGAGACTGATGCTAGTGGTCTTGGTATAGGTGCTGTTCTTTTGCAAGAAAGAAGGCCTATTGCATTCTTTAGTGAGAAGTTAAATGGTGCTAAACTTAATTACTCGACATATGATAATGAGTTTTATGCGATTGTACGTGCTGTGGCTCATTGGGCACATTATTTGCGTCCTTCACCATTTGTTTTACATTCCGATCATGAGAGTTTGAAGCACATTCATGGGCAACAGAAGTTAAGTGTAAGACATGCAAAATGGGTTGAATTTCTGCCATCCTTTACATTTTCTTCCAAGTATAAGGATGGGAAAAGTAATGTTGTTGCAGATGCCTTATCTCGGAGACATTATATGCTTACAATTTTGGATGCAAGAATTTTAGGATTTGAACATTTGAAGGAGTTGTATGTGACTGACCTTGATTTCTCTTCTATTTTTGCGACGCCGACTGATTCGTATGTGCTACAAGATGGTTTTATTTTTAGAGGAAACAAACTGTGTGTACCGAAGTGTGGAGTTAGAGAATTATTAATTCGAGAAGTACATGGTGGTGGTATTGCTGGTCATTTTGGAATACACAAAACATGCGACTTACTTTCTGAGCACTTCTATTGGCCTAAGATGTTAAGAGATGTTCAAGCTGTTTTGGAGAGATGTGCCACATGCCAAAAGGCAAAAAGTCACTATCATAAGGGTTTGTACACTCCCCTTCCCGTTCCTATTGCACCATGGGATAGTGTGAGTATGGATTTCATTGTTGGATTACCCCATACTGCTAGGGGTAAGGATTCTATTATGGTTGTAGTGGACAGATTTTCAAAAATGGCTCACTTTGTTTCTTGCCATAAAACGGATGATGCTAGTCGTATTGCAGATTTGTACTTCACGGAAATTGTGAGATTGCATGGAATCCCTAAAAGTATAGAGTCGGATAGGGATACTAAATTTTTGAGTTATTTTTGGAAGACCCTATGGAAATTTGTAGGAACAAAGTTACTATTTAGTACTTCACATCATCCACAGACAGATGGTCAAACCGAGGTTACTAATAGAACTTTGGGGACATTATTGAGAGGGATGGTGAGTAAAACTACAAAGGACTGGGACATCAAATTGGCACATGCTGAATTCGCATATAACAGGACATCCTCATCTACAACTGGAGTGTCACCATTTGAGGTAATATATGGTATAAATCCATACGTTCCTGTTGATTTAATTCCTATTGCAAAAAAAGATATCCTGAATTTTGATGCTAAGAAACGTCAAGAAGCCTTCTTTAGAACTTGTGATCAAGTTAAAACGCAAATTGAAAAGATGAACACTAGATACAAGGAACGTGCCAATAAGAAGAGACAACAAGTTGTGTTCAATCCCGGTGATTTGGTTTGGCTTAATCTAAGAAAGGAGAGGTTTCCTCACATGAGGAAAAATAAGTTAATGCCTAGAGCTGATGGACCTTTCAAGATAATAGAGAAATACGGAGATAGTGCCTATAAAATTGAGCTACCTGATTCGTATGGAGGAGTAAGTTCTACATTCAATGTTGGTGATTTAGCTCCGTACATCGACGATGCGAATTTGAGGACAAATTCTTTTCAAGAAGGGGAGAGTGATGAGTCTCTTAAAAGAACAAGGTCTGGGAGTGTTTACGTGACCACGGTGATTGATCTTGTGCCATCGTATGAGCCTGTAGAGATCATGATTGATGCTTTGGGATTTGAAGTTAATTCTGGTGGGAAGTCATATTCTATTTCCTGTGTCGTGTGGGACGATACAAAATAGAATTCACTTATTTATTATATAATTATATATTTGGCTTGCAAGTTTTTACCTTTCACTTGAAAGGGTTTTTCTTGCTTTAAGCACTAAGGATTTTATTTATCAAGTTGGATCAGGATTTTGATGGGTTTCCTAGTTGGGTTCAGGTATTAGCTAAATTCCTAGCTGATATTGAATTTCTTTTAGATTCCTATCTGAATAAGGTTATTTATGTAGCCTATAAATACTCTTGTCTTGTAATCTTTTGGGGACATATATTGATAATAAAATTTTGGCTATTCGGTAGCTTTGAGAATCGAATTCAGGAGTGAATTGAGAGCTTGAGTTTTGTTTCTCCATTCGGAGATTCAGAGTTAGAGTTTTGTTTCTCCATCTTTGGAGATTCAGAGTTTACTTTATATTTGTCTTTACTATATTATTACGAGAACATCACGTTCCGTATCAACTGCTCTGTCCCTCTCCGTTTCGCCGTCCAACTCCAGTGTCCCATCCCCCTCCAATACTTTTTCCCACTCCCCTGCCCCATCCTACTCCACTAATTTCCACTTCGCTACCTCGTCCCCCTCCGCTGTCCCAACCCCTTCCACGACTTCTTCCCACTCCGCTACCCCTCCCCCTACCAGAGTTAGTACTTACAAGCTCCACAATAACATAGCAAGTGTAAGAAAGTATTACAAAAACACAAGCTAACATAGCTTAAAGACACAGTCAATGACTAATTAATAAAGAGTCGACAAGCTAAAAAGTCCCAAATCAGTTTGTAATATATCCAGCTCGGACCACAAGCTATTGAAGGTTAACATGAATTTTTAAGCACCCGAAATTAGAAATAATCCAATTACACAACCCATCAACAGCTAAACATCTTATTTCACATAAAACCCAAGAATCAAATTAAATATAGGCAAAATGTAAACAAAATCTCAAAAATTGCGTAAACAAACCCCAAAATTACAAGAAAATACAGATTCAATAATCGAAGTCATCTTTTTAAAAAACCCCAAAATCTCAGAACTAGGGTTTATAATAATTGGGGTTTAATAACAAATGATTGAATCAGCCTTGATGAGAGAGAGAAAGAGAGAGAGAGAGAGAGAGAGAGAGAGAGAGAGAGAGAGATAAACTTGTGAGCTTTGAGCCTTTGATTTGAGCGTTGGATTTGAGCATTCCATTGGATTTAAGCGTTGGATTTGACCATTTCTTTCAATTTGCAGAGAACCCTTATTTAGAGAGCTTTGAGCCTTTGATTTGAGTGTTGAATTTGAGCCTTCCATTCGATTTGAGTGTTT
Organism: Saposhnikovia divaricata; assembly: GCA_036435485.1. Taxonomy (NCBI): domain Eukaryota; kingdom Viridiplantae; phylum Streptophyta; class Magnoliopsida; order Apiales; family Apiaceae; genus Saposhnikovia; species Saposhnikovia divaricata. The sequence goes on from CM071594.1 coordinate 93,090,672, forward strand.
CTTTCGATTTGCAGAGAACCCTTATTTAGAGAGCTTTGAGCTTTAGAGAAAACCCATATCTATACTGTGTTTCTTATTTAGGGGGATATTTTCTATATTTATATTAAAGATAAGTTCGACAGGTTTCGGTCGAATTTACCCGTTTTGTTTTGTCAACCTTTTTCGATAGAATTTACCCGGGTATTTTCAACCAATTTCGGTCGAATTTAAATGACCACATTTTACATTCAGAAGGCTGCTAGACTAACCTTCCTGTACAGAATAAAACACAAAATTTACTTACTAAATTTATCTTGATAATTCTGCTAAATGAAATTTGTAATTGTACTAAACTAACTATTAATCCTTTTCAAACATCATTGTTACTATCCAAATTAATACAAGTTCGATTAAAACAAATGATAAATTACACTAAATCATCATTGTCACTTTATTCATCATCCTCTTCATCTCGGACTTCATCTTCCTCATCCTTGTCTTTGTTGCCTTCTCTTCATCGTTGTACTCTATTGAATAATCATTTTCAAACATTCTCAAATCCACAAAAAATTTTGAGGGATCACGAACTATAACTCTTTCGACATGAGATGATGAAGCATTTACATTTCATTTTGAAAAGCATCTTCGTAATGGTTGGTCTTTTCTTTCATTGACAAACTTTCATCAACTTCTCGACTCTTTGTTGTTAGAACCGTGTACCATGATGATTTTGCATTTGAGATATTTGGTGCATAATACACTTGATAAGCTTGGCTAGCCAATACAAATACGTTTTCGGCATTTAGTTTAGATTTGACATCCACCGTAGTAATACGATGTCTATCCACTTTGACATGTGTTGTGTTGTCAAACCAATGGCATTTGAAGACGAAAACTTGATGTCCATTGTGATAGTAGAGTTTTAAAACTTCTTCTAATCTTCCATAATAGTTTCCAAAACTTTCTTTGTAAGAAGTCCTTATAATTAAAATATATAAATTTTAGTTTACAAGTAATAAAGAAAAAATCACTACGCCATAAACAGCCTGCTGTAACCCAAAAATTCTGTTACAGTAGGGTGGTAAAATGTTACAATAGACCCATTTTTGGGCTAGGGTAACATAAATTACATGTTACATATTTCGATGTTACCCTAGGGTACCTAAGCTAACATATTTCACTCCTAGGGTAACATGGCCTTTTCGGTTACCATAGAGGTCTGCTGTAACATAAAAATAGCATATTGTAACATAGATATTCGGTTACCTTAGGGTGCTTAAGTTTTTTAAAAAAGTGGGACCCACCTGTAGGTCCAACATGTTGGCCCCACCTGTAGGTCCAAAATGTGGGACCCACCTGTAGGTCCAACATGTGGGCCCCACCTATAGACCCAGCATGTGGGCCCCACATGTAGGTCCAACATGTGAGCCCCACCCGTGGACCCTATTTTTTAACTAGAATATTGTAACAGGCTAATGTAACACTAAAACAGGCTAATGTAACACTAAAACAGGATAATGTAACACTTTACCCAAAAAAAATGAATATCACCTTTTTAAAAGTACAATCCCAAAAAACCATTCAACCACAATGGACCACAAAGAGATCCATCTCAACATCCAAACAAACTAATCAATTCTGATTCAACATCCAAACAAAACAAACTAATTTAACATACAACACGAAGTACATATGACCAATTCTACAATTAAAAAAGAACAGACCAAGTTTTACACCAAAAGTTTTTTGTATTCTGCTGCTTCTTGAGCCATTTCCTCCAGGGTTCTGTCTTTCCTTTCCTTGTCCAAGTCCAGCTTCATGAGCTCGGAGAGAGAGAGAGAGAGACTGCTACCTTACACACAGGAACTAAGCTAATAATATCAGATCTATTGAAGGGGTTTCGACTTTTCATATCATAATCTCTTGGAATCAACTCTAACCCAACCTGTAAAAGAATAAATTTAAGGGAAGTAAAGAGATGTTCTAGAGCAGAGATAGGGCTGGAACCCAAAAGGCAAATGGTGCAAGTGGATACCTTGTGGCAAAGTCCACGGAGAATAGAAAATTTTCTCAAGTGCTGAAAATCATCTCTTTTTGTATTAACCAAATCTTGTAGCTAGAAATGTCCTCAACCACTGTAATTTGATATAGTGATCCTCACTTGAGTTTCAGCTTCGGCAAAGTCAACACTATATGCATCAGGTAATTCAGAATAGCTTGCCCCAAGAGCTGTTGCTTTCAGATTATCCACATGAAACAGGGATATAATAATATTGATCATCAATATCTGCATCATATGTAGAATTGATTGATCATCAATAACTGCATTACATGTAAATAATATAATTCGCTATCGGAGACATTAATATACAAATGACATGGACTCAATTTTATGGAAGTTCTCAACACTACAGCTGAGAGTAAAAAATGTCACAACTGCTTCTGTATGCTTGAATGAGCCAAGATGCCCTTGATGTGCATGATCCAGGCTAGGGTAGTTACTGATCAAAATCAGAAAACACTGCAAAAATTATCATGTTTTAATATAAATCTACCAACTAAATCTAAGTTTACATGAAAAGAATTGGAGCATGGTTGTACTCTAATTCTAATATTTCAAGTAGTGGTTGGTGCAATAACAATTGCCACAGGGAGAGGAGGAATCACATTGGATGTTACCCAATCTCTTCAATTGTAAACTAGTAGCAAGTGTAAGCCTTTGTTGTCAAGCTCTACTTTTACATTGTAATTCAAATACATAAATGAGAATAAAAGTTGGAATTACAGGGAATGAAAGATTGACTTATAGCTTCCGCCTGTCAGGCATATTCCTAATGGAACCATAATATCCAAGTTAAACTCAAGCAAATTTAGTAAAATGAGACATGTCTAACATAGGTATACTTCATACTACACAGAATTAAAGATCCAACACATTACGGAAAGAAGTTAAAGCAAAATAAAAAAATTAATAGGAATTATGCTCAACCTTGCGGGGAATATTGCTGATGGCCTCTAGGTGGTTTCTCTGGTCTTTTAAATAGCATAATGCCACTTGGTAGTTTTCTTTCACATCAGCCACACTCCTACCCATGACTTCCAGTGCACTAACAGTAGATTCCAATGCATAACGCATGTGCATCAATTCAACATCTTGCATCCTTTCAAAATCATGAAGAATTATCAACAAATTGAGAGTGCTTACCACAAATTAAGCATAAACTTGGGCATTATTATTTCTACAAGGAGAACTGATAGTCTGACATCTATCATAATTCATACAGCTTTATACAGTAAAGCCTTTGTCTAACAGAAGGAACACTGGAAGAGAAACCGATCTAAAAGATTTCAGTGCAGTGTCTGATGAGGAACGGATGTGATAGATGATGAATAAATCTTTTAGGAATACAAATTATTAATCTTTTACAGCTCTAGAATACATAAAAGTCAACATGTGCATATAATAATTGAAGGGTTGGTAATGCAGACAAATCTCGATATATTAGAGGCTATTATAACCAATGTGTTGAATATTTTCTACCGACTAATATTCTCACCAGACATACATAATGATCCATTGATGGATCATTGAGGTTCAAGCAGATGTTATATTGGAAAATATACTACCGATATGTGATGAACAGAAAAAAGCAGTAGCACAGAGGACATGTATACAAACCTGTTCCAGGCTGCTAGATTAGAGGTGATTGGCTGCATGCTAATTAGTTCAATAGCATCTTGATATTTTACGCTTGCCACTACGTCAAAAAGAACCTACAATGAATTAAAAAAAATAAAAGGATGAACGAGTCTTATGGAAAGATGTTAAAGAAACTAAATTTATACACTTGACCCAGTGACGCATATTTTGGTGACATCAGTAAAACACTTACTATAGACTGATGTTCTAAAACTAAAAATTGATTAAGATCCACTGATGGATCATTGAGGTTGGAGCAGATACTTTAATAAAAATGATACCACTGAATTCGAAGGAAAAACAGAAGCAGCAGCACTGAGAAAAACTGGAGAAAATTTAACAGCGGATTGATAACCTTAGTAGCTTGACCTAAGCCACTGTATAGCCAATGCTATTAAGTTCCAGATATATATTTGATATCAGAATTCAGAAATTTCGATCATTATGTATATAACATACCGACCAATGTAAGAAGCAAAGATGCTTGTGTGCTAATCACCAACTCTTCATCCTTGAGGCGCTGTAGCAAGTGATCTGATATATCATTCCTGTGAGATTAATTGGAAGATATGATCAGTGGACATACAGAAGGACAAAAATGGAAAGGAAGGATAAGATAAACGCAGAACACTAGTACTAAGTTCAGGTGGACACATGTTGGATGCAATCACCTAAATTATCAGTCATTCCCTTAAGTTTGTTATGCGGGAAACCAAAACGATGAATACCAAAATCATACCCCTGATCAGGCCAACCCAATAAGAGTTAAATGTTAGAGCTGCCTGCAGTCGATAAAATAGGATAAAATAGAGGGTAGGGTAACTGATACTGGTGGTTCAAACATTGTAGTCCTTGTAGATTTTATCGATTTGCATATGTAATGACTCGTCCAAGTGCTTTTTTAGTTCTCCAATCAAAGTCTGCACCACAAGTTTCATCAATGATTAAAACCTAGAATGTTATTTTTGTAATCTACATTCAGGACTAGACAACTCTTACTTCGAAAATGAACGTAGGTGATACATTGTGTTCCACGAGGCTCTGCAGTTCTCCCCGGATAGCATATAACCTGTAGATAATAGATAGATGACATGTTAGATGTCACGTCCTAAAACAGCCCTGCATGCTATGTAGCGATTCCAAGCCCTGTGTCTATCACTTGCTCAAAATTACAAGCAATGTTAAACACATAAAACAGAAGTATGTAATACATGATTTATATAGGTATGTGTGGTGTTCATTACAAGTTAAAGCCTGTACTCTGCTGTGTGTAATAATTAAGGTCAAAATGGAAAGGAAAAAAAAAGAAGAAGAAAAAAAAAGGAACTAATCTGATGGTAATTTCTTTATACAACGATCCATCGTATTGACTACAGATATTTTCACAAGCCAACATGAAATGCCAAGTACACAAATTGGGGAAAAACACATGGCAGAACAGTGATGCCTAATCCCGAATCAACAAGGATGGGAGAGGTGAAGTATACATCATTCTATTCACTAGACCGTTTTAACTTGTCACAATCTAAGGTATCATAATTAAACTAATTCAACAAAAATGTCTTAAATTAAAACATATCAGTGAACATATACACAATCTACCAGATTCCAATCCAATTAGACAATGCAAACCAATTATCGAGCTATACAGGAAACCATAAACATTATCAAAATTCAGGAATCCATACCTTAAAGCTCCCATCTCCAGTATTCTTCACAAAATCAACTCCCAAAATCTTTTTATCAGACTTATACGAAGCCTTAACCACATCATTACCATTAAACTTCTGCGAAACACCACATCATTACTCACGTCGACTGAGAAGTGCGGAGAAGGTGGAGAGGGGGAGAAGTGCGGCGGCTGAGATCGAGAGAAGTAAATTGAATAGGGGGAATGTAAAGTGAAGTAAAGTAAAGTAATATCCCGCTCAGCCAAAAAAAAAACTCAAAACGTCCCGCTCAACCCACAAAAAATCCCCCCAAAATATACAGTGATTTTTTTTGTTTTTTTGTCAAATAATATTTTATTAAAATACTTATAATTTAATATAAAAATTTTATCAAACAAACATGAAGTATTTGTTAAAAAAATAACAATTTTGATATTTTTTTATAAAAAATGTTTTATTCGATTTTTAAAAAAATTGGAGAAAATTTTTAACAATTTAAAAAAATTGTTACAAAAAATTGTGAGCAGAATTTTTAAAAAAATTATAATTTCTAAAAAATATTACAATTTCTGAAAAAAAATTATTTTTTGAAAAAATTTGATTTTAAAAAATAAAATAGTTTTCTAACTCATTTTATAAAAAAGTTAACAAATTTTAAAAACTAAATTTATTTAAAGAATTTAATTAAATTAGATGAAAAGAGTTGGCAAGGCTAACTCTAATGTAACACCTACATATTTATGTTACATGCTTCAACACTTTTTAGCTACTGCAACATCATATTTTTGGCTAAGGTAACATAAAAAACACAATGTTACCTCAGGATGTAAGTAGTATAGCTAAGGTAACATATTGGGGTAACATTTCTCCGGTAGGGGTTACGATAGGCCTTATATGGTGTAGTGAATGCAACTTAGATGCTAAGATTAAATTTAATTTCTCACCAATCCCAACTACACCGGAATTTGATGAAGTAAGCTCGTTAACATTTGCACAACCGAATTTGTAACCATTGCACTTGCACGCTTTATAAGATTCCACTTCAAACATTGGACCTCTTATCAAATCTATGATTTTTTTTAGCTCTTCATCATCTTGTACCTAAAATTATGTAAAAGAAGGCACGATACATAAGTACATGAATAAAATTATACGAAGAAAGGTGTGTGCACATGTGTTTACGTGTGAATGGAAAAACATACCCTTCTCTCAAACCAATCTTGAAATTGATTTTTTTGATATTGTTCTTTTTCTGCATCGTTGAAGTGTGGGTAATGTCGCTCTACCAATTTTTGAAATCCATTACATTTTCAAGTTCAACAATAAAAATAATTAGAATTGTAAACTACATTTCTAAATAAAAAGGTGTAAAATTGTAAATTTTACCGCAAGTACTTTCCAACTTCTGGAGACTTAATAAGAACATAGTATGTCAGCAATCCATGTTCATCATCAGTCAAGACTCTATCTCTAGTCCGTAGGCTCGGTTGAGTTGGATAAGTGTAAACTTCTAACAAATAGGGATCGTGAAACTTTCGGGGTGCCTCATTTCGACATAGCCGATTATACACTGTTTTGACTTTCGACTCAAAATACAATGAGCAAAGTGCGCACATTCCTCCTCAATGTAGCATTGAGACATTGAACCCTCTGCTCGAGCTTTGTTTGTAACCTTTAATTTCAAGTTGTGCAAGTATCTTTCAATAAAGTACATCCATCGAAAATTAGATGGACCACCGAGCTTATACTCAGTAGCCAAATGTAGTCGAATTTAATTTAGAAAAAATTGTTTTTATTATAAAATCCAAATTACAAATATTTAAAATAAATGATTTTTTGTGTGTATTCTTTATTTTTCACGAACTTCATATCCGTAAGGTTGGATTAATCAAAATTTTCTTTATTGAAATAAAATCTTTAACCCTATCAATAACCCCAAACCCTAAATGTAACCCCTAAATCCTGAATTATCTTTGTTAATGTACCTTATTAACGAAAACCTTTTTTTTACTCATTGATTTTCTCTCAATATTTTTTCACTGCGTGCAATATGCATTTCTTATTCTCTTACATTTTTTTTGGGATTTTTTGAAACATTTTTAGTATTTACTTAAATTTTCTAAAACAAAAAAAAACCAAAATCTATTAAAATTCAACCGTATTTGGTCGAATATATTAACTTCGACCGATTTTGGTCGAACATTTTAACTTTGACCGACTTTGGTCGAATTTAATAAATTCAACCACATTTAGTCGAAATAAGCCTTAAACTCATCCGATTAGGTTTTCTAGTCGAATTTAGTTTAGAGAAATTGTTTTTATTATAAAATCCAAATTATAAATATTTAAATTAAATGATTTTTTGCGTGTATTTTTTATTTTTCATGAACTTCATATCCGTAACGTTGGATTAATCAAAATTTTCTTTATTGAAATAAAATCTTTAACCCTATCCATAACCCCAAACCCTAAATGTAACCCCTAAATCCTGAATTATCTTTGTTAATATACCTTATGAACAAAAACTTTCTTTTGCGCATTGTTTTTCTCTTAATATTTTTTCACTGCGTGCAATATGCATTCCTAATTCTCTTACATTTTTTTGGGATTTTTTGAAACATTTTTGATATTTACTTAAATTTTCGAAAACAATAAAAAACCAAAGTCTATTAAAATTCTATCAAATTTGACATTTAATATAAATATTTTGTATAAACTAAATTTTAACATGTAGTTAGTGATTTTCTTGTATTTTGGATTATTTAAATAAATATATATATATATATATATATATATATATATATATATATATATATATATATATATATACACATATATTTAATAATTAAATTTTTAGAATATATAAAACATAAATTTGACCCAAAACGGTTGAATTTACAAATTCAACCAAAACCAGTCAAATTTATAAATTCAACCAAATTCAGTTGAATACATCTTTAAAGCATTGGCAAGAATTGGCGGCAAAATTCCCGCTTAAACAATAAATATGACCAGAACTAAATATGACCATATTTGGTCGAATATATAAATTCAACCAAATTCGGTTGAATACACCTTTGAAGCATTTGGCAAGAATTGGCGGCAAAATTTCCCCCTAAGCACTAAATACGACGGGAACTAAATAAAACTGGATTTGGTCAAATTTAGTTCTTTAAAAAAAATTTCCCCAGGCGGGAAGTTTCATTGGTTTTTTGGCGGGCTTCAATTTCGACGGAATGATTATTTAGTCGTATTTAAGGTTAAAAACGACCGACCAAAAACGATCGGCATTAAAATCGACCAAATTCGGTCGAATTTAGTTTTGACTGGATAAGAACTAAAGCTAACTTTAAGTTCAACAAAATTCGGTTGAATTTAAGGCCGGTCATTTTTGTTCAGTCGTTTTTAGCCGGGTAGTCTTGTACTGGTCGATACGCTCTAGAGGTCCCATCCTGTATTCCAGCAAGTTGCCCTTGTTGTGGGATTGAGAGATACTCTGCGTGACATAATTTGGTAGAACTTGCCCTATAGTCTGGTGGTTAGCCTCATCGGGGAGTAAGGATCCGTTCATGCATTTGGAATAAGTCATGGATGTCCCTACAACTAAATATATGAGGAAGGAGCTGGTAGTAGTTGATGTTAGCTCCGATAGATAGTGCTAATGTTGTATCCGTGAAGTCCTCGGAGTTAGTTGGGCCTTGGGGTCATTAAACTAGACTTCATCGCATGGGCTCTTCCAAATGGGCTTCGTAGACGGTTGGTTCGACCATGTTTTGTAGTGAGCCTGGGCTTGCTAGTAAGAGACCTACTTCTATCAGACTTAGGTTTCTTGCTCTCCAAGAACTACGTGAGGCTAGATCCTCTATAAATATATAGAGGTACGTAGGCACATTAAAGGGGTTAGACGTTGAGAGCACTGAGAGACCACCGACACCTCTTTAATCTCAACCACCGACAAACACACAAACTACCGTTCTTCGGTCACTTTTATGGAGAACAATCGCCATCGTAGATCTTGATTCCGGCTTGTAACCTCAAACTTTGTTATCACAAATTCCTCCGTTAACAAATTCGCGCAAGAAGGAGGGGTCGAAAAGGATCTTCATCTAGGAGGAAAGATGTCTGCTAATCGTGATGATGGTTTGTATGAGGATGATGCAAGCCTCTACTCTGATGGGTTCGAAAGAGAGGAACCATATGTTCCGGAGGTTGTACCCAACCCTACCCATGTGCCTGTGGGACGACCGCCGGTGTTGATAAGTAACGCGGACCTCATGGCGGAGTTGCACCGCATGAGAAACTATATGAAAGAGTTTGACGCTAGGTTAAGGATTGTGTAGTCCAGAAAGTCCAGATATACTCCGTGTGGGAGAGGGACTCGACGGGTAGGCAGCATACCTATCGGAGGTTCTAGGGCAAGAATTGGAATAGAAGACGGACAAGCTGAGGCTGGAAGGCATGCACAAGTTACCAAACGCAGGTTGGACTTCGGAAAAAATGAACCAATTGTGGAGTTTCCTGATGAGAGTCAGCAGAACCAAGATATGCAACGACCGTCTCAAGTACCGCCTGCTCAGGTTGGCGTGCCAACCAAGTTGGTCGACCAATTGGACATGCAAGTGCAGGAGAAAAGTTTTCTAAGCTGATGAACCGTGCGGATATGAAGTTGAAAAGGGGTGAGGTGAGAGAGTTTCTAGTTGATTTAGATAAGACAATGGAACATGCTGAGGGTAGGACAAATGTTACTGCAGCTGAAGAAGGTAGAGAAGTATATGATGGGGAGAATAATGCGAGAGGAGGATTTTGTGGAAGGGGTTTTTACACTGATCACTCCACCAGTTCCTCCTGCTAATACTGTTGCGATAGAGAATCCAAGTGCCGCGGCAACATCACCAATCATCGTCACCCCGATTGCACCAACGAACACAACTTTGCTAACTCCATTCGTCATGACCCAGACTCCACCAATCATAAGCACCCAACCTTCAATATTTGTTACATTTGGTGCACCTACACTTCCAATCGTAAGTGGATTTTAGATGCCAAGTCACCCATCTCATATTCAGAATATTCCGGGGATAGGAGATGTTAATGTGAATGACATAAGGAAGTTGTTGGCTCATTTTGAGGGGGGAAGTGTTGGTTTGGCTACGCAGGTTACATCACATTTTACTGCGGCGATACGAGATGCTTTTCTTCCGATCGGATATCGGAACACAAATACTGATCTTCGGTTCCACGAAAATTCTCATCCCAAAGAGTTTTTGGGGCATTTCAACAAAGAGATGGACATTTATCAGGTACCAAGTTTAGCAAGGTGTCACTTGTTAGCAGCAACATTCAAAGATAGTACTCGGCAGTGGTTTTAGAAATTGGGTAGTGAGGTGATCACTTCGTGGGAGCAGATGCAGGTTATGTTTTTGACTCAATTTCAGGCGACAGTTAAATATGCCCCCATTGTGACTTCTTTGGCTAATATCAAATAGGGAGAAGAAGAAAATTTGAATGCTAATTTTAAAAGATTTAGTGCCGAGGCAGCAGGAGTTCGAGGTGCAACGGACGAAACTTTAAAGAACTTTTTAATTGCTGGGCTATGGGTTGTACTGATTTCTGGAAGAAGATGGTAGAGCAGTCATTGGCTGATAACAAGAAGAGTGAATTACAGGGTAGCTCGAAAGGGAGAAACAAAAGGAAGTCACTGAGTCCTGATCGTAGAGGTCGGGGAAAGAGTCCTAATCGTGTGAATGTGATAGGTGATAGAAGGAGGTGGGAACCTCCATCTAATTATGACAAGGCAAGCACTCAGCTCACAGTGTCAACTGAACATATTTTTTAGGTGACAAAGGATAGGGGGTTGTACCGAAGGCCAACTCCGCTAAATGCCTACCAGAGTAAGGACAAAAGTAAATATTATGAGTATCATCAGTCAACAGGTCATAATACTTCGGATTGTCACCAACTCAGGGAGGAAATAGAGTTCTTGATTAAGGAAGGATATCTTACTGAATGGGTGAAGAAATACAGAACAAATCATCCTATTGAAAGAAGAGGGTTGGGGAAAGCTACAAGTGTTGAAAAGGAAAAGGTGGAGGGAATGAAGTTTGTAAGGGAAGGTAGTATTCGAATAATTATGGGTGGACCTCATATTGCAGGTGACAGTAATAAGGCCATGGAACGATATACGAATGAAGTTAAACTATGCCCATGACTAATGTGAATCGCTTGGATCAGCGACCCCCAAAGTTGTTTCGGGGTGAGTCGGCGGATATAACGTTTACTGAAGAGGATGCAAAACGGGTTCATCATCCTCATAATGATGCACTGGTAGTCGCTATAGGTATTGGCACAATGAATGTGCATCGGGTGTTTGTGGACAACGGGAGCTCTATGAACATTTTGTACTATGATACTAACAAGAAGATGGGATTCCCAGACAGTGACATGAAACTGGAAAATATTTACATCTATGGCTTTGGTGGAGAGTCCATTAGAGTGAAGGGAACTATTAGATTACCTGTGACACTTGGGAGTGGTGTACTTTCTGCCACTCAAATTGTGGATTTCATGGTTATCTATCAGGAATCGTCCAATAACGCTTAAATTGGGAGGCCGTTGTTGAAGGAAATGAGGGTAGTAACTTCGATCTATCATTTATCGATGAAATTTCAAACTCCAGGTGGAGTGGGTTGTGTTCGAGGGTGTCAATATGATTCCAGAGATTGTTACAACAAGTCGGTAAAAGGATTCCGTAAGAATAAAGGCATGGATGTTCATGAGGTTGCCGAGGAAGATGAAGAGCCGAGGAAGGAGAAGAATTCGGTGAATACCTTGTGTATTGTGCAATTTCCAGAGGATGAGGAGGTTGGAAAGGTGGAAAAAGAAAATGTGTCTATAAAACAGGTGGTTGAGTGTGAAACGTTCGAGAACGAAATGATCGAGTACGAAACGTCCAAAATGCCTCTTGTGGGCAAAAAAGCATTGATATGGATAGATAAGGGGAAGTCAGTTGTAAAAGAGTTGTATCCGATCATTGAGTTGGGAGATGGATTAGATAATAACCGCAAATCTGATGTGGGTGCAGAGTCTGTGGAAAGTGACAAGGGTGATGCTTCTGAAGTACGTGACTTTGATTTAGATCCTAGGATGCCTACATTAGTTGAAAGGACAGGTCCTGCAGAGGATACTATTTCGATTAAGGTTGATGCAGATTTTCCAAATAGAGAGTTTAAGATAGGGTCGCAGTTGGTGTAACACCCTCAGATCCGGGATCAGGGATCTGGTCATTACGACCTCAATATCCATCCACAAAAACAATATAAATGAGATTACGACCTTGTGACCCAAAACAACAACACACCCGTTATAGTCCCAGAGATGAAATCAGAGTAACAACCAATTTTATTAATCACAAGTTTGAATTCTTACAACCAAAAGAATTTTCGTTAACTATAACATGCTCTTTGCCATCCATTAACATATGTCAAATAAATAATTACATTAGCTACTCGAAAGCTAATATCAAGCCTACCAATAGCTTCTTACTCAGCACTAAATCCTCTGACTAGCTTGCACCGATTTCGCCTTGTGCGGGCCATCCGGTCTAGCTGTTGTTGTGATATAGTAGATAAAGCAAGGGTGAACAATAACCCACCAATAATAATATAACTGAACAGTGACTATATATAACAGTTCTGAAATATCGAAAAGACCATATGCCATGCATTAACGAACATGATGCCAATATAAAGTAAAGGATGAAGTTACAAGGTAACTCAAAAATATACTTATGTGGAAATATCTGCTATGTCAAAGATAAGCAAAATAGCATCATTTATCATAAAAGAGGAACTTGTAGAAAATATTGCAATTCCAAATTCAATCACTTTTTCACCTGCTAACACCGATAGTATTGCAGAAAATTTCCAACATTTGAAAGGTGAACTAATACTGGAGCATTGACGCGCCAGGAGACATAACATTCACGATGATCAGTCGCAGGTTATGCTCCCCATCTCTTGTTCTCTACATGTAGAAGGAAGCAGCGACGGATTTACTTGTCTACCACCCTCTGGAACCCCCCGGCCAACGGTTGGGCCATTGCTGGACCGGCGCCACTCGGCCACTTACGCGGCTCCAAGTTCGTATAACATCCATAACTCTGAAACATAAAGTTCGTCCCCTTTCCCCAAGTATAATACTTGTTGATAAAACTCCACAAAGTAGTCGTATCTAGTTGGAAAGGAAAATTGATAAATATTTCCCAAGCTGCTGCTTGTGAATGGATACCAACTTGTTCCAACACTCTTACCCCTCGAATGATGAGTGGGTACACAAGATTCAATGAATAATAGCACTCAAGTTGCGAGTGAAAAGAATAGTTTCAAAGAATTTATGATCGGTTAGTCAACAAGATAAATAACATTTCTCAAGTAAGGTTCCCTTATAATCTTAGAGATAGAATTGAATAAAGAATAGAGTTTCTGAGAACCTTCCTTCATAAAATAATATTAATAATTAGACTCTGGAATAACTTACATAAGATTCGAAGGTCGAAGATAATATTCGAATGAAATAAATCATTTTTAATCGAGTCAGAAGAATTAAATAAATATTCCAAAGAATATTTATTAAGTCAAAAATATTGAAGGAATAATCCTAATATAAAATATTACTCAGAATAATCCTCGAATAAATATTCACAAATAATATTCATTAAATATTTAATGAATATTAAAATAAATAGTACTTAATAAATAAAGCTCGAATGAATATCCGAAATAATATTCACTCAATAAATAGTGAATATTCGAACTAATAATACTTATTGAAGAAATAATTATCAAATGAATATTCAAATAATATTCATCGAATAAATAATGAACAAATGAATATTTGAAATGATATTCCAAATGAATATTCGAAATAATATTCGATAACTGAGTTGACTTTAAATGAATATTGAAGATAATATTCATTGAATAAATAAAGTACAAGTGAATATTTAAAATAATATTCATTAATTAAATAATGGAAAATATTTACTTAAATATTTTTCTCCGAAATAATCACGATATATCAAGAAATATTGACTCCCGGTCTATGTTCGAAGAATGGGATTCATATGCCCTTCTCTAAGGGTCTTATCAATATCCGGCTTATAACTGATATATTTTCTATCTAGCTTATAAGCCAACAATAATTTAGGGAATAAGTATAGGAATATGAATTGAAAATAGGCATGCATGCAATGGCATATGTATAACAACAGTTATATATATATTATCACAACAACAGTTCCAAGTATTGGAAACTTGCCTGGTAATCCTGTAGGGGTCGTGTGCCTCGGGTCAATCCGGTGATCTATAAAGAGTCACAATATCCGAGGTTAAACACTTAATACTTTTAAAGGCTAAGTATAAACTCAACTTAAGTCGAAACACGTTTTCGAGTCTCGTTATGCACCTTCTAGTGTAAATTTTATTAACTTCGTTAGGATCCGACATCCGCTCGTTATCAAGGCATGTCATCACACTTACACTTGGTATATACTTAAGTCGTATAAGTTCTAAAGTCGATCGTTTGCGAACCAAGATTATATCTCGAGTTTTATCGCCCGTTTTCTAAGTGGTTATTCCAAAGTTATACCAAGTATCCATTTTAGGGGTTCGTTCGCATTTAACCTCGACTCGAACATTTTTATAAAATCGAAAAACGATCCGAATGACATGTGCTTTCCTTTCACACCTTCCTTATGGCCTCTAATATTTAATTACCAAGATTCGTCACCGAATTACACATTTTATCGAGGTCCAATCTAAACTAGGAACTCGTACTTATGATTTCAAACGACTTTTACGAATTTAACCATAATTCCTAAACCGTAAATCCGTTTCACATGATCTTTATATCAAAACGAAGCTTATAACATAATCTATCTTACAATGTCAGGATATGAAGCTGGACAGGGAGTTATAGCTACTGTCAAACATGATTTCTTAACAAAATTTCGGCATTACGACGGCTATAAATCGAGCATTTCTAAATTCGTAACATCAAAACCAAGCCACACGGGGCATATATCCTACCTATACACATGTTATTCATCTCAACAAGTCCAGAAATATTACACTTCACCATCATGTGCATCATTTTACTTAAATCACTAAACCACTAACTAATCATGCTTATAACATCACCATAATCATAACTAAGTTAAAATCCATCAAGAACATGCATAATCTCAAAGTAAGGGCTAGGGTTACATGAGTTCCAAACCTTCCTTGGTGTGTGTAAGACCTTACTAAGCCTTGAATAATCCTTGTACAACCTTAACCAAGCTTAGATCATTCAAGAAATCAAGAAAAACAAAGTTAGTTTCTTGAAAGTTACTATTCACAATAAAATTGTAAAAACCATAGAAAATCGAAAAATAAGGGTTTGGCTCTCAAATTTTTACCACATCTTGGCCTCTTCATAAGGTTTGTTTTGAGTCCTAGTTCATCAAATTTGAAGCTTCCTAGCTAGGGTTTTGAGCCCCCCTTTTCCGCTAGACAGAAACTGTCAAGAACAGGGCAGTTTGGTTTCTTCAACTTGGGGAAGGTATTTGACTAGGCTACACTCCTTTGTTGGCCATGAAATTTTGAAAGAATCTTACACATGGAGTTAAGAAGCTATGGTTAAAATTTGGTGATTTTAGAATGGGTAGAAGTGGAGATATGAATTTTTATTTGTGCTTGGTTCAAGCTGGGCAGTTTTGAAGAAATGGAGAGAATGGAGTTTTGCCTTGGTTGCTTTGATCTTATCTTGCATAATACACCTTATCTTGATAATATTAGCTAAAGTGACTTTAATAAAGTGATTTGGTCATGCATTGCATCATCTTGAGCGATGTGTTTGATTCTTGTGGTGGAAGGATGTCATCCTTGCTAACTAGCTTGGTTAGCTTCCAATGATGCTAGTTTCTTTGTAACTAGCTTGGTTACATGATCTTATCCACTATCACATGCATGCACCTTGGTTCTCTGCTTGTTTCTTTGTCCGGTTATTGCTCAATTCATTGATCGTTCGAAGAAATACCTCGAAGATTTCTAGTTAGGGTTTTACCGGAAACCGTTTTAATATTTATACTATCATTCTCAATTCTCTTTAATAATTCTTGAATCCATATTCCTTAAATCTTTTCAATAATCCCTTAAGTCTTTCAGTGTCCAGGGAAATCTCGGGGAAAACAAAAGTGCTATTTTTCAGAATCCGATAAATTTTACATACACTTTTTTCCTCTTGGATCATTAATACGAACTCAGAAATCCGTTCAGGATACTTCTATATAGTGTCGTCTAATAATATTCATATTTCCACCAAAAACACTATTCATCACTTATTCTCTCTTTATTCCTTATAATTAGAAAAATGTCCTTGCGCTTTTCCGATCGTTCCTTAACCCTTTTTACGGAACCACTGGACTTATACTAGATATCGATTTGGATGACATGAGACTACTTCCTCTGTTTGTATGTCATATCCTACTTTCTTGACGATAGATTATTCTTACCTAAGTTGTCAACCCATTGCATTCTTCATGACATATAAATATTGGAATCCATATCCATTCCATAATAAAAGTTTTAATTCCTACCAAAAATCGGGGTTCTTACAGTCTACCTTCCTTAAAAGGATTCCGTCCCGGAATCAGGTAGGAAATAAAGAGTCGTTTGTCTGTCGTTTTGCCTTTCATCTTCCAGGTCAATTCTTAGTCGTTCTACCCTTTCTCAGCACATCTACTGGTGCTACAATACATACTTTATCCTTTTTCCATCAAATTTACTATCCGGGTTATGCTATTACTCGGTCCTATTCCTTATTGATACCTGCAGTGATATTGGTATCACTATCGCATTGCGAATTTGGAGTTAACCTCCCTCACACTATGCATTTCCTGATCGCTTTAATCTTCGCAATCTCGATCAATATAGAGAGGTGGAGAGATTTATTGGGAGATCAGTATGATCAATGAACATTTGTTATATTGCATAGTTAATATAGAAGGGGGCCAGCCTTTAGTACTTTACAAGGAATTAAACAAGTTATGGTATTCCACTTAGACTTCTATCACACAAACAGATAGTCACGTATCAGTACCTCCCCTCCTTAAAGGGTGCTCTCCCAAATTCAAAAAGAAAATGAATAAGAGAGAAGAAAAGAAAAGAGTTTCAAAGAATTATAGAAGGTTTCCATGATTGCAAAATATCATACTTAGAATTGACCTCTGAACTATAGAGGTTCATCAGAGAAGAAGAAAAATCGTATTCGTATCAAATACTACTTTATCGAAATCTCACGTGTCAACATGTCCTCACTGCTCCGTCCATCATTCTATGGACCTAAACTTTTGATTAATCTTTGCAACGCTCACTTTAGAAAATTACCTTTCAGGTTAAACCTTAGATTTCTCGTTTGACATCATTGTTACTGACATTCTACGCCACGCTACTAGCTCTTTCGTATCCATAATACTAACATTATCAGGTTATCATCCTGAGAGTTTGTTAAGGACCTATTCATTGATCCATTAAAAACATTCCTTGCTTCATGTTCCCTAATTTCTTTCCCAATCTTTTCTTTATCAATCACATCCTTCTTACACTACGCCATAGATAGCCTTTGGCAACACTTCAAAACTGTTGCCAAAGGCCCAAAAACTGTTGTCGTAGCCTAAAAATATCTACGACAACACTTTTCGGGTGTTAGCTTTTTCGATGTTGGCGTAGGGTCAATAGCAACACTTTTACACCTACAGCAACATGATAAAATGTGTTGCCGTAGGATACACATTTGGTGTAAATGGCCACTGACACGTGGCAGGACCCACTGACACGTGGATGGACCCACTGACACGTGGCAGGACCCACTGACACATGGCGAGGCCCACCTAAGTTTTTGGCAATACTTTCTTGGAACATATGGCAACACCAAATTAAACTATTACAACATTTTTTAATAAATCTTATAGCTATGGCAACACTTTGTTATAGCTATTGCAACACCTTTGCAATGGAAAATTAAGAATACACTTCTGATAAATACAATTTCCAGTACAACACACTTCTGATTAAAAAATAAAACCTGTTTTTCCATTTCACAATTGTCAACTCCAAAATAAAACAATAGAACTACATTACATCAGTACAAAATGAAATAAATATCAACTTCCTAGTGAATCACCCATATTGCAAATGTTATAATGTATTAGACACAAATCCGGATAATACTAAGAAACCAAAAGATCATAAACAGCTGCTCCAACATCCCATCAGAACCTCAGATTCTAACACTCCTTTGGTTCCCCAGAAAGCTCCAGCTGCTCCTAGAGGAGAATAAGCAGCTATCTTTATCCCTTACAACGGAGTCAAGTTGCAAATGTTATAATGTACTAGACACAAATCCGGATAATACTAAGAAACCAAAAGATCATAAACAGCTGCTCCAACATCCCATCAGAACCTCAGATTCTAACACTCCTTTGGTTCCCCAGAAAGCTCCAGCTGCTCCTAGAGGAGAATAAGCAGCTATCTTTATCCCTTGCAACGGAGTCAAGAGAATCATCGTTAAGCACTTAGTTGACAGGTGAGAAGTTATCTAGAAGGTGCACATAAGCTGCAAATCACAAATGGTTGCATATATTAACCTTTGCACAAGACAAGATTAAAAGTTCCCTTTGCACAAGACAAGATTAACCTTTTGAATATTAATTAACTAAATCCTAGCACTTGTTTCGTTTTTCAATAAGTTAGCCACATATAAGTCTCAATTCAATTTATTTTTATGGCATATAACGGCATTTGTATTTAAAATTTAGAATCCTTTCAAACCAGGTCAAATATCTTACTAATTTGAAGATTAAAAAAAGGAATAAAACTTGGAACCACCATAAATTTTTTCAAAGTTCCAAAACAGAAATTATTTACACCTCTCATTTGATGACAAAAAACTATCACATAAAAAAATCTCACACTTTCAAAACAGCTCAGCTATTTATACTATATATAAATAAAAAACATTAGAATCCAAATATTTTAATTAATAACCAAAATCAAATGAGTTATGGACACAGGACTAACATGTTTTGCTGATTAACAATAGCATATAAAGACAGGTGTAAAGATGCTACAACAGATTAGAGAATTTTGTAAGAAAATTGAAAAGAATATAAAATAAAATACCTGTGTGCCTAATAAGGCCGCTCATCAGTTTATCATCTGGCATCGACCAACGATATTTGTAAAATCTTCAAGGCTTAGCTACACAGGGAAAAAAATCAACATATGAACTATTTAAGTGGAAAATATGTTGCAGAAAGATTTATTATTAATTACTGATTCTAAAATAGACAAAGATATTCTAAACAGGGTCAGATCTACAGAGGGGGAATGTCTTGACCTCACCTTTTTTAAAATATGTATGTTCATTCTTTTTAACTTCAGAAATTCTCTATATGCAATTCTGGGTTGTTGATTTTAGACTCTAAAACAAACTGCATAAATTTTATTATGAACTTGAGAATATCGAAAGAAGAAATATGTACAAACGGAGAGAAGCTTTAGGAACTACATTGTATTAGTTCTTAAATCACTTACTTCTTACTACAACTAGGATGCTCTATTTATAGAGCTTTCAACTGCAGAAATCACAATGAAAAACAGAAAGAAAAAACACACTAGCATGGCATACAGGTGAGACCACGTGAATGAAGTAGTGGAGGTGAATGGAGTTCATGTGTGCATGAACGTGGTGGCAACTTAAGAGAACATGTGAACACCATCTATGTTTGAGTGGAGTATGACAGATTTGCAGGCACATGTTTTGACACCACCAGAGCAACACAACAAACTAACGTCCATGACTTGAACAACAACAGATGCTAGCCCACTACTTGGTTGTTGCCACATGCTTCAGAAAAGTTACAGATTATTTTACAACAATCTCCCCCTTAAACTGTAGCTTGTCTGACCAAATCTCTTACTCCTAATAAGTTCCTCATTCTCTCGAACTTAACCATTGACAAAGATTTTGTTAGTGTGTCATCTCGCAGGAACTCTCCACTCACATGCTTCAGAATGATCTCGCCACGTTCCACACACTCCCTAATAAAATGATATCGAATGTCGATATGTTTGCTTCTTCCGTGGAACACTGCGTTCTTTTCCAAATCAATAGCCGACCTGTTGTCCAAGTATAGCACCGCTGGACCCATAATGATGCACCCATGTGCCAAGCCTCCAACCATGTGCTGCATTTTATTCTAACACAAACAAACTTACTTCTAATACTAAGTTTAGATTAATAAAGTTCCAACAATCTCCCACTTAATCTAAACTTGACATCAAATCCGATTTTCTTTAAAACTTTTGTACCCCTCTGGCACTTCACATGCATATTTGCTCGTATGGCACGTCGACACCTGTGCCACGTCGACACCTGCGCGCCCGTCTGGCACGACTTCCTGCGCGCCCACTGGCACGTTCCTGTTCCCGTCCGGCAATTCACACTTGCCCGGGGTTTGGTGTGCACACAGCACACTCTCCATCTCCCTTTCGGAAGGATCATCACAGCCCGTATGGCTTCCATCCTGTCTATACTCACGACAAGGTTCAACACGTCCACATGGCGTTCCCTCGGGAATCACTATCCCCAGTCACTATCAGGTGATTAAATCACAATCTAATCACTACCCTGACATCTCACGAGTCGATTTAGGCAACATGATGAAAAATCAACAATTACCCCCCAGCAAAATTCAATCCCGAAAAATGCCTTCAATGGAAACTCGACCTCGTGAACCTGTGACTTCATCAGCCCGTTTGGCTCTCATCCCGCCTGCACTCAGACAAGACTTAACTCTCATCCTGCCTGCACTCAGACAAGTTCAACTCATCAGCCCGTATGGCTTTCTTCTTGCCTCCACTTTGACAAAGATCAATTTCATCGGCCCGTATGGCTATCAAACTTCACATTCAGCAACGCCAAGTTGCTTTCTTCATCTGCGCCACTTGCGCCACTAGCATTATCTGGTTCAGGTCCTGAATCAGAACCATTTTGCTGGCCACTTCAAAGTAATCATTCCTCTAGACCTCTGCACAACCACAGTAACCAAAACAATAAACCCATACGGATCCCTCACTATAACCATCTTCACTCTGATTGAAAAACACCATACTATATGCACCCTCAAGATTAATGCACGGTCTAGACTCCAGATTTTTCAGAGGCAGCATGACTACAGCCCTCCTGACTGCATCTGCAACCAACCACCATGAGTGATACAATAACCTATACAACCTTCTCCACCTCTTGACTGCTTCCTCGCCGCTCATCCAATCTTCCTCGTCACTACTACACAACTACGATGTTGTCCCAATAGCTCTTCTTCCATCATCGTTAACATTATCAATCTTCTCAAAACCACACAGCTCAAGAAAATTAATGCCTCCCACCAATTTGCCGACTCTTTCCTGGAAGGTCGCATTACTCAACTTGTTGATCATTGTCCTTATGGGCCTGTTTGAGAAATCGTAAGCATTCTCTCATTTGTTCTGCTTTTGTAGCAGGCCTGATGGGCAACATGGTCTTCTTCTCCTCCATAGGCGCAGCAGGCTTTGTAGGTTTAGGATCTTCTAGTGGCAATCCAAGCTTGCGTCTTCTTTCAGCCTTGTCTTCTTCCAGTTTTTTTTTTTCTCTAGCCCTTTTCTCTTCTTCTTGCGAGCTCTCTCCTTGAGTTCTTGAGCTTTTATTTTTATTTCCTCAGGAGTCAAAGAAGGCTTAGAAGCCTTAGATTTGCTGCTGATAGGTACCAATGGCATCTCATCTATGTTGGAGTCATTCTCATGTTCAACTATCCACTCAGTAGCTACCTCGAGGCTACTGTTACCAGAGTAATGAAGTGCACGAGTTGCCTTTGCTTTTGAAAATCCCATCGACTCAAGATTCTCAAGAAACTTCTGATTAACTTCTGGAACAATCATTTCTTCGGTTTGGTCACCACTAGCAGTACCATCACCAGGATCCACCATATCCACATCCGACTTCTTCGAAACCTCTAAAGCAATCTGCTTCGCAGACTCCAAAGTCTTATCTACAAACTCATTATGTCCAGTCCTCTTCGTATGCAAATCACTCTCGGTTTTAGAGCGACAAGGTTTGGCACAAGAAGCGCAAAGGAGATTGAGAACTGGTTCAGTAGATTCAGAGAAATTAGAGTGATTAGTAAGTTCGGCATGTTGTTGAGCTTCTTCTACGGATTTCAATAACACTATGCAGTCTCCGCACTGGAGTGATACGCCCGCCATTGTAATCCCCTCGCCTTCATTTCGTCCTCCAATTACATAAAACCTATTGTCCAAGTAACATCCAGCACAAAGTTTCCTCCTCCGGTTCATCTTTGGAAGAGGCTCCCATGATCGAGTGCCAGGATTATATTTCTCAGCAGTATCATAAACTTCGGTGTTCGCCATGATCCCAATTCCCCCAGCTCCAGATGACAAGACCTTCAATTTCCCTACCAGAAATTAGTAGATGAGTCCCTGCACAAAAAGAACTCCTTATCTCCTGACGAGAAGCATATATCTGCTGGTAGAACTGGAAGGCGTCACTTAACAACAGAGCCAACAACCTTTTATTAATAAGGCCTATTTTCCAATACTCTGAACGAGGAAACCTAGCCATAACTGAATCCTCTAGGTCATAACTGAGTGAAGGCATATAAGAATAATCTGCATCCTGAGATTTTTCACTCAATGAACCATTTATAGTGATCTCACCGCAAGAAGATTCTAGACCATGTAGATCTGTTCTACCACCAGTGCTATAAATTCTTGCCTTATTCCATGAACTACCAAAAGTTATCTGGTAGCCATTTCTAGAATGAACATCAATCCCACCACCTAACTTACTCAAATGATAACCATCTTTCCTCAGACCATATTCTTCTTGTAACCAGGCCCTAGACCCACTTCTTCAACCTCCATAACAGCATATGTTTCCTGCAAACAGCTTATGCCCAAGAGCTGGACAAATTGCTTCGCATATCTGCAACCACTTCTTCCCAGAAGGACGACTTCCAACTATTCTAGAACTAAGCATCAGTCAGTGGTTCAGCCTCGGTATCCCTCTCTCGTAGGGGTGACCAATCTTCTGTTTTTTTTTTTCTTATCTGCAATAACTGCCAGCCTCCTTTGCAATATGGAAGAACAGCTACTGCACCTCAAACTACTACCTCTGCTAGGTAAACAAGTAGCCATCACCACCATCGTTCTACTGTCTCGACTTGGCAATAACTTCTTTAACCTCAGCAACCACAAAGATTACAAGCAACCGCAAACAACCGCTGCGATCGAGCTCTCTCCATCGCCATTTTTTTCATCTCTTCTCTCTCGGCTATTGTACTCCAGCCTCTTCAATAACAATAACATCTCTGCTGCCCAGCAATGAAGCTTCACTCCAACACCACATAGCATCCAAATTTTCAATCTACAGACTCGAGTCGCCACCAGACTTATTCTCGATTATTGCTGCTTCGGCACCACTACTGCCACCTTCTACTTGTCTCCAAGGAACGGTAGGGAAGGCTGTTAAGCCTTGATTCTTGCCCCCAAGCTCTGATACCAAATGTTGATTTTAGACTCTAAAACAAACTGCATAAATTCTATTATGAACTTGAGAATATCGAAAGAAGAAATATGTACAAACGGAGAGAAGCTTTAGGAACTACATTGTATTAGTTCTTAAATCACTTACTTCTTACTACAACTAGGATGCTCTATTTATAGAGCTTTCAACTGCAGAAATCAAAATGAAAAACAGAAAGAAAAAACACACTAGCATGGCATACAGGTGAGACCACGTGAATGAAGTAGTGGAGGTGAATGGAGTTCATGTGTGCATGAACGTGGTGGAAACTTAAGAGAACATGTGAACACCATCTATGTTTGAGTGGAGTATGACAGATTTGCAGGCACATGTTTTGACACCACCAGAGCAACACAACAAACTAACGTCAATGACTTGAACAACAACAGATGCTAGCCCACTACTTGGTTGTTGCCACATGGTTCAGACAAGTTACAGATTATTTTACAACATGGGTTTGAATAGCCTGCACATGTTTTCTCCTTTCGTGTATTCTCCATAGTAATGTATATACATATTTGTTACCTTGAAAGAATTTTGTAAAAACTCATGGTATAATGGACAAGTCGTTTGACTGCTAATTATTGAAAAACACTTTTGTCTAGTGGACAAGGCTTGTGACTTTAGATAAAGCTGGGCAAACCTTATTATACATAAAAAAAGAAAAATCCTTCATTATCTATACTGAAAGAGAGGCATACCAACTTCCTAGGATTGCATACACTGTCAAGTTACTTATAATAAGAAAACAAAAACCAAAATAAAACTTTTTCTCAGACAATGTTTACCCATTGAAGGATATTTATTTTCTTCCAAGGTGCTCTTGTATGGTATAGGTTATAACATGTACAGTCTAACATCATCTATTTCCTCTTATAAATATGTCCCAGATATATGCGACTTGTAAAAGTTGGTCTAGGATGTAGAGAGAGACAAAGAGAGAGAGACATAGAGAGAAACAAAGAGCAAGAGAGAGGGGAGCTAAAGAGAGGGAGATAGAGATAGAGAGAGTCGGGGAGCGAGAGTTGTACCCAAAACTCGAAACCAAACGAAGATTGAACCCGAATCTGCTACCATTCCCTTCAAAGCTCGAATTCGTTCAATTGAACCCAAATCCTGCTTGAATACTAATTGAATCCTTCAACCCATCAATAGCATCTTCATGATAGATAACCCAAATTCGAGAAACATGATATCATAATTTAAGAGAAACATATATACAGGAGACAGAGAGATAGTCAGATAGGGGGAGAGATACGAAGAGAGGCGGAGAGAGAAGGGGGAGAGTGGAAGCTTAGGCGAGAGAAGTGAAAAGTGTGTTAGATTTGCCCCAATTTCCCCCTACCCGTGTTTAACCCTAGAAGTGAAATGATTGTTTTCCCCTAATTTGTTTTCCCTTAATTTTCATTTGCCGCTCCTTAATTTTCATTTGCCGCTCTTGTTTTCATTTGCCGCTCAGCAACAAGACCCCGGTCGTACTTTCCTTTTTTATTTTTTTAAATATTATATTTTTTTTGCAAAGTTTTATAAATTTATTTTAATAATTATTAAATCTATTATTTTCATAATTTTGTAATAATTCACAATTTATACAAAATTTAGATTTCTTTATTAAACTTTTTAATGAATTTATTTAAAATTTAATAATTTTTGAATATTACTTTATTTTAAAACTTTTTATTCGAAATTTATAAACAAAATTTAACATTTATGAAAAAATAAATAATTATCTTAATTTATTGTTTTTGATATAATAAATAAATTCATTTCACAATTTTTTTAACGTTTTATGTAAAGTGTTATTTATTGTGTGAATTATTTTTAATACATATATACAATTTCTTAATTAAAAAACGTAAGATTTTTAATTTTATCATTTTTAAAATTATTGAAAAATACATTTTTATACAATTTCTTTATTTTTTATTATTTTATTTAAAATGTTATTTATTGTGTGAATTATTTTTAATTTAAAAAAAATAAAAAAATTAGCCCTACGGGACCACTGCCACATCAACTGCCACGTCAGCAAGGGGTGAGACCCACTGCCACATCAACCGCCACGTTAGCAATTGTGGGTCCTCCTGCCACGTCAGCAGGTGTGGGGCCCACCTGCCACATCAGCATGCCACGTCAGCATGGTAGGGCCCATTACCACTTCAGCATGCCACGTTAGCAAAGTCCAGTCAATAGTGGGGGGCCCACTACCACGTCGGTGCACAGTCAGCATTATAATATGAAATTAAAAAAGAAAAATAAATACATGATAGTGTAATACATTATAAAACATCTACGCCAACACTTTTCATGTCTAAGCTAACACAAATACTTGGTGTTGTAATAGGTAAGGATGAAAATAGCTACGACATCACTTTTTCAGATGGCAACACCTTGCAAAAGTGTTGTGTAAAGTCATCTATGGCGTAATGTTATTATCTGATTCTTATTCACTTCCGTTATTTACCTCCACTGTTATCTCATTATCAAGACGTCCTTTGTACTTGGCACCTTCTTATTGGTATCCCGTCACCTTCCTCGACTTCTCCCAACTTATAGGGAGTTAATCTGTATGTCAGTTATGCTTCCGATTTCAACATTCTGTTATGACCAACAACCTTTGCCATGTCAATTTCATACTTTTTCTAGCTTCATTGTTGGGGTTTCTCAAGAGTCCGCACATCTACTCCTTTATTGATCCTCAACTCTATTTCCGTTATATCAGCCGTCTTGTTTCCATTTTGACTATAATTCCTCTATGAACTATCATAGCATTAACATTCATTTCAAACATCACATCACTCCAATTTAAACCCTCCGAAATAAATCTTGCTAATTTCTTTAACTTAGATCCAATATAATCTACTTCTACCAAACTTGTTTCTCATCATCTCGTTAATCCTTCCCACGGGGATACTTTTAGCATCAGGAATCTTTAATCTCATATTCTCTATCTTGTTTGCGCAGAAATACACCATCATAAACTTGCTTGTCATTCATCAACATGCCATTTAGCTTATCAATAGCAGCATTATCTTTATCCTTGCGTTGTCATCTACTTTCTTAGAAGAATCACAACTATATTAACGTAGTCCATTGTTGAATCACCATCGTTTGCTGTTTACGTAGTGCTTTAATAGTTTAACCAGACGGGTTTCATAATTGTGATATCCAGAATTCTCTAGGAAGATGAGCTAATCACTATTTCTTATACATAAGGAATACTTCCTGAACTTGATGTAGATATTAATGAAGTAGATAAAATTGCAGAGGAGCTTCAATTACCGCAACTATGCCAGTTTGATAAAATTGTTAATCACATGTCTCCATTAGAAGACTGGAAGCTTAACGATTTACTTAATCAACTTCGTATCATGGTCCTGGTTTCACTACAAGGAAAACTGAAATATACAATGGTTATTGCCCGTTGTCTGATGCCCCGGAATAGCGTTGTCTATCGAGCAGGTGTCTCTTACCAACATCACATAACGATACACAAATCGTTGTCTGATATCTGGAACAACACCACACCAGGCTCCAAAAGCGTTGTAGCACACCCAGAAACCACAACGGTTATGGTATAAAGCATTGTTCTTATGGTGATATTACAACGGTTTGGTTAATTTTGAATGTTGTAGGATTTTAACGTGAATCAGAGGCATGCAAAGCCAACATTCACACAACGTTCACATGTGATAGAATTCGTTGTCTTTCATGCTTTTTGTACAATGTTTTGTAGCTTTAAAAGTGTTGTTACAAACAAAATGCACAAGTGTTTTTTGAACACCAGATGCTTGTTTTGGTTATTTTCACACAATAGTTTAGTTTTACTAGGATTGTATATTTTACTTATAGACAATCGTTTTACAATGGTCAACTCTTTTTGGTACAATGGTTTCTTGAAACATGTCCAGAAACATTCCATTTTCTGATGATATTTTCCACAAGTGTTTCTAAAAGATGATAACATTGGCTAAAGAGAAATGAAACAACACTTTATTTACAACAAAAATTTGAGTTTATACAATACTAGCAACTAACCAATATTCATAACAAAAACTACCAATCAATATTCATCGCTACAAAGCTACTAACGGTACCAATTCCCAACAAAGTACCACTACCATCGTCTAAATTACAATGTTAAGAAGCTTTCCTAAATACCATTCAAGGAAGAATTCCCCGTATTTGATGTTCCATGTTCCATCTGTCCTAAAGAAGTCGGTATCTTCAAGAAATTGGTTGTAGTGCCCAGCATCATGAGGTCCAACTTTCCCCATTCTTTATTCCTGCTGCCTCTGCTAATGCTTCTAGTGAAGCCCACGTGTACTGTTTGAACATAAAATCACATCTTCAGAATTTGAATAGGTGATACAAACTTTGATTGAAATATTATGTTCAAATATTGACAAGAACCACACACATGCATACTTATGGAGTTCAACTAAAGCCTGTTTAATTCTCTGCACCCCTAATAAAAGGATGAAACTTGTGTCTTTTATATAAAAAAAAGCCCTTTGAGCTTTGAGGCATTTACCAGTCTCCTAATGACCAACAAATAACAGAGGTGGAGGTTCAGGCTTGACAACAGAGATGTCGGACTGATTAGTAGGATATATCAGGCATGATACATAGTGCTTTGGAATGCAGGAACTGCATGGCAGCTCCAACATCTTCTTTCATGAGTTTAGCTACTTCCTTTTCTGTGTCATCATTTGACCAGTTCTCCCAAACAGGACAGTCACCTCCATTTTCAATAATGCCCCTAGATAAATTGTGAAAGCGTTAAGCATGTATAAAAGAAACTCTGAAATAAAGAGATACAATAAGGGCTTCTGCAGCAAATAGCAAAATATATAGTCACAAAAAGTTTAACTAGTTAAATGCTACCTCAATTGACTGCAATGGACCATCTGACACAAGCTGTGCCACAGCACCCGCTCTTCCCAGACTACTCATGCTCAGAACCTGGTACATAGAAATTATAACCAGATGTCCAGGTAGTACTCGGAGTTACTAAATAGAAATCACACTCAAGCTAGTGTACCCTATATATCACCTCATAACACCCACAATTGGATACTGACTTCCTGCTTCGTAGAGAAGCCAGAAGAGGTAGCAATTTTCAAATTTTGCAGCATACTCCAATCTCTTATCACGGCCCATTGTCTAGTAGATAAACAAAATCGTTATAAGTTGCTCGAAGAAGATCAACTAGTTTTCCATTTATGGCGTATTGACATGTCCTTACTTGCATGATACCACTCGAACCCGGTAAATCCAAATCAAGAAGGGAAAAAATGCCAGTCAGATTAATTTTTTTTAACCAATTTATTCAAGGGAAAGAAGACCTTTAATTGGTCACATGACGATGACCAATTCCATAATGTCCTATTTCCTGACATTCCTAACATCCCAACTCATAAGTAAACATAGGCCAGCAAACTCATGGTGCATCATCAACCTAGTACTACAAAAGGTTTTGTTCTCAAGGTGTATCACATGAGAAGATTTGTTAAGTCACTTATAAGTATATGGTTTCTGTTAGAGCACTTATACCTTTTAAATGTTCAGTTTCATGGGATGTCATCCTGTGGATATTAGAAATAGATATTAACTTTGTTCAGGTGAGTTGAGATAGAAAACTGTAACCTTATGATACATGGTGTATCTTAAAGTGCATTTCAAATGTATATTCCGATAAACAGAACCAGATTTCAACCTTGAGCTTAGGATTTATAAGAACGACGGGTCGTTTTCCTGCTGCATCGGTCATGGCCTGTAGATCCTGCGTTATTCAAACCTGGTGCTTGTGAACATTTAGGTATAAAGTTGGAACATGTTAATTTCAGAAATTTGAAAGCATTTGCTCTTTTTAGTGCCTGACCCCGATTATACAATTCCCAACAGCATTTTGAGGAGCCACTAATATAAACAAATCATCTTCTTCAGCAACTTCTTTTGCTCCTGCAGAATAACCTTACATGTATCAGATATGAGCACCAACACTTGCCTGAGCATGTTATGCGTACAACTGAGACCGAACAGGCGGCAAAATGTGAAACAGAATTTATGTTTCTCCTAAATACCAAGAACTACTTTATTCCTCTCACGTAAATCATTTCATTATGCACTGTACTGATAACAAATAAACAGGCTAACATATGCATTCAGATTTAGACAAACCCAGATAGAAAACTGAAAACACAAGTGAAAAACTAACGTAATGTTAAGAAAAGCCTAGGATGAGTGAAGGATAAGTCACAGAAAGATTATTGATCACCGACATATGCAGGTGCTTGCAGTTCACAAACTGAAGATATAAATGAGAGACCTACAGCATTTCAATATCATACTTTCTAATTCTCAGGTACCTATTGCACCAATACTGATGAAGGTTCCCATGGCACCATATTTACCTGGACTGGGATTAGGAATTGAAGGTGGCGATGGAGGTAATGAACCAACATTCTGAGGCATCAGATCTTCTCCTAAGGTAGAAGCAACAACAACTGGCTATTTACCAATTTCTGCTGCTAATGCATCACAGAACGCTCTGTGTGTGATAAAACTATCCCTCCTAAGAAGAATGAAAATTTATTTAACATTTCAGAATCTTAAAAACAAACAAACAGGAAAACAAAGATGTAAGGAAGTTGAACATAATAAACTGACCTCGAAAACAAAGTACCACAGTCGGAGAATTAGTTGAGACATTTCATCAAACAGATTGTGCCCAACTGAAACTTACTAATTGAATCAAACTACGAATTGAAACAGATTTCATCAAATAGATTGAAACTTACGAATTGAATCGAAAAATGGATTGCTTCAAGTAGAGGGGGTTTCGTATGAATTGGAACCGTGAAACTGATTCTCAACCTATGAATGGATGGTTGTATGAACTGGGTCTCGAGTTATTACTTAGAGCTATGGGTGCGTGTTTCGTAATGGTGAGATGAAGAACTAGGGTTTCAATTTGTGTTTGTATGTTTATACGAGTGTTTAAATTTGTGTGTGTTTGTATGTTTATGCGAGTGTTCAAACAGATGGGTGAGTGTTTATGTGTTTATGCGACTGAGAAGATAAGAGGGGAGGATGGGAAGATAGAGGGGGAAATGAAATTTTGGCGAGGAGGGAAATGAAAATTGGGGGAAGTGAAATTTTAGTAAAGGGGAAAATCAAATATTAACAAGCGGTAATATGATTTAGATGAAGGGAGGGAAGTGAAATTTGAGACTATAGATTATGAAATTTTAAAAAAAATCAGAAATTTGATTTTAAACAAAAAAATTCAAAATTTTGAAATATTAATATAATAGACACTCATTTTATTGTTGCGAAAAAATAAAAAAAAATAAAAAGGTCGAGTTGTACGAGATTTAACAAAAAAGTAGTAAAAGTTCTGCTTCCTGTAACAAGGCACGATCCAGATCCATTCATACGGTTGGATCATCGAAAAAAAATTAAAAAAATAGATCATGTTCAATCGGTAGGACACTAGTTAGAGGGAGTACTACTTTTGGCGGATTTATATTATAAACACATACAAGAATGATTTTTTTTTCTAACTTTTTGTACACATCACTAAAATTAGTATATAACATCATTTGTACGGTTGGATTGTCCAAAAAAAATTTAAAAAAATATTCGAAATTATACTTGTTTGACCAAGGAGTACTTTGATAGTTGACCATTAAAATATCATACAAGAATGATTCATTTTTTTCTAATTTTTTGTACACATCACTAAAATTAGTATATAACATCATTCGTATGGTTAGATCGTCGAAAAAAATTTTAAAAATATATCATGCCCAATCGATACGACACTAGTTAGAGGAAGTAGTACTTTTGACGGATTTATATTATAAACTCATAGAATAATGATTTTTTTTTCTAACTTTTTGTACACGTCACTAAAATTTGTATATAACATCATCTGTACGGTTGGATTGCCCAAAACAAAATTTTAAAAAATATTATTCGAAAATTATACTAGTTTGACCGAGGAGTACTTTGATAGTTGACCATTAAAATAACATACGAGAATGATTCAATTTTTTTCTAATTTTTTGTGCACATCACTAAAATCAGTATATAACATCATTCGTACAGTTGGATCGTCGAGAAAATTTTTAAAAAATAGATCATGTTCAATCTGTATGACAATAGTTAGAGGGAGTAGTACTTTTGGCGGATTTATATTATAAACACGTACAAGAATGATTTTCTTTTTCTAACTTTTT
The DNA here is from genome assembly GCA_036435485.1 of Saposhnikovia divaricata. Lineage (NCBI taxonomy): Eukaryota > Viridiplantae > Streptophyta > Magnoliopsida > Apiales > Apiaceae > Saposhnikovia > Saposhnikovia divaricata. Next base: position 93,122,948 of record CM071594.1, read on the forward strand.
GTACACATCAATAAAATTAGTATATAACATCATCCGTGTGATTGGATAGTCCAAAAAAAATATAAAAAAAATTATTCAAAAATTATACTAGTTTGACCAAGGAGTACTTTGATAGTTGACCATTAAAATATCATACAAGAATGATTTAGTTTTTTCTAATTTTTTGTGCACATAACTAAAATTAGTATATAACATCATTCGTACGGTTGGATCGTCGAATTTGTTTTTTGAAAAAATAGATCATGTTCAATCGGTACGACAATAGTTAGAGGGAATAGTACTTTTGGCAGATTTATATTATAAACACGTACAATAATGTTTTTTTTTCTAACTTTTTGTACACATCACTAAAATTAGTATATAACATCATGTGTACGGTTGGATTGTCCAAAAAAAAATTTAAAAAAATATTATTCGAAAATTATACTAGTTTGACCGAGGAGTACTTTGATAGTTGACCATTTAAATAAACATACGAGAATGATTCATTTTTTTTTAACTTTTTGTGCACATCACTAAAATCAGTATATAACATCATTCGTACAGTTGGATCGTCGAGAAAAACTTTAAAAAATAGATCATGTTCATTCTTTACGATAATAGTTAGAGGGCCGGGAGTAGTACTTTTGGCGGATTTATATTATAAACACGTACAAGAATGATTTTCTTTTTCTAACTTTTTGTACACATCAATAAAATTAGTATATAACATCATCCGTGTGATTTGATAGTCCAAAAAAAATATAAAAAAAAATTATTCAAAAATTATACTTGTTTGACCAAGGAGTACTTTGATAGTTGACCATTAAAATATCATACAAGAATGATTTATTTTTTTCTAATTTTTTTGTGCACATAACTAAAATTAGTATATAACATCATTCGTACGGTTGGATCGTCGAATTTGTTTTTTGAAAAAAATAGATCATGTTCAATCGGTACGACAATAGTTAGAGGGAGTAGTACTTTTGGCAGATTTATATTATAAACACGTACAATAATGTTTTTTTTTCTAATTTTTTGTACACATCACTAAAATTAGTATATAACATCATCTGTACGGTTGGATTGTCCAAAAAAAATTAAAAAATATTATTCGAAAGTTATACTAGTTTGACGGAGGAGTACTTTGATAGTTGACCATTCAAATAACATACGAGAATGATTCATTTTTTTCTAATTTTTTGTGCACATCACTAAAATCAGTATATAACATCATTCGTACAGTTGGATCGTCGAGAAAAATTTTAAAAAATAGATCATGTTCAATCTGTACGACAATAGTTAGAGGGAGTAGTACTTTTGGCGGATTTATATTATAAACACGTACAAGAATGATTTTCTTTTTCTAACTTTTTGTACACATCAATAAAATTAGTATATAACATCATCCGTGTGATTGGATAGTCCAAAAAAAACTGTAAAAAAAATTATTCAAAAATTATACTAGTTTGACCAAGGAGTACTTTGATAGTTGACCATTAAAATATCATACAAGAATGATTTATTTTTTTTCTAATTTTTTGTGGACATAACTAAAATTAGTATATAACATCATTCGTATGGTTGGATCGTCGAATTTGTTTTTTGAAAAAATAGATCATGTTCAATCGGTACGACAATAGTTAGAGGGAGTAGTACTTTTGGCAGATTTATATTATAAACACGTACAATAATGTTTTTTTTCTAACATTTTGTACACATCACTAAAATTAGTATATAACATCATCCGTACTGTTGGATCGTCCAAATTTGTTTTAAAAAATATATCATTTAAAAATTATACTAGTTTGACCAATGAGTACTTTGATAGTTGACCATTAAAATAACATACAAGAATGACTCATATTTTTTTACTTTTTTATGCACATCACTAAAATCTGTATATAACATCATTCATACGGTTGAATCGTCAGAAAAAAAATAAAAAAATAGATCATGTTCAATCGATACGACAATAGTTAGAGGGAGTAGTACTTTTGGTGGATTTATATTATAAACACGTACAAGAATGATTTCTTTTTCTAACTTTTTGTACACATCACTAAAATTAGTATATAACATCACCTATATGATTGAATCGTCCAAAAAAATTATAAAAAAATATTATTCAAAAATTATATTGGTTTGACCAAGTAGTACTTTGGTAGTTGACCACTAAAATATCATACAAGAACATTAAACAACGGTTTTTTTTATGAAAAATCGTTGTTGTGCTCAATATAACACAACATTTTTTATAAGAAAATCGTTGTCTGATTATTTTCATTATTTCCCGCCAAATTCAATTCAAATTATTTTATTATTCCCACCAAATATTTCATTATTTCCCACCAATTCTATTCAAAATTTTTGTAGTTCAGACAACGGTTTCACAAAAACCGTTGTCTCATCAAAACACGATTTAAACAACGTTTAACTATTGCGTTGTGTGAATTGTAATAACACAATGGTATATGAAAACAGTTGTGTGAATCATACAACGATTTATAAACGTTGTCTCAAAACTGATTAGACAATGTTCGTTAAAACAGTTGTGCAAACTTACTCGTCTTTACAACACCACATTGCAAAAGCCATTGTCTGAATCAATTTAATAGACAACGTTTTTAACCCGTTGTAGGGTACCTGGATTAGACAATACTTTTCTGAAGTTACAAAAAAACCGTTGTCTCATAATTCCAAACAATGCTTTTTCGTCCGAGCGTTGTCTGATGAGTGTTGTCTGATTGCGATTTTCTTGTAGTGTTTACCTCAAAATGGGACCTTCTAAGGTAGGGAATATTCTTATGACCCCATCAGGAATCGAATCTATACTTAAACTATTATTACCGTCAATTCTTGCACAATCATCAGAAGGAATGTAAATTCCTCCACTCCGATATGACCTTCAAGGTTCTTCCAAAAATCATTATATTTCTTTGGTATGGGCATTTATAATTACTCATCTATACTTAAAGTGTCGACCACCTCATTGGCCTTTCCTGATAATAATAATTTCTTGAAATCAAAGTTCCCTGGATCTATTCCAACTCAAATTTTTCTGCCTCATTCCCATCACTATTGGGTGAAAGCATTCTCCCTTAAGCTCTGCTGAAGGAGAAAAGTATCTATCAGTCTTATTCGATAAGTCATTGCTTCCACCTTTCTGTGTGAACTTTATTAGGGTTACTCCTAATCATACCTAGGATATTTATTCTCTTACTTCTTTCTTATTTTAGGATAATCTCAACTTTTATTTGGTTCAATCCATAATTTCTCATGATCTCACACATGCCTCACCTGGCATTATTGGGTCATACATTCCTTACCAAAATTCCATTTTGAAACTTAGGATATTAACTCTCTCTCTTTGTAAAATATCTTAGGCCATCTTCATCATGCTTCCTGTATCTTCTAGGTATAGGGTATATCGAAATATCGCTAATCAATCCTATAACAATTCTGTCTATGTACTTCCCAAAACTCCTCCCAATGAATCCTTAAAGGTTATTGTTGTCTCATTCAATCCAAATTATATCATCCGAATTCATAATGTCTTTATTAGGGATAATGCCACCCTTTGTGCATCCTCAAGGTTCATCTTAATTTATGGATATTCTATCCTCAATTCTGTTTTAAAAAATACTTACATCCTTTTGTTAACAATCACTTCATAATTCGTTAATAAGGGTCGATTTTCAATTATTGGTAGCTTCATGCTAACCTTCTTTTTCAAACGGATGTCAGTCTACGTGGCCTTCAAAAGAAAACATATATTTGGTAATGGCAACAAAAATGTTCTGGAAGATATTGGTCATGTTCAACGTGAATCTCTTAGTACCTATTGCTCTTCTTGAGGTCACTAAGTTTCAGATCACATTTACGCATCACACTGCACTATCTCTGACAATCTTCATAACCTTCATTGGTCACTATTCTCAATCATAATACGTCCATGGTATTCATAAAATCCCATTATCTGTATCTCAATTTGCTTTATTACTTCTCTTTCTAGTGCATAAGTTGGTCAATAATATACGCCTGAATCACTTCGCTTTATATCTAAAGTTCTTGCGGTTGGTGCTTGGTTAGAAGCACCCCGCTTTGTCCTTACATTGATGGTCTAGTCACTTAATAATCCTTGGTGACATGGCCCAAAATGGCCGCGCTACAGTATGTGAGTTTAGGGTTAGCTAATGGCATTACTTTTCTAGCAATTTCGTCCTTCATCCATAGTGAAGACAATTATCTAGGATAGGTTACGCTTATCCATATGTTTTTTCCCGTGTTTCCTAAATGTATTGTTCACTGCTTTCCTCACACAACAAATCTTGGGTGCCGGAGTGGCATAGTCACTCCTCGTTCATCCTTCTTCCCTTGAGGCCGTTTCTGATCTTTTCCAAAATTTTACTAACCATTAGTCTAAGAAGGGCCACTACCATCGGAGTTTGTCGTTCCACAAAATTAGCACTACCAATGCTATCCGAACCGAATGAATCGCGTTGTCCGAATGCATCCACAATTACTCTATCATGCTGCATATACATACCACCTAAACCTATATGAGGTGTGTCATAATATATCACAAGGTCTTCCTTCTTCCATTAGGCAACGCCAATGCTGGGTCTTCACCAATTTCTCTTTTATTTCCAGGAAGATTTTCTCACATTTTCCTGGTGAATCTTATGGAATTTCTCACCTTAGTTGGTGTGGTTGGCCTTTCTCAATTGAAACTGCCTTTAACTGAGCTGGGTCAACCAACACTACTCACTATTGATCGCATGTCCTAATAGCTGAACTTTATTTTATCAAAACTCATACTTCGAGAATTTGGCATGCACTTGCTCTTTCCGGTTTCATCGCAAAACGCTCTCCATTACCTCTTAACCACTGATCGTATTACTCGACCCATTTATGATTCAGCGTCAGAGTAAACTTAATGTAACTACTATAATACATTCAAGGAAAAGAAAGAATTTAATATTCCTCAAAATCACACACATCTAATGTTTCTGGTTCATCACTTCACTGAGTTGAAATAACCCTATACTTAACCCCTGACAGTAGTCTTATTACGATTTTATTATAGACTCACTGGTCTTTTCCACTTGTGGGTTCTGTGATCATTGTCTCGCTTATTACTTCTATCACATTGTCTAATCATGCCATTGTATCACACTGTCTTAACTTTCTAAGCTGATCCATTCAACAAAATGGGAACATTTCCTGGATAAAATCACCTCCTCCATCTTAATTTGACTTCATAATTATAACCTATTGAATCTGCCTTCTCATGGTGAATTACCATTGACAATATTCACACTAATTCATTTATCCAATGATATGGCACTTGCTGCCTCTATCTCAACTGCTCCTAGAGACTCCGCTCCCCGTCCTATATCGGTGTCTTGCATCATCCTAACTCTTTTCTCATTAAACTGGAAGTCTCTAAGGATTTCTATCTATCCCCATATAAGATCTCAAGTTATTTGTCCAATCCGTCTAACTTGCTGGTAACATCTGGTAGTCCGGCTACGAATCCAATACGCATCTTCGGATCTCTTAATAATGTCTCTGTTCCTTATACTCACTTTTCTGAGCACTATACTTTAACTCTTATAGTCTCTCTGGCTGCAGCCCTCATTTCCTCAAGGGTAAACTCTTTATTCTTAACAGGATTCTTCTTCTTAGCTGGAACCTCCTTCGAGTCCTCAGTAGGGTACTCTATCGAGTCTTTAAGCCGATCGCCAACATATAATAAAACAACCTCGTGCTGCTGCTCGTAAGCCTCAAGGTCTGTCGCCTTGCTCGTCGATACGATATCGAGCTAATTTACTATTATGATGCTTAAGGGTTTCCATAAGGGTTTTATATGTCAGTACTACATTAAGTAGTCTGACTATGAACTTGGCAAGAGTTCTTATTATCTTAGTGAATTTATCATTTTAATGTCACGTCATCTCTGGGGTTTATAACGTAACGCTCTGATACCATTTCTGTAACAACCTCAGATCCGGGGTCAGGGATCTGGTCGTTACGACCTCAATATCCATCCATAAAACCAATATAAATGAGATTACAACCTTGTGACCCAAAACAACAACACACCCGTTATAGTCCCAGAGATGAAATCAGAGTAACAACCAATTTTATTAATCACAAGTTTGAATTCTTACAACCTAAAGAATTTTCGTTAACTATAACATGCTCTTTGCCATCCATTTACATATGCCAAATAAATAATTACATTTGCTACTCGAAAGCTAATATCAAGCCTACCAAAAGCTTCTTGCTCAGCAGTGGCAGCTATGGTCTCAGAAGTTAATCCTCTGACTAGCTTGCACCGATTTTGCCTTGTGCGGGCCATCCGGTCTAGTTGTTGTTATGATATAATAGATAAATCAAGGGTGAGCAATAGTCCACCAATAATAATATAACTGAACAGTGACTATATATAATTGTTCTGAAATATCGAAAAGACCATATGCCATGCATTAACGAACATGATGCCAATATAAAGTAAAGGATGAAGTTATAAGGTAACTCAAAAATATACTTCTGTGGAAATATCTGCTATGTCAAAGATAAGGAAAATAGCATCATTTATCATAAAAGAGGAACTTGCAAAAAATATTACAATTCCAAATTCAATCACTTTTTCACCAGCCAACACCGATAGTGTTGCAGAAAATTTCCAACATTTGAAAGGTGAACTAATATTGGAGCATTGACGCGCCAGGAGACATAACATTCAGGATGATCAGTCACAGGTTATGCTCCCCACCTCTTGTTTTCTACATGTAGAAGGAAGCACCGACGGATTTACTTATCTACCGCCCACTAGAACCCCCCGGCCAACGGTTGGGCCATTGCTGGACCACTGCCACTCGGCCACTTACGCGGCTCCTAGTTCGTATAACATCCATAACTCTAAAACATAAAGTTCGCCCCCCTTTCCCCAATTATAATACTTGTTGATAAAACTCCACAAAGTAGTCGTATCTAGTTCGTCCAACTAGATATGACTACTTTGTGGAGTTTTTTCAACAAGTATTATTCTAGTTGCATTCTTTGGGATATTTGCTTGTTAGTTGGTTTTGGTTTTTTATTGATAAATTTCTAAGTTGCTTATTCTGGGCAAGTGAGATGGTTTCATTATATTTATTCCATTAAGGAAACGAATTATTATTATTTACAGGTGATATACTGCAGTGCAATGCAACTCTGAGAAGTATTACAGGTTAAGGGTGTCAATAAGTTGGTTATGCAAAAACATTTATTGCCGCGCCAATAACCATTCTGTCACGGCAACATGAATGGTTACCATGCTAATAGTTGCTTCTACTTCAGCTTGAAGAGTTGTGTTGGATTGGTTTATTATTTGTGTTATAATTGTGAATCGTTTCTATCTACAAAAATATTTCTTGCAGGAACATGGTGTACGTGTAAAATGCCTAGTTGCCGCGACAACCATGGTAACATGGGTCATGTATGTGTAATGTAAATGTTTTCTATGACAAGTGTAGGAAAATGGTTTAGAAAGATTAAAGTTATACCAAAAGTAGATCATCAGGGTTAAGATTACAACTTGTAAAGTCCCATGACTTGCACAAAAAATGTTCGAATGTGCTTGGAAATGTTATAATAAGATGAGTGGTTATGTTTCGGTAGTGTTGCCACCGTCTTCTTCGTTCTGATTATTAGCAGGTGGAGGGTCTTGGTTCTGATACCGTGCCAACTCTTCTTGTTGCGCCAACTCTTCAGCTTCATGGGCAACCATCCTTTCTAGCTTAGCTCGTTTTGCAAGAATAAACTCGGTCTCTTTCTCAGCAAGATCAGCCTTGAATGCAGCCATATGCTTTCCAAACTTGGTGCGCCAATCATAGTTTGGGTCACCAGCAAGAAATGTCTTACAATATGTACGAATCCCCTCATTTTTGGTAGTATTTCTAGCAGTCTCAAGCCCTTCAACATCAAGTTGGAGATCAGTGATTTTTTCTTCCAGTTCTTCAATGGTTTTATCTTTTTCTTTTACCACCTTTTTTTGCTACGCCAAGTCCTTTTGAAGGGATGTGTTGGTGGTTTCAAGAGTGGTATTTTTAGCATTTGCATCATTTACATCAAGTTTCAACTTTGCAACTACATCCTCAAGTTCTTTGATACGAGAGGTGGTGTTTCTCTTTTCTTGGAATTGTTCTGTGTTAAACAGAAGCAATTCCAGATATGCCCTAGTTGTAATTGCAAGCTTTTGTTCATGGGTTTTGGCCATCCACTTTTTATAGTCGGCTTTAGAAATGAGAGAATCTCCAATATTTCCAATTTCTTTGAAGACCCTTGAAGATGAAGGCTTCGTTTCCGCGACAACAGGGGGTCCTTAACAACCTGGGAGTTCTTAAGAATGTCATCAATTTTTTGCTTCTTGGCTGGATGTTTCTGGCGCCTTGTAACACCTTCTTGAGTTTGCGTAGGATCTTTGCCTCTTTTTGAGTAGTTTTCAGGACAGTAGTGGTTTGAGAATCATCAAAAATATTGGGAATGTCAGCCATATCTGCATAGGGGAAATATAAAGATATTTAGGAAATTTAATAGTTGCCGCAACAACTAGTATAAATTACCAAGTCAATTAATAATTTTATGCAGTAAAGTTATGCAAATGCAAATGCAAAGAAAGAGTTATCGCGTCAACCCCAGAAGAGTTGATAAGTCAAGAGGATATACCTTCGGTATCAGATTTAACCTCTTGTTTATCCTTTTGTTTCTTGCTCTTGGAATGAACAGGGCTAGGGTGTCTAGCATTGGCAGGAAGGAAACAATATTTCTTTAAGTTATCTAATGTAACTAAGGCATTTAAATTCTTTTTGTGATCAGGACGGCCTAGAATCTTTTTGGCGCGACTGGCTTCCTCTTCAACCAGAGTAGGTCTGTGGTGACGCGCTGTGTAGGAGTTTGAAAGTTAGTTAAAGAAATAAAGGGGGTTACCACGCCAACGTTGTTATAAAATGTTCGGTGGGAATGGTGAAATCTACAATAGAATGACAGTATTTGTTGCACCAAAATGTAGCTAATATTGTAAATGTTTAAATAAATGATTAACTAGAGTTAGAATTTACCAGCTTTCTGGTTAAAGATGAAGGGTTGTGTTTCTATGTCGAAGGCATAGAAGAACTTCTCTTTCCAACCTTTTACATGGCTAATCATTCCTGCGTTGAAACCTTTGCTCATGTGGACTCTCCCGGCAACTAGGTGAAATATCCTACACCACTTTCTTGAACACTAAAAAAATAACTTAGTTCCCTCATGCTGGGTTCAGGAAACTTTTCATCCATGTAAATTAGGTACAACCCAATGGCAGATCTAAAGCTATTTAGGGAGAATTGAATTGGTGCCACTTTGAACCATGCACAAAGCGACCGTAACCAAGGATGGAGCGGCGCCCCAACTCCATATGGGATGTGCATGACAGTCAAGACTGCTCGTGGAACCCTTACGTTACCAATGTCAAATCTATGGGGACGTAAGTGCGGTGCAGGTTTTACGTATTTTCCTTCTTGGGAATAGTATTTCATTACTTTTCTAATTTCCTTATTCTTGGCAGTTGAGTGTTATCCCACACATGAAAGTTTGTCAGCCTCCTTTCGCAGCCTGTCTTTCTTTCTTTTTGAGGGCATTTTGTCATAGTCAATAGCATACTTCTTGTATGGAGGAGGGGAGTAAGGATTTGGGGAGTTTTCAGGGGAAGAAAATATATCTGCAGGATCACTATCTTCTTCTTCTTCAATTATCGCGCCAGCATCTTCAGTTGCCGCGTCAGAATCATAGGTATCACGCCTATCATCCTCAGAATTCTCATAGAGGGAATCTTCCTCACTTTCTTTAAGAACATCTTCAGCTTCCTCTTCGCATTCATCAGTAACTATTATGTTTCTTCTCATTAAGGAAGTAGGTTTGGAGGTGGATGGGTGTCCTGGAGGTAGCTCAGCCCAGTCTTCTAAGGTCGAATCATAATCGTCAGGGCGTGGAATGTAAGTATCAATGTTGGAGTTAGAGCTAGGGCTATTCATTTCCACCATGGGTGTTTTCCTCTTTGCCATTTCGGATAGCTGCGCCAAGGTGTGAGGACTTGAGTAAGAATATTGGTAAGTTGAAGGGATGAAAGGAGATGAAGGAAGGCCAAGTCTGCGATTAAATTCTTGAAATGGGTGGAATGAAGATGTTATGTCCCTCCTACCAGCCAGCTGCAATAAGTAGGAATAAATGGAATGAGGAAGCATGCCAAAGGAATGTTTCCTTGATAATATATAAGTTGCCGCGCCAATAATGGAAAAGAGAAAAATACGAATAAGATATTTTGGTAGGATAAAGTATAATTATTGTAGACGGATTTTTAATATCAATGATCAAGCACTTGCAAGTCTTCGAGTAGATGAATTAGGTCTTTACTTTAATTGTCATGTCAATTACATTTTTCGCGCCAAGATTAGTGCGGTGGGTGTGATTAGCTATTTCTGAGTTAAATGCTCATTACCTATTGTGAATATTGTCGCAGCTGGTATTAAAATTAAAAGACGTGACAAACGAAAAGTTGTTATCTAAATTGCTTTGTAAGGATGTTACTGCGGCAACTATTGCTGTCGTGCCAGTTCAGGGAATACTTAGTAGCCAAAGACATAAATTATGATATGGGGATCTACAATTATGGATCAAATCAAGTATGCAAACAATTATATGTATATATGAACTCAAAGAACACGATGACAAGTAACTTAAAAAGTCCAGATCTAATAAATTAAACAGTGAAAACTTACAAAAAAGGTATCGAAACGAACCTTAATTGAAGGGGAATGAAGTCACGACAACTGATTGAAGAATGGAGATCATCCACGATCATAGTGAATGAAAAATCGTTTGTATGTTCCTGACTTCGAAGTGAGAGAAGGAGAAGTTGATTTTAGATTTTGGGGAATAAAAAGTAGGGTTTTTTACTTGTGGGTTTAAGTACCCTCGATTCGTATATTGGTGTAGAAATACGGTATTTTGCTGAGATCGTAATTCTAAAAAAAAAATAAAAAAGAAAGAAAGAAATAATAGTTAAATACATTTGTTTTAACTAATTTAAATGGTGAATCGATACAACCTTTAGTTAAGGAATTTGCAATATATGTCTGATTGATTTCCGCACAAAAATTAATCTGTTGTCGCGCCAATCACTTAGGTATATCACAGGTCCTATACGTACGTCTCTTTGGAGCTTGAGCAGGAATTTTTGATGGATTCACAGATCTCCCTAGGAGCCATGTCGGACAGTGTTTTTTCCATCAGTAACCAGCAATTCATCAACAGCCTCTCCTGATGTGTCGGGATGATCCTTAATCTTTTCCTACGAAATTAAGACATAACAATGATTTATCAACAATTCATTAACTGTGAAAATAAAATGATTTATCAATTACAAGTGATTTGATAAAAAACTGAATGCTTACAATTCTGTAATTCATTATTGCAGGATCAGTCTTATAGGTGCGTCCCTCTGTTCGTTTACAAGTTTTAATAAAAATCCTTCGTCTTGACGGTTCACCCTCATCTGGCCTCCCATTTTTCTACAGAAATGAACAAACAAGACATGATGTAGCAAGCTTAGTCTTTGGCAACTTATAGGAAACAATAGACTAAAGTTTTAATCTTATAGCGAACTCTATCAAGATTATTTTCAAAATTTTATAAAGTTGATTAATTAACAGACATAAGGTTAGATACTTTAGCTGAACGAAATACTTGTAATTAATTTCATCTTTAATTACCTGAATTATATATAAAGAATAAAAGACAGAACACTAAAATATTATTTAGTTAATTGGTTCATTTGATATTATGTAATAATAAATATTACAAGTAGACAACCAAAAAATTATTTACCATTTTGTACTTTGGTTGTGAAAAAAGTTTAGGACCAACGGTATGTGTGTATGTGACTTTACTGCGGCTCTCAGCATTTGTCTTGGCCCTTTCTGAAAAACACATGAAAAATAATTGGTACTTTTTTTTCATCTCAATTAATGTGAACAACAAGCACAATACTCCAATACTCCAGCAAATTTACCTGAATATGTTCATCTCCCCAATACTCCAAAAGCGACTTGAAAGTCTCGAGTGGGACATCATCAGGCCTATTTTCTAGCCTAGCCTCATCGTTAGGGTAAGGGGTATAATGATCCCTCTTCAAGCGACTCTTGCGCCCCCTCCAACATTCTTGAATCGACTTCAACGCGTAGCCTCGCAATTCCTCAGGAATAATATACCGTTGCTTAAAATAAATCAAACAAAAAAAAGATTAAATCAATCATATGTAGTCTACTGTATCACCAAAACAATTTTACAGATGCAAGAACAGTTTGCACTTTTTTAAAGTTAATATGTTACCTTTATATAATTCCACATAGTGTCCTTTAAGTTACTAGGAACATGACGCCAATCTGCATAAGCTAGCGACAAACAACGCTTTGAGATTGTCCCGAGAAAGTTGCCAAGTTCAGTTACTACTCTGTCTTCTTCTGAAACAGGCTGGAACTTAGCATTCATGTCAATAACAACTCTCTTATCGATGGACCTGGTGTGAACTTTGTCCATTCTTGTTGGTCCTCTGAATCTCTTAGGAACTACAACATCAATAATCAAGTACAAAAAAATAAGAAATTAGAACACACTTTCTTATTTCAGTTCTATGAAAAATAGGACACATGACTGACATACCAGTGACTAATATTCATGTAATAATGAAGTAAAAATGATGAAAGAAAATTACCTTGAGATCCAGGATCTTCTTCATCTTCATAATCAGGCAAGGCGGTTTCTACACCAACCGTCCTAGTTGCAAACGCATTTTCATTTGCAGTAGCCTTAGTAGCTTTTTCCTTTTGGCGTTTCTGCATAGCCAAAAAAGCGGCCTTTGAACCTTGTCCAGCAGTTGGTTCTGGTAACACAATGATACCAGGTTCCTCATGAATTGGATTACTCGTTTCCTCCTTAGCTGCATCCTTAGCATGTGCAACATTAGCTCGGGAACGAGTTGTTGGTCCAGCAAGAGACTTGGTCTTCTCAACTTGTTTGGTTCTCTGAAATAAAATTGGATTAGGTACCAAGATAAAATTTTACTTGTTATTTTTTATAAATTGAAAAGTTAAATCTCTAGGTACGACACACCTTTAGTGGATTTTCCAAAGCATTATTACTGCTTTGTTCTTCCCCAGCTCCTGGAACATAATCATCGTCGTCCCCTTGCACATGTTCTTTTCCCTTTTTTTTGGGTTTTTACATATTATTCTAGCTGCTAGAGTAGGCAATTTGAGAGCCATCATCATTTCATTATTTTTCTTTACATTCAACGCTCTTTGTTTCTCATATTCAGTCAATTTCTTTCCGCATAACTTTAATTCCTCATCTGTTGCTCGCATAGCAATCTCCTTGTTTACTGGTGTCAAAGGTGGTGAGGGGGTGGAGGGGGTTGATAGCAGTCCTATACGATTAGCATTAGTGTCAAATTGGCATATTAGTACTATACGATTTAACAAGTTTAACTCAGTTATTCATGGAATAGCTAAAATCCTAAAACCTCAAAATAAATATGAAAATAAAATGTTGTCTAAAACTTTAATTACCTCAGAAATATTTTCACCCATTTGTTCATCATCATGAGGTGGATCCTGCAAATCCAATTTCCTCCTAGCACTTGGTGAGCTTTTAGTCACAGTTGCATCATTATTTACTTGTTGTTTATTCAGTCGTGGCGATTTCCGAGTACTTATCATCTCTGTCTTATCAAGTTGAATTGATTTCTTTTTCCTTTGTTGTTGCAAGTGATGAGCAGTAACATACTTGCGTCTGGCTTGCTTTTTAGCTAAAAAATACAACAGGAACTTATAGAGTTAGATGGCAAGAATGACACAAACCATATACATTCACAAGTGTAATGCATAAACAGTTAGAATATATCTGTATATATATTATGCCTTGGCCGTATAACTACATGCGGCTGCATTTGCTTGAGTGGTTCAGCCTTATGATCGATGACCGTGTCGACATAAAAATCGATGTGATCACCACTGTCAACTCCAGTAACTAATGCATACAGCTCAGCATCATTGGTCACCATCTGCCAACCCTCTGACTCCATGCCTTTGTTTACATAAATTCCTCAAATTCTGAATATTGCAGGTCCTCTTTGACATGCTCCATCAGGACAGTATACGAAAACACATCAGAAGCAATGCCATATACCACTATCTGTTCTCCACTAACATATCGGCTTTCTTGAAATTCTCCTTTGTGGTGGAATCTGAGATGCAATATTTTATCTTCCATCCTGCACAATATGCAGAAAAATACATTAGAAAACAAGACTAAATTAAGAAATCAACAGATAAAATAAATTCAAGGAGAAATCAACTAATTATAAATGAACAAAATTTATCAATTAGCATTAAGTAGTAACCTAATTAAGCATGATTAAGTACAATAAACTAACTTAAATTAAACATGAGAAAGTACAATGAATTAAGCAATTAGCTAACTAGAGCCATATAGAAGCAGATAATTACGAATCAATACATTAAGCAGAGTAGATAATCAAGGAGGAATAATTTCAAAGTTCACTTAATTAATCAATACATTAAGCATTCGCTTGTGAAGCAATACATCAAAAACTAGTCCCCTATTCAAATTCTATAAACAGAAATTAAGCATTTTTTTCAACATTGATAGGCTCAACGGGGACTTGTCTTGCGGGGGGATCATCCCTACACCAATTAACATCACCAAGTTCATTTTCCAGTCCTGCACCACCATGAATTTCATGTAATATCGAATCATTTTCAGCTTCATTCGCATATTCACTCTCGACGTCACACCAGTCCTTAGGCAACCTTTTGATAAAATTATACATCTTCTTGTCTGTTGGATCTTGTACATAAAATATTTGTTGAACTTGTGAGGCCAGAACGTAGGGATCGGATTTTTGGCATGATTTGTTAAAATTAACACAAGTCAGCCCGTACAAATCTTTTCTTCTTGGAACCAACAGCACTTGAACAATACCACGTTAAATTCTCCCCAGTAATCGACTTCTTATATCTCTTCAATTGCTCCGTAGTAGTTGACATCCCCAACCAGTGGGTTCTGATCTTTCGAACTTGCCAGCCCAGACAACATATATTATTAGATCACGCTAAAGTAGTGACTTATAGATAAAGAAATTTAAACCTAGCATTGTGTGTTTATAGCAGAGGTTTCGAATAAACACCCCACTCTAGCTCCTTGGTCTAAAAAATGCTATCGGTTTGGACAAGAAAAGAACGACACACCAACGTAAGGTTAGTACAGAACTAAAAGTTAGTTTAGTGTAGAACATATAGTCATGTGTCGTATAGTATTATAATATCTTTATGAAAGGTAAAGGGAAGATGATAATCCCTCATTAAACGATTAACTAGAAGAAAAATATTTTACACTTAATTTAAATCCAGGAATAATAAGGAAGAACCACATACTGTATTTGTTATCTTAGTTAACAAGGAAGAACAACATACTTTGTGCAAAAATCTAGACAATGAATAAAAAATAATATCATAGATACAGATACAAGAACAGGATATACAAACAAGAACAGCATATTCCTTAGACAAAAACAAGAACTTTACAAAAACAAGAACAGGATATATCATGCTTTACAGGAAGATATAGTGCAGTTATAAGAGATAAAACAGCTATCTTCGACTTTAAGAACACGAACATAAACAAGTACTCACAAAACATAAACAAGTACTCACAAAACATACTAATAAATATCATATTACAACGAGAAAATAGAAACATATCATAGTCCATAAAGAAAGTGTAAATACCTTAAAGTGGAAGCCCCAAATCGAACACAATGAAACCTTAATTTCAAGCCCCAAATTGAACACACTGAAACCCTAATTTCAAAGCCCCGAAATTGACCGACCCGTTTCAAGCCATAACTCCAAATTAATCCTGAGAAAGAGAAAAAAAGCCCTGAATTAGTGAATTAAATCCCTAAACTAAACCAATTGAATCAATTGAGAGCTGCATGTGTGTGTACGAGTGTGAGTAACAGAGAATTAGACTAACAGAGAATGTGAGAGGGGAGAGAAAGAAAGGAAAGAGAGAATCGAGTGTGAGTATCGAGTGTGTGTGAGAGCGGCGAGAGGAAAGAGTGGAGAGAGGAGAGACCGTGAAGAGAGTGTGAGTATTGAGTTGTGTCTGAAAATGAAAGTCTGAGTGTTTTTAGCGGTCTAAAATTTGGTTTGGCAGTTTTTTTGCCGCTCACCAAATTTTAGCCCCAAAACCTTTTTTTAATATTTTATTTAATTAATTTATTTCTTTATTAAATATTTATTTCCTTTTTTTCTTGTTAAATGATTTCTTTTAAATAATTTGAATTAATATACTGAAAAAAATTTATATATGAAAATATTTTCTTATTTATTAATATATTAAAATATATTTAGAAAAAAAATTGTTTTAAAAAATTTGTTTAATAATATTTAATAAATATAAAAATAAAATTACACATCTTAAAATGTTTTAACATTTTTAGTGAAACATTCAATCTCTAATGGAATATTCTAGATTTTTATAAAATAATTTTATTATTTTTATCCAAAAAAGTAATTTCATGTGAAAAAAGGTTAAATTTTTATTTGTAGTAGAAAATATAAAAGTTTGTTCATTGCAAAATTATGGCATCACAATTTCAGACTTACGGCAACACAAAAACACTTTTATTCTATGCCAACATATTTTTGCTACCTTAGGCAACATGAAAATGATAATGTTGTATTAGCCAAAAACATGCATGACAAAGGCAACATAGGCTCTAGATGTGATGATAGGCCTTTCATGGTGTAGTAAGCTAATTAAAAAAAATCTGATTTATAAAAATGTACATCCCATAAAGATTCTGATTTACATATAAATTCCATGTATCTCAGGAAATTTACATGAAATACATCACAGGCTCTCTAATCTCTTAAAAAAAAATAGTGGTTTCCACCAATACGATATCCCATTTGTCTCTAATAACCATGGATCGGTTCCATGTTGACCAATATAGATGAAAAATACCCGAACATTTGTCTATTGTAAAATGATTACTCTTATACTCATGTTCGAACTTTATTTAATATTGACCCGAACAATGGATCTTTGTTAAAATCTAAAATAAACTTGACACAAACAATGTGCCAAATTACATACAATTGGAGTAACTATCTCGAAAAAATAAGATTACTTGGAACTAGACTTGCAAATTGGGTTTGGATCCGAAGAGCCGATCCGAAATTCATGGAACCGAGATCCAATTTTATATCCGAATTAGATTAACCGAAATTTAACTGAATCAAAAACAATCCGATCCGATCCGAACCGAAATCCGATCCGATAAAGTTAAATCCTATTATTGTCCGAAAACCGATCTCATCCGATCCGAAAATTACTTGAACCGAATATCTAACCGATAATAATCCGAAATACTTGATCCGATGATGATCCGAAACCGATAAAATTCGGAAAAAATATTGTCCAAACAGAATATGAATCAAAGTACTATATCCGTTCTAAATTTGAAACTAAAAACACCTATACCAAAAATTATGTGATAAATTAATATTATTGAGACTATATTTTATTTCTCTCTCTGTCTCAAAATATTTTATATTTGAGGAAAAAAAATGTTTTAATATATCATATATGCATCAAAATATTCATGTATCGTAAATATTTTATTTTAGAAATAAAAATGAATGACATTAATTATTCTAGAAAATAGGTATTAAATATACAGTATATGTTCACATGTTGAACCTTCATATCTCCTGAATACACTTGTCTAGTAATTAGTATGTTTGTGATTTATAATTAACTATATTTTTTTACATAAAATAAGGTAATAACTAATAAAAAAATAATACCTATTGCTCATTATTAAATAATATTTTTTTAAATAAATACCCATTCCTAATTTGTGTATCAACCCATCCCGTCAAGATTTTTTGTTAAACAAAATAAAAACCTAATAAATAATTTTTGAACATTTTTTTATTAAATAAAAAATTAAAAAATTATTCTACAAGTCTATTTCTCAATTAATTGAAAATCTTTTTTTTCAAATGATTAAGAAATAAAATCTATTTAGTAATATCAATGATTAAATGAGACATATTAATTATAATAATATATTAATTTTCAACCATCTAAACAAATCTTAATCACTTAAAAAATCTATAAAAGACAAAATAAAAATTAAGATTAAAAAATTGTCACGTATAATTGAATATGCTTGAAAGTTAAATTAAATATGTATATCAATAATTTTTTTTAAAAATAGTATGATATATTTTTCGGCTTTGGGTGGAAACATCGAACAATATTGCATGTATGTATAATTAAATTACATATGGTATAGTATGTATTCAATAATGACAAAATTTAAAAAATCGAATTTAACTTTTAAATTTGTGAGAAGTGAAAATAAATGTAAATCTAACCCATATTTTAAAAATAAATGGATAATATGTAATATAGTAAATATTATTTTGCTAAAATTATAATATTATACATTAAGCAAACATATTATTTTATATTACCGGTCCAAGTAGAGACTAGAAAAAATAATATTAAATACTAAATATTCAAAAAACAATCAAGTTTTATATTGCTCAATTTAGTATTTATTTTCGTGTTATAACTATACTTCTACAAAGTTACTAATGACATTTATTTAGTTTCAATCATAATTTCGAAATTAATACAACATTATTGAAATCAAATTTTTTCGATCCAACAAAATCCAATCTGAAAAGATCCGAACCGAATTTTATCTGATCTTAATACGAAATTTCTCCGTTTTAATCTGAAATTGACCCGATCGAAACTAAACCCGAACCGAACCGAAAACGATAAAAATTTTATAAAACCGATTCTAGACCAGAACCGATTTAGATCTGATCCAATCAAAAAGATACTCCGAAGGCTTCCGACCCGAATTGTATCCAAATATATCAAACCAAAAATTGATCCGATCCAAAATGGATCCGATACGAAACTTATCCGATTATCCGATTTACTAGATCTAGTTGAAACAATAGATTTATTTTGGGTTGTCACAAAACAAAGAGAATAGTCTTTAATTTACGAATAAAGTTCTTCACCGTAGTTTACCAAAATATCATAATTTAAGAATATAACTCGAGTAGCGAGTGATCAGAAAACTGTCTATTTACGCTATTTTAGATCTGATTCCAACAATTAATCAGCCGTACGAGACTCAATAAGGGTAGATGAATATGTAAAATAAATTCAACTCATAAGTAATGAATGTGTTTTCTCGAAAAAATGAGATCAGCACCCTTTGTAGAAAAATATAAAAAAGTTGTCTCGAACAATGAGGACGAACAACAGAGTATTAACAATTCATTTCAAACGTTGATACAGATTCAGTAATTTAACTAATAAATAAAATCAAGCAATAGAGAATCTCCGCAATTTAAAGAATAGTAAAATATCTGAAGAAAGTCTCATAATTTGTTTTGAAACAAAATGAATTGAGAATTTTAATAAAAAAATCGTTTGATGGAAAATAATTATAAAACAGTCATGGACCAAGGTATAGAGTAATGAACTCGTCTCAGGTCCTTAAATTACGCTAACAGTAACTAAATTGACCTCAACCTCCGAGCATTATTTAATAACTCAATATGATATAAGAAGAATCAAATTGTTTAAAATAACAACAATGATCCATAGCACTCCTAGTATACCCATTATTCATCATAAAGCTGTCAAACTTCAAGTACCATTGTCTTGGCGCTTGCTTCAAACCATACAAGATTTTTATAAGCTTGCAAACGAGGTTGCATTATGTTTCAGCAAGAAAGATGTTATCTTGGAAGGGTTCTCCGATACAGATTTAGGTGGATGTTTGGATATAAGAAAAAGTACCACGGGATATATTTTCACTTTGGGTGGCACAGCAGTTAGTTGGATGTCTCGACTTCAAAAGAGTATTGCTATTTCAACCACAGAAGCAGAATATATGGCTATCTCTGAAGCTAGCAAGGAGATGATTTGGTTGAAGAATTTTCTTGAGGAGTTGGGCAAGAAACAGGCGGATAGTGCTTTGTATAGCGACAGTCAGAGTGCTATTCATCTCACGAAGAATCCTGTGTTTCATGCTAGGACGAAGCATATTGAGCTGAGATATCACTTTACAAGAGAGTTGATTAGCAATGGTACTTTGTCCTTGAAGAAAATCCTTGGTTCAAAGAATCCTGCAGATATGTCGACTAAGGTGGTTACTAATGAAATGTTGAAGCTTTGCAAAGCTTCAACTGGCCATCAGAACTGATTGATGAGAAGGCGATGCACTAGTTAGAGTTATTGATCGAGGTATTGGGTGTTACTAGATTTACATGATTGAAGTGAAGATGTGGCCAGACTCCAAGTGGGAGATTGTTGGGTTTGTGGAGTCTAACAGGTTTTAGAATTGGATTCTGATTTGGGTTAGAAATTCCAGAGTTGGACTATAATTAGAGTTAGAAATTTCAGAATCAGACTCTGATTTGTTTAGGCCCAGTTTCTTCTCTTATAAATATTCTCATGTAATTGTAAAATACCAACACAACACAATTGTGAGAGATCAATACAAAATTAGTGCGGCTTGTGGAGTAGGAATTTCCGAACCACGTAAATCTTTATCTTGTGTGATTGTCGTTTATTTTCTTATTTATTCGCTTTGGGTTTTGCTTTCGTTCTCAACAACGGTTCTACGAGAGTTCCAAAATAATACATTTTTTTGACTATTAGGCTTATATTTCTTAAAATTTAGTATCCGTTCTAAGATAATTTTCGGAACGAGTGGGAGTCAAACCCATAACCTAAAATAACAGAGGATACACCCTTTATCACTTTACCACTTGGGTTATCCAATCGCGCTCCCAAAATAATACATTTAAAGAAAACAGAATTAGCAAACACTCATGACTCAACCCATAAGCTAACTTAGAAAAATAGTTCCACTAGCCGATAAAATATCTGCTCAAAATTCTACTCAGGAGGTTTTAAAGGAAGTCTACACCTAACGATAGATTTTCGCTTTAGATGGAGGCTTTATTTGACAATTTTAATTAATTAAAAAATATACTTTCGTAACGATCCTATTTAATAAAATAATAATTCATAAATTAAATTAGTAATTCCAAAATTTCCTATAATTTTAATCTATTTTTCAAAACTCAATTCCATAATATCGCTTAAATGACCCTACAAATTTTTTTAATTATAACTTAAGTAATTTTTAGTATTTGATTGATAAATCTCTTTCTATCATATTCAAAGCAATACTAATACTTTCTTAGTTTCTTTCACATGTCCAAATCTAATCAAATTTTCTTCCCAATTCTTACCTTTTCCCCCCAAATCAATACCACTGAAACCCAAACGCCAAGAACAATGAGCCTTCTTGAGAGGTTGTGGGCCTAACAACCCAAGTAAACCAAGGACAATGTAATACCTTGACTAAATGCACAAATAGAACCTAACATGCACTACAAGAAAAATAGCTAAATATGATCGATTGATATAGATCGAATATAGTTAAATTCAACCGAATTCTTGTTGGTCATATTTAAGCTGGTCAAATTTAATAATACGGTAAATTCGACCGAAAAATTCGATCATATTTATGATAAATTCGACCGAATAATTCGGTATATTTAGGATAAATTCGACCAAATTTGGTTGAAATTCATATTATTAAATTCGACCGATTTTGGTCGAATTATAAATTCGACCAAAAATTTAAAAATTTTGAAAATTTCAAAATTTTGAAATTTGGCTCCTGAAATGCATCAAATTCGACCAAATTTGGTCGAATTTAGTGTACTAAATTCGACCGAATCTATTCGAATATATATGATAAATTTGACCAAATTCAGTCGAATTTAATGTACACCAGTTTTAAAAAAAAAAGAGCAGCAAAAGCTGCAATCTAATGCACAAAAAAATCACAATTCAACTTACAAAAAATAAACTAAACAATACTACAATCCTAATTCAGATTACAAAAAACAAACTAAACAAATACATAAATATTTCCAAACAAATTTACAACACTTCCAAACATGTATCAAAATCATCCAATTTACTACACTTCCAAACAAACAATTCATCCAAGCATACAAATCAGTGAATAACTAATTTAGAAAGCCTAATATCTCCAAAAATCGAACAAAGTCAAATCTTACATAGAAATTTTTCATCTCAAAATTGATTGATTTATATATGTATAGATAGAGCTCGATTTATAGAATACATTCATATATAAATCACTAAGTTTGGATGGATAGATTAAGAGATATAAATTTTAGAAAATTATAAGTATATGTATAAGTGTGTAATGAGAAAGAGGGATATGGGGTGGGGGTAGGTAGTGGGTGTGAAGGGGGGTATGTGGACGGGGGAGGCAGTGGGGGTGAGTTATGTGTATATATATATATATATATATATATATATATATATATATATATATATATATTATATATGTGTGTATTTTAAATGTATTTTAAATCCATGTGACACTAATGGGTAAATGCGAGACAGCCACGTAGATGTTGATTAAAAATTCAATTATAATGACAGCACGACTAAATTCGACGGAATTCGGTCGAAATTTCATTGAATTTATTATTTTAAAAATAGGAATAAAGGCTAAAAAAAATAAATAAAATAAAAAAAACCAATTTTTTTTTTGAGAATTTATAATCACCCACGTAGTTATACCACCAAATTTTATGATCAAAAATAGGCATTTTCCTATTTTTATTTACTTTTTTAATTTAATTTACAAACTAGTTAAAAATGGTGAAAGAATTAAAAAATGGAAAATTAGTGAAAATACGATAAGATTCATCACACAAATAGTGAGTATGACTACTTTGTTGTATATGAATTTTAAATTAAATTTTGGTTTTTTTTTCTATTTTTGTTTAATTTTTTAATTTTTTTTCCAAACTTGTTGACCGTTAAATTACCAAACCAAATTAATTTATTTTTTTATGAAATTTTGGCAATAATATTAAAAAAGATGGATCTTGACCACCATATGGTTGAGTCCCCGAGAAATATTTTTAAAAAAATTGAAACACTAAACCCTGACGAAACCCTGTTTAGGGGTTCTAGTGAAAGTACTAGTTGACCGTTAAATTACCAAACCAAATTAATTTATTTTTTTCAGAAATTTTGGAAATAACATTAAAAAGGATGGATCTGGACCTCTGTATAGTTGGGTCGTCGAGAAATATTTTTAAAAAATTGAAACACTAAACCCTGACAAAACCCTATTTAGGGGTTCTAGTTAAAAAACTAGTTCAACGCTAAATTACCAAACCAAATTAATTATTTTTTTTGAAATTTTACTAATAACATTAAAAAGGATGGAACTTGACCTCCGTATGGTTGGGTCCTCGAGAATTATTTTTTAAAAAAATCGAAATACTAAATCTTGACGAAACCCTGTTTAGGGGTTCTAGTCAAAGTACTAGTTGACCGTTAAATTACCAAACCAAATTAATTTATTTTTTTCTAAAATTTTGGTAATAACATTAAGGATGGATCTTAACCTCCGTACGGTTGGGTCATCGAGAAATATTTTTAAAAAAATTGAAACACTAAACCCTGTTTAGGGGTTGTATTCAAAGTACTAGTTGACCGTTAAATTAGCAGACCAAATTAATTTATGTTTTTTCTGAAATTTTGGAAATAACATTAAAAAGGATAGATCTTGACTTCCGTACAGTTGGGTCATCAAAAAATATTTTTAAAAAATTGAAACAATAAACCCTAATATTTTTTTTTTGTATCTAATGAGTAAAATTCAACATTCTCTTATCATATGAATATGTGTTTTGTACAAACTAAATTTATACATTTGATTAATGTCATCCTTCTATTTATAAATATATTTTCATAATGTGTACAAACATATAAATATTTAATAATTTTTTTTTCAATTTTTGAAAATAATAAATTCAACTGAATTTGGTCAGATTTATTAGATTCGACCTGATTTGGTCGAATTTAATGCGGGTAAATTCGACCATTTTTGGTCAAATTTAATATTTGACCGAATTCATATTTATAAATTCGACTGAATTTCAACCACATATGAAAAAAATTTTGGGCGACAAATTTCCCGCTCCCCACTAAATTCGACCACATTCGGTCGAATTTAGCATGTCCCAAAATATTATTTGCGGGACTTTTCCCTTCTTTTTTGGCGTGTGATAAATTCGACCGAACAAAAATAAAGGTCGAATTTAGTAGCTACTAAATTTGACCGAAAAGAAAATCGGTCGAATTTAGTACACTAAATTCGACTGATGCTAAATTCGATCGAATTCAGTCGAATTTAGCCGGTCGAATTATGTCGATCGAATACGGTCGAATTTAGTACTAAATTCGACCGTATTCGGTCGAATTTAGGCGGGTCGAATTCGTTCGATCGAATTCGATCGAATTTAACCGCTGTCTAATTTATTTGGTCATATTTAGCCTTGTTTTCTTGTAGTGATGTGCGCAAATATGTTTAATTATCAAAAAACAATGGAAAACATACAAGAACCCAATCTTTGTATTGACCACACATATGCCCATCATAAATATTATAATTAAATTCAGATTACATGAATATATAGGTACAGAGTACGTATTTTAAAAGGCCCAAGAAATCCCAGCATGCCCAATCGTTGGGAGTCACTAGTAGTTATGAGATTTCAAATGCTTCCAACAATAATTTTCCACCGTTCCTTCAACCACAATTATAGGGTGGTTATCCAGCTTTGATTTATGTGCATTCTAAACCAATACACATTATATATATATATATATATATATATATATATATATATATATATATATATATATATATAACATATTTATATCACCCACATGTGTCACCATGTACCCACGTTTTTGACTTCCTTTAATCATTTTGGACTCTAAGCTACTTAATCATTTTGGACTCTCAACTTAGGTTCGAGATATCTATCATCGATATAAAATCAACCCACAAGCCAACATATTTAGCAAATCTTGTTTTTTCCCCACTTGATGCTGCCGTCTTAGCTGTTGACGGCCTTGTTCCTGATTTTCACTTTGCTGCCTAGTGAAACCAAAACGAAAACCAAACTGTTTTCTAACTTGAGTTTCTTACACTAATCCTTTTATTCCTCAATATTCCAGTATAAAAACATTGTATAATTCACATATTAAATACAAATATTAGGACCTGCAATTTTGCCTTAATTATTCTTATTTTTCAAAACTCATCTATTATTATTATTATTATTATTATTATTATTATTATTATTATTATTATTATTATTATTATTCCCTTAAAAAAATTAATCACTAATGAACCAAATTTATATACACAATTTATACACACATGTACACCACCAGCAACATCGGTGCCGTATCCCTTTCTCTCCTAATATCTCATCTTTTCCCTCCTTCTCACCCGGTCTCATCCTCTCTCCCTCAAGGTATATTTCTCTCTTTCTCCCTCTCCTTTTTCTCTCCTTTTGTCTTTCTTTCACTGTCGCTATCACTCACTTTTCATCTCACTTCCCTTTGTCTATCTTCCCCCTCTTTTTTCCTCCATTTCTCCTTTGCTCCATCTCCCCTCTCTTATATTCTTCTTTCTCTCTTCTTCCGCTTTCTCTTCTCCTTGCGCTTGCTTTAGCCTATACCACCATCGACGACAACCACTACTATTGTGGAACAAAATCTAGGTTATGGAATTGCGGTTAGGATTTGTGTATAATTAATGCTTTGGCTCGTGAGGTTCGTGCTTTAATGGCTTCTTCTGTGTTCGAGACTAAGCGGTCCTCATAGAATGCCTACATATCTCTATATTGCTAGAGAATCAAGCCAAAAAATGTAGTTCTGAGATGAGTGATCTATCCCTTTATATAGGCTTGAGAAGCCTTAGAATTAGAGTAGGGTTCAGAGACTTGGTGGGCAAGTCATCGCCTTAGATGTATTCTAGAAGCTTCCATGTAGGAAGCATATTCCTAATAGGTTTAGTTGTCTTTGAGGGCAAGCCTCATTCTTGGACTCAACCAAGGAGTCGGTGCCATTCGTGGACTTGATTCTAAATCATCTTCTGTTTTATGGATCAGGCCCATGTCAGAAAACAAGCTTATACCGGGCATCCCCGGTTTGGGCTGTTCCTTGGGCTTAATCATTAATTACGAATTTAATGCCCAACTTGGGTTTTGGGCCTCATTAATGGGCCAATCAATGTAACATTAAATATGTCTTTAGGGATTTTTTTTCACCTACATCATTTGCCCCTCAACTTCTGGGAAAACGTATTAAGTTTTCGTAGAAGTTAAGTTCATATCGGCCTTTCTCGGGTATTATCTTATTGTAAAGCATGGTGCGACCTACGCATTCACAATTATTATAACTAAAGTTATTTTTCAAAGTAAATACTTACGAAAGTTAAACATTCCTTGGCCTCTCAAACCCTTTTTTTTGGGACTTTCGGGCCTTTCGAGAATAGGATTAGTGCCATATTGAGCTCGTAAACAATAATTCAAGTGCAATTCGTGCATAGGATCATTTTGCATAAGTTTATTATTTATCAATTACCCTCAACTTACCTAAGTTGCATGGGGTTAATATCAGGTGGTCGCTGCTCATAAGCCTAAATAAAGGCTAGTTATTAAGTAAAAGACGCTAATTCTACCCTAATCGGGGCTAATCAACCCTAAACGGGGCTATATAAACCTTAACTAAGGCCGACTAATTTTCTCTTGAGGTGATAATTACTAGGATAACCCTCTACAACCTTAGGATAGGTTAATTTTTGAGCGGAGACCCTTAAATGTCGATAATTAAGGTTAATCACCCATAACTACGATTAGTGAAACCCTAACCTTAAATTTTGAAGTCAAGCTCATATCACAGAGATTATTATAATCTCTTTGATGGAAAAATAATCACGTACAAATACCCATTTTTGAGTGTTCTAGACGAGAAATACAGTTCCTTGGACCTTATTTTCAAACAAGACCTAGTTTTCAAACAAGGTGACACCCGAACCTCAAATTTTGAAGTTGGGCTCATATGATAAAGATTCTTATAATCTCATTAATGGAAGAAGATTCACCTGAACATACGTACTTTCGAACGTTTTGGAGGTGAAATACCACCCCCGGCTCCTTTAACCTTGATTCCAAACAAGACCATGTTTTCAAACAAGGTGACACTTTTTTTTGAAATTTCAAGAGACAAGTGGGGCATCTATATGGGTTGTACAGGACCTTAAAATGTCCTTGATTCTCAAGTTTCATAATCATCGAACAATTTTTTAACGCTCGCGGACAGATTGAAGTTCAGTAAGGGGGTCCTTATTTTCAAAAAAGAAACCAACTTCACCCCCAGGGGGTTCTGCTCGAGATTCCTGTTCGGCCTCATGGGGGGGGGGTTCCTTGTGGGAATTTTTTTTCGGCTGGGACCCACCCTTGACTGATTTTTCAATTTTTTTTGGGTCCAGAGTGGACTTTTTGACTTTGACTTTGACTTTTTGACCAAAACCAAAAACTTGTCTTGGGTTCATTCCCTTGATTTTAGAGTATGTTTGCCATGGCTTGGTTGGTTTTGTGAACCTTGATTTCAAATAGCATGTTTTTAGCTTTCGTGACCTTTAGGGACTTATCTCGTTTGTCGAATCCTTGGTTTTAAACCATGAATCCATTCATGGTTGTCGTTTATCGCCAACCCCTCATTCTAAGATGCAGAATTTGTGATTAAGTTATTTTGTTCTTGCCCCCCTTGTTTCACACGGAGGAGGTTTTACTTCTTAGTTGTTCGTTCGGGGAGTTTTCTTACTCCTTAACACTTGACTTCAAGTCTAGGATACCTTGGTTGGTTTTAAATCCTTGATTTTGATTCTAGGATTCCAACCTTCTTCTTAAGTTCATAAGTTCATATGACCTTGCTTTGGTTTGAATTTTGTCGAAGAAGTACGGTACGCACAAAATTATCCGTAACTTTTGACTCGTTACTCCGACAGAGACCCACGATATATCAAATCGAAGGTTTTTCAAAGCTCTAGGTCCTGCAAATATGTTTTATCCACTTTTCTCCACTTTCCACCCTAAAAATCATCTTTTAGGGCACTTTTTGAGCAAAAATAGTTTTTTCATGGGTATTTCTAGTGTCTGTGCGTATGTTTGAGAGACCATCAAGGCTTTAACCCATTTGCTGAATCCTTGATTCGAGACCTCGAATTTAAATGACTAGCTCGATTGGAGACCTACAGCTTTGTTGGCCATCAAGGCTTAGATTTTGTGTTGGGATTTAAATTTAAAGACTTTAAGTGTGGAATTACAAAGGACCTCGTATAGAGGAGACCTTCGATCAATGCATATCTCAATGCTCTCACTGATAGTTTCCATGCCTTGATGGTATTATCAGGGAGCCAACCAATTTCAAGATAAGCTTTAGTAGGGTCTATCCAACAACTTCCTACATGAATTGGTGCCACTAACTTTGAATCGATGGTGGGGGTCTTCAAGACCTGGAAGTAAACACTCCCTAAATAATTCTCTACCTCAGAAGAAGCGAACTTAGATAGGGCATCGACCTTGATATTCTTCTCTCTTATAAGGTGCTCAATATAGCACTCATCAAATTGAGTCGTCACAACTTTCACGATCTCGAGTACTTTGCCATAGTTTCCCTCTTGGCTTCAAATTCACCATTTACTTGGGAGACTACCAATCTTGAATCTCTATTGACTTTAAGGTTCTTGACCCTCAGGGTTGGCCAAGCCTAAACCGGCTATCAAGAATTCAAACTCTACTTCATTGTTCGTAGTCAAAAAATCTAACCTCAAAGCATACTCGATTATAAACCCATCAGGCTCTACAAGACTAGGCCTGTACCACTAGATTTTGTTTTTGATGCCCCACCAAAATAAAGAATCCAATATTCTTTTAGGGTCATGTTTTCATCTTCATTCTTGTTTTATGGTTCTAATGCTCTCTTGGGTTACTACCTCTTGCCCTCGACTTCTTGGTTGTTAATGGCACGTTCAACCGCGAAGTCAGCTAAGGCTTGGGCTTTGATGGCCGTCCTTGGATTATACTTGATATCAATTTATCCTAACTTGATTGCCCACTTGATGAGCTTACCACTGGTTTTCAGGCCATGGAGTATGTTCCTCAATGGCTGGTCGACCAGGACTTCAATCTTATGTATCCGGAAGTATGGTCTTAACTTTCTCGAGGCTGTTACCAATTCTAATATAAGCTTTTCAACGATGGAGTAGCTTAACAAGGCACTTTGGCTTTGCCCTTCATGGGTCTCCTCGGCTGAGGCTTAGTGTGGAACCAGGTCATCATGAATTGCTCAGAGATATAGATACAAGTTTCAAAGTTAGGTGCCAAACCTTCTTGATTTTCTTAGACATAGTTTAAGATTTTTTTTTTGCCTTGGGTTATCATCTACCTGGAGTTCTCTTGGAACCCTTACTTGGCTTCATGGCTTTCATGGCTTGTCTCAACCCTTTATTTTGACTTCAGGGTTTTCAACTCTTTCTTTATTCTTTATTTTCCTTCATCTTAAGTAAAGGATCCAAGATTTGATTCCTCAAGTTATGTTCCAGACACTTTGAACCCTTGAAGTAAGGGCATGTTTGTAGTTCTTGAATTTATTGAATAGCTTGATTGTGTTCCTTGATTATGACTTCAAGTTTCACATCTTGCGCTTATGTTTAAACCTAGAGTTTTAGCACGACCTTTCTTGGCTTAGTTAGCCGTCATTGTTGTTTTGTCTTGGTTCCACCTTTATTTTTTATTTTTAGTGATCCTAGGTCAAGGACTCAAGGTTCATTTTCCTTGGATCCAAGATATATCTTTCCCCTTGTTGATTTGCTTGATTTGCATATTCCTTGAACCTAGGGTTCGCCTTGTTGATATACGTGATTTGCATGACTTTCTTGACCTCCACGGGCTACTTCCTTCAATCTTGTATGACTTTGATTGCTACATGTGGCTTTTTATCAGCTTATCTCTTACCCTGGGTCCTTCAGGGACTTAAACTCTTATTTGGTTGTGCTGTAACCTATCTCCTGACCCTTTGGGGTTTTTATTTATATGTATTTGTTTGTTTTCATTCGTGTATTCTTTTATTTTCGGTACTTGGTCAT
The DNA here is from genome assembly GCA_036435485.1 of Saposhnikovia divaricata. NCBI lineage: Eukaryota > Viridiplantae > Streptophyta > Magnoliopsida > Apiales > Apiaceae > Saposhnikovia > Saposhnikovia divaricata. The sequence continues at coordinate 93,153,219 of CM071594.1, forward strand.
CTTAGACTTACACTCATCAGGTGCTTGGCACATAAATATAATCACAGAATATGGAATGAAAACAAACCTGCATTAATACTTGAAAAGGGTTCAACCCTTACATAGAATACTACTGTCCTACTCGGAGCAACTTGCTCTGCAATGGTTTCATCGAACCTTATTTCTACTTCTACCAGATAAATACGAATCTAAGTCCTATTAAGCTAGTTTGAACCCATCGGGGCTTTGCAAGAATAGGCGTGCATTGCTTGATTTTGTTTTTGATGCTCCATTAAAATAGAGCACCCACTACTCCTTCTAGTTTCCTCATTCTTATTCTAAAGTTCACATCCTTCTTGTGGGGCTATCTCCTACCCCCGACTTCTTTGTTGCCAATGGTACATTAAACCACGAAGTCAGTTGATTTCTTAGCCTTAATGGCTATCCAAGGCTTATGTGTGATGACCTTTACTGGCCTTTATTGGTGTTCGTTTTCACTAAGGACATCCATGGCCTCAATCAGAAGGACCTCCCCCCGACTCCATCGGGTCTTAACACGGCTACATAACAGCTCCTAGCCATTTTTTGGTCACCTTTTTGTTCTCCTACACCATTCCTGGTTGGAACTTGATCTTCATGTGATAGGTTGAGGCCACAGCCTTAAAAGCGTGAAGTCCAGTCCTCCCAAGGATGGCATTGTAAGTAAAAGATGCTTTGATAACCAAAAAGTTCAGTATCTGTGTGGCCTCTACTGGCTTATGTCCGATCATGACGGGCAACTGAAAAGCTCCCTCAACTTTAGACTCTACTCCGTTGAATCCATATATAGGCATGTTAGATGGGTTCAACTGAGAGTCGTTGTATCCAATCTTCACGAATGCATCATGGAACAAAATGTCCACTGAATGTCCATTGTCTATCAAGACTCACTTCACCTCTGAATTTCCAATCATGGGTGTTATGACCAGTGGGTCATCGTGGGGGAACTTCACCCCTTCAAGGTTTGAATCATCAAATCTGATTGATACCTTGGTTCTTGCACGATTTGGTGCCTTTACAACAATATGCATCACCTCTCGGGCATAAGCCTTCCGAGAGTTCCTAGTTCCCAGCCGCAATCAAGCCTCTTGAGATCATGTTGATTACTTGCCCTCGGGGCTGTGGTTTTCGATTTTGATCGTCATCCATTTTATCATAATCTCTTCTTTGATTACCATGATCTTCACCCTTAGTGAAGTGGTTGAGCTTCCCTCTACGGATTAAGAACTTGATCTGATCCTTGAGTTTCTTGCAATCATCAGTGTCATGCCCCACATCCTTGTGGAATCTATAATACTGATTTTGTTTTCTCTTTGAGGGATCACCCCTAAGTGACTTCGGTCATCGAAAATTCTTATCTTTTTCAATGTCTAACAGGATTTGACTTCTGGGAGTGTTCAACCTTGCATGCTCGACAACTTTGGTCCTAGAGCAGAGTTGGAGTCCATGCTAGTTCGGGGATACTTGACCCTAGAATCATACTCCTGGCCTGTTTTCCGCTTCTTAGAGTTATCACCATTCCTGGTGTTTCCTGTTGTTGTTTCCTTCATTAGGCTATCCTCAGCTTTCATATATTTACTTGCCCTTTGTTGGAGCTCAGTCATGCTCTCGGGAGGGGGGTTGCTTGGCCAATGACATCTTGAAGAAAATATTCGAAGTTCCATTCTGTAAGGCTACCATGGCCACTTTGTTTTCCAAATCAGTAATGTTGAGTGTCTCCTTGGTGAATCGCTTGAGGTAATCTTTAAGATTCTCAGTCTTCCATTGTATTATAGTTATGAGGGATGTAGAATCCTTCAGTGCTTAACTCCTTGAAAGAGCCAATAGAATTCGGAGGTAGGCGACTATACCAACGCTGCACCATGCTTGCTAGGGTTTGGGGGAGCTCCCTACACTTGAGAGTGTCACTAATAGGCTACAACAACAGTGTGCTTAAGAACGTCCTAACGTGATTTGCAGGATCACCCGTTCCATCATAAGCCTTAATGGTAGGCATCTTAAACTTCCTGGAGATTTGAGCGTTCATCACCTCCTCGGTGAATTGTAGTGTAGATCATCAGGATTTCCAAGCTGTATTAAATCTTTGGGATCACCCTTGGGGACTTCTACCCTTGTAGTCCCATAATAAGTGGATTTTATATCCATTTGGAATGCTTCGTATCGGCTTGAATTGATGACTTGAACTCAAGTATGTGGTGTTTTTGATGTGTTTTTAGTGAATTTGTACAGGAATAAGAGTCGGATGTGGGATGATGTTTTCCATGCTTAAATGGTGGGTTTTGAGCTTAAAGAATAACAGTACATCAAATTGCGAGAGAGCCGGAAGAAATGGAATGAAAATCAGAGTTAAAACGAAGAAAATAGAGCCAAAACAGCAAAATCAGCGCATGAACAGTAACGGACGCGCATGAACAGTAACGGACGAGCATGAACAGTAGCAGTCATTGGGTGAAAAATCAGCCAGAATTTCTGATTTTGTTTTGGTCATATCTTGAGTTCTACAAGTCCGTTTTGGACGATTCAACTGCCCACCCGAATATAACGGAATTTTCTATCATTCTAAGGTGGTCCGGAGTCCATAATTATTGAAGAGAATTTTCCTTCAAAATAGAATCAACAGAAATTGCCAGAATTCAATTCTAAACAGGAAATTGCCACAATTCCTACTTCTAATCAGTATGGTAATTACCCTGGGCGGCTGGTATTTTCCAGAATTAGTCTTGAGCATGGAATTTGCAAATCTTATCCCGTTTAAAGATGGAAATTGCCGGTCTTCTATTCCAACTCTAATACGGTAATTGCTTAATGGAGAGGCAACTTGGGGCTATAAATACACATCCAAGGGGACATAATCAAGACACCACTACACCACCAGAGATCATACACTTACAACACATCTACACGAGTTGAAGACTTTTGGATAGCACGAAAAGGCTACGAAGGCCAATTTCACATCTTGTATATTAGGCGTTAGCTTTTGGATGCTATTCCGGATTTGTCTTCTTAACTTTGTTACTCTATATTCTATTCATCTATTCATTCTTGATTCTTTGTTTTATATCATGGTTTCATTAAATCCCATGATGACGAAAGGTTTGATTATGAACTAATCGTTGTCATGGGATTTTAACGGATTTGTCTATGTAGCTTAGTAGTTTGCATGCTTTAAAGATTTATGTGTGATGAATTCTTGATATCCTTGTATGGTTGAGATTCATGTATTTAGATGCGTCGCGAACATCTAATTTGTTAATCTCTTGCTAAACGAGAGTGGATCTTGAGATTTAGAACTTGCCATGCTAGCATAGGATAGGTTGATATTATTATCATGATTTGTGGCATACATAGAGATATGATGCTACCCTATGTGATCTAAGTGGATAACTTATGCTTCAACCTTTATTTTTTCAAATTCTATAGAGATATAGGGTCTAAGCATAATTGGTGTCTACCCATCTTCTATCTCTTTTGTGGATGTATGAGTAGTTTGGTACTAGTATACCGAGAGGTAGCTTTTACTTGTTTCGTGTTGTCCGATCAGATATCAAAACCCATCACATGTATTAATTAAAGGCATCATCTCTAAGTGAAGTAGATAATGAAGTTAGGATCCCATGTTTTCTCTTGAAGAAGTAATTAGATTTAAATTCTCATTAGTTAAGTAATTCTTAGTTTTATTAATTTGTTTCTTAGTTAATTATAGTTAATTAAAATCTTGTTATTTGTCTTAGCAGTGCATAATAACCATACATTGTTGCATAGGTACAAAACTGAATTAAAACCATAACCAGATCTATGTGGGAACGAACTCAACTTTATTTTATATTACTTGTGACCACGTACGCTTGCGTGATTTTGTTTTAACATCCCACCTCTTGGGACCTCGGTCCTTCTCTCTCTCTCTTCGAAGGTCTTTCCAGGTCAACAAAGGAAATCTCTCCTCCTGACCTCGGAGGGGGTCGATTCTGATTCTATCTTTGATGCTCTCCTTCTATATCGTCTTTCAGCTTTTGGATCTCGACCTCATGAGCCTTGATTCTCTCAACGGCTGTTAGAGGGGGTCCATTATGGATTCATCAAGTACGCCTTATAGGCTCCTTGCTTAGATGTTGTCTCCTCGGGGCTCGGTCTCGATCTTCCTCCTTAGAGGAGGATTCATCAGTGTAGGGGTCAGAGTAGTCATAGTACCCTTGTCCATGATCAGGGACTAAAGCTCTAATATAGGGAGGATAGAACGGCTCATGTATTTGAAGGGCATGACTGCTTAGTCCAGGGTCCCTTTGATATGAGGGATGGTTGGGCAGTCCATATATTGGATTCGTTCTTGCTGCAGGGAGCATGATGGTGGAGATCTGGGCTCCTTGGAGCGGTGGACGATTGGCGAGAGGAGATACCACCACCTGAAGAGGGTTGGTCTTCTGCCTTGGGTGGACGACCATTGGTAGAGTTCTCTAAGTATAGGGAGTCGTCCCTGTAGGTTGAGAAACTTAAGTTTAAGTGATCGCCCTTGTTGACGGGGGTACGGACCCCTGTTTAGCAAGACGGCGCCAAATGTTGTGGAACAAAATCTAGGTTATGGAATTGCGGCTAGGGTTTGTGTATAATTAATGCTAGGGTTCGTGAGCTTCGTACTTTAATGGCTAGTTCTGCGTTCCAGACTAAGTGATCCTCAAAGAATGCCTACATATCTTTGTATTGCTAGAGAATCAAGCCAAAAAACATAGTTCTAAGATTAGGGGTCTAGCTCTTTATATAGGTTTGAGAAGCCTTAGAATTAGAGTAGGGTTTGGAGACTTGGTTGGCAAGTCATCATCTTGGATTTATTCTAGAAGCTTCCATGTAGGAAGCAGATTCCTAATAGGTTTAGTTGTCTTGGAGGGCAAGCCTCATTCTTGGACTCAACCAAGGAGTCGATGCAATTCATGGGCTTGATTCTAAATCGTCTTCTGTTCCATGGATCAGCCCATGTTAGAAAACAAGCTTATATCGGGCATCCCTGTTTTGGGTTGTTCCTTGGGCATAATCATTAATTACGAATTTAATGCCCTACTAGGATTTCAGGCCACATTAATGGGCCAATTTTCAGCCACATCAACCACCGAATGGTTACACCCATTAGGCCATTACCAATAATAACAATTGTAAATTAAAGCCCCATGTAAACCCTAATTTTCAAATTCCCAATGAGTAACACTTAAAACAATATAAAATTATGCATACGATAATACAATTATTATTATTATTATTATTATTATTATTATTATTATTATTATTATTATTATTATTATTATTATTATTATGGCTCTTTCTCCAACAAGAACCTTCATTTTCTTTAAATTCTAAACATTCAATTAATATATATATGTATTTCACCCACCCCATTTCTTTGTAGAATCCATAGCACGTTTAATCACATTCATACACTTTAATATTTTTAAAGAAGAGCAAATAAAAGAGCAAAATGTTGATATTACTTCTTGATCGTGAACTGACACTACAAGAAATCTGGCAATAGACGACACGTATCAGAAAACACCCATGGAAAAAAGTGTTGCCCGAAATGATCACACAACTAGTATTTTTCCTACTCGAAAAATTATTGTCTAATCCTAAATTCACACAATGGCCCAAAACCTGGGGTGTTGTGTAAATGCATAAGTATTTTTAGATTAGATAAGTGTTTTTTAGGTCTGTTGTCTAGGTAGCAGTCATACAATATGTTATCCATAGTGTTATGTGACAGTGCACCAACACACAACATTTTTTAGAAATATTATGTGAATGAAGCATAGACAATACTTCGTAAACAGTATTGTTAGAATGAGACAAGTGGTTTCCAATGTGGTATTGTGTAATGATATTTAACACAAGTGCTTTATATAGTGTTGTATGAACTTAATCCAACACAAAACTGGTTCTGGCCTATTGTGTGTTTCAACTCATACAAGTGTCCTCTATTTAAAACTATTGTCTAATGAACTGTACATGAAAAAAAATATATATTTAAAAGATGATTAACCTACCAAATTGGCATCCAACAAATCAACAAAGGCCAAATAGAAGAGAACAAACTAACCAACAATCTATCAAGAGTTAAAGTTACAAATTAAAGAGCACAAATTAATTTATTACATTACAAAAGTTGTATTAGTTCATCAACATCATCTCGAATGTAACTAGTAGGCATGTCTTCCTCATCAACATCCGTAAAACTGGGCATAAAAAAGTCATTCTCTAGTTCTGCTTTTACAGATGCCTCATTTTCATACTCATTGTCTTCATAGTAATTTTTCTCCGGTAACTTCAAGACAACGAACCATGATTTATCAAGAGGATCATCAATGTAACAAACTTGTTTAACATGTTTTGCCAATACAAATGGATCATCTAAAAAGCCCAACCTATTCAAATTTATTAATGTATATCCGAAGTCGTCTACCTTCGTGCCTGTGTTCATATTTACCCACTTACAATGAAAAATAGGGACCCTAAGGTAATTATAGTCCAACTCCCATATACTTGTTATAACTCCGTAATATGTATGTCATGTGTGCTCAATGTTTTTATCCTTACCATGCACAACCATTGTATCGGCTTCTACACACACCCCACTGCACTGAACCTGACGCATGTCATCAAGTTCCCTGGTACTAAAGGTAACCCCATCCACTCTGTATCCGCTGAATGTAGGAACATCTTTGTTGGGTTCGTCTGCGATCCATATTATCTCATTTGATAACTCTTTTTTGTCTTCCAAATTTGAAGCAATCTGAAAAAAATAAACAAGTTGTAAAATGATTCATGTGAGCTAGGGAGTTGTAAAAAAATCAAAAAACTATTATTAAACTCACATAATACCTTTTCTTTAAACCATTTAGGGAATGTCTCATTTTGCTTGTTCTTTAGCCACATTTCATAATTTTCATGTTCCGGATATTTGGTCATTAAAAATGCCATATGTTCACTGGAGTCATTAAAAATGACATAAGAAATGCATGCAAATAAAGAAAATAAAGAAATTAAATTCATGGCTTACTTGAAAAATGGTCTAACTGCATTAGTATTCTGGAGAACACACAAATGTGCTACGTGCAAATCAGTCCTACTCGGGGTTATTATGGTTGCACTCGATAATTGCCTGCAAATGGCATCCTTAGTATGTCTACCAATTTTCGGTACCCCGATAGTTGTTCCTTCGTCATGGTCCACCAAACATTCCATCGCCTCTTCTGCTATATAGGCCTCCGCAATACAACCTTCTGCACGAGCCTGATTCTTTATATATCCCTTGAATGTCTTCATGTATCTCTCAAAAGGATACATCCCCCTAAGAAAAATTGGTCCACAGAGCTCAACTTCTCGTACAAGACGCACCGATATATGAAACATTAGATCAAACAAGGAAGGGGGAAGTATTTTTCAAGCTGGCATAAAGTAATTACCAATTCCGATTGCATTTTCTCCAACTTATCAGGCTCAATAACTTTACTACAAATTGCCTTAAAGAAGAAGCAGAACCTGATAATTTTGTTCCTGACTCTTTTTTGCAATGACGACCGAATTGCAATTGGGAGCAAATGATGCAATATCATATGGCAGTCATGAGATTTCATTCCAGTAAGTCTAAGAGTTTCCATTGAAACTAGACTCCTAACATTAGAACAAAAACCATCAGGCAACTTCATGTTAAGAAAGGAAGAGCAGACAACCTTTTTTTCGGAATGAGTCAAATTCCAAGATGCTAATGGTAACTTCTCTTTTTTCCCTGGAGTTTTTGGCCTCAACTCGGTTTTTATTCCCATTTCAGCCATGTCAATACTGACAGATTCTTTGTCTTTTGTTTTCTTTGGTATATTAAGCATGGTGCCAAGTAAAGCTTCGCATATATTTTTCTCAATGTGCATCACATCGAGAACATGTCTAACCAGTAGAAACTTCCAGTACTCAAGCTCAAAGAATATAGATACCTTTTTCCAAATAGGTCGAACATCACCTTTCTTTAATCGAGGTTGGAATTGTGTCTTACCGTAGACATGGCCCTTCAGATGTTGTACTCTTTGAAGCACCTCCTCTCCGGTTAGGGGAATTGGAGCAGTTTCCTCTTCCACGGTGTTATCAAAATCTTGTTTCTGTCGGCGATATGGATGATGACGGGGCAGCCACCTCCGATGCCTCATGACCACACACTTACGACAATTAACTAGCCTTGTAGCTTGTGTGTTACCAATGCATACAGGACACCCGTTATAACCCTTGATAATGTTGCCCGACAAATTGCCATAGGCTGGATAATCGCTGATTGTCCATAACAAAATGCCTCTAAGCAAAAAATACTCCTTCTTGTATGCGTCGTACACTTGTTTCCCATGCCACAACTTTTTTAAATCTTCCATGAGTGGTTGAAGGAACACATCGATATCATTGCCGGGCTGAGTTGGTCCAGATATTATCAAACATAGCATAATATATTTCCTCTTCATAGAAAGCCATGGTGGAAGATTGTAAATTGTCAACAAAACTGGACAACATGAGTAATCAACATTTATGCTATAGAATGGATTAAATCCATCAGACGATAAAGCTAACCGGAGGTTTCTAGGATCCGAAGAAAACTCAAGCTACTTAGCGTCAACTTCCTTCCATGTCTTTGCATCTGCAGGATGTCTCATTTTACCATCCTTCAATCTCTCCGTGTCATGCCAAATCAACTCCTTGGTTGTTTTAGTTGAACTGAACAAATTCCTCAAACGTGGTATTAACGGAAAATACCAGAGAACCTTGGCAGGAACCCCTTCCAATTCATCCCCATATTTATTCAACTTCCATCTAGAGGCCTCACAAATGCGGCACCTGGTCGCATCTTCATCTCTATCTCCACGGTATATTAAACAATCATTTGGGCAAACGTGTATTTTTTCATACTCCATTCCCAAAGCACACAAGCTTTTTTTAGCTACACTGAAAGAAGAAGGGAAGTTGTTGCCTTTTGGAAGCATAGACCCAACCAAAAGAAGAATTTCTGAGAAGCCAGAATAAAAGATTTGATATTTTGCTTTCAAGTTATATAATTTTACTAAAGCCTTCATCTTTGTAAATTCTTCGCATCCCGGATAGAGGGGTTCATGTTCAGATTGTATATGGTTAAATACATCCGAGGAATCTAAGGAAACGTCATCTGCATTGTCATCGGTATCACCAGCATTCTCTACTTTTATCGGGTTTTGATCTACAGATTGTGAAGAACTAGAAGTATCTTCAGCGGCATGCTGACTTTCTCCCGTACTTACCTCCCCGTGCCAAATCCAACACGTGTAGCTCTGATCGATGCCATTCTGAAAAAGATGGCCCCTCACAATTCGAGCTTTCCATGATTAACTATGTGCATATTTTACACAAGGGCAACTGATTTTATTTCCATCTTGTCCATTCTCCAATGCAAACATCAACAATTCGTCCACTCCTCTTTGGAACTCTTTTGTTCTTCTGTCAGCATTCATCCAAGACTTGTCCATCTTTTTAAAAAAAAACAAATGTAATCAGCACATAGTAACACTAACAAACACAATTTCAAACACTAACACATACATATAGTTTAGCTGGACATTTGAAGTCAGTCAAGGGAGACAGAGTTGGAATATAATAGACTAATTTCTCAGACAAACACAATTTCAAACTAACACTAACACAATTTCTCAGATCTCCAAATACAAGTATGAACCCTAATTTCAATCTTTTGAAACAAATTTCATCAAAAATACCTTAATGGAGATGTCAATGGAGCTCGTTGAAACAACAAAGATGGAGCTGCTTCAAAACTACGAAGATGAGATGCAAGGACGGAGGTGTCGCAGTGTAGTGGAGTGAAGATGGTATAGAGGTGGAGCACAGAGGACAGAGGTGCACAGAACACAGGTGGACGGAGGAGGACAGAGGTGGAGGTGAATTGACGGAAGAGCACGAAGGAGGTGTTTGAAAAGTGGGTGTAAAACTGAATTTAAGATGTTCAGACAAAGATCATGATGACATTAATGTGTCATTTTGTCCAGCTAAATTATTTTTAATAACTTTTAAAAATATAAATGTTTGATCATATATAAAATTAAACTCATTTTCCTAATCGATTTAAATATAATTAATATTTTATATTAAAATATAAAATATTTTATATTAAAAATACCGGTACCTGTTATTTTTTTTAATATTTTATATTAACATACCGGACAATGGATCTTTGACACCGTACGGCCCGGGCTTCGAAATCCCGGTACGAGAATATGGATACATTTAAGAGGGGCGTCGTCTTGTTTAGGGGTTAACGGTCAAACCTGCGTTTGACCGTACATTCACCTGGTCAACGGTACCTTTTATTTTTTTTAATATTTTATATTAACATACCGGACAATGGATCTTTGACACTGTTGGGCCCGGGCTTCGAAATCCCGGTTCGAGAATATGGATACAGTTAAGAGGGGCGTAGTCCTGTTTAGGGGTTAACGGTCAAACCTGCGTTTGACCGTACATTCACCTGGTCAACGGTACCTTTTATTTTTTTAATATTTTATATTAACATACCGGACAATGGATCTTTGACACCGTACGGCCCTGGCTTCTAAATCCCGGTTCGAGAATATGGATACATTTAGGAGGGGCGTAGTCTTGTTTAGGGGTTAACGGTCAAACCTGCGTTTGACCGTACATTCACCTGGTCAACGGTGCCTTTTATTTTTTTAATATTTTATATTAACATACCGGACAATTGATCTTTGACACCGTACGGCCCGGGCTTCGAAATCCCAGTTCGAGAATATGGATACAGTTAAGAGGGGCATAGTCCTCTTTAGGGGTTAACGGACAAACCTGCGTTTGACCGTACATTCACCTGGTCAACGGTACCTTTTATTTTTTTTAATATTTTATACTAACATACCGGACAATGGATCTTTGACACCGTACGGCCCGGGCTTTGAAATCCCGGTTCGAGAATATGGATACAGTTAAGAGGGGCGTAGTCCTGTTTAGGGGTTAACGGTCAAACCTGCGTTTGACCGTACATTCACGTGGTCAACGTTACCTTTTATTTTTTTAATATTTTATATTAACATACCGGACAATGGATCTTTGACACCGTAGGGCCCGGGCTTCGAAATCCCGGTTCGAGAATATGGATACAGTTAAGAGGGGCGTAGTCCTGTTTAGGGGTTAACGGTCAAACCTGCGTTTGACCGTACATTCACCTGGTCAACGGTACCTTTTATTTTTTTAATATTTTATATTAACATACCGGACAATGGATCTTTGACACCGTACGACCCGGGCTTCTAAATCCCGGTTCGAGAATATGGATACATTTAGGAGGGGCGTAGTCCTGTTTAGGGGTTAACGGTCAAACCTGCGTTTGGCCGTACATTCACCTGGTCAACGGTGCCTTTTATTTCTTTAATATTTTATATTAACATACCGGACAATTGAACTTTGACACCGTACGGCCCGGGCTTCGAAATCCCAGTTCGAGAATATGGATACAGTTAAGAGGGGCATAGTCCTGTTTAGGGGTTAACGGTCAAACCTGCGTTTGACCGTACATTTACCTGGTCAACGGTACCTTTTATTTTTTTTAATATTTTATACTAACATACCGGACAATGGATCTTTGACACCGTACGGCCCGGGCTTTGAAATCCCGGTTCGAGAATATGGATACAGTTAAGAGGGGCGTAGTCCTGTTTAGGGGTTAACGGTCAAACCTGCGTTTGACCGTACATTCACGTGGTCAACGTTACCTTTTATTTTTTAATATTTTATATTAACATACCGGACAATGGATCTTTGACACCGTAGGGCCCGGGCTTCGAAATCCCGGTTCGGGAATATGGATACAGTTAAGAGGGGCGTAGTCCTGTTTAGGGGTTAACGGTCAAACCTGCGTTTGACCGTACATTCACCTGGTCAACGGTACCTTTTATTTTTTTTAATATTTTAAATTAACATACCGGACAATGGATCTTTGACATCGTACGGCCCGGGCTTCGAAATCCCAGTTCGAGAATATAGATACAGTTAAGAGGGGGGTAGTCCTGTTTTTCGGTTAACGGTCAAACCGGCGTTTGACCGTACATTCACCCGGTCAACGGTACCTGTTATTTTTTTTTTATTTTAAATTAACATACCGGACAATGGATCTTTGACACCGTACGGCCCGGGCTTTAAAATCCCGGTTCGAGAATATGGATACAGTTAAGAGGGGCGTAGTCCTGTTTAGGGGTTAACGGTCAAACCTGCGTTTGACCGTACATTCACATGGTCAACGGTACCTTTTATTTTTTTCATATTTTATATTAACATACCGGACAATGGATCTTTGAGACCGTAGGACCCGGGCTTCGAAATCCCGGTTCGAGAATATGGATACAGTTAAGAGGGGCGTAGTCCTGTTTAGGGGTTAACGGTCAAACCTGCGTTTGACCGTACATTCACCTGGTCAACGGTACCTTTTATTTTTTTAATATTTTATATTAAAATACCGGATAATGGATCTTTGACACCGTACGGCCCGGGCTTCGAAATCCTGGTTCGAGAATATGGATACAGTTAAGAGGGGGGTAGTCCTGTTTTTGGGTTAACGGTCAAACCTGCGTTTGACCGTACATTCACCCGGTCAACGGTACCTGTTATTTTTTTTTTATTTTAAATTAACATACCGGACAATGGATCTTTGACACCGTACGGCCCGGGCTTTGAAATCCCGGTTCGAGAATATGGATACAGTTAAGAGGGGCGTAGTCCTGTTTAGGGGTTAACGGTCAAACCTGCGTTTGACCGTACATTCACATGGTCAACGGTACCTTTTATTTTTTTCATATTTTATATTAACATACCGGACAATGGATCTTTGAGACCGTAGGGCCCGGGCTTCGAAATCCCGGTTCGAGAATAAGGATACAGTTAAGAGGGGCGTAGTCCTGTTTAGGGGTTAACGGTCAAACCTGCGTTTGACCGTACATTCACCTGGTCAACGGTACCTTTTATTTTTTTAATATTTTATATTAACATACCGGACAATGGATCTTTGACACCGTACGGCCCGGGCTTCTAAATCCCTGTTCGAGAATATGGATACATTTAGGAGGGGCGTAGTCCTGTTTAGGGGTTAACGGTCAAACCTGCGTTTGACCGTACATTCACCTGGTCAACGGTGTCTTTTATTTTTTTAATATTTTATATTAACATACCGGACAATTGATCTTTGACACCGTACGGTCCGGGCTTCGAAATCCCAGTTCGAGAATATGGATACAGTTAAGAGGGGCATAGTCCTGTTTAGGGGTTAACGGTCAAACCTGCGTTTGACCGTACATTCACCTGGTCAACGGTACCTTTTATTTTTTTTAATATTTTATACTAACATACCGGACAATGGATCTTTGACACCGTACGGCCCGGGCTTTGAAATCCCGGTTCGAGAATATGGATAGAGTTAAGAGGGGCGTAGTCCTGTTTAGGGGTTAACGGTCAAACCTGCGTTTGACCGTACATTCACGTGGTCAACGTTACCTTTTATTTTTTTTAATATTTTATATTAACATACCGGACAATGGATCTTTGACACCGTAGGGCCCGGGCTTCGAAATCCCGGTTCGAGAATATGGATACAGTTAAGAGGGGCGTAGTCCTGTTTAGGGGTTAACGGTCAAACCTGCGTTTGACCGTACATTCACCTGGTCAACGGTACCTTTTATTTTTTTAATATTTTATATTAACATACCGGACAATGGATCTTTGACACCGTACGACCCGGGCTTCTAAATCCCGGTTCGAGAATATGGATACATTTAGGAGGGGCGTAGTCCTGTTTAGGGGTTAACGGTCAAACCTGCGTTTGGCCGTACATTCACCTGGTCAACGGTGCCTTTTATTTTTTTAATATTTTATATTAACATACCGGACAATTGATCTTTGACACCGTACGGCCCGGGCTTCGAAATCCCAGTTCGAGAATATGGATACAGTTAAGAGGGGCATAGTCCTGTTTAGGGGTTAACGGTCAAACCTGCGTTTGACCGTACATTTACCTGGTCAACGGTACCTTTTATTTTTTTTAATATTTTATACTAACATACCGGACAATGGATCTTTGACACCGTACGGCCCGGGCTTTGAAATCCCGGTTCGAGAATATGGATACAGTTAAGAGGGGCGTAGTCCTGTTTAGGGGTTAACGGTCAAACTTGCGTTTGACCGTACATTCACGTGGTCAACGTTACCTTTTATTTTTTTAATATTTTATATTAACATACCGGACAATGGATCATTGACACCGTAGGGCCCGGGCTTCGAAATCCCGGTTCGAGAATATGGATACAGTTAAGAGGGGCGTAGTCCTGTTTAGGGGTTAACGGTCAAACCTGCGTTTGACCGTACATTCACCTGGTCAACGGTACCTTTTATTTTTTTTAATATTTTAAATTAACATACCGGACAATGGATCTTTGACATCGTACGGCCCGGGCTTCGAAATCCCAGTTCGAGAATATAGATACAGTTAAGAGGGGGGTAGTCCTGTTTTTGGGTTAAAGGTCAAACCTGCGTTTGACCGTACATTCACCCCGGTCAACGGTACCTGTTATTTTTTTTATTTTAAATTAACATACCGGACAATGGATCTTTGACACCGTACGGCCCGGGCTTTGAAATCCCGGTTCGAGAATATGGATACAGTTAAGAGGGGCGTAGTCCTGTTTAGGGGTTAACGGTCAAACCTGCGTTTGACCGTACATTCACATGGTCAACGGTACCTTTTATTTTTTTCATATTTTATATTAACCCTAAATGTAACCCCTAAATCCTGAATTATCTTTGTTAATATACCTTATGAACAAAAACTTTCTTTTGCGCATTGTTTTTCTCTTAATATTTTTTCACTGCGTGCAATATAAATCCTCATCCGTTGACAGCTACAAAACCTTGAACAATTTGATTGATTGTGAAGTTATCATCAAGTACAACATATTCCTAACAATCTCCCCCAATTTATACTTGATGGCAATAAAGCATAAATTCAGGACCTTGATGATAACAAAACATTCCTAAAGATATATAAAGAACAATACATAAATTGTATTAAGCTACAAAAATTAAAAACTGAAAGTTTGAGAAATTTACAGAGAAGTGCTCCTCTAGACTGAGCAGATTAGGACTGTTTCTTTCCTCTTGTTGGCATCACCCTTGATTTTCCTTCCTTGGCAGAGTTGGACTCAATCTGTATTTGGAGTTGCCTATAGAAGGCATCTCCTTCATCTACCTTTGGATTTAACTTCTGTTGTAGCCATCTCATGTATTGAGAACTAGCCTTTGGTAGTTGGTCTTCTAACCTGAAGAATCTCCTGTTACCATCTTCATCCCTGAACTCCATCATCCAGAAAGGTTGGAGGTGGATTTTCTGTCCATTGTATGGGATCTTCATTTTCCTTGGTAGACTTGATGGTGAGTTCCAATCCCTCCTTATTTGTTCTATTTTGTCCAGTATCTCCCCTTTTGCTATCTTGGAGAACCCTGTGTATCTCTTGATTGCAGAGAACACTTTGGTTAAGGTATGATAATTTTCTCCAAGAACCCTTTGTAGTGGCCATGTCCTTTCCGTTCCTCCCTTGTATACAAAGACCAATCTTTCAGGCAAATGTTTATATTTGTCAATTCCTCTTACTTCTGACAATTCATCCAGATAAAGATTCATGTCAGAGTATTCTTCAATATCTGCCTGATAGATAAAATCATCCTTGTTTTCCAAGATTGGCTGCCTGACAATTGCAGGTACCCTAGCAACTTGAATTGGTTCCTTTGAAGGTTGCTTCCTTGGTTTCCTTTTCTTCTGTGTAGGCTTCTGTTGAGGCTTCAGCAAGAATGAAGGAACCTCAATGGAGTCAAGATTCATTTTTTATTAACCCTAAATGTAACCCCTAAATCCTGAATTATCTTTGCTAATATACCTTATGAACAAAAACTTTCTTTTGCGCATTGTTTTTCTCTTAATATTTTTTCACTGCGTGCAATATGCATTCCTAATTCTCTTACATTTTTTTGGGATTTTTTGAAACATTTTTGATATTTACTTAAATTTTCGAAAACAATAAAAAACCAAAGTCTATTAAAATTCTATCAAATTTGACATTTAATATAAATATTTTGTATAAACTAAATTTTAACATGTACTTAGTGATTTTCTTGTATTTTGGATTATTTAAATATATATATATATATATATATATACACATATATTTAATAATTAAATTTTTAGAATATATAAAACATAAATTTGACCCAAAACGGTTGAATTTACAAATTCAACCAAAACCAGTCAAATTTATAAATTCAACCAAATTCAGTTGAATACATCTTTAAAGCATTGGCAAGAATTGGCGGCAAAATTCCCGCTTAAACAATAAATATGACCAGAACTAAATATGACCATATTTGGTCGAATATATAAATTCAACCAAATTCGGTTGAATACACCTTTGAAGCATTTGGCAAGAATTGGCGGCAAAATTTCCCCCTAAGCACTAAATACGACGGGAACTAAATAAAACTGGATTTGGTCAAATTTAGTTCTTTAAAAAAAATTTCCCCAGGCGGGAAGTTTCATTGGTTTTTTGGCGGGCTTCAATTTCGACGGAATGATTATTTAGTCGTATTTAAGGTTAAAAACGACCGACCAAAAACGATCGGCATTAAAATCGACCAAATTCGGTCGAATTTAGTTTTGACTGGATAAGAACTAAAGCTAACTTTAAGTTCAACAAAATTCGGTTGAATTTAAGGCCGGTCATTTTTGTTCAGTCGTTTTTAGCCGGGTAGTCTTGTACTGGTCGATACGCTCTAGAGGTCCCATCCTGTATTCCAGCAAGTTGCCCTTGTTGTGGGATTGAGAGATACTCTGCGTGACATAATTTGGTAGAACTTGCCCTATAGTCTGGTGGTTAGCCTCATCGGGGAGTAAGGATCCGTTCATGCATTTGGAATAAGTCATGGATGTCCCTACAACTAAATATATGAGGAAGGAGCTGGTAGTAGTTGATGTTAGCTCCGATAGATAGGGCTAATGTTGTATCCGTGAAGTCCTCGGAGTTAGTTGGGCCTTGGGGTCATTAAACTAGACTTCATCGCATGGGCTCTTCCAAATGGGCTTCGTAGACGGTTGGTTCGACCATGTTTTGTAGTGAGCCTGGGCTTGCTAGTAAGAGACCTACTTCTATCAGACTTAGGTTTCTTGCTCTCCAAGAACTACGTGAGGCTAGATCCTCTATAAATATATAGAGGTACGTAGGCACATTAAAGGGGTTAGACGTTGAGAGCACTGAGAGACCACCGACACCTCTTTAATCTCAACCACCGACAAACACACAAACTACCGTTCTTCGGTCACTTTTATGGAGAACAATCGCCATCGTAGATCTTGATTCCGGCTTGTAACCTCAAACTTTGTTATCACAAATTCCTCCGTTAACAAATTCGCGCAAGAAGGAGGGGCCGAAAAGGATCTTCATCTAGGAGGAAAGATGTCTGCTAATCGTGATGATGGTTTGTATGAGGATGATGCAAGCCTCTACTCTGATGGGTTCGAAAGAGAGGAACCATATGTTCCGGAGGTTGTACCCAACCCTACCCATGTGCCTGTGGGACGACCGCCGGTGTTGATAAGTAACACGGACCTCATGGCGGAGTTGCACCGCATGAGAAACTATATGAAAGAGTTTGACGCTAGGTTAAGGATTGTGTAGTCCAGAAAGTCCAGATATACTCCGTGTGGGAGAGGGACTCGACGGGTAGGCAGCATACCTATCGGAGGTTCTAGGGCAAGAATTGGAATAGAAGACGGACAAGCTGAGGCTGGAAGGCATGCACAAGTTACCAAACGCAGGTTGGACTTCGGAAAAAATGAACCAATTGTGGAGTTTCCTGATGAGAGTCAGCAGAACCAAGATATGCAACGACCGTCTCAAGTACCGCCTGCTCAGGTTGGCGTGCCAACCAAGTTGGTCGACCAATTGGACATGCAAGTGCAGGAGAAAAGTTTTCTAAGCTGATGAACCGTGCGGATATGAAGTTGAAAAGGGGTGAGGTGAGAGAGTTTCTAGTTGATTTAGATAAGACAATGGAACATGCTGAGGGTAGGACAAATGTTACTGCAGCTGAAGAAGGTAGAGAAGTATATGATGGGGAGAATAATGCGAGAGGAGGATTTCGTGGAAGGGGTTTTTACACTGATCACTCCACCAGTTCCTCCTGCTAATACTGTTGCGATAGAGAATCCAAGTGCCGCGGCAACATCACCAATCATCGTCACCCCGATTGCACCAACGAACACAACTTTGCTAACTCCATTCGTCATGACCCAGACTCCACCAATCATAAGCACCCAACCTTCAATATTTGTTACATTTGGTGCACCTACACTTCCAATCGTAAGTGGATTTTAGATGCCAAGTCACCCATCTCATATTCAGAATATTCCGGGGATAGGAGATGTTAATGTGAATGACATAAGGAAGTTGTTGGCTCATTTTGAGGGGGGAAGTGTTGGTTTGGCTACGCAGGTTACATCACATTTTACTGCGGCGATACGAGATGCTTTTCTTCCGATCGGATATCGGAACACAAATACTGATCTTCGGTTCCACGAAAATTCTCATCCCAAAGAGTTTTTGGGGCATTTCAACAAAGAGATGGACATTTATCAGGTACCAAGTTTAGCAAGGTGTCACTTGTTAGCAGCAACATTCAAAGATAGTACTCGGCAGTGGTTTTAGAAATTGGGTAGTGAGGTGATCACTTCGTGGGAGCAGATGCAGGTTATGTTTTTGACTCAATTTCAGGCGACAGTTAAATATGCCCCCATTGTGACTTCTTTGGCTAATATCAAATAGGGAGAAGAAGAAAATTTGAATGCTAATTTTAAAAGATTTAGTGCCGAGGCAGCAGGAGTTCGAGGTGCAACGGACGAAACTTTAAAGAACTTTTTAATTGCTGGGCTATGGGTTGTACTGATTTCTGGAAGAAGATGGTAGAGCAGTCATTGGCTGATAACAAGAAGAGTGAATTACAGGGTAGCTCGAAAGGGAGAAACAAAAGGAAGTCACTGAGTCCTGATCGTAGAGGTCGGGGAAAGAGTCCTAATCGTGTGAATGCGATAGGTGATAGAAGGAGGTGGGAACCTCCATCTAATTATGACAAGGCAAGCACTCAGCTCACAGTGTCAACTGAACATATTTTTGAGGTGACAAAGGATAGGGGGTTGTACCGAAGGCCAACTCCGCTAAATGCCTACCAGAGTAAGGACAAAAGTAAATATTATGAGTATCATCAGTCAACAGGTCATAATACTTCGGATTGTCACCAACTCAGGGAGGAAATAGAGTTCTTGATTAAGGAAGGATATCTTACTGAATGGGTGAAGAAATACAGAACAAATCATCCTATTGAAAGAAGAGGGTTGGGGAAAGCTACAAGTGTTGAAAAGGAAAAGGTGGAGGGAATGAAGTTTGTAAGGGAAGGTAGTATTCGAATAATTATGGGTGGACCTCATATTGCAGGTGACAGTAATAAGGCCATGGAACGATATACGAATGAAGTTAAACTATGCCCATGACTAATGTGAATCGCTTGGATCAGCGACCCCCAAAGTTGTTTCGGGGTGAGTCGGCGGATATAACGTTTACTGAAGAGGATGCAAAACGGGTTCATCATCCTCATAATGATGCACTGGTAGTCGCTATAGGTATTGGCACAATGAATGTGCATCGGGTGTTTGTGGACAACGGGAGCTCTATGAACATTTTGTACTATGATACTAACAAGAAGATGGGATTCCCAGACAGTGACATGAAACTGGAAAATATTTACATCTATGGCTTTGGTGGAGAGTCCATTAGAGTGAAGGGAACTATTAGATTACCTGTGACACTTGGGAGTGGTGTACTTTCTGCCACTCAAATTGTGGATTTCATGGTTATCTATCAGGAATCGTCCAATAACGCTTAAATTGGGAGGCCGTTGTTGAAGGAAATGAGGGTAGTAACTTCGATCTATCATTTATCGATGAAATTTCAAACTCCAGGTGGAGTGGGTTGTGTTCGAGGGTGTCAATATGATTCCAGAGATTGTTACAACAAGTCGGTAAAAGGATTCCGTAAGAATAAAGGCATGGATGTTCATGAGGTTGCCGAGGAAGATGAAGAGCCGAGGAAGGAGAAGAATTCGGTGAATACCTTGTGTATTGTGCAATTTCCAGAGGATGAGGAGGTTGGAAAGGTGGAAAAAGAAAATGTGTCTATAAAACAGGTGGTTGAGTGTGAAACGTTCGAGAACGAAATGATCGAGTACGAAACGTCCAAAATGCCTCTTGTGGGCAAAAAAGCATTGATATGGATAGATAAGGGGAAGTCAGTTGTAAAAGAGTTGTATCCGATCATTGAGTTGGGAGATGGATTAGATAATAACCGCAAATCTGATGTGGGTGCAGAGTCTGTGGAAAGTGACAAGGGTGATGCTTCTGAAGTACGTGACTTTGATTTAGATCCTAGGATGCCTACATTAGTTGAAAGGACAGGTCCTGCAGAGGATACTATTTCGATTAAGGTTGATGCAGATTTTCCAAATAGAGAGTTTAAGATAGGGTCGCAGTTGGTGTAACACCCTCAGATCCGGGATCAGGGATCTGGTCATTACGACCTCAATATCCATCCACAAAAACAATATAAATGAGATTACGACCTTGTGACCCAAAACAACAACACACCCGTTATAGTCCCAGAGATGAAATCAGAGTAACAACCAATTTTATTAATCACAAGTTTGAATTCTTACAACCAAAAGAATTTTCGTTAACTATAACATGCTCTTTGCCATCCATTAACATATGCCAAATAAATAATTACATTAGCTACTCGAAAGCTAATATCAAGCCTACCAATAGCTTCTTACTCAGCACTAAATCCTCTGACTAGCTTGCACCGATTTCGCCTTGTGCGGGCCATCCGGTCTAGCTGTTGTTGTGATATAGTAGATAAAGCAAGGGTGAACAATAACCCACCAATAATAATATAACTGAACAGTGACTATATATAACAGTTCTGAAATATCGAAAAGACCATATGCCATGCATTAACGAACATGATGCCAATATAAAGTAAAGGATGAAGTTACAAGGTAACTCAAAAATATACTTCTGTGGAAATATCTGCTATGTCAAAGATAAGCAAAATAGCATCATTTATCATAAAAGAGGAACTTGTAGAAAATATTGCAATTCCAAATTCAATCACTTTTTCACCTGCTAACACCGATAGTATTGCAGAAAATTTCCAACATTTGAAAGGTGAACTAATACTGGAGCATTGACGCGCCAGGAGACATAACATTCACGATGATCAGTCGCAGGTTATGCTCCCCATCTCTTGTTCTCTACATGTAGAAGGAAGCAGCGACGGATTTACTTGTCTACCACCCTCTGGAACCCCCCGGCCAACGGTTGGGCCATTGCTGGACCGGCGCCACTCGGCCACTTACGCGGCTCCAAGTTCGTATAACATCCATAACTCTGAAACATAAAGTTCGTCCCCTTTCCCCAAGTATAATACTTGTTGATAAAACTCCACAAAGTAGTCGTATCTAGTTGGAAAGGAAAATTGATAAATATTTCCCAAGCTGCTGCTTGTGAATGGATACCAACTTGTTCCAACACTCTTACCCCTCGAATGATGAGTGGGTACACAAGATTCAATGAATAATAGCACTCAAGTTGCGAGTGAAAAGAATAGTTTCAAAGAATTTATGATCGGTTAGTCAACAAGATAAATAACATTTCTCAAGTAAGGTTCCCTTATAATCTTAGAGATAGAATTGAATAAAGAATAGAGTTTCTGAGAACCTTCCTTCATAAAATAATATTAATAATTAGACTCTGGAATAACTTACATAAGATTCGAAGGTCGAAGATAATATTCGAATGAAATAAATCATTTTTAATCGAGTCAGAAGAATTAAATAAATATTCCAAAGAATATTTATTAAGTCAAAAATATTGAAGGAATAATCCTAATATAAAATATTACTCAGAATAATCCTCGAATAAATATTCACAAATAATATTCATTAAATATTTAATGAATATTAAAATAAATAGTACTTAATAAATAAAGCTCGAATGAATATCCGAAATAATATTCACTCAATAAATAGTGAATATTCGAACTAATAATACTTATTGAAGAAATAATTATCAAATGAATATTCAAATAATATTCATCGAATAAATAATGAACAAATGAATATTTGAAATGATATTCCAAATGAATATTCGAAATAATATTCGATAACTGAGTTGACTTTAAATGAATATTGAAGATAATATTCATTGAATAAATAAAGTACAAGTGAATATTTAAAATAATATTCATTAATTAAATAATGGAAAATATTTACTTAAATATTTTTCTCCGAAATAATCACGATATATCAAGAAATATTGACTCCCGGTCTATGTTCGAAGAATGGGATTCATATGCCCTTCTCTAAGGGTCTTATCAATATCCGGCTTATAACTGATATATTTTCTATCTAGCTTATAAGCCAACAATAATTTAGGGAATAAGTATAGGAATATGAATTGAAAATAGGCATGCATGCAATGGCATATGTATAACAACAGTTATATATATATTATCACAACAACAGTTCCAAGTATTGGAAACTTGCCTGGTAATCCTGTAGGGGTCGTGTGCCTCGGGTCAATCCGGTGATCTATAAAGAGTCACAATATCCGAGGTTAAACACTTAATACTTTTAAAGGCTAAGTATAAACTCAACTTAAGTCGAAACACGTTTTCGAGTCTCGTTATGCACCTTCTAGTGTAAATTTTATTAACTTCGTTAGGATCCGACATCCGCTCGTTATCAAGGCATGTCATCACACTTACACTTGGTATATACTTAAGTCGTATAAGTTCTAAAGTCGATCGTTTGCGAACCAAGATTATATCTCGAGTTTTATCGCCCGTTTTCTAAGTGGTTATTCCAAAGTTATACCAAGTATCCATTTTAGGGGTTCGTTCGCATTTAACCTCGACTCGAACATTTTTATAAAATCGAAAAACGATCCGAATGACATGTGGTTTCCTTTCACACCTTCCTTATGGCCTCTAATATTTAATTACCAAGATTCGTCACCGAATTACACATTTTATCGAGGTCCAATCTAAACTAGGAACTCGTACTTATGATTTCAAACGACTTTTACGAATTTAACCATAATTCCTAAACCGTAAATCCGTTTCACATGATCTTTATATCAAAACGAAGCTTATAACATAATCTATCTTACAATGTCAGGATATGAAGCTGGACAGGGAGTTATAGCTACTGTCAAACATGATTTCTTAACAAAATTTCGGCATTACGACGGCTATAAATCGAGCATTTCTAAATTCGTAACATCAAAACCAAGCCACACGGGGCATATATCCTACCTATACACATGTTATTCATCTCAACAAGTCCAGAAATATTACACTTCACCATCATGTGCATCATTTTACTTAAATCACTAAACCACTAACTAATCATGCTTATAACATCACCATAATCATAACTAAGTTAAAATCCATCAAGAACATGCATAATCTCAAAGTAAGGGCTAGGGTTACATGAGTTCCAAACCTTCCTTGGTGTGTGTAAGACCTTACTAAGCCTTGAATAATCCTTGTACAACCTTAACCAAGCTTAGATCATTCAAGAAATCAAGAAAAACAAAGTTAGTTTCTTGAAAGTTACTATTCACAATAAAATTGTAAAAACCATAGAAAATCGAAAAATAAGGGTTTGGCTCTCAAATTTTTACCACATCTTGGCCTCTTCATAAGGTTTGTTTTGAGTCCTAGTTCATCAAATTTGAAGCTTCCTAGCTAGGGTTTTGAGCCCCCTTTTTCCGCTAGACAGAAACTGTCAAGAACAGGGCAGTTTGGTTTCTTCAACTTGGGGAAGGTATTTGACTAGGCTACACTCCTTTGTTGGCCATGAAATTTTGAAAGAATCTTACACATGGAGTTAAGAAGCTATGGTTAAAATTTGGTGATTTTAGAATGGGTAGAAGTGGAGATATGAATTTTTATTTGTGCTTGGTTCAAGCTGGGCAGTTTTGAAGAAATGGAGAGAATGGAGTTTTGCCTTGGTTGCTTTGATCTTATCTTGCATAATACACCTTATCTTGATAATATTAGCTAAAGTGACTTTAATAAAGTGATTTGGTCATGCATTGCATCATCTTGAGCGATGTGTTTGATTCTTGTGGTGGAAGGATGTCATCCTTGCTAACTAGCTTGGTTAGCTTCCAATGATGCTAGTTTCTTTGTAACTAGCTTGGTTACATGATCTTATCCACTATCACATGCATGCACCTTGGTTCTCTGCTTGTTTCTTTGTCCGGTTATTGCTCAATTCATTGATCGTTCGAAGAAATACCTCGAAGATTTCTAGTTAGGGTTTTACCGGAAACCGTTTTAATATTTATACTATCATTCTCAATTCTCTTTAATAATTCTTGAATCCATATTCCTTAAATCTTTTCAATAATCCCTTAAGTCTTTCAGTGTCCAGGGAAATCTCGGGGAAAACAAAAGTGCTATTTTTCAGAATCCGATAAATTTTACATACACTTTTTTCCTCTTGGATCATTAATACGAACTCAGAAATCCGTTCCGGATACTTCTATATAGTGTCGTCTAATAATATTCATATTTCCACCAAAAACACTATTCATCACTTATTCTCTCTTTATTCCTTATAATTAGAAAAATGTCCTTGCGCTTTTCCGATCGTTCCTTAACCCTTTTTACGGAACCACTGGACTTATACTAGATATCG
The DNA here is from genome assembly GCA_036435485.1 of Saposhnikovia divaricata. Classification (NCBI taxonomy): domain Eukaryota; kingdom Viridiplantae; phylum Streptophyta; class Magnoliopsida; order Apiales; family Apiaceae; genus Saposhnikovia; species Saposhnikovia divaricata. Next base: position 93,178,149 of record CM071594.1, read on the forward strand.
ATTTGGATGACATGAGACTACTTCCTCTGTTTGTATGTCATATCCTACTTTCTTGACGATAGATTATTCTTACCTAAGTTGTCAACCCATTGCATTCTTCATGACATATAAATATTGGAATCCATATCCATTCCATAATAAAAGTTTTAATTCCTACCAAAAATCGGGGTTCTTACAGTCTACCTTCCTTAAAAGGATTCCGTCCCGGAATCAGGTAGGAAATAAAGAGTCGTTTGTCTGTCGTTTTGCCTTTCATCTTCCAGGTCAATTCTTAGTCGTTCTACCCTTTCTCAGCACATCTACTGGTGCTACAATACATACTTTATCCTTTTTCCATCAAATTTACTATCCGGGTTATGCTATTACTCGGTCCTATTCCTTATTGATACTTGCAGTGATATTGGTATCACTATCGCATTGCGAATTTGGAGTTAACCTCCCTCACACTATGCATTTCCTGATCGCTTTAATCTTCGCAATCTCGATCAATATAGAGAGGTGGAGAGATTTATTGGGAGATCAGTATGATCAATGAACATTTGTTATATTGCATAGTTAATATAGAAGGGGGCCAGCCTTTAGTACTTTACAAGGAATTAAACAAGTTATGGTATTCCACTTAGACTTCTATCACACAAACAGATAGTCACGTATCAGTACCTCCCCTCCTTAAAGGGTGCTCTCCCAAATTCAAAAAGAAAATGAATAAGAGAGAAGAAAAGAAAAGAGTTTCAAAGAATTATAGAAGGTTTCCATGATTGCAAAATATCATACTTAGAATTGACCTCTGAACTATAGAGGTTCATCAGAGAAGAAGAAAAATCGTATTCGTATCAAATACTACTTTATCGAAATCTCACGTGTCAACATGTCCTCACTGCTCCGTCCATCATTCTATGGACCTAAACTTTTGATTAATCTTTGCAACGCTCACTTTAGAAAATTACCTTTCAGGTTAAACCTTAGATTTCTCGTTTGACATCATTGTTACTGACATTCTACGCCACGCTACTAGCTCTTTCGTATCCATAATACTAACATTATCAGGTTATCATCCTGAGAGTTTGTTAAGGACCTATTCATTGATCCATTAAAAACATTCCTTGCTTCATGTTCCCTAATTTCTTTCCCAATCTTTTCTTTATCAATCACATCCTTCTTACACTACGCCATAGATAGCCTTTGGCAACACTTCAAAACTGTTGCCAAAGGCCCAAAAACTGTTGTCGTAGCCTAAAAAATATCTACGACAACACTTTTCGGGTGTTAGCTTTTTCGATGTTGGCGTAGGGTCAATAGCAACACTTTTACACCTACAGCAACATGATAAAATGTGTTGCCGTAGGATACACATTTGGTGTAAATGGCCACTGACACGTGGCAGGACCCACTGACACGTGGATGGACCCACTGACACGTGGCAGGACCCACTGACACATGGCGAGGCCCACCTAAGTTTTTGGCAATACTTTCTTGGAACATATGGCAACACCAAATTAAACTATTACAACATTTTTTAATAAATCTTATAGCTATGGCAACACTTTGTTATAGCTATTGCAACACCTTTGCAATGGAAAATTAAGAATACACTTCTGATAAATACAATTTCCAGTACAACACACTTCTGATTAAAAAATAAAACCTGTTTTTCCATTTCACAATTGTCAACTCCAAAATAAAACAATAGAACTACATTACATCAGTACAAAATGAAATAAATATCAACTTCCTAGTGAATCACCCATATTGCAAATGTTATAATGTATTAGACACAAATCCGGATAATACTAAGAAACCAAAAGATCATAAACAGCTGCTCCAACATCCCATCAGAACCTCAGATTCTAACACTCCTTTGGTTCCCCAGAAAGCTCCAGCTGCTCCTAGAGGAGAATAAGCAGCTATCTTTATCCCTTACAACGGAGTCAAGTTGCAAATGTTATAATGTACTAGACACAAATCCGGATAATACTAAGAAACCAAAAGATCATAAACAGTTGCTCCAACATCCCATCAGAACCTCAGATTCTAACACTCCTTTGGTTCCCCAGAAAGCTCCAGCTGCTCCTAGAGGAGAATAAGCAGCTATCTTTATCCCTTGCAACGGAGTCAAGAGAATCATCGTTAAGCACTTAGTTGACAGGTGAGAAGTTATCTAGAAGGTGCACATAAGCTGCAAATCACAAATGGTTGCATATATTAACCTTTGCACAAGACAAGATTAAAAGTTCCCTTTGCACAAGACAAGATTAACCTTTTGAATATTAATTAACTAAATCCTAGCACTTGTTTCGTTTTTCAATAAGTTAGCCACATATAAGTCTCAATTCAATTTATTTTTATGGCATATAACGGCATTTGTATTTAAAATTTAGAATCCTTTCAAACCAGGTCAAATATCTTACTAATTTGAAGATTAAAAAAAGGAATAAAACTTGGAACCACCATAAATTTTTTCAAAGTTCCAAAACAGAAATTATTTACACCTCTCATTTGATGACAAAAAACTATCACATAAAAAAATCTCACACTTTCAAAACAGCTCAGCTATTTATACTATATATAAATAAAAAACATTAGAATCCAAATATTTTAATTAATAACCAAAATCAAATGAGTTATGGACACAGGACTAACATGTTTTGCTGATTAACAATAGCATATAAAGACAGGTGTAAAGATGCTACAACAGATTAGAGAATTTTGTAAGAAAATTGAAAAGAATATAAAATAAAATACATGTGTGCCTAATAAGGCCGCTCATCAGTTTATCATCTGGCATCGACCAACGATATTTGTAAAATCTTCAAGGCTTAGCTACACAGGGAAAAAAATCAACATATGAACTATTTAAGTGGAAAATATGTTGCAGAAAGATTTATTATTAATTACTGATTCTAAAATAGACAAAGATATTCTAAACAGGGTCAGATCTACAGAGGGGGAATGTCTTGACCTCACCTTTTTTAAAATATGTATGTTCATTCTTTTTAACTTCAGAAATTCTCTATATGCAATTCTGGGTTGTTGATTTTAGACTCTAAAACAAACTGCATAAATTTTATTATGAACTTGAGAATATCGAAAGAAGAAATATGTACAAACGGAGAGAAGCTTTAGGAACTACATTGTATTAGTTCTTAAATCACTTACTTCTTACTACAACTAGGATGCTCTATTTATAGAGCTTTCAACTGCAGAAATCACAATGAAAAACAGAAAGAAAAAACACACTAGCATGGCATACAGGTGAGACCACGTGAATGAAGTAGTGGAGGTGAATGGAGTTCATGTGTGCATGAACGTGGTGGCAACTTAAGAGAACATGTGAACACCATCTATGTTTGAGTGGAGTATGACAGATTTGCAGGCACATGTTTTGACACCACCAGAGCAACACAACAAACTAACGTCCATGACTTGAACAACAACAGATGCTAGCCCACTACTTGGTTGTTGCCACATGCTTCAGAAAAGTTACAGATTATTTTACAACAATCTCCCCCTTAAACTGTAGCTTGTCTGACCAAATCTCTTACTCCTAATAAGTTCCTCATTCTCTCGAACTTAACCATTGACAAAGATTTTGTTAGTGTGTCATCTCGCTGGAACTCTCCACTCACATGCTTCAGAATGATCTCGCCACGTTCCACACACTCCCTAATAAAATGATATCGAATGTCGATATGTTTGCTTCTTCCGTGGAACACTGCGTTCTTTTCCAAATCAATAGCCGACCTGTTGTCCAAGTATAGCACCGCTGGACCCATAATGATGCACCCATGTGCCAAGCCTCCAACCATGTGCTGCATTTTATTCTAACACAAACAAACTTACTTCTAATACTAAGTTTAGATTAATAAAGTTCCAACAATCTCCCACTTAATCTAAACTTGACATCAAATCCGATTTTCTTTAAAACTTTTGTACCCCTCTGGCACTTCACATGCATATTTGCTCGTATGGCACGTCGACACCTGTGCCACGTCGACACCTGCGCGCCCGTCTGGCACGACTTCCTGCGCGCCCACTGGCACGTTCCTGTTCCCGTCCGGCAATTCACACTTGCCCGGGGTTTGGTGTGCACACAGCACACTCTCCATCTCCCTTTCGGAAGGATCATCACAGCCCGTATGGCTTCCATCCTGTCTATACTCACGACAAGGTTCAACACGCCCACATGGCGTTCCCTCGGGAATCACTATCCCCAGTCACTATCAGGTGATTAAATCACAATCTAATCACTACCCTGACATCTCACGAGTCGATTTAGGCAACATGATGAAAAATCAACAATTACCCCCCAGCAAAATTCAATCCCGAAAAATGCCTTCAATGGAAACTCGACCTCGTGAACCTGTGACTTCATCAGCCCGTTTGGCTCTCATCCCGCCTGCACTCAGACAAGACTTAACTCTCATCCTGCCTGCACTCAGACAAGTTCAACTCATCAGCCCGTATGGCTTTCTTCTTGCCTCCACTTTGACAAAGATCAATTTCATCGGCCCGTATGGCTATCAAACTTCACATTCAGCAACGCCAAGTTGCTTTCTTCATCTGCGCCACTTGCGCCACTAGCATTATCTGGTTCAGGTCCTGAATCAGAACCATTTTGCTGGCCACTTCAAAGTAATCATTCCTCTAGACCTCTGCACAACCACAGTAACCAAAACAATAAACCCATACGGATCCCTCACTATAACCATCTTCACTCTGATTGAAAAACACCATACTATATGCACCCTCAAGATTAATGCACGGTCTAGACTCCAGATTTTTCAGAGGCAGCATGACTACAGCCCTCCTGACTGCATCTGCAACCAACCACCATGAGTGATACAATAACCTATACAACCTTCTCCACCTCTTGACTGCTTCCTCGCCGCTCATCCAATCTTCCTCGTCACTACTACACAACTACGATGTTGTCCCAATAGCTCTTCTTCCATCATCGTTAACATTATCAATCTTCTCAAAACCACACAGCTCAAGAAAATTAATGCCTCCCACCAATTTGCCGACTCTTTCCTGGAAGGTCGCATTACTCAACTTGTTGATCATTGTCCTTATGGGCCTGTTTGAGAAATCGTAAGCATTCTCTCATTTGTTCTGCTTTTGTAGCAGGCCTGATGGGCAACATGGTCTTCTTCTCCTCCATAGGCGCAGCAGGCTTTGTAGGTTTAGGATCTTCTAGTGGCAATCCAAGCTTGCGTCTTCTTTCAGCCTTGTCTTCTTCCAGTTTTTTTTTTTTTCTCTAGCCCTTTTCTCTTCTTCTTGCGAGCTCTCTCCTTGAGTTCTTGAGCTTTTATTTTTATTTCCTCAGGAGTCAAAGAAGGCTTAGAAGCCTTAGATTTGCTGCTGATAGGTACCAATGGCATCTCATCTATGTTGGAGTCATTCTCATGTTCAACTATCCACTCAGTAGCTACCTCGAGGCTACTGTTACCAGAGTAATGAAGTGCACGAGTTGCCTTTGCTTTTGAAAATCCCATCGACTCAAGATTCTCAAGAAACTTCTGATTAACTTCTGGAACAATCATTTCTTCGGTTTGGTCACCACTAGCAGTACCATCACCAGGATCCACCATATCCACATCCGACTTCTTCGAAACCTCTAAAGCAATCTGCTTCGCAGACTCCAAAGTCTTATCTACAAACTCATTATGTCCAGTCCTCTTCGTATGCAAATCACTCTCGGTTTTAGAGCGACAAGGTTTGGCACAAGAAGCGCAAAGGAGATTGAGAACTGGTTCAGTAGATTCAGAGAAATTAGAGTGATTAGTAAGTTCGGCATGTTGTTGAGCTTCTTCTACGGATTTCAATAACACTACGCAGTCTCCGCACTGGAGTGATACGCCCGCCATTGTAATCCCCTCGCCTTCATTTCATCCTCCAATTACATAAAACCTATTGTCCAAGTAACATCCAGCACAAAGTTTCCTCCTCCGGTTCATCTTTGGAAGAGGCTCCCATGATCGAGTGCCAGGATTATATTTCTCAGCAGTATCATAAACTTCGGTGTTCGCCATGATCCCAATTCCCCCAGCTCCAGATGACAAGACCTTCAATTTCCCTACCAGAAATTAGTAGATGAGTCCCTGCACAAAAAGAACTCCTTATCTCCTGACGAGAAGCATATATCTGCTGGTAGAACTGGAAGGCGTCACTTAACAACAGAGCCAACAACCTTTTATTAATAAGGCCTATTTTCCAATACTCTGAACGAGGAAACCTAGCCATAACTGAATCCTCTAGGTCATAACTGAGTGAAGGCATATAAGAATAATCTGCATCCTGAGATTTTTCACTCAATGAACCATTTATAGTGATCTCACCGCAAGAAGATTCTAGACCATGTAGATCTGTTCTACCACCAGTGCTATAAATTCTTGCCTTATTCCGTGAACTACCAAAAGTTATCTGGTAGCCATTTCTTGAATGAACATCAATCCCACCACCTAACTTACTCAAATGATAACCATCTTTCCTCAGACCATATTCTTCTTGTAACCAGGCCCTAGACCCACTTCTTCAACCTCCATAACAGCATATGTTTCCTGCAAACAGCTTATGCCCAAGAGCTGGACAAATTGCTTCGCATATCTGCAACCACTTCTTCCCAGAAGGACGACTTCCAACTATTCTAGAACTAAGCATCAGTCAGTGGTTCAGCCTCGGTATCCCTCTCTCGTAGGGGTGACCAATCTTCTGTTTTTTTTTTCTTATCTGCAATAACTGCCAGCCTCCTTTGCAATATGGAAGAACAGCTACTGCACCTCAAACTACTACCTCTGCTAGGTAAACAAGTAGCCATCACCACCATCGTTCTACTGTCTCGACTTGGCAATAACTTCTTTAACCTCAGCAACCACAAAGATTACAAGCAACCGCAAACAACCGCTGCGATCGAGCTCTCTCCACCGCCATTTTTTTCATCTCTTCTCTCTCGGCTATTGTACTCCAGCCTCTTCAATAACAATAACATCTCTGCTGCCCAGCAATGAAGCTTCACTCCAACACCACATAGCATCCAAATTTTCAATCTACAGACTCGAGTCGCCACCAGACTTATTCTCGATTGTTGCTGCTTCGGCACCACTACTGCCACCTTCTACTTGTCTCCAAGGAACGGTAGGGAAGGCTGTTAAGCCTTGATTCTTGCCCCCAAGCTCTGATACCAAATGTTGATTTTAGACTCTAAAACAAACTGCATAAATTCTATTATGAACTTGAGAATATCGAAAGAAGAAATATGTACAAACGGAGAGAAGCTTTAGGAACTACATTGTATTAGTTCTTAAATCACTTACTTCTTACTACAACTAGGATGCTCTATTTATAGAGCTTTCAACTGCAGAAATCAAAATGAAAAACAGAAAGAAAAAACACACTAGCATGGCATACAGGTGAGACCACGTGAATGAAGTAGTGGAGGTGAATGGAGTTCATGTGTGCATGAACGTGGTGGAAACTTAAGAGAACATGTGAACACCATCTATGTTTGAGTAGAGTATGACAGATTTGCAGGCACATGTTTTGACACCACCAGAGCAACACAACAAACTAACGTCAATGACTTGAACAACAACAGATGCTAGCCCACTACTTGGTTGTTGCCACATGGTTCAGACAAGTTACAGATTATTTTACAACATGGGTTTGAATAGCCTGCACATGTTTTCTCCTTTCGTGTATTCTCCATAGTAATGTATATACATATTTGTTACCTTGAAAGAATTTTGTAAAAACTCATGGTATAATGGACAAGTCGTTTGACTGCTAATTATTGAAAAACACTTTTGTCTAGTGGACAAGGCTTGTGACTTTAGATAAAGCTGGGCAAACCTTATTATACATAAAAAAAGAAAAATCCTTCATTATCTATACTGAAAGAGAGGCATACCAACTTCCTAGGATTGCATACACTGTCAAGTTACTTATAATAAGAAAACAAAAACCAAAATAAAACTTTTTCTCAGACAATGTTTACCCATTGAAGGATATTTATTTTCTTCCAAGGTGCTCTTGTATGGTATAGGTTATAACATGTACAGTCTAACATCATCTATTTCCTCTTATAAATATGTCCCAGATATATGCGACTTGTAAAAGTTGGTCTAGGATGTAGAGAGAGACAAAGAGAGAGAGACATAGAGAGAAACAAAGAGCAAGAGAGAGGGGAGCTAAAGAGAGGGAGATAGAGATAGAGAGAGTCGGGGAGCGAGAGTTGTACCCAAAACTCGAAACCAAACGAAGATTGAACCCGAATCTGCTACCATTCCCTTCAAAGCTCGAATTCGTTCAATTGAACCCAAATCCTGCTTGAATACTAATTGAATCCTTCAACCCATCAATAGCATCTTCATGATAGATAACCCAAATTCGAGAAACATGATATCATAATTTAAGAGAAACATATATACAGGAGACAGAGAGATAGTCAGATAGGGGGAGAGATACGAAGAGAGGCGGAGAGAGAAGGGGGAGAGTGGAAGCTCAGGCGAGAGAAGTGAAAAGTGTGTTAGATTTGCCCCAATTTCCCCCTACCCGTGTTTAACCCTAGAAGTGAAATGATTGTTTTCCCCTAATTTGTTTTCCCTTAATTTTCATTTGCCGCTCCTTAATTTTCATTTGCCGCTCTTGTTTTCATTTGCCGCTCAGCAACAAGACCCCGGTCGTACTTTCCTTTTTTATTTTTTTAAATATTATATTTTTTTTGCAAAGTTTTATAAATTTATTTTAATAATTATTAAATCTATTATTTTCATAATTTTGTAATAATTCACAATTTATACAAAATTTAGATTTCTTTATTAAACTTTTTAATGAATTTATTTAAAATTTAATAATTTTTGAATATTACTTTATTTTAAAACTTTTTATTCGAAATTTATAAACAAAATTTAACATTTATGAAAAAATAAATAATTATCTTAATTTATTGTTTTTGATATAATAAATAAATTCATTTCACAATTTTTTTAACGTTTTATGTAAAGTGTTATTTATTGTGTGAATTATTTTTAATACATATATACAATTTCTTAATTAAAAAACGTAAGATTTTTAATTTTATCATTTTTAAAATTATTGAAAAATACATTTTTATACAATTTCTTTATTTTTTATTATTTTATTTAAAATGTTATTTATTGTGTGAATTATTTTTAATTTAAAAAAAATAAAAAAATTAGCCCTACGGGACCACTGCCACATCAACTGCCACGTCAGCAAGGGGTGAGACCCACTGCCACATCAACCGCCACGTTAGCAATTGTGGGTCCTCCTGCCACGTCAGCAGGTGTGGGGCCCACCTGCCACATCAGCATGCCACGTCAGCATGGTAGGGCCCATTACCATTTCAGCATGCCACGTTAGCAAAGTCCAGTCAATAGTGGGGGGCCCACTACCACGTCGGTGCACAGTCAGCATTATAATATGAAATTAAAAAAGAAAAATAAATACATGATAGTGTAATACATTATAAAACATCTACGCCAACACTTTTCATGTCTAAGCTAACACAAATACTTGGTGTTGTAATAGGTAAGGATGAAAATAGCCACGACATCACTTTTTCAGATGGCAACACCTTGCAAAAGTGTTGTGTAAAGTCATCTATGGCGTAATGTTATTATCTGATTCTTATTCACTTCCGTTATTTACCTCCACTGTTATCTCATTATCAAGACGTCCTTTGTACTTGGCACCTTCTTATTGGTATCCCGTCACCTTCCTCGACTTCTCCCAACTTATAGGGAGTTAATCTGTATGTCAGTTATGCTTCCGATTTCAACATTCTGTTATGACCAACAACCTTTGCCATGTCAATTTCATACTTTTTCTAGCTTCATTGTTGGGGTTTCTCAAGAGTCCGCACATCTACTCCTTTATTGATCCTCAACTCTATTTCCGTTATATCAGCCGTCTTGTTTCCATTTTGACTATAATTCCTCTATGAACTATCATAGCATTAACATTCATTTCAAACATCACATCACTCCAATTTAAACCCTCCGAAATAAATCTTGCTAATTTCTTTAACTTAGATCCAATATAATCTACTTCTACCAAACTTGTTTCTCATCATCTCGTTAATCCTTCCCACGGGGATACTTTTAGCATCAGGAATCTTTAATCTCATATTCTCTATCTTGTTTGCGCAGAAATACACCATCATAAACTTGCTTGTCATTCATCAACATGCCATTTAGCTTATCAATAGCAGCATTATCTTTATCCTTGCGTTGTCATCTACTTTCTTAGAAGAATCACAACTATATTAACGTAGTCCATTGTTGAATCACCATCGTTTGCTGTTTACGTAGTGCTTTAATAGTTTAACCAGACGGGTTTCATAATTGTGATATCCAGAATTCTCTTGGAAGATGAGCTAATCACTATTTCTTATACATAAGGAATACTTCCTGAACTTGATGTAGATATTAATGAAGTAGATAAAATTGCAGAGGAGCTTCAATTACCGCAACTATGCCAGTTTGATAAAATTGTTAATCACATGTCTCCATTAGAAGACTGGAAGCTTAACGATTTACTTAATCAACTTCGTATCATGGTCCTGGTTTCACTACAAGGAAAACTGAAATATACAATGGTTATTGCCCGTTGTCTGATGCCCCGGAATAGCGTTGTCTATCGAGCAGGTGTCTCTTACCAACATCACATAACGATACACAAATCGTTGTCTGATATCTGGAACAACACCACACCAGGCTCCAAAAGCGTTGTAGCACACCCAGAAACCTCAACGGTTATGGTATAAAGCATTGTTCTTATGGTGATATTACAACGGTTTGGTTAATTTTGAATGTTGTAGGATTTTAACGTGAATCAGAGGCATGCAAAGCCAACATTCACACAACGTTCACATGTGATAGAATTCGTTGTCTTTCATGCTTTTTGTACAATGTTTTGTAGCTTTAAAAGTGTTGTTACAAACAAAATGCACAAGTGTTTTTTGAACACCAGATGCTTGTTTTGGTTATTTTCACACAATAGTTTAGTTTTACTAGGATTGTATATTTTACTTATAGACAATCGTTTTACAATGGTCAACTCTTTTTGGTACAATGGTTTCTTGAAACATGTCCAGAAACATTCCATTTTCTGATGATATTTTCCACAAGTGTTTCTAAAAGATGATAACATTGGCTAAAGAGAAATGAAACAACACTTTATTTACAACAAAAATTTGAGTTTATACAATACTAGCAACTAACCAATATTCATAACAAAAACTACCAATCAATATTCATCGCTACAAAGCTACTAACGGTACCAATTCCCAACAAAGTACCACTACCATCGTCTAAATTACAATGTTAAGAAGCTTTCCTAAATACCATTCAAGGAAGAATTCCCCGTATTTGATGTTCCATGTTCCATCTGTCCTAAAGAAGTCGGTATCTTCAAGAAATTGGTTGTAGTGCCCAGCATCATGAGGTCCAACTTTCCCCATTCTTTATTCCTGCTGCCTCTGCTAATGCTTCTAGTGAAGCCCACGTGTACTGTTTGAACATAAAATCACATCTTCAGAATTTGAATAGGTGATACAAACTTTGATTGAAATATTATGTTCAAATATTGACAAGAACCACACACATGCATACTTATGGAGTTCAACTAAAGCCTGTTTAATTCTCTGCACCCCTAATAAAAGGATGAAACTTGTGTCTTTTATATAAAAAAAAGCCCTTTGAGCTTTGAGGCATTTACCAGTCTCCTAATGACCAACAAATAACAGAGGTGGAGGTTCAGGCTTGACAACAGAGATGTCGGACTGATTAGTAGGATATATCAGGCATGATACATAGTGCTTTGGAATGCAGGAACTGCATGGCAGCTCCAACATCTTCTTTCATGAGTTTAGCTACTTCCTTTTCTGTGTCATCATTTGACCAGTTCTCCCAAACAGGACAGTCACCTCCATTTTCAATAATGCCCCTAGATAAATTGTGAAAGCGTTAAGCATGTATAAAAGAAACTCTGAAATAAAGAGATACAATAAGGGCTTCTGCAGCAAATAGCAAAATATATAGTCACAAAAAGTTTAACTAGTTAAATGCTACCTCAATTGACTGCAATGGACCATCTGACACAAGCTGTGCCACAGCACCCGCTCTTCCCAGACTACTCATGCTCAGAACCTGGTACATAGAAATTATAACCAGATGTCCAGGTAGTACTCGGAGTTACTAAATAGAAATCACACTCAAGCTAGTGTACCCTATATATCACCTCATAACACCCACAATTGGATACTGACTTCCTGCTTCGTAGAGAAGCCAGAAGAGGTAGCAATTTTCAAATTTTGCAGCATACTCCAATCTCTTATCACGGCCCATTGTCTAGTAGATAAACAAAATCGTTATAAGTTGCTCGAAGAAGATCAACTAGTTTTCCATTTATGGCGTATTGACATGTCCTTACTTGCATGATACCACTCGAACCCGGTAAATCCAAATCAAGAAGGGAAAAAATGCCAGTCAGATTAATTTTTTTTAACCAATTTATTCAAGGGAAAGAAGACCTTTAATTGGTCACATGACGATGACCAATTCCATAATGTCCTATTTCCTGACATTCCTAACATCCCAACTCATAAGTAAACATAGGCCAGCAAACTCATGGTGCATCATCAACCTAGTACTACAAAAGGTTTTGTTCTCAAGGTGTATCACATGAGAAGATTTGTTAAGTCACTTATAAGTATATGGTTTCTGTTAGAGCACTTATACCTTTTAAATGTTCAGTTTCATGGGATGTCATCCTGTGGATATTAGAAATAGATATTAACTTTGTTCAGGTGAGTTGAGATAGAAAACTGTAACCTTATGATACATGGTGTATCTTAAAGTGCATTTCAAATGTATATTCCGATAAACAGAACCAGATTTCAACCTTGAGCTTAGGATTTATAAGAACGACGGGTCGTTTTCCTGCTGCATCGGTCATGGCCTGTAGATCCTGCGTTATTCAAACCTGGTGCTTGTGAACATTTAGGTATAAAGTTGGAACATGTTAATTTCAGAAATTTGAAAGCATTTGCTCTTTTTAGTGCCTGACCCCGATTATACAATTCCCAACAGCATTTTGAGGAGCCACTAATATAAACAAATCATCTTCTTCAGCAACTTCTTTTGCTCCTGCAGAATAACCTTACATGTATCAGATATGAGCACCAACACTTGCCTGAGCATGTTATGCGTACAACTGAGACCGAACAGGCGGCAAAATGTGAAACAGAATTTATGTTTCTCCTAAATACCAAGAACTACTTTATTCCTCTCACGTAAATCATTTCATTATGCACTGTACTGATAACAAATAAACAGGCTAACATATGCATTCAGATTTAGACAAACCCAGATAGAAAACTGAAAACACAAGTGAAAAACTAACGTAATGTTAAGAAAAGCCTAGGATGAGTGAAGGATAAGTCACAGAAAGATTATTGATCACCGACATATGCAGGTGCTTGCAGTTCACAAACTGAAGATATAAATGAGAGACCTACAGCATTTCAATATCATACTTTCTAATTCTCAGGTACCTATTGCACCAATACTGATGAAGGTTCCCATGGCACCATATTTACCTGGACTGGGATTAGGAATTGAAGGTGGCGATGGAGGTAATGAACCAACATTCTGAGGCATCAGATCTTCTCCTAAGGTAGAAGCAACAACAACTGGCTATTTACCAATTTCTGCTGCTAATGCATCACAGAACGCTCAGTGTGTGATAAAACTATCCCTCCTAAGAAGAATGAAAATTTATTTAACATTTCAGAATCTTAAAAACAAACAAACAGGAAAACAAAGATGTAAGGAAGTTGAACATAATAAACTGACCTCGAAAACAAAGTACCACAGTCGGAGAATTAGTTGAGACATTTCATCAAACAGATTGTGCCCAACTAAAACTTACTAATTGAATCAAACTACGAATTGAAACAGATTTCATCAAATAGATTGAAACTTACGAATTGAATCGAAAAATGGATTGCTTCAAGTAGAGGGGGTTTCGTATGAATTGGAACCGTGAAACTGATTCTCAACCTATGAATGGATGGTTGTATGAACTGGGTCTCGAGTTATTACTTAGAGCTATGGGTGCGTGTTTCGTAATGGTGAGATGAAGAACTAGGGTTTCAATTTGTGTTTGTATGTTTATACGAGTGTTTAAATTTGTGTGTGTTTGTATGTTTATGCGAGTGTTCAAACAGATGGGTGAGTGTTTATGTGTTTATGCGACTGAGAAGATAAGAGGGGAGGATGGGAAGATAGAGGGGGAAATGAAATTTTGGCGAGGAGGGAAATGAAAATTGGGGGAAGTGAAATTTTAGTAAAGGGGAAAATCAAATATTAACAAGCGGTAATATGATTTAGATGAAGGGAGGGAAGTGAAATTTGAGACTATAGATTATGAAATTTTAAAAAAAATCAGAAATTTGATTTTAAACAAAAAAATTCAAAATTTTGAAATATTAATATAATAGACACTCATTTTATTGTTGCGAAAAAATAAAAAAAAATAAAAAGGTCGAGTTGTACGAGATTTAACAAAAAGTAGTAAAAGTTCTGCTTCCTGTAACAAGGCACGATCCAGATCCATTCATACGGTTGGATCATCGAAAAAAAATTAAAAAAATAGATCATGTTCAATCGGTAGGACACTAGTTAGAGGGAGTACTACTTTTGGCGGATTTATATTATAAACACATACAAGAATGATTTTTTTTTCTAACTTTTTGTACACATCACTAAAATTAGTATATAACATCATTTGTACGGTTGGATTGTCCAAAAAAAATTTAAAAATATATTCGAAATTATACTTGTTTGACCAAGGAGTACTTTGATAGTTGACCATTAAAATATCATACAAGAATGATTCATTTTTTTCTAATTTTTTGTACACATCACTAAAATTAGTATATAACATCATTCGTATGGTTAGATCGTCGAAAAAAATTTTAAAAATATATCATGCCCAATCGATACGACACTAGTTAGAGGAAGTAGTACTTTTGACGGATTTATATTATAAACTCATAGAATAATGATTTTTTTTTTCTAACTTTTTGTACACGTCACTAAAATTTGTATATAACATCATCTGTACGGTTGGATTGCCCAAAACAAAATTTTAAAAAATATTATTCGAAAATTATACTAGTTTGACCGAGGAGTACTTTGATAGTTGACCATTAAAATAACATACGAGAATGATTCAATTTTTTTCTAATTTTTTGTGCACATCACTAAAATCAGTATATAACATCATTCGTACAGTTGGATCGTCGAGAAAATTTTTAAAAAATAGATCATGTTCAATCTGTATGACAATAGTTAGAGGGAGTAGTACTTTTGGCGGATTTATATTATAAACACGTACAAGAATGATTTTCTTTTTCTAACTTTTTGTACACATCAATAAAATTAGTATATAACATCATCCGTGTGATTGGATAGTCCAAAAAAAATATAAAAAAAATTATTCAAAAATTATACTAGTTTGACCAAGGAGTACTTTGATAGTTGACCATTAAAATATCATACAAGAATGATTTAGTTTTTTCTAATTTTTTGTGCACATAACTAAAATTAGTATATAACATCATTCGTACGGTTGGATCGTCGAATTTGTTTTTTGAAAAAATAGATCATGTTCAATCGGTACGACAATAGTTAGAGGGAATAGTACTTTTGGCAGATTTATATTATAAACACGTACAATAATGTTTTTTTTTCTAACTTTTTGTACACATCACTAAAATTAGTATATAACATCATCTGTACGGTTGGATTGTCCAAAAAAAAATTTAAAAAAATATTATTCGAAAATTATACTAGTTTGACCGAGGAGTACTTTGATAGTTGACCATTTAAATAAACATACGAGAATGATTCATTTTTTTTTAACTTTTTGTGCACATCACTAAAATCAGTATATAACATCATTCGTACAGTTGGATCGTCGAGAAAAACTTTAAAAAATAGATCATGTTCATTCTTTACGATAATAGTTAGAGGGCCGGGAGTAGTACTTTTGGCGGATTTATATTATAAACACGTACAAGAATGATTTTCTTTTTCTAACTTTTTGTACACATCAATAAAATTAGTATATAACATCATCCGTGTGATTTGATAGTCCAAAAAAAATATAAAAAAAAATTATTCAAAAATTATACTTGTTTGACCAAGGAGTACTTTGATAGTTGACCATTAAAATATCATACAAGAATGATTTATTTTTTTCTAATTTTTTTGTGCACATAACTAAAATTAGTATATAACATCATTCGTACGGTTGGATCGTCGAATTTGTTTTTTGAAAAAAATAGATCATGTTCAATCGGTACGACAATAGTTAGAGGGAGTAGTACTTTTGGCAGATTTATATTATAAACACGTACAATAATGTTTTTTTTTTCTAATTTTTTGTACACATCACTAAAATTAGTATATAACATCATCTGTACGGTTGGATTGTCCAAAAAAAATTAAAAAATATTATTCGAAAGTTATACTAGTTTGACGGAGGAGTACTTTGATAGTTGACCATTCAAATAACATACGAGAATGATTCATTTTTTTCTAATTTTTTGTGCACATCACTAAAATCAGTATATAACATCATTCGTACAGTTGGATCGTCGAGAAAAATTTTAAAAAATAGATCATGTTCAATCTGTACGACAATAGTTAGAGGGAGTAGTACTTTTGGCGGATTTATATTATAAACACGTACAAGAATGATTTTCTTTTTCTAACTTTTTGTACACATCAATAAAATTAGTATATAACATCATCCGTGTGATTGGATAGTCCAAAAAAAACTGTAAAAAAAATTATTCAAAAATTATACTAGTTTGACCAAGGAGTACTTTGATAGTTGACCATTAAAATATCATACAAGAATGATTTATTTTTTTTCTAATTTTTTGTGGACATAACTAAAATTAGTATATAACATCATTCGTATGGTTGGATCGTCGAATTTGTTTTTTGAAAAAATAGATCATGTTCAATCGGTACGACAATAGTTAGAGGGAGTAGTACTTTTGGCAGATTTATATTATAAACACGTACAATAATGTTTTTTTTCTAACATTTTGTACACATCACTAAAATTAGTATATAACATCATCCGTACTGTTGGATCGTCCAAATTTGTTTTAAAAAATATATCATTTAAAAATTATACTAGTTTGACCAATGAGTACTTTGATAGTTGACCATTAAAATAACATACAAGAATGACTCATATTTTTTTACTTTTTTATGCACATCACTAAAATCTGTATATAACATCATTCATACGGTTGAATCGTCAGAAAAAAAATAAAAAAATAGATCATGTTCAATCGATACGACAATAGTTAGAGGGAGTAGTACTTTTGGTGGATTTATATTATAAACACGTACAAGAATGATTTCTTTTTCTAACTTTTTGTACACATCACTAAAATTAGTATATAACATCACCTATATGATTGAATCGTCCAAAAAAATTATAAAAAAATATTATTCAAAAATTATATTGGTTTGACCAAGTAGTACTTTGGTAGTTGACCACTAAAATATCATACAAGAACATTAAACAACGGTTTTTTTTATGAAAAATCGTTGTTGTGCTCAATATAACACAACATTTTTTATAAGAAAATCGTTGTCTGATTATTTTCATTATTTCCCGCCAAATTCAATTCAAATTATTTTATTATTCCCACCAAATATTTCATTATTTCCCACCAATTCTATTCAAAATTTTTGTAGTTCAGACAACGGTTTCACAAAAACCGTTGTCTCATCAAAACACGATTTAAACAACGTTTAATTATTGCGTTGTGTGAATTGTAATAACACAATGGTATATGAAAACAGTTGTGTGAATCATACAACGATTTATAAACGTTGTCTCAAAACTGATTAGACAATGTTCGTTAAAACAGTTGTGCAAACTTACTCGTCTTTACAACACCACATTGCAAAAGCCATTGTCTGAATCAATTTAATAGACAACGTTTTTAACCCGTTGTAGGGTACCTGGATTAGACAATACTTTTCTGAAGTTACAAAAAAACCGTTGTCTCATAATTCCAAACAATGCTTTTTCGTCCGAGCGTTGTCTGATGAGTGTTGTCTGATTGCGATTTTCTTGTAGTGTTTACCTCAAAATGGGACCTTCTAAGGTAGGGAATATTCTTATGACCCCATCAGGAATCGAATCTATACTTAAACTATTATTACCGTCAATTCTTGCACAATCATCAGAAGGAATGTAAATTCCTCCACTCCGATATGACCTTCAAGGTTCTTCCAAAAATCATTATATTTCTTTGGTATGGGCATTTATAATTACTCATCTATACTTAAAGTGTCGACCACCTCATTGGCCTTTCCTGATAATAATAATTTCTTGAAATCAAAGTTCCCTGGATCTATTCCAACTCAAATTTTTCTGCCTCATTCCCATCACTATTGGGTGAAAGCATTCTCCCTTAAGCTCTGCTGAAGGAGAAAAGTATCTATCAGTCTTATTCGATAAGTCATTGCTTCCACCTTTCTGTGTGAACTTTATTAGGGTTACTCCTAATCATACCTAGGATATTTATTCTCTTACTTCTTTCTTATTTTAGGATAATCTCAACTTTTATTTGGTTCAATCCATAATTTCTCATGATCTCACACATGCCTCACCTGGCATTATTGGGTCATACATTCCTTACCAAAATTCCATTTTGAAACTTAGGATATTAACTCTCTCTCTTTGTAAAATATCTTAGGCCATCTTCATCATGCTTCCTGTATCTTCTAGGTATAGGGTATATCGAAATATCGCTAATCAATCCTATAACAATTCTGTCTATGTACTTCCCAAAACTCCTCCCAATGAATCCTTAAAGGTTATTGTTGTCTCATTCAATCCAAATTATATCATCCGAATTCATAATGTCTTTATTAGGGATAATGCCACCCTTTGTGCATCCTCAAGGTTCATCTTAATTTATGGATATTCTATCCTCAATTCTGTTTTAAAAAATACTTACATCCTTTTGTTAACAATCACTTCATAATTCGTTAATAAGGGTCGATTTTCAATTATTGGTAGCTTCATGCTAACCTTCTTTTTCAAACGGATGTCAGTCTACGTGGCCTTCAAAAGAAAACATATATTTGGTAATGGCAACAAAAATGTTCTGGAAGATATTGGTCATGTTCAACGTGAATCTCTTAGTACCTATTGCTCTTCTTGAGGTCACTAAGTTTCAGATCACATTTACGCATCACACTGCACTATCTCTGACAATCTTCATAACCTTCATTGGTCACTATTCTCAATCATAATACGTCCATGGTATTCATAAAATCCCATTATCTGTATCTCAATTTGCTTTATTACTTCTCTTTCTAGTGCATAAGTTGGTCAATAATATACGCCTGAATCACTTCGCTTTATATCTAAAGTTCTTGCGGTTGGTGCTTGGTTAGAAGCACCCCGCTTTGTCCTTACATTGATGGTCTAGTCACTTAATAATCCTTGGTGACATGGCCCAAAATGGCCGCGCTACAGTATGTGAGTTTAGGGTTAGCTAATGGCATTACTTTTCTAGCAATTTCGTCCTTCATCCATAGTGAAGACAATTATCTAGGATAGGTTACGCTTATCCATATGTTTTTTCCCGTGTTTCCTAAATGTATTGTTCACTGCTTTCCTCACACAACAAATCTTGGGTGCCGGAGTGGCATAGTCACTCCTCGTTCATCCTTCTTCCCTTGAGGCCGTTTCTGATCTTTTCCAAAATTTTACTAACCATTAGTCTAAGAAGGGCCACTACCATCGGAGTTTGTCGTTCCACAAAATTAGCACTACCAATGCTATCCGAACCGAATGAATCGCGTTGTCCGAATGCATCCACAATTACTCTATCATGCTGCATATACATACCACCTAAACCTATATGAGGTGTGTCATAATATATCACAAGGTCTTCCTTCTTCCATTAGGCAACGCCAATGCTGGGTCTTCACCAATTTCTCTTTTATTTCCAGGAAGATTTTCTCACATTTTCCTGGTGAATCTTATGGAATTTCTCACCTTAGTTGGTGTGGTTGGCCTTTCTCAATTGAAACTGCCTTTAACTGAGCTGGGTCAACCAACACTACTCACTATTGATCGCATGTCCTAATAGCTGAACTTTATTTTATCAAAACTCATACTTCGAGAATTTGGCATGCACTTGCTCTTTCCGGTTTCATCGCAAAACGCTCTCCATTACCTCTTAACCACTGATCGTATTACTCGACCCATTTATGATTCAGCGTCAGAGTAAACTTAATGTAACTACTATAATACATTCAAGGAAAAGAAAGAATTTAATATTCCTCAAAATCACACACATCTAATGTTTCTGGTTCATCACTTCACTGAGTTGAAATAACCCTATACTTAACCCCTGACAGTAGTCTTATTACGATTTTATTATAGACTCACTGGTCTTTTCCACTTGTGGGTTCTGTGATCATTGTCTCGCTTATTACTTCTATCACATTGTCTAATCATGCCATTGTATCACACTGTCTTAACTTTCTAAGCTGATCCATTCAACAAAATGGGAACATTTCCTGGATAAAATCACCTCCTCCATCTTAATTTGACTTCATAATTATAACCTATTGAATCTGCCTTCTCATGGTGAATTACCATTGACAATATTCACACTAATTCATTTATCCAATGATATGGCACTTGCTGCCTCTATCTCAACTGCTCCTAGAGACTCCGCTCCCCGTCCTATATCGGTGTCTTGCATCATCCTAACTCTTTTCTCATTAAACTGGAAGTCTATAAGGATTTCTATCTATCCCCATATAAGATCTCAAGTTATTTGTCCAATCCGTCTAACTTGCTGGTAACATCTGGTAGTCCGGCTACGAATCCAATACGCATCTTCGGATCTCTTAATAATGTCTCTGTTCTTTATACTCACTTTTCTGAGCACTATACTTTAACTCTTATAGTCTCTCTGGCTGCAGCCCTCATTTCCTCAAGGGTAAACTCTTTATTCTTAACAGGATTCTTCTTCTTATCTGGAACCTCCTTCGAGTCCTCAGTAGGGTACTCTATCGAGTCTTTAAGCCGATCGCCAACATATAATAAAACAACCTCGTGCTGCTGCTCGTAAGCCTCAAGGTCTGTCGCCTTGCTCGTCGATACGATATCGAGCTAATTTACTATTATGATGCTTAAGGGTTTCCATAAGGGTTTTATATGTCAGTACTACATTAAGTAGTCTGACTATGAACTTGGCAAGAGTTCTTATTATCTTAGTGAATTTATCATTTTAATGTCACGTCATCTCTGGGGTTTATAACGTAACGCTCTGATACCATTTCTGTAACAACCTCAGATCCGGGGTCAGGGATCTGGTCGTTACGACCTCAATATCCATCCATAAAACCAATATAAATGAGATTACAACCTTGTGACCCAAAACAACAACACACCCGTTATAGTCCCAGAGATGAAATCAGAGTAACAACCAATTTTATTAATCACAAGTTTGAATTCTTACAACCTAAAGAATTTTCGTTAACTATAACATGCTCTTTGCCATCCATTTACATATGCCAAATAAATAATTACATTTGCTACTCGAAAGCTAATATCAAGCCTACCAAAAGCTTCTTGCTCAGCAGTGGCAGCTATGGTCTCAGAAGTTAATCCTCTGACTAGCTTGCACCGATTTTGCCTTGTGCGGGCCATCCGGTCTAGTTGTTGTTATGATATAATAGATAAATCAAGGGTGAGCAATAGTCCACCAATAATAATATAACTGAACAGTGACTATATATAATTGTTCTGAAATATCGAAAAGACCATATGCCATGCATTAACGAACATGATGCCAATATAAAGTAAAGGATGAAGTTATAAGGTAAATCAAAAATATACTTCTGTGGAAATATCTGCTATGTCAAAGATAAGGAAAATAGCATCATTTATCATAAAAGAGGAACTTGCAAAAAATATTACAATTCCAAATTCAATCACTTTTTCACCAGCCAACACCGATAGTGTTGCAGAAAATTTCCAACATTTGAAAGGTGAACTAATATTGGAGCATTGACGCGCCAGGAGACATAACATTCAGGATGATCAGTCACAGGTTATGCTCCCCACCTCTTGTTTTCTACATGTAGAAGGAAGCACCGACGGATTTACTTATCTACCGCCCACTAGAACCCCCCGGCCAACGGTTGGGCCATTGCTGGACCACTGCCACTCGGCCACTTACGCGGCTCCTAGTTCGTATAACATCCATAACTCTAAAACATAAAGTTCGCCCCCCTTTCCCCAATTATAATACTTGTTGATAAAACTCCACAAAGTAGTCGTATCTAGTTCGTCCAACTAGATATGACTACTTTGTGGAGTTTTTTCAACAAGTATTATTCTAGTTGCATTCTTTGGGATATTTGCTTGTTAGTTGGTTTTGGTTTTTTATTGATAAATTTCTAAGTTGCTTATTCTGGGCAAGTGAGATGGTTTCATTATATTTATTCCATTAAGGAAACGAATTATTATTATTTACAGGTGATATACTGCAGTGCAATGCAACTCTGAGAAGTATTACAGGTTAAGGGTGTCAATAAGTTGGTTATGCAAAAACATTTATTGCCGCGCCAATAACCATTCTGTCACGGCAACATGAATGGTTACCATGCTAATAGTTGCTTCTACTTCAGCTTGAAGAGTTGTGTTGGATTGGTTTATTATTTGTGTTATAATTGTGAATCGTTTCTATCTACAAAAATATTTCTTGCAGGAACATGGTGTACGTGTAAAATGCCTAGTTGCCGCGACAACCATGGTAACATGGGTCATGTATGTGTAATGTAAATGTTTTCTATGACAAGTGTAGGAAAATGGTTTAGAAAGATTAAAGTTATACCAAAAGTAGATCATCAGGGTTAAGATTACAACTTGTAAAGTCCCATGACTTGCACAAAAAATGTTCGAATGTGCTTGGAAATGTTATAATAAGATGAGTGGTTATGTTTCGGTAGTGTTGCCACCGTCTTCTTCGTTCTGATTATTAGCAGGTGGAGGGTCTTGGTTCTGATACCGTGCCAACTCTTCTTGTTGCGCCAACTCTTCAGCTTCATGGGCAACCATCCTTTCTAGCTTAGCTCGTTTTGCAAGAATAAACTCGGTCTCTTTCTCAGCAAGATCAGCCTTGAATGCAGCCATATGCTTTCCAAACTTGGTGCGCCAATCATAGTTTGGGTCACCAGCAAGAAATGTCTTACAATATGTACGAATCCCCTCATTTTTGGTAGTATTTCTAGCAGTCTCAAGCCCTTCAACATCAAGTTGGAGATCAGTGATTTTTTCTTCCAGTTCTTCAATGGTTTTATCTTTTTCTTTTACCACCTTTTTTTGCTACGCCAAGTCCTTTTGAAGGGATGTGTTGGTGGTTTCAAGAGTGGTATTTTTAGCATTTGCATCATTTACATCAAGTTTCAACTTTGCAACTACATCCTCAAGTTGTTTGATACGAGAGGTGGTGTTTCTCTTTTCTTGGAATTGTTCTGTGTTAAACAGAAGCAATTCCAGATATGCCCTAGTTGTAATTGCAAGCTTTTGTTCATGGGTTTTGGCCATCCACTTTTTATAGTCGGCTTTAGAAATGAGAGAATCTCCAATATTTCCAATTTCTTTGAAGACCCTTGAAGATGAAGGCTTCGTTTCCGCGACAACAGGGGGTCCTTAACAACCTGGGAGTTCTTAAGAATGTCATCAATTTTTTGCTTCTTGGCTGGATGTTTCTGGCGCCTTGTAACACCTTCTTGAGTTTGCGTAGGATCTTTGCCTCTTTTTGAGTAGTTTTCAGGACAGTAGTGGTTTGAGAATCATCAAAAATATTGGGAATGTCAGCCATATCTGCATAGGGGAAATATAAAGATATTTAGGAAATTTAATAGTTGCCGCAACAACTAGTATAAATTACCAAGTCAATTAATAATTTTATGCAGTAAAGTTATGCAAATGCAAATGCAAAGAGTTATCGCGTCAACCCCAGAAGAGTTGATAAGTCAAGAGGATATACCTTCGGTATCAGATTTAACCTCTTGTTTATCCTTTTGTTTCTTGCTCTTGGAATGAACAGGGCTAGGGTGTCTAGCATTGGCAGGAAGGAAACAATATTTCTTTAAGTTATCTAATGTAACTAAGGCATTTAAATTCTTTTTGTGATCAGGACGGCCTAGAATCTTTTTGGCGCGACTGGCTTCCTCTTCAACCAGAGTAGGTCTGTGGTGACGCGCTGTGTAGGAGTTTGAAAGTTAGTTAAAGAAATAAAGGGGGTTACCACGCCAACGTTGTTATAAAATGTTCGGTGGGAATGGTGAAATCTACAATAGAATGACAGTATTTGTTGCACCAAAATGTAGCTAATATTGTAAATGTTTAAATAAATGATTAACTAGAGTTAGAATTTACCAGCTTTCTGGTTAAAGATGAAGGGTTGTGTTTCTATGTCGAAGGCATAGAAGAACTTCTCTTTCCAACCTTTTACATGGCTAATCATTCCTGCGTTGAAACCTTTGCTCATGTGGACTCTCCCGGCAACTAGGTGAAATATCCTACACCACTTTCTTGAACACTAAAAAAATAACTTAGTTCCCTCATGCTGGGTTCAGGAAACTTTTCATCCATGTAAATTAGGTACAACCCAATGGCAGATCTAAAGCTATTTAGGGAGAATTGAATTGGTGCCACTTTGAACCATGCACAAAGCGACCGTAACCAAGGATGGAGCGGCGCCCCAACTCCATATGGGATGTGCATGACAGTCAAGACTGCTCGTGGAACCCTTACGTTACCAATGTCAAATCTATGGGGACGTAAGTGCGGTGCAGGTTTTACGTATTTTCCTTCTTGGGAATAGTATTTCATTACTTTTCTAATTTCCTTATTCTTGGCAGTTGAGTGTTATCCCACACATGAAAGTTTGTCAGCCTCCTTTCGCAGCCTGTCTTTCTTTCTTTTTGAGGGCATTTTGTCATAGTCAATAGCATACTTCTTGTATGGAGGAGGGGAGTAAGGATTTGGGGAGTTTTCAGGGGAAGAAAATATATCTGCAGGATCACTATCTTCTTCTTCTTCAATTATCGCGCCAGCATCTTCAGTTGCCGCGTCAGAATCATAGGTATCACGCCTATCATCCTCAGAATTCTCATAGAGGGAATCTTCCTCACTTTCTTTAAGAACATCTTCAGCTTCCTCTTCGCATTCATCAGTAACTATTATGTTTCTTCTCATTAAGGAAGTAGGTTTGGAGGTGGATGGGTGTCCTGGAGGTAGCTCAGCCCAGTCTTCTAAGGTCGAATCATAATCGTCAGGGCGTGGAATGTAAGTATCAATGTTGGAGTTAGAGCTAGGGCTATTCATTTCCACCATGGGTGTTTTCCTCTTTGCCATTTCGGATAGCTGCGCCAAGGTGTGAGGACTTGAGTAAGAATATTGGTAAGTTGAAGGGATGAAAGGAGATGAAGGAAGGCCAAGTCTGCGATTAAATTCTTGAAATGGGTGGAATGAAGATGTTATGTCCCTCCTACCAGCCAGCTGCAATAAGTAGGAATAAATGGAATGAGGAAGCATGCCAAAGGAATGTTTCCTTGATAATATATAAGTTGCCGCGCCAATAATGGAAAAGAGAAAAATACGAATAAGATATTTTGGTAGGATAAAGTATAATTATTGTAGACGGATTTTTAATATCAATGATCAAGCACTTGCAAGTCTTCGAGTAGATGAATTAGGTCTTTACTTTAATTGTCATGTCAATTACATTTTTCGCGCCAAGATTAGTGCGGTGGGTGTGATTAGCTATTTCTGAGTTAAATGCTCATTACCTATTGTGAATATTGTCGCAGCTGGTATTAAAATTAAAAGACGTGACAAACGAAAAGTTGTTATCTAAATTGCTTTGTAAGGATGTTACTGCGGCAACTATTGCTGTCGTGCCAGTTCAGGGAATACTTAGTAGCCAAAGACATAAATTATGATATGGGGATCTACAATTATGGATCAAATCAAGTATGCAAACAATTATATGTATATATGAACTCAAAGAACACGATGACAAGTAACTTAAAAAGTCCAGATCTAATAAATTAAACAGTGAAAACTTACAAAAAAGGTATCGAAACGAACCTTAATTGAAGGGGAATGAAGTCACGACAACTGATTGAAGAATGGAGATCATCCACGATCATAGTGAATGAAAAATCGTTTGTATGTTCCTGACTTCGAAGTGAGAGAAGGAGAAGTTGATTTTAGATTTTGGGGAATAAAAAGTAGGGTTTTTTACTTGTGGGTTTAAGTACCCTCGATTCGTATATTGGTGTAGAAATACGGTATTTTGCTGAGATCGTAATTCTAAAAAAAAAATAAAAAAGAAAGAAAGAAATAATAGTTAAATACATTTGTTTTAACTAATTTAAATGGTGAATCGATACAACCTTTAGTTAAGGAATTTGCAATATATGTCTGATTGATTTCCGCACAAAAATTAATCTGTTGTCGCGCCAATCACTTAGGTATATCACAGGTCCTATACGTACGTCTCTTTGGAGCTTGAGCAGGAATTTTTGATGGATTCACAGATCTCCCTAGGAGCCATGTCGGACAGTGTTTTTTCCATCAGTAACCAGCAATTCATCAACAGCCTCTCCTGATGTGTCGGGATGATCCTTAATCTTTTCCTACGAAATTAAGACATAACAGTGATTTATCAACAATTCATTAACTGTGAAAATAAAATGATTTATCAATTACAAGTGATTTGATAAAAAACTGAATGCTTACAATTCTGTAATTCATTATTGCAGGATCAGTCTTATAGGTGCGTCCCTCTGTTCGTTTACAAGTTTTAATAAAAATCCTTCGTCTTGACGGTTCACCCTCATCTGGCCTCCCATTTTTCTACAGAAATGAACAAACAAGACATGATGTAGCAAGCTTAGTCTTTGGCAACTTATAGGAAACAATAGACTAAAGTTTTAATCTTATAGCGAACTCTATCAAGATTATTTTCAAAATTTTATAAAGTTGATTAATTAACAGACATAAGGTTAGATACTTTAGCTGAACGAAATACTTGTAATTAATTTCATCTTTAATTACCTGAATTATATATAAAGAATAAAAGACAGAACACTAAAATATTATTTAGTTAATTGGTTCATTTGATATTATGTAATAATAAATATTACAAGTAGACAACCAAAAAATTATTTACCATTTTGTACTTTGGTTGTGAAAAAAGTTTAGGACCAACGGTATGTGTGTATGTGACTTTACTGCGGCTCTCAGCATTTGTCTTGGCCCTTTCTGAAAAACACATGAAAAATAATTGGTACTTTTTTTTCATCTCAATTAATGTGAACAACAAGCACAATACTCCAATACTCCAGCAAATTTACCTGAATATGTTCATCTCCCCAATACTCCAAAAGCGACTTGAAAGTCTCGAGTGGGACATCATCAGGCCTATTTTCTAGCCTAGCCTCATCGTTAGGGTAAGGGGTATAATGATCCCTCTTCAAGCGACTCTTGCGCCCCCTCCAACATTCTTGAATCGACTTCAACGCGTAGCCTCGCAATTCCTCAGGAATAATATACCGTTGCTTAAAATAAATCAAACAAAAAAAAGATTAAATCAATCATATGTAGTCTACTGTATCACCAAAACAATTTTACAGATGCAAGAACAGTTTGCACTTTTTTAAAGTTAATATGTTACCTTTATATAATTCCACATAGTGTCCTTTAAGTTACTAAGAACATGACGCCAATCTGCATAAGCTAGCGACAAACAACGCTTTGAGATTGTCCCGAGAAAGTTGCCAAGTTCAGTTACTACTCTGTCTTCTTCTGAAACAGGCTGGAACTTAGCATTCATGTCAATAACAACTCTCTTATCGATGGACCTGGTGTGAACTTTGTCCATTCTTGTTGGTCCTCTGAATCTCTTAGGAACTACAACATCAATAATCAAGTACAAAAAAATAAGAAATTAGAACACACTTTCTTATTTCAGTTCTATGAAAAATAGGACACATGACTGACATACCAGTGACTAATATTCATGTAATAATGAAGTAAAAATGATGAAAGAAAATTACCTTGAGATCCAGGATCTTCTTCATCTTCATAATCAGGCAAGGCGGTTTCTACACCAACCGTCCTAGTTGCAAACGCATTTTCATTTGCAGTAGCCTTAGTAGCTTTTTCCTTTTGGCGTTTCTGCATAGCCAAAAAAGCGGCCTTTGAACCTTGTCCAGCAGTTGGTTCTGGTAACACAATGATACCAGGTTCCTCATGAATTGGATTACTCGTTTCCTCCTTAGCTGCATCCTTAGCATGTGCAACATTAGCTCGGGAACGAGTTGTTGGTCCAGCAAGAGACTTGGTCTTCTCAACTTGTTTGGTTCTCTGAAATAAAATTGGATTAGGTACCAAGATAAAATTTTACTTGTTATTTTTTATAAATTGAAAAGTTAAATCTCTAGGTACGACACACCTTTAGTGGATTTTCCAAAGCATTATTACTGCTTTGTTCTTCCCCAGCTCCTGGAACATAATCATCGTCGTCCCCTTGCACATGTTCTTTTCCCTTTTTTTTGGGTTTTTACATATTATTCTAGCTGCTAGAGTAGGCAATTTGAGAGCCATCATCATTTCATTATTTTTCTTTACATTCAACGCTCTTTGTTTCTCATATTCAGTCAATTTCTTTCCGCATAACTTTAATTCCTCATCTGTTGCTCGCATAGCAATCTCCTTGTTTACTGGTGTCAAAGGTGGTGAGGGGGTGGAGGGGGTTGATAGCAGTCCTATACGATTAGCATTAGTGTCAAATTGGCATATTAGTACTATACGATTTAACAAGTTTAACTCAGTTATTCATGGAATAGCTAAAATCCTAAAACCTCAAAATAAATATGAAAATAAAATGTTGTCTAAAACTTTAATTACCTCAGAAATATTTTCACCCATTTGTTCATCATCATGAGGTGGATCCTGCAAATCCAATTTCCTCCTAGCACTTGGTGAGCTTTTAGTCACAGTTGCATCATTATTTACTTGTTGTTTATTCAGTCGTGGCGATTTCCGAGTACTTATCATCTCTGTCTTATCAAGTTGAATTGATTTCTTTTTCCTTTGTTGTTGCAAGTGATGAGCAGTAACATACTTGCGTCTGGCTTGCTTTTTAGCTAAAAAATACAACAGGAACTTATAGAGTTAGATGGCAAGAATGACACAAACCATATACATTCACAAGTGTAATGCATAAACAGTTAGAATATATCTGTATATATATTATGCCTTGGCCGTATAACTACATGCGGCTGCATTTGCTTGAGTGGTTCAGCCTTATGATCGATGACCGTGTCGACATAAAAATCGATGTGATCACCACTGTCAACTCCAGTAACTAATGCATACAGCTCAGCATCATTGGTCACCATCTGCCAACCCTCTGACTCCATGCCTTTGTTTACATAAATTCCTCAAATTCTGAATATTGCAGGTCCTCTTTGACATGCTCCATCAGGACAGTATACGAAAACACATCAGAAGCAATGCCATATACCACTATCTGTTCTCCACTAACATATCGGCTTTCTTGAAATTCTCCTTTGTGGTGGAATCTGAGATGCAATATTTTATCTTCCATCCTGCACAATATGCAGAAAAATACATTAGAAAACAAGACTAAATTAAGAAATCAACAGATAAAATAAATTCAAGGAGAAATCAACTAATTATAAATGAACAAAATTTATCAATTAGCATTAAGTAGTAACCTAATTAAGCATGATTAAGTACAATAAACTAACTTAAATTAAACATGAGAAAGTACAATGAATTAAGCAATTAGCTAACTAGAGCCATATAGAAGCAGATAATTACGAATCAATACATTAAGCAGAGTAGATAATCAAGGAGGAATAATTTCAAAGTTCACTTAATTAATCAATACATTAAGCATTCGCTTGTGAAGCAATACATCAAAAACTAGTCCCCTATTCAAATTCTATAAACAGAAATTAAGCATTTTTTTCAACATTGATAGGCTCAACGGGGACTTGTCTTGCGGGGGGATCATCCCTACACCAATTAACATCACCAAGTTCATTTTCCAGTCCTGCACCACCATGAATTTCATGTAATATCGAATCATTTTCAGCTTCATTCGCATATTCACTCTCGACGTCACACCAGTCCTTAGGCAACCTTTTGATAAAATTATACATCTTCTTGTCTGTTGGATCTTGTACATAAAATATTTGTTGAACTTGTGAGGCCAGAACGTAGGGATCGGATTTTTGGCATGATTTGTTAAAATTAACACAAGTCAGCCCGTACAAATCTTTTCTTCTTGGAACCAACAGCACTTGAACAATACCACGTTAAATTCTCCCCAGTAATCGACTTCTTATATCTCTTCAATTGCTCCGTAGTAGTTGACATCCCCAACCAGTGGGTTCTGATCTTTCGAACTTGCCAGCCCAGACAACATATATTATTAGATCACGCTAAAGTAGTGACTTATAGATAAAGAAATTTAAACCTAGCATTGTGTGTTTATAGCAGAGGTTTCGAATAAACACCCCACTCTAGCTCCTTGGTCTACAAAATGCTATCGGTTTGGACAAGAAAAGAACGACACACCAACGTAAGGTTAGTACAGAACTAAAAGTTAGTTTAGTGTAGAACATATAGTCATGTGTCGTATAGTATTATAATATCTTTATGAAAGGTAAAGGGAAGATGATAATCCCTCATTAAACGATTAACTAGAAGAAAAATATTTTACACTTAATTTAAATCCAGGAATAATAAGGAAGAACCACATACTGTATTTGTTATCTTAGTTAACAAGGAAGAACAACATACTTTGTGCAAAAATCTAGACAATGAATAAAAAATAATATCATAGATACAGATACAAGAACAGGATATACAAACAAGAACAGCATATTCCTTAGACAAAAACAAGAACTTTACAAAAACAAGAACAGGATATATCATGCTTTACAGGAAGATATAGTGCAGTTATAAGAGATAAAACAGCTATCTTCGACTTTAAGAACACGAACATAAACAAGTACTCACAAAACATAAACAAGTACTCACAAAACATACTAATAAATATCATATTACAACGAGAAAATAGAAACATATCATAGTCCATAAAGAAAGTGTAAATACCTTAAAGTGGAAGCCCCAAATCGAACACAATGAAACCTTAATTTCAAGCCCCAAATTGAACACACTGAAACCCTAATTTCAAAGCCCCGAAATTGACCGACCCGTTTCAAGCCATAACTCCAAATTAATCCTGAGAAAGAGAAAAAAAGCCCTGAATTAGTGAATTAAATCCCTAAACTAAACCAATTGAATCAATTGAGAGCTGCATGTGTGTGTACGAGTGTGAGTAACAGAGAATTAGACTAACAGAGAATGTGAGAGGGGAGAGAAAGAAAGGAAAGAGAGAATCGAGTGTGAGTATCGAGTGTGTGTGAGAGCGGCGAGAGGAAAGAGTGGAGAGAGGAGAGACCGTGAAGAGAGTGTGAGTATTGAGTTGTGTCTGAAAATGAAAGTCTGAGTGTTTTTAGCGGTCTAAAATTTGGTTTGGCAGTTTTTTTGCCGCTCACCAAATTTTAGCCCCAAAACCTTTTTTTAATATTTTATTTAATTAATTTATTTCTTTATTAAATATTTATTTCCTTTTTTTCTTGTTAAATGATTTCTTTTAAATAATTTGAATTAATATACTGAAAAAAATTTATATATGAAAATATTTTCTTATTTATTAATATATTAAAATATATTTAGAAAAAAAATTGTTTTAAAAAATTTGTTTAATAATATTTAATAAATATAAAAATAAAATTACACATCTTAAAATGTTTTAACATTTTTAGTGAAACATTCAATCTCTAATGGAATATTCTAGATTTTTATAAAATAATTTTATTATTTTTATCCAAAAAAGTAATTTCATGTGAAAAAAGGTTAAATTTTTATTTGTAGTAGAAAATATAAAAGTTTGTTCATTGCAAAATTATGGCATCACAATTTCAGACTTACGGCAACACAAAAACACTTTTATTCTATGCCAACATATTTTTGCTACCTTAGGCAACATGAAAATGATAATGTTGTATTAGCCAAAAACATGCATGACAAAGGCAACATAGGCTCTAGATGTGATGATAGGCCTTTCATGGTGTAGTAAGCTAATTAAAAAAATCTGATTTATAAAAATGTCCATCCCATAAAGATTCTGATTTGCATATAAATTCCATGTATCTCAGGAAATTTACATGAAATACATCACAGGCTCTCTAATCTCTTAAAAAAAAATAGTGGTTTCCACCTATACGATATCCCATTTGTCTCTAATAACCATGGATCGGTTCCATGTTGACCAATATAGATGAAAAATACCCGAACATTTGTCTATTGTAAAATGATTACTCTTATACTCATGTTCGAACTTTATTTAATATTGACCCGAACAATGGATCTTTGTTAAAATCTAAAATAAACTTGACACAAACAATGTGCCAAATTACATACAATTGGAGTAACTATCTCGAAAAAATAAGATTACTTGGAACTAGACTTGCAAATTGGGTTTGGATCCGAAGAGCCGATCCGAAATTCATGGAACCGAGATCCAATTTTATATCCGAATTAGATTAACCGAAATTTAACTGAATCAAAAACAATCCGATCCGATCCGAACCGAAATCCGATCCGATAAAGTTAAATCCTATTATTGTCCGAAAACCGATCTCATCCGATCCGAAAATTACTTGAACCGAATATCTAACCGATAATAATCCGAAATACTTGATCCGATGATGATCCGAAACCGATAAAATTCGGAAAAAATATTGTCCAAACAGAATATGAATCAAAGTACTATATCCGTTCTAAATTTGAAACTAAAAACACCTATACCAAAAATTATGTGATAAATTAATATTATTGAGACTATATTTTATTTCTCTCTCTGTCTCAAAATATTTTATATTTGAGGAAAAAAAATGTTTTAATATATCATATATGCATCAAAATATTCATGTATCGTAAATATTTTATTTTAGAAATAAAAATGAATGACATTAATTATTCTAGAAAATAGGTATTAAATATACAGTATATGTTCACATGTTGAACCTTCATATCTCCTGAATACACTTGTCTAGTAATTAGTATGTTTGTGATTTATAATTAACTATATTTTTTTACATAAAATAAGGTAATAACTAATAAAAAAATAATACCTATTGCTCATTATTAAATAATATTTTTTTAAATAAATACCCATTCCTAATTTGTGTATCAACCCATCCCGTCAAGATTTTTTGTTAAACAAAATAAAAACCTAATAAATAATTTTTGAACATTTTTTTATTAAATAAAAAATTAAAAAATTATTCTACAAGTCTATTTCTCAATTAATTGAAAATCTTTTTTTTCAAATGATTAAGAAATAAAATCTATTTAGTAATATCAATGATTAAATGAGACATATTAATTATAATAATATATTAATTTTCAACCATCTAAACAAATCTTAATCACTTAAAAAATCTATAAAAGACAAAATAAAAATTAAGATTAAAAAATTGTCACGTATAATTGAATATGCTTGAAAGTTAAATTAAATATGTATATCAATAATTTTTTTTAAAAATAGTATGATATATTTTTCGGCTTTGGGTGGAAACATCGAACAATATTGCATGTATGTATAATTAAATTACATATGGTATAGTATGTATTCAATAATGACAAAATTTAAAAAATCGAATTTAACTTTTAAATTTGTGAGAAGTGAAAATAAATGTAAATCTAACCCATATTTTAAAAATAAATGGATAATATGTAATATAGTAAATATTATTTTGCTAAAATTATAATATTATACATTAAGCAAACATATTATTTTATATTACCGGTCCAAGTAGAGACTAGAAAAAATAATATTAAATACTAAATATTCAAAAAACAATCAAGTTTTATATTGCTCAATTTAGTATTTATTTTCGTGTTATAACTATACTTCTACAAAGTTACTAATGACATTTATTTAGTTTCAATCATAATTTCGAAATTAATACAACATTATTGAAATCAAATTTTTTCGATCCAACAAAATCCAATCTGAAAAGATCCGAACCGAATTTTATCTGATCTTAATACGAAATTTCTCCGTTTTAATCTGAAATTGACCCGATCGAAACTAAACCCGAACCGAACCGAAAACGATAAAAATTTTATAAAACCGATTCTAGACCAGAACCGATTTAGATCTGATCCAATCAAAAAGATACTCCGAAGGCTTCCGATCCGAATTGTATCCAAATATATCAAACCAAAAATTGATCCGATCCAAAATGGATCCGATACGAAACTTATCCGATTATCCGATTTACTAGATCTAGTTGAAACAATAGATTTATTTTGGGTTGTCACAAAACAAAGAGAATAGTCTTTAATTTACGAATAAAGTTCTTCACCGTAGTTTACCAAAATATCATAATTTAAGAATATAACTCGAGTAGCGAGTGATCAGAAAACTGTCTATTTACGCTATTTTAGATCTGATTCCAACAATTAATCAGCCGTACGAGACTCAATAAGGGTAGATGAATATGTAAAATAAATTCAACTCATAAGTAATGAATGTGTTTTCTCGAAAAAATGAGATCAGCACCCTTTGTAGAAAAATATAAAAAAGTTGTCTCGAACAATGAGGACGAACAACAGAGTATTAACAATTCATTTCAAACGTTGATACAGATTCAGTAATTTAACTAATAAATAAAATCAAGCAATAGAGAATCTCCGCAATTTAAAGAATAGTAAAATATCTGAAGAAAGTCTCATAATTTGTTTTGAAACAAAATGAATTGAGAATTTTAATAAAAAAATCGTTTGATGGAAAATAATTATAAAACAGTCATGGACCAAGGTATAGAGTAATGAACTCGTCTCAGGTCCTTAAATTACGCTAACAGTAACTAAATTGACCTCAACCTCCGAGCATTATTTAATAACTCAATATGATATAAGAAGAATCAAATTGTTTAAAATAACAACAATGATCCATAGCACTCCTAGTATACCCATTATTCATCATAAAGCTGTCAAACTTCAAGTACCATTGTCTTGGCGCTTGCTTCAAACCATACAAGATTTTTATAAGCTTGCAAACGAGGTTGCATTATGTTTCAGCAAGAAAGATGTTATCTTGGAAGGGTTCTCCGATACAGATTTAGGTGGATGTTTGGATATAAGAAAAAGTACCACGGGATATATTTTCACTTTGGGTGGCACAGCAGTTAGTTGGATGTCTCGACTTCAAAAGAGTATTGCTATTTCAACCACAGAAGCAGAATATATGGCTATCTCTGAAGCTAGCAAGGAGATGATTTGGTTGAAGAATTTTCTTGAGGAGTTGGGCAAGAAACAGGCGGATAGTGCTTTGTATAGCGACAGTCAGAGTGCTATTCATCTCACGAAGAATCCTGTGTTTCATGATAGGACGAAGCATATTGAGCTGAGATATCACTTTACAAGAGAGTTGATTAGCAATGGTACTTTGTCCTTGAAGAAAATCCTTGGTTCAAAGAATCCTGCAGATATGTCGACTAAGGTGGTTACTAATGAAATGTTGAAGCTTTGCAAAGCTTCAACTGGCCATCAGAACTGATTGATGAGAAGGCGATGCACTAGTTAGAGTTATTGATCGAGGTATTGGGTGTTACTAGATTTACATGATTGAAGTGAAGATGTGGCCAGACTCCAAGTGGGAGATTGTTGGGTTTGTGGAGTCTAACAGGTTTTAGAATTGGATTCTGATTTGGGTTAGAAATTCCAGAGTTGGACTATAATTAGAGTTAGAAATTTCAGAATCAGACTCTGATTTGTTTAGGCCCAGTTTCTTCTCTTATAAATATTCTCATGTAATTGTAAAATACCAACACAACACAATTGTGAGAGATCAATACAAAATTAGTGCGGCTTGTGGAGTAGGAATTTCCGAACCACGTAAATCTTTATCATGTGTGATTGTCGTTTATTTTCTTATTTATTCGCTTTGGGTTTTGCTTTCGTTCTCAACAACGGTTCTACGAGAGTTCCAAAATAATACATTTTTTTGACTATTAGGCTTATATTTCTTAAAATTTAGTATCCGTTCTAAGATAATTTTCGGAACGAGTGGGAGTCAAACCCATAACCTAAAATAACAGAGGATACACCCTTTATCACTTTACCACTTGGGTTATCCAATCGCGCTCCCAAAATAATACATTTAAAGAAAACAGAATTAGCAAACACTCATGACTCAACCCATAAGCTAACTTAGAAAAATAGTTCCACTAGCCGATAAAATATCTGCTCAAAATTCTACTCAGGAGGTTTTAAAGGAAGTCTACACCTAACGATAGATTTTCGCTTTAGATGGAGGCTTTATTTGACAATTTTAATTAATTAAAAAATATACTTTCGTAACGATCCTATTTAATAAAATAATAATTCATAAATTAAATTAGTAATTCCAAAATTTCCTATAATTTTAATCTATTTTTCAAAACTCAATTCCATAATATCGCTTAAATGACCCTACAAATTTTTTTAATTATAACTTAAGTAATTTTTAGTATTTGATTGATAAATCTCTTTCTATCATATTCAAAGCAATACTAATACTTTCTTAGTTTCTTTCACATGTCCAAATCTAATCAAATTTTCTTCCCAATTCTTACCTTTTCCCCCCAAATCAATACCACTGAAACCCAAACGCCAAGAACAATGAGCCTTCTTGAGAGGTTGTGGGCCTAACAACCCAAGTAAACCAAGGACAATGTAATACCTTGACTAAATGCACAAATAGAACCTAACATGCACTACAAGAAAAATAGCTAAATATGATCGATTGATATAGATCGAATATAGTTAAATTCAACCGAATTCTTGTTGGTCATATTTAAGCTGGTCAAATTTAATAATACGGTAAATTCGACCGAAAAATTCGATCATATTTATGATAAATTCGACCGAATAATTCGGTATATTTAGGATAAATTCGACCAAATTTGGTTGAAATTCATATTATTAAATTCGACCGATTTTGGTCGAATTATAAATTCGACCAAAAATTTAAAAATTTTGAAAATTTCAAAATTTTGAAATTTGGCTCCTGAAATGCATCAAATTCGACCAAATTTGGTCGAATTTAGTGTACTAAATTCGACCGAATCTATTCGAATATATATGATAAATTTGACCAAATTCAGTCGAATTTAATGTACACCAGTTTTAAAAAAAAAAGAGCAGCAAAAGCTGCAATCTAATGCACAAAAAAATCACAATTCAACTTACAAAAAATAAACTAAACAATACTACAATCCTAATTCAGATTACAAAAAACAAACTAAACAAATACATAAATATTTCCAAACAAATTTACAACACTTCCAAACATGTATCAAAATCATCCAATTTACTACACTTCCAAACAAACAATTCATCCAAGCATACAAATCAGTGAATAACTAATTTAGAAAGCCTAATATCTCCAAAAATCGAACAAAGTCAAATCTTACATAGAAATTTTTCATCTCAAAATTGATTGATTTATATATGTATAGATAGAGCTCGATTTATAGAATACATTCATATATAAATCACTAAGTTTGGATGGATAGATTAAGAGATATAAATTTTAGAAAATTATAAGTATATGTATAAGTGTGTAATGAGAAAGAGGGATATGGGGTGGGGGTAGGTAGTGGGTGTGAAGGGGGGTATGTGGACGGGGGAGGCAGTGGGGGTGAGTTATGTGTATATATATATATATATATATATATATATATATATATATATATATATTATATATGTGTGTATTTTAAATGTATTTTAAATCCATGTGACACTAATGGGTAAATGCGAGACTGCCACGTAGATGTTGATTAAAAATTCAATTATAATGACAGCACGACTAAATTCGACGGAATTCGGTCGAAATTTCATTGAATTTATTATTTTAAAAATAGGAATAAAGGCTAAAAAAAATAAATAAAATAAAAAAAACCAATTTTTTTTTGAGAATTTATAATCACCCACGTAGTTATACCACCAAATTTTATGATCAAAAATAGGCATTTTCCTATTTTTATTTACTTTTTTAATTTAATTTACAAACTAGTTAAAAATGGTGAAAGAATTAAAAAATGGAAAATTAGTGAAAATACGATAAGATTCATCACACAAATAGTGAGTATGACTACTTTGTTGTATATGAATTTTAAATTAAATTTTGGTTTTTTTTTCTATTTTTGTTTAATTTTTTAATTTTTTTTCCAAACTTGTTGACCGTTAAATTACCAAACCAAATTAATTTATTTTTTTATGAAATTTTGGCAATAATATTAAAAAAGATGGATCTTGACCACCATATGGTTGAGTCCCCGAGAAATATTTTTAAAAAAATTGAAACACTAAACCCTGACGAAACCCTGTTTAGGGGTTCTAGTGAAAGTACTAGTTGACCGTTAAATTACCAAACCAAATTAATTTATTTTTTTCAGAAATTTTGGAAATAACATTAAAAAGGATGGATCTGGACCTCCGTATAGTTGGGTCGTCGAGAAATATTTTTAAAAAATTGAAACACTAAACCCTGACAAAACCCTATTTAGGGGTTCTAGTTAAAAAACTAGTTCAACGCTAAATTACCAAACCAAATTAATTATTTTTTTTGAAATTTTACTAATAACATTAAAAAGGATGGAACTTGACCTCCGTATGGTTGGGTCCTCGAGAATTATTTTTTAAAAAAATCGAAATACTAAATCTTGACGAAACCCTGTTTAGGGGTTCTAGTCAAAGTACTAGTTGACCGTTAAATTACCAAACCAAATTAATTTATTTTTTTCTAAAATTTTGGTAATAACATTAAGGATGGATCTTAACCTCCGTACGGTTGGGTCATCGAGAAATATTTTTAAAAAAATTGAAACACTAAACCCTGTTTAGGGGTTGTATTCAAAGTACTAGTTGACCGTTAAATTAGCAGACCAAATTAATTTATGTTTTTTCTGAAATTTTGGAAATAACATTAAAAAGGATAGATCTTGACTTCCGTACAGTTGGGTCATCAAAAAATATTTTTAAAAAATTGAAACAATAAACCCTAATATTTTTTTTTTGTATCTAATGAGTAAAATTCAACATTCTCTTATCATATGAATATGTGTTTTGTACAAACTAAATTTATACATTTGATTAATGTCATCCTTCTATTTATAAATATATTTTCATAATGTGTACAAACATATAAATATTTAATAATTTTTTTTTCAATTTTTGAAAATAATAAATTCAACTGAATTTGGTCAGATTTATTAGATTCGACCTGATTTGGTCGAATTTAATGCGGGTAAATTCGACCATTTTTGGTCAAATTTAATATTTGACCGAATTCATATTTATAAATTCGACTGAATTTCAACCACATACGAAAAAAATTTTGGGCGACAAATTTCCCGCTCCCCACTAAATTCGACCACATTCGGTCGAATTTAGCATGTCCCAAAATATTATTTGCGGGACTTTTCCCTTCTTTTTTGGCGTGTGATAAATTCGACCGAACAAAAATAAAGGTCGAATTTAGTAGCTACTAAATTTGACCGAAAAGAAAATCGGTCGAATTTAGTACACTAAATTCGACTGATGCTAAATTCGATCGAATTCAGTCGAATTTAGCCGGTCGAATTATGTCGATCGAATACGGTCGAATTTAGTACTAAATTCTAAATTCGACCGTATTCGGTCGAATTTAGGCGGGTCGAATTCGTTCGATCGAATTCGATCGAATTTAACCGCTGTCTAATTTATTTGGTCATATTTAGCCTTGTTTTCTTGTAGTGATGTGCGCAAATATGTTTAATTATCAAAAAACAATGGAAAACATACAAGAACCCAATCTTTGTATTGACCACACATATGCCCATCATAAATATTATAATTAAATTCAGATTACATGAATATATAGGTACAGAGTACGTATTTTAAAAGGCCCAAGAAATCCCAGCATGCCCAATCGTTGGGAGTCACTAGTAGTTATGAGATTTCAAATGCTTCCAACAATTATTTTCCACCGTTCCTTCAACCACAATTATAGGGTGGTTATCCAGCTTTGATTTATGTGCATTCTAAACCAATACACATTATATATATATATATATATATATATATATATATATATATATATATATATATATAACATATTTATATCACCCACATGTGTCACCATGTACCCACGTTTTTGACTTCCTTTAATCATTTTGGACTCTAAGCTACTTAATCATTTT
This sequence comes from Saposhnikovia divaricata, assembly GCA_036435485.1. Taxonomy (NCBI): domain Eukaryota; kingdom Viridiplantae; phylum Streptophyta; class Magnoliopsida; order Apiales; family Apiaceae; genus Saposhnikovia; species Saposhnikovia divaricata. Next base: position 93,218,660 of record CM071594.1, read on the forward strand.
GGACTCTCAACTTAGGTTCGAGATATCTATCATCGATATAAAATCAACCCACAAGCCAACATATTTAGCAAATCTTGTTTTTTCCCCACTTGATGCTGCCGTCTTAGCTGTTGACGGCCTTGTTCCTGATTTTCACTTTGCTGCCTAGTGAAACCAAAACGAAAACCAAACTGTTTTCTAACTTGAGTTTCTTACACTAATCCTTTTATTCCTCAATATTCCAGTATAAAAACATTGTATAATTCACATATTAAATACAAATATTAGGACCTGCAATTTTGCCTTAATTATTCTTATTTTTCAAAACTCATCTATTATTATTATTATTATTATTATTATTATTATTATTATTATTATTATTCCCTTAAAAAAATTAATCACTAATGAACCAAATTTATATACACAATTTATACACACATGTACACCACCAGCAACATCGGTGCCGTATCCCTTTCTCTCCTAATATCTCATCTTTTCCCTCCTTCTCACCCGGTCTCATCCTCTCTCCCTCAAGGTATATTTCTCTCTTTCTCCCTCTCCTTTTTCTCTCCTTTTGTCTTTCTTTCACTGTCGCTATCACTCACTTTTCATCTCACTTCCCTTTGTCTATCTTCCCCCTCTTTTTTCCTCCATTTCTCCTTTGCTCCATCTCCCCTCTCTTATATTCTTCTTTCTCTCTTCTTCCGCTTTCTCTTCTCCTTGCGCTTGCTTTAGCCTATACCACCATCGACGACAACCACTACTATTGTGGAACAAAATCTAGGTTATGGAATTGCGGTTAGGATTTGTGTATAATTAATGCTTTGGCTCGTGAGGTTCGTGCTTTAATGGCTTCTTCTGTGTTCGAGACTAAGCGGTCCTCATAGAATGCCTACATATCTCTATATTGCTAGAGAATCAAGCCAAAAAATGTAGTTCTGAGATGAGTGATCTATCCCTTTATATAGGCTTGAGAAGCCTTAGAATTAGAGTAGGGTTCAGAGACTTGGTGGGCAAGTCATCTCCTTAGATGTATTCTAGAAGCTTCCATGTAGGAAGCATATTCCTAATAGGTTTAGTTGTCTTGGAGGGCAAGCCTCATTCTTGGACTCAACCAAGGAGTCGGTGCCATTCGTGGACTTGATTCTAAATCATCTTCTGTTTTATGGATCAGGCCCATGTCAGAAAACAAGCTTATACCGGGCATCCCCGGTTTGGGCTGTTCCTTGGGCTTAATCATTAATTACGAATTTAATGCCCAACTAGGGTTTTGGGCCTCATTAATGGGTCAATGTAACATTAAATATGTCTTTAGGGATTTTTTTTCACCTACATCATTTGCCCCTCAACTTCTGGGAAAACGTATTAAGTTTTCGTAGAAGTTAAGTTCATATCGGCCTTTCTCGGGTATTATCTTATTGTAAAGCATGGTGCGACCTACGCATTCACAATTATTATAACTAAAGTTATTTTTCAAAGTAAATACTTACGAAAGTTAAACATTCCTTGGCCTCTCAAACCCTTTTTTTTGGGACTTTCGGGCCTTTCGAGAATAGGATTAGTGCCATATTGAGCTCGTAAACAATAATTCAAGTGCAATTCGTGCATAGGATCATTTTGCATAAGTTTATTATTTATCAATTACCCTCAACTTACCTAAGTTGCATGGGGTTAATATCAGGTGGTCGCTGCTCATAAGCCTAAATAAAGGCTAGTTATTAAGTAAAAGACGCTAATTCTACCCTAATCGGGGCTAATCAACCCTAAACGGGGCTATATAAACCTTAACTAAGGCCGACTAATTTTCTCTTGAGGTGATAATTACTAGGATAACCCTCTACAACCTTAGGATAGGTTAATTTTTGAGCGGAGACCCTTAAATGTCGATAATTAAGGTTAATCACCCATAACTACGATTAGTGAAACCCTAACCTTAAATTTTGAAGTCAAGCTCATATCACAGAGATTATTATAATCTCTTTGATGGAAAAATAATCACGTACAAATACCCATTTTTGAGTGTTCTAGACGAGAAATACAGTTCCTTGGACCTTATTTTCAAACAAGACCTAGTTTTCAAACAAGGTGACACCCGAACCTCAAATTTTGAAGTTGGGCTCATATGATAAAGATTCTTATAATCTCATTAATGGAAGAAGATTCACCTGAACATACGTACTTTCGAACGTTTTGGAGGTGAAATACCACCCCCGGCTCCTTTAACCTTGATTCCAAACAAGACCATGTTTTCAAACAAGGTGACACTTTTTTTTGAAATTTCAAGAGACAAGTGGGGCATCTATATGGGTTGTACAGGGCCTTAAAATGTCCTTGATTCTCAAGTTTCATAATCATCGAACAATTTTTTAACGCTCGCGGACAGATTGAAGTTCAGTAAGGGGGTCCTTATTTTCAAAAAAGAAACCAACTTCACCCCCAGGGGGTTCTGCTCGAGATTCCTGTTCGGCCTCATGGGGGGGGGTTCCTTGTGGGAATTTTTTTTCGGCTGGGACCCACCCTTGACTGATTTTTCAATTTTTTTTGGGTCCAGAGTGGACTTTTTGACTTTGACTTTGACTTTTTGACCAAAACCAAAAACTTGTCTTGGGTTCATTCCCTTGATTTTAGAGTATGTTTGCCATGGCTTGGTTGGTTTTGTGAACCTTGATTTCAAATAGCATGTTTTTAGCTTTCGTGACCTTTAGGGACTTATCTCGTTTGTCGAATCCTTGGTTTTAAACCATGAATCCATTCATGGTTGTCGTTTATCGCCAACCCCTCATTCTAAGATGCAGAATTTGTGATTAAGTTATTTTGTTCTTGCCCCCCTTGTTTCACACGGAGGAGGTTTTACTTCTTAGTTGTTCGTTCGGGGAGTTTTCTTACTCCTTAACACTTGACTTCAAGTCTAGGATACCTTGGTTGGTTTTAAATCCTTGATTTTGATTCTAGGATTCCAACCTTCTTCTTAAGTTCATAAGTTCATATGACCTTGCTTTGGTTTGAATTTTGTCGAAGAAGTACGGTACGCACAAAATTATCCGTAACTTTTGACTCGTTACTCCGACAGAGACCCACGATATATCAAATCGAAGGTTTTTCAAAGCTCTAGGTCCTGCAAATATGTTTTATCCACTTTTCTCCACTTTCCACCCTAAAAATCATCTTTCAGGGCACTTTTTGAGCAAAAATAGTTTTTTCATGGGTATTTCTAGTGTCTGTGCGTATGTTTGAGAGACCATCAAGGCTTTAACCCATTTGCTGAATCCTTGATTCGAGACCTCGAATTTAAATGACTAGCTCGATTGGAGACCTACAGCTTTGTTGGCCATCAAGGCTTAGATTTTGTGTTGGGATTTAAATTTAAAGACTTTAAGTGTGGAATTACAAAGGACCTCGTATAGAGGAGACCTTCGATCAATGCATATCTCAATGCTCTCACTGATAGTTTCCATGCCTTGATGGTATTATCAGGGAGCCAACCAATTTCAAGATAAGCTTTAGTAGGGTCTATCCAACAACTTCCTACATGAATTGGTGCCACTAACTTTGAATCGATGGTGGGGGTCTTCAAGACCTGGAAGTAAACACTCCCTAAATAATTCTCTACCTCAGAAGAAGCGAACTTAGATAGGGCATCGACCTTGATATTCTTCTCTCTTATAAGGTGCTCAATATAGCACTCATCAAATTGAGTCGTCACAACTTTCACGATCTCGAGTACTTTGCCATAGTTTCCCTCTTGGCTTCAAATTCACCATTTACTTGGGAGACTACCAATCTTGAATCTCTATTGACTTTAAGGTTCTTGACCCTCAGGGTTGGCCAAGCCTAAACCGGCTATCAAGAATTCAAACTCTACTTCATTGTTCGTAGTCAAAAAATCTAACCTCAAAGCATACTCGATTATAAACCCATCAGGCTCTACAAGACTAGGCCTGTACCACTAGATTTTGTTTTTGATGCCCCACCAAAATAAAGAATCCAATATTCTTTTAGGGTCATGTTTTCATCTTCATTCTTGTTTTATGGTTCTAATGCTCTCTTGGGTTACTACCTCTTGCCCTCGACTTCTTGGTTGTTAATGGCACGTTCAACCGCGAAGTCAGCTAAGGCTTGGGCTTTGATGGCCGTCCTTGGATTATACTTGATATCAATTTATCCTAACTTGATTGCCCACTTGATGAGCTTACCACTGGTTTTCAGGCCATGGAGTATGTTCCTCAATGGCTGGTCGACCAGGACTTCAATCTTATGTATCCGGAAGTATGGTCTTAACTTTCTCGAGGCTGTTACCAATTCTAATGTAAGCTTTTCAACGATGGAGTAGCTTAACAAGGCACTTTGGCTTTGCCCTTCATGGGTCTCCTCGGCTGAGGCTTAGTGTGGAACCAGGTCATCATGAATTGCTCAGAGATATAGATACAAGTTTCAAAGTTAGGTGCCAAACCTTCTTGATTTTCTTAGACATAGTTTAAGATTTTTTTTTGCCTTGGGTTATCATCTACCTGGAGTTCTCTTGGAACCCTTACTTGGCTTCATGGCTTTCATGGCTTGTCTCAACCCTTTATTTTGACTTCAGGGTTTTCAACTTTTTCTTTATTCTTTATTTTCCTTCATCTTAAGTAAAGGATCCAAGATTTGATTCCTCAAGTTATGTTCCAGACACTTTGAACCCTTGAAGTAAGGGCATGTTTGTAGTTCTTGAATTTATTGAATAGCTTGATTGTGTTCCTTGATTATGACTTCAAGTTTCACATCTTGCGCTTATGTTTAAACCTAGAGTTTTAGCACGACCTTTCTTGGCTTAGTTAGCCGTCATTGTTGTTTTGTCTTGGTTCCACCTTTATTTTTTATTTTTAGTGATCCTAGGTCAAGGACTCAAGGTTCATTTTCCTTGGATCCAAGATATATCTTTCCCCTTGTTGATTTGCTTGATTTGCATATTCCTTGAACCTAGGGTTCGCCTTGTTGATATACGTGATTTGCATGACTTTCTTGACCTCCACGGGCTACTTCCTTCAATCTTGTATGACTTTGATTGCTACATGTGGCTTTTTATCAGCTTATCTCTTACCCTGGGTCCTTCAGGGACTTAAACTCTTATTTGGTTGTGCTGTAACCTATCTCCTGACCCTTTGGGGTTTTTATTTATATGTATTTGTTTGTTTTCATTCGTGTATTCTTTTATTTTCGGTACTTGGTCATCTTAGACTTACACTCATCAGGTGCTTGGCACATAAATATAATCACAGAATATGGAATGAAAACAAACCTGCATTAATACTTGAAAAGGGTTCAACCCTTACATAGAATACTACTGTCCTACTCGGAGCAACTTGCTCTGCAATGGTTTCATCGAACCTTATTTCTACTTCTACCAGATAAATACGAATCTAAGTCCTATTAAGCTAGTTTGAACCCATCGGGGCTTTGCAAGAATAGGCGTGCATTGCTTGATTTTGTTTTTGATGCTCCATTAAAATAGAGCACCCACTACTCCTTCTAGTTTCCTCATTCTTATTCTAAAGTTCACATCCTTCTTGTGGGGCTATCTCCTACCCCCGACTTCTTTGTTGCCAATGGTACATTAAACCACGAAGTCAGTTGATTTCTTAGCCTTAATGGCTATCCAAGGCTTATGTGTGATGACCTTTACTGGCCTTTATTGGTGTTCGTTTTCACTAAGGACATCCATGGCCTCAATCAGAAGGACCTCCCCCCGACTCCATCGGGTCTTAACACGGCTACATAACAGCTCCTAGCCATTTTTTGGTCACCTTTTTGTTCTCCTACACCATTCCTGGTTGGAACTTGATCTTCATGTGATAGGTTGAGGCCACAGCCTTAAAAGCGTGAAGTCCAGTCCTCCCAAGGATGGCATTGTAAGTAAAAGATGCTTTGATAACCAAAAAGTTCAGTATCTGTGTGGCCTCTACTGGCTTATGTCCGATCATGACGGGCAACTGAAAAGCTCCCTCAACTTTAGACTCTACTCCGTTGAATCCATATATAGGCATGTTAGATGGGTTCAACTGAGAGTCGTTGTATCCAATCTTCACGAATGCATCATGGAACAAAATGTCCACTGAATGTCCATTGTCTATCAAGACTCACTTCACCTCTGAATTTCCAATCATGGGTGTTATGACCAGTGGGTCATCGTGGGGGAACTTCACCCCTTCAAGGTTTGAATCATCAAATCTGATTGATACCTTGGTTCTTGCACGATTTGGTGCCTTTACAACAATATGCATCACCTCTCGGGCATAAGCCTTCCGAGAGTTCCTAGTTCCCAGCCGCAATCAAGCCTCTTGAGATCATGTTGATTACTTGCCCTCGGGGCTGTGGTTTTCGATTTTGATCGTCATCCATTTTATCATAATCTCTTCTTTGATTACCATGATCTTCACCCTTAGTGAAGTGGTTGAGCTTCCCTCTACGGATTAAGAACTTGATCTGATCCTTGAGTTTCTTGCAATCATCAGTGTCATGCCCCACATCCTTGTGGAATCTATAATACTGATTTTGTTTTCTCTTTGAGGGATCACCCCTAAGTGACTTCGGTCATCGAAAATTCTTATCTTTTTCAATGTCTAACAGGATTTGACTTCTGGGAGTGTTCAACCTTGCATGCTCGACAACTTTGGTCCTAGAGCAGAGTTGGAGTCCATGCTAGTTCGGGGATACTTGACCCTAGAATCATACTCCTGGCCTGTTTTCCGCTTCTTAGAGTTATCACCATTCCTGGTGTTTCCTGTTGTTGTTTCCTTCATTAGGCTATCCTCAGCTTTCATATATTTACTTGCCCTTTGTTGGAGCTCAGTCATGCTCTCGGGAGGGGGGTTGCTTGGCCAATGACATCTTGAAGAAAATATTCGAAGTTCCATTCTGTAAGGCTACCATGGCCACTTTGTTTTCCAAATCAGTAATGTTGAGTGTCTCCTTGGTGAATCGCTTGAGGTAATCTTTAAGATTCTCAGTCTTCCATTGTATTATAGTTATGAGGGATGTAGAATCCTTCAGTGCTTAACTCCTTGAAAGAGCCAATAGAATTCGGAGGTAGGCGACTATACCAACGCTGCACCATGCTTGCTAGGGTTTGGGGGAGCGCCCTACACTTGAGAGTGTCACTAATAGGCTACAACAACAGTGTGCTTAAGAACGTCCTAACGTGATTTGCAGGATCACCCGTTCCATCATAAGCCTTAATGGTAGGCATCTTAAACTTCCTGGAGATTTGAGCGTTCATCACCTCCTCGGTGAATTGTAGTGTAGATCATCAGGATTTCCAAGCTGTATTAAATCTTTGGGATCACCCTTGGGGACTTCTACCCTTGTAGTCCCATAATAAGTGGATTTTATATCCATTTGGAATGCTTCGTATCGGCTTGAATTGATGACTTGAACTCAAGTATGTGGTGTTTTTGATGTGTTTTTAGTGAATTTGTACAGGAATAAGAGTCGGATGTGGGATGATGTTTTCCATGCTTAAATGGTGGGTTTTGAGCTTAAAGAATAACAGTACATCAAATTGCGAGAGAGCCGGAAGAAATGGAATGAAAATCAGAGTTAAAACGAAGAAAATAGAGCAAAATCAGCAAAATCAGCGCATGAACAGTAACGGACGCGCATGAACAGTAACGGACGAGCATGAACAGTAGCAGTCATTGGGTGAAAAATCAGCCAGAATTTCTGATTTTGTTTTGGTCATATCTTGAGTTCTACAAGTCCGTTTTGGACGATTCAACTGCCCACCCGAATATAACGGAATTTTCTATCATTCTAAGGTGGTCCGGAGTCCATAATTATTGAAGAGAATTTTCCTTCAAAATAGAATCAACAGAAATTGCCAGAATTCAATTCTAAACAGGAAATTGCCACAATTCCTACTTCTAATCAGTATGGTAATTACCCTGGGCGGCTGGTATTTCCCAGAATTAGTCTTGAGCATGGAATTTGCAAATCTTATCCCGTTTAAAGATGGAAATTGCCGGTCTTCTATTCCAACTCTAATACGGTAATTGCTTAATGGAGAGGCAACTTGGGGCTATAAATACACATCCAAGGGGACATAATCAAGACACCACTACACCACCAGAGATCATACACTTACAACACATCTACACGAGTTGAAGACTTTTGGATAGCACGAAAAGGCTACGAAGGCCAATTTCACATCTTGTATATTAGGCGTTAGCTTTTGGATGCTATTCCGGATTTGTCTTCTTAACTTTGTTACTCTATATTCTATTCATCTATTCATTCTTGATTCTTTGTTTTATATCATGGTTTCATCAAATCCCATGATGACGAAAGGTTTGATTATGAACTAATCGTTGTCATGGGATTTTAACGGATTTGTCTATGTAGCTTAGTAGTTTGCATGCTTTAAAGATTTATGTGTGATGAATTCTTGATATCCTTGTATGGTTGAGATTCATGTATTTAGATGCGTCGCGAACATCTAATTTGTTAATCTCTTGCTAAACGAGAGTGGATCTTGAGATTTAGAACTTGCCATGCTAGCATAGGATAGGTTGATATTATTATCATGATTTGTGGCATACATAGAGATATGATGCTACCCTATGTGATCTAAGTGGATAACTTATGCTTCAACCTTTATTTTTTCAAATTCTATAGAGATATAGGGTCTAAGCATAATTGGTGTCTACCCATCTTCTATCTCTTTTGTGGATGTATGAGTAGTTTGGTACTAGTATACCGAGAGGTAGCTTTTACTTGTTTCGTGTTGTCCGATCAGATATCAAAACCCATCACATGTATTAATTAAAGGCATCATCTCTAAGTGAAGTAGATAATGAAGTTAGGATCCCATGTTTTCTCTTGAAGAAGTAATTAGATTTAAATTCTCATTAGTTAAGTAATTCTTAGTTTTATTAATTTGTTTCTTAGTTAATTATAGTTAATTAAAATCTTGTTATTTGTCTTAGCAGTGCATAATAACCATACATTGTTGCATAGGTACAAAACTGAATTAAAACCATAACCAGATCTATGTGGGAACGAACTCAACTTTATTTTATATTACTTGTGACCACGTACGCTTGCGTGATTTTGTTTTAACATCCCACCTCTTGGGACCTCGGTCCTTCTCTCTCTCTCTTCGAAGGTCTTTCCAGATCAACAAAGGAAATCTCTCCTCCTGACCTCGGAGGGGGTCGATTCTGATTCTATCTTTGATGCTCTCCTTCTATATCGTCTTTCAGCTTTTGGATCTCGACCTCATGAGCCTTGATTCTCTCAACGGCTGTTAGAGGGGGTCCATTATGGATTCATCAAGTACGCCTTATAGGCTCCTTGCTTAGATGTTGTCTCCTCGGGGCTCGGTCTCGATCTTCCTCCTTAGAGGAGGATTCATCAGTGTAGGGGTCAGAGTAGTCATAGTACCCTTGTCCATGATCAGGGACTAAAGCTCTAATATAGGGAGGATAGAACGGCTCATGTATTTGAAGGGCATGACTGCTTAGTCCAGGGTCCCTTTGATATGAGGGATAGTTGGGCAGTCCATATATTGGATTCGTTCTTGCTGCAGGGAGCATGATGGTGGAGATCTGGGCTCCTTGGAGCGGTGGACGATTGGCGAGAGGAGATACCACCACCTGAAGAGGGTTGGTCTTCTGCCTTGGGTGGACGACCATTGGTAGAGTTCTCTAAGTATAGGGAGTCGTCCCTGTAGGTTGAGAAACTTCAGTTTAAGTGATCGCCCTTGTTGACGGGGGTACGGACCCCTGTTTAGCAAGACGGCGCCAAATGTTGTGGAACAAAATCTAGGTTATGGAATTGCGGCTAGGGTTTGTGTATAATTAATGCTAGGGTTCGTGAGCTTCGTACTTTAATGGCTAGTTCTGCGTTCCAGACTAAGTGATCCTCAAAGAATGCCTACATATCTTTGTATTGCTAGAGAATCAAGCCAAAAAACATAGTTCTAAGATTAGGGGTCTAGCTCTTTATATAGGTTTGAGAAGCCTTAGAATTAGAGTAGGGTTTGGAGACTTGGTTGGCAAGTCATCATCTTGGATTTATTCTAGAAGCTTCCATGTAGGAAGCAGATTCCTAATAGGTTTAGTTGTCTTGGAGGGCAAGCCTCATTCTTGGACTCAACCAAGGAGTCGATGCAATTCATGGGCTTGATTCTAAATCGTCTTCTGTTCCATGGATCAGCCCATGTTAGAAAACAAGCTTATATCGGGCATCCCTGTTTTGGGTTGTTCCTTGGGCATAATCATTAATTACGAATTTAATGCCCTACTAGGATTTCAGGCCACATTAATGGGCCAATTTTCAGCCACATCAACCACCGAATGGTTACACCCATTAGGCCATTACCAATAATAACAATTGTAAATTAAAGCCCCATGTAAACCCTAATTTTCAAATTCCCAATGAGTAACACTTAAAACAATATAAAATTATGCATACGATAATACAATTATTATTATTATTATTATTATTATTATTATTATTATTATTATTATTATTATTATTATTATTATGGCTCTTTCTCCAACAAGAACCTTCATTTTCTTTAAATTCTAAACATTCAATTAATATATATATGTATTTCACCCACCCCATTTCTTTGTAGAATCCATAGCACGTTTAATCACATTCATACACTTTAATATTTTTAAAGAAGAGCAAATAAAAGAGCAAAATGTTGATATTACTTCTTGATCGTGAACTGACACTACAAGAAATCTGGCAATAGACGACACGTATCAGAAAACACCCATGGAAAAAAGTGTTGCCCGAAATGATCACACAACTAGTTTTTTTCCTACTCGAAAAATTATTGTCTAATCCTAAATTCACACAATGGCCCAAAACCTGGGGTGTTGTGTAAATGCATAAGTATTTTTAGATTAGATAAGTGTTTTTTAGGTCTGTTGTCTAGGTAGCAGTCATACAATATGTTATCCATAGTGTTATGTGACAGTGCACCAACACACAACATTTTTTAGAAATATTATGTGAATGAAGCATAGACAATACTTCGTAAACAGTATTGTTAGAATGAGACAAGTGGTTTCCAATGTGGTATTGTGTAATGATATTTAACACAAGTGCTTTATATAGTGTTGTATGAACTTAATCCAACACAAAACTGGTTCTGGCCTATTGTGTGTTTCAACTCATACAAGTGTCCTCTATTTAAAACTATTGTCTAATGAACTGTACATGAAAAAAAATATATATTTAAAAGATGATTAACCTACCAAATTGGCATCCAACAAATCAACAAAGGCCAAATAGAAGAGAACAAACTAACCAACAATCTATCAAGAGTTAAAGTTACAAATTAAAGAGCACAAATTAATTTATTACATTACAAAAGTTGTATTAGTTCATCAACATCATCTCGAATGTAACTAGTAGGCATGTCTTCCTCATCAACATCCGTAAAACTGGGCATAAAAAAGTCATTCTCTAGTTCTGCTTTTACAGATGCCTCATTTTCATACTCATTGTCTTCATAGTAATTTTTCTCCGGTAACTTCAAGACAACGAACCATGATTTATCAAGAGGATCATCAATGTAACAAACTTGTTTAACATGTTTTGCCAATACAAATGGATCATCTAAAAAGCCCAACCTATTCAAATTTATTAATGTATATCCGAAGTCGTCTACCTTCGTGCCTGTGTTCATATTTACCCACTTACAATGAAAAATAGGGACCCTAAGGTAATTATAGTCCAACTCCCATATACTTGTTATAACTCCATAATATGTATGTCATGTGTGCTCAATGTTTTTATCCTTACCATGCACAACCATTGTATCGGCTTCTACACACACCCCACTGCACTGAACCTGACGCATGTCATCAAGTTCCCTGGTACTAAAGGTAACCCCATCCACTCTGTATCCGCTGAATGTAGGAACATCTTTGTTGGGTTCGTCTGCGATCCATATTATCTCATTTGATAACTCTTTTTTGTCTTCCAAATTTGAAGCAATCTGAAAAAAATAAACAAGTTGTAAAATGATTCATGTGAGCTAGGGAGTTGTAAAAAAATCAAAAAACTATTATTAAACTCACATAATACCTTTTCTTTAAACCATTTAGGGAATGTCTCATTTTGCTTGTTCTTTAGCCACATTTCATAATTTTCATGTTCCGGATATTTGGTCATTAAAAATGCCATATGTTCACTGGAGTCATTAAAAATGACATAAGAAATGCATGCAAATAAAGAAAATAAAGAAATTAAATTCATGGCTTACTTGAAAAATGGTCTAACTGCATTAGTATTCTGGAGAACACACAAATGTGCTACGTGCAAATCAGTCCTACTCGGGGTTATTATGGTTGCACTCGATAATTGCCTGCAAATGGCATCCTTAGTATGTCTACCAATTTTCGGTACCCCGATAGTTGTTCCTTCGTCATGGTCCACCAAACATTCCATCGCCTCTTCTGCTATATAGGCCTCCGCAATACAACCTTCTGCACGAGCCTGATTCTTTATATATCCCTTGAATGTCTTCATGTATCTCTCAAAAGGATACATCCCCCTAAGAAAAATTGGTCCACAGAGCTCAACTTCTCGTACAAGACGCACCGATATATGAAACATTAGATCAAACAAGGAAGGGGGAAGTATTTTTCAAGCTGGCATAAAGTAATTACCAATTCCGATTGCATTTTCTCCAACTTATCAGGCTCAATAACTTTACTACAAATTGCCTTAAAGAAGAAGCAGAACCTGATAATTTTGTTCCTGACTCTTTTTTGCAATGACGACCGAATTGCAATTGGGAGCAAATGATGCAATATCATATGGCAGTCATGAGATTTCATTCCAGTAAGTCTAAGAGTTTCCATTGAAACTAGACTCCTAACATTAGAACAAAAACCATCAGGCAACTTCATGTTAAGAAAGGAAGAGCAGACAACCTTTTTTTCGGAATGAGTCAAATTCCAAGATGCTAATGGTAACTTCTCTTTTTTCCCTGGAGTTTTTGGCCTCAACTCGGTTTTTATTCCCATTTCAGCCATGTCAATACTGACAGATTCTTTGTCTTTTGTTTTCTTTGGTATATTAAGCATGGTGCCAAGTAAAGCTTCGCATATATTTTTCTCAATGTGCATCACATCGAGAACATGTCTAACCAGTAGAAACTTCCAGTACTCAAGCTCAAAGAATATAGATACCTTTTTCCAAATAGGTCGAACATCACCTTTCTTTAATCGAGGTTGGAATTGTGTCTTACCGTAGACATGGCCCTTCAGATGTTGTACTCTTTGAAGCACCTCCTCTCCGGTTAGGGGAATTGGAGCAGTTTCCTCTTCCACGGTGTTATCAAAATCTTGTTTCTGTCGGCGATATGGATGATGACGGGGCAGCCACCTCCGATGCCTCATGACCACACACTTACGACAATTAACTAGCCTTGTAGCTTGTGTGTTACCAATGCATACAGGACACCCGTTATAACCCTTGATAATGTTGCCCGACAAATTGCCATAGGCTGGATAATCGCTGATTGTCCATAACAAAATGCCTCTAAGCAAAAAATACTCCTTCTTGTATGCGTCGTACACTTGTTTCCCATGCCACAACTTTTTTAAATCTTCCATGAGTGGTTGAAGGAACACATCGATATCATTGCCGGGCTGAGTTGGTCCAGATATTATCAAACATAGCATAATATATTTCCTCTTCATAGAAAGCCATGGTGGAAGATTGTAAATTGTCAACAAAACTGGACAACATGAGTAATCAACATTTATGCTATAGAATGGATTAAATCCATCAGACGATAAAGCTAACCGGAGGTTTCTAGGATCCGAAGAAAACTCAAGCTACTTAGCGTCAACTTCCTTCCATGTCTTTGCATCTGCAGGATGTCTCATTTTACCATCCTTCAATCTCTCCGTGTCATGCCAAATCAACTCCTTGGTTGTTTTAGTTGAACTGAACAAATTCCTCAAACGTGGTATTAACGGAAAATACCAGAGAACCTTGGCAGGAACCCCTTCCAATTCATCCCCATATTTATTCAACTTCCATCTAGAGGCCTCACAAATGCGGCACCTGGTCGCATCTTCATCTCTATCTCCACGGTATATTAAACAATCATTTGGGCAAACGTGTATTTTTTCATACTCCATTCCCAAAGCACACAAGCTTTTTTTAGCTACACTGAAAGAAGAAGGGAAGTTGTTGCCTTTTGGAAGCATAGACCCAACCAAAAGAAGAATTTCTGAGAAGCCAGAATAAAAGATTTGATATTTTGCTTTCAAGTTATATAATTTTACTAAAGCCTTCATCTTTGTAAATTCTTCGCATCCCGGATAGAGGGGTTCATGTTCAGATTGTATATGGTTAAATACATCCGAGGAATCTAAGGAAACGTCATCTGCATTGTCATCGGTATCACCAGCATTCTCTACTTTTATCGGGTTTTGATCTACAGATTGTGAAGAACTAGAAGTATCTTCAGCGGCATGCTGACTTTCTCCCGTACTTACCTCCCCGTGCCAAATCCAACACGTGTAGCTCTGATCGATGCCATTCTGAAAAAGATGGCCCCTCACAATTCGAGCTTTCCATGATTAACTATGTGCATATTTTACACAAGGGCAACTGATTTTATTTCCATCTTGTCCATTCTCCAATGCAAACATCAACAATTCGTCCACTCCTCTTTGGAACTCTTTTGTTCTTCTATCAGCATTCATCCAAGACTTGTCCATCTTTTTAAAAAAAAAACAAATGTAATCAGCACATAGTAACACTAACAAACACAATTTCAAACACTAACACATACATATAGTTTAGCTGGACATTTGAAGTCAGTCAAGGGAGACAGAGTTGGAATATAATAGACTAATTTCTCAGACAAACACAATTTCAAACTAACACTAACACAATTTCTCAGATCCCCAAATACAAGTATGAACCCTAATTTCAATCTTTTGAAACAAATTTCATCAAAAATACCTTAATGGAGATGTCAATGGAGCTCGTTGAAACAACAAAGATGGAGCTGCTTCAAAACTACGAAGATGAGATGCAAGGACGGAGGTGTCGCAGTGTAGTGGAGTGAAGATGGTATAGAGGTGGAGCACAGAGGACAGAGGTGCACAGAACACAGGTGGACGGAGGAGGACAGAGGTGGAGGTGAATTGACGGAAGAGCACGAAGGAGGTGTTTGAAAAGTGGGTGTAAAACTGAAGTTAAGATGTTCAGACAAAGATCATGATGACATTAATGTGTCATTTTGTCCAGCTAAATTATTTTTAATAACTTTTAAAAATATAAATGTTTGATCATATATAAAATTAAACTCATTTTCCTAATCGATTTAAATATAATTAATATTTTATATTAAAATATAAAATATTTTATATTAAAAATACCGGTACCTGTTATTTTTTTTAATATTTTATATTAACATACCGGACAATGGATCTTTGACACCGTACGGCCCGGGCTTCGAAATCCCGGTACGAGAATATGGATAAATTTAAGAGGGGCGTCGTCTTGTTTAGGGGTTAACGGTCAAACCTGCGTTTGACCGTACATTCACCTGGTCAACGGTACCTTTTATTTTTTTTAATATTTTATATTAACATACCGGACAATGGATCTTTGACACTGTAGGGCCCGGGCTTCGAAATCCCGGTTCGAGAATATGGATACAGTTAAGAGGGGCGTAGTCCTGTTTAGGGGTTAACGGTCAAACCTGCGTTTGACCGTACATTCACCTGGTCAACGGTACCTTTTATTTTTTTAATATTTTATATTAACATACCGGACAATGGATCTTTGACACCGTACGGCCCGGGCTTCTAAATCCCGGTTCGAGAATATGGATACATTTAGGAGGGGCGTAGTCTTGTTTAGGGGTTAACGGTCAAACCTGCGTTTGACCGTACATTCACCTGGTCAACGGTGCCTTTTATTTTTTTAATATTTTATATTAACATACCGGACAATTGATCTTTGACACCGTACGGCCCGGGCTTCGAAATCCCAGTTCGAGAATATGGATACAGTTAAGAGGGGCATAGTCCTCTTTAGGGGTTAACGGTCAAACCTGCGTTTGACCGTACATTCACCTGGTCAACGGTACCTTTTATTTTTTTTAATATTTTATACTAACATACCGGACAATGGATCTTTGACACCGTACGGCCCGGGCTTTGAAATCCCGGTTCGAGAATATGGATACAGTTAAGAGGGGCGTAGTCCTGTTTAGAGGTTAACGGTCAAACCTGCGTTTGACCGTACATTCACGTGGTCAACGTTACCTTTTATTTTTTTAATATTTTATATTAACATACCGGACAATGGATCTTTGACACCGTAGGGCCCGGGCTTCGAAATCCCGGTTCGAGAATATGGATACAGTTAAGAGGGGCGTAGTCCTGTTTAGGGGTTAACGGTCAAACCTGCGTTTGACCGTACATTCACCTGGTCAACGGTACCTTTTATTTTTTTAATATTTTATATTAACATACCGGACAATGGATCTTTGACACCGTACGACCCGGGCTTCTAAATCCCGGTTCGAGAATATGGATACATTTAGGAGGGGCGTAGTCCTGTTTAGGGGTTAACGGTCAAACCTGCGTTTGGCCGTACATTCACCTGGTCAACGGTGCCTTTTATTTCTTTAATATTTTATATTAACATACCGGACAATTGATCTTTGACACCGTACGGCCCGGGCTTCGAAATCCCAGTTCGAGAATATGGATACAGTTAAGAGGGGCATAGTCCTGTTTAGGGGTTAACGGTCAAACCTGCGTTTGACCGTACATTTACCTGGTCAACGGTACCTTTTATTTTTTTTAATATTTTATTCTAACATACCGGACAATGGATCTTTGACACCGTACGGCCCGGGCTTTGAAATCCCGGTTCGAGAATATGGATACAGTTAAGAGGGGCGTAGTCCTGTTTAGGGGTTAACGGTCAAACCTGCGTTTGACCGTACATTCACGTGGTCAACGTTACCTTTTATTTTTTTTAATATTTTATATTAACATACCGGACAATGGATCTTTGACACCGTAGGGCCCGGGGTTCGAAATCCCGGTTCGGGAATATGGATACAGTTAAGAGGGGCGTAGTCCTGTTTAGGGGTTAACGGTCAAACCTGCGTTTGACCGTACATTCACCTGGTCAACGGTACCTTTTATTTTTTTTAATATTTTAAATTAACATACCGGACAATGGATCTTTGACATCGTACGGCCCGGGCTTCGAAATCCCAGTTCGAGAATATAGATACAGTTAAGAGGGGGGTAGTCCTGTTTTTCGGTTAACGGTCAAACCGGCGTTTGACCGTACATTCACCCGGTCAACGGTACCTGTTATTTTTTTTTTATTTTAAATTAACATACCGGACAATGGATCTTTGACACCGTACGGCCCGGGCTTTAAAATCCCGGTTCGAGAATATGGATACAGTTAAGAGGGGCGTAGTCCTGTTTAGGGGTTAACGGTCAAACCTGCGTTTGACCGTACATTCACATGGTCAACGGTACCTTTTATTTTTTTCATATTTTATATTAACATACCGGACAATGGATCTTTGAGACCGTAGGACCCGGGCTTCGAAATCCCGGTTCGAGAATATGGATACAGTTAAGAGGGGCGTAGTCCTGTTTAGGGGTTAACGGTCAAACCTGCGTTTGACCGTACATTCACCTGGTCAACGGTACCTTTTATTTTTTTAATATTTTATATTAAAATACCGGATAATGGATCTTTGACACCGTACGGCCCGGGCTTCGAAATCCTGGTTCGAGAATATGGATACAGTTAAGAGGGGGGTAGTCCTGTTTTTGGGTTAACGGTCAAACCTGCGTTTGACCGTACATTCACCCGGTCAACGGTACCTGTTATTTTTTTTTATTTTAAATTAACATACCGGACAATGGATCTTTGACACCGTACGGCCCGGGCTTTGAAATCCCGGTTCGAGAATATGGATACAGTTAAGAGGGGCGTAGTCCTGTTTAGGGGTTAACGGTCAAACCTGCGTTTGACCGTACATTCACATGGTCAACGGTACCTTTTATTTTTTTCATATTTTATATTAACATACCGGACAATGGATCTTTGAGACCGTAGGGCCCGGGCTTCGAAATCCCGGTTCGAGAATATGGATACAGTTAAGAGGGGCGTAGTCCTGTTTAGGGGTTAACGGTCAAACCTGCGTTTGACCGTACATTCACCTGGTCAACGGTACCTTTTATTTTTTTAATATTTTATATTAACATACCGGACAATGGATCTTTGACACCGTACGGCCCGGGCTTCTAAATCCCTGTTCGAGAATATGGATACATTTAGGAGGGGCGTAGTCCTGTTTAGGGGTTAACGGTCAAACCTGCGTTTGACCGTACATTCACCTGGTCAACGGTGCCTTTTATTTTTTTAATATTTTATATTAACATACCGGACAATTGATCTTTGACACCGTACGGTCCGGGCTTCGAAATCCCAGTTCGAGAATATGGATACAGTTAAGAGGGGCATAGTCCTGTTTAGGGGTTAACGGTCAAACCTGCGTTTGACCGTACATTCACCTGGTCAACGGTACCTTTTATTTTTTTTAATATTTTATACTAACATACCGGACAATGGATCTTTGACACCGTACGGCCCGGGCTTTGAAATCCCGGTTCGAGAATATGGATAGAGTTAAGAGGGGCGTAGTCCTGTTTAGGGGTTAACGGTCAAACCTGCGTTTGACCGTACATTCACGTGGTCAACGTTACCTTTTATTTTTTTTAATATTTTATATTAACATACCGGACAATGGATCTTTGACACCGTAGGGCCCGGGCTTCGAAATCCCGGTTCGAGAATATGGATACAGTTAAGAGGGGCGTAGTCCTGTTTAGGGGTTAACGGTCAAACCTGCGTTTGACCGTACATTCACCTGGTCAACGGTACCTTTTATTTTTTTAATATTTTATATTAACATACCGGACAATGGATCTTTGACACCGTACGACCCGGGCTTCTAAATCCCGGTTCGAGAATATGGATACATTTAGGAGGGGCGTAGTCCTGTTTAGGGGTTAACGGTCAAACCTGCGTTTGGCCGTACATTCACCTGGTCAACGGTGCCTTTTATTTTTTTAATATTTTATATTAACATACCGGACAATTGATCTTTGACACCGTACGGCCCGGGCTTCGAAATCCCAGTTCGAGAATATGGATACAGTTAAGAGGGGCATAGTCCTGTTTAGGGGTTAACGGTCAAACCTGCGTTTGACCGTACATTTACCTGGTCAACGGTACCTTTTATTTTTTTTAATATTTTATACTAACATACCGGACAATGGATCTTTGACACCGTACGGCCCGGGCTTTGAAATCCCGGTTCGAGAATATGGATACAGTTAAGAGGGGCGTAGTCCTGTTTAGGGGTTAACGGTCAAACTTGCGTTTGACCGTACATTCACGTGGTCAACGTTACCTTTTATTTTTTTAATATTTTATATTAACATACCGGACAATGGATCATTGACACCGTAGGGCCCGGGCTTCGAAATCCCGGTTCGAGAATATGGATACAGTTAAGAGGGGCGTAGTCCTGTTTAGGGGTTAACGGTCAAACCTGCGTTTGACCGTACATTCACCTGGTCAACGGTACCTTTTATTTTTTTTAATATTTTAAATTAACATACCGGACAATGGATCTTTGACATCGTACGGCCCGGGCTTCGAAATCCCAGTTCGAGAATATAGATACAGTTAAGAGGGGGGTAGTCCTGTTTTTGGGTTAAAGGTCAAACCTGCGTTTGACCGTACATTCACCCCGGTCAACGGTACCTGTTATTTTTTTTTATTTTAAATTAACATACCGGACAATGGATCTTTGACACCGTACGGCCCGGGCTTTGAAATCCCGATTCGAGAATATGGATACAGTTAAGAGGGGCGTAGTCCTGTTTAGGGGTTAACGGTCAAACCTGCGTTTGACCGTACATTCACATGGTCAACGGTACCTTTTATTTTTTTCATATTTTATATTAACATACCGGACAATGGATCTTTGAGACCGTAGGGCCCGGGCTTCGAAATCCCGGTTCGAGAATATGGATACAGTTAAGAGGGGCGTAGTCCTGTTTAGGGGTTAACGGTCAAACCTGCGTTTGACCGTACATTCACCTGGTCAACGGTACCTTTTATTTTTTTAATATTTTATATTAAAATACCGGATAATGGATCTTTGACACCGTACGGCCCGGGCTTCGAAATCCCGGTTCGAGAATATGGATACAGTTAAGAGGGGCGTAGTCCTGTTTAGGGGTTAACGGTCAAACCTGCGTTTGACCGTACATTCACATGGTCAACGGTACCTTTTATTTTTTTTCATATTTTATATTAACATACCGGACAATGGATCTTTGAGACCGTAGGGCCCGGGCTTCGAAATCCCGGTTCGAGAATATGGATACAGTTAAGAGGGGCGTAGTCCTGTTTAGGGGTTAACGGTCAAACCTGCGTTTGACCGTACATTCACCTGGTCAACGGTACCTTTTATTTTTTTTAATATTTTATATTAACATACCGGACAATGGATCTTTGACACCGTACGGCCCGGGCTTTGAAATCCCGGTTCGAGAATATGGATACAGTTAAGAGGGGCGTAGTCCTGTTTAGGGGTTAACGGTCAAACCTGCGTTTGACCGTACATTCACCTGGTCAACGTTACCTTTTATTTTTTTAATATTTTATATTAACATACCGGACAATGGATCTTTGACACCGTAGGGCCCGAGCTTCGAAATCCCGGTTCGAGAATATGGATACAGTTAAGAGGGGTGTAGTCCTATTTAGGGGTTAACGGTCAAACCTGCGTTTGACCGTACATTCACATGGTCAACGGTACCTTTTATTTTTTTCATATTTTATATTAACATACCGGACAATGGATCTTTGAGACCGTAGGGCCCGGGCTTCGAAATCCCGGTTCAAGAATATGGATACAGTTAAGAAGGGCGTAGTCCTGTTTAGGGGTTAACGGTCAAACCTGCGTTTGACCGTACATTCACCTGGTCAACGGTGCCTTTTATTTTTTTAATATTTTATATTAAAATACCGGAAAATGGATCTTTGACACCGTACGGCCCGGGCTTCGAAATCCCGGTTCGAGAATATGGATACAGTTAAGAGGGGCGTAGTCCTGTTTATGGGTTAACGGTTAAACCTGTGTTTGACCGTACATCCTCCCGGTCAACGGTACCTGTTATTTTTTTTTAATATTTTATATTAACATACCGGACAATGGATCTTTGGCACCGTTGGGCCCGGGCTTCGAAATCCCGGTTCGAGAATATGGATACAGTTAAGAAGGGCGTAGTCCTGTTTAGGGGTTAACGGTCAAACCTGCGTTTGACCGTACATTCACCTGGTCAACGGTACCTTTTATTTTTTTTAATATTTTAAATTAACATACAGGACAATGGATCTTTGACATCGTACAGCTCGGGCTTCGAAATTCCGGTTCGAGAATATGGATACAGTTAAGAGGGGCGTAGTCCTGTTTATGGGTTAACGGTCAAACCTGCGTTTGACCGTACATTCACCCGGTCAAGGGTACCTATTTTTTTTAATATTTTATATTAACATACCGGACAATGGATCTTTGAAACCATAGGGCCCGGGCTTCGAAATCCCGGTTCGAGAATATGGATACAGTTAAGAGGGGCGTAGTCCTGTTTAGGGGTTAACGGTCAAACCTGCGTTTGACCGTACATTCACATGGTCAACGGTACCTTTTATTTTTTTTCATATTTTATATTAACATACCGGACAATGGATCTTTGAGACCGTAGGGCCCGGGCTTCGAAATCCCGGTTCGAGAATATGGATACAGTTAAGAGGGGCGTAGTCCTGTTTAGGGGTTAACGGTCAAACCTGCGTTTGACCGTACATTCACCTGGTCAACGGTACCTTTTATTTTTTTAATATTTTATATTAAAATACCGGATAATGGATCTTTGACACCGTACGGCCCGGGCTTCGAAATCCCGGTTCGAGAATATGGATACAGTTAAGAGGGGCGTAGTCCTGTTTAGGGGTTAACGGTCAAACCTGCGTTTGACCGTACATTCACATGGTCAACGGTACCTTTTATTTTTTTCATATTTTATATTAACATACCGGACAATGGATCTTTGAGACCGTAGGGCCCGGGCTTCGAAATCCCGGTTCGAGAATATGGATACAGTTAAGAGGGGCGTAGTCCTGTTTAGGGGTTAACGGTCAAACCTGCGTTTGACCGTACATTCACCTGGTCAACGGTACCTTTTATTTTTTTTAGTATTTTATATTAACATACCGGACAATGGATCTTTGACACCGTACGGCCCGGGCTTTGAAATCCCGGTTCGAGAATATGGATACAGTTAAGAGGGGCGTAGTCCTGTTTAGGGGTTAACGGTCAAACCTGCGTTTGACCGTACATTCACCTGGTCAACGTTACCTTTTATTTTTTTAATATTTTATATTAACATACCGGACAATGGATCTTTGACACCGTAGGGCCCGAGCTTCGAAATCCCGGTTCGAGAATATGGATACAGTTAAGAGGGGCGTAGTCCTATTTAGGGGTTAACGGTCAAACCTGCGTTTGACCGTACATTCACATGGTCAACGGTACCTTTTATTTTTTTCATATTTTATATTAACATACCGGACAATGGATCTTTGAGACCGTAGGGCCCGGGCTTCGAAATCCCGGTTCAAGAATATGGATACAGTTAAGAAGGGCGTAGTCCTGTTTAGGGGTTAACGGTCAAACCTGCGTTTGACCTTACATTCACCTGGTCAACGGTGCCTTTTATTTTTTTAATATTTTATATTAAAATACCGGAAAATGGATCTTTGACGCCGTACGGCCCGGGCTTCGAAATCCCGGTTCGAGAATATGGATACAGTTAAGAGGGGCGTAGTCCTGTTTAGGGGTTAACGGTCAAACCTGCGTTTGACCGTACATTCACCTGGTCAACGTTACCTTTTATTTTTTTAATATTTTATATTAACATACCGGACAATGGATCTTTGACACCGTAGGGCCCGAGCTTCGAAATCCCGGTTCGAGAATATGGATACAGTTAAGAGGGGCGTAGTCCTATTTAGGGGTTAACGGTCAAACCTGCGTTTGACCGTACATTCACATGGTCAACGGTACCTTTTATTTTTTTCATATTTTATATTAACATACCGGACAATGGATCTTTGAGACCGTAGGGCCCGGGCTTCGAAATCCCGGTTCAAGAATATGGATACAGTTAAGAAGGGCGTAGTCCTGTTTAGGGGTTAACGGTCAAACCTGCGTTTGACCGTACATTCACCTGGTCAACGGTGCCTTTTATTTTTTTAATATTTTATATTAAAATACCGGAAAATGGATCTTTGACACCGTACGGCCCGGGCTTCGAAATCCCGGTTCGAGAATATGGATACAGTTAAGAGGGGCGTAGTCCTGTTTATGGGTTAACGGTTAAACCTGTGTTTGACCGTACATCCTCCCGGTCAACGGTACCTGTTATTTTTTTTTAATATTTTATATTAACATACCGGACAATGGATCTTTGGCACCGTTGGGCCCGGGCTTCGAAATCCCGGTTCGAGAATATGGATACAGTTAAGAAGGGCGTAGTCCTGTTTAGGGGTTAACGGTCAAACCTGCGTTTGACCGTACATTCACCTGGTCAACGGTACCTTTTATTTTTTTTAATATTTTAAATTAACATACAGGACAATGGATCTTTGACATCGTACGGCTCGGGCTTCGAAATTCCGGTTCGAGAATATGGATACAGTTAAGAGGGGCGTAGTCCTGTTTATGGGTTAACGGTCAAACCTGCGTTTGACCGTACATTCACCCGGTCAAGGGTACCTATTTTTTTTAATATTTTATATTAACATACCGGACAATGGAT
Organism: Saposhnikovia divaricata; assembly: GCA_036435485.1. NCBI lineage: Eukaryota > Viridiplantae > Streptophyta > Magnoliopsida > Apiales > Apiaceae > Saposhnikovia > Saposhnikovia divaricata. The sequence continues at coordinate 93,242,599 of CM071594.1, forward strand.
CTTTGAAACCATAGGGCCCGGGCTTCGAAATCCCGGTTCGAGAATATGGATACAGTTAAGAGGGGCGTAGTCCTGTTTAGGGGTTAACGGTCAAACCTGCGTTTGACCGTACATTCACATGGTCAACGGTACCTTTTATTTTTTTTCATATTTTATATTAACATACCGGACAATGGATCTTTGAGACCGTAGGGCCCGGGCTTCGAAATCCCGGTTCGAGAATATGGATACAGTTAAGAGGGGCGTAGTCCTGTTTAGGGGTTAACGGTCAAACCTGCGTTTGACCGTACATTCACCTGGTCAACGGTACCTTTTATTTTTTTAATATTTTATATTAAAATACCGGATAATGGATCTTTGACACCGTACGGCCCGGGCTTCGAAATCCCGGTTCGAGAATATGGATACAGTTAAGAGGGGCGTAGTCCTGTTTAGGGGTTAACGGTCAAACCTGCGTTTGACCGTACATTCACATGGTCAACGGTACCTTTTATTTTTTTCATATTTTATATTAACATACCGGACAATGGATCTTTGAGACCGTAGGGCCCGGGCTTCGAAATCCCGGTTCGAGAATATGGATACAGTTAAGAGGGGCGTAGTCCTGTTTAGGGGTTAACGGTCAAACCTGCGTTTGACCGTACATTCACCTGGTCAACGGTACCTTTTATTTTTTTTAATATTTTATATTAACATACCGGACAATGGATCTTTGACACCGTACGGCCCGGGCTTTGAAATCCCGGTTCGAGAATATGGATACAGTTAAGAGGGGCGTAGTCCTGTTTAGGGGTTAACGGTCAAACCTGCGTTTGACCGTACATTCACCTGGTCAACGTTACCTTTTATTTTTTTAATATTTTATATTAACATACCGGACAATGGATCTTTGACACCGTAGGGCCCGAGCTTCGAAATCCCGGTTCGAGAATATGGATACAGTTAAGAGGGGCGTAGTCCTATTTAGGGGTTAACGGTCAAACCTGCGTTTGACCGTACATTCACATGGTCAACGGTACCTTTTATTTTTTTCATATTTTATATTAACGTACCGGACAATGGATCTTTGAGACCGTAGGGCCCGGGCTTCGAAATCCCCGTTCAAGAATATGGATACAGTTAAGAAGGGCGTAGTCCTGTTTAGGGGTTAACGGTCAAACCTGCGTTTGACCTTACATTCACCTGGTCAACGGTGCCTTTTATTTTTTTAATATTTTATATTAAAATACCGAAAAATGGATCTTTGACACCGTACGGCCCGGGCTTCGAAATCCCGGTTCGAGAATATGGATACAGTTAAGAGGGGCGTAGTCCTGTTTATGGGTTAACGGTTAAACCTGTGTTTGACCGTACATCCTCCCGGTCAACGGTACCTGTTATTTTTTTTTAATATTTTATATTAACATACCGGACAATGGATCTTTGAGACCGTAGGGCCCGGGCTTCGAAATCCCGGTTCAAGAATATGGATACAGTTAAGAAGGGCGTAGTCCTGTTTAGGGGTTAACGGTCAAACCTGCGTTTGACCGTACATTCACCTGGTCAACGGTGCCTTTTATTTTTTAATATTTTATATTAAAATACCGGAAAATGGATCTTTGACACCGTACGGCCCGGGCTTCGAAATCCCGGTTCGAGAATATGGATACAGTTAAGAGGGGCGTAGTCCTGTTTATGGGTTAACGGTTAAACCTGTGTTTGACCGTACATCCTCCCGGTCAACGGTACCTGTTATTTTTTTTTTAATATTTTATATTAACATACCGGACAATGGATCTTTGACACCGTTGGGCCCGGGCTTCGAAATCCCGGTTCGAGAATATGGATACAGTTAAGAAGGGCGTAGTCCTGTTTAGGGGTTAACGGTCAAACCTGCGTTTGACCGTACATTCACCTGGTCAACGGTACCTTTTATTTTTTTTAATATTTTAAATTAACATACAGGACAATGGATCTTTGACATCGTACGGCTCGGGCTTCGAAATTCCGGTTCGAGAATATGGATACAGTTAAGAGGGGCGTAGTCCTGTTTATGGGTTAACGGTCAAACCTGCGTTTGACCGTACATTCACCCGGTCAAGGGTACCTGTTTTTTTTAATATTTTATATTAACATACCAGACAATGGATCTTTGAAACCATAGGGCCCGGGCTTCGAAATCCCGGTTCGAGAATATGGATACAGTTAAGAGGGGCGTAGTCCTGTTTAGGGGTTAACGGTCAAACCTGCGTTTGACCGTACATTCACATGGTCAACGGTACCTTTTATTTTTTTCATATTTTATATTAACATACCGGACAATGGATCTTTGAGACCGTAGGGCCCGGGCTTCGAAATCCCGGTTCGAGAATATGGATACAGTTAAGAGGGGCGTAGTCCTGTTTAGGGGTTAACGGTCAAACCTGCGTTTGACCGTACATTCACCTGGTCAACGGTACCTTTTATTTTTTTAATATTTTATATTAAAATACCGGATAATGGATCTTTGACACCGTACGGCCCGGGCTTCGAAATCCCGGTTCGAGAATATGGATACAGTTAAGAGGGGCGTAGTCCTGTTTAGGGGTTAACGGTCAAACCTGCGTTTGACCGTACATTCACATGGTCAACGGTACCTTTTATTTTTTTCATATTTTATATTAACATACCGGACAATGGATCTTTGAGACCGTAGGGCCCGGGCTTCGAAATCTCGGTTCGAGAATATGGATACAGTTAAGAGGGGCGTAGTCCTGTTTAGGGGTTAACGGTCAAACCTGCGTTTGACCGTACATTCACCTGGTCAACGGTACCTTTTATTTTTTTTAATATTTTATATTAACATACCGGACAATGGATCTTTGACACCGTACGGCCCGGGCTTTGAAATCCCGGTTCGAGAATATGGATACAGTTAAGAGGGGCGTAGTCCTGTTTAGGGGTTAACGGTCAAACCTGCGTTTGACCGTACATTCACCTGGTCAACGTTACCTTTTATTTTTTTAATATTTTATATTAACATACCGGACAATGGATCTTTGACACCGTAGGGCCCGAGCTTCGAAATCCCGGTTCGAGAATATGGATACAGTTAAGAGGGGCGTAGTCCTATTTAGGGGTTAACGGTCAAACCTGCGTTTGACCGTACATTCACATGGTCAACGGTACCTTTTATTTTTTTTCATATTTTATATTAACATACCGGATAATGGATCTTTGAGACCGTAGGGCCCGGGCTTCGAAATCCCGGTTCAAGAATATGGATACAGTTAAGAAGGGCGTAGTCCTGTTTAGGGGTTAACGGTCAAACCTGCGTTTGACCTTACATTCACCTGGTCAACGGTGCCTTTTATTTTTTTAATATTTTATATTAAAATACCGGAAAATGGATCTTTGACACCGTACGGCCCGGGCTTCGAAATCCCGGTTCGAGAATATGGATACAGTTAAGAGGGGCGTAGTCCTGTTTATGGGTTAACGGTTAAACCTGTGTTTGACCGTACATCCTCCCGGTCAACGGTACCTGTTATTTTTTTTTAATATTTTATATTAACATACCGGACAATGGATCTTTGACACCGTTGGGCCCGGGCTTCAAAATCCCGGTTCGAGAATATGGATACAGTTAAGAAGGGCGTAGTCCTGTTTAGGGGTTAACGGTCAAACCTGCGTTTGACCGTACATTCACCTGGTCAACGGTACCTTTTATTTTTTTTAATATTTTAAATTAACATACAGGACAATGGATCTTTGACATCGTACGGCTCGGGCTTCGAAATTCCGGTTCGAGAATATGGATACAGTTAAGAGGGGCGTAGTCCTGTTTATGGGTTAACGGTCAAACCTGCGTTTGACCGTACATTCACCCGGTCAAGGGTACCTGTTTTTTTTAATATTTTATATTAACATACCGGACAATGGATCTTTGAAACCATAGGGCCCGGGCTTCGAAATCCCGGTTCGAGAATATGGATACAGTTAAGAGGGGCGTAGTCCTGTTTAGGGGTTAACGGTCAAACCTGCGTTTGACCGTACATTCACCTGGTCAACGATACCTTTTATTTTTTTAATATTTTATACTAAAATACCGGACAATGGATCTTTGACACCGTATGGCCCGGGCTTCGAAATCCCGGTTCGAGAATATGGATACAGTTAAGAGGGGCGTAGTCCTGTTTATGGGTTAACGGTTAAACCTGTGTTTGACCGTACATTCACCCGGTCAACGGTACCTGTTATTTTTTTTAATATTTTATATTAACATACCGGACAATGGATCTTTGACACCGTTGGGCCCGGGCTTCGAAATCCCGGTTCGAGAATATGGATACAGTTAAGAAGGGCGTAGTCCTGTTTAGGGATTAACGGTCAAACCTGCGTTTGACCATACATTCACCAGGTCAACGGTACCTTTTATTTTTTTAATATTTTATATTAACATACCGGACAATGGATCTTTGACACCGTAGGGCCCGGGCTTCGAAATCCCGATTCGAGAATATGGATACAATGAAGAGGGGCGTAGTCCTGTTTAGGGGTTAACGGTCAAATCTGCGTTTGACCGTACATTCACCTGGTCAACGGTACCTTTTATTTTTTTAATATTTTATATTAACATACCGGACAATTGATCTTTGACACCGTACGGCCCGGGCTTCGAAATCCCAGTTCGAGAATATGGATACAGTTAAGAGGGGCATAGTCCTGTTTAGGGGTTAACGGTCAAACCTGCGTTTGACCGTACATTCACCTGGTCAACGGTACCTTTTATTTTTTTAATATTTTATATTAAAATACCGGATAATGGATCTTTGACATCGTACGGCCCGGGCTTCGAAATCCCGGTTCGAGAATATGGATACAGTTAAGAGGGGCGTAGTCCTGTTTAGGGGTTAACGGTCAAACCTGCGTTTGACCGTACATTCACATGGTCAACGGTACCTTTTATTTTTTTCATATTTTATATTAACATACCGGACAATGGATCTTTGAGACCGTAGGGCCCGGGCTTCGAAATCCCGGTTCGAGAATATGGATACAGTTAAGAGGGGCGTAGTCCTGTTTAGGGGTTAACGGTCAAACCTGCGTTTGACCGTACATTCACCTGGTCAACGGTACCTTTTATTTTTTTTAATATTTTATATTAACATACCGGACAATGGATCTTTGACACCGTACGGCCCGGGCTTTGAAATCCCGGTTCGAGAATATGGATACAGTTAAGAGGGGCGTAGTCCTGTTTAGGGGTTAACGGTCAAACCTGCGTTTGACCGTACATTCACCTGGTCAACGTTACCTTTTATTTTTTTAATATTTTATATTAACATACCGGACAATGGATCTTTGACACCGTAGGGCCCGAGCTTCGAAATCTCGGTTCGAGAATATGGATACAGTTAAGAGGGGCGTAGTCCTATTTAGGGGTTAACGGTCAAACCTGCGTTTGACCGTACATTCACATGGTCAACGGTACCTTTTATTTTTTTCATATTTTATATTAACATACCGGACAATGGATCTTTGAGACCGTAGGGCCCGGGCTTCGAAATCCCGGTTCAAGAATATGGATACAGTTAAGAAGGGCGTAGTCCTGTTTAGGGGTTAACGGTCAAACCTGCGTTTGACCGTACATTCACCTGGTCAACGGTGCCTTTTATTTTTTAATATTTTATATTAAAATACCGGAAAATGGATCTTTGACACCGTACGGCCCGGGCTTCGAAATCCCGGTTCGAGAATATGGATACAGTTAAGAGGGGCGTAGTCCTGTTTATGGGTTAACGGTTAAACCTGTGTTTGACCGTACATCCTCCCGGTCAACGGTACCTGTTATTTTTTTTTAATATTTTATATTAACATACCGGACAATGGATCTTTGACATCGTTGGGCCCGGGCTTCGAAATCCCGGTTCGAGAATATGGATACAGTTAAGAAGGGCGTAGTTCTGTTTAGGGGTTAACGGTCAAACCTGCGTTTGACCGTACATTCACCTGGTCAACGGTACCTTTTATTTTTTTTAATATTTTAAATTAACATACAGGACAATGGATCTTTGACATCGTACGGCTCGGGCTTCGAAATTCCGGTTCGAGAATATGGATACAGTTAAGAGGGGCGTAGTCCTGTTTATGGGTTAACGGTCAAACCTGCGTTTGACCGTACATTCACCCGGTCAAGGGTACCTGTTTTTTTTTAATATTTTATATTAACATACCGGACAATGGATCTTTGAAACCATAGGGCCCGGGCTTCGAAATCCCGGTTCGAGAATATGGATACAGTTAAGAGGGGCGTAGTCCTGTTTAGGGGTTAACGGTCAAACCTGCGTTTGACCGTACATTCACCTGGTCAACGATACCTTTTATTTTTTTAATATTTTATATTAAAATACCGGACAATGGATCTTTGACACCGTACGGCCCGGGCTTCGAAATCCCGGTTCGAGAATATGGATACAGTTAAGAGGGGCGTAGTCCTGTTTATGGGTTAACGGTTAAACCTGTGTTTGACCGTACATTCACCCGGTCAACGGTACCTGTTATTTTTTTTAATATTTTATATTAACATACCGGACAATGGATCTTTGACACCGTTGGGCCCGGGCTTCGAAATCCCGGTTCGAGAATATGGATACAGTTAAGAAGGGCGTAGTCCTGTTTAGGGGTTAACGGTCAAACCTGCGTTTGACCATACATTCACCAGGTCAACGGTACCTTTTATTTTTTTAATATTTTATATTAACATACCGGACAATGGATCTTTGACACCGTAGGGCCCGGGCTTCGAAATCCCGATTCGAGAATATGGATACAATGAAGAGGGGCGTAGTCCTGTTTAGGGGTTAACGGTCAAATCTGCGTTTGACCATACATTCACCTGGTCAACGGTACCTTTTATTTTTTTAATATTTTATATTAACATACCGGACAATTGATCTTTGACACCGTACGGCCCGGGCTTCGAAATCCCAGTTCGAGAATATGGATACAGTTAAGAGGGGCATAGTCCTGTTTAGGGGTTAACGGTCAAACCTGCGTTTGACCGTACATTCACCTGGTCAACGGTACCTTTTATTTTTTTTAATATTTTATACTAACATACCGGACAATGGATCTTTGACACCGTAAGGCCCGGGCTTTGAAATCCCGGTTCGAGAATATGGATACAGTTAAGAGGGGCGTAGTCCTGTTTAGGGGTTAACGGTCAAACCTGCGTTTGACCGTACATTCACGTGGTCAACGTTACCTTTTATTTTTTTAATATTTTATATTAACATACCGGACAATGGATCTTTGACACCGTAGGGCCCGGGCTTCGAAATCCCGGTTCGAGAATATGGATACAGTTAAGAGGGGCGTAGTCCTGTTTATGGGTTAACGGTCAAACCTGCGTTTGACCGTACATTCACCCGGTCAAGGGTACCTGTTTTTTTTTAATATTTTATATTAACATACCGGACAATGGATCTTTGAAACCCTAGGGCCCGGGCTTCGAAATCCCGGTTCGAGAATATGGATACAGTTAAGAGGGGCGTAGTCCTGTTTAGGGGTTAACGGTCAAACCTGCGTTTGACCGTACATTCACCTGGTCAACGATACCTTTTATTTTTTTAATATTTTATATTAAAATACCGGACAATGGATCTTTGACACCGTACGGCCTGGGCTTCGAAATCCCGGTTCGAGAATATGGATACAGTTAAGAGGGGCGTAGTCCTGTTTATGGGTTAACGGTTAAACCTGTGTTTGACCGGCTATTCACCCGGTCAACGGTACCTGTTATTTTTTTTAATATTTTATATTAACATACCGGACAATGGATCTTTGACACCGTTGGGCCCGGGCTTCGAAATCCCGGTTCGAGAATATGGATACAGTTAAGAAGGGCGTAGTCCTGTTTAGGGATTAACGGTCAAACCTGCGTTTGACCATACATTCACCAGGTCAACGGTACCTTTTATTTTTTTAATATTTTATATTAACATACCGGACAATGGATCTTTGACACCGTAGGGCCCGGGCTTCGAAATCCCGATTCGAGAATATGGATACAATGAAGAGGGGCGTAGTCCTGTTTAGGGGTTAACGGTCAAATCTGCGTTTGACCGTACATTCACCTGGTCAACGGTACCTTTTATTTTTTTAATATTTTATATTAACATACCGGACAATTGATCTTTGACACCGTACGGCCCGGGCTTCGAAATCCCAGTTCGAGAATATGGATACAGTTAAGAGGGGCATAGTCCTGTTTAGGGGTTAACGGTCAAACCTGCGTTTGACCGTACATTCACCTGGTCAACGGTACCTTTTATTTTTTTAATATTTTATATTAAAATACCGGATAATGGATCTTTGACATCGTACGGCCCGGGCTTCGAAATCCCGGTTCGAGAATATGGATACAGTTAAGAGGGGCGTAGTCCTGTTTAGGGGTTAACGGTCAAACCTGCGTTTGACCGTAGATTCACATGGTCAACGGTACCTTTTATTTTTTTCATATTTTATATTAACATACCGGACAATGGATCTTTGAGACCGTAGGGCCCGGGCTTCGAAATCTCGGTTCGAGAATATGGATACAGTTAAGAGGGGCATAGTCCTGTTTAGGGGTTAACGGTCAAACCTGCGTTTGACCGTACATTCACCTGGTCAACGGTACCTTTTATTTTTTTTAATATTTTATATTAACATACCGGACAATGGATCTTTGACACCGTACGGCCCGGGCTTTGAAATCCCGGTTCGAGAATATGGATACAGTTAAGAGGGGCGTAGTCCTGTTTAGGGGTTAACGGTCAAACCTGCGTTTGACCGTACATTCACCTGGTCAACGTTACCTTTTATTTTTTTTAATATTTTATACTAACATACCGGACAATGGATCTTTGACACCGTACGGCCCGGGCTTTGAAATCCCGGTTCGAGAATATGGATACAGTTAAGAGGGGCGTAGTCCTGTTTAGGGGTTAACGGTCAAACCTGCGTTTGACCGTACATTCACGTGGTCAACGTTACCTTTTATTTTTTTAATATTTTATATTAACATACCGGACAATGGATCTTTGACACCGTAGGGCCCGGGCTTCGAAATCCCGGTTCGAGAATATGGATACAGTTAAGAGGGGCGTAGTCCTGTTTAGGGGTTAACGGTCAAACCTGCGTTTGACCGTACATTCACCTGGTCAATGGTACCTTTTATTTTTTTAATATTTTATATTAACATACCGGAAAATGGATCTTTGACACCGTACGACCCGGGCTTCTAAATCCCGGTTCGAGAATATGGATACATTTAGGAGGGGCGTAGTCCTGTTTAGGGGTTAACGGTCAAACCTGCGTTTGGCCGTACATTCACCTGGTCAACGGTGCCTTTTATTTTTTTAATATTTTATATTAACATACCGGACAATGGATCTTTGACACCGTACGGCCCGGGCTTCGAAATCCCGGTTCGAGAATATGGATACAGTTAAGAGGGGCGTAGTCCTGTTTATGGGTTAACGGTTAAACCTGTGTTTGACCGTACATTCACCCGGTCAACGGTACCTGTTATTTTTTTTAATATTTTATATTAACATACCGGACAATGGATCTTTGACACCGTTAGGCCCGGGCTTCGAAATCCCGGTTCGAGAATATGGATACAGTTAAGAAGGGCGTAGTCCTGTTTAGGGATTAACGGTCAAACCTGCGTTTGACCATACATTCACCAGGTCAACGGTACCTTTTATTTTTTTAATATTTTATATTAACATACCGGACAATGGATCTTTGACACCGTAGGGCCCGGGCTTCGAAATCCCGATTCGAGAATATGGATACAATGAAGAGGGGCGTAGTCCTGTTTAGGGGTTAACGGTCAAATCTGCGTTTGACCGTACATTCACCTGGTCAACGGTACCTTTTATTTTTTTAATATTTTATATTAAAATACCGGATAATGGATCTTTGACATCGTACGGCCCGGGCTTCGAAATCCCGGTTCGAGAATATGGATACAGTTAAGAGGGGCGTAGTCCTGTTTAGGGGTTAACGGTCAAACCTGCGTTTGACCGTACATTCACATGGTCAACGGTACCTTTTATTTTTTTCATATTTTATATTAACATACCGGACAATGGATCTTTGAGACCGTAGGGCCCGGGCTTCGAAATCCCGGTTCGAGAATATGGATACAGTTAAGAGGGGCGTAGTCCTGTTTAGGGGTTAATGGTCAAACCTGCGTTTGACCGTACATTCACATGGTCAACGGTACCTTTTATTTTTTTCATATTTTATATTAACATACCGGACAATGGATCTTTGAGACCGTAGGGCCCGGGCTTCGAAATCCCGGTTCGAGAATATGGATACAGTTAAGAGGGGCGTAGTCCTGTTTAGGGGTTAACGGTCAAACCTGCGTTTGACCGTACATTCACCTGGTCAACGGTGCCTTTTATTTTTTAATATTTTATATTAAAATACCGAAAAATGGATCTTTGACACCGTACGGCCCGGGCTTCGAAATCCCGGTTCGAGAATATGGATACAGTTAAGAGGGGCGTAGTCCTGTTTATGGGTTAACGGTTAAACCTGTGTTTGACCGTACATCCTCCCGGTCAACGGTACCTGTTATTTTTTTTTAATATTATATATTAACATACCGGACAATGGATCTTTGACACCGTTGGGCCCGGGCTTCGAAATCCCTGTTCGAGAATATGGATACAGTTAAGAAGGGCGTAGTCCTGTTTAGGGGTTAACGGTCAAACCTGCGTTTGACCGTACATTCACCTGGTCAACGGTACCTTTTATTTTTTTTAATATTTTAAATTAACATACAGGACAATGGATCTTTGACATCGTACGGCTCGGGCTTCGAAATTCCGGTTCGAGAATATGGATACAGTTAAGAGGGGCGTAGTCCTGTTTATGGGTTAACGGTCAAACCTGCGTTTGACCGTACATTCACCCGGTCAAGGGTACCTGTTTTTTTTTTAATATTTTATATTAACATACCGGACAATGGATCTTTGAAACCATAGGGCCCGGGCTTCGAAATCCCGGTTCGAGAATATGGATACAGTTAAGAGGGGCGTAGTCCTGTTTAGGGGTTAACGGTCAAACCTGCGTTTGACCGTACATTCACCTGGTCAACGATACCTTTTATTTTTTTAATATTTTATATTAAAATACCGGACAATGGATCTTTGACACCGTACGGCCCGGGCTTCGAAATCCCGGTTCGAGAATATGGATACAGTTAAGAGGGGCGTAGTCCTGTTTATGGGTTAACGGTTAAACCTGTGTTTGACCGTACATTCACCCGGTCAACGGTACCTGTTATTTTTTTTAATATTTTATATTAACATACCGGACAATGGATCTTTGACACCGTTGGGCCCGGGCTTCGAAATCCCGGTTCGAGAATATGGATACAGTTAAGAAGGGCGTAGTCCTGTTTAGGGGTTAACGGTCAAACCTGCGTTTGACCATACATTCACCAGGTCAACGGTACCTTTTATTTTTTTAATATTTTATATTAACATACCGGACAATGGATCTTTGACACCGTAGGGCCCGGGCTTCGAAATCCCGATTCGAGAATATGGATACAATGAAGAGGGGCGTAGTCCTGTTTAGGGGTTAACGGTCAAATCTGCGTTTGACCATACATTCACCTGGTCAACGGTACCTTTTATTTTTTTAATATTTTATATTAACATACCGGACAATTGATCTTTGACACCGTACGGCCCGGGCTTCGAAATCCCAGTTCGAGAATATGGATACAGTTAAGAGGGGCATAGTCCTGTTTAGGGGTTAACGGTCAAACCTGCGTTTGACCGTACATTCACCTGGTCAACGGTACCTTTTATTTTTTTTAATATTTTATACTAACATACCGGACAATGGATCTTTGACACCGTAAGGCCCGGGCTTTGAAATCCCGGTTCGAGAATATGGATACAGTTAAGAGGGGCGTAGTCCTGTTTAGGGGTTAACGGTCAAACCTGCGTTTGACCGTACATTCACGTGGTCAACGTTACCTTTTATTTTTTTAATATTTTATATTAACATACCGGACAATGGATCTTTGACACCGTAGGGCCCGGGCTTCGAAATCCCGGTTCGAGAATATGGATACAGTTAAGAGGGGCGTAGTCCTGTTTATGGGTTAACGGTCAAACCTGCGTTTGACCGTACATTCACCCGGTCAAGGGTACCTGTTTTTTTTTAATATTTTATATTAACATACCGGACAATGGATCTTTGAAACCCTAGGGCCCGGGCTTCGAAATCCCGGTTCGAGAATATGGATACAGTTAAGAGGGGCGTAGTCCTGTTTAGGGGTTAACGGTCAAACCTGCGTTTGACCGTACATTCACCTGGTCAACGATACCTTTTATTTTTTTAATATTTTATATTAAAATACCGGACAATGGATCTTTGACACCGTACGGCCCGGGCTTCGAAATCCCGGTTCGAGAATATGGATACAGTGAAGAGGGGCGTAGTCCTGTTTATGGGTTAACGGTTAAACCTGTGTTTGACCGGTCATTCACCCGGTCAACGGTACCTGTTATTTTTTTTAATATTTTATATTAACATACCGGACAATGGATCTTTGACACCGTTGGGCCCGGGCTTCGAAATCCCGGTTCGAGAATATGGATACAGTTAAGAAGGGCGTAGTCCTGTTTAGGGATTAACGGTCAAACCTGCGTTTGACCATACATTCACCAGGTCAACGGTACCTTTTATTTTTTTAATATTTTATATTAACATACCGGACAATGGATCTTTGACACCGTAGGGCCCGGGATTCGAAATCCCGATTCGAGAATATGGATACAATGAAGAGGGGCGTAGTCCTGTTTAGGGGTTAACGGTCAAATCTGCGTTTGACCGTACATTCACCTGGTCAACGGTACCTTTTATTTTTTTAATATTTTATATTAACATACCGGACAATTGATCTTTGACACCGTACGGCCCGGGCTTCGAAATCCCAGTTCGAGAATATGGATACAGTTAAGAGGGGCATAGTCCTGTTTAGGGGTTAACGGTCAAACCTGCGTTTGACCGTACATTCACCTGGTCAACGGTACCTTTTATTTTTTTAATATTTTATATTAAAATACCGGATAATGGATCTTTGACATCGTACGGCCCGGGCTTCGAAATCCCGGTTCGAGAATATGGATACAGTTAAGAGGGGCGTAGTCCTGTTTAGGGGTTAACGGTCAAACCTGCGTTTGACCGTAGATTCACATGGTCAACGGTACCTTTTATTTTTTTCATATTTTATATTAACATACCGGACAATGGATCTTTGAGACCGTAGGGCCCGGGCTTCGAAATCCCGGTTCGAGAATATGGATACAGTTAAGAGGGACATAGTCCTGTTTAGGGGTTAACGGTCAAACCTGCGTTTGACCGTACATTCACCTGGTCAACGGTACCTTTTATTTTTTTTAATATTTTATATTAACATACCGGACAATGGATCTTTGACACCGTACGGCCCGGGCTTTGAAATCCCGGTTCGAGAATATGGATACAGTTAAGAGGGGCGTAGTCCTGTTTAGGGGTTAACGGTCAAACCTGCGTTTGACCGTACATTCACCTGGTCAACGTTACCTTTTATTTTTTTTAATATTTTATACTAACATACCGGACAATGGATCTTTGACACCGTACGGCCCGGGCTTTGAAATCCCGGTTCGAGAATATGGATACAGTTAAGAGGGGCGTAGTCCTGTTTAGGGGTTAACGGTCAAACCTGCGTTTGACCGTACATTCACGTGGTCAACGTTACCTTTTATTTTTTTAATATTTTATATTAACATACCGGACAATGGATCTTTGACACCGTAGGGCCCGGGCTTCGAAATCCCGGTTCGAGAATATGGATACAGTTAAGAGGGGCGTAGTCCTGTTTAGGGGTTAACGGTCAAACCTGCGTTTGACCGTACATTCACCTGGTCAATGGTACCTTTTATTTTTTTAATATTTTATATTAACATACCGGAAAATGGATCTTTGACACCGTACGACCCGGGCTTCTAAATCCCGGTTCGAGAATATGGATACATTTAGGAGGGGCGTAGTCCTGTTTAGGGGTTAACGGTCAAACCTGCGTTTGGCCGTACATTCACCTGGTCAACGGTGCCTTTTATTTTTTTAATATTTTATATTAACATACCGGACAATGGATCTTTGACACCGTACGGCCCGGGCTTCGAAATCCCGGTTCGAGAATATGGATACAGTTAAGAGGGGCGTAGTCCTGTTTATGGGTTAACGGTTAAACCTGTGTTTGACCGTACATTCACCCGGTCAACGGTACCTGTTATTTTTTTTAATATTTTATATTAACATACCGGACAATGGATCTTTGACACCGTTAGGCCCGGGCTTCGAAATCCCGGTTCGAGAATATGGATACAGTTAAGAAGGGCGTAGTCCTGTTTAGGGATTAACGGTCAAACCTGCGTTTGACCATACATTCACCAGGTCAACGGTACCTTTTATTTTTTTAATATTTTATATTAACATACCGGACAATGGATCTTTGACACCGTAGGGCCCGGGCTTCGAAATCCCGATTCGAGAATATGGATACAATGAAGAGGGGCGTAGTCCTGTTTAGGGGTTAACGGTCAAATCTGCGTTTGACCGTACATTCACCTGGTCAACGGTACCTTTTATTTTTTTAATATTTTATATTAACATACCGGACAATTGATCTTTGACACCGTACGGCCCGGGCTTCGAAATCCCAGTTCGAGAATATGGATACAGTTAAGAGGGGCATAGTCCTGTTTAGGGGTTAACGGTCAAACCTGCGTTTGACCGTACATTCACCTGGTCAACGGTACCTTTTATTTTTTAATATTTTATATTAAAATACCGGATAATGGATCTTTGACATCGTACGGCCCGGGCTTCGAAATCCCGGTTCGAGAATATGGATACAGTTAAGAGGGGCGTAGTCCTGTTTAGGGGTTAACGGTCAAACCTGCGTTTGACCGTACATTCACATGGTCAACGGTACCTTTTATTTTTTTCATATTTTATATTAACATACCGGACAATGGATCTTTGAGACCGTAGGGCCCGGGCTTCGAAATCCCGGTTCGAGAATATGGATACAGTTAAGAGGGGCGTAGTCCTGTTTAGGGGTTAACGGTCAAACCTGCGTTTGACCGTACATTCACCTGGTCAACGGTACCTTTTATTTTTTTTAATATTTTATATTAACATACCGGACAATGGATCTTTGACACCGTACGGCCCGGGCTTTGAAATCCCGGTTCGAGAATATGGATACAGTTAAGAGGGGCGTAGTCCTGTTTAGGGGTTAACGGTCAAACCTGCGTTTGACCGTACATTCACCTGGTCAACGTTACCTTTTATTTTTTTAATATTTTATATTAACATACCGGACAATGGATCTTTGACACCGTAGGGCCCGAGCTTCGAAATCCCGGTTCGAGAATATGGATACAGTTAAGAGGGGCGTAGTCCTATTTAGGGGTTAACGGTCAAACCTGCGTTTGACCGTACATTCACATGGTCAACGGTACCTTTTATTTTTTTTCATATTTTATATTAACATACCGGACAATGGATCTTTGAGACCGTAGGGCCCGGGCTTCGAAATCCCGGTTCAAGAATATGGATACAGTTAAGAAGGGCGTAGTCCTGTTTAGGGGTTAACGGTCAAACCTGCGTTTGACCGTACATTCACCTGGTCAACGGTGCCTTTTATTTTTTAATATTTTATATTAAAATACCGGAAAATGGATCTTTGACACCGTACGGCCCGGGCTTCGAAATCCCGGTTCGAGAATATGGATACAGTTAAGAGGGGCGTAGTCCTGTTTATGGGTTAACGGTTAAACCTGTGTTTGACCGTACATCCTCCCGGTCAACGGTACCTGTTATTTTTTTTTAATATTATATATTAACATACCGGACAATGGATCTTTGACACCGTTGGGCCCGGGCTTCGAAATCCCGGTTCGAGAATATGGATACAGTTAAGAAGGGCGTAGTCCTGTTTAGGGGTTAACGGTCAAACCTGCGTTTGACCGTACATTCACCTGGTCAACGGTACCTTTTATTTTTTTTAATATTTTAAATTAACATACAGGACAATGGATCTTTGACATCGTACGGCTCGGGCTTCGAAATTCCGGTTCGAGAATATGGATACAGTTAAGAGGGGCGTAGTCCTGTTTATGGGTTAACGGTCAAACCTGCGTTTGACCGTACATTCACCCGGTCAAGGGTACCTGTTTTTTTTAATATTTTATATTAACATACCGG
The DNA here is from genome assembly GCA_036435485.1 of Saposhnikovia divaricata. Lineage (NCBI taxonomy): Eukaryota > Viridiplantae > Streptophyta > Magnoliopsida > Apiales > Apiaceae > Saposhnikovia > Saposhnikovia divaricata. Next base: position 93,258,898 of record CM071594.1, read on the forward strand.
ACAATGGATCTTTGAAACCATAGGGCCCGGGCTTTGAAATCCCGGTTCGAGAATATGGATACAGTTAAGAGGGGCGTAGTCCTGTTTAGGGGTTAACGGTCAAACCTGCGTTTGACCGTACATTCACCTGGTCAACGATACCTTTTATTTTTTTAATATTTTATATTAAAATACCGAACAATGGATCTTTGACACCGTACGGCCCGGGCTTCGAAATCCCGGTTCGAGAATATGGATACAGTTAAGAGGGGCGTAGTCCTGTTTATGGGTTAACGGTTAAACCTGTGTTTGACCGTACATTCACCCGGTCAACGGTACCTGTTATTTTTTTTAATATTTTATATTAACATACCGGACAATGGATCTTTGACACCGTTGGGCCCGGGCTTCGAAATCCCGGTTCGAGAATATGGATACAGTTAAGAAGGGCGTAGTCCTGTTTAGGGGTTAACGGTCAAACCTGCGTTTGACCATACATTCACCAGGTCAACGGTACCTTTTATTTTTCTAATATTTTATATTAACATACCGGACAATGGATCTTTGACACCGTAGGGCCCGGGCTTCCAAATCCCGATTCGAGAATATGGATACAATGAAGAGGGGCGTAGTCCTGTTTAGGGGTTAACGGTCAAATCTGCGTTTGACCGTACATTCACCTGGTCAACGGTACCTTTTATTTTTTTAATATTTTATATTAACATACCGGACAATTGATCTTTGACACCGTACGGCCCGGGCTTCGAAATCCCAGTTCGAGAATATGGATACAGTTAAGAGGGGCATAGTCCTGTTTAGGGGTTAACGGTCAAACCTGCGTTTGACCGTACATTCACCTGGTCAACGGTACCTTTTATTTTTTTAATATTTTATACTAACATACCGGACAATGGATCTTTGACACCGTACGGCCCGGGCTTTGAAATCCCGGTTCGAGAATATGGATACAGTTAAGAGGGGCGTAGTCCTGTTTAGGGGTTAACGGTCAAACCTGCGTTTGACCGTACATTCACGTGGTCAACGTTACCTTTGATTTTTTTAATATTTTATATTAACATACCGGACACTGGATCTTTGACACCGTAGGGCCCGGGCTTCGAAATCCCGGTTCGAGAATATGGATACAGTTAAGAGGGGCGTAGTCCTGTTTATGGGTTAACGGTTAAACCTGGGTTTGACCGTACATCCTCCCGGTCAACGGTACCTGTTATTTTTTTTTAATATTATATATTAACATACCGGACAATGGATCTTTGACACCGTTGGGCCCGGGGTTCGAAATCCCGGTTCGAGAATATGGATACAGTTAAGAAGGGCGTAGTCCTGTTTAGGGGTTAACGGTCAAACCTGCGTTTGGCCGTACATTCACCTGGTCAACGGTGCCTTTTATTTTTTTAATATTTTATATTAACATACCGGACAATTGATCTTTGACACCGTACGGCTCGGGCTTCGAAATCCCAGTTCGAGAATATGGATACAGTTAAGAGGGGCATAGTCCTGTTTAGGGGTTAACGGTCAAACCTGCGTTTGACCGTACATTTACCTGGTCAACGGTACCTTTTATTTTTTTTAATATTTTATACTAACATACCGGACAATGGATCTTTGACACCGTACGGCCCGGGCTTTGAAATCCCGGTTCGAGAATATGGATACAGTTAAGAGGGGCGTAGTCCTGTTTAGGGGTTAACGGTCAAACCTGCGTTTGACCGTACATTCACGTGGTCAACGTTACCTTTTATTTTTTTAATATTTTATATTAACATACCGGACAATGGATCTTTGACACCGTAGGGCCCGGGCTTCGAAATCCCGGTTCGAGAATATGGATACAGTTAAGAGGGGCGTAGTCCTGTTTAGGGGTTAACGGTCAAACCTGCGTTTGACCGTACATTCACCTGGTCAACGGTACCTTTTATTTTTTTAATATTTTATATTAACATACCGGACAATGGATCTTTGACACCGTACGACCCGGGCTTCTAAATCCCGGTTCGAGAATATGGATACATTTAGGAGGGGCGTAGTCCTGTTTAGGGGTTAACGGTCAAACCTGCGTTTGGCCGTACATTCACCTGGTCAACGGTGCCTTTTATTTTTTTAATATTTTATATTAACATACCGGACAATTGATCTTTGACACCGTACGGCCCGGGCTTCGAAATCCCTGTTCGAGAATATGGATACAGTTAAGAGGGGCATAGTCCTGTTTAGGGGTTAACGGTCAAACCTGCGTTTGACCGTACATTTACCTGGTCAACGGTACCTTTTATTTTTTTTAATATTTTATACTAACATACCGGACAATGGATCTTTGACACCGTACGGCCCGGGCTTTGAAATCCCGGTTCGAGAATATGGATACAGTTAAGAGGGACGTAGTCCTGTTTAGGGGTTAACGGCCAAACTTGCGTTTGACCGTACATTCACGTGGTCAACGTTACCTTTTATTTTTTTAATATTTTATATTAACATACCGGACAATGGATCTTTGACACCGTAGGGCCCGGGCTTCGAAATCCCGGTTCGAGAATATGGATACAGTTAAGAGGGGCGTAGTCCTGTTTAGGGGTTAACGGTCAAACCTGCGTTTGACCGTACATTCACCTGGTCAACGGTACCTTTTATTTTTTTAATATTTTAAATTAACATACCGGACAATGGATCTTTGACATCGTACGGCCCGGGCTTCGAAATCCCATTTCGAGAATATAGATACAGTTAAGAGGGGGGTAGTCCTGTTTTTGGGTTAAAGGTCAAACCTGCGTTTGACCGTACATTCACCCGGTCAACGGTACCTGTTATTTTTTTTATTTTAAATTAACATACCGGACAATGGATCTTTGACACCGTACGGCCCGGGCTTTGAAATCCCGGTTCGAGAATATGGATACAGTTAAGAGGGGCGTAGTCCTGTTTAGGGGTTAACGGTCAAACCTGCGTTTGACCGTACATTCACATGGTCAACGGTACCTTTTATTTTTTTCATATTTTATATTAACATACCGGACAATGGATCTTTGAGACCGTAGGGCCCGGGCTTCGAAATCCCGGTTCGAGAATATGGATACAGTTAAGAGGGGCGTAGTCCTGTTTAGGGGTTAACGGTCAAACCTGCGTTTGACCGTACATTCACCTGGTCAACGGTACCTTTTATTTTTTTAATATTTTATATTAAAATACCGGATAATGGATCTTTGACACCGTACGGCCCGGGCTTCGAAATCCCGGTTCGAGAATATGGATACAGTTAAGAGGGGCGTAGTCCTGTTTAGGGGTTAACGGTCAAACCTGCGTTTGACCGTACATTCACATGGTCAACGGTACCTTTTATTTTTTTCATATTTTATATTAACATACCGGACAATGGATCTTTGAGACCGTAGGGCCCGGGCTTCGAAATCCCGGTTCGAGAATATGGATACAGTTAAGAGGGGCGTAGTCCTGTTTAGGGGTTAACGGTCAAACCTGCGTTTGACCGTACATTCACCCGGTCAACGGTACCTGTTATTTTTTTTATTTTAAATTAACATACCGGACAATGGATCTTTGACACCGTACGGCCCGGGCTTTGAAATCCCGGTTCGAGAATATGGATACAGTTAAGAGGGGCGTAGTCCTGTTTAGGGGTTAACGGTCAAACCTGCGTTTGACCGTACATTCACATGGTCAACGGTACCTTTTATTTTTTTCATATTTTATATTAACATACCAGACAATGGATCTTTGAGACCGTAGGGCCCGGGCTTCGAAATCCCGGTTCGAGAATATGGATACAGTTAAGAGGGGCGTAGTCATGTTTAGGGGTTAACGGTCAAACCTGCGTTTGACCGTACATTCACCTGGTCAACGGTACCTTTTATTTTTTTAATATTTTATATTAAAATACCGGATAATGGATCTTTGACACCGTACGGCCCGGGCTTCGAAATCCCGGTTCGAGAATATGGATACAGTTAAGAGGGGCGTAGTCCTGTTTAGGGGTTAACGGTCAAACCTGCGTTTGACCGTACATTCACATGGTCAACGGTACCTTTTATTTTTTTCATATTTTATATTAACATACCGGACAATGGATCTTTGAGACCGTAGGGCCCGGGCTTCGAAATCCCGGTTCGAGAATATGGATACAGTTAAGAGGGGCGTAGTCCTGTTTAGGGGTTAACGGTCAAACCTGCGTTTGACCGCACATTCACCTGGTCAACGGTACCTTTTATTTTTTTTAATATTTTATATTAACATACCGGACAATGGATCTTTGACACCGTACGGCCCGGGCTTTGAAATCCCGGTTCGAGAATATGGATACAGTTAAGAGGGGCGTAATCCTGTTTAGGGGTTAACGGTCAAACCTGCGTTTGACCGTACATTCACCTGGTCAACGGTACCTTTTATTTTTTTAATATTTTATATTAAAATACCGGATAATGGATCTTTGACACCGTACGGCCCGGGCTTCGAAATCCCGGTTCGAGAATATGGATACAGTTGAGAGGGGCGTAGTCCTGTTTAGGGGTTAACGGTCAAACCTGCGTTTGACCGTACATTCACATGGTCAACGGTACCTTTTATTTTTTTCATATTTTATATTAACATACCGGAAAATGGATCTTTGACACCGTAGGGCCCGGGCTTCGAAATCCCAGTTCGAGAATATGGATACAGTTAAGAGGGGCGTAGTCCTGTTTAGGGGTTAACGGTCAAACCTGCGTTTGACCGTACATTCACCCGGTCAACGGTACCTGTTATTTTTTTTATTTTAAATTAACATACCGGACAATGGATCTTTGACACCGTACGGCCCGGGCTTTGAAATCCCGGTTCGAGAATATGGATACAGTTAAGAGGGGCGTAGTCCTGTTTAGGGGTTAACGGTCAAACCTGCGTTTGACCGTACATTCACATGGTCAACGGTACCTTTTATTTTTTTCATATTTTATATTAACATACCGGATAATGGATCTTTGAGACCGTAGGGCCCGGGCTTCGAAATCCCGGTTCGAGAATATGGATACAGTTAAGAGGGGCGTAGTCCTGTTTAGGGGTTAACGGTCAAACCTGCGTTTGACCGTACATTCACCTGGTCAACGGTACCTTTTATTTTTTTAATATTTTATATTAAAATACCGGATAATGGATCTTTGACACCGTACGGCCCGGGCTTCGAAATCCCGGTTCGAGAATATGGATACAGTTAAGAGGGGCGTAGTCCTGTTTAGGGGTTAACGGTCAAACCTGCGTTTGACCGTACATTCACATGGTCAACGGTACCTTTTATTTTTTTCATATTTTATATTAACATACCGGACAATGGATCTTTGAGACCGTAGGGCCCGGGCTTCGAAATCCCGGTTCGAGAATATGGATACAGTTAAGAGGGGCGTAGTCCTGTTTAGGGGTTAACGGTCAAACCTGCGTTTGACCGTACATTCACCTGGTCAACGGTACCTTTTATTTTTTTTTTAATATTTTATATTAACATACCGGACAATGGATCTTTGACACCGTACGGCCCGGGCTTTGAAATCCCGGTTCGAGAATATGGATACTGTTAAGAGGGGCGTAATCCTGTTTAGGGGTTAACGGTCAAACCTGCGTTTGACCGTACATTCACATGGTCAACGGTACCTTTTATTTTTTTCATATTTTATATTAAAATACCGGACAATGGATCTTTGACACCGTACGGCCCGGGCTTCGAAATCCCGGTTCGAGAATATGGATACAGTTAAGAGGGGCGTAGTCCTGTTTATGGGTTAACGGTTAAACCTGTGTTTGACCGTACATTCACCCGGTCAACGGTACCTGTTATTTTTTTTAATATTTTATATTAACATACCGGACAATGGATCTTTGACACCGTTGGGCCCGGGCTTCGAAATCCCGGTTCGAGAATATGGATACAGTTAAGAAGGGCGTAGTCCTGTTTAGGGGTTAACGGTCAAACCTGCGTTTGACCGTACATTCACCTGGTCAACGGTACCTTTTATTTTTTTTAATATTTTAAATTAACATACAGGACAATGGATCTTTGACATCGTACGGCTCGGGCTTCGAAATTCCGGTTCGAGAATATGGATACAGTTAAGAGGGGCGTAGTCCTGTTTATGGGTTAACGGTCAAACCTGCGTTTGACCGTACATTCACCCGGTCAAGGGTACCTGTTTTTTTTAATATTTTATATTAACATACCGGACAATGGATCTTTGAAACCATAGGGCCCGGGCTTCGAAATCCCGGTTCGAGAATATGGATACAGTTAAGAGGGGCGTAGTCCTGTTTAGGGGTTAACGGTCAAACCTGCGTTTGACCGTACATTCACCTGGTCAACGATACCTTTTATTTTTTTAATATTTTATATTAAAATACCGGACAATGGATCTTTGACACCGTACGGCCCGGGCTTCGAAATCCCGGTTCGAGAATATGGATACAGTTAAGAGGGGCGTAGTCCTGTTTATGGGTTAACGGTTAAACCTGTGTTTGACCGTACATTCACCCGGTCAACGGTACCTGTTATTTTTTTTAATATTTTATATTAACATACCGGACAATGGATCTTTGACACCGTTGGGCCCGGGCTTCGAAATCCCGGTTCGAGAATATGGATACAGTTAAGAAGGGCGTAGTCCTGTTTAGGGGTTAACGGTCAAACCTGCGTTTGACCATACATTCACCAGGTCAACGGTACCTTTTATTTTTTTAATATTTTATATTAACATACCGGACAATGGATCTTTGACACCGTAGGGCCCGGGCTTCGAAATCCCGATTCGAGAATATGGATACAATGAAGAGGGGCGTAGTCCTGTTTAGGGGTTAACGGTCAAATCTGCGTTTGACCGTACATTCACCTGGTCAACGGTACCTTTTATTTTTTTAATATTTTATATTAACATACCGGACAATTGATCTTTGACACCGTACGGCCCGGGCTTCGAAATCCCAGTTCGAGAATATGGATACAGTTAAGAGGGGCATAGTCCTGTATAGGGGTTAACGGTCAAACCTGCGTTTGACCGTACATTCACCTGGTCAACGGTACCTTTTATTTTTTTTAATATTTTATACTAACATACCGGACAATGGATCTTTGACACCGTACGGCCCGGGCTTTGAAATCCCGGTTCGAGAATATGGATACAGTTAAGAGGGGCGTAGTCCTGTTTAGGGGTTAACGGTCAAACCTGCGTTTGACCGTACATTCACGTGGTCAACGTTACCTTTGATTTTTTTAATATTTTATATTAACATACCGGACACTGGATCTTTGACACCGTAGGGCCCGGGCTTCGAAATCCCGGTTCGAGAATATGGATACAGTTAAGAGGGGCGTAGTCCTGTTTAGGGGTTAACGGTCAAACCTGCGTTTGACCGTACATTCACCTGGTCAACGGTACCTTTTATTTTTTTAATATTTTATATTAACATACCGGACAATGGATCTTTGACACCGTACGACCCGGGGTTCTAAATCCCGGTTCGATAATATGGATACATTTAGGAGGGGCGTAGTCCTGTTTAGGGGTTAACGGTCAAACCTGCGTTTGGCCGTACATTCACCTGGTCAACGGTGCCTTTTATTTTTTTAATATTTTATATTAACATACCGGACAATTGATCTTTGACACCGTACGGCCCGGGCTTCGAAATCCCAGTTCGAGAATATGGATACAGTTAAGAGGGGCATAGTCCTGTTTAGGGGTTAACGGTCAAACCTGCGTTTGACCGTACATTTACCTGGTCAACGGTACCTTTTATTTTTTTTAATATTTTATACTAACATACCGGACAATGGATCTTTGACACCGTACGGCCCGGGCTTTGAAATCCCGGTTCGAGAATATGGATACAGTTAAGAGGGGCGTAGTCCTGTTTAGGGGTTAACGGTCAAACCTGCGTTTGACCGTACATTCACGTGGTCAACGTTACCTTTTATTTTTTTAATATTTTATATTAACATACCGGACAATGGATCTTTGACACCGTAGGGCCCGGGCTTCGAAATCCCGGTTCGAGAATATGGATACAGTTAAGAGGGGCGTAGTCCTGTTTAGGGGTTAACGGTCAAACCTGCGTTTGACCGTACATTCACCTGGTCAACGGTACCTTTTATTTTTTTAATATTTTATATTAACATACCGGACAATGGATCTTTGACACCGTACGACCCGGGCTTCTAAATCCCGGTTCGAGAATATGGATACATTTAGGAGGGGCGTAGTCCTGTTTAGGGGTTAACGGTCAAACCTGCGTTTGGCCGTACATTCACCTGGTCAACGGTGCCTTTTATTTTTTTAATATTTTATATTAACATACCGGACAATTGATCTTTGACACCGTACGGCCCGGGCTTCGAAATCCCTGTTCGAGAATATGGATACAGTTAAGAGGGGCATAGTCCTGTTTAGGGGTTAACGGTCAAACCTGCGTTTGACCGTACATTTACCTGGTCAACGGTACCTTTTATTTTTTTTAATATTTTATACTAACATACCGGACAATGGATCTTTGACACCGTACGGCCCGGGCTTTGAAATCCCGGTTCGAGAATATGGATACAGTTAAGAGGGACGTAGTCCTGTTTAGGGGTTAACGGCCAAACTTGCGTTTGACCGTACATTCACGTGGTCAACGTTACCTTTTATTTTTTTAATATTTTATATTAACATACCGGACAATGGATCTTTGACACCGTAGGGCCCGGGCTTCGAAATCCCGGTTCGAGAATATGGATACAGTTAAGAGGGGCGTAGTCCTGTTTAGGGGTTAACGGTCAAACCTGCGTTTGACCGTACATTCACCTGGTCAACGGTACCTTTTATTTTTTTAATATTTTAAATTAACATACCGGACAATGGATCTTTGACATCGTACGGCCCGGGCTTCGAAATCCCATTTCGAGAATATAGATACAGTTAAGAGGGGGTAGTCCTGTTTTTGGGTTAAAGGTCAAACCTGCGTTTGACCGTACATTCACCCGGTCAACGGTACCTGTTATTTGTTTTATTTTAAATTAACATACCGGACAATGGATCTTTGACACCGTACGGCCCGGGCTTTGAAATCCCGGTTCGAGAATATGGATACAGTTAAGAGGGGCGTAGTCCTGTTTAGGGGTTAACGGTCAAACCAGCGTTTGACCGTACATTCACATGGTCAACGGTACCTTTTATTTTTTTCATATTTTATATTAACATACCGGACAATGGATCTTTGAGACCGTAGGGCCCGGGCTTCGAAATCCCGGTTCGAGAATATGGATACAGTTAAGAGGGGCGTAGTCCTGTTTAGGGGTTAACGGTCAAACCTGCGTTTGACCGTACATTCACATGGTCAACGGTACCTTTTATTTTTTTCATATTTTATATTAACATACCGGACAATGGATCTTTGAGACCGTAGGGCCCGGGCTTCGAAATCCCGGTTCGAGAATATGGATACAGTTAAGAGGGGCGTAGTCCTGTTTAGGGGTTAACGGTCAAACCTGCGTTTGACCGTACATTCACCCGGTCAACGGTACCTGTTATTTTTTTTATTTTAAATTAACATACCGGACAATGGATCTTTGACACCGTACGGCCCGGGCTTTGAAATCCCGGTTCGAGAATATGGATACAGTTAAGAGGGGCGTAGTCCTGTTTAGGGGTTAACGGTCAAACCTGCGTTTGACCGTACATTCACATGGTCAACGGTACCTTTTATTTTTTTCATATTTTATATTAACATACCAGACAATGGATCTTTGAGACCGTAGGGCCCGGGCTTCGAAATCCCGGTTCGAGAATATGGATACAGTTAAGAGGGGCGTAGTCCTGTTTAGGGGTTAACGGTCAAACCTGCGTTTGACCGTACATTCACCTGGTCAACGGTACCTTTTATTTTTTTAATATTTTATATTAAAATACCGGATAATGGATCTTTGACACCGTACGGCCCGGGCTTCGAAATCCCGGTTCGAGAATATGGATACAGTTAAGAGGGGCGTAGTCCTGTTTAGGGGTTAACGGTCAAACCTGCGTTTGACCGCACATTCACATGGTCAACGGTACCTTTTATTTTTTTCATATTTTATATTAACATACCGGACAATGGATCTTTGAGACCGTAGGGCCCGGGCTTCGAAATCCCGGTTCGAGAATATGGATACAGTTAAGAGGGGCGTAGTCCTGTTTAGGGGTTAACGGTCAAACCTGCGTTTGACCGTACATTCACCTGGTCAACGGTACCTTTTATTTTTTTTAATATTTTATATTAACATACCGGACAATGGATCTTTGACACCGTACGGCCCGGGCTTTGAAATCCCGGTTCGAGAATATGGATACAGTTAAGAGGGGCGTAATCCTGTTTAGGGGTTAACGGTCAAACCTGCGTTTGACCGTACATTCACCTGGTCAACGGTACCTTTTATTTTTTTAATATTTTATATTAAAATACCGGATAATGGATCTTTGACACCGTACGGCCCGGGCTTCGAAATCCCGGTTCGAGAATATGGATACAGTTGAGAGGGGCGTAGTCCTGTTTAGGGGTTAACGGTCAAACCTGCGTTTGACCGTACATTCACATGGTCAACGGTACCTTTTATTTTTTTCATATTTTATATTAACATACCGGAAAATGGATCTTTGACACCGTAGGGCCCGGGCTTCGAAATCCCGGTTCTAGAATATGGATACAGTTAAGAGGGGCGTAGTCCTGTTTAGGGGTTAACGGTCAAACCTGCGTTTGACCGTACATTCACCCGGTCAACGGTACCTGTTATTTTTTTTATTTTAAATTAACATACCGGACAATGGATCTTTGACACCGTACGGCCCGGGCTTTGAAATCCCGGTTCGAGAATATGGATACAGTTAAGAGGGGCGTAGTCCTGTTTAGGGGTTAACGGTCAAACCTGCGTTTGACCGTACATTCACATGGTCAACGGTACCTTTTATTTTTTTCATATTTTATATTAACATACCGGACAATGGATCTTTGAGACCGTAGGGCCCGGGCTTCGAAATCCCGGTTCGAGAATATGGATACAGTTAAGAGGGGCGTAGTCCTGTTTAGGGGTTAACGGTCAAACCTGCGTTTGACCGTACATTCACCTGGTCAACGGTACCTTTTATTTTTTTAATATTTTATAATAAAATACCGGATAATGGATCTTTGACACCGTACGGCCCGGGCTTCGAAATCCCGGTTCGAGAATATGGATACAGTTAAGAGGGGCGTAGTCCTGTTTAGGGGTTAACGGTCAAACCTGCGTTTGACCGTACATTCACATGGTCAACGGTACCTTTTATTTTTTTCATATTTTATATTAACATACCGGACAATGGATCTTTGAGACCGTAGGGCCCGGGCTTCGAAATCCCGGTTCGAGAATATGGATACAGTTAAGAGGGGCGTAGTCCTGTTTAGGGGTTAACGGTCAAACCTGCGTTTGACCGTACATTCACCTGGTCAACGGTACCTTTTATTTTTTTTTAATATTTTATATTAACATACCGGACAATGGATCTTTGACACCGTACGGCCCGGGCTTTGAAATCCCGGTTCGAGAATATGGATACTGTTAAGAGGGGCGTAATCCTATTTAGGGGTTAACGGTCAAACCTGCGTTTGACCGTACATTCACATGGTCAACGGTACCTTTTATTTTTTTCATATTTTATATTAACATACCGGACAATGGATCTTTGAGACCGTAGGGCCCGGGCTTCGAAATCCCGGTTCAAGAATATGGATACAGTTAAGAAGGGCGTAGTCCTGTTTAGGGGTTAACGGTCAAACCTGCGTTTGACCGTACATTCACCTGGTCAACGGTGCCTTTTATTTTTTTAATATTTTATATTAAAATACCGGAAAATGGATCTTTGACACCGTACGGCCCGGGCTTCGAAATCCCGGTTCGAGAATATGGATACAGTTAAGAGGGGCGTAGTCCTGTTTATGGGTTAACGGTTAAACCTGTGTTTGACCGTACATCCTCCCGGTCAACGGTACCTGTTATTTTTTTTAATATTTTATATTAACATACCGGACAATGGATCTTTGACACCGTTGGGCCCGGGCTTCGAAATCCCGGTTCGAGAATATGGATACAGTTAAGAAGGGCGTAGTCCTGTTTAGGGGTTAACGGTCAAACCTGCGTTTGACCGTACATTCACCTGGTCAACGGTACCTTTTATTTTTTTTAATATTTTAAATTAACATACCGGACAATGGATCTTTGACATCGTACGGCTCGGGCTTCGAAATTCCGGTTCGAGAATATGGATAAAGTTAAGAGGGGCGTAGTCCTGTTTATGGGTTAACGGTCAAACCTGCGTTTGACCGTACATTCACCCGGTCAAGGGTACCTGTTTTTTTTAATATTTTATATTAACATACCGGACAATGGATCTTTGAAACCATAGGGCCCGGGCTTCGAAATCCCGGTTCGAGAATATGGATACAGTTAAGAGGGGCGTAGTCCTGTTTAGGGGTTAACGGTCAAACCTGCGTTTGACCGTACATTCACCTGGTCAACGATACCTTTTATTTTTTTAATATTTTATATTAAAATACCGGACAATGGATCTTTGACACCGTACGGCCCGGGCTTCGAAATCCCGGTTCGAGAATATGGATACAGTTAAGAGGGGCGTAGTCCTGTTTATGGGTTAACGGTTAAACCTGTGTTTGACCGTACATTCACCCGGTCAACGGTACCTGTTATTTTTTTTAATATTTTATATTAACATATCGGACAATGGATCTTTGACACCGTTGGGCCCGGGCTTCGAAATCCCGGTTCGAGAATATGGATACAGTTAAGAAGGGCGTAGTCCTGTTTAGGGGTTAACGGTCAAACCTGCGTTTGACCATACATTCACCAGGTCAACGGTACCTTTTATTTTTTTAATATTTTATATTAACATACCGGACAATGGATCTTTGACACCGTAGGGCCCGGGCTTCGAAATCCCGATTCGAGAATATGGATACAATGAAGAGGGGCGTAGTCCTGTTTAGGGGTTAACGGTCAAATTTGCGTTTGACCGTACATTCACCTGGTCAACGGTACCTTTTATTTTTTTAATATTTTATATTAACATACCGGACAATGGATCTTTGACACTATACGGCCGGGGCTTCGAAATCCCGATTCGAGAATATGGATACAGTTAAGAGGGGCGTATTCCTGTTTATGGGTTAATGGTTCAACCTGCGTTTGACCGTACATTCACCCGGTCAACGGTACCTGTTATTTTTTTAATATTTTATATTAACATACCGGACAATGGATCTTTGACACCGTATGGCCCGGGCTTCGAAATCCCGGTTCGAGAATATGGATACAGTGAAGAGGGGCGTAGTCCTGTTTAGGGGTTAACGGTCAAACCTGCGTTTGACCGTACATTCACCTGGTCAACGGTACCTTTTATTTTTTTTAATATTTTAAATTAACATACCGGACTATGGATCTTTGACATCGTACGGCTCGGGCTTCGAAATTCCGGTTCGAGAATATGGATAAAGTTAAGAGGGGCGTAGTCCTGTTTATGGGTTAACGGTCAAACCTGCGTTTGACCGTACATTCACCCGGTCAAGGGTACCTGTTTTTTTTAATATTTTATATTAACATACCGGACAATGGATCTTTGAAACCATAGGGCCCGGGCTTCGAAATCCCGGTTCGAGAATATGGATACAGTTAAGAGGGGCGTAGTCCTGTTTAGGGGTTAACGGTCAAACCTGCGTTTGACCGTACATTCACCTGGTCAACGATACCTTTTATTTTTTTAATAATTTATATTAAAATACCGGACAATGGATCTTTGACACCGTACGGCCCGGCCTTCGAAATCCCGGTTCGAGAATATGGATACAGTTAAGAGGGGCGTAGTCCTGTTTATGGGTTAACGGTTAAACCTGTGTTTGACCGTACATTCACCCGGTCAACGGTACCTGTTATTTTTTTTAATATTTTATATTAACATATCGGACAATGGATCTTTGACACCGTTGGGCCCGGGCTTCGAAATCCCGGTTCGAGAATATGGATACAGTTAAGAAGGGCGTAGTCCTGTTTAGGGGTTAACGGTCAAACCTGCGTTTGACCATACATTCACCAGGTCAACGGTACCTTTTATTTTTTTAATATTTTATATTAACATACCGGACAATGGATCTTTGACACCGTAGGGCCCGGGCTTCGAAATCCCGATTCGAGAATATGGATACAATGAAGAGGGGCGTAGTCCTGTTTAGGGGTTAACGGTCAAATTTGCGTTTGACCGTACATTCACCTGGTCAACGGTACCTTTTATTTTTTTAATATTTTATATTAACATACCGGACAATGGATCTTTGACACTATACGGCCGGGGCTTCGAAATCCCGGTTCGAGAATATGGATACAGTTAAGAGGGGCGTAGTCCTGTTTATGGGTTAATGGTTCCACCTGCGTTTGACCGTACATTCACCCGGTCAACGGTACCTGTTATTTTTTTAATATTTTATATTAACATACCGGACAATGGATCTTTGACACCGTATGGCCCGGGCTTCGAAATCCCGGTTCGAGAATATGGATACAGTGAAGAGGGGCGTAGTCCTGTTTAGGGGTTAACGGTCAAACCTGCGTTTGACCGTACATTCACCTGGTCAACGGTACCTTTTATTTTTTTAATATTTTATATTAACATACCGGACAATGGATCTTTAACACCATAGGGCCCGGGCTTCGAAATCCCGGTTCGAGAATATGGATACAGTTAAGAGGGGCGTAGTCCTGTTTAGGGGTTAACGGTCAAACCTGCGTTTGACCGTACATTCACCTTGTCAACGGTACCTTTTATTTTTTTAAAAGGTACCGTTGACAAAAAATGGCGAGAGTTCAGGAGCCGCTTGTCAACCAAATACCTGCCACACTATGATCAGCCTGATTTGCTGCAGTTTCCTCCTACTGACTACACCTTTATTGAGAAGGATCATTGGGACATGTTTGTTGTTGACCGTCTGTCAATTAAATTTGATGTAAGTTTTCTTACTGTATTTGTTTTTGAATTTCTGAGATTACAAAAATTTATAGTTGAACAACTTTGTTACTAACATTTTGATCATTGTTCCTTAAGGTGATCCACGAAAAACTCGCAAAGAGGAGGAAGTTGAGCGAATATCCTCATAACATGTCAAGAAACAGTTATGCTAACCTAGAACATGAAATGGTCAGTAATCATACATATATCCCTTTCAAACATGCATGATAATTGTGTTTAATTTTACAATGACTTGTATGTTAAACAATGCAATAATACTTTGTTTTACAGATTCTCGCTTTTGGGGATCCTGAGGAATTTGACATAGATCGAACGGATACGTGGCTCCGTGCACGGCAGGATGAAAATTGGAATTATAAGTCTGTAAAAGTTGCAAAAATTGCAAAAGAGATTGTAAGTTTTTCATTTATTTTATATTTTGAGTTCTTTCACTGTGATATCAATTTTTTTAGTTGACGTACTTATATTTTTCATGTCACTTTTGTAGGAGATAATGAAGAAGAGGGTTAGGGATGGAGAAGTTTCTGTGGAAGGCACAGACGATATCTTGACCAAGGTTCTCGATAACCCTGAGAACCGAGGAAGGGTACGTGGACAAGGTACTTATGTCAAGCAGTCTACATACTTTAATCTTCCACGGAAGAAGAAGACCGGCAAGTCAATGGATAAGAGGATTCAGGAGGGCATTAAGAAGTATATGAGAGAGGAATCAGAGAGGATAGTACGAGAGCGAGATTCCTTTTGGTCTGCTGAGATTGAAAAGCTGAAAAGTGCTTTATGTGAAAAGAAAATTGATTCTGAAGGTAGTCCAAATATTGGATCTCAGCAAGAAAGTTGTTCCAAGGGTATCAAGGAGTTGGCAGGTGCAAAGAAGAGACTCAATCTCCTCGAAGGTGATTATAATCTTCCTGAAGGGGATCAAGAGAATGGGAAGGTTGATGTGGAAGAAAAGAATGTGAAGGTTGTGGAGGGTGGAGAAAGGACTGAGAAGATGGTTGACGTGGTAGAAAAAATTGAGGAGGCTGTTGAGGGGGTTCATTTGGAGGATGATCAGGAGCTGGTTGTAGATTTGTGTGTGGAAGCGGACAATGTTACAGAGTGGGGACTGGCAATTAACTCCCCAAATAATATTGTTGCACATGCTGCTATTGATACAAAGAGTCAGATTCTTCATGGGAAACCTTTGACAAAAGAGAATGCCCGAGTCTCTATCACTCGTGTAATTCAAGGATCTGAAAAGATTCCTTTTCCAATCCAAGATGAGATCATAACTGTGGAGTAAGCTGTTGGGACTTATATTGCATGGCCAAAATATCTCATAACGGAATTGAAGACAACCACTGCCAGACAGAATGGAAGTACAAAGGTTAAATTCGTTGCAATCTATTAAATCATAATTAAATAAACATATTAGGCAGTTTACTTTAACAAACCTACTATATTAGACCGTTTTCATTCACAATTGTTTTTATTGTCATATTTCAGGGAAGCAAGAAAAATGGACAAACGAGGTGGAAGAATGTGAAAGATCTGGAATTAGTCCCAGAGTATGTGTTGGACATGGGTCCTGATTTTCCCCTGCCTTAAAGCGTTTGTGGCTTTGGGCAAATAATGCCTTGGCGGATGGCCGAGCATCTACTTTTCTGATATCCGAAGAAGCTTTCGGATCAACTGCTAAGAAGCCTCTTTTTTTGTCGGATATTCATGCTTTGTGCTGTGGGGGTGAGATGTCAGGGGCCGTCATTTGCTTATACATTAAGTAAGTATCGACGTTCAAAGATTTATTTGACTTTGTAAATAGTTCTTAAATGAAAATGGACTGCTTGCGTTTGTTGATCCTGATACGATTGGTGCCCTCGGTTGTGGTAATCCAGCAAAGAGGTCGTGATCCCTATCTCTCAGGTTCAAGAATGCTCAGCCTGGCCAGTATTTTCTCTTGCCATTTAACTTCGGGTCAGTTCTTTTTTTTTTTAACACTTATATGCTAGTGTTAAGGTTTTTTAAATGCACACTTCAATATAGTTTAATTTCATGAATTATTAGGAACCATTGGACGCTTACCGCTGTAAATCCAGATGCTCAAATCGTTTACCAGATGGATCCTTTGAAGCGCCGAATTTCAACCATTGGACGGAAGTGGTCGACAAGTGAGTATTTTATATTAACTTAATTTCATTTGAGACCACTTACTAAGTTAAATGTCATAAATCTGATTTACATTATATTTCGTAGTGCCATCAATCTCTATAATGACGATGCGAAGTAGTTTACCAAAAACAAAATTACATGGGAGAACCTGGCGGTATTATCCTTTTCTTAAGTAATTTTTTGTTGTATCTCTGAATTCCACAAGGACAGTGTAGACATATAATTATTTTACATGTTCTTCAGGGAATTCCTCTTCAATCTGGGTCCAAGGACTGTGGCGTGTTTGTGATGCGTTATATGAAGGAGATATGTCTTGATAAGGAATTGAAATTTGCTATGAAGGTAACAATGCATTTTTTTCTGATATCCTTGTGTTTTGTGGTGAAGATATATGACTTCCAATACATGTTCCATTTTGCAGTGGCGACGCAGAAGCAACTTGTGCTATGGCATGGTTGAGCTTAATGATATAATGACTGACTTGGCGAAGTATATGTTTGAACTCTGTCGTCTTTTATTGAAATTGGTATTTTGAGTTGAACATGTACTTGGTAGTAGCGTAAATTAAACTTTTAGTCCGTCTCTTTTGTGGATGTGTTCACCTAAAAATATGACTTATGTATTAGTTGTTTTGGATGTGGATAGACTTTAATTATGTACTTGGTTTGTTGTGTACGTTTGTTGGTGGTGTTGGCGTTATAAGGTGAAAAATTTCTTCTGTAGTTTTGGTTGATGGTATGGTGAATATTGGTCGTAATGGATGGATGGATTGAATTAGTTTCTATTGTTTGTTTATGGCATTTTCATTTTATAGTGTAGTTTGGTTTTCTTTACATGTCCAGAACCATTGTTTAAGATAATTTTAGCCAATGTCCACCAATGATTAACACTTGTTGTATTATATATCAAGCAATGCTTTTATTAAAATCCATTGTGAGAAAATGACTCACACAACAGGAAAATAAAAACTACTTAATGTTAACAGTTGTAAAAAATGCAATCAAACAACATGTACCATTTAACAAAGTAATGTGGGAGAAGAATACACAGTGCAGGTTAAAACCCACAAAACTGTTGTCTCTTTTAACAAATAACAACATGTTATACTCTCCAAACCATTGTTTGAAACAATTTCAAACAAGAGTTATATACTAAGAAAGTATTATCCTTCCTACTGTACAACAACATGCCATATGAGATAACATGCTGTACATAAAACAAATGGTTTTTGCTAAGAAAACATTGTTTGTAGTGACATACAACAACAGCCCTGATCAAGTAAAAGATTGTATCTTTTGCACTTAAACAATAGGCTTTCTTTTAAAAATAATTATCTTTACTGCTTAATAACAACAATATATTCGTTAAAAAGTGTCGCGTTATCGGAGCTTTGACAAGAGGTTTCCAAAGAAGTGTTGTTGTTTTTGGGTATCAGACAACACTTTTCAGGTGGCTTTTACTTGTCTTTCCACTTTCACACAACAGCTTGCTGTGTGTTGTCTGAGGTGTGAATCAGACGACTTCTCAATAGTAAACAATTTTTGGTATATTCAGACAACACGTTTTGCCTATTGTCTGAAGCAAAAATCCTTGTAGTGTGAGTACAAAACAGGAATTAAATATGAAATCTACCAGCTACAACATTAAGGCCAACTCTTAAAAACACCCAATGACTCCCACTTATTCGTGACTCTCCTACAATTACTGAAATAAACAATCACTAAGTCTGGATGCAACAAATTTAAGTTCTAGCCATATTATTAAAACAAATTATGCTTAGATTAAATACCAACATGCTCTCCCTTAATCTAAGCTGGTCTACAGGTTTTTAATCCCTAACAAGGTTTTTGATCCCCAACAGTGCTCACATACTTTCGAACTTAATGCGCGGTAGACATTGCCTTAGTACATATGCACTTTGCTCCTCCTTACTGACATGATTTTTCACGATCTCCTCTCGCACTCATGGATGAAATGACTTGTTGTCCACAAAGATAACCACATGCCATTGTTTCATATCACTTATCTAACTAAGTAAATTTCTCAACCATACAACTTAATAAGCTGTAGATGTTACTATCATACTCAGTTTCATACAATGACAAAGCAACAAATCTTTGATTTTGTGATAGCCAAGTAATAATTAGACTCTCATCTAGATAGAACGCCATACCACCCGTACTCTTCATATCCTCAATATTCCCTACTATAAGTCACTGTGAGAATATCTCGATAATAAGTAATTTCCGTAGTTCCCTTCACATAAAATAAAATGTGTTTAACTGCATTCTAATGTAACACCGTGAGATGTTCCATATATCTATTAACAATGCCAACTACATATGCTATATCAGGATGAGTATGAACTAAGCACCTCAATCGTCCCACTAAACTTTTAAACTGAGTAGGGTTCACCGTCTTACCCTTCTCATCCTTATCAATGAGCAACTTTGGCTACATTGGATATTTAGCTTGGCTGTACTCGATCACACTAGCTTTCTCGGGTAATTTTCTAGCATAGGTATCTTGCTTAAGTACGATATAATCCCCTTTCTGATCAACCTCGATACCTAGGTAATAAGACAACTTACCAAGATCACTCATATCAAATTTCTTACTCATTTGTTTCTTAATCTTATCGATAGTTGAGATACTAGTACTCATGATCAGCAGATCGCAGATCATTAATGGAAATGCCAATAATCAGAGACTCTTCCCCTTGTTGTTTTGGATAGACAGTGTGTTCATAACGACATTCCGTGAAAGCTAAACTCTCAAGGTATTTGCCGAGTCCTGCGTACCAAGCTCGAGGGGCCTGGCGTAAACCATACATTGCCTTCACCAACTTATACACTAAATTTTCCTTGTTCTTCTCACTAAATTTTCCTACGACCCAAAGTTTTGCTTAAAAATTCAAATTTTCATCTAAAATTTGAAAATCCCGCCCAGGACACTAAATTCGACCATTGACGCATATTAAATTTGACCAGTTTTGGTCGCTTGCTAATTTTGACCGTTTAAGGTTGCATTTTAATTTTGACCTGGTTTCTGTCGTATTCCATTTTCGATCTTGAGAAGTCATACTCCATTTTCGACTAAATGTGGTCAGCATTTTCTTCGACCATATCCGGTCGAACTTAATAGGCAATACAAAATTTTGATATGTTGTATTCGGCTGGAAATGGTCACATATTTGAGTATTTTAATTTAGGCTTTTAAATTAAATTTGTCCCTAAATTTGACCAGTTTCGGTTGTTTATATCATTCCTTAAATATTCATTTGTCATTTTTATATATATTGAAGTATCAGATTAACATCCCTAAAATGGTTTGAGATTAACTATGACTACTAACACTAGTACAAAAACTGCCATATGCGTCTGTTAAAAAGGTCATTTGCGTCTGTTTTCAGCAGACGCGTATGGAGGAGTCATATAAAGTATAAAGTATTTACGTCTATTCCGCAACAGACGTATATAGGTATTTACGTCTGTTCGCAACAGACGTATAAAGTTGGAGTACAGAGGCATAAAGTATAACTTTTTGCGGCTGCTGAGGATTACCAGATGCATAAGGTTATTTGCATCTGTTTGGAATAGACGCATATTGATTTAAAACAGGCACATAAACACGGTCTTTTTACGTTTGCTGTGAATGACCAGACGTATATAGTATATTTTATGTGTCTGTCTTCCAAGAATAGACGCATATTGTATTTTTTTTAAAATTCACCAATATTTTTTCCTGCCACTTGTTTATACATCTTAAACACTAAAGGCTAGAGCTCATGCAAAAAGTAAAAATGCAAATTGACAATAAAATGCTTCATAATAATTTTAATATCCAAAAATTCTTAATAATAATTATTATCATTGAAGTTAAAATCAAGTCACATCATGTGTTACATATATTACAATTTCTATAGTAGTGAAATAGAACAACACTAGTCTGGCTAGTATCCAAAATCCAACTCGGATCAGCAACAGACCGAAAGACATCAAATGTATCCCCAAATGTGGAAAGTGAAGCTGAAGTCAGGGCTTTCTTGATATTCTCTAAAACAGCCTGAAGTGTGGAAAGTGAAGCTGCATAAGAAATGCGGATACAGGTGTCATCCCCAAATGCATCCACAGGGACAAGAGGGACAAGAGCAACATGTAAATCAATGACCCATGTTATTTAAAACTATAAGAAATTATCGAATAACGCAAGTAGTCAATTTTTCTTTATGTAGTCCTCCCATAAATTTAATTATTAGACCCAAAGAGATCCTAATCCAGTAAATGATACCGTAGGCAATTAGAACTTTTATTTCTCGGCTACTGATCTATTACCCTTGTTTACTCGTCTTGCTTCTGGGTTATTTTTTTTATTTAAATCCTGAACATTTAGGAAGTATTTTAATATTATTTATCAGATAAACCTTACCTATCAAATAACGAAACAATAAATAAATATGTATAAAATTTAAAAGAAAAAAGGATTTTTTTTAAGCTAAGACAGACATCTGAAGTTGCATATACTTAAAACTGCTTTTTATCATATACGATAATTGTGATATATTCTCCTTTACACAGAAATGAAATAATATCAGCAATGAGCTTACCACTTTGCCATAGCCACCAGAAGCAATCTTGCGCAAATATACATACTCATTAACTATCTTGTTCCCATCTTCATCCAAACAATTAATCGAAAAATGTAAAGAAATGATGGTCACATTACTACTTTAAAATCATATATGGGCATCCATTAAAGGTACTGATATTATATAAGAAGACTAGAAGAGGTATGTCATCACTTTCTGGCATTACAAAACACATGCTAACATATATAATGAGTCACACAAAAATAGCTTCAGCCTTTAAGTTTCAAGTTAAAAAATGATGTGAACAGCCAAGAAGAACCAAGTGAAAGGCTGCTAAATCTTTATATAAGAACAAAGAAAAATAAAGATTTTTGGATTTCTACGTTATGTTAAGACACTATTGACTTAAAAAAGGACAAACATACCAAGTAGATGCAACGGTACTCACGAGAAAACCCCCCTCCTCGACAAACAAGTTCTAAATAGACTATGTACATGCATATACAGGTGATCAGAAAATGATACAGAGAAAAATTCACATATATAGAACTTTAATTCAAAAAGAAAAAAACATAGAGATGCTAAGAATGAGAGTCACCTTGCAAAAATCTCTGAACAACGTATAATATAGACTATCAGCAGTAATGAATACATTACCAGAAGTCTTCCTTTTGACTTCAGGTAACATACGTTCTGAATACATTCCCATGTGGACCAAGATCCCTGAACCTGGAAATTTAAATGAAGGTGCATTGCATGCATTATGATGCCATAACAATAACTTATCTGAGTTACTATTGCCATCTAGTGAAAGATCAAACTACATAAAGGAATTAAAAGCAAACCAGTTGCCTATAATGTTAGACAAAATACGTCAGCGTGAATAGACTCTCATTTTAAAGGTCATTGGATGAGTAATAAAAGAAAACAGATCCAAGATCACTTATCTTACTTGTCAATGTAGTTGACATTTGTGTACATCAAATAGTTGTATACATAGTCAAAATCATACAATGGCACACAACTGCAAAAATAAAAATAGACAACAGGCTTAATAATACTACCACCAATTGTCATACTTCTGCAATTATATTAAAACATAAAGGTAAATTACCCAGACCTGTCAGAAAGTAACACAAAATGATGGTTATCTGGGTCTTTAAGTGTATTCGCGAAAAGTCATCGTTCTGCATCAATCATTGATATACCACCCCAAACTACCTGAACATATATTAGCATAACAATTAAATAGAGGTGGAAGCTATATTAAAATAGAAAATTTAAGAAAGATATAGTGAAATATGACAGAACTTACCAAAGAAAGGAAGAAGCAGTGCAACAAGTGATGATATGACACGAGTTTTCCGTATAAGAATAAACCACCATAAAGTTTCAGGCCATCCGACAGGTAGCAGTTCTTCTATACTTCGCGCCAAGGGGTTTTTAAACAGAGCGAACTTGTTGATCAGTGGTACGATTACCTAAAATTATATAATAACAGTGAAGTTAAAAAATTAAAAGCGATTTAGCAAAAAACAATGAATAGTAATTGGTAAAAAATAATAATATATAATTAGCAGGATAGTGGTTTGAAGGCAATAAAGAATTTACAGAAAATGCAGATAACTGTAGAGTGGGTATCAACCCAAGTCCCACATCGATAAGATAAAGAAGAATTATCTTGTATATAAGCAGCCAAAACAACTCCATTAGTATGAGGCCTTTTGGGAGGAGCCCAAAAACAAATCCGTGCGGGCATGGCCACAGCCCAAAGCGGACAATATCATACTAATTTGTAGTTAATGGGTGTTGCGCGGCCCAATAAGTGGCATCAAAGCCGATGGTTAAGAATGTGATCCTGGGGTTGCGGGCTGCAAGTTTTGTGGTGTGGGAGGCTCTCCAAAACTACGGTTGGAGATCTTGGACGGCTTATGTCGAAAGTCTTCTTGACACTGAGGTGGTCGGGCGGCGTGTCCCGCGAGATGAGGAGCCACAGATGAGTAGCGGCGGTATAAGGGTCACAAGATTGGTGGTTCTTGCATTGAGGGGAGATTGTAGAGTGGGTGTCAACCCAAGTCCCGTATCAATAAGATAAAGAAGAATTATCTTGTATATAAGCAGCCAAAACAACTCCATTAGTATGAGGCCTTTTGGGAGGAGCCCAAAAACAAATCCGTGCTGGCGTGGCCACAGCCCAAAGCGGACATTATCATACTAATGTGGAGTTAATGGGTGTTGCGCGACCCAATAATAAATAACTACTTTCAAATAGAAAAAGTACTTGTAATACTAAGCACGAAGATGAAAAACATACATGGTCTTATTAGCAAATAACAAAGAGAGTGTCACGCTTAGTCTTATACTCACCATTGTCCATAATGCAACTTTTACATGAAAGTAATGTATATATAATTATTTAAGAAACAATATCAAGACTAAGTATGTCACATGATAGGTAACATTGTGTACCATATTATCAGTGCCTTGGTAAATTGGGTTTTATCGGCCACTGAGTGGAAGATATTTTGAAATACAGAATGTCCTGAATAGCAAAACCCATATACACCAAGTGCAAAAGGAACTCCACTCCAGTCCACAACAGGACCACTAGTAAAATCCAACTTCGTGTACTGTCCCAAGTAGAAGCATACAGAGGACTATAGTAATAGTCGCAATGACTCCAAAAACTGCAAGATGAATATGTACATTTAGATTAAATGCATACGTAGTCCTCCTAATCCCGTAACTTGGTATATATCAAAAAAATAAATAATGATGGCAATACATACATGTAGTGATTCACCTTAAAGATAAGAGACCAACCTATGATCTTACAAACAAACAGTTGGTAGAATAACAAGGACAACAAGTATTGCGAATAAATGTGTAAAACCTCAATCGATCTAGATAGGCTTCTAATTAGGGCTTCTCAATCGAACTAGATGGGCTTCTTAATCACAGTGAATCTTGAAAATGAAACTTGAATCTTCTAAATCGTAGTGATGGAGTGGGAAATAGGGCTCGAAGTGAGACTGCGAGTATATGGCATATTTGATGATTGTAAACCACAAAGATAAATTCATACCTGAGATTGAATCACACTGGTGGCTGCTTGAATTAGGGCTTGGAGAATAACTGCTTCAATTAGGGCTGGGAGATTGAAGATGCAATTAGAAGAGAACTGTCGATTTGTAATTGAATAGGTCTGTACTTTGTAATTAGGTCGATATAAGGTGACATAGCGCCGCTCATATATTTTTATTACATTTATTTTTAAAAAAATTTATTCACCTTTATACGTCTCTTTTAAAAGGCAATACATATATGGTTGAACTATATACGTCTATAGTAAAATAACAAACATAAATTCATTTTTCAACAGACGTATAGTGCTCAACAGACACGCAAATGGGAGATGCATAAGGCAGTTTTTGTACTAGTGTAATAATGATTTATACTTTAGGGAGATAAATGGAGCCGCCAATCTCAAATTTCTAAATTTCTATTAAAATTTTATATAATACACAATAAAAATTAATTTCTAAGAAGTAATTAATTAATGTAAAATGATTCACAAAAAAATTTATTTAAAGCAAACTAAAATTGAAAAAGTTTTATGTAATTTTTATAAATGTTGGTAAATACCTTAACAAATGTCTAGATACTTCTACACTATTCCATGCATTGTTTTCTCTTTCTTTTCAATCTAGATATTTCTACACTATTCCATAATAATAATAACTTTGCCACACATGTCCTATAAGAAGACCGTCTCCTCCGTCATTCCATATATTACCCAACAACCAGTAATACCATTATCTACTTTACGGACCCTGACTCCATTCCATTCATAGTCTTAAGTAGTTCAATCATGGTAAAAATTTATACTTCCTTAAGAAGTTTATGGTCTCAATAATTTTATACCATATTCATTTACTTAAGAAAATGAATTGGGTTAACTCCCCTTATCCCATGACCCGATATTACCCAACCAATCATTACAACTTTTATTTATTTTGTGAAGTCCTGACCCTTTTCATAGTCTCAAGTGGTTCAATCATGGTAGAAATTTAAATTAACTGAAAAAGTTTCGGATTTTAAAAGTTTCTACCATATGCGTGTTGATCCACTTAAGAAAATGAATTGAATTAACACATAGAAATATTTGAATATCAGTATCTATTTGTGTAATATAATAATTATGTATGCATTAATTCATATGTGTATATACACAACAAGGATTTTTGCATTAATAATTATGGTGCTTTGGTCTTACAACACTACTCCAAAGATAATAACTAGGGAATCACCCTTTATGTTGACATATGGATGTGAAGCCATGGTTCCGGTTGAGATTGGTGCAGGTTCATTCCGTCATGACAATTTTGACATGGAAGCAAATCAGGTGAATCACAGGTTGTATTTGGACTTGCTGGAAGAAGGAAGGGCCCATTCTCAGCTTAGGCTTGTAGCTTATCAGCAAAGAGTGGCAAGGTTTTACAACAACAAAGTGAAGGCACGCTCGTTTAAGGTTGGTGCTTTGGTTCTCAGGAAGGTTATGCCTAATACCAAGATTTCCGCTCATGGTGTGTTTGGTGCTAATTGGGAAGGTCCTTACAAAGTCAGAGTTGTGCTGTGGGAAGGAACTTATTATCTATCTGATTTGGATGACAAAACTATTCCAAAGGCTTTGAATGCTATTCATTTGAAGAAGTATTATTAGTAGAGCACTGTCATGGCTCTTTATTATTTACCCTTGAAATAAATAATTTTTTTCCTAGTCTCGGGGGGTGGTATTAGTATACCTTACCGAGCTGGTGATCATTTTCATTTCTTTTTAATAACCCATTGAGCTATATGCCTGGGAACCGTTATGACCGGAGACGTTTTGTTGAACTCATTGTGCTGTAAAGCCATGAGGGCGGTTTTTTATTGATAAATTTCTAAGTTGCTTATTCTGGGCAAGTGAGATGGTTTCATTATATTTATTCCATTAAGGAAACGAATTATTATTATTTACAGGTGATATACTGTAGTGCAATGCAACTCTGAGAAGTATTACAGGTTAAGGGTGTCAATAAGTTGGTTATGCAAAAACATTTATTGCCGCGCCAATAAACATTCTATCACGGCAACATGAATGGTTACCATGGTAATAGTTGCTGCTACTTCAGCTTGAAGAGTTGTGTTGGATTGGTTTATTATTTGTGTTATAATTGTGAATCGTTTCTATCTACAAAAATATTTCTTGCAGGAACATGGTGTACGTGTAAAATGCCTAGTTGCCGCGACAACCATGGTAGCATGGGTCATGTATGTGTAATGTAAATGTTTGCTATGACAAGTGTAGGAAAATGGTTTAGAAAGATTAAAGTTATACCAAAAGTAGATCATCAGGGTTAAGATTACAACTTGTAAAGTCCCATGACTTGCACAAAAAAATGTTCGAATGTGCTTGGAAATGTTATAATAAGATGAGTGCTTATGTTTCGGTAGTGTTGCCACCATCTTCTTCGTTCTGATTATTAGCAGGTGGAGGGTCTTGGTTCTGCTACCGTGCCAACTCTTCTTATTACGCCAAATCTTCAGCTTCATGGGCAACCATCCTTTCTAGCTTAGCTCGTTTTGCAAGAATAAACTCGGTCTCTTTCTCAGCAAGATCAGCCATGAATGCAGCCATATGCTTTCCAAACTTGGCGCACCAATCATAGTTTGGGTCACCAGCAAGAAATGTCTTACAATATGTACGAATCCCCTCATTTTTGGCAGTATTTCTGGCAGTCTCAAGCCCTTCAACATCAAGTTGGAGATCAGTGATTTTTTCTTCCAGTTCTTCAATGGTTTTATCTTTTTCTTTTACCACATCTTTTTGCTGCGCCAAGTCCTTTTGAAGGGATGTGTTGGTGGTTTCAAGAGTGGTATTTTTAGAATTTGCATCATTTACATCAAGTTTCAACTTTGCAACTACATCCTCAAGTTCTTTAATACGAGAGGTGGTGTTTTTCTTTTCTTGGAATTGTTTTGTGTTAAACAGAAGCAATTCCAGATATGCCCTAGTTGCAATTTCAAGCTTTTGTTCATGGGTTTTGGCCATCCACTTTTTATAGTCGGCTTCAGAAATGAGAGAATCTCCAATATTTCCAATTTCTTTGAAGACCCTTGAAGATGAAGGCTTCGTTGCCGCGGCAACAGGGGGTCCTTAACAACCTGGGAGTTCTTAAGACTGTCATCAATTTTTTGCTTCTTGGCTGGATGTTTCTGGCGCCTTGTAACACCTTCTTGAGTTTGGGTAGGATCTTTGCCTCCTTTTTGAGTAGTTTTCAGGACAGCAGTGGTTTGAGAATCATCAAAAATATTGGGAATGTCAGCCATATCTGCATAGGGGAAATATAAAGATATTTAGGAAATGTAATAGTTGCCGCAGCAACTGGTATAAATTACCATGTCAATCTATAATTTTATGCAGTAAAGTTATGCAAATGTAAATGCAAAGAGTTACCGCGTCAACACTAGAAGAGTTGATAAGTCAAGATGATATACCTTCAGTATCAGATTTAACCTTTTGTTTATCCCTTTGTTTCTTGCTCTTGGAACGAACAGGGCTAGGGTGTCTAGCATTGGCAGGAAGGAAACTATATTTCTTTAAGTTATCTAATGTAACTAAGGCATTTAAATTCTTTTTGTGATTAGGCCGGCCTAGAATCTTTTTGGCGCGACTGGCTTCCTCTTCAACCAGAGTAGGTCTGTGTAGGAGTTTGAAAGTTAGTCAAAGAAATAAAGGGGGTTACCGCGCCAACGTTGTTATAAAATGTTCGGTGGGAATGGTGAAATCTACAATAGAATGACAGTATTTGTTGCACCAAAATGTAGCTAATATTGCAAATGTTTAAATAAATGATTAACTAGAGTTAGAATTTACCAGCTTTCTTGTTAAAGATGATGGGTTGTGTTTCTATGTCGAAGGCATAGAAGAACTTCTCTTTCCAACCTTTTACATGGCTAATCCTCCATGCGTTGAAACCTTTGCTCATGTGGACTCTCCAGGCAACTAGGTGAAAATATCCTACACCACTTTTTTGAACACTAAAAAAATAACTTAGTTCCCTCATGCTGGGTTCAGGAAACTTTTCATCCATGTAAATTAGGTACAACCCAATGGCAGATCAAAAGCTATTTGGGGAGAATTGAATTGGTGCCACTTTGAACCATGCACAAAGCGACCGTAACCAAGGATGGAGCGGCGCCCCAACTCCATATGGGATGTGCATGATAGTCAAGACTGCTCGTGGAACCCTTACGTTACCAATGTCAAATCTATGGGGACGTAAGTGCGGTGGAAGTTTTACGTATTTTCCTTCTTGGGAATAGTATTTCATTACTTTTCTAATTTCCTTATGCTTGGCAGTTGAGTGTTGTCCCATACATGAAAGTTTGTCAACCTCCTTTCGCAGCCTGTCTTTCTTTCTTTTTGAGGGCATTTTGTCATAGTCAATAGCATACTTCTTGTGTGGAGGAGGGGAGTAAGGATTTGGAGAGTTTTCAGGAGAATAAAATATATCTGCAGGATCACTATCTTCTTCTTCTTCAATTATCGCGCCAACATCTTCAGTTGCCGCGTCAGAATCATAGTTATCACGCCTAGCATCCTCAGAATTCTCATAGGGGGAATCTTCCTCACTTTCTATAAGATCATCTTCAGCTTCCTCTTCGCATTCATCAATAACTATTATGTTTCTTCTCGTTGAGGAAGTAGGTTTGGAGGTGGATGGGTGTCCTGGAGGTAGCTCAGCCCAGTCTTCTAAGGTCGAATCATAATCGTCATGGCGTGGAATGTAAGTATCAATTTTGGAGTTAGAGCTAGGGCTATTCATTTCCACCATGGGTGTTTTCCGCTTTTCCATTTCGGATAGTTGCGCCAAGGTGTGAGGACTTGAGTAAGAATATTGGTAAGTTGGAGGGATGAAAGGAGATGAAGGAAGGCCAAGTCTCCGATTAAATTCTTTAAAGGGGTGGAATGGAGATGTTATGTCCCTCCTACCAGCCAGCTGCAATAAGTAGGAATAAATGGAATGAGGAAGCATGCCAAAGGAATGTTTCCGTGACAATATATAATTTGCCGCGCCAATATTGGAAAAGAGAAAAATACGAATAAGATATTTTGGTAGGACAAAGTATAATTATTGTAGACGGATTTTTAATATCAATGATCAAGCGCTTGCAAGTCTTCGAGTAGATGAATTAGGTCTTTACTTTAATTGTCGTGTCAATTACGTTTTCCGTGCCAAGATTAGTGCGGTGGGTATGATTAGCTATTTCCGAGTTAAATGCTCATTACCTATTGTGAATATTGTCGCAGCTGGTATTAAAATTAAAAGACGTGACAAACGAAAAGTTGTAATCTAAATTGCTTTGTAAGGATGTTACTGCGGCAACTATTGCTGCCGTGCCAGTTCAGGGAATACTTAGTAGTCAAAAACATAAATTATGATATGGGGATCTACAATTATGGATAAAATCAAGTATGCAAACAATTATATGTATATATGAACTCGAAGAACATGATGACAAGTAACTTAAAACGTCCAGATCTAATAAATTAAACAGTGAAAACTTACAAAAAAGGTATCGAAACGAACCTTAAATGAAGGGGAATGAAGTCACGGCAACTGATTGAAGAATGGAGATCATCCACGATCATAGTGAATGAAAAATCGTTTGTATGTTCCTGACTTCGAAGTGAGAGAAGGAGAAGTTGATTTGAGATTTTGGGGAATAAAAAGTAGGGTTTTTTACTTATGGGTTTAAGTACCCTCGATCCGTATATTGGTGTAGAAATATGGTATTTTGCTGAGATCGTATTTCTCAAAAAAAAAGAAAAAAGAAGGAAAAAGATAATAGTTAAATACATTTGTTTTAACTAATTTAAATGGTGAATCGATACAACCTTTAGTTAAGGAATTTGCAATATATATCTGATTGATTTCCGCACCAAAATTAATCTGTTGTCACGCCAATCACTTGGGTATATCACAGGAAATTTTAAAGGTTAATTGTTAATTGCTGACATTCAAAAGCCCCTTTACATTTTTTCAAATACAATATAGGCTTGGGGGGTAGTTGTTGTACTCAGAAATTCATAAGGAGCAAAATGAGTGTTTTGCCGCGCCAACATGTTGGTTGCTGCGCCAATGCTCCCTTTTGCCGCCACAACTTCTATGAAATACATTGTGAAAACTTGGTGAAGGCTATTATATTGTTGAAGGCCTG
Organism: Saposhnikovia divaricata; assembly: GCA_036435485.1. Lineage (NCBI taxonomy): Eukaryota > Viridiplantae > Streptophyta > Magnoliopsida > Apiales > Apiaceae > Saposhnikovia > Saposhnikovia divaricata. The sequence continues at coordinate 93,289,945 of CM071594.1, forward strand.
ATTCTGTATTCTAGCAAGTTATCCTTATTGGGGATTCAAAGGTAAAATAATCCTGTCGATACGCTCTAGAGGTCCCATCCTGTATTCCAACAAGTTCCCTTGTTGGGGGATTGAGAGATACTCTGCATGACATAATTTGGTAGAACTTGCCCTGTAGTCTGGTGGGTTAGCCTCATCGAGGGTTAAGGATCCGTTCGTGCATTTGTAGTAAGTCATGGCTGTCCCTACAACTAAACATACGAGGAAAGAGCTGGTAGCGGTTGATGTTAGCTCTGATATTGTATACGTGAAGTCCTCGGAGTTAGTTGGGCCTTGGGGTCATTAAACTAGGCTTCATCACATGGGCTCTTCCAAATGGGTTTCGAAGACGGTTAGTTCGACCACGTTTCGTAGTGGGCCTGGGCTTGCTAGTAAGAGACCTACTTCTATTGAGTAAGGATTCTTGCCCCCCAAGAAATACGTGAGGCTTGATCCTCTATAAATATAGAGGTACATAGGCACATTAAAGGGGTTAGACGTTGAGAGCTCTGAGAGACCACCGGCACCTCTTTAATCTCAGCCACCGACAAACACACAAACCACCGTTCTCCGGTCACTTTTCCTGTGAACAATCGCCATCGTAGATCTTGATTCCGGCTTGTAACCTCAAACTTTGTTATCAAAAATTCCTCCGTTAACACCATGGTTCAAAAGATCTTCTTGTCAACTCACAGGGTTTTCAGATATACCTTTTTTATTCGACACACACTAGTAAACAACTACTACTGAATACACCTTTTTATATATTTGATGCACAATGTAAGGCATATCATTAAAATCTAAGCCTGCTTCAGTTACACAAGTGCTACAATCGTCGGGTCAATTCAGTGTTGTTGTGTTCATATTGTGGTCAGAACTGGTTGTAAACAAAACTTTTAAATCAATTGTTAATCTTCACTTATTGCACAAGAAAAATTCAAAATCAAGTATTGCTAATTAGTATAGATATGTAATCAAATGAAACTCAAAACCAAAAGGTTAATTGCTCCTTGTTTGATTTAAAATTATCAATTTCATGTGCTGATGTACTGTACCTTGTCCACAATTAGCAATGTTATTTGTCGAAAAGTAAATAAAAAAAAAGTTTTACGTAAGCAAACCAATATGGGTTAGTCTAATAATGAAATAATCTTCACATAAGCACTAGGATTAATCAGTTCATCCCCTTGTCAGCCTTAGGGACACTGAATTAACACATGATCCAAACATTGAACTAATACAAATCTAAAAGCAATACACATAAGAAAGAAGAACAAATATAAAACAAGAACAAGAACAAATATAAAAGCAATACACATACAAAACAAGAACATTCGAATTATTAACAATTGAGGTAGAGAAAGAAATAATTCGTACCTGATATAACTAGAAGTGATGAGATGTGATGAGAAGTGATGAGAAGTGAGCGATTATATAAGAACAGCAAAAAAACCTAAGAAAGCCGCCAAAAACCTAAAAATCCCGCGAAAAATGATATATATGATAATAGGATAGTAGCGGGTTCCTTAGGAATAGATGAATTGGAGAGATTTTTGAATGATAGAGCGAAAAATTTGATGGTGTATTGTCCAGCAGATTTTTTTTATTGTCCAGGAGTTTTTTTTCATCCAAAACAATTAAAATGTTAGCAAACAATCTGAACCAACCCAAATCTGAACGAGCCCATAAGCTTTCATCCAGTTAGAGGTATCTTCTTACCTGTTGGTATAACGATATCTCCTTTATTGGATATAAAGGGTTGAATCTTGTTAAAATCAAGGTTAAGATGGGTATGTACAAATATAAAAAAAAAAAAAATAAAATGGATGTGTACGATATATAATATAAAAAAAATGCAATATAAATATAAAGAAATACTATATTACAACAGCTAAGAAACAGAAACTGACAAACTGTCATAAACTAATCATGTACAAAAGAAATGTGTTTGTATGTAGATGTATATGCATTAATTTTTTTATCAAAGAAATTATATAAAAGTAGCCATTGAATTGTAAATAAATAGATAGTAGATTTGATCTATTTAGTCTAAATTTTGGGAACTACGGGTGTGGCTAAGGCGTTGAGGTAATTTTAGAAGTTTGAAATGACAGACACAATCACTTTTAAAATATATACCAGGGTCATGGTTGGTCAATTTTAACCGTTTTACAACAGTTTTATTTTTAGCAAAAACTTGTAAACAATAAACCTTCTTTAAGCAATAAACTGGATTTGATGGGTGTTACAATTTTTCAAAACATAAGATAGTTTTTGTGACTTCCCCAAATCCTTGTTAGCGGATTCAGTCTGTCAAATTTCGATCACACAAATACCTATATTGTATAAAAATCACAATAATAACAACAATTTTTCAATAGAAGCTCTCACCCACTATTAGCTTCAGATCCAAGGATCATACTCTTGTAGAGTGGGTATCAACCCAAGTCCCACATCAATAAGATAAAGAAGAATTATCTTGAATTTAAGCAGCCAAAAACAACTCCCTTAGTAAGAGGCCTTTTGGGAGAAGTCCAAAAACAAATCCGTGCGAGCGTGGTCACAGCCCAAAACGGTCAATATCATACTAATGTGGAGTTAATGGGTGTTGCGCGGCCCAACAAGTAGTATCAGAGCCGATGGTTAAGAAGTTGATCCTAGGGTTGCGGGCTGCAAGTTGTGTGGTGTGGGAGGCTCTCCAGAACTGCAGGTGGAGATCTTGGACGGATTGTGTCGAAAGTCTTCCTGACACTGAGGTGGTCGGGCGGCGTGTCCCGCAAGATGAGGAGCCCAACAAGTGAGTAGCGGCGGTATAAGGGTCACAAGATTGGTGGTTCTTGGATTGAGGGGAGATTGTGGAGTCGGTATCAACCCAAGTCCCACATCGATAAGATAAAGAAGAATTATCTTGAATTTAAGCAGCCAAAAATAACTCCATTAGTAAGAGGCCTTTTGGGAGAAGCCCAAAAACAAATCCGTGCGGACATGGTCACAGCCCAAAGCGGACAATATCATACTAACACTACAAAGAATATGGCCTGTTGCAACACCAAAAAAGTGTATCACTAGGCTCCAAAAGTGTTACAATGCCTGTTTATGCAACAATTTTGCTAAAAGTCAGTGTTGCATTTGCCGGCGTGGCAACAGCCTTCTGTAGCAACGCTTTTGTGTTTATTGCAACGCTTTTCAAAGTATTACAAAAAGAGTTTGGTGTAGTTTGTTGTAACACATTTGCATGTTTTAGCAACATTTTAAATATGTTACAACAGACGAATGCAAAACTTTTTTGCAACATTAATTGACTTAAAAATGTTACAAAGTGAGTTTATTACAACATATTTTTGCAACATTATTATGCATTTTGCAATACTTTTGGTTTTTTTTTTGCAACATTTATATGCAACATTTTGGAACCTTTTGCAATACTTTTTGATATTTTTGCAACATTTCTCTGCAACATTTTAATTATTATTGTAATACTTTTAAATTTTATTGGCAACACTTTTTTGCAACATTTTTATTAATTCACATTGCAATGTCCTGTTTGAAAGTTCAATATCCATGCATGAAAGCATATACCAAACCAGAAATGACATTTCATTAATGTCCAACCAAACCAGAAATGACATTTCATTAATGTCCAACAAACACGTCAATAATGAAGGCCAAACATTAAACGCATAGTCTAAAGTCGAAACACACACAAGTCGACTTACAAGGAATATGAGTACGTCACTCTACGTAGTCTAAATAGTTAATGTTACTACACCAAAAGCACGCATATAGAAAGCAATACTTATGCACTGATCGTCAATCATCATTTTCGTCGTCGGCCTCGTGAGCATTGTCATCAGTGCGATCATCCTGCTGCTCATGGTCACTGCCTTCCTCACTTTCGTCACTAGATGCAAGACATAACTCTTCGACATCAAGGTACTTAAAATCTGGATTGATTTCTCCCAATTTTGCTACTACCTTTGACATTTTCTCACACACCCTTTTATCTACCATCTCATGCATTTCAGCCATGATTTCCTCCCTTAAAGACTTTTTTAGATCATCAATATCAGGAGTACTACTGGAAATACAAAGTTTTGGCTGCTGAGCTATCATCATTTTTCTGCATTTTCCAGATCTTCCTAAAAGCCAATTTGGTCCATGTTTTGGTTTTTTGAACACTGCCAGCTTCAACAGTTGCAGTCTACGAAAAAGCATGATTAAACAAAAATACAAGACATTAAAACTGAAAAGAAAGTCTACCTTTAAAGGAAAAAATTGAATAGATGTAAAGGACTAAAAAAATGAAATACTTGCATCTTACCTTATATACGCGTCCTGGCTTCCGTTTACGAGTTTTGTCATAAATATCGTCTTTCGGAGCTAGCATTTTAGGATCTATCTTCTTTTCTGCTTTCTTCCAAAATTATGCAGAGTGACATAATTAGAAAATTAAAGCATCTCTGTTATTCTGCTCCATTATGAAAGCACCTGATACTAACATCACTGGCCAAGATTTTGGTACTGGAAAGCAGAATCATCAATCTAAACCTTTCGTTTAAGTTACGTATCTATTATTCCTTCTGCTTTATTCATGCATCTCAGATAATTACTTGACAGAGTTTCTTAAACCCCAAATTCAACTTTAGATCAATCTTACTATCCATCAAACTAATACTCTACCAATCTAAATTGTAGTCTTTTTTTCCCTCCTGATTTCTATCATCTAAACCAAACAAACATACCAGTATATACCAGTACACATTAAAAAATGAAAATTAAAGCAAGTATAGAAGTGGACATACTATGCCCTCTCCAATCTGTGCAAAACTTTTACGACCAGCAATGTGCGCTTCTAGCAACTAACGATTCTCTGCATTTCTCTTAGCTAGATCCTGACCATTAAATAAAGTGCACATAATATAAAATAAATTACAACAATTTTGAAAAAAAAATTTGTGAAAAAGTACTAGCTAACGGATTGATATATTAGTCGATATACCTTAACGTCTTCTCCGCCCAATACTTGAGAAGAGCCTTGAATTCTTCGTTCGAAATGACAGGGGGCCTATTTTTTAGCCTGTGCAGCCTCCGCAAAGCACCAATAGTGCGCAAAGTATAGGTTCTTCCTTCCTCGGGAATATCATATTTTGTCTAATAAAATTAGTTAAAATTATTAGTGGCATTTACATGTGACTGACATACTAACTGACCTATTAATTACTCTTACTTAATCCTAAAAGACAATAAAAAGAATAGACATCATAAAAAAGGTCTACAATATTTTGAGGTTACCTTAACAAAATTCCATAGTTCCTCATTCTGTTGTTTTGGAAATTTGTGCCAATTTACTAGATCAAGTGGGATAGACTGCCTAGCCAATGTCCCCAAAAAGTTTTTATATTCAGACAAGTCTTTGTCAGTGTCAGCCACAGCCTGGAACTCGCAATTCAACTTAATAACCTTCTTCTCATCAGGCCTCCTTGTGTAAAAATTATTCATTCGGTTTGGTCCTCTACGCTTGTTGCCTCCTAAAAGTGGTACAAAACACTTAAGTACTAATTCAACACAAAATCTGATTCAAGAATATATCGAGAAAACCTACAATTACCTGTTGAGGTTTCAACTATTTCTACATGAGTTTCTGAATGAGATGTCTGACCACCATCATCCACTTTGTTTTTATCTTTTTCAAGGGTCTTTTGACGATCTTTCATCGACATGTAAGCTTCCATTGAACCAATTCCTTGATTGTTATATCTTTTTGCAGGCGCCGGTTCCAATAATGGTAAGCCTGGTGGTAAATCTTTAGGCAATGGAGGGGGAGGTGGTAAATTATCAAAAATGACAGGGGATGATTGTTTAGGTGGTTCAGACTGCATACTCGAGGCCTGCATTTACACAAGAAGTTGTAGTTTGGCATAAGCTTTATCATCCTAATGCAACAAAGAATTGCTAGACCAACATATGAATTGCTAAACAGTTATTAATATATATGAACTTAGCATCATGTACCTGTGTAGATAAAGGAGCTGTGGTCTTTGAACATGTGTTCGGCCTTGAGATATGATTGGTCACCTCGTAAATCCATTCAGCGGAATGGCCACAAGGGCCATTGCATATGAGATGCTCAATTATACCCTTGGCACCACTCCAGAATACGTTAATACATATTTTACAGGGGCACATCAACTCATTGCTAATGGCATATCTAGCGAATGCGTTCGTAACAAAATCTTCCACCCCCTTCCTATATTTATCACTATATTTCGGAAGTGATATACATTTCTCTCCTTCAAGATCCATTATCTACATATATGTTTTCAAACAAAAAGCACAGTACATCAAAAAATAACATACCTACGAAATCTCAGTGAAATCGCACTCTCTACTGAACAAAGCACTAATTTTTACCAATTCCACATGTATTTTGACCCCTTAAACAATAAGTCTATCAGTATATGTTTAAAATTAGTTCTTCCATTAAACCAATCTCATAAAAACCAAAGATTATAAGCATACTCTGTATTCAATAAGCATTATCTAGTATGAATTACTCTTCTGGTAACAAAATACCATAAAGAAGATAAAAAACAAATAGTCAAATCAGAAATTATAAGCATATTAAACTGACAAAGGATGCAACATACAAAAATTGACATAAAATCATGTCAAAATTAACAAACAATTACCAAAAAATTAACATATAAAAACTGAATGGTGTTAATTAACATATAAAGAAAACTACTAGCTCACATACACAAATTGAACAAATAATCAACATATAATACTAGTTTTAATCGCACAAAAATTATGAACATATAAAATTAAACATATAATCCAAAGATTTTCACATGCATACACATATATCCATGTATAATCTAACATAATCGAAAAAATATGAGTAATTTACCTTGAATTAAAGTTCTAATTGAATCTGTGTCCACTGATGTAATCGATTTGGGGTTTTGCGGTTTGAATTAGGAGCTTGAGATAGGTGTAAGAGATAAGTGAGAGAGATGAGTGAGAGAGATGAGAGAGGGAGAAAGAGGCTGGAGGTCGAGGGTGAGGTCGAGAGTGAGAAGGAGAGAGGAGTGAGAGAGATGAGATCTGTTTGTTCTATGTAATTACACATTAATTATGTGTAATATTAGTCTTTGGCACGAAATAAATTTGGCAAGCCCGGGAACCCAATATTAGAATGTCCCGCTTATTGTAGCAAGCCCGCTAACAAAAAATTAGAATTTTTCGGTGGTGTATTGTAACACTTTTTGTAAAGTGCGAAAAGTGTTGCAATTGTTATAAAATTTCAAAATTATCATTTTGCTTGCAACACTTTTGGTATTTCTTGCAAGAATATAAAAAATATTGCAATAGACTACCAAGTTTTGCGTCTATTGTAACACTTTGTGTAACACTTATACATGTCGGTGTTGGAACAGGCCATATACGGTGTAGTGTAATGTGGAGTTAATGGGTGTTGCGCGGCCCAACAACTCTATCACATCATAAGTCTTTCCAATATAAATATTAATACAACCATATTGTCTCTAAATACGTGTGCTCTCATACACTACAAAAAAATGTGATAATCAGGACTTTGAGACATATACTCAAAATAGACATATATTCAAAATAGTGAAGCTAATCTGCGTCAGATTGACTCTAACCGTTTCTTTGCCCTTCTGCTTGTATTTGAAAAACTCATTGCTTTCACTTTTGACTGCTTAAACATTACGATACTAGTAAGAGTGGGCAATGGAATTCTCAGCAAGTTCACTACTCGAATTCTTATGTAAATGACTTTAGAATTAAACGAAATACTTATCTTGTGGCTAGGAATTTAAAAAGAGAAAAAGGACCCTGAGATTGATCTCAGGGAATTTTTCCTGAGATAGTTAAAAATTATACTTTAAATCTCATTGGACCCGCAAAGCCACTACACCATAAAAGGCCTACAGCAACACCAAAAAAGTGTTGCCGTAGGCCTGAAATATGTTATTGGGTCAAAAAACCTCTAAGGTAACATTTTGCTGATGTTGCTATTTTTGTCATTGCCTTTGGTGTCAATGGCAACATTCTTATTCTCTATGGCAACATCAGTCCTTAACAACATAATATTATGTTGCCTTTGTGTAACATTTTTTTTTTAAAATATTGGGCCCCACCAGTGGACCCCACTTTTGGGACCCAATGTTGGGCCCACTTTTGGGACCCACAGTGGGGCCCACTTTTGGGACCCACTGTGGGTCCCACTTTTAGGCTCACTGTGGGACCACTTTAATGGCAACACAAATGTTTGCCTATAGCAACATTTTCTAGCAATATTTCTTCAGATTAATTTTTCTTTTTACCAAAACTTTATAGCATCAATGGCAACACTTTTCTATTTCCAACAAAAAATGATAAAAATGAAAATATGCATCCCTAGATAACCAAATACCACAACCAACTTAACAACCATAATTATCCATTCCAGATTCAATATATAACAGCTGGTGCCATAGTACATACCAGATTCATTACATAACATCTGGTGCCATAAGTACATAAACTACAATCCAAATTCAAAGCAAAAGCATAAGAGTTAGTGCCATAAGCAAAGGACATGAGATCTGGTGCACCATAAGTACATAATCTTACTAAGTACGTAATAAAACCAATATAACAAAAGACAGTCTAAAACATAAGCTGAGCTCCCCGAACAGTCACTTAGACATAAACAACAAATTAAAAGCTGGTGCCACCAGTCACTGGAGTACCATCTTCATGGTCACTCGAGATAGTCGCACAAAGCTCCCCAAGATCAACTATGATGTCTGGGTTTGCCTCGCCTAATTTTTGGAGCACCAATGTCATGTTTTTCAGTACCTTTTTGTTCACCTGAGCATCCATTTCTGCTTGCAGTTTCTTGTTCACTTTCTCCTCGACTTCTTCAACCAAAGTTTCCCTTATCTTGCATGTCAGGTCCTATACGTAGGTCTCTTTGGAGCTTGAGCAGGAATTTTTGAGGGATTCACAGATCTCCCTAGGAGCCATGTCGGATAGTGTTTTTTTCCATCAGTAACCAGCAATTCATCAACAGCCTCTCCTGATGTGTCGGGATGATCCTTAATCTTTTCCTACAAAATTAAGACATAACAGTGATTTATCAACAATTCATTAAGTGTGAAAATAAAATGATTTATCAATTACAAGTGATTTGATAAAAAAACTGAATGCTTACAATTCTGTAATTCATTATTGCAGGATTAGTCTTATAGGTGCGTCCCTCTGTTCGTTTACAAGTTTTAATAAAAATCCTTCGTCTTGACGGTTCACCCTCATCCGGCCTCCCATTTTTCTACAGAAATGAACAAACAAGACATGATGTAGCAAGCTTAGTCTTTTGGCAACTTATAGGAAACAATAGATTAAAGTTTTAATCTTATAGCGAACTCTATCAAGATTATTTTCAAAATTTTATAAAGTTGATTAATTAACAGGCATAAGGTTAGATACTTTAGCTGAACGAAATACTTGTAATTAATTTCATCTTTAATTACCTGCATAATATATAAAGAATAAAAGACAGAACACTAAAATATTATTTAGTTAATTGCTTCATTTGATATTATGTAATAATAAATATAACAAGTAGACAACCAAAAAATTATTTACCATTTTGTACTTTAGTTGTGAAAAAAGTTTAGGACCAGCGGTATGTGTGTCTGTGACTTTACTGCGGCTCTCAGCATTTGTCTTGGCCCTTTTCTGAAAAACACATGAAAAATAATTGGTACTTTTTTCATCTCAATTAATGTGAACAACAAGCACAATACTCCAATACTCCAGCAAATTTACCTGAATATGTTCATCTCCCCAATACTCCAAAAGCGACTTGAAAGTCTCGAGCGGGACATCATCAAGCCTATTTTCTAGCCTAGCCTCATCGTTAGGGTAAAGGGTATAATGATCCCTCTTCAAGCGACTCTTGCGCCCCCTCCAAGATTCTTGAATCGACTTCAACGCGTAGCCTCGCAATTCCTCAGGAATAATATACCGTTGCTTAAAATAAATCAAATGAAAAAAAGATTAAATCAATCATATGTAGTCTACTGTATCACCAAAACAATTTTACAGATGCAAGAACAGTTTGCACTTATTTAAAGTTAATATGTTACCTTTATATAATTCCACATAGTTTCCATTAAGTTACTAGGAACATGACGCCAATCTTCATAAGCTAGCGACAAACAACGCTTTGAGATTGTCCCGAGAAAGTTGCCAAGTTCAGTTACTACTCCGTCGTCTTCTGAAACAGGATGGAACTTAGCATTCATGTCAATAACAACTCTCTTGTCGATGGACCTCGTGTGCACTTTGTCCATTCTTGTTGGTCAACTGAATCTCTTGGGAACTACAACATCAATTATCAAGTACAAAAAAATAAGAAATTAGAACACACTTTCTTATTTCAGTTCTACGAAAAATAGGACACATAACTGACATACCAGTGACTAATATTCAAGTAATAATGAAGTAAAAATGAAGAAAGAAAATTGCCTTGAGATCCAGGATCTTCTTCATCTTCATAATTAGGCAAGGCGGTTTCTACACCAACCGTCCTAGTTGCAAGCAAATTTTCATTTGCAGTAGCCTTAGTAGCTTTTTCCTTTTGGCGTTTCCGCATAGCCAAAAAAACGGCCATTGAACCTTGTCCAGCAGTTGGTTCTGGTAACACAATGATACCAGGTTCCACATGAATTGGATTACTCGTTTCCTCCTCAGCTGCATCCTTAGCATGTGCAACATTAGCTCAGGAACGAGTTGTTGGTCCAGCAAGAGACTTGGTCTTCTCAACTTGTTTGGTTCTCTGAAATAAAATTGGATTAGGTACCAAGATAAAATTTTACTTATTATTTTTTATTAATTGCAAAGTTAAATCTCTAGCAACAACACACCTTTAGTGGATTTTCCAAAGCACTATTACCGCTTTGTTCTTCCCCAGCTCCTGGAACATAATCATCGTCGTCCCCTTGCACATGTTCTTTTCCCTTTTTTTCGGGTTTTTACATATTATTCCAGCTGCTAGAGTAGGCAATTTGAGAGCCATCATCATTTCATTATTTTTCTTCACATTCAACGCTCTCTGTTTCTCATATTCAGTCAATTTCTTTCCGCATAACTTTAATTCCCCATCTGTTGCTCGCATAGCAATCTCCTTGTTTACTGGTGTCAAAGGTGGTGGAGGGGGTGGAGGGGGCTGATAGCAGTCTTATACGATTAGCATTAGTGTCAAATTGGCATATTAGTACTATACGATTTAACAAATTTAACTCAGTTATTCATGGAATAGCTAAAATCCTAAAACCTCAAAATAAATATGAAAATAAAATGTTGTCTAAAACTTTAATTACCTCAGAAATATTTTCACCCATTTGTTCATCATCATGAGGTGGATCCTGCAAATCCAATTTCCTCCTAGCACTTGGTGAGCTTTTAGTCACAGTTGCATCATTATTTACTTGCTGCTTATTCAGTCGTCGCAATTTCCGAGTACTTATCATCTCTGTCTTATCAAGTTGAACTGATTTCTTGTTCCTTTGTTGTTGCAAGTGATGAGAAGTAACATACTTGCGTCTGGCTTGCTTTTTAGCTGAAAAATACAACAGGAACTTATAGAGTTAGATGGCAAGAATGACACAAACCATATACATTCACAAGTGTAATGCATAAACAGTTAGAATATATCTGTAAATATATATTATGCCTTGGCCGTATAACTACATGCGGCTGCATTTTCTTGAGTGGTTCAGCCTTATGATCGATGACCGTGTTGACATAAAAATCGATGTGATCACCACTGTCAACTCCATCAACTAATGCATACAGCGCAGCATCATTGGTCACCATCTGCCAACCCCCCGACTCCATGCCTTTGTTTACATAAATTCCTTAAATTTCTGAATATTGCAGGTCCTCTTTGACATGCTCCATCAGGACAGTATACGAAAACACATCAGAAGCAATGCCATATACCACTATCTGTTCTCCACTAACATATCGACTTTCCTGAAATTCTCCTTTGTGGTGGAATCTGAGATGCAATATTTTATCTTCCATCCTGCACAATATGCAGAAAAATACATTAGAAAATAAGACTAAATTAAAAAATCAATAGATAAAATAAATTCAAGGAGAAAACAACTAATTATAAATGAACAAAATTTATCAATGAGCATTAAGTAATAACCTAATTAAGCAGGATTAAGTACAAAAAACTAACTTAAATTAAACATGAGAAAGTATAATGAATTAAGCAATTAGCTAACTAGAGCCATATAGAAGCTGATAATTACGAATCAATACATTAAGCAGAGGAGATAATCAAGGAGGAATAATTTCAAAGTTCACTTAATTAATCAATACATTAAGCATTCGCTTGTGAAGCAATACATCAAAAACTAGTCCCCTATTCAAATTCTATAAACAGAAATTAAGCATTTTTTTCAACATTGCTAGGCTCAACGAGGACTTGTCTTGCTGGGAGATCATCCCTACACCAATTAACATCACCAAGTTCATTTTCCAGTCCTACACCACCATGAATTTCATGTAATATCGAATCATTTTCAGCTTCATTCGCATATTCACTCTCGACGTCACACCAGTCCTTAGGCAACCTTTTGATAAAATTATACATCTTCTTGTCTGCTGGATCTTGTACATAAAATATTTTTTGAACGTGTGAGGCCAGAACGTAGGGATCGGATTTTTGGCATGATTTGTTAAAATTAACACAAGTCAACCCGTACAAATCTTTTTCTTCTTGGAACCAACAACACTTGAACAACACCACGTTAAATTCTCCCCAGGAATCGACTTCTAATATCTCTTCAATTGCTCCGTAGTAGTTGACATCCCCAACCAGTGGATTCTGATCTTTCGAACTTGCAAGCCCAGACAACCTATATTATTAGATCACGCTAAAGTAGTGACTTATAGATAAACAAATTTAAACCTAGCATTGTGTGTTTATAGCAGGGGTTTCGAATAAAAGCCCCACTCTAGCTCCTTGGTCTAAAAAATGCTATCGGTTTGGACAAGAAAAGAACGACACACCAACGTAAGGTTAGTATAGAACTAAAAGTTAGTTTAGTGTAGAACATATAGTCATGTGTCGTATAGTATTATAATATCTTTATGAAAGGTAAAGGGAAGATGCTAATCCCTCATTAAACGATTAACTAGAAGAAAAATATTTTACACTTAATTTAAATCCTGGAATAATAAGGAAGAACCACATACTGTATTTGTTATCTCAGTTAACAAGGAAGAACAACATACTTTGTGCAAAAATCCAGACAATGTATAAAAAATAATATCATAGATACAAATACAAGAACAGGATATACAAACAAGAACAGCATATGCCTTAGACAAAAACAAGAACTTTACAAAAAAAAGAACAGGATATATCATGCTTTACAGGAAGATATAGTGCAGTTATAAGAGATAAAACAGCTATCTTCGACTTTAAGAACGTGAACATAAACAAGTACTCACAAAACATAAACAAGTACTCACAAAACATACTAATAAATATCATATTACAACGAGAAAATAGAAACATATCATAGTCCATAAAGAAAGTGTAAATACCTTTAAGTGGAAGCCCCAAATCGAACACAATGAAACCCTAATTTCAAGCCCTAATTTCAAGCCCCAAATTGAACACACTGAAACCCTAATTTCAAAGCCCCGAAATTGACCGACCCGTTTCAAGCCCTAACTCCAAATTAATCCTGAGAAAGAGAAATAAAGCCCTGAATTAGTGAATTAAATCCCTAAACTAAACCAATTGAACCAATTGAGAGCTGCATTTGTGTGTACGAGTGTGAGTAACAGAGAATTAGACTAAGAGAGAATGTGAGAGAGGAGAGAAAGAAAGGAAAGAGAGAATCGAGTGTGAGTATCGAGTGTGTGTGAGAGCGGAGAGAGGAGAGAGTGGAGAGAGGAGAGACCGTGAAGAGAGTGTGAGTATTGAGTTGTGTCTGAAAATTAAAGTCCGAGTGTTTTTAGCGGTCTAAAATTTGGTTGGGCTGTATTTTTGCCGCTCACCAAATTTTAGCCCCAAAACCTTTTTTTAATATTTTATTTAATTAGCTTATTTCTTTATTAAATATTTATTTCCTTTTGTTCTTGTTAAATGATTTCTTTTACATAATTTGAATTATTATATTGAAAAAAATTTATATATGAAAATATTTTTTATTTATTAATTTATTAAAATATATTTAGAAAAAAATTGTTTTAAAAATTTATTTAATAATATTTAATAAATATAAAAATAAAATTACACATCTTAAAATATTTTAACATTTTTAGTGAAATATTCAATCTCTAATGGAATATTCTAGATTTTTATAAAAATAATTTTATTATTTTTATCCAAAAAAGTAATTTTCATGTGAAAAAAGGTTAAATTTTTATTTGTAGTAGAAAATATAAAATTTTGTTCATTGCAAAATTATGGCAACACAATTTCAGACCTACGGCAACACACAAATACTTTTATTCTATGCCAACATATTTTTGCTACCTAAGGCAACATGAAAATGATAATGTTGTATTAGCCAAAAACATGCATGGTAAAGGCAACATATCCAAAGGCAACAGAGACCTTTCATGGTGTAGTGAGCTAATTAAAAAAATGTGATTTATAAAAATGTCAATCCCATAAAAATTCTGATTTGCATATAAATTCCATGTATCTCAGGGTATTTACATGAGATACATCACAGGCTCTCTAATCTCTTAAAAAAAATAGTGGTTTCGACTTGTAAGATATCCCATTTGTCTCTAATAACCATGGATCGGTTCCATGTTGACCAATATAGATGAAAAATACCCGAACATTTGTCTATTGTAAAATGATTACTCTTATACTCATGTTCGAAATTTATTTAATATTGACCCGAACAATGGATCTTTGTTAAAATCTAAATTAAACTTGACACAAACAATGCGCCAAATTACATACAATTGGAGTAACTATCTCGAAAAAATAAGATTACTTGAAACTAGACCTTGCAAATTGGGTCTGGATCCGAGGAACCGATCCAAAATTCATGGAACCGAGATCCAATTTTATATCCGAATTAGATTAATCGAAATTTAACTGAATAAAAAACAATCCGATCCGAACCGAAATACGATCCGATATAATTAAATCCTATTTTGTCCGAAAACCGATCTCATCCGATCCGAAAATTACCTGAACCGAATTTCTAACCGATAATAATCCGAAATACTTGATCCGATGATGATCCGAAACCGATAAAATTCGAAAAAAATATTGTCCAAACAGAATATGAATCAAAGTACTATATCCGTTCTAAATTCGAAACTAAAAACACCTATACCAAAATTATGTGATGAATTAATATTATTGAGATTATATTTTATTTCTCTCTCTGACTCAAAATATTTTATATTTTAGGAAAAAAAACGTTTTAAGATATCATATATGTATCAAAATATTCATGTATATTAAATCTTTTATTTTAGAAATAAAAATGAATGACATTAATTATTCTGGAAAATAGGTTTTAAATATACAGTATATCTTCACATGTTGAACCTTCATATCTTCTGAATACACTTGTCTAGTAATTAGTATGTTTGTGAATTATAATTAACTATATTTTTTTACATAAAATAAGGTAATAACTAATAAATAACTAATACCTATTGCTCATTATTAAATAATAGTTTTTTAAATAAATACCCATTCCTAATTTGTGTATCAACCCATCCCGTCAAGATTTTTTGTCAAACAAAATAAAAACCTAATAAATAATTTTTGAACATTTTTTTATTAAATAAAAAATTAAAAAATTATTCTACAAGTCTATTTCTCAATTAATTGAAAATCTTTTTTTCAAATGATTAAGAAATAAAATCTATTTAGTAATATCAATGATTAAATGAGACATATTAATTATAATAATATATTAATTTTCAACCATCTAAAAAAATCTTAATCACTTAAAAAATCTTTAAAAGACAAAATAAAAATTTAGATTAAAAAATTGTCACGTATAATTCAATATGCTTGAAAGTTGAATTAAATATATATATATATATCATTAATTTTTTTTAAAAAATAGTATGATATATTTTTCGGCTTTTGCTGGAAACATCGAACAATATTGCATATATGTATAATTAAATTGCATATGGTATAGTATGTATTCAATAATGACAAAATTTAAAAAATCGAATTTAACTTTTAAATTTGTGAGAAGTGAAAACAAAGGTAAATCTAACCCATATTTTAAAAATAAATGGATAATATGTAATATAGTAAATATTATTTTGCTAAAATTATAATATTATACATTAAGCAAACATATTATTTTATATTACTGGTCCAAGTAGAGACTAGAAAAAAATAATATTAAATATTAAATATTCAAAAAACAATCAAGTTTTATATTGCTCAATTTAGTATCTATTTTCGTGTTATAACTATACTTCTACAAAGTTACTAATGACATTTATTTAGTTTCAATCATAATTTCGAAATTAATACAACATAATTGAAATCAAATTTTTTCGATCCAACAAAATCCAATCTGAAAAGATCCGAACCGAATTTTATCTGATCTTAATCCGAAATTTATCCGTTTTAATCTGAAATTGACCCGATCCGAAACTAAACCCGAACCGAACCGAAACCGATTAAAATTTTATAAAACCGATTCTAGACCCGAACCGAATTAGATCTGATCCGATAAAAAGGTACTCCGAAGGCTTCCGATCCGAATTGTATCCAAATATATCAAACCAAAAATTGATCCGATCCAAAATGGATCCGATACGAAACCGATCCGATCATCCGATTTACTAGATCTAGTTGAAACAATAGATTTATTTTGGGTTGTCACAAAACAAAGAGAATAATCTTTAATTTACGAATAAAGTTCTTCACCGTAGTTTACCATAATATCATAATTTAAGAATATAACTCGACTAGCGAGTCATCAGAAAACTGTCTATTTACGCTATTTTAGATCTGATTCCAACAATTAATCAGCCGTACGAGACTCAATAAGGGTAGATGAATATGTAAAATAAATTCAACTCATAAGTAATGAATGTGTTTTCTCGAAAAAATAAGATCACCACCCTTTGCAGAAAAATATAAAAAAGTTGTCTCGAACAATGAGGACGAACAACAGAGTATTAACAATTCATTTCAAACGTTGATACAGATTCAGTAATTTAACTAATAAATAAAATCAAGCAATAAAGAATCTCCGCAATTTAAAGAATAGTAAAATATCTGAAGAAAGTCTCATAATTTGTTTTGAAACAAAATGAATTGAGAATTTTAATAAAAAAATCATTTGATGGAAAATAATTATAAAACAGTCATGGACCAAGGTATAGAGAAATGAACTTGTCTCAGGTCCTTAAATTACGCTAACAGTAACTAAATTGACCTCAACCTCCGAGCATTATTCAATAACTCAATATGATATAAAATGAATCAAATTGTTTAAAATAACAACAATGATCCATAGCACTCCTTGTATACCCATTCTTCAGCATAAAGCTGTCAAACTTCAAGTACCATTGTCTTGGCGCTTGCTTCAAACCATACAAGCTTTTTATAAGCTTGCAAACGAGGTTGCATTATGTTTCAGCAAGAAAGATGTTATCTTGGAAGCACTACAAGAAATACTCAATCAGACAACACATTTCACACAACAGTTAAACAAAAAACTGTTGTCCCGAAAAAATAAACAACAGTGAAAGTTTTGTCCTCGTAAAACTGTTGTCGGAGTGTTTTTATGACAACAGTTTTGCAACCATTGTCTGAGCGGTACGCTCTAATAAAATCAGACAACAGTTCTAGAATATATGTGTTGTGTGAATCTTTTCATACAAGTGTGTAGAACTGTTGTATGTAGACAACTTTATATTATTTTCAGACAACGCTTTTGGACAAAGCCGTGGTGTAAGTTAGACAACAGTTTATTGGAAGTGTTGTTGTATGGAAAATCAGACAATGTGTTTTAAATACCGTTGTCAGAAGGAAAGTTGATAGACAATGGTTATTAACATTGTGAGATAAATGGGTTTCATACAACAGAGCAGAAAACTGTTGTTTGATCCTATTTAGAAGACGGTTATAAACATTGCCTGCTAGAATAACTGTTGTCTGTTTAGTAAGGATAGAAAAAAAAAATTACATGTACATATTACATCCAACACAAACCAAACCAATAATCTGCCAATTCCAACAGATTTGCAAACTAAAAATCAACCAACCAAGAGACTAGCAAACTAAAAGTACTCAACCAAATTTGGAAAACCAAATACTTCCGTAAATTATCAAGTTAGTCTAATCGGACAATACACAAATCTCATACTTTGACAAATTGACAAAATCCATCGGAATAGAAGTAATGATACAATACAGAGCTCCTAGTTAGTAACAGAGCACACCAACTCTGTTGGACAGTTATGGAGTACTTTTACATTACAATCGAAATGAGTTTGGTTTAATACTAGCACCAGCACGACATTACAATTTGCTTCTTGTCTTTGGTAATATCCTGCTGCGTATCCACTCTTTCCAAGGTCTTCTTTTGACACCGTTAAATCTGCATAAACATAAAATATAACATTAACCTTAATTTGGAGAAGTTTTATAGAGCAAAAAAAATTTAGGTGTATAATCTATAATAGATAGCATCTCTCCAGAGTCCTCTTGCTGCAGTCCACGGTAGCCATACTTGTATGTCCTTCGAATGATTATTTTAGCTATGGTAAAATCATCATCTATTATAAAAAGAGACATCAAGTCGAAACATTCACAACTTGAGAAGTCAAAATTCAACTAGATGATGATTTTACCACTGCTAAAGTAATCTTATGAAGGGGTTCCTTTAGATGAAACTTTTGATCAGTAGAAGCACATCTAAATAATATGAGTTTCACATAATCAGTAAGTCAGCAGTACATGGAGTTAAATATGTTGAAATAATTGAACTTCAATCCAATGCAATGATATATATTACCATCATGGAAGTTGAATCCCTTCTTCTTCCTCCCGCATATAACTAGATTTTTCCTCGTCAAGTTCGTCAACATTGGGGAATATTGGCACGTGCAGCTCATTCTCAAGTTCTATTTCTACCGATCCATCATTTTCAGCATCAAATTGGTCATAATAGTTTTTTTCTGGTAATATCAACACAACAGACCAGTGTTTGTCGAGAGGATCATCAATGTAGCAGACTTGCTTAACATGTCTCCCTAGCACAAAAGGATCATTTACAAAACCTAATTTGTTTAAGTTAACCAATGTATATCCCAAGTCATCTAGCTTAACCCCTTTGTTCATATCTACCCAATTACAACGAAATATAGGGACTCTAAAGTTGTTATAATCTAACTCCCATATACTTGTTATAACTCCATAGTAGCTATGTGAAGTATGTTCAACAGTTTTATCCTTACCGACAACCATTAATGCATCCGCAACAACACAAACACCACTACATTGAACCTGTCGATTATCATCGCGCTCCTTGGTACTATAGGTAACACCATTTATTTTATAACCGCTGAATGTAGGAACAATCTTGTTAGGACCTTCTGCAATCCACCTTATCTCATCACGTATGTTATTATGTTCATGCAACAATTCTGATTCAATCTGTCCAAAAATAAATTGATTTAAACTAATTATTCAATACAAATAAATATCATAATTATAATTTGTAGAATGTGTAAAAATAAAAAGCTTACCTTTTTCCGGAACCATTGGGGGAATTCATCATTTTGCTTGTTTTTTAGCCAGACTTGGTCATTTTCATGTTGCTGGTATCTTGTCATCAAAGTTGCCATATGTTCACTACAAGTAAAATCAGTTACATTAATATTTTAATCAAAATGCAAAAAAAAAAAGGAAATAACACACACACACACACATGTCAGTAACTTACTCAAAATATGGCCTAACGTCCTTGCTATTTTGCAGAGAACACAAGTGTGCTAGGTGCAAGTCCTCTTTGCTCGGCTTTATCATTGTCGCACCAGATAAGGGTCTGCTAATTGCATTCTGCTCATGCCTAGCATTTTTTGGCAATCCTATGGTACCTTCTTCAAAATTCACCAAACATTCAACGGCCTCTTCGGCAACATATGCCTCGACAATAAGTTCCATGATGCCAACGGTACCTTCTCTTTCTTTCCGGGAGTTTTTGGCCTCAGCTCTGTTCTTATTCCCATTGCAGCCATATCAAGACGGACAGACTCCCTATCTTTTGTCTTTCCTGGAATATTTAGCAAAGTTCCAATTAAAGCTTCGCATATATTTTTCTCGATGTGCATCACATCAAGAACATGCCTAACTGGCAAATACTTCCAATATTCAAGTTGGAAGAATATAGAAACCTTCTTCCAAACGGGTCGAGCTTCACCTTTCTTCCATCGAGCTTGGCGTTGTGTCTTACCAAAGACATGGCCCTTTAGATGTTGTACTCTTTCAAGAACCTGCTCTCCAGTTAACGGAATAGGAGCAACCCCTTTCTCCACAGTGTTATCAAAAGCTGATTTTTGCCTTCTATATGGATGATGACGGTCCAACCACCTCCGATGCCTCATAATGACTGTCTTCCGATAATTAACCAGCCTAGTAGCATTTGTGTTATCAACACAAACAGTACAAGCATTATACCCTCTAATGACGTTTCCCGACAAGTTCCCTAAGGCCGGATAATCACTTATTGTCCATAATAAAATGCCCCTAAGTAGGAATGACTCTTTCTTATATGCGTCGTACACTTGTTTCCTGCACCACAACTCCTGCAGATCTTCTATAAGTGGTTGAAGGAACACATCGATATCATTTCCAGGCTGAGTCGGTCCTGATATCAACAAGCAAAGCATAATATACCTTCTCTTCATACAAAGCCAAGGCGGAAGGTTGTAAACTGATAGCAAAACAGGCCAACTTGAGTAATCAGTACGGTTCCCACGAAAAGGATTAAAACCATCGGCGGATAAAGCTAACCGAAGGTTCCTACTCTCTGATGCAAAATCAGGCCACTTTTGGTCGACATCCTTCCATGTTATCGAGTCAGCCGGATGCCTCATTTTACCATCTATTTGTCGCTCGGTTTCATGCCAAGTCATGTCCTTTGCAATTTGAGGTGTATTGAACATATTTCTTAATCTTGGTATCAAAGGGAAATACCATAAAACCTTAGCAGGGACTCCTTCCAGTTCCTCTCCTTTCTTATTCAATTTCCATCTGGAGGCCTTACATATGCGACAAGTAGTCTCATCTTCATCTATCTGGCCACGATATAAGAGACAATTATTCGGGCAGGCGTGTATCTTTTCATACCCCATTCCTAATGCACATAAGGTTTTCTTCGCTTCATTGAAGGAAGAAGGGAGATTGTTTTCTTCCGGAAGCAAAGTCCCAATAAATAACAGAACTTCAGAGAAACATGAATCAAACATACCATGCTTCACTTTCAAGTTGAATAACTTAACCAAAGCTTTCATCGTAGTGTAACTCTCACATCCAGGAAACAGAGGTTCATGCTCACCTTTCACCAGGTTGATGAAATCTGAAGAATCTGAAGAAATATCATCATCATCGTCGCTGGATTCACCCATTGTCGTGGAGCCTTGATTAATAGATTCTGAAGTGTCGGCTTCATTTACCAAATTTGGCTCCCCATGCCAAATCCAGCGTGTATATGTTGTATCAATTCCATGCTGAAAAAGATGGCTTCTAACAATCCGAGCCTTCCATGATTTGCTATGTGCGCACTTCATGCATGGACAACATATTTTATCTTCATTATACCCATTTTCAAATGCAAACATTAATAAGTCGTCCACCCCTATTTTAAACTCTTTTGATCTTCTATCAGCTGTTAACCATGATCTATCCATCTTTTAATATGAAATCACTATAGATGTCTGAATAGAACCTCAAATCCAACACAAAACGTGATTACAACCATCACCATCTGAAAAAAAAAGTGACATACATGGTTATTATGGTGTCAATAGCAGTAAAACTCATGGAGTTCTAAAGTGTAAGTGAGGCACACACACAAGACAGTAAAACAAGACAATAACACAAGACAATACAGTGAAGAAATAAATAATGTTAAGTTGTTAACTAAATCGTAAACTCCAAGGCCAACTGGTATACTAATCACTCAAATTCTGCAAAAACTATTAGAACTGAAACAGAATTACAACCCCAAAGTTGACCAAAAACAGGAGAGAACTATTTCCCCCAAATTATTAAACATGAACCCTAATCCAAAGTTCCACACTATCGATAAAAACTAAATCAACCAACGCTAATTGAAGTGTAGAAACATCAAAACGTGTTCATCAAAATGAATTCTTTGACACAAATCAAATTAATTAACACAACTGAAATCATTAACGTGTTCAAAATGAATTTACCTAAAATGAAATTAATGGAGGTCTTGAATCCGTGAAACTAATTGAGGTCTTCAGAAGAAGCCCGAGGCTCATATATATACTCAAGCCGATGATTCGCTCCGCAGCAGCCTCGAACCAACAACAAGATTTTGTTGTGAATAATACTAAAATGGTATTAATGGAGGTCTTCAATCACTGATTAATGGTTTCTCAAGAAGATGTTGAGAGAAAGTGAGCTAACATAGAAAGAAACTGAAAAAATGGAGGAGAAACTGAGCTAACAAATAAGGAAAGTGAGCTAACAAAGAGAGAAAGGGAAAAAATGGATAGAAAGAGAGGATAGAAAGAGAGACAAGCTCGATAATTGTGGTCTTATTCGGACACAATTATTCTAAATATGTTTTCTTTATTTCATTGGTTTATTTTGTTTCGTTAAATATTTTATATATATTAAAATTATTTTTTCATTGAAATCGGTTGTATTTATTCATTTATTATGGTATAGTTTGGTGTATTTAGTATTTTTAAAATTTTAAATTTTTTTTTAAAAAAAATAGATATTTATCAAATTAATTTAAAAATTTATAAAAAAATACAGTTATTTTGTAGTTTACAACCCGTGCAAGGCACAAGTTAATTATCCGGTATTACGAAAGAAATAATATTTTTAAAATTTACACTACATACTATTATTTAGCAAGGTTGTAAAAATAGGAAATTGGTTTGATTCAGTTTGATCTTCAGCATCTGAGTATTCGACCAATTTTTTTAGTACTCGTTTTCAACATCCGAGTAATCGTCTGAGTACTCGATACGATCCGAATCGGTTGATCATCGATTTCCGAGTACTTGTCCGAAACAAGGGTTCAGGAACTAGTTTGTTAGAGAAGATTGTACTCGGGGTAGTATAGTTCTTAGAGAGCATTTGGTTCAAGGGACAAGGTGTTTCAGCAAGCTGCTATCAACAACGGGTGCATAGAGAGATATATTATTGGATCTTGTAATGGGAATTTTCGTTGATCAATAATATATTCTCTTACCGGGTTGCTAAGAGACCAGGACGTAGACCGTAGAGATTAGGGGTCGAACCTGGCTAAAATAAGGTATTGTGCACGTTAGATCTTGCTAGCTAGACACATGTTCGATACATAAAACCAATTAATACGAATAACGGAATACAAAATGCCTCCACCATATATTCTATATTCTGTTATTCATATCAAACTTTGAACCTTAAACCCTAAACACTACTGTAAATCCTAAGTCAAAGCCCTAAACTCAGCCGTAAACTCTAAACCCTAAACACTATTGTAAACCCTAAAGTCCAAACACTACTATAAATCCTAAGTCAAAACCCTAATCATCGATTATCCAATTAATCAGTAAAGGTGACTCTACCGATTAATACAGTAGTTAATACCGATTCGTTGATCAATAATATATTCTCTTACTGGGTTGCTAAGAGACCAGGACTCATAGACCTTAGAGATTAGTCGAACCTGGCTAAAATAAGGTATTGTGCACGTTAGATCTTGCTAGCTAGACACATGTTCGAGACATAAAACCAATTAATACGAATAACGGAATACATAATGCCTCCACCATATATTCTATATTCTGTTATTCATATCAAACTTTGAACCTTAAACCCTAAACACTACTGTAAATCCTAAGTCAAAGCCCTAAACTCAGCCGTAAACCCTAAACCCTAAACACTATTGTAAACCCTAAAGTCCAAACACTACTATAAATCCTAAGTCAAAACCCTAATCATCGATTATCCAATTAATCAGTAAAGGTGACTCTACCGATTAATACCGATTTTAGTCAAAACAGTAGATAATAGTCTTCATTGTGTAATTGTAAATTTGTAAAATCGTTATATATGAATAACTAATCGATGTAAGTTTACAATAAAAGGTTAGAAATATCGAATATGAAAAGTTAAACTTCTTCAAAATTATACATTGGAAATGTAGGATACGACGTTTTAACCATACGATAAAATGTAGAATTTTATATCGACATTGAATTTTGTGATAATTAAAAATTTCAGTTAACAGACAACGGTTCAGAATGAAACTGTTGTCGGAAATAGTAATATACAACAGTTTTGGTGGAAAACCGTTGCTCAGTTACATATTAGACAACGTTGTCAGATAACGGTTTATTGTCGAAACTGTTGTTAAATAGATTTTTTAACAACGGTTTATAGACATAACAACCGTTGTATGTATATTTTCAAAAAGTTGTACGTTTTTTGGGAAATTTTTGTTTGACTTTTATTAAGAATTAAAATATAAATATATTTTGGGACTAATCTGGTTCGTTAGATTAAACCAGATCTGCATCTCAGCTGTTCATTTGATTTTTCATTTCCCTCTCTTTTTTTCCCCTCTTTTTTTTGTTTCCCCCTTTTTCATTTTGATTTTTCAGACTTTCCCCCTTTTTTTACTAACTCCACTTTAATAAGGTAAAAAACAACTGCTTCTCTCTTTTATTACAAACAAACGCTTCTCTCTTTCAAACAAAAACTTCTCTCTTCTCTCTCACCGGCGATTCACCGGCGATTTTCATCTCTCTCACTGTCAAACTCAACTGTACTGGTACGTTGTTGATTATGAACCATTTTATGAAACCCATTTTATGAAACCCTAATCAGATTTGGGGGTTTTTGATTTTCATATCACAAACCTTCATCCATTTTTAGGGGTTCTTGATTTTCACATGTTCTTAGCATAAAACTCCTCTTTTTTACCTTAATATTATATTTTTGATTTATTTTGACCCTAAAACCCCATTTCTAATTTGGGGGTTTTTGATTTTTTGGTGATTTTCACATGTTCTTAGCATAAAACTCCTCTTTTTTACCTTAATATTATTTATATGCTTGGTGATGTTTGTTGAGAGTTGATTCGATTACATGCATTTAATTTTGCATCTTTATATGCAATTTTGGCTATGAAATTTTGCTTGCAAATTGTGGCTAGTTTCTCTTCTCTGTTTTGAGTGTTAATTACTCTATTACTTCTCCATGTGTTGTGTTTTGAATGTTTTCGTATGCTTTTAGTGTTTACATATTTTTTTTTGTTTTGCATGCAAACTGTAAATTTTTGTGATAAGTTTTTGTGATGATATGCCTTCTTTCAATACTGACAGTTTAAATATTTTTGATTGAAAATCTTGATTGGAATTGTTGATGCTGATTAATACATTGGCTTTTATATAAAACTGAATTTTTGATTTTGCGGATTCTTTTAATGGTTGTCTATTTGTCTTATAAATTAGAGTAGTTTTATTGTCATGTCAAGCATGTCACATGTACTTATTCATTGTTTTTGTGTTGTATAGATTATGGCTAGTCCGAAAAAGAAAACTGAGTCAAAAAAGAAAGCGTCGCGGAGGATAGTGATGAAGAAGAAAGAGTTCAAGAAGAGCAAACCATCTGCATCCCATCCATGTACCTTGAATGTGATTAAGGCTTTAAGAAAGACGAGGTCTTTAAACAACCAGACCCTCATTCTGACCCCCACTCCTTCGTGTTCTTCCCCAATATCTGTGAAGAAGAATCCCATATCTGAAAAATTACAAAAACAAATTTCGAAGAAAAGGAAAAAAGGAAAACTTGCTACCACGCCTAACAATACTCAAGGACTAAAACTACTTAAGCGAGGCTGTGTAACGATGCATCGAATTTTGAAACGCAAGATCATGGGGATCAAACTGACTGTGACTTTTAATGAAAAAGGAGAGCCATTTGGTGAAGAAGCGACAGAGATGCAGTCATATATTGGAGTTTTGGGAAGAACCAAACCACCAATCTGGCATGATAATTGGAATTGTGTTCCTGGGGAGATAAAGACGAAGATTTGGGACTGTGTGCTGGTAAGATGAATTTGCAAAGTTCTGTTTTTTTGTACTATCTATTCTTTTTATTACTTACAAGTTACATCTCTTAACTTTTGTTTTCCTATTTATGTATGTAGATGGCTTTTGTTGTACCTCCATCCGCCAAGAAGATGGTTATACAATCAGCCGGTCGCAGATGGAGGGAGTTTAAAAGTCGGCTGATCAGAAACTAAATACATTCTTCCTTATCGGGATCAGCCTGAAATGTTGGCCCACCCTCCTGCAGATTTTTCTTTCATAGAAAAATCGCATTGGGACATATTTGTTGCTGATCGCATCTCGGGTGAGTTCTGGGAATGTCATGTTGAACATGCAAAAAGAAGCAAGTTGAGTTTATTCCCACATCGGATGTCTCGAAGAGGTTATGCCAACCTCGAGCACGAATGGGTGAGTAATAATGAAACAACATGCTTATTTGTGGATACATACTATTTTTTCAAACATGTTTATACTGCTACTAAGGTATAAATCAACATATGAATGCAGTCTCAATCGCATCCGGATGAAGAGGAATTAGAAGATCGATCGGACTGCTGGATCATAGCAAGGATGGACGAAGATGGTAATTTTTTAAATGATGCTGTTGCAGAAAAAGCTAAGGAAATTGTAAGTTATTAATTTGTATTTTAATTCAAAGTATTCATTAGCTCATGCTTTCAACCTTTTTTCTAAACTATTAGCAAACTTTGAATATATGGTACACTTGAAATTGTAGGCAAAGTTGAAGGCGGAGGTTAAGGAAGGGAAAGTAAAAGTGGACGGTCTTAATGATGTTTTGACAATGGCGCTTGGTAAGCCTGAGCATCCAGGAAGAGTACGTGGCCAAGGAACTACTGTGAAGCAGTCAGTTTACTTCGATCTTCCAAGGCAAAATAAAGCCAAGACCATGGATGAAAAGATACAGGAGAGAGTTAAGAAGTGCGTGGAAGAGGAGACTGCAAAGGTTATTAAAGAGAGAGATGCAGTTTGGGCTGATGTAGTGGAAAAGCTCAAAGCGGAGTTGTTGACAAAGACTGTGGGACAAGATGGTAGTCCGAAACAGGCTTCTCAACAAGCAAGTTGTCACTCTAACGGTGGGATTGATGTAGATGTAGGTGTAAAGAATCTTGAATCACCTGAAAGTGCAAGGAAGATGCATAATGTTCAACAAGATAAAGATGTTCATAAAGTGAAAATGATTGACACTATATTTGTTGATTTTGGTGACATTAAGGATGATAACAAGGTGGCTGGTGCGGATGCCAATTGTAAGGTGGCTGGTGAGGATGGAAATTGTAAGGTGGATGGTGAGGTGGATGGTGAGGATGGAGATTGTAAGTTTGTTGTTGAAAAGAAGATAGGTGAGGAAGTGAAAGTGAATGCATCCGGTAGTTCTGTTTGCAAATTGGCTGTTGGATCGCTGAGCAACGTTGTAGCTTATGCAGAGATTCATGAAGTACTAGTTCTTGATGGATGTGAGCAGACAATCCATGGAGTAAGACTTGGAGAAGGGAATGCAAGAGTTTCAATCACTCGAGTCATTCAGTGCGGTGCTAAGATTCCCTTCCCTATCGGTGATGACATTGTGACTGTGGAACAAGCCATAGGAACTTTTATTGCATGGCCGAGAAACCTGATAGCAATAGGAAACAATAGCACTTCCGATGGTTTCTCAAAGGTCAGATTGTTTTTCTATTAGTGTGCTTAGTATATCTAGTATGTTTATTTAGACTGTTTCTTCTTACTATTTTCACGTGCATTTTTTCAGAAAAATAAGAAAGGTCATCACAAGAAAATGAAAAGGACTTATAAAGTAGTTGAAGATGTTCGAGCAGAGCTTTTTGTTGAGATGGATGCAAATTATCCTTCTGCATTGAAGCGTTTGTGGACATGGGCAAAGGATTCCTTGGCTGATGAACGGACAATGTCTTTTCAGCTAAGCGAAGAAGCCATTGGCTCTACAAAGAAGCAAGTCATTTTCTTATCAGATATACATGCAGTGTGCTCTGGAGGTGAAATTGCAGGGTCTATCATT
The DNA here is from genome assembly GCA_036435485.1 of Saposhnikovia divaricata. NCBI lineage: Eukaryota > Viridiplantae > Streptophyta > Magnoliopsida > Apiales > Apiaceae > Saposhnikovia > Saposhnikovia divaricata. The sequence continues at coordinate 93,318,362 of CM071594.1, forward strand.
TGCCTTTTTATTAAGTAAGTTTCTCTGCAATTTCTTTCATTTTTTCGTAGATAGTCCCACAATAAAACTGAGAATCTGTACTCACTACTACTTAATGTTATATGTTGCCTCTTAAATGAATTTGTGAAAAAGCATAAGATGACCAACATGATAAGCTTCGTAGATCCTAGCACGATTGGTGCCATTGGATGTGGTAATGCAGGGCAGAGGTCGCGTGCACTCGCTGCACGATTTAAGAATGCTAAGAAAGATGAATACTTTCTCATGCCTTACAATGCCGTGTAAGTGTTCATACCATAACTAGCTACTTAGACATTCTCAGATAAATTTTTGAGCTTTAATTTCAAACTTGCTCCATGGTTCATGTTTGCATAGGAACCACTGGACTTTGACTGTTGCAAATCCTGAGGCAGAGATTGTCTACTACATGGACCCTCTAAAACGTCGAATTGCAAATGAGGAATGGGTGGATGTTGTCGACAAGTAAGTTCAAATTCTAAAGTTTGTGTATTGATTCTTGAACCTTAATACACCATATCTTTTTGTGCTTTGAATTTTTGTTGATAAATGTTAATTTTGTTACAGCGCCATTAAAATGTACAAGGAGGATCTGAACAAGGTTTCAAAGAAGAAAATATTATGGGAGAACATGGCGGTATTAATTCATTCTCATCATATTTTATTTATGTCATCGAAGGAGATTGTAAATAAATTTTTATTTGGTACTTCAGGGAGTTCCACTGCAGACAGGGAGCAAGGACTGTGGCATATTCGTGATGAGGTACATGAAGGAAATCGTTGAGGACAAAGAGCTTCAATTTGCTGCTAAGGTGAGAATTTCACTTATTATGGGTTTTCTGATCAACTTTAGACGTACTTGGTTCTTTAGGATACTAGTAAAAATATGTGACTTACAAAAAACCTTTGGTTATTTTTCAGTGGATGCGCAGGTCGAGCTTGGTTTATACTGATGAGGACATAAACGAGATCAGGACTGATATTGCGAAATATTTTATGAAACGCTATGCACGTTAGGTTCTATAGTCTGGTTCTTTCTCTTGTTATGAACTGTTATGAACTAGTAGTGAAGTGGAAGTTTTATGTATAGTTGGTGATGGGATAATGTATTTGGTGTTCGGTGAACTCTATTAGCTTGTTTTGTGTTTTTGGTGGATTGATCGGTCTTAATTTGGTATCTATTTCGTCGTTTTCTTTTGTGTTTGGTATCTCTTTTGTGTTTGGTATCGTTTTGTTTCATAATGTATTTGCTCATTTGGTTTGTCACCTGGTTGAACCAAATGTTGATTGATGGAATTTAGTTTTCAGATTCCATTCGTGGTTTGTATGAAATGTGAATTTGATTTGCAAAAAGTCTACGCTTAAACAGATTACGGTGTTTTAAATCAAAATACCCATTGTACGAACAAAACTGGGACAACAGTATAGCATTGTTATACATTGTTATACTGTTGTGTCTGCAATCGTTTTATAACGGTGAACTACAATATACCGTTGTCTGAAAAACTTCAACTACAATATGTGTTACACTTAAAATGTTGTCTAAAGAGCTTTCGGATAACAGTGAACCAAAATTGAGCTGCTTTACTAACTGTTGTCAAATGCTTACACAATGGTTAATGCTTGTAACAAACTGTTGTCTAACCCCAAAAACGACTACATGTGTGTTTGTGTACTCCGTTGTCTAACACCAACGGAGATGACGGGGTTGCAATAAAACTGTTACGGTTAGGATTTCAGACAACAGATGATTACATGTGACTGTTGTTTGAAAAAGAACCTGGCAAGATTGAGAGCCCTTTGCATAACGTCTATTACATGTTGTCTACTAGTCAGAAAACTGTTGCATCATGCTGTTTCCAGTAACGGTTTTGATTATATAACTGTTGTGTTACATAATTTTTAACAACAAATTAAAACTGTTGTCTTACCGTCTACTACGCATCGGCTAAATAACTGTTGTCTGCCTTCAAACAGACACCTGCCGGATAGACAACGAAAAAAACGCATGTCAGACAACGGTGAAAATGTGTTGCAGGATCGTGTTTTTCTTGTAGTGAAGGGTTCTCTGATGCAGATTTAGGTGGATGTTTGGATATAAGAAAAAGTACCACGGGATATATTTTCACTTTGGATGGCACAGCAGTTAGTTGGATGTCTCGACTTCAAAAGAGTGTTGCTATATCAACCACAGAAGCAGAATATATGGCTATCTCTGAAGCTACCAAGGAGATGATTAGGTTGAAAAATTTTCTTGAGGAGTTGGGCAAGAAACAGGCGGACAGTGCTTTGTATAGCGACAGTTAGAGTGCTATTCATCTCATGAAGAATCCTGTGTTTCATGCTCTGACGAAGCATATTGAGATGAGATATCACTTTACAAGAGAGTTGATTAGCAATGGTACTTTGTTCTTGAAGAAAATCCTTGGTTCAAAGAATCCTGCAGATATGTCGACTAAGGTGGTTACTAATGAAACGTTGAACCTTTGCAAAGCTTCAACTGGCCATCAGAACTGATTGATGAGAAGGCGCTGCACTAGTTAGAGTTATTGATCGAGGTATTGGGTGTTACTAGATTTACATGAGTGAAGTGAAGATGTGGCCAGACTCCAAGTGGGAGATTGTTAGGTTTGTGGAGTCTAACAGGTTTTAGAATTGGATTCTGATTTGGGTTAGAAATTCAAAAGTTGGACTCTAATTAGAGTTAGGAATTTCAGAATCAGACTCTAATTTGTTTAGGCCCGGTTTCTTCTCTTATAAATATTCTCATGTAATTGTAAAATACCAACATAACACAACACAACACAATTGTGAGAGATCAATACAAAATTAGTGCTGCTTGTGGAGTAGGAATTTCCGAACCACATAAATCCTTGTCTTGTGTGATTGTCGTTTATTTTCTTATTTATTCGCTTTGGGTTTTGCTTTCGTTGTTGTATACTCAACAACGGTTCTACGAGAGTTCCAAAATAATACATTTTTTTGACTATTAGGCTTATATGTCTTCAAATTTAGTATCCGTTCTAAGATAATTTTTGGAACGAGTGAGAGTCAAACCCATAACCTAAAATAACAGAGGATACACCCTTTATCACTTTACCACTTGGGTTATCCAATCGCGCTCCCAAAATAATACATTTAAAGAAAACAGAACTAGCAAACACTCATGACTCAACCCATAAGCTAACTTAGAAAAATAGTTCCACTAGCCGATAAAATATCTGCTCAAAATTCTACTCAAGAGGTTTTAAATGAAGTCTACACCTAACGATAGATTTTCGCTTTAGATGGAGGCTTTATTTGACAATTTTAATTAAGTAAAAAATATACTTTCGTAACGATCCTATTTAATAAAATAATAATTCATAAATTAAATTATTAATTCCAAAATTTCCTATAATTTTAATATATTTTTCAAAACTCAATTCCATAATATCGCTTAAACGACCCTACAAATTTTTTTAATTATAACTTAAGTAATTTTTAGTATTTGATTGATAAATCTCTTTCTATCATATTCAAAGCAATACTAACACTTTCTTAGTTTCTTTCACATGTCCAAATCTAATCAAATTTTCTTCCCAATTCTTACCTTTTCCCCCCAAATCAGTACCACTGAAACCCAAACGCCAAGAACAATGAGCCTTTTTGAGAGGTTGTGGGCCTAGCAACCCAAGAAAACCAAGGACAATGTAATAACTTAACTAAATGCACAAATAGAACCTAACATGCACTAGAAGAAAAATAGCTAAATATGATCGATTGATATCGATCGAATTTAGTTAAATTCAACCGAATTTTTGTTGGTCATATTTAAGCTGGTCAAATTTAATAATACGGTCGAATTTAGGATAAATTCGATGGAAAAATTCCGTCATATTTATGATAAATTCGTCCGAATAATTCGGTCTTATTTAGGATAAATTCGACCAAATTTGGTCGAAATTCATATTATTAAATTCGACCGATTTTGGTCGAATTATAAATTCGACCAAAAATTTAAAAATTTTGAAAATTTCAAATTTTGGTGAAAATTTTGAAATTTGACTCCCGAAATGCATCAAATTTGACCAAATTTGGTCGAATTTAGTGTACTAAATTCGACCGAATCTATTCGAATATATAAGCTAAATTTGACCAAATCCAGTCGCATTTAATGTACAACAGTTTTAAAAAAAAAAAGAGCAGCAAAAGCTGCAATCTGGTGCACAAAAAAATCACAATTCAACTTACAAAAAATAAACTAAACAATACTACAATCCTAATTCAGCTTACAAAAAACAAACTAAACAGATACATAAATATTTCCAAACAAATTTACTACACTTCCAAACATGAATCAAACAAACCATCCAATTTACTACACTTCCAAACAAACAATTCATTCAAGCATACAAATCACTGAATCACTAATTTAGAAAGCCGAATATCTCCAAAAATCGAACAAAGTCAAATCTTATATAGAAATTTTTCATCTCAAAATTGATTGATTTATATATGTATAGATAGAGCTCGATTTATATAATACATTCATATATAAATCACTAATTTTGGATGGATAGATTAAAAGATATAAATTTTAGATGATTATAATTATATGTATATGTGTGTAATGAGAAACAGGGATATGTTGGGGAATATGGGTAATTACTTGGATTTTTCTGAAGTCGTGTGAACACTTTCAGATTGAAGTTATTTGTGGTTCACCCAAATAATTCAATCGGATAAAGTCAGAAATTCTGCAAGAAGAGAGAATGTGTTTTGCTGTGAATTTCAAATGAACCTGTGCAGAAAATGATCAATGCCACACCTATATATAGATGTCAACAAATGTGTCCTTTTCCAATAGACACATCTCAAGATGTGTCTTTTGCCAAAAGACACATCCCATTTCCAACAGTCATGTCCAATGCTAGTAGACACATCTCAAGATGTGTCTTTTCCCAATAGACACATCTCATTCTAGCAGATGTGTTTGATGCCAATAGACATGTCTCATAAGCAATAATTCTGAAATCATAACGAACTCGAACAGAGCATGCACTCCGCATTCTCCCGACTTGTTCGATGTAACATTACGATTACATTGATCAACTAGCCAATCCAATTACACTAAAATATCCAACAATCCTCCCCCATTTTAGCGTAATCTATGATTAACTAAACAAAATCACAACTAACAACAAACTTATGCATAAATGAAATACCGTGACGATTGAATTTCACATTAGTATATTACATATTCTAAATATTCGAATACCAAGGTGTCACTATGGATTGAACCTTGGTTATTCATAGTGAATACATGATATTATATACACATAAATTTACATTCTCAAATGTTCTTACTCGACACTATGTTTTACTAGCCTAGTTTCCTAATCCTTCTTAAGCATATCAAAGCCAAGTCCAAGCTTCTTGAAGCGGCTAAACTTCATGCTCAAATAGGTAGTTCTTTTATTCTCGCACCTGCATATGCAATTTTTCAAAAGAACTATTAAGAAGATAAACTTCAACCTCCTTAACTTGCAGTTCTGAACACATACCTTGGGATGATGCTTTAATGTGTTCCAATCTCTAGATGTTAAGCTTTCCACATTGAATTCAGCACCTAATGTCATATTAGATGAGAATTGGGTATCTCAACAAGAGAGGTTATTCGATGGACTTTAATCCCATCCCCACATCCGACTTGTGCACAAGATCTCTACTCAACCCTTTGGTTAGATGATCGGCTCAATTATGTTGAGTTCTTATAAACTCCACTGATATAACACCATGCGTGATAAGCTCACGAATCATGCTATGTCTAACACCTAAGTGTCTAGACTTGCCTTTGAACACTTGTTTATAAGCATTAGACAAGGCAGACTCACTATCACATCTGATACATATGGGTGATATCGGTTTAGGCCACAATGGAATCTCATAAATCAGATTTCTTAACCATTCAGCTTCTTTACCAGCCGCTGATAATGCCACAAATTCAGATTCCATCGTTGAATCAGTAATGCAACTCTATTTCTTTGATGCCCAAGATATAGCACCTCCCCCAAGTAGGAATACCCATCCACTTGTGGAAGAATGATCTTCCATATTGGAAATCCAACTTGCATCTAAATGACCTTCAATAACCGAAGGAAATCCAGTATATGTCAAACCATAATCCATGGTTCCTTTCAAGTACTTTAACACTCGGCTTAAGGCTTGCCAATGATGTGAACTTGGTTTGCTAGTATGCCTACTAAGCTTTCCAACAGGATAGGCAATATCTGGCCTAGTGCTTATCATGGCATACATGAGACTACCAATAGCCCTTGAATATTCAAGTTGTGGTACTGCAACACCTGTATTAGGTAGGAGTTTAATACTAGGATCAAGAGGAGTGCTAACAGGAGAACAATCCTTAAAGTTAAATCTTTTCAGAATCTTCTCAATATAATGAGATTGAGAAATTGAAATGCCATTGTTCTCACGCTTGACTGTTATACCAAGAATCACCTCAGCCTCCCCCATGTCTTTCATATCAAAATTAGATGACAAGAACTTCTTGGTTTTATCCACTTGATTTTGGTCAGTACCAAAAATCAACATGTCATCCACATATAAACAAATTATAACTCCTTTACTAGAAGCATCAAATTTGCTGTATACACACTTGTCTGCTTGGTTAAGAAAATAACCGTTAGACATGACCACAATATCAAATTTATCATGCCAATCCTTCGGTGCTTGTTTCAGACCATAAATTGATTTCTTCAATTTACACACCTTGTTTTCACAACCAGGCATAACAAACCCTTCGGGTTGTTTCATATAAATCTCTTCATCTAATTCACCATTCAAGAATGCAGTTTTCACATCCATTTGGTGAATGTGACAAGGTTCTGTATAGCAGCAAGTGCTATTAACAACCTAATAGTAGAGGTTCTAGATACTGGAGCATAAGTATCAAAATAATCAATCCCTTCTTTTTGTCTAAAACCTTGGATTACCAATCTGGCTTTAAACTTATCTATGGTACCATCCATCTTCATTTTCCTTTTAAAGATCCATCTGTTTCCCAATGCCTTATAGCTAGGGGGCAGATCACTCAATTCCCAAGTATTATTATTCATGATAAAATCAATTTCATCTTGGATAGCTTCTTTCCATAATGCAACATCCCTAGATTTCATAGCTTCGCTAAATGTATTTGGATCCTCATCAATAACAAAACAATATTGGTACTGATATTCAATTTCATCTCTAGAGCCTTCTACTAGATAAAGATGAAAATCATCTCCAAAAGACTTTGCTTTTCTAGCTCTAGTGCTTCTCCTTAGTTCAGACGGTCCATTCACATCTTCAGTAGAAACTGAGTTCCTACTAGAAGAATTATGAAGCATGTCCCTTGGTCTAGGTATAGATGTAAATCTGTTTTCATCAAATATAGCATCCCTTGACTCGATAATCGAGTTCACAGATACATAGTCATTAGATTCTAACACATAAAATCAATATGCTATGGAATGCTCAGCATAACCAACAAATATGCAATCTATACCTCGTTCACCCAAGTTTCTTCTTTTGGGTTCAGTGAGTCTTACAACTGCTCTACATCCCCAAACTCTCAGAAAACTCAATTTTGGCGACTCTTTATACCAAAGTTCATAAGGGGTAATCTTATTCCTCTTGCTAGGAATTTGATTCAATAAATAACAGGTTGTTAACATAGCCTCACCCCAAAAACCCTCACTCAATCCCGAGTAGGATAACAAGGAATTAACCATTTCTTTCAAAGTCCTATTCTTTCTCTCTGCCACACCATTTTGTTGTGGTGTATAAGGAGCCGTGGTTTGATGTATGATACCATTAGATTGAAAATAAACCGGATCATAATACTCACCTCCTCTATCAGTACGTAGATTTTTAATCATGGTACTCTGACGTAGCTCTACTTCTTCTTTATAAATTTTAAAGAAGTCAAGAGCTTCATCCTTAGCATGCAATAAATATACATAGCAATATCTAGTAGCATCATCAATAAAAGTAACTACATACTTTTTATTTCCTAATGATGGTGTAGAATGGAAATCACACAAATCACTATGAATTAGTTCTAAAACATCAGACACCCTATTAACTTCTTTAAATGGCATTCTGGTTATCTTCGTTAACATGCATTTTTTGCATTTTTCATCATCTAAATCAATGGCAGGTATGAGACTCATTTTTGACATATCCTTTATTCTTTTGTAATGTACATGTCCTAGTCTAGCATGCCATAATTCAGATTTATTCAAATCATTGCTAGTACTAGTAGAAGCCATGCAAGCAGATTCATCAATAAATGGAGTATTTACATTCAACATAAACATACCATTACACAAATAGCCAAAGCCAACAAAAGAGCCATGTTTTGACAATATATATTTGTCACTTTCATAAACTTGTTTATATCCACAATTGTTCAATACAACACCAGACAAGAGATTCTTCCGAATCCCAAGAACATACAACACTTTATTTAACAATATACATTTGCCAGAAGTAAAAACTATCTTGACATTTCCTAGTCCTTTGATCGGTTCAGTTGCAACATTTCCCATCTTTAAGATAGATCCATCTTCGATTAGTTGAAAGTCTATGAACCAACGAAGATCTTTGCATACATGACTCGTTGCTCCTGAATCAATCCACCAAGAAACATTGTCATCCTGCACATAAAATGCCTCAGATATTAGTGATACATAATTATGACCAGAATTATAATTTTGTATTAAAATCTGACCTTGTTGCTTTTCTGGATCCTTGGATCCACTTGGACCAGCATTTTGATTTTCTTGCTTGCCTTTACCAACCCGACAATCCTTCTTGAAATGTCCAGGTTTGCCACACTTCCAACATGCCATCTTAGGCCTTTTATTGGAAGAATTGTTGTTGTTTCCTTTAAACTTTCGTTTATCACCCTTGCCATTCTTAGAATTCTTGGAAGATCCACCATCTTCAACCATATTCACAGAAGAGTTACCAACTTGGTTATTTCCCTTAGAATTATTCTCAATTTCTTGAGTCCTCAAAGCCTCTTTAATTCTGAAGTGACTTCCAAGTTGAACCAGAGTCATATCATCTTTATCATGTTTCAAGGAGTGTTTAAAATCCTTCCATGATGGTGGTAGTTTGTCTATAACACCAGAAACTGAGATAGATTCATCCATCTTTAGATTGTGTTGGGCAAACTACCCCAGAATCCTTAACAATTCATTGTATTGTTCCATCACTGGTCTAGAATCGACCATTTTATAATTCATAAAATTACTAACCAGAAACTTCTTACTAGAAGCATCTTCTGCCATGTACTTAGATTCAAGATTATCCCACAATTCTTTCGCTGACTCAACATTTTGGTATATATTGAAAAGGGAATCAGACATACCGTTTAAGATGTAGTCATCGTATTCCCACTTGCACCGCTTCCTAGTCTGTTCAGCGGTTTCATTTTCGATCACTTCTGGAATGGGGGTACTCAGAACATACACAACTTTCAGCGTGGTCAACAGAAAATGCATCTTTTTCTGCCATCTTCTAAAATCCTGGCCCTCAAACTTGTCCAGTTTTGCAAACGTGCTTGTCATGTCTTTTGCAGATTCTGCGTTCGCCATCTTCAGAAACAAATGACTTCAATCTTTGTTGGGGAATATGGGTAATTACTTGGATTTTTATGAAGTCGTGTGAACACTTTCAGATTGAAGTTATTTGTGGTTCACCCAAAAAATTCAATCGGATAAAGTCAGAAATTCTGCAAGAAGAGTGAATGTGTTTTTCTGTGAATTTCAAATGAACCTGTGCAGAAAATGATCAATGCCACACCTATATATAGATGTCAACAGATGTGTCTTTTGTCAATAGACACATTTCAAGATGTGTCTTTTGCCAAAAGACACATCCCATTTCCAACAGTCATGTCCAATGCTAATAGACACATCTCAAGATGTGTCTTTTCCCAATAAACATATCTCATTCTAGCAGATGTGTTTGATGCCAATAGACATGTCTCATAAGCAATAATTCTGAAATCATAACGAACTCGAACAGAGCATGCACTCCGCATTCTCCCGACTTGTTCGATGTAACATTACGATTACATTGATCAACTAGCCAATCCAATTACACTAAAATATCCAACAGGATATGGGTGGGGGTAGGTAGTGGGTGTGAAGGGGGGTATGTGGGCGGGGGAGGCAATGGGGGGTGGGGGGTGAGTTATGTGTATATATATTATATATGTGTGTATTTTAAATGAATGGCCAGGATTCATTTTTTTTAAGGGTTAGATTAATTGACTCATCAATCCATGTGACACTAATGACTAGTACAAAATTGGCTTTTTACGTCGGTTAAATAGGTCTTATACGCCGGTTAAATGGCGACGTATAGAGGGGCGACATATAAAGTCACGGGTCTTTTACGTCGGTTAAAAAGGCGACGTATAAAGTTTAATATACGTCGGTTAAAAAGCGACGTATAAAGTCGAAGTTGGGCGACATATAATGTCGAAGTAGGGCGACGTATAATGTCCAAAAATCCGACGTATATAGATTATGCTTTATACATCGCCCATGTGGGAACCAAAGTATATTGTCCATAAAAATTAAAAAAAAAAAATTTTTGTTTTTTCTGTGCCTGTACCCAAAAACCTGTTAAGCAATCAAAATAACCTGCTTTAACAAAATTTTGTACAATGAAAAACCTACAATAATTAAAATTTCCCAATTCAATTTGAACACAAACATAGATTAAATAACATAATTATTGTTTTACACTTGAAAAAATACATCCAAAAATGTTCACAAATTCTCAATCTAACGGGTCAAGCATATCATGCACGAGATATTGTACAAGTAACACTGAGATAATAAATAACAAAATTTCAAACTCTGCTCTTCTACACTGAGCTTCAGGTGATGCAAGCTCCTACGCTGGTAAGATCGTGCACCTGTCTACTCATTGCACTTGGTGAAATCTATGCCCACAAAAAGATTAGAAGATTCCAGACTTGCTCCAGCTAGAGCTTCTATCACCTAGAATAAGAGATGAAGAGGCTAAGTTTAGTCCAACCTTGAGAATCAACAATATAGAAATGTTTAAAAAAGCATGTTACTGTAATTGACATTACCAGACTACAGGACTCGAAAAAATAAAATAGCGGACCAAAAAATAACCTTATCAGACAAAGTAAGATCATTTCCGCAAAAGACTTTAACCTTCACCAGTCACAATATGTATAAGCACAATGGCCGACTTTAACTTCTCACTTGCAGTGGTTACGGGCGGATCAATTTTCGAAGACAAATAAACAAAAGACCATCGCTTCGGATCCAGGGTCAAGCACAGAACTTTGATGCGCATCAAATAATTTCCCGTCACCAAGAAATTGCTTAGCTTCAGGAGCTCGGCAACATACTTGTCAAGTTTTGGATCCTGAAGTTAGCATTAACAGATATATAAGAGTGTATTTATAGCAATCAATCAATGCACAGTAAGTATCCAATTCAATTTTAAGGATAAGAACTGTTAAGTAACCAACTCTCCTTGTAGGAGGCAGCCTTAATCGGATCATAGACTTATATTTAACACTCCCCCTCACTCATAACAAATGAACAATTAACTTTCTTTTTAAAAAAATTGAAGGTGGGAGAATTCGAAACTGAGACCTCTCCCGAACCGAGTTCTAATACCATGTTAAGTAGTAACTAACTCCCCCAAAACCCTGAGGTAGTGGGAGGCAACCTTAATTGGATCGATCACATACTATATTAAACAAGAACAATAATAGGCCTAAAATTTCAAAACTGAGAGACATTCAGCAGCAAAAGTCTACAATTGAGACGCATAACAAATATAATATAAATACTAACTTCAAAAACTGCCAAAACTAACACACATGCACAATTACAGACATATAGAAGCATGTATGTGAATATACTATATATATATATATATATATATATATATACAGACTGTTGTCTTGCTGAACAGCGCCTTCATCTCCTTTACAAAGTCAAAATGGAAATCATGCAGATGCACCCCATCCGATATGTTTATAAATGCTTCTCTGCCGTGACTTCTCAATCTGTCACTACCTGGATTCCTTAAGGAAAAAAACCCGAGAATAACTGTGGTCTATCAATGTACACAACAAAGCCTCATTTAAGCAATAAAGACTAATAAATTCAGGTATTTTTCATGTCATATCAATTTTATGATGAAATTGTTACTTGTTTTAAATATAATTATAAACACTTTGTCAGATTGTAAATCACTTTCCAATCATAAGTTATATGTATAAATACAGTAAATAATTTGTCTGTATATCAATGCCTAAACTAAATTTAAGGAATTTTAATCAAAATTTAAAAAACAGATGACCTGGTTAAAACTACAGTCACTGTACAAAATCAAAGAAAATTTTCCGTTATACCTCTTTGGATGTTTTGGTATCTGAACATAGCTTTGGCCTATGCCAAACTCTTGCATTATCTCTGAAGATGAATTTGTCTTGACCTTGTCCACCAATATTCGACAAGTCTGGTCCATCAGACTCTTGATCTTAAGGTAGCTACCTTGAGAATCAATAAATGCAAATTTTTCCAACATTTACATAATCTTATTATTTAGCTTGTAAAATATGCTACTATTTGGGTTCGAATTTGTGACCTGGCATGGGATATCACAACTTTGGCCAACTCCAATATTTAAGTCAACAAAATGAAATGATACTACTAAAGTACTATGCATATGAAGTGTAAAACTAGCATTGAAAATACATACATTGATAGACATATGATGAACAGCTATAAACTAGTTGAATAACAGAAGACACGAAGCCCATGAAACATTTCTTACAAGTATCGTTCATACAGCAGACATCTTAGCATATGAGGGATAATGACATATGTACATTTGATATACATCAACCAATCATGTAAAAACAAACAACATCTAGCAAGTAAAATTTTCAAAATATCGACATAAAACAAGTTGTTTATTATTACAATTCAGTCATTCACCACCACTGATGCACAGGAGTTCCCTTCTCTCTTAAGGATGAAAACAAGTTCAAGCATTGAGCAAATGTCTTTCGGTACTTGGAACTCCTCAAACCTGGACAACCATAATCCTTATAAAATGCCTTAACTGCTTTGTAATGAAAATACTAGGTGAGGAGTGTAAAGAAAATACATTATGCTTTGTAAGCACTTAAAATAAACAAATACATATGCAATTAATCAAAGCTCACTATAATTCTGAATATTTTGTAATTATCAATCAAATGAATCAATATAAACCTAAATATAAGTATTTGGCAAATAGATTACGAAAGATTAAGCTGGGACCGAAACAAATATGGTTCTTATATGTTATAATCGATAACGTCTGTAATCCACATTACATATCGCACTTTACTTCTCAGGAGTCTTGAATCAAAAATACTACTACAAGATTTTTTCCCCTACTTCTATGTTCCTATGCAAAACTCAATTACTCAATTCATAGTCAAGCAAAACTCGATATACCAACATACATAAACTCATATATACATACATAAACATATATATACATACAAAAACTCATATACACATACCAGACCTAGATATATTCTTCACCCACAAAAAATCTCCCAATTTATCGACAAACAGATACTCCAATAAGATAATAGATGCTCCAATTTCCCTTCTATAGTGAATTATATCAACGTATATCTATGGATACAGAGTTTTAATTAGGGCTATCTATGGGTATCTGAATTTGGGGGTTTGGGGGAGAGAAAGAGAGAGAGATTGGTGATTGAGGAGAGCTGAAGAGTGAGATGGCTGGCTGTCAGTATTGGTTTGTGTATAATTGAGAGAGAGACCTTTAAATTCTGAGTAACAGTACGTGGGTGGTGTTTGAATTGCTTGAACAGTGAGTTTAATTGGGGAAGAACATAGTTCAATTGGGAAGAACGAAGAGTGTAATATTTAGGGAATAACTGAAGACTACGTACGTTTTTAATTAATTTAAAGGTTTTATACGTCGGTCATACAAAGAGCGATGTAAAAAATGAAACTTTATACATCGAGTAAGGAAAAGGCGATGTAAAAGAGAATTTTATATGTCGCTAAAAAAACTGACGTATATAATAGTATTATATACGTCGCCTTTTTTTTCAACCGACGTATATAATAGTATTATATACGTCGCCTTTTTTTCAACCGACGTATATAATAGCATTATATACGTCGCATTTTCCTCAACCGACGTATATAATAGCATTATATACGTCACCTTTTCCTCAACCGACGTATAATATGACCTTATACGTCGGCTTTTTCTTGAACCGACGTATATAACTGCTTTATACGTCGCCTTTAGGCGGAACCGACGTATATAACTCCTTTATACGTCGCCTTTGGCCAAAACCGACGTATAAGAGGCGACGTAAAAGATCAATTTTGTACTATACGAGACAGCCATGTAGATGTTGATTAAAAATTCAATTATAATGACAGCACGGCTAAATTCGGCCGAATTCGGTCGAAATTTCATTGAATATATTATTTTAAAAATAGGAATAAAGGCCAAAAAATTAAATAAAATAGAAAAAAACCAATTTTTTTTGAGAATTTATAATCACCCACGTAGTTATACCACCAAATTTTATGTTAAAAAATAGGCATTTTCCTATTTTTATTTACTTTTTTAATTTATTTTACAAACTAGTTAAAAATGGTGAAAGAATTAAAAAATGGAAAATCAGTGAAAATACGATAAGATTCATCACACAAATAGTGAGTATGACTACTTTGTTGTATATGAATTTTAAATTAAAATTTGGTTTTTTTTCTATTTTTGTTTAATTTTTTAATTTTTTTTCCAAACTTGTTGACCGTTAAATTACCAAAACAAATTAATTTATTTTTTATGAAATTTTGGCAATAATATTAAAAAATATGGATCTTGACCACCATATGGTTGAGTCCTCGAGAAATATTTTTAAAAAAATTGAAACACTAAACCCTGACGAAACCCTGTATAGGGGTTCTAGTGAAAGTACTAGTTGACCGTTAAATTACCAAACCAAATTAATTTATTTTTTTCTGAAATTTTGGAAATAACATTAAAAATGATGGGTCTGGACCTCCGTATAGTTGGGTCGTCGAGAAATATTTTTAAAAAATTGAAACACTAAACCCTGACGAAACCCTATTTAGGGGTTCTAGTTAAAAAACTAGTTCAACGCTAAATTGCCAAACCAAATTAATTATTTTTTTTGAAATTTTGCTAATAACATTAAAAATGATGGAACTTGACCTCCGTATGGTTGGGTCCTCGAAAAATATTTTTAAAAAAATCGAAACACTAAACCTTGACGAAACCTTGTTAAGGGGTTCTAGTCAAAGTACTAGTTGACCGTTAAATTACCAAACCAAATTAATTTATTTTTTTCTAAAATTTAGGTAATAACATTAAAAATGATGGATCTTAACCTCCGTACGGTTGGGTCGTCGAGAAATATTTTAAAAAAAATTGAAATACTAAACCCTGTTTAGGGGTTCTATTCAAAGTACTAGTTGACCGTTAAATTAGCAAACCAAATTAATTTATGTTTTTTCTGAATTTTAGAAATAACATTAACAAGGATATATCTTGACCTCCGTACGGTTGGGTCATCAAGAAATATTTTTAAACAAATTGAAACACTAAACCCTCATATTTTTTTTGTATCTAATGAGTAAAATTTAACATTCTCTTATCATATGAATATGTGTTTTGGACAAACTAAATTTATACATGTGATTAATGTCATCCTTCTATTTATAAATATATTTTCATAATGTGTACAAACATATAAATATTTAATAATTTTTTTTCAATTTTTGAAAATAATAAATTCAACTGAATTTGGTCACATTTATTAGATTCGACCAGATTTGGTCGAATTTAATGCCAGTAAATTCGACCATTTTTGGTCAAATTTAATATTTGACCGAATTCATATTTATAAATTCGACTGAATTTTGACCACATACGAAAAAATTTTTGGGCGACAAATTTCCCGCTCCCCACTAAATTCGACCACATTCGGTCGAATTTAGCATGTCCCAAAATATTATGTGCAGGACTTTTCCCTTCTTTTTTGGCGGGTGCTAAATCCGATCGAACAAAAATAATGGTCGAATTTAGTAGCTACTAAATTCGACCGAAAAGAAAATCGGTCGAATTTATTACACTAATTTCGACTGATGCTAAATTCGATCGAATTCAGTCGAATTTAGCCCATCGAATTACGTCGATCGAATACGGTCAAATTTAGGCGGGTCGAATTCGGTCGACCGAATACGGTCGACTTTAACCGCTGTCGAATTTATTTGGTCACATTTAGCCTTGTTTTCTTGTAGTGATGTATGTTTAATTATAAAAAAAAATGGAGAACATACAAGAACCCAATCTTTGTATTGACCACACATATGCCCAGCATAAATCTTATAATTAAATTCAGATTACATGAATATATAGGTAGAGAGTACGTATTTTAAAAGGCCCAAGAAATCCCAACATGCCCAATCGTTGGGAGTCACTAGTAGTTATGAGATTTCAAATGCTTCCAACAATTATTTTCCACCGTTCTTTCAGCCACAAGTATAGGGTGGTCATCCAGCTTTGATTTATGTGCATTCTAAACCAATACACATTATATATATATAACATATTTATATCACCCACATGTGTCACCATGTATCCACGTTTTTGACTTCCTTTAATCATTTTGGACTCTAAGCTACTTAATCATTTTGGACTCTCAGCTTAGGTTCGAGATTTCTATCATCGATCTAAAATCAACCCACAAGCCAACATATTTAGCAAATCTTGTTTTCCCCCACTTGATGCTGCCGTCCTAGCTGTTGCCGGCCTTGTTCCTGATTTTCACTTTGCTGCCTAGTGAAACCAAAACGAAAACCAAACAGTTTTCTAACTTGAGTTTCTTACACTAATCCTTTTATTCCTCAATATTCCAATATAACAACATTGTATAATTCACATATTAAATACAAATATTAGGACATGCAATTTTGCCTCAATTATTTTTATTTTTCAAAATTCTCATCTATTATTATTATTATTATTATTATTATTATTATTATTATTATTATTATTCCCTTAAAAAAATTAATCACTAATGAACCAAATTTATATACACAATTTATACACATATGTACACCACCAGCAACATCTGTGCCCTCTCCCTTTCTCTCCTAATATCTCATCTTTTCCCTCCTCACCCGGTCGCCTCCTCTCTCCCTCAAGGAATATTTCTCTCTTTCTCCCTCTCCATTTTCTCTCCTTCTGTCTTTCTTTCACTGTCGCTATCACTCACTTTTCACATAGCACAACTTCAATATATTTAGAAACCGAAGTTTAAATTACTTCAATCATCAAATTTTAATCACATGGTATTTTAATCCCAAAAGAATTAAAGTTTCATCTCATTGTATCGTATTAAAACATAATAAGCATTATATGTAAAAAAAATTAATTTTAAATTACTTAATTGAATTGGAAGACAAAGGTAAGAATTAACTTTGTTTTTTTAAAAGTTTTATATCGCATTGATAAAATTCAAATAAAATCATACCTTGCCAATAATACAAAACTAAATAAAGTGATTATATTGTACTCAATTAAGTAGAAATTTGCTCAAGTAAAAATGGTTTTATAGGTAACATTATCAAATACTACAAAAAAATTGATATATATGCAAAAGTTATCATATTATCACAAATTACCCACATATAAACTTTTGCCTTCGCCCATTTGTATATTCTGGGACATAATTTCAAATCATTGGAAAAAAGAAAGAAGTAACCAGCTATTATGTACTAAATAACTCTACACCAACACAGACTATATACATATCTAATTATTTTTTGGGTCCAACAAACCTATTCATCTTCCTAACTAGATCAACATGGTGGACAACCTTTAAGATTGGAAAGTTTCTCATATCATATAAGCTTCTACCATGATTAATTGAACTAGTTAAGACTATAACTAAGAGTAATGGCAGAGTAATAGTTGGATATTATCGTTTCATCATCGGCTTTTGGAGGTGGGATTGTAAAATTAGTAAGAGGATTCCGAAAGGCGGGGGAAACAATCTATTTTATATAGAATGTGCCACACTATTTGATGATGTTGTTGAATGTCGTAGAAGTTTTTGGGTTTAGTGCTAGCTAGAACCTTATATAAAATCACATAAAACATGTAACAACAATTTTTTATAATTTTTTATAACAAAAGTTTTTCACTCCCTCCATCCCAAAAAGGAGTCCCAAAGAGTGTCTGTTGTAACTGTTGCACGATCTTCATGGTGCAAAAAAAATGGGTGTTGGCCATAACTAACCATTTTTAAAACAATGAGGTCCAAAATGCGTAAAACCATGAACAACACTCAAAATGATTCCCAGATGAGGCAAAATTAGTGTTATTAGTGTTGAGATAGACGAGACTTGTGACTTAGTGTACAACATTAGTGAGAGATGGGACTTTGTGTGCAACATTAGTTAGAGACCTTATTTTGTGTACCATGAAGAGACCTTATTTTGTGTACCGTGATAGTGCTCGATCACGATACTCAATTCGAAGCATCTACTTCATGCACTACATGGAATGCAGCATCACACTTTTCATAAAATGCCACATTCTGCTTTAACTATATGAGTGAATTTGAGTGCTCAAGCTTGTTATAAACTCAAGTACGAACAATTTTACATATATAGGAGATCTATGTCCATTGTCTTCAAGGTCTCTCAACTTGAGACTCTTGAAAGTAGGCAAAACTCTAAAATACTAGTAAGAACTATGTCCTGCCAAATATTTTTTTACATAAATTTCATGTTCCCTCCATATTGTTTCATCGATGTGGGATAGTGGGGCCAATGACATATTATACTAAAAAAATATTCGTGATCTTAACTTTCCATTCATCAAGATAAAAAAATTTGGATGACTGCTTTAATTCATAGATTTATATTAACAATAGGCATATGTTATTATAAACGGAAGACCCTTTTCATATATTCAAGTTTGACATGGGATGTTTGTATTTCATAATCCTTTGAAACACTGGTGCAATTGTCATTTAACATTCAAAAAAAAAATTGCATCCATTTTGATGTTGTAAAGTTATTCAAGAGAACTTGTCGAACAACGTTGGATTTTATATATAAAAGTTTCACATATACATTCCAATGTGAGAAAGATCAGGGTATACTTGACAAACTTATCCAAGCACTCACGTCGACGAGTCTAAAACATAAGTTAATGTCTCATCCTATATATAGGATTTAATACGTAAAAGGTTTCCAATACATTCCACTATGTAAAATATCTAGATGCATTTAACAAACTTGTCCAAGCACCCACGTTTATTAGTCTAAAACATAAGTAGGTTGATAGGATTTTATAGGTACTAACACTTCTCTCCTACATCTTCATATTCTTAGGATAGCTAGAGTAGTAGTTTCTTTTTTTTTTGCTAAATTAAATATATATTAAAAAGAAGGGATAAACCCTTGATCTATGAGAACACAGATAGAACTATCTAAGGACAATCTGACAGAACAGATTGTAAATAGAAGGCAACAAGAAGAAAGAACAAGAACAGAGAACAAGTCTACAAGATCAAGTCATGCCTACTACTAACTATTTTCGTGAACCAGGTGGAGCTTGCAAGTTTTGCTCGAGTGTCAGCAAGGATAATTTCCAAGACATTCTTTGGTTTTAGAACATCTCCATTGTGCATTCGGGCAGTCCTTTCTCGCCAGATGATATAGGTATAGATTTGGACCATAAGTAAGATTACTCGTTTCTTTGCATTGTCCATGATGTGAGAAATATGTTGCTGGAATTCAGGCCAGTTCCTACCAATTATTCCAACGTTGAACGTGGAGAGAAGGGATGTTAAGACATGCCGACTGAAAGAGCAGTGCAGGAACAGATGGTTGTCAGTTTCGCGTCCGCCCACACACAAGTAACAATGTTGATCCAAGTCAATACCAAATCTTGCTAAACGAGCTAAGGTGTTAAAACTCCCATGGCTGAGAAGCCATTGGTGGTGAGCATACCTTTCCACCTTAAGATGATGCCATACCGTTCGAAACCATTGTATTTCTTGCTCACGATGTCTAATTGATTCCCAGATATGCCATGTCTTGACTTTGCGAATATCCAAACCGTCCCACATAATAACATCCCATTTTTCAAGATCAAAACAGGGGTGGTTGAAATTGAGAATCCAATCTGCCAAAGTGCGATCAGGGTGGTGATGCCTCTGGTTTGGACCAGGTAAGCACCAAGCTCCCGAATTAATGATGTCATGAACTTTAGAAAATTTATTCATACCACATTGAGAAATAATCGAATCTGTCATGGAGCTAGCAAGACAAGCCCCATTCCACCAGGGGTCAAACCAGAGAGAAATTGTCGACCCATTCCCTATAGAATAGGAGATAAAACGGATAGCCAATTGACGAAGTCTCAAAAGTTTTTTCCATATCCAGGAACAATCCGTTGGAATCTTCAAAGTCCAGAAAAACTTGTTTTTGAGCACTGTCTTGTTTACCCAGGTAGCCCATAAAGTCGGAGAGTGGTTAATAACCTTTAGCAAATGACAGATGATTTGGGCTTTATTCCACTCAGACAAATCCTTTAAACCAAGGCCACCTTCAGCTCTAAGCAGGCATATGGTTTTCCAACTGATCTTTGCTCCCCCTTTTTCGTTTATGTTGCCTTTCCAGATAAATTTTGTAAGCATTGATTGAATGATATCATGGATAACATTTGGTAGAAGAAAATGGTTCGACAAATACGCTTGAATAGCGAAGAGAACAGACCTCACCAGTTGCACCCGACCCGCAAACGAAAGAAACAAAGAAGTCCAAGAGTTGCTTCTGTGAGTAAGCTTTTGAACCAGGGGCATGCAATCATTAATACATAGTTGTGAGGAGATGAGGGGAACTCCTAAGAAACGCACTGGAAGACTTCGACGAGGGATTGCATACAAGTCATCAAACCAATTTACCAGATCTGGTTGACAGTTACAAAAGAAACTCGTGCTTTTATGCACACTAGGAATGAGGCCGCTAAGCGCTGAAAATGCACGAACAGAATCCATAATATAAGCTATAGATGTTTGTTCTCCATGGCTGAAGAATAACAGATCGTCAGCAAAGAAAAGGTGTGTTAAGTCTAGATCCTTACAGCGCCAGTGGTGTTTGAAACCGGGAGGTTTGACTTCAAC
Source organism: Saposhnikovia divaricata (assembly GCA_036435485.1). Classification (NCBI taxonomy): domain Eukaryota; kingdom Viridiplantae; phylum Streptophyta; class Magnoliopsida; order Apiales; family Apiaceae; genus Saposhnikovia; species Saposhnikovia divaricata. Next base: position 93,339,705 of record CM071594.1, read on the forward strand.
AATTGAGAAAGAACATTCATGCATATGACAAAGAGATACGGAGACATGGGATCCCCCTGACGGATTTGTACCATTGAAGTAACCATGGACTATACCATTTAAGTTGACAGAGTATTTAGGTCTGCAGATACATAACTGGATCCAACGAACAAAACGGGGAGGAAAACGCATTTTTTGTAAGACTGCTAAAACGAAATCCCACCGTATGGAATCGAAAGCCTTGTGGAAGTCCAGCTTGAGAGGACACCTAGAGGTTCCTGTCTCTCTATCAAATCCCCTAAATAATTCCTGAGCCAATAAGATGTTGTCAAAAATATGCCTCCCTGGTATAAAAGCTGACTGTGCAATGTCTATGACACCAGAAAGAACAGATTTGAGCCTAGAGGCTATGATTTTAGAGATACATTTGTAGGCAATAGTGCACAACGAAATGGGTCTAAAATCACGCATATGAGTTGGAGTGTCCACCTTGGGAATTAGAGCAATGTAGGTAGAGTTGATCCCTGTGGTCATGTTAAAGTCATTAAATAATGAAATCACAACCTGACAGAAACAATCTCCAACGATGCTCCATGTGGCCAAGTAGAATTCGATAGTGAACCCATCTGGCCCAGGGGCCTTATTCTTTTTCATTTTCTTTAGAGTATGGTATACGAGATCTTTGGAGACAGGAGCCTCCATGCTTTCCGCTTGCACTTCCGATATAGAAGGACAGCAAATTCCCTCAAGCACTCCATCGTTTGAAAGAGGGTCAACAGTTCCGCCAAGAAAATTCGTATAGTATTCCACCGCAACCTGTGCACAGTTTCTCTGACCATGGGCTAGAGTTCCTGAGCGATCAAGGAGAGCTAGGACTTTATTATGGTTCCAGTTAGATTTGCATTGGTTATGGAAAAACTTGTTGTTTCCATCTCCCTTTGAAAGCCATTTCACCCTAGATTTCTGAAGAAGTAGAGATTCCTCCTCTTGGATGGCTTTGTTAAGTTGAAGGATCTAATCTGATTCTTTGGCATACAATTGAGGAGACGGAGCATTTAGGAGAGAGTCTTGAGTAGCAGCTAGAGTGTCACGGACTGTCTTGACATTAGAATGCAAATTACCATGCCGCTTGTTGAGGTCGACTAAAGCGTGCTTAACAGCCTTTAGTTTCCTGCATAAAACTGTCATAGGGTCTCCAAAAACTACAGTGGAATGCCAGACATTCGAGACGATTGTGTGAAATTCAGGAACGTCGAGCATGTAATTGAAGAACTGAAATGGCTTCCCAAAGCGATCAAGCTGCATAGGAACTGTTAAAAGAAGAGGATTGTGATCCATGATTCCCTTGTTTTTGACCATGACATAAGCTTCCGTGTGAGTGTTAAACCAGTGACCATTGCCCACTACCCTATCAAGGCGTTTATAGATTGGATCAAAAGGGCGCTTGTTGGTCCAGGTGAATGGATCGCCTACTGTTCGGAGAGAGTCAAGACCCGCTTTGCAGAGACCATCTTTGAAGGCTTGCATATCTGTAGTCCAATGCTCCCTTCCCCCACAAGCTTCATTAAGGCTGAGAATGTAGTTAAAGTCTTCTAGACAACACCACGGCAAGGTAGTATTGGTAATAGAGTTTAGCTCATTCCATAGATTTAATCGATCTTGAGCATCGTTCGAAGCATAAACAAAGGTTGCCAAGAAAGTAATATTCTTTTCAAGAAATGTAACAGTGCAAGTAATTTGTTGAGCTGACTTGGAATGAAGAGTAACACACCAAATCGAGGGATTCCATCCGACCCAGACACGACCGTTATAATGACAATCGTAATTGAACAGCTAGTTCCATGACTTATTAATCTTTTTAGATATCCGTAAAGACCTTTTTTCTTTCACTTTAGTTTCCATAATACCAATAAAGGATAGAGAATTAACAGAAATAAAATTAGCAAGCTCACATTGATGAGTGCTTTTATTTAAACCTCGAACATTCCATGCTGCAAAATTCATTTAAAGACGTTTAGATGTTGACAAGCCTGTCAACCTGGGGCTTTTCATCTTCTGCACCTTTGTAAACCCATCCACACCAACATTTGCCTTAGTCTTTGGCTTGGGAGGCCTCTGAACATTATGGTCGATAACTATGGATCGAATGTTAGTTGTTTTCGGAGCTGTTGAATCGGTCTTCCTTTTATGAACTGGAGAAGGATTTAAATCTATTAGATGTTCCTCTGTAGCTTCTACAAGAGCTGCAAACCCGTTATCAATATCAATTGACTCAATGTTCTCTATTATTGAATTCTCAATGGAGAGATTTGTGTCCACATTTCCCTTTGTGTTGTTGCTGTTTCTGGAATTCTATCAAATTCTTCTAAGTTGTCATGCTCTCTTTCAATCTCCTGTAGGATCACATCTTCATCCATAACCACATTGCAGCAACAGAATTCACCAATAACATAAGGTACCATCTCCGTGTTGTTCAGATACGCTGTCTTATCAACGTGAGAGTTCGAGTTAGGGACTGTTGTTGTAGAAGTAGAGGCAAAATTGTTCGAACGAGTCATTCTGGGTTTTTTAGTAACTCTTTCTGGGTTTTTTATGCAGCGTGCTAAAGAGTGGCCAAAAGCCTTACACAAACTACAGGAGTAAGGTAATTGTGGGTATTGAACTTCAATTTTCTCTCTTTCTTCCACACCCTCCTTATTCAAGACGTTAACCCATACATAATCCGGCCTTGGAGCAGAATAAGCCAATTCAATTTGGACGCTAGCGTATTTTAGAGGTTCGAATTTGGAGGTAGCCAAATCGAACTTAAGTGGTTTCCCCACAGCTTTAGCAATGGATGAAAGGCTATCCTTTGACCAAAGGGAACATGGCACGTCTACAAGACGAATCCAACAAGGAACCTTGTCGATAACATTTCGCTTGAAATTTGACCCCTCCATCCAGGGCATCAAATGCATTGTCTTACCCCCCATTTGAACTGTATTTAGGTTAAGAGCCCAGTTCCTCTCTTCCATTGTACCAAAATGAAACGTATAGTACCCTTTAGAACTGTAGTAAACGCCTGTTAGCCCTCTGTTTTGCCACAATTTGTTTGCCTGTTCCTTGATAAATTTGAAAGCAAAGTTTCCCCCAATAAAATGGCCTATTATGCTAGTCCCCCACTGTTCCTGAGCACGAAGAAAATATTCTTTTGAAAATTTAACTGAGGCAGACCCATCTTCGTTATAAGTAATAGTTGTGTCATCGTTTTCATTTGCACTTGGGTTAGGATCACTTACATTCTTCGAAACAATAGAACTCCAAGTGACATTCTTCTTTGGGGGGTGAGTTGTGACAGAGTTTTGTTTATGATGTATAGCATTAGAGACATTTGGTTGAGATATATTACCAGGTATGTTTGGCGTAGTGTCAGCTTGAGGTGGGATTGATGGTACAGCAACTTCTTGAACCAGATAATTTACTTCTGGAGATGAAACCACCGTATCAGCTATACCATGAGACGCTCTTGACGAATCAATTGACGGACCATTAACAATCTGAACAGAGCCTTCATTTAAGATGAAGTTAATTTGTTCCTCCATTCGAGCTCGGGCTCCTAGAGACAGGGGTTCACCTTCAACATCATTTGTGTTTAAAGATTCGTTTCCAGCATCAAAATGCCTTTGATATTGCTGGGGAGGACCAGGGGCATGGCCAAGAAAAGCTACAAATTCGTCTGAATTCATAGAGCCTGAGTGTTCCGAGTTTCGAGAACCCATCTGAGGGAAACAGGAACAGATCGATGGTGATAAAGGTATGAATAGATAGAGAAAGATGGTAGAGGAAAGAAAATGTGGAGCGTGGAGGACGTGAGATTGAAAGGTCAGAGGGAAAGGGAGGTCAACGACGAGGAAGATGGTGGTTTCCGGATATCTCCATTCCCTCTTCTCTCCAAATATTCTTTATATCGTTGTTAAACACCAGTAGTTTCCTATATAAACCTATTAAATGTGAGTAATAGTTTCTATATAAATCTATTAAAGGTCCATGAAACTTAGAAAGCCAGTTGCAAGTAATACCGAGCTTTGGTTGCATCACGTGTGCTATATTAAGTGGGCATTTTGGTCCATTATTCTATTAATGAGTATTTTGGGCCATGGGCATTTTGTGTGGTGTAGTAAGTGGGCATTTTGGAACATCACCATTTCATGTGCGGGGGCATTTTGGGTCATTATTTTACTAGTGAGTAGTTGGTTTACTAATGAGTAGTTGGGGTAATGTGATATCATAATGGGATATTTTTATCCTTTCTCTAGATGAGTATGACTTAATTTTATTATTTTTTTAATTTTCTTTTTTGACAAAAAATTAAATTTTATATATTTAATTTAAACAAAATAAAGGAAAGAAAAAAATAATAGATAGAAGTAGCGTGGGAATAAGGAGTAACCAAAAATCCAATAAAGTTTACCTCTCTCTCTTCCAACTATGTTCATACTTACACTACAAGAAATCTGGCCATTTACGACGGTTTTTTTGCATTGAAACCGTCGTAAATGGGGTCAATTACGACGGAATTGTTCCGTCGTTTTTGCTCGAGTTGGAAGTTCAGATTTCCGTCACAAATTACAATTTTCGTCGCAAATTCAATTTTTCGTCGCAAATTCCGTTTTTTGTCGTAAGTTCACATTTCCGTCGTAAATTTGAGCAAAGGGTCCCACAAACTACAATAAATTATTAAAGCAACTTACGACAAAAAAACCGTTGTAACTTAAAATTCGATTAAAATAAATTAAATATGATTAATTAAATTTAATGGAATTTTAACAAAATTAATCAAAATAAATAAATAAATTAATCAATTAATTATTAAAAAATTAATTAACTAATTATTTAATTAATTTACAAATTTTCGATTTTATTTTTAAAATTTAAGTCTAAACACAATTTTGTAAATGTAGTATTCAGGTTTGGAAGATCAAACACACACACTGACATGAGCAGCTCAAGAAGCCCAATGAACATCATCGGAATTTGAAAACTCCCCATAATCCGGCCATATTTCCCGGCCTAATATAAAATTCCTGTAATCCTCTTAAACAGCCCAGTAAACCACTTATTCGACAAATATCAAGCACTCCCATAACATCATCCATCAATTATTCCTTCATAATTCAACCCAAACCCGAGCCATAACTTTCAAATCGGGCGAAACAAAACCAACTCCGGCGAACTCATGTTTATCAGCAAATTACAAGAAAATATATGATGCTATACATACGTCAATCCATACATACATACAAGCAATTTATCATAACGAGTACGAGGTGAGAAATTCCGGTCAAAACCTCCAAAAATCCGGTGACCTTTAAACTTGTCCAGAAAATTTAGAGAAAAATATGTAACACTCCTTATACACGAATCTATCCATATATAAGATTAAAATCCCTAAAAATATAGTCAAATCTCCACCCCCAAAATTACCTTAAAACTGGATAGGATAGAGAAAGCTTGATTCGTTGGCTTGAGTGGATAGAGGCTCGAGAGAGAGAAAGTTTGATTACTAATATAGGTGATTTGGTTAACAATAACAACTCGATTTGTAGGCTTAATTTTTAAAGCTTGAAGAACATAAGAAGAAGAAATGATAGAGAAGTATAGAGGAGGGAAGAGGAGGAGGGGGGTGTTTTGTTTCCACGGGTGGGTACCCGGTAGATACGATAAAAACAAGTAAAAAAACTTAATTATTTTGCTAAAAATAATACCCCAAGAGGTCAAGAATCATTCTTGGTCCCTAATTTTATCCAATTGGATTTAAAAATTACCCATTAAATAATTTGGTTGGAGATAAATTTTATTTTATTTTATGTTATAATTATATTTTATAAAAACATTATTTTCAATAATTTATTTTAATTTTAATTTAAATAATTTAATATAAATTTAATTTATGATATGTATGGCTTAAAACTTATATTATAAAATTTTAAAATAAATATGTTGTTGACGGAAATCGAATTTTGAAATTTTTGTAATTAATTTAATTATATAATATATCAAATGATTAGAACTAACAGTTTTGATCTTTTACTTAAAATCTAACGGTTATTGTTTCTATTTTTTAAAATATATTTATCGACGATCCAACCGCAAGGATGTCAATATATATCTAATTTAATGATATTCCCAAATTTTCAAAAAATAAAAAATTAATTTTGGTTGAATATCTTAGTAAATCAATACTATATTGACTAGTACTCGTAACTAGTGCTCAGTCCCATATTATTGTTTCTATTATTTAAAATATATTTCTCAACGATCCAACCGTATCGATGTCAAGACATATCTAATTTAATGATATTGTCAACTTTTCAAAAAATAAAAAGTTAATTTGGTTGGAGATCTTAGTAGATCAATACTATATTGACTAGTACTCGTAACTAGTGCTCTGTCCCATATTATTGTTTCTATTTTTTTAAATATATTTATCGACGATCCAACCGCACGAATGTCAATATATATCTAATTTAATGATATTCCCAAATTTTCAAAAAATAAAGAATAAATTTGGTTGGAGATCTTAGTAGATCAATAATATATTTACTAGTACTCGTAACTAATGCTCAGTCTCATATCTATTTTTTAAAATATATTTCTCGACTATCCAACCGTACGGATGTCAAGACATATCTAATTTAATGATATTCCCAAATTTTCAAAAAACAAAGAATTAATTTGATTGGACTAATAAAAGATTTTAAAAAAATTATATGCTAACTTACGACGGAATTCGTCGTAAGTTATTTGCCGCTTTTTTTATGAAAATTTGAATTTGCCGCCTATTTTTTGATGAAAAGTTGAATTTGCCGCCTTAAAACTTACGACGGATTCCTTGCGTTAGCTTCATCTCTAACCTCGTCAATTAAGTCAAGGGCAAGTCTCATTCCTTCGTCATTAGTTTCTGGCTCATATGCCTCAACTCGAGGTGATGCTTGCATGATCTCTAAAGGTACAACTGCCTCAGCTCCATAATCCAGTAAAAATGGGGTTGCTCTAGTTGTTACCTTACAAGTAGTACGATATGCCCAAAGTATGGGCAGCAATTCATCTACCCAAGTGTTCCTAGAGCGTTCGACCCTCTTTTTTAGTCCATCAAGGATAATTTGGTTAGCTACCTCAGCTTGCCCATTGGCTTGTGGGTGTGCCACTGAGGTAAAACGGAGCTCAATCGCATTCTCTTCACAATACTTCTTGAACTCTTCATTATTGAACTGTGTCCCATTGTCTGTTACAAGGATTCGTGGGATTCCGTATCTACAAATTATGTTCTCCCAAAAGAACTGGGAAACTTGCTTGGTGGTTATCTTGGCCAGAGGTTTAGCCTCAATCCACTTAGTGAAGTAATCAATGGCCACTATTAGGAATTTCCTTTGTGCTAAAGCCATGGGAAAAGGTCCAAGTATATCCATCCCCCACATCGCAAATGGAATGGGAGAGTTAATTGAAGTTAAGATCTCAGGCGGTTGCCTTACAATTGGGGCATGCTTCTGGCATCTCTCACATCTCTTGACATAGTTTTGTGCATCAGCCAACATCTCCGGCCAATAGAACCCTAAACGAATTATCTTGTGAGCTAGGGCTCTGCCCCCCAAGTGTTGCCCATAGATCCCTTCATGAACTTCCTCCAATGCTTCCCTTGCCTCTTGAGGCCTTAAACACTTCAAGTATGGGATGACAAACGACCTTTTGTACAGAATGCCTTCAATCAAAGTGTATCTCAATGCTCTTACTGAAAGTTTTCGTGCCTCCAAGGCATTGTCTGGGAGCCATCCGGTCTCAAGGTGTGCCTTGATAGGGTCTATCCAAGAGCATCCTACATCAATTGCTGCCAATAAATTTGAGTTAACGGTCGGGGCCTTCAAGACCTGAAAATAGACACTCCCAGCATAATTTTCTATCTCGGAAGAAGCAAATTTAGACAGGGCATCGGCTTTAATGTTTTCCTCTCTTGGAATGTGCTCAACATAGCACTCCTCTAACTGGGACATAACAGCCTTTACTACTCTCAGGTATTTCGCCATAGTCTCATCCTTAGCCTCGAATTCACCATTTACTTGTGATACCACAAGCCTTGAATCTCCACAAACTTTGAGATTTTTGATCCTCATGATTCTGGCCAAACCCAAACCAGCTATTAATGCCTCATACTCCGCCTCATTGTTGGTAGTAGGAAAATCCAACTTTAAAGCGTACTCAACTGTGAACCCATCGGGGCTTTGCAAAACCAAACCTGCACCACTAGATTTTGTTTTTGATGCTCCATCAAAATAGAGCACCCAATATTCCTTCAGATCAGGTGTAAGTTCTTCTTCTTTTTTCTCTTGCCCAGGGGTAGTCATTATCTCTTACCCCCCGACTTCTTGGTTGTTAATAGTGCATTCAACCACGAAGTCAGCCAATGCCTGAGCCTTGATAGCTGTTCGAGGCTTGTATGTGATGTCAAACTCTCCTAACTCAACCGCCCATTTGATTAGCCTTCCACTGGCCTTAGGGCTATGCAATATGTTCCTCAACTGCTGGTTTGTCAGAACTTGAATCTTATGTGCCTGAAAGTAAGGCCGCAACTTCCTTGAGGCAGTTACTAATGCCAAAGCAAACTTTTCTATGGATGAGTAATTCAACTCAGCCCCATGCAACACTTTGCTCACATACTAGATAGGTTTCTGGACTTTCTCCTCTTCCCGAATAAGGACAGCACTCAGGGCTTGTTCGGATACCGCCAGGTATAGACAAAGAATCTCGCCAGGACTTGGTTTGGTCAACAACGGGGCTTCAACCATGTACTTCTACAGTTGCTCAAAGGCCTCTTGGCTCTCAGGTGTCCACTCAAAATTTTTCACCTTCTTTAACGCTTGGAAGAAAGGCAAGCATTTGTCTCCAGACTTGGAGATGAATCTTCCTAAAGCTGCAACTCGGCCTGTCAACTTCTGCACATCTCTTATAGAGCATGGTGGCTCCATGTCTAAAATCGCCTTGATCTTGTCAGGATTGGCCTCAATGCCTCTCTTTGAAACCATCAGCCCTAAAAACTTTCCAGATCCAACGCCAAAGGCATACTTGGCGGGATTCAACATCATCTTATGGTGCCTCAGCACTTCAAATGCCTCCTCGAGGTGCTCGATATGATCAGCCTTGAGTAGGCTCTTGACTAACATGTCATCAACATATACCTCCATGGTTTTTCCAATCAGATGGGCAAATATCTTATTCACCAATCGTTGGTAAGTAGCTCCTGTATTCTTTAGACCGAAAGCCATAACAAGATAACAGAAGACACCAAAGTCAGTTATGAAAGATACCTTAGGGATGTCATCCATGTGCATCTTAATCTGATTATAGCCGCTGAATCCATCCATGAAGCTTAACATCTCATGTCCAGCTATGGCATCTATCAACATATCAATCCTTGGTAGGGGAAAACAATCTTTTCGACATGCATCATTCGGGTCAGTGAAGTCTATACACATCCTCCACTTCCCATTCGCTTTCTTGACCATCACAGGGTTTGCTAACCATTCGGGAAACTGAATCTCTTCAATAAAACCAGCTTCCAAGAGCTTATCCACTTCTTGCCTAATGGCCTCTTGCCTTTCCGGAGCAAAGTTTCTCTTCTTCTGCTTTATTGTCTTCCTTTTGGGATAAACATTTAACTTGTGAGTTATGAGTTGGGGGTCAATCCCTGGCATATCAGCTGCTGTCCAAGCGAACACGTCGCTATTCTTTTGTAAGAACTCTATCAACTTGCCCTTCAGGGGTTCTTTCAGAGATGCTCCAACATAAGTAACTTTTTCAAGATCATTCGGCTCTAGAGGTATGGGAATCAAATCCTCTGCTGGCTTCCCTCTATGCTCTTCATCATCGCGGACATCCATGTCTTCAATCGGAAGGACCTGCCCCCGACTCCATCGGCTCTCAGCGCAGCTACATAGCAACTTCTTGCCATCTTCTGATCACCCTTCTATTCTCCGACACCATTCCGTGTTGGAAACTTAATCTTCATATGATAGGAAGAGGCCACAGCCTTAAACGCATGGAGTCCAGTCCTTCCAAGGATTGCGTTGTATGTTAAGGCTGCCTTGATCACCAAGAAGTTCAGCATTTGAGTCGCCTCTTTAGGCTCCTGCCCAGTAGTCACGGGTAACTGAATAGTCCCTTCAATGTTGGACTCCACTCCATTAAACCCGTATATAGGCATGTTCGTAGGGGTCAACTGAGAGTCGTTGTACCCCATCTTCACAAATGCATCATGAAACAAAATATCCACAGAAGCCCCATTGTCTATCAAGACTCGTTTTACTTCTGAGTTTCCAATCACAGGAGTTATGACCAACGGGTCGTCATGGGGGAACTTCACCCCTTCCAAGTCTGAATCATCGAAACCAATTACCATCTCAGTTTTTGCACGCTTTGGGGCTTCTCCCACAATGTGCATTACTTCTCTAGCATAAGCCTTTCGAGAATTCTTAGTTGTGCCAGCTGCTGTCGGGCCTCCCCAGATCATGTTGATAACTGCCCTTCGGGGCTGTGGATTGCGGTCATGGTTGTCATCCCTCCTGTTATTATCTTTCATTTCATTGTCCTTTCTGTCATTGTCCCTTCTCTGGTTCCCACGGTCATCACCCTTGGTGAACTGACTTAGTTTTCCTCTCCGTATCAAGAACTCAATCTCATCCTTGAGTTACCTACAATCGTCGGTGTCATGTCCCACATCTTTGTGGAACCTGCAATACTGCTCCTTGTTCCGCTTGGCCGGGTCTCCCCTAAGTGGCTTCGGCCATCGGAAGTCCTTTTCCTTTTCAATGTCCAACAGGATCTGGCTTCTGGGAGCATTAAGCCTGGCATATTCGGAAAACCTTGGACCCGAGTTCTTTTTTGGAGCAGATTCAGAGTCTCTGTAGTTCGGGGATATTTGTCCCTAGCATCGTACTCTTGTTCTTGCTTCCGCTTGTTGTTCCCTCCATTGCCCAATGCGGCTTCCTTTTTCATGCTGTCCTCAGCTTTTATATACTTGTCCGCCCTTCGTTGGCGTTCATCCATGCTTTCAGGGGGTGTTTTGCCAACGACCTCTTAAAAAAGAGATCCGTGGTTCCATGCTGCAAGGCTACCATAGCCACCTTATTTTCCAAATCAGTGATGTTCAGGGTCTCCTTAGTGAAACGCTTGATATAATCTCTTAAGTTCTCATTCTTTCCCTGTATTACATACATAAGGGATGCAGAGCTTTTCTCATGAATTCTTCCGCTAATGAATTGACTGACAAAAGCGGTACTCAACTCCTTGAAAGAGCTAATCGAGTTTGGAGGTAAACGACTATACCAACGTTGCGCCATGCCCGACAGGGTTTGGGGGAACGCCCTACACTTAAGGACGTCGTTACCAGGCTGCAATAACAAGGCGCTTGTAAACGTTCTCACATGAGTTGCGGGATCCCCCGTTCAATCGTAAGCTTTGATCATGGGCATCTTAAACTTTCGGGAGATATGTGCGTTCATCACCTCCTCAGTGAATGGAGGGGTTGGATCATCAAGATCTCCTTGTAGCATAAGGTCTTTGGGGTTAGTCTTGGGGAGTTCCACCCTTGTAGTTCCTCTGGTTAGGGCTTCAGCCCTTCGGTGTCTCCTTGAAGACCTCTCCAAATCTATGAAGGCAATCCCTCCTGAAGTCGGAGGAGGTCGAGTCTGATTAGGGTTCTGTCTCTCTTGCTCCCTTGGTTGGTCGTCCTTCAGCTTCTGAATCTCGGCTTCATAAGCCTTAATTCTCTCTGCAATTGTTAAAGGACCATCACGGTTTGCTGGATTCCTCCCCAGAGGTTCCTTACTAGCACGTCGCCTCCTTGGGGCTTCGTCTCGATCATCGTCTTCAGACGATGAATCTTCAGTATATGGACCAGAGTAATCATAGTATCCTGGTTCAGGAGGGGCCGAGCCTCTAAGATAAGGGGGTTGTTGTTGCCCATGGATCGGCCGAGCATGACCGCTTGGTCCAGGATCCCTTGGTTCCTGGGGGTAGTTAGGCAGCCCATACAGCGGGTTGGTGTTGACAGGGAGCGAAGAAGTGGAGAGGCTGTGAAGCGGCGGGCGGCTACTCGGGAGAGGAGAGACTACCATCTGGAGCGGGTTAGTCTCCTGTCCTAGAGGGACGATTACTGGTTGAGATCCTTCAGCATGGGGATTCGTCCCTTGTGGTTGAGAGGTCTGAGTATGCGGGTTTGTTTCCGTCAATGGGGGTACATACCCTTGCTCCGTACCAACAGGAGGAGCAGTGATTGGTGGAACGACGGTTCCAGAGGTAGCCTCGGTTGAGACCGGTGTTGTTCTTCGAGTGGTAACGATGGTTGATGTCTTCTTCCCACAGACGGCACCAAATGTTATGGGATAAAAACTAGGTTACGATTTATAATTAATGCAAGGGTGGTTGAGCTTCGAGCTTTAATGGCTGCTTCTGCGTTCGAGACTAAACGGTCCTCACAGAATGCCTACGTATCTCTGTATTAGAGAATCAAGCCAAGAAAAAGTAGTTCTGAGAATGAGGGGTCAGGCCCTTTATATAGGCTAAGAAGCCTTAGAATTATGGTAGGATTTGGAGACTTGGTGGACAAGTCTTTGAGGAAGATTCTAGATCTATTCCTTATAGGAATCAGTTTCCATATCGAATTGGATGCCTTGGTGGCTATGTCTGAAAGGGATATTATCCTTATCCAACTCTTATTGCTGAGTCGTTTATTTCCCCCAATATTAATTACGAAATTAATATTAAAATAGGGATTCTGACCTCATCAATGGGCCCCACGTTTGGACCACACTGGGTCTAATTAATGCCATATTAAATGTGTCTTTAGGGCTTATTTTCAGCCCATATCAGTTACCTTGTATGATTGGAGATACTGGAGAGAGTATGAGTTTCGATTTTGGTTTGAGTTGAGAGCGAGTATGAGTAGTATGGAGTCTCGATTTGATTTTGAGCCGACAGAAAAAATTAGGGTTCTTGTATGAAAAGGGGGAGAACGGGAAGAAAATAAAAGTCTGGCCTTTGTTTCTGCCTTGTTTTAGCTGAGCGCACACCAAATAAAATCGATCCCGCCTCTACAAAATAGAAAAATTTGGAACCCGCCCATTGGAATTTTATGGATCTAAGTGAAATTTTATGGCTCTAAGTCTGGCACCAATGTTATAAAATTTGTTTGATTTTTCTAAAATAGCATATCAATCATCTATTTATCATTAAAAAATTTGTTCGACTTGATTTTTAAAAATAGATTTGTCGTTATAATTTATTTTTAAATGATATATTATATTATAAATAAAACTAACATATTAAATATTATTGAATATTATTTGTTTCTTTATATATTTTTTCTTAATATATTTGCAATATAGTAAAAAAGATTGTTACAATAGATTCATCATGTTACAATAGATTCATCCTGTTACAATACCGTTACAATAGATAGGGGTCTATTGTAACGGTATATATCAATTGTAACAGTTTTAATACTTTCGTTACAATATACTTTATCTTTGAATAAATATGTACAAACCTGTTACAATTGATCCCTTTTTTTGACCCCGTTACAATTTCAATGTTACATTAGGTATTGAAATGTAGTAGTGTTATAATCACGAGGAACCAACATTGCATCACTGGAATGGGGTGTATCAACAATATGAACGGATAAAAGTTCTGATAGCAAGATCTAATCGAAATAAGCTTCAAGGGAATCGGGTATCAGAACAACCCGATCTCGATGTATAGATTAGAATTGGATTTTTATTTATTTTAAAAAAAACAATAAGGTTAGGCTGCTGATCAGTCATGCACTAACCCCGGACAAACGCACACAGCAATGACCTTTAATGGATCCATGGCACACATTGGCCTTATTAATTTCTGACCACGAAATTGGGTGTAAATGTATGAACAATACAACAATAAGCATCAACAAGTTCGATGGAAGTAATTGAGGTGATACATTTCAACATTAAAATAATTAAAAACTAATTTCACTTGAACGAGAAGTGAAAAGAAATACTTGCAATATAATTAACAATAACTGAGATTGCAATACAACGGTTATAGACAAGTGCTAAACATCTAATTAAATTTCTCCCAACATATTGAAAAGTTTGAATCAATATAAGTGAGTAAAACAGTTTAAACGTCTATTTTTAAAAACAATTACAAGATGATCAATTGCAAATTAGTTTGAAGAAAACATTTTCAAGAAGGGGTTCACTAGAGAAATTATGTTAAAAAAAAACAAGAATTTCATTAACAGGTATTTGTCGGGATTTAAAACTTGGATTCTTTCTATTTAGAAAATCCCTTAAACACTTTTAAGGAAAATGAAAGTTAGGGCATTCCACTAAGGAGTCCAATAACATTCCATGTATAAAATGATATGCGGAAGAAGTTATACAACAAGAAACTGAATTGCATCACTTGAACAATAAGTGAAGAGCAATAACACTTGCCTCGATTCACGAAGTTCTCGATTCTAGCGTTGATCCTCGACTCAATTTCACGTCAGTCTTTACTCGCTAGCCTTTTATTTGGCCCTACTATCATTTCTACTTCGTAATTCACCACTTCCACGTCAATTCACCCGTTGGCTTTGATACTTGTCCTTCTGTTGTCTTTCCATTTACCCACGCATTGCACTGGGCCAGGTCTCCTATCCGAACCTTTTCAAGGTCAAACGCCATTTTAGTATCCAACTAAACGAAAATCTTATTATTTGCTCTAATCTACACATGCGCGTCCTATAACGCTTGTACATATAACATATATAAACATATACCATCATATTCACAAAATAGCGTTAGTATAACCAACTAAGTCAAATAAACACTTAACATAGCTGACCAATTATTACTTAAATATCGTCTAGGTCACCTCTTCACTACAAATTCATAATATACTTTCACATCATCAAACCAAGTAGATTAAATAGATTTGCAGGGAATTTTTAGAAAATTTTGGCATGAAGTATTTGTTTATCGGACTATGGGCATAGCCCCTCAATATCAATCAAAAACAATTCAACCCTGCTTTAACAAAAATAAAGCTGCCTCAACTTCCAGCAACATAAAAGTAAACAATTAATGAAAAGTACCCGCCCGAACATGCGGCAACTAGCACATAAGAAATTTACATTACACTACTACTTACGCTACACCAATGATCGTATTTCTCACGCATTTAATGATACACGTGCCAATCAACCATTGATGTTCGTAAGCCCTATGGAACAACCCCTAGCTCTAACTATTACTTACGCTATATCAATAATCACACCACTCAAGTATATTAATTATACTCGTGATAGCTAATCATGGATATTAGTAAGCCCGAGGAACTAGTTGAAGAGAATTACACAAGTCTTTAAATATTGACATTTAAGACTTGTGATCTCATTGTAACTCCTCGCAGATAATCACATAATCAAATAAATCTAACAATTAATCTTTGATATAAATCACATTTTAAAACCTTACAAATAGCTTACCACCACATATAATTTACCACCAAGTACTCGACAAGCATAATATCCGACAAATACTATAACTCGACCTATAACATTTAGCACATAGACCTTTACAATTTAGCCAACCCTTCTATTTACACTTGATATGACAACAACGATTTACACTTAGCATTTATCAATTATAATGACTCAACCACATCATTTAATCCATATAAACCAACAACAAGTAATTTACAATTATACATTCCACAATTACTTATAACTCAGCTAATGGCATTTAGCATATAACCATTTATACAAAGTAGCACCGTCAAATACTATGACTCAATTTATACCATCTAACATATAAACATTTTACAATTTGTAAAATCGCATAAACTCTACATATCTTCCGGAATTACAATTCTGATTATTACATGATAATAATAATTAACCACCGAAATCACAAAAGCATATAATCGGATTCCCAATTAAATCCACAATTATAATTAAATATAAACTTTCCGAATTAAATCACGGAAATAAAACAATATTCATCTAATTACGAAATTAACACCATAACGCTCGCACTTTACCAATAATTAAGATTATAACAATTAAACTATATCAAACTTTACAACTAATTAAATTACCACAATTAACACAATCTAATCTAAGATGCAAATTAAATAATTAAATCGGAAAATAAATTTAATAAATAAAATAAAAATTAATACCTTTTCCGATTTCCAATTTCTGCGAGAATCTCTCTCTCTCTCTCTCTCTCTCTCTCTCTCTCTCTCTCTCTCTCTCTCTCTCTCTTTCTCTTCTCCCTTCTTTCTTCTCTTTCTCCCTCTCTTTCTCCCTCTCTTTCCCTCCACCTCGCTGCACCTGCGTGCGCCGCGCCTCCGGCCACCACCACCGCCAGCCGCCGCCGCCGCGCGGTGGGGTTCCCCCTCTCTTGCCGTCCGGTCGCTGCACCCTACCCCTTCCCTTGCACTGCACACACTTTCCCCCCATGCTGCACACACATACACACGCATATATATGTATATATACATCGATAATTACTTCAATTCCTCCCCCAATTTAATCTCCAATCCCTAAATTCTTCTTCCCCCTTTTCTTTTCTCTCTCCCCATTTTCTTTTCTTTCTGCGTGTGGTGTGTTTGTTATATTGGGCTTGGCCCAATACCCTTTATTAACTGCTAACACTTATTCCGGGCCCAAATAAAATGCTATCGGTTCGTCTTATAAAACTAACAACTTTAATAAATCGAAATTAAATAAAAATTCAGAAAATTAAACTTTTAATTTTTAAAATAAAGCATATAAAATTACGAGCACGCACATATTTTCGAAATATTTTTCGGATCAAAAATGAATTAAATATGAATTTTCAAAGTTTTGATCCTTTAAATACAATAAAACTCTAAAATCATTTTAAAATACCGAAACATCCAAATTAATTCACCCAACCATTTTAAAAACTAAATAATATTATAAAGATAATATTACAAAAGATTTCATGATTTTTAATTCCTCCGATAATTTTATAAAATTTACAGAGGATCAAAAATGCATGATTTAAATATATTTAAATCCTCAAAAATAAAAATAAAAATACACCAATCTTCATAGCTTACCCAAATCATCAAATAATCACATAAACAGCATCTCACACACGTACCTTTACAATAATATTCACATAATATAATTTTTAATTTATAATAAATAAATATTATTAAAAATCAAAATTTTCTAGGTCGTTATATCCTTCTCCCCTTAATAGGATTATTTCCTCAAAATCAATCTTAAGGACACGAGTAACAATTCTCGTTAAACATCTTACTTCCACTTCCCAGGTTGCACTTTCAACTCTAGGATTCCATCACAACCTCTCATACTTTTATAAGCTCTTTCCATGAGCCTTCAATTCCCGTAATAACCTTAAGCTTTGGTTTTCGAATCTCTAACGTTCATCACACGTGAACGAATAACTTTCCGCGAAAATCAATATGTCTTTTCCGCATAATGAACTATACTCTGCGTCAAAACTATATTACCGCGCCAATCCCTCGCAATAATACGACCGTGCAATTTGCCTCTATTTATAACGACCTACACTTGGTATAGTTTCCCACGCTTTACTTATAACCACACGATTTCAAATAGAATTTCGAGAAAAGAATCTCAAGAAATCCTCTGATCGCTTCCAATCCACTTTTCAAGTACTATGTTAATCGAGAAGGGAATAATTATAAAGTTTCTTTCTTTCTTTAGTCCTAAAATTTTACCGAGTACCCAATCGGAAACTTAACATCATTTTGTCCATTCTTAGTCGCATTCTCGAAATCGAATACGATAACCAAACACATACGTCCTTAGATGCACATCAAGCATAATTTAATTAACGACCCGATTCTCAATCTTATAAAATAGTCTGGGTTGCTCAATCTTTTGAAACATAGCCTCGAATATTTGTAGCCTTTGGAAGCTATTATACCCGTCACCTTGACTGTAACTTCACTTTATACAAGAACAATTCCTGAGGTCACAACTCCACTTGATACCAATCATGATAGAATTCTTTAACAATTATCAACAAGCTCCCGCTTTAACAACACGCATATACAACTTAATACGCATCATGGCTTATTGATATATCTTAAAACAAAATCTTCCTCAATTAAAACTTTGAGAAAAGGAACATTAAGAAATTCCCCGATCGTTCTTACTCCTCTTTCACGTGCAATGTTACTTGAGAAGGGAATAATCGGAAACTTCTATCCATCCTTCATCTAATTGTTTCACTGAGTACTTATCCTGGAAAATTAACCTCATATCATCTATTCCCAATTGCAATTTGAACGCGAATAACACACTCAACTCTTATCGCATAGCATTTGCGCCAACCACCATTCGGCTTAATACTCAATTTCTACCTTCATACAACATCGGTTTGCTAAAACATTTAAAAGAAAGCCTCAAATATCTTGTTGATTTAAAACAATTTAAAAACCATTTGAACCAACTGAAAATCCTTTTGAAAGATATTTTAGAAAATCATTTTAAGAGAAAACATTTAAAATAATAGGGTTTTAATCAAAAAGCCTTTTGGAACCAAAATATTTTTGAAAATTTAAAAAAAATCAATTTGCAAACCATGACCTTGGCTTCGACCTAATTCCTTATGGTACAACATATTTAAAACTTGCTTACGACTTCATTGCCTTGCATCCTCAGAGTTCCTTCCAAATCATAACTTTGCATACTTGGCGAGTCCTCGAATTTGACTCTTCCTATTACGACTCCAACGTTTAACATTACTATCATTAACCACAGAATCATAACATTCGAAATTCACACTAGAACTCTTATGCGAAATTTTCTCCCTTTTCTTGTAAACTCATACAATCACTCTCGATTGATTTGCATACGCTTCCTGAATCTTCGATCATCTTGTTATGTGATCTACAATCATATTAAATTTCATATTCTTAATAATCATAAAAGCAGTCTTGTCACTCTTTTCAAAATTCGGCTAAAGTTAATGTAATACTATTTTCGGAAAAATTCCCATCTTTCCAAGCTTATAACTCATAGCTTTAATTTATGAATTTATTACTTATTACCACACTTCCCTTCTGGCTACAGCCACAACTTTCCACATTTATTTTAATAAAATCTCTAGGGATTCTACTCCCGAAATCTTATTTTCTGATCATGGGATCTCGTTAATTTCTGCTAATTCTCATTCTATAGGCAGCTACGATGCCCCTTTTCTCTTCGAACTCCACATCTTCCGGATTCCACATTCTATTCTTGACTAAATTTTATACGTCTACTATTTAATCACTCCTGGAAACTTTCTGGTTTCTCTGCCTTCCTCCTTATTGACATTTCATTCCATCTTGGTCAACTTTTCACCATCCTTAATAATCATGACTTTCTACACTGGCTTTCATAAGTTATTTACTTCACGTAATAACCTTACCCCTCATTCAGTCTTATTTCTTCTTGATAATTCTTATAAACCATTTTGTTTCACTTTACTCTGCTCTATCCAAGTCATCCTTCTTGTTTCTAACATCTTATATCCAACAATGGTTCACACATTCAAAATCTTATGAAATTCTCTCTGCTGTCTTTGCCCTTCAATAGATGTCCAAAACAATCTTTCTTCAGCATTGTACATCTCATACCCAACATTTTCATCACCATTTTCTTTTCATCCTTTAGCAATATCTGCAATCATACATTCTTATTTATTGTCATTCTCATTAGCCTCAGACCTTATCCATGCTTTATCAGTTCAATAAATATTCCAATTTGACACTACATCTGTCTTAATCACCGAATTCTTAAACTCGCATCACCACTTCTTCGTCAATGCAGTCGTAGTTTTTAATCATTCAAGACGTTGTCACATCTATCTCGCATCTCTTCATCATTAAAAATTCTTAAAAATATCGAAGTTCTGACAAAGGAAGTCAATAAAATAAATGGGGCATCAAGTACGAATATACACTGGTTTATTTGATAAAACTTTTATAAAGGAATTTAACCGAGAGACCAATATGATCTTTTGAACTATTTTCAGGTTGCATTTGTCACTTGGTTAACCACCATATTACATAAGGACGGCCAGTCCTTAGTACTTCGTGACAAACAAAATCAATGGCGTCCCACTGGACTTCTATCACAAAGATAAAATGTCCCTGAATCCCCTATCTGTATAGGTTCTTCATCTCAGCTGGAATAGAGAAAAAATCAAGTATTCATGAAAATGGAAGGGATTCAAGAGTTCCAAAAATTTTCAAGCAAAGTCGGATCAATTATCCTTTGAAAGATATAGATATTTCTAAAAGAATGGAATTGAATTCGAATAAATCTGACATACCAAACTCATCATCGTTTGATGTATAAAAGACTTTTCAATAGATACTTCAAGGGTTGATCAAGCAAACATTCAAGAAATTCTTAATTATTCATAATCTCACTCTTGTCGACTAAGCACTAATATACTTAGCTGCCAAACCGGCCTGACCATAATGAGTTGAATAAATAAGAAGATCTCAATTCATTCTCGATTTTTGAACCGTCACTGTGCAACGAATGCCTCAGCAACGATACCAACCAGGAATTAACTTAGGACGATAATTCAAAGAAAGAATAAGAAATGTCTTAAGCAATGAATTTGAATGAATCGACGATTAAGGATACACAACTACGCTCAACTTCCAATTCTTGCATATAATCGCTTCCCACTTCGCATTCTTAACCTTCTCATACCATCTCCGAAACGTTCGCATCGAAACTAATATCGTTGAAAATTCTAGATTCTACGTAAAAATTTCGAGATAACGTCCCCCGAACTAATAGCTTCAGCTGCCCACTTAGCTTATGCCGCTTCGGGTTCGCGATTTGGCTAATAGCCCAATCCTTAAATGCCGAAAGACCGATTAACATCGCGATGCTTGCCGAAGTATCCTAACGCGATCCTTACCCTAAACTGTTCTACCCGACTCCTATCTTATACTCGTACCCTAACCCTCCTAATCTATTTCAATGACCATAACCTGTAGCTCTGATACCAACTTGTAGCATCCCAAAAGCAGGGGTACAGATATGGGGCCACTAGCCACTAACAACATTATACAATCTGGATATAAACAACATATAATAATAAAACCCCTTAACCAAGATCATATACAGGTTATGGTATGAAACAAACCATCAATTTACCATTACAATCCAACCTCAGAATAAAAATGTTTTACAATTTTTGTGAATAAACAAAATCACTGTCTAACTATATATCTAACCTTGACAATTCCCAATCCACTATCCAACGAAATCCATAACCCGGACGTCTCCTCTCACTACCGGAAGAGTAATACCAACTGACCACTAGGTCCACTACTCATCTCTATTAACTGGAGAAAATAAACAAGCAAGAGTGAGTCAACAATGCTAAGCAGGTGCAACTAGTGATACAATATCAACAGTTATAAGTTCTGAAAATCAGGAAGAATTATCATATGCTTCGAAAGGTATCAACTAAGTCAAATATCCTTATTATCACGAGGAACCAATATTGCATCACTGGAATGGGGTGTATCAACAATATGAACGGATAAAAGTTCTGATAGCAAGATCTAATCGAAATAAGCTTCAAGGGAATCAGGTATCAAAACAACCCGATCTCAACGTATAGATTAGAATTGGATTTTTATTTATTTTAAAAAAAAAAACAATAAGGTTAGGCTACTGATCAGTCACGCACTAACCCCGGACAAACGCACACAGCAATGTCCTTTAATGGATCCACGGCACACATTGGCCTTATTAATTTCTGACCACGAAATTGGGTGTAAATGTATGAACAATACAACAATAAGCATCAACAAGTTCGATGGAAGTAATTGAGGTGATACATTTCAACATTAAAATAATTAAAAACTAATTTCACTTGAACGAGAAGTGAAAAGAAATACTTGCAATATAATTAACAATAACTGAGATTGCAATACAACGGTTATAGACAAGTGCTAAACATCTAATTAAATTTCTCCCAACATATTGAAAAGTTTGAATCAATATAAGTGAGTAAAACAGTTTAAACGTCTATTTTTAAAAACAATTACAGGATGATCAATTGCAAATTAGTTTGAAGAAAACATTTTCAAGAAGGGGTTCACTAGAGAAATTTTGTTAAAAAAAAACAAGAATTTCATTAACAGGTATTTGTGGGGATTTAAAACTTGGATTCTTTCTATTTAGAAAATCCCTTAAACACTTTTAAGGAAAATGAAAGTTAGGGCATTCCACTAAGGAGTCCAATAACATTCCATGTATAAAATGATATGCGGAAGAAGTTATACAACAAGAAACTGAATTGCATCACTTGAACAATAAGTGAAGAGCAATAACACTTGCCTCGATTCACGAAGTTCTCGATCCTAGCGTTGATCCTCGACTCAATTTCACGTCAGTCTTTACTTGCTAGCCTTTTATTTGGCCCTACTATCATTTCTACTTCGTAATTCACCACTTCCACGTCAATTCACCCGTTGGCTTTGATACTTGTCCTTCTGTTGTCTTTCCATTTACCCACGCATTGCACTGGGCCAGGTCTCCTATCCGAACCTTTTCAAGGTCAAACGCCATTTTAGTATCCAACTAAACGAAAATCTTATTATTTGCTCTAATCTACACATGCGCGTCCTATAACGCTTGCACATATAACATATATAAACATATACCATCATATTCAAAAAATAGCGTTAGTATAACCAACTAAGTCAAATAAACACTTAACATAGCTGACCACTTATTACTTAAATATCGTCTAGGTCACCTCTTCACTACAAATTCATAATATACTTTCACATCATCAAACCAAGTAGATTAAATAGATTTGCAGGGAATTTTTAGAAAATTTCGGCATGAAGTATTCGTTTATCGGACTATGGGCATAGCCCCTCAATATCAATCAAAAACAATTCAACCCTGCTTTAACAAAAATAAAGCTGCCTCAACTTGCAGCAACATAAAAGTAAACAATTAATGAAAAGTACCCGCCCGAACATGCGGCAACTAGCACATAAGAAATTTACATTACACTACTACTTACGCTACACCAATGATCGTATTTCTCACGCATTTAATGATACACGTGACAATCAACCATTGATGTTCGTAAGCCCTATGGAACAACCCCTAGCACTAACTATTACTTACGCTATATCAATAATCACACCACTCAAGTATATTAATTATACTCGTGATAGCTAATCATGGATATTCGTAAGCCCGAGGAACTAGTTGAAGAGAATTACACAAGTCTTTAAATATTGACATTTAAGACTTGTGATCTCATTGCAACTCCTCGCAGATAATCACATAATCAAATAAATCTAACAATTAATCTTTGATATAAATCACATTTTAAAACCTTACAAATAGCTTACCACCACATATAATTTACCACCAAGTACTCGACAAGCATAATATCCGACAAATACTATAACTCGACCTATAACATTTAGCACATAGACCTTTACAATTTAGCCAACCCTTCTATTTACACTTGATATGACAACAACGATTTACACTTAGCATTTATCAATTATAATGACTCAACCACATCATTTAATCCATATAAACCAACAACAAGTAATTTACAATTATACATTCCACAATTACTTATAACTCAGCTTATGGCATTTAGCATATAACCATTTATACAAAGTAGCACCGTCAAATACTATGACTCAATTTATACCATCTAACATATAAACATTTTACAATTTGTAAAATCGCATAAACTCTACATATCTTCCGGAATTACAATTCTGATTATTACATGATAATAATAATTAACCACCGAAATCACAAAAGCATATAATCGGATTCCCAATTAAATCCACAATTATAATTAAATATAAACTTTCCGAATTAAATCACGGAAATAAAACAATATTCATAATTTACAATATTCATCTAATTACGAAATTAACACCATAACGCTCGCACTTTACCAATAATTAAGATTATAACAATTAAACTATATCAAAATTTACAACTAATTAAATTACCACAATTAACACAATTTAATCTAAGATGCAAATTAAATAATTAAATCGGAAAATAAATTTAATAAATAAAATAAAAATTAATACCTTTTCCGATTTCCAATTTCTGCGAGAATCTCTCTCTCTCCCCCCCTCCTCTCCCTCTCTCTCTCTCTCTCTCTCTCTCTCTCTCTCTCTCTCTCTCTCTCTCTCTCTCTCTCTCTCTCTCTCTCTCTCTCTCTCTCTCTCTCTCTCTCTCTCTCTCTCTCTCTCTTCTCCCTTCTTTCTTCTCTTTCTCCCTCTCTTTCTCCCTCTCTTTCCCTCCACCTCGCTGCACCTACGTGCGCCGCGCCTCCGGCCACCACCGCCAGCCGCCGCCGCCGCGCGGTGGGGTTCCCCCTCCCTTGCCGTCCGGTCGCTGCACCCTACCCCTTCCCTTGCACTGCACACACTTTCCCCCCATGCTGCACACACATACACACGCATATATATGTATATATACATCGATAATTACTTCAATTCCTCCCCCAATTTAATCTCCAATCCCTAAATTCTTCTTCCCCCTTTTCTTTTCTCTCTCCCCATTTTCTTTTCTTTCTACGTGTGGTGTGTTTGTTATATTGGGCTTGGCCCAATACCCTTTATTAACTGCTAACACTTATTCCGGGCCCAAATAAAATGCTATCGGTTCGTCTTATAAAACTAACAACTTTAATAAATCGAAATTAAATAAAAATTCAGAAAATTAAACTTTAATTTTTAAAATAAAGCATATAAAATTACGAGCACGCACATATTTTCGAAATATTTTTCGGATCAAAAATGAATTAAATATGAATTTTCAAAGTTTTGATCCTTTAAATACAATAAAACTCTAAAATCATTTTAAAATACCGAAACATCCAAATTAATTCACCCAACCATTTTAAAAACTAAATAATATTATAAAGATAATATTACAAAAGATTTCATGATTTTAAATTCCTCCGATAATTTTATAAAATTTACAGAGGATCAAAAATGAATGATTTAAATATATTTAAATCCTCAAAAATAAAAATAAAAATACACCAATCTTCATAGCTTACCCAAATCATCAAATAATCACATAAACAGCATCTCACACACATTTCACCTTTACAATAATATTCACATAATATAATTTTTAATTTATAATAAATAAATATTATTAAAAATCAAAATTTTCTAGGTCGTTATATCCTTCCCCCCTTAATAGGATTATTTCCTCAAAATCAATCTTAAGGACACGAGTAACAATTTTCGTTAAACATCTTACTTCCACTTCCCAGGTTGCACTTTCAACTCTAGGATTCCATCACAACCTCTCATACTTTTATAAGCTCTTTCCATGAGCCTTCAATTCCCGTAATAACCTAAAGCTTTGGTTTTCGAATCTCTAACGTTCATCACACGTGAACGTATAACTTTCCGCGAAAATCAATATGTCTTTTCCGCATAATGAACTATACTCTGCGTCAAAACTATATTACCGCGCCAATCCCTCGCAATAATACGACCGTACAATTTGCCTCTATTTATAACGACCTACACTTGGTATAGTTTCCCACGCTTTACTTATAACCACACGATTTCAAATAGAATTTCGAGAAAAGAATCTCAAGAAATCCTCTGATCGCTTCCAATCCACTTTTCAAGTACTATGTTAATCGAGAAGGGAATAATTATAAAGTTTCTTTCTTTCTTTAGTCCTAAAATTTTACCGAGTACCCAATCGGAAACTTAACATCATTTTGTCCATTCTTAGTCGCATTCTCGAAATCGAATACGATAACCAAACACATACGTCCTTAGATGCACATCAAGCATAATTTAATTAACGACCCGATTCTCAATCTTATAAAATAGTCTGGGTTGCTCAATCTTTTGAAACATAGCCTCGAATATTTGTAGCCTTTGGAAGCTATTATACCCGTCACCTTGACTGTAACTTCACTTTATACAAGAACAATTCCTGAGGTCACAACTCCACTTGATACCAATCATGATAGAATTCTTTAACAATTCTCAACAAGCTCCCGCTTTAACAACACGCATATACAACTTAATACGCATCATGGCTTATTGATATATCTTAAAACAAAATCTTCCTCAATTAAAACTTTGAGAAAAGGAACATTAAGAAATTCCCCGATCGTTCTTACTCCTCTTTCACGTGCAATGTTACTTGAGAAGGGAATAATCGGAAACTTCTATCCATCCTTCATCTAATTGTTTCACTGAGTACTTATCCTGGAAAATTAACCTCATATCATCTATTCCCAATTGCAATTTGAACGCGAACAACACACTCAACTCTTATCGCATAGCATTTGCGCCAACCACCATTCGGCTTAATACTCAATTTCTACCTTCATACAACATCGGTTTGCTAAAACATTTAAAAGAAAGCCTCAAATATCTTGTTGATTTAAAACAATTTAAAAACCATTTGAACCAACTGAAAATCCTTTTGAAAGATATTTTAGAAAATCATTTTAAGAGAAAACATTTAAAATAATAGGGTTTTAATCAAAAAGCCTTTTGGAACCAAAATATTTTTGAAAATTTAAAAAAAATCAATTAGCAAACCATGACCTTGGCTTCGACCTAATTCCTTATGGTACAACATATTTAAAACTTGCTTACGACTTCATTGCCTTGCATCCTCAGAGTTCCTTCCAAATCATAACTTTGCATACTTGGCGAGTCCTCGAATTTGACTCTTCCTATTACGACTCCAACGTTTAACATTACTATCATTAACCACAGAATCATAACATTCGAAATTCACACTAGATCTCTTATGCGAAATTTTCTCCCTTTTCTTGTAAACTCATACAATCACTCCCGATTGATTTGCATACGCTTCCTGAATCTTCGATCATCTTGTTATGTGATCTACAATCATATTAAATTTCATATTCTTAATAATCATAAAAGCAGTCTTGTCACTCTTTTCAAAATTCGGCTAAAGTTAATGTAATACTATTTTCGGAAAAATTCCCATCTTTCCAAGCTTATAACTCATAGCTTTAATTTCTGAATTTATTACTTATTACCACACTTCCCTTCTGGCTACAGCCACAACTTTCCACATTTATTTTAATAAAATCTCTAGGGATTCTACTCCCGAAATCTTATTTTCTGATCATGGGATCTCGTTAATTTCTGCTAATTCTCATTCTATAGGCAACTACGATGCCCCTTTTCTCTTCGAACTCCACATCTTCCGGATTCCACATTCTATTCTTGACTAAATTTTATACGTCTACTATTTAATCACTCCTGGAAACTTTCTGGTTTCTCTGCCTTCCTCCTTATTGACATTTCATTCCATCTTGGTCAACTTTTCACCATCCTTAATAATCATGACTTTCTACACTGGCTTTCATAAGTTATTTACTTCACGTAATAACCTTACCCCTCATTCAGTCATATTTCTTCTTGATAATTCTTATAAACCATTTTGTTTCACTTTACTCTGCTCTATCCAAGTCATCCTTCTTGTTTCTAACATCTTATATCCAACAATGGTTCACACATTCAAAATCTTATGAAATTCTCTCTGCTGTCTTTGCCCTTCAATAGATGTCCAAAACAATCTTTCTTCAGCATTGTACATCTCATACCCAACATTTTCATCACCATTTTCTTTTCATCCTTTAGCAATATCTGCAATCATACATTCTTATTTATTGTCATTCTCATTAGCCTCAGACCTTATCCATGCTTTATCAGTTCAATAAATATTCCAATTTGACACTACATCTGTCTTAATCACTGAATTCTTAAACTCGCATCACCACTTCTTCGTCAATGCAGTCGTAGTTTTTAATCATTCAAGACGTCGTCACATCTATCTCGCATCTCTTCATCATTAAAAATTCTTAAAAATATCGAAGTTCTGACAAAGGAAGTCAATAAAATAAATGGGGCATCAAGTACGAATATACACTGGTTTATTTGATAAAACTTTTATAAAGGAATTTAACCGAGAGACCAATATGATCTTTTGAACTATTTTCAGGTTGCATTTGTCACTTGGTTAACCACCATAGTACATAAGGACGGCTAGTCCTTAGTACTTCGTGACAAACAAAATCAATGGCGTCCCACTGGACTTCTATCACAAAGATAAAATGTCCCTGAATCCCCTATCTGTATAGGTTCTTCATCTCAGCTGGAATAGAGAAAAAATCAAGTATTCATGAAAATGGAAGGGATTCAAGAGTTCCAAAAATTTTCAAGCAAAGTCGGATCAATTATCCTTTGAAAGATATAGATATTTCTAAAATAATGGAATTGAATTCGAATAAATCTGACATACCAAACTCATCATCGTTTGATGTATAAAAGACTTTTCAATAGATACTTCAAGGGTTGATCAAGCAAACATTCAAGAAATTCTTAATTATTCATAATCTCACTCTTGTCGACTAAGCACTAATATACTTAGCTGCCAAACCGGCCTGACCATAATGAGTTGAATAAATAAGAAGATCTCAATTCATTCTCGATTTTTGAACCGTCACTGTGCAACGAATGCCTCAGCAACGATACCAACCAGGAATTAACTTAGGACGATAATTCAAAGAAAGAATAAGAAATGTCTTAAGCAATGAATTTGAATGAATCGACGATTAAGGATACACAACTACGCTCAACTTCCAATTCTTGCATATAATCGCTTCCCACTTCGCATTTTTAACCTTCTCATACCATCTCCGAAACGTTCTCATCGAAACTAATATCGTTGAAAATTCTAGATTCTACGTAAAAATTTCAAGATAACGTCCCCCGAACTAATAGCTTCAGCTGCCCACTTAGCTTATGCCGCTTCGGGTTCGCAATTTGGCTAATAGCCCAATCCTTAAATACCGAAAGACCGATTAACATCGCGATGCTTGCCGAAGTATCCTAACGCGATCCTTACCCTAAACTGTTCTACCCGACTCCTATCTTATACTCGTACCCCATCCCTCCTAATCTATTTCAATGACCATAACCTGTAGCTCTGATACCAACTTGTAGCATCCCAAAATCAGGGGTACAGATATGGGGCCACTAGCCACTAACAACATTATACTATCCTGGATATAAACAACATATAATAATAAAACCCCTTAACCAAGATCATATACAGGTTATGGTATGAGACAAACCATCAATTTACCATTACAATCCAACCTCAGAATAAAAATGTTTTACAATTTTTGTGAATAAACAAAATCACTGTCTAACTATATATCCAACCTTGACAATTCCCAATCCACTATCCAACGAAATCCATAACCCGGACGTCTCCTCTCACTACCGGAAGAGTAATACCAACTGACCACTAGGTCCACTACTCATCTCTATTAACTGGAGAAAATAAACAAGCAAGAGTGAGCCAACAATGCTAAGCAGGTGCAACTAGTGATACAATATCAACAGTTATAAGTTCTGAAAATCATGAAGAATTATCATATGCTTCGAAAGGTATCAACTAAGTCAAATATCCTTATTATCACGAGGAACCAATATTGCATCACTGGAATGGGGTGTATCAACAATATGAACGAATAAAAGTTCTGATAGCAAGATCTAATCGAAATAAGCTTCAAGGGAATCAGGTATCAAAACAACCCGATCTCAACGTATAGATTAGAATTGGATTTTTATTTATTTTTAAAAAAAACAATAAGGTTAGGCTACTGATCAGTCACGCACTAACCCCGGACAAACGCACACAGCAATGTCCTTTAATGGATCCACGACACACATTGGCCTTATTAATTTCTGACCACGAATCTGGTCCGACCCCTTACGGTCCTCATTTTGAAAAAAAAATCCAATTCTATATCATACTCACTAGGTGTCGGAACAATCGACCACCTTACCACATCAACTAACTGGAAAACTCACGTTCCAGAATAACAATTCATAATTAAGAATCAATGATGATGTATTATCATCAACTGGTATCAACTAGATCAACCCAACAACAAGGGTAAATAAAGAATGGTAATATTAATAGATGTCGACAAGTTCGACACGATAAATGGGGTAATGAATGAAGATCAACAATCTCAAAAGGTATCAACAAGTTCGATACTAATAATTGGGTGTAAATGTATGAACAATACAACAATAAGCATCAACAAGTTCGATGGAAGTAATTGAGGTGATACATTTCAACATTAAAATAATTAAAAACTAATTTCACTTGAACGAGAAGTGAAAAGAAATACTTGCAATATAATTAACAATAACTGAGATTGCAATACAACGGTTATAGACAAGTGCTAAACATCTAATTAAATTTCTCCCAACATACACTACTGGAAATAAGTCAATAGACATCAGTTCTGGGCTGATGTAAAAAGCTTCAAAAACCGATGTCTAGGTGGGTGTTGTTAAAAGTCCATGTGTTTTACATCGGTTCTGGACCGATGTTAAAAATGACGTATTACATCAATTCGTAGCTGATGTAAAATAGTGGTCAACAACATCAGTTTATAGAAAAGAACCGATGTCTAAACTCATGTACTACATCGGTTTTAGGTAGAAAACCGATGTTGTAATTGGTATATTACATCGGTTTTAAATAAGAAACTGATGTTGTAAAGTATATACCACATCGGTTCTAAACTGGTGTCAAACAGCTCCACAAATTTGCCAAATAAGACATCAGTTTTTAGGTGATGTGTTAAAGGCTCAAATTGATGTCTGTTTTTTGCAAGAACATCAGTTTTGCTTTCAAAAGTGATGTTTGTGCCCAAAAATTTACCAAAATCAACATTGCATTCAAATACATTTATATACCATCAAAGTTAGCAATACAAAACATTCACCCAAAAGCATAATTCATTAACAATCAACTACTACACCAAACTCCATATCCACAACTACAAATATATTCTTAAGTTCACAATAACAAACAAACTCCTCAACTACTAATAATTTGAAACTTTAACAATACTATATAAACTTCACACAACATTGGTCTTTCCCCTATTTTCCACTGGATGCCCTCTGCTAGATGCTCCTTGTTTGGCTTCAGCATTACAAAATTTGGATCAGCCCTATGGTAACTGCATATGCAGTGATGCTCTTCTTGCAATCGGCATATCCGAAATAATTGGTTGCCATTGTTGCCTGATACCGTTGTGCGACTGAACAGAACCCGAGGCAGAGGACATTGAGTAATTGCCTTGATTTTCGACAAATTTGCTTGTGCTGCTGGAGGGTATAACAAAGCCTATGGAGGTGTTAACTGGGCTCACAGACTTGCTTGCCAATTGCATCACTTGTTGAGCTTTCACAGCTGAAATGTCATCGATTACCAGAACTTGTCCCGCGTAGAAAATAGTCATCTGGCCATTTTTAGGCTCGGATTCAGCTTGTTCACTAGGAAAATCAAAACCAAAATTCTTTTAGTAATTATCAACATAGTGGAGAAAGAAAGGAGAAATGATATATAGTATTAGCAAAGAAGGAGAAAAGAAAGATTACAAACCTGGAGGTGGTGATACTAATGGCATCATCCTGCATGCTAGCAAAGGTAAATGTGCTGCGGTGATAAGATTAAGCAATTATAATTGATTAAACATTGTCGTATAATTAATTAAATAAAAACAAGTAATATGTCTATAGGTACAAGGAATTAAAAATATAATAGGTACAAGGAATTATATTTTAAAACCCGAATGAGAAGCTTAAACTTCTTGTACCACCGAGTTGAGGGTTTGCCCCTTGTCCAGCATTTTTTACCAGTAGATTAAGAGGTAACCTATCCAGCATTGATTACAAGGTGAGATCAAACATTATGGAATTATGTGCTGCACATGCATCAAAAATGCTTAAACAAAAATTTACCAGGATAAAATCATCACAGTATAGTAGGTAATACATATACGAGACCACTGTATAGTGCATATACATGTGTTTTTTGAGCAGAAAATTTAGCCTGCAAACTACAAACGGATAAATTGTATTACTAAGACTTGTGATTTATAGTACTGGTAATGAGAATGCAGTGTTGTGACCGACTGATTTTTTGTAGCTGATCTGAACATGGCCCGTATATCTACATAGTGTGTGTTTTCTTACATATATCTTAGCTGTATTTTCATAGTAACCAGAAGAACCGGAGGCAAAGTTAGATCCAAGTAAGAGGTTCTTCCCTCTGGCTTGCTTGCTCAAATACGCAGGTGGGTACGTAGTGAAGCCCAGATTTTCAGATGATCAGAAAAATTTAACTACTCCGCATTAGATATTCATGACAAGAAGATAGAATATATATATGAATGTGTGTGAAACGTACCGATGAAATCAGTAGCAAGCTTTCCATTACAAAACCTCCCAGTCGGCATGTGACTGATAAAATCTCTTCAATAAGGTGGAAAGTTTGATTGTATAATGGTGTAAATTTCATTGTTGTTCCCTACATCAACAACAGAGTGACCAAATTTGAATAATGCAGGAACAAGTTCTTGACCAATGCTCACATGCAGGTCTTCGATAACACCAAGTAGGCAAATTAAACAGCTAATTTGCTTCACCTAATTTTATTGGAATTTCACGCATCTATTGGTATAGCTAATGTTTAATGCATCTTTCGTTTTAATTCTACTCTATCCCTCACATCTACCACCGCAGCTACCTAAAAACAAGTGTCTACGACAATGTTACTGCATGTTCATAATTCAAATAAAAGATGGCTGTAAAACAGGAAAAAAGAATGAAAAAAGACGCAATCATCTTGTTACCAAAAATGGTTTCTCTCTAATCAAAACTCTCTACGTCTAGCACATTTAAATAAAAGATTACATTGATAAATTTTTTCATGACAACCATGTATGCATGCAAGATTCTATTTAGGCAAAACATATAATTTGGCTTGGATCAGAAAATCTGTTCAGCCCTTCGAATTATATTTAAGTTTAAAGCCCCCAAATTATACTCTATTATCCTTTTTGGTCTTGGCTAACAGAAACCACCAATTGTGGACCATTCTCCCTGAAATGAGAGTGGTATTCGTATCAACTTAGATACAACGCCACTTCTCACATTAGAAATAAACTCCAGACTTTAAATGTCCAAATTCAAAGTATTATCCATGTAGAAGGAAGCAACAAATTGGCTGATTTGAAATATTCACCGGATGACCTAAAATCTCATCTCATGATTAGGTGTAACAAAATAACTTTATGAACAAAAATATCTGGTGATGATTTTGACTTTTGACATAGAAGGTATTCTGTTAGCATAATCTGTCACAATGTTGCAGTGAGTTTAGAATAAGGTGTTGCTATAAAGACTATCAGGATCACTGGAAGAGGATTTTGTCAGGTTGAGATTCAGTTCCTGAAAGGGTATTAAATAACTTGATTTTGCTCATGTGCTGGTATAAACCATACACTTCAGGTTATTGACAACAAGAGCTCGTGCGGGGAAGTTAAATGACTCTCTTTTCACGGGAAGAGGTGTGCAATTACTGTTCCTGTTAGTTAGGGCCAAAAGAAATAAAAAATATAAGTTAAGGGGCTCCATAATTCAATTCAAGTTGGAGGGCTAAATAGGTTTTTTGATCCAAGTTAAAGGGCCAAATTATGCAGTCTACTCATCCAGGTTTAGAAATAAAGTTGTAATAATATGAACTACATCTGAATATCTTACTGCAATCCAATTTCCTGACAATAGATAATTTGTACGACAAAAATTGAATTCATTGATGACAGGCCTGTAAACTACAGTGCAGACTTCCAGCCTCCTGACATATATAAAGTCTGTACTTCAGTTTGCAAACATATATGTATATGACTAATTGCAACATATTATCTTCCTGCACACTCCTAGAATTACTTAAGTGAAACAAGTGAAAACAAATACAGATAGGATTAAAACAAAATCCACCTAAACATGTTATAAAGTAGTTACTAACTAATAGTTAAAACAAAGTCCGCCTAATTTAGATTTCTTCTCTTCTAATAGTTACTAACTAGCTATAAAGTAGGATGAAAGCAATCTCTGCCTAAACATGTTTTATTGTGTGTGACATTTTAGACAGCATGCATGGTCACCTTTGCTGCTTGTATTCTTTTGTGCTCATAATTAACATGTCAGTGCAATTGTAGATTGGCGAGGGTGAAAAACTAGTGAGGGCACTTTTTGGGGTTGCCAGTTGTCGTCAGCCAGCTGTAATATTTGTGGATGAAATAGATTCACTTCTCTCGCAGTTAAGTTTTTATTAGCATGGACAAGGGATACAAAAAAGGGCAAATAATTGATGAAATGGGACCGAGAACACACCGGTCCTTCAGCATCCTCCGAGTATGCGAGCTTTCTCTGCGCCACGTAAGGTGGGCCACCGCCCATTCTTTTCGTGCGACATATGCAGTGGGTTGAAGGATGCGTGTGGATATGTTAATGCTCAAAGTACACATAACATATGAATATTTTCACTTTATTAGCATCAGTTGGCCATTAGATTATTAGCCTTATTTTTTATCCCTAAGGTCATTATTTCTTAGCAGTAATAAATCTACTAATAGACTCACTATGACTTTAGCGCAAGTCAGAAAGTGAACACGAATCAAGTAGGCGTCTGAAGACACAATTCCTCATTGAAATGGAAGGCTTTGACAGTAGGAGTGATCAAGTATTACTTATAGGTGATCTTGGACTTCTATTCTACTTTGGCATTTAAGAATATTTCATAACTTGCTGGCACTTATTTGGTTTTGGTCTTTTTCTTTGAGATTATCTTAATCATATAGTATGAATCAAAAAACAAATGACTCTCACAGAACTTCAATTAAACAGAATCACTTTGAAGAAAATTATAATATATTTTTAGAAGGCAATGTGAATTCTGAATCTGCGGTATGGGAAAATATATGTTAATATCAGTCTACATACATCCAAATAATTCAAATATCAGTTAAATACTTAAGTTTTTATAAATTAAACAGGAGCAACAAATAGACCCCAAGAACTAGACGAAGCAGCTAGGAGGAGACTTGCTAAACGACTTTACATTCCCCTGCCTTCATCAAGTGCACATATTAGTGTCACTTACATCCTCTTGGAAATTGCTATAAATGAATATGTAACACTAACTACATCTATTTTTGGAGACTTAGAACCAAGAGCCTGGATTATAAGGAACCTCTTACAGAAGGATGGATTATTTAAGCTCTCAGAAGAAGACACAAACACCATATGTAAACTAACAGAAGGTGTCCTTTCCACACTAATCCTTACATTACTTAATGACATGTGACTTTGTTTTAATCCTATCTATATGTGTTTTAAAAGACTTCTCACATTGGTATTTATATTCTCAGAACACTATTGAGTCTTCACAAACTATTAATAAGACTCCTAACTTCTGGCATTTCCTATTGTTTTCTGTCAAGTATCTAATTTGAGATATGTGCTTAACAGACTATCGCTATAGCCTACAAGCTAAACGCAGATGGTAGTTGATCTATCTATGTGCGTGCTCGACATGGAAATCACCTAACTGATGATAGAAAAATTGTAATGCATGTCTTCTAGTGCAGCTACTAATTATTTTGGATATATTCCCACATAAGGCTAGAAGTTGAGATCAGGCAAAGAGGCATGTTGAAGCAGCAAAATCATACATGACAAAAACAGAGTACAAAATACTTTTTAATGTATTAAAATATAATGTTAAAAATTAAGGAATTAAGAAATCTACAAAAATAACTCACCAAGTACGTGAGAATAGCATTCAATATGGCTTCTTCATCATCTTCACCTACACGTATATTTTAGAAGAAACTGAACTGAGTACTAATTTCACAATAAAACGACCACTTCGATCCAATCAAAATAAACAAGAACAACTTTAATAGTCACTCATCTTGCTGCCTGAAGTACTTGACTGAACAACAAAAACAATGTATATATTTACCACAAGAAGAAAAACAAGCAAGAATTTAAACCAATACAACACATATAATGTCATTATACAAGGAAATAACAGTATAACTAACAAGAAATAAGAAAACAAACATTAATAAAATCATTTTCCCAATTGTTCCTTCATTTCGACTTATAAATCAGGTCAATAACATAAACAGTATTATAGCCTCAACTAATTCATCGCAAATCAGTAACTAGGTATAATTTACATATAAAGGATTTCAGACATACACACACAAAGTGATACAACAGACCTAATAAAATCAAGTGATTTTAGAGCTTTATCATCAAAATTGAAAAGAAAAACAGAGCATAAATTGACCTCACAAGTCTGTGGAGTGGAGACTAGAATAGGAACCAAAATTGAGGAAACTAAACTAAATGTCTCAACCTCATCATCGCTCCAATCAATATCCTCACTCTCTCCACTCGACATCTGCTTCCACAAATTCAAAATTAACAAAAGATACATACACGTAGATATTTATATATAGAGGGAGAGGGAGAGGGAGAGGGAGAGGGAGAGGGAGAGGGAGAGGGAGAGGGAGAGGGAGAGGGAGAGGGAGAGAGAGAGAGAGAGAGAGAGAGAGAGAGAGAGAGAGAGAGAGAGAGTACAGAGACAACTCAACATGAAATCAAACTTTGATTTTTCAAACAAAAATCGAAATCGAAAAATACTTACTAATCGAAATCGAAAATACTTACTTACTAATTAAGATTCGACCTAATTAATTGCCTCCAAGAGCACCAATTAACAGAAATCGAAAGGTAGGGTTCGACCTAATTGGGATTCGAAATGGGGTTTTGAAATCTAGGGTTTTAATTTGGGGGTCTGTAATCTAGGGTTCTTCAAATTTGGTGGTTTGTGAGTGAAATTAGTGATAGTGAGTTTGAGTTTGAGTGATATTTGAGTGAGGTTTGAGTGTGAGGAGCGGGAGTGTGGTTTCAGTACGAGGAGGGAAATGAAATGTCTGAAGAGGGGGAAATGTTTCTAAGGGAAAGCGGGTTGAAAATTTACATTATTAGAGGGAAAAAAGGATTCGCGTGTTTTTTTATTTTTTTAAAAAGTAGTTAAGACATCGGTTTAAAGTGTAACTGATGTCTAAAACATACTTTAACATCAGTTATAGTAAAACCGATGTAAAATATACCTTTAACATCGGTAAAAAATGCAACCGATGTTAAAGGGGCGATGTCTATTAACTGTTTTCTTGTAGTGATATTGAAAAGTTTGAATCAATATAAGCGAGTAAAACAGTTTAAACGTCTATTTATAAAAAGAATTACAGGATGATCAATTGCAAATTAGTTTGAAGAAAACATTTTCAAGAAGGGGTTCACTGGAGAAATTATGTTAAAAAAAAAAAGAATTTCATTAACAGGTATTTGTGGGGATTTAAAACTTGGATTCTTTCTATTTAGAAAATCCCTTAAACACTTTTAAGGGAAATGAAAGTTAGGGCATTCCACTAAGGAGCCCAATAACATTCCATGTATAAAATGATATGCGGAAGAAGTTATTTGTAAGATTCTTTGAAAATCTGGTATTTGAACTATGGGTAGGGAAAATAAACATTTTCATGCTAATTTTAGAAGTATATCATCTTCCAAGTACACTTGACCGAATACTTTTATACAACAAGAAACTGAATTGCATCACTTGAACAATAAGTGAAGAGCAATAACACTTGCCTCGATTCACGAAGTTCTCGATCCTAGCATTGATCCTCGACTCAATTTCACGTCATTCTTTACTTGCTAGCCTTTTATTTGGCCCTACTTTCATTTCTACTTCGTAATTCACCACTTCCACGTCAATTCACCCGTTGGCTTTGATACTTGTCCTTCTGTTGTCTTTCCATTTACCCACGCACTGCACTGGGCCAGGTCTCCTATCCGAACCTTTTCAAGGTCAAACGCCATTTTAGTATCCAACTAAACGAAAGTCTTATTATTTGCTCTAATCTACCCATGCGCGTCCTATAACACTTACACATATAACATATATAAACATATACCATCATATTCACAAAATTTCGTTAGTATAACCAAATAAGACAAATAAACATTTAACATAGCTGACCACTTATTACTTAGATATCGTCTAGGTCACCTCTTCATAACAAATTCATAATATACTTTCACATCATCAAACCAAGTAGATCAAATAGATTTGCAGGGAATTTTTAGAAAATTTCGGCATGAAGTATTCGTTTATCGGACTATGGGCATAGCCCCTCAATATCAATCAAAAACAATTCAACCCTGATTTAACAAAAATAATGCTGCCTCAACTTGCAGCAACATAAAAGTAAACAATTAATGAAAAGTACCCGCCCGAACATGCGTCAACTAGCACATAAGAAATTTACATTACACTACTACTTACGCTACACCAGTGATCGTATTTCTCACGCATTTAATGATACACGTGACAATCAACCATTGATGTTCGTAAGCCCTAGGGAACAACCCCTAACACTAACTATTACTTATGCTATATCAATGATCACACCACTCAAGTATATTAATTATACTCGTGATAGCTTATCATGGATATTCGTAAGCCCAAGGAACTAGTTGAAGAGAATTACACAAGTCTTTAATATTGACATTTAAGACTTGCAATCTCATTGCAACTCCTCGCAGATAATCATATAATCAAATAAATCTAACAATTTATCTTTGATATAAATCGCATTTTAAAACCATACAAATAGCTTACCACCACATATAATTTACCACCAAGTACTTGACAAGCATAATATCCGACGAATACTATAACTCGACCTATAACATTTAGCACATAGACCTTTACAATTTAGCCAACCCTTCTATTTACACTTGATATAACAACAACGATTTACACTTAGCATTTATCAATTATAATGACTCAACCACATCATTTAATCCATATAAACCAACAATAAGTAATTTACAATTATACATTCCAAAATTACTTAGCTTATGGCATTTAGCATATAACCATTTATACAAAGTAGCACCGTCAAATACTATGACTCAATTTATACCATCTAACATATAAACATTTTACAATTTGTAAAATCGTATAAACTCTACATATCTTCCGGAATTACAATTATAATTATTACACGATAATAATTAACCACCGAAATCACAAAGGCATATAATCGGATTCCCAATTAAATCCACAATTATAATTAAATATAAACTTTCCGAATTAAATCACGAAAATAAAACAATATTCATAATTTACAATATTCATCTAATTACGAAATTAACACCATAACGCTCGCACTTTACCACTAATTAAGATTATAACAATTAAACTATATCAAAATTTACAACTAATTAAATTACCACAATTAACACAATTTAATCTAAGATGCAAATTAAATAATTAAATCGGAAAATAAATTTAATAAATAAAATAAAAATTAATACCTTTTCCGATTTCCAATTTCTGCAAGAATCTCTCTCTCTCCCTCTCTCTTTCTCTGTCTCTCTCTCTCTCTCTCTCTCTCTCTCTCTCTTTTTCTTTCTCTTCTCCCTTCTTTCTTCTCTCTCTCTCTCTCTATCTCTCTCTCTCTCTCTCTCTCTCTCCCTCTCTTTATCTCCACCTCGCGCCGGCCGCCGCCGCCGCGCGGTGGGGTTCCCCATCCCTTGCCGTCTGGTCGCTGCACCCTACCCCTTCCCTTGCACTGCACACACTTTCCCCCCATGCTGCACACACATACACACGCATATATATGTATATATACATTGATAATTACTTCAATTTCTCCCCCAATTTAATCTCCAGTCCCTAATTTCTTCTTCCCCTTTTCTTTTCTCTCTCCCCGTGTTCTTTTCTTTCTGCGTGTGGTGTGTTTGTTATATTGGGCTTGGCCCAATACCCTTTATTAACTGCTAACACTTATTCCGGGCCCAAATAAAATGCTATCGGTTCGTCTTTTAAAACTAACAATTTTAATAAATTGAAATTAAATAAAAATTCAGAAAAATAAACTTTTCATTTTTAAAATAAGGCATATAAAATTACGAGCACGCTCATATTTTTGAAATATTTTTCGGATCAAAAATGAATTAAATATGAATTTTCAAAGTTTTGATCCTTTAAATACAATAAAACTCTAAAATCATTTTAAAATACCGAAACATCCAAATTAATTCACCCAACCATTTTAAAAACTAAATAATATTACAAAAATAATATTACAAAAGATTTCATGATTTTTAATTCCTCCGATAATTTTATAAAATTTACAGAGGATCAAAAATGCATGATTTAAATATATTTAAATCCTCAAAAATAAAAATAAAAATACACCAATCTTCACAGCTTACCCAAATCATCAAATAATCACATAAACAGCATCTCACACACATTTCACCTTTACAACAATATTCACATAATATAATTTTTAGTTTATAATAAATAAATATTTTCTAGGTCGTTATACTAAAAATTAAAATGAATAATGTATTTATTATCTATACTATACTATTTTATGGTTGGTTGGGAGTTTGGTCTTGGTACACTCAATACAAATCAATCATTAGATTTTAAGATAAATAAATATTAATAATTAGTAGTTGCAATATATAGATAAATATAGTAAATTACATCTTTTTATTAAATTCAAATGCATGTTTTTTAAAAAATGGTTGATGAACACGTAATAATCTAAACATTTAAATAATGCATGTCGTTGCATTTTGACCAATGTACTTCGACATATTTCGAATTTAAAATGGAACATAATGTTTAAAAAGTACACAAAATTTCATCATTTTCATACATAATATTACCCGTATCTAACCTGCATTGTCATTTGTAGAGTTTTATAAGTTTGTTTGTGGGATGGCTGAGATGGTCAATCCCAATAAGGTTGTTTGCATTTATAGAGTTTTAAAACAATGAATTTTGAATTTGACCCAAGTTGTTGCAATTATGATTAACCGCTCAATTATCACATTTTACTCTTTTAGAAAAAATTGAATTAATATCACAGTTAGTAATAACTTTGTCAGTTTTAATAATGAAAGAGGACACTTTTTTTTTTTGCTAAGTGAAAGAGGACACTTTTAAATACACATTGATAAGAATAAGCATTGATAATTAGTCAACTTATATTTGGTATATCTAAAATATTAAACATATTTATCAATTACAATCAAGAATGTTATAACTTCTTTTTGTGAATTTTTTTTAATAGAAACTGACCCAATGCGTTGTACGGGTTATTATCATTCAATTAATCAACTAAATTAGTAGCAGTTAATAACGTCTTACACATAAATCATACAAATGGATAATCAATTAAGTTCACACAAATGTTATAACTTCTTTTTGTGAATTTTTTTTAATAGAAACTGACCCAATGTGTTGTACGGGTTATTATCATTCAATTAATCAACTAAATTAGTAGCAGTTAATAACGTCTTACACATAAATCATACAAATGGATAATCAATTAAGTTCACACAAATCATACAAATGGATAATCAATAAAGTTGTATTTGCTAGAGACATTGAACATTATTTATCCATAAACAAATAAAGAATGATAAAATTACATGTAATACAAAAAGAAACTAACTTACATACAACAATATTATATTATCTTTTAAACGTTGCTGTTGTACCAATTTA
This sequence comes from Saposhnikovia divaricata, assembly GCA_036435485.1. Lineage (NCBI taxonomy): Eukaryota > Viridiplantae > Streptophyta > Magnoliopsida > Apiales > Apiaceae > Saposhnikovia > Saposhnikovia divaricata. The sequence continues at coordinate 93,381,364 of CM071594.1, forward strand.
CTAAATATTTTTTATAGTTAACAACAATGTATTTAAAATTGGCAATCCTTCTAAACCATTCAAAATGTGTTTTATATTTTAGAATGTATTTAAATGTTGTGTTTCCTATTATTTATAATTTTGGTTAATTGGCAATTTCATAACTGAACTCGTGCTCAACTTGCAGTTGGATAATCGAACTCAAAAAGCTTGCAATTGGGTCAGTACACTAATATTTTATTACAATTCAATCACTAAACACAAAATAACTTGCAACACCGTTAACTCTCGTTGACTTTTAACGGTGCCCCGTTAACTGTTGCCATGTATGATGACATGTCATTATTTTTACTTAAAATTAAATCGAAAAACCTTAAAACAAATAAAACACTAAAATCTTGAAATTAAATACAAATACAAACAAGTAGCTCCGTTCCCTCCTCTGCTCCCCTCGTCCCCTCTCTCCACCATTACTCCGTTACCACTTCTTCCACTCCGCCAATCAACCCACAACCTTCCTCCTTCACCAACAGCTCACACCTGTAACACCACCAATTCCACCAACAGCTACAAATCTATCGACAAACAAGCAGAAATGAAACAAAAAACCAGATCTACAACACAACAATTCATTTCCGACGTGATCGGAAAGCATAAAAACATTGAGTTCTAATCTACGAGTACTACATAAATTTGTATGTATATTTGTAACAGAAAAGAGGCTGCGAGAAATTCTGCCCGCCCCCACAGCCTCGCCTGTAACCCACCTCCGTTCACCTACCTCCGTTTATAAATTGATTTGGGGTGTAATCACGAATTGATTTATGTGATTATTGTTGTGGTTGAAAGATAGAATCGGGGAAGGGGAGGATTTATGTGATTTCGTTCGCCTATTCTTGCTACTGTTGTTGTGAGTGCTGGAACGATTAATGACTGTGGGTTATACTGTGTTTGTGGGTATTATGTGATGGGTGCGTGTGTTAACCGCATATGTGAGTGTGTGTTAACATTGGTGTGATTTGGGGAAATTCTTGCTAAATATCTCGATTACTGCTGTTCTTAATTCGATTTTTGGCGTTGGTTGGAGTTGTGAAGGGAAAAAGGAGATGGTGTTTGGAACAGAGGAAGGAGAGGTGGGTGGTGGCAGTGAAGTTTTGCAGCGGTGGGGGGCGGTAGAATTGGGCGGAGCTGCTGTTGGAAATGGGTGGAGGTGGTGATGGGATGATGTAGTAATAATAATAATAAAATGAAATGACATAAAATAGATGACTTATTTGGGGAAGACATGACACATCAGCACACCACGTGTATAATTTTAACACATCACCACACCACGTCAATTTTTCGTCACGGACGTTACAAGGAGTTAACGGCGATTACCCAACTGCAAGTTTTAATTACTTTGATGAGTTGACTGCAAGCTTTTTGAGTTCGATTACCCAACTACAAGTTGAGTATGAGTTTAGTTATAAATTTTCCAATTAACCCTTTATAATTTTCAACTGAATTCGTATAAAATATATTTTTACACAAAATGAAGTAAGGATATTAGAACAAAATATGTCATAGACAAACAAAGGTCTATAAAATTAAATTGATGTTTCTTAAATATCATTATTACACCATTTTTCTCCCTTCTAGAAAATAACCAGTGTGATAGAGTATCTATTTACATGTATTTTAATATGATTTTATTCCCATATTTATTGTATTTTATAAATAATTGGATATTATTAATTAGAGTTTAATATTTTATGACAAGAAATAAAGAATTACCACAAGTTTCGAGAAAAAGTGATCAAACAAAAATAAGTTCAAGATGCTTTAAAAAGTAGGGAAGATGATGATCATATTCAGATGTACTTTGAAGAAAAAGATAAGCTCAATGATTTGTTACTTCATGAGGAAATTTATTGGAAGTGCAAAGGTCTTTTGGCTAGTGGAAGGTGATACCAACTCTAAGTCCTTGATATCTTCTTTAAAAGTTGATGACCGGTCTATTGTATCCACTCATGAGGATCGTCGTCTGTTGAAAAGCTACTATACAAATATTTTTGCTGCAACTGACAGTGTAGGCAATTACCCTGTTAATGAGAATAAAGAGAGAGTCATAAGTGCTCAAAAATGAAATGTTAACAGCAGAACTATCATTTGATGAGTTTACAGAGGCTGTCAAGTGTATGCATTCGGACAAAGCCAGTGGTCCAGACGGACTAAATCTTGCATTTTTTCAGCATTTCTGGAAATTACTCGGCTGTGAAATTTTCAAGTGTTGTCATGATTAGCTTTCTGAGTGCAAGTTTTCAGCTAATATAAATGACACAACTTTGGCACTTATTTAGAAAAAAGACAAGGTCGAAGATATCAAGGACTTACATCCTATAGCGTTATGCGATGTTTTATACAAGATTATTGCCAAGGTACTGGCAAATCGACTGCAAAAAATCTTACCTTTGTTGATTTCGGAAAAACAAAGTGCATTTGTCCCTAGACGCAACATCTCAGACAATGTACTTGTTGTATTTAAGCTGATCCATTGTATGACGAGGAGGACTTCTCGTTTGATTCGAGATGTTGCTCTTAAGCTCGACATAAGCAAAGCTTATGATCAAGTGAGCTGGGCTTATCTTCGTAATAGAATGTTGGCAATGGGCTTCTCAAATAAATGGGTCAACTGGATGATGCTCTGTGTGTCATCAGTTTCATACTCTATTTCATTTTAAGGATCGTCAGTAGTTCCGATTTTCACTAAACGAGGTCTCTTTCAGGGAGACCGGCTGTCGCCTTATCTATTTCTCATTTGTGTTGAAGGTCTTTCTCTGTCATTAAATTCAGTTGTTGTTAGTGGTTCTATAACTGGGTGCCATATATGTACTCAAGCACCAGCTGTTACTCATCTACACTTTGTTGATGATTCGTTTCTATTTTTAAAAGCTACTTCGGGAGAAGCAAATGCTATTAAGGAAATTCTGCACTCATATGAGGTTTTTTCTAAGCAAGCTGTGAATTTTCAGAAGTATGCAATCTTTTTCAGCTCGAATGTTCATCGATACAAATAGTAGGAGATTAGAAATCTTCTTGGGGTGTTCAATGAGATTGGAGAGAGTAAATATCTAGGCCTAACTTCTCTTATTGGTAGGTCAAAAAAAATGGTTTTTAGATATTTAAAGGACAAGGTTTGGCAGAAAATTCAAGGTTGGAGCACAAAACTCTTATCCAGGGCCGGGAAACAATCTTGTTAAGAAATGTTGCACAAACTATCCCTGCATACACTATGTCCTCCTTCCTAATCCCTAAATCTTTATGCCAAGAAATTGAAAAAATGATGAACTCTTTCTGGTGGAGCTCAAATTATTTGAATAACAAATGTATAAGATGGTTGTCTTGGGCTAAAATGAGTATATCGAAGAAGAAAGGGGGTTTGGGTTTAAGGGATTTACATGGCTTCAATCTGGCTCTTCTGGATAAGTAGTGTTGGAACCTTATTAATAACCCAACTGTTCTTGTCTCGAGATTATTAAAAGCACGATATTATCCGGATGGTAGCTTACTTCAAGCTGAAAGAACAAGTGGATTAAGCTTCACATGGTCTGGTATCTAGGAATCCAAGGAAAACATGAAGGGGTATTTAGGTGGGTGTTAGGCGATGGCAATTCTATAAATATCCACTCTGATAAATGGTTGCGAGGGAAGAAAAACTATTGTGTTGATCAATCAGGAACTAATAACTCTTGGATGAACTTAAAGGTGAGTGATTTCTTCGTAAATGGTAGCAAAATGTGGGATGAATCAAAGATCAGGTCTACTTTTAATAGTGGTGATACAGAAGCCATTTTAGCAATTCGTATTCCGTAAAATAGTACATATGATAGGTTAACCTGGGTCCATTCTTGCAATGGCCAGTACTCAATGAAATCGAGTTATCAATAGTGGCATATGAATCACATGGGCGATGTAGGCTTACAACAGTCTAATGGTTGGGGTAAAATCAGGCATTTATGCATTCCTCACAAGATCAAAGTTCTTATTTGGAGACTATGTCTCAATAATGTTCCTGTTCGTAATCGGCTAAGGGGCAAAGGTATCCACGTTCCTATAGGTTGTGTTATGTATGTGGGAGATATTGAGCACTTAATGCACTTGTTCATTTGACTACGGGTTTGTAAAAGATTGTTGGCAACGAATAGGCTTGGTTTCTCAGCAAGTTTGACACTGAAAAGGGCGAAGTTTTGATCAAAATAGCTATTGTATTATGGGGGATTTGGTGGGAAAGAATCAATCGTGTTTGGGAAGGGAAAGTCTTGACACTTGAAATATCCATGGCTTGGAGCTCTAAATAGTTTATTGAGTGGAGGGAGGTTCATAAGAGGAAGCCATAAACATCAGGTATTCTAAAGGTGGCTGTTACCCGGCATGACAGAACATGGATTGCTCCTGCATTGGGAAAGCTGAAGATAAATGTTGGTGCATCTGTCTTCGAGGGGGAAGATTTCTTCAGCATTGGTATGGTGGCACGTGATTCCCAAGGGCTGTTTATTTGAGGAAAAACAATGTGTTTTATTGGTCGCATCTCGGTGTTAGAGGCAGAAATGGTATGGTGGCACGTGACTCGTTCATGAGTGTTAATGCAATTAATAAAGAGGATCACAATCAGTTAGAGCTACGTCACGTTATACAAAAATGTCGCTTTATTCTTAACAGATAAAATGGTGTTTTATTAGCATTTGTTACAAAGCAGGCAAACAGGGTAACACATGCTTTGGCTCGTTTACCTTGTACGCTTAAAAGCTTTGTTGATTTATCGTCTCCTCCATTGTGTGTGTTGGGGACACTCTTGTCGGATATTTGATTTTAATGAAATCAAATATCGTTCAAGTGATGTGAACCCTCCTGTTTTATTTATATATTCTTTCGAATCCCTTCTTGCAAGCATGTATACCATTCATAATTATTTTGGATGGTGTGAACCTATTTATACTATTCGTAAGGTTTTCTTCCAAATCGCTTTGCTAGGGTCTATACCCTTACTTTTGTTTCAAGTGACATTTTCCCTCTAGTGTTCTTAAATTATCTTAAATTGTTGATTCTCTTAAAATTATTTTAAATAAATATCCTTAATCTTTATTAATATTCCAGTACTTGATATTTTATCGGATTTCTCAATACCTATCGTTCAGGTGTTGGCTCTTTTAAAAATTATTGTATATAAATATTCCTCATTTTTATTAATATTCTAATACATGGTATTTTACCGGATTCCTCAGTCGTGTACTATTTTATATGCTTCAAAAGAAATTAAGTGATATTTTAAACAGAGGAAATCCAAGATTTAAAAATTTATAAAAATCTTTTCGTATAATTCCTGAACATGATTTATGACTCTCTCAACAAATACTTTCCAAGGAATGTTTTCTGAAAATTACTAAACAACTATTTACTCTGATATTATTTTTGTTATAAATAAATGTAAACTAATTTGAGGTTTATACTGTCGTTAAAGCATGTGTTGCTCATTGACGGTTAAACCAAAAATGAATTGAGATCTTCTTACTTATTCAACTCAGGGTCGGGGTGACAACTAAAACCTTTGAGTGGAGTGAGGTTACGAGTAATTGAGAATTTATTGAATATTTATTTTTAATTATTTGAATCACTTATGTTAGTTTCAAAATATAATGAGATTCCTTCATTCCATAATTTCCTTATAAGTTGTTGTTAAATTCTAGAACCTGAATAGTTTCTTTGTTCCTTAATTGATTAATATCTTTATATTGATTCATAATTTCTGTCTTGCTGAACTATACCATGTTTAGTTCAATCTTATTGCCTTGCTGTTATGATTTCCTTATATCTAAATGTTTCCATGTTGACCTTTATTCGTTTATCGTTATCAATTGAAAGGACTTTTCTTGCTTGAAAAGGATGTTTAACAATTTATATATTTCATCTGTTTCTATTTAAAAGAAAACAGTTTTAAATTAGCGTAAGAGGCTGGGTGGTCATAGTCCAGCACTTTAAATTAGCATAAGAGGGATATTACGGGCTGATCACCCGTATTGTCCGTAATCAGGAGATTAATAAAATCAACTTTAATGTTTTTTTTAAAAAAAAGTTTTATGAAAAGTATGTTTTGACGATATAATGGTTAAAGGAAATAAATGTTTTTTTAGAAATGTTATAATTTAAAGAATAATGGAAAGGTATATGCTATGATAGAAATTGAGTTATTCCCCTGAGATAGTTTGATCATTGATATTGTTTATCAATGAAATATTGTAAGATTGTTGTTCACTATACTATGCACTTGCTGAGCGTTCTTTGGCTCACTCTTGCTTTGTTTTACCTAACCCTTTGCAGTTAGGTTTCAGGATGATCTACCTGTGTCTTGCAATTCAGATGAGATCGATGAGGCATTCTATACAGGATAGAGTTCAGAGCTTGCATGGACAAACGTTGTATTGGTTTGAGCTACGGATGTGACAGTATAGTGGTTTGCATTTAGAACAGAGATAACGGTTGTAAGATTTTGTATAATTTAGATTATTGTTTCGTACCATAACCTGAGATGGATCCGGGATGGGGGATCGTTTGTGTAAATAAGATTTATTAAATATATATCTCCTTGTAATTATTTTGTGGCACCAAATCCCGATCCCGGATTTAGGGGCGTCACAGGTTGGTATCAGAGCGATAGGTTATGGTAACTGAAACAAGTTAGGATGATTAGGTATACGTATTTAAGTGGGATGTTAGATAGGATGATTTAGGATAAGCGTCACCTTAGGATATTAGGACGACTGTTGCGACGTTATTTGGTATTTAAACAGATCGCGCGAGTAGAAATTTGATTCATCCGGAGACTCAATTTAGGACGAGGCAGATAATTCGGAATAACATACGCTAAATAGAAGACCGGAGTTACCAGCTTGGAAGATGCTACGTGTAGACCTTCGCGTATATTCTAGAATTTCTTTTTCGACTTTAGTTACCCCGTGAACGATATAGAAAGTGCGAAAGGACAGTAAACAAAATGCGAAATGTGATTTCTGGCATGTGATGGAGTAAGGACGTGGTTATTTATTACTAGTTGTTGATTTCATTTAATTTATTGATTAAAGAGATTTAACCCTCGTTTCTGTACCTTCTCATTTGATTAAGTACCCTATCACCTTTGATAATCAAATATACTTCAATTGATGACAAATTTTCGGATACCTCTATTTTCCAAGGGATCACTTGATTCAAAATGGTGCATATAAATTATTGAGACCCTTGAATTCTTTCTATTTTATCTGAATATTTGCTATTCTTTATTCAACATTATACATGTAAACTCTTGAAAATTTTGAACTCCTTTTATTTTCCCTGAATACTTAACCTTCTTTATTCAGATTGGGATGAACAACCCTATATATATAGGGGATTCAAGGACATCTTATCTATGTCATAGAAGTCTGGTGGGACGTTGCTGATTGTGTTTGTCATGAAAGTACAGAAGGCTGGCCTCCTTCTTGTGCTATGGCGGTTGACCTAAGTGAAAAATGCAACCTGAAATTAGTTTAATGATCATATTGATCTCTCAGTTATTTCTTTTATAAAATTCTTATCAAACAAAACTCATCTTATATTCATACATGTTAATACCTGTCTAATCTATTGATCCCTTTTGTTATAAACCCTTGTGATTTCTAAAAGTTGTCAATAATTGAGAGGAGTAAAGATGGAGACGATGAAATTTTGAGTGGTGTAAGCTACATTTACGTCGAATGAAAATTGGATGAGTAGGTTTGAGAATTGAGGTTAAAGCAGAGATTGAATATCAAGTTAAATTACGTAGTGGATTGACAAAATACGTACAAGATTCGATAAAAAGGAGGACTGAGTATGGATAAGCAGTAGATAACAAGGACACGAGATTATTAATTCTGTTTAAATTGGAAGTAGAGTGATGATAGATTTAGTTGGTATGTGAGAGTTATGTTAAGGAAAGATTGTTGAGGAATACTTGTTTATGGCATATTTCACTTCGGATATGGAAACCGGAATATTATGAGATTTTAATTGATTTGAGAGCAATTGTCGGATATGAATTTTAGAACTGGGATGGGATAATTTGAGCGAAGCAAAGTAAAGCTAGATTGGAAGTAAAGTGATTGTGTGGGAGTTAATGACTTATGCAAATATAGTTCCGAGGATCATTAAATATTAAGAGTAAGAGTAAATTGACCCAGATCGAACGAGATGGTAAGAAAGGAAGATAGAGAATCAGGAAAGTTACAGGAATTGTGTTAGCCGAGGATTAGAGTTTTGGCTGGAAAGGAATGTTAGAATGAATTAGTGAGACCTGTAGGACCATCATTATTGGAAGGTAAGATTTCAAGAAGAAGTATATTGTAGTAGTACTAGGATGAAGATGGAAGGCTATCAGGGTAAGTGGAAGGAATAGTATGGTAGGAAGTGATAGAATTAGAAGGTAGAAGTTCAATATAATTATGAATGATAATATTAAGGATATTGATGTGATGATAGTTAAAAGAGCTAAATGTGAGTTAGGACAGGATTGTTTAATTAACTAATAAGTATAGACAAAGTGTGAAGATAAGAAGGTGAAATTATGAATTGCATGAGATATGTAAGTTGTGTTTAGAGGATTCAAGATTCGGAAGACATAACAAGATAATTGAGGATATAAGAAGAACATGCATAAGATTTTTAAGTACGAGCTTTGGAATTGAAAGAATTATAATCTTTAGGATATGACGAAAGGATCAAAGTGAACTACGAGAAGAGGAAGCAGTAATAAATCGGGAAAGGCCGAAGATGCCAACAGAGATCAAAAGTTTTGAAGGATCAGCTAGGAATTTCCTTAGATTGTCAAAATTTTTACCAAGATAGCTATAGCAGTGGACAATACTATAAATCAAGAAACGAATGGATAAAAGTGGAGAAAGCTTTTAGGAGTCAAAGAAGAGATCGAAAACCGCTCAAGTGTCAGTGCAACCGGATGAACTAGGAGAGATTAAATAGGCATACAATGCTCAAGGAAATGTTCAAAGAATTTGGTAAGTTAGATGGAAGATCCAAAGGTCTATTATTGCTAATGAATCGTTAGAGGAAAGTAGGAAGTACCAAGCGGACTTGACGGAAGAAGAAGGTGAAGCTGATGAATGTAGAAGATAAAATAGTTCAAGGAAATGAGTTATTAATAAATATGGGAGTTATAATGTGTAGAATTTAAATTTTGACGATTTGTAAGATATGCTGAGTTATTGTTCGGAAGTCGAGTTTTGATATTAAGGGATATTAGAGTTGGAATTTAATTGCGTTAAAAGTTCGATTTTGAATGGTATTGAGGGGCGGTGACCCCGGGATAGTTTTTATTGTGAATAAGACATATACATTTCAATGTAAATGGTTATTAGTTTCGAAAAGGTTACTCAATAAAACAATGGGATGGAGGATGGATAGAAGTTTCCCAGTTATTCCCCCCTCGAGTAACATTCACTACACCATAAAAGGCCTACGGCAACACCAAAACAATGTTGTCGTAGGCCCAAAATATGTTGCCTTAAGCCCAAAAAACCCCAAAGGCAAAATTTTCCTGGTGTTGCTATTTTGGTCGTTGCCTTTGGGGTTAAAGGCAACATTCTACTTCTATATGGCAACATCAGTTTTCTATTGGCGTAGACTAGCTATGGCAACAATATTATCAGTTTTTAGCAATATGATGTTATATTGCCTTTGGGTTAAACATTTTGCAAAAAAAGTGATCCCTACCAGTGGGTCCACTGGAGCCCACTGTGGGACCCACTTTTATGCCAACACAAATTTTGACCTATAGCAACATTTTCTAGTAATTTTTATTAACATTAATTTTCCTTTTGCCAACATTTTATAACATCAATGGCATCACTTTTCTATTTCCACCAGAAAATCAAATATATTAAAATATGCATTCACAAAATACCAAATCAATACAACCAACAATCGGAATAATCCATACTACATAATCTAGATTCACTACAATCACGACCAACAACCCAAATTCACTACAATCATCAACCAACTAGGAAAGTACCTCTAAACACAATATTCGAAAAACTAGATAACGCGCAAAGTTTTACTAAGTACATAAGACTAAAATAACAGCAAAAAGATAGTCTAAAACATAAACATATGGCATGACTAAATTAACAGCTGGTGCAATCGATCATTGGAGTACCATCTTCATTGTCACTCGAGATAGTGCAGCAGCAAGTCCACCGGCCACAAGTGCTGCAGCAGTACTGGTAGATATGCGGCATAGCTACTTATGCCTATTGCTCCATCTGTGAAACAGATTAATAAGAAAGCTTTGCGCCCTGATTAGGGTCACTCTCGCCGTGATTTCCTTGGGAACTCTGGTAAGAAGCTGCAAATGATAAGATACATGTGAAGAAGAAATTACCATACACAAAAAGACCTTACATTGTTGATCTCTACAACAACACTTACTGCACTCGTGTTACAAAAAATAATCTTACATGGTGAGAGTATAATTTCAAAGATAGGGTATCCATAAAGGAAAGAGTACTGGAAGAAAATGACTCTAATTCCACGAATCTTCAAGTCATAACTGAAGAGCAATCTAATCTTATTACTCTGTACACAATAAGAAATTAAATGAAGTCAACAAGAAACTTGGAACTGAGTAAAAATATACTAGCAACAGCATCCAGAACAGTCATGGGTGTAAAACATTCAGAGATTATATAAATTCATTCAATATTTATTTTAAGAATATCACGCAACATATAAGAGGTACTTCTATACATACCCTTTTCATATTGCTGACTTTATTTCCTATACATACCCTATACATATAAGAGACTTTATTTCCTAACTTTATTGTTTATCTTATATTCTATCATAACATATTATATTCAGACAAATCAGTACTGGTACACAAATTATTTACACTAACTGACACAAACCAAATGCAACTGCAGGCTAGTAATTAATAATAAAAGGTTCACAATTAGTATAGGGCAACTAATTCCTTTTATTCCATTAGTACTGGAATTTCCATTAGAAAGTTGAACATAATTAAATTGGACATTCGTCTGTTACACAGGGGAGTTACCATTCTTTTCAGATTTGGACAGAATCTGGAGGCACTTTAAAATGACTCTTGCTCCAAGTGAAAACCCTAGTAATGTCACGGGCCTAAAACAAGTACACACGTATAAGGTAGTATTATAAACCGCCAATCAAATTAATTGAGGAAATCAATAACAAAAAATTTCTTTTCTTTACTTCTGTCTCTCTCCGGGCAATCAACAACAATATTTGTAATATTAAAAAGAATGTTAACATGTGTCCTTGCAATCCCTTCAGTAAAACTTCTTCCGCAAGAGCATAATATGTTGTTAACCTGCAAATACATTGTCTATTAAAGGTCACATAAGTAAGAGCAGCATAAGCCTAATATGGTAAGGTTCTTACTTCTGTTGCTGGCCCATACTTGGACGCGTGAGCAACTGTACACCGATCATGGTCATGACCATAAAGGACAAACACCTGCTAAGAAAGATTGTCAAATATCAAATTTGTCTATATTAGCAGAAAGATTGTACCAATATAAATATTCTTACGAAAGTCATAAAAAGAGATGGAGACATTTTTATGATGGGGTAAATTTGCAAAACTCATTTATTTAGGTTGAAACATTGCAAGCTGAAAGCTATAAATATGAGTAATTTGATTCTATTATTACATTAAAATGAAAATAGTCACTCCACTTAAGAAATTGAGTATAATACAATTATGTAGAACCAAGAGAGTATCAAGTGGAAAACAAGAGTCCAAGACAATACACATAAGCATACACGTACGTAATTACTTTAAAACATGATGTCATAAAATCAATTTAATTAATAATATGGAACCAAGTATATGGGAATGCAGAAGAGAACTTGTTCCCCCATCTTTGCAAAATTGGCAATAAAATAGACAGAGAAACAATAATGTCACTTTTACAGAACTGATCAACACGAGAGCTTGCACTTACTACAGATCGAAAGTTTCTCCTGTAACAACATAGTACAATGGAATCATCAAAATCAATACAAGAAATTGGAAATCAATCAAACTACTAAAAATGAACTATCATATAAGCACAACATACAGTAGTCTGAAACAGTGTCATTTCAGGGTGACAATGTCATACATGACCCACAAACCCGACACAATTATCGAGAAATTACGACTAGACTAATCTCAATATTAACACAAAATATTAGAAGTTAAGCCCATAAAAAAATAATATATGTAATACATATAACACAAAAGATAGAATTACATTAACTCAAAATCCCAAATTAAACCTGATTGAATCCCCAATTTTGAATCCCCAAATTGAACCCAATTGAAGCCCCAAACTGAACCCCATTGAAACCCTAATTTATAAATCAATCCTGATGCAACAAGAGGTACAAATCGAAATCAACCATAATTTCAATTACAAATCGAGCTGAAAAGGCCCTAAAGTATATAAACATTTAAATCAAAGGAAGTCCAAAAGAGCATTCAAATCGAAGTATAGTTACATGTATGAATATGTATGTATTGAGTATAGTACTTATGGAGTGTTTATGAGAGTTGGAGAGAAAAAGGGAGAGAGACATAGAGAGACGGAGAGAAAATGAGAGAGCTACCAGAGAGAAAAATGAAAAATGAAAGTGAGCGTGAGTGAAAAATGAGAGGGGAGTTGGTGTAGTTTTGGTGTTGTCCGAAAAAATTGGATTAGATTGGGCGGTTTTTTTTCCCCACATCCAATTTTCATTTATTTTCGACAATGCAAATTTTTCAAAATATCTTAATATTCATTTTATATTTATTAAATAATATTTTAATGATTTCAAAAATACTTATAAAAAAATATAATTATTCTTTAACAACATATTAGAACTTTTTTATTAATTATTCATCTTTTTTGGCATATTCTTATTTTTTATAAAACTTCTTAAATATTTTTATCAAAATCATTTAGTTTTGTTGCCAAAGAAAAATAAAAATTTCTATATTTAAATAAAAAATTAAAATTTTGTTTGTCAAAAAACTATGGTAACACAATTTTTGCATCTTGAGTGATCTTGCGACGTGCTGACACCCCAATTTTTAAGGGACAACAATTTACTTTTTCACTTTTTATTTATTTGGAAAAATAATTTCTTTCATTAAATATTCAATTCCTTTTACATAATCTGAAATATTATATTCAAATATTTTTAATCATATACGAAAATATTTCTATTTTAATGATATATTAAAATATATTTAGAAAAAAATTTCATTTTAAAAATTTTGTCTAATAACATTTAATGAGCATAAAAATAAAATTATTCATCTTAAAATGTTTTAACACTTTTATTTAGATATTCATTTTTACTGAAATATTCTTGATTTTTATAAAAAAATTTGATTATTTTTATTCAAATAAATTCATTTTCATGCGAAAAAGGTTAAAAATTTTTATTTTAATAAGTAGAAAATGTAAAATTTTGTTCATTACATAATTACGGCAACACAATTGATACCTACGGTAACATGCAAACACTTTTTATTCTATAGCAACATAATTTTTCTACCTGAGACAACTTAAAAATGAAAATGTTGCCTTACCAAAAAACATCATAGCAAAGGCAACATATTTGATGGCAACACAGGCTAAAAATGTTGTCGTAGGCCTTTTATGGTGTAGTGATTGTACGTTGAAAGGGGAGTAAGAATGATTGGGGGATTTCTTGATATTCCTTTTCTCAAAGTTTTATCTGGGGGCAATCTGAATTATGAGTAGGAGCGCGGAGGTGGTATCAATTGTTCTAATTGCGTGGATTTTGTTTTGAAGATTTAATTATTTACCTGTTTACTGTGAGTCAAGGCAGATTTCTTCGTTTATATGTTTGATGCGAGTCAACGTAGGTTTTGTTTTAGTATTGTATATAATGAATTGTTTATGGATAATGGGGTTAGAACTTGAGGCGTTGTGTACAGGGCATAGTCCATTATACGAATAGGTATGTCCGATTTTCGGTAGAAAAGGGATCGTCAACGAGTGATCAGTATCTAGAATTAACGAGACATGCAAACCAAAGGATTAAGTTTATGTTAGAAATTCGAAGGCCTATAAGATGAGCCTATCGATATGTGAATTGATATAAAGGAATGCTAGTGTGGAAGGAATGACATGGAAATTGAAGGAGAAATGGTTGAGTAACACTGTCTTTATGATTTCTTAAGATTGATTCTGAGGACAAAAATCCTATTAAATGGTGAAGGATATAACGCCCTAGAAAATATCGTATTTGTTATTATTATTATTATTTATTTATTTAATATTAAATGTGGATTATAGGGTGTGGAAAAAAAATTTAGATAAAATATGACACCATGTTTACATGTTTATATGGTGATGTATGTGTGACGTGCTAGTCCGTGGAATTTTTATTTGAATTTTTATGATTAAAATTTATTAAAATTATGCGTTAATGATCTTCGGAAAATTTTATAAAATCATCGGAGTATTTAAAAATTTCAAAATCTTTTGTGTTATCCTATATATGATATTATTTAGTTTTTAAAATTATTGGGAGAATTATTTTGGGTGTTTATGTATTTTAAAATGATTATGAGTTATATTGTATTTAAATGATCAAAACTTGCAAATTCATATTTAATTCATTTTTGATCCAAAAATTATTTTAAAAATACTGGGAGATAGCTAATTTCATTTTCTACATTTTAAAATTATATGTTGATTTTTCTAAAATCTTACCCAATTATTTTCTAGTTTTTAAATGGGATTTACAGTGTTTTTATTCAGAAATCTATTAGTAAAATACAAAACAATTCCTTTCTTATCTTTCCAATCCCTAAATCGACACCCATTATCCCCAATTTCAGTTGCTCGGCTGTGCTCTCTAAGATCTCTCTCGAATTCTCTCAAAGTCTCCCTCTCTCTCTCACAAATCTCTCACTCTCTCTCTCTCTCTCGATTTTCTCTATCAAGAAACCCACTCTCTGTTCGTCACTGTTCTTGTATGTAATGTGTATGTATATGCGAGTGGTGTGTGTTTATGGCTGTGCAGCGAAGAGATGTGTGTATGTGTAAATTGTGCGTGTGTGTGTTTCAACCGTGTATGTGTATAATAGTGGTGTGCGTGCATGTGAGGTGTGGGTAATCTGATGTGGGTGTGTAAGGCTTCTTTAGTGGTGTAATCAGACTGGTATGGTTGCGCGTATGTGTGGTTGCGCGGGCAGTGGTAATCGAAGATGGGTTTTTATGGTGTGTATATGTATGTTCGGGTTCGTGTATAGTGTGGGTGTATGTATGTGTAATCGGGTTTGTGTTTTTGATGAAAAGATTTGATTTTTAGTTGGTTTTGTATTAGTTATTCTTTTGAATGTGTAGTTTGTTTAGGGTGCTGCTGGGTTGTGTGGTTGGTGATGTGGTTCGAAGGGTGCAGGAGTTGTGGGTGGAATATAATCGTAACTGCTGGAGTAGATGGTGGTGTCGTGACTGTGTAGTGGTGCTGTGTCCGTGCAATGGTAATGGCGAGTGAAGGGGGAGAAGGAGTCAGGAATGGGTAGAGTGTATGGGCGTGATTAAGTCTTGTTGCCAGCGGTAGTGTGTGATTCAAAGCAATTGTTTATGAAATTGTATGTTGGTAGGGTTTGTATTCACTGAATTGTTTAAATTGTATTTAGGGTCTAAGTTCAATTACGTTTTAATTAATGCTTGTATTAGGACTGAATGCCGGCATAATTGATATTTTGACTGTGATGATTATGTCTTGGTTTTATAAAGAGTATAAAGGGAAATGAATCGTTGAAAATTTAGCATAATGCTATAATGATAGGAGCTGAGAAACAGAAATGAGTGTGTACGTATTTTAGTTGGATTATAAATAGTATAAATACATATGTTAAATGTTGGTTTCATTGGTTGTCAGAAGTTGTAAAGAATATATGTTTATATGATTGTGATGACTCTGAGATTGTATGGTTTTAAAATGTTATATAGCAAGGATAAACTGTTAGTTATTTTCTTAATTGTTGGGTGCTGCAAGCCAGGGCAGTTATTTTCTTAATTGTTTGGATGCTGCAAATCAGGGTAGTTATTTTCTTAATTGTTTGCTACAAGTTGGAGTAGCTTTATTTTTCTTTTATTGTATACAGGGTTAAATTATTGAATTGAAAAACAGGTGGATAATCTTATTTACGAATACTGCATGCCGAATTTTTCTAAAAATCCCCTGTATCTAAATCTATTTAACTTATTTGATTTCAAATGATCTGAAAATATGATATGATTATTAATAGTTTATGGGTATATGTGACACATATTTACGTGATTAATATATGATATCGAGTCATAATACGTGCTAAGTGTTTATGTGGTTTATCTGATTGTACTAAATTATTTTACAAGTATAACCAATATGTACTATATATGTTAAGTGTAAAACATTATAGAACGCGTTTGGGTAGAACCAGATTAGACGATTACGATTATAATCGTACTGAAGTAGTATTTTACCCGTATATAGGTACGATTAGGAGGCCGGCTAAGAGCTAGTGCACGTGTAAATGAAATCTTTAGGAGTGAAAGAATTATCAGAATTGGCGAGTGTGCCCGAGTAGCGGCTGACAAGTTATAGAAGAAAGACAGATGTGTGATCGATTAAAGGCCAATGTACAAAGAAGTAGAGACTGATGTAAAAGTGAGAAAAGAATTGAGATATTGGATTTGGAAACTTCGTGTATTGAGGCAAGTTTACTATCCCTCACTTATCGTTCAAGTGATGTGAACCCTCCTGTTTCATTTATATATTCTTTCGAATCCCTTCTTGCAAGCATGTATACCATTCATAGTTATTTTGGATAGTGTGAACCTATTTATACTATTCGTGAGGTTTTATTCCAAATCGCTTTGCTAGGGTCTATACCCTTACTGTTGTTTCAAGTGACATTTTCCTCAACTAGTATTCTTAAATTATCTTAAATTGTTGATTCTCTTAAAATTATTTTAATAAATATTCTTAATCTTTATTAATATTCCAGTACTTGATATTTTATCGGATTCCTCAATACCTATCGTTCAGGTGTTGGCTCTTTTAAAAATTATTGTATATAAATATTCCTCATTTTTATTAATATTCTAATACATGGTATTTTACCGGATTCCTCAGTCGTGTACTATTTTATATGCTTCAAAAGAAATTAAGTGATATTTTAAATAGAGGAAATCCAAGATTTAAAAATTTATAAAAATCTTTTCGTATAATCCTTAATATGATTTATGATTCTCTCAACAAATACTTTCCAAGGAATGTTTTCTTCGAATTACTATACAACTATTTACTCTGATATTATTTTCGCTATAAATGAATGTAAACTAATTCGAGGTTTATAATGTCGTTGAAGCATGTGTTGCTCATTGACGGTTAAAACCAAGAATGAATTAAGATCTTCTTAATTATTCAACTCATTATTGTCGGGCCGGGGTGACGGCTAAAACCTTTGAGTGCTTAGCAGACAAGAGTGAGGTTACGAGTAATTGAGAATTTCTTGAATATTTATTTTTAATTATTTGAATCAGTTATGTTAGTTTCAAAATATAATGAGATTCCTTCATTCCATAATTTCCTTATAAGTTGTTGTTAAATTCTAGAACCTGAATAGTTTCTTTGTTCCTTAATTGATTAATGTCTTTATTTTGATTCATAATTTCTGTCTTGTTGAACTATACCATGTTTAGTTCAATCTTATTGCCTTGCTGTTATGATTTCCTTATATCTAAATGTTTCCATGTTGACCTTTATTCATTTATCGTTATCAATTGAAAGGACTTTTCTTGCTTGAAAAGGATGTTTAACAATTTATATATTTCATCTTGTTTCTATTTAAAAGAAAACAGTTTTAAATTAGCGTAAGAGGCTGGGTGGTCATAGTCCAGCACTTTAAATTAGCGTAAGAGGTTAGGGTGGTCCTAGCCCAACATTAAAGGCCAAAGTGTTGCCTAATTGGGAACCCAATTTCAAAGTCTAGAGGGACCTAGTGTCCGGTATGGGGACATTACGGGCTGATCACCCGTATTTTCCGTAAAGAGGAGATTAATAAAATCAACTTTAAAGTTTTATGAAAAGTATGTTTTGACGATATAATGGTTAAAGGAAAGAATTGTTTTTTAGAAAGGTTATGATTTAAAGAATAATGGAAACTTTTATGCTATGACAGAAATTGAGTTATTCCCTTGCCATAGTTTGATCATTGATATTGTTCATCAATGAAATATTGTAAGATTTTTGTTCACTATACTATGCACTTGCTGAGCGTTCCTTGGCTCACTCTTGCTTTATTTTACCTAACTCTTTGAATTAAGGTTTAATGATTATCTACGTATGTCTTATAATTCGGATGAGAGCGATGAGGCATTCTATACAAGATAGAGTTCAGAGCTTGCATGGATAAACGTTGTATTGGTTTGAGCTACGGATGTGACACTAGTGGTTTGCATTTAGAACAGAGATAACCGTTGTAAGATTTTGTATAATTTTGAATCTTGTTTCATACCATAAAGATGGATCCCGGATGAGGGTTACTTTGTGTAAATAAGATTTATTAAAGATATATCTCATTGTAATCGAAATCCTGATCCCGGATTTAGGACATCACATAAACTATGTGTCTATGGTGGTGACTGAAGAACACTTGCTCTTTTGATTAATAAGATATTTCAATCATTTTTCTTTGTCTTACTTTTAAATTTTTTTATTACATTCTGTTATAATATAGTATAAATTAGTGATATATTATATGTATATATTTCGAAATCATTCAATCAAATAAAATTGTATTAATAATTAGTAGTTGCAAAATATAGATAAATATAATAATTTATTAAATATTTACATCTTTTTATTAAATTAAAATGCATGCTTTTTTAAAAAAATGGTTAATGAACACATAATAATCTAAACACTTAAATGCATGTCCTTGCATTTGGACCAATGTAATTAGACATTTTTTGGATTTAAAATTGAATATGTTTGAAGTACTCAAAATTTCATCATTTTCATACATAACCTGAAGTGCGTTGTCATGGTTGTAACATTCTAGATCGATTAGTGTACTTGACGCTTTATAAGAGCAAGTTAATATAGTGCATATCAAAATTGCTAGTTTAGAATGTGGTAAATTTTTAGGTCAAAGAATTTGACTAGATAGTATTTTGAATTTGACACAAGTTGTTGTAATTATGCTTAACCGACCATACCAATTATCACATTTTACTCTTTTAGAAAAAATTGAATTAATATCACAGTTTAAGTTAACTTCTTTCAGTTTTAATAATGAAAGAGGACACTTTTAATATAGGGCTTTTTTCATAAATACCCTTGTCTAAAATTTTTTTTGCAAAAATACTTTTCAAAAAAAAAAATAATTTGCAAAAATACTATCTTATTTGAAAAAATAATAAGCAGCAACAAAAACTAGAAATTCAACAACTGGAAATTCAACTTTCAATTTTTAGTTGCACGAGTTGCATTTACTAAATGCGCTAAAAACTAAAAGTTAAATTTTCATTTTTTTTCTGCTTATATATAACTAGAAGTTGAAAAATACTAGAAATTCAACTTTCAATATGCAACTGAATGCAACTAAAAAATAAAAGTTAAATTTTCATTTTTTTGCAACTGGGCAGCTCTTATATATAACTAGAAGTTGGAAAAAAATGGAAATTCAACTTTTAGTTTTTAGTTGAAAGAAATGGAAATTCAACGTGCAGTTCCATAGGTTGCATATAAGGTTGCATATGCAACCTAGGTATTTTTGGAAATAAATTGGTATTTTTTCAAATATTTTGAGAAGATAATAAAATCGCAAAAAACCTTAAAAAAGTAGTATTTTTGGTAAATATTCTTTAAAATACATATTGATAAGAATAAGCATTGATAATTAGTCAACTTATATTTGGTATATTTAAAATTTTAGACATATTTATCAATAAATGAATTACAACCAAGAATGTTATAACTTCTTGTTATGAATTTTCTTTAAAGAGAATTGCACTGGTTATTATCATTCAATTAATCAACTAAATTAATAGCATTTCCACGTTAATAACGTTTTACACACAAATCATATAAATGGATTATTAATTAAGTTGTATTTGCTATACCTGAGACATTGCACCTTATTTATCCATAAACAAATAAAGAATGATAAAATTTTCTAGAATCATATCTAGAATTATGACGGTTGACGCAAAATTGTTTAATACCCATACTCTCTATTTTCCTTGTCATGAGACCTTGACGCAAAATTGTGAATTTAAATTATGAATCTAATACATTTCCCATTTTATGGACTTATAGTTCGATTGAAGTCTTGAAAGTTTCATTTAATGAAATAAATCTGTTAAATGTTATTCGACCCCGGAATTGGAAATTTGTTTTGACCGTGATGTCGGTCTAATTTATGAGATAACGATAAAAGGCCAAATAGTACCTCTTGATCCAGTGTGTTTGGAGTCACATTAATTATGTGACCTGAAGCTAATGCGTTGGCTGATCACCTAGCTTAGCCTTGTGAAACCCTGTTTATTTAAAGTTATCTTGATTTGTTGTTATACCCTGTTTATACCTCTTGATATGCACTTGCTGAGAATTTGTAACTCTCTTCTTTGTTATACCTTACCCTTACAGTTAGCAAGTATGGTGCGAACTATGAAACTGCGTGTAAGAGGATGGGTGGATCAGGCGCTGCTTTTAGGAGACGGTTTAACCAGGTTGGTAGATAGTAGAGCCAAGCAAGTAGTAATCCACCTCTTTTGCAAGGTTAGTACGAACTATTCAAGTAGATTTAATAATTAAAGATCAAGGTTATCTTTTGGTCTTTGGTTTTAGTACATTATTTCATACTTGAACCTGGTAACGATCTTTTAGGTTGTTGTAACAGATATTGTCATATTTGAATCAGAATGTTATATTTTGGCTAGACTCCTTTGTAATAATATTTTGGGTATGTACTTTTAATCACGGTGTTGATTGGATTTTATTAGTGTGGTGGCACACAATTAATGGAGCTATGATGATAAGGGTAAAAGCCCTTTTTGACATTTTTTAAACAAATCATGCCCTAAATGCCAACTAGTGCTAAAGGTGCCTAATATGTCACTTTTTATACGCATTTATGCGTAGATGGTGTACGCATTTGGAACTTGCGTGATTTTAATATTTTACATTTTATATATTCATTTCAAAGAACTCGTATTCCCTAGATGCAAAGGTCCTATCCATGTTCAAACTTGCACACACATCACTCGAATGTGAAGCCCTTTCTATTCAAGCTAATGCATATGTACAGTATACGCATACATGGGCTACGTAGAGGCGACAACCGTGGTATATCTAAATACATTAAATGTTTTAATTGATAGTATAATAGATCAGTTGACTGATAAGATATGGATATGATGATACGATGGATGGTGATATGTTTGATAAGTCTCATACTAATGATGGTGGATTACTGGTTGCACAAAAGAAACAAAATGTAAAAGTAGTGAAAGTTATAGTTATATAACTACTATTATACTCATGTCATATGTGTTTGTATGGGTGCATAGTGATGAAGAATAAAAAATATTGAAATTGTCTTTGAAGTGCGTATAGTTTGAGGTGGTAAGGCAGGAGTAGGAGTCATCACGTTCCTATGGTCAAATGAATATTTAATACGTAAATGCTTCGAACATATGCATATTCAATATGCGCAGACAATTGGTTAGTCTAGACACAATTCCCAAAAATAGATAATTAGGGCATTGTAGTGCTGATTTTATGTTAATTAAGTCATTTTCTCTAAACTCGCATGATTGTCTTCTTCAAGCGTACTAGGCCTCACCGTATATGTGAGCGAATGGGTCCTGGATAAAATGGATTGTAGTGCGACTGTTGAATAATGTCACTCTCCGTGAATTTGAAATAAGAAAATATTACCGATTAACAAAATGAGGCTAAACCGAGAGAAGGATTTTGAGAGAGGAAACAATTGTGTATCGAATAAGATGAAACCCTAATCGATGTATAATATATATACATAACGGATGAGACGTGCGTGATACTTTTTGTAATTAATTTAATGCATTAATTTCTTAAATTAATCCTTAATCAAGTTGAATTAATATTTGTCAAATCAATTTCAAATTGTATTCAAACTAAAAAAAATGAAATATACTTAGCCAGTAGAAATTAAACTTTAGCAAAATTAGTTCATATTTATTCGGTCCAAATTTTATTGCATTCGTGTCTACAAGTAAGTGGATAGCCTAAGACTCGCAAAGCCTTGGCTTTTCCCTCGGAAGCCCAAAATTCGCTCCCCACCTGTTACACAAGTATTGTTCTATATAAAGCAAAGAAAATCTCTTTTCCATTTCAATGTAGGACTTAATTACATTTCACTCACAAATGTGTCCACAATTATGGGACCAACTGTAAGAATCATATCTTATCCATCCCTTGATCATTTTTAGTATATTGCATATTACTTAGTGCCAACACTATGTAGTGATATTTGTGAGAGCCGTTTTATTTCTACATGATCGATATATATATATATATATATATATATATATATATATATATATATATATATATATATATATATATATGTTGGAATTACAATCTGTGATTGAATGCAAGTCGATCTTAAGTAGTAATACTAAGAAATCTAGAAAATTTATTTGTCATAATTTTTTAATATTAACATGTCACTAAAACTATATTCAACATATTTATGTGTGTGTTAGAATATGTGATCCAATTAAAATCAAACATAACGTACATAGATTTAGAAAGTGAAGTTCAAATTACTCTCCAACTATCTTATTTTAATAACATGGTATACTATTGCCAAAAGATTTGAGTTTTCATCTCATTGTAGCGTATTAAAACATAGTAAGCAATATTATATGCAAAATGATGTTTTTTAAATCCTAAATTACTTGATTGCATTGACATACAAAGATAAGAAAGAAATTTGTTTTTTCAAAAAGTTTTGTATTGCAATGATACAATTAGAATAAAATGACACCTTGCCAATGATACAAAACTAACTTAAATGCTTATATTAAACGCTATCAAGTTGAAATTTTCTAGAGTAAAAATGGTTTTATAGGTGACATTAGCAAACAATTATACACAACAGTTATTATATATATTTTCACAAATTACTCATATGTAAACTTATGCCTTTTTGTCCATTGTATATTCTTGGACATAATTGCACATCATAGGAAAAGAAAGAAGTAATCAACTAGTCAACTACTGTATAATAAATAACACTACACCAATATCTATTAATTTTTTTGGGTCTAGTAAACCTATTCACCTTCCAAACTGGATCAACATGGTGGAAAACCTTTAAGATTGGAAAGTTTCTCAGAACATTTAAGCTTCCTACCATGATTGAACTAGTTAAGACTATAAAGGGCTAGTAATCCCTAAAATAGCTAAACGTAATGGCAGAGTAGTAGTTGGATAAAATCAATTTATCATCCACTTATGGAGGTAGGATTGTGAAATTAGTAGGAGGATTTTGAAATGAGGCTGGGGAAACAATCTATTTTATAAAGAATGTGCCACATTATTTGATGATGTTATGGAATAACGTGGAAGTTTTATTCTGGGTTTAGTGATACCTAGAATTTATATAAATCACATAAAATATATAACGACAATTTTTTATTTTTTGTATCGCAAAAAGTTTTTCACTCACTCTGTCCCAAAAAAATGTTCCAAAAAAGTGTCTTCTTTAATTGTTGCACGATGATTATGGTGCAAAAAGTGGGTGATGGCCTAACAAACCATATTTAAAACAATGAGGTCCAAAATGCCCAGAACCATGAACATGACCTAAAGTGCTTCCTACATGTGGCATTACTGGTGTTGCGATAGACCAAACATGTGACTTCGTTTGCAAAATTAGTGCGATATGGGACTTCGTGGGTGATAGTGCTCGATCACGATACTCCATCCAAAGCATCTACTTCATGCGCTACATATAATGTAACAGTTTACACTTTCCACAAAATGCCTCATTCTCTTTAAAATTTTATGACTGAATTTGACTGCTCAAACTTGTTGCAAACTAAAGTATGAACAATTTAACATATATAGGCCATGTATGTCCATTGTTTTCAAGGTCTCTTGACATGAGACTCTTGAAAGTAGGCAAGACTCTAAAGGATCGGAAAGAACCATGTCCTACCAAATATTTTCTAAACATGTACATAAATTTTAAGTCCCCTCCATATTATTTCATCGATGTGGGATAGTGAGGCAAATGACATCTTATACTAAGAACATATTCGTGATCATAACTTTCTTCTCATCAAAATGAAAAATATGGATGACAACTTTAATTCATAGCTTTACATTAATAATAGGATTATGTTACCCTTTTCATATATTTTAGTTTGATGTGGGATTTTTGTATTTCGTAATCCTTTGAAAAATGGGTGTAATGGTCATTCAATATTCAAAAAAATATTGCACTCATTTTGATGTTATGAAGTACTTGAGGAGAACCTATAGAAGAATGTTGCATTTTATATATTATAATATTCCTATACATTCCAATGTGGGAAATGATGTGGACCAAAAGTAAACACTAAAGACATAATGAAGCCCATTAATGAGGCCCGAAACCTTATTTACATATTTATTTCATAATTAATATTAGGGCTAACTAACAACTCAATAATAAGAGTCAAATAATAAGCAACTTCTAAAAAGAGTAGCCTCCAAGACATAAAATCCTATATGGAATCAGGCTCTTACAAGGAAGGATATAGAATTCCACAAAGGAGTTGACTTGCTCACAAAGTCTCCTAACTCTAATCTAATTCTTAGACTCTCCATGTTTATATAAAGGGACTGATCCCTCATTCTCAGAAGAACGTAATGCACACCACTCCATACTTCAAAACGCCGCGAGGGCGCTACAATCCATGATGACATTACTAGAACTACGTTGGCTTGATTCTCAACATAGCTTGAGATACGCAGGCATCTTCTAAAGATCAGTTAGTCCCGAAAAGCAAGAGTAGCCACTTAAGCTTTGTGAGCCTCAGCCACATTGAATAAGGAGGCATCCTCCATAAATTCCAACAAAGTCCATAGACTTCAGTTGTCGAGTAATTGAGGTATTTATTAATCCTTAGTCAATTTTCTTATTTGCTAACCCTATCTTTTATGTAACCACATTGGCTTCGTTTGTGGGACCAGATGTCATCCATAAAAAGTACATAAAAATGAAAAATAATGAAAGTGATGATTCATCGGCCTTAACACATGTTACGACCACCATTGATTAGAAAGGCGCTGTCGACACCAACCATTATTTAAGGATCTAAGCCTCTAAGAACGTGAATTCAAGGAATGAATCCATGTGGAACTGGAATCCAAATAACTACTCAAAACCTTCATGGGATGAATCCCCAAGTTCAATGCGTGACTTCGCCCATAATCACAAGCGGCCTAGTAAGATGAAAAATCTCTATTATGGTTCTCAGAATCGAAATTTAAGGCTCCCACCCTTATGAGGGAATGAACCACCTTATATTTGAAGCTTGGAACCTCCGTGTTGGTACTAGAAGCATCAAAACAACTGTGAATGATCAGTGACATGTTGTGAAGAGATTGATGCGTATTTGGTCACTGTTGGGGAGAAAGTGATATGTAAGACATACCACTTACATGAGCCCTACACTCAAAAGTGATAAGACGCATCACTTGCTAAGCCTAAAGTGATGAGAAGCATAACTTACAAAGCTCAAAGTGATGATACAAATCTCTTATGCTAAAAGTGATGAGAAACATTACTTACAAAGCTCAAAGTGATGATACAAATCACTTACTAAGCTCAAAGTGATGATACGCATCACTTACTAAGTTCAAAGTGATGAGGCGCATCACTTACTAGGCTTAAAATGAAGAGATTGAGGAATAACACCTAGTACGTAGGGTTATTGATTTTACTAAGAGATCAATAGAGGCCTTATTACAAAAGTTAGGTACACCTCGATCCAATGTATACGATCACTATTCGGTTGAACACTAAAGTGATGCGCATAAAGCATCACTTATTGGGCCTGAAGTTCAAATATAACTTGGCTATGTAGGAAGCATCACTCCTCATACATAACGGATCAATATGAGTAAACTCAGCACTATTATAGGTCTAGCGGTGAATTTACGTATCTTGCTCTAAAAGCATCCTACTAATAGCAGGAGAATGATAAGTATGATGACTAAACATCGGTAGATACTTGTTCCTAAAGATTAGAAGAAGTGCTACATTATAACTCTATCAAACGATAATTTCTATACCTAAAGAACTATGTAGACTTGATCCCTATATAAGGATACGTAGGCATCTTGAGAGGGGGAACGAAAGACCTACCAACGCTGCTCTCTCAAGAATAGTCTAAACACACCATTAAAGCCATACACTTTACCGAGATCTTCTTATATCTCTATACAAAAACCCATCTACAAATCTTAATATTGGCACCACGTCCTTGACGAAATTTGGTTCTAACATTTGGCGCCATCTGTGGGAATTGTTTAGAGTAAAAGGAAGATTTTCTCTCAAAACTTGATCTACCATGTCTCAACAAACTTCATACTACACACCTCTTCGCACATACATACCCTTGTCTCACTTCACTGGTTGAGAAACCTCGTAAAGCCTGAGATCAACCATCACTCGACTTGTGGTTGATAATGAAGGAAATCATTTTCATCTGGATGCTACTACAGTTCTCGATAAAGATCGGTGCCTAGCCCTTGATGAAAGTGCCAACCGTGATGAGCAACGTCGTTGACAAAATGCATCACGTATCAGGGATGCAAGAAAAATTCTGCTTGACTTAAGTGATAGGCCGATCAACGGTTCAAAGAGATCATGATTTCTCTAAATAATATGCTATCTGCTATTAATTTGGAAGATACCCTTATGAAGACAAGGGTTGATACCCAAAGGGCCGATCCCAAGGACTTGGTGCCTCGAAGAGATCATCACGATGATCAATCCTGCCATTCACCTAGGAGATAATGGATTTTCACATCTCAAGAAAATTGAAGATGCCCACAATCAAAAACCTTTAACGGTGCGGGTAAATTGGCAAATCGTGTACGGACTTTCTTTAACTCATATATGTTGTCAAGTGTAGGGTGTTCCCTCAAACTCTGGGGGGGCATGGCACAATGTTGATACAACTTTTTACCTATGAACTCTTATTAAGTCTTTCGAAGAGTTGAGTGAGGAATTCATCATCCAATTCATTAGTGGAAAATTCCATAAAAAAAGAAGTTTTTCATCTCTCATGAACTTGAAGCAAAGAAAGAAAGAATCCATGAGGGACTATCTGATCGATTCACCAAGGAGGCCCAAAAGGTCAAAAACTTGGATGATAAAGAAACTATAATAGCCCTTTAACGGGAGACTTCTGATGTCAACTCTAATATGTTATTGGCCAAGCACCCTTGAAAACATGCACAAGTTACAAGAGAGTGCAGATAGAGGTAGACAATTATATCTAAGTTAAAGAAAACATGAAAAAGAATTCAACCCCTATAAGAGGCAACGAAGCCAATAAGAAAAGAAAGGGAGATCAGGAGTATGATGTCAATGATAAGTATCCTTAGATGCGAAGGTCCTATCCATGTTTAAACTTGGACACACATCACATCACTCGAATGTGAAGCCCTTGCTAATCATGCACATGCATATATATTGTGTACGCATACATGAGATACGTAGAGGCGACGACCATGTTATATCTAAATACATTAAATGTTACAATAGATAGTGTAATAGATCGGTTGAATGATACAATATGGATATGATGATGCGAAGGATGGTGATATGTTTGATAAGTCTCGTATTGATAATGGTGGATTACTAGGTTGCACAATAGAAACAAAAGGTAAAATAATGAAATTTATAGTTACATAACTACTCACTACAAGGATTTTTGCTTTAGACGACACTCAAAACGTGTTGTCTGAATGTACCAAAAACTGTTGACTATTGAGAAGTCGTCTGATACAACACCTCAGACAACACACAGCAAACTGTTGTGTGAGAGTTGAAAGACAAGTAAAAGCCACCTGAAAAGAGTTGTCTGATACCCAGAAACAACAACACTTCTTTGGAAACCTGTTGTCAAAGCTCCAATAATGCAACACGTTTTAACGAATATATTGTTGTTTTAAGCAGTAAAGACAATGGTTTTTAAAAGAAAGCCTATTGTTGAAGTGCAAAAGATACAATCCTTTACTTGATTAGGGCTGTTGTTGTATGTCACTACAGACAATGGTTTCTTAGCAAAAATGATTTGTTTTATGGTTAGATGTACAACATGTTATCTCCTATGGCATGTTGTTGTAGAGTAGGAAGGACAACACTTTCTTAGTATACAACAGTTTTTATTTGTGTTTCTTGTAGTCAGACAATGATTTTTTCTTTTTATGTGTTGTATGTACATACAATAGACAATGATTTCTACAGTACTAGCAATATTCATCGCTGCAATAGACAATGATTTGAGTTTATACAGTACTAGCAACTAACAAATATTCATAACAAAAACTACGTACCAATCAATATTCATCGCTACAAAGCTACTACCGGTACCAATTCCTAATAAAGTACCACTACCATCGTCTAAATTACAATGGTAGAATGAGATAACTCATTTTCTTTACCGCATCTATAAAATAAAATAAAGAAAAGTGCTCCCAAAATCTGGTAACTCATCTGGTGGAGTCCCCTTGAGATCTTATTTTCACCGATGCTGCACAGCAAGTCTGGACCATAGTTGTCATGCATATAGAACATTCTTAGAAGATTTGTTTCTGCAAATATTCCAGAGAGCAATCCTCCTAGCAGTTCAGCGACTGCGTGAGTGTGGAAGACTCCAAGCGTGTCATCTACACTTTGTAAAAATGCTGATTTTTTTATGCAAAACCATCGTGGTGTACCAAGGTATTGACCCTGACATTGCACCCATGATTAAAGCTGCTCAAGATTGCACAATTCCTGTGAATGAAATCAACATTTCAATTTTTGTTAACGCTTCTAACTCTAGAGAAATGATGCATAAACATTGGCCATGCATCATTAGCCATTTATAGATGTTAGTCTCAAGAAGAAGTACACTGGGAATTTTGATTGATGGAGCATTTATGTAGTGCGTAACTTACCTGCACCGGGTGTGATACAAACAAGACCGGTAATCATCCCTTGTATAGCGCCAATGACAGAGCTTTTCTTATAGAAGATCATGTCAAGGGAAAGCCAGACCAAGAGGCTTGTGGCAGTGCAAATATGGGTGTTAAGTACGGCAAGGGAAGTAATACTTCCAGCTGCAAGAGGAGATCCGCCATTGAAACCTGTCCATCCCATCCATAAGAAACCTGCTCCTGCCAACATATGTAGTATATTGTTGGGTGGAAAATGTTGCATGTCTTGTGAATTTCTAGGGCCAACCTATACATATATTATCAACTATGAGCAAATCAATCTAGCGTTGCATTTGAAAATCAAAACAACAAATATTACATTTGTACTAATTAAGAGAAGCCTTTATATGTGTGTCAACTGTCAAGTGTGTAAAACCAGCTTCAGGACTAGAAACATCGATTAAATCAAACTAAGTAAATAGTACTAATTAAAAAGAACAGCAGCATATACATTACCTATAACCCTTATAAATTTATAGAGTGAACATGCTTGATATTGCCTCAGCCCAATGCCTATCTCCACCAAGATTGATCGCACCTCATATGACAACTTCATTGTTATCATCATCTAATTCATGTTCAAGAGGCATCTCTAATTGCTTCAGTGAAAACCAAAATGGAATGATGGTGCAAACCAAAATGGAATGTCTTGTACTGTATAACAACTTCAGTGAAACTTGTCAGATTTCTAATTGCTTCAAATTTGTCAATGTTGTCAAGTGTACTGCCCATTTTAGGTTTTTAGTGCTTCAGTAGCAGTCAACAAATAATAACTAACATGAAATTAACTAGTAGCTATTATTAGATGTAAGATACACTGTCTTGTACTAATTTAACTTAGTAAAACAGAGGGCATAATCGCAAACAATAATTAATGCCATCAGATTATAATAAAGAAACACTAAGCCAAGTAAAGCATAGATGATAAGGTGGTCCCAGAACTGAGCTACACGCTTAACTTATCAGAAACAATTAGCTGTACCTGCTTACAATGTGACTCACTGTCGGTTGAGCGAATATATGAACCCTGCAGATGAATAAAAATGTATATTGAATTTTTTTCAAAAGGTTACCCTTCCCGGTGAACTTTATATAAAAACAGCAATTATAAGTAACTAATATTGCAGTGTTGTTGTAGTCTAATTTAAGGACTTATTTTGGGGACTATTTAGCTTCATGTATTAATTTAACTACGCAGACAATAGTTGCAGTAAACCATGTACAAAAAGAGTGAAAGTTTTGTTGAACTGAAAATAGGCAAAACTCGAAGATAAAACATTTTTCAGAAAACAAAATGGATTTTCCATTAATAAAATTTCAGACCCAGTACTTCTAAGAAATTAGAAGTCTACTCCAAATCTAATAAACCCAAAAGCATTGGTCTATGGTAACTAAGAGCAACTCCAACCCCACTCTAAACGGACTCATTAAATTATTCTAGTGTAAAACACCACCGCAGCCAAACACTATAACTTTTACCACTTTGGAGTAACACTATTCATTTGCTATCATCTGGTTTATAAGCATTCATTTGGCAAAATCTGGTGTAACCTTTAACGACAAAGTTCAGTTTTTCAATAGCTAGTGAACTATAAAAGCAAAAAGGAGTCCTACCCCGACAAAGTAAGAGATAGAATAAATACGTATTAAGTTCTATACATTTAGGTCAGACTAGATCTTAGAAATTATAGGGAAGGCAACACTACAAGAAAAATGGCCATTTATGACGGAAATTTAACACTGAAATAGTCGCAATTGGTACAAATTATGACGGAACAAAATCGTCGTTTTTGCTCGCGTCTTAAGTTCGGAATTGCGTCACAAGTAAAAATTGCTTCACAAGTTCCAATTTCTGTCATAAGTTCAAATGAGGGGCCCACTTTTTACAATAAAATAATATATGAAATTATGACGGAACAATCCGTCATAAGTTCAATCATGACCCAATTTCATTTAAGAATAAAAGAAAATAAAATTATTTTTCAATGATTAAATCAATAATTTATGACGGATTTTCCGTCATAAGTTAGTCAGAATATGAATAATTTACGACGGATTTCATGATGAACAACCGTCGTAAATTCTGTCCAGAAAAATTCCCAACAAGACTCCGGTGACTTCTCAATATTCCGACAATTCAAAAATTTCCCAGAAAAATCTCAATTAATTATATGCACAACTTAACAACCTTATGTACACATACAATAACCCAAAATTTACAAAGAAAATTTAGACCAACAATTCCGGCCAACAATCCGGAATCCGGTGAACCAAAAACAATTTTTATTAAATCTGAAAAAAAACATATAATCATCTACACATCATAACATAAACATTCGCCAATATACAATCTTGAAAATAATTGATTTCACCAAAATCCGATCATCGGGAAAAACTCCGACGAACACCAACCACCTCAAAAGTCCTGGAATCTTCCCCAAACTCACCCATCAATAATATAATAAGCTCATAATCACCAAAAACTACTTGAATCTTCAAATCCGAATTAAAATCAAAATATCATCCAAATAAAAAAAATTCAGAATTGGTTATTATAAATATCAAAATGAAGATTTTGATTTTAGGAGCCTAAATATATACGCATAAATCAGAGATGGTAAACAGAAGTGAAGTTATAAAATTTTGAAGATTATAGTATATATGTGTTATAGCTTGAGATGAGATGTGAGATGAGGGAAGAGGAAGGTGTGGGGGGCCGGGTATTTGATATGTGGACAAGGAAGGGGAGAGAGAGTTCAGATTTAATATGGACCATTAGATGTGTGTTTCTTGGTTTTAATCTAACGGTAGAAGGGTGTGATCCGCGTGAAGTCTGAGTAGCCAATGGGAGCCATTTGTTTTTTGTCACAAAACTTACGACGAATCCGCGTGAATCCGTCGTAAGTTTATTGATTTAATTTTTTTTAGAAATTAAAAATAAATAAAAAATCTTATAAAAATTCCGTCGTAAGTTTATTTACGACGGAGATTCCGTCATAAGTTAACTACAAAACGACGTTGTTTCGCAATGAGAAAAAGTATTTTTTTTACAATTAAATTTTATTAAAATAACGAAATTTACGACGGAAATTCCGTCGTAAGTTCGCTGCTAAAATGAATTTACGACGGATAATTCGTCGTAAGTTCACTGCAATTATTTTTCAATTAAATTTTAATTTGTTGGAGCTAAATTTTATTAATAAAATAATAATCTTGCGACGAATTTCATTTTCGTCACAAGTTTGGCGCGAAATTTACGACAGATTTGGGATTTCGTCGTAAGTTGGGCGCGAAAATTGTTTCCGTCACAAGTTGGCCGTCATAATTGGCCAAATTTCTTGTAGTGCAACACGCCGCCTATGTCAACTCTCCTCTTTAAAAATGTCATAATTCCATCATAAAATAATCTCACCAAGTCACTTAACCTAGACCAGATAGTCCAACTTCAACCAATTAAATAAAAATCCTAGACGAGAATCTATAAGAACGCAACCATATAAGTACCAGAAAAGTAATTAAATGTTTATATCACTATTTGAACATTCATAGCCATGACCAACAGAAAAATAGTGCCTGCTCAGTTTTTTTTTTCAACTTATTAGGTTTTATGCCAAAAAAATGAAATCGACTGTAAGATAGTAACAAACCAAACATAAGCGGATGATTTACTTACATAAAATCCCTTACAATCAGATTTAATCAAACATTCAAAAGCTTTGAAAAACACATTTATGGAACTTGAAGTGTAAGATAGAAGAATAACAGACCCGATGATTTTGCCAATTCTAGTAAGTACATAGCTGCGATTTGTAAAGCCATCCTTGCCAATATCCAGATGAGGCAACCAATGCTGTGTTTCCCTTTGTTTCCAAGAAGATTGAGGGAGAGATAGAGATAGAAGAGAAAAAGAGGGAGAGACAGGGAGAGAGAGAGAGAGAGAGAGAGAGGTAAGCAACCCAAACACACAAGATAGTCCATTTAGAGGAATTCAAGAAAATTGAATTCAATTATCTTGATACAAACACACAAACCGAATAATTTTGAAACACGAAGAATAGTCCTTGAAAATACTTACATTGGGGCCAAGAAGAGGAACAAGCCAGTCAACTGTAGGAGGATTGGACATCGATCCGGAAAGGTGAGTTGGATCTGTGTGTTTTGACTTGAATCTGTGTGTTTTGTGTTGGGTGTGTGATTTGGTTGGGAGATAAAAAGGGAAAAAAATTTAGAAGGGGTAAAATGAGAGAGTTCATGAGCTGGGTTTGTAAAAAAAGAGAGTGTTGTATCGTGTATTAGTGGTTGAGAGGGTGGGAAATAAAAATCTGATAAAGCGGGGAAATAAAATTTGATAAAGGGGGGAAATGAAATATTGGGCAGGGTGGGAAATGAAATTTGCAAAGCCGGGAAAGGAAATATAGTAATTTTGGGATGAAAAACTATTTTTAAAAAGATATTAGGTATAATCGGGACTGGATATTAGGTATTTTTTTTGAATAATTTCTTCGATGATCGAACCGTACGAAAGTTAATAAACACTCATTTTAGTGTTGGGAAAAATTAATCGAAAAATAAAAAGGTCGGGTTGTACGAGATTTTAACAAAAAAGTAGTAAAAGTTCTGCTTCTTGTAACAAGACACGATCTAGATTAACTAAATAATTTTTTTGAATGATTTCTTCGATGATCGAACCTTAAGAAAGTTAATAAACACTCATTTTAGTGTTGGAAAAAAATAATCTAAAAATAAAAAGGTCGGGTTGTACGAGATTTTAACAAAAACGTAGTAAAAGTGTTGTTTCCTATAACGAGGCACGATCCAGATTCACTGAATAATTTTTTTGAATGATTTCTTCAACGATTGAACCGTACGGATATTAATAAACACTCATATTAGTGTTTGGAAAAAATAATCAAAAAATAAAAAGATCGGTTGTACGAGGTTTTAACAAAAAGTAGTACAAATTCTGCTTCTTGTAACAAGGCACGATCTAGATTAACTGAATAATTTTTTTTGAATAATTTTTCGATGATCCAACTGTACGAAAGTTAATAAACACTCATTTTAGTGTTGGGAAAAAATTATCGAAAAATAAAAAGGTCGGGTTGTACGAGATTTAAACAAAAACGTAGTACAAGTGCTGCTTCCTATAATGGGGCACGATCCAAATTCACTGAATAATTTTTTTGAATGATTTATTCGACGATCCAACCGTACAGATGTTAATAAACACTCATATTAGTGTTTGGAAAAAATAATCAAAAACGTTTGTACGAGATTTTAACAAAAAAGTAGTAAAAGTTCTGCTTCTTGTAACAAGACACGATCTAGATTAACTGAATAATTTTTTTGAATGATTTCTTTGATGATCGAACCTTACGAAAGTTAATAAACACTCATTTTAGTGTTGGGAAAAAATAATCGAAAAATAAAAAGGTCGGGTTGTACGAGATTTTAACAAAAACGTAGTAAAAGTGTTGTTTCCTATAACGAGGCACGATCCACATTCACTGAATAATTTTTTTGAATGATTTCTTCAACTATTGAACCGTACGGATGTTACTAAACACTCATATTAGTGTTTGGATAAAATAATCAAAAAATAAAATGGTCGGTTGTACGAGGTTTTAACAAAAAGTAGTAAAAATTCTGCTTCTTGTAACAAGGCACGATCTAGATTAACTGAATAATTTTTTTTAAATAATTTTTCGATGATCCAACCGTACGAAAGTTAATAAACACTCATTTTAGTGTTGGGAAAAAATAATCGAAAAATAAAAAGGTCGGGTTGTACGAGATTTTAACAAAAACGTAGTACAAGTGTTGCTTCCTATAATGGGGCACGATCCAAATTCACTGAATAATTTTTTTGAATGATTTCTTCGACGATCCAACCATATGAATGTTAATAAACACTCATTTTAGTATTGAAAAAAAATAATCAAAAAATAAAAAGGTCGGGTTGTACGAGATTTTAACAAAAACAAAAACGTTGTAATAATATAGATTCCGGTAAATATTGTTCTTGAAGATCAAAGTCCAATTCGAAGATGTTATTGAATTCGCATTTTGACGCTCCTATAGTCGAATCGAAGCTCTCAACGAACCCTACGTGTTCTTGCCAACATATGTGGTGCAGGTGATTTCATTTTGTTTTCTAAAATTTGATTTAATTTCGAAATTATTAGGATAAAAAAAAATGCAAACAGTGTTTGTTGTGAAATCTGAAGATGCCATGTTGTAGATCTTGTTTTTCTGGTCAATTTCATATATCATATGTTGAATTTTGAGTTCCATAACATATAGAAATTGGAGATTGATTATAGTGTTCTTCGTGTTCTTGGTGTTCTTGGAATGAAAGCTTGAAGATGGTGATGAATAGGATTGTTTTGATCATGTTTTGGTAAAAAGGTAAAAAAGGAAATGTTTATAACCTTTTCACCTTTTAACTTATTTACTTCTAATTAGTAAATTACCTTTTATTTAAAAAGGTAAATTATTTATTTACTTTTCATAATTGTTTTTATTTAGATTATTTATTTTAAATCCAAAATTTAGTTATAAAAATGCAGAAAAGTTATTTTCTAAAATTGTCATTCTAACAATACTTTTTACGAAGTATTGTCTATGTTTCATTCACATAATATTTCTAAAAAATGTTGTGTGTTAGTTTGCTATCACACAACACTATGGATAACATATTGTATGATTGCTACTTACACAACAGACCTAAAAAACGCTTGTCTAATCTAAAAATACTTATGCATTTATTGCTACTTACACAACAGACCTAAAAAACGCTTGTCTAATCTAAAAATACTTATGCATTTACACAACACCCCTGGTTTTGGCCCATTGTGTGAATGTAGGATTAGACAATACTTTTTCGAGCACGAAAATACTAGTTGTCTGATCATTTCGGGCAACACTTTTTTCCATGGGTGTTGTCTGAGGGGTGTCGTCTATAGCCAGATTTCTTGTAGTGACTATTACACTCATGTGATATGTGTTTGTATGGGTGCATAGTTACGAAGAATAAAAATTATTGAAATTGTCTTTGAAGTGTGTACAGTTGGAGGTGGTAAGGCAGAAGTAGGATTCATCACATTGCTATGGTCAAATGCCTATTCAATACTAGAATGCTCCGAACATATGCATATTCAATATGCTCAGGCAATGGGGTTAGTCTAGACACAATTCCTGAAAATGGATAATTAGGGCATGGTGGTACTTATTTTATGTTAATTAAATCATTTTCTCTAAACTCGCGTGACTGTCTTCTTGAAGCGTAATATGATACAGTGAGCGAATGGGTTCCTGGAGAAAATAGATTGAAGTGAGGCTGTTGATTAATGTCATTCTCAGCGAGTTTGAACTGAGCAATAAACTATTACCGATTAACAAATGAGGTTAAACATAGGAGATAGTTATGTACTGAATGAGATAAAAACCTAATTGATATATAAAAAATAAAGACCAGATGAAACGTGCATGCTATTTTTCATAATTAATTTAATGCGTTAATTAATTAAATTAATCCTTAGTCAAATTGAATTAATTTATTTCAAATCAATTTCAAATTGTGTTCAAATAAAAATGAATTATACTTTAAACCCCAAGCCAATGGAAATTAAACTTTATCAAAACTTGTTCGCATCCATTCGGCCCAAATTTTACTACATTCAGGTAGGTGGATAAACCCAGACTTGCAAAGTCTCGAATTTTCCTTCGAAAGCCCACAATTCGCTCCCCACCTATTACACAAGTATTGTTCTGTATAAAGAAAAGGAAACCTCTTTTCCATTTTAATGTAGGACTTATATTTCACTCACAAAGTGTCCATGCTTATGGGACCAACTTTACATAATCATATCTCATCCATCCCTTGATAACTTTGAGTATATTACATATTACCTAGTGCAAACACTATGTAATGATATATGTGAGAGTCGATTTATTTTTTACATGGTCAATATGTATGTTGGAACTAACAATCTATGATTGAAATCAAAGTCGGTCTTAAGTAGTGACACTAAGAAATCCAGAAAAATTATTTGTCTTTATTTTTGAATATTAACATGTCACCAAAACTATATTCAAAATATTTATTTGTGTGGTAGAATATGTGATCCAATTAAAATCAAACATAGCATACATAACACAACTTCAATATATTTAGAAACCGAAGTTTAAATTACTTCAATCATCAAATTTTAATCACATGGTATTTTAATCCCAAAAGAATTAAAGTTGCATCTCATTGCATCATATTAAAACATAATAAGCATTATATGCAAAAAAAAAATTAATTTTAAATTACTTAATTGCATTGGCAGACAAAGGTAATAATTAACTTTGTTTTTTTTAAAAGTTTTATATTGCATTGATAAAATTCAAATAAAATCATACCTTGCCAATAATACAAAACTAAATAAAGTGCTTATATTGTACTCAATTAAGTAGAAATTTGCTCAAGTAAAAATGGTTTTATAGGTAATGTTATCAAACACTGCAAAAAAATTGATATATGTGCAAAAGTTATCATATTATCACAAATTACGCACATTTAAACTTTTGCCTTCGCCCATTTGTATATTCTTGGACATAATTTCAAATCATTGGAAAAAAGAAAGAAGTAACCAGCTACTATGTACTAAATAATATACATATCTAATTATGTTTTGGGTCCAACAAAACTATTCATCTTCCTAACTAGATCAACGTGGTGGACAACCTTTAAGATTGGAAGGTTTCTCAGATCATTTAATCTTCTACCATGATTAATTGAACTAGTTAAGACTATAACTAAGAGTAATGGCAGAGTAATAGTTGGATATTATCATTTCATCATCGACTTTTGGAGGTGGGATTGTAAAATTAGTAAGAGGATTCCGAAAGGCGGGGGAAGCAATCTATTTTATAAAGAATGTACCACACTATTTGATGATGCTGTTGAATGTCGTAGAAGTTTTTGGGTTTAGTGCTAGCTAGAATCTTATATAAAATCACATAAAACATGTAACAACAAATTCTTAAAATTTTGTATAACAAAAGTTTTCCACTCCCTCCATCCCAAAAAGGAGTCCCAAAAGAGTGTCTGTTGTAACTGTTGCACGCTCTTCATGGTGCAAAAAATGGGTGTTGGCCCTAACTAACCATTTTTAAAACAATGAGGTCCAAAATGCGCAAAACCATGAACATCACTCAAAATGATTCCCAGATGAGGCAAAATTAGTGTTATTAGTGTTGAGATAGATGAGACTTGTGACTTAGTGTACAACATTAGTGAGACATGGGACTTTGTGTGCAACATTAGTTAGAGACCTTATTTTGTGTACCATGAAGAGACCTTATTTTGTGTACTGTGATAGTGCTCGATCACGATACTCAATTCGAAGCATCTACTTCATGCGCTACATGGAATGCAACAATAGGCATCACACTTTTCATAAAATGCCACATTTTGTTTTATCTATATGAGTGAATTTGAGTGCTCAAGCTTGTTATAAACTCAAGTATGAACAATTTTACATATATAGGCGATGTATGTCCATTGTCTTCAAGGTCTCTCAACTTGAGACTCTTGAAAGTAGGCAAAACTCTAAAATACTCGTAAGAACTATGTCCTACCAAATATTTTTTTACATAAATTTCATGTTCCCTCCATATTGTTTCGTCGATGTGGGATAGTGGGGCAAATGACATATTATACTAAAAAAATATTCGTGATCTTAACTTTCTATTCATCAAGATAAAAAAATTTGGATGACTGCTTTAATTCATAGATTTATATTAACAATAGACATATGTTATTATAAACGGAAGACCCTTTTCATATATTCTAGTTTGACATGGGATGTTTGTATTTCATAATCCTTTGAAACACCGGTGCAATTGTCATTTAACATTCAAAAAAAAAAATTGCACCCATTTTGATGTTGTAAAGTTATTCAAGAGAACCTGTAGAACAATGTTGGATTATATATATAAAAGTTTCATATACATTTCAATGTGAGTAAGATCAGGGTATACTTGACAAACTTATCCAAGCACTCACGACGAGTCTAAAACATAAGTTAGTGTCTCATCCTATATATAGGATTTAATACGTAAAAGGTTTCCTATACATTCCACTATGTGAAATATCTAGATGCACTTAACAAACTTGTCCAAGCACCCACGTCTAAAAGTCTAAAACATAAGTAGGTGGATAGGATTTTATCGGTACTAACACTTCTCTCCTGCATCTTCATATTCTTGGGATAGCTAGAGTAGTAGTTTCCTATATAAAGCTATTAAATGTGAGTAATAGTTTCTATATAAATCTATTAAAGGTCCATGAAACATAGAAAGCAAGTTGCAAGTAATACGGAGCTTTTGGTTGCATCACGTGTGCTATATTAAGTGGGCATTTTGGGCCATTATTCTATTAATGAGTATTTTGGGCCATGGGCATTTTGTGTGGTGTAGTAAGTGGGCATTTTGTAACATCCCCATTTCATGTGCGGTAGTAATATGGGCATTTTGGGCCATTATTTTACTGATGAGTAGTTGGGGTAATGTGATATTAAAATGGGATATTTTTATCCTTTCTCTAGATAAGTGTGACTTAATTTTATTATTTTTTTAATTTTCTTTTTAGACAAAAAACTAAATTTTATATATTTAGTTTAAACAAAATAAAGGAAAGAAAAAAAAATAATGGATAGAAGTAGTGTTGGAACAAGGAGTAACCAAAATTCCAATAAAGTTTTCCTCTCTCTTCTAACTGTGTTCATACTTAATTTACCTGGTTTTTCCATCTATGTTCATGCTTAAAAGTAATAATAATGCAAGACTTTATTTTATTAATTGTATTTTCTTGAATGACATAGAAAATTTTTGGAATATCTAAAAATCTAATAACATTTATAAATATTTACAATATCCCAAACTTTCTTTAGGCATATTTTTTAAAAAATATTCTTTAAAGTATTCAAAAAAATGTGCTTCAAATACTTACTTTTTGTGGATACTCTACCAAAAATTTTAAAAATAATCAAAGAAAAATCTTTTGGATATCACTACTAATCATTTGATATCCCAAAAGTATATTATTGTCATACTATGAATATCCAAATATATTTTTATTATCCCTAAAAATCTTTTTTGCCTATATGTCCAAGTTATAAATCTATCAAATATCACTTATAAATAGACATGCCTCCATCGCCTATTAACCAGTAACCACATCTCACTCCCTTACTTCTATAAGGCAGCTCTCGATTTCCGCTTCCCTCCTTGCCCCTTACATATCAACCTTGAATATGAGTAACTTTGAAAACTCAAAC
Source organism: Saposhnikovia divaricata (assembly GCA_036435485.1). Lineage (NCBI taxonomy): Eukaryota > Viridiplantae > Streptophyta > Magnoliopsida > Apiales > Apiaceae > Saposhnikovia > Saposhnikovia divaricata. The sequence goes on from CM071594.1 coordinate 93,422,024, forward strand.
TCTTCAGCAAGTCACATGAATTCATCAAGTGGTTACCAAACAAATGTCACTGGACATCCTCCCCTTATGAATCGTGCTATGGACAATTTCGGAGAGTCTTCAACAAAAAGACCTCGTGGTCGTCCCCCTGGCACAAAGAATAAGCCTAAAGGTCACCCCGCCCCCACTCAGACCACAAACAAGTTTTTCCTTGAGGTGCCCCCTGGGGTTAATGTAATCGGGTGGGTGGAAGATTTTGCACAAAGTAAGGGAGTTTCGTTAGCTATTCTCACTGGGACTGGATCCATTTCACAAGTCGTTCTCAAACATAAGGGCTCCCAACTTGAGTCACAAGAATTCAAAGAAGAACTAGACTTGGTCTCCTTTTCAGGGGCTTACATACTTTCTCCTTCAGGTGGAGGATCCTCTACTACCAGCTTTTTCAATGCTTCACTGCTTCGAAATGATGGTAATGCTGTTAAAGGATCAGCTTTGCATATGGTTGGTTTTGGCCCGGTGCAATTGTCAGTTTTTATTTTCAGCAATCCAAAGTTTTACAATTTAGGGACCATAGTGTAAGTTTAATATATTAAGGTGTTTAGAAGTTAGTTTCATGTTGGGACAAACATTTCGATATAATATTTAGTCTTCCTTATGAACCTGGCACATGTATTCTTTGCTGCAAATTTTTATCCATTAATGATATAATGTATGAATTTTGAATTATTAATAACTTTTCTCTAACTAGAATAATATTAAGATCTTATGGGTGGGAGTAGCTCAATTGGGGTAAAATTATATATGAATCGTTTGGATTCGACTCTCACTCACCTATATCAAATTTGTATCGAACCATACTAATAATATATATAAGAGAAAGAGGACCCTAGATTGATCTCAGTCCAGTTCCTGAGATACTTACAAAATATACTTTATATTTTATTGGGCCCGCAGGGCTAATTAAAAAAAATCTGTTTTTACTAAAATGCCCACACCTATATAAATCTAATGTATCTCAAGAACTTTACCTGAGATACATCTCAAGCCCCAATCTCAATATATAAATCATTTGCAATTAACTCCCACTCACCTATATCAAGTTTGTATCGAACAATAATAATGATTAGTACAAAGTTTAATAAAAAAAATATTAACCATCTTAAATATATGTAAATATTAATAATTTTAAATATACATAATTGCATCACTCACTTTTTCAATTGATATAGGAAAAATACTGGAGGTGCCAAATTGGTTACAAATTTTTTTACAAAATGACACGTATCTTAACATGGTTGGTTATAACTCAATTAAATATAATGGAGGATGCATTCACACTAATAAAAACATTCATTTCTATCACATCACTCCTGACACATTATTTTGCAACTATTTTTGGTACACAAAGTGTAAAAATCGTGTACTGCACCAGTTATAAATTAATATTTATAATATCCCAAACAAATATCACTAACATCCTCCGTTATGAAGCGTGCTATGAATAATTTCAGAGAGTCTTGAAGAAAAAGACCTTGTGGCCATCCCTTGGCTCAAAGTATAAACAAAAGGTCACCCAGCCCCACTAAGACCACAAACAAGTTTTTCCTTGAGGTGTCCCCTGGGGTTAATATAATCCAGTGGGTGGAAGGTTTTTCATAAAGTAAGGGAGTTTCCTTAGCTTATTCTTACCAAGAAACGATCCATTTCATATGTCGTTCTCAAACACAAGGGCTCCCAACTTCCGTCACAAGAATACAAACAACTCCTGTCACAAGAATACAAAGAAGAACTGCACTTGGTCTCTTCTCAGGGGCTTACATACTTTCTCCTTCAGGTGGAGGATCCTCTACCACTACTAGAAACAGGTCAATAGACATCGGCTAAAAACCGATGTCTGGCCATTTTCCAACCGATGTCTTTGTGGGTGTAGAGAAAGGTCCAACCCTTTTCACATCGGTTTTTAACCGACGTCAAAGAGTGTCTATCACATCGTTCACTTACCTTTTACATCGGTTAGTAACTGATGTCTATATTGGTTTTTAACATCGGTTTGCTTATGCAACTGAGGTTTAAGGTGTATATTAGACATCGTTTCTTGCTTGAAACCGATGTTAAAGATGATCTTAGACATCGGTTAAAAACCGATGTAAAAGAAGGGTACCTTTCTCTACACCCACAAAGACATCGGTTTAAAATTTTCCTTTACATCAGTTCTTAACCGATGTCTAGAGCCTTTAACATCAGTTGAAATTAAAAAGTGAAGTGTTTGTTTACTATATTTATTACTCTATTCATATATATATATATATATATACACCAAAATAATACTAAAATGAATGTTTTATTGATGCAACTTATCAATCCAAAACTCAAACACTTATGAAAATTAAATAACAAAAACTTCATTATCATTATCAAAAAAATTAAGTATATACATCATTGACTATCCGCAAAACTAACAAACTAGCTACATTTGAAGTCAAAATGCCGTACATAAAGACCTTTGTCTCTTTAGTGAAGATGAAGCACGTTTCCTGGTGAGTGGCTGAATTTCCTCCTGCTCTAAAACTGCCTTTATTCTAGTGTTACGCTTTTGTCGATTATCATAATAGACACGAAGCACCTGAGAGGTTTACCCCAGAATTATTTCAGCGGAATGAAAGAGAAATATTAGATAATTATCTGAGCTTAGAATGCGAATGCACAAATTAATATGGAACTGTCAGGTAATCACAAACTGCAAATATTAATGAGAAGCAAAGTAAAATACTATAGTTTCTTCCCAGGTAAACACTAAAAATGGCAGTTAACCGGATGAATTAATGGATTATTGTTTCTTCCCAGGTAAGTAAAATATTGTGAGGTGTTAGTACAAGAAAGAACCATGTCGCATAAATTAGAAGCATACAGACCTGTTCCAGAGTCAGACAGAGATCTTTCTCGCATCCACTGAGTGATAACTTCTTATCAGGGCCATTCTTTATGATACACTTATTGAGCTCAGAACGATGATCAGCAGTCATAACACGTGCTGATGCCCAGGACCGGGCAAGATACACCTAAAAAAAGTATACTTTTATCTTAGACATAAAAAAGCAAGCATAAAAGATAAACATCGATATAACAACCTTTACATGACTTTTTCCTGGAAAACAAAAGTAAGATTCGATTTGAGCTAGAACATAATCACTACACTACATTAACAGTTACTTAAAAAAAATTTGAAAGAACTTTATAAGTTATAACCCTCCCCTCAGAACTGGATTCAACTGAACTGAATAATAAACAGGGAAACTAATTAATTTTTTTCGATGTAAGTCACAGTGCATGAAATCTTAATTAGTTATCTTGCTCAATTAGTGTGATGGTTTACAAACCAGATAAACCGTGCAAGGATAGAACAAAAAAGTTTAATAAGTCAAAGCGAAATATATCAATATGTGATCCAAATGAATCTTTAATGTGGGATTGGGGATAAAGGGTTTACCCTCTATCTTTGCCAAAGTAAAAAGACTCACTGAGTGCTATAGACTAACGGAATCCAAGCAATTACAAATATGTAACCATTATTTTGTAAGGTATTGGAAAAGATGATCACCGATTTCAGATCAACAGGGGCATAGCAGTACTCCAAAGTATTCCATTACTCATCAACAGATTTTCTGCTCGAAAGAACAAAATCTTGTCTATATTGAGGGCGAATATCAAACGAAACAAAAGCTGAAGACGATGGTGCCAGTGAGACAGGTTCCTCGATGTAGGGTTTGAGTTCTAGGGAATATGTCATTTAAGTGTTAGGAAATTAAAATAAGTCAATACAAACAGAAACAAACCTTGTCTCATCAAGTCACACTCCAGAGAATCTTACTTGTATGAAGGAACATAAATATTATATCCTAAGCAATTGACATTTATCAATATAATAAACAGACTCTAATATAACTTGGCTAATTCAGCTTTGCTGAGTAGACCAATATATCACTGATGCAATCACTACTCTACGGAAAGCATAAAGATCTATAACATTCTACAGCATAACGAGTAGCAGGTAAAGGAAAATTATAATCAAATAAATTTGATCCATCGTAATACCTTTAGACCCCGTAAAATCTGTACGAGATTTGATAGTCGTGCAGTTGCATGAGTACCCATCAGGTGCTTATACTCCTGCACTAGTGATAAATATTAGTGCATAAAGAAATTACTGGCCTGCTACGAAGGGAAGAACAAGAGAAGAATGGCTCTATTTGTTGGGATATAAGTCTAGCTTATTACCAAGGAAAGAGAAGAAAAGGCAATACATTTTACCTTGCAGGTACACCATTGTTATTTAAGCACTCATTTGTCTCTACATCTGAAAAAAGAGTGATCTGAAAAAATCTACTAGAGTACGATTCTTGAAACGAAACAAAGCCTAATTACTAAAACCAAGAACAGAGAGATTAAAAATAGGCATGTATTCCGAGATATGTCAAATTAAAACTTAAAATTATACGAGTAATTACGTAATTAGCATAATCCAAAACCTATTAATTAGGATACACAGGCAAATGGATAATCCGGTGTTAATTACACCACAATCTTGATGAATTTAGCAACAATTGCAATCAGGAAATTCAATAAAATCATCTCAGTTACAGTACATCCATATATAGAATCATATATATAACTCATATTAATTCAAGAAATTAGCAATGCAAAAAATTCTCAAAACCCTAATTATAGAATACTTTGAGTACAAATTCAGTAGAGCGAGAGAGAGGTAGAGAATGATTCTTGAAATGAAACAAACTCTAATTAACAAATCAGGGACAGTGAGATTAACTACACAAACATGTATAATACACACACACAAACATAAAACAAGTAAGGAAATGAGAATCACTCAACACATACAGATAGATAGTGAAACGGAGAAGAAAAGATTGTGCAAGAAACGTGTGTGTTGTGTGTGCGAGAGAGAGAGAGAGAGAGAGAGAGAGAGAGAGAGAGAGAGATTAACAACTAATAACCTGGAGGACCCGCCTGTGACCGGCTCCATCGTAGTAGCTGTAAGTGATTCGAAGAGGTTCATCTAGAAATCATGAGAAAACGAGTTAAGCAATTGAAGTCAAGATGAAAAAAATGTTACAAGGTTGGCAAATTACTTTTAAAGCATACAGATGCTCACTCTTGTTGAATCTTTTGAAGTTTCTCCTTTTCTTCTTCTTCAATTTTAGTACCGATATTGGGGATTTCAAATCGATTACAAATTAAGGTTACAAATTGGGGGTTTTCGGTTGAGAATGAAAGAGAGAGTGAAAGAGCGAGAGAAAGTGAAAGAGAAAGAGAAAAAGTGAAGGAGTGAATTAGGGTTCTTGAGAGATGTGAGGTGGAGAGAGCTGCTGGGTGAAGTCAAGAAAGAGAAAAGTCGAGGAGAGAATTCTGTTTACTTCAAATGTTTTGTTTTTTTTGTTTTTTATGCTGGGTAAGGTGAGTATTGGCTAAAAAAAATGGGGGGAATTAAAAATTTGCTAAGGGGGGAATATTGTCTAAATGGGGGGAAGGGAAATTTTCGGTATTAAGCGGGGAAAGTTGTGCGGGCGCGGACATCAAATTTTTTTAAACCTATTTTAGACATCGGTTATTTTTTGACCGATATTATAACATGCCAAAGACATCAGTTGTGCTACTAACCGATGTCATTGATTTTTCAATGATATATCAATGACATCGGTTGGCTGGTAATGTGATTTCATAGTATGTTAAAGACATCAGTTATTTTTCGACCGATGTTATTGACAGTTTTTACATCGGGGACATCATGAACCGATGTTAAAGGGGTGATGTCTATTCTACTTTTTCTAGTAGTGTACTACCAGTTTTTTCGATGCTTCACTGCTTGGGAATGATGGTAGTGCTGTTAAAGGGGGTCAGCTTTGCATACGGTTGGCTTTGGCCCTCTACAATTGTCTGTTTTTATTTTCAGCAATCCAAAGTTTTACAATATAAATAATGACCATAGTTTAAGTTTGGGTTGAAATTCAATGGAATAAAAATTTGGAATAATATAAGAGTATAATTCATATACTGGATAATTATGAGGCCAATGTTTGTCATTATGTTAAATTATTTGTAGTGGGGAAAAAAATACACTACACCATAAGCCCGAAATATGTTGCCGTAAACCCGAAATATGTTGCCTTAGGCCCAAAAAACCCCAAAGGCAACATTTTGATGGTGTTGCTATTTTGGCCGTTGCCTTTGAGGTCAAAGGCAACATTCTACTTCTCTATGGCAACATCAATTTTTTGTTGGCGTAGACTAGCTATGACAACAATGTTATCAGTTTTTAGCAACATTATATTATGTTGCCACTGTGGGGCCCACTTTTATAGCAATAAAAAATTTGGCTACGGCAACATTTTCTAGTCTTAACATTATTTTTCCTTTTTGCCAATACTTTATAGCCTCAATGACAACACTTTTCTATTTTAAACAAAAAATCATAAATATGAAAATATTCATTCCCTTAATAACCAAATCAACACATCCAACTTGGAAAGTACAATCATAATAATCCATACAACATAATCCATATTCACTACAATCACAACCAACCCAAATTAACTACAATCATCAACCAACTAGGAAAGTACAACCAAACACAATATTCGACAAACTAGCTAAGTACATATATAGGTCAGGAGTAGCTGTCATCCCAAGGGATCCTATTATGAATATAACATCAGCAAGAAGTCTGGCATTTTACGTCCATAGGCATCATTTATCCACCCACCAGCTGCAGCTTCGATAATTGCACCAACCAAAGCCATGCTAACAATAGTTTCCTAGAGCCATTAAAGATAAAAAAAAACTAACAGAACATCGAAAAGTATGATATAATATATTTTAGCATACAATTAGAAGATAGAAGAACCTAAAGATGGCAAAGTCAATAATATGGCACAAGATAATATTCAAGCATATTACTGTAATTTTGAAATTGTTTCTTCTTCAGCTTTCTAGACCAATCTTAGACTGAAGGGTTAAAAAATTAACAATTTATTAACTCCTAAGCATCCACCTCTATGATGTATTAAGAGAACAAGTTACATACTGTTCAGCTAAAAAAAAACAAGTTACATACTACCAATTAAAGAACATATCAGAATTGCTCTATAATAAAGGACATGGGATTTGGTTTGTGTACAAAAAAGGACAGGTGACTACTCTAAAATCCCTCGTTGGATACTCGATCATTTTAGGTCCAAATAAATATAATAAAATGAATATGAATATGAATTGTGTGGATACTTGTAAAGGAAACATTACTGAAAGGCCACATTAAGGATAAATTATTAATTACTTACCTAGTTACCTCTATGCTGAAGTACTATGAAGGTAGAGTTAAAACTTTATTATTGGCACTTTGATCTCTATTAGTGGACTTCCTGATGATTGTGTCATATTATCAATTGTATATTATGAATGGAAGAGAAGGTAGAACATAACACAGAAGCGGACCAAAATAAGCAACTTAATACTAAAGGCTAAAAAACACATAGACACGAGGAAAACCCAGCTCACTTCATTAGTTCAAATCCAGCATCTGGTGGGACAAAACTGACAGTTTTCTCTGAGTTGAACCTTGTCAAATTTACAAATTGATGAAAAGTAACATCGTCCAATTCAATAGTTTTTCCGTGTAGCAAAATGAAAGACTGGGTTAATAAATCAGATAGAGTGATCCCTTTGTGTAGAAACTTTGGGTCATAAAGTTGTCAGAGAAAAGGAGCATGGATTTGCAATGTGCAGGAGAGTAGTGCATAATACAAAAGCTACCTTTTACCAGGACATGACTTGAGCTGTGACTCCTTATCCAGAACAATTTAATCATTTAATCCCAGCTTCAAATCATGCATTATAGACAGAAAACACTTCATAAGAACTTTCCTAGTTACATTACAGCACAATACACTACCTACATTTACCAATTTGTGAGTCAATGTGTTTGGGAAATAAGGAAAAGTAATCCAGAAGATTCAATATACCTTTTGAAGACATAAGCAGGTTCACGCTCTCTACACTGTCCAGAAAAAGCTGGTGGCCAAAGAAATTTACTATCGAGCTATAGGAGGTCCTTGAGGTAGCTAAAAATAAGCCAAAAATCAAGAGGGATCACCTAAGAAACTTTGTCTCAAAAGCCAAAAGAACTTGTATCTTAAGAGAGATACGAGTCAAGTATAAATTGCCTTTGATGATACTGTCTGTCTCTGGTACTGCGGCAACAGTTGCTCTGAGAAACTGTAATTATCAACAGGGGGATTCCTTAGCATTAGACGAACCAACAAATTCTATGGCCTGGAAATCTCCACTAAGCATGTACGTGACCACTGCATAAGAATTATATGTCATCCTATCTGCTTCTAAAGATAGTAATAATACATAAATACACTCAAAACAACTTTAGATATTAGAAGGCAATGGCTAAACTGATTGTTTCTGCAATAAGTGAAATAGAACCTGATGGAATACGGGATAGTGAGTTGCATCAATAAAATCTCTGCGATATACATCTCCAATAACAAGAAATTGAGTATGTCCCTTAATAACTTAGCCTGAACCTTTCAACTCCTTTCCCCCCAAACCTTTTACCTTTTTTGTTTACACGTCCATTTAATAGACAAGCTCAAAACACGTAACAGATCATCTCCCAAATTTTATAAATTTATAGCAAGAATATAAATCCAATTTTTATTAAAAAAAACTAGAAAAAAGTAAGCTGAAAATAAGAAGCACAACTGATAACATAACTATTCAAATTCAAGGTAAGAAATTAGCAAATAGTACATACTAATGAATTTATACACACATACATACCGTATATACACACATACACTTATAAACTTTTGACCACAAAAGTCCAGTACTTAAGAAAGAACAGAGTAAGCATAAGTAAGCAAAATACTTGTATTGTCCAATAAAACTTGTAATCGAACCCATAATTCACCAAACTATAAATGTTATATAGGGGAATAGAGTAATACCTGAAAAGCCCTAAAATGGAACCCTAATTCACGCATTAAACCAAATCGGACCGTAAATCACCTGAAATTTCAAATTAAAGAACAAAGTAAGCAAAAACCCTAAATCAAAGAAACAAATCACCTAAATCAAAGAAAAATATCACCCTGAACTGAATTTAAAAATCGAAGATCAATGAGTGTGAAACATATAAGAGCATCTCCAATAGGGATTGCCAAGAGGTTGCCAAATCCTATGTGGCATGGCACCCTTGGTTGCCCACCTATTGGAGGATCAATGTTGCCATCAAGTTGCCAACCAAAGTTGCCAAAAGTTGGCAACTTCCACATTTAGTAAAACACATACAGTTCCCCAAAAGTGTATTTAACTTTACCCTTTTTTATATCTCCCACATTTTATTATCTATTTAAATGTTTTTTTCTTTTTTTCTAAATATCTCACATATCTAATATCATTAATGTACATGAGAAGAAAAGAAAAAAAAATATAATTTTTTTTGCACTATTTTCATTTAATTAAATGATATTGATGTAAAGATAATATTATTTTATATTTAAAAATTTAAATCATTTGATATTTTATATTAATTTAATGTCAAAAAAAGGAAAAAAATCATTACGGGAGGGAATTAAGTATTTTAAATATCCAAATTTTTAATTTTATTTAGAATATATAAATAAAATATGTGTTTATAAGATAATATATAATTGATGTATGGGACCACATTGACAACTTTTAAAGTTGCAACTATTGAAGTAGATTTGTAACAAAAGTTGCCAACAATGAGATGGAGGAGAGAAGAAATAATAAAGTAATATATGTGATGATGTGTTAAAAGTTGGCAAACTTCTATTGGAGATGCCCTAAAGAGAGGATGGGAAAGAGCGAGTGGTATGTATTTTTTTTATGTCAACTCCAAGGAAAATATCACCTAAATCGAACTCAAAATCAAAGAGGAAAGAAGGAGAGGGAGAGAGAGATAAACTTATAGAGCGTGAGTAGAGAGACTGTGAATGTTTGTATTTGATGATGTGCGAGTGTTTTGACTTGGTGAAAAATAGTGAGGGCGGTCTTTTGGCCGCTCCATTATTTCAGTTTTTTCGAGTTTGTCGTTGTATTATGCTCCTTATTTATTCATGTATTTAAATAACAATTATAATGTTTTATTGGTAGTTATTCGTTGCAAGTTTTTTATTTATTGTAAGTTTATTAAAAATTGAATTGATAAAAATATAATTATTCAATGGCCATTGTTCTATGGAGAACCATTTTATGCGGAAAACCGTGGAGAACCACTTATTCTATTGTAATTTCTAATTCTATTACAGAACCAAATTTTTATTTTTATTTAATTTTTTGGTTCTATTAAAAAAATTGGTTCTACAAAAAAAAATCTGGGCAAAGCCGTGGCAGTACCACGTCACCTACCACGTCATCATTGACGACGTGGCAGTGTCACGTCATCGATGATGTCATCATTGATGATGTGGCACTGCCACGCGGCACTGCCAGGTTAGTAGTGATGACATGGCAGTACCACGTCAGCAATACTGATGTGGTAGTGCCACGTCATCACTGCTGGCGTGACAGTGATGACGTGGCAGTTTCGAATATTTTTTATTTTTTAAAAAAATTTGGTTCTATTACTGAATTAGAAATTTTTTTTAAAAATATTGGTTTTATTACGGAATCATAGGGTTCTCCACGTTCTCCACGTAAGGTGGTTCTCTGCTCATTATTCAATTATTTAGTAGATTTTTAGATGTCATGTAACTTTTTATCAAAATTAATTAGTTAGCATGTCAAATAATTATAATTTATTAATTATTTATTTAAAAAATATAATTTATTTTTTCATTAAATGTTCAAATTTTTACATAATCTAAAATAAAATATTCAAGTAGTTTTAATCATGTACGAAAATATTTTTATTTTAATAATATATTAAAATATGTTTAGAAAAAGAATTCATTTTAAATTTTTTTTAATAATATTTAATAAACATAAAAATAAAATTAATCATCTTATTTTTTTTTAATATTTTTAAATATTAACTTCTATTGGAATATTTTGATTTTTATAAAAACTTCTTTATTATTATATTCAAATAAAATAATTTTCATGTGAAAAGGGGTTAAACTTTTATTTTTAGTAAAAAATGTAAAATTTTGTTCATTTCAAAATTATGACAACAGAAATTGATACCTACAGCAACATGCAAACACTTTTATTCTATTGCAACATAATTTTACTACCTGAGTCAACATAAAAATGATAATGTTGCCTTAGCCAAAAACATCATGGCAAAGGCAACATATTTGATGGCAACACACGCTCTAAATGTTGTGGTAGGCCTTTTATGGTGTAGCGATATTTTGATATAATATAATTTATTTGTTTTTGTTATGATATTATCTTGATATAATTTGTTTTTCTTCGAACTCTAACTATTAACAATATAAATTTATAATAAACCATTAAATATATATGTAAGCATGTTTGTTTTTATATTCATATGTGAGAGCCTTCTTTTTAAAGGGTCTATAAGCAGGCGGAGGGATGCTGGAATAATAGGGTGAATTTGTGAGTATGTGGCTGTTTTAGGGGTTTAGGTGAATTTGTGAGTATGTGGTTTAGGGTTTATGAAAAAAGAGGGGAGGTGTCTCCATTTGTCTGGTATATCGGATCTCATCATCTGCCAAGATGCCTTCCCGCGTAGTTGTGTGCAATTGTGTCTATGACTTTAGGGATAAACTTTGTTAATGTGGTAATTACTGATTTTATTTGATTTAATCTTGACTTTATCATATCTTCGTCTCTTGAAGAATATCGTTTGAAGATATTTTCCGTTATTGATTGATTGAGATTGATTCTTTCCTCATCTCAGCGACAGCATAAAGCTTAGCGGTTAAGCAATAATTATTAATATTAATTAATAATTAATAAATATTAGAAATTTGGAAGATTATTAAACATGCCAAAATATGACATAACACAAAATATTCATATGTGTCAAAACATGAGAGTTAAAATGATACAAGCATATATATGCCAACTCCAAAAGATACAAACAACTATCATATTTTCAATCATATGATATGATTAATGCCAAAAGAATATATATAATAAGCACTATGCACAACCTAATATATTTTTATCTTAAATTGCTTAATTGCATTTATATACCAAGGTTAGAATAAAAGTATGGGTTCTTCAACAAGATTTTATATTGAATGGTACTATAAGCATAAATTGACCCCTTGCCAATGATCCCAAATTAAATTAAGTATTAAAAATTAATTAGGCTCTAGATCCAACAAGTAGAAATTTGCTCAAGCTGGATTTATAAGTATACAAAATTTTAACATATTCACAAAATTTTATATAAATTTCACAATTCACTGACATATGTAAACTTTTGCCTATTTATCCATTTACATATTTTTATTGAATATAACTGTAGATCATAAGAAAAAAAATGGAAGAAATAATTTGTTGTGGCTAAATAACATTACACCAACACATCCAAAGCACATATATTATTATTTGTTAACTAGCCTAACTATGAAAGTTTTAGAGACATTTTAAGTTACTTTTGCCTATTTATCCATTTATATATTTTTAGTGAATATAACTGTAGATCATAAGAAAAAAATGGAAAAAATAATTTGTTGTGGCTAAATAACATTACACCAACACATCTAAAGCACATATATTATTATTTGTTAACCAACCTAACTATAAAAGTTTTAGAGACAATTTAAGTTTCTCCAAGATTGCACCCAGTTAAGATTATGAAAGGGACTCACAATCTCTAAAATGGAATGGCAATTAGGCATTATGGAAAAAAATGAGACGGAGAAAACTGCAGGTGATTATCTTAGAAATTTAGCAAATTAAATATTTTAATTTCTCACTAAGAGTTTATTTTACATAATTTAATTGACAATCTTTCTTATGTTTTATACTACATCAAGTTTTTTTTATACTTAACCCATTAAAAATTATTTACTCTATCGATCCAATTGGAAGAAAGGTGTTTTCTTTAACTTTATGTAGATTTTTTAAAATTAAAAAATATGTTTGACCTTCGCATATTTGTTTCCAATTTATTTATTTTTCACCTAAAGTTTGAACATTATATTTTCACTCAGAGAAAAATTTAAAAAAAATGTAGAAGTTAATTTTATTCTCCAACAAGTAACAACTTTGGAAGGAGAGAGTAATAAATATTCCTAAAATTGAGATTAATGGCTCAATTAACCTCTCTAATCCTAAACCCTAAACCCCATTATACATTTTTTTTAGAATAACATAATTAAACATACAAATGACTAATTAAGAAACTTTAATTGCAAAAAATATTTTTAGTTAATTTACTTGGTATATCATGAATAACCTCTAAGCCCCCAAATTAGGGCCCTATCTATTCGACAATAGTAAATCAAGAACAATGTGGAGTGACAACTACAATACTTATGCAAATACAAATGTTAGAGAAAAATTTTACAAGAAAATAATAAACAATGTATCAATTAAAACTTTTTTTTGCATTGATATTATATACACTAAGAATTTTTTGTCCAAGAGTTTCAAAAAAAAAAAGAATTTTTTGTCCAAAATGACGTGAACATATGCCCTCTCTTCTAGCAACTATAATTTACAATGCTGGACCACCATATGTAAGTCATGTGATCTTTCGAGAACTGTTTTTGGATTTCTAGCTATTTTCAATTTCTTATTAAAATGGGTGCCAATGACACAAGAAATAATAAATACCACCTTGGTAGAATGATAGTGAAATTAAGTGCTCGTGTGGAATTAAGCACTTTTACACCTCCATCAAGTTAAAACTTTATCAAAAAAATTAATTCATAGATGCCATTAATAATCATACAATAAAATCTTTAATTTTCTAAATTTATTTTTAGATCATACACATTTGTACATTTATGCCTTCTTCTTTAAATCTCATTTATACATTTTTACTCTTCACTGACAATTTTGAATTTTACCGAATTTATTTTATAAACACACGCATGTGTAAATTTGGCCTTGTACATTGGAAGCCATTAATCCATATATTTTTGGTGGATGATCCTATAGGAAAGAATAGAAAAAAATTGAAGAAATCCACTATATAGACTTATATATAAATTTTTAAGCCAACACACAAATGAGTACATACATATCTAGAACTAAATTGTATTTGGGGTTGGTTAACCCAATTCATTCTCCTAAATGGATCAACATGGTGGAAACCTTTTAAGATTGAAAAGTTTTTCACACCATTTAAGCTGCTACCATGATTGAACCACTTAGGACTATGAAAGGGGTTATGTCTACAAAATCAATAAGAATGCATAATAGTAGTTGTGATTGGGTCTTCTCATAGGCTAATAGAGGCTTACTAGTAGTGCAATGAGACCATGAACAATCTCTTTTATAGGACAGGTGCAATGAGACCAAGAACAATCTCTTTTATAGGACAGGTGGTACCCGTTTAAAGTTCTGGAATGATGTAGAAATTTCTAGATTTTTTTGTCATAGCTGGCAATTGATGTAAAATCGAACAAAACTTACTTATTCCTTTTATCACTTTAATTTCTTTAATTTAATTTAATTAACTTTAAACAATTTTTTTTATATTTTGTAAAACACAAAGGTTTTGAATCAAGAATTCGAAATTTTAAATTGGTGGCTCAACTAATTTTTGGGATCCATCACTAATTATAGTTAATCTTAAATCTCAATATATTAAAAGCCTAAAATTTAAAATAAATAATGAATTTATTATATGTAGAATACAAAAAAAAAACTTATTCCTTTTATCAATTTAATTTATGTAATTTAATTTAATTAACTTTAAGCAAATCTTTCATATTTTGTAAAGCACAAAGATTTTCAATCAAGAGTTTGAAATTTGAAATTGGTGGCTCAACTAATTTTTGTGATCCATCACTAATTCTAGTTAATCTTAAATCTCAATATATTAAAAGTCTAAAAATTAAAATGAATAATGAATTTATTATTTATACTATACTATTATAACATATTTGGTTGGTTGGGAGTTTGGTATTGTACCAATCGTTAGATTTTAATGTAAATAAATAAGAATGGTTGGATCGAATACTAAAATAATATTCCTTTTCTAATATTTAAAATACATTTGTAGTTTCTAAGTTCGAATCCCACCAAAAACATATCTATATTAAACATATATATTATTTTATAAACTACTCTAACGAGTTTGAGAATCAATTCCCGTAATAACATATTATTAATTAAAATACTATCGTTAAAAAAGCTATCAAACATGTATTATAATATTTTATTATCTTCTATAATTTACTTTCCTCCTAATTAAAAAATATATCCAAACATGAGATTTAAAAAGTTACAAAATAATTTAATAATAAAAATATATATACAACTTAAAACTTTAACAATTTACACTATACTAATATAAGCAAACTAGGGTAGTTTGGTCACTTTATTTGGTTAGATTTTGAGATAAATAAATGAGAACCGTTGGATCTAATTCTAAAAGAATATTCTTTTTCTAATATTTTAAATACTTTTATAGTTTCCAAGTTCGAATCTTACCAAAAATATATCTCTACTAAATATATATATTATTTTATAAACTACTATAACGAGTTTAAGAAACAATTCCCGTCAACAACATATTATTAATTAAAACATTGTCGTTAAAATACTATCAAACATGTATTATAATATTTTATTATCATCTATAATTTATTTTCCTCTTAATTAAAAAATATAGCTGAACATTAGATTTAAAAAGTTAAAAAAAATATTTTAATAATAAAAAAAATATATATATATAACTTAAAACTTTAACAATGAAATATAATTTAAAAAATTTACAATCAATCGTGCAGGGTTTTAGGCTAGTAAAAATAATAACCAAACTAGGGTATATTTGGTTTGGTCACTTTATTTGGTAACGTTAGATTTTAAGATAATAAATGAGAACTGTTGGATCTAAATGAATATTCCTTTTCTATATTTAAAATACTTTTATAATTTCCAACTTCAAATCCCACCAAAAACTTATCTCTATTAAACATATACATTATTTTATAAATTACTCTAACTAGTTTAAGAATGAATTCGCCTCAACAACGTACCACCAATTCTTTAAATTACTAAAAATAGTAACTTTTAACACTAAAATAAATAATTATATCCACTACTTCACTCCACTTTTTCAACATGACTTTACACTATTACACCCACTACTTCAATTATTTTAACAATAAAATCACTATTACACTCACTACTTCATTTATTTAACAATATTACACCCATTATTCTTGGTCTCCCTGCCCAGCCACAATGTAAATGTAAAGTATTGGCGGGGACGGAGGTAGTATCAAACATCTATGAACATGGGATTTAAAAAGTTAAAAAAATATTTAATAATAAAAATATGTATACAACTTAAAACTTTAACAATAAAATATAATTTAAAAAATTTACAAGCAACCGTGCATACGGGTTATAGGCTAGAGATTAAAAGTTGGTGAAGGTCTACCCATTCATTATCATCAAATAAGCTGTAAGTCATAAACAAACTATGTGTGTGAATGAAGAACATTTGCTATTTTGATTATTAAGATATTTTAATCATTTTTTATTGTTTTACATTTAAAAAATTTTAATACACTGTGTGAAAAATATAGTATAAATTAGTGATATTGATATGTATATATTTCCAAATCATTCAAACGAATAAAATAATATTAATAATTAGTAGTTGCAATATATAGATAAATATAATAAATTATTAAATACTTACATCTTTTTATTAAATTCAAATGCATGTTTTTTTAAAAATGGTTGATGAACAGGTAATAATCTAAACAATTAAATGCACGGTGTTGCATTTTCACCAATGTACTTCGACATATTTCGAATTTAAAATGGAACATAACTTGATGTTTAAAAAGTACACAAAATTTCATCATTTCCATACATAATATCCTGAATTGCATTGTCATTTGTAGAGTTTTATAAGTTTGTTTGTGGGATGGTTGAGATGGTGGTTGTAACCTTCTAGATCGACAAGGAATAGTGTATTTGAAGCTAAGAACAAGTTAATATAATGCATATAAAAATTGCTAGCTTAAAATGTGGTGAATTCTAGACCAAATTTTAAAAAAAAGAATTTTGAATTTGACATAGTTAACCGACCAACTCAATTATCACATTTTACTCTTTTAGAAAAAATAGAATTAATATCACAGTTTAAGTAATAATTGTCGGTTTTAATAATGAAAGAGGACAATTTTAAATAAACATTGATAAGAATAAGCATTGATAATTAGTCAACTTATATTTGGTATATCTAAAATATTAAACATATTTATCAATAAATGAATTACAATCAAGAATGTTATAACTTCTTGTTGTGAATTTTTTTAATAGAAAATGACCAAATGCGTTGTACGGGTTATTATCATTCAGTTAATCAACTAAATAAGTAGCGTTTTCATGTTAATAATGTCTTACACACAAATCATACAAATGGATGACGTTGCACCATATTTATCAACAAAAAATAAAGAATGATAAAATTACATGTAATACAAAAAGAAACTAACCTACATACAACAATATTATAATACCTTTTAAATGTTGTACTTATTGTTGTACCAATTTACTAAATATTTTTTACAGTAATTGGCAATCCTTCTAAACCATTCAAAATGTGTTTTAAATTTTAGAATGTATTTGAATGTTGTGTTTCCTATTATTTATAATTTTCAACTGAATTCACATAAAATATATTTTTACACAAAATGAAGTAAGGATATTATATCAAAATAAGTCATAGACAAACAAAGGTCTATAAAAATTAAATTGATGTTTCTTAAATAACATTATTACACCATTTTTCTCCGTTCTAGAAAATGATAGAGTATATATTTACATGTATTTTATATGATTTTATTCCCATATTTGTTGTATTTTATAAATAACAGGATATCATTAATTAGAGTTTAATATTTTATGACAAGAAATAAAGAATTCCCACAAGTTTTGAGAAAAACTGATCAAACAAAAAGAAGTTCATGATGCTTTAAAAAGTAGGGAAGGTGATGATGGTATTCAGATGTACTTTGAAGAGAAAGATAAGCTCAATGATTTGTTACTTCATGAGGAAATTTATTGGCAGGAGCGTGCAAAGGTTTTTTGGCTAGAGGAAGGTGATACCAACTCTAAGTACTTCTTCCATGCTACAGTTTCTAATATGAGAAAAACGAACCACATATCTTTTTTAAAAGCTGATGACGGGTCTATTGCATCCACTCATGAGGATCTATGTCGTCTGTTGAAAAACTACTATACAAATATTTTTGCTGCAACTGACAGTGTAGGAAATTACCCTGTTAATGAGAATGAAGGGAGAGTAAGAAGTGCTCAAAAATGAGATGTTAACAGCGGAACTATCATTTGAGGAGTTTAAAGAAGCTGTCAAGTGTATGCATTCGGACAAAGCCAGTGGTCCAAACGGACTAAATCCTGCATTTTTTCAGCATTTCTTAAAATTACTCGGCTGTGAAATTTTCAAGTGTTGTCATGATTAGCTTTCTGAGTGCAAGTTTTCAGCCAATATAAATGACACAACTTTGGTACTTATTTCGAAAAAAGACATGGTAGAAGATATCAAGATTATTGCAAAGGTATTGCCAAATCGACTGCAAAAAATCTTACCGGCGTAGATTTCTGAGAAACAAATTGCATTTGTCCCTAGATGCAACATCTCAGAATATGTACTTTTTGGCAATGGGCTTCTTAAATAAATGGGTCAATTGGATGCTGCTTTGTGTGTCATCAGTTTCATACTTTATTTCATTTCAAGGATCGTCAATAGGTCCGATTTTCCCTAAATGAGGTCTCCGTCAGGGAGACCCGCTGTCGCCCTATCTATTTCTCCTTTGTGTTGAAGGTCTTTCTCTATCATTAAATTCAATTGCTATTAGTTGTTCTATAACTAGGTGTCATATATGTACTCAAGCTCCAGCTGTTACTCATCTACTCTTTACTGATGATTCGTTTCTATTTTTCAAAGGTACTTCGGGAGAAGCAAATGCTATTAAGGAAATTCTGCACTCATATGAGGTTTTTTCTGAGCAAGCTGAGAATTTTCAGAAGTATGAAATCTTCTTTAGCTTGAATGTTCATCGAGACAAACAGTAGGAGATCAAAAAAAATAGTTTTTAGATATTTAAAGGAAAAGGTTTGGCAGAAAATTCAAGGTTGGAGCATAAAACTCTTATCCAGGGCCGGGAAAGCAATCTTGTTAAGAAATGTTGCACAAACTATCCCTACATACACTATGTCCTCCTTCCTAATCCCTAAATCTTTTTGCCAAGAAATTGAAAAAATGATGAACTTTTTCTGGTGGAGCTCAAATTCTTTGAATTACAAAGGTATAAGATGGTTGTCTTGGGCTAAAATGAGTATATCCAAGAAGAATGGGGGATTGAGTTTACGGGATTTACATGATTCAATCTGGCTCTTCTGGGTAAGTAGTGTTCGAACCTTATTAATAACCCAACTGCTCTTGTCTCGAGACTATTAAAAGCACGATATTATCCGGATAGTAGTTTACTTCAAGCTGAAAGAACAAATGGATCAAGTTTTACATGGTCTGGTATTTAGGAAGCCAAGGAAAACATGAATGGGGATTTAGGTGGGTGTTAAGCGATGGCAATTCTATAAATATCGACTCTGATAGATGGTTGCGAGGGAAGAAAAACTATTGTGTTGATCAATCAGGAACCAACAACTCTGGGATGAACTTAAAGGTGAATGATTTCTTCGTAAATGGTACCAAAATGTGGTATGAATCGAAGATCAGGTCAACTTTTAATAGTGGTGATACAAAAGCCATTTTAGCAATCCGTATTCCGCAAATAGTACACATGATAGGTTAGCGTGGGTCCATTCTTGTAATGGCCAGTACTCAGTGAAATCGGGTTATCAACAGTGATAGGTGAATCACATGAGCGATGTAGGCCTACAACAGTCTAATGGTTGGGGTAAAATCTGGCATTTATGCATTCCTCACAAGATTAAAGTTCTTCTTTGGAGACTATGTCGCAATAATGTTCCTGTTCGTAATCGGCTAAGGGCAAAGGTATCCACGTTCCTATAGGCTGTGTTACGTATGTGGGAGATATTGAGAAATTAATGCACTTGTTCTTTGACTACGGGTTTGCAAAATATTGTTGGCAAAGAATGGGGTTGGTATATGATACGTGGGAGGTGGAGAGCGCCCCAGATTGGTTTCTCAGTAAGCTTGACACTGAAAAGAGCGAAGTTTTGATCAAAATAACTACTGTATTATGGGGGATTTGGTGGTCAAGAAACAAGCATGTTTGGGAAGGGAAAGTCTTGACACCTGAAATAACCATGGCTTGGAGCTCTAAATAGTTTGTTGAGTGGAGGGGGTTCATAAGAGGAAGCTACAAACATCAGGTATTCTAAAGGTGGCTGTTACCAAGCATGACAGAAAATGGATTGCTCCTACATTGGGAAAGCTGAAGATAAATGTTGGTGCATCTATCTTCGAGGGGGAATATTTCTTCAACATTGGTATGGTGGCACGTGATTCCCAAGGGCTATTCATTTGAGGAAAAACAATGCGTTTTATTGGTCGCATCTTGGTGTTAGAGGTAGAAATGGTAGGCATTCTAGAAGCTTTATTGTGGCTTCGTGATCTTCCAGCTCAAATTACCACAGTTGAGAGTGACTCGTTCATGAGTGTTAATACAGTTAATAAAGCGGATCACAATCAGTTAAGGCTATGTCACCTTATACAACAATGTCGCTCTATTCTTAGCAGAGAAAATGGTGTTATATTAGCGTTTATTAGAAATCAGGCAAACGGGGTAACAAATGCTTTGGCTTGTTTACCTTCTACACTTAATAGCTTTGTTGATTTATCGTCTCCTCCATTGTGTGTGTTGGGGACACTCTTGTCGGATATTTGATTTTAATGAAATCTTCCTTTATTCCAAAAAAACGTTTCAATGTATGAAATTTGAATGTTTAATAACTTTTCTCCAACTAGATTAATATTAATGACCTCAAATATATGTAACTGCATCACTTATGAATTTTTCAATTGATTCATGTGACAACTTAATAACAATTGAACCGAGCAAGGTTGAATAACCCAAGTGGGTATATTTTTTATCGATCCAGGGCAAGGGATCGATCATCGCTAATCCCCGAAAATTGTTAGAACAAATACTCATTGTAAGCTTAAAAGCACTTTATTGTCAAAAAAACAATTAAACCAATATATATTGAAACTGAGAAATACAAAAATATTCGATAATCATTATGCAGAATCGTACCCAACAAGACTCATCAAGACAATACTAAATTTGCAATGAATGATAATGGTATAAAATTTGGCATCATGACTCATCATGTGTATAATTTGGCATCTATGTTTCAAGCCCTCCCACACATCTATTGAAAAAGAAGAGAATTCACTTCACAACAGAGATGGCAGTAACTGAAAGAATGTTAAAAATAACAGTATTTAAATCAAAATTAATAAAAATAATAATTATTGGGTGTGTTGGTTGTTTTTAACGATTGGGATACGCATTTGTGACTTGGGTATCCCATTTGTATAGGATACCTGATAGGCTAGAAATAGCCCAGGCCCAACCTTGGACCAAAAACTACAAGCAAGTCTAACTCATGAGAATAAGAGCAGCCCAGCCCAGGATAGTGGGCCCGGACCAGGGGCCACCACTGCATGGCGTGGTCCTCTCCTAGGACTAGAAGGCCCCAGACCGGTAATGCTCAGCACACGTGGCAAGCCAGTTTAGCCAACGCTCCCACACCTGGCGCTGACCAGCACTAAATGCCAATGATTGACATGTGTCAAATCATGTCTGCCATGACACTAGCATATTCAAGTCAACGACCCCCACATGTTGGGCCACGCGTCCCACATCCCGGGAATTTAGCGGGCTGTCCCCCACATCCAACTGTAAGGAGTAGAAGTAACCTACCCCGAAACCCTAGACCTTGGGATATAAATATCCCTAGAGAATGGGGTTTAGGGGTTACACATTATTACACACCTACACACATTTATTACTTTTGTGGTGCTAGCTTGATTATTACCTTCCAAAGCCAACTCTTATTCTCACGCCGGAGGCACCTCGGGGCCGAACCCCCCCTGGTGTTGTTTTGAAAACACCCCACAATAGATACACCACTTCCGAGGTAGGAGTTGGCGAGGAAGTACCCGATCAAGTTTCAGATTTATCATTGGCGCTAGAAGAAGGTGGTCGAACCTCCGTTACCCCGAACTAAACCACCCAGTTGAACAAAACCTAACAAGCCATAACCTCCCACATTAATCATGACTAGAAGCAAATCCAATCAATGACAAACACTTAGCAACACCAGAGAAGAACACCTCAACCCAATCTCGGAGCAGGACCCCACTACCAACCCACCGGTCGTTGAAAGAAATTGAATTGGGCCCGGGGATGCCCGGGTCACAAATGCAATCTGAAATTAGTTCAATGATCATATTGATCTCTCAGTTATTTCTTTTATAAAATTCTTATCAAACAAAACTCATCTTATATTCATACATGTTAATACCTGTCTAATCTATTGATCCCTTTTGTTATAAACCCTTGTGATTTCTAAAAGTTATCAATAATTGAGAGCAGTAAAGATGGAGATGATGAAATTTTAGTGGTGTAAGCTACATTTACGTTGAATGAAAATTGGATGAGTAGGTTTGAGAATTGAGGTTAAAGCAGAGATTGAATATCAAGTTAAATTACTTAGTGGATTGACAAAATACGTACAAGATTCAATAAAAAGGAGGATAAGGAGCAGATAACAAGGACACGAGATTATTAATTCTATTTAAATTAGAAGTAGAGTGATGATAGATTTAGTTGGTATGTGAGATTTATGTTAAGGAAAGATTGTTGAGGAATACTTGTTATGGCATATTTCACTTCGGATATGGAAACCGAAATATTATGAGATTTTAAATGATTTGAGACCAAATGTCAGATATGAATTTTAGAACTGGGATGGGATAATTTGAGCGAATCAGAGTAAAGCTTGATGGGATGTAAAGTGATTGTGTGGGAGTTAATGGCTTATGCAAATATAGTTCAGAAGATCATTAATATTAAGAGTAAGAGTGAATTGACCCAGATGGAACGAGATGGTAAGAAAGGAAGACAGAGAATCAGGAAAGTTACTAGAATTGTTTTAGCCGAGGATTAGAGTTTTGGCTGGAAAGGAATGTAAGAATGAATTACTGAGACCAGCAGGACCATCATTATTGGAAGGTAAGATTTCAAGAAAAATTATATTGCAGTAGTACTATGATGAAGATGGAAGGCTATCAGGGTAAGTGGAAGGAATAGTAAGGTAGGAAATGATAGAATTAGAAGCTAGAAGTTCAATATAATTATGAATGATGATATTAAGGATATGGATGTGATGATAGTTAAAAGAGCTAAATGTGAGTTAGGACGGGATTGTTTAATTAACTAATAAGTACAGACAAAGTGTGAAGATAAGAAGGTGAAATTCCGAATTACATGTGATATGTAAGTTGTGTTTCGAAGATTTAAGATTCAGAAGACATAGCAAGATAATTGAGGATAAAAGAAGAACATGCATAAGATTTTTAAATACGAGCTTTGGAATTGAAAGAATTATAATCTTTAGGATATGACGAAAGGATCAAAGTGAATTACGAGAAGAGGAAGCAGTAATGAGTCAGGAAACGTCGAAGATGCCAATAGTGAATTACGAGAAGAGGAAGCAGTAAGGATCAGCTACGAATTTCCTTAGATTGTCACAGATTTTACCAAGATAGCTATAGCAGTGGACAAGACTATAAATCAAGAAAGGAATGGATAAAAGTGGAAAAGCTTTTAGGAGTCAAAGAAAACATCGAAAACTGCTCAAGTGTCAGTGCAACCGGATGAACCAGGAGAGATTAAATAGGCAAATATTGCTCAAGGAAATGTTCAAAGAATTTGGGAAGTTATAGATGGAAGATCCAAAGGTCTAGATTATTTCTAACGAATCGTTAGAGGAAAGTAAGAAGTACCAAGCGGAGTTGACGGAAGCAGAAGGTGAAGCTGCTGAATGTAGAAGATAAAATAGTTCAAGGAAATGAGTTATTGATAAATATGGGAGTTATAATGTGTGGAGTTTAAATTTTGACGATTTGTAAGATATTTTGAGTAATGGTTCGGAAGTTGAGTTTTGATATTAGGGGATATTAGAGTTGGAATTTAATTACGTTAAAAGTTTGATTTTGAATGGTATTGAGGGGCAGCGACCCCGGGATAGTTTGTATTGTGAATAAGACATATATGTTTTAAGGTAAATGGTTATTACTTTCGATAAGGTTACTCAGTAAAACAATGGGATGGAGGATGGATAGAAGTTTCCCAATTATTCCCTCCTCGAGTAACATTGTACGTTGAAAGGGGAGTAAAAATGATTGGGTAATTTTTTTATATTCTTTCTCTCAAAGTTTTATCTTGGGCAATCTGAATTATGAGTAGGAGCGTGGAGGTGGTATCAATTGTCCTAATTGCGTGGATTTTGTTTTGAAGATTTAATTATTTACCTGTTTACTGCGAGTCAAGGTAGATTTCTTTGTTTATATGTTTGATGCGAGTCAAGGTAGGTTTTGTTTTAGTATTGTATATGAATGAATTGTTTATGGATAATGGGATTAGTACTTGAGGCGTTGTGTACAGGGCATAGTCCATTATACGAATAGGTCATGTCCGATTTTCGGTAGAAAAGGGATCGTCACGTGCGAGTGATCAGTATCTAGAATTAACGAGACATAAAAACCAAAGGATTAATTTTATGTTATGAATTCGAAGGCCTACAGGATGAGCCTATCGATATGTGAATTGATATAAAGGAATGCTAGTGTGGAAGGAATGACATGGAAATTGAAGGAGAAATGGTTGAGTAACATTGTCTTTATGTTTTCTTAAGATTGATTCTGAGGACAGAATCCTATTAAGGGGGGAAGGATATAACGCCCTAGAAAATATCGTATTTGTTAATATTATTATTTACTTATATAATATTAAATGTGGATTATAGGGTGTGAAAAAAAAAAATTTAGACAAAATATGACATCATGTTTACATGTTTATATGGTGATGTATGTGTGACGTGCTAGTCCATGTAATTTTTATTTGAATCTAGATCTTTCTCGAATTCTCTCAAAGTCTCCCTCTCCCATCTCTCTCTCTGACACAAATCTCTCACACACTCTCTCTCTCGATTTTCTCTATCAAGAAACCCCCTCTCTATTCATCACTGTTCTTGTATGTATATGTGAGTGGTGTGTGTGTATGGCTGTGCAGCGAAGAGGTGTGTGTATGTGTAAATTGTGCTTGTGTGTGTTTCAACCGTATATGTGTGTATAACAGTGGTGTGCGTGCATGTGAGGTGTGGGTAATCTAATGTGGGTCTGTAAGGCTTCTTCAGTGGTGTAATCAAGCTCGTATGGCTGCGCGTATGTATGGTTATGCGGGCAGTGGTAATCGAAGAGGGGTTTTTATGGTGTGTATATGTATGTTCGGGTTCGTGTATAGTGTGGGTATATGTATATGTAATGGGGTTTGTGTTTTTGATGAAAAGATTTGATTTTTAGTTGGTTTTGTATTAGTTATTCTTTTGAATGTGTAGTTTGTTTAGGGTGCTGTTGGGTTGTGTTGCTGGTGATGTGGTTTGAAGGGTGCAGGAGTTGTGGGTGAAATATAATCGTAACTGTTGGAGTAGATGGTGGTGTCGTGACTGTGTAGTGGTGCTGTGTCCGTGCAGTGGTAATGCCGAGTGAAGGGGGAGAAGGATTCAGGAATGGGTAGAGTGTATATGCGTGATTAAGTCTTGTTGCCAACGGTAGTGTGTGATTCAAAGCAATTGTTTATGAAATTGTATGTTGGTAGGGTATGTATTGACTGAATTGTTCAAATGGTATTTAGAGTCTAAGTTGAATTACGGTTTAATTAATACTTGTATTAGGACTGAATGCCGGCATAATTGATATTTCGACTGTGATGATTGTGTCTTGGTTTTATAAAGAGTATAAAAGAAAATGAATCATTGTAAATTTAGCATACTGCTATAATGCTAGGAGCTGAGAAATAGAAATGAGTGTGTTCGTATTTTGGATGGATTATAAATAGTATAAATACATATGTTAAATGTTGGTTTCACTGGTTGTCAGAAGCTGTAAAGAGTATATGTTTGTATGATTGTGATGACTCTGAGATTGTATGGTTTTAAAATGTTATACAACAAGGATTAGCTATTAGTTATTTTCTTAATTGTTTGGTGCTGCAAGTCAGGGCAGTTATTTTCTTATTTATTGGGTGCTGCAAGTCAGGGGAGTTATTTTCTTAATTGTTTGCTGCAACTTGGAGTTGGTTTATTTTTCTTTTATTGTATACAAGGTTAAATTATTGAATTGAAAAACAGGTGGATAGTCCTATTTACGAATACTGCATGCCGAATTTTCTAAAAATCCCCTATATCTAAATCTATTTAACTTATTTGATTTCAAATGATCTGAAAATATGCTATGATTGTTAATAGTTTATGGGTATATGTGACTCATATTTACGTGATTAATATATGATATCAAGTCATAATACGTGCTAAGTGTTTATGTGGTTTATTTGAATGTACTAAATTATTTTAAGAGTATAACCAATTTGTACTATATGTGTTAAGTGTAAAATGTTATAGAACGCGTTTGGGTAGAACAAGATTAGACGATTATGATTATAAGCGTACTGAAGTAGTACTTTACCCGTATATAGGTACGATTAGGAGGCCGGCTAAGAGCTAGTGCACGTGTAAATGGAATCTTGAGGAGTGAAAGAATTATCGGAATTGGCGAGTGTGCCCGAGTAGACTGACAAGTTATAGAAGAAAGACAGAAGTGTGATCGATTTTAGGCCAATGTATAGAATTGAGATATGGGAATTGGAAATTTCATGTATTGAGGCAAGTATATTATCCCTCACTTATCGTTCAAGTGATGTGAACCCTCCTGTTTTATTTATATATTCTTTCGAATCCCTTCTTGCAAGCATGTATACCATTCATAATTATTTTGGATGGTGTGAACCTATTTGTACTATTAGTAAGTCTTCCAAATCGCTTTGCTAGGGTCTATACCCTTACTTTTGTTTCAATTGACATTTTCCCTCAACTAGTATTCTTAAAT
This sequence comes from Saposhnikovia divaricata, assembly GCA_036435485.1. NCBI lineage: Eukaryota > Viridiplantae > Streptophyta > Magnoliopsida > Apiales > Apiaceae > Saposhnikovia > Saposhnikovia divaricata. Next base: position 93,449,346 of record CM071594.1, read on the forward strand.
TATCTTAAATTGTTGACTCTCTTAAAATTATTTTAAATAAATATTCTTAATCTTTATTAATATTCCAATACTTGATATTTTATCGGATTCCTCAATACCTATCGTTCAAGTGTTGGCTCTTTTAAAAATTATTCTATATAAATATTCCTTATTTTCATTATTATTCTAATACATGGTATTTTACCGGATTCCTCAGTCGTGTACTATTTTATATGCTTCAAAAGAAATTAAGTGATATTTTAAACAGAGGAAATCGAAGATTTAAAAATTTATAAAAATCTTTTCGTGTAATTCCAGAATATGATTTATGATTCTCTCAACAAATACTTTCCAAGGAATGTTTTCTTCAAATTACTATACAACTATTTACTCTGATATTATTTTTGCTATAAATGAATGTAAACTAATTCGAGGTTTATACTGTCGTTGAAGCATGTGTTGCTCAGTGACGGTTAAAACCAAGAGTGAATTGAGATCTTCTTACTTATTCAACTCATTATTGTTGGGCCCGGGTGGTAGCTAAAACCTTTGAGTGCTTAGCTGACAAGAGTGAGGTTACGAGTAATTGAGAATTTCTTGAATATTTATTTTTAATTATTTGTATCACTTATGTTAGTTTCAAAATATAATGAGATTCCTTCATTCCATAATTTTCTTATAAGTTGTTGTTAAATTCTAGAACCTGAATAGTTTCTTTGTTCCTTAATTGATTAATGTCTTTATATTGATTCATAATTTATGTCTTGCTGAACTATACCATGTTTAGTTCAATCTTATTGCCTTGTTGTTATGATTTCCTTATATCTAAATGATTCCATGTTAACCTTTATTCATTAATCATTATCAATTGAAAGGACTTATCTTGCTTGAAAAGGATGTTTAACAATGTATATATTTCATCTTGTTTCTATTTAAAATAGAATAGTTTTAAGCATAAAAGGCTAGGGTGGTCCTAGTCCAGCACTTTAAATTAGCATAAAAAGTTAGGGTGGTCCTAGCCCAACATTAAAGGCCAATGTGTTCCCTAATTGGGAATTCAATTTCAAAGTCCAGAGGACCTAGTGTCTGTATGGGGACATTACGGGCTGATCATTGTCCATAATCAAGAGACTAATAAAATCAACTTTAAAGTTTTTTTTAAAAAAAGTTTTATAAAAAGTATGTTTTGACATTATAATGGTTAAAGGAAAGAATTGTTTTTTAGAAAGGTTATGATTTAAAGAATAATGGAAAGTTTTATGCTATGATAGAAATTGAGTTATTCCCTTGAAATAGTTTGATCATTGATATTGTTCATCAATGAAATATTGTAAGATTGTTGTTCACTACACTATCCACTTGTTGAGCATTCTTTGGCTCACTCTTGCTCTGTTTTACCTAACCCTTTGTAGTAAGGTTTAAGGATCATCTACCTATGTCTTACAATTCGGATGAGAGCGATGAGGCATTCTATACAGGATAGAGTTCAGAGCTTGCATGGACAAACGTTGTATTGGTTTCAGCTACGGATGTGACGGTATGCATTTAGAACCGAGATAATGGTTATAAGATTTTGTATAATTTAGATTCTTATTTCATACCATAACCTTAGATTCTGGATGAGGGATCGTTTGTGTAAATAAGATTTATTAAAGATATATCTCCTTGTATTTGTTTTGTAACACCAAATCCTGATCCTGCATTTAGGGGCTTCACACAAACTATGTGTCTATAACACTTGCTATTTTGATTCATTAGATATTTCAATCATTTTTCATTGTCTTACATTTAGAATTTTTTATTACATTATGTTATAATATAGTATAAATTAGTGATATATGATATGTATATATTTCTAAATCATTCAATCAAAGAAAATAGTATTAATAATTAGTAGTTGCAATATATAGATAAATATAATAATTTAATAAATATTTACATCTTTTTATTAAATAAAAATGCATGATTTTTTAAAAAATGGTTAATGAATACATAATAATCTAAACACTTAAATGCGTGTCCTTGCACTTGGACCAATATACTTAAACATATTTTGGATTTAAAATTGAATATATTTGAAAGTACTCAAAATTTCATCATTTTCATACATAAGCTGAAGTGCGTTGTCATGGTTTTAACATTCTAGATCGATTAGTGTACTTGACGCTTTATAAGAGCAAGTTAACCGACCATACCAATTATCAGATTTTATTCTTTTAGAAAAAATTCAATTAATATCAGAGTTTAAGTAATAACTTCTTTCAGTTTTAATAATGAAATAAGACACTTTTAAAATAGGTCTTTTTTCATAAATACCCTTGTCCAAAAATTTTTTTGCAAAAATACTTTTAAAAAAAAAAAGAAATTGCAAAAATACTATCTTATTTGCAAAAATAATATTAATGGCTGCGCAGCAAGTTGCATTCAGACCTCATATGTAATGCAAACTGCAACTGAAAATTACAAGTTGAATTTTCATTTTCTTTACCTATACAAGGGCTACGCAGCAAAACTGGAAATTCAACTTTAAATTTTTAGTTACACTCAGTTGTTGCATATGTAACTGAATGCGGCTAAAAACTAAAACTTAAATTTTCATTTTTTGCTGCTTATATATAACTAGAAGTTGAAAAATACTGGAAATTCAACTTTATGCAACTGAAGAAAGTTAAATTTTCATTTTTCCTACGCAGCCCTTATTTATAACTAGAAGTTGGAAAAAAAATGGAAATTCAACTTTTAGTTTTCAGAACATAGGTATTTTTTCAAATAAATTGGTATTTCTGCAAATATTTTGAGAAGATAATAAAATCGCAAAAAAACTTAAAAAAGTAGTATATTTGGTAAGTATTCTTTAAAATACTTATTGATAAGAATAAGCATTGATAATTAGTCAATTTATATTTGGTATATTTAAATTTTTAAACATTTTTATCAATAAATGAATTAAAATCAAGAATGTTATAACTTCTTGTTATGAATTTTTTTAAAAGAGCATTGTACAGATTATTATCATTCAATTAATCAATTAAATTAGTAGCATTTCCAGGTTAATAACGTCTTACACACAAATCGTATAAATGGATTATTAATTAAGTTGAATTAATTATTGCACTTATTACGTGTTGTACAAAAAAAACTATCTTACACATAACAATATTATATTACCTTTTAAAGGTTGCACTTATTGTTGTACCAATTTACTAAATATTTTTTTATAGTTAACAACGATGTATTTAAAATTAACAATCCTTGTAAACCATTCAAAATGTGTTTTATATTTAAAATGTATTTAAATGTCGTGTTTCCTATTATTTATAATTTTCAACTTAATCAACATAAAAAATATTTTTACACAAAATGAAGTAAGAATATTAGAACAAAATAAGTCATACACAAACAAAGATCTATAAAAATTAAATTGATATTTCTTAAATAACATTATTACACCATTTTTGTTCCCTTCTAGAAAATAACGAGTGACTCATACGGGTTACTATGGTAGTTGTTATAGTACATGAAAAATTTGATTATTTTATTTATTTTATTAATAAAGACTAAACCCACGTTGATACTCCTTACCTAAGACATGGCACATTTCAAGTATAAATAAATCATTTCAGGCTCCTTTATTTACTTTAAATTTTTCATAGGAAAATGACTTATATTTGCTTTGAGCGTCATCAAAATTTTGATTTCCTAAAAATAACTTTAATTATTATGTTGGACAATTGTCGAATTAATAAAAGAAATATGTTTGAAAACTAGTAATTATGTTTAATATTATCCAATTATCAAAAAGAATGTGTTCGAAAACTATTAACTAGCAATTAGTTACAAGTACAAGGTATACTATTCTCCACAAAAAAAATCAAGTTCATGTAAGAGATATTAATAATAAGATGTCAACAATTCACAACCCAATTTGTAATATGGGGGAATTTTGTACTTTGTAATTTTACTAATTAGGAATAAAATATTAATATTTATTCCCGTTTGATGAATCATTATATGAATCTATGATTTTAGATATACCATATGTTGGAAATTATTAAGTGAGTATGTGTTAATCCATTCTTGGACGATTTTTAAATTGTTAAAAACACTATCTTAATTCGATCTAGCATTTTTATAAAATGATCGGAGGGAGTAAAAATCATGAAATCTTTTATGTTATTATATTTGTACATTTAGGGACTTTTTAAAAATATAAGATCGATTTAATTTGGGTCTTAAGTATTTTATAAGGATTTCTACAAAGTCTTATGACTTTTAATGTGCAATTTTTGTAAAATTATTCTATGTTCATTTTATGGGTAGATTATTTAAATCCTATTTTTATAATTTCAAGAGTCATAATTCTTTATTGTATTTATACAAATATTTGGAGGGGTGATTAGTTATTTTAATTGTTTATAATATTTTTAATCGAATTATTCTATTCTAATTTTTATTATTTTATTCCATTTTATACTAATTAAATATTAAATAAATTATTAGTAAGTGGAGTGTGAGAAATTACTTTTTAGACCTTGCTAACTATATTAAATATTACATTGCTAAGGACATTCTAGAGATTTTTATAATATAATTTTTCTAAAGTATTAATTAAATAAATAAAACAATGTTTATTTCTTTCCCCTATAAAAACCCCCCACCCACTTCTCCTTCCCCATCTCTTTCTTTTCTCTCCGGTAGCCTCTCTTCACCCATCTCCATTTTTTTCTCTCAAGCTCTAAACACAAAAAACTCACATAAGTAAGTGATTTTTTCACCAAAATTCAAGTTTCTATAACCAAACTTCTCCTTATTCAATTCTTATCTATTCCTAGTCAAATCTTTGAGTTTTGTTAAGCTTCAAAAATCTGATTTTTCTAAAGTTGGGTTCGTGACACATTTGTTTACATGCAAGTTCGAATTGTTGGTTTGGGGGTTGTTCTTGATGAGACCCATTGATTTTTAGGCACATCCAAGACAAATCCACTCATAAGCAATGAGCCTAGTGTGAGCTTATGAGTTTGAATGTTGATTTTTGGATGTGTATATGTGTTTTTAATGTATATAATTAGGAAATTTCCATTACATGTGAGTTTTGTTATGGGTGTAGTTAAATTTTGTGGTGGATGTTGTAAGTTGTAAAGACGAAAATATAAATTGATGATTTTAGTGTATATATACATGTTTTATGTAATTAGTTGATTAAGTTTCATTGCATGTGAGATTTATACTTGTTTTTGTTATGGGTTTTGTAAAATTGTGAATGTTAATTGTAAGTAATTAATGTAGATTGTTAATTGTGTATCTTTTGTGGGTCTTAGAGAATGAGGTCGAGATGGTGAGAGAGAGAGAGAGACAAGGCCGAGAGGGAGAGGGGAGAAGAGGAAATAGAATTCAAGGGAGAAGGCGAGGGAGAGAGGGCTGAGAGCTAAGAGAAAAAGAGAGGAAGAAAGGAGAAAGAGAGTGGTGGGTGATGGTGAGTGTGGTGGTGAGCAAGGTGAGGCCGAGAGAGAGAGAGAGAGATAAAAGAAGGAAAAGAGAGGGAGAGCCAAGAGGAGGAAGATGGAGGAGAAAGAGGGAGCCGAGAGAGGGAGGAAAGAAAAGAGAGAAGGAGGAACAATGTTGGATTATGGGAGAAGTGTGTGATTTAGTCACCTAAAATTGAAATGTGTTGTCGTAATTGTTCTCTTTTGTGATCTTGCCTTTACTATATGTGAGTTATAAAATGTGTAAAGTATGTTATTTTAATAAGAACTAGTAGTATGTAAAGAGGTATGCTTCGGGAATTATTATATAGTAACTAAGATAAATAATTTAGATGCTACTTGACTAATGTGATTCTATGTGTATGTGTGTGGGTTATGTGACGTTGGGTTAGTAAAGGTATTAGAAGTCATGTTGGTTTACGTAAACAACGAGGGGAAAACTAAGTTGTGTTATATCTTCGTATAGGTCCAAGTCGAAGACCCGGTAAAGAGATAGCAATAGTAGGAAAGGAAGAAGTTTAGCCATACATATTTTTCATTGGTGCTTCATTTAATATCTTTAAACCCTCTTTACCATTGTGCTACAATACCTTATAATAATCTTGATTCAATTTCAATCCAGACACTAGAGTTGTTCTACAAATCTAGAATTATGACTGTTGAATAATACCTTTGTTTAATACCCATACTCTCTATTGTCCTTGTCATGAGACCCTGACGTAAAATTGTGAATTTAAATTATGAATCTAATACATGTCCCATTTTATGGACTTATAGTTCGTATGAATTCTTGAAAGTTTCATTTAATAAAATAAATCTGTTAAATGTTATTCGACCCCGGAATTGGAAATTTGTTTTGACCGTGATGTCGGTCTGATTTATGAGATAATGATAAAAGGAAAAATAGTACCTCTAGATCCAGTGTGTGTTTGGAGTCACATTATTATGTGACCTGAAGCTAATGTGTTGCCTGATCACCTAGCTTAGCTCGTAGCGTGTGGTTCCAAACCATGTTATTTGGTAAACAATCTTCCTTGTGAAACCCTGTTTATTTACAGTTATCTTGATTTGTTGTTATACCCTATTTATACCTATTCATATGCACTTGCTGAGCATTTGTAGCTCACTTCTTTGTTATACCTAACTGATATGGGCTAAAAGTAAGCCCTAAAGACACATTTAATACAGCATTAATTAGACCCGATATGGTCCAAATGTGGGGCCCATTTATAAGGCCCAAAACCCTAACTAAATATTAATTTTGTAATTAATATTAAGTGTGATAAACAGCTCAGCAATAAGAGTCAAACAAGGAAACAATATCCTTAGGAGTAGCCTCCAAGGCACCTAATTCAACATGGAAACCGATTCCTACAAGGAAGGAGTCTAGAACCTTCCTCAAAGGAGGTGGCTTGCCCACCAAGTCTCCGAATTCTACCATAATTCTAAGGCTCCCGCAGCATACAAAAGGGCCTGACCCCTGATTCTCACAACTATATCTTGGCTTGATTCTCCATAACGAGTTACATAGGCACTCTGTGAGGACCGGTTAGTCTCGAACACGGAAACAACAATTAAAGCTCGAAGCTCAACAACCCCTTTGTATTAAATACATACAAACCCTAGCCGCAATTTGATAACCCTCATTTTTATTCCACATCATTTGGAGCCATCTATGGGACAACAACATCAACCATGGTTCAAACACGAAGAACAGCACCGACCTCTACCGGGGCCATACCCCTCAGCTCTGCTCCGCCCGTCACTGAACAATTGCTCCTAACAACAGGGGTGATCACCCAACCTCAAGTTTCTCAACCTATAGGGACGATTCCCCATGCTGAGATTACGTTACCTGTGGTCGTCCATCCAGGTCAAGAAACCAACCCTCTTCAGATGGTGGTCTCTCCTCTTGTTAATCCTATTCATCCGCTACCACCGGGAGTATAGATCCACACTACGGATCTCCCCGTGAATACCAACCCGATGTATGGGCTGCCTAATTATTCCCCTCAACAAAGGGAACCTGGACCAAGTGGTCATGCCTTATAGATCTGAGATCGAGAGTATGATGACTACTCTGGTCCTTATATTGACGATTCATCATCTGAGGATGACGATCACGATGAGCCCCCAAGGAGGCGACGTGCTAGCAGAGAACCTCGAAATAGGACTTAAACTGTCCATGATGGACCCCCTTAACAACTGCTGAGAGGATCAAGGCTCATGAGGCCAAGATTTTAAAGTCGAAGGACGATATGGCGAGAGAACAAGCTAGATTGAATGAAACTCAGCCTCCTCCAACCACAGGGAGGATTCCCATTATCGACTTGGAAAGGTTTTAAGGAGACAGAAAAGGGCTGATGCCCCAACTGGAAGAACAACAAGGGTGGAAACCCCCAAGGGTAACCCCAAAGATCTGATGCCACTTGGAGATCCTAATGATCCCACACCCCCGTTTACTGAGGAGGTGATGAATGCCTGTATCTCAAAGAAATTCAAGATGTCGACAATCAAGGCTTATGATGGAATAGGTGATCCCATAAATCACGTCAGGATGTTCTCAAACGCACTGCTATTGTAGCCTTCAAGTGATGCCCTAAAGTTTAGGGCGTTCCTTCAAACCCTGTCGGGCATGGCTCAAAGATGGTATAGCCGGTTACCTGCAAATTCGATTGGCTCTTTTAAAGAATTGAGCGCTGCTTTTGTTAGCCAATTCATTAGCGGGAAAGTTCATGAGAAAAGCTCTGCATCCCTTATGTATGTGGTGCAGGGGAGAATGAAAATCTAAGGGATTGCCTCAAGCGATTCACTGAGGAGACCCTAAACATCACTGACCTGGAAAATAAGGTGGCCATGGTAGCCCTGGAGCACGGAACTACTGACCCCTTCTTTAAGAGGTCGTTGGAAAAGCATCCCCCTGAGAATATGGCTAAGCTACAATGAAGGGCTGATAAGTATATCAAAGCTGAAGACAACATGAAGAAGGAGGCCACAGTAGGTAATGGAGGGAAGAACAACGACTCTACAAAATGAAAGCAAGAGCAAGAGTACGATGCTAGGGACAAATATCCCCGAATTAGCAAAGACTCTGACTTCACATCTAAGAAGAGTCTGGGCCCAAGATTTTCTGAATATGCAAGGTTAAACACTCCTCGGAGTCTGATCTTGTTAGAGATCGAGAAGGATAAGGACTTTCGATGGCCGAAGCCACTCAGGGGTTACCCCTCAAAGTGAAATAAGGATCAGTATTGTAGGTTTCACAAGGATGTAGGACACGACACGGACGATTGTAGACAACTCAAGGACATGATTGAATTCTTGATCCAAAGAAGGAAACTAAGCCAGTTCATGAAAGGTGAAGATCGTGGAAATCAAAGAAGAGACTATGACAGGAAGAATAATGATCGAAGGGATAATGACCGTGATCGTAACCAACAGCCCCGAGGGCCGGTTATCAATATGATCTGGGGAGGCCGACAGCGGCCGGCACGACAAGGAACTCTCGAAAGGCTTATGCCAGAAAAGTGATGCACATCGTGGGAGAAGCCCCAAAGCGTGCGAAAACTGAGATAGTGTTTGGTTTTGATGATTCAAACTTGGAAGGGGTAAAGTTCCCCCACGACGACCCGTTGGTCATAACTCAAGTGATTGGAAACTCAGATGTGAAACGAGTCTTGATAGACAATGGAGCTTCTTGGATATTCAGTTTCATGATGCATTTATAAAGATGGGATACACTGATTCTCAGTTGACCCCGACCAATATGCCTATCTACGGATTTAATGGGGTTGAGTCCAAAGTTGAAGGGACTATTCAGCTGCCCATGACTATTGGACAGGAACCTAAGGAGGCTACTCAAATGCTGAATTTCTTAGTAATCAACGCAGCCTCAACATATAATATAATCCTAGGAAGGACTGGGCTTCATATGTTTAAGGCTGTGGCCTCTACCTATCACATGAAGATTAAGTTTCTAACCCGTAATGGTGTTGGAGAATAGAGAGGAGATCAGAAAATGGCTAGAAGTTGCTATGTAGCTGCTTTGAGAGTCGATGGAGTCGGGGGGCAGGTCCTTCCGATTGAAGACATGGATGTCCGAGGTGATGATGAACACCGAGGGAAGCCGGCAGAAGATTTGGTTCCTATACCTCTAGATCTCGGAGACCCCGAAAAGGTTACGTATATTGGAGCTTCTCTGAAGGAACCCTTGAAGGGCAGATTGATGACTTTTTTTGAAGAAAACTATGATGCGTTTGCTTGGACAACGGCCGACATGCCAGGGATTGATCCCCAACTCATAACTCACAAGTTGAATGTCGATCCAAAGCGGAAGACAATAAAGTAGAAGAAGAGAAATTTCACTCCTGAAAGGCAAGAAGCCATTAAGTAAGAATTTGACAACCTTTTAGAGGCTGGGTTCATTGAAGAAATTCAGTTTAGAGAAATTTGACAAGCTTTTAGAGGTTGGGTTCATTGGCTAAACCTGTGATGGTCAGGAAGGCGAATGGAAAGTGGAGGATGTGCATAGACTTCACTGATCTGAATGATGCATGTCCTAAGGATTGTTTCCCTCTACCAAGGATTGACACGCTGATAGATGCCACTGCTGGGCAAGATATGTTGAGTTTCATGGATGGTTTCAGCGGCTATAATCAGATTAAGATGCATAAGAATGACATCCCAAAGGTATCTTTCATAAATGACTTTGGTATTTTCTATTATCTTGTTATGGCTTTTGGTTTAAAGAATGCAGGAGCCACTTATCAGCGATTGGTGAATAAGATATTCGCCCATCTGATTGGAAAAACCATGGAGGTCTATGTTGATGACATGTTGGTCAAAAGTTTAATTAAGGCAGACCGTATTAAGGACCTCAAAGAGGCATTTGAAGTGCTGAGGCACCATAAAATGATGTTGGATCAGGAAATTTTTTTGGTTTGATGGTTTCAAAGCGAGGCATAGAAGCCAATGCAGATAAGATCAAGGCGATTTTAGACATGGAAACCCCCCATTCTATAAGAGATATATAGAAGGTAATGGGCAGAGTAGCAGCCCTGGGGAGATTTATCTCTAAGTCTGGCGACAAGTGCTTGCCTTTCTTTCAAGCGTTGAAGAAGGTGAAAAATTTTGAGTGGACTCCTGAGAGCCAAGAGGCCTTTGAACAGCTGAAGAAGTATATGGATGAAGCCCCATTGTTTGCCAAACCTAGTCCAGGGGAGACTCTTTATCTTTATCTGGCTGTGTCTGAACATGCCCTGAGTGCTGTTCTCATCCGAAAAGAGAGCAAGGTTCAAAAACCTATATACTATATGAGCAAGGTGTTGCACGGAGCCAAATTAAATTACTCTCCTATCGAGAAGTTTGCTTTGTTGTTAATAACAGCTTCAAGAAAGCTACGACCATACTTTCAGTCACACAAGATCGAAGTCCTGACAGACCAACAATTGAGAAATATTTTGCATAGCCCGAAGGCCAGTGGAAGGCTAATCAAGTGGGCAATCGAACTTGGAGAATTTGATATCACATACAAGCCTCGGACAGTGATCAAGGCTCAAGCATTGGCTGACTTCGTGGTAGAATGCACCATTAACAACCAAGAAGTCGGGGGGCAGGAGATAGTAATCACCCCTGAAGGTAAGGATAAAGATGAAGAGTTATTACCAAATCAGAAGGAATATTGGGTGCTCCATTTTGATGGGGCATAAAAAACAAAATCTAGTGGTGCAGGAATGGTTTTGCAAAGCCCCGATGGGTTCACAGTTGAGTTTGCTTTGAATTTGGACTTCCCAACAACCAACAACGAAGCTGAGTATGAAGCCTTGATAGCCGGATTGGGCTTGGCAAAAATCATGAGGGTCAAGAACCTTAAAATTTATGGAGATTCAAGACTGGTAGTCTCGCAAGTGAATGGTGAATTTGAAGCAAAGGATGAAACTATGGCAAAATATTCGAGAGTTGTGAAAGCTATTATGACTCAGTTTGATGAGTGCTATATGGAGCACATTCTGAGAGAAGAGAACGTTAAGGCTGATGCCCTGTCTAAGTTCGCTTCTTTAAAAATAGAGAATTTTGCAGGGAGTGTTTACTTTCAGGTCTTGAAGGCTCCGACCATCAATTCGAAATTGGTGGCACCAATCGATGTAGGGAGCTATTGGATAGATCCAATTAAAGCTCATTTAGAAACTAGATGGCTCCCTGACGATGCCCAAGAGGCACGAAAGCTGTCGGTGAGAGCATTAAGATATGCCTTGATCGAAGGCATTATTTACCAGAGATCTTTCATCATTCTATACTTGCGATGTTTAAGACCCCGGGAGGCAAAGGAAGCACTAGAGGAAGTTCATAGAGGAATCTGTGGGCAACACTTGGGGGGCGGAGCCCTATCTCCCAAGATCACTCGTTTAGGATTCTATTGGCCAGAAATGTTGGCCGATGCGCAGAATTATGTCAAGAGGTGTGACAGGTGCCAGAAGCATGCTCTGATTGTAAGACAGCTGCCTGAGATGTTAACCTCGATTAACTCTCATATCCTGTTCGCAATATGGGGAATGGACATACTTGGACCTTTCCCCGTAGCTTCAGCACAAAGGAAGTTACTGATAGTGGCCATTGACTACTTCACTAAGTGGATTGAGCCTAAACCTTTAGCCAAAATAACCACCAAGCAAGTCGCTCAGTTCTTTTGGGAAAACATAATCTGCAGGTATGGTATCCCTCGAATCCTTGTGACAGATAATAGGACATAGTTCAATAATGAAGAGTTCATGAAATATTGTGATAAGAATGCTATTGAGCTTCGCTTTACTTCAGTGGCTCATCCTCAAGCTAATGGACAAGTAGAGGTGGCAAACAGGATTATCCTTGATGGACTCAAAAAAAGGGTCGATCGCTCAAGAAACACTTGGGTGGATGAGTTGTTGCCTATACTCTGGGCATACTGCACCACCTATAAAGTGACAACTGGAGCAACCCCGTTCTTGTTGGCTTATGGAGCCGAGGCAGTTGTGCTCTTGGAGATTACAAATGCATCCCCACGAGTGGAAGCATATGAACCTGAGACTAATGAAAAAGGCATGAGGCTCGCCCTTGATCTTATTGATGAGGTTAGGGATGAGGCAAATGCCAGGAATGCAGAGCATCAGAAAAGGGCATCCTTCCACTACAATCAAAGGGTGAAGGAGAGGTTCTTTCGACAAGGCGACTTGGTTCTCAGAAAGATAGAGGCCTCCGGAGTTGGCCAGAAAGGAAAGCTAGCCCCCAATTGGGAAGTGCCGTATTGAGTTAGGAAGACACTAGGACGAGGATCCTACAAGCTGGAAATTCCAAATTGGGGCCTCTTAGAGTTGAAGCCGAAGTGTCGAGGGCCTCCTCGAGAGCCAGAGCCCAATGTCTGGGGCACAACCTTAACTCCTTAACCAGAAGCATACTCGAGAGCCAGAGCCCAATGTCTGGGGCACAACCTTAACTCCTTAATGAGTTACTATTTATAAAAACTGAGATATTTACTTATTATTATTATTCAAAATCTCTTTATTTTATTAAATTTGTAAACTAATAATCTTAAATGTATTAAATTTTAAAAATATGAATTCTAAAATTGATATTAATATAGGAATAATACGAATCTCTCCTAATTTTAATACAAATATTGATATGCAATTTTAAAAAAATAATTTATTTATCAAAAAAAAGAAATTATATACCAAATGAATTATTGAATTTTTTTTAAAAAAACAGTTTATCATAAAAATATCTCATTAAATTTAAATATTAACTAAGATATTTATTTATCATTTACAATGTACAATTTAAAAAAAATAAAAATAAAAATAAAATATACATAAATAATAATATTTTTTTATTAGAGAAAGGCACACTTATCAGTGAAATGTTGGAGCAGCAAATAATACCGCCCAACACTTTCATTCTTTCCCTCTCCCTTTTACAAATTATTTCAACACCTCTCTCTCTTTTATTTTAACACCTCTAACTCTCCTAAAATTCTCTCTCCCAACTCTCCCAATTCCTCTCTCTCGTAAAATTCTTTCTCCCAACTCTCCCAATTCTCACTCCCTCAGCTTCAAAATTCGTAGTCAGTTTGCTTCTCTTCAACTTCTCAATTGGATTGAGGGCTTCAATTGAGTATTTTGGTCCTCAAATTAGGGTTCTCCAAATTAGGGGTTTTTAATATTGATTTTAGTTGGATTCTATTTTTCCACTTAAACTTCAACTAATCATCTCTCTCTTAATTTTAGGGCATCTTCAGTTTAGGCTTAGCATTTCAGGGCTTTGGAGCTTTTAGTTCGGTGGATTTACAGGAAGGCGTGGGTGATTTACAGGAAGGTGTGGGATGATTATACGCTAGATTTCTCGCAATTTTCTTTTTGTTTACGTGCTTTAGTATGTGCATTACAGCGTGTTTTATCTATAGTTTGGGTTTCAAATTGTGATACGATGAATTATACTGTGATTTGGTGCCTTGGTAGTTGTTAGGGTTTCTACGAGTTCCTGTAAACGATAGCTGTTTTTCAGTTTCAGTACTTTGATTTTGTTTTTATTTTGATTGGGCGATGTCATTAGCTACATTACCTGGTTTTCGTAAATCAATGTTGGTTCGCTAAATAATTCAACTCGGTGTTTTTATTAAAGATGTATTCGGAATATTTATTCAGATTCGATTTGTACTTTTGGTTAGTTGAACTCGGTGTTGTCATTTAAGCTATGTTTGTAATATTTACTCAGATTCAATCTGTACATTTGGTTACAGGTTATAGCAGTTAATGAGAAGTTTCCAGGTCCTGTTATTAATGTTACTACCAACTATGATGTCACTCTGAATGTTAATAACAGATTGAACGAAAATCTGCTCATGACTTAGTAAGTTAGCAAATCTGATTTACGAGTTCGTGTTTTGGAATGTAAGTGAGAAAGATGTTTGTATTTGTCTAATTTAGCTTCGATTGATAGGCCTGGTGTCCATATGTGTCACACATCTTGGCAAGATGGTGTTCTTGGTACTAATTGCCCTATCCAATCAGGATCGAACTGGACTTACAAATTCCAGGTTAAGGGTCAGATTGGTAGTTTATTTTACTTTCCATCCCTTAACTTTCAGAAAGAGATGTCATCATCGAAGTGCTTAATGACATGTACAAAAGAAATGGACCAAATAATAAGGTAAACTTGCTTCTCAAAATTGATGAACCAATATGGGATGGAGTTATGTATATTGGTATAAACACTATCCCTTGCATATATGTGTAGGTTTGCAAGAACATGTTCTAATTCATGTGATATTGTTAAGTTAAGACACATAGGTGAATTATAAGTTTAAAAGGTTAGCATAGTTCTATATCGGTTCTGTATGGTTAAATTATCCATGGAACAGACTAACAAAAGAATAGATTCCTCTGCAGATACACTAAATTCTATTAAGCAAAGACCTCACCTATATTAATACTTGTTCAGGTGATGTATAGATATAATTAAAGAGTGTAATTTCAGAAGTTAGGACTGTAGAACTGGCCTTAATTATTCATTTGTGTAATCCAGCAATTCTAATATGTTTTGGGTGACTGTTTTGAGAGGTTTAACGACCTAATCACTCGATGGTAAATAAGTAAGAATTGTTTGTTCACCTTTAACACACAAGTCTGTAGAATTTGGGAATTTTCAGGGTCAAAGTGAAGGGGTTAGAACGTGAATAATGATAGAGTGTTCTAAAATTCTGGAATTTCTAGATATCATATTTAATGTTGCGTCAATGTTTTGGTGCCCTTAATTTCGAAATTAGCTGAGTAGGAAAGAATGAAAGTTTTAGAATTTGTCGTATCGAACATGCTTGTAAAATATGGTAGCCACCAGATGAGTACAACTTGAGTTACAATTGATTTGGTGCAGCTGACTCAACCTATTGTAAATCTTCTGCATACTAAACTTCAAGATTATACCAAAAATCATGTATGTTGTATTGTATAGTGAATTTCGGATATGTGCAGGTCATGAATGTTTAATATACTCAGAAAAAAGAATCAGGTAGATTGAGTAATTGTGGAGAGAGTTATAGGTGTAGGTTTGCAAGAACATGTTCTAATTCATGTGATATGGTTAAGTTAAGACACATAAGTGAATTATAAGTTTAAAAGGTTAGCATAGTTCTATATCGGTTCTGTATGGTTAAATTATCCATGGAACGGACTAAAAAAAGAATAGATTCCTCTGCAGATACACTAAATTCTATGAAGAGAAGACCTCACCTATATTAATACTTGTTCAGGTGATGTAAATATATAATTAAAGAGTGTAATTTCAGAAGTTAGGACTATAGAACTGGCCTTAATTATGCATTTCTGTAATCCAGCGATTCTATTCTATTTTGGGTGACTGTTTTGAGAATTTTAATTACCTAATCACTCGATGGTAAATAAGTAAGAATTGTTTGTTCACCTTTAACACAAAAGTCTGTAGAATTTGGGAATTTTCAGGGTCAAAGTGAAGGGGTTAGAACCTGAATATTGATAGAGTGTTCTAAAATTCTGGAATTTCCAGATTTCATATTTAATGTTGCGTCAATGTTTTGGTGCCCTTAATTTCGAAATTAGCTGAGAAGGAAAGAATGAAAGTTTTAGAATTTATCCTATAGAACATGCTTGTAAAATATGGTAGCCACCAGATCAGTACAACATGGTTCGAGTTATATATTTATTGTTAGCAATATGATATCGTCTGAGGCCTTACATGAGATTGTATACGAGGAAGCCCATATTCCGCTTTCCATGGCGCCAAGGGCCCAATTGTAGGGTGTGGCCCAATAAGGTAATTGGGCCCAAACGTCAAAGTGTCGTTCGTGCGACGAGGCGATCTTTCGCTATCCGAAAGATGCATGAGGTCCTCCGGAACGGAGAGATCATGTTGAACAATCAGTATACCCAAGGTTATGTGTCCATGCCCGCCGTTGGTACCGGTCCCTTAGAGCGACGAGGCAAGTACACGCTGCTCAAGGAAATTCGATTCTCTGGGACATATAGGGCTGTGTCCGGGGCCCCAACGCCCCCACCTGTGCCTCCGTCGGGCGTGGATTTGAACGCGACAATGGTGGACGCAACCGTAGGGGGGTCAACATACGCGATCCATGGGATCGCAACCCTCTTTGTGGTTCTCGATAAAGCTCCACATGGCACGGAGTTGCCAAAATTCGTGGACATGTTCGACACGTCCGTGTCCCTTTCCGTGGTGGACGTGCCCCCTAGGAATGATCAGAGTCAGAGGTTCCACTTGCTTGCCCGTAAACGGACCTTCCTGCAATCGGATGCGAAAACATATTTTTCCATTTTCGATATGCCCGTCCAATTGGCCAATCCCATTTGGGTCCAGTTCCATGATTACGCAGAGGATACTCGAGGTGGCAATTATTTAAATATTGCCAAGAATGCCTTGTTGTATTACATGGCATACGACAGCTCGACAACGAGCTGCCTTCAAGCCACTGTCACGTCTTGTATTGGGTTCTGATAATCTTTTAATTTTATAAAGAAATCATTGAGTGTCGATCTCCATTTTTTGTTTTACCACGTAATTACCGTTAATTACGAATCAACGTTTATAACATTTAATCACTCGCGAGTTGTCAATCAATAGTTCACCATTGATTGAGCACGAGTTGGAAGTATAATAAAAGAGAAGACAGGATCAAATAATCAATTTCAATCGGTAAACATTAAGGTAGCACAAATTCCATTAAATATTGGTCCCCGCAAGGGGATGAACAATCAGCCCAATGAACTGAAGGACAGGTCATGCAATTCAAGGAGAAACAAACAGAATTAAAGGGCCTTGTTGCTGGCCGAGGCCGGAGATGCCGTCTTCACAATGTTCGCGAGGACGTTCGGTGTCAAGTGTATCATCCTGTCATCGGCGGACTCAGTCCGCCTATGTGTCGAAGGGGGCTGAGGGTCGTCACCCGTTTTGCTGGATGGAACTTCACCGATGCTGTGTCGGGATGAAGTCGAGCGCAAAGATTGTTGGTACGACTCGCCCATGCCAATTGTCAAGGGGACGTACGTCCCATTGTTAATTTCGTTCTCCTCCATGGTGATGACCTCTTGTTCGGGCATCAATAACAATGGTGGTGCCCGATCCACGTGACCAAAATCGATTTGGTCGTGGGAAACATGTCCAACGATGATCTTCACGGATGGGGAACGCCAAGTGATGAACTCCGAGTGTTTCTCGGATGATAACTTTAGGCGTGCTTTGATGGTACATAACGGGGTGTCCGTGTTCATGTTCGAGCGACTCGTTCTGATCGTCGCCTTCCACGGGATGGCATCGTTCATGAAAAAATACGAGTCGGAGAAGAAGTTGAGTTGGTAATGGCCATGTATGGGCAACCTGTACCAGGCTTGTCGAGACTGGTCGATGTTCAACCTCGTGTCGTGTATCTCTATGTCAACCAACCCTTGTGCGTTGTGCGGTGTAAGAGGTCGGTACTCGATCTGGCAATGGTCGATCTTCATGCACTTTCGAGTCAATCGACTGAAGGTTAGATCCTTCAGACTGGGAAAAGACATCTTGATGTTCTGGGTTGCGTTGGATAATCGGTACTCATTTCGGCGGGATTTGTGATACGTGTTATCGAACTGGGTTTCCATGCCCTCGAGGCAGAATAAATTTTTAATTAATTTGACAAGCTGGGAATCTGGTGGTTGTGATCCATGGTATATAGTGTGTGTCTCACAATATGTTTTAATCCAACGGTGTATTGTATTGGAGTACATGCAATTGGACGATCCAGATTAACCACTATTGGAGTGCATAGTGTCTACACATGGGGTAAATAGTTCCAGATGAATTCCTCCGGGCCCTTACAGTGACCGCCGACGAAATCTTCGGTCTCATGAAGTCACATGCGTCTAGCTATCCCCACGAAGAGTGCGGTTTTAAAACCGTGGATGTGGTGGTCGGAGAAAACTAATGTAGTCGCAATTTTATTTAATTGTAATTCCTTGTACAATAATTAATGCAATCAATAAACGAGGAATTTTATATCATGTGCTTCAGTTACATCGATCGTACCATCTAATACATGATAAATAAAATGCTTAACTGCTAGAATTACATTGTTAATGGAAATAATTCCTAACTGATCCAAGTACTTGGAAACCTGATAATTACAAACCCTCAAGAAACTCCCAGTCTGAGGACGTAAGGTCGTCCAGAGGGTGAAGTCCAGAAAACATTTGTGGATCCCAAGCGCCTT
Source organism: Saposhnikovia divaricata (assembly GCA_036435485.1). Taxonomy (NCBI): domain Eukaryota; kingdom Viridiplantae; phylum Streptophyta; class Magnoliopsida; order Apiales; family Apiaceae; genus Saposhnikovia; species Saposhnikovia divaricata. The sequence goes on from CM071594.1 coordinate 93,468,069, forward strand.
CCTGAGGTTGTGGTTGAACCGCAGCTGGAAGTGGATTATGTCGTGGTTCCTCAAGAACGGGCGCTTCTGGTGCTGGACGACCTTGAAGTAGATTGGATTGTTGACCTCCCATACGTACACGCCACTCTGCGCTTGAGACGCAGTGATGGACGCCCCGGTGCGTGAATCCATGGTTCCTGCAATTGAGACTCACGTATACCGTGCACCCGCAAACTATTTCAAGCCGCCGCCTCCTGTGCTTCGCCCTCTTGGCTTGCCTGTGCCTGGTCTTGATGTCGGGTGGGGTGCGAAGCACTCTCTCCGAATAATGGAATGGTGAGGGAGTGGAACTCGGCATTATGTAGTGCCCACCTCTTTAGCTCATGATTGGCCTCCTCGTCCAAGAATGCTTTATAGCTGGATTTGGGGCCAGGATTGCAGAGGAAGATTGTCGGGACCCCACCGGTTATGATCATGGGCTTTCCGTACTTTGTATTGGACTGCCACTTCCTTTGGGCCCCCATGAATTCCTTGAAGTGTTTTAGATAATGGGGGTCCACATCGTCGATCACATTGAACTAGGAGTCGTTGGAGAAGATTCGTGGGTTGAGGTCCAGGTGGCCGCCTCCAACCACAGGGAGGATTCCCATTATCGACTTGGAAAGGTCTTAAGGAGACAGAAAAGGGCTAATGCCCCAACTGGAAGAACAACAAGGGTGGAAACCCCCAGGGGTAACCCCAAAGATCTGATGCCACTTGGAGATCCTAATGATCCCACACCCCCGTTTACTGAGGAGGTGATGAATGCCTGTATCTCAAAGAAATTCAAGATGTCGACAATCAAGGCTTATAATGGAATAGGTGATCCCATAAATCACGTCAGGATGTTCTCAAATGCACTGCTATTGTAGCCTTCAAGTGATGCCCTAAAGTTTAGGGCGTTCCCTCAAACCCTGTCGGGCATGGCTCAAAGATGGTATAGCCGGTTACCTGCAAATTCGATTGGCTCTTTTAAAGAATTGAGCACTGCTTTTGTTAGCCAATTCATTAGCGGGAAAGTTTATGAGAAAAGCTCTGCATCCCTTATGTATGTGGTGCAGGGGAGAATGAAAATCTAAGGGATTACCTCAAGCGATTCACTGAGGAGACCCTAAACATCACTGACCTAGAAAATAAGGTGGCCATGGTAGCCCTGGAGCACGGAACTACTGACCCCTTCTTTAAGAGGTCGTTGGAAAAGCATCCCCCTGAGAATATGGCTAAGCTACAACGAAGGGCTGATAAGTATATCAAAGCTGAAGACAATATGAAGAATGAGGCCACAGTAGGTAATGGAGGGAAGAATAACGACTCTAGAAAATGAAAGCAAGAGCAAGAGTACGATGCTAGGGACAAATATCCCCGAATTAGCAAAGACTCTGACTTCACATCTAAGAAGAGTCTGGGCCCAAGATTTTCTGAATATGCAAGGTTAAACACTCCTCGGAGTCTGATCTTGTTAGAGATCGAGAAGGATAAGGACTTTCGATGGCCGAAGCCACTCAGGGGTTACCCCTCAAAGTGAAATAAGGATCAGTATTGTAGGTTTCACAAGGATGTAGGACACGACACGGATGATTGTAGACAACTCAAGGACATTATTGAATTCTTGATCCGAAGAAGAAAACTAAGCCAGTTCATGAAAGGTGAAGATCGTGGAAATCAAAGAAGAGACTATGACAGGAAGAATAATGATCGAAGGGATAATGACCGTGATCATAACCAACAGCCCCGAGGGCCGGTTATCAATATGATCTGGGGAGGCCGACAGCGGCCGGCACGACAAGGAACTCTCGAAAGGCTTATGCCAGAAAAGTGATGCACATCGTGGGAGAAGCCCCAAAGCGTGCAAAAACTGAGATAATGATTGGTTTTGATGATTCAAACTTGGAAGGGGTAAAGTTCCCCCACGACGACCCGTTGGTCATAACTCAAGTGATTGGAAACTCAGAATTGAAACGAGTCTTGATAGACAATGGAGCTTCTTGGATATTCAGTTTCATGTTGCATTTATAAAGATGGGATACACTGATTCTCAGTTCACCCCGACCAATATGCCTATCTACGGATTTAATGGAGTTGAGTCCAAAGTTGAAGGGACTATTCAGCTGCCCATGACTATTGGACAGGAACCTAAGGAGGCTACTCAAATGCTGAATTTCTTAGTAATCAAGGCAGCCTCAACATATAATGTAATCCTAGGAAGGACTGGGCTTCATATGTTTAAGGCTGTGGCCTCTACCTATCACATGAAGATTAAGTTTCTAACCCGTAATGGTGTTGGAGAACAGAGAGGAGATCAGAAAATGGCTAGAAGTTGCTATGTAGCTGCTTTGAGAGTCGATGGAGTCGGGGGGCAGGTCCTTCCGATTGAAGACATGGATGTCCGAGGTGATGATGAACACCGAGGGAAGCCGGCAGAAGATTTGGTTCCTATACCTCTAGATCTCGGAGACCCCGAAAAGGTTACGTATATTGGAGCTTCTCTGAAGGAACCCTTGAAGGGCAGATTGATGACTTTTTTTGAAGAAAACTATGATGCATTTGCTTGGACAACGGCCGACATGCCAGGGATTGATCCCCAACTCATAACTCACAAGTTGAATGTCGATCCAAAGCGGAAGACAATAAAGTAGAAGAAGAGAAATTTCACTCCTGAAAGGCAAGAAGCCATTAAGTAAGAATTTGACAAGCTTTTAGAGGCTGGGTTCATTGAAGAAATTCAGTTTAGAGAAATTTGACAAGCTTTTAGAGACTGGGTTCATTGGCTAAACCTGTGATGGTCAGGAAGGCGAATGGAAAGTGGAGGATGTGCATAGATTTCACTGATCTGAATGATGCATGTCCTAAGGATTGTTTCCCTCTACCAAGGATTGACACGCTGATAGATGCCACTGCTGGGCAAGATATGTTGAGTTTCATGGATGGTTTCAGCGGCTATAATCAGATTAAGATGCATAAGAATGACATCCCAAAGGTATCTTTCATAAATGACTTTGGTATTTTCTATTATCTTGTTATGGCTTTTGGTTTAAAGAATGCAGGAGCCACTTATCAGCGATTGGTGAATAAGATATTCGCCCATCTGATTGGAAAAACCATGGAGGTCTATGTTGATGACATGTTGGTCAAAAGTTTAATTAAGGCAGACCGTATTAAGGACCTCAAAGAGGCATTTGAAGTGCTGAGGCACCATAAGATGATGTTGGATCAGGAAATTTTTTTGGTTTGATGGTTTCAAAGCGAGGCATAGAAGCCAATGCCGATAACATCAAGGCGATTTTAGACATGGAAACCCCCCATTCTATACAAGATGTATAGAAGCTAATGGGCAGAGTAGCAGCCCTGGGGAGATTTATCTCTAAGTCTGGCGACAAGTGCTTGCCTTTCTTTCAAGCGTTGAAGAAGGTGAAAAATTTTGAGTGGACTCCTGAGAGCCAAGAGGCCTTTGAACAGCTGAAGAAGTATATGGATGAAGCCCCATTGTTTGCCAAACCTAGTCCAGGGGAGACTCTTTATCTTTATCTAGCTGTGTCTGAACATGCCCTGAGTGCTGTTCTCATCCGAAAAGAGAGCAAGGTTCAAAAACCTATATACTATATGAGCAAGGTGTTGCACGGAGCCAAATTAAATTACTCTCCTATCGAGAAGTTTGCTTTGTTGTTAATAACAGCTTCAAGAAAGCTACGACCATACTTTCAGTCACACAAGATCGAAGTTCTGACAGACCAACAATTGAGAAATATTTTGCATAGCCCGAAGGCCAGTGGAAGGCTAATCAAGTGGGCAATCGAACTTGGAGAATTTGATATCACATACAAGCCTCGGACAGTGATCAAGGCTCAAGCATTGGCTGACTTCGTGGTAGAATGCACCATTAACAACCAAGAAGTCGGGGGGCAGGAGATAGTACTCACCCCTGAAGGTAAGGATAAAGATGAAGAGTTATTACCAAATCAGAAGGAATATTGGGTGCTCCATTTTGATGGGGCATAAAAAACAAAATCTAGTGGTGCAGGAATGGTTTTGAAAAGCCCCGATGGGTTCACAGTTGAGTATGCTTTGAATTTGGACTTCCCAACAACCAACAACGAAGCTGAGTATGAAGCCTTGATAGCCGGATTGGGCTTGGCCAGAATCATGAGGGTCAAGAACCTTAAAATTTATGGAGATTCAAGACTGGTAGTCTCGCAAGTGAATGGTGAATTTGAAGCAAAGGATGAAACTATGGCAAAATACTCGAGAGTTGTGAAAGCTATTATGACTCAGTTTGATGAGTGCTATATGGAGCACATTCCGAGAGAAGAGAACGTTAAGGCTGATGCCCTGTCTAAGTTCGCTTCTTCAAAAATAGAGAATTTTGCAGGGAGTGTTTACTTTCAGGTCTTGAAGGCCCCGACCATCAATTCGAAATTGGTGGCACCAATCGATGTAGGGAGCTATTGGATAGATCTAATTAAAGCTCATTTAGAAACTGGATGGCTCCTTGACGATGCCCAAGAGGCACGAAAGCTGTCGGTGAGAGCATTAAGATATGCCTTGATCGAAGGCATTATTTACCAGAGATCTTTCATCATTCTATACTTGCGATGTTTAAGACCCCGGGAGGCAAAGGAAGCACTAGAGGAAGTTCATAGAGGAATCTGTGGGCAACACTTGGGGGGCAGAGCCATATCTCACAAGATCACTCGTTTAGGATTCTATTGGCCAGAAATGTTGGCCGATGCGCAGAATTATGTCAAGAGGTATGACAGGTGCCAGAAGCATGCTCTGATTGTAAGACAGCTGCCTGAGATGTTAACCTCGATTAACTCTCATATCCTGTTCGCAATATGGGGAATGGACATACTTTGACCTTTCCCCGTAGCTTCAGCACAAAGGAAGTTCCTGATAGTGGCCATTGACTACTTCACTAAGTGGATTGAGCCTAAACCTTTAGCCAAAATAACCACCAAGCAAGTCGCTCAGTTCTTTTGGGAAAACATAATCTGCAGGTATGGTATCCCTCGAATCCTTGTGACAGATAATAGGACATAGTTCAATAATGAAGAGTTCATGAAATATTGTGATAAGAATGCTATTGAGCTTCGCTTTACTTCAGTGGCTCATCCTCAAGCTAATGGACAAGTAGAGGTGGCAAACAGGATTATCCTTGATGGACTCAAAAAAAGGGTCGATCGCTCAAGAAACACTTGGGTGGATGAGTTGTTGCCTATACTCTGGGCATACTGCACCACCTATAAAGTGACAACTGGAGCAACCCCGTTCTTGTTGGCTTATGGAGCCGAGGCAGTTGTGCTCTTGGAGATTACAAATGCATCCCCACGAGTGGAAGCATATGAACCTGAGACTAATGAAAAAGGCATGAGGCTCGCCCTTGATTTTATTGATGAGGTTAGGGATGAGGCAAATGCCAGGAATGCAGAGCATCAGAAAAGGGCATCCTTCCACTACAATCAAAGGGTGAAGGAGAGGTTCTTTCGACAAGGCGACTTGGTTCTCAGAAAGATAGAGGCCTCCGGAGTTGGCCAGAAAGGAAAGCTAGCCCCCAATTGGGAAGTGCCGTATTGAGTTAGGAAGACACTAGGACGAGGATCCTACAAGCTGGAAATTCCCAATTGGGGCCTCTTAGAGTTGAAGCCAAAGTGTCGAGGGCCTCCTCGAGAGCCAGAGCCCAATGTCTGGGGCACAACCTTAACTCCTTAACCAGAAGCATACTCGAGAGCCAGAGCCCAATGTATGGGGCACAACCTTAACTCCTTAACCAGAAGCATAGTCAACAAAGCCTTCACTACTAATAGCCCAGTCAGGGCACGCAAAGTTTGCCGGATCAACCACGGTCAGATATTTGTTGCTAACAACATGAATGGCTTTGTTCCAGCCGAAGACATGTTGTAGGGGCGCATCTCATCGTCATGATCATCTAAAAGCTTCTGAAAATCTTCTAACTTATGGTAAGCTTTGATCACTTTGTCAAAATTCTGAGGATTTCTTCCTAGCCAGGGAATTGAGCTGCCTTTGATAAGCGCTTGCTTCCCTCTCAGCATCGAGGGCTCTAGATTCCAAACTTCTGTGTTCATCTTCAAACATAATCCTCTCTTTCTTCAAGGCCACGTTTTCATCCCGAAAAGCCTGACCTTGGTTGGCAGTAGATTGAAAGTAGGCATTTGCCTGTAAACATTAAGGCATTTGTACATTGAATTTTCCAAGGACAATGAATTCATAAAAGTAAATAGCATACCTGATAGAGGGATTGAGCCCTGAGACACTCGGACTCCTCAATTTTATCCCCGGAGGGCACAGTTAGATGATCAGAAGGGGTAATAGAGCATTTGGACCAATACAGGGCTAGGACAGAGTACCCGAGGACGGAGTCCTGTTCACAGATACCCCAAGCCGGAATGAAAAGAGACCTAGTGCTCCCATTGGCATTTCGAGATCTCTTACCTTGAGTATATCGCTCCAAGAAAGTTGGACACTTGGGAGCAGTTGGCCTCTTAGCCTCATGAGCTTGCTTTACCATTCTTCCTGTAGGGACCTCCGCCATCTCTGGCCTACCATCCAGCTCCGCAGCAACTGAAACATGCAAGGAAAGAACATCAGAATAAGAATAAAAATAGTTCAAGATATATACCTGAAAGTATAATTACCCTTGAAGTGAAGTATGATAAGGCCTGCTTCAACAAGGCTTTTATCTATTAAAAATGCTCGATAGTGGGAACGGCTGTTGTCCTCTAAAAGTCTATCCCGATCGAGAAGCTCATGGGTTTCGAGATCCAGAATGAAGTGCGAACTATCTTCCACACTACCAAAATTCTTTACAAAGAACTGGCCCCAATCACCGCCTTCCAATACAGAATAACGAACTCCCTCGAGCAAAAATGATGGGAATCCGGGAAGGACTTCGTGTTCACCATGTGAGGAACTAAACCCCGATGCTGAAACCTAATCCATCCTTTCTTGGTACTTGCAGAATTTATAACTAAGAAGATACTTCGAAACATGGTGGTACTTAGAGGGATGTCCAGATCAAGGCATCTTAGAATGAAGATAATAAGAATCCTCCAGGAGTTGGGATACAGTTGACAAGGGTGAACCTGAAGTTCAGCTAACAACCATATGATGAAGGGATGCACGGGAAACCTGAACCCCACTTCCAAATCACCCCTGTAACACAAAGCTTCTCCGGATGCAAGTTACAAGTTCTGTCGCCTAGGCCAGGCATTCGAACCTTGATTGCTTCTGGGAAGCCATATAAATTTCTTATCTTCTCAACATCATGTTCCTTCAGTTTTCATGAACTCTGGTAGGAGTCTAGCTCCGAGTTGTTGGGAAATATATTCGCTACAGTACTAAACAAGTCTCGCAACGAAGTAAAACGATGATCAATATATAAGGGAGACCAAATTTCATTCCTACCTTTTAGAGATCGAGCTTTGCTCCTTTTGGCCATTGCGTCCGACATGGACACTGGGGGTGCTTGAGGAGCTTAGGATGCTTGATTGCTGTCTGCCATCTTGAGAACTTGAACTTGAGCTTCAAAGCTTAAGAAGTAGAGAGCTAGAGAACTTGAGAGAAAGTTTGAGAAATGAAGAAGTGAGGAGAAATGAAGAATTCTCTCCATCTTTTATAGAAATGTGGTGACCTGCTAGAACAGGTTAGAATTCAGGATGGTTCATGTTTACAGGTCATTTGTCGTTTAAAATCTCAGAAATGGCGGAAAATTTATAAAAAGATCGTTATATCTCGTATAATTCTGGAAAAGAAGCGACGAATATTCGGCACGGAGCTGGAATAAAATAGCTGGTTGGATGACACAAGACAATTAAGCTTAATCAAGAGTTTAATCCTTAAAAGAGGATTAGGGACGTTAATCAAGAGATTAGGCAAAACTTTAAAAAGAGAGTTAAGAACGTTTAATTCATCGACATTTAAGTGTTGGTAGCTAATGATCGGAATACGACAACCTTCAGCCGGGAAGGAATCAGCCGAGAGGCCCCTGGCTGACACCCACCAGCCGAAAGGCACCCGGGATAACCCTTAGTCGAGAGGCATCCCGAGGGAGCCCATGCCGACACCCACTGGCTGAGACACGCCCGGGGAAGGCCCCAACAGAGAGTCACCGAATGAGACACACCCGAAGGTAGCCCCAGCCGAGACCCTCTGGCCGAGACCCTCCGGCCGAGACACACCCAGGGAGGGCTCTAGCCGAGAGGCAGCATCCGAGACCCACCCAGGAGAGGGCTCTAGCAGAGACCCATCTGTCGAGAGGCTCCCGAGGAGTCCTCTGGCGGAAGCAGTTGTGTCGGGAAGTTTTTCTGGTGACCCTCTTTCAGTCAATAGTCGTTTAACAACTTTCTAATTAGCATCGATTAGTGTCGTTTAGTGCCGATTAGCACCGATTAGTGCCGTTTAGTACCGATTAGCACCGATTAGTGTCGTTTAGTACCGATTAGCACCGATTAGCGCCGTTTAGTATGGATTAGCACCGTTTAGCATCGTCTCATGCCATGCAACGCCGTTTAGACATTTATTAAGGCTAGTTAGCACCGTTTAGTGTCGATTACTGCCGTTTAGCCTCGTTTAAAATGTCGTCGTAAATGCGTCGGTCGCTCCATGATTTACATCAAATGACGATACTCGTGAAACACTAGTGTACAAACGATAAACCCTGACCCGAGTCTCGAAAAAGGCAGTTAAAACTTTGATGAAAACCTGATCAGTTTTCCAAGAAGTTGGGGGGCAAATGATACGGGCTAAAAGTAAGCCCTAAAGACACATTTAATGCAGCATTAATTAGACCCGATATGGTCCGAATGTGGGGCCCATTTACAAGGCCCAAAACCCTAACTAAATATAAATTTCGTAATTAATATTAAGGTTAATAAACAGCTCAGCAATAAGAGTCAAACAAGGAAACAATATCATTAGGAGTAGCCTCCAAGGCACATAATTGAACATGGAAACCGATTCCTACAAGGAAGCAGCCTAGAACTTTCCTCAAAGGAGGTGGCTTGCCCACCAAGTCTCCGAATCCTACCATAATTCTAAGGCTCCCGCAGCCTACATAAGGGCCTGACCCCTCATTCTCATAACTACGTCTTGGCTTGATTCTCCATGACGAGATACGTAGGCACTCTGTGAGGACCGATTAGTCTCGAACACGAAAAGAGCCATTAAAGCTCGAAGCTCAACAACCCCTTTGTATTAAATACATACAAACCCTAGCCATAATTTGATAACCCTCATTTTTATTCCACATCACTAACCCTTGCAGTTAGCAAGTACGGTACGAACTATGCAAACTGCGCGTAAGTGGACGAGTGGATTAGGTGCCGCTTTTTGGAGATGGTTTAACCTGGTTGGTAGATAGTAGAGCCAAGCATGTAGTAATCCACTTCTTTTGCAAGGCTAGTACGAACTATTCAAGTAGATTTAATAATTAAAGATCAAGGTTATCTTTTGGTTTTTGGTTTTAGTATATTATTTCACACTTGAACCTGGTAGCGATCTATTAGGTAGTTGTAACAGATATTGTCATATTTTGAATCAGAATGTTATATTTTGGCTAGACTCCTTTGTAATAATATTTTGGTTTTGTATTTTTAATCAGGGTGTTGATTGGATATTATTAATGTGGCATCACACAATTAATGAAACTATGATGATAAGGGTAAAAACCATTTTTGACATTTTTTAAACAAATCATGCCCTAAATGCCAACTAGTGCTAAAGGTGCCTAATATGTCACTTTTTATACGCATTTGGAACTTGCGTGATTTTAATATTTTACATTTTTATATATTCATTTCATAGAACTCATATTCCATATATGCAAAGGTCCTATCCATGTTCGAACTTTCACACACATCACTCGAATGTGAAGCCCTTACTATTCATGCTAATGCATATGTACAGTATACGCATACAAGGGATACGTAGAGGCGACAACCATGGTATATCTAAATACATTAGGTGTTTTAATAGATAGTATAATAGATTAGTTGACCGATAAGATATGGATATGATGATGCGATGGATGGTGATATGTTTGATAAGTCTCATACTAATGATGGTGGATTACTGGGTGCACAAAAAATAAACAAAAGGTAAAAGTAGTGAAAGTTATAGTTATATAACTACTATTATACTCATGTCATGTGTGTTTGTATGGGTGCATAGTGATGAAGAATAAAAAATATTGAAATTGTCCTTGAAGTCTGTATAGTTCAAGGTGGTAAGGCAGGAGTAGGAGTCATCACGTTCCTATGGGCAACTGAATATTTAATACGTAAATGCTTCGGACATATGCATATTCAATATGCGCAGACAATTGGTTGGTCTAGACACAATTCCTGAAAATAGATAATTAGGGCATTATAGTGTTGATTTTATGTTAATTAGGTCATTTTCTCTAAACTCACATGATTGTCTTCTTGAAGCGTACTAGGCCTCACCGTATATGTGAGCGAATGGGTCTCGGATAAAATGGATTGTAGTGCGACTGTTGATTAACGTCACTCTCCGTGAATTTGAACCGAGTAAGAAACTATTACCGATTAACAAAATGAGGCTAAATCGAGAGAAGGATTTTGAGAGAGGAAACAATTGTGTATCGAATAAGATGAAACCCTAATCGATATATAATATATATACAGAACGGATGAGACGTGCCTGCTACTTTTTGTAATTAATTTAATGCATTAATTTCTTAAATTAATCCTTAACCAAATTGAATTAATATTTGTCAAACCAATTTCAAATTGTATTCAAATGAAACAAATGAATTATACTTTAAAACCGTAGCCCGTGGAAATTAAACTTTAGCATAACTAGTTCATATTTATTCGGTCCAAATTTTACTACATTCATGTCCATAGGTAATTGGATAGCCTAAGACTCGCAAAGCCTTGGATTTTCCCTCGGAAGCCCACAATTCGCTCCCCACCTCTTACACAAGTATTGTTCTATATAAAGCAAAGAAAATCTCTTTTCCATTTCAATGTAGGACTTAATTACATTTCACTCACAAAAGTGTGCACACTTATGGGACCAACTTTAAGAATCACATCTCATTCATCCCTTGATCATTTTTAGTATATTGCATATTACTTAGTGCCAACACTATGTAGTGATATTTATGAGAGCCGTTTAATTTCTACATGATATATATATATATATATATATATGTTGGAATTACAATCTGTGATTGAATGCAAGTCGATCTTAAGTAGTAATTAATACTAAGAAATCAAGAATAATTATTTTTCATAATTTTTTAATATTAACATGTCACTAAAACTATATTCAACATATTTATATGTGTGTTAGAATATGTGATCTAGTTAAAATCAAACATAACATACATAGCACAATTGTAATAGGTTTAGAAAGTGAAGTTCAAATTACTCCAACTATCTTATTTTAATAACATGGTATACTATTGCCAAAAGATTTGAGTTTTCATCTCATTGTAGCGTATTAAAACATAGTAAGCATTATATGCAAAATGATTTTTTTTAAATCATAAATTACTTGATTGCATTGACATACAAAGGTAACAAAGAAATATGTTTTTTTAAAAGTTTTGTATTGCAATGATACAATTAGAATAAAATGACACCTTGCCAATGATACAAAACTAACTTAAATGCTTATATTAAACGCTATCAAGTTGAAATTTACTAGAGTAAAAATGGTTTTATAGGTGACATTAGCAAACACTTATACACAAAAGTTATTATATAAATTATCACAAATTATTCACATGTAAACTTATGCCTTTTTGTCCATTGTATATTCTTGGACATAATTGCAGATCATAGGAAAAAGAAAAAAGTAGTCAACTAGTCAACTACTGTATACTAAATAACACTACATCAACACAAACTTGATAAATATCTATTAATGTTTGATCAACATGGTGGAAAACCTTTAAGATTGGAAAGTTTTTCAGAACATTTATGCTTCCTACCATGATTGAACTATTTAGGACTATAAAGGGCTAGTGATCCCTAAAATAGGTAAACGTAATGGCAGAGTAATAGTTGGATAAAATCAATTTATCATCGATTTATGGAGGTAGGATTGTGAAATTAGTAGGAGGATTGTGAAATGAGGCTGGGAAACAATCTATTTTATAAAGAATGTGCCACATTATTTGATGATGTTATGGAATGCCGTGGAAGTTTAATTCTCGGTTTAGTGATACCTAGAATCTTATATAAAATCACATAAAATATATAACGACAATTTTTTATTTTTTGTATCACAAAAAGTTTTTCACTCACTCTGTCCCAAAAAAAAGTTCCAAAAGAGTGTCTGCTTTAATTATTGCACGATGATTATAGTGCAAAAAAGTGGGTGATGGCCCTAACTAACCATATTTAAAACAATGAGGTCCAAAATGCCAAGAACCATGAACATGACCCAACGTGCTTCCTAGATGTGGCATTACTGGTGTTGCAATAGACCAAACATGTGACTTCGTTTGCAACATTATTGCGATATGGGACTTCGTGGGTGATATTGCTCCATCACGATACTCCATCCAAAGCATCTACTTCATGCGCAACATATAATGCAATAGTTTACACTTTCCACAAAATGCCGCATTCTCTTTAAAATTTTATTACTGAATTTGAGTGTTCAAACTTGTTGCAAACTAAAGTAGGAACAATTTAACATATATAGGCCATGTATGTCCATTGTCTTCAAGGTCTCTTGACATGAGACTCTTGAAAGTAGGCAAGACTCTAAAGGATCGGAAAGAACCATGTCCTACCAAATATTTTCTAAACATGTACATAAATTTTAAGTCCCCTCCATATTCTTTCATCGATGTGCGATAGTGAGGCAAATGACATCTTATACTAAAAACATATTCGTGATCATAACTTTATTCTCATCAAAATGAAAAATATGGATGATTGCTTTAATTCATAGCTTTATATTAATAATAGGCTTATGTTATTATAAATGGAAGACCCTTTTCATATATTTTAGTTTGATGTGGGATTTTTCTATTTCGTAATCCTTTGAAAAATGGATGCAATGGTCATTCAACATTCAAAAAAATATTGCACTCATTTTGATGTTATGAAGTACTTGAGGAGAACCTGTAGAAGAATGTTGGATTTTATATATTATAATATTCCTATACATTCCAATGTGGAAAATGATGTGGACCAAAAATAAACCCTAAAGACATAATGAATCCCATTAATGAGGCCCGAAACCTTATTTACATATTTATTTCGTAATTACTATTAGGGCTAAATAACAACTCAATAATAAGAGTCAAATAATAGGCAACTTCTAGTAATAGTAGCCTCCAAGACATATAATCCTATAAGGAATCAGCCTCCTAGAAGGAAGGATATAGAATTCCACAATGGAGGTGACTTGCTCACAAAGTCTCCAAACTCTAATCTAATTCTTAGACTCTCCATGTTTATATAAAGGGTCTGATCCCTCATTCTCAGAAGAACGTAATGGACACCACTCCATATGTCAAAACGCCGCGAGGGCGCTACAATCCATGATGACATCACTAGAACTACGTTTGTTTGATTCTCAACATAGCTTGAGACACGCAGGCATCTTCTAAGGATCAGTTAGTCCCGAAAAGCAAAAGCAGCCACTTAAGCTTTGTGAGCCTCATCCACATTGGATAAGGTGGCATCCTCCATAAAATTCCAACAAAATCCATAGATTTCAGTTGTCGAGTAATTGAGGTATTTATTAATCCTTAGTCAATTTTCTTATTTGCTAACCCTATCTTTTATGTAACCACATTGGCTTCGTTTGTGGGACCAGACGTCAACCATAAAAAGTATATAGAGATGAAAAATAATGAAAGTGATGATTCATCGGCCTTAACACATGTTACGACCAACATTGATTAGAAAGGCGCTCCCGACACCAACCATTATTTAGGATCTAAGCCTCAAAGAACATGAATTCAAGGAATGAATCCATGTGGAACTGGAATCCAAATAACTACTCAAAACCTTCATGGAATGAATCCCCAAGTTCAACGCGTGACTTTGCCCATAATCACAAGCGGGCTAGTAAGATTACAAATCTCTATTATGGTTCTCAGAATCCAAGTTTCAGGCTCCCACCCTTATGAGGGAATGAACCGCCTTATATTTGAGGTTTGGAACCTCCGCATATAGCAGGAGAGAGATCATGATTTCTCTAAATAATATGCTATATGTTATTAATTTGGAAGATACCCTTATGAAGACAAGGGTTGATACCAAAAGGGCCGATCCCAAGGGCTTGGTGCCTCAAAGAGATCATCATAATGATCAATCCTGCTATTCACCTAGGAGATAATGAATGTTCACATCTCAAGAAAATTTAAGATGCCCCCAATCAAAAACCTTTGATGGTGCGGATAAATTGGTAAATCGTGTATGGACTTTCTTTAACTCATAGATGTTATCAAGTGTAGGGTGTTCCCTCAAACTCTGGGGGGGCATGGCAAAATGTTGATACAATTGTTTACCTATGAACTCTTATTAATCTTTCGAAGACTTGAGTGAGGAATTCATCGTCCAATTCATTAATGGAAAATTCCTTAAAAAAAGAGGTTTTCACCTCTCATGAACTTGAAGCAAAGAAAAAAAGAATCCATGAGGGACTATCTGATCGATTCACCAAGGAGGCCCAAAAGGTCTAAAACTTGGATGATAAATAAACTATAATAGCCCTTTAACGAGAGTCTTCTGATGTCAACTCTAACATGTTATTGGCGAAGCACCCTTGAAAACATGCACAAGTTACAAGAGAGTGCAGATAGAGGCAAACAATTATATCTAAGTTAAAGAAAACATGAAAAAGAATTCAACGCCTATAAGAGGCAACGAAGCCAATAAGAAAAGAAAGGGAGATCAGGAGTATGATTCCAATGATAAGTATCCTTATATGCGAAGGTCCTATCCATGTTCAAACTTGGACACAGATCACTCGAATGTGAAGCCCTTGCTAATCATGCATATGCATATATCTTGTATACGCATACATGAGATACGTAGAGGCGACAACCATGTTATATCTAAATACATTAAGTGTTTCAATAGATAGTGTAATAGATCTGTTGAATGATACAATATGGATATGATGATGCGAAGGATGGTGATATGTTTGATAAGTCTCGTATTGATAATGGTGGATTACTAGGTTGCACAATAGAAACAAAAGGTAAAATAATGAAATTTATAGTTACATAACTACTATTACACTCATGTGATATGTGTTTGTATGGGTGCATAGTTACGAAGAATAAAATTATTGAAATTGTCTTTGAAGTGTGTACATTTGGAAGTGGTAAGGCAGGAGTAGGTTTCATCACGTTGCTATGGGCAAATGCATATTCAATACGTGAATGCTCCGAACATATGCATATTCAATATGCTTAGGCAAATGGGTTAGTCTAGACACAATTCCTGAAAATAGATAATTAGGGCATGGTAGTACTTATTTTATGTTAATTAAATTATTTTCTCAAAACTCGCATGACTGTCTTCTTGAAGCGTGGATAAAATAGATTGAAGTGAGGTTGTTGATTAATGTCACAACTGAGCAATAAACTATCACCCAGTAACAAACGAGGCTAAACAGAGGAGACAGTTGTGTATTGAATGAGATAAAAACCTAATTAATATATAATAAATATACAGACCAGATGAAACGTGCATGATATTTTTTATAATTAATTTAATGCGTTAATTAATGAAATTAATCCTTAGTCAAATTGAATTAATTTCTTTTAAATCAATTTCAAATTTTGTTCAAAATAAAAATGAATTATACTTTAAACCCCAAGACAATTGAAATTAAACTTTAGCAAAAGTTGTTCGCATCCATTCGGCCCAAATTTTACTACATTCCTGTCCGCAGGTAAGTGGATAAACCCAGACTTGCAAAGTCACGGATTTTACTTCGAAAGTCCACAATTCGCTCCCCACCTATTACACAAGTATTGTTATGTATAAAGCAAAGGAAACTTCTTTTCCATTTTAATGTTGGACTTACATTTCACTCACAAAGTTTCCATGCTTATGGGACCAACTTTACAGAATCATATGTAGTGACACTAAGAAATCAAGAAAAATTATTTGTCTTTATTTTTTAATATTAACATGTCACCAAAACTATATTCAAAATATTCATGTGTGTGGTAGAATATGTGATCCAATTAAAATCAAACATAGCATACATAGCACAACTTCAATAGATTTAGAAACTGAAGTTTAAATTACTCCAATCATCAAATTTAAATCACATGGTATTTTAATCCCGAAAGAATTAAAATTTCATCTCATTGCATCGTATTAAAACATAATAACCAATATATGCAAAAAAAAATAATTTTAAATTACTTAATTGAATTAGCAAACAAAGGTAAGAATTAACTTTGTTTTTTCTAAAAAGTTTATATTGCATTGATAAAATTCAAATAAAATCATACCTTGCCAATAATACAAAACTAAATAAAGTGCTTATATTGTACTCCATTAAGTAGAAATTTGCTCAAGTATAAATGGTTTTATAGGTAACGTTATCAAACACTGCAAAAAAATTGCTATATATGCAAATGTTATCATATTATCACAAATTACGCACATATAAACTTTTTCCTTTGTCCATTCGTATATTCTTGGACATAATTGCAAATCATTGGAAAAAAGAAAGAAGCAACCAACTACTATGTACTAAATAACTCTACACCAACACAGACTATATACATATCTAAATATTTTTTGGGTCCAATAAACCTATTCATCTTCCTAACTTGATCAACATGGTGGACAACCTTTAAGATTGGAAAGTTTCTCAAGTCATTTAAGCTTCTACCATGATTAATTGAACTAGTTAAGACTATAACTAAGAGTAATGGCAAAGTAATAGTTGGATATTATCATTTCATCATCGGCTTTTGGAGGTGGGATTGTAAAATTAGTGTGAGGATTCCGAAAGGCGGGGGAAACAATCTATTTTATAAAGAATGTGCCACACTATTTGATGATGATGTTGAATGTCGTAGAAGTTTTTGGGTTTAGTGATGGCTAGAACCTTATATAAAATCACATTAAACATGTAACAACAAATTTTTAAAATTTTGTATAACAAAAGTTTTTCACTCCCTCCATCCCAAAAAGGAGTCCCAAAAGAGTGTTTGTTGTAACTATTGTACGATCTTCATGGTGCAAACCTAATTAATATATAATAAATAGATTGAAGTGAGGTTGTTGATTAATGTCATTCTGAATTGAGCAATAAACTATCACCCATTAACAAACGAGGCTAAATAGAGGAGACAGTTGTGTATTGAATGAGATAAAAACAAAATTAATATATAATAAATATACAGACCAGATGAAACGTGCATGCTATTTTTCATAATTAATTTAATGCGTTAATTAACGAAATTAATCCTTAGTCAAATTGAATTAATTTCTTTCAAATCAATTTCAAATTGTGTGTTTGAAATAAAAATGAATTATACTTTAAACCCCAAGACAATGGAAATTAAAATTTAGCAAAACTTGTTCACAACCATTCGGCCCAAATTTTACTACATTCCTGTCCGCAGGTAGGTGGATAAACCCAGACTTGCAAAGTCTCGGATTTTTCCTTCGAAAGTCCACAATTCGCTCCCTACCTATTACACAAGTATTTTTATGTATAAAGCAATGGAAACTTCTTTTCCATTTTAATGTAGGACTTACATTTCACTCACAAAGTGTCCATGCTTATGGGAGCAACTTTACAGAATCATATATAGTGACACTAAGAAATCAAGAAAATTTATTTGTCTTTATTTTTGAATATTAACATGTCACCAAAACTATATTAAAAATATTCATGTGTGTGGTAGAATATGTGATCCAATTAAAATCAAACATAGCATACATAGCACAACTTCAATAGATTTAGAAACTGAAGTTTAAATTACTCCAATCATCAAATTTTAATCACATGGTATTTTAATCCCAAAAGAATTAAAATTTCATCTCATTGTATCGTATTAAAACATAATAAGCATTATATGTAAAAAAAATAATTATAAATTACTTAATTGAATTGGCAGACAAAGGTAAGAATTAACTTTGTTTTTTTTATAAGTTTTATATTGCATTCATAAAATTCAAATAAAATCATACCTTGCCAATAATACAAAACTAAATAAAGTGCTTATATTGTACTCCATTAAGTAGAAATTTGCTCAAGTAAAAATGGTTTTATAGGTAACCTTACCAAACACTGCAAAAAAATTGATATATATGCAAACGTTATCATATTATCACAAATTACGCACATATAAACTTTTTCCTTCGCCCATTTGTATATTCTTGGTCATAATTGCAAATCATTGGAAAACGCTATTCTGAGTGGGACTGGATCCATTACACAAGTCGTTCTCAAACATAAGGGCTCCCAACTTGAGTCACAAGAATTCAAAGAAGAACTAGACTTGGTCTCCTTTTCAGGGGCTTACATACTTCCTCCTTCAGGTGGATGATCCTCTACTACCAATTTTTTCAATGCTTCACTGCTTCGAAATGATGGTAATACTGTTAAAGGATCAGCTTTGCATATGGTTGGTTTTGGCCCGGTGCAATTGTCAGTATTTATTTTTAGCAATCCAAAGTTTTACAATTTAGGGACCATAGTGTAAGTTTAATATATTATGCTGTTTAGAAGTTAGTTTCATGTTGGGACAAACATTTGGATATAATATTTAGTGTTCCTTATGAACCTAGCTCATGTATTCTTTGCTGCAAATTTTCATCCACTAATGATATAATGTATGAATTTTAAATTCTTAATAACTTTTCTCTAACTAGAATAATATTAAGATCTTATGGGTAGGAGTAGCTCAATTGGGGTAAAATTATATATGAATCGTTTGGATTCGACTCTCACTCACCTATATGAAATTTGTACCGAACAATCCTAATATAATATATAAATCATTTGCAATTAACTCCCACTCACCTATATCAAGTTTGTATCTAACAATAATAATGATTATTGCAAAGTTTAATAAAAAAATATAGCCATCTTAAATATATGTAAATATATTAGAGGTGCCAAATTGCATCAATCACTTTTCAATTGATATAAGAAAAATATTAGAGGTGCCAAATTGGTTACAAATTTTTTTACAAATTAAATATAATGGACGATGCATTCACACTAATAAAAACATTCATTTCTATCACATCACTGCTGACACATTATTTTTCAACTATTTTTAGTACACAAAGTGTAAAAATCATGTACTGCACCAGTTATAAACTAATATTTATAATATCCTAAACCAATATCACTGACATCCTCCCTTATGAATCGTGCTACGAACAATTTCAGAGAGTCTTCAAGAAAAAGACCTTGTGGCCATCCCTTGACTCAAAGTATAAACAAAAGGTCACCTAGCCCCCACTAAGACTACAAACAAGTTTTTCCTTGAGGTGTCCCCTGGAGTTAATATAGTCGAGTGGGTGGAAGGTTTTTCACAAAGTAAAGGAGTTTCCTTAGCTATTCTTACCAGGAAACGATCCATTTCATAAGTCGTTCTCAAACATAAGGGCTCCCAACTTCCGTCACAAGAATACAGAGAAGAAAGAACACAAAGGCTCCCAACTTCCGTCACAAGAATACAAAGAAGAACTGCACTTGGTCTATTTTCAGGGGCTTACATACTTTCTCCTTCAGGTGGAAGAGCCTCTACTACCAATTTTTTCAATTCTTCACTACTTGGGAATGATGGTAGTGCTGTTAAAGGCAATCCAAAGTTTCACAATATAAATAATGACCATAGTTTAAGTTTGGGTTGAAATTCAATGGAATAAAAATTTGGCATAATTTAAGAGTATAATTCATATATTTGATAATTATGAGGCCAATGTTTGTCATTTTGTTAAATTGTTTAGTAAAAATCACTTCGTGTACATGAACTTATACGAAATCTGCACTTGGGATACTATAGTTCAAAAACCCCTACTTGTAATACGGCACTTTCAAACTTTTTGCAAAGTGTGTACTTCCGTCAATTTACCTCTAACGTCGTTACTTTTGCGAGGGCAGTTTGGTCCTTTCAGCTGTAAACAATTTTTTATCAGCTATTTAACACCATCTTCAGCCCCAAACATACCTCCATTCACCACAAATCACCAAAACCTAATTTCCTACCTCAAATCACCTCCAAACACAGGTCCCATGGCTTACAGGCGCACAGATGAGGAAATTGATGCAATTCTGGATCTCGCTTGCTTCTGTGATCAGATGAGCGTGATGAAGACAACCTGGTTTGGCCCAAATGCAGGTACACTAGTAGAAAACTGGCCTTTTACGTCGGTTAAATAGGTTTTTTACGTCGGTTAAATGGCGACGTATGGGCTGGCGACGTATAAGGTCAGAGTCTTATACGTCGGTTAAAAAGGCGACGTATATTGTACCCTTTTACGTCGGTTCTTCTAAACAACCGACGTATATTGTACCATTTTACGTCGGTTCTTCTAAACAACCGACGTATATTGTTATCCTTTTACGTCGGTTCCTCTAAACAACCGACGTATATTGTTATCCTTTTACGTCGGTTCTTCAAAACAACCGACGTATATGGTCCAAAAAATTTAAAAAAAAATTAATTTGTTTAAAAATTAAAATTAAAAATTTAATTTTTTCATGAGTAGCCTTATTGTATCAGTGTATTTGCTCAATTTTTCTTGAGAATATGAATTAGTTAGAGCTTATAACTTGGTGTCAGAAAGTAGAACAAACAGCCCTTTAGTTTGAAGCAGAGATTCCTGGAAACAGAAAATGATGGCATGAAAAGTAAAAATATAAATTTTACCTATCATAGAAGTTGCCAGGATAATCAAATAATGTTCACTGTATAATTTCCGGTATCCGAACGTACATGCAAATGCTATAACACTATCCCATTTCAATAGGAATTGCCTATATAAAGGGCCAGAAACTTTGTGATATTTACAGAGCCTACATATATTTCTACAACAAAACAATGCAGAATGATTTTTTTTTCCGCAAACTGTAAGAACATACTTGCTACTGCCAATAGGATGTCTTACGTATGACATGGTTATATATCTATAGGGACATGTAATGTTTCTGCCTCTCCTGATGAGAAAATTCTAGCATCCGACAGTGTTTGTCATTTGAGCTAAAAAAAACCAAACTGAACGAGTCCAGGAAGGTAGGATACGTAGACCCACGAGTAAAAAGTTGTTTGCCATTTGAGCTGATTGATTCAAATCAAGTTACACTTCGGTATGACTGAGGAAACAATCTAAGATATGTGAAGTGTTTCAGCTTCATTATCAAAGCAAAAGCTCCATAACACCGTATATGTAACAGTGCCACTGTGGAGTACCTGCAATTTTTCGTTTTCACAAAAATTAGATCAGAGGGTTATTATGAAGGAAATGATATGTGGTGCAACGAAATAAACAACTTTCAACATTATAACAAAACATGGGGGAAAATGCTGATTATTCTGTTACAGAGCAATACTAAAAATTCATACCACAGTGGTGAAAATGAATCTGACAGGTCAAGAAATGGATAGGGCCACCTGTTTTAAGGAGAAACAAGTTGAAATATTAAGAAGTTGTAGTGCATAGAACAACAATAGCTAATAAAGTTGAACACAGAACATAGTATCTTACCAGGTTGCTGAGAGTGAATGTAAAATCCATTGGAAAATGACGTATACAGTTGTCCATAAGAAGAAATATGCAATCCGAAACCAAGGAAATCGATGAAATTGTAGTGTCAAGAAATTGAGAAACAAACTGGAATATGGATTAGGCACAGCTGAAAACTGAGTCCGCTAAAAATACCATCGGGAGATGCAGCTTACCATGCAATTCAGTGCAGCCTCGCCTACCAGAAATACAGCATTGATTGAATGCATATTTATTACCAGCTGCAATATCAATAATACATATTATTAGTAATAATTTTAATTTTAAACAGGATTTTAACTATTAAGGTAAACTAATGTGTTCATAAGCAGACACCAAAAACAAGTCTCACCATTAAAAAATATTTCCTTGATATATATCTCCTATAATTATGTAGTCAAATCTATGCCAATGGGCTCCGTGAACAGAGAATAGATGGACACGATTAGAAAAATGACCCAGTGTCTTCTTTCTTTTTACAATGAGAGAGACTGGAAGAAAGGATATGAAGAGGTATAATTAGAGTGTCTCCTACTCTGTCTTCGAAGATTGTAAAAGTATAAGTTTAAAATAAGCATTATCTTTGATCAGTAGTAGTAATAAATACGATGTTGTCAGTGATGAATTGATAATACAATTACAAACATGATAAGTAGTAATGAATACTAAGTGGTCCTGTATACAGAAACTTTTCTTATACGAGACCTTTGATCCATGAATCTTGTATAAACTGTAGTTTGGTAATGAAGAAGCAAAAAAATGAATCATAAGTTGTTTCCAAATCAAGGAAACAACAGTAAATAGTCCGTTTAGTCTTGGAACTGAATCGTAAGTTGTTCATATTTATTTTTGACTTGTAAGGTACTTGTAGCACTAGCCAAGCGACTCCAACGATCAATTAAACAATCCTTTGTTCACTATAAGTATAAATGTTTCATACCGAATTTCCAACGAGCTTGAACAAGCCCGATTTCAGGGTTCTGAATGAAGAATGGAATAGTTCGCATCAAGAAATCAGGCTCAGGCTGGAAATCTGCGTCAAAGATGACTACGAAGTCACATTGGCTCACATAGATGTGCTTCAATCCTTGTTTTAGGGCCCCTGCTTTATAGCCGTTTCTATTGTCTCTGATCTCATACTTAATGTTTATGCCTTTATTTGCCCACTTCATACATTCTACCTCCACCATATCCTGTTTTCAAATTTTAAAGACAAAAATGAACACCAATAAGTTTTATGATTAAATCATTACGAGAACAGTTGTTTTTATGATTGACGAATAGAGAAAGAAAAAGGGTAGCTTTAAATGATGCAATGAAATTTTGTAGCACGGGTTTAGTACTTAAAATGATTTTTCGAAGATAGAGTTTGTAAAGATAGTTCCAATCAATTGGAAAATTGATCAATCACCTTAATACTCTCCTAAATACTCTAATACTCTAATTAGAAGACATAGTAGGATATTAGTAAGATGAAATGCAAATTATACCTTGGAAACAAAGATTTTGAAGCAATTGGAACAGCCTGCAAATCCCAATCATTTTCCATTGATGGATGATAAACTTGGCACCTCAGATAAGTCTCACATGTTGCAGTTTTGGTCAACCAAATCTTCCGATCGCCAAACCTCCCAATTAGCTTCCCCATCTCGGCCACCGGTGCACGACCAATCTCCGAACCGACCTGTTGTTGTCCAGCCACTCCAACCCCTGGTTGCTCAACAAGCCATTTTAGATCACCCAAATTAACAAGTTTCTAGTAAATATATATATTTCTAGTAAATATATATATATACATATATATATATATATATATTCATATATATATATATATATATAGATGAGAGGAGGCAGGGAGGAGAATAAAGGGAGAGAGAGAGAGTTCGAACAGAGAAGAAAGGAGAAAGAGATTCGAGCGAGAGAGAGATAGAAAGGGAGAGATTGTGCAAAAGAGATTGAGAGAGATTGTGGAGAAATGAGAGAGAAGGGAGAGATGTCGAGAGAGAGAGAGGGCAGAGAGAGAGATTTGGGTCGATCGAGAGAGAGATTTTGGTAGATCGAGAGATAAAATTAAAACAAAAAAGATAGTTAAAATATATGTTTAAGAGATTTAATTCAATCCAACGGCTCAGATCTTGTTAATTCAATCCAACGATTCAAAGTAATCTGAAAGAAACACAATCCTTGTGCTTCAATGTTACCCAATAATAATGTGACACGTGGCAACTTCTAATTTCTTTAATTTCTTTAAAGATTTTATACGTCGGTTATATTAAGAGCGACGTATAAAGTAGTATTATATACGTCGCCTTTCCTCAACCGACGTATAAAGTAGTATTATATACGTCGCCTTTTTCTCAACCGACGTATAAAGTAGCATTTTATACGTCGCCTTTTCTCAACCGACGTATAAAGTAGCATTATATACGTCGCCTTTTTCTCAACCGACGTATAAAGTAGCATTTTATACGTCGCCTTTTCTTCAACCGATGTATAATATGACTTTATACGTCGGCGTTTTGTTCAACCGACGTAAAAAATTTTAAAAATTGACCTTATACGTCGCCTTTATGCGGAACCGACGTATATAACTACTTTATACGTCGCCTTTGGCCAGAACCGACGTATAAGAGGCGACGTATAAGGTCAGTTTTGTACTAGTGGTAGGAGGTTTCGATGCTGCTATACCAATCGGTGTGGATATCATGTGTGGGTCGATGAAGAACCGCTAGGACCTCGTACTCTAGAGATCATCAAGGAGCTGCAGGAAACAGCTTTGGACAGGGAGAAGAAGTTAAGGGCCAAGATAGTTCGTTATTCAGAAAACCATGAGGCTGATATGGAAAAAGTGAAAAAGAGGAATCAGGCTACGGTTACTGGAATGTTCGTGCTTGTGTCGTTGATGATGCATTTGGCTGTTACCATAATGAATCAAGACCCAGTTGGTGATGACTTTGAGGACTACGATGAGCTTGATGATTGAAGAATGAGAATCAAGACCCAGCTGGAATGTTGGTGTTTTTCAAAGTTAATGGTCGTGTAGGTGTTTTATCTGGTGTTGGGTTAGTTTGTTCAGCTTGTTAATGATAGTTGGTTTAGAGTCTGGTGTTGGTTTGTAGTGAAGTCATGCTTTGCAGTTGCATTTGTCTACTGTTTAGGGTTATGCTTGATCATTTGATCATTGTAATAGGCCCTGTGTTTTTCGTTTTAATGTAATACCAACTAAGTATTATGTGTTATTCTATTTACACTACGCCATCAATGCTCATATGCAATGCTTTTATCTAGTGTTTACTGAAAGTGTTCTGTTAGGTATGAAATTTTGTCTCTAATGAAACAGAACTTGAACTGGTGTTGCATTACACATAATTAGCGTTGCATTTGATCCACGGTGTTTCACATAATGCAACACTAAGAGCTGGCGTTGCATTAGATATTTTTTAATTTTAAAAAATGCTGATCTGGCAGCAGTGGGGGCCACATTTGCTGACGTGGCATTTGCTGACGTGGCAAGTGTGGGGCCCACAATTGCTGATGTGGCAGATGTGGGGCCCACATTTGCTGACATGGCATTTGCTGACGTGGCAGAAGCGTTGCATTAGGTGAAAAAAGCGTTGCATTCTCTATATAAAAGCGTTGCATTAGTTAATTTTTAATTTTAATAAACGCTGACGTCGTTGTTGTGGGACCCACCTGGGTGACGTGGCAGTGTGGGGCCCACAAGGATGACGTGGCAGAAGGCCAGAGATGCTGACGTGGTAGGTGTGGGGCCCACAATTGCTGACGTGGCAGGTGTGGGGCCCACATTTGCTGACGTGGCATTCGCTGACGTGGCAGAAGCGTTGCATTAGGTGAAAAAAGCGTTGCATTTGCAATATAAAAGCGTTGCATTAGCTATTTTTTAATATTAATAAAGTCTGTCGTGGCAGCTGTGGGGCCCACAAAGGGTGACGTGGCAGTGTGGGGCCCACAAGGGTGACGTGGCAAGAGGCCCACAAATGGTGACGTGGCATGTGTGGGGCCCACAATTGCTGACGTGGCAGGTGTGGGGCCCACATTGCTGATGTGGCATTGGCTGACGTGGCAGAAGCGTTGCATTAGGTGTAAAAAGCGTTGCATTTGCTATATAAAAGCGTTGCATTAGGTATTTTTAATATTAATAAAGTCTGACGTGGCAGCTGTGGGGCCCACAAGGGTGGCGTGGCAGGTGGTCCACAGATGCTGACGTGGTAGGTGTGGGGCCCACAATTACTGATGTGGCAGGTGTGGGGCCCACATTTGCTGACGTGGCATTCGCTGACGTGGCAGAAGCGTTGCATTAGGAGAAAAAAGCGTTGCATTTGATGTTTTGAAGTGTTACGTTAACTGCTGCTCTTACCGGAATGATGAAACTATTTTTTAAAATCTTTTTTTCGACGTTCCAATCGTACGGATGTCAAGATATAACGGTTTTAGTGAAGTGGTAAATTTTTAAAAAATTTGCTAGATGTATTTGGTTTGGTTTTGTAACGGTCAAACCGGTCAACGTAGACTTCCCTTTTAAATAGTCTTGTCCCGAATGATGAAACTATTTTTTAAAATCTTTTTTTCGACGTTCCAATCGTACGAATGTCAAGATATAACGGTTTTAGTGAAGTGGTAAATTTTTAAAAAATTTGCTAGATGTATTTGGTTTGGTTTTGTAACAGTCAAACCGGTCAACGTAGACTTCCCTTTTAAATATTCTTGTCCCGAATGATGAAACTATTTTTTAAAATCTTTTTTTCGACGTTCCAATCGTACGGATGTCAAGATATAACGGTTTTAGTGAAGTGGTAAATTTTTAAAAAATTTGCTAGATGTATTTGGTTTGGTTTTGTAACGGTCAAACCGGTCAACGTAGACTTCCCTTTTAAATAGTCTTGTCCCGAATGATGAAACTATTTTTTAAAATCTTTTTTTCGACGTTCCAATCGTACGGATGTCAAGATATAACGGTTTTAGTGAAGTGGTAAATTTTTAAAAAATTTGCTAGATGTATTTGGTTTGGTTTTGTAACGGTCAAACCGGTCAAATATTGACTTTCCTTCTAACTAGTCTTGTCCTTCTAAAATTTCGTAGAGTAATTTTTTTTAAAAAGCCTGTTTATCGAAATATATAAAATGAAAAGTACATTTTAATCTTTTTTCAGTTTAAAATTTGATAAATAATATATCTTAATTTGTTTTTAACAAATTGTATTTTACAATAATAAATAAATAAAATGTAATAAAGGTACACACACGTGACACACATACAAGCAGCACAAGTGAAAAATTGGGCGGAAAAATTCCCCCCTTAATTTTCAGAACACTTTCCCCCTTTTACACTCTCTCTCTCAAACATACACTCTCAAACATACTCTCTCTCTCAAACATACATATCTCTCTTACATATCTCTCTCTCAGATCTGTTATACATGAAGGGTCTGCAGCTTAATTAGGCTTCAGCTTAATTAGGTAATTGTATATACCTTTCTTCTCGATGTTTAATTAATTACCCGACTCACTCTAATTTTTTTGATTTGCAGCTTAATTAGGGCTTCAGCTTGAACTTGTTTAGGTAATTCATCTCTAGTTAGATACCCGGTTTTTTGAAAGTGTTTCTATGTGTCATCTTCAACTTATTCTATGTACATGCTCGTTTACATTTCTTTAATTAGGTTTTTTTTAATTAGGGTTTTTTCATCTTTGTTTTGGTTTTTCTTTTTGATTTGTTTTTTAATTAGGGTTTTCTTTATGATTTGTTTTTTAATTAGGGTTTTCTTTTTGATTTTTTGTATGGTTATGTGTGTGTATAAATAATATGATTTTAATGTGATATTGTGTCTCTGTTGGTGTCTGTTTAGGTAGTAGTTTATGTGTGTATTTGTATAGTTTTACTAATTAAGATATCTGTGTTTGTGTAGAGGAAAGAGGATTAAGTGGAACGCATTTGATTTTGTACTTTGGAACGCATTTTATAAGTAAGCCTCCTCTCCTCTTCTTGAACTTCATGCCTGTTATGTTTTAGTTTTATATGTTCTTCTTGAACGCATTTGATTTTATATCTTCATGCCTGTTATATGTGGTTTTACTTAATAAAATGTATGCCTGTTATGTAACTGTGTATCTATGTGTGGTGTATCTGTGTGTAACTTTAATTGATCTGTTGCGCTTGTCCCAGTTAAGTACGAATGTATGTGTATCTTAACTTTATTCAGTAAAACTCTATTATTTTATAATTTTGTAGAGGCTTAATAGATAGGGATATACAGGGAGTGATTAGGACATATAAAATCATATGCGCCAATATTTAAAATTAAATATTAGTCAGTGAATGCATATAATGTGGTCAAACCAAACTGTACAGGGGTAGCCATTGTTCACGTGTTGGAACGGTTAGTTGTACCGAATTAGTCGTACTAGGCCACGAAGAGATTGAGGTCATGGATGATGAGTACTACCTTTGGATAGGATTTCCAAGATCTAGTCCAGAGTATATAGAGGGAATAAAAGCTTTTTTGAAAAATGCATTTCCCATCTATAAAAATGGCGATGAAATGAAGTGCCCTTGCAAAAAATGTTCGGAACGTAATTGGTATTGTCAAAATGTCATATACGATCATCTTGTGGTCAATGGCCCTTCTCCGTTGCACGCCGAATGGATTTGTGAGGTTTCACAAACAAAATTAGGAGCTACTGATGACTTCAAAGATTCTGAAATGGAGATCGATTTTCAAGATAATTTAGATGCGATGTTCAGTTGTGCGCGTAAGAATTTTGAAAATCACGGTTTCTGTGAAGGCGAACCAAATCTAGAGGCTCAGAAATTTACTCGACATGTTAACAAAGGAAAACAACCATTATATCCTGGTTGTACTACATTTTCTCGATTAAGTTTCCTGATCAGACTTTATCATTTAAAGTGTGTTCATGGAATTATTGAGTCTGCGTTTGGGGAATTGCTAATGTTGATCAAAGAAGCTTTTCCTGATGCCCATCTACCTTTGTCTTTCAATGCTGCAAAGAGTGTCATTAGGGATTTAGGTCTTGAATACTAGAAAATACATGCCTGCCCAAACAGTTGCATGTTGTATTGGGCAGAAAATCAAGATAAAGATGTTTGTGACACTTGTGGTGTTTCGAGGTGGGTTGTACAAGAAAAGAAAGGCAACGCTGATGATAACAATCCACCGAAGTTGATTCACAAAGTGCCAGCAAACGTTATGAGGTACTTTCCGCTAATACCAAGGTTGCAAAGGATGTTCATGTGTAAAGAATTTTCCAAACTTATGAGATGGCACGCAGTGGGACGAACAGAAGATGGAAAACTAAGACATCCGGCTGATGCTTTGGCTTGGAAGACGATGGATGCTCTTTATCCTAATTTTTCATCGGAAAATCGAAACATTAGGTTGGGTGTAGCATCTGATGGATTTAACCCATTTCGTTCGATGAGTTCAACTCATAGTACATGGCCAATCGTGTTGGTAAACTACAACCTTCCACCTTGGTTATGCATGAAACAAGAGAATTTGATTCTTTCAACATTAATATCCGGTCCAGATTCTCCCAGGAACAGTATTGACGTGTATATGCAACCTTTAATTGCGGAGCTGAAAGCATTGTGGAATGTTGGTGTCGAAACTTATGATGCCTCGACTGCTGGAAATTTTAATTTACGTGCAATGGCATTGTGGACCATAAGCGATTTTCCAGGATACGCTATGTTGTCAGGTTGGAGCACGAAGGGAAAGTTAGCGTGTCCAGTATGCCATTACGAGACTTCTTCCACTTATTTGAAACATAGCAAAAAAGTGGTCTACATGAACCATAGAAAGTTTCTTGAACCGACACACAAGTGGAGGCTGGATAAGAGGAGATTCAATGGTGAAATAGAAATGGGGACCAGTCCAGAAATATTATCAGGAACAGAAATTGAAGAGTTATTGTGGGGGTATGAAAATCAGTTTGGGAATATGAACAAGCAGAACCATAGAAGTGATTGCCCTTTAAAAAGAAGTCAATTTTTTTTGATCTACCATATTGGTGTCATAATCCACTTCGACATAACCTGGATGCCATGCACATAGAGAAGAACATATGCGATAAAATATTAGGCACTTTGCTTAATATAAGTGGCAAGTCGAAGGATCACTTAGAAGCTCGTTACTATTTACAGGAGCGGGGCATAAGAAAGGCCCTTCATCCTGTTGATTGTGGTGATGGAAAGCATGTTGAAATTAGGGCAGCGATATTTGACATGACAAATAAGGAGAAAGAAATCTTTTGCACCGTATTGAAGAATGCCAAACTGCCCTATGGTTGTGCCTCGAATTTAGTCGATATGTGCACATAAAAGAGAGAAAGGTGGTGGGGTATAAGAGCCATGATGCTCATTTCATACTCCACCATTTATTACAATTTGCCGTGAAAAATACTTTAAAACCCGAGGTTGCATTTCCGATGATCAGACTTAGTGCATTCCTTAGAGGTCTATGGGGCAAGGTCATTGAATTGGATGATATCAAGAGACTGCAAAAAGAAATTGTCGAGATACTTTGCCAATTTGAAACGATTTTTGTAGAGCCTTTTTTCGATATAACGGTCCACTTACCTGTTCATTTATGCAGAGAAGTCGAATACGGTGGACCTGAACACCTGAGATGCATGTTTCCAATTGAGCGGTATCTAGGAAAGTTGAAATCTTATGTCAGAAATAGAAGTAGGCCAGAAGGTTCCATTGCAGAAGGGTACTTGGCAGAAGAGTGTCTGACATTTTGTTCAAGGTTTTTGAGTGTTGATGGAGGAATTGAAAATAAGTCGACTGATTTTGGAAGATGTCCAACAGATGTGGAATATCATATTGGAACAAAAAAAAATAAAGATGGCAAGATATTCCAATTGAAAGATGCAGACTGGAAGGCAACACATCGCTGTGTTCTGTTCAATTCCGGTAAAAAGGAAATAGGGAGTTTGATCGAGTAAGTTCTTAAGTCCCTTTTTCATTTTACTCAACACTTTAATATTAATGTCTGCATTTTATAGATTATTTAACCTTAATAATTATTCAGGGAGCATCGAGCTTTACAAAATGGTTTTGCAAGTCAAAGAAGGTACAAAAGGGAACGAGCACACACCGAAGAGTTTTCGAAATGGTTAAAGGATGAGATTCAGAAAAAGGAAAATATTTCAAGGGAATTAGAGGTGTTTGCTTTGGGTCCTAATCGAGTAGCTAGGAAGTTTACGGGCTTTGTAATAAATGGATATAGATTCCACACCAAATTTCGAGATGCTCGATGTACCACACAAAATAGCGGGGTATTTTTGACTGCTGAAACCACTAGCTTTGCAAGTTCGAAAGACCAAAACCCAAAAGTTGGGGCTGTCAATTACTACGGATCAATTGAAGAAATTATTAAACTTGACTATTGGGGAGCTTTTAGAGTGGTCCTTTTTAAGTGCTGCTGGTACCAAGAAGAAAAAGATCCGTATGGTCTTACTCGAGTTAATTTTAATAAGTTATGCTATAAATCTGATCCTTATGTCCTGTCTTCACAAGTTCAACAAATCTTTTATGTGGAAGATCCATTTGAAAAGAACTGTCATTATGTTATTAAGAAGTTGCCGAGGGACTGGTCTGATGCTGAAAATCAGAACGCAATGGAAGTAGACATGTGTTCACATGATATTGGAATAGATCTTGAAATAGAAGCTGAAGTTGTTGAAGGGGGGTGGATTAGGGATGATGTTCCCTTAACACAAATTCCTGTTCCCTCTCCTTAAATCAAAGAAACTGCTGGCTGTTTACTTTATGATGTATTTGGCACTTTATGATGTATTAAGCACTTTTTGATTTGGTTGTAATTCTTTACCTTTGATTAATGTATGTGGCAGTACTTTTTAAAAATTTAATTTAGACTCTGCATTTCTTTACACTATGGCATAAATCAGTGTACTTTTTAGGAATTGTGTTATATATTTAATTTTTATATGTGATACTGTTTAATAATTTTCATAGTTTGTCTTTATATTTTCAATTTTGTGTTGCACAAATATAGCCATTAATGTATTTATTTTGTACAGGATGGATACAACTCTACATGTGAGGCTGCATTACGCTGGAGAGTTTCACAAGACAAGTTATATGGGTGGAAAATCTTTGCTAGCACCCGTGGATTCTGAAAGATTTTCATATAGTGTGCTTATGGAGTTTGTGAAAGATTACCTCGAGTTCACAGAAATTGGAGGAGCCTATATCAGAAAAGAAAAGAGGGGTGGCTGGGAGCTTGTGTTGGATGACAAGGATGTGACCAACTTTGTAAAAGGCTTCAATAATGAAGAAGAAATTGATTTTTACATTGACAACACTGTGGACAAAGACATTGAGCCCACTAGTCAAATGCAGCCACATGTAATAATACGGCCAAGGAAAAATATAATTCAAGGTATATATCGTATATGTAATTTAGATGTCATTCTCATGTTATATTTGGTTATATATGTAACCAAATATTATATTTTAGGTAGTTGTAACAGATATTGTCATATTTTGAATCAGAATGTTATATTTTGGCTAGACTCCTTTGTAATAATATTTTGGTTTTGTATTTTTAATCAGGGTGTTGATTGGATATTATTAATGTGGCATCACACAATTAATGAAACTATGATGATAAGGGTAAAAGCCATTTTTGACATTTTTTAAACAAATCATGCCCTAAATGTCAACTAGTGCTAAAGGTGCCTAATATATCACTTTTTA
The DNA here is from genome assembly GCA_036435485.1 of Saposhnikovia divaricata. Taxonomy (NCBI): domain Eukaryota; kingdom Viridiplantae; phylum Streptophyta; class Magnoliopsida; order Apiales; family Apiaceae; genus Saposhnikovia; species Saposhnikovia divaricata. The sequence goes on from CM071594.1 coordinate 93,500,576, forward strand.
TACGCATTTATGCGTAGATGGTGTACACATTTGGAACTTGCGTGATTTTAATATTTTACATTTTTATATATTCATTTCATAGAACTCATATTCCATAGATGCAAAGGTCCTATCCATGTTCGAACTTTCACACACATCACTCGAATGTGAAGCCCATGCTATTCATGCTAATGCATATGTACAGTATACGCATACAAGGGATACGTAGAGGCGACAACCATGGTATATCTAAATACATTAGGTGTTTTAATAGATAGTATAATAGATCAATTGACCGATAAGATATGGATATGATGATGCGATGGATGGTGATATGTTTGATAAGTCTAATACTAATGATGGTGGATTACTGGGTGCACAAAAAATAAACAAAAGGTAAAAGTAGTGAAAGTTATAGTTATATAACTACTATTATACTCATGTCGTGTGTGTTTGTATGGGTGCATAGTGATGAAGAATAAAAAATATTGAAATTTCCCTTGAAGTCTGTATAGTTCAAGGTGGTAAGGCAGGAGTAGGAGTCATCACGTTCCTATGGGCAACTGAATATTTATTACGTAAATGCTTCGGACATATGCATATTCAATATGCGCAGACAATTGGTTAGTCTAGACACAATTCCTGAAAATAGATAATTAGGGCATTATAGTGTTGATTGTATGTTAATTAGGTCATTTTCTCTAAACTCACATGATTGTCTTCTTGAAGCGTACTAGGCCTCACCGTATATGTGAGCGAATGGGTCCCGGATAAAATGGATTGTAGTGCGACTGTTGATTAACGTCACTCTCCGTGAATTTGAACCGAGTAAGAAACTATTACCGATTAACAAAATGAGGCTAAACCGAGAGAAGGATTTTGAGAGAGGAAACAATTGTGTATCGAATAAGATGAAACCCTAATCGATATATAATATATATACAGAACGGCCTGCTACTTTTTGTAATTAATTTAATGCATTAATTTCTTAAATTAATCCTTAATCAAATTGAATTAATATTTGTCAAACAAATTTCAAATTGTATTCAAATGAAACAAATGAATTATACTTTAAAACCGTAGCCCGTGGAAATTAAACTTTAGCATAACTAGTTCATATTTATTCGGTCCAAATTTTACTACATTCATGTCCATAGGTAATTGGATAGCCTAAGACTCGCAAAGCCTTGGATTTTCCCTCGGAAGCCCACAATTCGCTCCCCACCTCTTACACAAGTATTGTTCTATATAAAGCAAAGAAAATCTCTTTTCCATTTCAATGTAGGACTTAATTACATTTCACTCACAAAAGTGTGCACACTTATGGGACCAACTTTAAGAATCACAACTCATCCATCCCTTGATCATTTTTAGTATATTGCATATTACTTAGTGCCAACACTATGTAGTGATATTTATGAGAGCCGTTTAATTTCTACATGATATATATATATATATATATATATATATATATATATATATATATATATATTGGAATTACAATCTGTGATTGAATGCAAGTCGATCTTAAGTAGTAATTAATACTAAGAAATCAAGAATAATAATTTATCATAATTTTTTAATATTAACATGTCACTAAAACTATATTCAACATATTTATGTGTGTGTTAGAATATGTGATCTAGTTAAAATCAAACATAACATACATAGCACAATTGTAATAGGTTTAGAAAGTGAAGTTCAAATTACTCCAACTATCTTATTTTAATAACATGGTGTACTATTGCCAAAAGATTTGAGTTTTCATCTCATTGTAGCGTATTAAAACATAGTAAGCATTATATGCAAAATGATTTTTTTTAAATCATAAATTACTTGATTGCATTGACATACAAAGGTAACAAAGAAATATGTTTTTTTAAAAGTTTTGTATTGCAATGATACAATTAGAATAAAATGACACCTTGCCAATGATACAAAACTAACTTAAATGCTTATATTAAACGCTATCAAGTTGAAATTTACTAGAGTAAAAATGGTTTTATAGGTGACATTAGCAAACACTTATACACAAAAGTTATTATATATATTATCACAAATTATTCACATGTAAACTTATGCCTTTTTGTCCATTGTATATTCTTGGACATAATTGCAGATCATAGGAAAAAGAAAAAAGTAGTCAACTAGTCAACTACTGTATACTAAATAACACTACATCAACACAAACTTGATAAATATCTATTAATGTTTGATCAACATGGTGGAAAACCTTTAAGATTGGAAAGTTTTTCAGAACATTTATGCTTCCTACCATGATTGAACTATTGAGGACTATAAAGGGCTAGTGATCCCTAAAATAGGTAAACGTAATGGCAGAGTAATAGTTGGATAAAATCAATTTATCATCGATTTATGGAGGTAGGATTGTGAAATTAGTAGGAGGATTGTGAAATGAGGCTGGGAAACAATCTATTTTATAAAGAATGTGCCACATTATTTGATGATGTTATGGAATGCCGTGGAAGTTTAATTCTCGGTTTAGTGATACCTAGAATCTTATATAAAATCACATAAAATATATAACGACAATTTTTTATTTTTTGTATCACAAAAAGTTTTTCACTCACTCTGTCCCAAAAAAAAGTTCCAAAAGAGTGTCTGCTTTAATTATTGCACGATGATTATAGTGCAAAAAAGTGGGTGATGGCCCTAACTAACCATATTTAAAACAATGAGGTCCAAAATGCCAAGAACCATGAACATGACCCAACGTGCTTCCTAGATGTGGCATTACTGGTGTTGCAATAGACCAAACATGTGACTTCGTTTGCAACATTATTGCGATATGGGACTTCGTGGGTGATATTGCTCGATCACGATACTCCATCCAAAGCATCTACTTCATGCGCAACATATAATGCAATAGTTTACACTTTCCACAAAATGCCGCATTCTCTTTAAAATTTTATTACTGAATTTGAGTGTTCAAACTTGTTGCAAACTAAAGTAGGAACAATGTAACATATATAGGCCATGTATGTCCATTGTCTTCAAGGTCTCTTGACATGAGACTCTTGAAAGTAGGCAAGACTCTAAAGGATCGGAAAGAACCATGTCCTACCAAATATTTTCTAAACATGTACATAAATTTTAAGTCCCCTCCATATTCTTTCATCGATGTGCGATAGTGAGGCAAATGACATCTTATACTAAAAACATATTCGTGATCATAACTTTATTCTCATCAAAATGAAAAATATGGATGATTGCTTTAATTCATAGCTTTATATTAATAATAGGTTTATGTTATTATAAATGGAAGACCCTTTTCATATATTTTAGTTTGATGTGGGATTTTTCTATTTCGTAATCCTTTGAAAAATGGGTGCAATGGTCATTCAACATTCAAAAAAATATTGCACTCATTTTGATGTTATGAAGTACTTGAGGAGAACCTGTAGAAGAATGTTGGATTTTATATATTATAATATTCCTATACATTCCAATGTGGAAAATGATGTGGACCAAAAATAAACCCTAAAGACATAATGAAGCCCATTAATGAGGCCCGAAACCTTATTTACATATTTATTTCGTAATTACTATTAGGGCTAACTAACAACTCAATAATAAGAGTCAAATAATAGGCAAATTCTAGTAATAGTAGCCTCCAAGACATATAATCCTATAAGGAATCAGCCTCCTAGAAGGAAGGATATAGAATTCCACAATGGAGGTGACTTGCTCACAAAGTCTCCAAACTCTAATCTAATTCTTAGACTCTCCATGTTTATATAAAGGGTCTGATCCCTCATTCTCAGAAGAACGTAATGGACACCACTCCATATGTCAAAACGCCGCGAGGGCGCTACAATCCATGATGACATCACTAGAACTACGTTTGTTTGATTCTCAACATAGCTTGAGACACGCATGCATCTTCTAAGGATCAGTTAGTCCCGAAAAGCAAAAGCAGCCACTTAAGCTTTGTGAGCCTCATCCACATTGGATAAGGTGGCATCCTCCATAAAATTCCAACAAAATCCATAGATTTCAGTTGTCGAGTAATTGAGGTATTTATTAATCCTTAGTCAATTTTCTTATTTGCTAACCCTATCTTTTATGTAACCACATTGGCTTCGTTTGTGGGACCAGACGTCAACCATAAAAAGTATATGGAGATGAAAAATAATGAAAGTGATGATTCATCGGCCTTAACACATGTTACGACCAACATTGATTAGAAAGGCGCTCCCGACACCCACCATTATTTAGGATCTAAGCCTCAAAGAACATGAATTCAAGGAATGAATCCATGTGGAACTGGAATCCAAATAACTATTCAAAACCTTCATGGAATGAATCCCCAAGTTCAACGCGTGACTTTGCCCATAATCACAAGCGGGCTAGTAAGATTACAAATCTCTATTATGGTTCTCAGAATCCAAGTTTCAGGCTCCCACCCTTATGAGGGAATGAACCGCCTTATATTTGAGGTTTGGAACCTCCGCATATAGCAGGAGAGAGATCATGATTTCTCTAAATAATATGCTATATGTTATTAATTTGGAAGATACCCTTATGAAGACAAGGGTTGATACCAAAAGGGCCGATCCCAAGGGCTTGGTGCCTCAAAGAGATCATCATAATGATCAATCCTGCTATTCACCTAGGAGATAATGAATGTTCACATCTCAAGAAAATTTAAGATGCCCCCAATCAAAAACCTTTGATGGTGCGGATAAATTGGTAAATCATGTATGGACTTTCTTTAACTCATAGATGTTATCAAGTGTAGAGTGTTCCCTCAAACTCTGGGGGGGCATGGCACAATGTTGATACAATTGTTTACCTATGAACTCTTATTAATCTTTCGAAGACTTGAGTGAGGAATTCATCGTCCAATTCATTAATGGAAAATTCCATAAAAAAAGAGGTTTTCACCTCTCATAAACTTGAAGCAAAGAAAAAAAGAATCCATGAGGGACTATCTGATCGATTCACCAAGGAGGCCCAAAAGGTCTAAAACTTGGATGATAAATAAACTATAATAGCCCTTTAACGAGAGACTTCTGATGTCAACTCTAACATGTTATTGGCCAAGCACCCTTGAAAACATGCACAAGTTACAAGAGAGTGCAGATAGAGGCAAACAATTATATCTAAGTTAAAGAAAACATGAAAAAGAATTCAACGCCTATAAGAGGCAACGAAGCCAATAAGAAAAGAAAGGGAGATCAGGAGTATGATTCTAATGATAAGTATCCTTATATGCGAAGGTCCTATCCATGTTCAAACTTGGACACAGATCACTCGAATGTGAAGCCCTTGCTAATCATGCATATGCATATATCTTGTATACGCATACATGAGATACGTAGAGGCGACAACCATGTTATATCTAAATACATTAAGTGTTTCAATAGATAGTGTAATAGATCGGTTGAATGATACAATATGGATATGATGATGCGAAGGATGGTGATATGTTTGATAAGTCTCGTATTGATAATGGTGGATTACTAGGTTGCACAATAGAAACAAAAGGTAAAATAATGAAATTTATAGTTACATAACTACTATTACACTCATGTGATATGTGTTTCTATGGGTGCATAGTTACGAAGAATAAAATTATTGAAATTGTCTTTGAAGTGTGTACATTTGGAAGTGGTAAGGCAGGAGTAGGTTTCATCACGTTGCTATGGGCAAATGCATATTCAATACGTGAATGCTCCGAACATATGCATATTCAATATGCTTAGGCAAATGGGTTAGTCTAGACACAATTCCTGAAAATAGATAATTAGGGCATGGTAGTACTTATTTTATGTTAATTAAATCATTTTCTCAAAACTCGCATGACTGTCTTCTTGAAGCGTGGATAAAATAGATTGAAGTGAGGTTGTTGATTAATGTCACAACTGAGCAATAAACTATCACCCAGTAACAAACGAGGCTAAACAGAGGAGACAGTTGTGTATTGAATGAGATAAAAACCTAATTAATATATAATAAATATACAGACCAGATGAAACGTGCATGATATTTTATATAATTAATTTAATGCGTTAATTAATGAAACTAATCCTTAGTCAAATTGAATTAATTTCTTTCAAATCAATTTCAAATTTTGTTCAAAATAAAAATGAATTATACTTTAAACCCCAAGACAATTGAAATTAAACTTTAGCAAAAGTTGTTCGCATCCATTCGGCCCAAATTTTACTACATTCCTGTCCGCAAGTAAGTGGATAAACCCAGACTTGCAAAGTCACGGATTTTACTTCGAAAGTCCACAATTCGCTCCCCACCTATTACACAAGTATTGTTATGTATAAAGCAAAGGAAACTTCTTTTCCATTTTAATGTTGGACTTACATTTCACTCACAAAGTTTCCATGCTTATGGGACCAACTTTATAGAATCATATGTAGTGAGACTAAGAAATCAAGAAAAATTATTTGTCTTTATTTTTTAATATTAACATGTCACCAAACCTATATTCAAAATATTCATGTGTGTGGTAGAATATGTGATCCAATTAAAATCAAACATAGCATACATAGCAGAACTTCAATAGATTTAGAAACTGAAGTTTAAATTACTCCAATCATCAAATTTAAATCACATGGTATTTTAATCCCGAAAGAATTAAAATTTCATCTCATTGCATCGTATTAAAACATAATAACCAATATATGCGAAAAAAAATTTAATTTTAAATTACTTAATTGAATTAGCAAACAAAGGTAAGAATTAACTTTGTTTTTTCTAAAAAGTTTTATATTGCATTGATAAAATTCAAATACAATCATACCTTGCCAATAATACAAAACTAAATAAAGTGCTTATATTGTACTCCATTAAGTAGAAATTTGCTCAAGTATAAATGGTTTTATAGGTAACGTTATCAAACACTGCAAAAAAATTGCTATATATGCAAATGTTATCATATTATCACAAATTACGCACATATAAACTTTTTCCTTTGTCAATTCGTATATTCTTGGACATAATTGCAAATCATTGGAAAAAAGAAAGAATCAACCAACTACTATGTACTAAATAACTCTACACCAACACAGACTATATACATATCTAAATATTTTTTGGGTCCAATAAACCTATTCATCTTCCTAACTTGATCAACATGGTGGACAACCTTTAAGATTGGAAAGTTTCTCACGTCATTTAAGCTTCTACCATGATTAATTGAACTAGTTAAGACTATAACTAAGAGTAATGGCAAAGTAATAGTTGGATATTATCATTTCATCATCGGCTTTTGGAGGTGGGATTGTAAAATTAGTGTGAGGATTCCGAAAGGCGGGGGAAACAATCTATTTTATAAAGAATGTGCCACACTATTTGATGATGATGTTGAATGTCGTAGAAGTTTTTGGGTTTAGTGATGGCTAGAACCTTATATAAAATCACATTAAACATGTAACAACAAATTTTTAAAATTTTGTATAACAAAAGTTTTTCACTCCCTCCATCCCAAAAAGGAGTCCCAAAAGAGTGTTTGTTGTAACTATTGTACGATCTTCATGGTGCAAACCTAATTAATATATAATAAATAGATTGAAGTGAGGTTGTTGATTAATGTCATTCTGAATTGAGCAATAAACTATCACCCATTAACAAACGAGGCTAAATAGAGGAGACAGTTGTGTATTGAATGAGATAAAAACCAAATTAATATATAATAAATATACAGACCAGATGAAACGTGCATGCTATTTTTCATAATTAATTTAATGCGTTAATTAACGAAATTAATCCTTAGTCAAATTGAATTAATTTCTTTCAAATCAATTTCAAATTGTGTGTTTGAAATAAAAATGAATTATACTTTAAACCCCAAGACAATGGAAATTAAAATTTAGCAAAACTTGTTCACAACCATTCGGCCCAAATTTTACTACATTCCTGTCCGCAGGTAGGTGGATAAACCCAGACTTGCAAAGTCTCGGATTTTTCCTTCGAAAGTCCACAATTCGCTCCCTACCTATTACAAAAGTATTTTTATGTATAAAGGAAAGGAAACTTCTTTTCCATTTTAATGTAGGACTTACATTTCACTCACAAAGTGTCCATGCTTATGGGAGCAACTTTACACAATCATATGTAGTGACACTAAGAAATCAAGAAAATTTATTTGTCTTTATTTTTAATTATTAACATGTCACCAAAACTATATTCAAAATATTCATGTGTGTGGTAGAATATGTGATCCAATTAAAATCAAACATAGCATACATAGCACAACTTCAATAGATTTAGAAACTGAAGTTTAAATTACTCCAATCATCAAATTTTAATCACATGGTATTTTAATCCCAAAAGAATTAAAATTTCATCTCATTGTATCTTATTAAAACATAATAAGCATTATATGTAAAAAAAATAATTATAAATTACTTAATTGAATTGGCAGACAAAGGTAAGAATTAACTTTGTTTTTTTTATAAGTTTTATATTGCATTGATAAAATTCAAATAAAATCATACCTTGCCAATAATACAAAACTAAATAAAGTGCTTATATTGTACTCCATTAAGTAGAAATTTGCTCAAGTAAAAATGGTTTTATAGGTAACGTTACCAAACACTGCAAAAAAATTGATATATATGCAAACGTTATCATATTATAACAAATTACGCACATATAAACTTTTTCCTTCGCCCATTTGTATATTCTTGGTCATAATTGCAAATCATTGGAAAACGCTATTCTGAGTGGGACTGGATCCATTTCACAAGTCGTTCTCAAACATAAGGGCTCCCAACTTGAGTCACAAGAATTCAAAGAAGAACTAGACTTGGTCTCCTTTTCAGGGGCTTACATACTTCCTCCTTCAGGTGGATGATCCTCTACTACCAGTTTTTTCAATGCTTCACTGCTTCGAAATGATGGTAATACTGTTAAAGGATCAGCTTTGCATATGGTTTGTTTTGGCCCGGTGCAATTGTCCGTATTTATTGTAAGAACCCCAAATTTTGGATATAATTAAAAATTTTTATTAAGTAATGATAAAATGAGGAACAATGATTCCGACAACAAGGTCACCAGCTCTAATGAATGGTGGTTTCAAAGGACAATGATTGTAATGAATGGATATTGCTTTGGACAATGATCCTGATGCATTGGTATATTGTCAGAAGAGAGTAATTCGATGGTTGAGGACCTAGATAAGAATAATCTACCATCCAGGAAGGAGCTAATGGATCCTTGAAGGGAAATGAGTACGTGCATAGTGTTTCCCGTACGTGCATAGTGTTTCCCATATGTGCATAGTATTTCCCGTACGAGCATAGTGTTTCCCGTACGTGCATAGTATTTCCTGTACGTGCATAGTAATTTGGTGGATGAATAGTGATTTTTTAAGTTGGAAAACTTTTCACGCCACCCTATGTACGGGACGTGATATGGATGTTTCGAAGTCATATTAGTAATACGCGGAGGAAATAAGTGAATGCAGAGACGATCGGAATTCAGAAATTCCAAATTCTTTCTCGGTATAATATTTGACCGAACAGTGGATTAAATATTATTATAATCCAAGAATTGAGATATTAACTTTGAGGATTTGATATTTTGGGATGTTATTATATTTGATTTAAGAATGAAGGTAGGAAACCACTGAGGCAGTGAAACAAGCGTTCTAGAAACCGCTAAAATGTTATAACGAGATTAATCAATAAAGCGAACGAATCCTAGATTACGGATTAAGTTCGTATCGAGATTAAATATCCTGCATGGTCATCACGAGGATTATATTAAGGATTGGGGAAGGTATTATGAATATCGAGAAATTTCCCGGTAAACCCTAGAGGTGAAACTATTTAGTTATTCGTCCGAACGATCAATGAATTGAGCAATAAACGGACAAAGAAACGAGCAGAGAACCAAGATGCAAGTATGTGCAAGTGGATGAGATCAAGTAACTAAGCTATTTGCAAGAGTAACTAGCACACTAAGAATCAAACCAAGGATACAAGATATTAGTACATGACACACCACTTGTCCACTTGTTTAAACATCATCCATGACATAATCACTTTATTAAAGTGACTTTTGGCCAAGATATTATCAAAATCTCATCCCAATAATTCATTTAGCACAAGCAACCAAGTAAAAGATGCAAACAAACTCTTTCCCCCTCCATTTACCTCCATTTGGACCTGCCCTCTTTTTCAAGAGGAGAAATCCAACTTCCATCCATGGTTAAATCTCAAGAAAATTAAGGTGAGTCCTATATTTCATAACTAAGATACCCTATGAATTTCATCTTCAAATTCCATACCAATCTTGAGATATAAAATTAAGAAGATGATGATGAATAGTAACTTTTAAGTATTAACTTTGTGTTCTTGTTTTCTTTTGAATGATTCAAGTATACTAAGGCTACTTAAGGATCATTCAAGGCTTAACAAGTGTTATTCACTCTCCAAGGAAGGTATAAAGCTCAAGAACCCTTAGTACTACTTTGAGTTTATGGATTTTTTTTGGATGGATATATGATGGAGAGGTGTTAGTATGTTTAGATCCATGTATGCATAATTGGTTGTTATTGATGTTTCATACTTGTTGGATTTGAGTTGTTCTTGAGATATCATGACTTAGAATAGATGAGAAACTATAGGTCTTGAATTGGTTGTTGTTGGAGGATGATTTGATGATGATAAAAATTTGGAAAAGCATGTAAACATAGCCGTCGTAATGCCGAATTTTCGATAATCTTTAAAAACCGTGCATCACAGTAGCATGAACTCACTGTCCAGTGTTGTATTTTCCCATGATAAGATAGGTTATGTTATAAGCTTCGTTTTGATATAAAGAACGCGTGAAACGGACTTACGGTTTAGGAGTTACGGTCGGTTTACTAAAAGTAGTTCGAATCCGTAAACGAAAGTTCGTAACTGAAATTGAACCCCGATAAAATACGTAAGTCAGTGGCGAATCTTGGTAATTAAATACTAGAGGTAAAAAGGAAGGTGTGAGAGAAAACCTCATGTGAAAAGGATCGTTTTCCGATTTTATAAAAATGTTCGAATCAAAGTTAATCGCGAACGAACCCCTAAAAACCCGCTTGATTATAACTTCGGTAAAACACTTAGACAACGGGCGATAAAACTCGGAGCATAATATTGATTCGTAACGATCGACTTTAGAACTTGTATGACTTAAGTATGTCCCAAGTGTAAGTACAATGACATGTCGTATTAACGAACGAATGTCGGGTCGGATCGAGGATAAAAGGAATCCACTAAAAGGGGTATAACGAGATAACTCGAGAACGCGTTTCGATTTAAGTATAACTTAACTTTTAAGATGTTAAGTGATTAATCCCGAATGCCTTGGCTATTTTTAGATCACCAAGCTGACCCGGGACCCGCTATCACTACCCCTTACCGTACTCGACTACCAGGAAAGTTTCAATTCCCTTCTTTTAGGCTGTTGTTGTGATTGAATAAATTTATATATATTTTTTCTGTTATACATATGCCATAGCATGCATGCCTACTTTCAAGTTATATCATTATGCTTGTTCCCTGATTGTTATTGGCTTATAAATTAGATAGCTATCGTATCAACTATAAGCCGGTTATTGTAAGACCCTCATAGAAGGGCGTATACATCTTATTCATCAAATATAGACCGGGAGTCAATATTTCTTGATATATCGAGATTACCTCGGAGGAAAATATTTAAGTAAATATTTTCCATTATTCGGGCGACGAATATTATTTGAATATTCGTTCGAGATTATTTATTTTAACGATCCTTACTTCAAATAATTATTTGAACGTAACTATTCGACGAATAATATTTTTAATATTCATTCAGAGTCGAATTATTTATCGATTATTATTTCGAATATTCTTCTAAAGGTTGGACTACTAAATGAATATTATTTGGATATTCATTTAGAATATTATTCATTAAATGAATATTACATTTGAGTATTCATTTAAGATAGTAATTACCTGTCGAATATTATTTTAATGTTCATGTGAAACTTGATTTATTTATCGAGTCTTATCTCGAATATTCCCTTAAAGCTTGAATTACTAAATGAATATTACTTGATATTCATTTAGAATATTATTCATTAAATGAATATTACTTTATCAATATTCATTTAAATTCCTAATTAATTATGAATATTATTTTGAATATTCATCCAGGGTTCTATTTAATCATCGAATATTATTTTAAATATTTTAAATATTCCTTTCAGGTCTTATTAAGTAATGAACATTATTTTGAATATTCATTTGATTATTTAATTATGCAATAAATATTCTTTCGATATTTCTTCAAGAATTATTTGAGAGATACTCTGATTAAAGATATTCTTTCATATTCCTAAATATTCTGTAAAATATTTTAATTCAATAAATATTCTCTGAATATTTATTCCATACTTAGAATAACCTCGATAAGGTTTATCTTCTTCGATTATAACAGAAAATATCTCGGAGTCATATTATTATTAACCTTATATCAAGAAAGGTTCTCAGACATCATTCTTCTTTGAGTCTACCTCTCTAATAATAAGGGAACCTTACTTGGAAAATGTTATTTATCTTGTCGACTTCCCGGTCATAAAGTATTCTCTTCACTCGCAACTCGGGTGCTATGGACTTATTAAGTCGTTGTTTACCTTCTCATCTTTCGAGGGGTAAGATTGTTGGAACAAGTTGATATTCGTTACCAAGCAATAGCTTGGAAGTTATTGGTGAATTTTCCTTTCCAACTAGATACGACTACTTTGTAGAGTCTTATCAACAAGTATTATACTTGGGGAAAGGGGGACAAACGTTACATTCAGAATCATGAATTCTATTTGAACTAGGAGTCGTGTAAGAGGCCGAGTAGCGCCGGTCCATCCCCTTTGGCCCAACCGTTGGCCGGGGAGAGCTAGTAAGGCGGTATACAAGTAAAGCCGTCAGTTCTTCCTTCTACCGGTAGTAAATCTAAATTGAGCTGTACGATCTCGACTGATCATCAAGATTGGAACAGTGGGCGCGGTGAATACTCCATCATCGGTTCATCATCCAAACTTATTTATTTCCTGCAACATGATTACCGTTGGCAGAGCTGGAAAAGTGTTCATAACTGGAATTGCAACCTTTTCATGAAAGTTCCTCTTCTTAATAACAATGAGAATATCTCGCTTACTTTTGATGTAGCAGATATTTCTATAAACAATTACTTTAAGTTACCTTGTAACTTCATCGTTCATATTATACTGGCATCATTTCCGTAAATGCATGGCATATGGTTTGAAAGATACTTTTGAACTGTTATACATTATCGTTCAGTTATATATTATTGTTGGTGGGCTATTGCTCACCCTTGCTTTATTATTATATCACAACAACAGCTAGACCAGATGACTCGCACAAGGTGCACTCGACGCGGGCGAGGACGATGAGACTACCAGAGCTGAAGAAGAAGCTATTGGTAGGATATATTTATTCTTTCATTACCAAGATTATGGTCTAGTATGACTTATGTAAATGGATGGCAAAGAGTATGTATTTATATTGAAATTCTTTTGGATTGTAAGAACTCATAATGTGATTAATAAAAATTTGATTGTTACTCTGATTTCATCTCTGGGACTATAACGGGTGTGTTTTATATTGTTGTGTTGGGTCATTGAGACGTAATTTATTTTATGTTAAGGAAAGTTCAATTGTTGTGGACAGAATTGTTGTTCAATCTGGGGGTGTTACAGAAGTGGTATCAGAGCGTACGTTATAAACCCCAGAGATGAGGCGACGTTAAAACAATAAATTCACTAAGATAATAAGAACTCTTGCCAAGTTCATAGTCGGACTACTTAATGTAGTGATGACATATAAAACCCTTATGGGAACTCTTAAGTATCATGATAGTAACTTAGCTCGATATCGTAACGACGAGTAAGGCGACAGACCTTGAGGCATACGAGCAGCAGCGCGATGATGCTTTATATGCTGAAGATCGGCGGGTAATTCGATGGAGTACCCTACTGGAGACCCGGAAGAGGTTCCAGCAGATAAGGAAAAATCCTGTTAGGATAAGGAGCTTACCCTTGAGGAATGAGGGTTGCAGCCAGAAAAACTGTGATGATTAAAGTATAGTGCTCACAAAAGGGAGCATAAAGAACTGAGTTATTAGCAAGAGAACTGAAGATTCATGTTGGATTCGTAGCTGGTATACTGGAGGTAGTACCAGCAAGTAAGACGGATTGAAAGGATCACTTGAGATCTTATACGGGAATAGACGAGAATCCCTAGAAACTTCCATATTAACGAAGAAAGAGCTAGAGGGATGTATGATTATCAAAGACATCGATTTAGGGCGAGGAGTAGAGTCCCTAGGAATAGTTGAGAAGGAGGCAGTAAGTGCCATATCATTTGATAAATGAATTAGTATGAATATGGTCAGTAATAATTCTCCATGAGAAGGCAGGTGTCGTAGGTTGTAAATTATGGAACCAAATTGAGGTTAATAAGGTGGTTTTATTAAGGGAAATGTTCATTTTATGAATGAATCAGTCAGAAAGTAAAGACATTGGGAAGTGATAGCATGATTGGATAAAGTTATATAAGGAAGTAGTAAGCAAGACAATGATCTCAGAACCTACCGGGAGATAAGACCAGTGAGTAAAGATGAACTCGTAATGAGACTACTGCCAGAGACTAAGTATAGGGTTAATTTCAACTCAGTAAAATGATGAACCAGAAATGTTAGATGCATGTAATTCAGAGGAATATTAAATTCTTTCTTTCAATGAATTATAGTAGTTACCTTAAGTTTATTCCGATGCAGAATTATAATAGATCAAGTAATACGATCAGCAGTTAAAGAGAAAAATGTGAGAAAATCTTCCTGGAGCTAAAAGGTGAAATTGGTAATGACCAAGAGCTGGCATTGCTTAATGGAAAAAAGAGACTTTGTGCTTCCAACGACGCTTCGTATAAAGGGTTAGGTAGACCGACATTTGGTAGTATTGAATATCAGGACGTATAGGTATCAGGACGTTGTGACAGGTTTCAGTTTGAAACTATTGATTCCCTTCTAAGGGATGGATATAATTGATTCCTCTCCAGTGGGTAAACTTCCAATCTGATGATGATTATTTCGTTAACTATGACTGCTTATGATTCCACCTGCTTGGAGGTTCATAGAACTATTCTTCAGGTTTCGAAACTGGTCTCCTTAATGTTACCAGTAGGTGGGTAGATTGATCAAAATTTCCCTGAGTCTGGAAAGGAATTCGGTGAATTTTGGCAAACCTTGTCTTTCTGATTATCAGAGAATGTCATGGAAGAGAGTAGAAACTGGAGCAAATCCTGTGATTTGGGTAAGGATGCTGTAAAATGGGTTAGTAAACGGACCCTGAGCATTACAATCGACGGTAGTGATAAAATGATGAAGTGAGATTGGACGAAAACAGGAAATGTAAGTAAGAAATTAGCCGGACGGAGAAACTCCGGGATTGACTTAAGTGAAAAGGCTGTTATGCCAGGAATGGTAAGCTTGCGTGGCACGCGGGATTGATAAGAATAGTTGAAAAGATAAAAATAGAGGAAAGGCGACCGGAGACGGCGCTGAGTAGCCGATTAAGACTTATATGAAGTAAAGTTTTGGAAGGTAGAAAGGTATCAAAGAAGAAGACACTATGCCGGCAATTGCTAGAAAAGTAATGCTAATTAGCCAACCCTTAAAATCATATATTTTTATTTTAGTGTGGCCAGTTGAGGCCAAGTCACAACGGACTATAAAGTGACTAGACCAGCAACGAAAAGACAAAGCAGGGTTGCTTCTAAGTAAGCACCGACTGCAAGGGCTTCTGACATAAAGGAAATATTAATGAGATCGTAGGAATCTTCTACTAAACCCTTTGCAACCCATGTTTTGATGGGGAATTTACTAGACCTTTTTGGGATGGGGTAACCCGTACTAAAGTGACTCATGTGTATATGGTTGTCCAAGATTACGAGTAAAATGGAAGTATAGTGACTTGAGAGGTATGATGTTAGGGTATCATGAATACCATGAACATATTACGACTAAGGGAAGTAAACAACGAAGGTTTATGAAGAGAGTATGGAAATGGTCAGAGATGGATCAGTATGCTGTAGAAATTTTGTCTAAGACAAGTACATGCGAGAAGAACGATAAGTACTAAGAGATTCACGTTGAACTCGACCAATATCTTCCAAAACATCCTTGCTACCATTACCAAGTTCTGTAAGAGAGCAGATAGGCATACGTTGCCTTTTGGAAGGCCAAATAGGCTGACAACTATCTGAAAGAAGAGGGTGGCATTAAGCCACCGATCGATTATCAAATGAGAATGATTGAAAAGAGACCTTTATTAAGGATACATGATCTGATTGCCAATTATAAGATGCATGAATTCCTTGGCAGTTGAATTAAGGATAGGATATCCATAAATTAAGACAAACCCTGGGGAATGCACAAGGGGTGGCATTAACCCTAATAACGACATTATGACTTCAGATGATATGAGCTGGACTTGCTAAGGCAACAATGACCGGTAAGGATTATTAAAAAGAGTTCTGGAAAGAACATAGATAGAATTATTAGAGTATTGATCAATGACATTTTGATATACCCTGTACCCAGAAAATACAGGAGGAAGGATGAGGATGACCTATGAAACATTACAAGGAAAAAGGTAATATTCCGAACTTCAAAATGGAAGTTTGGTAAGGAATGTATGACATAGTAACAATAATGCCAGATGAGGCATGTATGAAACCCTGAGGAAGTATGGATTGAACCTATAAAGGTTGAGATTATCCTAAGACAAGAAAAGAACTAAGAAAAGAAGTATCCTAAGTAGGATTGGGAATAAACGTGATAAAGTTCCCACGGGTAGGTGGAAGCAATGACTTATGGAGAAAGACTGATAAATATATTTTTCTCCATCAGCAGAGCTTAAGGGAGAATGCTTTCACCCAACAAAGATGGGAATGAGGTAGAAATGTTTGAATTGGAATATATCCAGAGAACAAGGATTACCAGAAATTATTATTATCAGGAAAGGCCAATGAGGTGGCCGACAGTCTAAGTATAAAGGAATAATTATAAATGTTCATACCGAAGAAACAAAATGATATTTGGAAAGACCTTGAAGGTCATATTGGAGTGGAGGAAGTTACATTCCTTTTGATGATTGTGCAAGAATCGAAGGTAATAATAGTTTAATTAAAGATTCGATTCCTGATGGAGTCTTAAGCGTATTACGTACCTTAGAAGGTCCCGTTTTGAGGCAGACCAGGACCATGATACAAAATTGACGAAGTAAACCGTTAAGTTTCCAGTCTTTTATGGAAGATGCATGAGCCATAGTTTCATCAACCGGACATAGCTGCGATGCTTGAAGCTCTTCTGCAATTTTATCTACTTCATGTGATATCTACATCAAGTTCAGGAAGTGCTCCTTATGGATAAGGAATAGTGATTACTCTGTCTCCCTAAAGGATTTGAAACCCGTATGGTTAGCTATTAACACACTATTTAAACAACAAGCGATGGCGATTCTTCTAAGAAAGTAGATGACAACGTAAAAATAAAGAAAGTGATGCTATTGATAAGCTAAATGGCATGTTGATGAATGACAAGCAAGTTGTGTTAGTGTACTTCTGCGCAAACGAGATAGAGAATATGAGGCGGACAATTCATGATGCTAAATGTATTCCCGTAAAAAGAAATAAGGGCAGTTGAGCCCGAGATTTGTTGGGCCATCTGACAAGTGTTCGGAAGATGTCATTCGAGCCAGCTCTACCCCCAAAACTTATAGCATGATCGTAACGTGTTTCATGTGGCAAGGCTATGCCAGTAAAATGCAGATGCTCGATAGATGATAAGAGTACGAGCAGGTAGATATACGACCTGGTCTGACTTACGAAGAACAACCTGTGGAAAATCACGGATAGAAAATAGCAAGTGATGAGAAACAAGGTTGGCAGAAGTAGATTATATTGAATCTAAGTTAAAGGGATCGGCCAGATTCATTTCGGAGAATTTAAATTGGAATAATGTGATAATTATAGAGTAAATGTAACGGGATACCAATAAGGAGGTACCAAGTGCAAAAGATATCTCAATAAAAAGATGAAGGTGAAAGTAAATAAGAATCAGATAATAAGAAGGAGGTGATTGATAAAGAAAAGACTGGGAAAGCAACTATGGAATATGAAGCAAGGAATGTTATGAATGGATTAATAAAAGGGTTTTTTTGATAAATTCTCGGGATGACAACCTGATAGTGTTAATATTATAGATATGAAAAAGCTAGTAGCGTGACATGGAATGTCAGTAACAATGGTGTCAAGCGAGAAACTAAGATTTAACCTAAGAGGTTCAAAGATTCTCCAAAAGTAAATGTTGCTAAGGTTGAACCAGAGTATAAGTCCATAGAATAATGGACAAAGCAGCAAGATATGTTGACTCATGAGATTGCGATCAAATGGTATTGGATATAATCATGATTATTTTCTTCTTTGATGAACCTCTATAGTTTAGAGGTAAATTCTGAGTATGATATTTTACAATCATGAAAACTTTCTATAATCCTTTAGAATTCTTTTCTTTTCTTCTCTCTTACTCATCTTCTTTATGAATTGAGAAGAACAACCCTTTAAGGAGGGGAGGTACGGCTACGTGACTATCTGTCTATGTGATAGAAGTCTAAGTGGAATACCATAACTTGTTTAATTGCTTGTCAAGTACTAAAGGCTGGCCCTCTTCTGTACTAACTATGCAATATAACAAATGTTCAATTGATCATAGTGATCTCTCAATAAATCTTTCCACTTCTCTATATTGATCGAGATTGCGAAGATTAAAGCGATCAGGAAATGCACAGTACGAGCGAGGTTACCTCCGACTTCGTAGGGTGATAGTGATACCAATGTTACTGCAGGTATCAATAAGGATAAGACTGAGTAAGAGTATAACCCGGATAGTGAGTTGTACGAAAAGTAGCAACATTGATGGAAAAAGGATACAGTATGGATTATAGCACTAGAAGATGTGCTGAGGAAGGGTAGAACGACTAAGAATTGACCGGGAAGCTAAAAAGTGAACGACAGGCAAACGACTCTTTGCTTCCTACCTGATTCCGGGACGGAATCCTTTTAAGGAGGGGAGACTGTAAGAACCCCAAATTTTGGATATAATTAAAACTTTTTATTAAGTAATGATAAAATGAGGAACAATGATTCCGACAACAAGGTCACCAGCTCTAATGAATGGTGGTTTCAAAAGACAATGATTGTAATGAATGGATATTGCTTTGGACAATGATCCTGATGCATTGGTATATTGTCAGAAGAGAGTAATTCGATGGTTGAGGACCTAGATAAGAATAATCTACCATCCAGGAAGGAGCTAATGGATCCTTGAAGGGAAATGAGTACGTGCATAGTGTTTCCCGTACGTGCATAGTGTTTCCCATATGTGCATAGTATTTCCCGTACGAGCATAGTTTTTCCCGTACGTGCATAGTATTTCCTGTATGTGCATAGTAATTTGGTGGATGAATAGTGATTTTGTAAGTTGGAAAACTTTTCACGCCACCCTATGTACGGGACGTGATATGGATGTTTCGAAGTCATATTAGTAATACGCGGAGGAAATAAGTGAATGCAGAGACGATCGGAATTCAGAAATTCCAAATTCTTTCTCGGTATAATATTTGACCGAACAGTGGATTAAATATTATTATAATCCAAGAATTGAGATATTAACTTTGAGGATTTGATATTTTGGGATGTTATTATATTTGATTTAAGAATGAAGGTAGGAAACCACTGAGGCAGTGTAACAAGCGTTCTAGAAACCGCTAAAATGTTATAACGAGATTAATCAATAAAGCGAACGAATCCTAGATTACGGATTAAGTTCGTATCGAGATTAAATATCCTGCATGGTCATCACGAGGATTATATTAAGGATTGGGGAAGGTATTATGAATATCGAGAAATTTCCCGGTAAACCCTAGAGGTGAAACTACTTAGTTATTCGTCCGAACGATCAATGAATTGAGCAATAAACGGACAAAGAAACGAGCAGAGAACCAAGATGCAAGTATGTGCAAGTGGATGAGATCAAGTAACTAAGCTATTTGCAAGAGTAACTAGCACACTAAGAATCAAACCAAGGATACAAGATATTAGTACATGACACACCACTTGTCCACTTGTTTAAACATCATCCATGACATAATCACTTTATTAAAGTGACTTTTGGCCAAGATATTATCAAAATCTCATCCCAATAATTCATTTAGCACAAGCAACCAAGTAAAAGATGCAAACAAACTCTTTCCCCCTCCATTTACCTCCATTTGGACCTGCCCTCTTTTTCAAGAGGAGAAATCCAACTTCCATCCATGGTTAAATCTCAAGAAAATTAAGGTGAGTCCTATATTTCATAACTAAGATACCCTATGAATTTCATCTTCAAATTCCATACCAATCTTGAGATATAAAATTAAGATGATGATGAATAGTAACTTTTAAGTATTAACTTTGTGTTCTTGTTTTCTTTTGAATGATTCAAGTATACTAAGGCTACTTAAGGATCATTCAAGGCTTAACAAGTGTTATTCACTCTCCAAGGAAGGTATAAAGCTCAAGAACCCTTAGTACTACTTTGAGTTTATGGATTTTTTTTTGGATGGATATATGATGGAGAGGTGTTAGTATGTTTAGATCCATGTATGCATAATTGGTTGTTATTGATGTTTCATACTTGTTGGATTTGAGTTGTTCTTGAGATATCATGACTTAGAATAGATGAGAAACTATAGGTCTTGAATTGGTTGTTGTTGGAGGATGATTTGATGATGATAAAAATTTGGAAAAGCATGTAAACATAGCCGTCGTAATGCCGAATTTTTGATAATCTTTAAAAACCGTGCATCAAAGTAGCATGAACTCACTGTCCAGTGTTGTATTTTCCCATGATAAGATAGGTTATGTTATAAGCTTCGTTTTGATAGAAAGAACGCGTGAAACGGACTTACGGTTTAGGAGTTACGGTCGGTTTACTAAAAGTAGTTCGAATCCGTAAACGAAAGTTCGTAACTGAAATTGAACCCCGATAAAATACGTAAGTCAGTGGCAAATCTTGGTAATTAAATACTAGAGGTAAAAAGGAAGGTGTGAGAGAAAACCTCATGTGAAAAGGATCGTTTTCCGATTTTATAAAAATGTTCGAATCAAAGTTAATCGCGAACGAACCCCTAAAAACCCGCTTGATTATAACTTCGGTAAAACACTTAGACAACGGGCGATTAAACTCGGAGCATAATATTGATTCGTAACGATCGACTTTAGAACTTGTATGACTTAAGTATGTCCCAAGTGTAAGTACAATGACATGTCGTATTAACGAACGAATGTCGGGTCGGATCGAGGATAAAAGGAATCCACTAAAAGGGGTATAACGAGATAACTCGAGAACGCGTTTCGATTTAAGTATAACTTAACTTTTAAGATGTTAAGTGATTAATCCCGAATGCCTTGGCTATTTTTAGATCACCAAGCTGACCCGGGACCCGCTATCACTACCCCTTACCGTACTCGACTACCAGGAAAGTTTCAATTCCCTTCTTTTAGGCTGTTGTTGTGATTGAATAAATTTATATATATTTTTTCTGTTATACATATGCCATAGCATGCATGCCTACTTTCAAGTTATATCATTATGCTTGTTCCCTGATTGTTATTGGCTTATAAATTAGATAGCTATCGTATCAACTATAAGCCGGTTATTGTAAGACCCTCATAGAAGGGCGTATACATCTTATTCATCAAATATAGACCGGGAGTCAATATTTCTTGATATATCGAGATTACCTCGGAGGAAAATATTTAAGTAAATATTTTCCATTATTCGGGCGACGAATATTATTTGAATATTCGTTCGAGATTATTTATTTTAACGATCCTTACTTCAAATAATTATTTGAACGTAACTATTCGACGAATAATATTTTTAATATTCATTCAGAGTCGAATTATTTATCGATTATTATTTCGAATATTCTTCTAAAGGTTGGACTACTAAATGAATATTATTTGGATATTCATTTAGAATATTATTCATTAAATGAATATTACATTTGAGTATTCATTTAAGATAGTAATTACCTGTCGAATATTATTTTAATGTTCATGTGAAACTTGATTTATTTATCGAGTCTTATCTCGAATATTCCCTTAAAGCTTGAATTACTAAATGAATATTACTTGATATTCATTTAGAATATTATTCATTAAATGAATATTACTTTATCAATATTCATTTAAATTCCTAATTAATTATGAATATTATTTTGAATATTCATCCAGGGTTCTATTTAATCATCGAATATTATTTTAAATATTTTAAATATTCCTTTCAGGTCTTATTAAGTAATGAATATTATTTTGAATATTCATTTGATTATTTAATTATGCAATAAATATTCTCTCGATATTTCTTCAAGAATTATTTGAGAGATACTCTGATTAAAGATATTCTTTCATATTCCTAAATATTCTGTAAAATATTTTAATTCAATAAATATTCTCTGAATATTTATTCCATACTTAGAATAACCTCGATAAGGTTTATCTTCTTCGATTATAACAGAAAATATCTCGGAGTCATATTATTATTAACCTTATATCAAGAAAGGTTCTCAGACATCATTCTTCTTTGAGTCTACCTCTCTAATAATAAGGGAACCTTACTTGGAAAATGTTATTTATCTTGTCGACTTCCCGGTCATAAAGTATTCTCTTCACTCGCAACTCGGGTGCTATGGACTTATTAAGTCGTTGTTTACCTTCTCATCTTTCGAGGGGTAAGATTGTTGGAACAAGTTGATATTCGTTACCAAGCAATAGCTTGGAAGTTATTGGTGAATTTTCCTTTCCAACTAGATACGACTACTTTGTAGAGTCTTATCAACAAGTATTATACTTGGGGAAAGGGGGACGAACGTTACATTCAGAATCATGAATTCTATTTGAACTAGGAGTCGTGTAAGAGGCCGAGTAGCGCCGGTCCATCCCCTTTGGCCCAACCGTTGGCCGGGGAGAGCTAGTAAGGCGGTATACAAGTAAAGCCGTCAGTTCTTCCTTCTACCGGTAGTAAATCTAAATTGAGCTGTACGATCTCGACTGATCATCAAGATTGGAACAGTGGGCGCGGTGAATACTCCATCATCGGTTCATCATCCAAACTTATTTATTTCCTGCAACATGATTACCGTTGGCAGAGCTGGAAAAGTGTTCATAACTGGAATTGCAACCTTTTCATGAAAGTTCCTCTTCTTAATAACAATGAGAATATCTCGCTTACTTTTGATGTAGCAGATATTTCTATAAACAAATACTTTAAGTTACCTTGTAACTTCATCGTTCATATTATACTGGCATCATTTCCGTAAATGCATGGCATATGGTTTGAAAGATACTTTTGAACTGTTATACATTATCGTTCAGTTATATATTATTGTTGGTGGGCTATTGCTCACCCTTGCTTTATTATTATATCACAACAACAGCTAGACCAGATGACTCGCACAAGGTGCACTCGACGCGGGCGAGGACGATGAGACTACCAGAGCTGAAGAAGAAGCTATTGGTAGGATATATTTATTCTTTCATTACCAAGATTATGGTCTAGTATGACTTATGTAAATGGATGGCAAAGAGTATGTATTTATATTGAAATTCTTTTGGATTGTAAGAACTCATAATGTGATTAATAAAAATTTGATTGTTACTCTGATTTCATCTCTGGGACTATAACGGGTGTGTTTTATATTGTTGTGTTGGGTCATAGAGACGTAATTTATTTTATGTTAAGGAAAGTTCAATTGTTGTGGACAGAATTGGAAACCGTAACCACCGGATCCCGGACCCCGGATCTGGGGGTGTTACATTTATTTTTAGCAATCCAAAGTTTTACAATTTAGGGACCATAGTGTAAGTTTAATATATTATGCTGTTTAGAAGTTAGTTTCATGTTGGGACAAACATTTGGATATAATATTTAGTGTTCCTTATGAACCTAGCACATGTATTCTTTGCTGCAAATTTTCATCCACTAATGATATAATGTATGAATTTTAAATTCTTAATAACTTTTCTCTAACTATAATAATATTAAGATCTTATGGGTAGGAGTAGCTCAATTGGGGTAAAATTATATATGAATCGTTTGGATTCGACTCTTACTCACCTATATGAAATTTGTACCGAACAATCCTAATATAATATATAAATCATTTGCAATTAACTCCCACTCACCTATATCAAGTTTGTATCTAACAATAATAATGATTATTGCAAAGTTTAATAAAAAAAAATATAGCCATCTTAAATATATGTAAATATATTAGAGGTGCCAAATTGCATCAATCACTTTTCAATTGATATAAGAAAAATATTAGAGGTGCCAAATTGGTTACAAATTTTTTTACAAATTAAATATAATGGACGATGCATTCACACTAATAAAAACATTCATTTCTATCACATCACTGCTGACACATTATTTTTCAACTATTTTTAGTACACAAAGTGTAAAAATCATGTACTGCACCAGTTATAAACTAATATTTATAATATCCTAAACCAAAATCACTGACATCCTCCCTTATGAATCGTGCTACGAACAATTTCAGAGAGTCTTCAAGAAAAAGACCTTGTGGCCATCCCTTGACTCAAAGTATAAACAAAAGGTCACCTAGCCCCCACTAAGACTACAAACAAGTTTTTCCTTGAGGTGTCCCCTGGAGTTAATATAGTCGAGTGGGTGGAAGGTTTTTCACAAAGTAAAGGAGTTTCCTTAGCTATTCTTACCAGGAAACGATCCATTTCATAAGTCGTTCTCAAACATAAGGGCTCCCAACTTCCGTCACAAGAATACAGAGAAGAAAGAACACAAAGGCTCCCAACTTCCGTCACAAGAATACAAAGAAGAACTGTACTTGGTCTCTTTTCATGGGCTTACATACTTTCTCCTTCAGGTGGAAGAGCCTCTACTACCAATTTTTTCAATTCTTCACTACTTGGGAATGATGGTAGTGCTGTTAAAGGCAATCCAAAGTTTCACAATATAAATAATGACCATAGTTTAAGTTTGGGTTGAAATTCAATGGAATAAAAATTTGGCATAATTTAAGAGTATAATTCATATATTTGATAATTAAGAGGCCAATGTTTGTCATTTTGTTAAATTTTTTAGTAAAAATCACTTCGTGTACATGAACTTATACGAAATCTGCACTTGGGATACTATAGTTCAAAAACCCCTACTTGTAATACGGCACTTTCAAACTTTTTGCAAAGTGTGTACTTCCGTCAATTTACCTCTAACGTCGTTACTTTTGCGAGGGCAGTTTGGTCCTTTCAGCTGTAAACAATTTTTTATCAGCTATTTAACACCACCTTCAGCCCCAAACATACCTCCATTCACCACAAATCACCAAAACCTAATTTCCTACCTCAAATCACCTCCAAACACAGGTCCCATGGCTTACAGGCGCACAGATGAGGAAATTGATGCAATTCTGGATCTCGCTTGCTTCTGTGATCAGATGAGCGTGATGAAGACAACCTGGTTTGGCCCAAATGCAGGTAGGAGGTTTCGATGCTGCTGTACCAATCGGTGTGGATATCATGTGTGGGTCGATGAAGAACCGCTAGGACCTCGTACTCTAGAGATCATCAAGGAGCTGCAGGAAACAGCTTTGGACAGGGAGAAGAAGTTAAGGGCCAAGATAGTTCGTTATTCAGAAAACCATGAGGCTGATATGGAAAAAGTGAAAAAGAGGAATCAGGCTACGGTTACTGGAATGTTCGTGCTTGTGTCGTTGATGATGCATTTGGCTGTTACCATAATGAATCAAGACCCAGTTGGTGATGACTTTGAGGACTACGATGAGCTTGATGATTGAAGAATGAGAATCAAGACCCAGCTGGAATGTTGGTGTTTTTCAAAGTTAATGGTCATGTAGGTGTTTTATCTGGTGTTGGGTTAGTTTGTTCAGCTTGTTAATGATAGTTGGTTTAGAGTCTGGTGTTGGTTTGTAGTGAAGTCATGCTTTGCAGTTGCATTTGTCTGCTGTTTAGGGTTATGCTTGATCATTTGATCATTGTAATAGGCCCTGTGTTTTTCGTTTTAATGTAATACCAACTAAGTATTATGTGTTATTCTATTTACACTACGCCATAAATGCTCATATGCAATGCTTTTATCTAGTGTTTTACTGAAAGTGTTCTGTTAGGTATGAAATTTTGGCTCTAATGAAACAGAACTTGAACTGGTGTTGCATTACACATAATTAGCATTGCATTTGATCCACTGTGTTTCACATAATGCAACACTAAGAGCTGGCGTTGCATTAGATATTTTTTAATTTTAAAAAATGCTGATGTGGCAGCAGTGGGGGCCACATTTGCTGACGTGGCATTTGGTGACATGGCAAGTGTGGGGCCCACAATTGCTGATGTGGCAGATGTGGGTCCCACATTTGCTGACATGGCCTTTGCTGACGTGGCAGAAGCGTTGCATTAGGTGAAAAAAGCGTTGCATTCTCTATATAAAAGCGTTGCATTAGTTAATTTTTAATTTTAATAAACGCTGACGTGGCTGTTGTGGGACCCACCTGGGTGACGTGGCAGTGTGGGGCCCACAAGGATGACGTGGCAGAAGGCCAGAGATGCTGACATGGCATGTGTGGGGCCCACAATTGCTGACGTGGCAGGTGTGGGGCCCACATTGCTGATCTGGCATTGGCTGACGTGGCAGAAGCGTTGCATTAGGTGTAAAAAGCGTTGCATTCGCTATATAAAAGCGTTGCATTAGGTATTTTTAATATTAATAAAGTCTGACGTGGCAGCTGTGGGGTCCACTAAGGGTGACGTGGCAGTGTGGGGCCCACAAGGGTGGCGTGGAAGGTGGTCCACAGATGCTGACGTGGTAGGTGTGGGGCCCACAATTGCTGATGTGGCAGGTGTGGGGCCCACATTTGCTGACGTGGCATTCGCTGACGTGGCAGAAGCGTTGCATTAGGAGAAAAAAGCGTTGCATTTGATGTTTTGAAGTGTTACGTTAACTGCTGCTCTTACCGGAATGATGAAACTATTTTTTAAAATCTTTTTTTCGACGTTCCAATCGTACGGATGTCAAGATATAACGGTTTTAGTGAAGTGGTAAATTTTTAAAAAATTTGCTAGATGTATTTGGTTTGGTTTTGTAACGGTCAAACCGGTCAACGTAGACTTCCCTTTTAAATAGTCTTGTCCCGAATGATGAAACTATTTTTTAAAATCTTTTTTTCGACGTTCCAATCGTACGGATGTCAAGATATAACGGTTTTAGTGAAGTGGTAAATTTTTAAAAAATTTGCTAGATGTATTTGGTTTGGTTTTGTAACGGTCAAACCGGTCAAATATTGACTTTCCTTCTAACTAGTCTTGTCCTTCTAAAATTTCGTAGAGTAAATTTTTTTAAAAAGCCTGTTTATCAAAATATATAAAATGAAAAGTACATTTTAATCTTTTTTCAGTTTAAAATTTGATAAATAATATATCTTAATTTGTTTTTAAAAAATTGTATTTTACAATAATAAATAAATAAAATGTAATAAAGGTACACACACGTGACACACATACAAGCAGCACAAGTGAAAAATTGGGCGGAAAAATTCCCCCCTTAATTTTCAGAACACTTTCCCCCTTTTACACTCTCTCTCTCAAACATACACTCTCAAACATACTCTCTCTCTCTCTCTCAAACATACATATCTCTCTCTCAGATCTGTTATACATGAAGGGTCTGCAGCTTAATTAGGCTTCAGCTTAATTAGGTAATTGTATATACCTTTCTTCTCGATGTTTAATTAATTACCCGACTCACTCTAATTTTTTTGATTTGCAGCTTAATTAGGGCTTCAGCTTGAACTTGTTTAGGTAATTCATCTCTAGTTAGATACCCGGTTTTTTGAAAGTGTTTCTATGTGTCATCTTCAACTTATTCTATGTACATGCTCGTTTACATTTCTTTAATTAGGTTTTTTTTAATTAGGGTTTTTTCATCTTTGTTTTGGTTTTTCTTTTTGATTTGTTTTTTAATTAGGGTTTTCTTTTTGATTTGTTTTTTAATTAGGGTTTTCTTTTTGATTTTTTGTATGGTTATGTGTGTGTATAAATAATATGATTTTAATGTGATATTGTGTCTCTGTTGGTGTCTGTTTAGGTAGTAGTTTATGTGTGTATTTGTATAGTTTTACTAATTAAGATATCTGTGTTTGTGTAGAGGAAAGAGGATTAAGTGGAACGCATTTGATTTTGTACTTTGGAACGCATTTTATAAGTAAGCCTCCTCTGCTCTTCTTGAACTTCATGCCTGTTATGTTTTAGTTTTATATGTTCTTCTTGAACGCATTTGATTTTATATCTTCATGCCTGTTATATGTGGTTTTACTTAATAAAATGTATGCCTGTTATGTAACTGTGTATCTATGTGTGGTGTATCTGTGTGTAACTTTAATTGATCTGTTGCGCTTGTCCCAGTTAAGTACGAATGTATGTGTATCTTAACTTTATTCAGTAAAACTCTATTATTTTATAATTTTGTAGAGGCTTAATAGATAGGGATATACAGGGAGTGATTAGGACATATAAAATCATATGCGCCAATATTTAAAATTAAATATTAGTCAGTGAATGCATATAATGTGGTCAAACCAAACTGTACAGGGGTAGCCATTGTTCACGTGTTGGAACGGTTAGTTGTACCGAATTAGTCGTACTAGGCCACGAAGAGATTGAGGTCATGGATGATGAGTACTACCTTTGGATAGGATTTCCAAGATCTAGTCGAGAGTATATAGAAGGAATAAAAGCTTTCTTGAAAAATGCATTTCCCATCTATAAAAATGGCGATGAAATGAAGTGCCCTTGCAAAAAATGTTCGAAACGTAATTGGTATTGTCAAAATGTCATATACGATCATCTTGTGGTCAATGGCCCTTCTCCGTTGCACGCCGAATGGATTTGTGAGGTTTCACAAACAAAATTAGGAGCTACTGATGACTTCAAAGATTCTGAAATGGAGATCGATTTTCAAGATAATTTAGATGCGATGTTCAGTTGTGCGCGTAAGAATTTTGAAAATCACGGTTTCTGTGAAGGCGAACCAAATCTAGAGGCTCAGAAATTTACTCGGCATGTTAACAAAGGAAAACAACCATTATATCCTGGTTGTACTACATTTTCTCGATTAAGTTTCCTGATCAGACTTTATCATTTAAAGTGTGTTCATGGAATTAGTGAGTCTGCGTTTGGGGAATTGCTAATGTTGATCAAAGAAGCTTTTCCTGATGCCCATCTACCTTTGTCTTTCACTGCTGCAAAGAGTGTCATTAGGGATTTAGGTCTTGAATACCAGAAAATACATGCCTGCCCAAACAGTTGCATGTTGTATTGGGCAGAAAATCAAGATAAAGATGTTTGTGACACTTGTGGTGTTTCGAGGTGGGTTGTACAAGAAAAGAAAGGCAACGCTGATGATAACAATCCACCGAAGTTGATTCACAAAGTGCCAGCAAACGTTATGAGGTACTTTCCGGTAATACCAAGGTTGCAAAGGATGTTCATGTGTAAAGAATTTTCCAAACTTATGAGATGGCACGCAGTGGGACGAACAAAAGATGGAAAACTAAGACATCCGGCTGATGCTTTGGCTTGGAAGACGATGGATGCTCTTTATCCTAATTTTTCATCGGAAAATCGAAACATTAGGTTGGGTGTAGCATCTGATGGATTTAACCCATTTCGTTCGATGAGTTCAACTCATAGTACATGGCCAATCGTGTTGGTAAACTACAACCATCCACCTTGGTTATGCATGAAACAAGAGAATTTGATTCTTTCAACATTAATATCCGGTCCAGATTCTCCCAGGAACAGTATTGACGTGTATATGCAACCTTTAATTGCGGAGCTGAAAGCATTGTGGAATGTTGGCGTCGAAACTTATGATGCCTCGACTGCTGGAAATTTTAATTTACGTGCAATGGCATTGTGGACCATAAGCGATTTTCCAGGATACGCTATGTTGTCAGGTTGGAGCACGAAGAGGAAGTTAGCGTGTCCAGTATGCCATTACGAGACTTCTTCCACTTATTTGAAACATAGCAAAAAAGTGGTCTACATGAACCATAGAAAGTTTCTTGAACCGACACACAAGTGGAGGCTGGATAAGAGGAGATTCAATGGTGAAATAGAAATGGGGACCAGTCCAGAAATATTATCAGGAACAGAAATTGAAGAGTTATTGTGGGGGTATGAAAATCAGTTTGGGAATATGAACAAGCAGAACCATAGAAGTGATTGCCCTTTTAAAAAGAAGTCAATTTTTTTTGATCTACCATATTGGTGTCATAATCCACTTCGACATAACCTGGATGCCATGCACATAGAGAAGAACATATGCGATAAAATATTAGGCACTTTGCTTAATATAAGTGGCAAGTCGAAGGATCACTTAGAAGCTCGTTACGATTTACAGGAGCGGGGCATAAGAAAGGCCCTTCATCCTGTTGATTGTGGTGATGGAAAGCATGTTGAAATTAGGGCAGCGATATTTGACATGACAAATAAGGAGAAAGAAATCTTTTGCACCGTATTGAAGAATGCCAAACTGCCCTATGGTTGTGCCTCGAATTTAGTCGATATGTGCACATAAAAGAGAGAAAGGTGGTGGGGTATAAGAGCCATGATGCTCATTTCATACTCCACCATTTATTACAATTTGCCGTGAAAAATACTTTAAAACCTGAGGTTGCATTTCCGATGATCAGACTTAGTGCATTCCTTAGAGTTCTATGGGGCAAGGTCATTGAATTGGATGATATCAAGAGACTGCAAAAAGAAATTGTCGAGATACTTTGCCAATTTGAAACGATTTTTGTAGAGCCTTTTTTCGATATAACGGTCCACTTACCTGTTCATTTATGCAGAGAAGTCGAATACGGTGGACCTGAACACCTGAGATGCATGTTTCCAATTGAGCGGTATCTAGGAAAGTTAAAATCTTATGTCAGAAATAGAAGTAGGCCAGAAGGTTCCATTGCAGAAGGGTACTTGGCAGAAGAGTGTTTGACATTTTGTTCAAGGTTTTTGAGTGTTGATGGAGGAATTGAAAATAAGTCGACTGATTTTGGAAGATGTCCAACAGATGTGGAATATCATATTGGAACAAAAAAAAATAAAGATGGCAAGATATTCAAATTGAAAGATGCAGACTGGAAGGCAACACATCGCTGTGTTCTGTTCAATTCCGGTAAAAAGGAAATAGGGAGTTTGATCGAGTAAGTTCTTAAGTCCCTTTTTCATTTTACTCAACACTTTAATATTAATGTCTGCATTTTATAGATTATTTAACCTCAATAATTATTCAGGGAGCATCGAGCCTTACAAAATGGTTTTGCAAGTCAAAGAAGGTACAAAAGGGAACGAGCACACACCGAAGAGTTTTCGAAATGGTTAAAGGATGAGATTCTGAAAAAGGAAAATATTTCAAGGGAATTAGAGGTGTTTGCTTTGGGTCCTAATCGAGTAGCTAGGAAGTTTACGGGCTTTGTAATAAATGGATATAGATTCCACACCAAATTTTGAGATGCTCGATGTACCACACAAAATAGCGGGGTATTTTTGACTGCTGAAACCACTAGCTTTGCAAGTTCGAAAGACCAAAACCCAAAAGTAGGGGCTGTCAATTACTACGGATCAATTGAAGAAATTATTAAACTTGACTATTGGGGAGCTTTTAGAGTGGTCCTTTTTAAGTGCTGCTGGTACCAAGAAGAAAAAGATCCGTATGGTCTTACTCGAGTTAATTTTAATAAGTTATGCTATAAATCTAATCCTTATGTCCTGTCTTCACAAGTTCAACAAATCTTTTATGTGGAAGATTCATTTGAAAAGAACTGTCACTATGTTATTAAGAAGTTGCCGAGGGACTGGTCTGATGCTGAAAATCAGAACGCAATGGAAGTAGACATGTGTTCACATGATATTGGAATAGATCTTGAAATAGAAGCTGAAGTTGTTGAAGGGGGTGGATTAGGGATGATGTTCCCTTAACACAAATTCCTGTTCCCTCTCCTTAAATCAAAGAAACTGCTGGCTGTTTACTTTATGATGTATTTGGCACTTTATGATGTATTAAGCACTTTTTGATTTGGTTGTAATTCTTTACCTTTGATTAATGTATGTGGCAGTACTTTTTAAAAATTCAATTTAGACTCTGCATTTCTTTACACTATGGCATAAATCAGTGTACTTTTTAGGAATTGTGTTATATATTTAATTTTTATATGTGATACTGTTTAATAATTTTCATAGTTTGTCTTTATATTTTCAATTTTGTGTTGCACAAATACAGCCATTAATGTATTTATTTTGTACAGGATGGATACAACTCTACATGTGAGGCTGCATTACGCTGGAGAGTTTCACAAGACAAGTTATATGGGTGGAAAATCTTTGCTAGCACCCGTGGATTCTGAGAGATTTTCATATAGTGTGCTTATGGAGTTTGTGAAAGATTACCTCGAGTTCACAGAAATTGGAGGAGCCTATATCAGAAAAGAAAAGAGGGGTGGCTGGGAGCTTGTGTTGGATGACAAGGATGTGACCAACTTTGTAAAAGGCTTCAATAATGAAAAAGAAATTTATTTTTACATTGACAACACTGTAAACAAAGACATTGAGCCCACTAGTCAAATGCAGCCACATGTAATAATACGGCCAAGGAAAAATATAATTCAAGGTATATATCGTATATGTAATTTAGATGTCATTCTCATGTTATATTTGGTTATATATGTGTAACGAATAATGAAGTCCACCGTTTTTATTTCTATTGTTACAGATTCTGCTAAGAAACCAGTGGCAAAGCGCAAGTACACTACCACACATCAACTTCAGCAGCAACAAAAAATGCCGAAAAGAAAGTCACCTCGGCTGAGTAAGGGGACAGAATCTGTGCCTGATTTGACTACTAGTAAACAAGATGTGGGTGTGAAAGAAAATGGAACGAGGAAGAAATTGAATTTAGAAATTGGACCAGATGACCATGCAGATACCGGAGAGAATGATGTTGAGGTACTTTTGACTTATCATTTTATGTTCAAATTTCCTGTACATTACCTTCTTAAGCACATTTTTTGCTTAACCTGCTTATAGTTGTAACCACCACCACCATTGACGAATTATGAGCTAGGGAGATTAGCATGCATGAAAGAAAATGAGGTAGTTTTTGAATCACTTGGGTTACGCAAATTAGTTACTGGTATGACAACTTCTGCACAACAGAATATGAAAAGAAAAGGTAAAGATCGTGAGGCATGCGATGAGTATATTCCTGAAAATGAGGGCGAAGATGATGGTGATGATTCATCAGAGGTGCATAAAGATAATTTGTTTACTACTTACTGTCTTGTTTTTATGCACTTAAAAATTGTCAAGCTACTAATCCTGAACTTTTACTGAAGTGTAGAGAACAAAAGTTGTTCAGTCAAGCAAACCTACTGGACCAAGAACTCGTTCGCGAGCCAATGCAGCCCTTCAGATTGAGAAAGAACCAACAAGCGCTCCCACTGCAACCGAGAAGCAACCAAACAAAGCTGGCACTACCAGGGGAGCTACAAGCTCGTCTCGTCCTTCAGTTTTGAAACCAACATGTAGCAAATTCTTTAAACAACCAAGCAATCCTGGAGAAGCTGGTTCAGTCGCTGCATATTTAGCAATGCGGGAACGTCAAAAGCAGAATGTTGCAGCTCCAGTAATGGAAAATGTCAATGAATTAGACCAAGAAGGGATTGAAAATGAAGAAGTTGAAGAAGGTACAATGTCATATTTCTTGCATGCTTTTTATGTTTTCTATTATATTTTTTTGTGAGGTTGTACATTGATTTTTTTATTCATTTTCTTTGAACCTGGTATGTAAAGTACAAGCTCCAAGAAAACCAAGAGGGCGGTCAAAAATGAGTAAGGTTCATGCAAGAGGTCCTGATGATAAAGTAGTTCTCTCTGTGAATGAAGATGGTCAACCAATTTCTGATAACCGAAAAGTAGTTACTGAGTTAAGTAATTTTCTAGGGACACTAGTGAAGGATAATGTGTCTCTCACTTACATCAATTGGCATGTTGTTCCTGTCCAATTAAAGAATGAAATGATGGAATATACACTGGTAATCTCTATCACATTAAATCATATATAGTTCAACAGACTTACTTTATTTATGATTTTAATTAACCAATTTATTTCATGAATTCTATGTTTGCAGGCTAGGTATGATATTCCGGAAGGAGGACACAAGTGGGTCATGCACACACTTAATGAAGCTTGGAGGTGGCACAAGTCTGTGATGAAAGCAGCGCATTATAAAAAATATGCAACTGATGAGCAGAGGATTGAGAACAGGCCCAAAGCAATTCCTCTTGAAGATTTTAAAATGCTCTTGAAGTACTGGGGGGATGAATCAGTTCAGGTACTTCTTAAATGTGACAAAAAAATAATATTAGTTCACATTTTAATTTATCAAGAATTTTCATATATTAGTTCACATTTTAATTTATCTTGTTTAGTCAGAATCCTTTAATTAAAAAAAAATTCTTTTGATTTTCTGTTTTGTTTTAATTTTCAGGCCCTAGCCGAGGATAATGCAGCACGTCGTAATACAATAAGTGAGACACATACTTTGGGTCCCATAACTCATGCACAAACTAAAGAAAAGCTAGTATGTGTTTTTTCTCAACTCCACGTTACAATAGATTGAACTTAACTCTTTATTTAATTCTGATTCTTTTTCACTTTTATCTGAATTCTTGACCCTGCAGTGGTTATAGTTAAAATCTTTATGTTTATATTTATGTTCTTGTAATTAAATTGGTCCTTGTGAAGGTAATGTGTAGAAAGCAAAAAAATTAATACTTGGATAAATTTTATGATTCCAAATTATATGAACGGCTTGTAGGATATAGTCTCCCCATGATTCCAAAGTTATGGTTCAATTTGTTGCTACTAATTAAATCTGTGGGAATTGCAAGTCTGTGCTAATTGATACTTGCCTCTAAGTTTATGTTTTTTCTCCAATTAAAGCTTTTCTAGATTTATATATATATATATATATATCCATGGATTGTATGTACGTAAGATTTGCTTTTCCATTGGCAGTTAGATTTTTAAACTCTTAATATTGAATGTTAAAAATTCTGTTTAATATTGATAATTTTGATACTTGACAGAGAAAGGACAAGAAACTTGCCAATCCATCTGATGCTGAGATCTATTTGGAAACCTATAAACGAGAACCAGGGAAAACTTACAAGGCAGATACAGAAAAACTGAGAACCAAATATGTAAGTACTACGTGGATAGGAATGTGCTGATTTAGGTTTCTTTTATTGATGCTAAAAGTTGCATTTTTCTAGTAAAATGGAGATGGCAAAATAATATTGTTTACAGAAGAAGTTTAGTTCATAGTTCATACTTATCACAAATTCCTACTCAATCCGGTGGTACTCAACGTAACTGTCTATAGATAGTTTCCCACATTTGTTGTTTGACGTATTTTTGTCTTGTATTTAGAAACCTCCATGATTTAATATTACCATTTGTTTTGAATAGCTTCTCCCAGTTAGCTGTCTATATATCATGCATAAGTAGTTTGAATTCATGTATGGTTTCTAATATTAATGTAACCACTTGCTGTAGATAAAAGTTCAGGAATTGGTAAATGCTGGAAAAATTGATGAGGCCAATGCACTTGTCGCTGGTGGGAGAACTCATGGGCAGAACTGGTTAGTGGGCAGGAGAGGTAAAAAATCTGAACAGAATACTACTCCTCCTGCTCTTGCAGACAGTTATGTGCAGGAATTGACCATGAAAATAAAGCAAAATCTTGAGGCTGATTTTATGGCCAAGGTGAACACAAAAGTGAAAGAGAATATGTCATGGATGTTGAACAAACTTGGTGAAGATAATCCAGGTCTTAAATTCGATGTGAAAGAGTTGTGTGCCACCGCTTCAAGTAATTATGATGACAACGATACTGGTACTCCTACGACTCAAGGCGGCACCACCGAATAGCAATATGTAATGCTTTCGTACTTTTAGAATTTAGACTTAATCGTATGTACTTTTCGGTTTAGAATTATGTTGGTTTAGCACACTTGTTCTTTTGGTATTAGTATGATGTTGGTGTGGATTGTAAATATTTAGTGGCTGTTGAATATATGGTGGATGTTGAATGTTTTGGATGGCTTTGAATGCCTTTGTATTTTGATGGGTTTCTGTATGTAAGAAACAGACCATTGCAGAAATTTTCATCAAAGCGTTGCATTTGATATTTCTTTTGTTGCATTTCTACTATTTTATTAGATACTTCTAGTGTTTTAAAAAGTAGATAAAAGCGTTGCATTACATAGATGTGGGGCCCAATGCTGACGTGGCATGTGGAACCCTGTGATGACGTGGCATGTGGGACCCTGTGCTGACGTGGCACGTGGACCCCGTTCTGACGTGGCATGTGGGACCCACTACTGACGTGGCATGACAGGTCCCACTCCTGACATGGCACGTGGGCCCCACATGCTGACATGGCATGCCAGCTGTACTGTTACTGACGTGGCATGCCAGCTGGACTGTTGCTGACATGGCATGCTATCTGGACCCATTGCTGATGTGGCATGCTTGTGGGGCCCACATTCGTGACGTGGAATTGTAACTATGTCTCATGTCAATTGGAACGCCTCTTTGATGTTGCATTTGCTTGCTGTGGTGTTGCATTACATGTCAGATGCAACGCTTATTGCTGTTACATTAGATGCCAGAAAGCGTTGGATTATGGGGTCTAAAGAGACGGTCTCGAATGCAACGCCCCCTAGTGTTGCATTTGGTCTAATGCAACGCTTTTTTGGCCTAAAGCAACATTAAACAGGGCGTTGCATTTGAGCGTTTATGGCGTAGTGTTAGAAATATGGCTTGTCAACATTCTACTCGATAGATTCGGCCAAATATCAAAGAATCTAAGAGAAAAGAATCTAATAATCTAAGCCAAATATCAAAGAAATATCAAATAAGAAGAGAAATACATTAATTAGAGACACGTTTTAACAATGACAAAAGTTCTACGAAGTTCTCATTGAACTACCAACATTGACAAAAGTTCTACGAAGTTCTCATTGAACTACAAACATTAATTCAAGACAACTAATTCGAGACAACATTCACAAAAGTAGTACTAGGTAACATCGAATCTAAATCTTCCAAGTTAGGTTGTTTCTGAGCTTAGCTTGCATTGCATAATAGGTCTCCTCTCCAAAATAGCTTGTTTTTTAATTGAAGCTCTAAAAATTTTGGAAGATACAAACAACATGGTCAGCTGGAACTTAGGGTTCTTCATCTCTGTCTTATGAGTACTGAAAATTGGAAAAGATATGTCCTCTTCATCAAAAGAGTTGCAGGCCATCCTTTCCTCATCAATTGAGGCAAAATTAATATACCAGAATTTTTTTCCTTTATTCTTCTTTACATGAAACATCACGATGGTGATGTTTTAAACAAATACCGCAAGGAATACAAGGGATTACAATAACCCTATCACTACTGATCTTATTCAGATCCGGAAAGAAATTACACATGACAACTACGTGGATGTTATTAATTAACGGAGCCATAATTGGCTCGTACTTATCGCTGATGATCATCCTATCCTTGAACATCTCGATTAAACTATATTGCAGATAATCCCTCTTGTCACGTGGGATATCGAACACCACGTGTCTTCCCAAGGCGGAAACGTACTGGTACGCTACGTTGTCCGCCGAACCTCCTCGAGTATAGAAATAACCTCTACGGTATAGGTCCCTGGCCTACGTTGATTTCCCTTCACCACCGGTGGGCCCATATACCCAGATGATCGTACGATCATCGGGGTCCACCTGCAGGGCCCGTTCCAAATGCCGTTGCCACGATTTCCAATTTCCGATTTGAATTTCCGGCACCGATTGCCGGAATTCTTCCTCGGCGAGCTTCGCCTTTACATGTCGATACAGGGAGGGATTTTCCTCCATCACCCTTTCCGGTGACCGGGCCACGTCATCCCTTTGTCGTCTCCTGTGGGACCCACTAGGACAGTAATCCCCAAATTCAAAAGGCCCCGAAACCCTAGTTTCCAATTTCAAACAGTAGTCGCGGGCTTCGTCCGTCTTCCTCGCCCGTTGTTTTTCCAGGTGCGGATTGAGATCGCCGAACACAGTCCGCACCTGGTTCTGGGTGCGATCGCCCTTCAATTGCAGGTACCCCTGTAGATGACGGCGGCGACTGGTCGGAGCTTCCTCCTCCTGCCAACAGGCGTAGGACACGTGGGTATTTTCGAAGAGCGGTGCCAGCGACGGCGCCGTGGTGCCGGGGAAGAAGACGGTGAAACACCACCACTTCCCCTTTATGAAGGCATAGTCGAAAATACGGGGGGGGGCAAATTGTAATTTTGGGGTCTCTGGGTCAGGGTCTCGATGCGGGTAATACTAGGCCGCATCGCTCTTATATATCCTAGAGACCCAGAGGTGGGCCCCACGCGCTTCCCAAATTACAAAAAGGTCCCCAGAGTTTCAATCATTTACGAAACAGCCCCTCTGACTTTCCATTGACTACAGGACATGGGCCTTCTATCTGAATATCCTGCTTATTGGGCCTGAGTAGCAGGCCCAATTACCGTCAACATTGTGGAGACGGGCCCGCGCAGCAGAAATGTTGACGAATTTAAATAAATATTGCCTTGCCGCTGCGCGGTGCCCTTCAATCATAAATGAGTTATGCCATTTAACATAAATTTGTAATATATATTAAATCGCTGAAACAAAGAAATCTATGAATTTAGAAAAAGGAATAAAACATATTTTCGGGTTTTTTCATCAAATTCTTCTCGGCTTGGGATTCAATCCCAAGCACGTATTCGAAATATTCCCCTACGATATCAACAACTGCATAACAAAAAATATGGACTCCGCCACACCTGGTTAATTCCATTACTAATGTTCATTTAAATAAATGACGGTTCACAATTGCTAAATTCCTCCGGCCCTTACAGCGACCGCCGACGAAATCTTCGGTCTCATGAAGTCACATGCGTCTAGCTGTCCCCACGAAGAGTGCGATTTTAAAACCGTGGATGTGGTGGTCGGAGAAAACTAATGTAGTCGCAATTTTATTTAATTGTAATTCCTTGTACAATAATTAATGCAATCAATAAACGAGGAATTTTATATCATGTGCTTCAGTTACATCGATCGTACCATCTAATACATGATAAATAAAATGCTTAACCGCTAGAATTACATTGTTAATGGAAATAATTCCTAACTGATCCAAGTACTTGGAAACCTGATAATTACAAACCCTCAAGAAACTCCCAGTCTGAGGACGTAAGGTCGTCCAGAGGGTGAAGTCCAGAAAACATTTGTGGATCCCAAGCGCCTTCCTGAGGTTGTGGTTGAACCGCAGCTGGAAGTGGATTATGTCGTGGTTCCTCAAGAACGGGCGCTTGTGGTGCTGGAAGACCTTGAAGTAGATGGGATTGTTGACCTCCCATACGTACACGCCACTCTGCGCTTGAGACGCAGTGATGGACGCCCCGGTGCGTGAATCCATGGTTCCTGCAATTGAGAATAACGTATACCGTGCACCCGCAAACTATTTCAAGCCGCCGCCTCCTGTGCTTCGCCCTCTAGGCTTGCCTGTGCCTGGTCTTGATGTCGGGTGGGGTGCGAAGCACTCTCTCCAAATAATGGAATGGTGAGGGAGTGGAACTCGGCATTATGTAGTGCCCACCTCTTTAGCTCATGATTGGCCTCCTCGTCCAAGAATGCTTTATAGCTGGATTTGGGGCCAGGATTGCAGAGGAAGACTGTCGGGACCCCACCGGTTATGATCATGGGCTTTCCGTACTTTGTATTGGACTGCCACTTCCTTTGGGCCCCCATGAATTCCTTGAAGTGTTTTAGATAATGGGGGTCCACATCGTCGATCACATTGAACCAGGAGTCGTTGGAGAAGATTCGTGGGTTGAGGTCCAGGTGGCCGCACAAGTAGTTGTGCGGCCCAAGAGAGCGAGCCCACAACGTTTTGCCCGTTCGACTCTCCCCTTCAATTACTATACTTGTGGGCCTGTAAGGCCGCGCAGCGGGCCCAACAACATTTATCCGAGCCCATTCCAGTATCTCCTGGGGAACGTTGGTAAACGACGCCGTCTCGAAGGGGCTGACGAATGGCGGTTCCGGGACCTTGAATATGCGCTCTAGATTGGCGCTGATATTGTCAATACGAAATCCCTTGGGTTTCGTTCCCGCAATATGTTCAGGGCCTTTTCCTTGCTGTCCGTCTTAAGGGCTTCCTCGTAATCATCATGGGCATTGCTCGCCCATTTCTTGCCGGAACGCCCATCCTTCTTGAACTCACCCCAGTCCGCAAAATCGCCGTCCTTGGCAATGTACTCGTTGACATCGTTGCTGGACTTAGCCCCCTGCATGTTGGGATGGAACATCATGGAGGTGGAGGGATGTCTAAGATCGAAGTGCCGGTGATTGGTAAATTGTGCCTTGCCTTCGAACTGGATTAGGACGTGGAGATGGGGTTCCCCATCCTCGTGCCACTCCCTAGCGACCCGGGTGAATTTCTTGTTGGAGGGGCAAGAAATGGATCGTAGTTGCTCCAGTGCCTCCTCCTTGGACAGTGAGCACCGTGGATACGTGAGGAATACATTCTTGGCCTGCAATCGGTAACGTTTTTGAGGCGGTGGCATTTTGGTAAATATCGGTTGTACTCCAATTGGGAGCTCTTCACTTCTATCCCTTGTATTGGAGTATTACAGTACAATATATAGAGGTGGCTTGGGGGAGGGGAGGCCCTCATTAATATTACTGAGGGCCGACCCGGCCGGCCGACACGTGGGGGTTCGCGCAGTGACTTTTTTGTCCCCCCTCGCTTTTTTCGAAATATTGCGAATTAAATTCTAAAAATTATGCCATAATTTTTGTTGGGGCGTCTACATTCGGAAAATGTACTCATTTTAATTTTTCCAAAAAGTTAATTATTTTCCCTTTTTTTTAAACCCTAAACCCTAAACTGAACACCCGGAATTCTTAATTGCGGGAGGGGAACATGTGATTTCCAAATTAAATCGAGTTTCAGTTCGAAATTCGAAATTCGAAATCATTTTAATTGCGGTAGGAAACATTTAACGAAGGTTAAAGTAGGAAACATTTAACCGGGGGGGTAAGGAATATATTCTTTAACCAGGTTAAAAGACATTTAAACTGGGTCAAAGTGCAGGTCAACTCTTGCGTCAACTTTACGTCACCTTTTGCTTTTGCTTTTGTCTAAAGCAAAAGGAGGGTCCCACATGTTCCACCGTCATCATGCCAGCCAATCATCAATGCACCTCATTTTAATTTTTCGGAGAAATTAATTATTTTATTTTTTAACAAAAATAAAATCCATATATCCGATTTTATTTTGTTTCATTTCGCATTACATAAAACATCACGATGATGATGTTTTAAACAACGACAACAAGACATGCAAGGGATCACTCCTCATTTTAATTTTTCGGAAAAATTAATACTTTTATTTTCGGCGAAAATAAATTTAATATATCCGATTTTATTTTCCTTTATTTTTCATTACACAAAACATCATCATCGTGATGTTTTAAACAAATCCCACAAGGAATGCAAGGGATTACAATAACCCTATCACTACTGATCTTATTCAGATCCGGAAAAAAATTACACATTACAACTACGTGAATGTTATTAATTAACGGATCCATAATTGGCTCGTACTTATTACTGATGATCATCCTATCCTTGAACATTTCGATTAAACTATATTGCAGATAATCCCTCTTGTCACGTGGATATCGAATACCGCGTGTCTTTCCAAGGCGGAAACGTACTGCTACGCTACGTTGTCCGCCGAACCTCCTCGAGTATAGAAATAACCTCTACGGTACAGGTCCCTGGCATACGTGGACTTCCCTTCACCACCAGTGGGTCCGTATACCCAGATGATCGTGCGATCATCGGGGTCCACCTGAAGCGTCCGTTCCAAATGCAGTTGCCACGATTTCAAATTTCCGATTTGAATTTCCAGCACTGATTGCCGGAATTCTTCCTCGGCGAGCTTCGCCTTTACACGTCGATACAGGGATGGATTTTCCTCCATAACCATTTCCGGTGACCGGGCCACGTCGTCCCTTTGTCGTCTCCTGTGGGACCCACTCGGACAGTAATCCCCAAATTCAAAAGGCCCCGAAACCGTAGTTTCCAATTTCAAACAGTAGTCGCGGGCTTCGTCTGTCTTCCTCGCCCGTTGTTTTTCCTGGTGCGGATTGAGATCGCCGAAGACAGTCGCACCTGGTTCCGGGTGCGATCGCCCTTCAATTGCAGGTACCCCTGTAGATGACAGCAACGACTGGTCGGAGCTTCCTCCTCCTGCCAACAGTCGTACGACACGTGGGTATTTCCGAATAGCGGCGCCAGCTACGACGCCGTGGTGCCGGGGAAGAAGACGGTGAAACACCACCACTTCCCCTTTACTGAAGGCATGCTCGAAATTCCTCCGGCCCTTACAGCGACCGCCGACGAAATCTTCGGTCTCATGAAGTCACATGCGTCTAGCTGTCCCCACGAAGAGTGTGGTTTTAAAACCGTGGATGTGGTGGTCGGAGAAAACTAATGTAGTCGCAATTTTATTTAATTGTAATTCCTTGTACAATAATTAATGCAATCAATAAACGAGGAATTTTATATCATGTGCTTCAGTTACATCGATCGTACCATCTAATACATGACAAACAAAATGCTTAACCGCTAGAATTACATTGTTAATGGAAATAATTCCTAACTAATCCAAGTACTTGGAAACCTGATAATTACAAACCCTCAAGAAACTCCCAGTCTGTGGACGTAAGGTCGTCCAGAGGGTGAAGTCCAGAAAACATTTGTGGATCCCAAGCGCCTTCCTGAGGTTGTGGTTGAACCGCAGCTGGAAGTGGATTATGTCGTAGTTCCTCAAGAACGGGCGCTTGTGGTGCTGGACGACCTTGAAGTAGATGGGATTGTTGACCTCCCATACGTACACGCCACTCTGCGCTTGAGACGCAGTGATGAACGCCCCGGTGCGTGAATCCATGGTTCCTGCAATTGAGACTCACGTATACCATGCACCCGCAAACTATTTCAAGCCGCCGCCTCCTGTGCTTCGCCCTCTTGGCTTGCCTGTGCCTGGTCTTGATGTCGGGTGGGGTGCGAATCACTCTCTCCGAATAATGGAATGGTGAGGGAGTGGAACTCGGCATTATGTAGTGCCCACCTCTTTAGCTCATGATTGGCCTCCTCGTCCAAGAATGCTTTATAGCTGGATTTGGGGCCAGGATTGCAGAGGAAGATTGTCGGGACCCCACCGGTTATGATCATGGGCTTTCCGTACTTTGTATTGGACTGCCACTTCCTTTGGGCCCCCATGAATTCCTTGAAGTGTTTTAGATAATGGGGGTCCACATCGTCGATCACATTGAACCAGGAGTCGTTGGAGAAGATTCGTGGGTTGAGGTCCAGGTGGCCGCAAAAGTAGTTGTGCGGCCCAAGAGAGCGAGCCCACAACGTTTTGCCCGTTCGACTCTCCCCTTCAATTACTATACTTTTGGGCCTGTAAGGCCGCGCAGCGGGCCCAACAACATTTATCCGAGCCCATTCTAGTATCTCCTGAGGAACGTTGGTAAACGACGCCGTCTCGAAGGGGCTGACGAATGGCGGTTCCGGGACCTTGAATATGCGCTCTAGATTGGCACTGATATTGTGGTACTGCAATACGAAATCCCTTGGGTTTCGTTCCCGCAATATGTTCAGGGCCTTTTCCTTGCTGTCCGTCTTAAGGGCTTCCTCGTAATCATCATGGGCATTGCTCGCCCATTTCTTGCCGGAACACCCATCCTTCTTGAACTCACCCCAGTCCGCAAAATCGCCGTCCTTGGCAATGTACTAGTTGACATCGTTGCTGGACTTAGCCCCCTGCATGTTGGGATGGAACATCATGGAGGTGGAGGGATGTCTAAGATCGAAGTGCCGGTGATTGGTAAATTGTGCCTTGCCTTCGAACTGGATTAGGACGTGGAGATGGGGTTCCCCATCCTCGTGCAACTCCCTAGCGACCAGGATGAATTTCTTGTTGGAGGGGCAAGAAATGGATCGTAGCTGCTCCAGTGCCTCCTCCTTGGACAGTGAGCACCGTGGATACGTGAGGAATACGTTCTTGGCCTACAATCGGTAACGTTTTTTAGGCGGTGGCATTTTGGTAAATATCGGGTGTACTCCAATTGGGAGCTCTTCACTTCTATCCCTTGTATTGGAGTATTAGAGTACAATATATAGAGGTGGCTTGGGGGAGGGGAGGCCCTCATTAATATTACTGAGGGCCGACCCGGCCGG
The DNA here is from genome assembly GCA_036435485.1 of Saposhnikovia divaricata. Classification (NCBI taxonomy): domain Eukaryota; kingdom Viridiplantae; phylum Streptophyta; class Magnoliopsida; order Apiales; family Apiaceae; genus Saposhnikovia; species Saposhnikovia divaricata. The sequence continues at coordinate 93,545,128 of CM071594.1, forward strand.
CCGACACGTGGGGGTTCGCGCAGCGACTTTTTTGTCCCCCCCCTCGCTTTTTTCAAAATATTGCGAATTAAATTCTAAAAATTATGCCATAATTTTTGTTGGGGCATCTACATTCGAAAAATGTACTCATTGTAATTTTTCCGAAAAATTAATTATTTTCCCTTTTTTTTAAACCCTAAACCCTAAACCCTAAACCCTAAACTGAACACCCGGAATTCTTAATTGCGGGAAGGGAACATGTGATTTCCAAATTAATTCGAATTTCAGTTCGAAATTTGAAATAATTTTAATTGCGGTAGGAAACATTTAACGAAGGTTAAAGTAGGAAACATTTAACCGGGGGGTAAGGAATATATTCTTTAACCAGGTTAAAAGACATTTAACCTGGGTCAAAGTGCAGGTCAACTCGTGCGTCAACTTTACGTCACCTTTTGCTTTTGCTTTTGTCTAAAGCAAAAGGAGGGTCCCACATGTTCCCCCGTCATCATGCCAGCCAATCAGAACGCTCCCTCATAGTTAGTGTCACATCCGGGTATTTACATACCCGGATATATAACATAGAATGAATGTAATAATTCGGCCATGGCTTCAAGGACGAATTTTTCGAGTTTGGTGAAGAAATATTATGAGGGCGATTATGCGCATTTCTTTGTGCACGTTGCAGCGGATTCCAAGGATTCTGGGCCGGAGGAATTCATCAAATTCCTCCGGGCCCTTACAGCGACCGCCGACGAAATCTTCGGTCTCATGAAGTCACATGCGTCTAGCTGTCCCCACGAAGAGTGCGGTTTTAAAACCGTGGATGTGGTGGTCGGAGAAAACTAATGTAGTCAGAATTTTATTTAATTGTAATTCCTTGTACAATAATTAATGCAATCAATAAACGAGGAATTTTATATCATGTGCTTCAGTTACATCGATCGTACCATCTAATACATGATAAATAAAATGCTTAACCGCTAGAATTACATTGTTAATGGAAATAATTCCTAACTGATCCAAGTACTTGGAAACCTGATAATTACAAACCCTCAAGAAACTCCCAGTCTGAGGACGTAAGGTCGTCCAGAGGGTGAAGTCCAGAAAAAACATGTTCCCCTCCCGCAATTAAGAATTCCGGGTGTTCAGTTTAGGGTTTAGGGTTTAGGGTTTAGGGTTTAGGGTTTAAAAAAAAGGGAAAATAATTAATTTTTCGGAAAAATTAAAATGAGTACATTTTCCGAATGTAGACGCCCCGACAAAAATTATGGCATAATTTTTAGAATTTAATTCGCAATATTTCGAAAAAAGCGAGGGGGGGGACAAAAAAGTCGCTGCGCGAACCCCCACGTGTTGGCCGGCCGGGTCGGCCCTCGGTAATATTAATGAGGGCCTCCCTTCCCCCAAGCCACCTCTATATATTGTACTCTAATACTCCAATACAAGGGATAGAAGTGAAGAGCTCCCAATTGGGGTACACCCGATATTTACCAAAATGCCACCGCCTCAAAAACGTTACCGATTGCAGGCCAAGAACGTATTCCTCACGTATCCACGGTGCTCACTGTCCAAGGAGGAGGCACTGGAGCAGCTACGATCCATTTCTTGCCCCTCCAATAAGAAATTCATCCGGGTCGCTAGGGAGTTGCACGAGGATGGGGAACCCCATCTCCACGTCCTAATCCACTTCGAAGGCAAGGCACAATTTACCAATCACCGGCACTTCGATCTTAGACATCCCTCCACCTCCATGATGTTCCATCCCAACATGCAGGGGGCTAAGTCCAGCAACGATGTCAACGAGTACATTGACAAGGACGGCGATTTTGCGGACTGGGGTGAGTTCAAGAAGGATGGGCGTTCCGGCAAGAAATGGGCCAGCAATGCCCATGATGATTACGAGGAAGCCCTTAAGACGGACAGCAAGAAAATGGCCCTGAACATATTGCGGGAACGAAACCCAAGGGATTTCGTATTGCAGTACCACAATATCAGCGCCAATCTAGAGCGCATATTCAAGGTCCCGGAACCGCCATTCGTCAGCCACTTCGAGACGGCGTCGTTTACCAACGTTCCCCAGGAGATACTGTAATGGGCTCGGATAAATGTTGTTGGGCCCGCTGCGCGGTCTTACAGGCCCAAAAGTATAGTAATTGAAGGGGAGAGTCGAACGGGCAAAACGTTGTGGGCTCGCTCTCTTGGGCCGCACAACTACTTGTGCGGCCACCTGGACCTCAACCCACGAATCTTCTCCAACGACTCCTGGTTCAATGTGATCGACGATGTGGACCCCCATTATCTAAAACACTTCAAGGAATTCATGGGGGCCCAAAGGAAGTGGTAGTCCAATACAAAGTACGGAAAGCCCATGATCATAACCGGTGGGGTCCCGACAATCTTCCTCTGCAATCCTGGCCCCAAATCCAGCTATAAAGCATTCTTGGAGGAGGAGGCCAATCATGAGCTAAAGAGGTGGGCATTACATAATGCCGAGTTCCACTCCCTCACTATTCCATTATTCAGAGAGAGTGCTTCGCACCCCACCTGACATCAAGACCAGGCACAGGCAAGCCAAGAGGGCGAAGCACAGGAGGCGGCGGCTTGAAATAGTTTGCGGGTGCACGGTATACGTGAGTCTCAATTGCAGGAACCATGGATTCACGCACCGGGGCGTCCATCACTGCGTCTCAAGCGCAGAGTGGCGTGTACGTATGGGAGGTCAACAATCCCATCTACTTCAAGGTCGTCCAGCACTACAAGCGCCCGTTCTTGAGGAACCACGACATAATCCACTTCCAGCTGCGGTTCAACCACAACCTCAGGAAGGCGCTTGGGATCCACAAATGTTTTCTGGACTTCACCCTCTGGACGACCTTACGTCCTCAGACTGGGAGTTTCTTGAGGGTTTGTAATTATCAGGTTTCCAAGTACTTGGATCAGTTAGGAATTATTTCCATTAACAATGTAATTCTAGCGGTTAAGCATTTTATTTATCATGTATTAGATGGTACGATCGATGTAACTGAAGCACATGATATAAAATTCCTCGTTTATTGATTGCATTAATTATTGTACAAGGAATTACAATTAAATAAAATTGCGACTACATTAGTTTTCTCCGACCACCACATCCACGGTTTTAGAACCGCACTCTTCGTGGGGACAGCTAGACGCATGTGACTTCATGAGACCGAAGATTTCGTCGGTGGTCGCTGTAAGGGCCGAAGGAATTCATGGAATCCGCTGCAACGTGCACAATGAAATGCGCATAATCGCCCTCATAATATTTCTTCACCAAACTCGAAAAATTCGTCCTTGAAGCCATGGCCGAATTATTAAATTCATTCTATGTTATATATCCGGGTATGTAAATACCCGGATGTGACACTAACTATAAGGGAGCGTTCTGATTGGCTGGCATGATGACGGGGGAACATGTGGGACCCTCCTTTTGCTTTAGACAAAGGCAAAAGCAAAAGGTGACGTAAAGTTGACGCAAGAGTTGACCTGCACTTTGACCCAGGTTAAATGTCTTTTAACCTGGTTAAAGAATATATTCCTTAGCCCCCCGGTTATATGTTTCCTACTTTAACCTTCGTTAAATGTTTCCTACCGCAATTAAAATGATTTCGAATTTCGAATTTCGAACTGAAATTCGAATTAATTTGGAAATCACATGTTCCCCTCCCGCAATTAATAATTCCGGGTGTTCAGTTTAGGGTTTAGGGTTTAGGGTTTAGGGTTTAAAAAAAGGGAAAATAATTAATTTTTCGGAAAAATTAAAATGAGTACATTTTCCGAATGTAGACGCCCCAACAAAAATTATGGCATAATTTTTAGAATTTAATTCGCAATATTTCGAAAAAAGCGAGGGGGGGACAAAAAAGTCGCTGCGCGAACCCCCACGCGTCGGCCGGCCGGGTCGGCCCTCAGTAATGTTAATGAGGGCCTCCCCTCCCCCAAGCCACCTCTATATATTGTACTCTAATACTCCAATACAAGGGATAGAAGTGAAGAACTCCCAATTGGAGTACACCCGATATTTACCAAAATGCCACCGCCTCAAAAACGTTACCGATTGCAGGCCAAGAACGTATTCCTCACGTATCCACGGTGCTCACTGTCCAAGGAGGAGGCACTGGAGCAGCTACGATCCATTTCTTGCCCCTCCAACAAGAAATTCATCCGGGTCGCTAGGGAGTTGCACGAGGATGGGGAACCCCATCTCCACGTCCTAATCCAGTTCGAAGGCAAGGCACAATTTACCAATCACCGGCACTTCGATCATAGACATCCCTCCACCTCCATGATGTTCCATCCCAACATGCAGGGGGCTAAGTCCAGCAACGATGTCAACGAGTACATTGCCAAGGACGGCGATTTTGCGGACTGGGGTGAGTTCAAGAAGGATGGGCGTTCCGGCAAGAAATGGGCGAGCAATGCCCATGATGATTACGAGGAAGCCCTTAAGACGGACAGCAAGGAAAAGGCCCTGAACATATTGCGGGAACGAAACCCAAGGGATTTCGTATTACAGTACCACAATATTAGCGCCAATCTAGAGCGCATATTCAAGGTCCCGGAACCGCCATTCGTCAGCCCCTTCGAGTCGGCGTCGTTTACCAACGTTCCCCAGGAGATACTGGAATGGGCTCGGATAAATGTTGTTGGGCCCGCTGCGCGGCCTTACAGGCCCAAAAGTATAGTAATTGAAGGGGAGAGTCGAACGGGCAAAACGTTGTGGGCTCGCTCTCTTGGGCCGCACAACTACTTGTGCGACCACCTGGACCTCAACCCACGAATCTTCTCCAACGACTCCTGGTTCAATGTGATCGACGATGTGGACCCCCATTATCTAAAACACTTCAAGGAATTCATGGGGGCCCAAAGGAAGTGGTAGTCCAATACAAAGTACGGAAAGCCCATGATCATAACCGGTGGGGTCCCGACAATCTTCCTCTGCAATCCTGGCCCCCTGCATTCTTGGACGAGGAGGCCAATCATGAGCTAAAGAGGTGGGCACTACATAATGCCGAGTTCCACTCCCTCACCATTCCATTATTCGGAGAGAGTGCTTCGCACCCCACCCGACATCAAGACCAGGCACAGGCAAGCCAAGAGGGCGAAGCACAGGAGGCGGCGGCTTGAAATAGTTTGCGGGTGCACGGTATACGTGAGTCTCAATTGCAGGAACCATGGATTCACGCACCGGGGCATCCATCACTGCGTCTCAAGCCACTACGCCTTAAATGCTCATACGCAATGCTTTTATCTAGTGTTTTACTGAAAGTGTTCTGTTAGGTATGAAATTTTGGCTCTAATGAAACAGAACTTGAACTGGTGTTGCATTACACATAATTAGCGTTGCATTTGATCCACGGTGTTTAACATAATGCAACACTAAGAGCTGGCGTTGCATTAGATATTTTTTAATTTTAAAAAATGCTGATCTGGCAGCAGTGGGGGCCACATTTGCTGACGTGGCATTTGCTGACGTGGCAAGTGTGGGGCCCACAATTGCTGATGTGGCAGATGTGGGGCCCACATTTGCTGACATGGCATTTGCTGACGTGGCAGAAGCGTTGCATTAGGTGAAAAAAGCGTTGCATTCTCTATATAAAAGCGTTGCATTAGTTAATTTTTAATTTTAATAAACGCTGACGTGGCTGTTGTGGGACCCACCTGGGTGACGTGGCAGTGTAGGGCCCACAAGGATGACGTGGCAGAAGGCCAGAGATGCTGACGTGGCAGGTGTGGGGCCCACAATTGCTGACATGGCAGGTGTGGGGCCCACATTTGTTGACGTGGCATTAGCTGATGGGGCAGAAGGGTTGCATTAGGTGAAAAAAGCGTTGCATTTGCTATATAAAAGCGTTGCATTAGCTATTTTTTAATATTAATAAAGTCTGTCGTGGCAGCTGTGGGGCCCACTAAGGGTGACGTGGCAGTGTGGGGCCCACAAGGGTGACATGGCAGGAGGCCCACAGATGCTGACGTGGCATGTGTGGGGCCCACAATTGCTGACGTGGCAGGTGTGGGGCCCACATTGCTGACGTGGCATTGGCTGACGTGGCAGAAGCGTTGCATTAGGTGTAAAAAGCGTTGCATTTGCTATATAAAAGCGTTGCATTAGGTATTTTTAATATTAATAAAGTCTGACGTGGCAGCTGTGGGGCCCACTAAGGGTGTGGCAGTGTGGGGCCCACAAGGGTGGCGTGGTAGGTGGTCCACAGATGCTGACGTGGTAGGTGTGGGGCCCACAATTGCTGACGTGGCAGGTGTGGGGCCCACATTTGCTGACGTGGCATTCGCTGACGTGGCAGAAGCGTTGCATTAGGAGAAAAAAGCGTTGCATTTGATGTTTTGAAGTGTTACGTTAACTGCTGCTCTTACCGGAATGATTAAACTATTTTTTAAAATCTTTTTTTCGACGTTCCAATCGTACGGATGTCAAGATATAACGGTTTTAGTGAAGTGGTAAATTTTTAAAAAATTTGCTATATGTATTTGTTTTGGTTTTGTAACGGTCAAACCGGTCAACGTGGACTTCCCTTTTAAATAGTCTTGTCCCGAATGATGAAACTATTTTTTAAAATCTTTTTTTCGACGTTCCAATCGTACGGATGTCAAGATATAACGGTTTTAGTGAAGTGGTAAAATTTTAAAAAATTTGCTAGATGTATTTGGTTTGGTTTTGTAACGGTCAAACCGGTCAACGTAGACTTCCCTTTTAAATAGTCTTGTCCCGAATGATGAAACTATTTTTTAAAATCTTTTTTTCGACGTTCCAATCGTACGGATGTCAAGATATAACGGTTTTAGTGAAGTGGTAAATTTTTAAAAAATTTGCTAGATGTATTTGGTTTGGTTTTGTAACGGTCAAACCGGTCAACGTAGACTTCCCTTTTAAATAGTCTTGTCCCGAATGATGAAACTATTTTTTAAAATCTTTTTTTCGACGTTCCAATCGTACGGATGTCAAGATATAACGGTTTTAGTGAAGTGGTAAATTTTTAAAAAATTTGCTAGATGTATTTGGTTTGGTTTTGTAACGGTCAAACCGGTCAAATATTGACTTTCCTTCTAACTAGTCTTGTCCTTCTAAAATTTCGTAGAGTAAATTTTTTTAAAAAGCCTGTTTATCGAAATATATAAAATGAAAAGTACATTTTAATCTTTTTTCAGTTTAAAATTTGGTAAATAATATATCTTAATTTGTTTTTAAAAAATTGTATTTTACAATAATAAATAAATAAAATGTAATAAAGGTACACACACGTGACACACATATATACAAGCAGCACAAGTGAAAAATCGGGCGGAAAAATTCCCCCCTTAATTTTCAGAACACTTTCCCCCTTTTACACTCTCTCTCTCAAACATACACTCTCAAACATACTCTCTCTCTCAAACATACATATCTCTCTCTCAGATCTGTTATACATGAAGGGTCTGCAGCTTAATTAGGTTTCAGCTTAATTAGGTAATTGTATATACCTTTCTTCTCGATGTTTAATTAATTACCCGACTCACTCTAATTTTTTTGATTTGCAGCTTAATTAGGGCTTCAGCTTGAACTTGTTTAGGTAATTCATCTCTAGTTAGATACCCGGTTTTTTGAAAGTGTTTCTATGTGTCATCTTCAACTTATTCTATGTACATGCTCGTTTACATTTCTTTAATTAGGTTTTTTTTAATTAGGGTTTTTTCATCTTTGTTTTGGTTTTTCTTTTTGATTTGTTTTTTAATTAGGGTTTTCTTTTTGATTTGTTTTTAATTAGGGTTTTCTTTTTGATTTTTTGTATGGTTATGTGTGTGTATAAATAATATGATTTTAATGTGATATTGTGTCTCTGTTGGTGTCTGTTTAGGTAGTAGTTTATGTGTGTATTTGTATGGTTTTACTAATTAAGATATCTGTGTTTGTGCAGAGGAAAGAGGATTAAGTGGAACGCATTTGATTTTGTACTTTGGAACGCATTTTATAAGTAAGCCTCCTCTGCTCTTCTTGAACTTCATGCCTGTTATGTTTTAGTTTTATATGTTCTTCTTGAACGCATTTGATTTTATATCTTCACGCCTGTTATATGTGGTTTTACTTAATAAAATGTATGCCTGTTATGTAACTGTGTATCTATGTGTGGTGTATCTGTGTGTAACTTTAATTGATCTGTTGCGCTTGTCCCAGTTAAGTACGAATGTATGTGTATCTTAACTTTATTCAGTAAAACTCTATTATTTTATAATTTTGTAGAGGCTTAATAGATAGGGATATATAGGGAGTGATTAGGACATATAAAATCATATGCGCCAATATTTAAAATTAAATATTAGTCAGTGAATGCATTTAATGTGGTCAAACCAAACTGTACAGGGGTAGCCATTGTTCACGTGTTGGAACGGTTAGTTGTACCGAATTAGTCGTACTAGGCCACGAAGAGATTGAGGTCATGGATGATGAGTACTACCTTTGAAAAGCTTTTTTGAAAAATGCATTTCCCATCTATAAAAATGGCGATGAAATGAAGTGCCCTTGCAAAAAATGTTCGGAACGTAATTGGTATTGTCAAAATGTCATATATGATCATCTTATGGTCAATGGCCCTTCTCCGTTGCTCGCCGAATGGATTTGTGAGGTTTCACAAACAAAATTAGGAGCTACTGATGACTTCAAAGATTCTGAAATGGAGATCGATTTTCAAGATAATTTAGATGCGATGTTCAGTTGTGCGCGTAAGAATTTTGAAAATCACGGTTTCTGTGAAGGCGAACCAAATCTAGAGGCTCAGAAATTTACTCGGCATGTTAACAAAGGAAAACAACCATTATATCCTGGTTGTACTACATGTTCTCGATTAAGTTTCCTGATCAGACTTTATCATTTAAAGTGTGTTCATGGAATTAGTGAGTCTGCGTTTGGGGAATTGCTAATGTTGATCAAAGAAGATTTTCCTGATGCCCATCTACCTTTGTCTTTCAATGCTGCAAAGAGTGTCATTAGGGATTTAGGTCTTGAATACCAGAAAATACATGCCTGCCCAAACAGTTGCATGTTGTATTGGGCAGAAAATCAAGATAAAGATGTTTGTGACACTTGTGGTGTTTCGAGGTGGGTTGTACAAGAAAAGAAAGGCAACGCTGATGATAACAATCCACCGAAGTTGATTCACAAAGTGCCAGCAAATGTTATGAGGTACTTTCCGCTAATACCAAGGTTGCAAAGGATGTTCATGTGTAAAGAATTTTCCAAACTTATGAGATGGCACGCAGTGGGACGAACAGAAGATGGAAAACTAAGACATCCGGCTGATGCTTTGGCTTGGAAGACGATGGATGCTCTTTATCCTAATTTTTCATCGGAAAATCGAAACATTAGGTTGGGTGTAGCATCTGATGGATTTAACCCATTTCGTTCGATGAGTTCAACTCATAGTACATGGCCAATCGTGTTGGTAAACTACAACCTTCCACCTTGGTTATGCATGAAACAAGAGAATTTGATTCTTTCAACATTAATATCCGGTCCAGATTCTCCCAGGAACAGTATTGACGTGTATATGCAACCTTTAATTGCGGAGCTGAAAGCATTGTGGAATGTTGGTGTCGAAACTTATGATGCCTCGACTGCTGGAAATTTTAATTTACGTGCAATGGCATTGTGGACCATAAGCGATTTTCCAGGATACGCTATGTTGTCAGGTTGGAGCACGAAGGGGAAGTTAGCGTGTCCAGTATGCCATTACGAGACTTCTTCCACTTATTTGAAACATAGCAAAAAAGTGGTCTACATGAACCATAGAAAGTTTCTTGAACCGACACACAAGTGGAGGCTGGATAAGAGGAGATTCAATGGTGAAATAGAAATGGGGACCAGTCCAGAAATATTATCAGGAACAGAAATTGAAGAGTTATTGTGGGGGTATGAAAATCAGTTTGGGAATATGAACAAGCAGAACCATAGAAGTGATTGCCGTTTTAAAAAGAAGTCAATTTTTTTTGATCTACCATATTGGTGTCATAATCCACTTCGACATAACCTGGATGCCATGCACATAGAGAAGAAGATGTGCGATAAAATATTAGGCACTTTGCTTAATATAAGTGGCAAGTCGAAGGATCACTGAGAAGCTCGTTACGATTTACAGAAGCGGGGCATAAGAAAGGCCCTTCATACTGTTGATTGTGGTGATGGAAAGCATGTTGAAATTAGGGCAGCGATATTTGACATGACAAATAAGGAGAAAGAAATCTTTTGCACCGTATTGAAGAATGCCAAACTGCCCTATGGTTGTGCCTCGAATGTTAGTCGATATGTGCACATAAAAGAGAGAAAGGTGGTGGGGTATAAGAGCCATGATGCTCATTTCATACTCCACCATTTATTACAATTTGCCGTTAAAAATACTTTAAAACCCGAGGTTGCATTTCCGATGATCAGACTTAGTGCATTCCTTAGAGGTCTATGGGGCAAGGTCATTGAATTGGATAATATCAAGAGACTGCAAAAAGAAATTGTCGAGATACTTTGCCAATTTGAAACGATTTTTGTAGAGCCTTTTTTCGATATAACGGTCCACTTACCTGTTCATTTATGTAGAGAAGTCGAATACGGTGGACCTGAACACCTGAGATGCATGTTTCCAATTGAGCGGTATCTAGGAAAGTTGAAATCTTATGTCAGAAATAGAAGTAGGCCAGAAGGTTCCATTGCAGAAGGGTACTTGGCAGAAGAGTGTCTGACATTTTGTTCAAGGTTTTTGAGTGTTGATGGAGGAATTGAAAATAAGTCGACTGATTTCGGAAGATGTCCAACAGATGTGGAATATCATATTGGAACAAAAAAAAATAAAGATGGCAAGATATTCAAATTGAAAGATGCAGACTGGAAGGCAACACATCGCTGTGTTCTGTTCAATTCCGGTAAAAAGGAAATAGGGAGTTTGATCGAGTAAGTTCTTAAGTCCCTTTTTCATTTTACTCAACACTTTAATATTAATGTCCGCATTTTATAGATTATTTAACCTCAATAATTATTCAGGGAGCATCGAGCTTTACAAAATGGTTTTGCAAGTCAAAGAAGGTACAAAAGGGAACGAGCACACACCGAAGAGTTTTCGAAATGGTTAAAGGATGAGATTCTGAAAAAGGAAAATATTTCAAGGGAATTAGAGGTGTTTGCTTTGGGTCCTAATCGAGTAGCTAGGAAGTTTACGGGCTTTGTAATAAATGGATATAGATTCCACACCAAATTTTGAGATGCTCGATGTACCACACAAAATAGCGGGGTATTTTTGACTGCTGAAACAACTAGCTTTGCAAGTTCGAAAGACCAAAACCCAAAAGTTGGGACTGTCAATTACTACGGATCAATTGAAGAAATTATTGAACTTGACTATTGGGGAGCTTTTAGAGTGGTCCTTTTTAAGTGCTGCTGGTACCAAGAAGAAAAAGATCCGTATGGTCTTACTCGAGTTAATTTTAATAAGTTATGCTATAAATCTGATCCTTATGTCCTGTCTTCACAAGTTCAACAAGTCTTTTATGTGGAAGATCCATTTGAAAAGAACTGTCACTATGTTATTAAGAAGTTGCCGAGGGACTGGTCTGATGCTGAAAATCAGAACGCAATGGAAGTAGACATGTGTTCACATGATATTGGAATAGATCTTGAAATAGAAGCTGAAGTTGTTGAAGGGGGGTGGATTAGGGATGATGTTCCCTTAACACAAATTCCTGTTCCCTCTCCTTAAATCAAAGAAACTGCTGGCTATTTACTTTATGATGTATTTGGCACTTTATGATGTATTAAGCACTTTTTGATTTGGTTGTAATTCTTTACCTTTGATTAATGTATGTGGCAGCACTTTTTAAAAATTCAATTTAGACTCTGCATTTCTTTACACTATGGCATAAATCAGTGTACTTTTTAGGAATTGTGTTATATATTTAATTTTTATATGTGATACTGTTTAATAATTTTCATAGTTTGTCTTTATATTTTCAATTTTGTGTTGCACAAATACAGCCATTAATGTATTTATTTTGTACAGGATGGATACAACTCTACATGTGAGGCTGCATTACGCTGGAGAGTTTCACAAGACAAGTTATATGGGTGGAAAATCTTTGCTAGCACCCTTGGATTCTGAGAGATTTTCATATAGTGTGTTATGGAGTTTGTGAAAGATTACCTCGAGTTCACAGAAATTGGAGGAGCCTATATCAGAAAAGAAAAGAGGGGTGGCTGGGAGCTTGTGTTGGATGACAAGGATGTGACCAACTTTGTAAAAGGCTTCAATAATGAAGAAGAAATTGATTTTTACATTGACAACACTATGGACAAAGACATTGAGCCCACTAGTCAAATGCAGCCACATGTAATAATACGGCCAAGGAAAAATATAATTCAAGGTATATATCGTATATGTAATTTAGATGTCATTCTCATGTTATATTTGGTTATATATGTGTAACGAATAATGAAGTCCACCGTTTTTATTTCTGTTGTTACAGATTCTGCTAAGAAACCAGTGGCAAAGCGCAAGTACACTACCACACATCAACTTCAGCAGCAACAAAAAATGCCGAAAAGAAAGTCACCTCGGCTGAGTAAGGGGACAGAATCTGTGCCTGATTTGACTACTAGTAAACAAGATGTGGGTGTGAAAGAAAATGGAACGAGGAGGAAATTGAATTTAGAAATTGGACCAGATGACCATGTAGATACCGGAGAGAATGATGTTGAGGTACTTTTGACTTATCATTTTATGTTCAAATTTCCTGTACATTACCTTCTTAAGCACATTTTTTGCTTAACCTGCTTATAGTTGCAACCACCACCACCATTGACGAATTATGAGCTAGGGAGATTAGCACGCATGAAAGAAAATGAGGTAGTTTTTGAATCACTTGGGTTACGCAAATTAGTTACTGGTATGACAACTTCTGCACAACAGAATATGAAAAGAAAAGGTAAAGATCGTGAGGCATGCGATGAATATATTCCTGAAAATGAGGGCGAAGATGATGGTGATGATTCATCAGAGGTGCATAAAGATAATTTGTTTACTACTTACTGTCTTGTTTTTATGCACTTAAAAATTGTCAAGCTACTAATCCTGAACTTTTACTGAAGTGTAGAGAACAAAAGTTGTTCAGTCAAGCAAACCTACTGGACCAAGAACTCGTTCGCGAGCCAATGCAGCCCTTCAGATTGAGAAAGAACCAACAAGCGCTCCCACTGCAACCGAGAAGCAACCAAACAAAGCTGGCACTACCAGGGGAGCTACAAGCTCGTCTCGTCCTTCAGTTTTGAAACCAACATGTAGCAAATTGTTTAAACAACCAAGCAATCCTGGAGAAGCTGGTTCAGTCGCTGCATATTTAGCGATGCGGGAACGTTAAAAGCAGAATGTTGCAGCTCCAGTAATGGAAAATGTCAATGAATTAGACCAAGAAGGGATTGAAAATGAAGAAGTTGAAGAAGGTACAATGTCATATTTCTTGCATGCTTTTTATGTTTTCTATTATATTTTTTTGTGAGGTTGTACATTGATTTTTTTATTCATTTTCTTTGAACCTGGTATGTAAAGTACAAGCTCCAAGAAAACCAAGAGGGCGGTCAAAAATGAGTAAGGTTCATGCAAGAGGTCCTGATGATAAAGTAGTTCTCTCTGTGAATGAAGATGGTCAACCAATTTCTGATAACCGAAAAGTAGTTACTGAGTTAAGTAATTTTCTAGGGACACTAGTGAAGGATAATGTGTCTCTCACTTACATCAATTGGCATGTTGTTCCTGTCCAATTAAAGAATGAAATGATGGAATATACACTGGTAATCTCTATCACATTAAATCATATATAGTTCAACAGACTTACTTTATTTATGATTTTAATTAACCAATTTATTTCATGAATTCTATGTTTGCAGGCTAGGTATGATATTCCGGAAGGAGGACACAAGTGGGTCTTGCACACACTTAATGAAGCTTGGAGGCGACACAAGTCTGTGATGAAAGCAGCGCATTATAAAAAATATGCAACTGATGAGCAGAGGATTGAGAACAGGCCCAAAGCAATTCCCCTTGAAGATTTTAAAATGCTCTTGAAGTACTGGGGGGATGAATCAGTTCAGGTACTTCTTAAATGTGACAAAAAAATAATATTAGTTCACATTTTAATTTATCAAGAATTTTCATATATTAGTTCACATTTTAATTTATCTTGTTTAGTCAGAATCCTTTAATTAAAAAAAATTCTTTTGATTTTCTGTTTTGTTTTAATTTTCAGGCCCTAGCCGAGGATAATGCAGCACGTCGTAATACAATAAGTGAGACACATACTTTGGGTCCCATAACTCATGCACAAGCTAAAGAAAAGCTAGTATGTGTTTTTTCTCAACTCCACGTTACAATAGATTGAACTTAACTCTTTATTTAATTCTGATTCTTTTTCACTTTTATCTGAATTCTTGACCCTGCAGTGGTTATAGTTAAAATCTTTATGTTTATATTTATGTTCTTGTAATTAAATTGGTCCTTGTGAAGGTAATGTGTAGAAAGCAAAAAAATTAATACTTGGATAAATTTTATGATTCCAAATTATATGAACTGCTTGTAGGATATAGTCTCCCTATGATTCCAAAGTTATGGTTCAATTTGTTGCTACTAATTAAATCTGTGGGAATTGCAAGTCTGTGCTAATTGATACTTGCCTCTAAGTTTATGTTTTTTCTCCAATTAAAGCTTTTCTAGATTTATATATATATATATATCCATGGATTGTATGTACGTAAGATTTGCTTATCCATTGGCAGTTAGATTTTTAAACTCTTAATATTGAATGTTAAAAATTCTGTTTAATATTGATAATTTTGATACTTGACAGAGAAAGGACAGGAAACTTGCCAATCCATCTGATGCTGAGATCTATTTGGAAACCTATAAACGAGAACCAGGGAAAACTTACAAGGCAGATACAGAAAAACTGAGAACCAAATATGTAAGTACTACGTGGATAGGAATGTGCTGATTTAGGTTTCTTATATTGATGCTAAAAGTTGCATTTTTCTAGTAAAATGGAGATGGCAAAATAATATTGTTTACAGAAGAAGTTTAGTTCATAGTTCATACTTATCACAAATTCCTACTCAATCCAGTGGTACTCAACGTAACTGTCTATAGATAGTTTCCCACATTTGCTGTTTGACGTATTTTTGTCTTGTATTTAGAAACCTCCATGATTTAATATTACCATTTGTTTTGAATAGCTTCTCCCAGTTAGCTGTCTATATATCATGCATAAGTAGTTTGAATTCATGTATGGTTTCTAATATTAATGTAACCACTTGCTGTAGATAAAAGTTTAGGAATTGGTAAATGCTGGAAAAATTGATGAGGCCAATGCACTTGTCGCTGGTGGGAGAACTCATGGGCAGAACTGGTTAGTGGGCAGGAGAGGTAAAAAATCTGAACATAATACTACTCCTCCTGCTCTTGCAGACAGTTATGTGCAGGAATTGACCATGAAAATAAAGCAAAATCTTGAGGCTGATTTTATGGCCAAGGTGAACACAAAAGTGAAAGAGAATATGTCATGGATGTTGAACAAACTTGGTGAAGATAATCCAGGTCTTAAATTCGATGTGAAAGAGTTGTGTGCCACCGCTTCAAGTAATTATGATGACAACGATACTGGTACTCCTACGACTCAAGGCGGCACCACCGAATAGCAATATGTAATGGTTTCGTACTTTTAGAATTTAGACTTAATCGTATGTACTTTTCGGTTTAGAATTATGTTGGTTTAGCACACTTGTTCTTTTGGTATTAGTATGATGTTGGTGTGGATTGTAAATATTTGGTGGCTGTTGAATATTTAGTGGATGTTGAATATTTTGGATGGCTTTGAATGCCTTTGTATTTTGATGGGTTTCTGTATGTAAGAAACAGACCATTGCAGAAATTTTCATCAAAGCGTTGCATTTGATATTTCTTGTGTTGCATTTCTACTGTTTTATTAGATACTTCTAGTGTTTTAAAAAGCAGATAAAAGCGTTGCATTACATAGATATGGGGCCAAGTGCTGACGTGGCATGTGGAACCCTGTGATGACGTGGCATGTGGGACCCTGTGCTGACGTGGCACATGGTCCCCGTACTGACGTGGCATGTGGGACCCACTACTGACGTGGCATGACAGGTCCCACTCCTGACATGGCACGTGGGCCCCACATGCTGACATGGCATGCCAGCTGTACTGTTACTGACGTGGCATGCCAGCTGGACTGTTGCTGACGTGGCATGCTAGCTGGACCCATTGCTGATGTGGCATGCTTGTGGGGCTCACATTCGTGACGTGGAATTGTAACTATGTCTCATGTCAATTGCAACGCCTCTTTGATGTTGCATTTGCTTGCTGTGGTGTTGCATCACATGTCAGATGCAACGCTTATTGCTGTTACATTAGATGCCAGAAAGCGTTGGATTATGGGGTCTAACGAGACGGTCTCGAATGCAACGCCCCCTGGTGTTGCATTTGGTCTAATGCAACGCTTTTTTGGCCTAAAGCAACATTAAACAGGGCGTTGCATTTGAGCGTTTATGGCGTAGTGAGCGCAGAGTGGCGTGTACGTATGGGAGGTCAACAATCCCATCTACTTCAAGGTCGTCCAGCACCACAAGCGCCCGTTCTTGAGGAACCACGACATAATCCACTTCCAGCTGCGGTTCAACCACAACCTCAGGAAGGCGCTTGGGATCCACAAATGTTTTCTGGACTTCACCCTCTGGACGACCTTACGTCCTCATACTGGGAGTTTCTTGAGGGTTTGTAATTATCAGGTTTCCAAGTACTTGGATCAGTTAGGAATTATTTCCATTTACAATGTAATTCTAGCGGTTAAGCATTTTATTTATCATGTATTAGATGGTACGATCGATGTAACTGAAGCACATGATATAAAATTCCTCGTTTATTGATTGCATTAATTATTGTACAAGGAATTACAATTAAATAAAATTGCGACTACATTAGTTTTCTCCGACCACCACATCCACGGTTTTAAAACCGCACTCTTCGTGGGGACAGCTAGACGCATGTGACTTCATGAGACCGAAGATTTCGTCGGCGGTCGCTGTAAGGGCCCAGAGGAATTCATCTGGAACTATTTGCCCCATGTGCAGACACTATGCACTCCAATAGTGGTTAATCTGGATCGTCCAATTGCATGTACTCCAATACAATACACCGTTGGATTAAAACATATTGGGAGACACACACTATATACCATGGATCACAACCACCAGATTCCCAGCTTGTCAAATTAATTAAAAATTTATTCTGCCTCGAGGGCATGGAAACCCAGTT
Organism: Saposhnikovia divaricata; assembly: GCA_036435485.1. Classification (NCBI taxonomy): domain Eukaryota; kingdom Viridiplantae; phylum Streptophyta; class Magnoliopsida; order Apiales; family Apiaceae; genus Saposhnikovia; species Saposhnikovia divaricata. The sequence goes on from CM071594.1 coordinate 93,562,473, forward strand.
CGATAACACGTATCACAAATCCCACCGAAATGAGTACCGATTATCCAACGCAACCCAGAACATCAAGATGTCTTTTCCCAGTCTGAAGGATCTAACCTTCAGTCGATTGACTCGAAAGTGCATGAAGATCGACCATTGCCAGATCGAGTACCGACCTCTTACACCGCACAACGCACAAGGGTTGGTTGACATAGAGATACACGACACGAGGTTGAACATCAACCAGTCTCGACAAGCCTGGTACAGGTTGCCCATACATGGCCATTACCAACTCAACTTCTTCTCCGACTCGTATTTTTCCATGAACGATGCCATCCCGTGGAAGGCGACGATCAGAACGAGTCGCACGAACATGAACACGGACACCCCGTTCTGTACCATCAAAGCACGCCTAAAGTTATTATCCGAAAAACACTCGGAGTTCATCACTTGGCGTTCCCCATCCGTGAAGATCATCGCTGGACATGTTTCCCACGACCAAATCGATTTTGGTCACGTGGATCGGGCACCACCATTGTTATTGATGCCTGAACAAGAGGCCATCACCATGGAGGAGAACGAAATTAACAAGGGGACGTACGTCCCCTTGACAATTGGCATGGGCGAGTCGTACCAACAATCTTTGCGCTCGACTTCATCCCGACACAGCATCGGTGAAGTTCCATCCAGCAAAACGGGTGATGACCCTCAGCCCCCTTCGACACATAGGCGGACTGAGTCCACCGATGACAGGATGATACACCTGACACCGAACATCCTCGCGAACATTGTGAAGACGGCATCTACGGCCTCGGCCAGCAACAAGGCCCTTTAATTCTGTTTGTTTCTCCTTGAAATGCATGACCTGTCCTTCAGTTCATTGGGCTGATTGTTCATCCCCTTGCGGGGACCAGTATTTAATGGAATTTGTGCTACCTTAATGTTTACCGATTGAAATTGATTATTTGATCCTGTCTTCTCTTTTATTATACTTCTAACTCGTGCTCAATCAATGGTGAACCATTGATTGGCAACTCGCGAGTGATTAAATGTTATAAACATTGATTCGTAATTAACGGTAATTTTGTGGTATAACAAAAAATGGAGATCGACACTCAATAATTTCTTTATAAAATTAAAAGATTATCAGAACCCAATACAAGACGTGACAGTGGCTTGAAGGCAGCTCGTTGTCGAGCTGTCGTATGCCATGTAATACAACAAGGCATTCTTGGCAATATTTAAATAATTGCCACCTCGAGTATCCTCTGCGTAATCATGGAACGGGACCCAAATGGGATTGGCCAATTGGACGGGCATATCGAAAATGGAAAAATATGTTGTCGCATCCGATTGCAGGACGGTCCGTTTACGGGCAAGCAACTGGAACCTCTGACTCTGATCATTCCTACGGGGCACGTCCACCACGGAAAGGGACACGGACGTATCGAACACGTCCACGAATTTTGGCAACTCCGTGCCATGTGGAGCTTTATCGAGAACCACAAAGAGGGTTGCGATCCCATGGATCGCGTATGTTGACCCCCCTACGGTTGCGTCCACCATTGTCGCGTTCACATCCACGCCCGACGGAGGCACGGGTGGGGGCGTTGGGGCCCCGGACACAGCCCTATATGTCCCAGAGAATCGAATTTCCTTGAGCAACGTGTACTTGCCTCGTCGCTCTAAGGGACCGGTACCAACGGCGGGCATGGACACATAACCCTGGGTATACTGATTGTTCAACAGATCTCTCCGTTCCGGAGGACCTCATGCATCTTTTGGATAGCGAAAGATGGCCTCGTCGCACGAACGGCACTTCGACGTTTGGGCCCAATTACCTTATTGGGCCACACCCTACGATTGGGCCCTTGGCGCCATGGAAAGCGGAATATGGGCTTCCTCGAATACAATCTCATGTAAGGCCTCAGACGATATCCCATTGCTAACAATAAATATATAACTCGAACCATGTTGTACTGATCTGGTGGCTACCATATTTTACAAGCATGTTCTATAGGATAAATTCTAAAACTTTCATTCTTTCCTTCTCAGCTAATTTCGAAATTAAGGGCACCAAAACATTGACGCAACATTAAATTTGAAATCTGGAAATTCCAGAATCTTAGAACACTCTATCAATATTCAGGTTCTAACCCCTTCACTTTGACCCTGAAAATTCCCAAATTCTACAGACTTTTGTGTTAAAGGTGAACAAACAATTCTTACTTATTTACCATCGAGTGATTAGGTAATTAAAATTCTCAAAACAGTCACCCAAAATAGAATAGAATTGCTGGATTACAGAAATGCATAATTAAGGCCAGTTCTATAGTCCTAACTTCTGAAATTACACTCTTTAATTATATATTTACATCACCTGAACAAGTATTAATATAGGTGAGGTCTTCTCTTCATAGAATTTAGTGTATCTGCAGAGGAATCTATTCTTTTGTTAGTTTGTTCCATGGATAATTTAACCATACAGAACCGATATAGAACTATGCTAACCTTTTAAACTTATAATTCACTTATGTGTCTTAACTTAACCATATCACATGAATTAGAACATGTTCTTGCAAACCTACACCTATAACTCTCTCCACAATTACTCAATCTACCTGATTCTTTTTTCTGAGTATATTAAACATTCATGACCTGCACATATCCGAAATTCACTATACAATACAACATACATGATTTTTGGTATAATCTTGAAGTTTAGTATGCAGAAGATTTACAATAGGTTGAGTCAGCTGCACCAAATCAATTGTAACTCAAGTTGTACTCATCTGGTGGCTACCATATTTTACAAGCATGTTCGATAGGACAAATTCTAAAACTTTCATTCTTTCCTTCTCAGCTAATTTCGAAATTAAGGGCACCAAAACATTGACGCAACATTAAATATGAAATCTAGAAATTCCAGAATTTTAGAACACTCTATCATTATTCACGTTCTAACCCCTTCACTTTGACCCTGAAAATTCCCAAATTCTACAGACTTGTGTGTTAAAGGTGAACAAACAATTCTTACTTATTTACCATCGAGTGATTAGGTCGTTAAACCTCTCAAAACAGTCACCCAAAACATATTAGAATTGCTGGATTACAGAAATGCATAATTAAGACCAGTTCTATAGTCCTAACTTCTGAAATTACACTCTTTAATTATATCTCTACATCACCTGAACAAGTATTAATATAGGTGAGGTCTTTGCTTAATAGAATTTAGTGTATCTGCAGAGGAATCTATTCTTTTGTTAGTCTGTTCCATGGATAATTTAACCATACAGAACCGATATAGAACTATGCTAACCTTTTAAACTTATAATTCACCTATGTGTCTTAACTTAACAATATCACATGAATTAGAACATGTTCTTGCAAACCTATACATATATGCAAGGGATAGTGTTCATACCAATATACATAACTCCATCCCATATTGGTTCATCAATTTTGAGAAGCAAGTTTACCTTATTATTTGGTCCATTTCTTTTGTACATGTCATTAAGCACTTCGATGATGACATCTCTTTCTGAAAGTTAAGGGATGGAAAGTAAAATAAACTACCAATCTGACCCTTAACCTGGAATTTGTAAGTCTAGTTCGATCCTGATTGGATAGGGCAATTAGTACCAAGAACACCATCTTGCCAAGATGTGTGACACATATGGACACCAGGCCTATCAATCGAAGCTAAATTAGACAAATACAAACATCTTTCTCACTTACATTCCAAAACACGAACTCGTAAATCAGATTTGCTAACTTACCAAGTCATGAGCAGATTTTCGTTCAATCTGTTATTAACATTCAGAGTGACATCATAGTTGGTAGTAACATTAATAACAGGACCTGGAAACTTCCCATTAACTGCTATAACCTGTAACCAAATGTACACTGTAACCAAATGTACAGATCGAATCTGAGTAAATATTACAAACATAGCTTAAATGACAACACCGAGTTCAACTAACCAAAAGTACAAATCGAATTTGAATAAATATTCCGAATACAGCTTTAATAAAAACACCGAGTTGAATTATTCAGCGAACCAACATTGATTTACGAAAACCAGGTAATGTAGCTAATGACATCGCCCAATCAAAATAATCACAAAATCAAAGTACTGAAACTGAAAAACAGCTATCGTTTACAGGAACTCGTAGCAACCCTAACAACTACCAAGGCACCAAATCACAGTATAATTCATCGTATCACAATTTGAAACCCAAACTATAGATAAAACACGCTGTAATGCACATACTAAAGCACGTAAACAAAAAGAAAATAGCGAGAAATCTAGCGTATAATCATCCCACACCTTCCTGTAAATCACCCACGCCTTCCTGTAAATCCACCGAACTAAAACCTCCAAAGCCCTGAAATGCTAAGCCTAAACTGAAGATGCCCTAAAATTAAGAGAGAGATGATTAGTTGAAGTTTAAGTGGAAAAATAGAATCCAACTAAAATCAATATTAAAAACCCCTAATTTGGAGAACCCTAATTTGAAGACCAAAATACTCAATTGAAGCCCTCAATCCAATTGAGAAGTTGAAGAGAAGCAAACTGACTACGAATTTTGAAGCTGAGGGAGTGAGAATTGGGAGAGTTGGGAGAAAGAATTTTACGAGAGAGAGGAATTGGGAGAGTTGGGAGAGAGAATTTTAGGAGAGAGAGAGGTGTTAAAATAAAAGAGAGAGAGGTGTTGAAATAATTTGTAAAAGGGAGAGGGAAAGAGTGAAAGTGTTGGGCGGTATTATTTGCTGCTCCAACATTTCACTGATAAGTGTGCCTTTCTCTAATAAAAAATATTATTATTTATGTATATTTTATTATTATTTTTTTTAAATTGTACTTTGTAAATGATAAATAAATATCTTAGTTAATATTTAAATTTAATGAGATATTTTTATGATAAACTCTTTTTTTAAAAAAAATTCAATAATTCATTTTATATATAATTTCTTTTTTTTGATAAATAAATTATTTTTTTAAAATTGCATATCAATATTTGTATTAAAATTAGGAGAGATTCGTATTATTCGTATATTAATATAAATTTTAGAATTCATATTTTTAAAATTTAATACATTTAAGATTATTAGTTTACAAATTTAATAAAATAAAGAGATTTTGAATAATAATAATAAATAAATATCTCAGTTTTTATAAATAGTAACTCATTAATTTGATAAACTAACAAGTTTGAACAATTTAACATATATAGGCCATGTATGTCCATTGTCTTCAAGGTCTCTTGACATGAGACTCTTGAAAGTAGGCAAGACTCTAAAGGATCGGAAAGAACCATGTCCTACCAAATATTTTCTAAACATGTACATAAATTTTAAGTCCCCTCCATATTCTTTCATGGATGTGCGATAGTGAGGCAAATGACATCTTATACTAAAAACATATTGGTGATCATAACTTTATTCTCATCAAAATGAAAAATATGGATGATTGCTTTAATTCATAGCTTTATATTAATAATAGGCTTATGTTATTATAAATGGAAGACCCTTTTCATATATTTTAGTTTGATGTGGGATTTTTCTATTTCGTAATCCTTTGAAAAATGGGTGCAATGGTCATTCAACATTCAAAAAAATATTGCACTCATTTTGATGTTATGAAGTACTTGAGGAGAACCTGTAGAAGAATGTTGGATTTTATATATTATAATATTCCTATACATTCCAATGTGGAAAATGATGTGGACCAAAAATAAACCCTAAAGACATAATGAAGCCCATTAATGAGGCCCGAAACCTTATTTACATATTTATTTCGTAATTACTATTAGGGATAACTAACAACTCAATAATAAGAGTCAAATAATAGGCAACTTCTAGTAATAGTAGCCTCCAAGACATATAATCCTATATGGAATCAGCCTCCTAGAAGGAAGGATATAGAATTCCACAATGGAGGTGACTTGCTCACAAAGTCTCCAAACTCTAATCTAATTCTTAGACTCTCCATGTTTATATAAAGGGTCTGATCCCTCATTCTCAGAAGAACGTAATGGACACCACTCCATATGTCAAAACGCCGCGAGGGCACTACAATCCATGATGACATCACTAGAACTACGTTTGTTTGATTCTCGACATAGCTTGAGACACGCATGCATCTTCTAAGGATCAGTTAGTCCCGAAAAGCAAAAGCAGCCACTTAAGCTTTGTGAGCCTCATCCACATTGGATAAGGTGGCATCCTCCATAAAATTCCAACAAAATCCATAGATTTCAGTTGTCGAGTAATTGAGGTATTTATTAATCCTTAGTCAATTTTCTTATTTGCTAACCCTATCTTTTATGTAACCACATTGGCTTCGTTTGTAGGACCAGACGTCAACCATAAAAAGTATATGGAGATGAAAAATAATGAAAGTGATGATTCATCGGCCTTAACACATGTTACGACCACCATTGATTAGAAAGGCGCTCCCGACACCAACCATTATTTAGGATCTAAGCCTCAAAGAACATGAATTCAAGGAATGAATCCATGTGGAACTGGAATCCAAATAACTATTCAAAACCTTCATGGAATGAATCCCCAAGTTCAACGCGTGACTTCGCCCATAATCACAAGCGGGCTAGTAAGATTACAAATCTCTATTATGGTTCTCAGAATCCAAGTTTCAGGCTCCCACCCTTATGAGGGAATGAACCGCCTTATATTTGAGGTTTGGAACCTCCGCATATAGCAGGAGAGAGATCATGATTTCTCTAAATAATATGCTATATGTTATTAATTTGGAAGATACCCTTATGAAGACAAGGGTTGATACCAAAAGGGCCGATCCCAAGGGCTTGGTGCCTCAAAGAGATCATCATAATGATCAATCCTGCTATTCACCTAGGAGATAATGAATGTTCACATCTCAAGAAAATTTAAGATGCCCCCAATCAAAAACCTTTGATGGTGCGGATAAATTGGTAAATCGTGTATGGACTTTCTTTAACTCATAGATGTTATCAAGTGTAGGGTGTTCCCTCAAACTCTGGGGGGGCATTGCACAATGTTGATACAATTGTTTACCTATGAACTCTTATTAATCTTTCGAAGACTTGAGTGAGGAATTCATCGTCCAATTCATTAATGGAAAATTCCATAAAAAAAGAGGTTTTCACCTCTCATGAACTTGAAGCAAAGAAAAAAAGAATCCATGAGGGACTATGTGATCGATTCACCAAGGAGGCCCAAAAGGTCTAAAACTTGGATGATAAATAAACTATAATAGCCCTTTAACGAGAGACTTCTGATGTCAACTCTAACATGTTATTGGCCAAGCACCCTTGAAAACATGCACAAGTTACAAGAGAGTGCAGATAGAGGCAAACAATTATATCTAAGTTAAAGAAAACATGAAAAAGAATTCAACGCCTATAAGAGGCAACGAAGCCAATAAGAAAAGAAAGGGAGATCAGGAGTATGATTCCAATGATAAGTATCCTTATATGCGAAGGTCCTATCCATGTTCAAACTTGGACACAGATCACTCGAATGTGAAGCCCTTGCTAATCATGCATATGCATATATCTTGTATACGCATACATGAGATACGTAGAGGCGACAACCATGTTATATCTAAATACATTAAGTGTTTCAATAGATAGTGTAATAGATCGGTTGAATGATACAATATGGATATGATGATGCGAAGGATGGTGATATGTTTGATAAGTCTCGTATTGATAATGGTGGATTACTAGGTTGCACAATAGAAACAAAAGGTAAAATAATGAAATTTATAGTTACATAACTACTATTACACTCATGTGATATGTGTTTGTATGGGTGCATAGTTACGAAGAATAAAAATATTGAAATTGTCTTTGAAGTGTGTACATTTGGAAGTGGTAAGGCAGGAGTAGGCTTCATCACGTTGCTATGGGCAAATGCATATTCAATACGTGAATGCTCCGAACATATGCATATTCAATATGCTTAGGCAAATGGGTTAGTCTAGACACAATTCCTGAAAATAGATAATTAGGGCATGGTAGTACTTATTTTATGTTAATTAAATCATTTTCTCAAAACTTGCATGACTGTCTTCTTGAAGCGTGGATAAAATAGATTGAAGTGAGGTTGTTGATTAATGTCACAACTGAGCAATAAACTATCACCCAGTAACAAACGAGGCTAAACAGAGGAGACAGTTGTGTATTGAATGAGATAAAAACCTAATTAATATATGATAAATATACAGACCAGATGAAACGTGCATGATATTTTTTATAATTAATTTAATGCGTTAATTAATGAAATTAATCCTTAGTCAAATTGAATTAATTTCTTTCAAATCAATTTCAAATTTTGTTCAAAATAAAAATGAATTATACTTTAAACCCCAAGACAATTGAAACTAAACTTTAGCAAAAGTTGTTCGCATCCATTCGGCCAAAATTTTACTACATTCCTGTCCGCAGGTAAGTGGATAAACCCAGACTTGCAAAGTCACGGATTTTACTTCGAAAGTCCACAATTCGCTCCCCACCTATTACACAAGTATTTTTATGTATAAAGCAAAGGAAACTTCTTTTCCATTTTAATGTTGAACTTACATTTCACTCACAAAGTTTCCATGCTTATGGGACCAACTTTACAGAATCATATATAGTGACACTAAGAAATCAAGAAAAATTATTTGTCTTTATTTTTTAATATTAACATGTCACCAAAACTATATTCAAAATATTCATGTGTGTGGTAGAATATGTGATCCAATTAAAATCAAACATAGCATACATAGCACAACTTCAATAGATTTAGAAACTGAAGTTTAAATTACTCCAATCATCAAATTTAAATCACATGGTATTTTAATCCCGAATGAATTAAAATTTCATCTCATTGCATCGTATTAAAACATAATAACCAATATATGCAAAAAAAAAATTAATTTTAAATTACTTAATTGAATTAGCAAACAAAGGTAAGAATTAACTTTATTTTTTCTAAAAAGTTTTATATTGCATTGATAAAATTCAAATAAAATCATACCTTGCCAATAATACAAAACTAAATAAAGTGCTTATATTGTACTCCATTAAGTAGAAATTTGCTCAAGTATAAATGGTTTTATAGGTAACGTTATCAAACACTGCAAAAAAATTGCTATATATGCAAATGTTATCATATTATCACAAATTACGCACATATAAACTTTTTCCTTTGCCCATTCGTATATTCTTGGACATAATTGCAAATCATTGGAAAAAAGAAAGAAGCAACCAACTACTATGTACTAAATAACTCTACACCAACACAGACTATATACATATCTAAATATTTTTTGGGTCCAATAAACCTATGCATCTTCCTAACTTGATCAACATGGTGGACAACCTTTAAGATTGGAAAGTTTCTCACGTCATTTAAGCTTCTACCATGATTAATTGAACTAGTTAAGACTATAACTAAGAGTAATGGCAAAGTAATAGTTGGATATTATCATTTCATCATCGGCTTTTGGAGGTGGGATTGTAAAATTAGTGTGAGGATTCCGAAAGGCGGGGGAAACAATCTATTTTATAAAGAATGTGCCACACTATTTGATGATGATGTTGAATGTCGTAGAAGTTTTTGGCTTTAGTGATGGCTAGAACCTTATATAAAATCACATTAAACATGTAACAACAAATTTTTAAAATTTTGTATAACAAAAGTTTTTCACTCCCTCCATCCCAAAAAGGAGTCCCAAAAGAGTGTTTGTTGTAACTATTGTACGATCTTCATGGTGCAAACCTAATTAATATATAATAAATAGATTGAAGTGAGGTTGTTGATTAATGTCATTCTGAATTGAGCAATAAACTATCACCCATTAACAAACGAGGCTAAATAGAGGAGACAGTTGTGTATTGAATGAGATAAAAACCAAATTAATATATAATAAATATACAGACCAGATGAAACGTGCATGCTATTTTTCATAATTAATTTAATACGTTAATTAACGAAATTAATCCTTAGTCAAATTGAATTAATTTCTTTCAAATCAATTTCAAATTGTGTGTTTGAAATAAAAATGAATTATACTTTAAACCCCAAGACAATGGAAATTAAAATTTAGCAAAACTTGTTCACAACCATTCGGCCCAAATTTTACTACATTCCTGTCCGTAGGTAGGTGGATAAACCCAGACTTGCAAAGTCTCGGATTTTTCCTTCGAAAGTCCACAATTCGCTCCCTACCTATTACACAAGTATTTTTATGTATAAAGCAAAGGAAACTTCTTTTCCATTTTAATGTAGGACTTACATTTCACTCACAAAGTGTCCATGCTTATGGGAGCAACTTTACAGAATCATATGTAGTGACACTAAGAAATCAAGAAAAATTATTTGTCTTTATTTTTGAATATTAACATGTCACCAAAACTATATTCAAAATATTCATGTGTGTGGTAGAATATGTGATCCAATTAAAATCAAACATAGCATACATAGCACAACTTCAATAGATTTAGAAACTGAAGTTTAAATTACTCCAATCATCAAATTTTAATCACATGGTATTTTAATCCCAAAAGAATTAAAATTTCATCTCATTGTATCGTATTAAAACATAAGAAGCATTATATGTAAAAAAATAATTATAAATTACTTAATTGAATTGGCAGACAAAGGTAAGAATTAACTTTGTTTTTTTTATAAGTTTTATATTGCATTGATAAAATTCAAGTAAAATCATACCTTGCCAATAATACGAAACTAAATAAAGTGTTTATATTGTACTCCATTAAGTAGAAATTTGCTCAAGTAAAAATGGTTCTATAGGTAACGTTACCAAACACTGCAAAAAAATTGATATATATGCAAACGTTATCATATTATCACAAATTACGCACATATAAACTTTTTCCTTCGCCCATTTGTATATTCTTGGTCATAATTGCAAATCATTGGAAAACGCTATTCTGAGTGGGATGGATCCATTTCACAAGTCGTTCTCAAACATAAGGGCTCCCAACTTGAGTCACAAGAATTCAAAGAAGAACTAGACTTGGTCTCCTTTTCAGGGGCTTACATACTTCCTCCTCTACTACCAGTTTTTTCAATGCTTCACTGCTTCGAAATGATGGTAATACTGTTAAAGGATCAGCTTTGCATATGGTTGGTTTTGGCCCGGTGCAATTGTCAGTATTTATTTTTAGCAATCCAAAGTTTTACAATTTAGGGACCATAGTGTAAGTTTAATATATTATGCTGTTTAGAAGTTAGTTTCATGTTGGGACAAACATTTGGATATAATATTTAGTGTTCCTTATGAACCTAGCACATGTATTCTTTGCTGCAAATTTTCATCCACTAATGATATAATGTATGAATTTTAAATTCTTAATAACTTTTCTCTAACTAGAATAATATTAAGATCTTATGGGTACGAGTAGCTCAATTGGGGTAAAATTATATATGAATCGTTTGGATCGACTCTCACTCACCTATATGAAATTTGTACCGAACAATCCTAATATAATATATAAATCATTTGCAATTAACTCCCACTCACCTATATCAAGTTTGTATCTAACAATAATAATGATTATTGCAAAGTTTAATAAAAAAAATATAGCCATCTTAAATATATGTAAATATATTAGAGGTGCCAAATTGCATCAATCACTTTTCAATTGATATAAGAAAAATATTAGAGGTGCCAAATTGGTTACAATTTTTTTTACAAAATGACATGTATCTTAACTTCGTTATTACTCAATTAAATATAATGGACGATGCATTCACACTAATAAAAACATTCATTTCTATCACATCACTGCTGACACATTATTTTTCAACTATTTTTAGTACACAAAGTGTAAAAATCATGTACTGCACCAGTTATAAACTAATATTTATAATATCCTAAACCAATATCACTGACATCCTCCCTTATGAATCGTGCTACGAACAATTTCACAGAGTCTTCAAGAAAAAGACCTTGTGGCCATCCCTTGACTCAAAGTATAAACAAAAGGTCACCTAGCCCCCACTAAGACTACAAACAAGTTTTTCCTTGAGGTGTCCCCTGGAGTTAATATAGTCGAGTGGGTGGAAGGTTTTTCACAAAGTAAAGGAGTTTCCTTAGCTATTCTTACCAGGAAACGATCCATTTCATAAGTCGTTCTCAAATATAAGGGCTCCCAACTTCCGTCACAAGAATACAGAGAAGAAAGAACACAAAGGCTCCCAACTTCCGTCACAAGAATACAAAGAAGAACTGCACTTGGTCTCTTTTCAGGGGCTTACATACTTTCTCCTTCACGTGGAAGAGCCTCTACTACCAATTTTTTCAATTCTTCACTACTTGGGAATGATGGTGGTGCTGTTAAGGCAATCCAAAGTTTCACAATATAAATAATGACCATAGTTTAAGTTTGGGTTGAAATTCAATGGAATAAAAATTTGGCATAATTTAAGAGTATAATTCATATATTTGATAATTATGAAGCCAATGTTTGTCATTTTGTTAAATTGTTTAGTAAAAATCACTTCGTGTACATGAACTTATACGAAATCTGCACTTGGGATACTATAGTTCAAAAACCCCTACTTGTAATTCGGCACTTTCAAACTTTTTGCGAAGTGTGTACTTCCGTCAATTTACCTCTAACGTCGTTACTTTTGCGAGGGCAGTTTGGTCCTTTCAGCTGTAAACAATTTTTTATCAGCTATTTAACACCATCTTCAGCCCCAAACATACCTCCATTCACCACAAATCACCAAAACCTAATTTCCTACCTCAAATCACCTCCAAACACAGGTCCCATGGCTTACAGGCGCACAGATGAGGAAATTGATGCAATTCTGGATCTCGCTTGCTTTTGTGATCAGATGAGCGTGATGAAGACAACCTGGTTTGGCCCAAATGCAGGTAGGAGGTTTCGATGCTGCTATACCAATCGGTGTGGATATCGTGTGTGGGTCGATGAAGAACCGCTAGGACCTCATACTCTAGAGATCATCAAGGAGCTGCAGGAAACAGCTTTGGACAGGGAGAAGAAGTTAAGGGCCAAGATAGTTCGTTATTCAGAAAACCATGAGGCTGATATGGAAAAAGTGAAAAAGAGGAATCAGGCTACGGTTACTGGAATGTTCGTGCTTGTGTCGTTGATGATGCATTTAGCTGTTACCATAATGAATCAAGATCCAGTTGGTGATGACTTTGAGGACTACGATGAGCTTGATGATTGAAGAATGAGAATCAAGACCCAGCTGGAATGTTGGTGTTTTTCAAAGTTAATGGTCGTGTAGGTGTTTTATCTGGTGTTGGGTTAGTTTGTTCAGCTTGTTAATGATAGTTGGTTTAGAGTCTTGTGTTGGTTTGTAGTGAAGTCATGCTTTGCAGTTGCATTTGTCTGCTGTTTAGGGTTATGCTTGATCATTTGATCATTGTAATAGGCCTTGTGTTTTTCGTTTTAATGTAATACCAACTAAGTATTATGTGTTATTCTATTTAGCAATATGGTTTGTCAACATTCTACTCGATAGATTCGGCCAAATATCAAAGAATCTAAGAGAAAAGAATCTAATAATCTAAGCCAAATATCAAAGAAATATCAAATAAGAAGAGAAATACATTAATTAGAGACACGTTTTAACAATGACAAAAGTTCTACGAAGTTCTCATTGAACTACCAACATTGACAAAAGTTCTACGAAGTTCTCATTGAACTGCCAACATTCATAGTACCAAAGCTTCGAAGCACAAAAGTTCAAACAAAAGTAGTGCCAACGTTAATTCAAGACAACTAATTCGAGACAACATTCACAAAAGTAGTACTAGGTAACATCGAATCTAAATCTTCCAAGTTAGGTTGTTTCTGAGCTTAGCTTGCATTGCATAATAGGTCTCCTCTCCAAAATAGCTTGTTTTTTAATTGCAGCTCTAAAAATTTTGAAAGATACAAACAACATGGTTAGCTGGAACTTAGGGTTCTTCATCTCTGTCTTATGAGTACTGAAAATTGGAAAAGATATGTCCTCTTCATCAAAAGAGTTGCAGGCCATCCTTTCCTCATCACTTGAGGCATAGTGAGTAGAAACATCACTAACATCACCTCCTTTATCTGCACTGTCTCTATCATCTTCAACATCATTATCCATTTGAATTGGTTCCTCTGCTGGAACCTTACTCTTACATTTACCTTGGACTGTAGCCTTGTCCAAACCTCATCATCAGTGCTGTCCATGTTTGACCCATCTGAGTAGAAACTGCAATCATCATCACTCAAAACATCCTTGTCTGGATTGTAATCCTTTTCACTTCCATCACTTTGGCAGTCGAGCACATGGGAGCAACTATAGCATGATAAATTACAATAATCACTTTACATAACCCTATACTATAAAATGAATTAGTGCATATATATACTTCAAGAGCTAATTGAACATTTGTGCATAACCCTAAACCCAATACTTAAACCCTAAGTAAGAGTTCCAGACAAACTTACCTCGATAAGGAGGACATTCGTTAGGACTGTTTACACCTTTGTCTCTAGGATCTCGTCGAAACCAAACCATCACAGTGCCAATCCACGATCGATTTTGCAAGGAATGGAGATACAAGGGATTTTGATCGACTCTGAAATGGGAATAATGATAGAGAGATGATTTAGGGGTAAGTACGATACAGAATAGGGGTAATAATACGCTTACAGCTGAAAGGACCAAACTACCCTCGCCAAAGTAACGACGTTAGAGGCAAATTGACGGAAGTACACACTTTGCAAAAAGTTTAAAAGTGTCGTATTACAATAGGGTTTTTGAACTATAGTATCCCGAGTGCAGATTTCGTATAAGTTCATGTACACCAAGTGCTTTTTACTATAAATTTTTTGTAGTGGGGAGAAAAATAATTTGATATCATATAATTTATTGGATTTTGTTATAATATTATCTTGATATAAATGCTTTTCTCCGAACTCTATCTATTAACATTATAAATTTATAATAAACCATTAAATATATTTGTAAGCATGTTTGTTTTTATATTCATATGTGAGACCCTTCTTTTTAAAGGGTCTATAAGCATGCAGATTTTATTATATTAACATGACATAAAAATTTCTATATTCAAAATATTCATATGTGTCAAAACATCAGAGTTAAAATGATAAAATTATATTGGGACTTAGCATACATATGCCAACTCCAAAAGATACAAACAACTATCATATTTTCAATCATATGATATGATTAATGCCAAAAGAATATATATAATAAGCACTATGCACAACCTAATATATTTTTATCTTAAATTGCTTAATTGCATTTATATGCCAAGGTTAGATTAAAAGTATGGGTTCTTCAACAAGGTTTTATATCGAATGGTACTATAAGCATAAATTGACCCCTTGCCAATGATGCCAAATTAAATTAATTAGGCCCTAGCTCCAACAAGTAGAAATTTGCTCATGCTGGATTTGTAAGTATAAAAAATTTTAACATATTCATAACATTTTATATAAATTATCACAATTCACTGACATATGTAAACTTTTTCCTATTTATCCATTTATATATTTTTAGTGAATATTACTGTATATCATAAAAAAAATGGAAGAAATAATTTGTTGTGGCTAAATAACATTACACCAACACATCGAAAGCACATATATTATTACTTGTTAACCAGCCTAACTATGAAAGTTTTAGAGACATTTTAAGTTTCTCCAAGATTGCAGCCAGCTAATATTATGAAAGGGGCTCACAATCTCTAAAATGGAATGGCAATTAGGCATTATGGAAAAAATAGAACTTTTATGGAATGAGACTGAGAAAACTATAGGTGATTATCTTATAAATTTATCAAATTAAATATTTTAATTTCTCACTATGAGTTTATTTTACATAATTTAATTGACAATCTTTCTTATGTTTTATACTACATCAAGTTTTTTTTATACTTAAGCCATTAAAAATTATTTACTCTATCGATCCAATTGGAAGAAAGGTGTTTTCTTTGACTTTATTTAGATTTTTTAAAATTAAAATATATGTTTGACCTTCGCATATTTGTTACCAATTTATTTATTTTTCACATAAGGTTTGAACATTATAATTTTACTCAGAGATAAAATTAAAAAAATGTAGAAGTTAGTTTTATTTCCCAACAAGTAACAACTTTGGAAGGAGGGAGTAACAAATATTCCTAAAATTGAGATTAGTGCCTCAATTAACCTCTCTAATCCATCATTCTTTCTTGTTAATCCTAAACCCCATTATACTTTTTTTTAGAATAACATAATTAAACATACAAATGACTAATTAAGAAACTTTAATTGTAAAAAATATTTTTAGTTAATTTACTTGATATATCATAAATAACGTCTAAGCCCCCAAATTAGGGCCCTACCTATTCAACAATAGTAAATCAAGAACAATGTGGAGTGACAACTACAATACTTATGCAAATAAATATGTTAGAGAAAAATTTTACAAGAAAATAATAAACAATGTATAAATTAAAACTTTTTTTTGCATTGATATTATATACACTAAGAATTTTTTGTCCAAAATGACATGAACATATGCCCTATCTTCTAGCAACTATAATTTACAATGCTGGACCACCATATGAAAGTCATGTGATCTTTCTGGAACTGTTTTTGGATTTCTAGCTATTTTCAATTTGTTATTACAATGGGTGCCAATGACACAACAAGAAATAATAAATACCACCTTGGTAGAATGATAGTGAAATTAAGTGCTCGTGTGGAATTAAGCACTTTTACACCTCCATCAAGTTAGAACTTTATCAAAAAAATTAATTCATAGATACCATTAGTAATCATACATCAAATCTTGAATTTTTTAAATTTATTTTTAGATCACACACATTTGTACATTTATGCCTTTTTCTTTAAATCTCATTTATACATTTTTACTCTTCACAGACAATTTTGAATTTTACAGAATTTATTTTATAAACACACACAAGTGTAAATTTGGCCATATACATTGGAAGCCATTAATCCATGTATTTTTGGTGGATGATCCTATAGAAAAGAATAGAAAAAAATTGAAGTAATCCACTATATAGACTTATATATAAATTTTTAAGCCAACACACGTATGAGTAATGTTTGTAGATAGTTTGTATTAATCTTAAAATTACAATGAAGACAACGTCTAAATAGATTGGAAAATTCTACACTGATACAGTAGCACTGCATGAGATTTCTACAGTAACAGTAGCACTATTCACTGCATGAGATTGCTAGAGTAAGTCATAGTTACTATTCACGTGCTACAGTAAGTTTGCTAGCTACAGTAGTTACTATTCACAGCATGAGGTCATGGATGATGTCATGGTAGGTGAAATATTTGACTAGAATATGATACATTATCACTCCCCTGCAAACCCATGTGTACTATGAAGACCAAGTTTATTCCGAAGTAGTTGATAATGAGTAGTATGAAAGGGTTTGGTTAATATATCTGCCTGCTCCTTTGTATTCATATAGTTAACATCCAGAAAACCATTGGAAACTTGCTCACGAACAAAGTGATCATATAATTCGATATGCTTCATACGTGCATGGAAAACTGGATTGAAGCACAGGTAGATAGCACCATGATTATCACATGACAATGAGACTTTCGTAATTGGTAAAACAAGTTCTGAAAATAATGAATGTAACCACAAAAGTTCAGAAGTAGCATTTGCAATGGATTTATATTCACTTTCAGTTGAAGATCTAGCCAGAGTCTGCTGTTTCTTAGACATCCAGGAGATAGGAGATAAGCCCATAAAAACAATATAACCATTTATAGAATGCTGATCATCCTTATCACCCCCGAATCACTATCGGTAAAACAATGTAAAGTAAAAGTTGTCTCAGCAAAAAAGAATAAACCAATGTGAGAGGTACCTTTGAGATAACGCAATAAGCATTTTAGAGCTTTCCAATGAATGTCAGTTGGAGAATGCGTAAGCTGAAAAAGCTTGTTAACAATGAAAGAAATATCGGGTCGGGTAAGTGTCAAATATTGTAACGCACCGACTATCTTACGAAAATCTTCTGCAGCAGTAGTTAATGGGATACCATTAAACTTTGAGAGTGTTTCAGTTGTTGCCATAGGTGTATGACATGAATTGACATCTTGCATTCCGTATTTTACCAAAAGATCTAGAATATATTTCTGCTGAGTTACCTTTGTACTAGCTGCACTGATATCGACCTCCAAGCCAAGAAAATAATGTAGTGAACCAAGATCTTTCACAGGAAATTCACTTTGGAGCTTTCTTATTATAGAATCAAGTAAATCTGAATTGGAACCCATGATTATAATGTCGTCGGCATATACCAAAACATAGACAGCTTGACCACCATGGCGATAAGTAGAAAGCGATGAATGTGATTGTGATGCATGAAAACCAATGGATAATAAAAAGGAGGCAAAATGAGAGGACCATTGACGGGGAGATTATTGTAAACCATATATTGTTTTGTTTAATTTGCAGACAAAATCCGGTTTAGAAGGATCCACAAAACCCTAGGTTAGTCCATATAAATTGTTTCCTGTAAATGCCTATGCAGGAAAGCATTAGACACGTCAAACTGTTTCATAGACCAACCAGAAGCGGTAGCCAGGTTTAGTAAAACCCTAATAGTAGTTGCCTTAATCACAGGACTGAATGTCTCATGATAATCATCACCATATTGTTGGGTAAAACCTTTTGCTACGAGACGTGTTTTGTAACGTTCGATGCTTCCATCTTTGCGTCGCTTAATCCTGTAAATCCACTTATTTTTAATGACATTAGCATTAGGAGGTTTGGGAACCAAAGTCCAAGTAGAATTGCTTACCAGGGCTGCCATCTCATCAGACATAGCAGATTTCCACTCATTAATTTTAATAGTCTGAGAAAATAATGATTGTTCATGTTCCTTAAAATTAGTAGAAGGGTTGGATCGAAGAGCAACTAATGCTTGAGGGTTTTTGGACTTTTGGGATGTTGACGAGCGAAGAGACATAGAGTGTGAGCGCTCCGGTTGTGTAGGTGGTTTTTGGTCAGGTATGGTGATTTCATGTGGAAAATATTGAGTAAAATCAACAAGAAGGTTTAATCCAGGGGAAGTAGAATTATGTACATGAGATGGTATATGGGGTCTGGTCAGAATTGGGTTAGTAGATAAATGAGTGAGCTGATGTGCCAATTGAGAAGCTAAACCTAGATTATTATATAAAGGAGAGGCGTTAGACAAACCTGTAGTAAAAGGCATAGTAGGGCTAAATTGCATGTGTAGCCACGGTGTAGAAGGTGGCATCTCACTGGAAGTAGCAGATGAAGGAAGTAAAGCAAAAGGAAATAATTTTTCATTAAAATTCACATGCTTGGCAAGATAAACACGATCAATGGAGATGTCATAACAATTAAATCCAGCATGGATAGGTGCCAAACCAAGATAAACACATTGCTTACTTCTATATGAAAATTTACGAGTGTTGTATGGCCGTAAATAGGGAAAAACTGAACACATAAAAATCTTAGTTTCACTATATTTAGAGGAGTCCTTAAAAAGTTTTTCATATGGGGAAACATTAAGTAAAACTGGAGTTGGTAATGAGTTGATAGAGCTAACAGTAGAACGAAAAGCATATGTCCAAAAACGAAGTGGTATCTGAGCATGTGCAAGTAAGGTTAGACCAGTGTCAACAATGTGTCTTATTTTTCTTTCAGAAAGACCAATTTGTTCATGCGTATATGGACATGCAATTCTATGGATGATGCCGGTTTGATTAAAGTACTTATGAAGTTTCTAAAATTCACCACCCCAATTCGAATGAAATGCTTTAATGGAAAAATTAAATTGACGACGCACTAAAGCCACAAATTCTAAAAATATAGAGTAAACATCACTCTTATTTTTGATGAAATAAATCCATGTATGTCTAGTAAAATCATCAACAAATAAAATGAAATACCGAAAACCAGAATTAGAAAGGATCGGAGCAGGACCCTAGACATCAGAATGAATTATTTCAAACGGAACTTAACTCAAATGTTCAGCAGAACTAGAAGGTAGTTTTTCCAATTTTCCTAAACGACAAGAAGAACAATCTGAAATGGACTTGAAAGATACACTCGATGTATCTAATTTATTTTTCTTAATTATTGAAGAAGCAGTGTGATGATGAGGATGTCCTAACCTAGAATGCCACTCTTCCGGGGAGCAAATCTCAGTAACATGGGCTGATGCTGGCTGAATCGTGGGCAACACATACAATCCATACTCACTCCGGCCTTGCAACAAAATTTCCTTGTGATCCTTAACATAAAATTTAGTTGGCTAAAACTCAAAATAGCTATTATTGTCCTCGGAAAATTTTTGAACAGATAAAAGAGGGCGAGTAATTCTGGGAACATGAAGTACATTATTAAGTTCAAGCAGTTTATTAAAATTTTGAGATGGATAAAGTGCCTTGCCTGTGTGATGAATGGACGCCCCTTGGCCGTTGCCAACTTGAACATGATCCTGACCTTGATATGGTACATAATGTGTTAGGTGAGATGGATCAGTGACCATGTGATGAGTAGCAGCAGAATCAGGATACCAATGTCCATAAGATGCAGGTGAGGAAGGCATGAGAGGTCGTGATTGAGGAGGGCCCTGAGCATGTTGGGTATATTACACCACATTAGAAGAAGGAGAGGGCGGTTGGCGTTGCTTAGATTGATAACGTCTCCTGCACTTGCCAGCCATGTGATTCCTATAACCGCGTATTTGACATGGACCAACGTTATGCCGTCCTCCATTTGGACGAAAACCACCACGAGAATGCTGATTGTTAAACGTTCCATAAGAATTATTGGAGAAGTTTCCATGAGGCTGCATCGGATATGATGGAGTACACGAATAGGTGGAAACCGTGTTGGCTAATGGTAGCTCCTAGACACTTTAAACAAAATTTCATGAGCCACTAATTCACCATGTAGTTCAGCAAAAGAAACTGGTTCAGTTCACTGATTAAGGGCAGTGATGAGCCCATGATATTCAGCACCAATATTGCGATAGATAATGGCATTAAATTCTGCATCAGAAATATCTCGACCAGCAATGGGTAATTCATCTGCTAAGGCTTTAGATCTTTGTAAGTATTCTGAGATATCTAGGTCATTATGACGGAGAGACTGGAATTCAATGTGTAACTGTAATTGACGATTCTGAGATACAGAACCAAACACACGTTCTAGTTCAAGCCACGGAGTACGGGCTGTATCTTTTCCAACAATGTAAGGAAATACTGTCTCAGAGAGAGAAGAAAGAATCCAAACAATAACGAGCTGATCCTTTTGGAACCACGTTGTGTATAACGGATTCGTGATAAATATACACTACAACACTTCTGGCCAATTGTGACAGCCATCTTTTGATGGATTAGGCAGAGCCAGAACATTTGACGGATATTGAGCTTATGACGGCAAGCATTCGACGGAAACAACCGTCCGTCCAAAGGTTAATATTTTATGATTTTTTTGTTGGCCCATAACATTTCTTCATTCTTAAACCTGTCATTTTGGTGAACAGACCTTTTGATGGATGTAGTTATCTGTCCAAAGTTCATATATCAATATTGTAATGCCATTTTAAAATTATTTACAAAAGTCATAATTTTGATGACACGTTGACTGTTCGTCACAAGGTCTGAACTTGTGACGGATTCTGGTGTTGCTGTCACAAATTCATTAGTGCAATAATTAAGCCGACCTGTTCTTTTGACGGAATGTGTATCATCCGTCAAAAGATCTGAACAAGAAGAAGAAGAGGAGGAGGATGAAGAAGAACATGATGTATAATGCAATATTTTTCTTGTTGCTTATTTTGCAGTTGTTTGGACTGAATCCGTCAAAAGTACTACTTATTTTGCAGTTGCTTACACTGATGTTCTTCATTCCGTCAAAATAATTGCAGAAAATTCAGTACTTGCGACTGACTTAAGAACATCCGTCAAAACCAAAATTCTTTTTATTACTATTTATATAAAATTTATCAAATGGAATAATTTAAGGTACCTATTATATTCCTCAAAAACAAAATATTATAGCAATAATTACCAGTTGAAAAATAAACTATGTTACTGTGTAGAGCGATAATAAGTGTTAGTTGACTATACTCTTTACACGATACGAAAGAATGCCAATCAAGTATGTACATTTTATTGCATTATCGTTTCAATTTGTAATGAACACATGTAAGTTGAAAATGTTTAGTGCAAGAATCTAGATATTATAATATGTTATAGTGTATCTGGTTATGTATAATTTTATTTATCAAGTAGACACTCTATTCGTAGAGTGATTCATTCCATTCCTGTTACAAGTCCGACATATTTATCAAATAGTACAATTTATCATCGAGATTACTGTAGTGACTTGGTTAATCCTAAATTTTACACGTTATGATCGAGATTACTATAATTAATTAACTAGTGCGTTCATTTCTCATCCAATCCCGTCTTAATATAAGTCGATATACTTTTATCAAGTAGAAGTAGTACAATTTATGAATGTATAGTCGAAAATAATAGCACTACTATATCTCACATAAATATACACTACACCATAAACAAGCTATCGCAACCTCTTCCTCACATTTCCTCACATGTGTTGCTAGATTATGTTACCTTAGGTATACTACTTTTGGCCTTAGTATATCCTAGTATAAAACTTTTTATTTTGTGTTACCTTAGACAGAAACGTCATGTTGCTCTAGCTGGAAAAGTGTTGGATGCAGGCCAACATGCACAATATGTTGACTTAGATCATTAATAAACACAAATTTTAATTTATTAATTAAACACAAAATAATTATTTAAAAAATTAAATTTATCATGAAATCAATTAGTTTTTATGAAAAGTAATAGTTTATCAAATTAATGAGTTACTATTTATAAAAACTGAGATATTTATTTATTATTATTATTCAAAATCTCTTTATTTTATTAAATTTGTAAACTAATAATCTTAAATTTATTAAATTTTAAAAATATGAATTCTAAAATTGATATTAATATACGAATAATACGAATCTCTCCTAATTTTAATACAAATATTGATATGCCATTTTAAAAAAATAATTTATTTATCAAAAAAAGAAATTATATATCAAATGAATTATTGATTTTTTTTAAAAAAAGAGTTTATCATAAAAATATCTCATTAAATTTAAATATTAACTAAGATATTTATTTATCATTTACAATGTACAATTTAAAAAAAATAAAAATAAAAATAAAATATACATAAAAAATAATATTTTTTTATTAGAGAAAGGCACACTTATCAGTGAAATGTTGGAGCAGCAAATAATACCGCCCAACACTTTCACTCTTTCCCTCTCCCTTTTACAAATTATTTCAACACCTCTCTCTCTTTTATTTTAACACCTCTCTCTCTCCAAAAATTCTCTCTCCCAACTCTCCCAATTCCTCTCTCTCGTAAAATTCTTTCTCCCAACTCTCCCAATTCTCACTCCCTCAGCTTCAAAATTCGTAGTCAGTTTGCTTCTCTTCAACTTCTCAATTGGATTGAGGGCTTCAATTGAGTATTTTGGTCTTCAAATTAGGGTTCTCCAAATTAGGGGTTTTTAATATTGATTTTAGTTGGATTTTATTTTTCCACTTAAACTTCAACTAATCATCTCTCTCTTAATTTTAGGGCATCTTCAGTTTAGGCTTAGCATTTCAGGGCTTTGGAGCTTTTAGTTCGGTGGATTTAGAGGAAGGCGTGGGTGATTTACAGGAAGGTGTGGGATGATTATACGCTAGATTTCTCGCAATTTTCTTTTTGTTTACGTGCTTTAGTATGTGCATTACAGCGTGTTTTATCTATAGTTTGGGTTTCAAATTGTGATACGATGAATTACACTGTGATTTGGTGCCTTGGTAGTTGTTAGGGTTGCTACGAGTTCCTGTAAACGATAGCTGTTTTTCAGTTTCAGTACTTTGATTTTGTGATTATTTTGATTGGGCGATGTCATTAGCTACATTACCTGGTTTTCGTAAATCAATGTTGGTTCGCTGAATAATTCAACTCGGTGTTTTTATTAAAGCTGTATTCGGAATATTTATTCAGATTCAATTTGTACTTTTGGTTAGTTGAACTCGGTGTTGTCATTTAAGCTATGTTTGTAATATTTACTCAGATTCGATCTGTACATTTGGTTACAGGTTATAGCAGTTAATGGGAAGTTTCCAGGTCCTGTTATTAATGTTACTACCAACTATGATGTCACTCTGAATGTTAATAACAGATTGAACGAAAATCTGCTCATGACTTGGTAAGTTAGCAAATCTGATTTACGAGTTCGTGTTTTGGAATGTAAGTGAGAAAGATATTTGTATTTGTCTAATTTAGCTTCGATTGATAGGCCTGGTGTCCATATGTGTCACACATCTTGGCAAGATGGTGTTCTTGGTACTAATTGCCCTATCCAATCAGGATCGAACTGGACTTACAAATTCCAGGTTAAGGGTCAGCTTGGTAGTTTATTTTACTTTCCATCCCTTAACTTTCAGAAAGAGATGTCATCATCGAAGTGCTTAATGACATGTACAAAAGAAATGGACCAAATAATAAGGTAAACTTGCTTCTCAAAATTGATGAACCAATATGGGATGGAGTTATGTATATTGGTATAAACACTATCCCTTGCATATATGTGTAGGTTTGCAAGAACATGTTCTAATTCATGTGATATTGTTAAGTTAAGACACATAGGTGAATTATAAGTTAAAAAGGTTAGCATAGTTCTATATCGGTTCTGTATGGTTAAATTATCCATGGAACAGACTAACAAAAGAATAGATTCCTCTGCAGATACACTAAATTCTATTAAGCAAAGACCTCACCTATATTAATACTTGTTCAGGTGATGTAGAGATATAATTAAAGAGTGTAATTTCAGAAGTTAGGACTATAGAACTGGCCTTAATTATGCATTTCTGTAATCCAGCAATTCTAATATGTTTTGGGTGACTGTTTTGAGAGGTTTAACGACCTAATTCGATGGTAAATAAGTAAGAATTGTTTGTTCACCTTTAACACACAAGTCTGTAGAATTTGGGAATTTTCAGGGTCAAAGTGAAGGGGTTAGAACGTGAATAATGATAGAGTGTTCTAAAATTCTGGAATTTCTAGATTTCATATTTAATGTTGCGTCAATGTTTTGGTGCCCTTAATTTCGAAATTAGCTAAGAAGGAAAGAATGAAAGTTTTAGAATTTTTCCTATCGAACATGCTTGTAAAATATGGTAGCCACCAGATGAGTACAACTTGAGTTACAATTGATTTGGTGCAGCTGACTCAACCTATTGTAAATCTTCTGCATACTAAACTTCAAGATTATACCAAAAATCATGTATGTTGTATTGTATAGTGAATTTCGGATATGTGCAGGTCATGAATGTTTAATATACTCAGAAAAAAGAATCAGGTAGATTGAGTAATTGTGGAGAGAGTTATAGGTGTAGGTTTGCAAGAACATGTTCTAATTCATGTGATATGGTTAAGTTAAGACACATAAGTGAATTATAAGTTTAAAAGGTTAGCATAGTTCTATATCGGTTCTGTATGGTTAAATTATCCATGGAACAGACTAACAAAAGAATAGATTCCTCTGCAGATACACTAAATTCTATGAAGAGAAGACCTCACCTATATTAATACTTGTTCAGGTGATGTAAATATATAATTAAAGAGTGTAATTTCAGAAGTTAGGACTATAGAACTGGCCTTAATTATGCATTTCTGTAATCCAGCGATTCTATTCTATTTTGGGTGACTGTTTTGAGAATTTTAATTACCTAATCACTCGATGGTAAATAAGTAAGAATTGTTTGTTCACCTTTAACACAAAAGTCTGTAGAATTTGGGAATTTTCAGGGTCAAAGTGAAGGGGTTAGAACCTGAATATTGATAGAGTGTTCTAAAATTCTGGAATTTCCAGATTTCATATTTAATGTTGTGTCAATGTTTTGGTGCCCTTAATTTCGAAATTAGCTGAGAAGGAAAGAATGAAAGTTTTAGAATTTATCCTATAGAACATGCTTGTAAAATATGGTAGCCACCAGATCAGTACAACAAGAGTTACAATTGATTTGGTGCAGCTGACTCAACCTATTGTAAATCTGCTGTATACTAAACTTCAAAATTATACCATACATCATGTATGTTGTATTATATAGTGAATTTTGGATATGTGCAGGTCATGAATGTTTACTGTACTCAGAAAAAAGAATCAGGTAGATTGAGTAATTTTGGAGAGAGTTATAGGCAATGGAACTCGACATGTCAGAGCTGCCAGAAACATTAGAAAATCTACTACGTATGATTAAGTTGTAAAATCTCCGGAATTTATTTAGAATGCTTTAAAAACCTGAAACTCAATCTGAATAGACTAGTATATATGTGACAACTTTTAAAGTACTATAGTTGTCTTAATTGCTTTATTTATTTTAGGTAATTTTCTTGATGATTCTTTTGTCATAAACCGGGCATCCACACCCCCCAAGCTAATCTATATGTCATTTTGGTGGAAAAGACTCATTATGAAGTATTGTACTATGAGCCCATAATTTGTGTTTTAAGACATGTTTTTTTCATCTGTATATAAAAGCAGGGTAAGGCGGCAGTAGATGATGAAGATGCTGATGACCCTCGTGATGATGATCATGATGCTGATGACCCTCGTGATGATGGTGCTGGTCCTTCTAGTTCGCGGATGTCTCACACTTCGGACGGTCTAGTCACTACGCCATAAGTGAGCATACGCAACCCTTTTTACAAAGCGTTGCACAGAAAGCGTTTCGTTAGATAGAAATTTTGGGTCTTTTGCAACTGAGCTGAACTGGTGTTGCGTTAGATATAATTTAGTGTTGCATATTACCCACGGTGTTTCACATCATGCAACACTAACTGCTGGTGTTGCGTTAGATATTTTTTTATTTTAATAAATGATGACTTGGCAGAAGTGGGGCCCACATGTGCTGACATGGCAATTGTGGGGCCCATAATTACTGGTGTAATTGTAATTTACACTTGTAATTTATAAAGCCTCCCCTGTTTATTTCTTTTAGATTTTGTTCCTAGTCGTTAATTCATGTTTTGTAGCTTTATAATTTGGATAATTTGGACTGTGGAGGTTCAATTCTGCATGTACAAGTCCGGTTTTCGATGATTTAATCCAGGCACCTCTTGGGCTGTTTCCGCGTCAGTTGACAGATGGAGAGGAGGGCGTCGCATTTCAAAATTTTCTTGACCACTTTGAATTGCTTGGCCGTGTTGTGGCGAAGGCTCTTTGTGATAAAAGGCATTTGGATCTGCCATTGCCTTCAGCATTTATTAAGATTTTGCTTGGTCAAGTATGCTACTTGATTAGTTGGAATAAAATTCGAGATGTTTAATTCTTACCTATCAAGTAGATATATCAAACTTTGCTTAATGTCATGTTTCTTCGTTGATACAGAAACTCAAAATTCATGATATAAAGTCTTTTGATGCTGAGTTGGGGGAGCAGTTGCTCAAATTGCAAGGCGTTGTTAAGGGATTCTGTGAGACTGAAAATTCCAGCCACGGTTATATGCTACCTGACTATCCATACAAGGATAAGGTATATCTTGTAATCCTTTGTTTTAGTATCATTATAATGGCTGCTGCTTAACGGAGATGGTTTTAATATATTATATATATTATCCAACTGGCAGGTGGATATAAACAATCTGGAGGTGTAAGTTAATCATGTAGTTAACGCTACCATTGGGGAAGGAATTAGCAGACAGTTAAAAGCTCTAAGAGATGGTTTTAGTCTGCACCTACAACAAAAACTTTTGTGAGGTAAAAATAAAATGAAAATCAGCTATAATGTCTCTTAAATTAGTTCTAGTTGTATAGGCTTCTAGTACAATTGCTAAATGACAATTTATGTCTACAGGAGATTTTTGAGGGCAGCACAAGCTTCTTACAAGGTAATACATATGTTATTGAACCTATTCTCTTGGTTCCTGTCACTTTTAATAAGCGAACAACATTCTTGATTTTCCATGTTCTAATGTAGTATGTTGTTTTAGTCTTTTAGACGTACTCCCTCCCATCTGTTCAATTTCACTAGTTTCTGAAACTTTAAAAGTCATGCTTCTTTTCATTCCTGCACATATTTATTGCTTTAGTTATTCATATATGAAAAGAAGCTACAATTAGAAATAACAAATAAGGAAGAATAATTTCTAAAAATGGTTGATAAATGCATAAGGGACAATCTTTGTTTTATCAAGACCGTTAAAATTGTTAATAAATTTGTTTGGACAGAATTTGAGGATTCAGATACAAATTTGTACTGATCATAGATGGGCGCCCTTGCCCCCCTCCTCGAGGTAATCTAATTTATTTCTAAGTTATTTCTTTTGGAACATAGTAGGTTGGACCTATATCTATTCTAGGATCTATATATTAATTTTACGCTTCTTCTGCGCAGATGGATGCTGTTGGGGACCTTTGCTCCAACAAATGTAAGCTTTATGGCTACTTGTTTCAACCAATATGTTCTGTCTTCTATATATCCGGTGCACTCTGACATTCACAAGTTGCAGGAATTGGGTACTGTGGTCCCTAATCTTGACTCGGATGGCATTGATCTCCTTTCTGTGAGTCTAAATGTTATATGTTTACTCAATCCCTATTCTAAGATAAGTTTGTTCAGTAGTATCTTACCTCTATTTTATTTTAGGAAAGTAAGATGCACATAACATATATCCTTATAAATTACGGTAATAAAGCATGTCAAAGCTGTGAAAAGCCCCTCAATTAATTACAGTGATGAATATGACTTGACCAATACTGAACTAAAGAGAGTTGTGATATTAAATTATGTTATCATGCCCTAAGATATACTTCCCCTTATTTCTTCAAAAGTCTCGCTGCTTATGTTTCTAAAATATGGTACCGACAAGCATGCTTTACAATGAAGCTACTCCACCATTTTTATGCAATTATGTCTTTATTCCAGAAAATGCTTTGC
The DNA here is from genome assembly GCA_036435485.1 of Saposhnikovia divaricata. NCBI lineage: Eukaryota > Viridiplantae > Streptophyta > Magnoliopsida > Apiales > Apiaceae > Saposhnikovia > Saposhnikovia divaricata. The sequence continues at coordinate 93,591,503 of CM071594.1, forward strand.
TTGGATCCCAGCAGAATAATTACAGCTAGGAGTGCTCTGAAGCATGAATACTTCAAGGACATAAGGTTGGTACTCTGAGTCAGATTTTGTACATCTTCCTTGGCAGCAATGTATATTGGTATCAACTTTTATGGGGTTTAATTTTATCGCATAGCTGTGCTGTTTAGGTAATGTTTTTGCTTTTAATTTCTTGGACATTATTTATAATAGTAAAGTAACAGCCACCTGGATCTGGCTTCGTCGTGGATTCTTCCTCATGTTAAGAATGCACTATTGGTGTGATTTATTGTATTTTCATGCAACATCGTGCTGCAGACAGAACTCGGTTTTTCAGTCGTAAGTGGATTTGTAGTTTGCACCCTCTTATTGTTTCATTAAATTGGATCAGGCTACTTCTTTTGCACCCTTTATGAATATGACTGATTATGGATCTTCTCTGTAAAAAAGTAGATGACAATAAGGTTATATTACTTGTCGTCTTTTCTAATATTACTCCTCTGTTTTTCCTTTGTATTTTGTTTGCAACTCTTAATATCGTTATATTTGTTTTCTCAGCATGTTTTCAAAATGGGAAAAAAATTAAGCAAACCCATATTATTGGTTTGTTTTGATTTAGCTGTACTAGGATCCAACGTATCCTGTTTATATATGTTCATCTCTTTAAAAGAAAGATGTTTGACCGCATTATCTACAGGTTCTTTATGTCCCAACAAACATTGTGTTAATAGCCTTCTTCAACTACTACCACACTTTCCTGCAATTGGACCCTGATGATGCACTACAAGAAATTTTAGTTTTTACAAGAGAAAATTCCGTTGGCAAAGTAAGCAAATCCGTTGGTAAGACAACTTGCCAACGGAATGCCCACGGAAGAGAACCGTTAGTACAAACCTCGTTGGGAAGGGCCTTACCAACCGAATTGTTTCCGTTACTAATTTTACCAACGGAATAACAACGAACTAACAACAGAACTCAAAGTCACTAAAAAGGAGCACCTTGCCAACGGAATTGAATCCGTTGTTAAATTTAGTAACACTTTGCCAACAGAAATCTATTGTTAAAATAATAAGCTTCCAACGGAACATGCTGTTGCTAGTTGTAAAATTAGCAATTTATGATGGTATTTTTTTTGGAAAAGAACATTCATTAATGAAAAAGCTAGCCATTATATAAATAAAATACTTATTTTACAAATGAGTATCTCGTTAAAAGTTTTTATTGTCCCTAAGAATTGAAATTACAACCTATCTTAACAACTTATATACACTGCCTGGACTACAAAATCAATCATGAACTACTCAACAAGCAAAAAATCGAATCTTTCCGAATGCTATCACATTAAAACTAGAATAGTGCACTTTGCTTCCACTAGACCATCTATCCTTTTCTGGGAAGGAGGAGACATTCTGCTGAACTATAGTCTACGGATATAAGATCAGCTACGAATTCAGCATTCAGCGGGGTTAACATGATCTGGGCAACTGTAACTGTTAATTCAACGATGACCAAATCAATAGGTTATAAAAAACAAGCCAGTCATGCGAGGCATATAATTATTAGGTGGAAATCGATTACGCAAAGGCAGTTTAAAGAACAGAGATCATCACATGTTGTTAGTACCTAATTAAAAGAACAGAGATCATTGACTCGGTACAAACCATGGGAAGGCACGAGCTCGAACACTCACCTAATTTCCATACACCATAGTCAATACATAAAGCAATAAAGGTTATGCAAGTTAAGCTACTTGGAAGTCAAAGCTGATCATTGTCTCAAAAGGCCACAAAAGGTCACATAAGATGTGAGGTAAAATGCATACGATCAAAATCACAAATACATGTGCCTTTAGTAATGATGCTATGACTAAATAGAATGACGAGGTAACTAGAGTATCATGAAGTGATTAGTGATATCTGCTTTAGAATATATAATCATATTTGGTCCAAAGAATAATATACATGCATAAAGATCACATTACAGAGAAGTACAACGCATAGTATATGTAAAAAAATACCTTTGTAATAATAGATCAGCTCTGGTCCTGCATCGGGTGGAGGCAATCCCGTAATTACCTACAGATAAGGGTATAATGGTTATATACCCCACATATTAGTACAATGTAATAATGCTAAACTAACACATTGCAGATTGAACGTCCAGTTACCATCTCTAGAAGCATTATACCAAAGGAGAAAACATCCGACTTGTCAGGACATAATATATAAGATGTCATTAATTGCTACTTCATCAAACAGAAAAGAAGACTTTAGACTTAGCTTCTATTGCCACAGCCCATACTTCTTCCAGTAAGTCATCATCTATGATCAGTGAGTGATCAATGATCTTAGCCACCAGGTCCTTCTCGTATATGCTGATATATGGCAGATTGTGCTCTAACCACTCCTTTGTTGAGGCATCATTTGTCTCATTGATGCCATGTTTACCCGTTACTAGCTCAAGCAAGACCTTTCCAAAACAGTATACATCACAAGCACTGGTAGTACAGGTCCCTACACATATTCATTATAAATTATTAACTACTGAAACACTTGAAAATAATTATAGAAGAGCAGAGTTAATTAAAACATATATCTATATAATTCTTCATCTTACAACTATCTAAGACTCTTACTTGATCTCTGGGAAGCTAAGTCTAAAGTCTTCTTTTCAATAATTGATCACTCTTTGTAATTGCTTCTTCAAGATTATCCAATCTTCGACATTCAATTGTCATTCCAATAGCCTGTCAAAATACACCTGTCAAAAGCAAACAGTAATATATATGAAATCCATACAACAAGAACTAAGGTTCATATAGTCTTCATACTTATCAAGCATCCGCTCAATGATTACCTCTAGCCTAGGATCAACGTCTGCTGCCTGATTGGACTCTGCAGCTTTGGTTTTAAGACTAGCATATTCATCTATGGCTTTGGCTGAGAAACAAAATTTTGACATTAAATATTATATTTAAGCCAAGGCTTGTACATATATTTTGACATTAAATATTTTGACAAAATTGAAAGGCTTTTATATATTTTTGTTACTGCAAGGAAATAAATTTTGATTCCACAAGTACCTAAAAGCGTGTGAACATAATCTGAATCCTGAGACATCAAACAGAGGACCAGCTCCAAGGGTATATGATAAAGAGTCATTCAATTCACCCAAGTAATAAAAGACCTGCAAAAAAATTGTAATATACGAATCATATTTGAAAGGAAGTCACCACGATATTAAAAAGTATTGTATGCTTTTAGTAATACTCCAATTCCAGATCTTAGCTATATTTGAGAACATTTGCCTCTGATAAAATGTTTGATTTTCCCTCTGAAATCAGCTGGAAAAATGTTTGATTTTCCATCTGATAAAATTAACAGTAGAGCATCGGCTGTCATCTCCATCTATAATATTGAAAATCATAATCCACCTGAGAAAAGGAGTATACAAATTTCACACTCTGTACGCAAATGAGAAAATTTGATCTTGAGAGACAAACAAAAACAAAAATACACACACAGAGGAAGTACGTATACACAAAGCAAAGAAGAACAAACAAACTAACCAAATATAATACACACATATACACACAAATTGGGGCTTGAGAAAATTAAACAGTTAACAGTAAAAGGATTGAAACACAATACACATATAATCACAACTCAAACTGATGAAAAATTAAGTATATATGAGAGGTTAATACCCAAGTTTTGTGCCAGAGAGAGTGAACAAATAAGAAGCTAGACAGTGAGCTTACGGTTACCCTAACAATATTAGAGAGATTACTGATTTGAGATGAGGAGTGGGAGAGAGAGAGAAAGGAATTGTGTTCGCCGACAGTGAAGAGGGATCTAGTAGAAAAAAACCCTAACATGCTCCTTATACATCCTCTCTTTACTTTTTTCCCGCTCACAATTTCATAGGATGCCGCTCTTTTTTTCAGTTAGCCGCTTATAATTTTTGGGTTTTTTTTGGCTAAATAATTATTAAGGTTATGCAAATCAAGACTTTCGATAATTAAATTTATGAATATTATTTAAAAAAGAAAATTGGTCTGGAGCTCCCGACTTATATTCCTGCCCGTGAAGAAACATTACGGGCATGAATTTTGATAATAAATAAAAAAATTAAATAAATTCAAAAATTAAATAAAAATAGAAAAAAAATCCTAAATTTAATTTAAAATTTATACATATCCAAGTATTCATACTAACTATTTTTATGATGAATATTACATAATTTTTTAAAATTTTGAGTTTTCCCTCATTTTTAAGTATAGTTTATAGAATTACTTGATACATTTATTAATTTGGTTAGAGTTCATTGTACAACACTATTACATTGACTAGTATGCGTAACAAGTGCTTTATTACGAATTGTTGTTTATATTTTTTTAAAAAATATTTTTCAAGGATCCAATCGTATGGATGTCAAGATATATCTAATATAATGATATTTCCAAATTTTCAAAAAATAAAAAATTAATTTGGTTAGAGATCTTAGTACAACACTACTATATTGACTAGTACTCGTAACTAGTGCTTTGTCACGGATTGTTGCTTATATTATTTAAAAAATATTTCTCGACGATCCAACCGTACGGATGTCAAGATATATCTTATTTAATGATATTCCCAAATTTTCAAAAAATAAAAAATTAGTTTGGTTTGAGAATTTAGTAAAACACTACTACATTGACAAGTACTCGTAACTAGTGCTTTGTCACGGATTGTTGTTTATATTTTTTTAAAAATATTTCTCGATGATCCAAACGTATGGATGTCAAGATATATCAAATATAATGATATTCTCAAATTTTCAAAAAATAATAAATTAGTTTCGTTGGAGATCTTAGTACAACACTACTGCATCGACTAGTACTCGTAACTAGTGCTTTATCATGGATTGTTGTTTATATTTTTTTAAATATATTTCTCGACGATCCAATCGTACGGATGTCAAGATATATGCAATATAATGATATTCCCAAATTTTCAAAAAATAAAAAATTAATTTGGTTTGAGATCTTGGTACAACACTACTACATTGATATTCCAACTGTACGGATGTCAAGATATATCTAATTTAATGATATTCTCAAATTTTCACAAAATAAAAATTTAGTTTGGTTTGAGATTTTAGTAAAACACTACTACATTGACAAGTACTCGTAACTAGTGCTTTGTCACGGATTGTTGTTTATATTATTTAAAAAATATTTCTCGACGATCCAATTGTACGGATGTCAAGATATATCTAAATTAATGTTATTCCCAAATTTTCAAAAAAAATTAGTTTTGTTTGAGATCTTAGTAAAACACTACTACATTGACTAGTACTCATAACTTGTGTTTTGTCACGAATTGTTGTTTATATATAATTAAAAATATTTCTTAATGATCCAATCATACGGATGTCAAGATATATCTAATATAATGATATTCCTAAATTTTCAAAAAATAAAAAATTAATTTGGTTGGATATCTAATCATTTTTGTAAATACTTAATTTATTACCAACGAATACTAACGGTTTGCCAACGGATTCCGTTGGGAATCTGTTAGCAATTAATTTTAACTTATTACCAAGGGAATAACAACAGATATAACTTTAACCGATCTACAATTGCAATGGATTCGTAACGGAAAGAAAAAATAACCAATCTACTTTTGTAACAGATTAGTAACGGAATGTATAGTAACAGATTGCCAACAAACTACCAATGGAATGAACAACAAATTATTTCGTTAATAACGGATTGCCAACAAATTACCAACGAAATGAACAAAAAATAATTTCGTTAGTATTCCGTTAGTAAGGCATTGATAAACCGTTGTTATTCCGTTACTAATCTGAAGGTAATTATATTTACCAACGGAATTTTCCATTGGTAAATATCTGTCAGTGATCCGTTGGGAATCTGTTGGTATAGCAGGGACATGCTCATTCGTTACCAATCCGTTGGTAAATGCCAACGGAAACATTTCCGTTGGTAGATTCCGTTGGCAGAAATGGATTTTCTTGTAGTGATGCGAGTGAACAATTAAAGTTCCAGGGTGCCTCAATCCCACTTGTAAAACCTGGTAAAAGCACGGCTACATACATTAAGATGGTAATTTCCTTTTCTGATAATTACTTAGCATCGAGGCAATTTTTCTATTCATTTTGTAATAGATAATTGTTTTATGGTAATTTACGAACTTGTGCACTCATGTAGGCTTTAAGTTGAATATCAGTTCTGGGTTCTGCTTTTCTGGCAATTCTGGCTGGTGGTCCTGCACTTATTGAACAAACTACACACCTGACTGCTTTTAGAGGGTTCGCTGGCATATCGGTTCTCATTCTTGTTGGTTGTGCTACAGATACATCAAGAAAGGTTCAAGCAAAGATAATATCATAGAAGTACATGTACATTTTGAACTTAGAATTAGTGCATGTGCTTGGTTTAGTACGTGTAAAACTGTTAAGTAGTTTTGTTGGCTGCATTATTTAGTACTTTTGAAGTCGTTGGCTTGGTTTGGACATGATGGTTTTATGTATAAACAAAGCATTCATTTCAAATTTTTTGTAAAAAAGTGTTGCATTTGACTATATATGATGTTGCATTATGGTATATTTAGTGTTGCTAAAAATACTTCTGATGTTGCGAAAAAAATTATGATGTTGCATTAGACCAAACTAGTGTTGCATTAGATAGTGGTCGCTATTGCTGACGTGGCACCATGTGGGCCCCACTGTTGACATGGCATTCTGTGGGTCCCACCGATGACGTGGCACTCCTGGTGGGCCCCATTGCTGACGTGGCATGGCCCACTCCCAGTTGTGACGTGGTACCTTGTGGGTCCCACTGCTGACGTGGCATCTTGTTGACGTGGCATTCTGTGTGTCCCACTGATGACGTGTCACCTTGTTGACGTGTCACCTTGCTTACATGTTAGCATGCTGACGTGTCACCTTGCTTACATGTCAGCATGCTGACATGGCTGAAAAATATTATGCAACACCGTTAAGTGTTGCCTTTACTTGATTTTGGTGTTGCATAAGGCCTCTTATGCAACGCTTTCGTGGTGTTGCAATTGCTTGGAAAAAGCGTTGCATTAGGGGTCTTACGCAACGCCGGTATTGGTAACGCCCCTCTGGTGTTGCGTAAGACGTTACGCAATGCTTTTCAGGTCTTTTGCAACTTTATTTGGGGGTTGCGTATGTGCGTTTATGGCGTAGTGAGTAATACGTGGCTAGCAATTACTATAAGAAATTTAACTTTTGATCCATCTGTTGTGGATTGTTTTATGTTCTGTTGAGGAGATGTTGAACTCTAACTTCCTAATCCACGTACTTTGATGGCTTTTGTGATGGCCTATGTACCTTACTTTGATTACTTATGTATCTTGTGTTATCTTATTATTAATGTTATGATCACCCGACTTTAGACTTGTGTTTCTAGCTAGGATGACTTAGTTATATATATGTTGTACATGCAAATTGGCATGTTTTGAATATGAGAAGCCAAAGATGGCTGGATAGAAAGAACAATAACCAGGAGGAAGCTCCTGGGTAGTAAAACTTGTGACAAATGTTCTTCATATATTCAGTCACAAGCTATTAAATATTATATTTCATTTATTTTTTTAATACCAATCTTTTGACTGAAAGTCCGTCTAAAGGATTTTTTTAATTCAAATTTCCTTTTCATTTTGTCAAAAATATATATATTAAAAAATTCATTTTTTTGACTATATATCCGTCAACTAAAAATAATAAAAAAATCATTTTTTGACTAACATTACGTCAAAAGTTTAATTTATATTTCTTTATATAAATTGGGTCCCACACTTGACCTTGTGACAAAATTTCGAACTTGTGACAAAAAAAAGAACCTTTAGACAGGACTATAATGGACGGATGGAATCCGTCAAAAATGACCCCATTTTTGACGGATTTAGTGCAAAAATTCCGTCAAAAAAAACCTGATGTGTTGTAGTGATAGTAGGATCCGCTGGAGAAGGAAGAGTTTGAGAGGGGGCAGCAGTAGTGCCATTAATGTGTCCCATAAGGTTATTATAGTTTAGAAGAGGGCCAAATTGTGTTTTCCAGTGGACATAATTTTTAGGAGAAGATAGTTTGATTGAAAGAGAATGAGAAATGGTGGGAGAGGGTGCAGTAGAAGAACCACGAGGAATGATCAGGGCCATTTGTATGAAAGAAAAAAAAATTATGGCTTTGATACCATGTAAATGTTTGTATTAATCTTAAAATTACAATGGAGAAAACGTCTCAATATATAGAAAAATTCTACACTGTTACAGTAGCACTATTCACTGCATGAGATTGCTATAGTAAGTTGTAGTTACTATTCATAGCATGAGAGTGCTACAGTAAGTCAGCTAGCTAAAGTAGTTACTATTCATAGCATGAGGTCATGGATGATGTCATAGTAGGTGAAATATTTGACTAGAATATGATACATTATCAAGTACAAACATATCTAGAACTAAATTATAATTGGGGTTGGTTAACCCAATTCATTCCCCTAAATGGATCATCATGGTGGAAACCTTTTAAGATTGAAAAATTTTTCACACCATTTAATCTTGTACCCTGATTGAACCAGTTAGGACTATGAAAGGGGTTATGTCTACAAAATCAATAACAATGCGTAATAGTGGTTGTGGTTGGGTCTTCTCATAGGCTAATGGAGGCTTACGAGTAGTGCAGTGAGACCAAGCAACAATCTCTTTTATAGGACAGGTGGGGTACCCGTTTAATGTTCTGGAATGATGTAAAAATTTCAAGATTTTTTTTGTCATAGCTGGCAATTGATGTAAAATCAAACAAAACTTATTCCTTTTATCACTTTAATTTGTTTTATATAATATAATTAACTTTAAACAAATTTTTTATATTTTGTAAAACACAAAGGTTTTGAATCAAGAATTTGAAATTTTAAATTGGTGGCTCAACTAAATTTTGTGATCCATCACTAATTATAGTTAATCTTAAATCTCAATATATTAAAAGCCTAAAATTTAAAGTAATTAATGAATTTATTATATGTAGAATGCAAAAAAAAAAAACTTATTCTTTTTATCACTTTAATTTATTTAATTTAATTAACTTTAAGCAAATCTTTCATATTTTGTAAAACACAAAGGTTTCAATCAGAAATTTGAAAATTGAAATTGGTGGCTCAACTAATTTTTGTGATCCATCACTAATTCTAGTTAATCTTAAATCTCAGTATATTAAAAGCCTAAAAATTAAAATGAATAATGAATTTATCATCTATATTATACTATTATAAGCAAACTAGGTAGGGTATATTTGCTTGGTTGGGAGTTTGGTCTTGGCACACTCAATAACATCTGTTAGATTTTAAGATAAATAAATGAGAATCCCACCAAAAATACATTTATAGTTTCTAAGTTCGAATCTCACCAAAAACATATCTATATTAAACATATATATTATTTTATAAACTACTCTAACGAGTTTAATAATCAATTCCCGTCAACAACATATTATTAATTTATGCATTTCCGCACAAGATCAAAGTTCTTCTTTGGAGACTATGTCGCAATAATGTTCCTGTTCGTAATCGGCTAAGGGGCAAAGGTATCCACGTTCCTATAGGCTGTGTTATGTATGTGGGAGATATTGAGCACTTAATGCACTTGTTCTTTGACTACGGGTTTTCAAAAGATTGCTGGCAACTAATGGGCTTGGTATATGATACGTGGGAGGTGGAGAGTGCCCGAGATTGGTTTCTCGGCAAGCTTGACACTGAAAAGAGCCAAGTTTTGATCAAAATAACTACTGTATTATGGGGGATTTGGTGGGCAAGAAACAAGCGTGTTTGGGAAGGGAAAGTCTTGACACCTAAAATAGCCATGGCTTGGAGCTCTAAACAGTTTGTTGAGTGGAGGGAGGTTCATAAGAGGAAGCGACAAACATCAGGTATTCTAAAGGTGGCTGTTACGAGGCATGACAGAAAATGGATTGCTCCCGCATTGGTAAAGCTGATGATAAATGTTGGTGATAAATGTTGGTGCATATGTCTTTGAGGGGGGAGATTTCTTTAGCATTGGTATGGTGGCACGTGATTCCCAAGGGCTGTTCATTTGAAGAAAAACAATGTGTTTTTTTGGTCACATCTCGGTGTTAAGAGGCAGAAATGGTAGGCATTCTGGAAGCTTTGTTGTGGCTTCGTGATCTTCTAGCTCAAATTACCATAGTTGAGAATGACTCGTTCATGAGTGGTAATGCACTTAATAAAGCTGATCACAAACAGTTAGAGCTAGGTCACCTTATACAACAATGTCGCTCTTTTCTTAGCAGAGAAAATGGTGTTTTATTAGCGTTTGTTAGAAAGAAGGCAAATAGGGTAACACATGCTTTGGCTCGTTTACCTTGTAGCTTAATAGCTTTGCTGATTTATCGGCTCCTCCATTGTGTGTGTTGGGGACACTCTGTTTGATTTTAATGAAATCTTCCTTTATTCAAAAAAAAACATTTCAATGTATGAAATTTGAATGTTTAATAACTTTTCTCCAACTTGATTAATATTAATGACCTCAAAATTCTAGCTAATCTTAAATCTCAATATATTAAAAGCCTAAAAATTAAAATAAATAATGAATTTATTACATATATAATAGCTAGGTCTACCCATTCATTCACACAAAACCATCCAGCCAACCAATCATCATATATGTTTTAAGTCATAAACAAACTATGTGTCTACGGTATGGTGGAGACTGAAGAACACTTGCTATTTTGATTAATAAGATATTTCAATCATTTTTCTTTGTCTTACATTTAAATTTTTTTATTACATTATGTTATAATATAGTATAAATTAGTGATATATGATATGTATATATTTCGAAATCATTCAATCAAATAAAATAATATTAATAATTAGTAGTTGCAATATATAGATAAATATAATAATTTATTAAAAATTTACATCTTTTTATTAAATTAAAATGCATGCTTTTCTAAAAAATGGTTAATGAACATATAATAATCTAAACACTTAAATGCATGTCCTTGCATTTTGATCAATGTACTTAGACATATTTTGTATTTAAAATTGAATATGTTTGATAGTACTCAAAATTTCATAATTTTCATACATATTATTAATTTCATAATTTCATAATTTTGATCAATGTACTTTTAAAATAGGATTTTTTTCATAAATAGCCTTGTTTAGAAATTTCTTTACAAAAATACTTTTCAAAAAAAAAATAATTTACAAAAATACTATCTTATTTGCAAAAATATTATTAATGGATGCGCAACATGTTGCATTCAGTTGCATATGCAAGCTCATATGTAATGCAAACAACTGAATGCAACTGAAAATTACAAGTTGAATTTTCATTTTCTTTGAAAATTCAACTTTCAATTTTTAGTTGCACTTAGTTGCATAGGTTGCATATGTAACTGAAAGCAGGTAAAAATTAAAGTTAAATTTTCATTTTTCACTACAAGAATGTCGGGCTAAAAACGACCGAACAAAAACGATCAGCATTAGTTCTTATCGAGTCAAAACTAAATTCGACCCAATTTGGTCAATTTTAATGCCGGTCATTTTTGGTCGGCGGTTTTTAACCTTAAATATGAATAAATAATCATTCCGTTGAAATTGAAGCCCGCCAAAAAACAAGCGAAAACTTCCCGCGTGGGGAAATTTTTTTTAAAGAACTAAATTCTACCAAATCCGGTCTTATTTAGTTCCAGTCGTATTTAGTGTTTAGGCGGGAATTTTGCCGCCAATTCTTGCCAAAAGCTTCAAAGGTTTATTCAACCGAATTTGGTTGAATTTATAAATTCGGCCAAATATGGTCATATTTAGTTTTGGTCATATTTAGTGTTTAAGCGGGAATTTTGCCACCAATTCTTGCCAATGCTTTAATGATGTATTCAACTGAATTTGACTGGATTTATAAATTTGACTGATTTTGGTTGAATTTGTAAATTCAACTGTTTTTGGACAAATTTATTTTTTTATATATTCTAAAAATTTTATTATTAAATATATGTATTTTTATATATATATTTAAATAATCCAAAATACAAGAAAATCATTAACTACATGTTAAAATTTAGTTTATACAAAATATTTACATTAAATGTCAAATTTGATAGAATTTTAATAGACCTTGGTTTTTTATTGTTTTAGAAAATCTAAGTAAATACCAAAAATGTTTCAAAAAAATCCCAAAAAAAATGTAAGAGAATTAGGAATGCATATTGCATGGAGTGAAAAAATATTGAGAGAAAAGCAATGAGTAAAAAAAAAGGTTTTTGCTAATAAGGTACATTAACAAAGATAATTCAGGATTTAGGGGTTACATTTAGGGTTTGGGGTTATGGATAGGGTTAAAGATTTTATTTCAGTAAAATTTTTTTTCATTAATCCAACCTTACGGATATGAAGTTCATGAAAAATAAATAATACACGCAAAAAATCATTTAATTTAAATATTTATAATTTGGATTTTATAATAAAAACAATTTTTCTAAATTGAATTCGACTAGAAAACCTAATCGGTTGAATTTGAGGCTTATTTCGACTAAATGTGGTTAAATTTATTAAAATCGACCAATGACGGTCAAAGTTAATATATTCGACCAAAGTCGGTCAAAGTTAATATATTCGACCAAATACGGTTGAATTTTAATAGGTTTTGGTTTTTTTATTGTTTTAGAAAATTTAAGTAAATACTAAAAATGTTTCAAAAAATCCCAAAAAAATGTAAGAGAATAGAAATGCATATTGCACGCAGTGAAAAAAAATTGAGAGAAAAAAATGAGTAATAGAAAGGTTTTTGTTAATAAGGTACATTAACAAAGATAATTCAGGATTTAGGGGTTACATTTAGGGTTTGGGGTTATGGAAAGGGTTAAAGATTTTATTTCAACAAAGAAAATTTTGATCAATCCAACCTTACGGATATGAAGTTCGTTAAAAATAAAGAATACACGTAAAAAATCATTTAATTTAAATAATTATAATTTGGATTTTATAATAAAACAATTTTTTCTAAATTACATTCGACTAGAAACCATAATCTGTTGAATTTAAGGTTTATTTTGACAAAAAGTGGTTGAATTTATTAAATTCGACCAAAGGCGGTTGAAGTTAATATACACGACCAAAGTCAGTCAAAGTTACTATATTAGACTAAAGTCGGTCGAAGTTAATATATTCGACCAAATTCGGTTGAAATTACTAAATTTGACCAAATACGGTTGAATTTAGTCATGTTGTATTTGACAACCCTACTTTCCATTTGGTTCCCAGCAGCCCTTTTTTTCACTTTTGGTTCCCTCTTTCACTACATCTTCCTCCTTTCACCACATCTTTTCTCTCCTTTCACCATTTTTACTTCATGGGATCATTCTAAATCTTCTAGTTTTCATGCAAGTATAATTTCACCATTTTTGCTATTAATGTAATATAATTGTTTTTGTTTAGATTATTGCAATTATAACAATATTTATTTATTTTCATGTATGAATAAACTTGAGTGGTAAAAACATTATTGGCATAAACAAATATACATTTTTAATATCTATGTTCACTACACCATATATGGCCTACCGTAACCCCTACAGAAAAAATGTTACCCCAATATGTTACATTAGCTATACTACTTACATCCTGAGGTAACATTGCATTTTTTATGTTACCTTAGCCTAAAATATGATGTTACAGTAGCTAGAAAGTGTTGAAGCATGTAACATAAATATGTACGTGTTACCTTAGAGTTGGCCATGACAACTCTTTTCATCTAATTTAATTTTTTTTTTGAATTTTTTTAAATAAATTTAGTTTTTATAATTTGTTAACTTTTTTGTAAAATGAGTTGGAATATTATTTTATTTTTTAAAGTCGAATTTTTTTCAATAAATAATTTTTTTCAGAAATTGTAATTTTTTCAATTTTTTTAAAATCCGTCTCAGAATTTTTTTTTGTAAAGTAATGTATTTTTCAATAATTTTAAATTTAACAAATTTAAAACTTTTACGTTTTACCTGAAAAAAGAATGAATATTTAAAATTTTACTTGAAAAAAGAATGAATATTTCAAATCAAAATTTATACGTGAGTTAATAATTATTTTAAAATTACATTTACCTTTAAATTAAATTTGTCTATAAAAAGTTAGAATTTTCCAAATACATGAGTTAATATTTTTAAATATTAAAAATATTTATTTATTATTTTTTCAGATTCAATGTATTTGTTAAATTTTAAATGAAAAATCCTAAAAACATCAAAATTAATAAATATATTTATAATAACATTGAAAGGCACACGGATCGGTGAAATTTATAAGCGGCAAAAACTAGCGCCCAGACTAAAAATTTCAATCTTAATACTCTTAACAAAAACTCACTCTAACCATCCATCTCTCGTCTCTCTCACTCATCATCTCACCCTCTCTCTCAAACCCTAATTTTATCTTTAATAATACTCAAACTCACAAACTCAAAGCTCAGCACGATACACACAAATCCAAACCCTAATTCATGAATATTTTCAATTAAGAAAAACCCCGTGTTGAAGTTGGTTCGATTGGTGCTAATTAGGCGAAATCCAGCTTTATTTTGTTCGTTTGGTTTAATTGGTATCTACAATTAGCTCGCTAGTAAGTGAAATTCATACTTAATTACTTTTAAAATGTAAATTTGAACTGGGTTAATCGAAGCTTGGGTTAAGAATTCAATTAGGGTTCTAGCTGAGTTAATCCAAGTTTGGTTGAAGGATCCAATTAGGGTTAATAAAAGTTTGGTGTTTAATTCACTTCTCTCTCTCTCCTTGTTCTCTCTCTCTCTTTCTCTCCCCCCTCTCGCTCTCTCTGTCTCTTTGTCTCCCTCTCTTTTTGTGCCTCTCCCTGTTTCTCTCTCCGTCCCTTTAATTAATTTTATTTATCTACTAACGTCTAATTTGATTTTTTTTCTGATTTTTATGTCAGGTGGCAAATCAGTTAACAAGGTACTTGCTATTGTCTTGCCTCACAGCGTAGCTGACCATGTTGGATCTCTCATTCCTAGAATAGAGAAGGCCTTGCGTGTAAGTATAGCTTCTTTTGTAACTAGTCTAACTTGGGCTTGTTGTGTCTTACTTGTTCTATTTTCTTTACCAGGACAAGTCCTCTACCTCTATTTTGAAAATCGAGGCTTTTAAATTTACAAGATTAGTGTTAGCTTCACAATCTTCTACTGTGTTTTACCCTTACATTAAGGTAAATTTATATATTTAAATGTTTAGAGTATGATCTGGTTGATCTCATGTTAATTGTCTTTATCAATTATCAAAAAAAACATGACTTTGTGATGTTTGCGCTATAGTGCTAGATCAAAATATTTCAGTCCCTCAATTTGTTTCCCTTTCTATTACAGGTTATCGCTAGTCCTGTTGTATTAACTGTTGGTCGAGTTTTCACAAAGTTACAGCTGAGGCATTAAGAGTATGTAGGGAGATTGTTCTTTTTCCGTCCAAACATTGAGGTCCGACTACTTTCTTCTTCTTTATTTTTGATACTGCAAGGCCAGATCTTGAATGTAATAAACTCGTTCTCTGTTCAGGAATACGCTTTCGATTTCAAACCGTATGTTTATCCAATCTATAATGCCATCAGGGCACGTTTAAAAGATCAGATCAAGGTTAGTTAAATTTCTGGTCCTACTATTCCAGAACTTCATTGCGAATTTTTTTACTGAAAGTGGTTTTTCAGGAGTTCAAAGAATATGCAATTTCCTACATGGGCCTTGTTGTCTCAACATTTGGTGATAATCTTGAAAGAGAATTACCTGAATGCCTACCTATTCTTGTTGTCTCTGATGATCTTGTTTACGTATGTTCCCTTTCTAGAATCAACTTTGATATAAACCAGACCATGGGATCGGGCTGTTTATGGATTTTCTTGTATATTTCAATATGTTAATTGATGCTTGTATTAACAAGCATCTGGGACTGCAGTACATATTGAATTTCAAAAAATAAATAAACAAGGCATGTGGATACGTGGATATAATATTGCAAAAGTTGAACATTACACTTTAATCATGGAAGCGTAGTTTTATTTTTGTGTTTCTTATATCGGTAGACTTGCAAGTATAGCAGATGCTTTGAAGAACCATATGATAACTAGTATAGATCCGGTAGGTGCAATTTTTTTAAGATGCGTTGTCATTGAATCAATCATAACTGTCTAACCATCTTGGTGGTGAGACTTACAGGGGAAATGACATACATGCCAAGGGAATTGAGACCATTGCCCGAGTTCTGAAAGATAATTAATACTATGATCAGCTCTGTGAGTGTCTCACCTCCTTTTTTATATCTCCTAATTGTAATACTTTGAAACTTAAGAAACTTAATCTACTTTGAAACTTAAGAAACTTAATCTGATCTTGCTCTACATATTCTGCTCAGTTGGAACTAGGTTACATTTCATGAAAATAAAAAACATTATGCTTGGTTGTTGGTTCTTCCAGATATTGATGAATGCAGAGAAAAATTGGATTGTCAATGCTCAGAGTGGAATTGCAAAAATACTTGAGGTAGTTATGACTGCACCTGCAACGGAAATCTATTGTATATGCGAGAACATGATACGTGTATCAGTAAGTTTCTGCATATGCATAATTACCCTTCTCTGGCTTCGCAGGTAAATGGAACAACCTCCTACGAAAAGGGCAGGCTAAGAATTGTCGTAAATGAGCCTGCTCACTGGACTATTTTATTTAACGCTTCTGGAAAACACGGATGAGATAACTCATACTTTGATTCTGCTCCAATACTTGATATTGTCAATGAATGTGCATTTTAATGATATTGTCAATCAATGTGCATTTTTGGTTTTGTATTTTCATTCTGTCACATTCTGGTTTTAAAAATGCATTGTCGTCCTGAATATTAAAAAGGGATAAGCAGCACAGATAAAGGCAGGCACATCATTTAACAATTAGAAATGAAGCTTGATGGATATAACCAATGAAACACAAACATACAAGAGTACAGGTCTGGTGCAGAATTCTTTTAGTTAAAGCTCTAAGCTTGTTAATTAGTTACAAACAAAATGGTAATCACTTCTGACAATGAACCATACTCACAAAAATGAATCCATCCATATATTCTTCAACTTTAACAGTATATACATATAGTATATAGTACTTGTACACTTTTTCAGTTGATTATGTATGACTGCATCTGTTACTTTCTCCGTGTCATCTCATATTAACTATTGACTCTTATCTTTTTCGATTTACTGGACGAGATTCCTCAGTCCCGTGTCTACTGAAATTCATGCTGCAGTAGTTTGTTGGTCATTGTTACCAGTACTCTGGCATATTATTGAATAGCATGTGAGATTCAAACTTGCGTATGAAATCTTTACCTTATCATTGATTTTATAATTAGAATGCAGGTTGTACTAGAAATTGTGAACAGTTTATAATGCAAATATAGATATCACTATTGTGAACATAATCTGCTCATGAGCTTTTGAATTCTTAAAATTTAAAGTACTAACAGAATCCTAAATGCAGATCGGTTTCGTGACCTTTTTCTTGAGTTCGGTCCT
Organism: Saposhnikovia divaricata; assembly: GCA_036435485.1. Lineage (NCBI taxonomy): Eukaryota > Viridiplantae > Streptophyta > Magnoliopsida > Apiales > Apiaceae > Saposhnikovia > Saposhnikovia divaricata. The sequence goes on from CM071594.1 coordinate 93,609,105, forward strand.
GGACAATTTAACCACCACCATCATCATGGTTTCCTTACTGAGGAAACTTGTACCTTCGTCAGAATACAAGAAGTATGTACAGAGCTCCTTTTCTTTCAATAATCCTATTTTTTGTTTAAGACAATCTTCAATGTTATGATCCAAGATCAAATGTATCAAAATATCTAGTTAACGGATATGTAGGGAAACTAAGTTCGTCATATTTAAGGCTTCCATAAGTTGCAAAGATTATTTCTTCCTGCACTGTTGCACACACTCCAGTAGACATTCTCTCTATTAGTTTCTTATTAGGAGACTTTTGTTTCACAGTAATGTTCACAGTAGTGATATCTATATACTTTTGAGTGCGCAGTTGATGTGAAGAAGATTGGGGTTATCTTCAATATGTTGTTTATACTGTGACATCTCTAGGATTTGTTCGCGAGTCTTTTGATTTTATTGTCAATGAGATCGAGCAAAGCATCATCCGAGCTCATGAAGCTGGACTTGGACAAGGAAAGGAAAGACAGAACCCTAGAGGAAATGGCTCAAGAAGCAGCAGAATACAAAAAACTTTTGGTGTAAAACTTGGTCTGTACTTTTTAATTGTAGAATTGGTCATATGTACTTCGTGTTGTATGTTAAATTAGTTTATTTTGTTTGGATGTTGAATCAGAATTGATTAGTTTGTTTGGATGTAGAGATGGATCTCTTTGTGGTCCATTGTGGTTGAATGGTATTTTGGGATTGTATACTTTTAAAAAGGTGATGTTCATTTTTTTTTTTGGGTAAAGTGTTACATTAGCCTGTTTTAGTGTTACATTAGTCTGTTTTAGTGTTACATTAGCCTGTTACAATATTCTAGTTAAAAAATAGGGTCCACGGGTGGGGCCCACATGCTGGGGCTACAGGTGGGGCCCACATGTTGGACCTACAGGTGGGCCAACATGTTGGACCTACAGGTGGGTCCCACTTTTTTAAAAAACTAAAGCACCCTAAGGTAACCGAATATCTATGTTACAATATGCTATTTTTATGTTACAACAGACCTCTATGGTAACCGAAAAGGCCATGTTACCCTAGGAGTGAAATATGTTACCTTAGGTACCCTAGGGTAACATCGAAATATGTAACATGTAATTTATGTTACCCTAGCCCAAAAATGGGTCTATTGTAACATTTTACCACCCTACTGTAACAGAATTTTTGGGTTACAGCAGGCTGTTTATGGCGTAGTGGTTAGTCACAATAGTAGCATAACTAGTGTAATTTGTTGATGGAACTTGAGAATCATTAGTAATAATTGCATTTATGAATTATTTGCGTTAATGTAATATTGCATTTGCCTTATTTCGATGTATGTATATATTGTAGATGGCATCCGATCGTAGTTGGATTGGTCGTAATCGATTTGATGAGCAAAGATACTTAACGGAAGAATACAAAAATGTAGTGGATAGTTTCGTTAAACTTTGCTTGTGATCATCTCAAAGAGGAAGATGACGGGCATATAAGATGTCCATGTAAAAAATGTGGAAATGATCATTTTATGGATCCTAGTCAAGTGAAAGTTGATTTGTATCGATATGGTATCATGCATTGGTATACTAAATGGGATTTACATGGGGAGAATGATATATTCCAAGATGAAGCCGAAACGAGTTTTGCTTATATTGGCGATGGAGATGATGATATGTATGATGCACGTGATATGCTAAGAGATTTTGAGGAGGCAAATAGACATTTTGAGAATGTTGAGGAAGAATCAAAGGCAAAGGCAAAAGATTTTTATAAGATGGTGGATAGTGCTTCTGAACCAATTTATCCAAACAATGTCAATTTTACGACATTAGAGTTTGTAATCAAGTTGCTTGGTTGGAAAAACTTGATGACAATGGCTAACTGGTAGGAAATGCCTAAAATGTGGTAGGAATTACTGGGTTTGTAATGATAAAGATGGTAGGAATTGCTTAAAATTGGTAGGAATTACTGGGCATTTTCCATTTTGTTTTCACTTAGTTTGTGTACCAACTGAATATTAACATTCAAAAATGAGAAATATGAATGAAATTTTCAACTAAAAGCAAAAAAATAACATTTAATTAAGATTAAAAGTATTACAATCAAATTTTTGGGACTACAATATCTATTACAAATAATAGAAACTAGTCAATATCTTCACAACCATCTTCTTCTTCTTCATCTTTTTCATCTTCATTTTCTTCACCTTCTTCTTCTTAAAAAGTCAATAGCATCAAAATACACCAGACACATAACCAAATCATCGCCTTATACAAGTAGCTCTGACACCATTATTGGATTTCGAGGCAGTAAAACACAGCGGTAACAATGATAAGTATAAAAAAATTCGAAATCCAAAACCATGGATCCATGTATAAGCAAATGTAAACTTACATTTAATATCTTCTTCTTCCTCTTCTTATTTCTACTTCTTCTTTCTCAACTTCTTTCTTAACCAAACAAAACAAAAAGTAAAAATGTAGATAAGTTTTTACTTTTTGACACAGCTCATTTCCACTGCATTTTGGTAGGAAATGGTTAGCACCATTTCCTACAACACATAAGTGGTAGGAAATGTTTCTATCCAAACGATGTCATTTTCGTTCGTTTTCATGCTTCCAGACACGGTGGCAATAACCACGTGGCAGAAAGGGCCTACCAGACTCATTTCCCACAGGGTTGGTAGGAAATGTCTATTCATTTCCCACCAGCATAGAGTGGTAGGAATTGTTTTGACAAAACATGGCATGTGGGACACAAGAAACTCATTTCCTACCAGCTTTGGTAGGAAATGAGGTGAACAAAACCGACCAAAGACATGTGGTAGGAAATACTTTGGTAAAAACTACGTCGTTTCTTTGTTGACGTGGACAAGTGGGTCTTTCCTCGGTCATTTCCTACCGGCTGTGGTAGGAAATGGTTATTTATTTCCTACCAGCGTCGTTTGTGGTAGGAAATGGTCCTTTGACCTGAAATTAGTAGGAAATGACGGGTAGGAAAAGAGGTGGTAGGAAATTTTTTGGTAGGTTTTGCTCGTTTTTCTTGTAGTGTGCCTTTCATAGTATCAGTAGACAATATTAATCTACGCTAAAAATAACTTCTGATTTCATATTTGTTTTTATAGTATAAGAGAGCCAGCTATAAAAAAGACTTTATGCCACTACATTGGAAGGAGGAAGCACATAATACAAATGGAGCAGAACGTGAAGCTTTCTATGATACATGTGTTAAAAAATTTAAGGTTATTAGTACTTATTGTCTTTTTCATAATCTTTCAATTGCATATCTAGCTGGTGTACTCTTGAACGTTGACACCTTCATATTTAATATGGTTTGGCAGGAATATTAAAATTTCATATAAAATTATCATTTTATAAAAATTATCACATTAAAAGATTTATATAATATTACCAATTACTAACTGGGATGAATTTTTTATCATATAAAGAGTTTATCAGTTTAAAAAATATTAATTTAGAGCTATAATTGCTTAGTTCGAATTGTAATGTTCTCTCTTTTAAATATTAATTTATGTATTAATTAATTTCTTCTATGAACGCATGGACACTTTATTAGAATTTATTGAGGTGTTAGAAATTAGAATATCTTGTATACCCTGAGGTTCAATAACAAGTTGTACTAACGACCACGAAAGGGTACCTGATATGGGTTGAAAATAAGCCCTAAAAACACATTTAATGTTGCATTAAATGAACCTAAGTTGGTCCAAGGTCAAGGCCCAATTACGAGGCCCAAAACCTTAATAATGACAATAAATTCGTAGCTATAAAATCAGTCAAATAAAAGACCCCATATTCGAGTCAACAAGGAAACCAAATCATATCAGGAGTGATCTTCAAGGCATATAATTCCAATACTTATCTTCTTATCTGTTAGAAGGCTCTAGAATTGGGCCTAAGCTGTGGCTTGCCCACCAAGACATCTAATTCTACTCTAACTCCAAGGCATCCAATGCCTATATAAAGGACCTGATCCTTCAACCTAGAACTACATTTTTTGGCTTGATTTTTGATATATTGCAAGATACGTAGGCATCTTGTGAGGACCTGAGTGAAGTCACGGAACACTTGATCAGCCATTAAAGCTCAAAGCTTTCCCTAACCATAGCATTCAATATGTAATAAATACACCCTACTTTTTATTCCATAACATTTGGCGCCGTCTGTGGGACACGGATATCAACCATGGTTACCACCTGGAGAACACCAACACATTCTGAAACCATCACTAACACCATACACCCCCGATCGGGGAACAATTGCCCCAAGGGGGCGAATTCTCAACCGCTGGTCACTCAGCCACAAGGAACTGAAGCGCAACCTCATGAGTCGTTACCCTTAGTGACAAATCCCACCACTCAAGGGACGAATCCCCTTCAAATGGTGGTTGCCCCTCTCGGAGGGTAGTCCGCTCCACCCACCGCTCAGATCTGTACTACAGTGATTCCCGCAAGCACGAACCAGATATATGGGTTGCCCAATTATCCCCCGTATCAGGCCGGACCAAGTGGCCACGCCCTCCAGATACACGTGCCATACAATCCACCTTACATCAGAGGTTTAGGACCCAATCAAGGCCAGCAATACTATGACTACTCAGGCCCGTATTCTGATGACTCATCCTCAGAAGAAGATAGGGATGAAGCCCCGAGGAGACGTCGTCCAAGTAAGGAACCTATTGGACGCCGAAGAACTCATGATCGACCTCCCTTAACGGCTGCTGAAAAATTCAAGGCTCATGAGGCCAAGATCCAAAAACTAAAGGAGGACATAGAAAGGGAACAGCGAAGACAGAATCAGAATCGACTCCCACCAGTGACGGGAGGAGACATTCCTTTTGTTGATTTGGAAAGAACCACAAGGAGAGAGAGAAGGACCGAAGTCCCTAGAGGTGGAAACAGGAGGGTCGAAACCCCCAGAGGCAACCCTGAAGACTTAATGCAACTTGGAGATCCTGATGATCCAACCCCTCCATTCACTGAGGAGGTGATGAACGCACATATATCACGGAAGTTCAACATGCCTACTATAAAGACTTACGATGGAACGGGAGATCCCGCTAAGCATGTAAGAACGTTCTCTAACGCACTGTTGTTACAACCTGCCAGTGACGCCTTGAAGTGTAGGGCGTTTCCCCAAACATTAGCGGGCATGGCACAGTGTTGGTACAGCCGCCTACCACCAAACTCCATTGCCTCTTTCAAAGAACTAAGCAATGCTTTCGTCAGCCAGTTCATAGGAGGAAGAATTCAAGAGAAAGATTCCGCATCCATCATGACTGTGATACAAGGAAAGAACGAAAATCTCAGAGACTATCTCAAGCGATTCACAAAGCAAACGCTCAACATTACAAACCTGGAAAACAAGGTAGCCATGGTGGCGTTACAGAATGGAACTTCGAATGTTTATTTTAAAATGTCACTGGCTAAGCATCCCCCTGAAAATATGGTTGAACTCCAACAAAGGGCGAGCAAGTACATCGAGGCGGAAGATAGTCTGAAAAAAGAGTCAGGAACAGGTAATACCGGAAACGGTGACAATTCTAAAAAGCGAAAGTCGGAACAAGAATACGAAGCTAGAGATAAATACCCGCGCACGGGTAGGGATTCTGATTCAGGCCCTAAGAAGGGAAGTCCCGGGCAAAGGTTTATAGATTACGCAATACTAAACACTCCAAGAAGTCAAATCCTCTTGGAGATAGAAAAAGACCGGGATGTGAGATGGCTGAAGCCACTAAGGACTGATCCTGAGAAAAGAAACAAGAATCCGTACTGTCGGTTCCATAAGGATGTGGGATACGATACCGACAATTGTTGACAATTAAAAGATGAGATTGAGTTTTTGATCTGCAAGGGAAAATTGAATAAATTCTGGAAAGAAGGGGATCGGGGAAACCCAAGGTGAGATTACGATAGGAAAGATGATGATCGTAACCGCAATCAGCAACCCCGAGGGCCAGTGATCAACATGATCTTCGGTGGCCCAACAGCGGCTGGGACAAGTAGAAATTCTAGAAAAGCATATGCACGAGAGGTAATGCACATTGTTGGTGAAGCACCGAAGCGTGCGAAAACGGAAGTCTCGATTGGATTCGATGACTCGGACCTTGAAGGGGTGAAGTTCCCACACGATGACCCGCTGGTGATCTCACCTGTAATAGGCAACTCCAAAGTGAAGAGAGTCTTGATAGACAATGGAGCCTCAGTGGACATTCTGTTCCATGATGCCTTGTTGAGGATGAGATATACCAAGTCTCAGTTGACACCATTGAATATGCCCATATACGGGTTCAACGGAGTGGAATCGAAAGTCGAGGGAATAATTCAGCTACCCATGACTATAGGGCAGGAGCCACGGGAGACAACTCAGATGTTAAATTTCTTGGTTATCAAAGCTACATCCACATACAATGCTATCCTAGGTAGGACGGGACTACATGCTTTCAAGGCGGTTGCCTATACCTATCATTTAAAGGTTAAGTTCCCAACCAGAAATGGAGTAGGAGAAGAGAAAGGGATCAAAAGATGGCAAGGAGTTGTTATGTGGCCGCACTTAGGTCGGATGGAACCGGGGGGCAGGTCCTCCCAATCGAGGATATGGATGTTCTGGAGAATGAAGAGCGGAGAGGAAAACCAGCAGAGGACTTGCTTCCTGTACCTTTGGAGTTGGAAGATTCTGAGAAGGCCACTTACATCGGGGCATCTTTGAAAGACCCCTTAAAGAGCAAATTGATCTCCTTTTTGCAAGACAATAGTGACGTCTTCGCGTGGACAGCAGCTGACATGCCAGGGATAGATCCCCAATTGATAACACACAGCCTGAATGTGGATCCAAACCGGAAGACAGTGAAACAAAAGAAGAGAAATTTCGCACCTGAGAGGCAAGAGGCCATAAGACAGGAGGTTGACAAACTCCTAGAGGCAAGGTTCATTGAGGAAATCCAGTTCCCAGAATGGTTGGCTAATCCTGTGATGGTCAAAAAGGATAATGGAAAGTGGAGGATGTGTATAAACTTCACTGATCTGAATGACGCATGCCCAAAGGACTGTTTTCCCTTGCCAAGGATCGATACATTGCTAGATGCTACGGCTGGACACGAGATGTTAAGCTTCATGGATGGCTTTAGTGGATATAATCAGATTAAGATGCATAAGGATGATATTCCTAAGGTATCGTTTATCACTGACTTCGGTGTGTATTGTTACCTGGTCATGGATTTTGGACTGAAAAATGCAGGAGTTACATATCAGAGGTTGGTAAACAAGATTTTCGCTCATCTCATTGGAAAGACTATGGAAGTCTATGTGGACGATATGCTGGTGAAAAGCCTACACAGGGCAGATCACATTGAACACCTACGCGAGGCATTTGAAGTGCTGAGGCACCATAAAATGATGTTGAATCCGGCCAAGTGTGCTTTTGGTGTTTGGTCTGGAAAATTTTTGGGTCTTATGGTTTCAAAATGAGGAATTGAGGCCAACCTCGATAAAGTCAAGGCTATTTTGGACATGGAACCACCACGTTTTATAAGGGATGTACAGAAGTTAACCGGCAAGATTGCTGCATTAGGGTGGTTCATCTCCAAATCCGGTGACAAGTGTTTGCCGTTCTTTAAAACCTTGAATAAGGTAAAAAATTTTGAGTGGACTGAAGAAAGCCAAGAGGCCTTTGAGCAGGTGAAGAGGTATATGTCTGAGGCCCCGCTGTTGGCCAAGCCAAGTACGAAAGATATCCTCTATCTTTACTTAGCAATTTCTGATCAAGCTGTGAGTGCGGTGCTGGTAAAGGAAGAAAGCAAGGTTCAGAAACCCGTATACTATGTGAGTAAAGTTTTACACGGAGCAGAGTTGAACTACTCCACTATTGAGAAGTTTGCCTTAGCATTGGTAACTGCTTCTAGGAAACTACGACCCTATTTTCAGGCACATAAGACTGAGGTCCTTACAGGGCAGGCATTGAGGAATATTTTACACAACCCTAAAGCTAGTGGTAGGCTCATTAAGTGGGCAATTGAGTTGGGAAAATTCGATATTAAGTACAAGCCAAGGACGGCCATCAAAGCGCAGGCACTTGCTGACTTCGTGGTTAGATGTACCATTGATAACCAAGAAGCCGGGGGGCAGGAGATACCTCAGGGAGGCAATGAGGAAGACAAAGAACCTACGATCAAAGAGAAGGAATTCTGGATGCTCAATTTTGATGGGGCATCGTAAACAAAACAAGCGGTGCAGGTCTCGTCCTACAAAGTCCTGATGGATTTACAATTGAATACGCCTTGAAGTTGGACTTTCCAGTAACCAATAATGAGGCAGAGTATGAAGCTTTGATAGCTGGGCTTGGTTTGGCAGGAGTACTGAGGGTCAAGAATCTTAAAGTTTGTGGAGATTCAAGGCTAGTTATGGCCCAAGTCAATGGAGAATTTCAGGCAAAGGATGAAACCATGTCCAAATACTTAAGGCTTGTGAAGGTAGTAATGACTCAATTTGATGAGTGCTACATTGAGCACATTCCGAGGGAAGAAAACACCAAGGCTAATGCCTTATCCAAGTTTGCCTCCTCTGAGATAGAGAATTACTCTGAAAGTGTCTACTTCCAGGTTCTGAGAACCCCTACCATCGATTCAAAGTTAGTCGCACCTATTGGGGTGAGGGAATGTTGGATAGACCACATAAAAGCACACCTCGAGACTGGTTGGCTCCCGACTAATTCCATGGGGGCACAAAAATTATCTGTGAGAGAGTGAAGGTATGCTCTGATTGAAGGAATACTTTACAAGAAATCTTTTGTGATTCCGTATCTAAAGTCTTTAAGGCCCGAAGAGGCCAAATCAGCCATTGAGGAGGTCCATGAGGGGATTTGCGGACAACACTTGGGGGACAGGGCCCTAGCTCACAAGATAGTCAGGCTTGGATTCTATTGGCCTGAGATGATGGCTGATGCCAAAGAGTACGTGAAAAGGTGTGATCGGTGCCATAAGCATGCACCAGTGGTTAGACAACCACCAGAGATGTTGACATCCGTGAGCTCCCCCATCCCGTTTGCTATGTGGGGGATGGACATTCTTGGGCCCTTTCCTATGGCCACTGCTCAGAGGAAGTTTCTAGTTGTAGCTATCGACTACTTCACAAAGTGGATTGAGGCCAAGCCTTTAGCTAAAATCACAACCAAGCAAATCATGCAGTTCTTCTGGGAGAATGTCATATGTAGGTACGTGATACCATGGATCCTAGTTACGGACAATGGGTTATAATTCAACAACAAAGAATTTAGAGATTACTCTGATGAAAATGGAATCGAGCTTCGATTCACCTCAGTCACCCATCCTCAAGGCAATGGGCAAGCTGAAGTTGCTAATCGAATCATCCTCGATGGACTTAAGAAAAGGGTGGAACGTTCTAGGAACACTTGGGTGGATGAGCTGTTGCCCATACTCTGGGCATATCGCACCACCTGCAAACTGACGACTGGTGAAACCCCATTCATGTTAGCCTACGGGGCTGAAGCTGTGGTGCCCGTGGAAATCATGCATGTACCTCCACGGGTTGAAGCCTTTGAACCAGACACAAATGAGGAAGGAATGAGGATGGCCCTTGACTTGATCGATGAGGTGAGGGACGAAGCCCATACTAGGAATACTGAACATCAGAAGAAAGCTTCCTTCTACTACAACCTAAGGGTGAAAGAAAGGTTCTTCCGCCAGTGGGACCTGGTGCTTAGAAAGATTGAAGTATATGGAGTTGGACAGAAGGGAAAGCTATCCCCAAATTGGGAAGGCCCGTATCGGGTCAAGGAAACACTGGGACGTGGATCGTACAAATTGGAGACATTGGAAGGAAATGAGGTGCCTCGTACTTGGCATGCATCAAACCTCAAAGTCTATTATGTTTGATTATCTTCCATAGGATATGACTTATATCTAGTAGGAAGTAGAAATAAGGTCGACGAAACCATACGGAGTAGTTAAGCTCCGAGTAGGAAGTAAAGTATCTATGTAAGGGTTGATCCTGGTTTATTGACATCTTTGTCCACTTATTAATAAAAGTTGTTTCTGCCTTCAGTATGAGTAGTTCTTTTTGTTTTGTTATTATAAGCACGAAAAACAAATGTTGCATCAAAGCACCTAATGGTGTGAGCCATGTGGTAAATACTAAGAAAACTCTAAAAGCGTAATAAACAAGTAATAAGTGAAAGACAGATTTGACAAAGGGGAAAAACTACATAAGTAAGCCCCGGAGGGTTAAGTTCGATAAACATAAAACATAAAGGACATGGCTAAGATAAGTTAAAAACCCGAAGGTTAAGTTCGGTACAAACATAAGTAGACATAAGCCGCAAGGGGCGAATAGCTAAGATAAAATTAAGACCGGCCTACTCCTCGGCCTCCTGATCATCTACCTGAATGCTGTGATCCTGAGTCTCTTCATTCTCCTCGACAACGTCCATAGGGTTCCCATTCTGAACTCCAGAGGAGGAAGCACCCGAAACTGGTAAAGGACTTTTGAAGTCCACATCCGGGTTAAACAATCCCGGATGCAGAGCAATAACAGCGCTAAGGGCCTGACTCCACCCCTTGGCAAAAACCCCGGGATAGACTTGATCATCGTGATCATCAATAAAGGCTAGGAAGTCTTCGGATTCCATGTAGTCGTCAATAGCCCTAGCTCGATCCATCACGAGCTTCTGGTTCTCCTCTCTAAGCTCAGAAGGCTCTTCTCCACAATAAGAACGCGCTGCTCCAACACTCCCTTCTCTTTGATAAGGCGTTTGTTTTCTTTCTTGACCTTCTGCTCGGAGTCCCGAAGTTCCTTGGACTGATGGACGATTGACTGAAAGAAAGCATTGGCCTAAAAGAGAAAAGAAAAGTAAGTCAGAATGATAACAAGATGATGCCCCAAATAGAATTAAAGCGGGAATAAAGAAAAACCTACCATGAATATGGCATGGGCACCCTGTACTTCGGTCTCATCAATCATATTTTTCCGAAGAACTATGTTCACCTGATCAGCAATTGGAATTCCGTGCTTTGACCACTCTGCGGCAAAACTGTTATCACCCCCAATAGAATCATGATCGCAAATGCCCCATCTGGGCTTGAATGCAGCCGTGGGCGAACTCTCGGGCCCTCGCCTCCTCTTGTCGGCATTGAGGCTATGAGTCAGGAAACTGGGTACCAGGGGCTCAGGAGGATTAGCTTCCTTGTTCAACCTCAGGGTTGACCTCCGGGTGACCTCATCTGGACCCCCAACTCCAAGCTCCGTATCAATGATCGCTGCAACTGAAAAAGCACAGAACAACACAAAAATCGGACTAAGAACGAATACATTTCTAATAAAGACCAAAACATTAAGTGAAAATTACCCTCTTCACTAACTATACTAAGTCCGATTTCTCGGAGGATAGATTATTTGATTATAGCTATGTAATGAGTATGCCCGTTATCTTTACAAAGTTCATCCCGTTGCGAAATTTCACTCGGGAGAAGCATCTTATCGAATTTCCCCAGATCCTTTACTTTGCAAAACTGAGACTTGAAATATTTGCCCCAATCTCCACCTCTCCAACGAACAATTACAAATTTCCTCCGCCAGTTAGGATTCTTTTCCGGAGTGGAAAGGAAATCAAAGATTTGAGGAACACCAGGACGGTGCTGGATGTGAACCCAACCTGGTTGGGTATTCGCACTATTTCGAACTAGAAATATACTCCTAAACAAAAGGACACTAAAGGGGTACCCTTTTTGAAGGCACAATGCCATGAAACAAAGTATTGCCTTCCAAGAGTTTGGAGGTAGCTGACAAGGATTAATTCTAATTTCGGCTAGCAAACGAATTATAAAGTCATGTATGGGAAACCTAAGACCCGATTTAATGGCATCTTCATAAACAAACAAATCTTCCGAACTCCAGTTACACGTTCTATCACCCAGTTCAGGAAGAACAACCTCGAAAGGAGATTTAATACCGTATTTATTAGCTAATTTACCGGCATCTAATGCGGTTATGCAAGAAACATAAAGATAAGAATCTAATTGTGAATTATTTGGGAAACATCTCCTAACTCCTCTAGCAATTCAGGAATTGAGTAAACCCTACGCTCTAAAACAAGAGTACGAGAAGGTTTACCTCTTCCGAGAGATCTAGGAGCAATCCTTGAAGCCACATCTTTAGAACTACCAGCCATCTTGAACTTTCTCTATTGAATGACAAAAAAATGGATGAACTAGGTGAAGAACAACTCAAATTCTTCAAGAAAAACCTCCTTTGATCTTCAAATCTTCGAAAGTTTCAAATGTTTAAGAAATAAACAATTGAAAAACTCAAGAACACTTCAAGTTTATAAAACTATCTACAAATTTGAGAGAGAATTTGAGAATTTGAGAGTGAGAAGTGTGAATGAGAAGTTCACATCTACTACTCTTATATAGGAAGCCTAGCATGTGACGCCCCAAGATCAGGGGTTAAGGATCCAGGTCATCACGGTCCAATTTCCATTCAATATCAATATCTCTTGAGTTTTTTTTTATATTTAATAATTAAGCCATTGACCCCACACTAATACACACACACACACCAGTCATATGCTCATAGAACAACATTCACAATATTAAAAGTTTAAAGTTAACAGTTATTACAAACCCAGAATTCTACTAAGTACATTGTTGAATAATACTTCTACAGGAAGCATTTCAACAATCAAAAGTTTATTACAAACTTACACACTTAATTTACATAAATCTACTAACCCCTTCGCTTGTCACTACCTCGGGGATGGTCGCCAGCACTCGCTCAAAAGGTCGCCTTTCCCTTACCCTCTTGCGGGGTGTAGTGCATAGTATCGGCATGGGACCTAGCTGCTATATACATAAGTAGCAAGAGTGAGCTATAATAGCTCAGCAAGATAATATTGTAACCTAGAATTTAGAATGTGAACAGGTATACATATATGTATATGCGTATATAATAGCAGAAAACAATTAAAATCCTTAAGGAAGAATAAAACTCTTATTTAATAATACATCATCCACTTACTATTATAAGGAAGAAATCTAAAATAATATAATATCAGTTTTTCTTCATCTGTAACCATAATTCCATCATCTCATATCATTATTCTGTTTTCAGTACAGAAATCTGAAAACCATTGTCTACACTTTCTTTTCAAAAACATTGGGGATATCTGCTGTCGCCTGATACGTTAGGACGATGATCAGTCACCTAATCGTACCTGCTCTCTTTTTACTACCGGTAGAGGGAATGAAGATCATCCCTGAAGGAAGGCCACCTGCTAACATCCTCCCTTGGCATCTTCGTGCCGTAATAAAAATAATAAATGCTGGACTGTGTCGCACACAGCCCTGACACAGCCACTTACGCAAGTCTGTTGCAATCCCCCTTTTTATCACATCATTATTCCCTTTTTAAAATATCATTCCACATTTCCATTTTCTCGCTTTCATTTCCAAATATCATTCACTCATATCAGTTCCATTATCGCACATTACTTCTATAAAATATATATATAACATAATGCTTTGATTATGATCCATACATCTCTTTCATATTCAGGAATCAAATATACTTTTATATTCATAAAATATTCTGTCTATTTTAAGAGTAATGCATGATAATCAAATAATATTTATTAAACCACTGATACTCAAAAAGAAAATTTTTAATATAGTATTATAAACCATATAACCCTAGAAAAAAACTGATACCATTCTTTTATTTACTTTACATAACAACTGGTACCATTCTCTTTCACCTCTCTTTACCATAAAGCATATTCGCTCCATTCATAATCATATCCACATTCATATTTCATAATTTATATCCATTTCTCTTTAATTCCAATATCAGGGAAATAATTCTTAGCAATATAGCAAACATAGAATAACATATATATTCCATGAAATCATTAACTTTGAAAATAAAAATAGTTTTCCAAGGTAAGGATAGAAGAAATCTTGCCTCGGTTTCGGTATCCTGACGGTATGGCTCGTCCCTCTTCCGGAGTTTCTATAAGCACAAAAGGACCGTCGTTAGAATACCACATCTCCTACTCACTACACTCTTGTATAACATTACCCTTGACACTTTAATATATGTTTAATGTATCACTATTACCCCAAAGGTTCGAGAACTTAACCATTTATAACCTCAATCGAAGTTTCTGGGGTTTTCACCATTTCCCCTATCGACCATACTTAACTGTAAAAATTCTCGGAAAATATGGATTTCGAATTTTACCACAAGGTCAACTGGTAACAACTCTTTGACTACCTTACTACAATATCTCAAAGTTTCATAATTTTTAAAAATGTCTAAGTATGGTAGTTATAGCCTCAAAGTTAACTCAATTACATTTTCTCGGTTTACGAACGTCTTTCACTAAAACTGACTTTTCTCCTAAACCGTACGTCAGATTTTAACGTACCTTATATCAAAACGATCTATGAACTAAGCTCTATCATTTCATGGTCAATTGGTCACCTACGAATGAGGTACCGTACGAATACAGGGGTCACCAAACAGGGCAGTTTGTAGTTCTAAAAAAACGGACATTATAACCGCTATAATTTCATACTTTCCAAAATCAAACTCCTCCAAATCAATCATCCACCTTATACACCATCACCTACACCATGTGGTCTACATCCCAACCATGGTTACAATTCCACAACACACAATTTCCATATCAAAACAAACCATTTATAACATATGATCATCATAAACTAGACATTAACACTACTTAACTACTAACCAACTCAATTTCCACCATAAATACCAAAGGGAAAGAGTAGTTTTACCTTCTTGAAGCTTCAAAGATCCTTAATAAACCTTGGGCACCCCTTAACAACCTTAGATTAACTTGAATCAACTAAAGAAACCATTAAAACAAAGTTAACACTTGAAAACACTATTCATCATCTTTTCTACACTACAAGAAAAAAGACCATTTATGACGGAAATTTAACACTGAAATCGTCGCAATTGATACCAATTACGACGGAAAAAAATCGTCGTTTTTGCTCGAGTCTTAAGTTCGGATTTTCGTCACAAGTTCAAATTTCGTCACAAGTTCAAATTTTCGTCACAAGTTCCAAAATGGGGCCCACTTTCTACAATAAAATAATATATGAACTTCCGACGAAAATAACCGTCATAAATAAACTTTGTTTCTATTTCATTTAAATGAAAATTAATAGATTTATTTACCAACAAAAATGCAAGAAATGACGACTCAAATTCCGTCGTAAGTTAAGTCCACACATTTAAAAAAAAAAGGACCGGAATCTGGAAATTCCAGAAACCGGTACCAAAACCTCTGTATCCCCTCCCATCTCTAATATTCAAAAAAGACCTGATAAATAAAACGAGAAAACCCGTGACTCTTTTCGTGTTATGTTTAAAGAAACCTCGTGATTTAATTTCTTACATACAGCAAATCCATGAACCTGTTTACCACCCAAAAGTCCACCAACTGAGCTACAAGCAGGAAGCACACTAATAAGAGAAACCTTATTCGGTTCTATTCCACCACTACTCTGCATTTTACCAAACAAAAACAAAGCATCGTCAAACTCTCCATTCTGCACCTCAGCATCCCAGCGTTCACGGCGTAATTTATAGTTTAGGAGCATCTCTTTAAAATCAGACATCAACACATCATAAGTAGCACGAAGGTTGTATATGAAATTAAATGTAGCAGACGCTTGCTAGTTATAAATTCTTCCTCCTCTCATCCGTTCTTCACTATCTCCCCATCATCTTCTTCAAACCCACCTTAATTCCACTCCGCCAACATCACTTACCTGCAACCCGATGTAAGCCTTCATCGATACTAGCAGTAATGATATCCGGCTGTTGGAAAATCTGATTAACCTTCTCAGTGCGGGTAGCATAAAAAGCAACCCTGTGACATATATCAGCAATTTGGTCAAAGGATGCAAAACCTTGTAAATAAAATTGCAAACTACCAGTATTTGTTACATTTATATTAGGAAAGGCAAGATTCTCTAGACAGAAGAAACAACAGCCACAGTCAATAATTGATCATGATGCATACCCTGATCCAGCAAGCAACAACCCAACCACCAGCTTTGGCAATTGATTTCTTCCATACTTAATAAGCCCATAAAAAACTGAAGCTGGTGTGAACTCAGTCCTATCACCAGCACAAGAGAAGAATGATGCAGCGAAGAAACGAGAAGACTTATTCAATAATGCTTTTGGAGCACTAAATGGCGAGCTGTCCCGATTTGAATCCTTATGTGACTCTGATTTCTTATCTTGAACCACATTATTTGACATCTCTGCTTCTTCTTCGATCTCTTTTTGTGATGGACTCAATTTTCCATTATCAAAGACACCATCTTCAAACTCTCTGGATTCCTCGGGTCTTTGTCCCTCGACATCTAACTGGCCATCTGACGAGGCATTACCAGTTGAAGAAGAAGTTTCCTGCAATACTGTTTTGTCTCTATCAACATTATTATCCCATGAATTTTCACGGCTCTTCTTATCCTCTTCAACAACTGCACCCTCGGCAATCAAATTTTTATTCGGATTATTGAGAACAGCAAACATATTGAACATTGCTGAGATTTATCGCGATGCAATGGAGAAGAAGATTGGATCTCAACTCGAACAAGCAACATTAGACGATCTTCTCAAACCGAGCTACTCGTATTTTAACGAAACACTATACGACGTTGATTGTGTGGAAAGGATATTAGGTTACTTTCTGGATGAACTAGAAACAACAATGACTCGAAACGAGGACGAACAAGACAACGAGAATATTAGATCATCGGAATTAATGCTGGTCGGAAAATTAATCGACGGTTACTTATCTGAAATTGCATCTGACGCAAATCTCAAACAAGATAAATTCTATAAATTTGCCCACACCAATTAATTGTACCGACCAATTAGGTAAGAGATGGGTTTTTTTTTTGTTTGAATAAGAGATGGGTTTGTGTTGTGTGTATTATTTGGGTTTAATGAGGACCATTGGATATGTGTTTCTTTGTTTTAATCAAGGGCTATAAATTGATTGAAGAAGCACAATCCTTGTGCTATGATGTCAACCAATACCACATTGACATATGTCACCAAACAGAATTTTAATTTTCCACTATTAATATAGATTAAAGTAAATATTCAAAAATAAAAAATGTTATAAAAATTATGAATTTTTTACCAGAACTTGGAAATATTAAAAAAATCGTTCTATCAAAATCTGGTCAAATTTCTTAGAAGTTTGGTCAATCGTTTGATTTTTAAACGTATGAGTTTTTCGGTTCTAAATTCGATTCCGGAACAAATTCTCAAAAAATTTTGTAAATTTTATCATGGATAGAAAATATTATTTAAATGATACATTCCAAGTTTCAAGTTTAAATAGTGGCATTCCAAGTTTCCTATTTAATCACTATTAAGTCCATTCATATTTAATAGTGGCATTCTAATATTTTATAATAAGCACGTATTTAAAATAATATTTTATAATAAGCACGTATTCACTTTGGATACTGAAATTAGTGGTCAACTATTGATTTGACTATTACTACTAACTAGTACATTGTCCCAGTCTGTTGTTTCAATTTTCTTAAAAATACATATTGGCGATCAAACCATACGGATGTCAATATATATCTAAATAAGTGATATTCCCAAAATTTTAAGAAATTAAAAATTAATTTGGATAGTGAAATTAGTAGTCAACTATTGATTTGACTAGTACTACTAACCAGTACTTTATCCCAGATTGTCGTTTCTATTTTTTTAAAAATATTTATCGACGATCCAACAGTACAGATGTCAATATATATCTAAATAAGTGATATTCCAAAAATTTTAAAAAATAAAAATTAATTTGGATAGTGAAATTAGTAGTCAACTATTGATTTGACTAGTACTACTACCTAGTACTTCGTCCCATATTATTTTTTCTATTTTTTTAAAAAATATTTATCGACGATCCAACCATACGGATGTCAAAACATATCTAATTAAATGATATTCCCAATGTTTCAAAAAATAAAAAATTAATTTGGTTGGAGTTATTAGTAAATCACTACTAGTCCGACTAGTACTAGTAACTAGTGCTTCGTCCCTTATTATTGTTTCCATTTAAAAAAAAAATATTTCTCGATGATCCAACCGTATGGATGTCAAGACATATCTAATTAAATGATATTCCCAAAGTTTCAAAATATAAAAAATTAATCTATGTGGTTGATGTATACATAATAAGAAAAAATGTTGAAGAACTTTACGACGGATTAAGAAGATCGTCGTAATTCTAAGGAACTTATGACGAAAATTTCGTCATAATTAACCCAGAATTACGACGATCTTCTTAATCCGTCATAAGTAACCCAGAATTACGACACATTTTTCCGTCGTAAGTTTACATTAGAAAACGTAATTCATTTTACAATTAAATTTAGTTACAATAAATTAATTTACGACAGAATTTTCGTCGTAAGTTAATGTTTGGATGAATTTTTAATTGCCAAACCACACGTCATTTTTTGCATCAAAAAAATTAATTTACTTTTATTTCCAGAAATCAAACTTGCGACGGATTTTCCGTCACAATGTCGTTTACTACGGAATTTCCGTCGTAAAGTCATCTTTACCATGTCCCCACTTTCCCGAGTTGACTTAGTCAGCAAAATTTTATTAATAAAATAATTAACTTGTGACGGAATTTATTTTCGTCGTAAATTTGGCACAAAATTTACGACAGATTTGGTATTCCGTCGTAAGTTAGGCGGGAAAATGCAATCGGTCACAAGTTTGCCGTCATAATTGGCCAAATTTCTTGTAGTGCTAGTAACTTCCATGATTTTATTACCTTGGCAAATGATGTTGGTTTGCTATGAAACTTTGTAGATGATCCTTCCTAACCTCCAAGAAGCTCCATGATTTTTCCCTTGAATTGTTATTGAAGAGAGCTAGGGTTTTGAATTTTTTTTTCTTTTTTTCTACAAAAACCCGAATGGAAGAAAAGGTGGAGAAGTGGAGAGAATTTTTTTTTTTTTTTTTTTTGTGTTTGCTTGGTAACCTTATCTCATCTCATCCTAATCCATCAAGAGTTCTAGAGTTTAGTAGAAACTCCATGGTTAAATGACTAATTTGTCCTAAATTTTGAGTTAGTAGAAGATGATGTAAGGTGTGATGTCATGGATGAGTGTTTTATAAGCTTGTTCTTTTAACCTTAAGTATTTACTAATAACCTTATAAATATTAATGTGGTAAATATCTTTATCACTTACTAACCTTGGTTACTTAGTCTCCATACTCGTCTAATTATGGTTCGTTTCGAATGTACCTCATTATCTCTGTGATTTTCAAAATCATTTACGAATCCAATTTCCTTTGGTATTCTTTTAACTTAATAATCCCTTGGTTTAATCTAAATTTACTAATCCCTCAATATATAATTCTTATAGGGTTTCTATGCTCCCTAATATCAAAAAGAAGCGTATTCGAAATCAAAATCCTAAAAATCCATATTCAGGAATTTCTGGAATCTATCTTCATTTCGAGTCACTTATTTTCAATGTACAACACTAATATGGTTTCTGTTTATTCATTTTCCATCTCCAATATAGAGTACCTACATACCATTTCCCTAAATCCTCAAATTTTACTATTCATGTGATCACTGTAGCATTGCTAAAGTTAGGGTTATTACAGTCTTCCCCCCTTAAAAGGATTCCGTCCTGGAATCATGTTGAAAATGTCCATGGGTATCTTTTTCATTCACACCTTCTAACTTCCACCCTATTTCCTCTATCCTTTTCCTTTCATAATATCTCTATCTTGTTTGCGCAGAAATACACCAACATAACTTCCTTGTCATTCATCAATATGCCATTTAGTTTATCAATAGCAGTACTTTTACTGTCTTTTCCTCAAAAATCTCCTCTTATTTCAAGTCATTCCATGTTCTCTCGTCTCTCCTTCCACTTTCGACGAAGATATCCGCCACCACATTGACCTTTTCTGACTGGTAGTGTATCTCACTTATGGTTTGACCATCTTCTGATCTCTATCATGACATAAATATTAACACCTCAATATTCCTATATCTCACCTCTGTAAAATTTTCCAGAAAATAAGCTCTAATAATATTCTTTAAAACAATTGTAAGAAAATACTACCTATAATATATATTTCCTGTTCGTCTCAACGAGCTTGTGCTTTCCCAAAACACTCCTACTTTTCTTTTCATAACGTTTCCTAGCCCTTAACAGATACTGATTTTCCTTATCTATATTATTAACTTATTTATTCTATTAATTGATTAAGTCGATCCTTAACCAAAGACTTACACACAAAATTTAAATCGAAAAACAAGTACCTGTTTCCGCATCTGGTTTCGTCAACGCTTCCCCTAAGGTCATGTTGTACACTCTAGCAGTAGGCCTATTTGAAGCAGTCACACTCTGACCTAGCGCGTATGACCCACCGGAACGACAATCTCTAGCAATGTGTCCTAATTTCCCACACTGGTAACACTTAACATCTCTTTTAGGGTTTGTATCAGTTGATGGGCACAGGTTAAGGTAGTGTCCTTTTTGTCCACACTTAAAACAAGTTACTCCCAGCACCCTACAAACTCCTATATGCTTCTTACCACACGTGTCACAATCTGGTAATGGTGGTCGTGATTGATTGGACTGAAATGTTCCTGACGATTTACCACCCTGATTTACCGTCTCACTAGTAGTCTTGTTACCCCCGACTTTCCCATAAATTGAGATTTTTGTCCTCTACCTCCTTTGTTAAAGTAGTTTCCCTCACTTGAACCTCCTTTCGGGCCCTCAAATCTTTTTTTCTTATTCTCTCGACCTATTTGAGCCTGTTCACTCTCGGCCTCTATAATAGATGCCTTTTGAACCACTGCAGCATAATCAGTCAACTCAAATGGTGCCACTCTCGTTCGTAACCAGGGTTTCAATTCTTGTTGAAACCTTTTCGCTCGTTGTTCTTCAGTACGCACAAACTCGGGAACAAACCTCGACAGTTCTGTAAATTTATTTTCATACTCTGCCACTGTTAGGTTATCTTGTTTTAACTCCAGAAACTTTATTCCCATTTGGTTTTCTAAATACCTAGGAGAATACTTTTCTAGGAACACCCTAGTGAAACGCTCCCAGGTTATCACTCCCGCTTCTTCTAAGTTCTTCTTAGCTTCCCACCAGTAATTTGCCTCTCCCTTTAAGAGATAGGCTGCAAAGACTGTTTTCTGATCTTCCTCTATCCTCAGTATTTCGAAAGCTTTCTCCATTTCTTTTAGCCATGCCCTGGCTACTACTGGGTTAGTGGTTCCCTCAAATTCTGGGGGCTTTAATGACTTAAAGGCACGAAAGGAATTAGCTGCCTGATTGGGGAGAACAGGTGGTGGTTGAGGATTCTGTGGATTCGCTAAATTCTGCCTTAATAAATCCATGAATTGGGCAAAGGGATCACCTCCCGGATTCCTTTGTTGGCCAGTTGATTCCTCTTCTTCTTCTTCTTCATGATTTTCTTCATTATGAGCATTTTCGTTCAGTCTAGTACCTTCTATATTTTGACTTCTTTCGTCTCTCTCATTTTCCCTTGCATTCGCTCTACTATCACGTCTAGGCGGCATAGTTCTGTACATAACAATAGTCCTTATTAATTACTCGAATTTGGGTTACAATATACATCATTTCTATATACACAATTATATCATTAATTAACTCATTTGCACATCAAAATATTCTTATCACGCGATTTGCATCTAGTTATATTATAACTTTAGTAGGTAAGTGTATCGCCCTTAACACGATAGCCTTTTCATTAAGTCAATCACCTTTTATACATCAATTTTTTGAGTCTCAACATTTATTATTAAAAAAATGCAGCAACAATTTAGATAGAAATGCACAAACTTCATTAATTTACATAAATATTTTACAACTTGGGTACATCGTCTTTTACTACTAATATTTTACATCATAGGGTACATGGTTCGAAACCTACAAACATAACTGTACATACTAATCTGCTATAACAAAAGTGCTACTAACTGTCTTCCAATCAGACTGGGATTAAAACAGCAACCAACTAAACTAATCCCCCAAAAAGACATCAGTAAGATGACTAGTCTGATTAGTGACGTAGACTACTATCCCGACTCACAGTCCTGCCCTAATAATGTCCCGGATCTGGACTACCAGAGACGTGACTGTATCCACTATCGCAGCCCTCCACTCTGGGTCTCCTCTATCAGCTAACAACCTCCTAATGTCACCCAGGGCCCGCAACTCAACACTCACTAATCCCAAAGATATACCATCAGGAATGATGCCTCCTCTCCCTCTCTCTGACCTCTGCATCAGTGTGTCTATCACTCGGCGGGACTCCTCCAACTGACCCTGTAGGGCAAAGTACTCCGTCAACAGAATGGCTGGTAGTGAGTCACCTGTCGGTAAGGGTGCCTCCTGAGGGGGCACAGCAGCTGGGGCAGGTGCCTGTACAGGTGGAGGTGGTGGAGGCGCAAATGGTGGGGATGGAGGAATAGACTCGGTATCTGCATCCTCAGACGGATCTCCCTCTATCTCATCCTCTGAGAAGATAAAATGTCCGGGCAGAGTGAATGGCTCAACTGGATCCTCTAGAGGGCCAGGAATCGGTGAGGGAGATGGGACTGGTGATGGTACGGGAATAGGCAAGGCAGGGGTAGGTATCATATGGATATCGGTTCACTCAATCTCCTCCTCCTCCTCCTCCTCAGCTATAACTGACAATCTAGGCCTCTTACGTAACGGCCTCTCCTCCTCTGGAATCTCCCATCTCACTCTGGAAGGACCTGCCTCATCAGATCCTGTAGAAGGTCTACCCATATATGGCACTATGGCCACAGCATCTCTCCGTCTCTGCTCCTCTGCCTCCTCTCTCTCAAATCTCTCTCTGGCCGCCGCCCGACGTCTCTCCCTGAGGTCCTCAACTGCATACTCGGGGACCTCTACCCCGGCCAGCTGAAGATCTAATAGCTCCTGCTCTGACATCCCTAGCCACTGGGGGTCCTGACTCGGCTCACCCATCTCCGCCCCCTATAATAAAACATAAAATTCTATTAGTAACAGTCTATAAAATTATAATATATGCTTAAAGTAAATACTACCTGCGATATACCACTCCTGAACTTGATGGAAGTTCACAATTTATATTATAACTGATACATTTATTATTATCACTTTTGTTCTTGAGCATTATGACTCTTAGCTCTGATACCATCTGTGACGCCCCTAGATCCGGGGTCAAGGATCCAGGTCATCACGGTCCAATTTCCATTCAATATCAATATCTCTTGAGTTTTTTTTTATATTTAATAATTAAGCCATTGACCCCACACTAATACACACACACACACCAGTCATATGCTCATAGAACAACATTCATAATATAATTAAAAGTTTAAAGTTAACAGTTATTACAAACCTAGAATTCTACTAAGTACATTGTTGAATAATACTTCTACAGGAAGCATTTCAACAATCAAAAGTTTATTACAAACTTACACACTTAATTTACATAAATCTACTAAGCCCCTTCGCTTGTCACTACCTCGGGGATGGTCGCCAGCACTCGCTCAAAAGGTCTCCTTTCCCTTACCCTCTTGCGGGGTGTAGTGCGTAGTATCGGCATGGTTCCTAGCTGCTATATACATAAGTAGCAGGAGTGAGCTATAATAGCTCAGCAAGATAATATTGCAACCTAGAATTTAGAATGTGAACAGGTATACATATATGTATATGCATATATAATAGCAGAAAACAATTAAAATCCTTAAGGAAGAATAAAACTCTTATTTAATAATACATCATCCACTTACTATTATAAGGAAGAAATCTAAAATAATATAATATCAGTTTTTCTTCATCTGTAACCATAATTCCATCATCTCATATCATTATTCTGTTTTCAGTATAGAAATATGAAAACCATTGTCTACACTTTCTTTTCAAAAACATTGGGGATATCTGCTGTCGCCTGATACGTTAGGACGATGATCAGTCGCCTAATCGTACCTGCTCTCTTTTTACTACCGGTAGAGGGAATGAATATCATCCCTGGAGGAAGGCCACCTGCTAAAATCCTCCCTTGGCATCTTCGTGCCGTAATAAAAATAATAAATGCTGGACTGTGTCGCACACAGCCCTGACACAGCCACTTACGCAAGTCTGTTGCAATCCCCCTTTTTATCACATCATTATTCCCTTTTTAAAATATCATTCCACATTTCCATTTTCTCGCTTTCATTTCCACATATCATTCACTCATATCATTTCCATTCTCGCACATTACTTCTATAAAATATATATATAACATAATGTTCTGATTATGATCTAGACATCTCTTTCATATTCAGGAATCAAATATACTTTTATATTCATAAAATATTCTGTCTATTTTAAGAGTAATGCATGATAATCAAATAATATTTATTAAACCACTGGTACTCAAAAAGAATATTTTTAATATAGTATTATAAACCATATAACCCTAGATAACAACTGATACCATTCTTTTATTTACTTTAGATAACAACTGGTACCAATCTCTTTCACCTCTCTTTACCATAAAGCATATTCGCTCCATTTATAATCATATCCACATTCATATTTCATAATTTATATCCATTTCTCTTTAATTCCAATATCAGGGAAATAATTCTTAGCAATATAGCAAACATAGAATAACATATATATTCCATGAAATCATTTACTTTGAAAATAAAAATAGTTTTCCAAGGTAAGGATAGAAGAAATCTTGCCTCGGTTTTGGTATCCTGACGGTATGGCTCGTCCCTCTTCCGGAGTTTCTATAAACACAAAAGGACCGTCGTTAGAATACCACATCTCCTACTCACTACACTCTTGTATAACATTACCCTTCACACTTTAATATATGTTTAACGTATCACTATTACCCCAAAGGTTCGAGAACTTAACCATTTATAACCTCAATCGAAGTTTCTGGGGTTTTCACCATTTCCCCTATCGACCATACTTAACTGTAAAAATTCTTAGAAAATATGGATTTCGAATTTTACCACAAGGTCAACTGGTAACAACTCTTTGACTAAAACTGACTTTTCTCCTAAACCGTACGTCAGATTTTAACGTACCTTATATCAAAACGATCTATGAACTAAGCTCTATCATTTCATGGTCAATTGGTCACCTACGAATGAGGTACCGTACGAATACAGGGGTCACCAAACAGGGCAGTTTGTAGTTCTAAAAAAAACGGACATTATAACGGCTATAATTTCATACTTTCCAAAATCAAACTCCTCCAAATCAATCATCCACCTTATACACCATCACCTACACCATGTGGTCTACATCCCAACCATGGTTACAATTCCACAACACACAATTTCCATATCAAAACAAACCATTTATAACACATGATCATCATAAACTAGACATTAACACTACTTAACTACTAACCAACTCAATTTCCACCATAAATACCAAAGGGCAAGAGTAGTTATACCTTCTTGAAGCTTCAAAGATCCTTAATAAACCTTGGGCACTCCTTAACAACCTTAGATTAACTTGAATCAACTAAAGAAACCATTAAAACAAAGTTAACACTTGAAAACACTATTCATCATCTTTTCTAGTAATTTCCATGATTTTATTACCTTGGCAAATGATGTTGGTTTGCTATGAAACTTTGTAGATGATCCTTCCTAACCTCCAAGAAGCTCCATGATTTTTCCCTTGAATTGTTATTGAAGAGAGCTAGGGTTTAGAATTTTTTTTCTTTTTTTCTACAAAAACCCGAATGGAAGAAAAGGTGGAGAAGTGGAGAGATTTTTTTTTTTTTGTGTTTGCTTGCTAACCTTATCTCATCTCATCCTAATCCATCAAGAGTTCTAGAGTTTAGTAGAAAATCCATGGTTAAATGACTAATTTGTCCTAAATTTTGAGTTAGTGGAAGATGATGTAAGGTGTGATGTCATGGATGAGTGTTTTGTAAGCTTGTTCTTTTAACCTTAAGTATTTACTAATAACCTTATAAATATTAATGTGGTAAATATCTTTATCACTTACTAACCTTGGTTACTTAGTCTCCATACTCGTCTAATTGTGGTTCGTTTCGAATGTACCTCATTATCTCTGTGATTTTCGAAATCATTTACGAATCCAATTTCCTTTGGTATTCTCTTAACTTAATAATCCCTTGGTTTAATCTAAATTTACTAATCCCTGAATATATAATTCTTATAGGGTTTCTATGCTCCCTAATATCAAAAAGAAGCTTATTCGAAATCAAAATCCTAAAAATCCATATTCAGGAATTTCTGGAATATATCGTCATTTCGAGTCACTTATTTTCAATGTACAACACTAATATGGTTTCTGTTTATTCATTTTCCATCTCCAATATAGAGTACCTACATACCATTTCCCTAAATCCTCAAATTTTACTATTCATGTGATCACTGTAGCATTCCTAAAGTTAGGGTTATTACATAGCAGGTCACTTTAACCTTCTATAGAAGGTTGCAGGTCAAAAGTGGGGGGAGTTTCAAATTTTAAAATTTTTGAAAATTGGCTCCATAATGGAAAAAACGAGCAAGGAAGAAAAAAAGGGGGTGGTCCCCACTAAAGTTTTCAATCGGCACATGTACAAAAAAAGAAAAAGGAAAACCGAATGGAAAAAACGAGCAGCGAAGAAAAAAGGGCGCGGTCCCCACTAAAGTTTTCAATCGGCACAAGTACAAAAAAAAAGAAAAAAAAAAGAAAGAAAGCCGAATGGAAAAACCGAGCAGGGAAGAAAAAAAGTGGGTGGTCCCCACTCAAGTTTTCAATCGGCACATGTACAAAAAAAAAGAAAAAAAAAGGGAAAACCGAATGGAAAAATCGAGCCGGAAAGAAAAAAAGGTAGGCCCCACATAGTCTTTCAATCGGCAAATGTATAAAAAAAATTTGATTAAGAAAAATACTTGTGGGCACCCGAAAATTCCTAAATTATTGGGAAAAATTAAGAAAAATACCTATGAGTACCCGAAAATTCCTAAATTATTAAGAAAAATTAAGAAAAATACCTGTGATTACCCGAAAATTCCTAAATTATTAGGAAAAATCAAGAAAAATACCTTTGAGAACCCGAAAATTCCTAAATTATTAGGAAAAATTAAGAAAAATACCTATGAGTACCCGAAAATTCCTAAATTATTAGGAAAAATTAAGAAAAATACTTGTGAGTACCCGAAAATTCCTAAATTATTAGGAAAAATTAAGAAAAATACTTGTGAATACCCGAAAATTCCTAAATTATTAGGAATAAATAAGAAAAAATATCTACGGGTACACGAAAATTCCTAAAATATTAGGAAAAGTACAGAAAAAGACGAGACAAATTATAGAAATATTTTCGAGTGATAATTTATGCTAAAAATGCATGAAAGCTCTATAAAAGTGCCGAAATTGCTAAAAGCGAGCACAAGTTAAAACCCTGAATAAGGCGAATCGTCGTAAATGTGTAGGTCGCTCCACACTTTACAACCAAGACGGTACATGTGAAACACTAGTGTACAAATCAAAATCCCCATACGAGGGTACGAAAAATAAGGAGTCCTAGGAAAGGGATAAAAACGTCCCCGAGCCTCGAAAAAGACAATTATAACTTCCACGAAAACCTGATCAGTTTTCCTAGAAGTTGGGGGGCAAATGATATGGGCGGAAAATAAGCCCTAAAAACACATTTAATGTTGCATTAAATAAACCTAAGTTGGTCCAAGGTCAAAGCCCAATTACGAGGACCAAAACCTTAATAATGATAATAAATTCGTAGCTGTAAAATCAGCCAAATAAAAGACCCCATATTCGAGTCAACAAGGAAACCAAATCATATCAGGAGTGATCTTCAAGGCATATAATTCCAATACTTATCTTCTTATCTGTTAGAAGGCTCTAGAAATGGGCCTAAGTTGTGGCTTGCCCACCAAGACACCTAATTCTACTATAACTCCAAGGCATCCAATGCCTATATAAAGGACCTGATCCTTCAACCTAGAACTACGTTTTTTGGCTTGATTCTTGATATATTGCAAGATACGTACGCATCTTGTGAGGACCTGAGTTAAGTCACGAAACACTTGATCAGCCATTAAAGCTCGAAGCTCTCCCTAACCCTAGCATTCAATACTCAATAAATACAATTACTTTTTATTCCATAACAGTACCTATACCATCTCATGTATTGGATTGTTTGAAACTAATATCAATAACTGATTTTACTTTATAAAATAATAATTTTACGTGTGGATCACTACAAGAAAAACACGATCCTGCAACACATTTTCACCGTTGTCTGACATGCGTTTTTTTCGTTGTCTATCCGGCAGGTGTCTGTTTGAAGGCAGACAACAGTTATTTAGCCGATGCGTAGTAGACGGTAACACAACAGTTTTAATTTGTTGTTAAAAATTATGTAACACAACAGTTATATAATCAAAACCGTTACTGGAAACAGCATGATGCAACAGTTTTCTGACTAATAGACAACATGTAATAGACGTTATGCAAAGGGTTCTCAATCTTGCCAGGTTCTTTTTCAAACAACAGTCACATGTAATCATCTGTTGTCTGAAATCCTAACCGTAACAGTTTTATTGCAACTCTGTCATCTCCGTTGGTGTTAGACAACGGAGTACACAAACACACATGTAGTCGTTTTTGGGGTTAGACAACAGTTTGTTACAAGCATTAACCATTGTGTAAGCATTTGACAACAGTTAGTAAAGCAGCTCAATTTTGGTTCACTGTTATCCGAAAGCTCTTTAGACAACATTTTAAGTGTAACACATATTGTAGTTGAAGTTTTCAGACAACGGTATATTGTAGTTCACCGTTATAAAACGATTGCAGACACAACAGTATAACAATGTATAACAATGCTATACTGTTGTCCCAGTTTTGTTCGTACAATGGGTATTTTGATTTAAAACACCGTAATATGTTTAAGCGTAGACTTTTTGCAAATCAAATTCACATTTCATACAAACCACGAATGGAATCTGAAAACTAAATTCCATCAATCAACATTTGGTTCAACCAGGTGACAAACCAAATGAGCAAATACATTATGAAACAAAACGATACCAAACACAAAAGAGATACCAAACACAAAAGAAAACGACGAAATAGATACCAAATTAAGACCGATCAATCCACCAAAAACACAAAACAAGCTAATAGAGTTCACAGAACACCAAATACATCATCCCATCACCAACTATACATAAAACTTCCACTTCACTACTAGTTCATAACAGTTCATAACAAGAGAAAGAACCAGACTATAGAACCTAACGTGCATAGCGTTTCATAAAATATTTCGCAATATCAGTCCTGATCTCGTTAATGTCCTCATCAGTATAAACCAAGCTCGACCTGCGCATCCACTGAAAAATAACCAAAGGTTTTTTGTAAGTCACATATTTTTACTAGTGTCCTAAAGAACCAAGTACGTCTAAAGTTGATCAGAAAACCCATAATAAGTGAAATTCTCACCTTAGCAGCAAATTGAAGCTCTTTGTCCTCAACGATTTCCTTCATGTACCTCATCACGAACATGCCACAGTCCTTGCTCCCTGTCTGCAGTGGAACTCCCTGAAGTACCAAATAAAAATTTATTTACAATCTCCTTCGATGACATAAATAAAATATGATGAGAATGAATTAATACCGCCATGTTCTCCCATAATATTTTCTTCTTTGAAACCTTGTTCAGATCCTCCTTGTACATTTTAATGGCGCTGTAACAAAATTAACATTTATCAACAAAAATTCAAAGCACAAAAAGATATGGTGTATTAAGGTTCAAGAATCAATACACAAACTTTAGAATTTGAACTTACTTGTCGACAACATCCACCCATTCCTCATTTGCAATTCGACGTTTTAGAGGGTCCATGTAGTAGACAATCTCTGCCTCAGGATTTGCAACAGTCAAAGTCCAGTGGTTCCTATGCAAACATGAACCATGGAGCAAGTTTGAAATTAAAGCTCAAAAATTTATCTGAGAATGTCTAAGTAGCTAGTTATGGTATGAACACTTACACGGCATTGTAAGGCATGAGAAAGTATTCATCTTTCTTAGCATTCTTAAATCGTGCAGCGAGTGCACGCAACCTCTGCCCTGCATTACCACATCCAATGGCACCAATCGTGCTAGGATCTACGAAGCTTATCATGTTGGTCATCTTATGCTTTTTCACAAATTCATTTAAGAGGCTACATATAACATTAAGTAGTAGTGAGTACAGATTCTCAGTTTTATTGTGGGACTATCTACGAAAAAATGAAAGAAATTGCAGAGAAACTTACTTAATAAAAAGGCAAATGAGAGACCCTGCAATTTCACCTCCAGAGCACACTGCATGTATATCTGATAAGAAAATGACTTGCTTCTTTGTAGAGCCAAAGGCTTCTTCGCTTAGCTGAAAAGACATTGTTCGTTCATCAGCCAAGGAATCCTTTGCCCATGTCCACAAACGCTTCAATGCAGAAGGATAATTTGCATCCATCTCAACAAAAAGCTCTGCTCGAACATCTTCAACTACTTTATAAGTCCTTTTCATTTTCTTGTGATGACCTTTCTTATTTTTCTGAAAAAATGCACGTGAAAATAGTAAGAAGAAACAGTCTAAATAAACATACTAGATATACTAAGCACACTAATAGAAAAACAATCTGACCTTTGAGAAACCATCGAAAGTGCTATTGTTTCCTATTGCTATCAGGTTTCTCGGCCATGCAATAAAAGTTCCTATGGCTTGTTCCACAGTCACAATGTCATCACCGATAGGGAAGGGAATCTTAGCACCGCACTGAATGACTCGAGTGATTGAAACTCTTGCATTCTCTTCTCCAAGTCTTACTCCATGGATTGTCTGCTCACATCCATCAAGAACTAGTACTTCATGAATCTCTGCATAAGCTACAACGTTGCTCAGCGATCCAACAGCCAATTTGCAAACAGAACTACCGGATGCATTCACTTTCACTTCCTCACCTATCTTCTTTTCAACAACAAACTTACAATCTCCATCCTCACCATCCACCTCACCATCCACCTTACAATTTCCATCCTCACCAGCCACCTTACAATTGGCATCCGCACCAGCCACCTTGTTATCATCCTTAATGTCACCAAAATCAACAAATATAGTGTCAATCATTTTCACTTTATGAACATCTTTATCTTGTTGAACATTATGCATCTTCCTTGCACTTTCAGGTGATTCAAGATTCTTTACACCTACATCTACATCAATCCCACCGTTAGAGTGACAACTTGCTTGTTGAGAAGCCTGTTTCGGACTACCATCTTGTCCCACAGTCTTTGTCAACAACTCCGCTTTGAGCTTTTCCACTACATCAGCCCAAACTGCATCTCTCTCTTTAATAACCTTTGCAGTCTCCTCTTCCACGCACTTCTTAACTCTCTCCTGTATCTTTTCATCCATGGTCTTGGCTTTATTTTGCCTTGGAAGATCGAAGTAAACTGACTGCTTCACAGTAGTTCCTTGGCCACGTACTCTTCCTGGATGCTCAGGCTTACCAAGCGCCATTGTCAAAACATCATTAAGACCGTCCACTTTTACTTTCCCTTCCTTAACCTCCGCCTTCAACTTTGCCTACAATTTCAAGTGTACCATATATTCAAAGTTTGCTAATAGTTTAGAAAAAAGGTTGAAAGCATGAGCTAATGAATACTTTGAATTAAAATACAAATTAATAACTTACAATTTCCTTAGCTTTTTCTGCAACAGCATCATTTAAAAAATTACCATCTTCGTCCATCCTTGCTATGATCCAGCAGTCCGATCGATCTTCTAATTCCTCTTCATCTGGATGCGATTGAGACTGCATTCATATGTTGAATTATACCTTAGTAGCAGTATAAACATGTTTGAAAAAATAGTATGTATCCACAAATAAGCATGTTGTTTCATTATTACTCACCCATTCGTGCTCGAGGTTGGCATAACCTCTTCGAGACATCCGATGTGGGAATAAACTCAACTTGCTTCTTTTTGCATGTTCAACATGACATTCCCAGAACTCACCCGAGATGCGATCAGCAACAAATATGTCCCAATGCGATTTTCCTATGAAAGAAAAATCTGCAGGAGGGTGGGCCAACATTTCAGGCTGATCCCGATAAGGAAGAATGTATTTTCTGGTCAGCCGACTTTTAAACTCCCTCCATCTGCGACCGGCTGATTGTATAACCATCTTCTTGGCGGATGGAGGTACAACAAAAGCCATCTACATACATAAATAGGAAAACAAAAGTTAAGAGATGTAACTTGTAAGTAATAAAAAGAATAGATAGTACAAAAAAACAGAACTTTGCAAATTCATCTTACCAGCACACAGTCCCAAATCTTCGTCTTTATCTCCCCAGGAACACAATTCCAATTATCATGCCAGATTGGTGGTTTGGTTCTTCCCAAAACTCCAATATATGACTGCATCTCTATCGCTTCTTCACCAAATGGCTCTCCTTTTTCATTAAAAGTCACAGTCAGTTTGATCCCCATGATCTTGCGTTTCAAAATTCGATGCATCGTTACACAGCCTCGCTTAAGTAGTTTTAGTCCTTGAGTATTGTTAGGCGTGGTAGCAAGTTTTCCTTTTTTCCTTTTCTTCGAAATTTGTTTTTGTAATTTTTCAGATATGGGATTCTTCTTCACAGATATTGGGGAAGAACACGAAGGAGTGGGGGTCAGAATGAGGGTCTGGTTGTTTAAAGACCTCGTCTTTCTTAAAGCCTTAATCACATTCAAGGTACATGGATGGGATGCAGATGGTTTGCTCTTCTTGAACTCTTTCTTCTTCATCACTATCCTCCGCGACGCTTTCTTTTTTTACTCAGTTTTCTTTTTCGGACTAGCCATAATCTATACAACACAAAAACAATGAATAAGTACATGTGACATGCTTGACATGACAATAAAACTACTCTAATTTATAAGACAAATAGACAACCATTAAAAGAATCCGCAAAATCAAAAATTCAGTTTTATATAAAAGCCAATGTATTAATCAGCATCAACAATTCCAATCAAGATTTTCAATCAAAAATATTTAAACTGTCAGTATTGAAAGAAGGCATATCATCACAAAAACTTATCACAAAAATTTACAGTTTGCATGCAAAACAAAAAAAAATAGGTAAACACTAAAAGCATACGAAAACATTCAAAACACAACACATGGAGAAGTAATAGAGTAATTAACACTCAAAACAGAGAAGAGAAACTAGCCACAATTTGCAAGCAAAATTTCATAGCCAAAATTGCATATAAAGATGCAAAATTAAATGCATGTAATCGAATCAACTCTCAACAAACATCACCAAGCATATAAATAATATTAAGGTAAAAAAGAGGAGTTTTATGCTAAGAACATGTGAAAATCACCAAAAAATCAAAAACCCCTAAATTAGAAATGGGGTTTTAGGGTCAAAATAAATCAAAAATATAATATTAAGGTAAAAAAGAGGAGTTTTATGCTAAGAACATGTGAAAATCAAGAACCCCTAAAAATGGATGAAGGTTTGTGATATGAAAATCAAAAACCACCAAATCTGATTAGGGTTTCATAAAATGGGTTTCATAAAATGGTTCATAATCAACAACGTACCAGTATAGTTGAGTTTGACAGTGAGAGAGATGAAAATCGCCGGTGAATCGCCGGTGAGAGAGAAGAGAGAAGTTTTTGTTTGAAAGAGAGAAGCGTTTGTTTGTAATAAAAGAGAGAAGCAGTTGTTTTTTACCTTATTAAAGTGCAGTTAGTAAAAAAAGGGGGAAAGTCTGAAAAATCAAAATGAAAAAGGGGGAAACAAAAAAAAAGAGGGGAAAAAAAGAGAGGGAAATGAAAAATCAAATGAACGGCTGAGATGCAGATCTGGTTTAATCTAACGAACCAGATTAGTCCCAAAATATATTTATATTTTAATTCTTAATAAAAGTCAAACAAAAATTTCCCAAAAAACGTACAACTTTTTGAAAATATACATACAACGGTTGTTATGTCTATAAACCGTTGTTAAAAAATCTATTTAACAACAGTTTCGACAATAAACCGTTATCTGACAATGTTGTCTAATATGTAACTGAGCAACAGTTTTCCACCAAAACTGTTGTATATTACTATTTCCGACAACAGTTTCATTCTGAACCGTTGTCTGTTAACTGAAATTTTTAATTATCACAAAATTCAATGTCGATATAAAATTCTACATTTTATCGTATGGTTAAAACGTCGTATCCTACATTTCCAATGTATAATTTTGAAGAAGTTTAACTTTTCATATTCGATATTTCTAACCTTTTATTGTAAACTTACATCGATTAGTTATTCATATATAACGATTTTACAAATTTACAATTACACAATGAAGACTATTATCTACTGTTTTGACTAAAATCGGTATTAATCGGTAGAGTCACCTTTACTGATTAATTGGATAATCGATGATTAGGGTTTTGACTTAGGATTTATAGTAGTGTTTGGACTTTAGGGTTTACAACAGTGTTTAGGGTTTAGGGTTTACGGCTGAGTTTAGGGCTTTGACTTAGGATTTACAGTAGTGTTTAGGGTTTAAGGTTCAAAGTTTGATATGAATAACAGAATATAGAATATATGGTGGAGGCATTTTGTATTCCGTTATTCGTATTAATTGGTTTTATGTATCGAACATGTGTCTAGCTAGCAAGATCTAACGTGCACAATACCTTATTTTAGCCAGGTTCGACCCCTAATCTCTACGGTCTATGCGTCCTGGTCTCTTAGCAACCCAGTAAGAGAATATATTATTGATCAACGAATCGGTATTAACTACTGTATTAATCGGTAGAGTCACCTTTACTGATTAATTAGATAATCGATGATTAGGGTTTTGACTTAGGATTTATAGTAGTGTTTGGACTTTAGGGTTTACAATAGTGTTTAGGGTTTAGAGTTTACGGCTGAGTTTAGGGCTTTGACTTAGGATTTACAGTAGTGTTTAGGGTTTAAGGTTCAAAGTTTGATATGAATAACAGAATATAGAATATATGGTGGAGGCATTTTGTATTCCGTTATTCGTATTAATTGGTTTTATGTATCGAACATGTGTCTAGCTAGCAAGATCTAACGTGCACAATACCTTATTTTAGCCAGGTTCGACCCCTAATCTCTACGGTCTACGTCCTGGTCTCTTAGCAACCCGGTAAGAGAATATATTATTGATCAACGAAAATTCCCATTACAAGATCCAATAATATATCTCTCTATGCACCCGTTGTTGATAGCAGCTTGCTGAAACACCTTGTCCCTTGAACCAAATGCTCTCTAAGAACTATACTACCCCGAGTACAATCTTCTCTAACAAACTAGTTCCTGAACCCTTGTTTCGGACAAGTACTCGGAAATCGATGATCAACCGATTCGGATCATATCGAGTACTCAGACGATTACTCGGATGTTGAAAACGAGTACTAAAAAAATTGGTCGAATACTCAGATGCTGAAGATCAAACTGAATCAAACCAATTTCCTATTTTTACAACCTTGCTAAATAATAGTATGTAGTGTAAATTTTAAAAATATTATTTCTTTCGTAATACCGGATAATTAACTTGTGCCTTGCACGGGTTGTAAACTACAAAATAACTGTATTTTTTTTATAAATTTTTAAATTAATTTGATAAATATCTATTTTTTTTAAAAAAAAATTTAAAATTTTAAAAATATTAAATACACCAAACTATACCATAATAAATAAATAAATACAACCGATTTCAATGAAAAAATAATTTTAATATATATAAAATATTTAACGAAATAAAATAAACCAATGAAATAAAGAAAACATATTTAGAATAATTGTGTCCGAATAAGACCACAATTATCGAGCTTGTCTCTCTTTCTATCCTCTCTTTCTATCCATTTTTTCCCTTTCTCTCTTTGTTAGCTCACTTTCCTTATTTGTTAGCTCAGTTTCTCCTCCATTTTTTCAGTTTCTTTCTATGTTAGCTCACTTTCTCTCAACATCTTCTTGAGAAACCATTAATCAGTGATTGAAGACCTCCATTAATACCATTTTAGTATTATTCACAACAAAATCTTGTTGTTGGTTCGAGGCTGCTGCGGAGCGAATCATCGGCTTGAGTATATATATGAGCCTCGGGCTTCTTCTGAAGACCTCAATTAGTTTCACGGATTCAAGACCTCCATTAATTTCATTTTAGGTAAATTCATTTTGAACACGTTAATGATTTCAGTTGTGTTAATTAATTTGATTTGTGTCAAAGAATTCATTTTGATGAACACGTTTTGATGTTTCTACACTTCAATTAGCGTTGGTTGATTTAGTTTTTATCGATAGTGTGGAACTTTGGATTAGGGTTCATGTTTAATAATTTGGGGGAAATAGTTCTCTCCTGTTTTTGGTCAACTTTGGGGTTGTAATTCTGTTTCAGTTCTAATAGTTTTTGCAGAATTTGAGTGATTAGTATACCAGTTGGCCTTGGAGTTTACGATTTAGTTAACAACTTAACATTATTTATTTCTTCACTGTATTGTCTTGTGTTATTGTCTTGTTTTACTGTCTTGTGTGTGTGCCTCACTTACACTTTAGAACTCCATGAGTTTTACTGCTATTGACACCATAATAACCATGTATGTCACTTTTTTTTTTCAGATGGTGATGGTTGTAATCACGTTTTGTGTTGGATTTGAGGTTCTATTCAGACGTCTATAGTGATTTCATATTAAAAGATGGATAGATCATGGTTAACAGCTGATAGAAGATCAAAAGAGTTTAAAATAGGGGTGGACGACTTATTAATGTTTGCATTTGAAAATGGGTATAATGAAGATAAAATATGTTGTCCATGCATGAAGTGCGCACATAGCAAATCATGGAAGGCTCGGATTGTTAGAAGCCATCTTTTTCAGCATGGAATTGATACAACATATACACGCTGGATTTGGCATGGGGAGCCAAATTTGGTAAATGAAGCCGACACTTCAGAATCTATTAATCAAGGCTCCACGACAATGGGTGAATCCAGCGACGATGATGATGATATTTCTTCAGATTCTTCAGATTTCATCAACCTGGTGAAAGGTGAGCATGAACCTCTGTTTCCTGGATGTGAGAGTTACACTACGATGAAAGCTTTGGTTAAGTTATTCAACTTGAAAGTGAAGCATGGTATGTCTGATTCATGTTTCTCTGAAGTTCTGTTATTTATTGGGACTTTGCTTCCGGAAGAAAACAATCTCCCTTCTTCCTTCAATGAAGCGAAGAAAACCTTATGTGCATTAGGAATGGGGTATGAAAAGATACACGCCTGCCCGAATAATTGTCTCTTATATCGTGGCCAGATAGATGAAGATGAGACTACTTGTCGCATATGTAAGGCCTCCAGATGGAAATTGAATAAGAAAGGAGAGGAACTGGAAGGAGTCCCTGCTAAGGTTTTATGGTATTTCCCTTTGATACCAAGATTAAGAAATATGTTCAATACACCTCAAATTGCAAAGGACATGACTTGGCATGAAACCGAGCGACAAATAGATGGTAAAATGAGGCATCCGGCTGACTCGATAACATGGAAGGATGTCGACCAAAAGTGGCCTGATTTTGCATCAGAGAGTAGGAACCTTCGGTTAGCTTTATCCGCCGATGGTTTTAATCCTTTTCGTGGGAACCGTACTGATTACTCAAGTTGGCCTGTTTTGCTATCAGTTTACAACCTTCCGCCTTGGCTTTGTATGAAGAGAAGGTATATTATGCTTTGCTTGTTGATATCAGGACCGACTGAGCCTGGAAATGATATCGATGTGTTCCTTCAACCACTTATAGAAGATCTGCAGGAGTTGTGGTGCGGGAAACAAGTGTACGACGCATATAAGAAAGAGTCATTCCTACTTAGGGGCATTTTATTATGGACAATAAGTGATTATCCGGCCTTAGGGAACTTGTCGGGAAACGTCATTAGAGGGTATAATGCTTGTACTGTTTGTGTTGATAACACAAATGCTACTAGGCTGGTTAATTATCGGATGACAGTGATTATGAGGCATCGGAGGTGGTTGGACCGTCATCATCCATATAGAAGGCAAAAATCAGCTTTTGATAACACTGTGGAGAAAGGGGTTGCTCCTATTCCGTTAACTGGAGAGCAGGTTCTTGAAAGAGTACAACATCTAAAGGGCCATGTCTTTGGTAAGACACAACGCCAAGCTCGATGGAAGAAAGGTGAAGCTCGACCCGTTTGGAAGAAGGTTTCTATATTCTTCCAACTTGAATATTGGAAGTATTTGCCAGTTAGGCATGTTCTTGATGTGATGCACATCGAGAAAAATATATGCGAAGCTTTAATTGGAACTTTGCTAAATATTCCAGGAAAGACAAAAGATAGGGAGTCTGTCCGTCTTGATATGGCTGCAATGGGAATAAGAACAGAGCTGAGGCCAAAAACTCCCGGAAAGAAAGAGAAGGTACCGTTGGCATCATGGAACTTATTGAATGCAGAAAAAAGAACAGTTTGCTCGTCCTTTCTTAAAATGAAGTTACCGGATGGATTTTGTTCAAATATCAAGAATCTGGTAAATATGGAAAATCTTCGACTTGTTGGAATGAAATCTCATGATTGTCACACGATATTGCATCATTTGCTTCCAATTTCAATTCGGTCGGTACTGCAAAAACAAGTCAGGTACACAATAATAAGGTTTTGCCTTTTCTTCAAGGCAATTTGCAGTAAAGTCATCGATGTAGATAAATTGGAAAAAATGCAATCTCAGTTGGTGGAAACATTATGCCAGCTGGAAAAACACTTTCCTCCTTCGTTCTTTGATGTGATGATCCATCTCTCAATTCATCTTGTAAGAGAGGTTAAGCTTTGTGGGCCAATATTTCTACGTTGGATGTATCCTTTCGAGAGGTATATGAAGGCGTTTAAGGGATATGTACGAAACCCGGCTCATCCCGAAGGCTGTATTGCCGAGGCATATGTTGCCGAAGAGGCCGTTGAATGTTTGGTGAATTTTGAAGAAGGTACCATAGGATTGCCAAAAAATGCTAGGCATGAGCAGAATGCAATTAGCAGACCCTTATCTGGTGCGACAATGATAAAGCCGAGCAAAGAGGACTTGCACCTAGCACACTTGTGTTCTCTGCAAAATAGCAAGGACGTTAGGCCATATTTTGAGTAAGTTACTGACATGTGTGTGTGTGTGTTATTTCCTTTTTTTTTGCATTTTGATTAAAATATTAATGTAACTGATTTTACTTGTAGTGAACATATGGCAACTTTGATGACAAGATACCAGCAACATGAAAATGACCAAGTCTGGCTAAAAAACAAGCAAAATGATGAATTCCCCCAATGGTTCCGGAAAAAGGTAAGCTTTTTATTTTTACACATTCTACAAATTATAATTATGATATTTATTTATATTGAATAATTAGTTTAAATCAATTTATTTTTGGACAGATTGAATCAGAATTGTTGCATGAACATAATAACATACGTGATGAGATAAGGTGGATTGCAGAAGGTCCTAACAAGATTGTTCCTACATTCAGCGGTTATAAAATAAATGGTGTTACCTATAGTACCAAGGAGCGCGATGATAATCGACAGGTTCAATGTAGTGGTGTTTGTGTTGTTGCGGATGCATTAATGGTTGTCGGTAAGGATAAAACTGTTGAACATACTTCACATAGCTACTATGGAGTTATAACAAGTATATGGGAGTTAGATTATAACAACTTTAGAGTCCCTGTATTTCGTTGTAATTGGGTAGATATGAACAAAGGGGTTAAGCTAGATGACTTGGGATATACATTGGTTAACTTAAACAAATTAGGTTTTGTAAATGATCCTTTTGTGCTAGGGAAACATGTTAAGCAAGTCTGCTACATTGATGATCCTCTCGACAAACACTGGTCTGTTGTGTTGATATTACCAGAAAAAAACTATTATGACCAATTTGATGCTGAAAATGATGGATCGGTAGAAATAGAACTTGAGAATGAGCTGCACGTGCCAATATTCCCCAATGTTGACGAACTTGACGAGGAAAAATCTAGTTATATGCGGGAGGAAGAAGAAGGGATTCAACTTCCATGATGGTAATATATATCATTGCATTGGATTGAAGTTCAATTATTTCAACATATTTAACTCCATGTACTGCTGACTTACTGATTATGTGAAACTCATATTATTTAGATGTGCTTCTACTGATCAAAAGTTTCATCTAAAGGAACCCCTTCATAAGATTACTTTAGCAGTGGTAAAATCATCATCTAGTTGAATTTTGACTTCTCAAGTTGTGAATGTTTCGACTTGATGTCTCTTTTTATAATAGATGATGATTTTACCATAGCTAAAATAATCATTCGAAGGACATACAAGTATGGCTACCGTGGACTGCAGCAAGAGGACTCTGGGAGATGCTATCTATTATAGATTATACACCTAAATTTTTTTTTCTCTATAAAACTTCTCCAAATTAAGGTTAATGTTATATTTTATGTTTATGCAGATTTAACGGTGTCAAAAGAAGACCTTGGAAAGAGTGGATACGCAGCAGGATATTACCAAAGACAAGAAGCAAATTGTAATGTCGTGCTGGTGCTAGTATTAAACCAAACTCATTTCGATTGTAATGTAAAAGTACTCCATAACTGTCCAACAGAGTTGGTGTGCTCTGTTACTAACTAGGAGCTCTGTATTGTATCATTACTTCTATTCCGATGGATTTTGTCAATTTGTCAAAGTATGAGATTTGTGTATTGTCCGATTGGACTAACTTGATAATTTACGGAAGTATTTGGTTTTCCAAATTTGGTTGAGTACTTTTAGTTTGCTAGTCTCTTGGTTGGTTGATTTTTAGTTTGCAAATCTGTTGGAATTTGCAGATTATTGGTTTGGTTTGTGTTGGATGTAATATGTACATGTAATTTTTTTTTTCTATCCTTACTAAACAGACAACAGTTATTCTAGCAGGCAATGTTTATAACCGTCTTCTAAATAGGATCAAACTGTATGAAACCCATTTATCTCACAATGTTAATAACCATTGTCTATCAACTTTCCTTCTGACAACGGTATTTAAAACACATTGTCTGATTTTCCATACAACAACACTTCCAATAAACTGTTGTCTAACTTACACCACGGCTTTGTCCAAAAGCGTTGTCTGAAAATAATATAAAGTTGTCTACATACAACAGTTCTACACACTTGTATGAAAAGATTCACACAACACATATATTCTAGAACTGTTGTCTGATTTTATTAGAGCGTACCGCTCAGACAATGGTTGCAAAACTGTTGTCATAAAAACACTCCGACAACAGTTTTACGAGGACAAAACTTTCACTATTGTTTATTTTTTCGGGACAACAGTTTTTTGTTTAACTGTTGTGTGAAATGTGTTGTGAAATAATTCGAATTCATGAGTTCCGGAACTCATGAATTCGAATTATTTAGTCGTTTCCCTTTCTGTGAATTAAACTAATAAAAAATAATTGATTTAGATTTAGAAAAAATTTCAAGTTTCTTTTTCACAAAAAAAATAATAATTTTTTTCGTCAAAATAGTAAACTAAGATTCGTAGCATTAATATAACCGCGGTAAAATTTTTACCATGGTTAAAAATGAATATCTTGCAAACTACTCTAACCTCTATATAATTACCCCTCCCACACTCTTTATCTCCTCACTCCCACCTCTCTCTCTCTCAAATGTTATATGTTTCTAATGATATTCACTAACCTAAATGCCTATCTGTTGCATTTTTATACTTGATTTCTTATTCTGGATTTTTTAGTAGATTTTCAGGCTTGTTTGTATTTTTTTTTCTTGAAGGAGTTGGAGGAGAAAAAAAATGAGCCCCTCACTGCTTTAGAATTTGCAAATGCTGTTTATAAGTTCGATAAGCCAGGAGAACAAGCATTTAAGGTTTGTTTTGTAGTGAATAAGTTTTTAGTTGTGACATAATTTTTAGTTTTTAGTAAGGTTTTTAGCTTTTTAGTTATTTGTCGTTATTTTCTTACATATTGTATGTTATAGGATAAATTGACAGAAGTGCAGTCCTCTCAGTACACTTGAGGCACCGTCTTCAGGCACCGTCTTCAGAGCCTCCTTTATCCCTAAAAAGACAGAAATAGATCCATCGGGCAAATGAAATGATTAAGGTAATGCAAGCGAGACCCCCAAAGAACCCCAAAGAAGGGGAAGACCCTTAATTATGTATCCCTGGCATACAGTGATAGAGTTTCTTGGGGCTGAGGGGGCAGTAGAATGGACTGGCTCTTAATCATCACGAAATGCCGAAGTCCGGGTGCCAGACTCTGTGTACTCGATATATCCCAGGGTTCTAAAAGAGGTCAGCCAGATGGTGATTTCCCTTCCAACACATGAGGTGACACAGGCCCAGTTGGATGAAGAAATTCAAAAGTTAGCCAGTGCAGCATTTCCGGATGAAAGTAGTAAATATAGATAAATTTTTGTCAA
The DNA here is from genome assembly GCA_036435485.1 of Saposhnikovia divaricata. Classification (NCBI taxonomy): domain Eukaryota; kingdom Viridiplantae; phylum Streptophyta; class Magnoliopsida; order Apiales; family Apiaceae; genus Saposhnikovia; species Saposhnikovia divaricata. The sequence continues at coordinate 93,651,733 of CM071594.1, forward strand.
ATTCTGCAGCAAGTTATCTTGATTACATTTTGGACACCAATCAGAAGGTCATCGTGCAAGTACTTCTTTAATTGCATCACTGGTGGTCTTCTTTAATGAAAGTAGTAAATATAGATAAATTTTTGTCAAATTCTGCAAGAACTACATTTCTAGTAGTTTAACACCAGGTATATGTGTGGTTCAAGCGTTCTTCTATAGTCTGGTCAATATCATCGTTTCATGTTGGTAACCCCAAGGCCTGACTGAGACCATTCATTTGTTTCCGCAGTATTTTTTTTTTGTTTCTGTAGAATGTATTTATTCATGCAGATTTTTTTTTGAGTTTTAGCAGAATTCATTTGTTTGTACAAAATTTTTGTGTTTCTGCAAATTTTCCTTTGAGATTGAGCATTTGTTTATGCAATCTTTTTTGCATTTGTTTCTGCAACAAATGCAGATTTATTTCTGAGATTTTTGGTGTTTTCGCAACAGATTTTTGAAATAAATTGAACATATGCTTGAGATTGCAGAATTTTTCCTCTTCTTTCCTTGTTTTCTTTGACATAAATTGTACTACACTTGCAGGGAACTCGGATGGAGGAGGATCAAGGAGGCGACAACCAAGAAGATGACAGATGGAGATGCAGACCGATATCCCTATTTTAGGCTCTATATATTCTCTAACTGAAAATATGAACCTATTGGATTTCCAAAATCCATCTTTTGTTATTATGGGAATTAGTATGTATGATGAAGAACATCATCTTTTGTCTGTCTAAAACTACTCATGGGTTTTAATGTTAGTATTTAATCTATGTTCTTCAGTTATTTACTTTGTTTTTAAGCACCTGTGGTTGCAATTCATTTTTATTTTATTGCTTGTGTTGTAGAAAATTGTACAAATGGGTGTCCAGTAGTGTGGACATTAACAATATAATAGTATCATATGACGTTGTGGTGGTCATATTAATAAAAACATGCACGGGTAGAATTTAAAAAATATGGAGGGAAATTTAAAATTTTAATTTCAGCTAAAATTTAATTTAATGGGCAGGAAAGGTAAATTTTCACCAAAATAAATTTCATGGGCGGGAAACATATTTTTATTAATCAGTTTCCTTTTTCAGGTTAAATATATTACCTTTTTAATTTTTCAATAACAAAATAATTTCCTTTTTGTGGTAAAAAAGAATATCTTTTACATATTATTTAATTAAAATTTCTCTTTTTTTAAAAATAGTACGAGCACTTTTTTTTAATAAAATAACATAATTATATTATAGTTACTATTAACTAATCAATTACCCTTTTCACCCAAAACACGTTATCTTTTCTCTTTTCTCTAACTAACATATCTCTTTTTCCAATTATACCATGGACGGTTACCTTTTTCAGCCAAAACACGTTACCTTTTTTCTTTTCTCTTACTAAAACTTTTCTTTTTACAATTATATCACAGACGTTTCTATTTAATAAAAATAAAATTATAATATTATAATATTGATATGGGCTGAAAATAAGCCCTAAAGACATATTTAATGTGGCATTAACTAGGCCGAGAATAGTCCAAACGTGGGGCCCACCAGCTGGGCCCGAAACCCTAAATATAATATTAATTTCGTAATTAATATTAGGGGTAATAGACAGCTCAGCAAATAAGAGTTGGATAAGGATAATACCCCTTTCAAACTTATCCAATAAGGCATCCAATTCAATATGGAAACTGATTCCTACAAGGAATAGATCTAGAACATTCCTCAAAGACTTGTCCATCAAGTCTCCAAATCCTACCATAATTCTAAGGCTTCTCAGCCTATATAAAGGGCCTGACCCCTCACCTCAGAACTACGTTTTCTTGGCTTGATTCTCTAATACAGAGATACGTAGGCATTCTGTGAGGACCGCTTAGTCTCGAACGCAGAAGCAGCCATTAAAGCACGAAGCTCACGAACCCTAGCATTAAATACACAAACCCTAGCCGCAATAATTTCAACCTGGTTTTTATTCCACAACATTTGGCGCCGTCTGTGGGAAGAAGACATCAACCATGGTTACCACTCGAAGAACAACACCGATCTCAACCGAGGCTACCTCCGGAACCATCGTTCCACCAATCACTGCTCCTCCTGTTGGTACAGGGCCAGGGTCTGTACCCCCATTGACGGAAACAAACCCTCGTAGTCAGGCCTCTCAACCACAAGGGACGGATCCCCCCGTTGAAAGATCTCAACCTGAAATCGTCCCTCTAGGACCGGAGACTAACCCGCTCCAGATGGTGGTCTCTCCTCTCCCTCTGAGTAGCCGCCCGCCGCTTCACAGTCTCTCCACTTCTTCGCTCCCTGTCAACACTAACCCAATGTATGGGCTACCTAATTACCCCCAAGATCCAAGGGATCCAGGACCAAGCGGTCATGCTCGGTTGATCCATGGGCAACAACAATCCCCTTATCTTAGAGGCCCGGCTCCTCCTGAACCAGGATACTATGATTACTCTGGTCCTTATACCGGAGACTCGTCGTCTGAAGACGATGATCGAGACGAAGCCCCAAGGAGGCGACGCGCTAGTAAGGAACCTCTAGGGAGGAATCCATCGAACCGAGATGGTCCTTTAACAATCGCAGAGAAAATTAAGGCTTATGAAGCCGAGATTCAGAAGCTGAAGGACGACCAAGCAAGGGAACTAGAGAGACAGAACCCTAATCAGACTCGACCTCCTCCGACTTCAGGAGGGATTCCCTTCATAGATCTGGAGAGGTCTTCAAGGAGACACCGAAGGGCTGAAGTCCCAACCAGAGGAACTACCAGGGTAGAACCCTCCAAGAATAATCCTAGAGATTTGATGCTACAAGGAGATCTGGATGATCCGACCCCTCCATTCACTGAGGAGGTAATGAATGCACATATTTCCCGAAAGTTTAAGATGCCCACGATCAAAGCTTACGATGGAACGGGGGATCCCGCAACTCATGTGAGAACGTGTACGAGCGCCTTGTTACTGCAGCCTGCCAACGATGCCCTTAAGTGTAGGGCGTTTCCCCAAACCCTGTCGGGCATGGCGCAACGTTGGTATAGTCGTTTACCTCCAAACTCTATTAGCTCTTTCAAGGAGTTGAGTACCGCTTTTGTCAGTCAATTCATTAGCGGAAGAATTCATGAGAAAAGCTCTGCATCTCTTATGTATGTGACACAGGGGAAGAATGAGAACTTAAGAGATTACATCAAGCGATTCACTAAGGAAACTCTGAATATAACCGATTTGGAAAATAAGGTGGCCATGGTAGCCTTGCAGCACGGAACCACGGATCTCTTTTTTAAGAGGTCGTTGGCAAAACACCCCCCTGAAAGCATGGATGAACTTCAACGAAGGGCGGACAAGTATATAAAAGCTGAGGACAGCATTAAGAAAGAAGCCACGTTGGGCAATGGAGGGAACAAGCGGAAGCAAGAACAAGAGTACGATGCTAGGGACAAGTATCCCCGAGCTAGCAGAGACTCTGAATCTGCTCCAAAAAAGAGCTCGGGTCCAAGGTTTTCAGAGTATGCCAGACTTAATGCTCCAAGAAGCCAGATCCTATTGGACATTGAAAAGGAAAAGGATTTCCGATGGCCGAAGCCACTTAGAGGAGACCCAGCTAAGCGAAATAAGGAGCAATACTGTAGGTTCCACAAGGATGTGGGACATGACACCGACGATTGTAGGCAACTCAAGGATGAGATTGAGTTCTTGATACGAAGAGGAAAACTAAGTCAGTTCACCAAGGGTGATGACCGTGGGAACCAGAGAAGGGACAATGACAGAAGAGACAATGAAAGGAGAGATAATAATAGGAGGGATGACAACCATGATCGCAATCCCCAGCCCCGAAGGGCAGTTATCAATATGATCTGGGGAGGCCCGACAGCAGCCGGCACGACTAAGAATTCTCGAAAAGCTTATGCTAGAGAAGTAATGCACATTGTGGGAGAAGCCCCGAAGCGTGCTAAAACCGAGATGGTAATTGGTTTCGATGATTCAGACTTGGAGGGGGTGAAATTTCCCCATGACGACCCGCTGGTCATAACTCCCGTGATTGGAAACTCCGAAGTAAAACGAGTCTTGATAGACAATGGGGCTTCTGTGGATATTTTATTTCATGATGCATTTGTAAAGATGGGTTACAACGACTCTCAACTGACTCCTACAAACATGCCTATATATGGGTTTAACGGAGTGGAGTCCAACGTTGAAGGGACTATTCAGCTACCCGTGACTATTGGGCAGGAGCCTAAAGAGGCGACTCAGATGTTGAATTTCTTGGTGATCAAGGCAGCATCAACATACAACGCAATCCTTGGAAGGACTGGACTTCATGCGTTTAAGGCTGTGGCCTCTTCCTATCATATGAAAATTAAGTTTCCGACACGGAATGGTGTCGGAGAACAAAAGGGTGATCAGAAGATGGCAAGAAGTTGCTATGTGGCCGCACTGAGGGCCGATGGAGCCGGGGGGCAGGTCCTTCCGATTGAAGACATGGATGTCCGTGATGATGAAGAGCATAGAGGGAAGCCAGCAGAGGATTTGATTCCCATACCTCTAGAACCTAATGATCCTGAAAAAGTTACTTATGTTGGAGCATCTCTGAAAGAACCCCTGAAGGGCAAGTTAATAGAATTCTTACAGAAGAATAGCGACGTGTTCGCTTGGACAGCAGCTGATATGCCAGGGATTGACCCCCAACTCATAACTCATAGGTTAAATGTTGACCCCAAAAGGAAGACAATAAAGCAGAAGAAGAGAAACTTTGCTCCGGAGAGGCAAGAGGCCATTAGGCAAGAAGTGAATAAGCTCTTGGAAGCTGGTTTTATTGAAGAGATTCAGTTTCCTGAATGGTTAGCGAACCCAGTCATGGTCAAGAAAGCAAATGGGAAGTGGAGAATGTGTATAGACTTCACTGACCTGAATGATGCATGCCCAAAAGATTGTTTTCCCCTGCCGAGGATTGATATGTTGATAGATGCTACAGCTGGACATGAGATGTTAAGCTTCATGGATGGATTCAGCGGCTATAATCAGATTAAGATGCACAAAGATGACATACCTAAGGTATCTTTCATAACTGACTTTGGTGTCTTTTGTTATCTTGTCATGGCTTTTGGTCTAAAGAATGCAGGAGCTACTTACCAACGATTGGTGAATAAGATATTCGCCCATCTGATTGGAAGAACCATGGAGGTATATGTTGATGACATGTTAGTCAAGAGCCTACTTAAGGCTGATCATATCAAGCACCTCGGAGAGGCATTTGAAGTGCTGAGGCACCACAAGATGATGTTGAATCCCGCCAAGTGTGCTTTTGGCGTTGGATCGGGGAAGTTTTTAGGGCTGATGGTTTCGAAAAGAGGCATTGAGGCCAATCCTGACAAGATCAAGGCGATTTTAGACATGGAGCCACCACGCTCTATAAGAGATGTGCAGAGGTTGACAGGTCGAGTTGCAGCCTTAGGAAGATTCATCTCCAAGTCTGGAGACAAATGCTTGCCTTTCTTCCAAGCGTTAAAAAAGGTGAAAAATTTTGAGTGGACACCTGAAAGCCAAGAGGCCTTTGAGCAACTGAAGAAGTACATGGTTGAAGCCCCGTTATTGACTAAACCAAGTCCTGGGGAGATTCTTAGTTTATACCTGGCGGTATCCGAACAAGCCCTGAGTGCTGTCCTTATTCGGGAAGAGGAAAAGGTTCAGAAACCTATCTATTATGTGAGCAAAGTGTTGCATGGGGCTGAGTTGAATTACTCACCCATAGAAAAGTTTGCTTTGGCATTAGTAACTGCCTCAAGAAAGCTGCGTCCTTACTTTCAGGCACATAAGATTCAAATTCTGACAAACCAGCAATTGAGGAACATATTGCATAGCCCTAAGGCCAGTGGAAGGCTAATCAAATGGGCGATTGAGTTAGGAGAGTTTGACATCACATAAAAGCCTCGTACAGCTATCGAAGCTCAGGCATTAGCTGACTTCGTGGTTGAATGTACTATTAACAACCAAGAAGTCGGGGGGCAAGAGATAATGACTACCCCTGGGCAAGAGGAAAAAGAAGAGAAACTTACACCCGATCTGAAGGAATATTGGGTGCTCTATTTTGATGGAGCATCAAAAACAAAATCTAGTGGTGCAGGTTTGGTTTTGCAAAGCCCCGATGGGTTCACAGTTGAGTACGCTTTAAAGTTGGATTTCCCTACTACCAACAACGAGGCGGAGTATGAGGCATTGATAGCTGGTTTGGGCTTGGCCAGAATCATGAGGGTCAAGAATCTCAAAGTTTGTGGAGATTCAAGGCTTGTGGTAGCACAAGTAAATGGTGAATTCGAGGCTAAAGATGAGACTATGGCAAAATACTTGAGAGTAGTAAAGGCTGTTATGTCCCAGTTTGAGGAGTGCTATGTTGAGCACATTCCAAGAGAGGAAAACATTAAGGCCGATGCCCTATCTAAGTTTGCTTCTTCTGAAATAGAAAATTATGCCGGGAGTGTCTACTTTCAGGTCTTGAAGGCCCCGACTGTTAATGCAAAGTTAGTGGCACCAATTGATATAGGAGGCTCTTGGATAGATCCTATTAAGGCACACCTGGAGACCGGTTGGCTCCCAGACAATGCCATGGAGGCACGAAAACTCTCAGTAAGAGCGTTGAGATATACTTTGATTGAGGGTATTCTGTACAAAAGGTCATTTGTAATCCCGTACTTGAAGTGTCTAAGGCCTATAGAGGCAAGGGAAGCATTGGAAGAAGTTCATGAAGGGATCTGTGGGCAACACTTGGGGGGCAGAGCCCTAGCTCACAAGATAATTCGTTTAGGGTTTTATTGGCCGGAGATGTTGGCTAATGCACAAAACTATGTTAAGAGATGTGAGAGATGCCAGAAGCATGCCCCAATTGTGAGGCAACCGCCTGAGATGTTGACCTCGATTAACTCTCCCATTCCATTTGCAATGTGGGGGATGGATATACTTGGACCCTTTCCCATGGCTTCAGCACAGAGGAAATTCCTAATAGTAACAATTGATTATTTCACTAAGTGGATTGAGGCTAAACCCCTGGCCAAGATAACCACCAAGCAAGTTTCCCAGTTCTTTTGGGAGAACATCATCTGCAGATACGGAATCCCACGAATCCTTGTGACAGACAATGGGACACAATTCAACAATGAGGAGTTTAAGAAGTATTGTGAAGAGAATGCAATTGAGCTCCGTTTTACCTCAGTGGCACACCCTCAGGCCAATGGGCAAGCTGAGGTAGCTAATCGAATTATCCTTGATGGACTGAAAAAGAGGGTCGAACGCTCTGGGAATACTTGGGTAGATGAGTTGTTGCCCATACTTTGGGCATATCGTACCACTTGTAAGGTAACGACTGGAGCAACCCCATTTTTGCTGGCTTATGGAGCCGAGGCAGTTGTGCCTTTAGAGATCATGCAAGCATCACCTCGAGTTGAGGCATATGAGCCAGAAACTAATGACGAAGGAATGAGACTCGCCCTTGACCTAATCGATGAGGTTAGAGATGGAGCTAATGCGAAGAATGCTGAATATCAGAAGAGAGCATCTTTTCACTACAACCAGAGAGTTAAAGAAAGATTCTTTCGACAAGGTGACATGGTTTTAAGGAAGATTGAAGCCTCAGGAGTTGGCCAGAAAGGAAAGTTAGCACCAAACTGGGAAGGACCATATCTAGTCAGAAAGGTGTTAGGGCAAGGATCCTACAAGTTAGAAACCTTGGATGGGGTTGAGGTGCCCCGAACTTGGCATGCTGTGAACCTCAAAGTTTATTATATCTAAGTTCTTTTGACAAAAGGCTTGGACTTTTATCTATTTATTAGGAATAAGGTTCGAATGAAACCATTTTAGAGCATGTTGCTCCCAGTAGAAGATAGAGTATTTATGTAAGGGTTGAACCCATTCTATTGATATCCATTGACAGCATAATGGAATTTATATTGTTTTCTTTATGAGTTACTTCTCTTTGTTAAAATAAACACGAAAGGCAAACGTTGAACTAACTTGTGAGTTTAGTACCAGCCAGGAGGCCAAGTACTTGAGAAATTCTAAAGTTTAACGAACAATAAGCAAAAAATAAGAACATGGAAACAAAAGGAACTGCTGCATAAATAAGTTAAGTCATAAGCCCCGAAGGGCAAAAGTTCAGAATAAATAAAGATAAACAGAAATAAGCCACGCAGGGCCATCTACTCATCTAAATCCTCAATAACTACATCTCCCTGAGTGGCAGAAGGATCTGCTGTCTCTACCCCAGGAGAAGAAGGTGGATCCTGAGTGGGCTGAGAGTCCCCATCCACTGCTGTCTCTGTAGCGATCTCCAAGGTATCTGTCAATCCAGGGATAGCAGGTACCGGGAACTTCTCCAAGGATACCCCCTCGATCTTCCCACTCAGCTCCTCGATGATCCCTTCCTAACACTCCTTGAAGGTGCCAGGAAAGTTTGCATCATACTCGGCATTCAGGACATCTTGAAAGTCCTTAGAAGCCTTGTAATCAGCAATGATGTGTTCCCTGTTCTGCTGCACCTCCAGCTGAAGCTTCCTGTTCTTCTCCTTCTCAGCAGCCAGCTCCTTCTCCACCTCCCTAAAACGAGCAAAGTTTGCCTCGGAGGCATCAAAGTATCTGTCTCTATCCCTCTCAGCAATGGTCTTTTCAGCACGCACCTCCTTCAGGTTATGAACAGCGGCCTGAAGGTAGGCGTTCATCTGCGAAGGAAACAAGTAAATAAGGGAAAAATAAATGTAATTAAATTAAAGAAGTTGAGTAAGAAATTACCGAAGCAACAGCTTGAGCCCCGAGAAGCTCAATCTGCAAGTCATCAGAGGACTCCACAATGTGGACCCTGTCCCGTGGAGTAACCACGCTCCTGGACCACTCAGCTGCAGCCCTGGAGTCACCTACAGCTGTGTCCCTATTGCATAAACCCCATCCCACTGTAAAGGGAGTGAGGTCTTCCTCAATAGGAACTGGCTTTTCCTGAAGAAAACCAGGAACACGCTCCACCGCGGCAGAGGCCTCATCTGTCCTGGCCCTTTTGGCCCTAGGGTTCTCTGTTACCACCCTAGCAGTGGCAGCAGTCTCCCTCTGTTTAAAAATTGCTCCCAGGGCAGTTTTGGCTGCAAAATGATTACAAGAGAGTTAGATAATTATATCTAGCATGAAATATTAACAAAGTAAGAGGTGAGAATTACCCTCAGGGCCCAAATCGCTTAGCCCATAGGCCTGCAACGAATCTTCAGAAATCAAATTTGCACATTGATGCAAATTATCCGATATTAATAAATTTATGGCGGCCTCTTCTTCCACGCCCAATTTTAAACTTCTAACAGGCCCATCAACGGCTCTGCAGAAGGTGGGCCGAAAATAGTTGTCCCAGTCATCCCCATCCAAAAAGATATAAAACCATTCCCTTTTCCAATTAGGAAGGGAATCAGGAGCGGAATCCGAAACAAAGCAAGAACGGGCCAAGGAACGGTGTTGGATTTTGACCCAGCCCGAATTATCAGAAGAATTGACAAATTTGAATAGATATCGAAAAACAGAGATGCTGGGCTCAAGCCCATGTTTCTTACATTGGACCAAGAAACAATAGATAAAACGCCATGCATTTGGCATAAGTTGGGTTGGATAAACCCGGGCTTCAGCCAAAAGACGGTAAACGAAAGGAGGAGGAGGTAGGCGAAAACCAGCATAAAAAGTTTCTTTATAAATCCTAATGGCCCCAGGCTTTGGGTGACAAGCCCTTTCGTTTGAGGCCGGAGCAACGGCCCTATAAGGCCCATTAATATGAAAAAGTTGGGCTAGAATGTCTACCCTATGTTGTTTATATTTCGATTTATATTCATAAGCATCTAAATGAAGCATGTTTGGAAAAGCTTGACCAAATTCATTTAAAAGATCCCTAAGGGAAAAAACACTGGCATGGACAAGAGATGTTTTAGGGTTCTTACCCCTTGAAAGCCGTGGAGCGGTGGTGGAAGTGTTAGCAAGCTGTGACTGGCCTGAAGAGCTAGAATCCTCCATTGGTATGCTTCCCTTGAAGGCTTGAAACCCAGAAAAGTTGAAAAAAGAGGTTGAAGAAGATGAAGATTCAACGATCTTCAAACGGAAACTGGAAAGTAAGGCGGAGTAAAAACGCCGGAAATCGCCTCACGACAGAACCCTAGCAGAGCTTTTTTGAAAAATATTTGTGATAAGGGAATGATAGTTTTTGCTGAATAGTGAAATGAGAAATGAGGGATGCACACTACTCTTTTATAGAGTTCATGGTTGGTCATTCAACCGGTTATATCCAGTAAATGGGCTGCCAACAGGTGACTGGGCCTTTGAATAGGCGGGAAGCCCATGAAATTCAAATTTTGAAATAATTCTAGAATGTTCTACAACATTTTTAGAAAATAGGATAAAATCCCGTTAGAATTTAAAGGCAGGAAGCCCAATTAAAAGGCTATACCCACGCCCAGGAGACCAAACCTCCTAGGCGTGCCTAAGGAAGGTGTCTCTTTGGCGGGGGTACCCACGCCTAGCTTGATTTTCTCTAAAGAAGGGTATACCCACGCCCAGGAGACCAAACCTCCTAGGCGTGCCTAAGGAAGGTGTCTCCTTGGCGGGGGTACCCACGCCTAGCTTGATTTTCTCTAAAGAAGGGTATACCCACGCCCAGGAGACCAAACCTCCTAGGCGTGCCTAAGGAAGGTGTCTCCTTGGCGGGGGTACCCACGCCCAGCTCGATTTTCTTTAAAGAAGGCTATACCCACGCCCAGGAGACCAAACCCCCTAGGCGTGCCTAAGGAGGGTGTCTCCTTGGCGGGGGTACTCACGCCCAGGAAGCATTTCCAGGGACAAAGGTCACCCACGCCCAGGAGACCAAACCCCCTAGGCGTGCCTAAGGAGGGTGTCTCCTTGGCGGGGGTACCCACGCCCAGGAAGCATTTCCAGGGACAAAGGTCACCCACGCCCAGGAGACCAAACCCCCTAGGCGTGGCTAAGGAGGGTGTCTCCTTGGCGGGGGTACCCACGCCCAGGAGGCATTTCTTGCCAAGGTGACTTTTTTAAAAGTTAATACTTTAAAAAAAAAAAAAAAAAATTTTAAATAGTGTTGGGAAATTAAAAAATAATTCCCAAAAAAATACCTGTTGGTACATAAAAATTCCTAAATTATTAGGAAAAATTACAAAAAATACCTGTTGATACATAAAAATTCCTAAATTATTAGGAAAAATTACAAAAAATACCTGTTGGTACATAAAAATTCCTAAATTATTAGGAAAAATTACAAAAAATACCTGTTGGTACATAAAAATTCCTAAATTATTAGGAAAAATTACAAAAAATACCTGTTGGTACATAAAAATTCCTAAATTATTAGGAAAAATTACAAAAAATACCTGTTGGTACATAAAAATTCCTAAATTATTAGGAAAAATTACAAAAAATACCTGTTGGTACATAAAAATTCTTAAAATATTAGGAAAAGTACAGAAAAATACGAGGAAAATTATAGAAATATTTTCTTGACAAATTGAGCAATAATATATGCTAATAATGCATAAAAACTCTATGAAAGTGCCGAAATTGCTAAAAGCAAGCACAAATTAAAGCCTCGAATAAGGCAAATCGTCGTAAATGTGTAGGTCGCTCCACACTTTACAAGCAAGACGATACTCGTGAAACACTAGTGTAAACCAAAACTCCCATATAAGGGTAGGAAAATTAAGAAGTCCCAGGTAAGGGATAAAAACGACCCCGAGTCTCGATTAAGGCAAATATAACTTCTACGAAAACCTGATCAGTTTTCCTAAGAAGTTGGGGGGCAAATGATATGGGCTGAAAATAAGCCCTAAAGACATATTTAATGTGGCATTAACTAGGCCGAGAATAGTCCAAACGTGGGGCCCACCAGCTGGGCCCGAAACCCTAAATATAATATTAATTTCGTAATTAATATTAGGGGTAATAGACAGCTCAGCAAATAAGAGTTGGATAAGGATAATACCCCTTTCAAACTTATCCAATAAGGCATCCAATTCAATATGGAAACTGATTCCTACAAGGAATAGATCTAGAACATTCCTCAAAGACTTGTCCATCAAGTCTCCAAATCCTACCATAATTCTAAGGCTTCTCAGCCTATATAAAGGGCCTGACCCCTCACCTCAGAACTACGTTTTCTTGGCTTGATTCTCTAATACAGAGATACGTAGGCATTCTGTGAGGACCGCTTAGTCTCGAACGCAGAAGCAGCCATTAAAGCACGAAGCTCACGAACCCTAGCATTAAATACACAAACCCTAGCCGCAATAATTTCAACCTGGTTTTTATTCCACAACAAATATTAATAATTAACCGATTACCTTTTCAGCTAAAACGAATCATCTTTTCTTTATTTTCTAATTAAATTTTTTTTTTCTAGAAATATCACCGTCAATATTAATTTCCCATTTTCTAAAAACTATGAGCAATTTTTTTAGTAAAATGACATAATTAAAGTATAATTATTATAAGCTTATCAATTACCTTTTTCACATAAATCATGTCATCTTTTTGATTTCACGTTACATTTCTATTTTCTCTAACTAAAATTTCTCTTTTTCCAATTATATCAAGGGCGGTTCTATTTAATAAAATAAACTAATCATATTTTAATATTAATAATTAACCGATTACCTTTTTTTAGCTAAAACATATCATCTTTTCTATATTTTCTAACTAAAATCATTCTTTTAATAGAAATGTCACAGACAATATAAATTTCTCCTTTTCTAAAAATATTACGAGCAATGTATTTAGTAAAATAACGTAATTAAATTATAATTACTATAAACTAATCAATTACCTTTTTCACATATAATATCTTACCTTTTAATTTTTGTCTAACTAAACCCTATCTTTTTCTAATCATATCACGAGCATTTTATTTAATAAAATAAAATAATAATTTTATGGCACTGGTTTTAAGCTAGTATATTACTAAGAAACAAAGAACTCAAAGTATAAATAAAAAGTGGGTTTGCTTACGTGGAAAGCTTCCATTCAGTACAAGAAAATCGTTTTAAACCGACGGTCAAAAATGGTCGGTTATAAAAGGAATCGGTCGGTTCAACGACTAAAACCGACCAAAAACGCTGGTCGGTTTAATCCTGGTTGGTTATGTCATTTGGTCGGGTTTAACACACATAACCGACCAATAATTTGGTCGGTTATATGTGTTTACAAATTCTCTAATGTGGGGTCCGAATTGGACATGTGGCACCACATGGCGACAGCTGTCAACAGACGTCGGCAACACATAACCGACCGACAGTGGTCGGTTATGACTTCAAAAAAGAAAAAAATATATTTTGACTGGCACACATAACCGACCATAGTCAAACGTGCACAATCGGTCGTTTTAATGCCAGTAGTTGTGCTAATTTGTATAACCGACCACCATAATATAACCGACCACCTAAACCGACCACCTTCGAAGGGATCGAATGGTAAAAAACGGTCGGTTTTCTGGGAATTGAATGGTAAAAAGTGGTCGGTTCTAAGGCTCGTCGGTCGGTTTTCTGGTTTTTTTTTTAAAAAAAAATTACATGTTTTGCCAGTACTGCAGCCTGCCATTCCATTTCAATATTAACATTTCACCACCATTCAACTTCATTTGCAAGTTATATAAACCGATGCCTGAACTTCCATACTCATAAAATACTAACTGTATACAACATGTGTACATTAAGTGATGGATTTCTTGGGATAGTAAACTGCAATTTGCTGTAGTCAACCCGAAGCTATCATTTACTGAATAACTATGTTGTGTACTTAAGAGGCACACTAAGGACTCTAATATCAGAAAAGGAAACTAAAAACCATTCTTACGGAGAAGAAGAGGAAGATATGACAGCCCTTGGGATCCTCTCCTGCTATTCTCCTCGCGTCATCAGAAGCAATATTGAGCTTCTTGTTTCTATTAGGCATCGATGACCACACATTTGAGCATATATCTCATCTGTCTCTCTTGAAGTGAAGTGGTCTTCTATGCAGAACTGGCTATCCAAATTGACAGATTTATTATTGATGTTGATTAGTAGCTCCTTATGCGCTTGACAGTAGAACTCACGGATTCCAGAAGCATGTCTAGCTCAAACCTGAAACCACCAAATAAACCAGTCACCTTTCCAAATGAAAACCAAATACGACAGGTTTAAGAAAAAATCATCTTTAATTTGCAAAGTCCTTTACAAATGAATATTAAAGAAATAACAGAAAACTTTTTTTTAAATATATATATATCACCTGAGAAAATATAATCAAAATGATAAGCTCAGGCAATCCAATTTAAACAAATTTGGCAACCTAATTCACCTCTCAAAAGTTCAGAGCCACAAACTTAAATATGGAGAAGCTATTGAAGTATTACTATGCTAAAGATTGCATCTCCTGGTGAAGAAGCCTAGTACATTAATTACACAGGGTGACTTAGCTTAATAACGATCACCACTGTTTTACCCAGGCTGTGCATCCAGAACACTAATAATCTCTAGAGCAGCTGCATTCGGTAATAAGAGGCCATCTTTTATGTATGTGGTCAATTATTAATTTGAAACAGTAATATGTATCTTCTCTAATTCAGAAATGTCTCATTGTGCATCCAAGAATAATAGTATATGATATAGAATACATTATCTTAAGTGAACTGGATTAAATTAAGCCAAAATAATTGTAAAAGAGATAGACTACAAGCTAATAAGAAAAGCACATACCAGTTTCTGTTATTAAAAGTCTGGCCTCTTCTGTCGGGAACCCACAAACTTAAGCAAATTGGAACATGAAACTACTTGAAATTAAGATTTTACCTCATCGTCTTCACTTTTCAGTCTCCCAGTCAAATGAGCATAGAGATGTTGAACTCTTCGAAGTTTTCGTACAGCTTTTTTTGGTTCAATCAATACATTCGAACATACAGCCTACAGAGCAGAACAATCACTTGAATAGGTGCAGGTTAAGTGGTAAACAAAAGCTAACATACTTGCATACAGTGAAGCATCAAGTCAACATATTTAGATTGTTTAATAGTACAAATCTCTATTTAGATTTAAAATAGTAGATGTTATATAGAGTCCTCACTTGGCCTAACACTTCATCCATGTAGAGGCCTCAAAGTAGGAGTACCTATACAACTGGCAAATCTACGTGTCCAACTGCTACTGGACACTTGATCCATATCCTTGCAATATACAGTGAGTAAGTCAGAGACTTGGTATTTGAATATCATTAGATCACATGTATTTTTTACATAAACAATCAAGAGTGTTGTAATTGTGGTATTCAGATGTCATATACAAGTAATTAAAATCTGAAAAATTACAATAAAAACAATCGTAAAGCAATTTTATACATGTGATGAGCTAAAACTAGATCTTCAAGTACCTGAATAGGTGCAAACTTTGGTGGAAGCATTGAACCTGCATCATCTCCATGTGTCATGATGATACCACCAACAAAACGGGTGCTAATAGCCCATGACGTTTGCCATACCATATCAATTGTGGTGTGATTATCCGCAAGACCATATCAATTGTGGTTTTAATTAATTCAATTGACAAGAAGATAAAAGATGCATTAATTAATTAAATTGTCCATCCATTCTTAAATCACAAGCTCAAAGCCATAACATGAATGCAAAGACATCTTATCAAATTTGAAAAAGAAGGGATGATAGGGATACCAAATTAAACTATATTCTCAAGAGCCAATTGCCGTAGGAACATTTCTAATAGATACTACTGAAGATTTTGTGAACAAATAAGTTCAAATACCCAATATAAATGTGGCAGCAAAAACATAGATTTGTCCAGCGTTATCTTATCAATCTCACTACGCAGAGTTGACTGTGCAAGTTGAATAACCGCACACAACGGATTTTCAACTCCATAAGAAGCCAATTTAGGATCCACAATATGCAAGTATTGAGATATATTACAAATCCATTTAACACAAATAGTCCTATCCAAGTCTGAAAGGCTAGATTAATAAATAATTACACCTTAACATAAAGAACACCATCAATGAAGGTGGTTAATATGCCACAACTATTACAGTGGTACAAGAATTAAAAAATTAGCCTGAGTGAATAACGATAATTACGCTTTAAATTTAGACAACCATCAGCCCCTTAGAAAAACAGGACACACAACCATCACAAATATTGCGCACTTACTTACCTCTACGTAACTAAAAACTTTAGCTAATTCATAAATATGCAATAATAAATACGAAACCCATAATTTTAATAATACACATATATAATCATCCGCATATATCATAAATTTTATGATAATCATCCAAGTCAGTTGAGTGCCTGAATATTTCTGACTTGCTAGCTTCTTGTATAAGACATCCATAGCGGTGAAAGCTTTTTAAGCACCCATTCATTACTGTGTCAGATATAAGAATTATGCGCTTTCTATTGTTTTATGTATTCATGAGGAGGATTCAAGGCAAAAACTGATTCCTGATGTTAGGTATTGAACATATATGTTATGGTTATTACAGTTCTAAATAGCTTCTGTCACCTATCTTTTTTGCCTAAATTGCTAGCTTTATTACATCTTAGAAGTAATAACTTGATACAAGCCTTCTGCTAGTTTTAGTGCAGTAAAATTTTCCTTATATATTTGTGCGACAATTTGTCTTATAGATCTATAACTTCTGTCATACTACATTTTACTCCTTAATCTTTGTTTATATTGAACAATTCTAAGCAATTCTTCTGGTCCTTGTTGTGTCCTAATGTTGTTTACAGATACAGAGTTCATCAGAATTGCATGGTGCACCTCTTTTCAGTGATGATATTGTACATCGGTTGCCAGGATTGAGATGTGGAAGATTTTGGAAGGAAGAGCATGACCTTTTACTTCTCCGTGCAGTACTAAAGTATGTATAATAGTGTATAATTGTACACATATATTAAATATATGTTTGCAGAACGTGTTATGAGCAATATCACAGTAGTCAACTGGAGTTGATATATATAGTGATTATTATAATGTATTTTTATTTTTATTATTAGATTTTTTTTTTCGTTTGGGTGGATAGATTTCATTATTTGACAGAGTTATACACATATATAATCATCCGCAGATAAAATTTATGATATCAATCACCTACTTAGAAAATTTTTTGAACCATACCAAATTACTTTTGAGCTTGTCAACAAATTCACTCTTTATAACCCCTCCGAAAATCACAGACGACGAATTCTTCTGCTCAAACTCCCTCAACTCAACTTAAACGCCTTAATCGGCTCCCAATCAGCCCTGAAAGAAACAGAGAGAACCCATAATTAAAGTGCAATTAATCAATTTGAGTTCCTAAATAAAAACCAATTTCAACCCCAAATTGAAGAAACCTTAATTCGAAAAAAAGCCAAATTTGAAAAATAGTGAATAAAAGAAGCCTCCGATTGAAAAAATTCTCATTTGAAGAAGGCCCAATTCGTGTAGTTTGTTTAGAACAAGATCGAGAGGGGGGTGAGCTAACAGGAGAGACAGAGAGAAACATAGGGGAGAAAGAGTTATAGTGAGAGATAGAGTACGAGATGGAGAGAGATAGAAGGAGGGTGATGGGGGATGGAGAGAGACAGAAAGAGGGAGAGAAAGACAGAGAAAGAGATGGAGGGAGAGAGAGATACGAGAGAGATGCAGAGAGGGAAAGAGAGAGAGTGAAAGAGAGGGGAAGACATAATTGTCTTCATTTGCTAAAATTTGGGCAAAAGGGGGAGGCGGTAGAATTTGACGCTCTACCATTTCATGGAATTAAATTACGTGGTGCCTTTTTTTCCTTCTTTTTTACGCAAGTTTTGTATTTATTTTATTTTTGAAAACTTTTTTTTTATAAAATATTTCAATTTCATACCATTTCATGGAATCAAATTACGTGCTGCCTTTTTTTTCTTCTTTTATACGCAATTTTTGTACTTATTTTATTTTTGAAAACTTTTATAAAATATTTCAATTTCAGATTATTCAAAAAATCCATCATATTCATTCTTATTTAATACTCCCTCTGTCCCATCCATTTCTTTACACTTTCCTTTTTGGGATGTCCCATCCAATTCTTTACATTTCTAAACTTTCCTAAAATGGTAAAGTTTTATAATATAAAAATCAACTACATCCACTACTTTCCTCCACTAACTCATTTTATACATTATATAGTTATGGGTCCCACCACTTTACTCATTTTTCCTACTTCTCTCATCCTTCTTTATATTTTTCATTGGTCTCCGTGCCCAACCCAAATGTAAACATTTGGGTGGGACGGAGGGAGTAATGTTTTTGATAAAACAAATAAAATCATGTCACAATTTTTTTAACGTTTTATGTAAAGTGTTATTTATTGTATGATTTATTTTTAATACATATATACAACTTCTTAATTAAAAAATGTATAAATTTATCAATTTAAAATTATTGAAAAATACATTACTTTCAAAAAAATGTCATTCACTCCTATTCAAATTTCAAAAAAAATAAATTAATCATTTTTTACGAATTTTTATAACTTTTATGTAAAATGATTATTTGATTGGAAAGTCGAATAAATAATATAAAAAAATAGATTCATCATTCGGGACAAGACTAGTTAAAATGAAAGTCTACTTTGACCAGTTTGTACTAGTGATGTCATTGATAGTTTTTACATCAGTGACATCATGAACCGATGTAAAAGAGGCGAGGTCTATTCTACTTTTTCTAGTAGTGATGGGCCACTTCTCATGAATCATCCCAAGCAACGTCTTCTTTGCGGTATCATCTTCAATACTACATGAAGCATATTAAATAAGTAAGAATAAGTACTTGCACATTTAGCATATATTGAGCATATATATTAAGATTAATTGCACTACATTGACAAAGTGAAAGAAACATAACAGTGGATAACGAGGCTTACTAGAACCCTTAAACAGGGTTTCGTCAAGGTTTAGGGTTTCAATTTTTTTGAAATATTTCTCGACGACCCAACCTTAGGGAAGTCAATATCCATCCTTTTTAATGTTATTGGCAAAATTTTAATGAAAAAAAAAAATTTGGTTTGACAATTTAACGGTCAACTAGTACGTTGACTAGAACCCTTAAACAGAGTTTCGTCAAGGTTTAGTGTTTCAATTTTTTAAAATTATTTCTCAACAACCCAACCTTACGGAAGTCAATATCCATCCTTTTTAATGTTATTGGTAAATTTTAGTGAAAAAAAATTATTTAGTTTGGCAATTTAACAGTCAACTAGTACATTGACTAAAACCTTTAAAAAGGGTTTCGTCGGGATTTAGGATTTCGATTTTTTTAAAAATAATTCTCGAATATCCAACCTTATGGAAGTCAATATCCATCCTTTATAATGTTATTTCCAAAATTTCAGGGGAAAAAATATGGAAAAATTAATTCAAAGGTCCCTGAACTACATGTCTTTTATTGTCTATGTCCCTGAACTATTTTCTCCAACATTGCGATCCCTAAACTTTTAACTTTTCTAATTCGCATCCTTCGTCTGAATTTGACTAACGGACGTTAGTCAATGCTGACGTGGCAGGCATGCCACATCATGCCACGTCACTACCACGTCATGCTGTTGTAAAAAATAGTTCATGGACCTAGACAATAAAAGGCATATAGTTCAGGGACCTTTGAATTAATTATCCCAAAAAAATATTTTTCACTAATGTTTCATTTTTTATGATATTTTCCCCATTTTTAACTAATTTGTAAAATAAATTAAAAAATTAAATAACATTAAGAAAAATAACTTTGTATGACTACGTGGGTATGTATAAATTCTGAATTTTTTTTTTGTTTTTTTCTATTTTATTTAATTTTTAGCCATTATTCATTTTTTATTTATTTAAAACCGACCATTTATAAAGGAGACGGTCGGTTTTCTGGAAATGGAATGGTAAAAAACGGTCGGTTATGTATTATTTCGGTCGGTTTTCTGGGAATGGAATTGTAAAAAATGGTCGATTATGTATTATTTCGGTTGGTTTTCTGGGTTTTTAAAGAAAGAATTGCAGGTTATGCCATTCCACTTCACTACATTTCAATATTACAATCACCACCAAGCCATTCAACATTAACAAACTAGAGATTCACCATACCATTCAACTTCATAAAAAAATAATTAAACACACAAACATGAATGCTACGAATTTAATGTTCACAAACAACATTAATACTCAACTTCGTGAAAAGCATCAAAACTAAGTTTACAAACATTATTCAATTTCGTCAAAACCATCATCGTCTTCATCATCACCAAACAATACGATCTTATTCTTCTTCATTTTCTTCACCTTCTTCTTCTTCTTCTTCTTCTTCAACAGTCATTATCATCAAAATACACCAGAGATATAACCAAATCATCATTTGATGCAAGTAGTTAGGATACCATTGTAGGATTTCGATGCAGTAAAACACAACGATAACAATGATAAGTATAAAAAAATTCGAAATCCAAAACCATTGATCCATGTATAAGGGGGATGATTTAGAGAAAGAGTTTTTTTTTTACACCAAATTTCGAAAATGAAAGTTAAAAGGGAGAGGATTTTTGGTGAAGTGGACGTAGGGACAGAGATGAAATTTGGTGAAGTGGTTTGTTTAAATGAAATTTGGCAAAAAATTTGAATTTTTTAGTTTGGGCTCCATTTTCAAAATTTTCGTGAAATCAAGGCTTATTTCCGACCGATATATGGTCGGTTATGAGTTTGATCAAAAATTTGAATTTTTCATTTGGGCGGTATTTTCGAAAAAAAATTAGTTTGGGCTCCATTTTTAAAATTTTGTGAAATCATGGCTTATTTCCGACCGATATGTGGTCGGTTATGAGTTTGATCAAAAATTTGAATTTTTCATTTGGGCGGTATTTTCGAAATTTAGAAATTTGCATAACCGACCACCTAAAACCGACCACCTAAAACCGACCACCTAAAACCAACCGTAGCGGTATTGGTCGGTTTTAGATGTCACAGAGACCGAAAATGTGAGTCAGCAAAATGGGCCCGAGTCCGCACCGGTCAGTTTTAGATGGTCGGTTTTATCATAAAACCGACTACCTACGGCAGCGGTCGGTTATAACCATTGAATTTGTGACGGTCGGTTTAAAACTATTTTCTTGTAGTGATTGGAGGAAACTACATCACACGCATTGTGCTTCTTTGAGCAATTTAATTGTTTATTTGTTTATGCACTTACAGTCGTAGATCTTTTACTACACTTGCAACAAATACCACAACC
Organism: Saposhnikovia divaricata; assembly: GCA_036435485.1. NCBI lineage: Eukaryota > Viridiplantae > Streptophyta > Magnoliopsida > Apiales > Apiaceae > Saposhnikovia > Saposhnikovia divaricata. The sequence goes on from CM071594.1 coordinate 93,673,018, forward strand.
ACCTCAAATATCATGAACGTTTTACACTCTCTCGTTCTCACTTTATATATAAACTGCTTCCCCATCTTCTTTATTTGCTTCTTTTCTTTTTTTAGCTTCTTCATTTCATCTCCGTCTCTTGATCTTTTTTAACAAAATCAAAACATTTGGTGTTGGTGCTATCAGAAGTACATCTACACCGATTCGAAGTAATCATCTAAATGAGTCAACTCAAAATATCTCAGCCGAGTGGAATCAGACTAGAATGGACTCGGATCGGGCAATAGACACTACAACAGGGCACGACTAAATTCGACCAACAACAATCGGTCGAAAATAGCTGTCTTCGACCATATATGGTCGAAAATAGTTATTTTCGACCGAAAGAAATCTGGTCGAACATAGCAAAGTCGAAAATGCTTAAAATAGTTGAAAATAGATATTTTCGACCAACTAAATTCGACTATCTAATTTCGACCAACTAAATTCGACTAACTAAATTCGACCAAAATTTGTTGAATTTATTTGATTCCAATTTCCTTTGAAATTTTCAAATTCTCCCGCCCAAAATACTAAATTCGACCGAATTTGGTGGAAAATATTTGCGACCATCAACTATCGAAAAGTTAATTCGACCATCCTTTGTCGAATAATAAATTCTACCAATAATAGTCGAATATTAAATTCTACCTATTTAAATTTGACTGTATTTGGTCGAAAATAATGTAACAGAACTTTTATTGCCCTTCATTTTAGACTTTTTATAGTCAAAAATAATCTACCAAAACTGCTTTGTCGACTTTATCTGGTCGAATATAATGTACCAGTACTTTTTTGGCACTTATAATAGACCACTTTCAATCGAATTTATGATACAATTTTACAATTTTATACTATATTTTTAACCTGCCACATGTGGTTTCTCATTACTATCCTAACCAGCATTCACAAAATGCTAAAAACATGCATATCCGGCATTCACAAATGCTAAAATATATATGGCATTCATAAATAAAATGCTAAAATACTGTAAATAGTCATAATTTAATTAAACTAACTTTAGTTACATACACATGTAGATGCATCAATGCTCTTCATTTTCCCAGACCCCTACAAGTTTTCAAATGCACTTATACCATACCAAAGTGATGCATAACAATAATAATAAAAGTCCATCACACAACAATAATTATAGGTACCAACAAAGATCTACTAGTCCATCACTCATAAAAGCAAAGAAAGCAAGTCACAGACAAGTATAAATTCCCAAAACAATAAAAACCAAAAACAAGCATGCACAAGAAAAGATCTTATTGGCATTACGAAAAATCTATGAGTATCAACAAAATAATAATTCTTATAACATAAGTATAGAAACCATTTCCACACAAAGTTGGGGCTAAGCAACCATAACAGGGAAGAGAATCAAGCTGACTTAAGATAATTGAAATGTGAGAAATAGATAAAAGAGAATTTTACCTCTACAATGATCTTATCATTGTCCTTCAATATAGTACGAAGCAAACCTCTGGCTGCCCTTTCATAATGTGCCTGCAATGACTTCTGACTTGGGTCCGGAAATGGAGCAGCGACTAAGTTCTCTACCATCTCATCCAAAACGGACTGCTTCACCTCACGCATAGGCAAAAAACAGACCATCTGTCTCACCTCATCAAGAATCCTCGACATCATCATATAAATTTCATCCCGAACTGGAGCCAGCAAGTTTTTCTGATTTTCTTTGTTAATCCATTGTGTTGCTTCCCGTGCTCCGATAAGCTCTGACACCATCTCTTGGGGATGGAGAATGATCTTCCCCTTCTTCGGGGGTCTGGTCTGCATCATCACAAAAATGTCTCTCTTCCACTGAGTTTCCCTTTGGGTTCGAGGGGATGACGGCTGATCAGTAGGAAACAGCTCAGGTGGCAGTTCAAGAGAAGATTGCACCTTCTCTATTTTTTCCTGCAACATAAAATTTAAAGTCAAAAACCTAATAATCAAGCTAGTAAATCTCCAACTACACAGATTATTATGTAGATGTATAAAACAAACCTTTAGTTCTTTCACAGCTATTTCGGCATCTATTTCATATAAGATGGAAAAAAAATCATCCCGTTAGCTAAGTATATAGAATGTCGAAACAAACAAAATGCAATAAATTAATATGAACAACAGTTTTGTACGTATACAGTAATAACAGCTGCTCCGATGTAATTGAGCAAGCCATTAATAATTAGTAACAGATATTCAGGACAAAAAAATAGAATTACCAGTTGGGTAATTAATTAAAAATTATACATGTGAGTATGTTCTGACATTCCTCTTTACTATATAAAAATAGATGGAACAAAGTGTGTGTTTTTACTGTATAAAAACAAAGTATAAGTGTTTATATTCAAGTCGAGCCCCAGTCGCCCGAAAGAGTAACAAAAAGCAAGTCGAGGTCTCAAGTCGACCTCTCCTGACGATTGCTCGACTAGTCGTCGACTAGTCGCTACGACTAATCGAGCGAAGTAACAACCATGTAAATGAATCAATGCAATCTGAAAACAAATCAGTTTTTATATTCAATAAATAAAAACTAAGTATAGAAGAAACTGGATCATACCTCACGTCTCTGATCAAATGGTTTTGCCCCAATGCGTGGGGTGCACGCACATTCTGGGCTTCTGGCCCTATATCGACTTCGTCTCAAACTGCGGTGTTCCCCAATTTAGAAAATGGCATTCTATGCATGCTGGGAGTAGTAGTGAGGCTTCAATTCCTTTATGTCAATGTCTTTCTCAGCATATCCACATTCCAATATGTGATTCACAATCTTCTTCAGTCTTGTCTTCTCCGGATTAAGAAAATACTTGAAATTTTTTGCCATATAATCCCTCATAGCTCTATCCTCGTTTTCCTCTCCATAACCTTTGGGATAATTAAAACATGTACGCAATCAATTTCGACCGAAAGGGGAATACTAAATTTTTTTAAGAAAACTAGATTGATGACTACCTAATGGTTCTTCCGTTTTTATTCGAAAACAGGACTTTACAACTTAAGTTTTAGAAAGCAGGAACTTGTACCTATCCTCCTATGTTTCTCCTAAATATTGGGGTGCTTGATATAACAACTTATTTCAGCACAACACTATAAAAGGATACTGTATTGTTTAGATGTTCTTATTGTGATGCTATTTGTAAAATTAATATTCTTTCCATACATTGTACACACTAAGTTGTAATAAAAAGCAAAGACCATATTTAGGCATACAATTCTGGATTAGCCACTTTCAAATCAAGATACAAAACAAAAAACAAAAATATTCACAAAGTCATATAGATAAGCTTACAGATAAAAATATTCACAAAGGCATATAGCATCTTAAACCTTGAAAAACAAAAACATAAGAGTGCAAAACTAGAAAACTTACTTTAAAAGTTTTGATACAGGTGATATAAAAAGCTTCCCGTTTAGATCCCTTTGAATTCAGGGTATTTTCATCCCATTTTATACGAACAATGTGGCTCAAAGTGTGTTTGGCTGCAGCCTCCTTTATTCTGTAACAACATAATGAAAGACAAAATAAACTAATTAAAATATAATGCCTGGAGAACAAAATCTGTATGAAAATGAAAGCTTAATTATCTAAGGCCAGACATTAAGCATGGTTCTGACTTATTGGCATTCGTAATCTGACTTATTAATTTTAATAAAGTTTTTAGTATACTTATAAAAATTTTGAGGTTCAAATTGCAAAAATTCACTTGATTTTTTAAAATGATGTTGAGAATTTTCATAACACCATTAAAATTTAGACCATCTATTTACTTGCCTAAGGTACAAACTAAGCTAAAAACAGATAAACAGATAAAAGAGGAATATAAACTAAGCTACAAACAGATAAAAGAAGACAAATGTAACAGATTAACTACTTCACAGTTAATCCTGTTATATCTTTATTTATTTAAGTTATTAAATATTTATTTAAGTTATTAAATATGTATTTTCTTATTTTCCTGTATTTCATTGCTCTGTAGCTAGGGTTTATCTTCCTGAGCTATTTTAATGTCAATTTCCCTTTTCTCATCAATTTAAATTTCTGAATTGTCTTTATATTCCATTTTTATTTACATGTTGAGTCGAGTTAACGGTTACAACAAACCCTAAGCTACAAACAGATAAATAAGCATAAAATACAAACTAATAAAAGTAAGCTATTGTGCACAGAGAGAGAGGGGGAGAGAGAGAGAGAGAGAGAAAAAAAAAATACCTCTGAATACCTCAAGAAATTAAACCCTAATTGTCGCCTTCTTCAGCCATTGACGGAGAAAAGAGAGAAAATGGACGCGGCGCCAAACCATAATTGTGGAGAGGAAAAAATGCTTGAAATGAAAAATTGGGGTAAAATATCAATATATATTGAAAGATATTCAATTGGAAATGGTCGAAATTAATCGTACTATGATCGACTATTTGTGGTCAAATATAGTTTAATCGACCATTCCTGGTCGAATTTAGCCGACAAAACATTTCTACTTTTTATGGTCGAATTTAGCCGACCATATTATCGACTTTTACTGGTCAAATTTAATTGACCATATTTCCCTTCCCACCAGCTTCTGCATAAACCTCCTGTAATCAATCCACACAACAATTACAATTCACACAATAATTACAATCCATTCAACTTAATTTATAAACATTTGAGTAAACTTCGAACTTAATAAATTTAATAGTTCAATAAATAAATTTTTTGATACAAATTAGATTAAAAATGAGAACTTATGCTAAATCATCATTATCACTCAATTCATCATTTTTGGCTTCATTCTCATCTTTGTCTTTGTCTTCGTCTTCTTTAGATTTTTGACTTTCTTCTTCATCATCATGATATACCGAATAGTCATTTTCAAACATCCTCAAGTCAACAAAGAAATTTGGGGGATTGTGAACAATAACTCTTTCGACGTGTGATGATGAAGCGTTTGACACCTCATTTTGTAAAGCATCATCGTTGATTCCCATATTTTCTTTCGTTGACATGCTTTCATCAACTTGTCAAGTTTTTGTTGTTAGAACCGTATACCATGATGATTTTGCATTTGAAATATTTGGTGCATAGTATACTTGATGGGCTTGGCTAGCCAAAAGAAACACGTCGTCGGCATTTAACTTTGATTTGACATTCACGGTGGTCATCCGGTGTTTATCGACTTTGACATGTTTGGTGTGATCAAACCAATGACATTTGAAGACAATTACTTGATGCCCATTGTGATATAATAGTTTTAAAATTTCTTCTAATCTTCCGTAATAGTTTCCAAAACTTTCTTTGTAAGAAGTTCCTATAATTAAAAAAGTATAAAATTTGAATACAAATAATAAAGTAAATATATAATTTGGACATCAAGAATATATTAAATTCCTCACCAATGACAACTACACCGGAGTTTGGTGAAGTGAGCTCTTTACCATTTACACAACTAAATTTGCAGCCATTGCATTTGCACGCTTTATAAGACTCCACTTGATACATCGGACCTCTTATAAGGTCTAATTTTTTTTTTTGAGCACTTCATCATCTTGTACCTAAAATATACGTGAAAACATATGTCAATAAAGTTAAATATACAAAAATATAAGCACATGTGTGTGTATATATAAAAGAAAACACATACCCTTCTTTCAAACCAATCTCGAAAATGATCTTTTTGATATTGTTCTTTTTCAGCATCATTGAGGTGGGGGTAATGTTGTTGCACCAACTTTTGGAATCCACTACATATTTACATTGAACAATAAAAAGAATTAATTTGTAAACTAAATTCATAATTGTTGAAGTAAAGATGGTTAAAAAAATCTTACCGTAAGTACTTTCAAACTTTCGGCGAATTAATAAGAACATAGTATGTCACAAGTCCATGTTCATCATTTCTCAAAATTCTATCTCCACTCCGTAGACTAGGATGTGTCGGCTACGTGTAAACTTCTAACAAACCGACATCATGAACCTTTCGAGGTACCTCATTTCAATGTAACAGATCACGCACTCTTTCCTTTTTGGAATCAAAAAACGTTGGGCAAAAGTGTACATATTCCTCTTCAATGTAGCGTTGTGCCATCGAACCTTCGGCACGAGCTTTGTTTCCAACTTTCAATTTCAAGTTGTGCAAGTATCTCTCAAAAAAATTCATCCAACGCCAATTAGCTGGACCACCCAACTTTGCCTCGGTAGCTAAATGTAGTGGTAAATGCTCCATCTGATTAAAAAACCCGGGAATAAAGAAGGTTTCAAGCTTGGACATTATCCTCACAATATCTTTCTCCATTTTCTGCAAATCTGTGTATGTCAGATTTGGAAGATCAATAATAAGATCAACTACATGCTTTGGAAGTAAGTCATGACAAACAATAGGCAACAACTTTTGCATAAAAACGTGACAGTCATGTGATTTCATCCCGCGAATGTAATTTTTCTTCCAATTCACGCACCTAGATATGTTTGAGGCATACCCATCTGGAAGTTTCAATGCCTCAATCCAATTGAACAACTGATGAATTTGTTCCTTCAAGAGCACAAATGGTGCATGTGGTTCCGTATCATCACCTTGAATCCACAACTCACGGTGTACACCTAATTCTTTACAATCCTTTCTTGCTTTTGTGTTATCTTTGGACTTGTCCGCATCACCAAGAATTGTGAAAAATATGTGTTCAAAGATATTCTTTTCAGTGTGCATAATGTCAATGTTGTGACGAAGGTTGAGTGTCTCCCAATATGGAAGCTCAAAAAATGGAGAGCTGTGAGTCCAATTATGTGTCACGCTATAATCCTTCGGTTTTCTCTTCGATGACTTTCCTGGAGGGGGAAACTGTATCTGTTCACACATAGTCTTTGCACGTGATCCTGAATGTCGAGCATAAACCGATCGTGTCTCAATGCTTCCAAACCTTGTGCTCCTTCTAATTAGAGGATCATCCGGTTCTAAAAAATACCGAGCCGTGCCATAAAAAGTAGCTTTACCACCATGTTTAAGTTGCTTAGCTTTCACCTTTCCCATGCAAACTGGACATGACAACTTACCTTTAGTAGACCACCCACTAAGCATAGCAAGTGCAGGAAAGTCACTAACTGTCCATAAAAGAGCTGCCTTCATCATAAAATTTATGCGTGAGAATATGTCATATGTTTCCACCCCAGTATGCCACAACGTTTTCAATTCATCAATTAGCGGCCTAAGATAAACATGCAAGTCTTTTGTCGGATCCGTCGGTCCGGGAATAAGAAGAGGCATGAACATGTACGGAGCCTTAGTACATATAGATGGAGGAAGCTTGTACACAAAAATCAGAACAGGCCGTATAATATATTCCCGAGCATGTGCATCATGAAAGGGGTCAAATCCATCGATAGAGAGTCCCAATCTAACATTCCGAACCTCATTTGAAAATCTTAGAAATCTACGATCAAATTGCTTCCGTTCATCTCCATCTGCTGGGTGACTTAACTGGCCTTCAACCACAACTCTATAATGGTGCCATCTCATACATTTTGCAGTCTTCCCAGCCATGAATAAACGCTGCAATCTCATGGTAATAGGAAAGTAACGCAAGATCTTTCGCGGGATCTTCTACTTTTTTGTATCTTTTTGTACTTTGTATTTGTCTACTTTGCATATATCACAACGTGTCTTCAAGCTATTTTCCTTGTAAAATAATAAGCAATCATTCTCACAAGCACCAATCTTTTCATACTCCATATTCAATCCGTTGATCATCTTCCGCGCAGTGTAGTACTTCTCAGGAAATTTATGACCAGCGGGAAATACTAATCCAATGATACGACGCAACTCATCAAAATCATCATTACTGCAATTGTGCTTGTTTTTCCACTCAAGCAACTCCATCACGTACTCCAATGTAGTGAAATTCTCATTGTTTGGATAAATTGGTTCAGAAGCATTCTTTACTACATTGTAAATTTTTTGTGCTGTTTCGTTCGGTTCTTCCTCAAAATCTTCACAATCCTCAAAATCATCATCATGTGCATCATACATATCATCATCTCTATAGCTAGCATAAGCAAAACTCGTTCCAACTTCATCCCGTGACATATCTTCCTCCCCATGACAATTCCATCTAGTATACCATTGCATGATACCATGTCGATACAAATCAACTCTCCCTCTACTAGGATTTTTATAGGTCGAATTTCCACATTCTTTGCACGAACATCTTATCAAGCCATTATCTTCTTCTTGCATATGTTCTATAGCAAATCTAATGAAATTATCCACAATATTTTTGTCTTCTTCCGTTAAGTATTTTGCTTCATTATACCGATTACGACCAATCCAACTACGATCGGATGTCATCTACAAAATGTGCACATATTCAAATATGGTAGATGCAATTTACAACCCGTTTAACTACTTACATTATATCTAATTTTATCACATAATTTAATTTAGACCAATTAAATAAAACTATTTAAATTCATTCATACATATAGCATTATCACAATTACATTAATCAAAAGGAAAACAATTAAATTGAAAAATGATACTTACTTGATAATATGGAATGCTCACATGAAGACAAATTGGATGAAGACAAAATGGTGATGGTGAAATGGGGGACACAATGGAAAGTGGAAGAGTCGAAGGGAAGAATGCGGCCGGAAGAAAAGAGACAGTAGGGTTTCACATGCATTCGGCTAAATTCGACCACATTTAGTCGAATATAGTACTTCTACATTCACCAACATTCCGTCGAATTAATATATTTTCGACCAAATGACACACGACTACTTTGGACCACATTCCGTCGAATTTGGTACGGCTAAATTCGAACAAATGTAGTCGAAAAGTTTTCTTTGGCAGTATTTCCCCCGCTTGCAATAAAATTATAAAATTGAAAAGAGGAGCGTCAACTTTCCCGCTCACCACCAATTGCTAAATTCAACCAGATATGGTCGAACTGAAATTTTCAACAGGCGGAAACTTTCCCTCCATGCGTTGGCAGGGACTAAATTCGACCAACACTAACATTTGGTCGAAAATGCCAGTAATTTTGACCGATTATTTTTGACCGATTTTTATTTCGACTATATATGGTCGAATTTAGTCGTGCCACCATGGTTCGACCAGATCTGGTCGAAATTAGCCATAGTCAAAAATGAAGAGTCGAAAAAGCCCTATTTGTGTTGTAGTGAGAATCCTAGAACAGAAGAAGATATAATCCAAACAGAGTGAAGATATATGATACTTTGAGTTGTACCATATCATCTATTCAAGAAATATGTTCGAGTGAGAACTTAAGGATTAACTGATATAGTATGAGTTTTAAGTTGTTTTCAAGATAATGTGTTTTCACTTTTTGACCTAGTATGAGTTTTAATTAATTGTTTTCAAGATAATGTGTTTTCACTTCTTGACCTCGATGAATCTTTCTTTTTGTCCTTTGGAGTTGAGTCTGGGTATGTATGAGATATATCATCCTCTTCTATCAGTCTGTAACTATTTACTACTTGTAATTTGATTTTTTTAAATTTATCGGATTCCGGATTGTTGGCCGGAATAGGTGATCTAAATTTTCTTTGTAAATTATGGGTTAGTGTTTATGTACATAAGGGTGTTAAGTAGTGCATATAATTTATTGGGATTTTTTGGGAAAATTTTTGAGTTGCCGGAATCTTGAAAAGTTGTCGGAATCTGGTTAGAAATTTTTCTGGACAAAATTTACGACGGTTTTTCATCATTCATATTCTGTTGTAAGTTAAAAAAATATGACTAAGTTACGACGGAAAATCCATCATAAATTATTGAAAAATAATTGTATTTTCTTTTATTTTTAAATGATAATGGGCCCGTGATTGAACTTACAACGGAAAATTCTGTCGTAAATTTCTTTAATAATTTATTGCAGATTGTGGGACCCCTTGCTCAAACTTACGACAGAAATTTGAATTTGCGACGAAAAATTGAATTTGCGACGAAAAATGTAATTTGTGACGAAAACCGTAATTTGTGACGAAAATCCGAACTTCCTACTTGAGCAAAAGCGACGGAAATATTCCGTCGTAATTGACCCCATTTATGACGGTTTCAGTTCAAAAAAACCGTCGTAAATGGCCCAGATTCTTGTAGTGTACTGGATACTTATGAGGCCAATGTTTGTCAATATGTTAAATTATTTGTAATGGGGAGCAAAATATTTTGATATAATATAATTTATTGGTTTTTGTTATGATATTATCTAGATATAAATGTTTTTCTCTGAACTCTATCTATTAACATTATAAATTTATAATAAACCATTAAATATATATGTAAGCTTGTTTGTTTTTATATTCATATGTGAGAGCCTTCTTTTTAAAGGGTCTATAAGCATGAGGATTTTATTATATTAACATGACATAAAAATTTCTATATTCATATGTGTCAAAACATCATAGTTAAAATGATAAAATTATATTCGGACTTAGCATACATATGCCAACTCTAAAAGATACAAACAACTATCATATTTTCAATCATATCATATAATTAATGCCAAAAGAATATATATAATAAGCACTATGCACAACCTAATATATTTTTATCTTAAATTGCTTAATTGCGTTTATATACCAAGGTTAGAATGAAAGTATGGGTTCTTCAACAAGGTTTTATATTGAATGGTACTATAAGCATAAATTGACCCCTTTCCAATGATCCCAAATTAAATTAAGTATTAAAAATTAATTAGGCTCTAACTCCAACAAGTAGAAATTTGCTCAAGCTGGATTTATAAGTATACAAAATTTTAACATATTCACAACATTTTATATAAATTTTCACAATTCACTGACATATGTAAACTTTTGCATATTTATCCATTTATATACTTTTAGTGAATATAACTCTCTACAAGAATATGGGCTATTTACGACGGTTTTTTTGAGCTGAAACTGTCGTAAATGCGGTCAATTATGACGGAATATTTTCGTCGCTTTTGCTCGAGTAGAAAGTTCAGAATTTCGTCATAAATTACAATTTTCGTCGCAAATTAGTTTTTTGTCGTAAGTTTAACCAAAAGGGCCAACCAAACTTACGACAGAAAAACCATCGTAATTTAACTAACTTACGACGTTTTTTTCGTCGTAATTTATGGAATGGGGCCCACTTGTTGACAAAATTGAATAAACTTACGACGGAACGCTTCATCGTTTTTTAGTTTCTCGTAACGTATTGAATGGGACCCACCTGCAGACCAGGTCAAATTTACGACGGAATATAAATGATGAACAATCGGTGTAAGTTTGATTTTCCGGAATACACAAAATGCTATTTTTTTAATTTCCATCCATTTTTGGCTTCCAAAATTAAATCCTAAACCTGCCTAATCATGGCACCATCCAGCCCTCTAATTTTAATATGCAATCAACCACATTACTAAACAAACATAAACATAAAATTCTACATAATCAAGCATGATATAATTTACATAAATAAAGTCATAGATCAATAATTGTTCACATCCAAACATTAAACCATTCTACAGAAACGTAGATCATCATACAACCATCCAAAAGTCAGTTTCAGTTTAGAAACACAACTACCATTATCTTATATTCATCATCCATGTCAAAGTTACAAACATTTTCATCCCTTGATAACAGGACCGCCTCTAGAGACAACATCATAATTATGCGCACTCATATCACGATCAACATCAGACTCAGTAGTATCACCATTGTCTCGGCCACCATCATCAAAATGATCATTCTCAACTTCCGGGGCCTTCCCCTACAACATAATATAAGTAATTAGCTAAAAAAATTTGAATGACAAGTGTAATCAACAATATGATCAGTATCATTCGTTTCTGAAGAATAAAATTTGCTCAGGTGCATAATTTACATAAATTGTGGAATATTCTGCACATAAAATTAAGCAGATTTACACAAATTCTACTGAATTGTCAGCCAATACAAAGACATATTTTGCTACAGCTGTTTCTAAATAGGATGCAGAATACTATATCAAGGTTGATGCTGAGATATGCTAGTCCTAATTTACTACCGTTTAATCAATTACACACTTTTTATTGTACAAGAAAGTTAGATACCATGAACCTGAATAATGAAAATTTGGGCAGGCAGGAAACAAGTATTTAAAACATGATTCTGCATAAATTTCTACACTAAGTTCTTGGCTATTTCTTACCAGGGTTTCTATTCCTTTACACAAACTCAGAATATGTTTGGGCTTCATTTAAGTTAACTCAGACAATGATCTGCATTATACAGTTTTACATGATTTTAAGTTATACATTCTCAACACAAGAAAAAAAGAAGAAAATGCAAATTAGAAGATGTACCTTTTTCGCTCGAGGCCCATCTGTCTTGTATATATTGTTTAGCACATCAACCACCACCCGAATAATGGCATGTCGTGTCTCTCTAGTAATTGGATGGTTTGAAGGTAGAGAGGACTCTCCTTCCACCACATCCCGTGTTAAGAGACGGATCTGCTCGGGTGTCAACATGTACTCCTCCGGATTGGCTCGAGCCAGCGCCAGGGTCTCATCCACGACTCGCATGAACATGTCATCCTGTAAGCGACCCAAGGTAGTTCTACCAGAGCTTCCTTCTCCTTTCCGAGACCGCGGGGGTGTCCCTCCAACTCTGTGACAATATAACATAAATATGTTATTACTAGGAATAAATGGCATGGGACAAATTAGAGCATGCGAAACACTTCAAGTTATATAACAGAAGAATACCATAGACATCAGAGGCTCGAACCCGTGGGTGTCCAAGAATCGTTTTTTTTCGAACACCTCCAATAGCCTCTATCCAACTATGGATTTCCATTTTCTTGGGATCAAGGCCTTTCTTTTGACAGATGCTAATATAATGCTCTTGAAAATAGTAGAAGAGTACTCGTGAACTTGAAAAATCAAACTCTGGTGGAAGTGAATATATTTGTGTTGATTGTATATTATTATAATTTATTTATACTCTTGTCTTACGTTTATTGATAACACAAACATATAAGCTTATGTATGGTCAATTTACTGCACAAAAAGAGGGGTATCATATCTAATTTTGAAACTTGGTTGGTAGCCTCACTGTAATACTAATACCTAAATGATTGTATTTGTTTATAATTTAAAAAAAACCAATTGGCATGCATTTGGCATGAGTCAGCTGATCATAAAGAAATATGGACTGATTGGCTGGTAATTTCTAAACACACGATACTTACACATGTCTTCATTTATTTGTTAAGACTAACTACAGATATAAGAGAGGGGAATATCCAGATGTAGAGAGGCAGCAAAATGGTTTTTAAAAAAAGAAAATTTATTTCTAATGATTCAAACAAAAGGAATTAAAAAAGAACTGCCAAAATCAAAAAAGGTCTTGAGAACTGTCAGTAATTAATATAAATAAATCAGTACGTATTAATTATCTATTAATAATATATCCATCTCTATCTCTCAAAATTGTGTGTGTGGGGGGGGGGTTTACTGTGGTATTATCTGTAGTTTGCAATTTATTGTGCAACTGGTTCGAGTGTGTGTGTGGGGGGGGTTTACAAGTCTTCTCTCCAAAACTGTCATGTCTCCGAATGAGCAAAAGAATCGTAATTAACTGGGTCGTTCTAGGGCTGATCAAAACCGAACCGAAACCGGTTTTTCTCAAAAACCAAAATTTATTTCGGTTCGGTTTGGTTCGGTTTGAACCGAAGTTTTAAAAAGAAAACCAAACCGAACCGAAATAAATTTCGGTTTAAACCGAAAAACCGAATAACCGAAATTTTGAGAAAAATACAAATAAATGTTCTCACTCGAACATTTATTTGTATTTTTCCCAAAATTTCGGTTATTCGGTTTTTCGATTTAAACCGAAATTTATTTCGGTTCGGTTTGGTTTTTTTTTTAAAACTTCGGTTCAAACCGAAATAACTGAATTATATATATTTTTTATTTATATTATATATGTATATGTTTATATTATATATATGCATGATTTAATTAATTCGAAATTAAGTTTAAATATTTAAATTGATAGTTTGTGTTTTATTTTGTTTTAATTGTTACATATTTTAATATAGTTGTTATTAAAATTAATTTTAAAATTAAAAAAAATAATATTATATATAATTTTTTTTAAATCGGTTCGGTTCGGTTTTGGCGAAATAATTCGGTTCGGTTTTTCGGTTTTTCGGTTCGGTTTCTACGGATAAATCGGTTCGGTTCGGTTTGGTAAAAATCGGATTTCGGTTATTCGGTTTTTGTTATTCGGTTCGGTTTTTAACCGAACCGATCGAATGATCACCCCTAGGTCGTTCATAGATGATAGACCCACAAATTGTTAACTAAAAAAGCCCTATACATTTGCATAGATTTAGAGAAAGAAAGATACCAGAAAAGAACACCATGTAAATACATTTTATATTAGTAAGTATTAAAGTATATATATGCATCGTGTATAGTGGTATTAAGGTCCATTTATCAGGAAAACCCAACTTGGGATAAATTCAATGAATTTGAAGAAAAGTGCATGAAACTACGATCATTATATGCAAACTGGCAGATGCTGGATGTCATTATGTTCAGACATGACCTTTAAACAGAGTGTGGATTCTTTTGAGGTAAAAGTTTTCACTTGTAGATTGAGACTATACCTAGCTTTTAAAACAACAAAAGAGTGAAAAAAATCTAATAATAATTATTAATAATGATAAAACAATAAAAAGTTGATTTGCTTTTTCACCCTAAAAAAGCCAAAACTTTCTAAAAGTCTTTCCCATTGAGGATCTTCATGTCAATAACAAGATTCAAAAACGATTGTCAACTTTGTTCTAGGATTCCATACATACATATTATGCATAATCCAGTAAACATGACGTTTGAGAAAATGGATGACCTTAGTAGTAACACTATAAGCAGACAAAACTTGTGTTTCGGGTCTCTAATATTTGGGATTTCAAATTTTTGTATTCATATATGTATGCTAAGGTCTCGTAAACTTTAGGACATACCGTCTTTGAAGAATATTTGGGACTCGGAGAACTCTATATAATTGAGATTTCATATTACAATAAAATTCTAGCTTGCATCATGGTGTGATATTATTTTTCATAAACGCTGCAATCTCATGGTAATAGGAAAGTAACGCAAGATCTTTCGCGGGATCTTCTACTTTTTTGTATCTTTTTGTACTTTGTATTTGTCTACTTTGCATATATCACAACGTGTCTTCAAGCTATTTTCCTTGTAAAATAATAAGCAATCATTCTCACAAGCACCAATCTTTTCATACTCCATATTCAATCCGTTGATCATCTTCCGCGCAGTGTAGTACTTCTCAGGAAATTTATGACCAGCGGGAAATACTAATCCAATGATACGACGCAACTCATCAAAATCATCATTACTGCAATTGTGCTTGTTTTTCCACTCAAGCAACTCCATCACGTACTCCAATGTAGTGAAATTCTCATTGTTTGGATAAATTGGTTCAGAAGCATTCTTTACTACATTGTAAATTTTTTGTGCTGTTTCGTTCGGTTCTTCCTCAAAATCTTCACAATCCTCAAAATCATCATCATGTGCATCATACATATCATCATCTCTATAGCTAGCATAAGCAAAACTCGTTCCAACTTCATCCCGTGACATATCTTCCTCCCCATGACAATTCCATCTAGTATACCATTGCATGATACCATGTCGATACAAATCAACTCTCCCTCTACTAGGATTTTTATAGGTCGAATTTCCACATTCTTTGCACGAACATCTTATCAAGCCATTATCTTCTTCTTGCATATGTTCTATAGCAAATCTAATGAAATTATCCACAATATTTTTGTCTTCTTCCGTTAAGTATTTTGCTTCATTATACCGATTACGACCAATCCAACTACGATCGGATGTCATCTACAAAATGTGCACATATTCAAATATGGTAGATGCAATTTACAACCCGTTTAACTACTTACATTATATCTAATTTTATCACATAATTTAATTTAGACCAATTAAATAAAACTATTTAAATTCATTCATACATATAGCATTATCACAATTACATTAATCAAAAGGAAAACAATTAAATTGAAAAATGATACTTACTTGATAATATGGAATGCTCACATGAAGACAAATTGGATGAAGACAAAATGGTGATGGTGAAATGGGGGACACAATGGAAAGTGGAAGAGTCGAAGGGAAGAATGCGGCCGGAAGAAAAGAGACAGTAGGGTTTCACATGCATTCGGCTAAATTCGACCACATTTAGTCGAATATAGTACTTCTACATTCACCAACATTCCGTCGAATTAATATATTTTCGACCAAATGACACACGACTACTTTGGACCACATTCCGTCGAATTTGGTACGGCTAAATTCGAACAAATGTAGTCGAAAAGTTTTCTTTGGCAGTATTTCCCCCGCTTGCAATAAAATTATAAAATTGAAAAGAGGAGCGTCAACTTTCCCGCTCACCACCAATTGCTAAATTCAACCAGATATGGTCGAACTGAAATTTTCAACAGGCGGAAACTTTCCCTCCATGCGTTGGCAGGGACTAAATTCGACCAACACTAACATTTGGTCGAAAATGCCAGTAATTTTGACCGATTATTTTTGACCGATTTTTATTTCGACTATATATGGTCGAATTTAGTCGTGCCACCATGGTTCGACCAGATCTGGTCGAAATTAGCCATAGTCAAAAATGAAGAGTCGAAAAAGCCCTATTTGTGTTGTAGTGAGAATCCTAGAACAGAAGAAGATATAATCCAAACAGAGTGAAGATATATGATACTTTGAGTTGTACCATATCATCTATTCAAGAAATATGTTCGAGTGAGAACTTAAGGATTAACTGATATAGTATGAGTTTTAAGTTGTTTTCAAGATAATGTGTTTTCACTTTTTGACCTAGTATGAGTTTTAATTAATTGTTTTCAAGATAATGTGTTTTCACTTCTTGACCTCGATGAATCTTTCTTTTTGTCCTTTGGAGTTGAGTCTGGGTATGTATGAGATATATCATCCTCTTCTATCAGTCTGTAACTATTTACTACTTGTAATTTGATTTTTTTAAATTTATCGGATTCCGGATTGTTGGCCGGAATAGGTGATCTAAATTTTCTTTGTAAATTATGGGTTAGTGTTTATGTACATAAGGGTGTTAAGTAGTGCATATAATTTATTGGGATTTTTTGGGAAAATTTTTGAGTTGCCGGAATCTTGAAAAGTTGTCGGAATCTGGTTAGAAATTTTTCTGGACAAAATTTACGACGGTTTTTCATCATTCATATTCTGTTGTAAGTTAAAAAAATATGACTAAGTTACGACGGAAAATCCATCATAAATTATTGAAAAATAATTGTATTTTCTTTTATTTTTAAATGATAATGGGCCCGTGATTGAACTTACAACGGAAAATTCTGTCGTAAATTTCTTTAATAATTTATTGCAGATTGTGGGACCCCTTGCTCAAACTTACGACAGAAATTTGAATTTGCGACGAAAAATTGAATTTGCGACGAAAAATGTAATTTGTGACGAAAACCGTAATTTGTGACGAAAATCCGAACTTCCTACTTGAGCAAAAGCGACGGAAATATTCCGTCGTAATTGACCCCATTTATGACGGTTTCAGTTCAAAAAAACCGTCGTAAATGGCCCAGATTCTTGTAGTGTACTGGATACTTATGAGGCCAATGTTTGTCAATATGTTAAATTATTTGTAATGGGGAGCAAAATATTTTGATATAATATAATTTATTGGTTTTTGTTATGATATTATCTAGATATAAATGTTTTTCTCTGAACTCTATCTATTAACATTATAAATTTATAATAAACCATTAAATATATATGTAAGCTTGTTTGTTTTTATATTCATATGTGAGAGCCTTCTTTTTAAAGGGTCTATAAGCATGAGGATTTTATTATATTAACATGACATAAAAATTTCTATATTCATATGTGTCAAAACATCATAGTTAAAATGATAAAATTATATTCGGACTTAGCATACATATGCCAACTCTAAAAGATACAAACAACTATCATATTTTCAATCATATCATATAATTAATGCCAAAAGAATATATATAATAAGCACTATGCACAACCTAATATATTTTTATCTTAAATTGCTTAATTGCGTTTATATACCAAGGTTAGAATGAAAGTATGGGTTCTTCAACAAGGTTTTATATTGAATGGTACTATAAGCATAAATTGACCCCTTTCCAATGATCCCAAATTAAATTAAGTATTAAAAATTAATTAGGCTCTAACTCCAACAAGTAGAAATTTGCTCAAGCTGGATTTATAAGTATACAAAATTTTAACATATTCACAACATTTTATATAAATTTTCACAATTCACTGACATATGTAAACTTTTGCATATTTATCCATTTATATACTTTTAGTGAATATAACTCTCTACAAGAATATGGGCTATTTACGACGGTTTTTTTGAGCTGAAACTGTCGTAAATGCGGTCAATTATGACGGAATATTTTCGTCGCTTTTGCTCGAGTAGAAAGTTCAGAATTTCGTCATAAATTACAATTTTCGTCGCAAATTAGTTTTTTGTCGTAAGTTTAACCAAAAGGGCCAACCAAACTTACGACAGAAAAACCATCGTAATTTAACTAACTTACGACGTTTTTTTCGTCGTAATTTATGGAATGGGGCCCACTTGTTGACAAAATTGAATAAACTTACGACGGAACGCTTCATCGTTTTTTAGTTTCTCGTAACGTATTGAATGGGACCCACCTGCAGACCAGGTCAAATTTACGACGGAATATAAATGATGAACAATCGGTGTAAGTTTGATTTTCCGGAATACACAAAATGCTATTTTTTTAATTTCCATCCATTTTTGGCTTCCAAAATTAAATCCTAAACCTGCCTAATCATGGCACCATCCAGCCCTCTAATTTTAATATGCAATCAACCACATTACTAAACAAACATAAACATAAAATTCTACATAATCAAGCATGATATAATTTACATAAATAAAGTCATAGATCAATAATTGTTCACATCCAAACATTAAACCATTCTACAGAAACGTAGATCATCATACAACCATCCAAAAGTCAGTTTCAGTTTAGAAACACAACTACCATTATCTTATATTCATCATCCATGTCAAAGTTACAAACATTTTCATCCCTTGATAACAGGACCGCCTCTAGAGACAACATCATAATTATGCGCACTCATATCACGATCAACATCAGACTCAGTAGTATCACCATTGTCTCGGCCACCATCATCAAAATGATCATTCTCAACTTCCGGGGCCTTCCCCTACAACATAATATAAGTAATTAGCTAAAAAAATTTGAATGACAAGTGTAATCAACAATATGATCAGTATCATTCGTTTCTGAAGAATAAAATTTGCTCAGGTGCATAATTTACATAAATTGTGGAATATTCTGCACATAAAATTAAGCAGATTTACACAAATTCTACTGAATTGTCAGCCAATACAAAGACATATTTTGCTACAGCTGTTTCTAAATAGGATGCAGAATACTATATCAAGGTTGATGCTGAGATATGCTAGTCCTAATTTACTACCGTTTAATCAATTACACACTTTTTATTGTACAAGAAAGTTAGATACCATGAACCTGAATAATGAAAATTTGGGCAGGCAGGAAACAAGTATTTAAAACATGATTCTGCATAAATTTCTACACTAAGTTCTTGGCTATTTCTTACCAGGGTTTCTATTCCTTTACACAAACTCAGAATATGTTTGGGCTTCATTTAAGTTAACTCAGACAATGATCTGCATTATACAGTTTTACATGATTTTAAGTTATACATTCTCAACACAAGAAAAAAAGAAGAAAATGCAAATTAGAAGATGTACCTTTTTCGCTCGAGGCCCATCTGTCTTGTATATATTGTTTAGCACATCAACCACCACCCGAATAATGGCATGTCGTGTCTCTCTAGTAATTGGATGGTTTGAAGGTAGAGAGGACTCTCCTTCCACCACATCCCGTGTTAAGAGACGGATCTGCTCGGGTGTCAACATGTACTCCTCCGGATTGGCTCGAGCCAGCGCCAGGGTCTCATCCACGACTCGCATGAACATGTCATCCTGTAAGCGACCCAAGGTAGTTCTACCAGAGCTTCCTTCTCCTTTCCGAGACCGCGGGGGTGTCCCTCCAACTCTGTGACAATATAACATAAATATGTTATTACTAGGAATAAATGGCATGGGACAAATTAGAGCATGCGAAACACTTCAAGTTATATAACAGAAGAATACCATAGACATCAGAGGCTCGAACCCGTGGGTGTCCAAGAATCGTTTTTTTTCGAACACCTCCAATAGCCTCTATCCAACTATGGATTTCCATTTTCTTGGGATCAAGGCCTTTCTTTTGACAGATGCTAATATAATGCTCTTGAAAATAGTAGAAGAGTACTCGTGAACTTGAAAAATCAAACTCTGGTGGAAGTGAATATATTTGTGTTGATTGTATATTATTATAATTTATTTATACTCTTGTCTTACGTTTATTGATAACACAAACATATAAGCTTATGTATGGTCAATTTACTGCACAAAAAGAGGGGTATCATATCTAATTTTGAAACTTGGTTGGTAGCCTCACTGTAATACTAATACCTAAATGATTGTATTTGTTTATAATTTAAAAAAAACCAATTGGCATGCATTTGGCATGAGTCAGCTGATCATAAAGAAATATGGACTGATTGGCTGGTAATTTCTAAACACACGATACTTACACATGTCTTCATTTATTTGTTAAGACTAACTACAGATATAAGAGAGGGGAATATCCAGATGTAGAGAGGCAGCAAAATGGTTTTTAAAAAAAGAAAATTTATTTCTAATGATTTAAACAAAAGGAATTAAAAAAGAACTGCCAAAATCAAAAAAGGTCTTGAGAACTGTCAGTAATTAATATAAATAAATCAGTACGTATTAATTATCTATTAATAATATATCCATCTCTATCTCTCAAAATTGTGTGTGTGGGGGGGGGGTTTACTGTGGTATTATCTGTAGTTTGCAATTTATTGTGCAACTGGTTCGAGTGTGTGTGTGGGGGGGGTTTACAAGTCTTCTCTCCAAAACTGTCATGTCTCCGAATGAGCAAAAGAATCGTAATTAACTGGGTCGTTCTAGGGCTGATCAAAACCGAACCGAAACCGGTTTTTCTCAAAAACCAAAATTTATTTCGGTTCGGTTTGGTTCGGTTTGAACCGAAGTTTTAAAAAGAAAACCAAACCGAACCGAAATAAATTTCGGTTTAAACCGAAAAACCGAATAACCGAAATTTTGAGAAAAATACAAATAAATGTTCTCACTCGAACATTTATTTGTATTTTTCCCAAAATTTCGGTTATTCGGTTTTTCGATTTAAACCGAAATTTATTTCGGTTCGGTTTGGTTTTTTTTTTAAAACTTCGGTTCAAACCGAAATAACTGAATTATATATATTTTTTATTTATATTATATATGTATATGTTTATATTATATATATGCATGATTTAATTAATTCGAAATTAAGTTTAAATATTTAAATTGATAGTTTGTGTTTTATTTTGTTTTAATTGTTACATATTTTAATATAGTTGTTATTAAAATTAATTTTAAAATTAAAAAAAATAATATTATATATAATTTTTTTTAAATCGGTTCGGTTCGGTTTTGGCGAAATAATTCGGTTCGGTTTTTCGGTTTTTCGGTTCGGTTTCTACGGATAAATCGGTTCGGTTCGGTTTGGTAAAAATCGGATTTCGGTTATTCGGTTTTTGTTATTCGGTTCGGTTTTTAACCGAACCGATCGAATGATCACCCCTAGGTCGTTCATAGATGATAGACCCACAAATTGTTAACTAAAAAAGCCCTATACATTTGCATAGATTTAGAGAAAGAAAGATACCAGAAAAGAACACCATGTAAATACATTTTATATTAGTAAGTATTAAAGTATATATATGCATCGTGTATAGTGGTATTAAGGTCCATTTATCAGGAAAACCCAACTTGGGATAAATTCAATGAATTTGAAGAAAAGTGCATGAAACTACGATCATTATATGCAAACTGGCAGATGCTGGATGTCATTATGTTCAGACATGACCTTTAAACAGAGTGTGGATTCTTTTGAGGTAAAAGTTTTCACTTGTAGATTGAGACTATACCTAGCTTTTAAAACAACAAAAGAGTGAAAAAAATCTAATAATAATTATTAATAATGATAAAACAATAAAAAGTTGATTTGCTTTTTCACCCTAAAAAAGCCAAAACTTTCTAAAAGTCTTTCCCATTGAGGATCTTCATGTCAATAACAAGATTCAAAAACGATTGTCAACTTTGTTCTAGGATTCCATACATACATATTATGCATAATCCAGTAAACATGACGTTTGAGAAAATGGATGACCTTAGTAGTAACACTATAAGCAGACAAAACTTGTGTTTCGGGTCTCTAATATTTGGGATTTCAAATTTTTGTATTCATATATGTATGCTAAGGTCTCGTAAACTTTAGGACATACCGTCTTTGAAGAATATTTGGGACTCGGAGAACTCTATATAATTGAGATTTCATATTACAATAAAATTCTAGCTTGCATCATGGTGTGATATTATTTTTCATAAACTATCCAAAATTCATATATAAAGAAAAAGAGAGATGCCAGAACTTACATGAACAGAAATGCATAGATAAAATAAGTATAATATGAACACTTACAATAAATTTTTTGGCATCCTCGGTAATCCACTGACCCTTCCTTCCCTCGTCTTTCAAGGTGTGACAATCTTTATAGACAACAAGATCATCAAGATTGCCCTCGTGAAACTCCATATAATCCTGTTCAAGAATTTTAAAAAACAAACTCAAATAAAAATATTCAATATACAATGACAGTAAACAATAAAAAGTCCAATTTCATGCTAAAAAAATGAAAGATGCAAGTCAAGTTTTGAGAAACAGCATACCCGACGACGATGGTCAAATAAACGTGCGCCAGATGTGTGAGGCACTTTCACAGCTTCTCGAGCCTTCTTACCAGCGGCTGACTTCTTCTTAAATTCCTTACTTACCCAATACTCAGCTAATCTGGAACAAACACCGAATTTCGTATATCCGGGCCTGTGATCTGTAAAAGTAGTCCTTGTAGCAGTCGCCATCTTCGCTACAGCCCTTCCCCTATCATCGGCAAGTGTACGGCGCATGTTATCACGCATGTGCGCAAGTAAGGAGGCCCAGAACCCCGGGGATTTCCTATCAATTTCTTTGATGCTTGCACAACCAACTGGCCAAAACATGCGCATCATGGCCAGTAAATTTCGCAACGCCTTCGGATAATCTACCCTGAAATGTGTCACATATATAATTAAATTATAAATGTTGACATGTGGCAGGAGGCACAGAATACAAGGAAATTATATAGAAAGACTTATACTAAGGTATCTATTTGAAAAAATTACCCTGTGATGAACTCTATAATTTTGTAAAAAAGAAAGAAAAAAACCTGCATTACTACATGTTCTGTAGAGTTGCATAATAGGTAAGATAGGATATCCAAATTTGTTCATAAACTTCTCTGGAATGTAAAATTTTACTGTCTTTTGCTTAGATATACACATATATTCTGCTGCTTGAAGTAATTCTGTATGTTGCATTTTGATCTCAGAAACACACTCACACACACATGACCATTCACCAGAAGCCACTACATATAAATGTCACTATTTCATTGCCCACCCATCAAACACATTTTAAACTTTGCATTTCCTTTAACCATTAAATACAAGGACATGTTCCATGTTTGTGCAAGTTAAGCTGAGAACTGGCTGGTCAAGTGATTGATCTGTACATGACTGATTGCTTGTAATACAAAAGGTAAAAAATATTAAAATATTGTCTACTTAACCAAAAAT
The DNA here is from genome assembly GCA_036435485.1 of Saposhnikovia divaricata. Lineage (NCBI taxonomy): Eukaryota > Viridiplantae > Streptophyta > Magnoliopsida > Apiales > Apiaceae > Saposhnikovia > Saposhnikovia divaricata. The sequence goes on from CM071594.1 coordinate 93,696,971, forward strand.
GCAGCGACTAAATACCCAAAACCATACAAAACTAAAACATATAATATGCAGATAAGTTTAGCTAAAAAATCAAGCAGTACAGTGATAACTTACAAGTTACCCGCAATCCGAACAACCATCGGGGAAGGAGGGTATGTACCAAATCCTCTAGGAGAATATCCCCGTGTCCTATGTTTGCGAGGATCATGTTAGGTTAAGGGACTTACACAATCCGAGATTCACAATCACCAAAACAGAGCACACACATAACCAATCGATAAGTTGAAAAGATCTACTAAAGCACAAAAATAAGAACACACAAGTAATTGACGTGGAAACACCCACGTCCCAAACTTGTATTATTAATCTTAACAATATCAATAATACATCAAAACAATAACACCTTAACGGTGTCCCAACCCGATACTTGAGCCAACAATGCTCAAGCATCCCCAAACAATACTTAAGACTACATCTCTTAAGCTTTCACCTCCCCATAGATAAATACGATATGACTATGTATATATAGCCATCACAAACTTAGCCACCAAGATATCCTTTTCATACTTGGTTTCCAATTACAATCCTTATCATACTTGGTATCTAAATATACCATCTATAATAATTATCTAAACACATAATTATTACCCAATCCATATATGTTTTGGATCACCAAAACCCATACTATTCGTATTGGGTTTAAACCCAACAATCCTCCGCTTCAACCCAATACCCACATCGGATTGAACGGTAACCATCAAAGCCATCGACGTCCATCTGCCAACGCCTCCCCTCGAACAAGAATCTCCTCATCTTGCTCCTCCAATCTTGAGTGTCGCTAAAACCCGTATAGTGACCCTCCAAACCATCCAAACCATCGTTCTTCACCATAACGATGTATCCATCTACAAAATCACTTGCATCAACCACCACGAGTGCTCTTCCACATGTTGAGTCACCCGATCCTTGCTTTCACAATCCTTCGGTCTCCTGAAGAAAATCACTAGTATCATCCAAATAGTTCACCTGGTTGATCAAGCCATTGAAACAATTGCGATGACCTCTTCCATCTTCTTCAATCTCGAGTCCGCACAGGATTGATCCACGGTGCAAGTCAACCGTCAAACCGCACGTAATTTTGTCTCTACTCGCTTTAGTAACAATCTCCTTGTCAACAAATCCTTCATTGTACTCTTCCAAATCAATTGAACCTCGAACTTTCCCTTAACCTCATCCATCACGAACCCAAACCTTGGCTCTTGATACCACTTATTAGGTTAAGGGACTTACACAATCCGAGATTCACAATCACCAAAACAGAGCACACACATAACCAATCGATAAGTTGAAAAGATCTACCAAAGCACAAAAAGAAGAACACACAAATAATTGACGTGGAAACACCCACGTCCCAAACTTGTATTATTAATCTTAACAATATCAATAATACATCAAAACAATAACACCTTAACGGTGTCCCAACCCGATACTTGAGCCAACAATGCTCAAGCATCCCCAAACAATACTTAAGACTACATCTCTTAAGCTTTCACCTCCCCATAGATAAATACGATATGACTATGTATATATAGCCATCACAAACTTAGCCACCAAGATATCCTTTTCATACTTGGTTTCCAATTACAATCCTTATCATACTTGGTATCTAAATATACCATCTATAATAATTATCTAAACACATAATTATTACCCAATCCATATATGTTTTGGATCACCAAAACCCATACTATTCGTATTGGGTTTAAACCCAACAGATCAGCATCCACCCCAACTGGAAGAATCTACCTCCCGTCATCGTCCCAAAGAAGACATTCGGAATTTTCATCATCATCTCTAAGCCGACGTCAACGTCTTCTTGGTGCACCTCCCCTCGCACCTTCACTACTGCCTTCCCTAGCACCTTCAGTACTATCTCCTTCCCTAGCACCAGTACCACTACCCTCTCCACCACCAGTACCACTACCCTCTCCGCCACCAGTACCACTACTCTCTGGCCTGCCCCTATGGCCATCGTTGACCCCCCGATCATCACTGTCATTGTTGTCCACCCGACCACCACTGTCATTGTTATCCCCCCGACCACCACCACTGCCACTTCCCCGACCACCACTTCCACGGCCACCACCATCGCCCCAACCACTAGTATCCAACTAGTATCGTAAGACATCTACAAATGTAAAAAAATATATATACAAATCAATTACAAAGTGCACACATATATATGTTGAACATGTAATGAACTTTTAAATAAATCACATATATTTAAATGCATTAAAATAAAGTAGAGGAGATTAAAATTGAATCCTTACATTGATGATTGTTGTAATCGTTGTCGCTATGTCATGTATTTGATGATATGAAGATGTGTTTTTTTTTTACACGAAAAATTGGGAGGAATGTGGTGCTAGCTAGAGAATGGACAGTAGCTTTCAATTTTACACATGGAAACTTACGACGGATATGAAATTCCGTCATAAATTCATTAAAAAAGTAATTACTTTGAACGGCTAAGTTTAAATGCAGTAGGTGGCATTTATATTGTCTGGTAAGCTAACTTTGGTCAGCTAACTTACGACGTAAATTGAATTCCGTCGTAAGTTATCTGGTAAAGCAAATTTATGACGAAATTTTCCGTCGTAAGTTTATAGTACAAACGACGTCGTCTCGCCATTAGTAAAATTAATTCCTTTTACAATAAAATTTAATCCCAAAAAACAAATTTACGATGAAATTTCCGTCGTAAATTTACCGTTAAAACGACGACGTTTCATTAAAAGTAGAATTAATTCATTTTACAGTTAAGTTAAACCCAAAAAAACAAATTTACAACGAACATTCCGTCGCAAGTTGAATGTTGTCCCCAAACTTATGACGGTTTTCCGATTTTCGTTGTATGTTTGGCGCGCAAAAAAAACGTCGTAAGTTTGCCGTCGTAAATGGCCAGATTTCTTGTAGTGACTATAGATCATAAGAAAAAAAAAATGGAACAAATAATTTGTTGTGGCTAAAAGCCTAACTATGAAAGTTTTAGAGACATTTTAAGTTTCTCCAAGATTGCACCCAGTTAAGATTATGAAAGGGGCTCACAATCTCTAAAATGGAATGGTAATTAGGCATTAGGGAAAAAATAGAACTTTTATGGAATGAGACCGAGAAAATTACAGATTATTATCTTATAAATTTATCAAATTAAATATTTTAATTTCTCACTATGGCTTTATTTTACATAATTTAATTGATAATATTTCTTATGTTTTATACTACATCAAGTTTTTTTATACTTAAACCATTAAAATTATTTACTCTATCTATCCAATTGGAAGAAAGGTGCTTTCTTTGACTTTATGTAGATTTTTTAAAATTAAAAAAATATGTTTGACCTTCGCATATTTGTTACCAATTTATTTATTTTTCACCTAAAGTTTGAACATTATATTTTTACTAAGAGAAAAAATTAAAAAAATGTAGAAGTTAATTTTATTCCCCAACAAGTAAAAACTTTGGAAGGAGGGAGTAACAAATATTCCTAAAATTGAGATTAGTGGCTCAATTAACCTCTCTAATCCATCATTCTTTCTTGTCAATCCTAAACCCCATTATACATTTTTTTTAGAATAACATAATTAAACATACAAATGACTAATTAGGAAACTTTAATTGTAAAAAATATTTTTGGTTAATTTACTTAATATATCATAAATAACGTCTAAGCCCCGAAATTAGGGCCATATCTATTCAACAATAGTAAATCAAGAACAATGTGGAGTGACAACTATAATACTTATGCAAATACAAATGTTAGAGAAAAATTTTACAAGAAAATAATAAACAATGTATCAATTAAAACTTTTTTTTGCATTGATATTATATACACAAAGAATTTTTTGTCTAAAATGACGTGAACATATGCCCTATCTATAATTTACAATGTTGGACCACCATATGTAAGTCATGTGATCTTTCTAGAACTGTTTTTGGAATTCTAGCTATTTTCAATTTCTTATTATAATCACTACGCCAAATAAGTCAATAGACATCGGTTGTGGACCGATGTTAAAAATTTCCAAAATCGATGTCTAGCTATGTGAGGTTAAAAGTCTATGTGTTTTACATGGGTTGAGGGCCGATGTTATAAACTACTTATTACATCAGTTCCTAACCGATGTTAATAACTGTCAACAACATCGGTTCTTAAATCAGAACCGATGTCTAAACTCATGTACTATATCGGTTTTAGTTAAGAAACCGATGTTGTAAAGTGTATACGACATCGGTGTTTAATAGGAAACCGTTGTTGTAAAGTATATACCACATCGTTTTTTAGCAGATGTAAAATAAATCCATGAAATTTCCATATTAGACATCAGTTTTTAGGTGATGTGGTATACGCTCTTCTGAAAAAGAGGCGGAAGCAGAAGAAACGGAAGCAGCAGATAAGGAAGTCGGTAATTTACTATCCCCTCTACTAGTCTTCTCCCCATGCCAAATCCAATTGGTGTACCCCAAACTAAAACCTTTTTCATACAAATGTCCTCTAATTATTTTTACTGAAAATTTCTTGAAATTAATGCATCGTGCACAAGGACAAGGTATTTTCTTAGGATCTTTGCAATTTTGTTCGGCATACATCAAGAACTTCTCAACACCAACTTCATATTCTAATGTGTCTCTTTTCGCTGAAATCCACGACGTATCCATATTTTGCAACAGCTATAGCCTACCTACAATTTCCGATGTCAAATGGCAGAAAAATTTATAAGTGCACACCCGAGTTCCCTAAATATCTCTCACACTATGTTCATTTCTGTTGCATATTATTTTCTTAAGGAATTTATATAACTAGACAACTTAGTAATAAATATATCCATTTAAATTGAAATAGTACGTTAAATTATTCTAATTAAGGCTTATTTTGTATACTTTGATATTACAACTGTTGTATAACTATAGTTCATTGCATATTTTGACAAAGAAACTTTTATTGTATTTATATTTATTTAATTGATATTATTCACTACTTATAGATCTTATATAAATTATGTAATTATGTTCCTTTTAATTAGGAACCGTGTCTTTCAGAAAACCCTAAAGCCTAAGTGAACATCCACGGAATGAGTTAAATTAAGCTTGAAAAACAGAGGTACAAACAGAGCACCTCATTATATATGTGTTCAAAATGAGAACCAGAAATGGAGATTAATAAAACAATGTCACTTAAAATAAACTCCATATAAATTGCATTTATTTATCAGTTATCAAACAAGTAAGCAAAATCCCAAACATTCACAATTATCATTTATAAAACAAATACACAAATTACAAAGACTAGCTAGACATACCGCAACCACTAATCGAAATCGGAAAGCAATGTTTAATATATATGTGGATAACCAGAACACAAAAAAACTACCTATATATATTCAAGTATAAGCAGGTACACTACTAATATATATTCAAAAACACTAAGCAAATTATCAAACAACCAAACTAAGCAAAAGAAGTTCACAAATAAGTTATCAAACAACAAAATCTGTTAATAAGTTCATAAAGATTCACATGCAAAGTAATAGAATTAGAGACTTACTTTGGATAATAAGAAGCAGCAGCTAATCAAACAGAGATGACCCAAATACAGACCGGCCTACAGACAACAATAGAGACCTACACAACAAGAAGTAGCGCAAACATCAATCACTATACAAAATTCCAAGAAAAATAGACATGCATACATCTATAACAATAGATATGAAAAATCACTTACTTTCGAGATGACCCAAGCTTAAGAATCAATCAATCTCCTAAAAAAACTTAAATTAAAAACATTTTTCAAACAAAAATCGAAATCGAAAAATACTTGCTAATCGAAATCGAAAATACTTAATTACTAATTAAGATTCGACCTAATTAATAGCCTCCAAGAGCACCAATTAACAGAAATCGAAAGGTAGGGTTCGACATAATTGGGATTCGAAAGGGGGTTTTGAAATCTAGGGATTTAATTTGGGGGTTTGTAATCTAGGGTTTATAATCTAGGGTTCTTCACATTTGGGGGTTTGTGAGTGAGATTTGACTGAGATTTTGAATGTATGGGAGTGTGGTCGAGCGGGAGTAGTGTGGTTTCAGTGAGGAGCGGGGAAATGAAATGTTTGAAGGGGGGAATGTCTGAAATGTCTAAGGGGGAAAGCTGGCTGAAATTTTACATATTAGAGAGAAATGAAATGTTCGCGTGTTTTTTTATTTGTTTTAGAAGTAGTTAAGACATGGTTTTAAAGTGCAACTGATGTCTAAAACCTACTTTAACATCAGTTATAGTAAAACCGATGTAAAACACACCTTTAACATCGGTAAAAAACGCAACCGATGTTAAAGGGGTGATGTCTTTTAACACTTTTGGCGTAGTGAATGGGTGCCAATGACACAAGAAATAATAAATACCACCTTGGTAGAATGATAGTGAAATTAAGTGCTTGTGTGGAATTAAGCACTTTTACACCTCCATCAAGTTAGAACTTTATCCAAAAAAATTAATTCATAGAAGCCATTAATAATCATACATCAAATCTTGAATTTTCTAAATTTATTTTTAGATCACACATTTGTACATTTATGCCTTTTTCTTTAAATCTCATTTGACAATTTTGAATTTTACAAAATTTATTTTATAAACACACACATGCGTAAATTTGGCCATATACATTGGAAGCCATTAATCCATATATTTTTGGTGGATGATCCTATAGAAAAGAATAGAAAAAAATTGAAGTAATCCACGATATAGACTTATATATAAATTTTTAAGCCAACACACATATGAGTACAAACATATCTAGAACTAAATTATATTTGGGGTTGGTTAACCCAATTCATTCCCCTGAATGGATAACGTGGTGGAAACCTTTTAAGATTGAAAAGTTTATCAGACCATTTTAGCTTCTACCCTGATTGAACCACTTAGTACTATGAAAGGGGTTATGTCTACAAAATCAATAAGAATGCGCAATAGTAGTTGTGGTTGGGTCTTCTCATAGGCTAATGGAGGCTTACGAGTAGTGCAGTGAGACCAAGCAATTAACAATCTCTTTTATAGGACAGGTGGGCTGGAATGATGTAGAAATTTCTAGATTTTTTTTGTTATAGCTGGCAATTGATGTAAAATCAAACAAAACTTATTCCTTTTATCACTTTAATTTGTTTAATTTAATATAATTAACTTTAAACAAATTTTTTATATTTTTTAAAACACAAAGGGTTTGAATCAAGAATTTGAAATTTTAAATTGGTGGCTCAACTAATTTTTGGGATCCATCACTAATTATAGTTAATTTTAAATCTCAATATATTAAAAGCCTAAAATTTAGAATAAATAATGAATTTATTATATGTAGAATGCCAAAAAAAAACTTGTTCCTTTTATCACTTTAATTTAGTTAATTTAATTTAATTAACTTTAAGCAAATCTTTCATATTTTGTAAAACATAAAGGTTTTTAGTCAAGAGTTTGAAATTTTAAATTGGTGGCTCAACTAATTTTTGTGATCCATCACTAATTCTAGTTAATCTTAAATCTCAATATATTAAAAGCCTAAAAATTAAAATGAATAATAAATTTATCATCTATATTATACTATTATAAGCAAACTAGGGTATATTTGGTCTTGGTACACTCAATAACAACGGTTAGGTTTTAAGATAAATAAATTAGAATAGTTGGATCTAATACTAAAGGAATATTCCTTTTCTAATATTTAAAATAGATTTATAGTTTCTAAGTTCGAATCCCACCAAAAACATATCTCTATTAAACATATATATTATTTTATAAACTACTCTAACCAGTTTAAGAATGAATTCCGTTAACAACATATTATTAATTTATGCATTCCTGACAAGATCAAAGTTCTTCTTTGGAGACTATGTCGCAATAATGTTCTTATTCGTAATCGGCTAAGGGGCAAAGGTATCCATGTTCCTATAGGCTGTGTTATGTATGTGGGAGATATTGAGCACTTAATGCACTTGTTCTTTGACTACGGGTTTGTAGAAGATTTGTTAGAAAATGGAGTTTTTAGAGCATAAGTATTTTATGTTCTTGGTGTTAATTCCGAATTTTACGATTGGAAATTGTTCCTTGCTATGGGGATTTAAATTTTCATATATGGGTCTAAGTAATTTTCTTAGTGAAATACATAGAGAAATAGAGTTGAAGTTAGTTGCTTGAGAAAGCTTAAAATGAGAATGTGTATTTGTCCCACATTGAAATAAATAAAGGGGCTTGTTGGCTTTTTATAGAATCACACACATGGGTAGTATACAACTACGAAGGTGTATGATGGTGCATGGTGTTACTGTATGCTTCACATGCGTGCACACACACACGCGTTGCCGCCCGCCACGCCACGTCTCGACTTGACTCGGGTCGGCTCGGTCGAAGGGAAAATGTCTCGGAGTCTCGCGTGCGCGAGGTGACCTGGGTGAGGGATTTTATTTATTTGTGATTTAATATTTTAATTAAAATATATTTATCAATTGGGTCGGGTTATCAGTGGGCTGTTATTTGTGATTTAATATTTTAATTAAAATATATTTATCAATTGGGTCGGGTTATCAGTGGGCTGGGCTGGATCAGATTAATTCAACTATTAAATCTGGTGATGGACTAGTTGGGCTCTGTAACTGATGTATATTCAAAATATAAATATTAGAATGAACCTGGACCGTTTCATATTATTAAATCGGACGTTTCGTTTTGTTAAATGAAATGGGCAGTTACGAAATTAATTGGGTGGTATCAGTTACACTTGGCCTCTTTTATAAATAGAGAGCTAAGCTGCTGATTTTAGACACACCACACCCTACATTCTATTCTCCTCTCTACACTCTCAATTCCCCTCCTATCGTAGCTTCTTTTCTTACGAGTTTTTCCGGACTGAGGTGCTAGTCGAAGTTGAGCCTTGTGATTACTGTGATCATATAGCTCAGAGCTGTTTATCCTGGAAGAGTTGTTGCAAGCATATCGACAAAGTGTAAGTGAGGGCGTTTATCTCTTCAAGAGCAGTCGGGACTTCTAGCAAGGCCTGGCGACTCAGCTGATCTTACTTTTATTTGTTTGATACCTTTTTGAATAAAGCTATGGCTCCGGGTATTTCTATCTTTCCTTTGTTCTTTTCGTTACTAATATGCATACTATATACCTTCATGTTTTGTTTCGTTAATTATTGGTTTGGCCTTGGCTTGTTAAATATGTTATATAACTGCCTCTATGTTGCTGTATTAGTCAATATTTCCAACATTCTTGAAGAGATAATTTGTTATTTAGTATTTAGAGTAATGGTTAATGAAACTAAAGTTGCTGCTAGTGGTAGTTCTGTTGCATCTGCTGGGGTCATGGATTGGACCACTTATAGTTTTCCACAACCCGTTGATTTAACTGGATTGCCAGAGAAATTCAATGGGGGCGTTGGCTTTTCTCGTTGGTAGAAAAGGATGAAGTTGTCGTTGACTGTAAAGGGTTTATGGCCTGTTGTGGAGTATGAGAAACCGGTTGTGGATCAAGCAATGGCTGAAATAGTTAAGGGTTTTGTGAAGTGGGCTGAGGAGGATGGGGTGGCTAGGGCGGCAATTTTGGCTGCGCTAACGAACACCTTGTTTGATGTGTACTCCTGTGATGCCTACACTGCAAAACTCTTATGGGAGAAGCTGGACCATACACATAATACTGACTTACAAGGTCTGGAAAAGTATTCTGTGGCTAGGTTCCTTGATTTCAAGCTGGTGGACAATAAGTCCATGACTGAGCAAGTGCATGAGTTCGAGATGATAGTGCATGCTTTGAAGGAGTCCAGAATGGACCTCCTCGAAAAGTTTAAGGTGATGAGTGTGATTGAAAAACTCCCTAAGTCTTAGGAAGAGTTCTCTCTCTCCCTAAAAAGACAGAAAGGAGAGATCACCTGGACCAAACTTATGCTGGACATCTCTGTGCAAGAACAACACAAGTCCAAACAGGGACATGTGATGCCAACTGAGCACAGAAGCTCGAAGGTGAATGTAGCAACTGTAGGACAGAAAAGGAAGGCTTTCTCTAAGAAGGGTAATAGTAATAAACCTACGAATGACAAGGACAAGGCCAAGAAACCAAAGGAAAATAAACCATGATGGTCTTGTGGGCAGGTTGGGCACTGGAGTAAGGACTGCCCTACAAAGAAAGCAAAGAAAACTGAGGTGGTAGCGCAAGCGAATGCTGTTCTTGGAACCTCAATTGGGCCTGTAGTGAACATAGTTGTTGGTGAGGCTCCGGCTTCTGAAACCAACGTGGACTGGTATGTTACCTACAACCCTGTACTATTTTCCACTTATTTGTTAAATGAATGGTTGATTGATACTGGAGCTAATGTGCATATTTGTGCTGACATTAGTTTATTTGTATCTTATCAACAGAGTCATAGCTTAACAGTTACAATGGGGAATGCAAGTACCGCTCAAGTACATGGAGTAGGAAACGTGGACCTGAAGTTTTCTTCGGGTCGTGTTCTATCCCTGACGAGAGTGCATCATGTTCCCGACATGCGTAGAAATATAATAAATGGCAGCTGTTTAGTAGCTAATGGTTTTGAAGTCTCTTTCAAGTGTAATAAAGTAGTTCTTATTCATACTGGTACAGTTTTGGCAAGGGTTACTTGTCAAATGGTTTATTTGTAATAAATGTTGAGCCCATTTTGGAAACTTTAATTAATGATATTACTCCTTCTATTAACTGTGTTGAATCTTCAAATTTATGGCATGCTAGACTTGTTCACTTAAATTTTGGTGCTCTTAAAAATACGATGAAATTAGAGTTGATTCCAAAACACACTATAGAAAAGAATTCTAAATGTCAAGTATGTGTGTCTTCTAAACAAATAAGGAAACCTTTTCATAATATTGTTAGGGATTCAGACTTGATAGATTTAGTACACACTGATATTTGTGAATTTGGTGGTATGTTGATTAAGGACCAGTTTAGATACTTCATTACCTTTATAGATGATAGTAGCAGATACTGTTATGTTTATGTACTTAGACATAAGGATGAAGCACTTAGTAAATTCATTATATATAAAACTGAAGTAGAAAAACAAACTAGTAAGGTACTTAAACGTTTGAGATCTGATAGAGGTGTTGAGTATACGAGTAACTCTTGTAATGAATTTTGTGCAAGCAATGGTATAATTCATGAAGTTACCCTACCATACACACCTGAGTCTAATGGGGTTGCTGAGCGAACGAACAGAACATTTAAAGATATGATTAATAGTATGCTTATTAATTATGGGTTGCCTAAATACATGTGGGGAGAGGCTCTGAATACGGCTTTCCATATTCTGAATAGAGTCCCTCTCAAACACATGGATAAGACACCCTATGAGTTATGGAAGGGCAAGAAGACTAGTCTTAAGTACCTTCGTGTGTGGGGGTGCCTTGCTAAGGTACTTGTCCCTGAACACAAGAGAAAGAAGCTAGGTCCGAAGACTGTTGATTGTATCTTTCTGGGCTATCTTGAGACCACTACAGCTATGAGATTTTTAGTGTTCAAATCTGACATACATGGTATAGTGGCAAATACGATAGTTGAATTTTGTGATGCTACATTCTTTGAGTGTCTACCCTATGAAGACTGTTATGCCTCAAGATACTTCTAATGAAGATCTTATTCAACCATCGAGTTCTATTCCCGATCATGTGGAAAAGATGACAAATGTGGGGGCGGAACCTAGTAGTAGCTCTACCCCTAAAAAAGTAGAGGAACCTAGGAGATGTAAGCGTGCAAAGGTAGTCAAGGATTTTGGAGGTGATTTTATCACCTACAATATCGAGGATGAACCTTTAACTTTCCGATAAGCTATGGATTCTTCAAAGTCTAGGCACTGGAAGGGCGCTGTGAAGAGTGAAATTGACTCTATTGTTTCTAATGGAACATGGGAGTTAGTTGATCTCCCTCCTGGGTGTTCTACTATCGGGTGCAGATGGATCTTTAAAAGGAAGCTGAACCCTGACGGCTCAATAGATAAGTACAAATCTAGACTGGTAGCTAAGGGTTTTAAGTAAAAGGAAGGCATTGATTACTTTGATACGTACTCTCTAGTTGCTATGATGACAATAATCCGAATGCTTAAAGCATTGGCATCCGTTCATGGTCTTATCATCCATCAGATGGATGTAAAGACAGATTTTCTTCATGGTGAACTTGAAGAAGAGATTTATATGGATCAGCCTGAGGGATTTGTTGCATCAGGGAATGAATGGAAAGTATGTAAGTTGATCAAGTCCATCTATGGCTTGAAACAAGCTCCCAGGGATTGGCATAAAAAGTTTGATGAAACTGTATTGCTGTTCAGCTATGTTACTATTAAAAGTGATAAGTGTGTCTACACCAAAGTTAAAGGTAGTGAGTTTGTCATATTGTGCCTATATGTGGATGACATATTACTGTTTGGAACCAATATTGAGATTATTAATGAGACAAGGCATTTTAAAATGAAGGATATGGGTGTGGCTAGTGTGGTTCTTGGTCTCAAGCTGACTCAGTCAGCTATGGGAATAACTTTATCACAGTCTCATTATATAGAGAAATCTATACTTGAGAAATGTGGTTATTCACAGTGTAGAATCGCTAGTACACCCTATGATCCTAAAGTTGCCCTTGTCAATAATACTTCAGGAGTGCTTGTGTCTCAGTTGAGGTATTCTCAGATTATAGGGAGCTTGCAGTATCTTGCTAACTGTACTAGACCAGATATTTCATACTCTGTGTCTAAGTTGGCTAGATATACAAGTTGTCCAAACAGAACTTATTAGGATGCTCTTGATAGAGTACTTAGATATCTGAAAGGCATAATGTACCTTATTTTACACTATATGAGATTTCTTGGTGTACTTGAGGGGTACAGTGATGCAAGTTGGATAGCTAAAAAGTCTGGTTCCAATGGAGTGACTGGATACGTGTTCACCTTGGCAGGTGGAGCAATATCCTGGAAGTCGACCAAATAGACTATAGCAACTCGGTCTTCTTTTGAGGTTGAGTTATGTGCGCTTGATGTCACGGGGACGGAGGCTGAATGGTTACACGGACTTATGTCCGCGATACCTGTAGTAAGCAGCCACTTCCTACGATTGCTATTCATTGTGATAGTAGAACAGCTATCGACAAGACTAGTAGCAAAAAGTATAATGCTAAAACAAAGAGGCAAATCCAAGTTAGACTAAAGTCTATAATGGGTTTAGTGTCTGATAGGATTATAGCTGTAGAGTTCATAGGAACTCAGAATAATATAGCTGATCCTTTGACTAAAGGACTGGAACATGAAGTGGTCCTTAAGTCGAGGCTGGGGATGGGGCTGTCAACCCATCATAGTTCATCATCAGTGGTAACCCAATACAAATGAAAGGAGATCCCTTGAAGTGTATTCAATGTGGTAATAACAAGCAGTAAGGATGAATTGGTAGTACCTTTGCTACATAGATGATACTGTTGTATCTGAGTCTATCCCATGTAAACCTATAAGGTACTGACACTGCTAGTAAGCAAGAGTTATTATAACTCTGAATGGGGTCAAGTCATTTGACGATATGGTTGTAGTACATCTCTGGAGATGACCATCTAAGCAAATTTAATTGTGTGGTCACAATTAGAGGAAAGGGTTATTCCTTGAAGCATTCGACGAACAGGATCGAGACAAGAGCATTAATGTCTCAAATCCGTAGATTGGCACCATAGCCTTTGACTTGTCATCGTTTATGGAACATGATTACATCAAATGGATTAAGATTCAAGGTGAAACATTCCATCTGAAAATGCATTAAGATTCATGATGAGAAACCTGAAGCATTTCTATATGGATTTGTGGGGGATTGTTAGAAAATGGAGTTTTTAGAGCATAAGTATTTTATGTTCTTGATGTTAATTCCGAATTTTAACAATTGGAAATTGTTCCTTGCTATGGGGACTTAAATTTTCATATATGTCAAAGTAATTTTCTTAGTGAAATCCATAGAGAAATAGAGTTGAAGTTAGTATCTTGAAAAAGCTTGAAATGAGAATGTATATTTATCCCACATTAAAATAAATAAAGGGGATTGTTGGCTTTATATAGAATCACATACAAGGGTAGTATACAACTACTAAGGTGTATGATGGTGCATGGTGTTACTATGTGCTTCACGTGCGTGCACACACACACACGCGCGCCGCTGCCCGCCTCGCCATGCCACGCCACGTCACGTCTCGACTCAACTCAGGTCGGCTCGGTCGAATGGCGATTTGGGCGAATGACTCGTTGTCTCGCGTACGTGAGGCAACCTCGGCGAGGGATTTTATTTATATGTGATTTAATATTTTAATTAAAATATATTTATCAATTGGGCCTGGTTATCAGTGGGTTGGGCTGGATCAGATTAATTCAACTATTAAATCTGATGATGGACTAGTTGGGCTCTATAACTGATGTATATTCAAAATATAAATATTAGAATGAAACTGGACAGGATAATATATTCAGATTAATATATTAAAACTAAAATGTGGATAAAGCTGACTGTTACGATTTATTTATTTTTTAATCGACCGTTTCATTTTATTAAATCGAACGTTTCATTTTATTAAATGAAATGGGCAGTTACGAAATTAATTGGGTGGTATCAGTTACACTTGGCCTCTCCTATAAATAGAGAGCTAAGCTACTGATTTTAGACACACCACACCCTACATTCTCTTCTCGTATCTACACTCTCTATTCCCCTCCTACCGTAGCTTATTTGCTTGCGAGTTTTTCTGGCGACTGAGGTGCTAGTCAAAGTTGAGCCTTGTGATTACTGTGATCATATCGCTCAGAGCTGTTTTATCCTGGAAGAGTTGTTGCAAGCATCCCGACACAGTGTAAGTGGGGGCGATTATCTCTTCAAGAGTAGTCGGGACTTCTAGCAAGGCCTGGCGACTCAGCTGATCTTACTTTTTTTTTGTTTGATACCTTGTTAAATAAAGCTATGGATCCGAATAATTCTTCTGTCTTTCCTTTGTTCTTTCCGTTACTAATATACATGCTATTTGCCTTCATGTTTTGTTTCGTTAATTGTTTGTTTGGCCTTGGCTTGTTAAATATGTTATATAACTGCCTCTATGTTGTTGTATTAGTCAATATTTCCAAGAGGATTGCTGGCAACAAATGGGCTTGGTATATGATACGTGGGAGGTGGAGAGTGCCCTAGTTTGGTTTCTCATCAAGCTTGACACTGAAAAGAGCGAAGTTTTGATCAAAATAACTACTGTATTATGGGGGATTTGGTGGGCAAGCAAGGGAAAGTCTTGACACCTGAAATAGCCATGGCTTGGAGCTCTAAATAGTTTGTTGAGTGGAGGGAGGTTCATAAGAGGAAGCTACAAACATCAGGTATTCTAAAGGTGGTTGTTACCAGGCATGACAGGAAATGGATTGCTCCTGCATTGGGAAAGCTGAAGATAAATGTTGGTGCATCTGTCTTCGAGGGGGAAGATTTCTTGAGCATTGGAGTGGTGGCACGTGATTCCCAAGGGCTGTTCATTTGAGGAAAAACAATGCGTTTTATTGGTCGCATCTCGGTGTTAGAGGCAGAATTGGTAGGCATTCCGGAAGCTTTGAGCTAGGTCACCTTAGACAACAATGTCGCTCTATTCTTAGCATATTCTTAGCAGAGAAAATGGTGTTTTATTAGCATTTGTTATAAAGAAGGCAAATAGGGTAACACATGCTTTGGCTAGTTTACCTTGTACGTTTAATAGCTTTGCTGATTTATCGTCTCCTCCATTGTGTGTGTTGGGGACACTCTGGTCGGATATTTGATTTTAATGAAATCTTCCTTTATTCAAAAAAAAACATTTCAATGTATGAAATTTGAATGTTTAATAACTTTTTCTCCAACTTGATTAATATTAATGACCCCAAAATTCTAGCTAATCTTAAATCTCAATATATTAAAAGCCTAAAAATTAAAATAAATAATGAATTTATTACATATATAATAGCTAGGTCTACCCATTCATTCACACACAACCATCCAGCCAACCAATCATCATATATATGTTTTATGTCATAAACAAACTATGTGTCTATGGTGGTACGGCGGTGACCGAAGAACACTTGCTATTTTGATTAATAAGATATTTCAATCATTTTTCTTTGTCTTACATTTAAAATTTTTTATTACATTATGTTATAACATAGTATAAATTAGTGATATATAATATGTATATATTTCGAAATCATTCAATCAAATAAAATAGTATTAATAATTAGTAGTGCTATTTTGATTAATAAGATATTTCAATCATTTTTCTTTGTCTTACATTTAAAATTTTTTATTACATTATGTTATAACATAGTATAAATTAGTGATATATAATATGTATATATTTCGAAATCATTCAATCAAATAAAATAGTATTAATAATTAGTAGTTGCAATATATAGATAAATGTAATAATTTATTAAATATTTACATCTTTTTATTAAATTAAAATGCATGCTTTTTTAAAAAATGGTTAATGAACACATAATAATCTAAACACTTAAACATATCAAAATTGCTAGCTTCCAATGTGGTAAATTTTTAGGTCAAAGAATTTGACCAGATTTTAAAACAAAGTATTTTGAATTTGACACAAGTTGTTGTAATTATGCTTAACCGACCATACCAACTATCACATTTTACTCTTTTAGAATTTGACACTTTTAAAATAGGGTTTTCTTCATAAATACCTTGTCTAGAAATTTTTTTGCAAAAATACTTTTTCAAAACAAAAATAATTTGCAAAAATACTATCTTATTTGCAAAAATACTATTAATGGTTGGGCAGCAGGTTACAAGTTGAATTTTCATTTTCTTTACCTATATAAGGGCTACCGGGCAGCAAAAACTGGAAATTCAACTTTCAATTTTTAGTTGCACTTGCATATGTAAAATGCAGCTAAAAACTAAAAACTAAAATTTAAAATTTCAGTTTTTTTGCTGTGTAGGCCTTATATATAACTAGAAGTTGAAAAATACTGGAAATTCAACATTCAATATGCAAATGCAACTAAAAACTGAAAGTTAAATTTTCATTTTTTGCTACTACCCACCCTTATATATAACTAGAAGTTGGAAAATGGAAATTCAACTTTTAGTTTTCAGTTGGAAAAAAAAATTCAATTTTTAGTTTTCAGTTGCAATTCCATAGGTTGCATATAACGTTGCATACGCAACCTAGGTATTTTTGAAAATAAATTGGTATTTTTTGTAAATATTCTTTCAAATACATATTGATAAGAATAAGCATTGATAATTAGTCAACTTATATTATATTTGGTGTATTTAAAATTTTAGACATATTTATCAATAAATGAATTACAATCAAGAATGTTATAACTTCTTGTTATGAATTTTTTTAATAGAGCATTGTACGGGTTATTATCATTCAATTAATCAGCTAAATTAGTAGCATTTCCAGGTTAATAACGTTTTACACACAAATCATATAAATGGATTATGAATTAAGTTGTATTTGCTATACCTGAGACATTTCATCTTATTTATCCATAAACAAATAAGGAATGATAAAATTACGTGTAGTACAAAAAAAACTATCTTACATATAACAATATTATATTACCTTTTAAAGCTTGCACTTATTGTTGTACCAATTTATTAAATTTTTTTTACAGTTAACAACGATGTATTTAAAATTAACAATCCTTCTAAACCATTGAAAATGTGTTTTATATTTTAGAATGTATTTAAATGTTGTGTTTCCTGTTATTTATAATTTTTAACTTAATCCGCATAAAAAAATATTTTTACACAAAATGAAGTAAGAATATTAGAACAAAATAAGTCATACACAAACAAAGGTCTATAAAAAATAAATTGATGTTTCTTAAATAACATTATTACACCATTTTTGTTCCGTTCTAGAAAATAACCCGTGACTCACACTACTTACTAAGCTAGTTGTTATAGTAGATGAAAAATTTGGTTATTTTATTTATCTTAATAATAATGACTAAGCCCTAGTTGATCCTCCTTACCTAAGACATGGGCACATTTCAAGTATAAATAAATCATTTCAGGCTCCTCTATCTACTTTAAATTTTTCATAGCAAAATGACTTATATTTGCTTTGAGCGCCATCAAAATTTTGATTTCCTAAAAATAACTTTAATTATTATGTTGGACAATTGTCGAATTAATTAAAGAAATATGTTTGAAAACTATTAATTATGTTTAATATTATCCAATTATCAAAAAGAATGTGTTCGAAAACTATTAACTAGCTATTAGTTACAAGTACAAGGTATACTATTCTCCAAAAAAAAAATCAAGTTCATGTAAGAGATATTAATAATAAGATGTCAACAATTCACATGTAATATCCGGTAATTTCGTACTTTGTAATTTTAATAATTAGGAATAAAATATTAATATTTATTCCAGTTTGATGAATCATTATGTGAATCTATGGTTTTAGATATACCATGTGTTGGAAATTATAAAGTGAGTATGTGTTAATCCATTCTTGGATTTTTGACGATTTTTAAATTGTTAAAAACATTATTTTAATTCGCTCTAGCATTTTTATAAAATGATTGGAGTGAGTAAAAATCATGAAATCTTTTATGTTATTGTATTTGTACATTTAGGGACTTTTTAAAAATATAAGATCGATTTAATTTGGGTCTTAAGTATTTTAAAAGATTTCTAAAAAGTCTTATGACTTTAATGTGCAATTTTTGTAAAATTATTCTATGTGCATTTTATGGGTAGATTATTTAAATCCTATTTTTATAATTTCAAGAGTCATAATTCTTTATTGTATTTATACAAATATTTGGAGGAGTGATTAGTTATTTTAATTGTTTATAATATTTTTAATCGAATTACTCTATTCTAATTTTTATTATTTTATTCAATTATTTGAGGGAGGTTGGTTGATTAAATAAATTATTAGTAAGTGGAGTGTGAGAAATTACTTTTTAGACCTTGCTAACTATATTAAATATTACATTGCTAAGGACATTTTAGAGATTTTCATAATATAATTTTTCCAAAGTATTAATTAAATAAATAAAACAATGTTTATTTCTTTCCCCTATTAAACCCCCACCCACTTCTCCTTCCCCATCTCTTTCTTTTCTCTCCGTAGCCTCTCTTCACCCATCTCCATTTTTTTCTCTCAAGCTCTAAACACAAAAACTCACATAAGTGATTTCTTCACCAAAATTCAAGTTTCTATAACCATACTTCTCCTTATTCAATTCTTATCTATTCCTAGTCATATCTTTGAGTTTTGTTAAGCTTCAAAAATCTGATTTTTCTAAAGTTGGGTTGGTGACCATTTGTTTACATTCGGATTGTTGGTTTGGGGATTGTTTTTGATGAGACCCATTGATTTTTAGGCACATCTAAGACAAATCCACTCATAAGCAGCAATGAGCCTAGTGTGAGCTTATGAGTTTGAATGCTGATTTTTGGATGTGTATATGTGTTTTTAATGTATATAATTAGGAAATTTCCATTGCATGTGAGTTTTGTTATGGGTGTAGTTAAATTTTGTGGTGGGTGTTGTAAGTTGTAAAGACGAAGATATAAATTGATGATTTTATTGTATATACACATGTTTGATGTAATTAGTTGATTAAGTTTCATTTCATAAGTTTCATTGCATGTGAGATTTATACTTGTTTTTGTTATGGGTTTTGTAAAATTGTAAAGTTTGAGATATGATGCTTGATGGGTTGAATGTTAATTGTAAGTAATTAAAGTAAATTATTAATTGTGTATCTTTTGTGGGTTTTGGAGAATGAGGCCGAGAGGGTGAGAGAGAGAGGAGGTCGAGAGGGTGAGAGAGAGAGAGGGCCGAGAGCTAAGAGAAAAAGAGAGGAAGAAAGGAGAAAGAGAGTGGTGGGTGATGGTGAGTGTGGTGGTGGGCAAGGTGAGGCCGAGAGAGAGAGAGAGAGAGAGAGAGAGAGAGAGAGAGAGAGAGAGAGAGAGAGAGAGAGAGAGAGAGAGAGAGAGAGAGAAAGAAGGAGAAGAGAGGGAGAGCCGAGGGGAGGGAGATGGAGGAGAGAGGGAGGAAGGAAAAGAGAGGAGGAATAAGGTTGGATTGTGGGAGAAGTGTGTGATTTAGTCACCTAAAATTGAAATGTGTTTGTCGTAATTGTTCTCTTTTGTGATCTTGCCTTTAGTATATGTGAGTTATAAAATTTGTAAAGTATGTTATTTGAATAAGTACTAGTAGTATGTAAAGAGGTATGCTTCGGGAATTATTATATAGTAACTAATATAAATAATTTAGATGGTACTTGACTAATGTGATTCTATGTGTATGTATGTGGGTTATGTGACGTTGGGTTAGTAAAGGTAACAGAAGTCATGTTTGTTTACGTAAACAACGAGGGGGAAACTAAGTTGTGTTTTATCTTCGTATAGGTCCAAGTCGAAGACGCGGTAAAGAGATAGCAATAGTAGGAAAGGAAGAAGGTTCGCCATACATATTTTTCATTCGTGCTTCATTTAATATCTTTAAACCCTCTTTACTATTATGCAACAATACCTTATAATAATCTTGATTCAATTTCAATCCAGACACTAGAGTTGTTCTACATATCTAGAATTATGACGGTTGAATAATACCTTTGTTTAATACCCATACTCTTTATTTTCCTTGTCATGAGACCCTGACGCAAAATTATGAATTTAAATTATTAATCTAATACTTGTCCCATTTTATGGACTTATAGTTCAATTGAAATCTTGAAATTTTTTTTTAAAAAAATAAATCTGTTAAATGTTATTTGACCCCGGAATTGGAAATTTTTTTTGACCGTGATGCCGGTCTGATTTATGAGATAATGATAAAAGGCCGAATAGTACCTCTAGATCCAGTGTGTTTGGAGTCACATTAATTATGTGACCTGAAGCTAATGCGTTGGCTCATCACCTAGCTTAGCCTTGTGAAACCTTGTTTATTTACAGTTATCTTGATTTGTTGTTATACCCTGTTTATACCTGTTAATATGCACTTGCTGAGCATTTGTAGCTCACTTCTTTGTTATACCTAACCCTTACAGTTAACAAGTATGGTGCGAACTATGCAAACTACGAGAGAATGGGTGGATCAGGTGCCGCTTTTAGGAGACGGTTTAACCAAGTTGGTAGATAGTAGAGCCAAGCAAGTAGTAATCCACCTCTTTTGCAAGGTTAGTACGAACTATTCAAGTAGATTTAATAATTAAAGATCAAGGTTATCTTTTGGTTTTTGGTTTTAGTATATTATTTCACGCTTAGCGATCTTTTAGGTAGTTGTAACATATATTCTCATATTTTGAATCAGAATGTTATATTTTGGCTAGACTCCTTTGTCATAATATTTTGGGTATGTACTTTTAGTCAGGGTGTTAATTGGATTTTATTAGTGTGGCGTCACACAATTACTGAAACTATGATGATAAGGGTAAAAGCCCTTTTTGACCTTTTTTAAACAAATCATGCCCTAAATGCCAACTAGTGCTAAAGGTGCCTAATATGTCACTTTTTATATGCATTTATGCGTAAATGGTGTACGCATTTGGAGCTTGTGTGATTTTAATATTTTAAGTTTTTATATATTCATTTCAAAGAACTCGTATTCCCTAGATGCAAAGGTCATATCCATTTTCAAACTTGCACACACATCACTCGAATGTGAAGCCCTTTCTATTCATGCTAATGCATATGTACAGTATACGCATATGTGGGATACGTAGAGGTGACAACCATGGTATATCTAAATATATTAGGTGTTTTAATATATAGTATAATAGATCAGTTGACCGATAATATATGGATATAATGATGCGATGGATGGTGATATGTTTGATAAGTCTCATACTAATGATGGTGGATTACTCGGTACACAAAGGAAACAAAAGGTAAAAGTATTGAAAGTTATGGTTATATAACTACTATTATACTCATGTCATGTGTGTTTGTATGGGTGCATAGTGATGAAGAATAAAAAATATTGAAAATGTCTTTGAAGTGTGTATAGTTCGCGGTGGTAAGGCAGGAGTAGAATCATCACGTTCCTATGGGCAAATGAATATTTAATACGTAAATGCTTCGGACATATGCATATTCAATATGCGCAGACAATTGGTTAGTCTAGACACAATTCCTGAAAATATATAATTAGGGCATTGTAGTGCTGATTTTATGTTAATTAGGTCATTTTCTCTAAACTCGCATGACTGTCTTCTTGAAGCGTACTAGGCCTCACCGTATACGTGAGCGAATGGGTCCCGGATAAAAAGGATTGTAGTGCAACTGTTGATTAACGTCACTCTCCGTGAATTTGAATCGAGTAAGAAACTATTACTGATTAACAAAATGAGGCTAAACCGAGAGAAGGATTTTGAGAGAGAAAACAATTGTGTATCGAATAAGATAATACCCTAATCGATATATAATATATATATACAGAACGGATGAGGCGTGCCTGCTACTTTTTGTAATTAATTTAATGCATTAATTTCTTAAATTAATCTTTAATCAAATTGAATTAATATTTGTCAAATCAATTTAAAATTGTATTCAAACTAAGACAATGAATTATACTTTAAAACCCTATCCAGTGGAAATTAAACTTTAGCAAAACTTTAGTAAGTGGATAGCCTAAGACTCGCAAAGCCTTGGATTTTCCCTCGGAAGCCCACAATTCGCTCCCCACCTATTACACAAGCATTGTTCTATATAAAGCAAAGAAAATCTCTTCTTCATTTCAATGTAGAACATAATTACATTTCACTCACAAATGTATCCACACTTATGGGACCAACTTTATGAATCATATCTCATCCATCCCTTGATCATTTTTAGTATATTGCATATTACTTAGTGCCAACACTATGTAGTGATATTTGTGAGAGCCGTTTTATTTCTACATGATCGATATATATATATATATATATATAGGTCATTGCTCCATACAGAACACCTTTATATAACAAACAATAAAGAACACCTTAGATCTAATAGATCCAATGGCCTAAATTTTTTTAATTTTTTTTATTATTATTTTTTGCTGGATGGATAGAGGGTAAAAAAATAACAACTTTTTGTATTGGTGCCATGACGGAACTCTTATATTAGATTAGATATGAGGTGTTATTTATTGTTTGTTATGTAAGGTGTTTGTTATGGAGTGCAACTATATATATATATATATATATATATATATATATATATATATATATATATATATATATATATATATATATATATATATAGTAAGCATAGTAGCGTATTAAAACATAGTAAGCATTATATGCAAAATGATGTTTTTTAAATCATAAATTACTTGATTGCATTGACATACAAAGATAAAAAAAAATTTGTTTTTTTTAAAACGTTTTGTATTGCAATGATACAATTAGAATAAAATGACACCTTGCCAATGATACAAAACTAACTTAAATGCTTATATTAAACGCTATCAAGTTGAAATTTTCTAAAGTAATAATGGTTTTATAGGTGACATTAGCAAACACTTATACACAAAAGTTTTTATATATACTATCACAAATTACTCACATGTAAACTTATGCCTTTTTGTCCATTGTATATTCTTGGACAGAATTGCAGATCATAGGAAAAAGAAAGAAGTAATCAACTAGTCAACTATTGTATACTAAATAACACTACACCAACAAAGACTGGATAATTATCTATTAATTTTTTTGGGTCTAGTAAACCTATTCATCTTCCAAACTGGATCAACATGGTGGAAAACCTTTAAGATTGGAAAGTTTCTCAGAACATTTAAGCTTCCTACCATGATTGAACTAGTTAA
Organism: Saposhnikovia divaricata; assembly: GCA_036435485.1. NCBI lineage: Eukaryota > Viridiplantae > Streptophyta > Magnoliopsida > Apiales > Apiaceae > Saposhnikovia > Saposhnikovia divaricata. Next base: position 93,720,843 of record CM071594.1, read on the forward strand.
GACTATAAAGGGCTAGTAATCCCTAAAATAACTAAACGTAATGGCAGAGTAGTAGTTGGATAAAATCAATTTATCATCGACTTATGGAGGTAGGATTGTGAAATTAGTAGGAGGATTGTGAAATGAGGCTGGGAAACAATCTATTTTATAAAGAATGTGCCACATTATTTGATGATGTTATGGAATGCCGTGGAAGTTTAATTCTGGGTTTAGTGATACCTAGAATCTTATATAAAATCACATAAAATATATAACAACACTTTTTTATTTTTTGTTTCACAAAAAGTTTTTCACTCACTCTGTCCCAAAAAAAAAAGTTCCAAAAGAGTGTCTGCTTTAATTGTTGCACGATGATTATGGTGCAAAAAAAGTGGGTGATGGCCTAAAAAACCATATTTAAAACAATGAGGTCCAAAATGCCCAGAACCATGAACATGACCCAAAGTGCTTCCTAGATGTGGCATTACTGGTGTTGCGATAGACAAAACATGTGACTTCGTTTGTAACATTAGTGCGATATGAGACTTCGTGGGTGATAGTGCTCGATCACGATACTCCATCCAAAGCATCTACTTCATGTGCTACATATAATACAACAGTTTACACTTTCCAGAAAATGATGCATTATCTTTTAAATTTTATGACTAAATTTAAGTGCTCAAACTTGTTGCAAACTAAAGTATGAACAATTTAACATATATAGGCCATGTATGTCCATTGTCTTCAAGGTCTCTTGATAAGAGACTCTTGAAAGTAGGCAAGACTCTAAAGGATCGGAAAGAACCATGTCCTACCAAATATTTTCTAAACATGTACATAAATTTTAAGTCCCCTCCATATTCTTTCATCGATGTGGGATAGTGAGGCAAATGACATCTTATACTAAAAACATATTCGTGATCATAACTTTCTTCTCTTCAAAATGAAAAATATGGATGATTGCTTTAATTCATAGCTTTATAATAATAATAGGCTTATGTTACCCTTTTCATATATTTTAGTTTGATGTGGGATTTTTGTATTTCATAATCCTTTGAAAAATGGGTGCAATGGTCATTCAACATTCAAAAAAATATTGCACTCATTTTGATGTTATGAAGTACTTGAGGCGAACTTGTAGAAGAATGTTGGATTTTATATATTATAATATTCCTATACATTCCAATGTGGGAAATGATGTGGACCAAAAATAAACCCTAAAGACATAATGAAGCCCATTAATGAGGCCCGAAACCTTATTTACATATTTATTTCATAATTAATATTAGGGCTAACTAACAACTCAATAATAAGAGTCAAATAATAGGCAACTTCTAGAAAGAGTAGCCTCCAAGACATATAATCCTATAAGGAATCAGCCTCCTACAAGGAAGGATAAAGAATTCCACAAAGGAGGTGACTTGCTTACAAAGTCTCCTAACCCTAATCTAATTCTTAGACTCTCCATGTTTATATAAAGGGTCTGATCCCTCATTCTCAGAAGAACGTAATGGACACCACTCCATACGTCAAAACACCATGAGGGTGCTACAAGCCATGACGACATCACTGGAACTATGTTGGCTTGATTCTCAACATAGCTTGAGATACGCAGGCATCTTCTAAGGATCCGTTAGCCCCGAAAAGCAAGAGCAGCCACTTAAGCTTTGTGAGCCTCACCCACATTAGAAAAGGAGGCATCCTCCATTAATTCCGACAAAATCCATAGACTTCAGTTGCCGAGTAATTGAGGTATTTATTAATCCTTAGTCAATTTTCTTATTTGCTAACCCTATCTTTTATGTAACCACATTGGCTTGTTTGTGGGACAAGAAGTCAACCATAAAAAGTACATGGAGATGAAAAATAATGAAAGTGATGATTCATCGGCCTTAACACATGTTACGACCACCATTGATTAGAAAGGCGCTGTCGACACCAACCATTATTTAAGGATCTAAGCCTCTAAGAACATGAATTCAAGGAATGAATCCATGTGGAACTGGAATCCAAATAAATATTCAAAACCTTCATGGGATGAATCCACAAGTTCAATGCGTGACTTTGCCCATAATCACAATCGGGCTAGTAAGATTACAAATCTCTATTATGGTTCTCAGAATCCAAGTTTCAGGCTCCCACCCTTATGAGGGAATGAACCGCCTTATATTTGAGGCTTGGAACCTCCGCGTTGGTACTAGAAGCATCAAAACAACTGTGAATGATCAGTGACATGTTGTGAAGAGATTGATGCGTATTTGATCACTGCTGGGGAGAAAGTTATATGTAAGACATACCACTTACATGAGCCCTACACTCAAAAGCGATAAGATGCATCACTTACTAAACCTAAAGTGATGAGAAGCATCACTTACAAAGATTAAAGTGATGATACAAATCACTTATTAAGCTCAAAGTGATGAGAAGCATCACTTACAAAGCTTAAAGTGATGATACAAATCAATTACTAAGCTCAAAGTGATGATACGCATCACTTACTAAGTTTAAAGTGATGAGGCGCATCACTTACTAGGCTTAAAATGAAGAGATTGAGGAATAACACCTAGTACGTAGGGTTATTGATTTTACTAAGAGATTAATAGATGCCTTATTACGAAAGTTAGGTACACCTCGATCCAATGTGTTGATCCAGAAGAAAGTGATGCATCTCAGGCCTAAGATGACATAAATATGATCACTATTCGGGTGAACACTAAAGTGATGGGCACAAAGCATCACTTATTAGGCCTGAAGTCCAAATATAACTTGGCTATCTATGAAGCATCACTCTTCATACATAACGGATCAATATGAGTAAACTCAGCACAATTATAGGTCTGGCGGTGAATTTACGTATCTTGCTCTACAAGCATCCTACTAATAATAGAAGAATGATAGGTATGATGACTAAACATCGGTAGAAGACTTGTTCCTAAAGATTAGGAGAAGTGTTGTGTTATAACTCTATCAAATGATAATTCCTATACCTAAAGAATTACATAGACTTGATCCCTATATAAGGGTACGTAGGCATCTTGAGATGGGGGAACGAAAGACCTACCAACGCTACTCTCTCAAGAACAGTCTAAACACACTATTAAAACCATACACTTTACCAAGATCTTCTTATATCTCTATACAAAAACACATCTACAAATCTTAATATTGGCACCACGTCCATGACGAAATTTGGTTCCAACATTTGGCACCGTCTGTGGGAATTGTTTAGAGTAAAAGGAAGATTTTCTCTCAAAATTTGATCTACCATGTCTCAACAAACTTCATACTACACACCTCTTCGCGCATACATACCCTTGTCTCACTTCACTGGTGGAGAAACCTCGCAACGCCTGAGATTACCCATCACTCGACTTGTGGTTGATAATGAAGGAAATCATGTTCATCTGGATGCTACTACAGTTTTCGATGAAGTTTGGCGCCTAGCCCATGATGAAAGTGCCAACTGTGATGAGCAACGTCGCTGACAAAATGCATCACCCATCAGGGATGTAAGAAACATTTTTCTTTCCTTAAGTGATAGGCCGATCAACGGTTCTATAGGTGATCATGCGCCTCTCAGAAGAAGAAACTTGGAAGGAGAATTCAATCATGTGCCTGATGATGCTGAGCGAAAAAGGTCACTCACAAGAAGGAATGAGTCTCAAAGGCCGAGTGATGAAGAGGTACTGGAACAGATAAGGCTTCTTAAGGAGCAAGACACGAAATTTGCTGCTGAACGTCGTCGACTTCGCCAAAACTGAGGAGGTGGAGGTAGAGGAGGTTCACCCCCTCGAAGGTCTCCTCCTCGTAACCGATCACCTCCAAGTAGATCACCATCACCTCATAGGAGACGATCCTGATCTGGGGAAAGGATTGGATGTGGAAGAACACCCTCTCGGCATAAATCCCGATCACCTAATGGTCGTAGAGATAATTACAGGGATGCTGATGATCATGAGCAGAATCATAGAGATGAGGCAGCCTATCTTCATGAACATTTGGAAAATATGGAGAGAGCTATAGTTGGGGGTGGTATTGATCACTACTCTATCGAGTCCCCCATTAGCAGGTTCTTCAAAGATTATATCCCTCGAGCTGGAAACCCGATTCCCAAGATGACTTACTACAATGGAAAGGGTGATCCATATGAGCATGTGACTCAGTATAAGAGACAAATTAGATTAGCCAGACATGACGAGACCACAACATAGTGCACAAGGATGGTATAGAACTCTCTTGCCTAACTCAATCAACTTGTATGACCAGTTACGTAGTAAGTTCCTTAAGCACTTTGATTACAATCGGAGGACCGGACAAATTACCACAACATTGGTGAATGTGTTGGGGTATACTGAAAATATTTATTTGAAGTATATACATTTATTTCTGGCCTGCTTTATTGAGAATCATTTGAATGGTTACATGTTGTCTAATATTATATATTGTGGACAATCTAGTATCAAATGAGATACATAATATTAGATTGTTAAATACGGTTTATATAATATGATAAGGTTCACAACACAGGTGGTGTTGGACAATCCACTGGTATGGCTGTAGTATTATTTAGATTAGTTTATATTGACTATTAAATAATACTAGAATACTTTGTGTATATTGAACAGGATCAAATTTAGAATTGTTCCCTTATACTGATTAAGAAGGTGAACTAAGATTCTATGTTATTATTAATGCTTAGGTTCTTAATCCGGATATAATTAATTGACACGTGTATATTATTTACATGCTTTGATTTATATTTGAAATAATTCTTTTGAATTATATCATTATATTTTGGGTGATGGAATTATATACATGGTGAATATTATTTATTGAAGGAATCCATGTCCTGAAAATATTCGGGTTAATGATATCCCCTTGAAAGCTCAAAAAGATTTAATTATGTGAAACCCTGCAGGTGGATTTATTCCGGCATAATTAAATAAAGGTTGAGTGGATGATCAAGGATAAAAGATATTAATTAAATGAATTATCAGTAATTTATTTAATTAATGGACATGCGATATTTTAAACATGGGGAATTTAATAAGAAAATAATAAAGGAACCGATTTAATTAATTAAATAAATTACCGGAATTAGGTGGGTGGTGCAATATTAATTATTTAGTGGAATTAATTAATATTATTGATAAAGGGCTTGGCCCAAGTTATCATTAGAAGGCCCAACCTAATTTACTCCTTGATCCGTATTGTAGCCTATAAATACTCATTATGTCTCCAAGAATAAGGGTTCTAAATTCTGGAGCTTGGAGGCTAAACCTTGGAGGATCGAAGGCCACACTTCATTCAAGGGAGTAAGGGAATACAATAGAAGATCGTGGATTTGAATCGCTTGCGCCGTAGCGATTAAGGTAAATCTTCTAACTCCCTTTGTAATCATTAAACGGATTAAACACAAATCACTATGATCCAAAGGGACCAACAATTGGCATCAAGAGCCTAAGGTTTAGTGGACTTGTGTTTATGTTTGATGACGTCCATGTTGTAATTAAAATTGGTTGTGTATGTATAGTGGTATGCTTGTGTAATAATTTTTTGCAGGTTGTTATCCACTATTATGGCCATGTTTTTTAATTATGTGTTGGGATCCCACGTGGTTTAATCGTGGTTAAATTTTTGTTTTTGGTTTCCACGTGGTTTATCGTGGTTGTAAATCACGAGGGTTGATCGTGATATTTAGTTTTGTATTAGATCTGTTTTGTATGTAACTGTTTGATGGATTATGTGAAAATCTGGTTATTTTGTAACAATTATATGCGATCGGAAATCAAAACGAAGAAAAGTTTTTGTTCCGCTGCGAAACTCTGGCGAAGCTACTGTCAAAGGATTGTTGCAGTCGAAGAACAGAAGAAGTAGACGCGCAGAAAAATTTTCTGGTTAAAACCTGTAACGCAGGTCAGGCCTGCGTTACCAGTGAAAACTGGTGTTGCGTAGGTCGTGCATGCGCAACAGAGCCTTTTAAGCTATGTAACGCATCGGTGCAATGCGCAACAGGTGTCAGCAGTGTGTAACGCAGTTAAGACATGCGATACTGTCTCTGGAATGCAGAAAATATTTAGGGGCCATAATAGTGGATTTAATTATTGTTTTAATTTTTATTTTTGCTATTTAATTTTTTAATTATTGCTTTAAATAATTATTATGTGTGTTGTTAATTATGTGTGTAATTTTTAATTGCATGTTTAACATAATTAGGACGACATGGACATAGATTTTTATTTATTGCTTTAATTAAATGTTATATGTTGTTAAATTATGTTTGTATTTTGAATGCATGTTAGACATAATTGCAACGACATAGGTCCCATTTAATTTTAAAATTCCTCAATTTTTTAATAAAAATACTAAGTGGGAGAGGGAATTAATTTGGTATTAAATCCCACGGTCTCTATTATTGTTTGCATGTAATTTAACACCGAGACGAATATAAATTATATACATGCCACCCATCGTGGCGTATGATTTGTCGTGTCGGATAGTGTTATGGATATTACTAGAACAAACTTCCTAAATTAATTACGAATATTGAAAAGGTAATACATGCCACCCATCGTGGCGTACCAATTTTCATAGAATTCAATAATGAGACAAAATTAATTATGAATATTGAAAGGTATACATGCCACCCATCGTGGCGTACCAAGTTTCATAGAATTCAATTAATAAATTAATTACGAATATTGAAAGGTATACATGCCACCCATCGTGGCGTACCAAGTTTCATAGAATTCGATTAATTTATAGGGTACCAATGATTGAATATTGATCTTCGATATTGAGAGAAAGGATGATTGTGTCTAGAAAGGGGTCTTAAGTGAAGCCTCTTGACAATGCTCCCCCCGATCTGGGAATTATCCTATTATCGATTATTGATTTGAAATATTTAATGGTGGCACCCGGTCTTATTGTTATTAATTTAAGATTTGATAATGGTATACACTTAGCTATGAAAAATAATATATAGCCCCCCCCTAACGTGGCGTATTATTTAGTAATAGGACCGAAGTAATATTTAAACGAATTTAAGTAGTATATATGTCACCTATCGTGGCGTACCAGATACTGGCGTACCAGATACTTATGGTGTTTAAATATTAGTGCATTAATTTTATTTAATTGTTAGAAGAAACCAATAGGTTTTAAGATTTGTGCAACTCTCTGATTATGTGTTACATGTATGATTCTCAGGATTAGATCATTATGGGCTTTTATCCACTATTCACCATACTTAAGGATAACAAACTTACCGGACCAAACTATATTGAATGGAAACGTAATTTGGACATAGTGTTGACTGCTGAGGAGTACAAATTTTGCACTTATGAACCCAAGCCAGATCAGCCTGGTGAAGATGCTCCTGAAAGTGAGAAGGAGTATTATTAGCGGCAGGTTAAGGCTGATGAGATGTCGTGATGTTACATTCTGGCAACAATGTCGGGTGTTTTGCAGCATCAGCATCAGGCTATGGCCACAGCTTCAGATATGCTCTTTAATCTCAAGGAACTTTTTGGAGAACAGAATAGGGCTGCTAGGCAAGTAGCAATGAAGGCTTTAATGAACACTCAAATGGCTGAAGGAACACCTGTAAGGGATCATGTTCTCAGGATGTTGTCTCATCTGAAGGAGATGGAGATCCTTGGTGCTGATATTGATGGGGAAACCCAGATCGATATCATCCTTATGAGTCTGCCCAAAAGTTTTGAGCAGTTCCGCTTGAAATACACCATGAACAAAAGGATGTATAGTCTCGCGGAACTTCTGACAGAACTTCAGGCAACTGAAGGACTTTTTAAAAAGAATGTTCAAGTGAATGTGGTTGGGAAAGCTTCTTCATCTAAACCGAAAGGTAAGAAGAAGAAAAAGACTCGAACACAGAAAGCTGGAAGGATTGCTAATGCAGTGGGAGTTCAAGGTGGTGTGAAAAAGCCTAAGGGTAAGTGCTTCAGGTGCAAGCAGTCAGGTCACTGGAAACAGGATTGTCCTCTTCCTAAGAAGACAAACGATACTGGTATGTCTCTTTCTCTAGTTACAGAAACATATTTGGAGGCTACATCTACGAGCACATAGTGTGTAGATACAGGAGCCACTGATCATGTTTATAACTATTTGCAGGGGTTCCAGCGAACCAGAATGCATAGAGATGGCGAGATATATGTGTTCATGGGAGATGCTACGAAAGTAGTAGTAGTTGTAGTGGGAGTCGTTACTCTGGTTTAAGTAGGATTTTGGTTTTAAACAATTGTCTTAATGTATTCATTTTAGAAGGAATTTGTTTTCAGTTTCTAAACTTGAGTTGGATGGTTATAATGTTTGTTTGGATCATAATGTTTCTATTATGATGAATAAATGAATTATATTTTCTAGTACATTGCAAGACAATTTGTTTATAATTATTCCTAGTTAACCAACATTGCAACATAGGGTAATGAATAACACATCTTCTAGCTCAAACAAAAGAAAGGAACCTTCTGAATTGAACCAAACATATCTTTGGCAGTTAAGATTAGGTCATATTGACTTGAGGAGGATTCAAAGACTGGTAGTAGATGGGCCATTAGGCTCGTTGGCAATGGAGCCATTTCCAGTTTGTGAATCATGCTTGGAAGTTAAAAATGAATAAATAAGAGTCGAGAAAGAGTTAGAATTGATTCATTCTGATTTATATGGACCCGTGAATATCCAAGCAAGAGCTAGTTATGAATATTTTGTCACTTTTATTGATGATCATTCTTGGTACAAGCTTAGAGGATTCATGGATTATTTATCAGATTATGGGATCACATCCCAGTTGGCTGCACCTGGAACACCCCAAAAGGTTGGTGTAGCAAAGAGAAGGAACCAGACTTCTTTAAGAGAGTATTAGATCGACGATGAGTCATTCAGATTTACCCAGATCGTTTTAGGGACATGCTTTATAAACATCGGATTACCTTCTAAATATAGTACCTTCTAAGTCAGTTACTAAGACTCCGATAGAATTATGGACTGGTGACAAACCAAGCCTAAGGCATATTCAGATTTAGGGTTGTCCGGCATATATGCTGAACAAGAACGTGACTAACACTACGCCATAGATGGGCATATGTAACGCCTCTCTGATGTTACAATAGGCCCGAAAAACGTTACATTAGATCTATTGTAACACCAGGAGGCGTTACGTTTACGAGCATTACAATAGATACCCTAATGTAACGCTTTTCTTCTCTATTGTAACAGTAGCAAAAGTATTACAATAGGCACCTATTGTAACACCAGGGGCCCAATTGTAACACATTTTGAGTGTTACAATAGCTCGGTTCAATTTTTTCAGACGTGGCACCATGTGCATACGTGGCATTACGTGGCACCACGTGGCCACGTGGCAACACATGTGGCGCCACGTGGCCCACTCTGTACACGTCACCAGCCTCTATTGTAACATTATACTGGGCAATTGTAACACATATTAAGTGTTACATTTGACTTGGTAAATATTTTATAGGGGGCCCACATACCCTATTGTAACACCATTTTTATCTGTTGTAACATTATTTTCTATTTATTGTAACACTATATATTAACAAATGTAACACTACAATAAGCAAACGTAACGGTAAATTTTTGAAATTTTGAAATGTAGGCTCTGCATTAATAATATTCCCAGCCAACACAACAAGATCCACTACATTAATTCCAAACTACATAATAAACCAAAAGCCATCTCCATACTACTCCAACCAAACCTCCAAACTACGCCAACAAACTCCAAAACAATTCAATCCCAAATAATGTATGATAAACCAAATAACATAAGCGCACAAAAGTAATAATGTATGATAAACCACAAATTTGATAACAGAACTAAGAAGTGGCGCCCCCTGGAGTTTGTGTGATTGGAGTGCCAGTCTCGTCTTGATCACTTGAGAAGGTTGCACAAAAGTCTCCAATATCAAACTTGAGAGTAGGATTCGCCTCTCCTAATTTCTTCATGTACCAAGTCATGTTCTCCTGGACCTTTCTGTTCACTTTAGCCTCTATTTGGCTCTCCAATTCTCGAGTTATCTTTGCAGTCAACTCATCAACGGAAGGTTGAGTAATAGCAGGAGCATTTTCTAAGGCAAGCACTGAGCCTTTCCTTCCCACCAACCAGTCTGGTCCATGTTTGCCACCGGGAAGCACCACATCTGCATCACCTCCTTCTTTCAGCACCTTATCAATGGTTTCCTATAAGTGAAATTTACACAATTGAGTTAACATGTAATTGTATATCATACTAGTGCTACAATGAGACAAACCAGGCGATTATTATTCGTATCTCCTCTAATTCATTTCAATGTCAAAACATGGCAAAAACCAAAAGATAATGTGATTTCTTTATTCTGTTTTCTTTGTTCTCATAAATTCATTTCACTCATTACATTGTACGATGCTTATGCAGTATGCTCACAGGACGTGTGTTCAACAATGGTGCAATGAAAAAGGAGATATAAGTTGTGAGATCTGTCATCAGGTAGGCTTGTGTGGGAGAAACTATGCCAATTTTTGTTCTTGCATCCGGATAGATTTATTAGTGGATCTAGTAAAAACATTAAGTTGTACTCTAACTCTCTAAGCATCACTCCTCTTGTTCCAAAAAGTCCTATAGGCAATTCAGTGGCATGATCTATTACTTTTTCCAGAAGAGAAACATCAAATACACTACTGCATCAAATACACTACTGCATTCAAATACACTACTGCATTTAAGTACTTCTTTTAACCAATCACTCGAATATGGGATAAACCAAAGCCGTTTGCATAAAATAAATAATGACTAAAAGCACTTACAATTGTTTTGTTGATTGCAGCCCTATTAGTCTTGTACTTGCCCCCTTTTTTGTGTTTACGACTTTTCAAGTAGATTCTAGATCGTGACGGGGAGGCCAGATTTTGGTCCTTTTGTTTCTAGCAATACAAGATTGTCAAGAGAATCAACATGGTCTAGCACAACTAAAATGAAATTGAACAAGTAATTATGCACAATTAAAATGATGTCATACCAGTTTCTCCTTAACTTCAACAATAGTTTTACGACCAAGAGTGTGGGGGTCAGCATATGAGTTCCGACGAGCCGCATTTTCCACGGCAAGTGACTATAATAAAAAGTATTCAACGGAAATTGTAATTTGGTGCAAAATAAATATAGGCAAATAAATGCAAATACTCGGTCAGTAATATGCTAACCTGCACTCCTTCATCTGCCCAGTACTTCAACAAAACCTTAAAATCCTCAAGTGGAATATCACGTGGCCTGTTTTCAATCCTTTTCTCGTCACTGTCATACTCTGTATAATGATCCTTCTTGACACGGGACTTGTGCACTCTCCAAAGAGTATTAAGTGTCTTATTTATATATTTTTCCCCGTGTGCAGGAATATCATACCTATCCTATAATATGTCAAACATATTGATGCATTATTTAAGTGCATCATGGATATATTTTTTTCCCATATATTAATATAAACTAAGATAAAGGGATTACCAAAGTATATTCCAACATTTTCTTCTTCAATTCTTGTGGAACAACATGCCAGTTAACATGAGTTAGAGACACGTGTTGCTTAACTAGCGTCCCTAGAAAATTGGTTAGCTCAGCTCTGACCTTCCTGTCTCCAATCGGTTGACCCTTTTTACTCAATGTAATGACAGGCTTTTCAGTTGGACTCCTCCCATGAACTTTTAACATTTTTGTCCGTCCTCTAAGTTTTTTAGGACCTGGCCACATATAAAAAACATAATGGGAAAGTGAGTGTATTATTATACTAATTATTTCTAATAATCTATTACATTTTTCACCTTTTATCTATGCGTACATATTTATTACCTTTTTCAACTGTTTCAAGGGCATTGTGTAAACTCGACTCACCAACATCCTCTATCCTTGGATCAGCTTCTATATTTCGCTTCTGACGTTCCCGCAGTGCTATATAAGCCGCAGCTGAACCACCTGCAATATTACCACATTGTTTTAACAATTTACTACACGTCGGCTTTAAAATTTTTGGAGCAGATGCAGTCTCCGTGTTCATAGTAGTGGTAGCATTGGCTCGGGAACGAGTTCTGGGGCCAGCTGGTATCTTTTTCATTTCCTTGACATAATCAGACTATAATTAGAAACCACTTTGATGAATGTCAAGTAAATAATCAGTTCTATATTACCTTCGATGAATCATCACTTTCGTGCTCACTTTCCAAGACATATTCATCATCAGAAACCACTTTGTCTTCTCCTTTCTGTTTCTGTACTGTAGGTGGATTTGGATCAGTCCCATACTTTCCCAACCCAAGTTCATCAAACTTTGCCTTGTTTTCTTGCACACATTTGATTCTATCCAGCTCATATTTAGTCACTGCTTACGACGAGTGCTTTGGTAACTACAAGACATTATACCATCATTTTGTTATCTGAATGGAGTAGTAAAAAAACAGAACAATTTTTATATAACTGTGAGAAATAATATGCTCTATATGCAACTTGCATTTGTTAGGCGTGGAGATTTTATCAATATGATGCCATGTACTTTGAGGGGTGGTCCATGAAAATTAACACATAAGTAGCATTGCTTTTGATAAAGATACGTGTATAGAGCTATAACTAATAATGCAGGTGTTAAGATGGTACCTCTGCATCTGGTAAACTCAACTTCCTTCTCGCTGTTCCTTTTGAATTAACAACTGCTTGTTCAGGTTCTAGAGTCTCCACAGCTGGCATATTACACTTTCGTGGTGTTAAAATCCTCTTAGGCAGCTCAGGTAAATTCTGATTGACCTTATTCTTCTTTTTCTGTTTTTGTTGTTCCTGTTGGAGCTGATGTGCTGTCACAAATTTACGCTTCACTTGTTCTTTAGTTGAGCCTGTTAAGGAAGCGGTTGAAAATGGTTAGAATCATATGGGTAGTAAAACATATACCATATACATGTCTTTTCCAAAGCACTAGAATGCACTATTATATATAGCATTTATACCTTGAATTATGTTCTTCCTCGGTCGTATAATTACGTGCGGCTGCATATGATCTGCGGGCTCCACTTCAGGGTCAACAACAGTGTCAACATACAAATCAACATCATCTTGGTTTCCAAGTCCATTAATTATATCAAACAGTTCTTTATCCCTTGACAAAAGTTTCCAACCACCGACAGCTTTGGTATACACTCCTCCAATTTCTGATAATTTAAGGTAGTCCTTGACATATTCCATAACCACAGTGAAGGAGAGTTCTGCAGAATCCACTTTGTTCACTATGAACCTCTTTCCCCCATAATAGGTAGTCTTCTTGAAGATACCTCCATGGTGCAAATTGATATTAACTATTTTGTCAGCCATCCTACACAAAATGGAAAGAAGATTATCAGTCACAATTCATATTAAAGTTAACATGTACTCCCCTAAACACGTAACAGATTTGTAAACATCTAAAAAAACTAATGAAAGCAAGAATATAAAAAAAGTAAAGGCAAACTTAATACTTATTACACACCTAAAAATCGATTATTACAATTCATATAAAAGTTAACATGTACTCCCCTAAACACGTAACAGAGTTATAAAAGAGTAATGAAAGCAAGAATATAAAAAGATTAAAGGTAGACTTAATACTTATTACACACTTAAAAACTGAATCTTACAATTCATATTTAAGTTAATCGTAGTGCCCTAAACACACTTAAAAACCTATCTCGATGTAGGAGATGTCATACAACAGATCAAAGACTTGAAAAGAAATTAAAAACACATAAATAAAATATTAAACACGAGGCTTTTTTGCTATAGTAGGTGACAAAGGAATTTGTCGTTTAGGGACATCATCCCTAAACCAACTAAATTCACCATCTTCAGTCTGAGTATCATGTATATCATGATGGTCATGGTCTATCTGATCATCAACAATAGTGTGGTCTTCGGCATCACACCAGTCCCTCGGTAACTTTTTTATGACATAGTGCACCATGCTTTCAATCGGATCTTCAACACAGAATATCTGTTGCACTTGTGACGCCATCACATAGGGATCTGATTTGCAGACTAACTTTTTAAAATTCACTTTGGTGAAACCATACGAGTCCTTCTCTTCCTGGTACCAACAGCATTTGAAAAGAACCACCGGAAAAACTCCCCAATAATCAACTTTAATAATTTCCTCAACTGATCCGTAGTAGTTGACAGCCCCGAAGATTGGGTTTTCATCTTTTGAACTTGCAAAGCTAGTAGTTTCTGCGGAAAGAAATACATTGCTGTTTTGTGTTGTGCATTTCGAATCTCGGCTCTTTGTATGAAAACGATATCCATTAACCACGTAACCACTAAACCTCGTAGCTGTTCGATTAGGGCCCAATGCAAGCACATGTAGATCAGCAGAAATATTGACCTTCTTTTCCACCACTTTTTTCAACCATTTCCAAAAATCTTCGGAGTGTGTTTGTTCTTTCCTGTATCTTTTGGAATTTGCATCACCATCCACTAAAGTCCGATGTTCCCTATGAATAATCAAGTTTAAATAAATTAAGGAGGAAATGTTTAAATTTTATAGTATTCACTAAATGACGTAAGCTATAAAGGACTTACTCGATCAGTGCCTCGATTTCCTTATTACCACAATTGAATAGAATGTACGTGTGACATGCTTTCCAGTCTGTATCATTTAGCTGAATAATTTTTCCCTCCTTATTTCTTCTCGTTCCAATATGATATTCCACATTTGGTATTTGTCTTCCAAAATCAGTCGGTTCACCGCCCAAAAACCTTGAACAGAACGTGACACACTCCTCTGCTAGGTAGCCTTATGCAATTGAACCTTCGGGTTTGCTCCTGTTACGAACATAATTTTTTAGCTTTCCAAGATACCTCTCAATAGGATACATGCATCGAAGGTGCTCCGGTCCACCGTACTCAACTTCTCTACAAAGATGAACGGGCAGGTGCACCATGATATCAAAGAATGCAGGAGGAAATATAATCTCAAATTCACAAAGAATGTCAACAATTTCCTCTTGAAACCTCTTGATATCATCTAAGTGAATGACCTTACTCCATAGACCTCTAAGGAAAGCGCTAAATTTGATCAACGGTTTTGCAACCTCAGCTTTTAAAGATTTCTTCACAGCGAATTGTAACAAGTAATGGAGTATAAAATGCGCGTCATGACTCTTATACCCCGTTACCTGCCTCTCGTTTGTGTTCACATAAAGACCGATATTAGAAGCACATCCGTAAGGAAGTTTCACATTCTTCAATACCTTGCAAAAGAGGTCTTTCTCCTTATTTGTCAGGTCGAAGATTGCTGCGGTAATTTCAAGTTTTTTCCCATCAACAGATTTCACCGGATAAAGGGACTTTCGAATCCCCATTTCTTGTAAATCCAACCGAGCAGCTAAATGATCTTTTGACTTTCCACCAATATTAAGTAAAGTACCTAATATTGAATCGCATATGTTTTTTTCTATATGCATAACATCGAGGTTATGTCGAAGTTGATTATGCTTCCAGTACGGCAAATCAAAAAAAATCGACTTCTTCTTAATGGGGTGTTATCGTCACGCTTTCTCTTTTTGTTGATCTTTTCCCCAAACTGGTTTTTAAACCCAACCAACAATTCATCAATATCAGTTCCCGTTAATGGTTCCGGACCCTGCCTCAATTCAATTTGCCCATTGAATTTTTTCTTGTCAAACCTCCATTTGTGTGAAGGATTAAGAAACCTTCTATGATGCATATAGCACATTTTCCTGCTATGTTTCAAGTATTCTGAACAGGTCTCATAATGACACACCGGGCACGCTAATTTACCCTTTGTACTCCAACCCGACATCATGGCGTATCCTGGAAAATCATTTATAGTCCACAGCACCGCTGCCCGTAAATTAAAATTCTAATCAGTCATGGCATCATATGTCTCGACACCGGAATCCCATAGTTCTCTCAACTCGGCAATTAATGGCTGCATGTATACGTCTATACTGTTCGAAGGAGAATCTGGACCAGATATTAACGTTGAAAGAATAAAATTTTCTTGTTTCATGCTAAGCCAAGGTGGGAGATTATAGTTTACTAGTAGAATTGGCCATGTACTATGACTAGCTTTTGTACGATATGGACAGAATCCATCAGCAGCTGCACCTAGTCTTATGTTTCGAATTTCCGACGAAAAATCAGGATAGTTAGCATCCATTGTCTTCCATGCTTCCGCGTCTCCTGGATGCCTTAATTTCCCATCTTTTATCCGTTCGGTTGCATGCCATGTCATGAGCTTCGAAAATTCTTTGCACATGAACATCCTTTGCAACCTTGGTATTAAAGGGAAGTATCTCATCACATTTGCTGGAACCTTGCTAATCAACTTCTCTGGATCATTAACAACAGCAGACCCTTTCTTTTCTTGTAAATTCCACCTTGAAACCCCACAATGATCACAGACTTGTTTATCTTTATTTGTGCCCCAATACAACATGCAACTATTAGGACATGCATGTATTTTATGATAATCAAGACCTAATTCTTTGATGATGTTCTTTGCAGCATTGAAGGATAAAGGCACATTGGCTTCCGGAAATGCATCTTTTATAAGTACTAGTAAATCTCCAAAGGCCGACTCGGTAATTCCATGAATACACTTTAAATGATAAAGTCTAATCATAAAACTCAACCGAGAAAAATTTGTGCAGCCCGGATATAATGGTTGTTTTCCCTCTTCGACAAGGCGATAAAACTTTCTAGCAGATGGATTTGGTCCTTGTTCTACATTCTGAAACCTTCTACCCGTGCAGTCAAACATCGCTTGTAAATTATCTCCGAAAGCAGTCCTAGTGTCATAATCCTTGAAATCGGCACTATTTTTTACTTGGACTTGTGAAACCTTACAAATCCAATGGACACATAACAAAGAAGGCCCTCTGCATATGAGATGATCATATATTACATCTCGAAGTTGCCAATTGCGATCATTACAATCTTTGCAGGGGCACTTCATTTCATCCCCTACTGAATAAAGGGGAAATGCGTTTTCCATAAACGATTTTATCCCCTTTATATACTCTGTACTATATCTTGGAAGTCCTATCCAGTTACCATCACTATCTGGATAGTCGCTATCAGGTTCCATATCTAAAACCTAGGTCCTCCGAAGATTGCACCTATAAAGTATAAACCCCAAAGTAATTAAATCTACATATCGGTTCAATATACGTAGTAAAATATTAACTAGTTTGAGACCATACCATATTAATATTAACTATCAAACCAGATGATAGCCGAACCAAATGGCCACGACACCCTATAAATTTATTATTCCTATAGGCTACAGATCAAATAATTAAGTAGTAATTAAGTAGTAATTAAGTAGTAATCTATACCGTCTATTTAGCACTTAAGTAGTAATTAACAAAAGAGATCACCAGTCAGATAAACTTATAACTAATAATTACTTCGTGTAAATATGATTTTAAACAATCACTTAGAAAAAAAACCACGTTATTCACATTACGAAAGCACCAAAAGGGATTTCAGAGTGTTACTTGTTCTCATTGGTCCCATAAGTCTTTTCATACAGAAATCAAAGTATAACCAACAAATAGTCCTAATCACTTATATTAACTCGTCCAGTTCAAATGGATTGGTTCAGTCGTTATCAAACAAGCCCTTAATCATAATTTTACTAACATTAGTCACATACAACAACATAAACATTTTTTTGCCAATCAAATTACAAGAATACCATTCAATCCATGCATGTCTAATATAGCATTTCCAGAACCTATAAGAATTAGGCAAAGTTTTAACAATGGACTTACTCAGTTCATTCATTCAGAGCAGTAAGAAGCTTTGTAAGTGTCTGACTGGTGATCTCGAAACCCTAATTGCAAGATTCCCCCAATTTCCCCAATTTCGAAACCCTAATTGCAAACAGCTCCACAGATCCTGAGAGAGAGAGAGAGACAAATACCTGTTAGATCAATGTTGATTAGATTCAGAGAGAGAGCGGGGGGAGAGACTGAGAGGGGGAGAGAGAGAGAGAGAGAGAGGGAGAGAGCGGGGGAGGGAGTGAGAGAGGAAGAGAGGGGGAAGAAAGAGCGAGAGACAGAGAGTGATAGATAGAGAGAGACCAGAGACGACGGCCACCGATTTGGATAAGTGGGTTTGAGAGGGTAAGAGCGGGGTTATGGTTTTCGTTTTGGGGGAGCGGGTTTATGGTTTTCGTTTTGGGGGGAAACAAAAATGTACTCCACGCTGGCAGGCAGTTCTAATGTATTATTAGTTTTTAATTTATTTTTTAATCATTTTTTATAATTTTTAAAAAGTCATACAGAATATATGTTATATATTTATATATAAATTTTAGTGATAAAAATATTCTAAATTTTTTACTATATTAATTCTTATATTTTAGTGAGAGAAACTATCTAAATATATTATATTATTTTCATAACATATTTATTTTATTTAGTACTTATTATTATTATATGAATTTCTAAAATTAATATTTAATCCAAATAAGGAGTTCGTTAATTTAAAATCAAAGAGGGTTTTCATTTTCCGGAAATTGGGTTAAAGAGTAATAGATTTATTAATTAAAAGTTATTAAAAAAATAAATATTAGTATTAAAAATTTTAAAAAAATAGTAAAATTCAAAAACTAGTATTACCTATTGTAACACCACGGTGTGGTGTTACATTTCACGTAACACCGTAATTTCAGAGTAACACTAGATATATGGCTAATGTAACACCAATTGAGCGGTGTTACAATAGGTATGAACTTTACTAGCTATTGTAACACTATTTGTGTAACGCTTACAAAAAAGCATTACAGTAGCCCACTTACGGCGTAGTGTAAGTTGGGTTCTCGTATAGAAGTAAGGTTGTTTATAGGCTATCCTAGGGGAACGAAAGGATATTCATTTTATAGTCATAAGGATCGGATTATTGTTGTTAGCATTGATGCTAGATTCTTAGAGGAAGACTATATAATGAACCATAAACCCATGAGTAGTATTGTTTTAAAGGAATTAGTGGGAGGATTAGAAAATTCTAAGGGGCAAATAGTACAAGTAGATTAGCCATAAGTAAATACAAAACTTGACACTAATACCGCACCAGTGCCTCGTCGTAGTGGGTGGGTTGTACGACAACCTGATAGATTCATGTTTTTGGGAGAGTCCTCGGACTTGGTCTCTGGTGAACATGATGAGGATCCCATGACATGCGAAGAGGCAATTCTAAATAAAGATGCAGATCTATGGCAAAAGACAATGGAATCTGAGATGGAATCTATGTATTCCGATCAAGTTTGGGAGCTCGTGGAACCACCCAAAGGTGTAAAACCCATTGGATGTATGTGGATCTATAAGAAGAAAAGAGGATCTGACAAGAAGGTGAAATCCTGGAAAGCACGACTTGTTGCGAAAGGGTATACTCAAAAAGAGGGGATCGATTATGAGGAAACCTTTTCGCCGGTTGTTATGTTTAAGTCGATCCAGATTCTTTTATCTATAGCAGCTCATCTCGATTATGAGATTTGGCAAATGGATGTCAAGACAGCTTTCCTTAATGGAAGTCTTGAGGAAACCATCTATATGCAACAACCAAAAGGATTCATTAAGGAAGGTCGTGAGCATCTTGTTTGTAAGATTAAGAGGTCTATTTATGGACTAAAACAAGCTTCTAGGGACTGGAATATTTGTTTTGATCAGGCAGTCCAGTCATATGGATTTGATCAAAGTCCAAGCGAATCGTGCATGTATAAGAGAAGTGAGTGTAATGCAGTGGTTTTTCTAGTACTATATGTAGATGACATTTTGCTCATTGTAAATAATGTTAAGATGTTATCATAGTTGTTCAAACAATAAGAAATGAAGGATTGAAGTGAAGCGGCATACATCCTTGGGATCAAAGTAATAAGGGATCGCAAGAAAAGGATGTTGGCTTTGTCTCAAGAACCCTACATTGAAGAGGTATTGGCTCGTTTTAACATGCAGAACTCCAAGAGGGGTTGCTTACCTTTCAAGAAAGGAGTTGCTCTATCAAAGGATCAGTGTCTGTCGACACCTAAGGAGATAGAGAGTGTAAAAGCAGTTCCCTATGCTTGGGCATGTGGAAGCTTAATGTATGTTATGTTATGTACGATGAATGATGTGTGCTTTGCAGTGGGCATTGTTAGTAGATATTATTCGAACCCAGATAAGGAAATTAGAGTGCAAAAAAAAAAAACAGATACTCAAGTACCTGAGAAGGACTAAGGAGTATATGTTAATTTACAAGGCCTCAGATTTGTTTCCTATAGGGTATACCGATTCAGATTTCTAGAAAGATAGGAGTCAGATATTTGGTTATAAAGTAGTTTTGTGAGTAATAGTGGATTAAATAAACACTGATATACTCTTAGGATATTTTGAGTATAAGTGGGAGATTGTTGGGGTATACTGAAAATATTTATTTGAAGTATATACATTAATTTCTGGCCAGTTTTATTGAGAATCATTTGAATGTTTACATGTTGTCTAATATTATATATTGTGGACAATCTAGTATCAAATGAGATACAGAATATTAGATTGTTAAATACGGTTTATATAATATGATAAGGTTCAGAGCACAGGTGGTGTTGGACAATCCACTGGTATGGCTGTAGTATTATTTAGATTAGTTTATATTGACTATTAAATAATACTAGTATACTTTGTGTATATTGAACAGGATCAAATTTAGAATTGTTCCCTTATACTGATTAAGAAGGTGAACTAAGATTCTATGTTATTATTAATGCTTAGGTTCTTAATCCGGATATAATTAATTGACACGTGTATATTATTTACATGCTTTGATTTATATATGAAATAATTTTTTTGAATTATACCATTATATTTTGGGTGATGGAATTATATACATGGTGAATATTATTTATTGAAGGAATCCATGTCCTAGATAATATTCGGGTTAATGATGTCCCCTTGAAAGCTCAAAAAGATTTAATTATGTGAAACCCTACAGGTGGATTTATTCCGGCATAATTAAATAAAGGTTGAGTGGATGATCAAGGATAAAAGATATTAATTAAATGAATTATCAGTAATTTATTTAATTAATGGACATGCGATATTTTAAACATGGGGAATTTAATAAGCAAATAATAAAGGAGCCGATTTAATTAATTAAATAAATTGCCGAAATTAGGTGGGTGGTGCAATATTAATTATTTAGTGGAATTAATTAATATTAATGATAAAGGGCTTGGCCCAAGTTATCATTAGAAGGCCAAATCTAATTTACTCCTTGATCCCTATTGTAGCCTATAAATACTCATTATGTCTCCACGAATAAGGGTTCTGAATTCTGGAGCTTGTAGGCTAAACCTTGGAGGATCGAAGGCCACACTTCGTTCAAGGGAGTAAGGGAATACAATAGAAGATCATGGATTTGAATCTCTTGCGCCGTAACGATTAAGGTAAATCTTCTAACCCCCTTTATAATCATTAAACGGATTAAACACAAATCACTATGATCCAAAGGGACCAACAGAATGTTAGGCAGGGGACTGATGAGTCATTGGCTATGTATTTGAAATGTGGCTATGTATTTGAAATGTTTCAAGCAGGAGTGTAAGAAGGTCTCTTCATTGGATGAGACACAAGCTATGGGATTCTTCTATGGTGGTTTGGATAGTAAACAGAGTTGCAAGCTTCTGTCCTCAGTCTACAAATTCCCTCCATCAAGTTTGAATGATATGTACACAAGGGCTGAGTACATTCGCCGAAAGGAGGAAACTATTTATGCTTTTTATAGCAGCCCTAAGAGAAGTGAACGGCCAGAGAGTAATTCATCAGATAATTGATCAACTCAACTAATTATCTCAAATTATTGATCAACCAAAGATCACTAAGGGCAACGAATCGATTATTCTTGGACTAGTGATCTATAGTTGATCACTTGGAGGCAATAGAAATGATCCATCCTAGAGTAGTGACCCATCACTTCTGATCAAAGTGATACGTCACTAGGGGATAGAGAATATATAAGGTCCAGATATACGCTTCAGTGCGAAGCTATGATGGTCCAATTACTGACTGATGCTACAAAGAAAAATCTAAGTTGGGAGATGAGAAGTGTGGTGATCTACAATTTTAATTAAAATTTTCTAGATCACAGAGTCAATATGACAACTCTCATCGGTGCGCAATCCAAATCAAAAGTACTATTGTAAATTTTGAGGATTGGAAGCAGAGGTAGAACTGAAAAATTGCTCTATATTCTATGATGGTTCCAAGCCAAATATTATTAGCTGAGTATGATGTCTTCTACAAGATCAAAATACTTAAAAGCTGATAAAAAAACTATAAGTCATAAACTACTCACCTCACGAGTAAGCGATTAATATGATAGAGTGACCAGTGGGAACTTAGAATGATCACCCAACCAAATGGTTGATGGGTACAAAATCATCTAAGTCACAAAAGGATGCAACAATAAGAACTTCCCAAAGAATGCTTATTTGTAAAATTCTGGGGACATGTTGGTACTAGAAGCATCAAAACAACTGTGAATGATCAGTGACATGTTGTGAAGAGATTGATGCGTATTTGATCACTGTTGGGGAGAAAGTGATATGTAAGTGTTAGGTCCGGAATAACGTAGAAGGGGGGTTGAATACGTTATTTAGAAATATTTCGATTTTTGTTGTAAATATGAGATCAAAAAACACTAAATTGAAATAACAAAACTTTTTGGGAAATATTTTTGAATATATAAAACCCGCAGGTTTGCTACAAAATCTAATCTTATGGATCAGCTACAAAATCAGACACTCCTAGGATAGTTTAGGCACGAGGACCTTCTACCCGACACTTCCTGAAAGCGGGCTAATTAAGCCGGCTTCCCTACTAGATGGACTATGTAGTAGCTTACAAAGAGAAGATATAAGAGAGAGAAGAGAAAGTTGTGTGTTAATGTGTGTTTTGAAATGAAATACAACAGGCCTATTTATAAGCTACAGAAAGTCACTATTCTGTACTATTCCAACAACTCCAGGTACTATTCAAATAATGTAAATACATGGAATATTTTGGCCCTTCAACTGAATCTTCTATACATCTTATTCTATCACTGAGGCTTGATCATGTTAATGAACTTCTTTCAACGACTTGATCCTTGTCGGTATCTGTTCTTCAAATTTCACAATCCCTGTATAGAGTTAGTATTATTTATCTTTCATCCTAGTTGAGTTATATATGTCCTCTATTACATATTACATTACATTATGCTTTACAATCTCCCCATACTTGATTGTTAGGGTTTGACAAGCAAATTCCTAGAGGATAACTCAACTGATACAACAACAAAAAAATAAAGTTAAAAGATAAATAATAATAAAATGCATTTTGGATCATATATATACATTTTCCAAATTTCTAA
Source organism: Saposhnikovia divaricata (assembly GCA_036435485.1). Taxonomy (NCBI): domain Eukaryota; kingdom Viridiplantae; phylum Streptophyta; class Magnoliopsida; order Apiales; family Apiaceae; genus Saposhnikovia; species Saposhnikovia divaricata. Next base: position 93,744,262 of record CM071594.1, read on the forward strand.
AATTAACCAAGTGCAAGAAAATTGTTCCTTTAGACTGAACAAGTCTTCAAGTTTGCCTTTGCTTTCTTTCCACATAACACTAATACTCCCATTAGCTTTTCCTTTCCCAAAATAAAGTTAATTCCGTGTCAACAACCTTTTCCTTGCCCTTATTATGCCTAGTAGATTTTTCTTGGTCATCCACCTTCTCCCCCTCAGTTGGGTTATCCTCTAGAGTAGTAGGATGTGGAGTTGGTAAATTAGACGAAGATGGCTTTACCAAGGAGTTGATTGCATCATTTAACTGGGTTGCCATGGTATTCAATTGAACCTGGAATACATCATGTTGAATAAGTTGCAAATTTTTGATTCCTGCAATGGACTTACAGATATTTGGCAACTCTTTCTCCATTGTTTGGACCCGTGTAAGCAGTCTATTGTATTCCTTTCTGGTTACAGGTGCATGTGATTGAGTAGGTTGCTCACTCGTACGTTCTGTAGGTGTTTACTCAACACTCTATATTCACTCGGTTTAGTGGTTTGGGTTACACTTACATGTTCTATTCGTCTTTCCCTAAACTCTCCTCCAGAGCTTCCACCGATATGTGTACCTGTAAATGATATCATCCTAGCCCCTTTTTCAGAGGTCACGGATGGTGCAATGAAAGTTCGTGAGCTTCCGTCCTCGAGTGAAGCTAGTTGCCGACCACTGGTAAAGACTGGTAAATCTCGGAAGAGATCCATAGATTTTCCCTCTAGGAGGTTAAACATGAATCGATTAAATGGCACAAAACCCAATTTTCCCTCGTATGTCTGTGAAGACACTTGGTTCATAAAAGAACCAACTACCGATGGATTTTTCAATAAAATGGAAGATTCTCCAGCAGGTTTTGAGGTAGGCAATTCCACCTCGGATGCCTGTAAAGACATATGATCTTTAGAAGGATCATCAACCGCTCTTATGCTCTGTGAAATAGAACTTAAGATAGTTGATGCTATCAATTTAACCTTATTTACATTTTCACTCATTTGACAAGGAAGAATTGTTTCACTAACAGTTGCAGTTACCTGAGGTTCATTTGGTTTACTTCTTTTATAATGAGGTAGAGCTGCTGATGTAACTAACTGCTTATGTGGTGCTGCTGAGGCACTATCTCCCTCAATAATGTGGATGACTGGTCGTTTAAGTGACAATTGAGGTGTAGGAGTTTGTTGTGTTTGTGTTTGTATTTGTAGAATGGGCTCTTCGACCTGTGTTAGAGTCGGTGGGATTTCCTGCTCTCGGTCGGGTAAGATGGCCACTAGGGGATGTAGAAACTATATTTCCTGTGACACAACAGGGAATACAGAGGTTGGAATAGCAGGGATTGAAATATTACCTTGTCGTATACCTGCTCTCACTGGTCTTGGTAACAATGGAAGTGGGACAGTCTTTAGATATTCAGTTAGGACTGTAGGCACATCCGTATAGTTCCTTTTGCTTATGTAATTAATTACATTCATCTTCATGTAAGAACATTCCACCTTTCGACCATTTTCCAAGCGTACCCTGTCTTCATCATTCAAAAAATCTTTTAATATTAGCTGTAGAAACCTTGGATATAGATATTTGACATTTTGAGTCCGAACATCTTTTCTTCCTAAGTGTTTTATCATTAAAATGATTTGACCAAGCACTATTTTTACAAAATTAATCCTCAAATTACTGGCGACCGCATACCCTATTTTTTGAATAAATTCAGGTATTCGATCTTGATTTGTTCTATCTGAGGAAAAAACATGGTTAAGAATGTGAAAGAAAAAAATTCCAGTACTGGGTTAGAAACGTTCTAGAAAGATTACCTGTATTGAAATTGCCATCTTGGTACCTTATAAAACGAAAGAACATTTCAATCTATTCAGGTGTAGGATCAAAAATGAGATTTTCCATAGGAAAACGAAGAATTCGATTAACATCTCGTTCAGTGACCCTAATCGACCTACCAAACAGTCGATATGTGATTGCACACCCGTCCTGGCCAGAAGTGTTAACCGCACTGCAATATAGTTCACGCAATGCATCATGATTAAGCTTCACTTGTGTAACTAAAGCGTAGTGAATTAATGAATGTTCATTCAGAAATTGTGTCCAAGCCCGGAATTGCTCATCCATAATGGTTTTCATTTGCTGAATGGAAATAGGATTAACTTTAGCAATTAAAAAGCTTCCCTGCAATGCCATTTTCAAAACTTTTGAGGAAATTCAACAACAAGGGTTAGTTTTTATAAAGGATGATGCGTATAACACAAATATGAAATCCGCTCTGAAAACCACCAGCTAGATTGTGAGATCTTTTCGGTCAAAGCTTGAAATTTTCAGCAATTATGTGTATACGCTCTGTATATCTGAAAAATGATGATGTTAAACATAAACAAAAACTCATCATTTATAAGGTTTCAAGGATTAGTGGGTTAGGGGTGATAGTGACAGGTTATGTTTGAAAAATTATACCGCTCAATAATTTCTCACCTAACAACCTAATTAGCCGAAAAACATCTTATCACCGAAACGTGTCAGCTGAAAAACATCTTATCACCGAAACCTATCAGCCTTTGTACACACACATATACACATTTATTATTTCTAATTATTGTGGATTTAAAATAACCAATCAATAATTCAAGAATTATTCCACAATAATCAGACAAACTCATAATTAAATAGACACAAAATTAACAAAGTATCATTTATTGATATATGTCAATAAAATATTTATTTAATTATGCTATAATTAACACAATTATTTACTAACTAATTACCATAAAATATAGCATTTATAAGCATGGTAATTAATATAGAGATAACTGTAATATGAGGACTGGATGCTAATAAATTCACAAGTCCTAAACATATGGATATTTAAGATACATGTGAACTTATAACAAATTGCAGTTATTGATTATCCAAAATTAATTAAACAGATTTAACATCCCAAGTTCACCAACTAACCTGGAGAAAGTGGATTCATCCGGTGGTTTAGTAAAGATGTCTGCAATTTATTTGTTTATCTGTGGGAACAAAATATAATACCATAGTTCTATTCATGACATGCTCTCGTAAGAAATGATACATGATATCAATGTGCTTAGTCCTGGTATGTTGAACTGGATTGTTGGCAATGGCAATGGCACTTGAGTTGTCGTATAGAATTGGAATTTTGTCCAACATGAGTCCATAGTCCTGAAGTTGATTCCTCATCCACAGGATCTGAGCATAACAACTACCTGCCGCAATGTATTCTGCTTCGGCTGTTGAGATAGAAACTGAGTGTTGCTTCTTGCTATACCAAGATACCAACCTTCTTCATAGAAACTGACAGCTTTCAGAAGTACTTTTCTGATCAATCTTACAACCTGCGAAGTCAGAATCTGTATAGCCAACTAGGTCAAAACCTGTTCCTTTAGGGTACCAAATCCCAAGATTGGGGGTTCCCTTAAGGTATATGAAAATATGTTTAATAGCTATAAGATTTGACTCTTTAGGGTTAGCCTGGAATCTAGCACATAAACAAGTTACGAACATAATATCTAGTCTACTATCAGTTAAGTACAATAGAGAGCCAATCATACCTCGATACTTCGTGATGTCAACTGACTTACCAGATTTGTCTTGATCAAGCTTGACAACAGTTGGCATCGGGGTCTTGGCAGTAGCTGCTTCTTCCATCCCATACTTCTTCAGAAGATCCTTTATGTATTTTGACTGGCAGATGAAAATACCATCAGGCTTTTGAACAACTTGAAGTCCAAGGAAGAAGGCCAACTCACCCATCATGTTCATCTCGTACTTACTCTACATTAGCTTAACAAATCTCCCAAAGAATGCTTATTTTCACCCAAAGAATGCTTATTTTCAAAATTCTAGGGGCATGTTGGTACTAGAAGCATCAAAACAACTGTGAATGATAAGTGACATGTTGTGAAGAGATTGATGCGTATTTGATCACTGTTGGGAAGAAAGTGATATGTAAGACATACCACTTACATGAGCCCTACACTCAAAAGTGATAAGACGCATCACTTACTAAGCCTAAAGTGATGAGAAACATCACTTACAAAGCTCAAAGTGATGATACAAATCACTTATTAAGCTCAAAGTGATGAGAAGCATCACTTACAAAGCTCAGAGTGATGATACAAATCACTTACTAAGCTCAAAGTGATGATACGCATCCCTAATTACTAAGTTCAAATTGATGAGGCGCATCACTTACTAGGCTTAAAATGAAGAGATTGAGGAATAACACCTAGTACGTAGGGTTATTGATTTTACTAAAAGATCAACAGAGGCCTTATTACGAAAGTTAGGTACACCTCAATCCAATGTATTGTTCCAGAAGAAAGTGATGCATCTCAGGCCTAAGATGAGATAAATACGATCACTATTCGGGTGAACACTAAAGTGATGCGCAAAATGCATCACTTATTGGGCCTGAAGTCCAAATATAATATGGCTATCTACGAAGCATCACTCCTCATACATAACGGATCAATATGAGTAAACTCAGCACAATTATAGGTCTGGCAGTGAATTTACGTATCTTGCTCTACAAGAATCCTACCAATAGCAGGAGAATGATAAGTATGATGACTAAACATCGGTAGAAGACTTGTTCCTAAAGATTAGGAGAAGTACTGCGTTATAACTCTATCAAAAGATAATTCCTATACCTAAAGAACTACGTAGACTTGACTTCTATAAGGGTACGTAGGCATCTTGAGAGGGGGGAACGAAAGACCTACCAACGCTGCTCTCTCATGAACAGTCTAAACACACCATTAAAGCCATACACTTTACCGAGATCTTCATATATCTCTATAGAAAAACCCATCTATAAATATTAATATTGGCACCACGTCCTTGATGAAATTTGGTTCCAACACTCCGCATATAGCAGGAGAGAGATCATGATTTCTCTAAATAATATGCTATCTGTTATTAATTTGTAAGATACCCTTATGAAGATAAGGGTTGATACCCAAAGGGCTGATCCCAAGGGCTTGGTGCCTCGAAGAGATTATCACGATGATAAATCCTACCATTCACCTAAGAGATAATGAATTTTCACATCTCAAGAAAATTTAAGATGCCCACAACCAAAAACCTTTGACGGTGCAGGTAAATTGGCAAATCATGTACGGACTTTCTTTAACTCATAAATGTTATCAAGTGTAGGGTGTTCCCTCAAACTCTAGGGGGGCATGGCACAATGTTAATACAACTGTTTACCTATGAACTCTTATTAAGTCTTTCAAAGATTTGAGTGAGGAATTCATCGTCCAATTCATTAGTGGAAAATTCCATAAAAAAAGAAGTTTTTCCTCTCTCATGAACTTGAAGCAAAGAAAGAAAGAATCGATGAGGGACTATCTGATCGTTTCACCAAGGAAGCCCAAAAGGTCCAAAACTTGGATGATAAAGAAACTATAATAGCCCTTTAACGAGAGACTTCTGATGTCAACTCTAACATATTATTGTCCAAGCACCCATGAAAACATGCACAAGTTACAAGAGAGTGCAGATAGAGGCAGACAATTATATCTAAGTTAGAGAAAACATGAAAAAGAATTCAACCCCTATAAGAGGCAACAAAGCCAATAAGAAAAGAAATGGAGATCAGGAGTATGATGCCAATGATAAGTATCCTTAAATGCGATGGTCCTATCCATGTACAAACTTGGACACACATCATATCACTCGAATGTGAAGCCCTTGCTAATCATGCATATGCATATATATTGTGTACGCATACATGAGATACGTAGAGGTGACGACCATGTTATATTTAAATACATTAAGTGTTTCAATAGATAGTGTAATAGATCGGTTGAATGATACAATATGGATATGATGATGCGAAGGATGGTGATATGTTTGATAAGTCTTGTATTGATAATGGTGGATTACTAGGTTGCACAATAGAAAAAAAGGTAAAATAATGAAATTTATAGTTACATAACTACTATTACACTTATGTCATATGTGTTTGTATGGGTGCATAGTTGCAAAGAATAAAAATTATTGAAATTGTCTTTATAGTGTGTACAGTTGGAGGTGGTAAGGCAGGAGTAGGATTCATCACGTTACTATGGTCAAATGCCTATTCAATACATGAATGCTCAGAACATATGCATATTCAATATGCTCAGGCAATGGGGTTAGTCTAGACACAATTCCTGAAAATGGATAATTAGGGCATGGTAGTACTTATTTTATGTTAATTAAATCATTTTCTCAGCGCGACTGTCTTCTTGAAGCGTATGATACAGTGAGTGAATGGGTTCCTGGATAAAATAGATTGAAGTGAGGCTGTTGATTAATGTCATTCTAAACGAGTTTGAACTGAGTAATAAACTATAACCGATTAACAAATGAGGCTAAACATAGGAGACAGTTGTGTATTGAATGAGATAAAAACCTAATTGATATATAATAAATATACAGACCAGATGAAACGTGCATGCTATTTTTCATAATTAATTTAATGCGTTAATTAATGAAATTAATTCTTAGTCAAATTCAATTAATTTCTTTCAAATCAATTTCAAATTGTGTTCAAAATAAAAATGAATTATACTTTAAACCCCAAGCCAATGGAAATTAAACTTTAGCAAAACTTGTTCGCATCCATTTGACCCAAATTTTACTAAATTCCTGTCCACACGTAGGTGGATAAACCCAGACTTGCAATGTCTCGAATTTTCCTTCCAAAGCCCACAATTTGCTCCTCACCTATTACACAAGTATTGTTATGTATAAAGCAAAGGAAACCTCTTTTCCATTTTAATGTAGGACTTACATTTCACTCACAAAGTGTCCATGCTTATGGGACCAACTTTACAGAATCATATCTCATCCATCCCTTGATAATTTTGAGTATATTACATATTACCTAGTGTAAACACTATGTAGTGATATATGTGAGAGTCGATTTATTTTTTACATGGTCAATATGTATGTTGGAATTAACAGTCTATGATTGAAATGCAAGTCGATCTTAAGTAGTGACACTAAGAAATCCAAAAAAAATATTTGTCTTTATTTTTAAATATTAACATGTCACCAAAACTATATTCAAAATATTCATGCGTGCGGTAGAATATGTGATCCAATTAAAATCAAACATAGCATACATAGCACAACTTCAATAGATTTAGAAACCGAAGTTTAAATTACTTCAATCATCAAATTTTAATCGCATGGTATTTAAATCCCAAAAGAATTAAAGTTTCATCTCATTGTATCATATTAAAACATCATAAGCATTATATGCAAAAAAAAAAATTAAATTACTTAATTGAATTTGCAGACAAAGGTAAGAATTAACTTTGTTTTTTTTAAAAGTTTTATATTGCGTTGATAAAATTCAAATAAAATCATACCTTGCCAATAATACAAAACTAAATAAATTGCTTATATTGTACTCCATTAAGTTGAAACTTGCTCAAGTAAAAATGGTTTTATAGGTAACGTTATCAAACACTGCAAAAAAATTGATATATGTGGAAAAGTTATCATATTATCACAAATTATGCACATATAAACTTTTCCCTTCGCCCATTTGTATGGACATAATTTCAAATCATTGGAAAAAAGAAAGAAGCAACCAGCTACTATGTACTAAATAACTTTACACCAACACCGATTATATACATATCTAATTATTTTTTGGGTCCAACAAACCTATTCGTCTTCCTAACTAGATCAACATGATGGACAACCTTTAAGATTGGAAAGTTTCTCAGATCATTTAAGCTTCTACCATGATTAATTGAACTAGTTAAGACTATAACTAAGAGTAATGGCAGAGTAATAGTTGGATATTATCATTTCATCATCGCTTTTGGAGGTGGGATTGTAAAATTAGTAAGAGGATTCCGAAAGGCGGGGGAAACAATCTATTTTTTAAAGAATATGCCACACTATTTGATGATGTTGTTGAATGTCGTAGGTTTTAGGGTTTAGTGATAGCTAGAACCTTATATAAAATCACATAAAACATGTAACAACAAATTTTTAAAATTTTGTATAACAAAAGGTTTTAACTCCCTCCATCCCAAAAAGGAGTCCCAAAAAAGTGTCTGTTGTAACTGTTGCACGATCTTCATGGTGCAAAAAAATGGGTGATGTCCCTAACTAACCATTTTTAAAACAATGAGGTCCAAAATGCCCAAAACCAAGAACATCACTCAAAATGATTCCCAATGAGGCAAAATTAGTGCTATTAGTTGTTTTTGAATAAAATTGAGGGTTTGTAAATTGCGGCTAGGGTTTGTATATATTAACTATTAGGGATGATGTGCTTCGAGCTTTAATGGTTGTTCTTGCGTTCGAGACTAAACGGTCCTCACAAGATGCCTACGTATCTCTGTATTGTTAGAGAATCAAGCCAACATAGTTCTGAGAATGAGGGGTTAGGCCCTTATATAGGCTGCGAGGGCCTTAGAATCGTAGTAGGGTTAGGTGACTTGGTGCGCAAGTCACCGCCTTGAGGAAGGTTCTAGACTCCTTCCTTGTAGGAGTCAATTCCCATATTGAACTTTGTACCTTGGAGGCTAAGTTTGGCAAGAGTAACATCCTTATCTGACTTGTATTTCCCAGCTGTTAATTAATCCTTAATATTAATAATGAAATTAATATTTAGTTAGGGTTTTGGGCCTCATAAATGGGTTTCGTATTTGGACCAAACTAGGTCTAATTAATGCAACATTAATTATGACTTTAAGGCTTATTTTTAGCCCATATCATTTGTCCCCCAACTTCTAGGAAAACTGATCAGGTTTCCTTGAAGTTTTAACAGCCTTTTTCGAGACTCGGGTTTGGGTTTATAATTGTACACTAGTGTTTTACGAGTATTGCCTTAATGTAAAATGTGGAGCGACCTACACATTTAAAATGATTTGCATTATTCGAGGCTTTAACTTGTGCTTGCTTTTAGCAATTTCAGCACTTTCATAGAGCTTTTATGCATTATTAGCATAAATTATCTCCCAATTTGTCAAGAAAATATTTCTATAATTTTCCTCATATTTTTTGTACTTTTCCTAATATTTGAGGAATTTCCATGTACCCACAGGTATTTATTTCAATTATTCCTAATATTTTAGGAATTTTCTTGTACACACAGGTATTTTCCTTAATTATTCCTAATAATTTAGGAATTTTTATGTACCCACAGGTATTTTCGTAATTTTTCCTAATAATTTAGGAATTTTTATTTACCCATGGGTATTTTCCATAATTTTTCCTATTAATTTAAGAAATTTTTTGTACCCACAGATATTTTCCTTAATTATTCCTAATAATTTAGGAATTTTTATATACCCACGGGTATTTTCCGCAATTTTTCCTAATAATTTAGGAAATCTTTTGTACCCACATGTATTTTTCTTAATTATTCCTAATAATCTAGGAATTTTACTGTACCAACAGGTATTTTTCCTAATATTTTAGGAATTTTATGTACCCACAGGTATTTTTCTTAATTATTCCTAATATTTTAAGAATTTTTATGTACCCACAGGTATTTTTCTTGTCAACTTATAAGTTCAGGGACCTATTTGTAATTTTATAGACTACAGTGGCCTTTTGTCAATATGTAAATTGCAGGGACCAACTTGTTAACTTGGCACAACTTAGGGTACTAAACTGCAATTTTCCAAATCAAATATCTCCTGGTCGAAGAGACCAGGCCTGGTCGAATTAAGCCTTCATTTTTGTTGGCTGGTCGAAGACAATCTCGAGCAGAATTCCTGCTCGATTCGAGCAGGATTGAGATCGAAACTTTTTTTTTCTTCTCCTCTTTTTTTTTTGAAAAATATTATTATTCAATAATAATATTTCTTTTGTCCGAATCTCGGATAATTTCGATCCCCAAATCGGAGGTATCCCACTCTGATAAAATTTCATTCGAATAAAGTCTAATCCGGAGTTTATCATTATTATTTTTGACAATAATAATAATTTTTATATATTATTATGAATAATAATATATTTGTAATTTCAGAGGGGTCCTCAGCCCTAATATTTTTGAAAACTCAACAGAACCCGTGGTACTAAACAGCACTTTACCATGTAAATTAACACATTTCGATCAGGCTTGGTTGAAATAAGCCTTCTTTTTGTGAGCTGGTCGAAAACTTTCCGAGCAGGAATCCCGCTCGATACGAGCAGGATTGAGGTCGAATTTTTTTTTAATCGGGCCTGAAATCAAGCCTTTATTTTCAATCAATTTTTTTGTAATCGGGCCTAAATCGAGTCTTTTTTTAAAAAAACAATATTTATGGTATTTTATATCAGGATTTCGATCAGGAATCCTGAGCCTTAGATTAAGATTTTCGATCAGGAATCCTGACCCTTGGATCAGGATTTTCGATCAGGAATCCTGAACCTTTAGACCAGGATTCTGATCGAAATAATGGTCTTCCCGGCCTCTTGGTCGAAAGGATTTTCGATCAGGAACCCTGACCCTTAGATCAGGATTTTCGATCAGGAACCCTGACCCTTAGATCAGGATTCTGATTGAAATAAAGGCCTTCCCGGCCTCTTGGTCGAAAGGATTTTCGATTAGGATTCCTCATCCCTTAGACCAGGATTCTGATCGAAATAAAGGACTTCCTAACTTCTTAGTGGAAATGATTTTTGATCTGGAACCCTGACCCTTAGATCAGGATTTTCAATCAGGAATCCTGACCCTTAGATCAGGATTCTGATCGAAATAAGGGCCTTCCCAGCCTCTTCGAGCTTTTAGCTCCTTACAGCTAGCTTCCGTGCTTTCGTGAAATCGTTTGGCAACCAGCCATTCTCAAGGTGTGCTTTGATAGGATCTATCCAGCATCCTACTATTCCGACAGGAGTAATATGCTTAGAATCAATTGTAAGGGTTCTCAGAACTTGGAAGTAGACGCTCCCAGAATGGGTCTCGACCTCTGTATTTTCCTCCCTTGGGATATACTCAGCGTGGCACTCGTTGAACGGGGATATCGCAGTTTTCACAATCCTCAAGTATTTTGCCATATTCTTTTCTCTGGCCTCAAACTCTCCATTGACTTGTGAGACTACCAACTTTGAGTCTCCACAGACTTTCAGGTTCTTCACCCTCAGGGCTCTTGTCAATCCAAGGCCGGCTATCAGAGCTTCATACTTTGCCTTGTTGTAGGTTGTTTTGAAGTCCAACTTCAAGGCATCCTCAAGTACGAACCCATCGGGGCTTTGCAGAACTAAACCTGCACCGCTGGTTTTTGTTTTTGATGCCCCATCAAAAAAGAGCTTTTTGTTTTTTATGCCCTATCAAAATAGAGCATCCAATACTCCTTCTTCTCTTCCAGGGGTTTCTCACCTTGCTGACCTTCCTGGTCTATTACCTCCTGCCCCCGACTTCTTGGTAGTCAATGATATATTCAACCACAAAGTCAACTAGAGCCTAGTCTTTGATGGTCGTCCTAGGCTTGTACTTAACATCGAATTCTCCTAGTTTGATTGCCCACTTGATGAGCCTTCCATTAGTTTTCGGGCTATGCAATATGTTTCTTCAGCGGGTGTTCCATCAGGACTTTAACGTTTGTCTTTTTTCCAGGGTCCTTTAAGGACTTAAACTCTTATCTGCTGTAACCTAACTCTACCCTTCGGGGTATTTATTTATGCATTTGTTTGTTTCCATTCATGTATTCTTTTATTTTCGGTACTTGGTCATCTTTGACTCACACATCAGGTGCTTGGCACATAAATAAAATCACACAATCAAAGAATGGAAAGCAAACTTGTATTAATAACTTGAAATGGGTTTAACCCTTACATAGAGTACTACTGTTCTACTCGGAGCAACATGCTCTGCAATGGTTTTAATGAACCTTACTTCTACTTCTACTAGATAAGTATGATGCTAAGTCCCACTAGGATAACTTGAGCCCAATCGGGGCTTTTTAAGACTAGGTCTGCACCACTTGATTTTGTTTTTGATGCTCCATCAAAATAGAGCACCCACCACTCCTTCTGGTCTCCTCATTCTTATTCTAAAGTTCACTTCCCGCTTGGGGTACTACCTCCTGCCCCCCGACTTCTTGGTTGCCAATGGTACATTCAACCACAAAGTCAGTTAACGCCTTAGCCTCAATGGCTGTCTGAGGCTTCTTTGTGATGTCCTCTGCTGACCTTTCTTGGTGTTCCTTACCACTGCGGACATCCGTGTCTTCAATTGGAAGGACCTGCCCCCCAATTCCATCAGGCCTTAACGAGGCTACATAATAGCTTCGTGCCATCTTCTGATCACCTTTAAGTTCTCCAACACCATTCCTAGTTGAGAACTTGATCTTCATATGATAAGTTGAGGCAACAGCCTTGAATGCATAAAGTGCACTCCTTCCGAGGATAGCATTGTATGTTGAAACTGCCTTAATTACCAGGAAGTTCAACATCTGAGTGGCCTCCTTGGGCTCCTGTCCAATAGTTACAAGCAACTAAATAGTCCCTTCAACCTTGGATTCTACTCCATTAAATCCATATATAGGCATGCTATTGGGGGTCAATTGAGAGTCACTGTACCCCATCTTCACAAACGCATCATGAAACAAAATATCCACTGAAGCTCCATTGTCTATCAAGACTCGCTTCACCTCTGAGTTTCAAATCACAAGAGTTATGACCAACGGGTCATCATGAGTGAACTTCACCCCTTCCAAGTCCGAGTCATCAAAACTAACCACTACCTCAGTTTTTGCACGCTTCGGGGCCTCTCCCACGATTTGCATCACCGCTCTGGCATAAGCCTTCCGTGAATTCCTTGTTGTCCCGGCCACGGTTGGGCCTCCTGAGATCATGTTGATTACTGGCCCTCGGGGCTGTGGGTTACGATCTCGATCATCATCGCTCCTATTATACTCTCTTCTCTAATTACCATGGTCTTCACCCTTAGTGAAGTGGCTCAGTTTCCCTTTACGGATCAAAAACTCGATCTCATCTTTTAGTTGCTTGAAATCATCAGTGTCATGCCCCCACATCTCTGTGGAATCTGCAATATTGATTCTTGTTTCTCTTTGTGGGATCACCCCTGAGTGGCTTCGGCCATCAAAAATCATTATCCTTCTCAATGTCCAACAAGATTCGACTCCTAGGAGTATTCAACCTTGCATACTTAGTGAACCTTGGTCCTTGGTTTTTCTTAGGGGAAAGTCGGAGTCCTCACTAGTTCGGGGATACTTGTGCCTAGCATCACACTCCTGGTCATCATAGTCCTGGTCTTGCTTTTGCATCTTGGAGTCGTTGTTACCTCCTCTTCCACCTACTGTGGCTTCTTTCTTCATGCTATCCTCAACTTTAATATACTTGTTAGCTCTTCGCTGAAGTTCAGCCATATTCTCAGGGGGGTGCTTTGCCAATGATCTTTTAAAGAACTGATCAGTGGTTTCGTGTTCTAGGGCTACCATGGCCACCTTATTCTCCAAGTCAGTGATATTCAAGGTCTCCTTAATGAATCGCTTAAGATAATCTCTCAAATATTTGTTTTTCGCTTGCACTACATACATAAGAGATGCAGAGCTCTTCTAATGAACTCTCCCACTAATGAATTGGCTGACAAAAGCAGCGCTTAATTCCTTGTAAGATCCAATCGAATTTGCAGGCAAACGGCTATACCATCTCTGAGCCATACCCGACAGGGTTTGAGGGAACGCCCTACACTTTAGGGCATCACTTACAGGCTGTAGTAGCAGTGTGTTCGAAAACGTCCTAACATGATTCGCGGGATCACCCGTTCCATTAAAAGCCTTGATCGTCGGCATCTTAAACATCTTGGAGGTATGAGCATTCATCACCTCCTCAGTAAACGGGGGTGTGGCATCATCGGGATCTCCAAGCGGCATCAAGTCCTTGGGGTTTCCCTTAGGGGTATCAACCCTTGTTGTACTTCCAATTGGGGCATCAACCCTTTTCTGTCTTCTTAAGGACCTCTCCAAATCAATAATGGGAATCCTTCCTGTGGTTGGAGGAGGTTGGGTTTCACTTAGCCTAGCTTACTCCCTTCCTATATCATCCTTCAGCCTTTGGATCTCAGCATCATGTACCTTGATTCTCTCATCAGCTGTTAGAGGGAGTTCGTCATGGATTCTTCTAGATCTGGTTCCTGGTTCCTTGCTTGTATGTCGCCTCCTCGGGGCTTCGTCACGATCAGCGTCCTCATATGACGAGTCATCAGTATAGGGACCAGAGTAATCATAGTGTCTTGGTTCAGGGGGGCCAAGCCTATTATGTTTGGAGGCTGATACGGCTCATGTATCTGCAGGGCATGACCGCTTGGTCCAAGCTCCCTCCGACCTGGGGGATAGTTAGGCAATCCGTACATCGGGTTGGTGCTTCTGGGGAGATCTGTAGTGGAGATCTGTACCCCTAGAGGTAGTGAGCGATTATCGAGGGGGGAGACCACCATATGAAGAGGGTTGGTCTCGTGGTTTGGATGGACAACCACGGGCAGAGTTCTCTCAGTATGGGGAGACGTCCCTATGGGTTGAGGGACTTGAGTTTGAGCAATCGCCCTGGTTGATGGGGGTGCATACCCTTGTTCAGTACTGACGGGCGGAATGGAGATGTTGACAGGTAGAATAGAGGTGACGGGGATAGCCTCGGTTGAGACCGGTGTTGTTCTTCGTGTTTAAACCATGGTTGATGTTGTCTTTCCCACAGACGGTGTCAAATGTTGTGGAATAAAATAGAAGGTTTGTAAATTGCGGCTAGGGTTTATATGTATTAACTACAAGGGATGGTGACCTTAGAGCTTTAATGGTTGTTCTTGCGTTCGAGACTAAACGGTCCTCACAAGATGCCTACGTATCTCTGTATTGTTAGAGAATCAAGCCAACGTAGTTCTGAGAATGAGGGGTCAGGCCCTTATATAGGGCTGCGGGAGCCTTAGAATCGTAGTAGGATTAGGTGACTTGGTGAGCAAGTCACCGCCTTGAGGAAGGTTCTAGACTCCTTCCTTGTAGGACTAAATTCCCATATTGAACTTCGTGCCCTGGAGGCTAAGTTTGGCAGGAGTAACATTATTATCTGACTTATATTTCCCAGCTGTTAATTAATCCTTAATATTAATAACGAAATTAATATTTAATTAGGGTTTTGGGCCTCATAAATGGGCTTCGTATTTGGACCAAACTAGGTCTAATTAATGCAACATTAATTATGACTTTAAGGCTTATTTTTAGCCCATATCATTAGTGTTGAGATAGACAAGACTTGTGACTTAGTGTACAACATTAGTGAGACATGGGACTTCGTGTGCAGCATTAGTTAGAGACCTTATTTTATGTACCGTGAAGAGACCTTATTTTGTGTACCGTGATAGTGCTCGATCACGATACTCAATCCGAAGCATCTACTTCATGCGCTACATGGAATGCAACAATAGGCACCACACTTTTCATAAAATTGCACATTCTGTTTTAAATATATGAATGGATTTGAGTGCTCAAGCTTGTTACAAACTCATGTATGAATAATTTTACATATATAGGCGATGTATGTCCATTGTCTTCAAGGTCTCTCAACTTGAGACTCTTGAAAGTAGGCAAAACTCTAAAATACTCGTAAGAACTATGTCCTGCCAAATATTTTTTTACATAAATTTCATGTTCCCTCCATATTGTTTCATCGATGTGGGATAGTGAGGCAAATGACATATTATACTAAAAAAATATTCGTGATCTTAACTTTCTATTCATCAAGATAAAAGAATTTGGATGACTGCTTTGATTCATAGATTTATATTAACAATAGGCATATGTTATTATAAATGGAAGACACTTTTCATATATTCTAGTTTGACATGGGATGTTTGTATTTCATAATCCTTTGAAACACTGGTGCAGTTGTCATTTAACATTCAAAAAAAAATTGCACCCATTTTGATGTTGTAAAGTTATTCAAGAGAACCTATAGAATAATGTTGGATTTTATATATAAAAGTTTCATATACATTCCAATGTGAGAAAGATCAGGGTATACTTGACAAACTTATTCAAGAACTCATGTCGACGTGTCTAAAACATAAGTTAATGTCTCATCCTATATATATAGGATTTAATACGTAAAAGGTTTCCTATACATTCCACTATGTGAAATATCTAGATGCACTTAACAAACTTGTCCAAGCACCCACGTCTAAAAGTCTAAAACATAAGCAGGTGGATAGGATTTTATCGGTACTAACACTTCTCTCCTACATCTTCATATTTTTAGGATAGCTAGAGTAGTAGTTTCCTATATAAAGCTTTTAAATGTGAGTAATATTTTCTATATAAATCTATTAAAGATCCATGAAATATAGAAAGCAAGTTGCAAGTAATACCGAGCATTGGTTGCATCAAGTGTGCTATATTAAGTAGGCATTTTGGGCCATTATTCTAGTAATGAGTATTGTGGGCCATGGGCATTTTGTGTGGTGCAGTAAGTGGGCATTTTGGAACATCACCATTTCATGTGCGGTAGTAAGCTGGGCATTTTGGGCCATTATTTTACTAATGAGTAGTAATGTGATATCAAAATGGGATATTTTTATCCTTTCTCTCTAGATAAGTGTGACTTAATTTTATTATTTTTTTAAATTTCTTTTTTGACAAAAAATTAAACTTTATATATTTACTTTAAACAAAATAAAGGAAAGAAAAAATAATAGGTAGAAGTAGTGTTTGAACAAGGAGTAACCAAAATTCCAATAAAGTTTACCTCTCTCTTCCAACTATGTTCATACTTAATTTACATGGCTTTTCCATCTATGTTCATGCTTAAATGTAATAATAATGCAAGACTTTATTTTATTAATTGTATTTTCTTGAATGACATTGAAATTTTTTGGAATATCTAGAATCTAAATATCTGATGACATTTATAAATATTTACAATATCCCAAACTTTCTTTAGGCATATTTTTTAAAGGGAAATTCTCAATGATACACCTGTAGAATTGGCTTTTCCCGATGGTAACCAAAATGTTTTTGGCTTCTCAGTGGTACCATCCAAGTATAAACTCGTTCCCAGCCATGCCACTACCATTAACAAAACGTTAAATAAACGTTTATTAAGGCAATTATGACCATACAAACAACCAAAAATAACAAAAATAACAGCCAAATAAGAACTAATAACAATGTCATAATATATAGATAATCAGTATTATACAAAAACAGCCATAAATATCCAATGTATTGATTGTTGCTAACAACATCATACCAACAAAATACCAATTGTTGCTACAATTTCATACCAAAACAATACCAATTTTGGCAACAATTTCATATCATATTGTACCATTATATAGCATAAAATCCATCAAAAATTCAAAGTAAACCCAAGTTATGAACCGACTAAACTTGGGTTTGAGACTGAGATGTAGCAAACTATGAGAAATTGATTTCAGAAGCTTGTGATGCATTTGCTGCTGCCTTTGCTGTGTTTGCAGCATTTGATTGGTCCCTCACTCTTGCATTACGAACCTTTGTAGCAACAATTGTTATTTTGTTGGTATGTTGTTGTTAGCAACAATCAGTACATTGGATGTTTATGGCTGTTTTTGTATAAGACTGATTATCTATATATATGACATTGTTATTAGTTCTCATTTAGCTGTTATTTTTGTCTTTTTTGGTTGTTTGTATGGTCATAATTGCCTTAATAAATGTTTGTTTAACGTTTTGTTAACGGTAGTGGCATGGCTGGGAACGAGTTGATACTTCGATGGTACCACTGAGAAGCCAAAAAGGTTTTGGATACTATCGAGAAAAGCCAATTCTACAGGTGTACCATTGAGAATTTCCCTTTTTTTAAAAATATTCTTTAAAGTATTCAAAAAAATGTGCTTTAAATACTTACTTTTTGTGGAAACTCTACCAAAATTTTTAAAAATAATCAAAGAAAAATCTTTTGGATATCACTACAAATCATTTGATATCCCAAAAGTATATTATTGTCATACTATGAATATCCAAATATATTTTTATTATCCCTAAAAATCTTTTTTGCCTATATGTCCAAGTTAAAAATCTAACAAATATCACTTATAAATAGACATGCCTCCATCGCCTATTAACCAGTAACCACATCTCACTCCTTTACTTCTATAAGGCAGCTCTCGATTTCTGCTTCCCTCCTCGCCCCTTACATATCAACCTTGAATATGAGCAACTTTGAAAACTCAAACTCTTCAGCAAGTCACATGAATTCATCAAGTGGTTACCAAACAAATGTCACTGGACATCCTCCCCTTATGAATCGTGCTATGGACAATTTCGGAGAGTCTTCAACAAAAAGACCTCATGGTCGTCCCCCTGGCACAAAGAATAAACCTAAAGGTCACCCCGCCCCCACTCAGACCACAAACAAGTTTTTCCTTGATGTGCCCCCTGGGATTAATATAATCCGGTGGGTGGAAGATTTTGCACAAAGTAAGGGAGTTTCGTTAGCTATTCTCACTGGGACTGGATCCATTTCACAAGTCGTTCTCAAGGGGTCCCAACTTGAGTCACAAGAATTCAAAGAAGAACTAGACTTGGTCTCCTTTTCGGGGGCTTACATACTTTCTCCTTTAGGTGGAGGATCCTCTACTACCAATTTTTTCAATGATTCACTGCTTCGAAATGATGGTAATGTTGTTAAAGGTTCAGTTTTGCATATGGTTGGTTTTGGCCGGGTGCAATTGTCAGTTTTTATTTTCCGCAATCCAAAGTTTTACAATTTAGGGACCATAGTGTAAGTTTAATATATTATGGTGTTTAGAAGTTAGTTTCATGTTGGGACAAACATTTCGATATAATATTTAGTCTTCCTTATGAACCTGGCACATGTATTCTTTGCTGCAAATTTTCATCCATTAATGATATAATGTATGAATTTTGAATTCTTAATAACTTTTCTCTAACTAGAATAATATTAAGATCTTATGGGTGGGAGTAGCTCAATTGGGGTAAAATTATATATGAATCGTTTGGATTCGACTCTCACTCACCTATATCAAATTTGTATCGAACAATACTAATAATATATATAAATCATTTGCAATTAACTCTCACTCACCTATATCAAGGTTGTATCGAACAAAAATAATGATTATTGGAAAGTTTAATAAAAAAATATTAACCATCTTAAATATATGTAAACATTAATAATCTTAAATATACATAATTGCATCACTCACTTTTTCAATTGATATAAGAAAAATACTAGAGGTGCCAATTGGTTACAAATTTTTTTTAAAAATGACACGTATCGTAACATGGTTGGTTATATACTCAATTAAATATAATGGACGATGCATTCACACTAATAAAAACATTCATTTATATCACATCACTCCTTTCTATCACATCACTCCTGACACATTATTTTGCAACTATTTTTGGTACACGTACAAAGTGTAAAAATAGTGTAATGTACCAGTTATAAACTAATATTTATAATATCCCAAAACATCCTCCCTTATGAATCGTGCTACAAGACCTTGTGGCCATCCCTTGACTCAAATTATAAACAAAAGGTCACCCAGCCCCCACTAAGACCACAAACAAGTTTTTCCTTGAGGTGTCCCCTGGGGTTAATATAATCCAGTGGGTGGAAGGTTTTTCACAAAGTAAGGGAGTTTCCTTAGCTATTCTTACCAGGAAACGATCCATTTCATAAGTTGTTCTCAAACACAAGGGCTCCCAACTTCCGTCACAAGAATACAAAGAAGAAAGAACAGAAAGGCTCCCAACTTCCGTCACAAGAATACAAAGAAGAAGTGCACTTGGTCTCTTCTCAGGGGCTTACATACTTTCTCCTTCAGGTGGAGGATCCTCTACTACCAGTTTTTTCGATGCTTTACTGCTTGGAAATGATGGTAGTGCTGTTAAAGGGTCAGCTTTGTTAAAGGGTCAGCTTTGCATACGTTGGCTTTGGCCCTGTACAGTTGTCTATTTTTATTTTCAGCAATCCAATGTTTTACAATATAAATAATGACCATAGTTTAAGTTTGGGTTGAAATTCAATGGAATACAAATTCGGAATAATTTAAGAGTATAATTCATATACTGGATAATTATGAGGCCAATGTTTATCATAATGTTAAATTATTTGTAATGGGAAAAAAATATTTTGATATAATATAATTTATTTGTTTTTGTTATGATATTATGTTGATATAAATGTTTTTCTCCGAGCTCTATCTATTAACATTATAAATTTATAATAAACCATTAAATATATATGTAAGCATGTTTGTTTTTGTATTCATATGTGAGAGCCTTCTTTTTAAATGGCCGAGGGATCCTGGAATAATACGGTGAATTTGTGAGTATGTGGTTGTTTTAGGGGTTTAGGGTTTATGAAAAAAGAGGGGCTGGACTTGGCAGGTGTCTCGATTTGTCTCGTATATTGGATCTCATCATCTGCCAAGATGCCTCCGTACCTATGTTTATATAGGATCAAGCCCATGTAGTTGCGCAATTGTATCTATCCCTAAGAGACTTTAGGGATAAACTTTGTTAATGTGGTAATTATTGATTTAATCGTGACGTTATGATATCTTCCTGATTTGAAGAATATCGTTTGGAGATATTTTCCGTTATAGATTGATTGAGATTGATTCTTTCCTTGTTTCAGGGAGAGGAAAAAACTTAGCGGTTAAGCAATAATTATTAAATTAATTAATAATTAATAAATATTAGAAATTTGGGAGATTATTTAACATGCCAAAATATGGCATAACAACTAGCCCCCAGTTCTTCAGTGTAGCTTGCTGTAGTGGAGAACTAAGCATTCTTCAAGCTTCTAAATTTCTTGAGTCGCTGAAAAAACTTAAAATAGATGATTAGAAAAACACTTAGAGCACCGTTGTCCTCGTTAGGCGTATGCGAATGCAAGTGTGATATCATGTGATGACCATTATAGGATAGATATATTTTTGCCAAGGTTTCAAAAGTGCGAGCATAAATAATTCGTTTGAAATCCTTTGCGATCCTTATTGTCTAGGTAGGACCTTGGCGTTTGTATATATTCTGAATTGGCGTACATTCTATTCAAGTGTCTAATACAACCACATAAGGATGTGTCTTGCGGGATCTTCAATAAGATATATAGATATAATCTTGGCGAACCTCGCACGCGTCCCTTCTTGGGCTGGCTATGCTGAGATTTCCTGGCGAACCTTGCATGCGTCCGTTGTTGGGTTAGCTGTGCAATGAAGTCTTAATGATAGTTTGCATAGGGATGCCTTCCCACCCATGCGATCTTGAGAGATCTCTTCATGGGCCTTCAGTAATCCACCAGCTGCACTTTACTCAAGCATGTAGCATTGCGAGATTTACAACTTGCCTAGGCTACCCTACTTGACAATTTTAGTTTGCAAGTTTGAAGATATTTTTAACATATATGTACTATCATGACGATATATGAAAAATATTTTACAAATACAAATGCAATAATAAATATGCTCTTTTAAGAATGTCGTAATATTTATTTTCTTCAAAAATAATGCTCTCTTTTTCTAGAAATTTTTTTCAAAATTATGCGTCTTACATATATAATTTTTTTCTTCAAAGAATGCAGCTCGTACGAGATTGTAAAATATCTACAATAAATCAACATAAATATCCTCAATTCATCAACATAAATATCTACAATCAATCAACATAAGTATCTCGTACGATATTTTCTAAATCACAATAATTTTACAAGCATAAAAATAATTGTTCGCACGAATTTTAAACAATAAATATTTTTTCTGAAAAATATTTAAAAACATAATTATGCATGCATGATATAATACGGCAAAACAGCTTAACTAATTTGCAGGAAATTAAAATAAGGAAATGAAACTTATCTTCTTTTTTTTTCCGTTTGCAACTGATTGTGAGTTTTCCTTGTGCTTCTTTTTTTGCTGTTGTGGCCTCCGTTGCTGGCCTAGAGTTCTTTTATTTTTTATTGTATCTACTGGTCCCATATACGAACCCATCTCCATGTCTTTCTTTGTTGCCTTGGCTCCCATGGTTAATGGCGCGCGTGAGCCTCATATCTTCACTATTTTTTTGTATTTAATTTCCACCCATGTTTGTTTTTTTTCCACGGTTGCTTTGATTTCTATTTTGGTTGCTGCCTACCTGCCTCCATCTCGAACACCATCTCGAACAGAAACTGCAGCTTCTAATTTTGTGATTTTTATGCTGAAAAATTGCAATCACTTTATTTTTTGCCCTGTGTATTGATAAAACACGAAACCCAATGTATAAATTTTTTGGTAATTGTTTGTCCTCCACAAACGAAAAATTAGCCCTTCCTTCTAGCGCCAAATGTTGTTGGAGGAATTTTGTAACAACACGAAATCGGAGGATGCTAGAATAATAGGGTAAATTTGTGAGTATGTGGCTCTTTTAGGGGTTAAGGGTTTATGAAAAAAGAGGGCTGGACTTGGCAGGTGTCTCCATTTGTCTCGTATATCGGATCCCATCATCTGCCAAGATTCCTACCTACTTATGTTTATATAGGATCAAGCCCACGTAGTTCTGCGCAATTGTGTCTATGCCTAAGAGACTTTAGGGATAAACTTTGTTAATGTGGTAATTATTGATTTTATCTGATTTAATCTTCACGTTGTGATATCTTCCTGATTTGAAGAATATCATTTGGAGATATTTTTTTGTTGTTGATTGATTGAGATTGATTTAGGGAGAGGATAAAACTTAGCGATTAAGCAATAATTATTAATATTAATAATTAATAAATATTAGAAATTGACAAAATATGGCATAACACAAAATATTCATATGTGTCAAAACATGAAAGTTAAAATGATACAATTATATTTGGACTTAGCATACATATGCCAACTCCAAAAGATACAAACAACTATCATATTTTCAATCATATGATATAATTAATGCCAAAAGAATATATATATATATATATATATATATATATATATATATATATATATATATATATATATATATATATATATATATATATATATATATATATATAGGGTCTTGTTCTAATAGAAACTAACTTAGAATAGAAACTAGAAACTAAACCTAAATTAAATATTTCAAGCTCTAATCTAATGGGTACTGCAATACAAAAAACGTTTAAAATTATTGTCTCTATTCAACAAAAATATAAAAAATAAAAAAAAATTTAAAAAAAGTTACTGTTCACCTGATGACTGGCACGTGAACAGTAACTTTTTTTTAAAATTTTTTTTATTTTTTTTTTATATTTTTGTTGAATAGAACGTTTTTTGTGAAGGTGCGGGCCATTAAAATAAATGAAATATAATTTATTTAGTGTAGGTTTCTAGTTTCTATTCTAAATTTGGTTTCTATTTGAACGCTAGGCTATATATATATATATATATATATATATATATATATATATATAATAAGCACTATGCACAACCTAATATAATTTTATCTTAAATTGCTTAATTGCATTTATATACCAAGGTTAGAATAAAAGTATGAGTTCTTCAACAAGGTTTTATATTGAATGGTACTATAAGCATAAATTGACCCCTTGCCAATGATCCGAAATTAAATTAAGTATTAAAAATTAAATAGGCTCTATCTCCAACAAGTAGAAATTTGCTCATGCTGGATTTATAAGTATACAAAATTTTAACATATTCACAACATTTTATATAAATTTTCACAATTCATTGACATATGTAAATTCATTTATATATTTATCCATTTATATATTTTTAGTGAATATAACTGTAGATCATAAGAAAAAAAAATGGAAGAAATAATTTGTTGTGGCTAAATAAAATTACACCAACACATAGAAAGCACATATATTGTTATTTGTTAAGATTGCACCCAGTTAAGATTATGAAAGGGGATCACAATATCTAAAATGGAATGGCAATTAGGCATTATGGAAAAAATAGAACTTTTATGGATGAGACCGAGAAAACTACAAGTGATTATCTTATAAATTTATCAAATTAAATATTTTAATTTCTCACTATGAGTTTATTTTACATAATTTAATTGACAATCTTTCTTATATTTTATACTACATCAAGTTTTTTTTATACCTGAACCATTAAAAATTATTTACTCTATCAATCCAATTGGAAGAAAGGTGCTTTCTTTGACTTTATGTAGATTTTTTAAAATTAAAAAATATGTTTGACCTTCGCATATTTGTTTCCAATTTATTTATTTTTCACCTAAAGTTTGAACATTATATTTTTACTCAGATAAAAATTTAAAAAATGTAAAAGTTAATTCTATTCCCCAACAAGTAACAACTTTGGAAGGAGGGAGTAACAAATATTCCTAAAATTGAGATTTGTGGCTCAATTAACCTCTCCAATCCATCATTCTTTCTTGTTAATCCTAAACCCCATTATACATTTTTTTTAGAATAACATAATTAAACATACAAATGACTAATTAAGAAACTTTAATTGTAAAAAATATTTTTAGTTAATTTACTTGATATATCATAAATAACGTTTAAGCCCCCAAATTAGGGCCCTATCTATTCAACAAAAGTAAATCAAGAACAATGTGGAGTGACAACTACAATACTTATGCAAATACAAATGTTAGAGAAACATTTTACAAGAAAATAATAAACAATGTATCAATTAAAACTTTTTTCATTGATATTATATACACTAAGAACTTTTTGTCCAAAATGATGTGAACATATGCCCTATCTTTGGGGAACTGTTTTTGGATTTCTAGCTATTTTCAATTTTTTATTACAATGGGTGCCAATGACACAAGAAAAAATAAATACCATCTTGGTAGAATGATAGTGAAATTAAGTGCTCCTGTGGAATTAAGCACTTTTACACCTCCATCAAGTTAGAACTTTATCAAAAAAATTAATTCATAGATGCCATTAATAATCATACATCAAATCTTGAATTTTCTAAATTTATTTTTAGATCACACACATTTGTACATTTATTCCTTCTTCTTTAAATCTCATTTATACATTTTTACTCTTCACTGACAATTTTGAATTTTACAGAATTTATTTTTTAAACACACACATGTGTAAATTTGGCCTTATACATTGGAAGCCATAATCCATATATTTTTAGTGGATGATCCTATAGGAAAGAATAGAAAAAAATTGAAGTAATCCACTATATAGACTTATATATAAATTTTTAAGCCAACACACATATGAGTACATACATATCTAGAACTAAATTATATTTGGGGTTGGTTAACTCAATTCATTCTCCTAAATGGATCAACATGGTGGAAACCTTTTAAGATTGAAAAGTTTTTCACACCATTTTAGCTTCTACCATGATTGAACCACTTAGGACTATGAAAGGGGTTATGTCTACAAAATCAATAAGAATGCATAATAGTAGTTGTGGTTGGGTCTTCTCATAGGCTAATGGAGGTTTACTAGTAGTGCAATGAGACCAAGAACAATCTCTTTTATAGGACAGGTGGGCTTCCCGTTCAATCTTCTGGAATGATATAGAAATTTCTAGATTTTTTTTGTCATAGATGTAAAATCAAACAAAACTTAATCCTTTTATAACTTTAATTTGTTTAATTTAGTTTAGTTAAATTTAAATAAATTTTTCATATTTTGTAAAACACAAAGGTTTTGAATCAAGAATTAGAAATTTTAAATTGGTGGCTCAACTAATTTTTGGGATCCATCACTAATTATAGTTAATCTTAAATCTCAATATATTAAAAGCCTAAAATTTAAAAAAAATAATGAATTATTATATGTAGAATGCCAAAAAAAACTTATTCATTTTATCACTTTAATTTATTTAATTTAATTTAATTAAGTTTAAACAAATCTTTCATATTTTCTAAAACATAAAGGTTTTCTGTCAAGAGTTTGAAATTTGAAATTGGTGGCTCAACTAATTTTTGTTATCCATCACAAATTCTAGTTAATCTTAAATCTCAATATATTAAAAGCATAAAAATTAAAATGAATAATTAATTTATTATCTATATATTTGGTTGGTCGGTCTTGGTACACTCAATACAAATAGTTAGATTTTAAGAAAAATAAATGAGAATACTAAAAGAATATTCCTTTTCTAATATTTAAAATACATTTATAGTTTTTAAGTTCGAATCCCACCAAAAACATCTCTATTAAACATATATATTATTCTATAAACTACTCTAACGAGTTTAAGAATCAATTCCCGTCAACAACATATTATTAATTAAAATACTATCGTTAAAAATACTATCAAACATGTATTATAATATTTTATTATCTTCTATAATTTACTTTCCTCCTAATTAAAAAATATATCCAAACAATGAGATTTAAAAAGTTACAAAATATTTTAATAATAAAAATATATATACAACTTAAAACTTTAACAATTTACACTATACTAATATAAGCAAACTATATATTTGGTTGGTTGGTAGTTTGGTTACTTTATTTGCTTAGATTTTAAGATAAATAAATGAGAACTTGGATCTAATGCTAAAAAAATATTCTTTTTAATATTTTAAATATTTTTATAGTTTCCAAGTTCGAATCTTACCAAAAATATATCTCTATTAAATATATATATTATTTTATAAACTACTATAACGAGTTTAAGAATCAATTCACATCAACAATATATTATTAATTAAAACATTATCGTTAAAATATTATCAAACATGTATTATAATATTTTATTATCATCTATAATTTATTTTCCTCTTAATTAAAAAATATATCTGAACATGAGATTGAAAAAGTTAAAAAAAAATATTTTAATAATAAAAATATATATATAACTTAAACTTTAACAATGAATTATAATTTAAAAAATTTACAAGCAATCATGCAGGGTTTTAGGCTAGTAAAAATAATAAGCAAACTAGGTATATTTGCTTGGTTGATAGTTTGGTCACTTTATTCGATAACCGTTAGATTTTAAGATAAATAATGAGAACGGATCTAATGCTAAATGAACATTCCTTTCTTATATTTAAAATACTTTTATAGTTTCCAAGTTCGAATCCCACCAAAAACTTATCTCTATTAAACATATACATTATTCTAACGAGTTTAAGAATAAATTCTCGTCAACAACATATCATTAATTAAAACACTATCGTTAAAAATACTATTCCCTCTATCCCTCTCATTTCCTTACACTTTCATTTTTGGAACGTCCCACCAGTTCTTTACATTACTAAAAATAGTAACTTTTAAAAATAAAATAAATTATTACATCCACTACTTCATTCCACTTTTTCAACACTTTACACTATTACACCTACTACTTCACTTATTTTAACAATAAAATCATTATTACACCCACTACTTTATTTATTTTAACAATATTACACCCACTATCCTTGTCTCCGTGCCCAGCCACAATGTAAAGTATTGGCTGGGCGGGGACGGAGCTAGTACCAAACATGTATTATAATATTTTATTATTTTCTATAATTTATTTTCCGCTTAATTAAAAAATATATATGAATATGGGATTCAAAAAGTTAAAAAAATATTTTAATAATAAAAATATGTATACAACTTAAAACTTTAACAATAAAATATAATTTAAAAAATTTACAAGCGGTTATAGACTAGTATATATAGTACCCCAACAAGGCAGAGATTAAAAGTTGGTTAAGGTCTACCCATTCATTCACACACCATCCAGTAGGCCAACCAATCATCAAATATGTTGTAAGTCATAAACAAACTATGTGTGTGAATGAAGAACATTTGCTATTTTGATTACTAAGATATTTTAATCATTTTTTATTATTTTACATTTAAAAAATTTTATTACACTGTGTTAAAATATAGTATAAATTAGTGATATCTGATATGTATATATTTCGAAATCATTCAATCGAATAAAATAATATTAATAATTAGTAGTTACAATATATAGATAAATATAATAAATTATTAAATACTTACATCTTTTTATTAAATTCTAATACATGCTTTTTTTTAAAATTGGTTGATGAACAGCATTTTGACGAATGTACTTCGACATATTTCGAATTTAAAATGGAACATAACTTGATGTTTAAAAAGTATACAAAATTTCATCATTTTCATACATAATATCAACCCCATCTAACCTGAAGTGCATTACCGACAAGGATTAGTGTATTTGAAGATAAGAGCAAGTTAATATAATGCATATTAAAATTGCTTTTAGGACAAGAACTAGACCAAATTTTAAAACAAAGAATTTTGAATTTGACCCAAGTTGTTGCAACCTTAACCGACCAACTCAATTATCACATTTTACTCTTTTAGAAAAAATAGAATTAATATCACAGTTTAAGTAATAACTTTGTCAGTTTTAATAATGAAAGAGGACACTTTTAAATACACATTGATAAGAATAAGCATTGATAATTAGTCAACTTATATTTGGTATATCTAAAATATTAAACATATTTATCAATAAACGAATTACAATCAAGAATGTTATAACTTCTTGTTGTGAATGTTTTTAATAGAAAATGACCCAATGCGTATTATCATTCAATTAATCAAATAAATTAGTAGCGTTTCCAGGTTAATAATGTCTTACACACAAATCATACAAATGGATAATCAATTAAGCTGTATTTGCTAGAGACATTGCACCTTATTTATCCATAAAAAATAAAGAATGATAAAATTACATGTAATACAAAAAGAAACTAACTTACATACAAAAATATTATATTACCTTTTAAATGTTGCACTTATTGTTGTACCAATTTACTAAATATATTTTACAGTTAACAACAATATATTTAAAATTGGCAATCCTTCTAAACCATTCAAAATGTGTTTTATATTTTAGAATGTATTTAAATGTTGTGTTTCCTATTATTTATAATTTTCAACTGAATTCGCATAAAACATATTTTTACACAAAATGAAGTAAGGATATTAGATCAAAATAATCATAGACAAACAAAGGTCTATAAAAATTAAATTGATGTTTCTTAAATAACATTATTACACCATTTTTCTCCCTTCTAGAAAATAACCCGTGTTATAGAGTATATATTTACATGTATTTTATATGATTTTATTCCCATATTTATTGTATTTTATAAATAATTGAATATTATTAATTAGAGTTTAATATTTTATGACAAGAAATAAAGAATTCCCACAAGTTTCGAGAAAAAGTTAACAAACAAAAAGAAGTTCATGATTCTTTAAAAAGTAGGGAAGATGATGATGGTATTCAGATGTACTTTGAAAAAAAAGATAAGCTCAATGATTTGTTATTTCATAAGGAAATTTATTGGAAGCAGTGTGCAAAGGTTTTTTGGATAGAGGATGTTGCCCAGTAATTAACAATTGTAGAAGGGGGTTGAATACAATTGTATAAGATTTTTGACTTAAACAGAAATAATAACTCAAGTATGAATAAATAACAACTTTATTAATTCTGATATAAAACTGTTACAGACTCTGTCAAGAAATTCTTATGTTCTTGAGAGCTGCTAGGTTACAAAATAATTCGTCTAAGCGATTACATAATGTAAAACCTAAACTGTGTTTATATAGTATACACAGGTACACTATCAATTACAAGATATATCAAATCAATTACATATGTCTCTTAGTACATATCTTGAATGAGAGCTGCGTTCCTATAAATGACATGTCAATCTCCCTTGATTCCTGGAATGATGTATATCCTCGTGTAATCCCGATCATCCTCTAATCCTCATGATAGCCTAATACTGACGGTGCATTACTGATGACATCAGCATCAGTATCTGATCAGTAGTCCAGATCCTGATCATCACTTGAATCAATATCTAACAATCTCCCCCAATTTGTACTTTGTGAAATAAAGCACAAATTCCTTGATTCAATGATGTCAAAAACTGAAAACAAAATACCTCCTAGAAATCGTTAGGAACAGTTTCAGAAATTCTTTGATAGAAAAGATTTATCTTCAAGAAGTTAGTCAATAACTCTTCTTCCTTGCTCTCAAGAATTAGAATCAATTTCTTCTTCAGATTGTTGAGTTCTTCATCTTCCTCATTAATCTGATAAATAGCTGTCTTGAGATTTTGAATTGGGCTTCTAGGAAGATCTAAGTCACCTAGCAGTATATAAGCAAACTCCTCCCCATCTGGATTAAGAGATAATTGTTCCAAACCTAGATACTCTTCTTTAATAGCAGTACCTTTCACCATTTCAACTTCTTCACCTCTTGTATTTAAATACATGGGAGTATATTTGCCATCATACTTTTTTCCTCCATCCAGAAATCTTCGTCTAATAGTTGTGTGAATCATAGAAGACCAATTATTGTAGGCTTCTCTTTCTTTAGCACTGACACTTTTATTCTTGAGCAAATAAAGAACATATTTCAATTCTTTTGCAGATTTGCACAGTAGCTCATGAATAGCCATCTTCTTGACAGTCTTGTCTTTCATGAAGTACAACAATGTCTCTATCTTCTTAGCAGCAGCATGACAGTCAGCAATGATAGCAACAGCTTCAAGTTTCCAAAGATGAGCAACAGTTAACTCATCACCAATTTTGTCAACTAGAATATGTTGATCAGTTTGTGTTGTAAAAACAACCTCTGCATCATGAAATCCAATACCTCCTCTTGTTTCAGGTTCCAAACCTTTCAAACCAGATTGCATACTCATCCACAGTGGTGGAGATTTAGCAGACTCAACAGATTCAGCTTCAGCAATCAATGAAGATTCATCAGACTCAATCAATGAAGGTCCAGTAATCATTCCAACATATTTGAAAACAACTGGTTCATTATAGTTGCACACTCTGTTCTTCCATTTCTTGCTTTTCTTTACTATTACTGGTGTATAATTCTGTTGATGTTCTGGAACAAGTCTATTTCTATCATACCATATCAACTTATCAGATTCATAGACTCTCTTCATGTACTCTCTAGTTACCTTCCTTTCAATATCTCTTGCTTTTATTCTGGCCTCCTTTTCTTGTTCATCAACTTCCAAATTGTGAATTTCAACCACGACAATAAGAATCATGACCTCAAGTTCTTTCAAGATTTCAGCTTCACCAGAATCAGGAATAGCAGGTTGAGTAGCTCTAGCAGCAATATTCTGTGCTCTCACAGTAACCTTACCTCTTCTAGCTAACTGTGGTGTTTCATCAGCAACTTCTTCAGGCAAATTGAATTCATTATCTAGAATCATTTCAAGAAGTAGTGGAGATTTCTTCTTCTTTACTTTCTGAGGATCTTCAGTTATCTCCTCAATCATGATTCCACTAGACCTTGTCTGTCTTGCATTTATCTGAACAAGCTTTCTTCCTCTTCCTCTACTTTTACCTCCCCTGCCTCTTCCTTTACTTGCATTAGGAGTATCTTTCTGTTTAGAAATTCCCTCAAGAATCTTCTTTTGTTCTTTTAAGATCTCTTGAGTACTCATGTCAGAATTTTCTACAGAGATCAAAGTCAGTGCTTCCCTAGCATGATGTTGTTGAACTTTAATATCATTGTGAAATACAATTTCACTCTCACCTGACTTAGAAGTAATCTTCTAAAAGATATGTGGTGCATCTTCTATCCCAGTAATAAACAAATCCTCAACTTCTTCAGGAATTGTTGGAAGTAATTGATTCTGACCAGATAGTTGAGATTGTTCCTCTGTCAGAATTTGAGACTGCACCATTGTTCTTACTGTTCTCTTCCCAGATTTAGAAACATGAGTTGACTGCTTGATTTGAGTTTGAGACACAGTTCTCCTTGTTACCAAAGTAGCATCCGAGGTTCTTGGTTCATATGACTGAGCACCACCATCATTTCCAGAAGTATCATCATCCTTTCTTACAACTGGATTAGGTGTGCATTTTGTTTTGACCACCTTCTCCCCCTTTTTGACATCAGTAGCATCATCAGTAGGATCAGTCAATAAAGATAAGATAAGTTGGAGAGAATCTTCAATATTAGTCATCCTTGAGGACAAAGTGACAACCTTATCTTCCAAGGTATCCATCCTTGTGGTGAAGGTAGTGCTTAAACGTTGAAGCTGTTTAGCAGTGGCAATCTCAGAATAATCCTTAACAAACTTAGCATGAAAGTTTTCATTATCATTCTTGATAGAATTAATTTCATCTTTCAACCCTTTTGCCAGAATAGTAGTAGTCTTCAGATGAGCTTTGAGATTAGGATCAGAAATCTTAGTAGTTATATGACTGGAGTCAAAAAGTGCATTATTGAAATTTATATTAGCAGAAGGCTGATTCCACTCAGTATACCATTCAAATCTTCTTGCAGCTTGAATATGTTCAGGAAGAAGATTGTTGTAATCTCCTATGATCTCAATTTGAGCAGCTTTAGATTTACCCATAGACTCCATAAACTTACTAGATGATCCATAAGTAGATCCTAGACTTGCTTTCATGACAGTATTAAGCTGAGCCACTTCAGGATCATTATCAGCATCATCATCATCATCATCATCTGAGCTATCATTTGCCTCAGGAATTTTATCATCCACATTGTCTTCAGGATTCATAACTCCTTTCAATTTTAAATCAACAGCAGATGGTACTGTTGCATCATGAAAACCTGCATTTAGATTAGAAACAATTCCTACATCTCTCTATTTTTCCAAAGTAATCTCATCACTTCTCACAGCATCACCTAAGTTACTTTCAATAGTAACTGCTACCTCACTAGAAGTTTGAAACTTCTCACTCTGTTCTACCTCTCCTTTTGCCAGTTCAAGAGACTGCCACTTTTCACTCTTCTTTTTCTCTAAGTGTTCACTCTCTTTCTCACAAGAAAAGTTTTGACTCAACAAATTCAAAGAAATAAGAGGTGGCTGAGAGGAGTGGACTGAAGTCATACAAATAGAGGTATCCCTTGTCTCAGGTCTATCTGTAATCATACTATCAGTAGTAAAGGAAGTAGAGATAGAAGTGTTACCTGATGAAGTTGAGATAGATTCCATTGGTCTTGAAGAAAGAGGTTCAATGAGCAGTGGAATATTTGGATCAGAAATACTGTCATCAGGATTGACATCTACAGTTGGAGAATGACTTGCATCAGTATTTGCTACCAATGGTTCTTGTGTAGTCTGAGGTTGTGAAGCTGCTTTAGCACTATGAGTCAAAGGTTCTTGTGTGCTTCCCTCAAATGCAATGTCTTTAAGTATCTCATCACATTCAGTAATATGCAAATCATGAGCAGCTTTATCTGTCAGACTTTGAGCTAAGTTAAATTCAATTTCTGGAATCCCTTGAGCAGTGTTAGGAAACTCCTGTGCTGATGTGAGCTTGCCTGCATCTTCACTTTGAGAAGATGGTTCTTGTGGGGTAGGAATGTTCTTGTCTTCACCTTCTCTTTGAGAAAGTAGTTCTTGTGGGACAATTCCTTTAGAAATGTCTGCACCTACACTTTGAGTAAGTGGTTCTTGTGGGACTGGATCTTCAATAGCTGCTGAACTACTTTGAAGTTCAGGCTCTTGTGGGCTTGATCCTTTCAGAGGTGAAGTGATCCTCTATTTCTTCTCTCTACGAAAAACCTTTGCTTCAGCTTGTCTCTTTATCTGAAGAGGTGTTGGTTTATGACCAAGCTGAGCAGTAATAGCATTTACTTCATCCACAGACATCTCAATTATTCTTCTTTTTGGAGATGTAGGTGCTGTAAAATCAGAAATCTCAACAGTCTTTACAGGTGATGTATCAGGAGTAGAGATATCCGGAATGACAGATGTGTCAGGAACTGATGATTCATCAAGATCAATATCATCATTAAGATTCTGCATATCTTCAGGAATATAATACTGACTCTTGTTGACTATTCTTCTTCTTTTCTTTGGCTTTACTGGCTTAATCAATTCAGCAGTAACAGGAGCAGCAACTTCCCTTTTCTTCATGATTATTGAGATGGTCTTGTCATCATCACTATCAGAATTAGAGACCTGTTGCAAAAACTTTCTCTTTTCACCTGTTTCTTTAGATGCTCCATCCTTAATCAAAGATTCATCAATCAGAACCCCTTGTTCACCTCCTTGTGACTTCTTTTGAGTGATGGTTGTAGTGGAGAAGTGATTTGATCCTATTTGTATGCCAGACACATCAAATCTAGCTGACTTCTATTCTTTTACAACTGATGTCTTTTGGGAGACACCAGAGGTGGTTGACTGTTTAGGTAACTGTTTATGGTATGTGCTTGTGTCAAGAACATGATGTGTTTGGTCCTGTCCCATAGCACTTGTGGCTGGGCCATAAAGTGCAGGTAATCTCTTTTTTAAGAAAAGCCAGACCCCATCAGGAATGTAAGGATTTCCTTCAAAACCATTTACCTTATCTGATTTAACCAAGGATTTGATATTGTTTTCAGAAATCTTAAAGATAGGCAAAACTGTATCATTTTCAAATTCAACATTGGGACATAAATGAGAGAATATTAATTGAAAAAATCTAATAAAACAGACATAACCACGTTTATCTGCTTTCCTAACACTTAATGCTCTCAGAATAAAAGACCCATAATCAAACACAGTATCATGGATTAGAGAGTACCCAATGTGAACTGAAGCAGTTGGTAGTGCATCAAAGTTAGAGACTTTGTTCAGGAAGCACCTACTGATGGTATTAAAGAAGAAATTCCATTCCTTCTTAAGCTTGGTTCGGTATAACTCTCCAAACTTTCTTGGTTCTCCATTATAACCCAGACTCGTAGCAAACTCCAACAAAGAAGCATCAGTAATTGTTGCTGGAGTCTTACCATTGAGAGAAGGTAATTGTAGAGCTTCAACAACCACTTCTGGAGTGACATGATGTGTAACTCCATTGTATATAAAGGACAAGTTAGGCCTTCCTGAAGGTTCACATACACCAAAGACAGCGGTCTTCCAAACCTGCATTACACACTTGAAAGAAACTTTGGCGGGTGTCGTTAAAGCATACTTAATCGGACTAGATGCCAAGAAATCCTGAATGATGTGAAATTCATTCGATAGTTCCTGATGGTCAAGAACAGCAACATAGTTGTTAGGAGCAAAATTGACACCATTGATAACAACCTTATTGCTTACAAATGATGAATTCTCCATTTTTAATGTGACAAAGAGAGATTGAAATTTTGAGCAATTAGGGTTTATGTTCGCACAGTGATACAGAGAAAAAGGCAATACTGATAGTTTTGAGAATATTGAATCAGTTTAGAAAACTAAATTGATTTTAGACAACTAATAATTTCTCAAAGACAGGTGTCAGTAATCGATTTATGCAAAATAAGTAATGAATTAAATTACGTGAGAGAGTGGTGATAACCGCACACGACACGACTTACGATGTGTATCTATATGTATCAATGAATAAAACAAACGCGCTCGTATTTTCAAGAAATGCATTTGTGATAATGATTAAAAATATAAACTTTTAAAAAACAAGATTTCTTATAATATAATTTTTTATATTATTTATTCTCATTTTTTGTTTCATGTTCTGTATATTTTTTGTGTTGTGTATTAATTTTTATAAATGTATTCTTTAATATTATGTGTACTGTACTTTTTTGTTCAAATTTTATTTTAGATTTGTTATTATTATATTTATGTATAGATTTTTTTATGTTCTGTATTTTGATTTAAATACTTTTTAATATGTTCTGTAATTAATTTCTAATTAATTTCCGTGTTCTGCAATTTTTAATGTTTATATGTTCTGTACTTCTCTTTGGTGTTCTGTAATTTATTAGGATTCTAATTTTTTTTGCATATTTTCCTAATATTCTTTTGTGTTCCGTAAATTGTGTGTTCTGTATATATTTTAATTATATATGTAGTTGGTTTTAGACATCGATATACAATTTTGAAAACATGTTCTGTATGTTTAGTTTTAATTTATATGTTTTTCATGATTTTATATGTAATGTACTTTATTCTTTTTCTAATTGTTTGTTTGTTATGTATTTTTTTGATATGTACTTATTTTGTTTACAATAAAAAGAGTTTGTGTGATTTGTGCATTTTTGTTAAGGTGAGTGTATCTATTTTATGTCTGTTTGCTTTCTTTTATCGATACGCACGTGATGTCAGTTAATAAATCAATTAATCCTATCCATCCATTTCTTTTGAATTAGTGGTTTAGATTTTTAATCATTATCACTCTCTTAAAATACCTGGTACCATTAAAAACCAGAATACGAAGCGTTTCTTGACTTCTTTACTCTCCCATCTCTATTTAACACCTAGATACTTGTCCACTATCCCTTTAATCCTTCATTCTCTCCTGAAAATCAAAAACCCTTCACACAACACACCTTTAAACAATGTCAAAACTTACCATCAAGGAAAAGAATCTCCATCTCGTAGAGAATAGAGATATCTTCAGTTATACTCGTGAAGAGTTTGATGCCTTCGATTAGGAAAGACAACTTGAAACTTTGTGGCTGCAAATTGATGTCAGTCTTGAAGAAATCGAGAGAGAAAGGACTGCAAGAGTGATTGACATCGATGCTGCTCTTCAAGAAACATTAGCATGGCTTTCCTCTAAGGCATCCTCATCCAACACCACCAACCATTGTTAATGAATTTGTCAGCAAAAATAACCTTATCCCTTCAACTTCCACCCAAACAAAGTGGCAAAGATGGGATCTGGGATGGCTGCTAGCAATGGAGTGATTTGGACTTCATTTTTTATTTTCCTGCTGAATAGATTAGTAGATAGAGAGAACAAAAAGATGTAATATTTGCATGTAATCTCTTTCTTATTATCAATGAAGAATCCTGTTTCTCTAATCTTATTCAATGTGTTCTACAATTTTTTTATGTTTATGAACTGTTCTTCAAAGAATTAAATCAGAGAAGTGAATATCAAAACTAATTAAAGTAATCATGTAAGTAACAAATTCATTAACAATAATCACAATTAAATCAGGAACAGAACAATTAGGGAATACTTGAAATATACAAATTGTACTGATAACCAAATCGTTGCATCAGGATCTGATGTTTGACTAAAGTCAGGATTGACTTTTCGTCAGTATTCGACATGCATCAGGATCTGACACTTATCAGTTTTTGGTCTCCCCTTGTTCTTAGAAACTTTCATAGTTTACCATTCCAAATTCATTCACCAATTTTGTAAAAGTAGCTTCAGGTAGTGGCTTGGTGAATATATCAGCTAGCTGTTGATCAGTAGGAACAAAGTGAAGTTCGATTGTCCCTTCCAGTACTTGTTCTCTTATGAAATGATATCTGATACTGATATGCTTAGGAAGAGAATGCTTTACTGGATTTCCTGTCATAGCAATAGCACTTTGGTTATCACAATAAATAGGTATTTTTGAATATGACAAACCATAGTCCATTAGCTGATTCCTCATCCACATGTTCTGAGCACAACAGCTTCCTACAGCTATGTACTCAGCTTCTGCAGTTGATGTGGAGATAGACTTTTGATTTTTACTAAACCAAGAAACTAGTCTTCCTCCAATAAACTGACAACTACCTGAAGTACCTTTCCTGTCTATTTTGCAACCTGCAAAATCAGCATCTGAGTAACCACATAGATTAAAGTCAGACTCTCTAGCATACCAAATGCCAAGTGATGGAGTGCCTTTCAAGTATCTGAAAATTCTTTTAACATTAATGAGATGTGGTTCTCTGGGGTTTGCCTGAAATCTTGCACATAGACAAGTTGCATACATGATATCTGGTCTGCTAGGTGTTAGATACAAAAGTGAGCCAATCATACCTCTGTAATTAGTTACATCTACCTCAATACCTTGATCAGGATCAAGCTTTGTAGCTGTACCTATGGGAGTTGTAGCAGTAGCACTGTCTTGCATATTAAACTTCTTCAATAGATTCTTTTTGTACTTTGACTGATTGATAAAAATTCCATGATCAGTCTGTTTGACTTGAAGACCTAAGAAATAGCTCATTTCTCCTATCATGCTCATTTGATATCTAGACTGCATTAGCTTCGAAAACTTCTCACATAATTTGGGGTTAGTTGACCCAAAAATGATATCATCAACATAAATTTAAACTAATAGCAAGTCCATACCATGATTCAAGTAAAACAAGGTTTTATCAATTGTA
Organism: Saposhnikovia divaricata; assembly: GCA_036435485.1. NCBI lineage: Eukaryota > Viridiplantae > Streptophyta > Magnoliopsida > Apiales > Apiaceae > Saposhnikovia > Saposhnikovia divaricata. The sequence continues at coordinate 93,782,296 of CM071594.1, forward strand.
CCTCTTTTGAAACCACTTTCCAGTAAGAATTGAGCCAGAGCTTCATACCAGGCTCTTGGAGCTTGCTTTAGTCCACAAAGTGCTTTATCCAATCTATAGACATGATCTGTATATCTAGGATCAATGAAGCCAGGAGGTTGTTCAACATATACCTCATCTTCCAATTCTCCATTCAGAAAAGCACTTTTAACATCCATCTGGAAAATTTTGAATTGCTTATGGGCTGCATATGCCAGAAAATTCTGATGGCTTCTAGCCTTGCAAAAGGAGCAAAAGTCTCATCATAGTCTATTCCTTCCTGTTGAGAGTACCCCTTTGCAACTAGTCTTGCTTTATTCCTCATAACAGTGCCATCTGAATCTATCTTATTTAGAACACCCACTTTGTACCAACAGTTGATCTACCCTTTGGCTTTGGTACAAGTTTCCAGACTTCATTTCTTTCAAATTCATTTAGTTCTTCTTGCATTGCTGTAACCCAATCAGCATCCTTGAGTGCATCTTCAACTTTCTTAGGCTCTTCCTTTGATAGAAAGTTATTATAGAGGCATTCATTTTGTGTTGCACTTCTGGTTTTAACACCTGCATCAGGATTCCCAATAATTAAATCAATTGAATGATGAGAAAGATTCCCAATTGATATGGTTCATCAATTGAGGATTCAGATTTACTCTTGAATGATGTCCTTCTCTGTTTAGCCTTCTAATAGGCATCACAGAGTCCATCTGGAGTATACAACGCCTTTGGTAATCCTCTCACGAAATCTTTCTTAACCAACTCATTAATGTTGTTGAAGTTGAGATGAGAAAGCTTCTTGTGCCAATTTCAACTTTCATCTATTGTTGCTTTACTGATGAGACATGTTGAGGGACCATCGGTATTGGTGTAGACATTGGCTTCATAAATGTTACCACGTCTTTGACCAGTCAAGACAATCCTTCCAGATGTTTTACTGATCACTTCAAAGTAAGTATCATTGAAGTTGACATGATAACCTCTGTCTGTGATTTGACTAACACTAAGCAGATTGTGTTTGAGTCCTTTCACCTGAGCTACTTTTTCAATGATGACATTTCCAATGATTATATTGCCATATCCTAAAGTTTGTCCAATGTTGCCATCTCCATAAGACACTGTTGGGCCAGCTTTCTCCTCAAATTCTGATAGCAAGGTTTTGTTTCCAGTCATGTGCACAGAGCATCCACTATCCATGACTAACACATTTTTCTTTTTACCCTGCAATCAGAAACACAAAGAGCTCAGTTAGAATTTTTAAGAACCCACACTTGTTGGGTTCTTTTTGCATGCAATTTAACACTTTTAGCAGCAGAAGTCTTTTTAACAAAAGCAGTTCTGTCAGATTTAAATCCATCAAAATTTGCTTTGTCATTATCAGAATTAACAGATGCATGCTTAGTATTCAGACTCTTTGTTTTACCGGAATTTGCACTTTTATTAAATTTTGGCAAGGGATCATAATAATTGTAGTACAAACTATGGTATTCTTCACATGTATAGATAGAATGCCATTTGCTGCCACAGTGAAAACAAGGATTCTGTGGTTTATAAAATACTGATCTATTCCTAATGTCAGACTTAGGAACTACAGTAGCCTTCTTTTTACTCCTCCTGCAATCAATAGCAAGATGATTAGAGCTACCACAATTAAAGCATGTTTTCCTTGGTGCATTTGGAATATATTTATAATTATTTTCTTTGTTTATTCCAATTTTACCATTCCTGATCCTCTTAGCAGTAGTGGTCTTCTCTCTATCTGTCACTTTACAGATTCTATCTCTGAGTTGTTTCTTAGACAAAAGACCTATATTTTTGACAGATTTAGACTCAAAATTTTATGTGGAAGTAGATCCCTTTTCTAAAGTAGATTTGGGATTTTCTGGGTACACATACTTAACAGGTTTTAATTTGGTCTTTGTTCTGTCTGTAACATGTCTATAGGTTTTTTGGATTTGTTGATTCATTCACAACAACTCTTCCTGGTTCTGTTGTTTCAGCAGTAACAACTTTACCCTTATTCTTTTTCTTGTCCTCTGGTTTATAACCTAGACACTCTTTCCAGTTCTTATCTGTGATAATATCATGTGTTTTCTTTCCAGAGTGTGTCCAGGTTCTGAGTTTCTCATTAGCATCATTAAGTTCCTTTTCAAGTGCAGTACATTTAAACTCCATTTCTAGCTTCATGTGCTTAGCCTTCTCACATTCATTTTGTACTTCTTGCATAAAGAGTAACTCAGCTTCTAGATGATCATTTCTTTTAGACAATTCTGACATCTCAGATATTATTCTAGCATTTTCAAGAGATTGACTTTTAAAGCTAATATGCAGAGACTTTAAGAAAGATCTTAACTCAGAAACATTATCAGTATCAAAATCAAAGACAATTTCAGGTACCTTATTTTCAAGAGCAGCAATCTCATCATTTGCCATTAATGCATAGTTCACCTTTTCCTCTTCAGATTCTGAGGAAGAGTCCATCCAATCCTTGCTTGATGAGATAAGAGCTTTGGTCTTAGCCTTTTTGCATTTAGTTGCAAAATGACCCATTCCATCACAGTTGTAGCATTTGACTTTTAACTTGTCAAACTTGCTGCTTCCTTGCTTGATGAGATAAGAGCTTTGGTCTTAGCCTTTTTGCATTCAGTTGCAAAATGACCCATTCCATCACAGTTGTAGCATTTGACTTTTGACTTGTCAAACTTGCTGCTTTTGCTTTCATTCTTCTTGTACATGTTCTTGTCAGTATTGACAGGTTTCTTCTAAAAGTTGCCTTGTCTTTTAGCCTTTCTGAACTTCATCTTCTTGAAGCCTTTGACTATCATAGCAACCATTTACATCATATCGGAATCTGTAGAGTCATCATCGGTATCAGTATCAGGATTGGCATCAGGATCTGATGATGAGTCATCAGTATTGGACTCAGCTATTCTACTTCTCCTTCTTGAAACCTCCACGACTTTTCCTTTTGATTTTGATTCAGCATTCAAAGTAACAGCCTTTGATTTGTTGGTTTTCTTATTCTTCCTTTGTTGAACCAAAAGAGCATGGGTTCTTAGCATCCCATAGACTTCATCAAGAGACACAGCATTAAGATCATACTGATGCCTAATGATAGAGGTTTGAGTATCCCACTCCTCAGGCAAAGTTCTAAGAAACTTGGTGTTTGAGTCTTCTGGTTCATACTCTTTACCCACCAAAGATAGATTATTAAATAATGTCAGAAATCTATCATACAGATCAGTGAAGCTCTCATCAGATTTTGCATCAAACAGCTCGTACTCTTGAATCAACAGAGCCTTTCTGTTTCTTTTGATAGATTCAGTACCCAGGCATTGAGTTTCCAAAGTTTCCCAGATCTCCTTAGCAGTTTTACATGCTATCACTCTGTTTGACATGACAACATCAAGGCTATTATGAAGAATGTTCTTCACCTTTGCATCTCTGAGTACTTCAGCCTTTTCCTCAGGAGTCCATTCAGCCTTTGTCTTCTGAACATAGTGCTCAGGTATAGTATCTGTTCTAGCAACCAGTCTCTTAGGTATATATGGAGCATCATATATTCGATCAAGATAGTTAGGATCAGTTGCCTCCAGATACATCAACATATTTACCCTCCATGTGGGGTATTCAGCCTTTTTGAGAACAAGGATTTTAATACTTTCATACTTGTTTGTCGACATCTTAAGATCGTTTCTGATTGTAATTAATCAGTTAGCTCTGATACCAATTGTTGCCCAGTAATTAACAATTGTAGAAGGGGGGTTGAATACAATTGTATAATATTTTCAACTTAAACAGAAATAATAACTCAAGTATGAATAAATAACAGCTTTATTAATTCTGATATAAAACTACTACAAACTCTCTCAAGAAATTCTTATGTTCTTGAGAGCTGCTAGGTTACAAGATAATTCATGTAAGCGATTACATAATGTAAAACCTAAACTGTGTTTATATAGTATACACAGCTGCACTATCAATTACAAGATATATCAAATCAATTACATACGTCTCTTAGTACATATCTTGAATGATAGCTGTGTTCCTATAAATCAGGAACCGACATATCAATCTCCCTTGATTCCTGGACTGATGTATATCCTCGTGTAATCCTAATCATCCTCTAATCCTAATGATAACCTAATACTGACGGTGCATTACTGATGATGTCAGCATCAGTATCTGATCAATAGTCCAGATCCTGATCATCACTTGAATCAATATCTAACAGAAGAAGGTGATACCAACTCTAACTACTTATTCCATGCTACAGTTTCTAATAGGAGAAAAACGAACCACATATCTTCTTTAAAAGGTGATGTTGGGTCTGTTGCATCCACTCATGAGGATCTATATCATCTGTTGAAAAGCTACTATACAAATATTTTTTCTGCAACTGACAGTGTAGGAAATTACCCAGTTAATGAGAATGAAGGGAGAGTCACAAGTGCTCAAAAATGAGATATTAACAGCAGAACTAACATTTGAGGAGTTACAGAGGCTTTCAAGTGTATGCATTCAGGCAAAACCAGTCGCCCAGACGGACTAAATCCTGCATTTTTTCAGCATTTCTGGAAATTACTCGGCTGTGAAATTTTCAAGTGTTGTCATGATTAGCTTTCTGAGTGAAAGTTTTCAGCCAATATAAATGACACAACTTTGGTACTTATTTTGAAAAAAGACAAGGTAGAAGATATCAAGGATTTACATCCTATAGCATTATGCAATGTTTTATACAAGATTATTGCCAAGGCATTGGCAAATCGATTGCAAAAAATCTTACCTGTGTTGATTTCTGAAAAACAAAGCGCATTTATCCCTAGACGCAACATCTCAGACAATGTACTTGTTGTATTTAAGCGGATCCATTATATGAAGAGGAGGACTTATGGTTCGATTGGAGATGTTGCTCTTAAGCTCGACATAAGCAAAGCTTATGATCGAGTGATCTGGGCTTATATTCGTAATAGAATGTTGGCAATGGGCTTCTCGAATAAATGGGTCAACTGGATGATGCTCTGTGTGTCATCAGTTTCATAGTCTATTTCATTTTAAGGATCGTCAATAGGTCCGATTTTCCCTAAACGAGGTCTCCGTCAGGTAGACCCGCTGTCGCCCTATCTATTTCTCCTTTGTGTTGAAGGTCTTTCTCTGTCATTAAATTCAGTTGCTATTAGTGGTTCTATAACTGGGTGCAATATATGTACTCAAGCACCAGCTGTTACTCATCTACTCTCTGCTAATGATTCGTTTCTATTTTTCAAAGCTACTTCGGGAGAAAGAAATTATGCACTCATATGAAGTATGCTATCTTCTTCAGCTCGAATGTTCATCGAGACAAACAGTAGGAGATCAAAAAAATAGTTTTTAGATATTTAAAGGACAACGTTTGGCAGAAAATTCAAGGTTGGAGCACAAAACTCTTATCCAGGGCCGGGAAAGCAATCTTGTTAAGAAATGTTGCACAAACTATCCATGCATACACTATGTCCTCCTTCCTAATCCCTAAATCTTTATGCCAAGAAATTGAAAAAATGATGAACTCTTTCTGGTGGAGCTCAAATTCTTTGAATAACAAAGGTATAAGATGGCTGTTTTGGGCTAAAAGGAGTATATCGAATAAGAAAGGGGTTTGGGTTTAAGGGATTTACATGGCTTTAATCTGGCTCTTCTGGGTAAGTAGTGTTGGAACCTTATAAATGTCCACTCTGATAGATGGATGCGAGGGAAGAAAAACTATTGTGTTGATCAATCAGGAACCAACAACTCTGGGATGAACTTAAAGGTGAGTGATTTCTTCGTAAATGGTAGCAAAATGTGGTATGAATCAAAGATCAGGTCTAATTTTAATAGTGGTGATACAGAAGCCATTTTAGCAATCTGTATTCCGCAAATAGTACACATGACAGGTTAGCCTGGGTCCATTCTTGCAATGGCCAGTATTCAGTGAAATCGGGTTATCAACAGTGGCAGGTGAATCACATAGGCGATGTAGGCCTACAACAGTCTAATGGTTGGGGTAAAATCTAGCATTTATGCATTCCTCACAAGATCAAAGTTTTTCTTTGGAGACTATGTCGCAATAATGTTCATGTTCTTTGACTACGGGTTTGCAAAAGATTGTTGGCAATGAATGGGCTTGGTATATGATACGTGGCAGGTGGAGAGTGCCCCAGATTGTTTTCTCAGCAAGCTTGACACTGAAAAGAGCGAAGTTTTTATCAAAATAACTACTGTATTATGGGGGATTTGGTGGGCAAGAAACAAGCGTGCTTGGGAAGGGAAAGTCTTGACACCTGAAATAGCCATCGCTTAGAGCTATAAACAATTTGTTGAGTGGAGGGGGTTCATAAGAGGAAGCTACAAACATCAGGTATTCTAAAGGTCGTTGTTACCAGGCATGACAGAAAATGGATTGCTCCTGCATTGGGAAAGTTGAAGATAAATGTTGGTGCATCTGTCTTTGAGGGGGGAGATTTCTTCAGCATTGGTATGGTGGCACGTGATTCCCAAGGGCTATTCATTTGAGGAAAAACAATGCGTTTTATTGGTCGCATCTCGGTGTTAGAGGCAGAAATGGTATGCATTCGGGAAGCTCTGTTGTGGCTTCGTGATTTCCAGCTCAAATTACCACAATTGAGAGTGACTCGCTCATGAGTATTAATGCAGTTAATAAAGCGGATCACAATCAGTTAGAGCTATGTCACCTAATACAACAATGTCGCTCTATTCTTAGCTGAGAAAATGGTGTTTTATTAGCGTTTGTTAGAAAGCAGGCAAACAGGGTAACACATGCTTTGTCTCATTTACCTTGTACGCTTAATAGCTTTGTTGATTTATCGTCTCCTCCACTGTGTGTATTGGGGACACTCTTGTCGGATATTTGATTTTAATGAAATCTTCCTTTATTCAAAAAAAACATTTCAATGTATGAAATTTGAATGTTTAATAACTTTTCTCCAACTAGATTAATATTAATGACCTCAAATATATGTAACTGCATCACTTATGAATTATTCAATTGATTCATGTGACAACTAAATAACAATTTAACCGAGCAAGGTTGAATAACCCAAGTGGGTATATTCTTTGTCGATCCAGATCAAGGGATCGATCATCGCTAATCCCCGAAAATTGTTAGAACAAATACTCATTGTAAGCTTATAAGAACTTTATTGTCAAAAAAAACAATTAAACCAATATATCTTGAAACTGAGAAATACAAAAATATTCGATAATCATTATGCAGAATCGTACCCAACAAGACTCATCAAGACACTACTTAATTTGAAATGAATGATAATGGTATAAAATTTGGCCACCAAGACTCATCATGTGTATAATTTTTCATCCATGGCTCAAGCCCTCCCTCGCATCTATTGAAAAATGAGAGAATTCACTTCACAACAGAGATGACAGTAATTGAAAGAATGTTAAAAATAACAGTATTTAAATCAAAATTAACAAAAATAATTATTATTGGGTGTGTTGGTTGTTTTTAACGATTGGGATACGCAATTGTGACTTGGGTATCCCATTTGTATAAGATAACGGATAGGCTAGAAATAGCCCAGGCCCAACCTTGGATCCAAAACTACAAGTAAGTCTAACTCATGAGAATAAGAGCAGCCCAGCCCAGGATAGTGGGCCCTGACCAGGGGCCACCGCTACATGGCGTGGTCCTCTCCCCGGACTAGAGGGCCCCAGACCGGTGACGCTCAGCACACGTGGCAAGCTAGTTCAGCCAACGCTCCCATACCTGGCGCTGACCAGCAATAAATGCCAATGATTGACATGTGTCAAATCATGTCTGCCACGACACTAGCACATTCAAGTCAACGACCCCCACATGTTGGGACACGCGTCCCACATCCCGAGAATTCAGCGGGCCGTCCCCCAAATCCAACGGTCAGGAGTAGAGGTAACCTACCCCTAAACCCTAGACCTAGGGATATAAATATCCCTAGAGAATGGGGTTTAGGGGTTAGACATTATTACACACCTGCACACATTTATTACTTTTGTGGTACTCGCTTGATTATTACCTTCTAAAGCCAACTCTTATTTTCAAGCCAGAGGCACCTCGGGGCCGAACCCCCCCTCCGGTGTTGTTTTGCAAACCCCCCACAACAGCTACACCACTTCCGAGGCAGGAGTTGGCGAGGAAGTACCCGATCAAGTTTAAGAGTTATCATTGGTGCTAGAAGGAGGGGGTCGAACCTCCGTTACCCCGAACTAAACCACCCAATTGAACAAAACCTAACAAGCCATAATCTCCCACATTAATCATGACTAGAAGTAAATCCACTCAATGACAAACACTTAGCAAACCCAGAGAAGAACACCTCAACCCAATCTTGGAGCAGGACCCCACTACCAACCCACCGATCGTTGAAAGAAATTGAATTGGGCCCGGGGATACCATGGTCACAATTGAAGTCAACGCTTACAAGTACACAGATGTCCCTCTTGCTTCAATGCACATGGAAAACCTAACTCCGGAAGACCTAGCCGAAGCGATCCGAGCATATCGCAATCGCCCTCCCCCAGTACCCGAGCCCGAGCAAGCTGAAAACTCCGAGGGGTCAGGGGACTTTCACCGATCCCGGGGGTCGGTCTTTGACCGCCTCGGAGACAAGGGCAAAGGAAAACAGAAGAATACCCATAAACCCCAAAGCAAGACCAAAGACGATGAAGCCACCAAGCTCAAGAGACTAGAAGATCTTCGGGAAAAGATCAGATAAGAAGAACAAGCTAAACTAGATCTCAGAATTCAAAGACGCCTCCAGGAAGAGGAGGAAAGGATGAGAAAATCCGGATCAAAAAGAACTCACAGGGAAATAAGCCCGGAGATCATCTGTGACGAGGACGAACCCGAGGAAGATCTAGTGCAAATGATCCACGACCTACAAAGAAAAGTTAACAGTGACTCAGGGTTTGAGGTCCAAGATACACTCACCCCTTTCAGCCAATCCCTTGAAGCCATCCCCAGGCAGAAGAACCTAAAGCATTACAATTTTGATTCCTTTGATTGGCTGGGTGACCCGGAGGAACACCTAAACTACTTTGAACAAATAGCCCTGATATACTTTTACAACGATCTAACCAAGTGCAGGTTTTTCGCCTCCACTCTTAAGGATGGAGCTCAGAGATGGTTCAGCCGGATCCCTTCCCGGAGCATACACGGTTGGAGGGAATTTAGGGAAGCCTTCCTCCGGAGATTCCAGGCCAACAAAACCCAAGAATTCCACATTTGCCACCTTGAAACAGTCAGGTAATATGACAATGAGGCCCTCTCAGCCTATATGAAGCGGTTCCAAGAAGCCATAAACAAGGTCACGAACCTAGATGAAAGAGAATCCTTGAGCATATTCCGAAGGGGCTTGGATCCGGATTACAATGAGCGGTATGTACTTGAGCTCATACACAAAGAACCCCAGAGCCTAGCCGCTGCTTATGCCATGGCCGCTAAATTCATTAAGGAAATGGATGTCTTGCACGCAATGAGGATGACTAGGCAAGGCACTTCCTCAAACCGAAACAGAGATAATCGCCACAGAAACGACTACCAGCCGGATAAGAAGTTCAAACCCAAAAAGCAAAGTAACTACATCCCCAGCTCTCAACTAGCAATCCCGGATAAAAACTACTCTTCCAAGCCTAAAAATGATGCAAGGCCCCCGAGGACAGAGAAACCTGAACCCAGGCCCGAGCCCGAGTGGACACCCCTAAACCGACCCCGAGCTGAAATACTAAAAGAGGCCCGGGACAAACCCTTTTACTACCTTCCTAAACCAATGTTGGCAGCCCCGGAAGATAGACCCAAACATAAACACTGCGATTACCACGCGACCCACGGGCATCATACTGAGAACTGCCTATCTCTTAAATTCTTCATTGAAGACCAGATCAAAAAGGGGAACATGAGCCAGTACCTAGCCCGGAGGACAAAAGAGAGGGGAGAGGGGTCCGGGGCCTAGAAAACCAAGAACGTGGTGTACATGGTACTGGGAGGATCCAGTTCTCCCCCAAGAAGCCCGGACTCTGGGGACGAGGTTATGTTGATAGACTCAACTCCTAAACAAATCATATCATTCAGCAACGCGGATTTTGAAGGAATAGACCCAAACCACAATGAGACTTTGGTAGTCAGTTTGGATATCACTGAAAATGAGGTAAAGAGAATCCTCGTTGGTAATGGCTCCTCAGTCAACATACTATTCAAACATACCATGGACAGGATGCAACTTAGGAGTATCAAACTAAATGAGTGCAGGGAAGATCCACTATACGGCATTGGCCATCACCTAATCCATATCCAGGGAACCCTCTACCTACCTATCCAGTTTGGCACCGCTCCAAAGCAGATTACCCATATGGTCAAATTCTATGTAACCAACAGTCCCTTTTCCGACAATGTAATCTTGGGACGCCCAGCCCTGACCAAGCTCCGGGCTGTAACCTCGATCCCGCACCTCAAGTTCAAATTCCCAACAGCCTACAGGGTCGGAGAAGTGAAGGAGGACATTGAGACAGCTCGCTGATGCTATTGCCAAGCTCTTATTATGGCCGAAATAGATCTGGAAAATAAGCGAAAAGTTGAAAGACCAAGCCAAGGTTGAACCCGTGGTGGAGACTGAAACAATCGAGCTAATACCCGGGGATTCCGAAAGAAAGATCAAAATTAGGGCCAGACTAGAAACCACCTTTATAAAAGAACTCATTGACCTACTCCGAGAATATGTGGATGTATTTGCCTGGAGCCCAGCCGATATGCCTGGACTTCCGGAATCAGTAGCAATGCACAGCCTGGATGTTGACCCTAGGAGAAAGCCGGTGAAACAAAAGAGGAGAAACTTTGCCCCGGAGAGACAAAAGGCCATTGAAGAGGAAGTAGAAAAGCTCCTCGAGGCAGACATAATCTGCGAAATCAAATATCCGGAGTGGCTGGCCAACGTGGTTCTTGTAAAGAAACCCGGCGGAAAGTGGAGGATATGCGTTGATTACACAGACCTCAATGATGCTTGCCCCAAGGATCCATACCCCCTACCCAGCATAGACCAACTAATTGATGCCACCTCGGGCCATGTGATGTTAAGTTTCATGGACGCCTTCTCCGGATACAACCAGATCAAGATGAACCCCGCTGATATAGCCAAGACCACCTTTATCACTCGCAGAGCCATTTATGCCTACAAATTCATGCCCTTTGGGTTGAGAAACGCTGGATCCACATACTAGAGGGCCATGGTTGAAGTATTCAAGGACCAGATAGGTCGAAATCTGGAGTCCTATGTTGATGACATCATAGCCAAGTCCAAAACCACTGAGGAACATGTCCCTGATCTACGGGAATGTTTCAAAAACTTGAGGAAACATGAGATGAACCTAAATCCAAAAAATAGCACCTTTGGCGTATGGGCAGGGAAGTTCTTGGGCTTCATGATCAGCCAAAGGGGGATTGAGGCTAATCCGAAAAAAATCAAGGTAATACTAGATATGCAACCACCCCGGACTCAGAAGGACATTCAGAAGCTAGCCGGGTCCTTGGCAGCCCTGAGGAGGTTCATCTCCAAGCTCGCAGAGCGGTGCTTACCCTTCTTCAACCTCCTCAAAGGGGCCAACAACAAAATGGAGATAGTATGGAACCCGAAATGCTAGCAAGCCCTAGATACAATCAAGGAGTATCTCTCATCACCACCCCTGCTGACCAAGCCTGAACCCGGAGAAACCTTGTATCTATACCTCTCCGTCGGGCCCTTGGACGTGGTAACGGCCCTAGTACGGGAAAGGGATGGAACTCAGCAGCCGGTATACTACATCAGCCAAGTCTTAAAAGACGCAGAAACCCGATACCCCAATCTGGAGAAATTTTCCTTTGCCCTGATCACCGCCTCAAGAAAGCTCAGGCATTACTTCCAGGGGAGAGAGATTAAGGTAATAACAGACCAGCCCTTGAGAAGAATAATCCATAAACCAGATGCATCAGGGAGATCAATAAACTAGGCCATTGAGCTCAGCCAATTCCACCTGACCTTCGTACCACGGACAGCCATCAAGGCACTGGCTTTAGCAGACTTCATAGAGGAATGCTCTTTCCCCGAGCCCCAAAGCACTCCCATGGTGGCCGAGTATGAGGCAACCTCGGACAAAAATCCAGAGTCATGGATTCGGAGCAGGGTTGATCATCAACGGTTGATAGATTCGGAGCAGGGTTGATCAAGCAAGCAATAACCTCCAAATTTCAGGCAACCAACAACCAGGCTGAATATGAGGCCCTTTTGGCCGGGTAAAGATTGGCCCAAACCCTGAGAACCCCGAACCTGATCATATATAGTGATTCCCAGATCGTGGTGAGGCAGACAAAAGGAGAGTACATTGCCAAAGACCCCAAGCTAGCTCAATACCAAGCTCTGGTCAAGAGCTACATCACTATAATCCTGGAATATTAAATCAATCAAATTAATAGGGAAGAGAACACCGAAGCAGATGAACTCTCCAGGCTAGTTCAGAACTCAGTCGAGCTGGACAGCTCAGTATATTTCGAAGAGCTCGAGAAACCAGCAGTTGATCAAGAAAAAGTTATGGAAATTGATGACAGTTCAAACTAGATGACCCCTTTCATCCTCTATCTAGAGAAGGGGAAGCTGCCCGAAGACAAAAATGAAGCCAAAAGATTAAAAAACAAAGCATCCAAATACTTCATTGAAGAAAAGCAACTCTACCACCGAACTTTCTCTTCCCCAATCCTGAAGTGTGTAGGCCCGGAGGAAGCCAGTTACTGCTTACAAGAAGTGCACGAGGGAATTTGCGGAGACCACATGTTCGCAAAAGCGCTGACATACAAGATCATAAGGCAAGGGTACTACTGGCCAACCATCCACTCAGATGCGGTAGAATTTGTCAAGAGGTGTAGAAACTACTAGCTATTCAGTAATGTGCCAAGGCAAAGCCCGGTCCTACCCTCTTCAGTCCTATCTCCAATCCCCTTTGCTGTATGGGGCATCGACGTAGTGGGACCCTTTCCCCGAGCTAAAGGTGACCTGAGATGCCTACTGGTAGCAATAGACTACATGACCAAATGGGCCGAGGCAAAAACAATGAGGACTATAAACCAGCAGGATTGCATCAAATTCATGGACAACATCTTAATGCGGTTTGGACTACCCAGAGTCCTGGTCTCAGATAATGGACCCCAATTCATTGGCTCAGATTTTGAAAACTACCTCAAAGAAAGGGGGATAAAACACAAGAAATCTTCAGTAGCCTATCCTCAGGGTAACGGCCAGGTCGACGTGACAACCAGAATTTTGCTAAGGGGAATCGAGAAAAGGCTGCAGGAAAGCAAGAATAAATGGCCCGAAGAACTACCGAATGTGTTATGGGCCTACCGCACAAGCCTAAGGTCCGGAACAGGAGAAACTCCATTCAAACTGGCCTATTGTGTTACATCCTCACTAACCAACAATAATGTCCATACATTTATAATAATATAAATATATTTTTATAGGATAATTTTTGAAAATTTTGGCATGATATATTCATAAATATGACCATCCACCTGTCCAAACCAACCAACTAGTACTAAACAGTTCACTTGCGTGATAATAAAAAAAAACCATAGAGAAATATAACTACACCAACCAAGACCGCTCGCAGGCCACAGTATGAAACAACTATTAATTAACTATTACAACCTAAGGATGAATAAAATAATATACAACTCCATAAGATAAATAATCTGTCTACTAATACAGAAGTGACATGAAATGGGGTTATAAGCTCACTACCCATCCCACCACCTCGACTCTCTGTCTTCCTCTATGGCTGCCCCAACCAGACGGTCCACTCCTTCTAGACATCTTCGTGCTTAGCTGAGGAAACAGAATTAGCAAGCAAGTGAGTTAAAATGCTCAGCAAGTATATATATAATTAAACGCATAAACAAACTGAAATGTTTGCAAGTCTGTCAAGAACTAACAATCAACAATATAAAAGCTCAACTGAAAGATACGTCTCTTGTCTGAATCATAAAATAGAAGAGGATTGGACTATCATGCATTTTATAGATAAAAACAATCATAAGGTTAGGCTGCTGATCAGTCACGCACTAACCCCGGACAAACGCACACAGCAATGTCCTTAATGGATCCACGGCACACATTGGCCTTAATAATTTCTGACCACGAATCTGGTCCGACCCTTACGGTCCACATTTAAAAAAAAACTAACAGTCCAATCCTATAAGTAGACATCAGGTGTCGGAACAATCGACCACCTCAACTGCCAAACACCCTGGACACTTACGTTCCAGGTCAACATCTCAAATCTCGCAAAATAAAATAAGGTCGGGTAATTTCTGACCTAGATATCGACAAGTTTGATATATATATACAAGGGGTATGGATGTAAGTCAAGCCACTAAAAGAATCAACGAAATCAATATAATCGATTTGGGGTATAACAATTTAATATTCGAATTTAAGGGAAATTAACGGAACAATTATAACAAGGATAATTCGAACGAGCATATGAATCAAGTTATAATAATCATAATTCACTTGCAAGATAAGTGAAGTAATTTACTTGCCTTAACCAGGAAATCACAGGATTCGAAGAGTCTTCACGTCCTCAGCTTTAGCTTTCCCTTTATCCGTGGGATCTACCCCCGCGAATAATCTCCTAATTTACATTTATTTAATTATATACCAACATTATATAAGCTACTAATAAAATATTTAATCATAATTCGTACACTATCACATAATCAATCAGTTTTAAAAATATGAAGCCCGACTCATAATTTATGCAAGTTGTATAATTATACATACACATTTTCAAGAAATAAATTAAGATTTTTAGAAAAAAATTTACGGCATCCCCTTTATACGAGTGACTACCAGTCGGGATACAGCCGACACAACCAACACAATCATCAATTGTAATACAACCACAATCCAGTAATCCATCTTAATAATATTGCTAAACAATTATATAAATTCAGAATTTAAAACAAGAAATTAAAATTATAACGTAATTATTAAAATTTAAATTTGGCTCAGAAAAATCATCATCGCCAATTACCATCGACTCAATTTATTATTAATATCATTGCCGATGGGGCAAAATCCCGGTGGTACCCAAAAATGGATTTCCAAACCGAAATTCCGCACAAAAATATATTCAGAAAATAAATTTTATTCGTATTTCGCAGAATAAGTCAAACAGAGTATTAGACAATAACCGAACAACATTTCGGCATAATTTAAAACAATGCACGACTTGTACAACACCAATCAATGTAACAGCCACAATCACAAGCAGTAGCAATCGAAGCCACATTCATTCGACCACACATACTGGCCACAAACACAGGAACCCATAGAACACACAAACCCCTCTCTGAGTATTCAATTCGCAGCACAACTCCGCAAAACACAACACACACTTATGTATTAACACACACACACTAGCTCGACACACACACACACCCACTGCAGAAATCCACACGGACAAGTACAATAGCACGACAGCGCAGGAACAGGGGAAAAGAACGGAGTTTAACACAGGGCAAGAATCGGTATTTACGGCTTAGAATCGGAGTTTGAAATCAACCACACATATAACCCAACCAGGAAACACGCATACGCACCACAGAGCACAGAACCGGGGTTAACACGATGATATAGAGAGGACATAGATTGAGAGAGAGACGGTGAGAGTGAGAGATGTGGGAGAGATTGTTTTTTAGAGAGAAAAGGGAGAGAGAGAGATAGAAGTGTCTAGAGAGCTCGTGAATTGCTGTTGTCTAAACCAAACCAAACCAAACATACCCAGTATATCCCGCTCAGAGCAGGGTCTGGGGAGGGTAGGTTGTACGCAGTCCATAACCCCACTTTTAGAGCAGGGAGACTGTTTCCGTGAAGACCCTCGGCTAAGTGCACGACATACAAAGAGTGTGATAAATAGAAAGGAAACCAAATGATACGGAAATGATCAATGCCATACCTGAGCCCCATGGCGTTCTCCACATGGGGCATACATACCTGCGAGGATTTATGATACTCATAGCTTGATGCGCTCCAACCACACCAAAAATCCCGCACAGAGATAACACCGAGCCAAGCTCCCTACAACTGTAAAACCAGAAAACAGAAGACACTAAAAACGAAAAGTGAGAACGCTAAAGCCGAACTTCTAAAAAATCGCTAACCGAGACAACCCAACTCTGAGGCTCTCGACAACAGAGCCGCACCCTAAAAGGGAATCCACCACTCTGATACGCCGCCTCCAAGAACACCTATCCGCGAGCATGGTCTTATTTAAGTCTAAGGCCTTCAAATCCAGCTTGAGCTGCGCTTCCCACGACCTCCTCGGCCTGCCTCTCCTCCTCGCCCCAACAACCGCAAGACTCTCGACCCTCCTAACTGGGGCTTCAGCCAGCCTCCTACGGACGTGGCCGAACCATCTCAACCTTCCTTCCCTAACTTTCGTAGAAAAAGGCGCCACTTCAAGCTCGCTCCTAAACACCGAATTCGGGATTCTATCCAACATCGTGCGCCCACAAGACCACCGCAACATCCTCATTTCAGCCACTTCCAACTTACTTACGAGGGCCTTCTTCTCCGCCCAACACTCAGAACCATATAACATCGCAGGACGGATAGCCGCTCTATAGAATTTCCCTTTCCACTTTAAATGGACTTTCTTATCGCACATTACCCCTGACGCTGCCCTCCACCTTAGCCACCCAGCCTTGATACGATGCGTGACATCGGCTTCAATCTCACCTTCCTTCTGGATGATCGAACCCAAATACTTGAAATTATCCGTCTGCGGGACGATCTCGGCTTCAATCCTAACCTCCACCCCTTCTTCGCTGGCCTCACCACTGAAGTTACACCAGAGATACTCGGTTTTAGAACGGCTCATACGTAACCCTTGGGACTCCAAAGTAGATCTCCAAAGCTCCAATTTCTTGTTCACTGAGAAACGAAATCTCAATTTAGGGATTGCTAGTATTAAAAAGGGGGAAAAATGATTTTAGAGGAATAATTATCCTACTTAAAAAAACAATTAATAATTCCCAAAATTCAAATTAATAGGAAAATGGGTGAAATTTTAAATTTAAAAATTCTATAATAATGAACACAAAATTACGATCACCCACATATTTTTAAAATATTTTTAGGATCAAAAATGGATTAAATATGGATTTTACAAGATTAAATCCATAGAATGGAAACATAATTCATAAATTCATTTTAAAATCCTTGAAACCCAAAATAATTCATCAAATATTTTTAAAAGTCATATAAACTAATAAAGTTAATAATGAAAAAGATTTCAGGATTTCTGCTAATCCCGAGGATTTTATAAAATTCACAGAAGATAAATATAACACAATTAAATAGGAAATAAATTCCGAAAAATATATTTAAAAATATCCGGGCTTACACGTCACATATAGATCACCAACTAAGCCCACAAATATTATTCCACACACAATTCCACTTCTCAACAATTATACACGCCACATAATTCACATTTAATATAAAATAAATAATTTCAGTAATTAAAAATTCTGAAAATTTCTAAGGCGTTATATATGGGACCGAAGCCATGCTACCAGTTGAGGTGGGCTCCCCCTCCCACAGAGTGATCAACTTCGATGAGATAGCAAATGAAGAAGGACTAAGAACCAATTTAGAGCTGATTGACGAAGTCCGGGATAGAGCGGCGGAAAAGATGGAGAGGTACAAAGAGAAAACGAGGGAGTACTTCGGCAAGAAATCCAGACTAAAGAATTTTCAGCCCGGAGATCTTGTACTTCGGGACACAGAAGCCTCGAATCCCACCAACACGAGCAAACTCATGCCCAAGTGGGAGGGCCCCTACAAAGTCAAGGAAGTTCTCCGACCCGGAACGTACAAACTTAGCAACATGGACGGGTCCGAGGTGCCTAACACATGGCATGGTCTCAGACTCAGAAAGTACTATCAGTAGGCCCGAAGGAATTAGCAGAAGCATGGCTATTTTTGTTTATAGTTGAAAAGCTAGATGCAAAAGTTGTTTGTAATCATATGAGTTATTAATGAAAAAGGAGTACGACTCCATACTGAAAATTTCATTTCCAATATTATTTTTCTTTCTAAGTATAGCTAAAACCCCGGGCCATGGCAGTAAATACCTTGGTCCGGAGCTCAACAACAAACCAAATTCCTACTTAGAAAGGTCTGGTTAACTTTCTAAGTATGGCTAAACCCCGGGCCATGGCAGAATACCTTGGCCCGGAGCTCAACAACAAATCAAATTCCTACTCAGAAAGGTTTGGTTAACTTTCTAAGTTTGGCTGAACCCCGGGCCATGGCAGAATACCTTGGCCCGGAGCTCAACAACAAAGTAAATTCCTACTTAGAAAGGTTTGGTTAACTTTCTAAGTATGGCTAAACTTCGGGCCATGGTAGTAAATACCTTGTCCCGGAGCTCAACAACCAAGAAAATTCCTACTTAGAGAGGTTTGGTTAACTTTCTAATTATGGCTAAATCCCAGGCCATGGCAGTAAATACTTTGGCCCGGAGCTCAACAATAAAGCAAATTCCTACTTAGAAAGGTTTGGTTAACTTTTTAAGTATGGCTAAACCCCGGGCCATGGCAATAAATACCTTGGCACGGAGCTCAACAACCAAGCAAATTCCTACTTAGAAAGGTTTGGTTAACTTTTTAAGTATGGATAAACCCCGGGCCATGGCAGAATACCTTGGCCCGAAGCTCAACAACAAAGAAAATTCCTACTTAGAAAGGTTTGGTTAACTTTCTAAGTATGTCTAAACCCCGAACCATGGCAGTAAATATCTTGGCCCGGAGCTCAACAACCAAGCGAATTCCTACTTAGAAAGTTTATTAACTTCCTAAGTACGACCAACCCCCGGGCCGTAGCAGTGAATACTTCAGCCCGGGCTTCACCCTACTCCCCCATCCGAAAAATCCGAATGAGGGAGTGGGGGGAAAGACAAGTTATAAACAGCAAAAAACTATCCTAAAAATTTTCAAAAACAAAAGAGAAAAATAGCATGCAAACGATGAGAATATATCAAAGATAAAATAGGTCGGGCTGACCAACAGCCTGAAACACCTGGTAACAGTTCCACCAATTATGTTATAGGTTCAAAAGAGTTATACAATGAAAGACAAGTTCTATAAGGAAATTACACGGCCTAGCCCAGACCTTGAACACAGCCAGTCTTTAGGATCAAGTTGTAGGAGGAGGAAATGAGTTCGGAGCTACATACGGGGTAGGTTCACCTTCACCCCGGACTAACGCATCCTCGACATCCATATAGGCCTTCATAAAACTTTCCCAGTCAGTAGCTCCGGGGTCGGTCTTGCACATCTTTTCGGCTACCACCCAGCAACGGTAGATCTTTTTTGCAGCAACAGTGGCAAGGTCTTCATCGTAAGCATCTGACTTCCGGAAATCGGCAATCATTTCCTCCTCGGTCTTTGTCGCCTTCAACTCGGAGCTTCATCGCCTCATCCTTGTACTCCTTTGCCATCACCAGGGCTGTGTCCCGCTCCTCAGCCACCTGCCTCATCCCGCTCTTAAACTTCTCAATTCAGGTCTCATGAGCATCCCGTAGGTCGGAGATCTCTTTCTTAATATCAGCAATCTTTCTTATCTTTCTCAGTCACCGAGTACAGGATATCTTGGGCCTCATTGGCTATTGACAATTCCTTGCGGCAGGCAGCGACACAACCTGTCATCCGGACCCCCAGCTATTGAACAAAAACCCAGAATTAAAAGAGCCCAAGGAAAAAGCGAATCAAAAAGAACAAATAATAGAGAAGTGAGATGAGGATACCTGGCCGTAGACTGCCATCATTTCCTGCAGCAAGGTGTAAGTTTTTGGTCTTCCCCATATCCTCCCAATCCGACTTCTGTGGAAGCTTGGCCAAAAAGCCAATGAAGTTTCGGTCCTCCGGGGACAAGGGTACGGGAACATAGTCCAGGCCCGTTAAGCTCCCGGGAATGCAAGCTTCATGCCTTTCAGCAACACAATCGGCATCCATAGTCCCGAAGTGTTTCTGCGCCATCTCCTTTCTCTTGTGTTTCCTCCGGATCATCTAAAACAACAATCTTCGGAACCCGGTTCCCCGAACCTTCAAGATTCATACGAGAACTATTGCCCTCCCCCGGGGCCTTTGTATTGTCACGAACATAGCCAATGCCCCAGAGAGCCGCAACAAGAGCTTCATTTCCCTTGCCCATTTTTGTTATATGCTCTAAATTCGAGTTATAGCTCGGGAGGCCTGAAAAGAAAGGGAACATCAGTACAGACAAAAAGAAAAAAAAGGGAAAAGCACGGAGTACAAACTAAAAGAAAACAATGCATCCCGCACGGAGTACAAAAATATATCTCTATTAAATATATATATTATTTTATAAACTACTATAACGAGTTTAAGAATCAATTCACATCAACAATATATTGTTAATTAAAACATTATCGTTAAAATACTATCAAACATGTATTATAATATTTTATTATCATCTATAATTTATTTTCCTCTTAATTAAAAAATATATCTGAACATGAGATTGAAAAAGTTAAAAAAAAATATTTTAATAATAAAAATATATATATAACTTAAACTTTAACAATGAATTATAATTTAAAAAATTTACAAGCAATCCTGCAGGGTTTTAGGCTAGTAAAAATAATAAGCAAACTAGGTATATTTGCTTGGTTGATAGTTTGGTCACTTTATTCGATAACCGTTAGATTTTAAGATAAATAATGAGAACGGATCTAATGCTAAATGAACATTCCTTTCTTATATTTAAAATACTTTTATAGTTTCTAAGTTCGAATCCCACCAAAAACTTATCTCTATTAAACATATACATTATTCTAACGAGTTTAAGAATAAATTCTCGTCAACAACATATCATTAATTAAAACACTATCGTTAAAAATACTATTCCCTCTATCCCTCTCATTTCCTTACACTTTCTTTTTTGGAACGTCCCACCAGTTCTTTACATTACTAAAAATAGTAACTTTTAAAAATAAAATAAATTATTACATCCACTACTTCACTCCACTTTTTCAACACTTTACACTATTACACCTACTACTTCACTTATTTTAACAATAAAATCATTATTACACCCACTACTTTATTTATTTTAACAATATTACACCCACTATCCTTGTCTCCGTGCCCAGCCAAAATGTAAAGTATTGGTTGGGCGGGGACGGAGCTAGTACCAAACATGTATTATAATATTTTATTATTTTCTATAATTTATTTTCCTCTTAATTAAAAAATATATATGAATATGGGATTCAAAAAGTTAAAAAAATATTTTAATAATAAAAATATGTATACAACTTAAAACTTTAACAATAAAATATAATTTAAAAAATTTACAAGCGATTATAGACTAGTATATATAGTACCCCAAGAAGGAGAGATTAAAAGTTGGTTAAGGTCTACCCATTCATTCACACACCATCCAGTAGGCCAACCAATCATCAAATATGTTTTAAGTCATAAACAAACTATGTGTGTGAATGAAGAACATTTGTTATTTTGATTACTAAGATATTTTAATCATTTTTTATTATTTTACATTTAAAAAATTTTATTACACTGTGTTAAAATATAGTATAAATTAGTGATATTTGATATGTATATATTTCGAAATCATTCAAATCGAATAAAATAATATTAATAATATTAAATACTTACATCTTTTTATTAAATTCAAATACATGCTTTTTTTTAAAATTGGTTGATGAACAGCATTTTGACGAATGTACTTCGACATATTTCGAATTTAAAATGGAACATAACTTGATGTTTAAAAAGTATACAAAATTTCATCATTTTCATACATAATATCAACCCCATCTAACCTGAAGTGCATTATCCACAAGGATTAGTGTATTTGAAGATAAGAGCAAGTTAATATAATGCATATTAAAATTGCTTTTAGGACAAGAACTAGACCAAATTTTAAAACAAAGAATTTTGAATTTGACCCAAGTTGTTGCAACCTTAACCGACCAACTCAATTATCACATTTTACTCTTTTAGAAAAAATAGAATTAATATCACAGTTTAAGTAATAACTTTGTCAGTTTTAATAATGAAAGAGGACACTTTTAAATACACATTGATAAGAATAAGCATTGATAATTAGTCAACTTATATTTGGTATATCTAAAATATTAAACATATTTATCAATAAACGAATTACAATCAAGAATGTTATAACTTCTTGTTGTGAATGTTTTTAATAGAAAATGACCCAATGCGTATTATCATTCAATTAATCATATAAATTAGTAGCGTTTCCAGGTTAATAATGTCTTACACACAAATCATACAAATGGATAATCAATTAAGCTGTATTTGCTAGAGACATTGCACCTTATTTATCCATAAAAAATAAAGAATGATAAAATTACATGTAATACAAAAAGAAACTAACTTACATACAAAAATATTATATTACCTTTTAAATGTTGCACTTATTGTTGTACCAATTTACTAAATATATTTTACAGTTAACAACAATATATTTAAAATTGGCAATCCTTCTAAACCATTCAAAATGTGTTTTATATTTTAGAATGTATTTAAATGTTGTGTTTCTTATTATTTATAATTTTCAACTGAATTCGCATAAAACATATTTTTACACAAAATGAAGTAAGGATATTAGATCAAAATAATCATAGACAAACAAAGGTCTATAAAAATTAAATTGATGTTTCTTAAATAACATTATTACACCATTTTTCTCCCTTCTAGAAAATAACCCGTGTTATAGAGTATATATTTACATGTATTTTATATGATTTTATTCCCATATTTATTGTATTTTATAAATAATTGGATATTATTAATTAGAGTTTAATATTTTATGACAAGAAATAAAGAATTCCCACAAGTTTAGAGAAAAAGTGAACAAACAAAAAGAAGTTCATGATTCTTTAAAAAGTAGGGAAGATGATGATGGTATTCAGATGTACTTTGAAAAAAAAAATATAAGCTCAATGATTTGTTATTTCATAAGGAAATTTATTGGAAGCAGTGTGCAAAGGTTTTTTGGATAGAGGATGTTGCCCAGTAATTAACAATTGTAGAAGAGGGTTGAATACAATTGTATAAGATTTTCGACTTAAACAGAAATAATAACTCAAGTATGAAAAAATAACAACTTTATTAATTCTGATATAAAACTGTTACAAACTCTCTCAAGAAATTCTTATGTTCTTGAGAGCTGCTAGGTTACAAGATAATTCGTGTAAGCGATTACATAATGTAAAACCTAAACTGTGCTTATATAGTATACACAGGTACACTATCAATTACAAGATATATCAAATCAATTACATACGTCTCTTAGTACATATCTTGAATGAGAGCTGCGTTCCTATAAATGACATGTCAATCTCCCTTGATGCTGGAATGATGTATATCCTCGTGTAATCCCCATCATCCTCTAATCCTCATGATAGCCTAATACTGGCGGTGCATTACTGATGACATCAGCATCAGTATCTGATCAGTAGTCCAGATCCTGATCATCACTTGAATCAATATCTAACAATCTCCCCCAATTTGTACTTTGTGAAATAAAGCACAAATTCCTTGATTCAATGATGTCAAAAACTGAAAACAAAATACCTCCTAGAAATCGTTAGAAACAGTTTCAGAAATTCTTTGATAGAAAAGATTTATCTTCAAGAAGTTAGTCAATAACTCTTCTTCCTTGCTCTCAAGAATTAGAATCAATTTCTTCTTCAGATTGTTGAGTTCTTCATCTTCCTCATTAATCTGATAAATAGCTGTCTTGAGATTTTGAATTGGGCTTCTAGGAAGATCTAAGTCACCTAGCATTATATAAGCAAACTCCTCCCCATCTGGATTAAGAGATAATTGTTCCAAACCTAGATACTCTTCTTTAATAGCAGTACCTTTCACCATTTCAACTTCTTCACCTCTTGTATTTAAATACATGGGAGTATATTTGCCATCATACTTTTTTCCTCCATCCAGAAATCTTCGTCTGATAGTTGTGTGAATCATAGAAGACCAATTATTGTAGACTTCTCTTTCTTTAGAACTGACACTTTTATTCTTGAGCAAATAAAGAACATATTTCAATTCTTTTGCAGATTTGCACAGTAGCTCATGAATAGCCATCTTCTTGACAGTCTTGTCTTTCATGAAGTACAACAATGTCTCTATCTTCTTAGCAGCAGCATGACAGTCAGCAATGATAGCAACAGCTTCAAGTTTCCAAAGATGAGCAACAGTTAACTCATCACCAATTTTGTCAACTAGAATATGTTGATCAGTTTGTGTTGTAAAAACAACCTTTGCATCATGAAATCCAATACCTCCTCTTGTTTCAGGTTCCAAACCTTTCAAACCAGATTGCATACTCATCCACCGTGTGGAGATTTAGCAGACTCAACAGATTCAGCTTCAGCAATCAGTGAAGATTCATCAGACTCAATCAATGAAGGTCCAGTAATCATTCCAACATATTTGAAAACAACTGGTTCATTATAGTTGCACACTCTGTTCTTCCATTTCTTGCTTTTCTTTACTATTACTGGTGTATAATTCTGTTGATGTTCTGGAACAAGTCTATTTCTATCATACCATATCAACTTATCAGATTCATAGACTCTCTTCATGTACTCTCTAGTTACCTTCCTTTCAATATCTCTTGCTTTTATTCTGGCCTCCTTTTCTTGTTCATCAACTTCCAAATTGTGAATTTCAACCACGACAATAAGAATCATGACCTCAAGTTCTTTCAAGATTTCAGCTTCACCAGAATCAGGAATAGCAGGTTGAGTAGCTCCAGCAGCAATATTCTGTGCTCTCACAGTAACCTTACCTCTTCTAGCTAACTGTGGTGTTTCATCAGCAACTTCTTCAGGCAAATTGAATTCATTATCTAGAATCATTTCAAGAAGTAGTGGAGATTTCTTCTTCTTTACTTTCTGAGGATCTTCAGTTATCTCCTCAATTATGATTCCACTAGACCTTGTCTGTCTTGCATTTATCTGAACAAGCATTCTTCCTCTTCCTCTGCTTTTACCTCCCCTGCCTCTTCCTTTACTTGCATTAGGAGTATCTTTCTGTTTAGAAATTCCCTCAAGAATCTTCTTTTGTTCTTTTAAGATCTCTTGAGTACTCATGTCAGAATTTTCTACAGAGATCAAAGTCAGTGCTTCCCTAGCATGATGTTGTTGAACTTTAATATCATTGTGAAATACAATTTCACTCTCACCTGACTTAGAAGTAATCTTCTTAAAGATATGTGGTGCATCTTCTATCTCAGTAATAAACAAATCCTCAACTTCTTCAGGAATTGTTGGAAGTAATTGATTCTGACCAGATAGTTGAGATTGTTCCTCTGTCAGAATTTGAGACTGCACCATTGTTCTTACTGTTCTCTTCCCAGATTTAGAAACATGAGTTGACTGCTTGATTTGAGTTTGAGACATACTTCTCCTTGTTACCAAAGTAGCATCCGAGGTTCTTGGTTCATATGACTGAGCACCACCATCATTTCCAGAAGTATCATCATCCTTTCTTACAACTGGATTAGGTGTGCATTTTGTTTTGACCACCTTCTCCCCCTTTTTGACATCAGTAGCATCATCAGTAGGATCAGTCAATAAAGATAAGATAAGTTGGAGAGAATCTTCAATATTAGTCATCCTTGAGGACAAAGTGACAACCTTATCTTCCAAGGTATCCATCCTTGTGGTGAAGGTAGTGCTTAAACGTTGAAGCTGTTTAGCAGTGGCAATCTCAGAATAATCCTTAACAAACTTAGCATGAAAGTTTTCATTATCATTCTTGATAGAATTAATTTCATCTTTCAACCCTTTTGCCAGAATAGTAGTAGTCTTCAGATGAGCTTTGAGATTAGGATCAGAAATCTTAGTAGCTATATGACTGGAGTGAAAAAGTGCATTATTGAAATTTATATTAACAGAAGGCTAATTCCACTCAGTATACCATTCAGATCTTCTTGCAGCTTGAATTTGTTCAGGAAGAAGATTGTTGTAATCTCTTATGATCTCAATTTGAGCAGCTTTAGATTTACCCATAGACTCCATAAACTTACTAGATGATCCATAAGTAGATCCTAGACTTGCTTTCATGACAGCATTAAGCTGAGCCGCTTCAGGATCATTATCAGCATCATCATCATCATCATCATCATCTGAGCTATCATTTGCCTCAGGAATTTTATCATCCACATTGTCTTCAGGATTCATAACTCCTTTCAATTTTAAATCAACAGCAGATGGTACTGTTGCATCATGAAAACCTGCATTTAGATTAGAAACAATTCATATATCTCTCTATTTTTCCAAAGTAATCTCATCACTTCTCACAGCATCACCTAAGTTACTTTCAATAGTAACTGCTACCTCACTAGAAGTTTGAAACTTCTCACTCTATTCTACCTCTCCTTTTGCCAGTTCAAGAGACTGCCACTTTTCACTCTTCTTTTTCTCTAAGTGTTCACTCTCTTTCTCACAAGAAAAGTTTTGACTCAACAAATTCAAAGAAATAAGAGGTGGCTGAGAGGAGTGGACTGAAGTCATACAAATAGAGGTATCCCTTGTCTCAGGTCTATCTGTAATCATACTATCAGTAGTAAAGGAAGTAGAGATAGAAGTGTTACCTGATGAAGTTGAGATAGATTCCATTGGTCTTGAAGAAAGAGGTTCAATGAGCAGTGGAATATTTGGATCAGAAATACTGTCATCAGGATTGACATCTGCAGTTGGAGAATGACTTGCATCAGTATTTGCTACCAATGGTTCTTGTGTAGTCTGAGGTTGTGAAGCTGCTTTAACACTATGAGTCAAAGGTTCTTGTGTGCTTCCC
Source organism: Saposhnikovia divaricata (assembly GCA_036435485.1). NCBI lineage: Eukaryota > Viridiplantae > Streptophyta > Magnoliopsida > Apiales > Apiaceae > Saposhnikovia > Saposhnikovia divaricata. Next base: position 93,809,257 of record CM071594.1, read on the forward strand.
TCAAATGCAATGTCTTTAAGTATCTCATCACATTCAGTAATATGCAAATCATGAGCAGCTTTATCTGTCAGACTTTGAGCTAAGTTAAATTCAATTTCTGGAATCCCTTGAGCAGTGTTAGGAAACTCCTGTGCTGATGTGAGCTTGCCTGCATCTTCACTTTGAGAAGATGGTTCTTGTGGGGTAGGAATGTTCTTGTCTTCACCTTCTCTTTGAGAAAGTAGTTCTTGTGGGAGAATTCCTTTAGAAATGTCTGCACCTACACTTTGAGTAAGTGGTTCTTGTGGGACTGGATCTTCAATAGCTGCTGAACTACTTTGAAGTTCAGGCTCTTGTGGGCTTGATCCTTTCAGAGGTGAAGTGATCCTCTATTTCTTCTCTCTACGAAAAACCTTTGCTTCAGCTTGTCTCTTTATCTGAAGAGGTGTTGATTTATGACCAAGCTGAGCAGTAATAGCATTTACTTCATCCACAGACATCTCAATTATTCTTCTTTTTGGAGATGTAGGTGCTGTAAAATCAGAAATCTCAATAGTCTTTACAGGTGATGTATCAGGAGTAGAGATATCCGGAATGACAGATGTGTCAGGAACTGATGATTCATCAAGATCAATATCATCATTAAGATTCTGCATATCTTCAGGAATATAATACTGACTCTTTTTGACTATTCTTCTTCTTTTCTTTGGCTTTACTGGCTTAACCAATTCAGCAGTAACAGGAGCAGCAACTTCCTTTTTCTTCATGATTATTGAGATGGTCTTGTCATCATCACTATCAGAATTAGAGACCTGTTGTAAAAACTTTCTCTTTTCACCTGTTTCTTTAGATGATCCATCCTTAATCAAAGATTCATCAATCAGAACCCCTTGTTCACCTCCTTGTGACTTCTTTTGAGTGATGGTTGTAGTGGAGAAGTGATTTGATCCTATTTGTCTGCCAGACACATCAAATCTAGCTGACTTCTTTTCTTTTACAACTGATGTCTTTTGGGAGACACCGGAGGTGGTTGACTGTTTAGGTAACTGTTTATGGTATGTGCTTGTGTCAAGAACAGGATGTGTTTGGTCCTGTCCCATAGCACTTGTGGCTGGGCCATAAAGTGCAGGTAATCTCTTTTTTAAGAAAAGCCAGACCCCATCAGGAATGTAAGGATTTCCTTCAAAACCATTTACCTTATCTGATTTAACCAAGGATTTGATATTGTTTTCAGAAATCTTAAAGATAGGCAAAACTGTATCATTTTCAAATTCAACATTGGGACATAAATGAGAGAATATTAATTGAAAAAATCTAATAAAACAGACATAACCACGTTTATCTGCTTTCCTAACACTTAATGCTCTCAGAATAAAAGACCCATAATCAAACAAAGTATCATGGATTAGAGAGTACCCAATGTGAACTGAAGCAGTTGGTAGTGCATCAAAGTTAGAGACTTTGTTCAGGAAGCACCTACTGATGGTATCAAAGAAGAAATTCCATTCCTTCTTAAGCTTGGTTCGGTATAACTCTCCAAACTTTCTTGGTTCTCCATTATAACCCAGACTCGTAGCAAACTCCAACAAAGAAGCATCAGTAATTGTTGCTGGAGTCTTACCATTGAGAGAAGGTAATTGTAGAGCTTCAACAACCACTTCTGGAGTGACATGATGTGTAACTCCATTGTATATAAAGGACAAGTTAGGCCTTCCTGAAGGTTCACATACACCAAAGACAGCGGTCTTCCAAACCTGCATTACACACTTGAAAGAAACTTTGGCGGGTGTCGTTAAAGCATACTTAATCGGACTAGATGCCAAGAAATCCTGAATGATGTGAAATTCATTCGATAGTTCCTGATGGTCAAGAACAACAACATAGTTGTTAGGAGCAAAATTGACACCATTGATAACAACCTTATTGCTTACAAATGATGAATTCTCCATTTTTAATGTGACAAAGAAAGATTGAAATTTTGAGCAATAAGGGTTTATGTTCGCACAGTGATACAGAGAAAAAGGCAATACTGATAGTTTTGAGAATATTGAATCAGTTTAGAAAACTAAATTGATTTTAGACAACTAATAATTTCTCAAAGACAGGTGTCAGTAATCGATTTATGCAAAATAAGTAATGAATTAAATTACGTGAGAGAGTGGTGATAACCGCACACGACACGACTTAGGATGTGTATCTATATGTATCAATGAATAAAACAAACGCGCTCGTATTTTCAAGAAATGCCTTTGTGATAATGATTAAAAATATAAACTTTTAAAAAACAAGATTTCTTATAATATAATTTTTTATATTATTTATTCTCATTTTTTGTTTCATGTTCTGTATATTTTTTGTGTTGTGTATTAATTTTTATAAATGTATTCTTTAATATTATGTGTACTGTACTTTTTTGTTCAAATTTTATTTTAGATTTGTTATTATTATATTTATGTATAGATTTTTTTATGTTCTGTATTTTGATTTAAATACTTTTTAATATGTTCTGTAATTAATTTCTAATAAATTTCCGTGTTCTGCAATTTTTAATGTTTATATGTTCTGTACTTCTCTTTGGTGTTCTGTAATTTATTAGGATTCTTATTTTTTTTTGCATATTTTCCTAATATTCTCTTGTGTTCCGTAAATTGTGTGTTCTGTATATATTTTAATTATATATGTATTTGGTTTTAGACATCGATATACAATTTTGAAAACATGTTCTGTATGTTTAGTTTTAATTTATATGTTTTTCATGATTTTATATGTAATGTACTTTATTCTTTTTCTAATTGTTTGTTTGTTATGTATTTTTTTGATATGTACTTATTTTGTTTACAATAAAAAGAGTTTGTGTGATTTGTGCATTTTTGTTAAGGTGAGTGTATCTATTTTATGTCTGTTTGCTTTCTTTTATCGATACACACGTGATGTCAGTTAATAAATCAATTAATCCTATCCATCCATTTCTTTTGAATTAGTGGTTTAGATTTTTAATCATTATCACTCTCTTAAAATACCTGGTACCATTAAAAACCAGAATACGAAGCGTTTCTTGACTTCTTTACTCTCCCATCTCTATTTAACACCTAGATACTTGTCCACTATCCCTTTAATCCTTCATTCTCTCCTGAAAATCAAAAACCCTTCACACAACACACCTTTAAACAATGTCAAAACTTACCATCAAGGAAAAGAATCTCCATCTCGTAGAGAATAGAGATATCTTCAGTTATACTCGTGAAGAGTTTGATGCCTTCGATTAGGAAAGACAACTTGAAACTTTGTGGCTGCAAATTGATGCCAGTCTTGAAGAAATCGAGAGAGAAAGGACTGCAAGAGTGATTGACATTGATGCTGCTCTTCAAGAAACATTAGCATGGCTTTCCTCTAAGGCATCCTCATCCAACACCACCAACCATTGTTAATGAATTTGTCAGCAAAAATAACCTTATCCCTTCAACTTCCACCCAAACAAAGTGGCAAAGATGGGATCTGGGATGGCTGCTAGCAATGGAGTGATTTGGACTTCATTTTTTATTTTCCTGCTGAATAGATTAGTAGATAAAGAGAACAAAAAGATGTAATATTTGCATGTAATCTCTTTCTTATTATCAATGAAGAATCCTGTTTCTCTAATCTTATTCAATGTGTTCTACAATTTTTTTATGTTTATGAACTGTTCTTCAAAGAATTAAATCAGAGAAGTGAATATCAAAACTAATTAAAGTAATCATGTAAGTAACAAATTCATTAACAATAATCACAATTAAATCGGGAACAGAACAATTAGGGAATACTTGAAATATACAAATTGTACTGATAACCAAATCGTTGCATCAGGATCTGATGTTTGACTAAAGTCAGGATTGACTTTTCGTCAGTATTCGACATGCATCAGGATCTGACACTTATCAGTTTTTGGTCTCCCCTTGTTCTTAGAAACTTTCATAGTTTACCATTCCAAATTCATTCACCAATTTTGTAAAAGTAGCTTCAGGTAGTGGCTTGGTGAATATATCAGCTAGCTGTTGATCAGTAGGAACAAAGTGAAGTTCGATTGTCCCTTCCAGTACTTGTTCTCTTATGAAATGATATCTGATACTGATATGCTTAGGAAGAGAATGCTTTACTGGATTTCCTGTCATAGCAATAGCACTTTGGTTATCACAATAAATAGGTATTTTTGAATATGACAAACCATAGTCCATTAGCTGATTCCTCATCCACATGTTCTGAGCACAACAGCTTCCTACAGCTATGTACTCAGCTTCTGCAGTTGATGTGGAGATAGACTTTTGATTTTTACTAAACCAAGAAACTAGTCTTCCTCCAATAAACTGACAACTACCTGAAGTACCTTTCCTGTCTATTTTGCAACCTGCAAAATCAGCATCTGAGTAACCACATAGATTAAAGTCAGACTCTCTAGCATACCAAATGCCAAGTGATGGAGTGCCTTTCAAGTATCTGAAAATTCTTTTAACATTAATGAGATGTGGTTCTCTGGGGTTTGCCTGAAATCTTGCACATAGACAAGTTGCATACATGATATCTGGTCTGCTAGGTGTTAGATACAAAAGTGAGCCAATCATACCTCTGTAATTAGTTACATCTACCTCAATACCTTGATCAGGATCAAGCTTTGTAGCTGTACCTATGGGAGTTGTAGCAGTAGCACTGTCTTGCATATTAAACTTCTTCAATAGATTCTTTTTGTACTTTGACTGATTGATAAAAATTCCATGATCAGTCTGTTTGACTTGAAGACCTAAGAAATAGCTCATTTCTCCTATCATGCTCATTTGATATCTAGACTGCATTAGCTTCGAAAACTTCTCACATAATTTGGGGTTAGTTGACCCAAAAATGATATCATCAACATAAATTTAAACTAATAGCAAGTCCATACCATGATTCAAGTAAAACAAGGTTTTATCAATTGTACCTCTTTTGAAACCACTTTCCAGTAAGAATTGAGCCAGAGCTTCATACCAGGCTCTTGGAGCTTGCTTTAGTCCACAAAGTGCTTTATCCAATCTATAGACATGATCTGTATATCTAGGATCAATGAAGCCAGGAGGTTGTTCAACATATACCTCATCTTCCAATTCTCCATTCAGAAAAGCACTTTTAACATCCATCTGGAAAATTTTGAATTGCTTATGGGCTGCATATGCCAGAAAATTTTGATGGCTTCTAGCCTTGCAAAAGGAGCAAAAGTCTCATCATAGTCTATTCCTTCCTGTTGAGAGTACCCCTTTGCAACTAGTCTTGCTTTATTCCTCATAACAGTGCCATCTGAATCTATCTTATTTATGAACACCCACTTTGTACCAACAGTTGATCTACCCTTTGGCTTTGGTACAAGTTTCCAGACTTCATTTCTTTCAAATTCATTTAGTTCTTCTTGCATTGCTGTAACCCAATCAGCATCCTTGAATGCATGTTCAACTTTCTTAGGCTCTTCCTTTGATAGAAAGTTATTATAGAGGCATTCATTTTGTGTTGCACTTCTGGTTTTAACACCTGCATCAGGATTCCCAATAATTAAATCAATTGAATGATGAGAAAGATTCCCAATTGATATGGTTCATCAATTGAGGATTCAGATTTACTCTTGAATGATGTGCTTCTCTGTTTAGCCTTCTAATAGCTAGGCATCACAGAGTCCATCTGGAGTATACAACGCCTTTGGTAATCCTCTCACGAAATCTTTCTTAACCAACTCATTGATGTTGTTGAAGTTGAGATGAGAAAGCTTCTTGTGCCAATTTCAACTTTCATCTATTGTTGCTTTACTGATGAGACATGTTGAGGGACCATCGGTATTGGTGTAGACATTGGCTTCATAAATGTTACCACGTCTTTGACCAGTCAAGACAATCCTTCCAGATGTTTTACTGATCACTTCAAAGTAAGTATCATTGAAGTTGACATGATAACCTCTGTCTGTGATTTGACTAACACTAAGCAGATTGTGTTTGAGTCCTTTTACCTGAGCTACTTTTTCAATGATGACATTTCCAATGATTATATTGCCATATCCTAAAGTTTGTCCAATGTTGCCATCTCCATAAGACACTGTTGGGCCAGCTTTCTCCTCAAATTCTGATAGCAAGGATTTGTTTCCAGTCATGTGCACAGAGCATCCACTATCCATGACTAACACATTTTTCTTTTTACCCTGCAATCAGAAACACAAAGAGCTCAGTTAGAATTTTTAAGAACCCACACTTGTTGGGTTCTTTTTGCATGCAATTTAACACTTTTAGCAGCAGAAGTCTTTTTAACAAAAGCAGTTCTGTCAGATTTAAATCCATCAAAATTTGCTTTGTCATTATCAGAATTAACAGATGCATGCTTAGTATTCAGACTCTTTGTTTTACCGGAATTTGCACTTTTATTAAATTTTGGCAAGGGATCATAATAATTGTAGTACAAACTATGGTATTCTTCACATGTATAAATAGAATGCCATTTGCTGCCACAGTGAAAACAAGGATTCTGTGGTTTATAAAATACTGATCTATTCCTAATGTCAGACTTAGGAACTACAGTAGCCTTCTTTTTACTCCTCCTGCAATCAATAGCAAGATGATTAGAGCTACCACAATTAAAGCATGTTTTCCTTGGTGCATTTGGAATATATTTATAATTATTTTCTTTGTTTATTCCAATTTTACTATTCCTGATCCTCTTAGCAGTAGTGGTCTTCTCTCTATCTGTCACTTTACAGATTCTGTCTCTGAGTTGTTTCTTAGACAAAAGACCTATATTTTTGACAGATTTAGACTCAAAATTTTATGTGGAAGTAGATCCCTTTTCTAAAGTAGATTTGGGATTTTCTGGGTACACATACTTAACAGGTTTTAATTTGGTCTTTGTTCTGTCTGTAACATGTCTATAGGTTTTTTGGATTTGTTGATTCATTCACAACAACTCTTCCTGGTTCTGTTGTTTCAGCAGTAACAACTTTACCCTTATTCTTTTTCTTGTCCTCTGGTTTATAACCTAGACACTCTTTCCAGTTCTTATCTGTGATAATATCATGTGTTTTCTTTCCAGAGTGTGTCCAGGTTCTGAGTTTCTCATTAGCATCATTAAGTTCCTTTTCAAGTGCAGTACATTTAAACTCCATTTCTAGCTTCATGTGCTTAGCCTTCTCACATTCATTTTGTACTTCTTGCATAAAGAGTAACTCAGCTTCTAGATGATCATTTCTTTTAGACAATTCTGACATCTCAGATATTATTCTAGCATTTTCAAGAGATTGACTTTTAAAGCTAATATGCAGAGACTTTAAGAAAGATCTTAACTCAGAAACATTATCAGTATCAAAATCAAAGACAATTTCAGGTACCTTATTTTCAAGAGCAGCAATCTCATCATTTTCCATTAATGCATAGTTCACCTTTTCCTCTTCAGATTCTGAGGAAGAGTCCATCCAATCCTTGCTTGATGAGATAAGAGCTTTGGTCTTAGCCTTTTTGCATTTAGTTGCAAAATGACCCATTCCATCATAGTTGTAGCATTTGACTTTTAACTTGTCAAACTTGCTGCTTCCTTGCTTGATGAGATAAGAGCTTTGGTCTTAGCCTTTTTGCATTCAGTTGCAAAATGACCCATTCCATCACAGTTGTAGCATTTGACTTTTGACTTGTCAAACTTGCTGCTTTTGATTTCATTCCTCTTGTACATGTTCTTGTCAGTATTGACAGGTTTCTTCTAAAAGTTGCCTTGTCTTTTAGCCTTTCTGAACTTCATCTTCTTGAAGCCTTTGACTATCATAGCAACCATTTACATCATATCGGAATCAGTAGAGTCATCATCGGTATCAGTATCAGGATTGGCATCAGGATCTGATGATGAGTCATCAGTATTGGACTCAGCTATTCTACTTCTCCTTCTTGAAACCTCCACGACTTTTCCTTTTGATTTTGATTCAGCATTCAAAGTAACAGCCTTTGATTTGTTGGTTTTCTTATTCTTCCTTTGTTGAACCAAAAGAGCATGGGTTCTTAGCATCCCATAGACTTCATCAAGAGACACAGCATTAAGATCATACTGATGCCTAATGATAGAGGTTTGAGTATCCCACTCCTCAGGCAAAGTTCTAAGAAACTTGGTGTTTGAGTCTTCTGGTTCATACTCTTTACCCACCAAAGATAGATTATTCAATAATGTCAGAAATCTATCATACAGATCAGTGAGGCTCTCATCAGATTTTGCATCAAACAGCTCGTACTCTTGAATCAACAGAGCCTTTCTGTTTCTTTTGATAGATTCAGTACCCAGGCATTGAGTTTCCAAAGTTTCCCAGATCTCCTTAGCAGTTTTACATGCTATCACTCTGTTTGACATGACAGCATCAAGGCTATTATGAAGAATGTTCTTCACCTTTGCATCTCTGAGTACTTCAGCCTTTTCCTCAGGAGTCCATTCAGCCTTTGTCTTCTGAACATAGTGCTCAGGTATAGTATCTGTTCTAGCAACCAGTCTCTTAGGTATATATGGAGCATCATATATTCGATCAAGATAGTTAGGATCAGTTGCCTCTAGATACATCAACATTTTTACCCTCTATGTGGGGTATTCAGCCTTTTTGAGAACAAGGATTTTAATACTTTCATACTTGTTTGTCGACATCTTAAGATCGTTTCTGATTGTAATTAATCAGTTAGCTCTGATACCAATTGTTGCCCAGTAATTAACAATTGTAGAAGGGGGGTTGAATACAATTGTATAATATTTTCAACTTAAACAGAAATAATAACTCAAGTATGAATAAATAACAGCTTTATTAATTCTGATATAAAACTACTACAAACTCTCTCAAGAAATTCTTATGTTCTTGAGAGCTGCTAGGTTACAAGATAATTCGTGTAAGCGATTACATAATGTAAAACCTAAACTGTGTTTATATAGTATACACAGCTGCACTATCAATTACAAGATATATCAAATCAATTACATACGTCTCTTAGTACATATCTTGAATGATAGCTGCGTTCCTATAAATCAGGAACCGACATATCAATCTCCCTTGATTCCTGGACTGATGTATATCCTCGTGTAATCCTAATAATCCTCTAATCCTAATGATAACCTAATACTGACGGTGCATTACTGATGATGTCAGCATCAGTATCTGATCAATAGTCCAGATCCTGATCATCACTTGAATCAATATCTAACAGAAGAAGGTGATACCAACTCTAACTACTTATTCCATGCTACAGTTTCTAATAGGAGAAAAACGAACCACATATCTTTTTTAAAAGGTGATGATGGGTCTGTTGCATCCACTCATGAGGATCTATGTCATCTGTTGAAAAGCTACTATACAAATATTTTTTCTGCAACTGACAGTGTAGGAAATTACCCAGTTAATGAGAATGAAGGGAGAGTCACAAGTGCTCAAAAATGAGATATTAACAGCAGAACTAACATTTGAGGAGTTTACAGAGGCTTTCAAGTGTATGCATTCAGGCAAAACCAGTCGCCCAGACGGACTAAATCCTGCATTTTTTCAGCATTTCTGGAAATTACTCGGCTGTGAAATTTTCAAGTGTTGTCATGATTAGCTTTCTGAGTGAAAGTTTTCAGCCAATATAAATGACACAACTTTGGTACTTATTTTGAAAAAAGACAAGGTAGAAGATATCAAGGATTTACATCCTATAGCATTATGCAATGTTTTATACAAGATTATTGCCAAGGCATTGGCAAATCGATTGCAAAAAATCTTACCTGTGTTGATTTCTGAAAAACAAAGCGCATTTATCCCTAGACGCAACATCTCAGACAATGTACTTGTTGTATTTAAGCGGATCCATTATATGAAGAGGAGGACTTCTGGTTCGATTGGAGATGTTGCTCTTAAGCTCTACATAAGCAAAGCTTATGATCGAGTGATCTGGGCTTATATTCGTAATAGAATGTTGGCAATGGGCTTCTCGAATAAATGGGTCAACTGGATGATGCTCTGTGTGTCATCAGTTTCATAGTCTATTTCATTTTAAGGATCGTCAATAGGTCCGATTTTCCCTAAACGAGGTCTCCGTCAGGTAGACCCGCTGTCGCCCTATCTATTTCTCCTTTGTGTTGAAGGTCTTTCTCTGTCATTAAATTCAGTTGCTATTAGTGGTTCTATAACTGGGTGCAATATATGTACTCAAGCACCAGCTGTTACTCATCTACTCTCTGCTAATGATTCGTTTCTATTTTTCAAAGCTACTTCGGGAGAAAGAAATTATGCACTCATGTGAAGTATGCTATCTTCTTCAGCTCGAATGTTCATCGAGACAAACAGTAGGAGATCAAAAAAATAGTTTTTAGATATTTAAAGGACAATGTTTGGCAGAAAATTCAAGGTTGGAGCACAAAACTCTTATCCAGGGCCGGGAAAGCAATCTTGTTAAGAAATGTTGCACAAACTATCCATGCATACACTATGTCCTCCTTCCTAATCCCTAAATATTTATGCCAAGAAATTGAAAAAATGATGAACTCTTTCTGGTGGAGCTCAAATTCTTTGAATAACAAAGGTATAAGATGGCTGTTTTGGGCTAAAAGGAGTATATCGAATAAGAAAGGGGTTTGGGTTTAAGGGATTTACATGGCTTCAATCTGGCTCTTCTGAGTAAGTAGTGTTGGAACCTTATTAATAACCCAACTGCTCTTGTCTCGAGACTATTTTATGCATGATATTATCCGGATAGTAGCTTACTTCAAGCTGAAAGAACAAATGGATCAAGCTTCACATGGTCTGGTATCTAGGAAGCCAAGGAAAACATTAAGGGGGATTTAGGTGGGTGTTAAGCGATGGCAATTATATAAATGTCCACTCTGATAGATGGATGCGAGGGAAGAAAAACTATTATGTTGATCAATCAGGAACCAACAACTCTGGGATGAACTTAAAGGTGAGTGATTTCTTCGTAAATGGTAGCAAAATGTGGTATGAATCAAAGATCAGGTCTAATTTTAATAGTTGTGATACAGAAGCCATTTTAGCAATCTGTATTCCGCAAATAGTACACATGACAGGTTAGCCTGGGTCCATTCTTGCAATGGCCAGCACTCAGTGAAATCGGGTCATCAACAGTGGCAGGTGAATCACATAGGCGATGTAGGCCTACAACAGTCTAATGGTTGGGGTAAAATCTAGCATTTATGCATTCCTCACAAGATCAAAGTTTTTCTTTGGAGACTATGTCGCAATAATGTTCATGTTCTTTGACTACGGGTTTGCAAAAGATTGTTGGCAATGAATGGGCTTGGTATATGATACGTGGCAGGTGGAGAGTGCCCCAGATTGTTTTCTCAGCAAGCTTGACACTGAAAAGAGCGAAGTTTTTATCAAAATAACTACTGTATTATGGGGGATTTGGTGGGCAAGAAACAAGCGTGCTTGGGAAGGGAAAGTCTTGACACCTGAAATAGCCATCGCTTAGAGCTATAAACAATTTGTTGAGTGGAGGGGGTTCATAAGAGGAAGCTACAAACATCAGGTATTCTAAAGGTCGTTGTTACCAGGCATGACAGAAAATGGATTGCCCTGCATTGGGAAAGCTGAAGATAAATGTTGGTGCATCTGTCTTTGAGGGGGGAGATTTCTTCAGCATTGGTATGGTGGCACGTGATTCCCAAGGGCTATTCATTTGAGGAAAAACAATGCGTTTTATTGGTCGCATCTCGGTGTTAGAGGCAGAAATGGTATGCATTCGGGAAGCTCTGTTGTGGCTTCGTGATTTCCAGCTCAAATTACCACAATTGAGAGTGACTCGCTCATGAGTATTAATGCAGTTAATAAAGCGGATCACAATCAGTTAGAGCTATGTCACCTAATACAACAATGTCGCTCTATTCTTAGCTGAGAAAATGGTGTTTTATTAGCGTTTGTTAGAAAGCAGGCAAACAGGGTAACACATGCTTTGTCTCATTTACCTTGTACGCTTAATAGATTTAATTGTTGATTTATCGTCTCCTCCACTGTGTGTATTGGGGACACTCTTGTCGGATATTTGATTTTAATGAAATCTTCCTTTATTCAAAAAAAACATTTCAATGTATGAAATTTGAATGTTTAATAACTTTTCTCCAACTAGATTAATATTAATGACCTCAAATATATGTAACTGCATCACTTATGAATTATTCAATTGATTCATGTGACAACTAAATAACAATTTAACCGAGCAAGGTTGAATAACCCAAGTGGGTATATTCTTTGTCGATCCAGATCAAGGGATCGATCATCACTAATCCCCGAAAATTGTTAGAACAAATACTCATTGTAAGCTTATAAGAACTTTATTGTCAAAAAAAACAATTAAACCAATATATCTTGAAACTGAGAAATACAAAAATATTCGATAATCATTATGCAGAATCGTACCCAACAAGACTCATCAAGACACTACTTAATTTGAAATGAATGATAATGGTATAAAATTTGGCCACCAAGACTCATCATGTGTATAATTTTGCATCCATGGCTCAAGCCCTCCCTCGCATCTATTGAAAAATGAGAGAATTCACTTCACAACAGAGATGACAGTAATTGAAAGAATGTTAAAAATAACAGTATTTAAATCAAAATTAACAAAAATAATTATTATTGGGTGTGTTGGTTGTTTTTAACGATTGGGATACGCAATTGTGACTTGGGTATCCCATTTGTATAAGATAACTGATAGGCTAGAAATAGCCCAGGCCCAACCTTGGATCCAAAACTACAAGTAAGTCTAACTCATGAGAATAAGAGCAGCCCAGCCCAGGATAGTGGGCCCTGACCAGGGGCCACCGTTACATGGCGTGGTCCTCTCCCCGGACTAGAGGGCCCCAGACCGGTGACGCTCAGCACACGTGGCAAGCTAGTTCAGCCAACGCTTCCATACCTGGCGCTGACCAGCAATAAATGCCAATGATTGACATGTGTCAAATCATGTCTGCCACGACACTAGCACATTCAAGTCAACGACCCCCACATGTTGGGACACGCGTCCCACATCCCGAGAATTCAGCGGGCTGTCCCCCAAATCCAACGGTCAGGAGTAGAGGTAACCTACCCCTAAACCCTAGACCTAGGGATATAAATATCCCTAGAGAATGGGGTTTAGGGGTTAGACATTATTACACACCTGCACACATTTATTACTTTTGTGGTACTCGCTTGATTATTACCTTCTAAAGCCAACTCTTATTTTCAAGCCAGAGGCACCTCGGGGCCGAACCCCCCCTCCGGTGTTGTTTTGCAAACCCCCCACAACAGCTACACCACTTCCGAGGCAGGAGTTGGCGAGGAAGTACCCGATCAAGTTTAAGAGTTATCATTGGTGCTAGAAGGAGGGGGTCGAACCTCCGTTACCCCGAACTAAACCACCCAATTGAACAAAACCTAACAAGCCATAATCTCCCACATTAATCATGACTAGAAGTAAATCCACTCAATGACAAACACTTAGCAAACCCAGAGAAGAACACCTCAACCCAGTCTTGGAGCAGGACCCCACTACCAACCCACCGATCGTTGAAAGAAATTGAATTGGGCCCGGGGATACCATGGTCACAATTGAAGTCAACGCTTACAAGTACACAGATGTCCCTCTTGCTTCAATGCACATGGAAAACCTAACTCCGGAAGACCTAGCCGAAGCAATCCGAGCATATCGCAATCGCCCTCCCCCAGTACCCGAGCCCGAGCAAGCTGAAAACTCCGAGGGGTCAGGGGACTTTCACCGATCCCGGGGGTCGGTCTTTGACCGCCTCGGAGACAAGGGCAAAGGAAAACAGAAGAATACCCATAAACCCCAAAGAAAGACCAAAGACGATGAAGCCACCAAGCTCAAGAGACTAGAAGATCTTCGGGAAAAGATCAGATAAGAAGAACAAGCTAAACTAGATCTCAGAATTCAAAGACGCCTCCAGGAAGAGGAGGAAAGGATGAGAAAATCCGGATAAAAAAGAACTCACAGGGAAATAAGCCCGGAGATCATCTGTGACGAGGACGAACCCGAGGAAGATCTAGTGCAAATGATCCACGACCTACAAAGAAAAGTTAACAGTGACTCAGGGTTTGAGGTCCAAGATACACTCACCCCTTTCAGCCAATCCCTTGAAGCCATCCCCAGGCAGAAGAACCTAAAGCATTACAATTTTGATTCCTTTGATGGGCTGGGTGACCCGGAGGAACACCTAAACTACTTTGAACAAATAGCCCTGATATACTTTTACAACGATCTAACCAAGTGCAGGTTTTTCGCCTCCACTCTTAAGGATGGAGCTCAGAGATGGTTCAGCCGGATCCCTTCCCGGAGCATACACGGTTGGAGGGAATTTAGGGAAGCCTTCCTCCGGAGATTCCAGGCCAACAAAACCCAAGAATTCCACATTTGCCACCTTGAAACAGTCAGGTAATATGACAATGAGGCCCTCTCAGCCTATATGAAGCGGTTCCAAGAAGCCATAAACAAGGTCATGAACCTAGATGAAAGAGAATCCTTGAGCATATTCCGAAGGGGCTTGGATCCGGATTACAATGAGCGGTATGTACTTGAGCTCATACACAAAGAACCCCAGAGCCTGGCCGCGGCTTATGCCAGTGCCGCTAAATTCATTAAGGAAATGGATGTCTTGCACGCAATGAGGATGACTAGGCAAGGCACTTCCTCAAACCGAAACAGAGATAATCGCCACAGAAATGACTACCAGCCGAATAAGAAGTTCAAACCCAAAAAGCAAAGTAACTACATCCCCAGCTCTCAACTAGCAATCCCGGATAAAAACTAATCTTCCAAGCCTAAAAATGATGCAAGGCCCCCGAGGACAGAGAAACCTGAACCCAGGCCCGAGCCCGAGTGGACACCCCTAAACCGACCCCGAGCTGAAATACTAAAAGAGGTCCGGGACAAACCCTTTTACTACCTTCCTAAACCAATGTCGGCAGCCCCGGAAGATAGACCCAAGCATAAACACTGCAACTACCACGCGACCCACGGGCATCATACTGAGAACTGCCTATCTCTTAAATTCTTCATTGAAGACCAGATCAAAAAGGGGAACATGAGCCAGTACCTAGCCCGGAGGACAACAGAGAGGGGAGAGGGGTCCGGGGCCTAGAAAACCAAGAACATGGTGTACATGGTACTGGGAGGATCTAGTTCTCCCCCAAGAAGCCCGGACTCTGGGGACGAGGTTATGTTGATAGACTCAACTCCTAAACAAATCATATCATTCAGCAACGCGGATTTTGAAGGAATAGACCCAAACCACAATGAGACTTTGGTAGTCAGTTTGGATATCACTGAAAATGAGGTAAAGAGAATCCTCGTTGGTAATGGCTCCTCAGTCAACATACTATTCAAACATACCATGGACAGGATGCAACTTAGGAGTATCAAACTAAATGAGTGCAGGGAAGATCCACTATACGGCATTGGCCATCACCTAATCCCTATCCAGGGAACCCTCTACCTACCTATCCAGTTTGGCACCGCTCCAAAGCAGATTACCCATATGGTCAAATTCTATGTAACCAACAGTCCCTTTTCCGACAATGTAATCTTGGGACGCCCAGCCCTGACCAAGCTCCGGGCTGTAACCTCGATCCCGCACCTCAAGTTCAAATTCCCAACAGCCTACAGGGTCGGAGAAGTGAAGGAGGACATTGAGACAGCTCGCTGATGCTATTGCCAAGCTCTTATTATGGCCGAAATAGATTGGGAAATTAAGCGAAAAGTTGAAAGACCAAGCCAAGGTTGAACCCGTGGTGGAGACTGAAACAATCGAGCTAATACCCGGGGATTCCGAAAGAAAGATCAAAATTAGGGCCAGACTAGAAACCACCTTTATAAAAGAACTCATTGACCTACTCCGAGAATATGTGGATGTATTTGCCTGGAGCCCAGCCGATATGCCTGGACTTCAGGAATCAGTAGCAATGCACAGCCTGGATGTTGACCCTAGGAGAAAGCCGGTGAAACAAAAGAGGAGAAACTTTGCCCCGGAGAGACAAAAGGCCATTGAAGAGGAAGTAGAAAAGCTCCTCGAGGCAGACATAATCTGCGAAATCAAATATCCGGAGTGGCTGGCCAACGTGGTTCTTGTAAAGAAACCCGGCGGAAAGTGGAGGATATGCGTTGATTACACAGACCTCAATGATGCTTGCCCCAAGGATCCATACCCCCTACCCAGCATAGACCAACTAATTGATGCCACCTCGGGCCATGTGATGTTAAGTTTCATGGACGCCTTCTCCGGATACAACCAGATCAAGATGAACCCCGCTGATATAGCCAAGACCACCTTTATCACTCGCAGAGCCATTTATGCCTACAAATTCATGCCCTTTGGGTTGAGAAACGCTGGATCCACATACTAGAGGGCCATGGTTGAAGTATTCAAGGACCAGATAGGTCGAAATCTGGAGTCCTATGTTGATGACATCATAGCCAAGTCCAAAACCACTGAGGAACATGTCCCTGATCTACGGGAATGTTTCAAAAACTTGAGGAAACATGAGATGAACCTAAATCCAAAAAATAGCACCTTTGGCGTAGGGGCAGGGAAGTTCTTGGGCTTCATGATCAGCCAAAGGGGGATTGAGGATAATCCGAAAAAAATCAAGGTAATACTAGATATGCAACCACCCCGGACTCAGAAGGACATTGAGAAGCTAGCCGGGTCCTTGGCAGCCCTGAGGAGGTTCATCTCCAAGCTCGCAGAGCGGTGCTTACCCTTCTTCAACCTCCTCAAAGGGGCCAACAACAAAATGGAGATAGTATGGAACCCGAAATGCCAGCAAGCCCTAGATACAATCAAGGAGTATCTCTCATCACCACCCCTGCTGACCAAGCCTGAACCCGGAGAAACCTTGTATCTATACCTCTCCGTCGGGCCCTTGGACGTGGTAACGGCCCTAGTACGGGAAAGGGATGGAACTCAGCAGCCGGTATACTACATCAGCAAAGTCTTAAAAGACGCAGAAACCCGATACCCCAATCTGGAGAAATTTTCCTTTGCCCTGATCACCGCCTCAAGAAAGCTCAGGCATTACTTCCAGGGGAGAGAGATTAAGGTAATAACAGACCAGCCCTTGAGAAGAATAATCCATAAACCAGATGCATCAGGGAGATCAATAAACTAGGCCATTGAGCTCAGCCAATTCCACCTGACCTTCGTACCACGGACAGCCATCAAGGCACGGGCTTTAGCAGACTTCATAGAGGAATGCTCTTTCCCCGAGCCCCAAAGCACTCCCATGGTGGCCGAGTATGAGGCAACCTCGGACAAAAATCCAGAGTCATGGATTCGGAGCAGGGTTGATCATCAACGGTTGATAGATTCGGAGCAGGGTTGATCAAGCAAGCAATAACCTTTAAATTTCAGGCAACCAACAAGCAGGCTGAATATGAGGCCCTTTTGGCCGGGTAAAGATTGGCCCAAACCCTGAGAACCCCGAACCTGATCATATATAGTGATTCCCAGATCGTGGTGAGGCAGACAAAAGGAGAGTACATTGCCAAAGACCCCAAGCTAGCTCAATACCAAGCTCTGGTCAAGAGCTACATCACTATAATCCTGGAATATCAAATCAATCAAATTAATAGGGAAGAGAACACCGAAGCAGATGAACTCTCCAGGCTAGTTCAGAACTCAGTCGAGCTGGACAGCTCAGTATATTTCGAAGAGCTCGAGAAACCAGCAGTTGATCAAGAAAAAGTTATGGAAATTGATGACAGTTCAAACTAGATGACCCCTTTCATCCTCTATCTAGAGAAGGGGAAGCTGCCCGAAGACAAAAATGAAGCCAAAAGATTAAAAAACAAAGCAGCCAAATACTTCATTGAAGAAAAGCAACTCTACCACCGAACTTTCTCTTCCCCAATCCTGAAGTGTGTAGGCCCGGAGGAAGCCAGTTACTGCTTACAAGAAGTGCACGAGGGAATTTGCGGAGACCACATGTCCGCAAAAGCGCTGACATACAAGATCATAAGGCAAGGGTACTACTGGCCAACCATCCACTCAGATGCGGTAGAATTTGTCAAGAGGTGTAGAAACTACTAGCTATTCAGTAATGTGCCAAGGCAAAGCCCGGTCCGACCCTCTTCAGTCCTATCTCCAATCCCCTTTGCTGTATGGGGCATCGACGTAGTGGGACCCTTTCCCCGAGCTAAAGGTGACCTGAGATGTCTACTGGTAGCAATAGACTACATGACCAAATGGGCCGAGGCAAAAACAATGAGGACTATAAACCAGCAGGATTGCATCAAATTCATGGACAACATCTTAATGCGGTTTGGACTACCCAGAGTCCTGGTCTCAGATAATGGACCCCAATTCATTAGCTCAGATTTTGAAAACTACCTCAAAGAAAGGGGGATAAAACACAAGAAATCTTCAATAGCCTATCCTCAGGGTAACGGGCAGGTCGACGTGACAACCAGAATTTTGGTAAGGGGAATTGAGAAAAGGCTGCAGGAAAGCAAGAATAAATGGCCCGAAGAACTACCGAATGTGTTATGGGCCTACCGCACAAGCCCAAGGTCCGGAACAGGAGAAACTCCATTCAAACTGGCCTATTGTGTTATATCCTGACTAACCAACAATAATGTCCATACATTTATTATAATATAAATATATTTTTATAGGATAATTTTTGAAAATTTTGGCATGATATATTCATAAATATGACCATCCACCTGTCCAAACCAACCAACTAGTACTAAACAGTTCACTTGCGTGATAATAAAAAAAAAACCATAGAGAAATATAACTACACCAACCAAGACCGCTCGCAGGCCACAGTATGAAACAACTATTAATTAACTATTACAACCCAAGGATGAATAAAATAATATACAACTCCATAAGATAAATAATCTGTCTACTAATACAGAAGTGACATGAAATGGGGTTATAAGCTCACTACCCATCCCACCACCTCGACTCTCTGTCTTCCTCTATGGCTGCCCCAACCAGACGGTCCACTCCTTCTAGACATCTTCGTGCTTAGCTGAGGAAACAGAATTAGCAAGCAAGTGAGTTAAAATGCTCAGCAAGTATATATATAATTAAACGCATAAACAAACTGAAATGTTTGCAAGTCTGTCAAGAACTAACAATCAACAATATAAAAGCTCAACTGAAAGATACGTCTCTTGTCTGAATCATAAAATAGAAGAGGATTGGACTATCATGCATTTTATAGATAAAAACAATCATAAGGTTAGGCTGCTGATCAGTCACGCACTAACCCCGGACAAACGCACACAGCAATGTCCTTAATGGATCCACGACACACATTGGCCTTAATAATTTCTGACCACGAATCTGGTCCGACCCTTACGGTCCACATTTAAAAAAAAACTAACAGTCCAATCCTATAAGTAGACATCAGGTGTCGGAACAATCGACCACCTCAACTGCCAAACACCCTGGACACTTACGTTCCAGGTCAACATCTCAAATCTCGCAAAATAAAATAAGGTCGGGTAATTTCTGACCTAGATATCGACAAGTTTGATATATATATACAAGGGGTATGGATGTAAGTCAAGCCACTAAAAGAATCAACGAAATCAATATAATCGGTTTGGGGTATAACAATTTAATATTCGAATTTAAGGGAAATTAACGGAACAATTGTAACAAGGATAATTCGAACGAGCATATGAATCAAGTTATAATAATCATAATTCACTTGCAAGATAAGTGAAGTAATTTACTTGCCTTAACCAGGAACTCACAGGATTCGAAGAGTCTTCACGTCCTCAGCTTTAGCTTTCCCTTTATCCGTGGGATCTACACACAATATAACACTATTTTAGAATTCTACACAATAATCGCTAATCAATATCAAAATTTAACTTAATCTACCCCCGCGAATAATCTCCTAATTTACATTTATTTAATTATATACCAACATTATATAAGCCACTAATAAAATATTTAATCATAATTGGTACACTATCACATAATCAATCAGTTTTAAAAATATGAAGCCCGACTCATAATTTATGCAAGTTGTATAATTATACATACACATTTTCAAGAAATAAATTAAGATTTTTAGAAAAAAAATTACGGCATCCCCTTTATACGAGTGACTGCCAGTCGGGATACAGCCGACACAACCAACACAATCATCAACTGTAATACAACCACAATCCAGTAATCCATCTTAATAATATTGCTAAACAATTATATAAATTCAGAATTTAAAACAAGAAATTAAAATTATAACGTAATTATTAAAATTTAAATTTGGCTCAGAAAAATCATCATCGCCAATTACCATCGACTCAATTTATTATTAATATCATTGTCGATGGGGCAAAATCCCGGTGGTACCCAAAAATGGATTTCCAAACCGAAATTCCGCACAAAAATATATTCAGAAAATAAATTTTATTCGTATTTCGCAGAATAAGTCAAACAGAGTATTAGACAATAACCGAACAACATTTCGGCATAATTTAAAACAATGCACGACTTGTACAACACCAATCAAAGTAACAGCCACAATCACAAGCAGTAGCAATCGAAACCATATTCATTCGACCACACATACTGGCCACAAACACAGGAACCCATAGAACACACAAACCCCTCTCTGAGTATTCAATTCGCAGCACAACTCCGCAAAACACAACACACACTTATGTATTAACACACACACACTAGCTCGACACACACACACACCCACTGCAGAAATCCACACGGACAAGTACAATAGCACGACAGCGCAGGAACAGGGGAAAAGAACGGAGTTTAACACAGGGCAAGAATCGGTATTTACGGCTTAGAATCGGAGTTTGAAATCAACCACACATATAACCCAACCAGGAAACACGCATACGCACCACAGAGCACAGAACCGGGGTTAACACGATGATATAGAGAGGACATAGCTTGAGAGAGAGACGGTGAGAGAGAGAGATGTGGGAGAGATTGTTTTTTAGAGAGAAAAGGGAGAGAGAGATAGAAGTGTCTAGAGAGCTCGTGAATTGCTGTTGTCTAAACCAAACCAAACCAAACATACCCAGTATATCCCGCTCAGAGCAGGGTCTGGGGAGGGTAGGTTGTACGCAGTCCATAACCCCACTTTTAGAGCAGGGAGACTGTTTCCGTGAAGACCCTCGGCTAAGTGCACGACATACAAAGAGTGTGATAAATAGAAAGGAAACCAAATGATACGGAAATGATCAATGCCATACCTGAGCCCCATGGCGTTCTCCACATGAGGCATACATACCTGCGAGGATTTATGATACTCATAGCTTGATGCGCTCCAACCACACGAAAAATCCCGCACAGAGATAACACCGAGCCAAGTTCCCTACTGAAAGTGTTTGTCCTAAATCCAATCATGTATGATGAGTTAGGAAGAACTTTCATGTATTCTTGTTTGATTTCATTAATAATAATAAAAGACTTGTTTTGATTTTATTACGGGCATTATCTGTTTAAAGTGTTTTAAATAAGATGTTCCATAGTTTAGAGTAAAGCTTCTATAATTATAATGAGATTATAATAGTGAGATCTAGAAGATGATAACTCTAGACTTAAACAGTTCCTGATCATAGGATAACTAATCGGAAGTTAGTGAATCCGCAAAGATCGGTACATATTATGCTTGCTCCCGTCAAGAGGATGTCTGTTCTCATAGGCATTTGTGTGGTGACACTATAGCTAGTATGTAGGTGCTTATTAGGGAATAAGTTCACTGAACATGACTCGATAAGTTGGACAACTAATGGAGTTTACTCACGTGTCAATAGTTATTCACTGAGTGATAGTTGTACAAGTGTCCTTAGACTTGAGATCGTTAGAGTAATCTTGTATATAATGAACTGTGCTTTGGTTTAGTCCTTAGTCTCAAGGACATCCATTAGGTCTATTCTGGGTACAGGGATTTATGTATGGAGATAGTTAACGATCAATAAAGAATCTACCCCTTCCAGTAAGGAAGTGAATATCCTATGTTATTCTTAGTATGCGAGTTCTGGAATCTCTGGCCAGAGTGTATGAAATTAGAAAGGAGTTTCTAATTTGCATTAATATGAACTTTGCGTTATGAATAAGAAATCATATGATTAAATTTGATAGGCCTGACACGAGATCCATGCCTTGTATTTAATCGGGATATTGTAGGGTAGAAGGAATTTATTGTACGGTAACTAGTCACTGACAGGTTCTTGGTATTCTAAGCAGTGAATTCATATTATCCGGATAGTCGCGATATGTTGAGAAGCATCACTCACGATGTAGAATAAATATAATTAATCAGTTAATTATATTTAATGAATTTTAGAATTCATATAAATAATAAATAAAAGGTTTATTATTATTTATTTCTACTACCGGCTTAATATTGAACCTACAGGGTCACACCATAAAAAGATTAATTTATTGATGAAGGTATTTTGAGAGAGCAAGGTGTTTTAATAATGATTAAAATTGTTTTAATTATTATTTAACATTTTATAAGATAAAGTGTAGGATTTATATATTAATATATAATGATATATTAATTATGAAAACCCTACATGAGCCCTATAAATAGAATGAGATGAGAATGAGTTTACACACTTTTTGGTTTTTGTGAAAAACCTAGTTGCCTCCCTCATCTTCTTCATCTCTCTCTCTCTCTCTCTCTCAAACCTCCATTTTTATAAAAGCTTAGTTTTATAAAAAGCTTCGTCGAAGAATTAATCTTGGTGGATACCGGTAGAGTGCTTCACACTCTGAGGAGCAACTGCTAAAACACCATTTTTGTAAAGCTTCGATTTCAAGGTATGGTTACGAATCCCTCGTATTTCATTTTTACATGATTTTCTATATGTGCGATATATGGTTTTTACGGAAATAATTGTTATTTGCGCTTCCGCTCATCCGAAAATTCCTTCAATGGTATCAGAGCTAGGTTCTTGCATATAGAGAGTCATATAAAAATTTCAGATTTTTTTATGCATGTATGGATTTATTATGATTTTTGCAAGTTTATTTGAATTTAATTATGAATTAATTCGAAATAATATTTGCATATGATTTTGACCACTAATCTGAGTTCTACAAGTGTTGTAGATGATTTGGGTATTTTTCTCATAATTTTGTGATGTGTAGATTATTTGTTATGAATTTTTTAAAATTGTTTTGATTAAAATTCATAAAATAATCATGCATGTGAAAAATATGGGATTAAAATTTGCACAAGGATCCCCTTGCTTTCCTGGTAATTTTGCTGTTGTTGATTTTCAGAAATCATGTCCTTATGATTTTTTATTAATTTATTAATTAATTGTTAATTAATTTATTAATATTAAAATTATAAAAATAAAAAAAAGAGTTATTACTATTAATGTGGCTGTTACTTTATTGATTGCTTCGGCAGTTTTTTTTTGTGGACTAGTACACAGCAACGTTACACAGTAGGAGTATTGAACAAACAAAAAAAAAAAATTGCAACGGTCTGCTGTCTCGGGCGAGTGGGGGCCACGCGCAGCGGGGGGTGTTGCGCATCTTTAGGATGCGTGACAGTGGTTAAAACGCATTTAGGGAATGCGTTACGCATTTAATTGGAATTAAATCATTGTAACGCATTCCGGACATGCGTTACAGCCTTTCTGTCCACAATAAATTTGATTTATTGGGAGTTTCGTAACTCCGTTTTGGGCGTGCAATATATCGTTGGATTCGTATTTCCGAGACGGATCTAATGGAGTGGTCAAATATTTTTTATATAATAATTTTGAATTATTTATATTTATGGGAGTGTTTTAAAGCATGTTTTAATTGGATTAATTGCTTTTAAATACTATAATAAATCCATACATCATTATATCATTGTGTGACATGATATTGCTTGCATGCTTACTTGTTGATTTAATTTTATATATGTGATATATGCCTATGTTTACCATGCGATGATAGATTTAGGTGAACTTAAATCAAAATAAGGCGTGCTCTAGAAAATCTAGAATAGGAATCGTTTCTTGCCTTAATAATAATATTATGAATACAATCATGAGATTCTTGTGTTTGTGAAACACGTAATTAAATATGAATTTTCAATATTGAGAGAATGGATGATTCTGTCAAAAACGGATTTCGATCTGTAAGAAAGGGGTATTAAGTGACGCCTCTTGACAATGCTCCCCCCCGATCTGGGAATCATCCAATTATCGATTATTGATTTGAAATATTTAATTTAAAAGGAAGAATCTCTTTATAATAAGATTATGATTGTAACATAATATAATCCCTCTAAAATTAAATAATATCAAGTAGTAATTGGCCAATGACACAACGGGCTTGTGTCGGTCATAGCCTTCCAACATGGTAGAAAGTAGTTCTCATTTTTGAATCATTGTCGTTTCGTGCTACAGCCGAGGGCTCTGATTTCGAAATAAGAAATACTTGTCTATTACATAGAGATGTGTACAATGAATTAGAATCTAATGGTCGTTACGTGCTACAGCCGTGGGCCATTGGAGACTGATTCAGTTCTACGGAATGTTGGGTTAGACCTGAATTAGAATATTGAGTTTGTCATGCCACAGCCGTGACTCAATTATTCAAGAGGCTAAAGTTTTATTAGGGAATAACATGAGATGTAATTGACAAGAGTTGTCTGCCTATTGAACATCACATGGCGTTTCGTGCCACAGCCGAGGTTGTGTGATGGAATATAGGATCCCTATTCCCACTAGCATTATGAATGCTTAATTTTTCACTTAAGGGGGTTGAATAAATTAGATAAACTAGTGGGAGTCACTTATGAATAAAGACCCGATTCATATAGTGTTTTTAAAATGAAATTGAATATTTGCTAAGTGTTGTTATGTGTTTATCATTTACAGATTTACTATATACACTATGTCTGGTGCACTATCACTCCGGAGCATACTAGATGCTCACAAATTGACTGGTCCGAATTTTGCTAACTGGCTTCGAAACTTGAGAATTGTTCTCAGGGTTGAGAAGCTGGAATATGTGCTTGACTCACCTAAGCCTGCTGAACCTGCTGACGATGCACATAATGATGAACATGTTGTGTATCGTAAGTGGATAGATGATGCTAATGTTGCTCAATGTATCATGCTAGCTTCCATGAACGATGAGCTACAGAAGCAACATGAGCTTATGGATGCTCACACTATCCTAGAGCATCTGCAAGAGTTGTATGATGTGGCAGGGAGGACAGCTCGATATGAGATATCGAAGGAGCTGTTCCGTTGTAGGATGTCTGAGGGATCATCCGTGAATGACCATGTACTTAAGATGATCAATTTGATTGAACGTCTTGGGCAACTTGGTTTTGTCATGGATAGGGAACTGACTCAAGACTTGGTCTTGCAATCACTTCCGGGTTCATTTTCGCAGTTTGTTGTGAACTTTCACATGAATAAGTTGGACGTCAGCCTGGCTGAACTCCACAACATGTTGAAGACTGCGGAATCGAATTTTCCCTCTAAGAAGAGTTCTGTTCTTCTAATTGGTGAGGGTTCCAATCCTAAGAAAAGGAAGAAGAACCCTTCCAAGAAGAAGAAAGTTGGTGAGAAAAAGCCGGTTCCACCAAAAGTTGAAGACCCCAAGAGCAAAGCTGTTTGCTTTCACTGTAACAAGGTGGGGCACTGGAAGAGGAACTGCAAGGTTTACCTTGCAGAAATGAAAAAGAAGAAAGATAGTGAGACTGTCGCTTCTGGTTCAGGTATGTTCATGATTGAAGTGAATATGTCAATAAATCAAAATTCTACTTGGGTATTAGATACCGCCTGTGGTTCTCACATTTGCAATTCGTTGCAGGGACTAAGGAGAAGTAGGACTCTCGAGGAAGAGGAGGTGATTCTACGGATGGGAAATGGAGCAAGAGTTGCTGCTGAATCTGTAGGATCGTTTGATTTACATATGCCTACGGGCAAGACTATTGTTTTAAATAATTGTTATTTTGTTCCCTCGATTGTGAGGAATATTATTTCTATTCCCAGACTTGGATGGATTTTCGTTTGTTATTAAGAATAATGAATGTTCAATTCTTAGAGATAATGTTCTTTATGGTAGTGGTATTTTAAATAATGGTCTATATGTGTGTGACATAGAGCATGATTTACTACAAATTGAACATACTAATAAAAGGAAAAGGGATGATGAAAATCTCACCTATTTGTGGCACTGCAGACTTGGTCATATTAGTGAAAATAGACTGCGGACATTGCATAAGGAAGGGTTACTTGACCCCTTTGATTTTGAATCATATCCTACATGCGAGTCTTGTCTATTGGGTAAAATGACCAAATCTCCATTTAGTGGACATGGAGAGAGGGCTGCAGAATTGCTAGGACTGGTACACACAGATGTATGTGGACCGATGTCTACGCAAGCCATGGGCGGATTTTCGTACTTCATTACTTTCATAGATGATCGATCTAGATTCGGATATGTGTATTTAATGAAACACAAATTTGAAGCCTTTGAAAAGTTCAAAGAATATAAGAATGAAGTGGAGAAACAAACCAAACATAGTATTATAACCCTTCGATCAGATCGAGGTGGTGAATATTTAAATGGAGAGTTTCTAGATTATCTCAAAGAAAATGGTATAGCCTCTCAGTGGACTCCTCCATATTCTCCACAGTTGAATGGAGTATCTGAAAGGAGAAATCGAACTTTGTTAGACATGGTTCGGTCCATGATGAGCTACGCAAATCTTCCAGTATTCCTTTGGGGTTATGCATTGGAAACCTCAGCATATTTACTAAATAAGGTGCCTTCCAAATCTGTTCCTCAAACTCCATATGAGATATGGAAAGAAAGGAAACCGAGTCTTAAACACGTTAAGATTTGGGGATGTCCGGCTTATGTCAAGAAAGTTGACCCTGATAAGCTGGAATCTCGATCCGTGAAATGTAGTTTTGTGGGATATCCTAAAGAAACTTTAGGGTATTACTTCTACACCAATCATAGTGTATTTGTCTCCAGACATGCTACCTTCTTGGAAAAACAGTTTATCCTAGAAGGAAACAGTGGGAGCAAAATAGAACTTAATGAAGTTCAAGAAGCACAAACTACTACGGTTCAAGAGGAAACACCTGTTCAGACTGAACAACCTTCTGTGGTACAGCCCATTCGTAGGTCAGAAAGAGTGTCTCGCCAACCAGAGAGGTATTATGGCCTTGTCATTGAGAATGACAATGAGTTATCAATCGTTGATGATGACGACCCTATGACCTATAATGAGGCTATGAGTAGTGTTGACTCAGAGAAATGGCAGAGTGCCATGAAATCTGAAATGGATTCTATGTATACCAACCAAGTATGGACTTTGGTTGAAGCACCAAAGGATGTGAATCCTATTGGGTGCAAATGGGTATACAAAAGAAAGATTGGAGCAGATGGCCAGGTGGAGACCTATAAGGCCAGGCTTGTGGCAAAAGGATTCAGACAAAAGCAAGGCATTGACTTTGATGAAACTTTTTCGCCTGTAGCCCTGTTAAAATCAGTTCGGATTTTGCTTGCGATTGCTGCTTACTACGACTATGAGATCTGGCAAATGGACGTGAAAACGGCCTTCCTCAATGGGAAACTTGAAGAGGAAGTGTATATGACACAGCCAGAGGGGTTTGTTTCCAAAGGGAATGAACACCTAGTATGTAAGCTGCTAAGGACCATATATGGATTAAAGCAAGCTTCTCGTAGATGGAACATCCGTTTTGATGAGACAATCAAAGAGTTTGGTTTTATCAAGAACATGGATGAACCATGTGTCTACAAGAAGGTTAGTGGGAGCGCGGTAACTTTTCTTGTATTGTATGTGGATGACATACTTCTTATAGGAAATGATGTACCGATGCTGCAATCAGTCAAAATTTGGCTATCGAAGAACTTCACTATGAAGGACTTGGGAGAAGCGTCCTACATTCTCGGTATGAAGATCTATAGAGATAGATCTAGAAGAATGATAGGTCTTACCCAGAGTACATACATCGAGAAAGTGCTTAAAAGGTTTAGCATGGAAAACTCCAAGAGAGGTCTCATACCGATGAGCCATGGAGTATCTCTTTCCGAGAAGATGTCTCCTAAGACACCTGAGGAAAGAGAGCGTATGAGTAAGATTCCTTATGCTTCAGCAATAGGATCTATTATGTACGCGATGTTATGTACTAGGCCTGATGTTGCTTATTCAATTAGTGTAACGAGTAGATATCAGTCCGATCCAGGTGAAGACCACTGGAAAGCAGTGAAGAACATCCTTAAGTACTTGCGAAGGACTAAGGATATTTTTCTTGTTTTTGGTGGATCTGAATTGAAAATAGAGGGTTATACTGACTCTAGTTTTCAATCAGAAAGTGATAGCAAATCCATGTCAGGGTATGTGTTTACTCTGAATGGTGGTGCGATTAGTTGGAAGAGTTCCAAACAGTCTACAACGGCTGACTCCACAGCGGAAGCAGAGTATATAGCTGCAAGTGAGGCTGCAAAAGAAGCCGTTTGGATGAGGAAATTTGTTTCTGAGTTGGGAGTTGTTCCTAGCATTGAGGATCCTATTATGTTGTATTGTGATAACAACGCGGCAATAGCTCAAGCCAATGAACCTAAGTCTCATAAAAATTCCAAACATGTTTTGCGGCGCTTTCATTTGATTAGGGAGATCATTGAAAGGGGAGATGTCAAGGTTGAGAGAGTTGACACACATAACAACATAGCAGACCCACTCACAAAGTCATTGTCTCAGATTCACTTTGATCGTCATAAAGAGAAGATGGGTATTAGATACCAGGGTGATTGGCTTTAGTTCAAGTGGGAGATTGAAAGTGTTTGTCCTAAATCCAATCATGTTTGATGAGTTAGGAAGAACTTTCATGTATTCTTGTTTGATTTCATTAATAATAATAAAAGACTTGTTTTGATTTTATTACGGGCATTATCTGTTTAAAGTGTTTTAAATAAGATGTTCCATAGTTTAGAGTAAAGCTTCTATAATTATAATGAGATTATAATAGTGATATCTAGAAGATGATAACTCTAGACTTAAACAGTTCCTGATCATAGGATAACTAATCGGAAGTTAGTGAATCCGCAAAGATCGGTACATATTATGCTTGCTCCCGTCAGGAGGATGTCTGTTCTCATAGGCATTTGTGTGGTGACACTATAGCTAGTATGTAGGTGCTTATTAGGGAATAAGTTCACTGAACATGACTCGATAAGTTGGACAACTAATGGAATTTACTCACGTGTCAATAGTTATTCACTGAGTGATAGTTGTACAAGTGTCCTTAGACTTGAGATCGTTAGAGTAATCTTGTATATAATGAACTGTGCTTTGGTTTAGTCCTTAGTCTCAAGGACATCCATTAGGTCTATTCTGGGTACAGGGATTTATGTATGGAGATAGTTAACGATCAATAAAGAATCTACCCCTTCCAGTAAGGAAGTGAATATCCTATGTTATTCTTAGTATGCGAGTTCTGGAATCTCTGGCCAGAGTGTATGAAATTAGAAAGGAGTTTCTAATTTGCATTAATATGAACTTTGCGTTATGAATAAGAAATCATATGATTAAATTTGATAGGCCTGACACGAGATCCATGCCTTGTATTTAATCGGGATATTGTAGGGTAGAAGGAATTTATTGTACGGTAACTAGTCACTGACAGGTTCTTGGTATTCTAAGCAGTGAATTCATATTATCCGGATAGTCGCGATATGTTGAGAAGCATCACTCACGATGTAGAATAAATATAATTAATCAGTTAATTATATTTAATGAATTTTAGAATTCATATAAATAATAAATAAAAGGTTTATTATTATTTATTTCTACTACCGGCTTAATATTGAACCTACAGGGTCACACCATAAAAAGATTAATTTATTGATGAAGGTATTTTGAGAGAGCAAGGTGTTTTAATAATGATTAAAATTGTTTTAATTATTATTTAACATTTTATAAGATAAAGTGTAGGATTTATATATTAATATATAATGATATATTAATTATGAAAACCCTACATGAGCCCTATAAATAGAATGAGATGAGAATGAGTTTACACACTTTTTGGTTTTTGTGAAAAACCTAGTTGCCTCCCTCATCTTCTTCATCTCTCTCTCTCTCTCTCTCTCAAACCTCCATTTTTATAAAAGCTTAGTTTTATAAAAAGCTTCGTCGAAGAATTAATCTTGGTGGATACCGGTAGAGTGCTTCACACTCTGAGGAGCAACTGCTAAAACACCATTTTTGTAAAGCTTCGATTTCAAGGTATGGTTACGAATCCCTCGTATTTCATTTTTACATGATTTTCTATATGTGCGATATATGGTTTTTACGGAAATAATTGTTATTTGCGCTTCCGCTCATCCGAAAATTCCTTCACCTACAACTGTAAAACCAGAAAACAGAAGACACTAAAAACGAAAAGTGAGAACGCTAAATCCGAACTTCTAAAAAATCGCTAACCGAGACAACCCAACTCTGAGGCTCTCGACAACAGAGCCGCACCCTAAAAGGGAATCCACCACTCTGATACGCCGCCTCCAAGAACACCTATCCGCGAGCATGGTCTTATTTAAGTCTAAGGCCTTCAAATCCAGCCTGAGCTGCTCTTCCCATGTAAGAACCCAGATTTTGGGTGGGATTAAAACTTTTATGTATTTAATGATGTAAGAATGAATAGTGGTTATGACTGCGATGTAACGAAGATCTTTTAAATAAATGGAACGGATTTGAATTCAATTACTTATATGTCATGCAGAATACTTTTGGTTGACGGCATAGATAAGAATGATCTATCTCCTAAGAATATAAGTATATTACTTCAAGTAAGATTATTCTTATTTCATCCAAATCAATATCTATTATAAGTCCAGCGGTTCCGTAAAAAGGTTAAGAAGCACTCGAGAGTGAACCAGGTTCATTTTCCTAATTATAGGAATTAAATAAAAATAAGTGATGAATAGTGATTTTGGTGGAATTTGGAATATTATTATAATAATGATATACCCGGTATTCGGAACGGATTTCTGAGTTCGTATTAGTGATCCAGGAGGAAAATAAGTGTATGTAAAAGCTGTCGGATTCAGAAAAAGAGCACTTTTATTTTCTCCGAGATTTCCCGGGACACTGCAAGACTTAAGGAATTATAAAAGGGATTTAAGGAATTTAAATTCGAGAAGTACTAAGAAAGATGAGGAATAGTATTATAAATATTAAGAAGGTTTTCGGTAAAAACCCTAACTAGAAACGAAAGAGTTATTCTTACGAACGATCAATCGAATCGAGCAATAACCGGACAAAAGAGCAAGCAGAGACTAAGATGCATGCATGTGCTATGTATAAAATATCTACTAACCAAACTAGAATCAAGGAACTAGAACCATTAGAGATCAACTAGTACTTAGAAAATCAAATCACTTGGTTAAGCCTTAAACCATCCAAACTTCAACACTTGTCCTCACAAATACATCATTCTATACATCACCACTTTATTAAAGTGACAAGGATGAGATATTATCTAAAACAAGTCACTTTATGCATTATTTTCAAGCAACCAAGCAAGAACTCATCTTTCTCTCCAAAGAAACAAAGCATTCGGCCTCTTGGAAATTCCAAATTCAAAATCCAACTTCCAACCATTTGTTGATCTTGAAACTTTTATGGTGAGACTTACATTTCATATAAATGATCTCCTCAAAATCCTAGCTTCAATCTCTTCTTTTTCCATTTTCAAAAAAATGATTTAAGAGGAGGGTGAATACTGTTTTCATGAACTAATCTTGTTTTTCCTTGATTTCTTTGGTTGATTTAGCAAGCTTAAGCACTTCTAAGGATCATACCAAGCATAGTGCGGCTAGATCATACTCCAAGGAAGGTATAACAACTTTAAACCCTAGGCTTTACCTTGAGATTTTGCATGCTCTTGATGGGTTTTAGTATAAGATGTGATATTAGCATGATTATAAGCATGAATATGATGTAGTTTTGATAAATGTTAAAAATAGTTTAGATGAACGGAAAGGCATTGCTTGGCCTCAGTCCATGTATATAAGTCATGTATATGTTGTTTGGGTTGGATGCTATGTTTATGGGAAGATTCGAAATTGATAGATATTCGATTTACAGCCGTTATAATGCCCGATTTTACAATACCATGTTTTGTATGCCATTTTCCATGTTGAACCCCTACTGTCCAGAGACCTTATCTGCCATGATAGGATAGGTAATGCTCTAAGCTTCGTTTTGATATAAAGATCACGTGAAACGGACTTACGGTTTAGGATTTATGACTAAATTACTAAAAGTAGTTCGAATTCGTAAACAAAAGTTCGTAACTGAAATTGAACCCTCGTAAGCTATGTAACGTCATGGCGAATCTTGGTAAATAAATACTAGGGGTAAGAAGGAAGGTGTGGAAGAAAACCGTATGTCAAAAAGAGCATTTTTCGATTTATTAAAAATGTTCGAGTCAAGGTTAAACGAGAACGAACCCCTAAAAGACGACTCTTTTATAACTTTGGTAAAACGCGTAGAAAACGGGCGATAAAACTCGGAGTAAAATATTGGTTCGTAACGATCAACCTTAGAACTCATATGACTTAAGTATGTCCCAAGTATAAGTGCAGTGACATGTCGTATTAACGAACGAATGTTGGGTCGGATCAGTGATAATAAGTAATCCACTAAAAGGGGTATAACGAGATGACTCGAGAACGTGTTTCGATTTAAGTATAACTTAACGTTTAATATGTTAAGTGATTAATTCCGAATGCCTTGGCTATTTATAGATCACCAGGCTGAACCGGGACCCGCTACCACTACCCCTTACCGTACTCGACTTCCAGGCAAGTTTCAATTCCCTTCTTTTAGGCTGTTGTTGTGATTGAATAAATATATATATATGATTGCTGATATACATATGCCATTGCATGCATGCCTACTTTCAAGTTGAATTGATATACTTGTTCCCTGAATGTTATTGTTGGCTTATAAGCTAGATAATTATATATCAGTTATAAGCCGGTTATTATAAGACCCTCATAGAAGGGCGTATACATCTTTATTCATCAAATATAGACCGGGAGTCAATATTTCTTGATATATCGAGATTACCTCGGGAGAAAATATTTAAGTAAATATTTTCTATTATTTGGGCGACGAATATTATTTGAATATTCGTTCGGGACTAATTATTTTAACGATCCTTACTTCAAATAATTATTTGAATTTAACTATTCAACGAATAATACTTCTCAATATTCATTCAGAGTCGAATTGATTATCGACTATTATTTCGAATATTCTTCTAAAGATGAGACTGTTAGATGAATATTATTTGGATATTCTTTTAGATTATTATTTTATTAAATAAATATTACTTTCGAATATTCATTTAAGATATTAAATACTTGATGAATATTATTTTAATATTCATCTGAAGCTTGATTTAATTATCGAATATTATCTCGAATATTCCTTAAGGCTTGGATTACTAAATGAATATTACTTGATATTCATTTAGGATATTATTCATTCAATGAATATTACTTTTGAATATTCATTTAAATTTCCTAATTAATTATGATTATTACCTTAAATATTCTTTTCAGGTCTTATTAATTAATGAATATTGTTTTGAATATTCATTTAAATATTTATTTATTCAATAAATATTCCCCTGATATCTCTTCAGGGATTATTTTGAGAAATACTCTGATTAAAGATATTCTTTCATATTCCCAAATATTCTGTAAAATATTTTAATTCAATAAATATTCTCTGAATATTTATTCCATACTTAGAATAACCTCGATAAGGTTTATCTTCTTCGATTATTACAGAAAATATTTCGAAGTCATATTATTATTAATCTTATATCAAGAAAGGTTCCCAGACATCATTCATCTTTGAGTCTATCTTCTTAATAATAAGGGAACCTTACTTGGAAAAATGTTATTTATCTTGTCGACTTCCCGGTCATAAAGTATTCCCTTCACCCGCAACTCGGGTGCTGTTGACTTATTAAAGTCGTTGTTTACCTTCTCATCTTTCGAGGGGTAAGATTACTGGAACAAGTTGATATCCGTTACCAAGTAATAGCTTGGGAGATATTGGTAAATTTTCCTTTCCAACTAGATACGACTACTTTGTGGAGTCTTATCAACAAGTCTTATACTTGGGGAAAGGGGGACGAACGTTACATTCAGAATCATGAATTCTATTTAAACTAGGAGTCGTGTAAGAGGCCGAGTAGCGCCGGTCCATCCCCTTGGCCCAACCGTTGGCCGGGGAGAGCTAGCAAGGCGGTACACAAGTAAAGCCGTCAGTTCTTCCTTCTACCGGTAGTAAATCTAAATTGAGCTGTACGATCTCGACTGATCATCAAGATTGGAACAGCGGGCGCGGTGAATACTCCATCATTGGTTCATCATCCAAATTCATTTATTTCCTGCAACATGATTACTGTTGGCAGAGTTGGAGAAGAGTCATAACTGGAATTGCAACCCTTTCTTGCAAGTTCCTCTTCTTATTAACGACAATAATATCTCGCTTACTTTGATGTAGCAGATATTTCTTCAAACAAATACTTTAAGTTACCTTGTAACTTCATCGTTCATATTATACTGGCATCATTTCCGTAAATGCATGGCATATGGTTTAAAAGATAGCTTTGAACTGTTTTAAATTATCGTTCAGTTATATATTTGTTGGTGGGCTTTCGCTCACCCTTGCTTTGTTTATATTATGTCACAACAACAGCTAGGACAGATGGCTCGCGTCAGGCGCACTCGGCGCAAGCAGGTTACCCGACCCACCGGACTACCCGCTGAGATGCTAGCCGCCATTGCTGAGGTAGCATAGTTAGACAACTTTTGTTTCCTGTTTAACTATATGTATAATTAATGTAATCAACGGCAAAACTTTTAAACCTATGATGTTATCCTTTTGGGATTGTAATAACTTTTATTCGTAAACCCTTTAATGTAAGACTTATTTCAATTTCATCTCTGGGACTATAACTGTTGTGTGTGTGAGTGGTAATTATTGTGGGGTCACAGCATGTGATTTATTTATTATGGACTCAAGTCAAGTATTATGAATGGATGTAAGACCGTAACCACCAGATTCCTGACCCCGGATCTGGGGGTGTTACAGAGATGGTATCAGAGCGAGAGTTATATATCCCAAGAGATGATACGACGTTATATAATAATAAATTCAATAATATAATAAGAACCCTTGCCAGGTTCACCTAAAACCCTTACGGGAACTTTTTAAGTATCATGATAGTAACATAGTTCGTCTTGTGTAGGCGAGCGACTTGTCGGCCCAGGAGGCAGCTGCGAGATAGCATGATGAGGACATGTTCCGGACTAGGGACCCATACTATGAGCACTTGCCTGAGGAGGATACTGAGCCTGAGGAGGAGGACGCTGAGGAGGTCCAGGTTGAGGCTGATACTGATGTGATCGAGTCTGAGGAGGAGGACCCTGAGGAGGTCCAGGATGATGCTGACACAGATGTTGTTGAGACTGAGGGGGAGGAGGACCCGGAGGGGATCCAGACAGGACAGGATGCTGAGTTAGTGGTTGAGGATGATGATTATTGGGTTATGACTGAGTTCAGGACTATGGGAGATGACACTGACATGACCACGGATCAGGTGGTGCCGGTGGATGAGGGTGTTGAGGGAGATATAGATGAGCCAGTAGTTGGTGCTGTAGGGAGTTCTGGACTTTTTGTGCCACTCCTCCCTGTTGAGAGAGCCCCTACCCCACCACCACTACCTGTGAGCCCCTACCCCGACGAGTTTGAGGAGCTTACCCCAGAGCCCCAGCAGACAGAGACTGCCGCTCCAGCTGAGCCATCCACCCCACCTCATGCCCCGATAGGAGGAGTCCCAGTATGTGTTCACAACTTGATTGTGAACGGGCTTTATAGAGAGTTGTCTGTGGCAGATGCCAGGTTGGCAGAGTCTAGGAGTGAGTTAGCAGCAGAGAGAGCCGCCCGGATGAGGGTGCAGGGCAGGAGGACTATCAGTGACAGAGTTGGGTATAGGGCTGTGACCCGCATCGAGCTGAGGGCTCGGGTGAGGGTGCGACAGTTGCCTACTGATGGGCATGGTAGGGTAGACAGAGCAGCGGCTGAGGAGGTTTTCCGCATCGCCATGGGGAGGGTTCGGAGGATGTTTCGTCGTGGCGGCTGATTTCAGATGTAGTGATGCAGTGGTCTAGTTGTCTAGTCATGTACGGACATAGTAGTGCCGGCTTTTGTAGGGATGGTTTTCTTGTACTTGTTTTCCCTTTTTGCAGACTAGACAGATAGACAGCATATTTCACTTTTGACTTGTTGTTGTTGTTAGGATGGCTGTACTTTAAACTATCGTTGTAACTCGGATGTTGTACCTTTTCGGTACCTGGTATATATTTGTTTCCATTTCAGTCATTACAATTTTGTTGGGAAGTGATCACGAGTTTATTAGCATATGTATTACTTTTCGATTAAGTTTCCATGAGATATAAAACTGTGGGATTTTAAAACCCAATCATGTAAAGAAATGTGCAAGGAAAAATCCTTTAAAACCGGTAAGTGAACCTAACGTATAATTTTCCAAATTTTCAGTAAAATGCCTCCAAGACGGATGGGCACTAGGGCTAACCCCCGCGAATCTACTGACCAAGAGAGTCACAACCAACACGAGGAAAACCGTGGAAGTAGTGAGGAACAAGATCAGGACTATAATGAGCAAGAAGATTCCCAGTATGGAGCAGAGGATGAACCCCTGTACTCTGAAGAATTTGAAAGGGAAATAGAGGGTGGAGAAACTGAAGTAGAACAGGAAGGGGAGAACCAGGGCGGAAACCCCATGGGCCAATTTATGGATCTACTTAGGCAGAATTTGAACCAATACCCCCAACCACCACCAAGCAACAACACTTCAGTGGCAAATTCCTTTAGGGCCTTTAAGTCCCTTAAGCCCCCAGAGTTCCACGGATCGGCTGATCCCGTTGAGGCGAGGGCCTGGATCAAAGAAATGGAAAAGTCTTTTGAGATTCTGAGTATCAATGAGGCTCAGAAGACTGTTTTTGCTACTTACCTACTAAAGGGAGAGGCCAATTATTGGTGGGAAGCCAAGAAAAACATGGAGACTGATGCTGTCATAGCCTGGGAAAGGTTTAAACAATTATTTCTGGAGAAGTACTTTCCGAAGTTCATGAAAACCCAGATGGAACTTAAGTTTTTGGAACTGAAACAGAACAATATGTCCGTGGCGGACTATGAGGCCAAATTTACTGAGCTATCGAGATTTGTGCCAGAGTTTGTAGACACAGAAGAGAAGAAAGCTAACAGGTTTCAACAAGGGCTGAAGCAGTGGATCCAGAATAGGGTGGCTGTTTTAGAGATTACAGATTATGCCACCTTGGTGCAGAAGGCAACCATTGTGGAGGCTGGTAGTGATCAGATGCAGAGAGAGAGAGAGAAAGGGGGGATAAAGAGAAAGCATGTTAGTATGGGCGGAAGATCCGCTGGAGGAAAACCCCCAACCAAGTTTAATCGAGGAGTGGTTTCCCTACCAGGGAGGAATGTAGGGTTTAAACCATCTGCTAGTGTAAGTGTGAACCAGGGCGGCCATCAATCAGGAATGTCCCGTTCCAACCCTTCTCGACCTCTATTGCCATTGTGTGCTACTTGTGGGAAGAGGCACTCCGGGGTGTGCAACCTGAAGCAGATAAACTGTTATAAGTGTGGGCGAGCTGGGCATTATGCCACCTCTTGCACCACGGTCATCCCTAACAGCACAACCTGTTTCCAGTGTGGACAGCGAGGGCACATGAGGAAGGATTGCCCAAAGAACAAACCAGCAGCATCAGGAGCAAGCAAGGTTGCCTCAAATAGGCCACCAACTGCTAGGACTTTCAATATGTCAGTACAAGATGCCGTGAGGGACACAGATGTGATAGCAGGTACTTTTTCTCTTAATTCAGTCAGTGCAAATGTCTTATTTGATTCAGGAGCAACTAAGTCTTTTATATCTAGAGATTTTGCGCATAAGTTGAAACTTAAAACCTAGCAACTAAGAGATTCCTTACAAGTAGAAATAGCTAATCAGGAAATCGTACCGGTTAATCAAATTCACCCCGATTGTAAGCTAGAAATAGGAGGACGATCCTTCTATGTCGATTTAATTCCTTTTAAGCTAGGGGAATTCGATGTCATTTTGGGTATGGATTGGTTGTCTCGCAATGATGCGCAGATAGATTGTAAAGGGAAAAAGGTTAAGTTGAAAACCCCAGGGAAGAAAGAAATAGTGTTTAAGGGGATGCGACAGACCCAGAAAATTCTGACCATGGCGCAAACCAAGAGATTGTTACGAAAAGGGAACGAGGCTTATTTAGCCTACGTTATAGATACTCAGAAGGAAGTGCCAAGATTGCAGGACATTCTGGTAGTTAATGAGTTCGAGGACGTGTTCCCACAAGATCTTCCTGGACTACCACCTGATAGGGTAATTGAGTTTGCCATCGAATTAGCCCCGGGGACGGCGCCAGTTTCGAAGGCCCCGTACCGACTAGCCCCAGTAGAAATGAAAGAGCTAGCTAAACAATTACAGGAATTGTTGGATAAGGGCATGATAAGGCCCAGTGTGTCACCTTGGGGCGCACCAGTGTTGTTTGTTAAGAAAAAGGATGGAAGTATGAGGTTATGCATCGACTACAGAGAATTGAACAAGCTAACCATAAAGAATAAGTATCCATTGCCCAGGATAGACGATTTGTTTGACCAGCTAAGAGGAGCTGAATACTTCTCTAAGATTGATTTGAGAACAGGATATCACCAACTGAAGATCAAACCTGAAGATATCCCGAAGACTGCATTCCGCACCAGATACGGACATTATGAGTTCTTAGTTATGTCATTTGGATTGACCAACGCCCCAGCAGCCTTCATGGACCTAATGAATAGAGTGTTCAAGGAATATTTGGACCAATTCGTGATAGTTTTCATTGATGATATTCTCATCTACTCAAAGACAGAGGCAGAACACGCTGAACATTTAAGGATAACCTTAGAAATACTCAGGAAAGAGCAGTTATATGCCAAGTTCTCCAAGTGTGAGTTTTGGAAAAATGAGGTACAATTCTTAGGGCACGTGATCAATAGAGAAGGAGTGTTGGTTGACCCCTCCAAGATAGAAGCAGTTTCAAACTGGGAACGGCCAACTACTCCAACCGAGGTGAGGA
The DNA here is from genome assembly GCA_036435485.1 of Saposhnikovia divaricata. Lineage (NCBI taxonomy): Eukaryota > Viridiplantae > Streptophyta > Magnoliopsida > Apiales > Apiaceae > Saposhnikovia > Saposhnikovia divaricata. The sequence goes on from CM071594.1 coordinate 93,848,482, forward strand.
GTTTCATTGGACTGGCCGGATATTACAGGAGATTTGTCCAAGACTTTGCGAAACTCGCAGCTCCATTAACTCGACTTACCCGTAAAACCGAGAAATTTGAATGGACTGAGAAATGCGAGAAGAGTTTCCAAGAGTTAAAGAAGAGGCTGGTGACAGCCCCAGTGCTGGCATTACCTGATGGAAAAGGAGATTTTGTGATTTACAGTGATGCTTCGCATAAAGGACTGGGATGCGTGCTTATGCAGCACGGCAAGGTAATAGCATATGCGTCTAGGCAATTGAAGGATTATGAAGTCAGATATCCCACGCATGATCTAGAACTAGCAGCCATAGTCTTCGCCTTAAAGATTTGGAGACACTACCTGTATGGGGAAAAATGCGAGATTTACACAGATCATAAGAGCCTCAAATACATTTTCACTCAGAAAGAGCTTAACATGCGCCAGAGGAGGTGGTTAGAGTTAATCAAGGATTACGACTGTGAAATTCGATATCACCCGGGTAAAGCCAATGTGGTGGCTGACGCCCTTAGTCGGAAAGAGAAGCTCAAGATGATAACTTCAGAGAAAGAGCTAGTGAAGGATTTTGAGAAGTTGGAAATCGAGATTAAGTTACCTGAAGAGGGCCAAGAAAAGTTGATGGAAATTAGAATCCAACCTCCATTGCTAGAAAAGATTAGACTGTGCCAGGAACGGATGATGGAGGAAGAAAAGAACTCCACAGAAGAGCTAATGACCGGGGAGGAAATTAGGTGCGAAAGAGACAAGGAAGGGATCATGAGGTACACGTACAGGATATGGATCACAAATGTTCAGGAGCTCAAGGATGAGATTTTAAATGAGGCACACAACTCAAGATACTCAGTGCACCCCGGTAGCACTAAAATGTATAGGGATTTGAAGGAGTATTACTGGTGGCCCAATATGAAAAAGGACGTAGCAGAGTGGGTAAGCAGATGCTTGACCTGCCAACGAGTGAAGGCAGAGCACCAGAGACCCAGCGGACTTCTACATCCCTTAGAGATTCCAGAATGGAAATGGGAACATATAGCCATGGATTTCGTAGTAGGTTTACCCAGGACCAAGGCTAATCATGACACCATATGGGTAATTGTAGATCGACTGACGAAATCGGCTCACTTTCTCCCGATCAACGAAAGGTACACGGTCGATAGACTAGTGGACATCTACTTAAAAGAGATAGTGGCGCGACATGGAGTCCCAATCGCAATAGTATCCGATCGAGATCCTAGATTTAACTCCAGGTTTTGGAGAAGTTTTCAAGAGTGTGTAGGGACCCGGCTGAACATGAGCACAGCCTACCACCCCCAGACAGATGGGCAAAGTGAAAGGACCATCCAAACGCTAGAGGATATGTTGAGAGTCTGCGCGATAGACTTCAAGGGGAGTTGGGATGATCACTTGCCATTGGTTGAGTTCTCCTATAATAACAGTTATCATTCAAGCATTGGGATGCCACCTTATGAGGCCCTTTATGGAAGAAAATGTCGATCTCCCTTGTATTGGGATGAAGTTGGAGAGCGGAAGATGCTCGGGCCCGAAGTGGTCCAACGAACTAAAGATGCAGTAGATCTAATCAGAGGACGGTTGGTAGCAGCCCAGGATCGACAAAAGAAATATGCCGACTTAGCTCGGAAAGGCAAGGAATACGAGGTAGGGGACCTAGTGTTCTTGAAAGTGTCACCTTGGAAAGGTTTAATGAGATTTGGGAAGAAAGGAAAGCTGAGTCCCAGATACATTGGACCATTTGAGATCTTGAGACGGATTGGGGAACTAGCTTATGAACTCGCATTGCCCCCGAATCTACAGCAGGTGCACAATGTGTTCCATGTTTCGATGCTGAGGAAGTATAATCCGGATGCTAAGCATATTGTAGAGTATGAGCAAGTGGACATGCAACCAGACCTGACCTATGTGGAGCAACCTGTGGAAATCATAGACCGGAAAGAACAAGTGCTCCGAAACAAGGTCATTCAGCTAGTCAGAGTTTTGTGGCAGAACCACAATGTAGAAGAATCCACCTGGGAACTTGAAAGGGCAATGCAAGAAAAGTACCCCCACTTGTTTTCAAACTGATTCCGGGACGGAATCCTTTTAAGGAGGGGAGACTGTAAGAACCCAGATTTTGGGTGGGATTAAAACTTTTATGTATTTAATGATGTAAGAATGAATAGTGGTTATGACTGCGATGTAACGAAGATCTATTAAATAAATGGAACGGATTTGAATTCAATTACTTATATGTCATGCAGAATACTTTTGGTTGACGGCATAGATAAGAATGATCTATCTCCTAAGAATATAAGTATATTACTTCAAGTAAGATTATTCTTATGTCATCCAAATCAATATCAATTATAAGTCCAGCGGTTTCGTAAAAATGTTAAGAAGCACTCGAGAGTGAACCAGGTTCATTTTCCTAATTATAGGAATTAAATAAAAATAAGTGATGAATAGTGATTTTGGTGGAATTTGGAATATTATTATAATAATGATATACCCGGTATTCGGAACGGATTTCTGAGTTCGTATTAGTGATCCAGGAGGAAAATAAGTGTATGTAAAAGCTGTCGGATTCAGAAAAAGAGCACTTTTATTTTCTCCGAGATTTCCCGGGACACTGCAAGACTTAAGGAATTATAAAAGGGATTTAAGGAATTTAAATTCGAGAAGTACTAAGAAAGATGAGGAATAGTATTATAAATATTAAGAAGGTTTTCGGTAAAAACCCTAACTAGAAACGAAAGAGTTATTCTTACGAACGATCAATCGAATCGAGCAATAACCGGACAAAAGAGCAAGCAGAGACTAAGATGCATGCATGTGCTATGTATAAAATATCTACTAACCAAACTAGAATCAAGGAACTAGAACCATTAGAGATCAACTAGTACTTAGAAAATCAAATCACTTGGTTAAGCCTTAAACCATCCAAACTTCAACACTTGTCCTCACAAATACATCATTCTATACATCACCACTTTATTAAAGTGACAAGGATGAGATATTATCTAAAACAAGTCACTTTATGCATTATTTTCAAGCAACCAAGCAAGAACTCATCTTTCTCTCCAAAGAAACAAAGCATTCGGCCTCTTGGAAATTCCAAATTCAAAATCCAACTTCCAACCATTTGTTGATCTTGAAACTTTTATGGTGAGACTTACATTTCATATAAATGATCTCCTCAAAATCCTAGCTTCAATCTCTTCTTTTTCCATTTTCAAAAAAATGATTTAAGAGGAGGGTGAATACTGTTTTCATGAACTAATCTTGTTTTTCCTTGATTTCTTTGGTTGATTTAGCAAGCTTAAGCACTTCTAAGGATCATACCAAGCATAGTGAGGCTAGATCATACTCCAAGGAAGGTATAACAACTTTAAACCCTAGGCTTTACCTTGAGATTTTGCATGCTCTTGATGGGTTTTAGTATAAGATGTGATATTAGCATGATTATAAGCATGAATATGATGTAGTTTTGATAAATGTTAAAAATAGTTTAGATGAACGGAAAGGCGTTGCTTGGCCTCAGTTCATGTATATAAGTCATGTATATGTTGTTTGGGTTGGATGCTATGTTTATGGGAAGATTCGAAATTGATAGATATTCGATTTACAGCCGTTATAATGCCCGATTTTACAATACCATGTTTTGTATGCCATTTTCCATGTTGAACCCCTACTGTCCAGAGACCTTATCTGCCATGATAGGATAGGTAATGCTCTAAGCTTCGTTTTGATATAAAGATCACGTGAAACGGACTTACGGTTTAGGATTTATGACTAAATTACTAAAAGTAGTTCGAATCCGTAAACAAAAGTTCGTAACTGAAATTGAACCCTCGTAAACTATGTAACGTCATGGCGAATCTTGGTAAATAAATACTAGGGGTAAGAAGGAAGGTGTGAAAGAAAACCGTATGTCAAAAAGAGCATTTTTCGATTTATTAAAAATGTTCGAGTCAAGGTTAAACGAGAACGAACCCCTAAAAGACGACTCTTTTATAACTTTGGTAAAACGCGTAGAAAACGGGCGATAAAACTCGGAGTAAAATATTGGTTCGTAACGATCAACCTTAGAACTCATATGACTTAAGTATGTCCCAAGTATAAGTGCAGTGACATGTCGTATTAACGAACGAATGTCGGGTCGGATCAGTGATAATAAGTAATCCACTAAAAGGGGTATAACGAGATGACTCGAGAACGTGTTTCGATTTAAGTATAACTTAACGTTTAATATGTTAAGTGATTAATTCCGAATGCCTTGGCTATTTATAGATCACCAGGCTGAACCGGGACCCGCTACCACTACCCCTTACCGTACTCGACTACCAGGCAAGTTTCAATTCCCTTCTTTTAGGCTGTTGTTGTGATTGAATAAATATATATATATGATTGCTGATATACATATGCCATTGCATGCATGCCTACTTTCAAGTTGAATTGATATACTTGTTCCCTGAATGTTATTGTTGGCTTATAAGCTAGATAATTATATATCAGTTATAAGCCGGTTATTATAAGACCCTCATAGAAGGGCGTATACATCTTTATTCATCAAATATAGACCGGTAGTCAATATTTCTTGATATATCAAGATTACCTCGGGAGAAAATATTTAAGTAAATATTTTCTATTATTTGGGCGACGAATATTATTTGAATATTCGTTCGGGACTAATTATTTTAACGATCCTTACTTCAAATAATTATTTGAATTTAACTATTCAACGAATAATACTTCTCAATATTCATTCAGAGTCGAATTGATTATCGACTATTATTTCGAATATTCTTCTAAAGATGAGAATGTTAGATGAATATTATTTGGATATTCTTTTAGATTATTATTTTATTAAATAAATATTACTTTCGAATATTCATTTAAGATATTAAATACTTGATGAATATTATTTTAATATTCATCTGAAGCTTGATTTAATTATCGAATATTATCTCGAATATTCCTTAAGGCTTGGATTACTAAATGAATATTACTTGATATTCATTTAGGATATTATTCATTCAATGAATATTACTTTTGAATATTCATTTAAATTTCCTAATTAATTATGATTATTACCTTAAATATTCTTTTCAGGTCTTATTAATTAATGAATATTGTTTTGAATATTCATTTAAATATTTATTTATTCAATAAATATTCCCCTGATATCTCTTCAGGGATTATTTTGAGAAATACTCTGATTAAAGATATTCTTTCATATTCCCAAATATTCTGTAAAATATTTTAATTCAATAAATATTCTCTGAATATTTATTCCATACTTAGAATAACCTCGATAAGGTTTATCTTCTTCGATTATTACAGAAAATATTTCGAAGTCATATTATTATTAATCTTATATCAAGAAAGGTTCCCAGACATCATTCATCTTTGAGTCTATCTTCTTAATAATAAGGGAACCTTACTTGGAAAAATGTTATTTATCTTGTCGACTTCCCGGTCATAAAGTATTCCCTTCACCCGCAACTCGGGTGCTGTTGACTTATTAAAGTCGTTGTTTACCTTCTCATCTTTCGAGGGGTAAGATTACAGGAACAAGTTGATATCCGTTACCAAGTAATAGCTTGGGAGATATTGGTAAATTTTCCTTTCCAACTAGATACGACTACTTTGTGGAGTCTTATCAACAAGTCTTATACTTGGGGAAAGGGGGACGAACGTTACATTCAGAATCATGAATTCTATTTGAACTAGGAGTCGTGTAAGAGGCCGAGTAGCGCCGGTCCATCCCCTTGGCCCAACCGTTGGCCGGGGAGAGCTAGCAAGGCGGTACACAAGTAAAGCCGTCAGTTCTTCCTTCTACCGGTAGTAAATCTAAATTGAGCTGTACGATCTCGACTGATCATCAAGATTGGAACAGCGGGCGCGGTGAATACTCCATCATTGGTTCATCATCCAAATTCATTTATTTCCTGCAACATGATTACTGTTGGCAGAGTTGGAGAAGAGTCATAACTGGAATTGCAACCCTTTCTTGCAAGTTCCTCTTCTTATTAACGACAATAATATCTCGCTTACTTTGATGTAGCAGATATTTCTTCAAACAAATACTTTAAGTTACCTTGTAACTTCATCGTTCATATTATACTGGCATCATTTCCGTAAATGCATGGCATATGGTTTAAAAGATAGCTTTGAACTGTTTTAAATTATCGTTCAGTTATATATTTGTTGGTGGGCTTTCGCTCACCCTTGCTTTGTTTATATTATGTCACAACAACAGCTAGGACAGATGGCTCGCGTCAGGCGCACTCGGCGCAAGCAGGTTACCCGACCCACCGGACTACCCGCTGAGATGCTAGCCGCCATTGCTGAGGTAGCATAGTTAGACAGCTTTTGTTTCCTGTTTAACTATATGTATAATTAATGTAATCAACGGCAAAACTTTTAAACCTATGATGTTATCCTTTTGGGATTGTAATAACTTTTATTCGTAAACCCTTTAATGTAAGACTTATTTCAATTTCATCTCTGGGACTATAACTGTTGTGTGTGTGAGTGGTAATTATTGTGGGGTCACAGCATGTGATTTATTTATTATGGACTCAAGTCAAGTATTATGAATGGATGTAAGACCGTAACCACCAGATTCCTGACCCCGGATCTGGGGGTGTTACATCCCACGACCTCCTCGGCCTGCCTCTCCTCCTCGCCCCAACAACCGCAAGACTCTCGACCCTCCTAACTGGGGCTTCAGCCAGCCTCCTACGGACGTGGCCGAACCATCTCAACCTTCCTTCCCTAACTTTCGTAGAAAAAGGCGCCACTTCAAGCTCGCTCCTAAACACCGAATTCGGGATTCTGTCCAATATCGTGCGCCCACAAGACCACCGCAACATCCTCATTTCAGCCGCTTCCAACTTACTTACGAGGGCCTTCTTCTCCGCCCAACACTCAGAACCATATAACATCGCAGGACGGATAACCGCTCTATAGAATTTCCCTTTCCACTTTAAATGGACTTTCTTATCGCACATTACCCCTGACGCTGCCCTCCACCTTAGCCACCCAGCCTTGATACGATGCGTGACATCGGATTCAATCTCACCTTCCTTCTGGATGATCGAACCCAAATACTTGAACTTATCCGTCTGCGGGACGATCTGGGCTTCAATCCTAACCTCCACCCCTTCTTCGCTGGCCTCACCACTAAAGTTACACCAGAGATACTCGGTTTTAGAACGGCTCATACGTAACCCTTGGGACTCCAAAGTAGATCTCCAAAGCTCCAATTTCTTGTTCACTGAGAAACGAAATCTCAATTTAGGGATTGCTAGTATTAAAAAGGGGGGAAAATGATTTTAGAGGAATAATTATCCTACTTAAAAAAACAATTAATAATTCCCAAAATTCAAATTAATAGGAAAATGGGTGAAATTTTAAATTTAAAAATTCTATAATAATGAACACAAAATTACGATCACCCACATATTTTTAAAATATTTTTAGGATCAAAAATGGATTAAATATGGATTTTACAAGATTAAATCCATAGAATGGAAAAATAATTCATAAATTCATTTTAAAATCCTTGAAACCCAAAATAATTCATCAAATATTTTTAAAAGTCATATAAACTAATAAAGTTAATAATGAAAAAGATTTCAGGATTTCTGCTAATCCCGAGGATTTTATAAAATTCACAGAAGATAAATATAACACAATTAAATAGGAAATAAATTCCGAAAAATATATTTAAAAATATCCGGGCTTACACGTCACATATAGATCACCAACTAAGCCCACAAATATTATTCCACACACAATTCCACTTCTCAACAATTATACACGCCACATAATTCACATTTAATATAAAATAAATAATTTCAGTAATTAAAAATTCTGAAAATTTCTAAGGCGTTATATATGGGACCGAAGCCATGCTACCAGTTGAGGTGGGCTCCCCCTCCCACAGAGTGATCAACTTCGATGAGATAGCAAATGAAGAAGGACTAAGAACCAATTTAGAGCTGATTGACGAAGTCCGGGATAGAGCGGCGGAAAAGATGGAGAGGTACAAAGAGAAAACGAGGGAGTACTTCGGCAAGAAATCCAGACTAAAGAATTTTCAGCCCGGAGATCTTGTACTTCGGGACACAGAAGCCTCGAATCCCACCAACACGAGCAAACCCATGCCCAAGTGGGAGGGCCCCTACAAAGTCAAGGAAGTTCTCCGACCCGGAACGTACAAACTTAGCAACATGGACGGGTCCGAGGTGCCTAACACATGGCATGGTCTCAGACTCAGAAAGTACTATCAGTAGGCCCGAAGGAATTAGCAGAAGCATGGCTATTTTTGTTTATAGTTGAAAAGCTAGATGCAAAAGTTGTTTGTAATCATATGAGTTATTAATGAAAAAGGAGTACGACTCCATACTGAAAATTTCATTTCCAATATTATTTTTCTTTCTAAGTATAGCTAAAACCCCGGGCCATGGCAGTAAATACCTTGGTCCGGAGCTCAACAACAAACCAAATTCCTACTTAGAAAGGTCTGGTTAACTTTCTAAGTATGGCTAAACCCCGGGCCATGGCAGAATACCTTGGCCCGGAGCTCAACAACAAATCAAATTCCTACTCAGAAAGGTTTGGTTAACTTTCTAAGTTTGGCTGAACCCCGGGCCATGGCAGAATACCTTGGCCCGGAGCTCAATAACAAAGTAAATTCCTACTTAGAAAGGTTTGGTTAACTTTCTAAGTATGGCTAAACTTCGGGCCATGGTAGTAAATACCTTGTCCCGGAGCTCAACAACCAAGAAAATTCCTACTTAGAGAGGTTTGGTTAACTTTCTAAGTATGGGTAAATCCCAGGCCATGGCAGCAAATACTTTGGCCCGGAGCTCAACAATAAAGCAAATTCCTACTTAGAAAGGTTTGGTTAACTTTTTAAGTATGGCTAAACCCCGGGCCATGGCAATAAATACCTTGGCCCGGAGCTCAACAACCAAGCAAATTCCTACTTAGAAAGGTTTGGTTAACTTTTTAAGTATGGATAAACCCCGGGCCATGGCAGAATACCTTGGCCCGAAGCTCAACAACAAAGAAAATTCCTACTTAGAAAGGTTTGGTTAACTTTCTAAGTATGTCTAAACCCCGAACCATGGCAGTAAATATCTTGGCCCGGAGCTCAACAACCAAGCGAATTCCTACTTAGAAAGTTTATTAACTTCCTAAGTACGACCAACCCCCAGGCCGTAGCAGTGAATACTTCAGCCCGGGCTTCACCCTACTCCCCCATCCGAAAAATCCGAATGAGGGAGTGGGGGGAAAGACAAGTTATAAACAGCAAAAAACTATCCTAAAAATTTTCAAAAACAAAAGAGAAAAATAGCATGCAAACGATGAGAATATATCAAAGATAAAATAGGTCGGGCTGACCAACAGCCTGAAACACCTGGTAACAGTTCCACCAATTATGTTACAGGTTCAAAAGAGTTATACAATGAAAGACAAGTTCTATAAGGAAATTACACGGGCCTAGCCCAGACCTTGAACACAGCCAGTCTTTAGGATCAAGTTGTAGGAGGAGGAAATGAGTTCGGAGCTACATACGGGGTAGGTTCACCTTCACCCCGGACTAACGCATCCTCGACATCCATATAGGCCTTCATAAAACTTTCCCAGTCAGTAGCTCCGGGGTCGGTCTTGCACATCTTTTCGGCTACCACCCAGCAACGGTAGATCTTTTTTGCAGCAACAGTGGTAAGGTCTTCATCGTAAGCATCTGACTTCCGGAAATCGGCAATCATTTCCTCCTCGGTCTTTGTCGCCTTCAACTCGGAGCTTCATCGCCTCATCCTTGTACTCCTTTGCCATCACCAGGGCTGTGTCCCGCTCCTCAGCCACCTGCCTCATCCCGCTCTTAAACTTCTCAATTCAGGTCTCATGAGCATCCCGTAGGTCGGAGATCTCTTTCTTAATATCAGCAATCTTTCTTATCTTTCTCAGTCACCGAGTACAGGATATCTTGGGCCTCATTGGCTATTGACAATTCCTTGCGGCAGGCAGCGACACAACCTGTCATCCGGACCCCCAGCTATTGAACAAAAACCCAGAATTAAAAGAGCCCAAGGAAAAAGCGAATCAAAAAGAACAAATAATAGAGAAGTGAGATGAGGATACCTGGCCGTAGACTGCCATCATTTCCTGCAGCAAGGTGTAAGTTTTTGGTCTTCCCTATATCCTCCCAATCCGACTTCTGTGGAAGCTTGGCCAAAAAGCCAATGAAGTTTCGGTCCTCCGGGGACAAGGGTACGGGAACATAGTCCAGGCCCGTTAAGCTCCCGGGAATGCAAGCTTCATGCCTTTCAGCAACACAATCGGCATCCATAGTCCCGAAGTGTTTCTGCACCATCTCCTTTCTCTTGTGTTTCCTCCGGATCATCTAAAACAACAGTCTTCGGAACCCGGTTCCCCGAACCTTCAAGATTCATACGAGAACTATTGCCCTCCCCCGGGGCCTTTGTATTGTCACGGACATAGCCAATGCCCCAGAGAGCCGCAACAAGAGCTTCATTTCCCTTGCCCATTTTTGTTATATGCTCTAAATTCGAGTTATAGCTCGGGAGGCCTGAAAAGAAAGGGAACATCAGTACAGACAAAAAGAAAAAAAAAGGGAAAAGCACGGAGTACAAACTAAAAGAAAACAACGCATCCCGCACGGAGTACAAAAATATATCTCTATTAAATATATATATTATTTTATAAACTACTATAACGAGTTTAAGAATCAATTCACATCAACAATATATTGTTAATTAAAACATTATCGTTAAAATACTATCAAACATGTATTATAATATTTTATTATCATCTATAATTTATTTTCCTCTTAATTAAAAAATATATCTGAACATGAGATTGAAAAAGTTAAAAAAAATATTTTAATAATAAAAATATATATATAACTTAAACTTTAACAATGAATTATAATTTAAAAAATTTACAAGCAATCATGCAGGGTTTTAGGCTAGTAAAAATAATAAGCAAACTAGGTATATTTGCTTGGTTGATAGTTTGGTCACTTTATTCGATAACCGTTAGATTTTAAGATAAATAATGAGAACGGATCTAATGCTAAATGAACATTCCTTTCTTATATTTAAAATACTTTTATAGTTTCCAAGTTCGAATCCCACCAAAAACTTATCTCTATTAAACATATACATTATTCTAACGAGTTTAAGAATAAATTCTCGTCAACAACATATCATTAATTAAAACACTATCGTTAAAAATACTATTCCCTCTATCCCTCTCATTTCCTTACACTTTCATTTTTGGAACGTCCCACCAGTTCTTTACATTACTAAAAATAGTAACTTTTAAAAATAAAATAAATTATTACATCCACTACTTCACTCCACTTTTTCAACACTTTACACTATTACACCTACTACTTCACTTATTTTAACAATAAAATCATTATTACACCCACTACTTTATTTATTTTAACAATATTACACCCACTATCCTTGTCTCCGTGCCCAGCCACAATGTAAAGTATTGGCTGGGCGGGGACGGAGCTAGTACCAAACATGTATTATAATATTTTATTATTTTCTATAATTTATTTTCCTCTTAATTAAAAAATATATATGAATATGGGATTCAAAAAGTTAAAAAAATATTTTAATAATAAAAATATGTATACAACTTGAAACTTTAACAATAAAATATAATTTAAAAAATTTACAAGCGGTTATAGACTAGTATATATAGTACCCCAACAAGGCAGAGATTAAAAGTTGGTTAAGGTCTACCCATTCATTCACACACCATCCAGTAGGCCAACCAATCATCAAATATGTTGTAAGTCATAAACAAACTATGTGTGTGAATGAAGAACATTTGCTATTTTGATTACTAAGATATTTTAATCATTTTTTATTATTTTACATTTAAAAAATTTTATTACACTGTGTTAAAATATAGTATAAATTAGTGATATTGATATGTATATATTTCGAAATCATTCAATCGAATAAAATAATATTAATAATTAGTAGTTACAATATATAGATAAATATAATAAATTATTAAATACTTACATCTTTTTATTAAATTCAAATACATGCTTTTTTTTAAAATTGGTTGATGAACAGCATTTTGACGAATGTACTTCGACATATTTCGAATTTAAAATGGAACATAACTTGATGTTTAAAAAGTATACAAAATTTCATCATTTTCATACATAATATCAACCCCATCTAACCTGAAGTGCATTATCGACAAGGATTAGTGTATTTGAAGATAAGAGCAAGTTAATATAATGCATATTAAAATTGCTTTTAGGACAAGAACTAGACCAAATTTTAAAACAAAGAATTTTGAATTTGACCCAAGTTGTTGCAACCTTAACCGACCAACTAGTTATCACATTTTACTCTTTTAGAAAAAATAGAATTAATATCACAGTTTAAGTAATAACTTTGTCAGTTTTAATAATGAAAGAGGACACTTTTAAATACACATTGATAAGAATAAGCATTGATAATTAGTCAACTTATATTTGGTATATCTAAAATATTAAACATATTTATCAATAAACGAATTACAATCAAGAATGTTATAACTTCTTGTTGTGAATGTTTTTAATAGAAAATGACCCAATGCGTATTATCATTCAATTAATCAAATAAATTAGTAGCGTTTCCAGGTTAATAATGTCTTACACACAAATCATACAAATGGATAATCAATTAAGCTGTATTTGCTAGAGACATTGCACCTTATTTATCCATAAAAAATAAAGAATGATAAAATTACATGTAATACAAAAAGAAACTAACTTACATACAAAAATATTATATTACCTTTTAAATGTTGCACTTATTGTTGTACCAATTTACTAAATATATTTTACAGTTAACAACAATATATTTAAAATTGGCAATCCTTCTAAACCATTCAAAATGTGTTTTATATTTTAGAATGTATTTAAATGTTGTGTTTCCTATTATTTATAATTTTCAACTGAATTCGCATAAAACATATTTTTACACAAAATGAAGTAAGGATATTAGATCAAAATAATCATAGACAAACAAAGGTCTATAAAAATTAAATTGATGTTTCTTAAATAACATTATTACACCATTTTTCTCCCTTCTAGAAAATAACCCGTGTTATAGAGTATATATTTACATGTATTTTATATGATTTTATTCCCATATTTATTGTATTTTATAAATAATTGGATATTATTAATTAGAGTTTAATATTTTATGACAAGAAATAAAGAATTCCCACAAGTTTCGAGAAAAAGTGAACAAACAAAAAGAAGTTCATGATTCTTTAAAAAGTAGGGAAGATGATGATGGTATTCAGATGTACTTTGAAAAAAAAGATAAGCTCAATGATTTGTTATTTCATAAGGAAATTTATTGGAAGCAGTGTGCAAAGGTTTTTTGGATAAAGGATGTTGCCCAGTAATTAACAATTGTAGAAGAGGGTTGAATACAATTGTATAAGATTTTCGACTTAAACAGAAATAATAACTCAAGTATGAATAAATAACAACTTTATTAATTCTGATATAAAACTGTTACAAACTCTCTCAAGAGATTCTTATGTTCTTGAGAGCTGCTAGGTTACAAGATAATTCGTGTAAGAGATTACATATTGTAAAACCTAAATTGTGTTTATATAGTATACACAGGTACACTATCAATTACAAGATATATCAAATCAATTACATACGTCTCTTAGTACATATCTTGAATGAGAGCTGCGTTCCTATAAATGACATGTCAATCTCCCTTGATTCCTGGAATGATGTATATCCTCGTGTAATCCCGATCATCCTCTAATCCTCATGATAGCCTAATACTGACGGTGCATTACTGATGACATCAGCATCAGTATCTGATCAGTAGTCCAGATCCTGATCATCACTTGAATCAATATCTAACAATCTCCCCCAATTTGTACTTTGTGAAATAAAGCACAAATTCCTTGATTCAATGATGTCAAAAACTGAAAACAAAATACCTCCTAGAAATCGTTAGGAACAGTTTCAGAAATTCTTTGATAGAAAAGATTTATCTTCAAGAAGTTAGTAAATAACTCTTCTTCCTTGCTCTCAAGAATTAGAATCAATTTCTTCTTCAGATTGTTGAGTTCTTCATCTTCCTCATTAATCTGATAAATAGCTGTCTTGAGATTTTGAATTGGGCTTCTAGGAAGATCTAAGTCACCTAGCAGTATATAAGCAAACTCCTCCCCATCTGGATTAAGAGATAATTGTTCCAAACCTAGATACTCTTCTTTAATAGCAGTACCTTTCACCATTTCAACTTCTTCACCTCTTGTATTTAAATACATGGGAGTATATTTGCCATCATACTTTTTTCCTCCATCCAGAAATCTTCGTCTGATAGTTGTGTGAATCATAGAAGACCAATTATTGTAGACTTCTCTTTCTTTAGCACTGACACTTTTATTCTTGAGCAAATAAAGAACATATTTCAATTCTTTTGCAGATTTGCACAGTAGCTCATGAATAGCCATCTTCTTGACATTCTTGTCTTTCATGAAGTACAACAATGTCTCTATCTTCTTAGAAGCAGCATGACAGTCAGCAATGATAGCAACAGCTTCAAGTTTCCAAAGATGAGCAACAGTTAACTCATCACCAATTTTGTCAACTAGAATATGTTGATCAGTTTGTGTTGTAAAAACAACCTCTGCATCATGAAATCCAATACCTCCTCTTGTTTCAGGTTCCAAACCTTTCAAACCAGATTGCATACTCATCCACAGTGGTGGAGATTTAGCAGACTCAACAGATTCAGCTTCAGCAATCAATGAAGATTCATCAGACTCAATCAATGAAGGTCCAGTAATCATTCCAACATATTTGAAAACAACTGGTTCATTATAGTTGCACACTCTGTTCTTCCATTTCTTGCTTTTCTTTACTATTACTGGTGTATAATTCTGTTGATGTTCTGGAACAAGTCTATTTCTATCATACCATATCAACTTATCAGATTCATAGACTCTCTTCATGTACTCTCTAGTTACCTTCCTTTCAATATCTCTTGCTTTTATTCTGGCCTCCTTTTCTTGTTCATCAACTTCCAAATTGTGAATTTCAACCACGACAATAAGAATCATGACCTCAAGTTCTTTCAAGATTTCAGCTTCACCAGAATCAGGAATAGCAGGTTGAGTAGCTCCAGCAGCAATATTCTGTGCTCTCACAGTAACCTTACCTCTTCTAGCTAACTGTGGTGTTTCATCAGCAACTTCTTCAGGCAAATTGAATTCATTATCTAGAATCATTTCAAGAAGTAGTGGAGATTTCTTCTTCTTTACTTTCTGAGGATCTTCAGTTATCTCCTCAATTATGATTCCACTAGACCTTGTCTGTCTTGCATTTATCTGAACAAGCTTTCTTCCTCTTCCTCTGCTTTTACCTCCCCTTCCTCTTCCTTTACTTGCATTAGGAGTATCTTTCTGTTTAGAAATTCCCTCAAGAATCTTCTTTTGTTCTTTTAAGATCTCTTGAGTACTCATGTCAGAATTTTCTACAGAGATCAAAGTCAGTGCTTCCCTAGCATGATGTTGTTGAACTTTAATATCATTGTGAAATACAATTTCACTCTCACCTGACTTAGAAGTAATCTTCTTAAAGATATGTGGTGCATCTTCTATCACAGTAATAAACAAATCCTCAACTTCTTCAGGAATTGTTGGAAGTAATTGATTCTGACCAGATAGTTGAGATTGTTCCTCTGTCAGAATTTGAGACTGCACCATTGTTCTTACTGTTCTCTTCCCAGATTTAGAAACATGAGTTGACTGCTTGATTTGAGTTTGAGACACACTTCTCCTTGTTACCAAAGTAGCATCCGAGGTTCTTGGTTCATATGACTGAGCACCACCATCATTTCCAGAAGTATCATCATCCTTTCTTACAACTGGATTAGGTGTGCATTTTGTTTTGACCACCTTCTCCCCCTTTTTGACATCAGTAGCATCATCAGTAGGATCAGTCAATAAAGATAAGATAAGTTGGAGAGAATATTCAATATTAGTCATCCTTGAGGACAAAGTGACAACCTTATCTTCCAAGGTATCCATCCTTGTGGTCAAGGTAGTGCTTAAACGTTGAAGCTGTTTAGCAGTGGCAATCTCAGAATAATCCTTAACAAACTTAGCATGAAAGTTTTCATTATCATTCTTGATAGAATTAATTTCATCTTTCAACCCTTTTGCCAGAATAGTAGTAGTCTTCAGATGAGCTTTGAGATTAGGATCAGAAATCTTAGTAGCTATATGACTGGAGTGAAAAAGTGCATTATTGAAATTTATATTAGCAGAAGGCTGATTCCACTCAGTATACCATTCAGATCTTCTTGCAGCTTGAATATGTTCAGGAAGAAGATTGTTGTAATCTCCTATGATCTCAATTTGAGCAGCTTTAGATTTACCCATAGACTCCATAAACTTACTAGATGATCCATAAGTAGATCCTAGACTTGCTTTCATGACAGCATTAAGCTGAGCCGCTTCAGGATCATTATCAGCATCATAATCATCATCATCATCATCTGAGCTATCATTTGCCTCAGGAATTTTATCATCCACATTGTCTTCAGGATTCATAACTCCTTTCAATTTTAAATCAACAGCAGATGGTACTGTTGCATCATGAAAACCTGCATTTAGATTAGAAACAATTCCTATATCTCTCTATTTTTCCAAAGTAATCTCATCACTTCTCACAGCATCACCTAAGTTACTTTCAATAGTAACTGCTACCTCACTAGAAGTTCGAAACTTCTCACTCTGTTCTACCTCTCCTTTTGCCAGTTCAAGAGACTGCCACTTTTCACTCTTCTTTTTCTCTAAGTGTTCACTCTCTTTCTCACAAGAAAAGTTTTGACTCAACAAATTCAAAGAAATAAGAGGTGGCTGAGAGGAGTGGACTGAAGTCATACAAATAGAGGTATCCCTTGTCTCAGGTCTATCTGTAATCATACTATCAGTAGTAAAGGAAGTAGAGATAGAAGTGTTACCTGATGAAGTTGAGATAGATTCCATTGGTCTTGAAGAAAGAGGTTCAATGAGCAGTGGAATATTTGGATCAGAAATACTGTCATCAGGATTGACATCTGCAGTTGGAGAATGACTTGCATCAGTATTTGCTACCAATGGTTCTTGTGTAGTCTGAGGTTGTGAAGCTGCTTTAACACTATGAGTCAAAGGTTCTTGTGTGCTTCCCTCAAATGCAATGTCTTTAAGTATCTCATCACATTCAGTAATATGCAAATCATGAGCAGCTTTATCTGTCAGACTTTGAGCTAAGTTAAATTCAATTTCTGGAATCCCTTGAGCAGTGTTAGGAAACTTCTGTGCTGATGTGAGCTTGCCTGCATCTTCACTTTGAGAAGATGGTTCTTGTGGGGTAGGAATGTTCTTGTCTTCACCTTCTCTTTGAGAAAGTAGTTCTTGTGGGACAATTCCTTTAGAAATGTCTGCACCTACACTTTGAGTAAGTGGCTCTTGTGGGACTGGATCTTCAATAGCTGCTGAACTACTTTGAAGTTCAGGCTCTTGTGGGCTTGATCCTTTCAGAGGTGAAGTGATCCTCTATTTCTTCTCTCTACGAAAAACCTTTGCTTCAGCTTGTCTCTTTATCTGAAGAGGTGTTGGTTTATGACCAAGCTGAGCAGTAATAGCATTTACTTCATCCACAGACATCTCAATTATTCTTCTTTTTGGAGATGTAGGTGCTGTAAAATTAGAAATCTCAACAGTCTTTACAGGTGATGTATCAGGAGTAGAGATATCCGGAATGACAGATGTGTCAGGAACTGATGATTCATCAAGATCAATATCATCATTAAGATTCTGCATATCTTCAGGAATATAATACTGACTCTTGTTGACTATTCTTCTTCTTTTCTTTGGCTTTACTGGCTTAACCAATTCAGCAGTAACAGGAGCAGCAACTTCCTTTTTCTTCATGATTATTGAGATGGTCTTGTCATCATCACTATCAGAATTAGAGACCTGTTGCAAAAACTTTCTCTTTTCACCTGTTTCTTTAGATGCTCCATCCTTAATCAAAGATTCATCAATCAGAACCCCTTGTTCACCTCCTTGTGACTTCTTTTGAGTGATGGTTGTAGTGGAGAAGTGATTTGATCCTATTTGTCTGCCAGACACATCAAATCTAGCTGACTTCTTTTCTTTTACAACTGATGTCTTTTGGGAGACACCAGAGGTGGTTGACTGTTTAGGTAACTGTTTATGGTATGTGCTTGTGTCAAGAACAGGATGTGTTTGGTCCTGTCCCATAGCACTTGTGGCTGGGCCATAAAGTGCAGGTAATCTCTTTTTTAAGAAAAGCCAGACCCCATCAGGAATGTAAGGATTTCCTTCAAAACCATTTACCTTATCTGATTTAACCAAGGATTTGATATTGTTTTCAGAAATCTTAAAGATAGGCAAAACTGTATCATTTTCAAATTCAACATTGGGACATAAATTAGAGAATATTAATTGAAAAAATCTAATAAAACAGACATAACCACGTTTATCTGCTTTCCTAACACTTAATGCTCTCAGAATAAAAGACCCATAATCAAACACAGTATCATGGATTAGAGAGTACCCAATGTGAACTGAAGCAGTTGGTAGTGCATCAAAGTTAGAGACTTTGTTCAGGAAGCACCTACTGATGGTATCAAAGAAGAAATTCCATTCCTTCTTAAGCTTGGTTCGGTATAACTCTCCAAACTTTCTTGGTTCTCCATTATAACCCAGACTCGTAGCAAACTCCAACAAAGAAGCATCAGTAATTGTTGCTGGAGTCTTACCATTGAGAGAAGGTAATTGTAGAGCTTCAACAACCACTTCTGGAGTGACATGATGTGTAACTCCATTGTATATAAAGGACAAGTTAGGCCTTCCTGAAGGTTCACATACACCAAAGACAGCGGTCTTCAAAACCTGCATTACACACTTGAAAGAAACTTTGGCGGGTGTCGTTAAAGCATACTTAATCGGACTAGATGCCAAGAAATCCTGAATGATGTGAAATTCATTCGATAGTTCCTGATGGTCAAGAACAGCAACATAGTTGTTAGGAGCAAAATTGACACCATTGATAACAACCTTATTGCTTACAAATGATGAATTCTCCATTTTTAATGTGACAAAGAGAGATTGAAATTTTGAGCAATTAGGGTTTATGTTCGCACAGTGATACAGAGAAAAAGGCAATACTGGTAGTTTTGAGAATATTGAATCAGTTTAGAAAACTAAATTGATTTTAGACAACTAATAATTTCTCAAAGACAGGTGTCAGTAATCGATTTATGCAAAATAAGTAATGAATTAAATTACGTGAGAGAGTGGTGATAACCGCACACGACACGACTTACGATGTGTATCTATATGTATCAATGAATAAAACAAACGCGCTCGTATTTTCAAGAAATGCATTTGTGATAATGATTAAAAATATAAACTTTTAAAAAACAAGATTTCTTATAATATAATTTTTTATATTATTTATTCTCATTTTTTGTTTCATGTTCTGTATATTTTTTTTGTTGTGTATTAATTTTTATAAATGTATTCTTTAATATTATGTGTACTGTACTTTTTTGTTCAAATTTTATTTTAGATTTGTTATTATTATATTTATGTATAGATTTTTTTATGTTCTGTATTTTGATTTAAATACTTTTTAATATGTTCTGTAATTAATTTCTAATTAATTTCCGTGTTCTGCAATTTTTAATGTTTATATGTTCTGTACTTCTCTTTGGTGTTCTGTAATTTATTAGGATTCTAATTTTTTTTGCATATTTTCCTAACATTCTCTTGTGTTCCGTAAATTGTGTGTTCTGTATATATTTTAATTATATATGTAGTTGGTTTTAGACATTGATATACAATTTTGAAAACATGTTCTGTATGTTTAGTTTTAATTTATATGTTTTTCATGATTTTATATGTAATGTACTTTATTCTTTTTCTAATTGTTTGTTTGTTATGTATTTTTTTGATATGTACTTATTTTGTTTACAATAAAAAGAGTTTGTGTGATTTGTGCATTTTTGTTAAGGTGAGTGTATCTATTTTATGTCTGTTTGCTTTCTTTTATCGATACGCACGTGATGTCAGTTAATAAATCAATTAATCCTATCCATCCATTTCTTTTGAATTAGTGGTTTAGATTTTTAATCATTATCACTCTCTTAAAATACCTGGTACCATTAAAAACCAGAATACGAAGCGTTTCTTGACTGCTTTACTCTCCCATCTCTATTTAACACCTAGATACTTGTCCACTATCCCTTTAATCCTTCATTCTCTCCTGAAAATCAAAAACCCTTCACACAACACACCTTTAAACAATGTCAAAACTTACCATCAAGGAAAAGAATCTCCATCTCGTAGAGAATAGAGATATCTTCAGTTATACTCGTGAAGAGTTTGATGCCTTCGATTAGGAAAGACAACTTGAAACTTTGTGGCTGCAAATTGATGCCAGTCTTGAAGAAATCGAGAGAGAAAGGACTGCAAGAGTGATTGACATCGATGCTGCTCTTCAAGAAACATTAGCATGGCTTTCCTCTAAGGCATCCTCATCCAACACCACCAACCATTGTTAATGAATTTGTCAGCAAAAATAACCTTATCCCTTCAACTTCCACCCAAACAAAGTGGCAAAGATGGGATCTGGGATGGCTGCTAGCAATGGAGTGATTTGGACTTCATTTTTTATTTTCCTGCTGAATAGATTAGTAGATAGAGAGAACAAAAAGATGTAATATTTGCATGTAATCTCTTTCTTATTATCAATGAAGAATCCTGTTTCTCTAATCTTATTCAATGTGTTCTACAATTTTTTTATGTTTATGAACTGTTCTTCAAAGAATTAAATCAGAGAAGTGAATATCAAAACTAATTAAAGTAATCATGTAAGTAACAAATTCATTAACAATAATCACAATTAAATCGGGAACAGAACAATTAGGGAATACTTGAAATATACAAATTGTACTGATAACCAAATCGTTGCATCAGGATCTGATGTTTGACTAAAGTCAGGATTGACTTTTCGTCAGTATTCGACATGCATCAGGATCTGACACTTATCAGTTTTTGGTCTCCCCTTGTTCTTAGAAACTTTCATAGTTTACCATTCCAAATTCATTCACCAATTTTGTAAAAGTAGCTTCAGGTAGTGGCTTGGTGAATATATCAGCTAGCTGTTGATCAGTAGGAACAAAGTGAAGTTCGATTATCCCTTCCAGTACTTGTTCTCTAATGAAATGATATCTGATACTGATATGCTTAGGAAGAGAATGCTTTACTGGATTTCCTGTCATAGCAATAGCACTTTGGTTATCACAATAAATAGGTATTTTTGAATATGACAAACCATAGTCCATTAGCTGATTCCTCATCCACATGTTCTGAGCACAACAGCTTCCTACAGCTATGTACTCAGCTTCTGCAGTTGATGTGGAGATAGACTTTTGATTTTTACTAAACCAAGAAACTAGTCTTCCTCCAATAAACTGACAACTACCTGAAGTACCTTTCCTGTCTATTTTGCAATCTGCAAAATCAGCATCTGAGTAACCACATAGATTAAAGTCAGACTCTCTAGCATACCAAAGGCCAAGTGATGGAGTGCCTTTCAAGTATCTGAAAATTCTTTTAACATTAATGAGATGTGGTTCTCTGGGGTTTGCCTGAAATCTTGCACATAGACAAGTTGCATACATGATATCTGGTCTGCTAGGTGTTAGATACAAAAGGGAGCCAATCATACCTCTGTAATTAGTTACATCTACCACAATACCTTGATCAGGATCAAGCTTTGTAGCTGTACCTATGGGAGTTGTAGCAGTAGCACTGTCTTGCATATTAAACTTCTTCAATAGATTCTTTTTGTACTTTGACTGATTGATAAAAATTCCATCATCAGTCTGTTTGACTTGAAGACCTAAGAAATAGCTCATTTCTCCTATCATGCTCATTTGATATCTAGACTGCATTAGCTTCGAAAACTTCTCACATAATTTGGGGTTAGTTGACCCAAAAATGATATCATCAACATAAATTTAAACTAATAGCAAGTCCATACCATGATTCAAGTAAAACAAGGTTTTATCAATTGTACCTCTTTTGAAACCACTTTCCAGTAAGAATTGAGCCAGAGCTTCATACCAGGCTCTTGGAGCTTGCTTTAGTCCACAAAGTGCTTTATCCAATCTATAGACATGATCTGTATATCTAGGATCAATGAAGCCAGGAGGTTGTTGAACATATACCTCATCTTCCAATTCTCCATTCAGAAAAGCACTTTTAACATCCATCTGGAAAATTTTGAATTGCTTACGGGCTGCATATGCCAGAAAATTCTGATGGCTTCTAGCCTTGCAAAAGGAGCAAAAGTCTCATCATAGTCTATTCCTTCCTGTTGAGAGTACCCCTTTGCAACTAGTCTTGCTTTATTCCTCATAACAGTGCCATCTGAATCTATCTTATTTATGAACACCCACTTTGTACCAACAGTTGATCTACCCTTTGGCTTTGGTACAAGTTTCCAGACTTCATTTCTTTCAAATTCATTTAGTTCTTCTTGCATTGCTGTAACCCAATCAGCATCCTTGAGTGCATCTTCAACTTTCTTAGGCTCTTCCTTTGATAGAAAGTTATTATAGAGGCATTCATTTTGTGTTGCACTTCTGGTTTTAACACCTGCATCAGGATTCCCAATAATTAAATCAATTGAATGATGAGAAAGATTCCCAATTGATATGGTTCATCAATTGAGGATTCAGATTTACTCTTGAATGATGTCCTTCTCTGTTTAGCCTTTTAATAGGCATCACAGAGTCCATCTGGAGTATACAACGCCTTTGGTAATCCTCTCACGAAATCTTTCTTAACCAACTCATTGATGTTGTTGAAGTTGAGATGAGAAAGCTTCTTGTGCCAATTTCAACTTTCATCTATTGTTGCTTTACTGATGAGACATGTTGAGGGACCATCGGTATTGGTGTAGACATTGGCTTCATAAATGTTACCACGTCTTTGACCAGTCAAGACAATCCTTCCAGATGTTTTACTAATCACTTCAAAGTAAGTATCATTGAAGTTGACATGATAACCTCTGTCTGTGATTTGACTAACACTAAGCAGATTGTGTTTGAGTCCTTTCACCTGAGCTACTTTTTCAATGATGACATTTCCAATGATTATATTGCCATATCCTAAAGTTTGTCCAATGTTGCCATCTCCATAAGACACTGTTGGGCCAGCTTTCTCCTCAAATTCTGATAGCAAGGTTTTGTTTCCAGTCATGTGCACAGAGCATCCACTATCCATGACTAACACATTTTTCTTTTTACCCTGCAATCAGAAACACAAAGAGCTCAGTTAGAATTTTTAAGAACCCACACTTGTTGGGTTCTTTTTGCATGCAATTTAACACTTTTAGCAGCAGAAGTCTTTTTAACAAAAACATTTCTGTCAGATTTAAATCCATCAAAATTTTCTTTGTCATTATCAGAATTAACAGATGCATGCTTAGTATTCAGACTCTTTGTTTTACCGGAATTTGCACTTTTATTAAATTTTGGCAAGGGATCATAATAATTGTAGTACAAACTATGGTATTCTTCACATGTATAGATAGAATGCTATTTGCTGCCACAGTGAAAACAAGGATTCTGTGGTTTATAAAATACTGATCTATTCCTAATGTCAGACTTAGGAACTACAGTAGCCTTCTTTTTACTCCTCCTGCAATCAATAGCAAGATGATTAGAGCTACCACAATTAAAGCATGTTTTCCTTGGTGCATTTGGAATATATTTATAATTATTTTCTTTGTTTATTCCAATTTTACCATTCCTGATCCTCTTAGCAGTAGTGGTCTTCTCTCTATCTGTCACTTTACAGATTCTGTCTCTGAGTTGTTTCTTAGACAAAAGACCTATATTTTTGACAGATTTAGACTCAAAATTTTATGTGGAAGTAGATCCCTTTTCTAAAGTAGATTTGGGATTTTCTGGGTACACATACTTAACAGGTTTTAATTTGGTCTTTGTTCTGTCTGTAACATGTCTATAGGTTTTTTGGATTTGTTGATTCATTCACAACAACTCTTCCTGGTTCTGTTGTTTCAGCAGTAACAACTTTACCCTTATTCTTTTTCTTGTCCTCTGGTTTATAACCTAGACACTCTTTCCAGTTCTTATCTGTGATAATATCATGTGTTTTCTTTCCAGAGTGTGTCCAGGTTCTGAGTTTCTCATTAGCATCATTAAGTTCCTTTTCAAGTGCAGTACATTTAAACTCCATTTCTAGCTTCATGTGCTTAGCCTTCTCACATTCATTTTGTACTTCTTGCATAAAGAGTAACTCAGCTTCTAGATGATCATTTCTTTTAGACAATTCTGACATCTCAGATATTATTCTAGCATTTTCAAGAGATTGACTTTTAAAGCTAATATGCAGAGACTTTAAGAAAGATCTTAACTCAGAAACATTATCAGTATCAAAATCAAAGACAATTTCAGGTACCTTATTTTCAAGAGCAGCAATCTCATCATTTGCCATTAATGCATAGTTCACCTTTTCCTCTTCAGATTCTGAGGAAGAGTCCATCCAATCCTTGCTTGATGAGATAAGAGCTTTGGTCTTAGCCTTTTTGCATTTTGTTGCAAAATGACCCATTCCATCACAGTTGTAGCATTTGACTTTTAACTTGTCAAACTTGCTGCTTCCTTGCTTGATGAGATAAGAGCTTTGGTCTTAGCCTTTTTGCATTCAGTTGCAAAATGACCCATTCCATCACAGTTGTAGCATTTGACTTTTGACTTGTCAAACTTGCTGCTTTTGCTTTCATTCTTCTTGTACATGTTCTTGTCAGTATTGACAGGTTTCTTCTAAAAGTTGCCTTGTCTTTTAGCCTTTCTGAACTTCATCTTCTTGAAGCCTTTGACTATCATAGCAACCATTTACATCATATCGGAATCAGTAGAGTCATCATCGGTATCAGTATCAGGATTGGCATCAGGATCCGATGATGAGTCATCAGTATTGGACTCAGCTATTCTACTTCTCCTTCTTGAAACCTCCACGACTTTTCCTTTTGATTTTGATTCAGCATTCAAAGTAACAGCCTTTGATTTGTTGGTTTTCTTATTCTTCCTTTGTTGAACCAAAAGAGCATGGGTTCTTAGCATCCCATAGACTTCATCAAGAGACACAGCATTAAGATCATACTGATGCGTAATGATAGAGGTTTGAGTATCCCACTCCTCAGGCAAAGTTCTAAGAAACTTGGTGTTTGAGTCTTCTGGTTCATACTCTCTACCCACCAAAGATAGATTATTCAATAATGTCAGAAATCTATCATACAGATCAGTGAGGCTCTCATCAGATTTTGCATCAAACAGCTCGTACTCTTGAATCAACAGAGCCTTTCTGTTTCTTTTGATAGATTCAGTACCCAGGCATTGAGTTTCCAAAGTTTCCCAGATCTCCTTAGCAGTTTTACATGCTATCACTCTGTTTGACATGACAGCATCAAGGCTATTATGAAGAATGTTCTTCACCTTTGCATCTCTGAGTACTTCAGCCTTTTCCTCAGGAGTCCATTCAGCCTTTGTCTTCTGAACATAGTGCTCAGGTATAGTATCTGTTCTAGCAACCAGTCTCTTAGGTATATATGGAGCATCATATATTCGATCAAGATAGTTAGGATCAGTTGCCTCCAGATACATCAACATCTTTACCCTCCATGTAGGGTATTCAGCCTTTTTGAGAACAAGGATTTTAATACTTTCATACTTGTTTGTCGACATCTTAAGATCGTTTCTGATTGTAATTAATCAGTTAGCTCTGATACCAATTGTTGCCCAGTAATTAACAATTGTAGAAGGGGGGTTGAATACAATTGTATAATATTTTCAACTTAAACAGAAATAATAACTCAAGTATGAATAAATAACAGCTTTATTAATTCTGATATAAAACTACTACAAACTCTCTCAAGAAATTCTTATGTTCTTGAGAGCTGCTAGGTTACAAGATAATCCGTGTAAGCGATTACATAATGTAAAACCTAAACTGTGTTTATATAGTATACACAACTGCACTATCAATTACAAGATATATCAAATCAATTACATACGTCTCTTAGTACATATCTTGAATGATAGCTGCGTTCCTATAAATCAGGAACCGACATATCAATCTCCCTTGATTCCTGGACTGATGTATATCCTCGTGTAATCCTAATCATCCTCTAATCCTAATGATAACCTAATACTGACGGTGCATTACTGATGATGTCAGCATCAGTATCTGATCAATAGTCCAGATCCTGATCATCACTTGAATCAATATCTAACAGAAGAAGGTGATACCAACTCTAACTACTTATTCCATGCTACAGTTTCTAATAGGAGAAAAACGAACCACATATCTTCTTTAAAAGGTGATGATGGGTCTGTTGCATCCACTCATGAGGATCTATGTCATCTGTTGAAAAGCTACTATACAAATATTTTTTCTGCAACTGACAGTGTAGGAAATTACCCAGTTAATGAGAATGAAGGGAGAGTCACAAGTGCTCAAAAATGAGATATTAACAGCAGAACTAACATTTGAGGAGTTTACAGAGGCTTTCAAGTGTATGCATTCAGGCAAAACCAGTCGCCCAGACGGACTAAATCCTGCATTTTTTCAGCATTTCTGGAAATTACTCGGCTGTGAAATTTTCAAGTGTTGTCATGATTAGCTTTCTGAGTGAAAGTTTTCAGCCAATATAAATGACACAACTTTGGTACTTATTTTGAAAAAAGACAAGGTAGAAGATATCAAGGATTTACATCCTATAGCATTATGCAATGTTTTATACAAGATTATTGCCAAGGCATTGGCAAATCGATTGCAAAAAATCTTACCTGTGTTGATTTCTGAAAAACAAAGCGCATTTATCCCTAGATGCAACATCTCAGACAATGTACTTGTTGTATTTAAGCGGATCCATTATATGAAGAGGAGGACTTCTGGTTCGATTGGAGATGTTGCTCTTAAGCTCGACATAAGCAAAGCTTATGATCGAGTGATCTGGGCTTATATTCGTAATAGAATGTTGGCAATGGGCTTCTCGAATAAATGGGTCAACTGGATGATGCTCTGTGTGTCATCAGTTTCATAGTCTATTTCATTTTAAGGATCGTCAATAGGTCCGATTTTCCCTAAACGAGGTCTCCGTCAGGTAGACCCGCTGTCGCCCTATCTATTTCTCCTTTGTGTTGAAGGTCTTTCTCTGTCATTAAATTCAGTTGCTATTAGTGGTTCTATAACTGGGTGCAATATATGTACTCAAGCACCAGCTGTTACTCATCTACTCTCTGCTAATGATTCGTTTCTATTTTTCAAAGCTACTTCGGGAGAAAGAAATTATGCACTCATGTGAAGTATGCTATCTTCTTCAGCTCGAATGTTCATCGAGACAAACAGTAGGAGATCAAAAAAATAGTTTTTAGATATTTAAAGGACAACGTTTGGCAGAAAGTTCAAGGTTGGAGCACAAAACTCTTATCCAGGGCCGGGAAAGCAATCTTGTTAAGAAATGTTGCACAAACTATCCATGCATACACTATGTCCTCCTTCCTAATCCCTAAATATTTATGCCAAGAAATTGAAAAAATGATGAACTCTTTCTGGTGGAGCTCAAATTCTTTGAATAACAAAGGTATAAGATGGCTGTTTTGGGCTAAAAGGAGTATATCGAATAAGAAAGGGGTTTGGGTTTAAGGGATTTACATGGCTTCAATCTGGCTCTTCTGGGTAAGTAGTGTTGGAACCTTATTAATAACCCAACTGCTCTTGTCTCGAGACTATTTTATGCATGATATTATCCGGATAGTAGCTTACTTCAAGCTGAAAGAACAAATGGATCAAGCTTCACATGGTCTGGTATCTAGGAAGCCAAGGAAAACATTAAGGGGGATTTAGGTGGGTGTTAAGCGATGGCAATTATATAAATGTCCACTCTGATAGATGGATGCGAGGGAAGAAAAACTATTATGTTGATCAATCAGGAACCAACAACTCTGGGATGAACTTAAAGGTGAGTGATTTCTTCGTAAATGGTAGCAAAATGTGGTATGAATCAAAGATCAGGTGTAATTTTAATAGTGGTGATACATAAGCCATTTTAGCAATCTGTATTCCGCAAATAGTACACATGACAGGTTAGCCTGGGTCCATTCTTGCAATGGCCAGTACTCAGTGAAATCGGGTTATCAACAGTGGCAGGTGAATCACATAGGCGATGTAGGCCTACAACAGTCTAATGGTTGGGGTAAAATCTAGCATTTATGCATTCCTCACAAGATCAAAGTTTTTCTTTGGAGACTATGTCGCAATAATGTTCATGTTCTTTGACTACGGGTTTGCAAAAGATTGTTGGCAATGAATGGGCTTGGTATATGATACGTGGCAGGTGGAGAGTGCCCCAGATTGTTTTCTCAGCAAGCTTGACACTGAAAAGAGCGAAGTTTTTATCAAAATAACTACTGTATTATGGGGGATTTGGTGGGCAAGAAACAAGCGTGCTTGGGAAGGGAAAGTCTTGACACCTGAAATAGCCATCGTTTAGAGCTATAAACAATTTGTTGAGTGGAGGGGGTTCATAAGAGGAAGCTACAAACATCAGGTATTCTAAAGGTCGTTGTTACCAGGCATGACAGAAAATGGATTGCTCCTGCATTGGGAAAGCTGAAGATAAATGTTGGTGCATCTGTCTTTGAGGGGGGAGATTTCTTCAGCATTGGTATGGTGGCACGTGATTCCCAAGGGCTATTCATTTGAGGAAAAACAATGCGTTTTATTGGTCGCATCTCGGTGTTAGAGGCAGAAATGGTATGCATTCGGGAAGCTCTGTTGTGGCTTCGTGATTTCCAGCTCAAATTACCACAATTGAGAGTGACTCGCTCATGAGTATTAATGCAGTTAATAAAGCGGATCACAATCAGTTAGAGCTATGTCACCTAATACAACAATGTCGCTCTATTCTTAGCTGAGAAAATGGTGTTTTATTAGCGTTTGTTAGAAAGCAGGCAAACAGGGTAACACATGCTTTGTCTCATTTACCTTGTACGCTTAATAGCTTTAATTGTTGATTTATCGTCTCCTCCACTGTGTGTATTGGGGACACTCTTGTCGGATATTTGATTTTAATGAAATCTTCCTTTATTCAAAAAAACATTTCAATGTACGAAATTTGAATGTTTAATAACTTTTCTCCAACTAGATTAATATTAATGACCTCAAATATATGTAACTGCATCACTTATGAATTATTCAATTGATTCATGTGACAACTAAATAACAATTTAACCGAGCAAGGTTGAATAACCCAAGTGGGTATATTCTTTGTCGATCCAGATCAAGGGATCGATCATCGCTAATCCCCGAAAATTGTTAGAACAAATACTCATTGTAAGCTTATAAGAACTTTATTGTGAAAAAAAACAATTAAACCAATATATCTTGAAACTGAGAAATACAAAAATATTCGATAATCATTATGCAGAATCGTACCCAACAAGACTCATCAAGACAGTACTTAATTTGAAATGAACGATAATGGTATAAAATTTGGCAACCAAGACTCATCATGTGTATAATTTTGCATCCATGGCTCAAGCCCTCCCTCGCATCTATTGAAAAATGAGAGAATTCACTTCACAACAGAGATGACAGTAATTGAAAGAATGTTAAAAATAACAGTATTTAAATCAAAATTAACAAAAATAATTATTATTGGGTGTGTTGGTTGTTTTTAACGATTGGGATACGCAATTGTGACTTGGGTATCCCATTTGTATAAGATAACGGATAGGCTAGAAATAGCCCAGGCCCAACCTTGGATCCAAAACTACAAGTAAGTCTAACTCATGAGAATAAGAGCAGCCCAGCCCAGGATAGTGGGCCCTGACCAGGGGCCACCGCTACATGGCGTGGTCCTCTCCCAGGACTAGAGGGCCCCAGACCGGTGACGCTCAGCACACGTGGCAAGCTAGTTCAGCCAACGCTCCCATACCTGGCGCTGACCAGCAATAAATGCCAATGATTGACATGTGTCAAATCATGTCTGCCACGACACTAGCACATTCAAGTCAACGACCCCCACATGTTGGGACACGCGTCCCACATCCCGAGAATTCAGCGGGCTGTCCCCCAAATCCAACGGTCAGGAGTAGAGGTAACCTACCCCTAAACCCTAGACCTAGGGATATAAATATCCCTAGAGAATGGGGTTTAGGGGTTAGACATTATTACACACCTGCACACATTTATTACTTTTGTGGTACTCGCTTGATTATTACCTTCTAAAGCCAACTCTTATTTTCAAGCCAGAGGCACCTCGGGGCCGAACCCCCCCTCCGGTGTTGTTTTGCAAACCCCTCACAACAGCTACACCACTTCCGAGGCAGGAGTTGGCGAGGAAGTACCCGATCAAGTTTAAGAGTTATCATTGGTGCTAGAAGGAGGGGGTCGAACCACTGTTACCCCGAACTAAACCACCCAATTGAACAAAACCTAACAAGCCATAATCTCCCACATTAATCATGACTAGAAGTAAATCCACTCAATGACAAACACTTAGCAAACCCAGAGAAGAACACCTCAACCCAATCTCGGAGCAGGACCCCACTACCAACCCACCGATCGTTGAAAGAAATTGAATTGGGCCCGGGGATACCATGGTCACAATTGAAGTCAACGCTTACAAGTACACAGATGTCCCTCTTGCTTCAATGCACATGGAAAACCTAACTCCGGAAGACCTAGCCGAAGCGATCCGAGCATATCGCAATCGCCCTCCCCCAGTACCCGAGCCCGAGCAAGCTGAAAACTCCGAGGGGTCAGGGGACTTTCACCGATCCCGGGGGTCGGTCTTTGACCGCCTCGGAGACAAGGGCAAAGGAAAACAGAAGAATACCCATAAACCCCAAAGCAAGACCAAAGACGATGAAGCCACCAAGCTCAAGAGACTAGAAGATCTTCGGGAAAAGATCAGATAAGAAGAACAAGCTAAACTAGATCTCAGAATTCAAAGACGCCTCCAGGAAGAGGAGGAAAGGATGAGAAAATCCGGATCAAAAAGAACTCACAGGGAAATAAGCCCGGAGATCATCTGTGACGAGGACGAACCCGAGGAAGATCTAGTGCAAATGATCCACGACCTACAAAGAAAAGTTAACAGTGACTCAGGGTTTGAGGTCCAAGATACACTCACCCCTTTCAGCCAATCCCTTGAAGCCATCCCCAGGCAGAAGAACCTAAAGCATTACAATTTTGATTCCTTTGATGGGCTGGGTGACCCGGAGGAACACCTAAACTACTTTGAACAAATAGCCCTGATATACTTTTACAACGATCTAACCAAGTGCAGGTTTTTCGCCTCCACTCTTAAGGATGGAGCTCAGAGATGGTTCAGCCGGATCCCTTCCCGGAGCATACACGGTTGGAGGGAATTTAGGGAAGCCTTCCTCCGGAGATTCCAGGCCAACAAAACCCAAGAATTCCACATTTGCCACCTTGAAACAGTAAGGTAATATGACAATGAGGCCCTCTCAGCCTATATGAAGCGGTTCCAAGAAGCCATAAACAAGGTCACGAACCTAGATGAAAGAGAATCCTTGAGCATATTCCGAAGGGGCTTGGATCCGGATTACAATGAGCGGTATGTACTTGAGCTCATACACAAAGAACCCCAGAGCCTGGCCGCGGCTTATGCCATGGCCGCTAAATTCATTAAGGAAATGGATGTCTTGCACGCAATGAGGATGACTAGGCAAGGCACTTCCTCAAACCGAAACAGAGATAATCGCCACAGAAACGACTACCAGCCGGATAAGAAGTTCAAACCCAAAAAGCAAAGTAACTACATCCCCAGCTCTCAACTAGCAATCCCGGATAAAAACTACTCTTCCAAGCCTAAAAATGATGCAAGGCCCCCGAGGACAGAGAAACCTGAACCCAGGCCCGAGCCCGAGTGGACACCCCTAAACCGACCCCGAGTTGAAATACTAAAAGAGGTCCGGGACAAACCCTTTTACTACCTTCCTAAACCAATGTTGGCAGCCCCGGAAGATAGACGCAAGCATAAACACTGCGACTACCACGCGACCCACGGGCATCATACTGAGAACTGCCTATCTCTTAAATTCTTCATTGAAGACCAGATCAAAAAGGGGAACATGAGCCAGTACCTAGCCCGGAGGACAACAGAGAGGGGAGAGGGGTCCGGGGCCTAGAAAACCAAGAACGTGGTGTACATGGTACTGGGAGGATCCAGTTCTCCCCCAAGAAGCCCGGACTCTGGGGACGAGGTTATGTTGATAGACTCAACTCCTAAACAAATCATATCATTCAGCAACGCGGATTTTGAAGGAATAGACCCAAACCACAATGAGACTTTGGTAGTCAGTTTGGATATCACTGAAAATGAGGTAAAGAGAATCCTCGTTGGTAATGGCTCCTCAGTCAACATACTATTCAAACATACCATGGACAGGATGCAACTTAGGAGTATCAAACTAAATGAGTGCAGGGAAGATCCACTATACGGCATTGGCCATCACCTAATCCCTATCCAGGGAACCCTCTACCTACCTATCCAGTTTGGCACCGCTCCAAAGCAGATTACCCATATGGTCAAATTCTATGTAACCAACAGTCCCTTTTCCGACAATGTAATCTTGGGACGCCCAGCCCTGACCAAGCTCCGGGCTGTAACCTCGATCCCGCACCTCAAGTTCAAATTCCCAACAGCCTACAGGGTCGGAGAAGTGAAGGAGGACATTGAGACAGCTCGCTGATGCTATTGCCAAGCTCTTATTATGGCCGAAATAGATCTGGAAAATAAGCGAAAAGTTGAAAGACCAAGCCAAGGTTGAACCCGTGGTGGAGACTGAAACAATCGAGCTAATACCCGGGGATTCCGAAAGAAAGATCAAAATTAGGGCCAGACTAGAAACCACCTTTATAAAAGAAGTCATTGACCTACTCCGAGAATATGTGGATGTATTTGCCTGGAGCCCAGCCGATATGCCTGGACTTCAGGAATCAGTAGCAATGCACAGCCTGGATGTTGACCCTAGGAGAAAGCCGGTGAAACAAAAGAGGAGAAACTTTGCCCCGGAGAGACAAAAGGCCATTGAAGAGGAAGTAGAAAAGCTCCTCGAGGCAGACATAATCTGCGAAATTAAATATCCGGAGTGGCTGGCCAACGTGGTTCTTGTAAAGAAACCCGGCGGAAAGTGGAGGATATGCGTTGATTACACAGACCTCAATGATGCTTGCCCCAAGGATCCATACCCCCTACCCAGCATAGACCAACTAATTGATGCCACCTCGGGCCATGTGATGTTAAGTTTCATGGACGCCTTCTCCGGATACAACCAGATCAAGATGAACCCCGCTGATATAGCCAAGACCACCTTTATCACTCGCAGAGCCATTTATGCCTACAAATTCATGCCCTTTGGGTTGAGAAACGCTGGATCCACATACTAGAGGGCCATGGTTGAAGTATTCAAGGAACAGATAGGTCGAAATCTGGAGTCCTATGTTGATGACATCATAGCCAAGTCCAAAACCACTGAGGAACATGTCCCTGATCTACGGGAATGTTTCAAAAACTTGAGGAAACATGAGATGAACCTAAATCCAAAAAATAGCACCTTTGGCGTAGGGGCAGGGAAGTTCTTGGGCTTCATGATCAGCCAAAGGGGGATTGAGGCTAATCCGAAAAAAATCAAGGTAATACTAGATATGCAACCACCCCGGACTCAGAAGGACATTCAGAAGCTAGCCGGGTCCTTGGCAGCCCTGAGGAGGTTCATCTCCAAGCTCGCAGAGCGGTGCTTACCCTTCTTCAACCTCCTCAAAGGGGCCAACAACAAAATGGAGATAGTATGGAACCCGAAATGCCAGCAAGCCCTAGATACAATCAAGGAGTATCTCTCATCACCACCCCTGCTGACCAAGCCTGAACCCGGAGAAACCTTGTATCTATACCTCTACGTCGGGCCCTTGGACGTGGTAACGGCCCTAGTACGGGAAAGGGATGGAACTCAGCAGCCGGTATACTACATCAGCCAAGTCTTAAAAGACGCAGAAACCCGATACCCCAATCTGGAGAAATTTTCCTTTGCCCTGATCACCGCCTCAAGAAAGCTCAGGCATTACTTCCAGGGGAGAGAGATTAAGGTAATAACAGACCAGCCCTTGAGAAGAATAATCCATAAACCAGATGCATCAGGGAGATCAATAAACTAGGCCATTGAGCTCAGCCAATTCCACCTGACCTTCGTACCACGGACAGCCATCAAGGCACGGGCTTTAGCAGACTTCATAGAGAAATGCTCTTTCCCCGAGCCCCAAAGCACTCCCATGGTGGCCGAGTATGAGGAAACCTCGGACAAAAATCCAGAGTCATGGATTCGGAGCAGGGTTGATCATCAACGGTTGATAGATTCGGAGCAGGGTTGATCAAGCAAGCAATAACCTTCAAATTTTAGGCAACCAACAACCAGGCTGAATATGAGGCCCTTTTGGCCGGGTAAAGATTGGCCCAAACCCTGAGAACCCCGAACCTGATCATATATAGTGATTCCCAGATCGTGGTGAGGCAGACAAAAGGAGAGTACATTGCCAAAGACCCCAAGCTAGCTCAATACCAAGCTCTGGTCAAGAGCTACATCACTATAATCCTGGAATATCAAATCAATCAAATTAATAGGGAAGAGAACACCGAAGCAGATGAACTCTCCAGGCTAGTTCAGAACTCAGTCGAGCTGGACAGCTCAGTATATTTCGAAGAGCTCGAGAAACCAGCAGTTGATCAAGAAAAAGTTATGGAAATTGATGACAGTTCAAACTAGATGACCCCTTTCATCCTCTATCTAGAGAAGGGGAAGCTGCCCGAAGACAAAAATGAAGCCAAAAGATTAAAAAACAAAGCAGCCAAATACTTCATTGAAGAAAAGCAACTCTACCACCGAACTTTCTTGTAAGCAGCAACTCTACCTTTTGAGGAAGCTCTTGAACAGATGCCGAGCTATGCCAAGTTTATGAAGGGTATTCTCTCACGTAAGTTGAAGCTCGAGGAATTAGAGACCGTTGATTTGACGGAAGAGTGTAGTGCAGCTCTACAGCAAAAGTTGCCTCCTAAACTTAAAGATCCGGGAAGTTTCACCATCCTGTGCACCATTGGCAACTTATCTTTCGACAAGTGCTTGTGTGACTTGGGAGCTAGAATCAATCTCATGCCTTTGTCTGTTTTCATGCAACCTGGTCTACCGGATCCAAAACCTACAAACATCTCCTTACAACTAGCTGATCGATCGATCACGTATTCGAGAGGTATAGTGGATGATGTCTTGGTGAAAGTTGATAAGCTCATCTTCCATGCTGATTTTATTATCCTAGACTTCGAGGAAGATAAGAAGATTCCCATCATCTTGGGAACACCATTCTTGGCTATGGGTAGGGCTTTGATCGATGTACAGAAAAGGGAACTCACCATGAGGGTGCAAGACCAGAATGTCACTTTTAATGTGTTCAATGCAATGAAGTTTCCAATAGATGAAGAGGAATGCTTTAAAGTGGATTTGGTCGATTCTACAGTTACTACGGAGATTGAGCAATTGCTTAAGTTAGATTCTTTGAAGAAAGTTTTAGTTGGGGATTCTGATTTTGAAGATGAGGAAGTAGCCGAACAACTGCAGCAGTTAAATGCAGCTCCATGGAAGAGGAAATTTGACATGCCATTCGAATCTCTTGGGTTAGCAGAACTTTAAAACTCTCAGGGGCGTCTTAAACCATCTATTGAAGAAGCTCCTACACTTGAACTCAAACCACTGCCCGAACACTTGAGGTATGCGTTTCTAGGTGATGCATCTACATTACCTGTTATTATTGCTTCTAACTTGTAAGGTAGTGAGGTAGACAAGCTTTTGCAAATTCTAAGAGAGTTCAAATTGGCAATTGGTTGGACCATAGTAGATATCAAGGGAATCAGCCCTTCTTATTGCATACATAAAATTCTGCTTGAGGAATAAAGTAAGCCAACTGTTGAACATCAGCGAAGACTCAATCATATCATGAAAGAGGTGGTGAAGAAGTGCACGAGGGAATTTGCGGAGACCACATGTCCGCAAAAGCGCTGACATACAAGATCATAAGGCAAGGGTACTACTGGCCAACCATCCACTCAGATGCGGTAGAATTTGTCAAGAGGTGTAGAAACTACTAGCTATTCAGTAATGTGCCAAGGCAAAGCCCGGTCCTACCCTCTTCAGTCCTATCTCCAATCCCCTTTGCTGTATGGGGCATCGACGTAGTGGGACCCTTTCCCCGAGCTAAAGGTGACCTGAGATGCCTACTGGTAGCAATAGACTACATGACCAAATGGGCCGAGGCAAAAACAATGAGGACTATAAACCAGCAGGATTGCATCAAATTCATGGACAACATCTTAATGCGGTTTGGACTACCCAGAGTCCTGGTCTCAGATAATGGACCCCAATTCATTGGCTCAGATTTTGAAAACTACCTCAAAGAAAGGGGGATAAAACACAAGAAATCTTCAGTAGCCTATCCTCAGGGTAACGGGCAGGTCGACGTGACAACCAGAATTTTGCTAAGGGGAATCGAGAAAAGGCTGCAGGAAAGCAAGAATAAATGGCCCGAAGAACTACCGAATGTGTTATGGGCCTACCGCACAAGCCCAAGGTCCGGAACAGGAGAAACTCCATTCAAACTGGCCTATTGTGTTACATCCTCACTAACCAACAATAATGTCCATACATTTATAATAATATAAATATATTTTTATAGGATAATTTTTGAAAATTTTGGCAAGATATATTCATAAATATGACCATCCACCTGTCCAAACCAACCAGCTAGTACTAAACAGTTCACTTGCGTGATAATAAAAAAAAAACCATAGAGAAATATAACTACACCAACCAAGACCACTCGCAGGCCACAGTATGAAACAACTATTAATTAACTATTACAACCCAAGGATGAATAAAATAATATACAACTCCATAAGATAAATAATCTGTCTACTAATACAGAAGTGACATGAAATGGGGTTATAAGCTCACTACCCATCCCACCACCTCGACTCTCTGTCTTCCTCTATGGCTGCCCCAACCAGACGGTCCACTCCTTCTAGACATCTTCGTGCTTAGCTGAGGAAAGAGAATTAGCAAGCAAGTGAGTTAAAATGCTCAGCAAGTATATATATAATTAAACGCATAAACAAACTGAAATGTTTGCAAGTCTGTCAAGAACTAACAATCAACAATATAAAAGCTCAACTGAAAGATACGTCTCTTGTCTGAATCATAAAATATAAGAGGATTGGACTATCATGCATTTTATAGATAAAAACAATCATAAGGTTAGGCTGCTGATCAGTCACGCACTAA
The DNA here is from genome assembly GCA_036435485.1 of Saposhnikovia divaricata. NCBI lineage: Eukaryota > Viridiplantae > Streptophyta > Magnoliopsida > Apiales > Apiaceae > Saposhnikovia > Saposhnikovia divaricata. The sequence goes on from CM071594.1 coordinate 93,886,061, forward strand.
CCCCGGATAAACGCACACAGCAATGTCCTTAATGGATCCACGGCACACATTGGCCTTAATAATTTCTGACCACGAATCTGGTCCGACCCTTACGGTCCACATTTAAAAAAAACTAACAGTCCAATCCTATAAGTAGACATCAGGTGTCGGAACAATCGACCACCCCAACTTCCATACACCCTGGACACTTACGTTCCAGGTCAACATCTCAAATCTCGCAAAATAAAATAAGGTCGGGTAATTTCTGACCTAGATATCGACAAGTTTGATATATATATACAAGGGGTATGGATGTAAGTCAAGCCACTAAAAGAATCAACGAAATCAATATAATCGATTTGGGGTATAACAATTTAATATTCGAATTTAAGGGAAATTAACGGAACAATTATAACAAGGATAATTCGAACGAGCATATGAATCAAGTTATAATAATCATAATTCACTTGCAAGATAAGTGAAGTAATTTACTTGCCTTAACCAGGAAATCACAGGATTCGAAGAGTCTTCACGTCCTCAGCTTTAGCTTTCCCTTTATCTGTGGGATCTACACACAATATAACACTATTTTAGAATTCTACACAATAATCGCTAATCAATATCAAAATTTAACTTAATCTACCCCCGCGAATAATCTCCTAATTTACATTTATTTAATTATATACCAACATTATATAAGCCACTAATAAAATATTTAATCATAATTGGTACACTATCACATAATCAATCAGTTTTAAAAATATGAAGCCCGACTCATAATTTATGCAAGTTGTGTAAGAACCCAGATTTTGGGTGGAATTAAAACTTTTATGTATTTAATGATGTAAGAATGAATAGTGGATATGGCTACAATGTAATAATTGATATTTGGGAAAGAATGAATGGAATTCGACTCTATTATGTTTATGCCTTGAAGAATGCTAAAGGGTGACAACATAGGTAAGAATAATCTATCTTCTAAGGGAATAAGATATGGCAACTTCAAGCAAGAGAAGACTCTCATGTCATCCAGATCGATAACGATTAATCCAGTAGTTCCGTAAAAAGGTTAAGGAACGATCGAAAGAGAATACGGACAATTATACAACCCTAAGAGAACAAGTAAAGAATACATAATGAATAGTGTTTTGGTGAGAGTATATAATAATATGAGACGACACTATATAGAAGTATTCGGAACGGATTTCCGAGTTCGTATTAGTAATCCAGGGGGAAAATAATTGTATGTAAAAGCTGTCGGATTCTGAAAAACCGCACTTTTATTTTCTCCGAGAGTTCCCTGGACACTGATAGCCTTAAGTATTTAACGAATGGATTAAAGGAATATATAATGGAAAGTTAGAATGAAAGATGGAGAATGAAAGTATTAATATTAAAGAGGATTCCCGGTAAACCCTAACTAGAAATCCGTGGAATATTCCTACGAACGATCAATCGAAACGAGCAATAACCGGACACAGAATCAAGCAGAGAAAGCAAGATACATGCATGTGCAAGTGATAATATCTAGTAACTAGTTAGTTACACAAGTAACTAGCATATTTAGAGATCAAACCACTTGGTTAAGACTAATCTCTCATCCTACCACAATTTATCAACACTTGTCCATTAAGTGATGCATGCAATGACCAAATCACTTTATCAAAAGCCACTTTATGCTAGATATTATCTACAAACATTACAATAATTCATTTTAGATGAGAACAAACACAAGCAACCAAGCAAATACTCCATTCTCCACCATTTCACTCCATTCGGCCTATAGCTTAATTCCAAATTCAAAATCCAACTTCCAACCATTTGTTGATCTTGAAACTTTTATGGTGAGACTTACATTTCATATAAATGATCTCCTCAAAATCCTAGCTTCAATCTCTTCTTTTTCCATTTTCAAAAAAATGATTTAAGAGGAGGGTGAATAGTGTTTTCATGAACTAATCTTGTTTTTCCTTGATTTCTTTGGTTGATTTAGCAAGCTTAAGCACTTCTAAGGATCATACCAAGCATAGTGAGGCTAGATCATACTCCAAGGAAGGTATAACAACTTTAAACCCTAGGCTTTACCTTGAGATTTTGCATGCTCTTGATGGGTTTTAGTATAAGATGTGATATTAGCATGATTATAAGCATGAATATGATGTAGTTTTGATAAATGTTAAAAATAGTTTAGATGAACGGAAAGGCATTGCTTGGCCTCAGTTCATGTATATAAGTCATGTATATGTTGTTTGGGTTGGATGCTATGTTTATGGGAAGATTCGAAATTGATAGATATTCGATTTACAGCCGTTATAATGCCCGATTTTACAATACCATGTTTTGTATGCCATTTTCCATGTTGAACCCCTACTGTCCAGAGACCTTATCTGCCATGATAGGATAGGTAATGCTCTAAGATTCGTGTTGATATAAAGATCACGTGAAACGGACTTACGGTTTAGGATTTATGACTAAATTACTAAAAGTAGTTCGAATCCGTAAACAAAAGTTCGTAACTGAAATTAAACCCTCGTAAGCTATGTAACGTCATGGCGAATCTTGGTAAATAAATACTAGGGGTAAGAAGGAAGGTGTGAAAGAAAACCGTATGTCAAAAAGAGCATTTTTCGATTTATTAAAAATGTTCGAGTCAAGGTTAAACGAGAACGAACCCCTAAAAGACGACTCTTTTATAACTTTGGTAAAACGCTTAGAAAACGGGCGATAAAACTCGGAGTAAAATATTGGTTCGTAACGATCAACCTTAGAACTCATATGACTTAAGTATGTCCCAAGTATAAGTGCAGTGACATGTCGTATTAACGAACGAATGTCGGGTCGGATCAGTGATAATAAGTAATCCACTAAAAGGGGTATAACGAGATGACTCGAGAACGTGTTTCGATTTAAGTATAACTTAACGTTTAATATGTTAAGTGATTAATTCCGAATGCCTTGGCTATTTATAGATCACCAGGCTGAACCGGGACCCGCTACCACTACCCCTTACCGTACTCGACTACCAGGCAAGTTTCAATTCCCTTCTTTTAGGCTGTTGTTGTGATTGAATAAATATATATATATATGATTGCTGATATACATATGCCATTGCATGCATGCCTACTTTCAAGTTGAACTGATATACTTGTTCCCTGAATGTTATTGTTGGCTTATAAGCTAGATAGTTATATATCAGTTATAAGCCGGTTATTATAAGACCCTCATAGAAGGGCGTATACATCTTTATTCATCAAATATAGACCGGGAGTCAATATTTCTTGATATATCGAGATTACCTCGGGAGAAAATATTTAAGTAAATATTTTCTATTATTTGGGCGACGAATATTATTTGAATATTCGTTCGGGACTAATTATTTTAACGATCCTTACTTCAAATAATTATTTGAATTTAACTATTCAACGAATAATACTTCTCAATATTCATTCAGAGTCCAATTGATTATCGACTATTATTTCGAATATTCTTCTAAAGATGAGACGGTTAGATGAATATTATTTGGATATTCTTTTAGATTATTATTTTATTAAATAAATATTACTTTCGAATATTCATTTAAGATATTAAATACTTGATGAATATTATTTTAATATTCATCTGAAGCTTGATTTAATTATCGAATATTATCTCGAATATTCCTTAAGGCTTGGATTACTAAATGAATATTACTTGATATTCATTTCGGATATTATTCATTCAATGAATATTACTTTTGAATATTCATTTAAATTTCCTAATTAATTATGATTATTACCTTAAATATTCTTTTCAGGTCTTATTAATTAATGAATATTGTTTTGAATATTCATTTAAATATTTATTTATTCAATAAATATTCCCCTGATATCTCTTCAGGGATTATTTTGAGAAATACTCTGATTAAAGATATTCTTTCATATTCCCAAATATTCTGTAAAATATTTTAAGTCAATAAATATTCTCTGAATATTTATTCCATACTTAGAATAACCTCGATAAGGTTTATCTTCTTCGATTATTACAGAAAATATTTCGAAGTCATATTATTATTAATCTTATATCAAGAAAGGTTCCCAGACATCATTCATCTTTGAGTCTATCTTCTTAATAATAAGGGAACCTTACTTGGAAAAATGTTATTTATCTTGTCGACTTCCCGGTCATAAAGTATTCCCTTCACCCGCAACTCGGGTGCTGTTGACTTATTAAAGTCGTTGTTTACCTTCTCATCTTTCGAGGGGTAAGAATTACTGGAACAAGTTGATATCCGTTACCAAGTAATAGCTTGGGAAATATTGGTAAATTTTCCTTTCCAACTAGATACGACTACTTTGTGGAGTCTTATCAACAAGTCTTATACTTGGGGAAAGGGGGACGAACGTTACATTCAGAATCATGAATTCTATTTGAACTAGGAGTCGTGTAAGAGGCCGAGTAGCGCCGGTCCATCCCCTTGGCCCAACCGTTGGCCGGGGAGAGCTAGCAAGGCGGTATACAAGTAAAGCCGTCAGTTCTTCCTTCTACCGGTAGTAAATCTAAATTGAGCTGTACGATCTCGACTGATCATCAAGATTGGAACAGCGGGCGCGGTGAATACTCCATCATTGGTTCGTCATCCAAATTCATTTATTTCCTGCAACATGATTACTGTTGGCAGAGTTGGAGAAGAGTCATAACTGGAATTGCAACCCTTTCTTGCAAGTTCCTCTTCTTATTAACGATAATAATATCTCGCTTACTTTGATGTAGCAGATATTTCTTCAAACAAATACTTTAAGTTACCTTGTAACTTTATCGTTCATATTATACTGGCATCATTTCCGTAAATGCATGGCATATGGTTTAAAAGATAGCGTTGAACTGTTTTAAATTATCGTTCAGTTATATATTTGTTGGTGGGCTTTCGCTCACCCTTGCTTTGTTTATATTATGTCACAACAACAGCTAGGACAGATGGCTCGCGTCAGGCGCACTCGGCGCAAGCAGGTTACCCGACCCACCGGACTACCCGCTGAGATGCTAGCCGCCATTGCTGAGGTAGCATAGTTAGACAGCTTTTGTTTCCTGTTTAACTATATATATAATTAATGTAATCAACGGCAAAACTTTTAAACCTATGACGTTATCCTGTTGGGATTGTAATAACTTTTATTCGTAAACCCTTTAATGTAAGACTTATTTCAATTTCATCTCTGGGACTATAACTGTTGTGTGTGTGAGTGATAATTATTGTGGGGTCACAGCATGTGATTTATTTATTATGGACTCAAGTCAAGTATTATGAATGGATGTAAGACCGTAACCACCAGATTCCTGACCCCGGATCTGGGGGCGTTACAAGTTGTATAATTATACATACACATTTTCAAGAAATAAATTAAGATTTTTAGAAAAAAATTTACGGCATCCCCTTTATACGGGTGACTGCCAGTCGGGATACAGCCGACACAACCAACACAATCATCAATTGTAATACAACCACAATCCAGTAATCCATCTTAATAATATTGCTAAACAATTATATAAATTCAGAATTTAAAACAAGAAATTAAAATTATAACGTAATTATTAAAATTTAAATTTGGCTCAGAAAAATCATCATCGCCAATTACCATCGACTCAATTTATTATTAATATCATTGTCGATGGGGCAAAATCCCGGTGGTACCCAGAAATGGATTTCCAAACCGAAATTCCGCACAAAAATATATTTAGAAAATAAATTTTATTCGTATTTCGCAGAATAAGTCAAACAGAGTATTAGACAATAACCGAACAACATTTCGGCATAATTTAAAACAATGCACGACTTGTACAACACCAATCAAAGTAACAGCCACAATCACCAGCAGTAGCAATCGAAACCATATTCATTCGACCACACATACTGGCCACAAACACAGGAACCCATAGAACACACAAACCCCTCTCTGAGTATTCAATTCGCAGCACAACTCCGCAAAAGACAACACACACTTATGTATTAACACACACACAGTAGCTCGACACACACACACACCCACTGCAGAAATCCACACGGACAAGTACAATAGCACGACAGCGCAGGAACAGGGGAAAAGAACGGAGTTTAACACAGGGCAAGAATCGGTATTTACGGCTTAGAATCGGAGTTTGAAATCAACCACACATATAACCCAACCATGAAACACGCATACGCACCACAGAGCACAGAACCGGGGTTAACACGATGATATAGAGAGGACATAGCTTGAGAGAGAGACGGTGAGAAAGAGAGATGTGGGAGAGATTGTTTTTTAGAGAAAAAAGGGAGAGAGAGATAGAAGTGTCTAGAGAGCTCGTGAATTGCTGTTGTCTAAACCAAACCAAACCAAACATACCCAGTATATCCCGCTCAGAGCAGGGTCTGGGGAGGGTAGGTTGTACGCAGTCCATAACCCCACTTTTAGAGCAGGGAGACTGTTTCCGTGAAGACCCTCGGCTAAGTGCACGACATACAAAGAGTGTGATAAATAGAAAGGAAACCAAATGATACGGAAATGATCAATGCCATACCTGAGCCCCATGGCGTTCTCCACATGGGGCATACATACCTGCGAGGATTTATGATACTCATAGCTTGATGCGCTCCAACCACACGAAAAATCCCGCACAGAGATAACACCGAGCCAAGCTCCCTACAACTGTAAAACCAGAAAACAGAAGACACTAAAAACGAAAAGTGAGAACGCTAAAGCCGAACTTCTAAAAAATCGCTAACCGAGACAACGCAACTCTGAGGCTCTCGACAACAGAGCCGCACCCTAAAAAGGAATCCACCACTCTGATACGCCGCCTCCAAGAACACCTACCCGTGAGCATGGTCTTATTTAAGTCTAAGGCCTTCAAATCCAGCCTGAGCTGCTCTTCCCACGACCTCCTCGGCCTGCCTCTCCTCCTCGCCCCAACAACCGCAAGACTCTCGACCCTCCTAACTGGGGCTTCAGCCAGCCTCCTACGGACGTGGCCGAACCATCTCAACCTTCCTTCCTTAACTTACGTAGAAAAAGGCGCCACTTCAAGCTCGCTCCTAAACACCGAATTCGGGATTCTGTCCAACATCGTGCGCCCACAAGACCACCGCAACATCCTCATTTCAGCCGCTTCCAACTTACTTACGAGGGCCTTCTTCTCCGCCCAACACTCAGAACCATATAACATCGCAGGACGGATAGCCGCTCTATAGAATTTCCCTTTCCACTTTAAATGGACTTTCTTATCGCACATTACCCCTGACGCTGCCCTCCACCTTAGCTACCCAGCCTTGATACGATGCGTGACATCGGCTTCAATCTCACCTTCCTTCTGGATGATCGAACCCAAATACTTGAACTTATCCGTCTGCGGGACGATCTGGGCTTCAATCCTAACCTCCACCCCTTCTTCGCTGGCCTCACCACTGAAGTTACACCAGAGATACTCGGTTTTAGAACGGCTCATACGTAACCCTTGGGACTCCAAAGTAGATCTCCAAAGCTCCAATTTCTTGTTCACTGAGAAACGAAATCTCAATTTAGGGATTGCTAGTATTAAAAAGGGGGAAAAATGATTTTAGAGGAATAATTATCCTACTTAAAAAAACAATTAATAATTCCCAAAATTCAAATTAATAGGAAAATGGGTGAAATTTTAAATTTAAAAATTATATAATAATGAACACAAAATTACGATCACCCACATATTTTTAAAATATTTTTAGGATCAAACATGGATTAAATATGGATTTTACAAGATTAAATCCATAGAATGGAAAAATAATTCATAAATTCATTTTAAAATCCTTGAAACCCAAAATAATTCATCAAATATTTTTAAAAGTCATATAAACTAATAAAGTTAATAATGAAAAAGATTTCAGGATTTCTGCTAATCCCGAGGATTTTATAAAATTCACAGAAGATAAATATAACAAAATTAAATAGGAAATAAATTCCGAAAAATATATTTAAAAATATCCGGGCTTACACGTCACATATAGATCACCAACTAAGCCCACAAATATTATTCCACACACAATTCCACTTCTCAACAATTATACACGCCACATAATTCACATTTAATATAAAATAAATAATTTAAGTAATTAAAAATTCTGAAAATTTCTAAGGCGTTATATATGGGACCGAAGCCATGCTACTAGTTGAGGTGGGCTCCCCCTCCCACAGAGTGATCAACTTCGATGAGATAGCAAATGAAGAAGGACTAAGAACCAATTTAGAGCTGATTGACGAAGTCCGGGATAGAGCGGCGGAAAAGATGGAGAGGTACAAAGAGAAAACGAGGGAGTACTTCGGCAAGAAATCCAGACTAAAGAATTTTCAACCCGGAGATCTTGTACTTCGGGACACAGAAGCCTCGAATCCCACCAACATGAGCAAACTCATGCCCAAGTGGGAGGGCCCCTACAAAGTCAAGGAAGTTCTCCGACCCGGAACGTACAAACTTAGCAACATGGACGGGTCCGAGGTGCCTAACACATGGCATGGTCTCAGACTCAGAAAGTACTATCAGTAGGCCCGAAGGAATTAGCAGAAGCATGGCTATTTTTGTTTATAGTTGAAAAGCTAGATGCAAAAGTTGTTTGTAATCATATGAGTTATTAATGAAAAAGGAGTACGACTCCATACTGAAAATTTCATTTCCAATATTATTTTTCTTTCTAAGTATAGCTAAAACCCCGGGCCATGGCAGTAAATACCTTGGTCCGGAGCTCAACAACAAACCAAATTCCTACTTAGAAAGGTCTGGTTAACTTTCTAAGTATGGCTAAACCCCGGGCCATGGCAGAATACCTTGGCCCGGAGCTCAACAACAAATCAAATTCCTACTCAGAAAGGTTTGGTTAACTTTCTAAGTTTGGCTGAACCCCGGGCCATGGCAGAATACCTTGGCCCGGAGCTCAACAACAAAGTAAATTCCTACTTAGAAAGGTTTGGTTAACTTTCTAAGTATGGCTAAACTTCGGGCCATGGTAGTAAATACCTTGTCCCGGAGCTCAACAACCAAGAAAATTCCTACTTAGAGAGGTTTGGTTAACTTTTTAACTATGGCTAAATCCCAGGCCATGGCAGTAAATACTTTGGCCCGGAGCTCAACAATAAAGCAAATTCCTACTTAGAAAGGTTTGGTTAACTTTTTAAGCATGGCTAAACCCCGGGCCATGGCAATAAATACCTTGGCCCGGAGCTCAACAACCAAGCAAATTCCTACTTAGAAAGGTTTGGTTAACTTTTTAAGTATGGATAAACCCCGGGCCATGGCAGAATACCTTGGCCCGAAGCTCAACAACAAAGAAAATTCCTACTTAGAAAGGTTTGGTTAACTTTCTAAGTATGTCTAAACCCCGAACCATGGCAGTAAATATCTTGGCCCGGAGCTCAACAACCAAGCGAATTCCTACTTAGAAAGTTTATTAACTTCCTAAGTACGACCAACCCCCGGGCCGTAGCAGTGAATACTTCAGCCCGGGCTTCACCCTACTCCCCCATCCGAAAAATCCGAATGAGGGAGTGGGGGGAAAGACAAGTTATAAACAGCAAAAAACTATCCTAAAAATTTTCAAAAACAAAAGAGAAAAATAGCATGCAAACGATGAGAATATATCAAAGATAAAATAGGTCGGGCTCACTAACAGCCTGAAACACCTGGTAACAGTTCCACCAATTATGTTACAGGTTCAAAAGAGTTATACAATGAAAGACAAGTTCTATAAGGAAATTACACGGGCCTAGCCCAGACCTTGAACACAGCCAGTCTTTAGGATCAAGTTGTAGGAGGAGGAAATGAGTTCGGAGCTACATACGGGGTAGGTTCACCTTCACCCCGGACTAACGCATCCTCGACATCCATATAGGCCTTCATAAAACTTTCCCAGTCAGTAGCTCCGGGGTCGGTCTTGCACATCTTTTCGGCTACCACCCAGCAACGGTAGATCTTTTTTGCAGCAACAGTGGCAAGGTCTTCATCGTAAGCATCTGACTTCCGGAAATCGGCAATCATTTCCTCCTCAGTCTTTGTCGCCTTCAACTCGGAGCTTCATCGCCTCATCCTTGTACTCCTTTGCCATCACCAGGGCTGTGTCCCGCTCCTCAGCCACCTGCCTCATCCCGCTCTTAAACTTCTCAATTCAGGTCTCATGAGCATCCCGTAGGTCGGAGATCTCTTTCTTAATATCAGCAATCTTTCTTATCTTTCTCAGTCACCGAGTACAGGATATCTTGGGCCTCATTGGCTATTGACAATTCCTTGCGGCAGGCAGCGACACAACCTGTCATCCGGACCCCCAGCTATTGAACAAAAACCCAGAATTAAAAGAGCCCAAGGAAAAAGCGAATCAAAAAGAACAAATAATAGAGAAGTGAGATGAGGATACCTGGCCGTAGACTGCCATCATTTCCTGCAGCAAGGTGTAAGTTTTTGGTCTTCCCCATATCCTCCCAATCCGACTTCTGTGGAAGCTTGGCCAAAAAGCCAATGAAGTTTCGGTCCTCCGGGGACAAGGGTACGGGAACATAGTCCAGGCCCGTTAAGCTCCCGGGAATGCAAGCTTCATGCCTTTCAGCAACACAATCGGCATCCATAGTCCCGAAGTGTTTCTGCGCCATCTCCCTTCTCTTGTGTTTCCTCCGAATCATCTAAAACAACAGTCTTCGGAACCCGGTTCCCCGAACCTTCAAGATTCATACGAGAACTATTGCCCTCCCCCGGGGCCTTTATATTGTCACGGACATAACCAATGCCCCGGAGAGCCGCAACAAGAGCTTCATTTCCCTTGCCCATTTTTGTTATATGCTCTAAATTCGAGTTATAGCTCGGGAGGCCTGAAAAGAAAGGGAACATCAGTAAAGACAAAAAGAAAAAAAAAAGGGAAAAGCACGGAGTACAAACTAAAAGAAAACAACGCATCCCGCACGGAGTACAAAAATATATCTCTATTAAATATATATATTATTTTATAAACTACTATAACGAGTTTAAGAATCAATTCACATCAACAATATATTATTAATTAAAACATTATCGTTAAAATACTATCAAACATGTATTATAATATTTTATTATCATCTATAATTTATTTTCCTCTTAATTAAAAAATATATCTGAACATGAGATTGAAAAAGTTAAAAAAAATATATTTTATTAATAAAAATATATATATAACTTAAACTTTAACAATGAATTATAATTTAAAAAATTTACAAGCAATCATGCAGGGTTTTAGGCTAGTAAAAATAATAAGCAAACTAGGTATATTTGCTTGGTTGATAGTTTGGTCACTTTATTCGATAACCGTTAGATTTTAAGATAAATAATGAGAACGAATCTAATGCTAAATGAACATTCCTTTCTTATATTTAAAATACTTTTATAGTTTCCAAGTTCGAATCCCACCAAAAACTTATCTCTATTAAACATATACATTATTCTAACGAGTTTAAGAATAAATTCTCGTCAACAACATATCATTAATTAAAACACTATCGTTAAAAATACTATTCCCTCTATCCCTCTCATTTTCTTACACTTTCATTTTTGGAACGTCCCACCAGTTCTTTACATTACTAAAAATAGTAACTTTTAAAAATAAAATAAATTATTACATCCACTACTTCACTCCACTTTTTCAACACTTTACACTATTACACCTACTACTTCACTTATTTTAACAATAAAATCATTATTACACCCACTACTTTATTTATTTTAACAATATTACACCCACTATCCTTGTCTCCGTGCCCAGCCACAATGTAAGGTATTGGCTGGGCGGGGACGGAGCTAGTACCAAACACGTATTATAATATTTTATTATTTTCTATAATTTATTTTCCTCTTAATTAAAAAATATATATGAATATGGGATTCAAAAAGTTAAAAAAATATTTTAATAATAAAAATATGTATACAACTTAAAACTTTAACAATAAAATATAATTTAAAAAATTTACAAGCGGTTATAGACTAGTATATATAGTACCCCAACAAGGCACAGATTAAAAGTTGGTTAAGGTCTACCCATTCATTCACACACCATCCAGTAGGCCAACCAATCATCAAATATGTTGTAAGTCATAAACAAACTATGTGTGTGAATGAAGAACATTTGCTATTTTGATTACTAAGATATTTTAATCATTTTTTATTATTTTACATTTAAAAAATTTTATTACACTGTGTTAAAATATAGTATAAATTAGTGATATCTGATATGTATATATTTCGAAATCATTCAATCGAATAAAATAATATTAATAATTAGTAGTTATAATATATAGATAAATATAATAAATTATTAAATACATGCTTTTTTTTTAAAATTGGTTGATGAACAGCATTTTGACGAATGTACTTCGACATATTTCGAATTTAAAATGGAACATAACTTGATGTTTAAAAAGTATACAAAATTTCATCATTTTCATACATAATATCAACCCCATCTAACCTGAAGTGCATTATCGACAAGGATTAGTGTATTTGAAGATAAGAGCAAGTTAATATAATGCATATTAAAATTGCTTTTAGGACAAGAACTAGACCAAATTTTAAAACAAAGAATTTTGAATTTGACCCAAGTTGTTGCAACCTTAACCGACCAACTCAATTATCACATTTTACTCTTTTAGAAAAAATAGAATTAATATCACAGTTTAAGTAATAACTTTGTCAGTTTTAATAATGAAAGAGGACACTTTTAAATACACATTGATAAGAATAAGCATTGATAATTAGTCAACTTATATTTGGTATATCTAAAATATTAAACATATTTATCAATAAACGAATTACAATCAAGAATGTTATAACTTCTTGTTGTGAATGTTTTTAATAGAAAATGACCCAATGCGTATTATCATTCAATTAATCAAATTAATTAGTAGCGTTTCCAGGTTAATAATGTCTTACACACAAATCATACAAATGGATAATCAATTAAGCTGTATTTGCTAGAGACATTGCACCTTATTTATCCATAAAAAATAAAGAACGATAAAATTACATGTAATACAAAAAGAAACTAACTTACATACAAAAATATTATATTACCTTTTAAATGTTGCACTTATTGTTGTACCAATTTACTAAATATATTTTACAGTTAACAACAATATATTTAAAATTGGCAATCCTTCTAAACCATTCAAAATGTGTTTTATATTTTAGAATGTATTTAAATGTTGTGTTTCCTATTATTTATAATTTTCAACTGAATTCGCATAAAACATATTTTTACACAAAATGAAGTAAGGATATTAGATCAAAATAATCATAGACAAACAAAGGTCTATAAAAATTAAATTGATGTTTCTTAAATAACATTATTACACCATTTTTCTCCCTTCTAGAAAATAACCCGTGTTATAGAGTATATATTTACATGTATTTTATATGATTTTATTCCCATATTTATTGTATTTTATAAATAATTGGATATTATTAATTAGAGTTTAATATTTTATGACAAGAAATAAAGAATTCCCACAAGTTTCGAGAAAAAGTGAACAAATAAAAAGAAGTTCATGATTCTTTAAAAAGTAGGGAAAATGATGATGGTATTCAGATGTACTTTGAAAAAAAAGATAAGCTCAATGATTTGTTATTTCATAAGGAAATTTATTGGAAGCAGTGTGCAAAGGTTTTTTGGATAGAGGATGTTGCCCAGTAATTAACAATTGTAGAAGGGGGTTGAATACAATTGTATAAGATTTTCGACTAAAGTCAGGATTGACTTTTCGTCAGTATTCGACATGCATCAGGATCTGACACTTATCAGTTTTTGGTCTCCCCTTGTTCTTAGAAACTTTCATAGTTTACCATTCCAAATTCATTCACCAATTTTGTAAAAGTAGCTTCAGGTAGTGGCTTGGTGAATATATCAGCTAGCTGTTGATCAGTAGGAACAAAGTGAAGTTCGATTGTCCCTTCCAGTACTTGTTCTCTTATGAAATGATATCTGATACTGATATGCTTAGGAAGAGAATGCTTTACTGGATTTCCTGTCATAGCAATAGCACTTTGGTTATCACAATAAATAGGTATTTTTGAATATGACAAACCATAGTCCATTAGCTGATTCCTCATCCACATGTTCTGAGCACAACAGCTTCCTACAGCTATGTACTCAGCTTCTGCAGTTGATGTGGAGATAGACTTTTGATTTTTACTAAACCAAGAAACTAGTCTTCCTCCAATAAACTGACAACTACCTGAAGTACCTTTCCTGTCTATTTTGCAACCTGCAAAATCAGCATCTGAGTAACAACATAGATTAAAGTCAGACTCTCTAGCATACCAAAGGCCAAGTGATGGAGTGCCTTTCAAGTATCTGAAAATTCTTTTAACATTAATGAGATGTGGTTCTCTGGGGTTTGCCTGAAATCTTGCACATAGACAAGTTGCATACATGATATCTGGTCTGCTAGGTGTTAGATACAAAAGTGAGCCAATCATACCTCTGTAATTAGTTACATCTACCTCAATACCTTGATCAGGATCAAGCTTTGTAGCTGTACCTATGGGAGTTGTAGCAGTAGCACTGTCTTGCATATTAAACTTCTTCAATAGATTCTTTTTGTACTTTGACTGATTGATAAAAATTCCATCATCAGTCTGTTTGACTTGAAGACCTAAGAAATAGCTCATTTCTCCTATCATGCTCATTTGATATCTAGACTGCATTAGCTTCGAAAACTTCTCACATAATTTGGGGTTAGTTGACCCAAAAATGATATCATCAACATAAATTTAAACTAATAGCAAGTCCATACCATGATTCAAGTAAAACAAGGTTTTATCAATTGTACCTCTTTTGAAACCACTTTCCAGTAAGAATTGAGCCAGAGCTTCATACCAGGCTCTTGGAGCTTGCTTTAGTCCACAAAGTGCTTTATCCAATCTATAGACATGATCTGTATATCTAGGATCAATGAAGCCAGGAGGTTGTTCAACATATACCTCATCTTCCAATTCTCCATTCAGAAAAGCACTTTTAACATCCATCTGGAAAATTTTGAATTGCTTATGGGCTGCATATGCCAGAAAATTCTGATGGCTTCTAGCCTTGCAAAAGGAGCAAAAGTCTCATCATAGTCTATTCCTTCCTGTTGAGAGTACCCCTTTGCAACTAGTCTTGCTTTATTCCTCATAACAGTGTCATCTGAATCTATCTTATTTATGAACACCCACTTTGTACCAATAGTTGATCTACCCTTTGGCTTTGGTACAAGTTTCCATACTTCATTTCTTTCAAATTCATTTAGTTCTTCTTGCATTGCTGTAACCCAATCCGCATCCTTGAGTGCATCTTCAACTTTCTTAGGCTCTTCCTTTGATAGAAAGTTATTATAGAGGCATTCATTTTGTGTTGCACTTCTGGTTTTAACACCTGCATCAGGATTCCCAATAATTAAATCAATTGAATGATGAGAAAGATTCCCAATTGATATGGTTCATCAATTGAGGATTCAGATTTACTCTTGAATGATGTCCTTCTCTGTTTAGCCTTCTAATAGGCATCACAGAGTCCATCTGGAGTATACAACGCCTTTGGTAATCCTCTCACGAAATCTTTCTTAACCAACTCATTGATGTTGTTGAAGTTGAGATGAGAAAGCTTCTTGTGCCAATTTCAACTTTCATCTATTGTTGCTTTACTGATGAGACATGTTGAGGGACCATCGGTATTGGTGTAGACATTGGCTTCATAAATGTTACCACGTCTTTGACCAGTCAAGACAATCCTTCCAGATGTTTTACTGATCACTTCAAAGTAAGTATCATTGAAGTTGACATGATAACCTCTGTCTGTGATTTGACTAATACTAAGCAGATTGTGTTTGAGTCCTTTCACCTGAGCTACTTTTTCAATGATGACATTTCCAATGATTATATTGCCATATCCTAAAGTTTGTCCAATGTTGCCATCTCCATAAGACACTGTTGGGCCAGCTTTCTCCTCAAATTCTGATAGCAAGGTTTTGTTTCCAGTCATGTGCACAGAGCATCCACTATCCATGACTAACACATTTTTCTTTTTACCCTGCAATCAGAAACACAAAGAGCTCAGTTAGAATTTTTAAGAACCCACACTTGTTGGGTTCTTTTTGCATGCAATTTAACACTTTTAGCAGCAGAAGTCTTTTTAACAAAAGCAGTTCTGTCAGATTTAAATCCATCAAAATTTGCTTTGTCATTATCAGAATTAACAGATGCATGCTTAGTATTCAGACTCTTTGTTTTACCGGAATTTGCACTTTTATTAAATTTTGGCAAGGGATCATAATAATTGTAGTACAAACTATGGTATTCTTCACATGTATAGATAGAATGCCATTTGCTGCCACAGTGAAAACAAGGATTCTGTGGTTTATAAAATACTGATCTATTCCTAATGTCAGACTTAGGAACTACAGTAGCCTTCTTTTTACTCCTCCTGCAATCAATAGCAAGATGATTAGAGCTACCACAATTAAAGCATGTTTTCCTTGGTGCATTTGGAATATATTTATAATTATTTTCTTTGTTTATTCCAATTTTACCATTCCTGATCCTCTTAGCAGTAGTGGTCTTCTCTCTATCTGTCACTTTACAGATTCTGTCTCTGAGTTGTTTCTTAGACAAAAGACCTATATTTTTGACATATTTAGACTCAAAATTTTATGTGGAAGTAGATCCCTTTTCTAAAGTAGATTTGGGATTTTCTGGGTACACATACTTAACAGGTTTTAATTTGGTCTTTGTTCTGTCTGTAACATGTCTATAGGTTTTTTGGATTTGTTGATTCATTCACAACAACTCTTCCTGGTTCTGTTGTTTCAGCAGTAACAACTTTACCCTTATTCTTTTTCTTGTCCTCTGGTTTATAACCTAGACACTCTTTCCAGTTCTTATCTGTGATAATATCATGTGATTTCTTTCCAGAGTGTGTCCAGGTTCTGAGTTTCTCATTAGCATCATTAAGTTCCTTTTCAAGTGCAGTACATTTAAACTCCATTTCTAGCTTCATGTGCTTAGCCTTCTCACATTCATTTTGTACTTCTTGCATAAAGAGTAACTCAGCTTCTAGATGATCATTTCTTTTAGACAATTCTGACATCTCAGATATTATTCTAGCATTTTCAAGAGATTGACTTTTAAAGCTAATATGCAGAGACTTTAAGAAAGATCTTAACTCAGAAACATTATCAGTATCAAAATCAAAGACAATTTCAGGTACCTTATTTTCAAGAGCAGCAATCTCATCATTTTCCATTAATGCATAGTTCACCTTTTCCTCTTCAGATTCTGAGGAAGAGTCCATCCAATCCTTGCTTGATGAGATAAGAGCTTTGGTCTTAGCCTTTTTGCATTTTGTTGCAAAATGACCCATTCCATCACAGTTGTAGCATTTGACTTTTAACTTGTCAAACTTGCTGCTTCCTTGCTTGATGAGATAAGAGCTTTGGTCTTAGCCTTTTTGCATTCAGTTGCAAAATGACCCATTCCATCACAGTTGTAGCATTTGACTTTTGACTTGTCAAACTTGCTGCTTTTGCTTTCATTCTTCTTGTACATGTTCTTGTCAGTATTGACAAGTTTCTTCTAAAAGTTGCCTTGTCTTTTAGCCTTTCTGAACTTCATCTTCTTGAAGCCTTTGACTATCATAGCAACCACTTACATCATATCGGAATCAGTAGAGTCATCATCGGTATCAGTATCAGGATTGGCATCAGGATCTGATGATGAGTCATCAGTATTGGACTCAGCTATTCTACTTCTCCTTCTTGAAACCTCCACGACTTTTCCTTTTGATTTTGATTCAGCATTCAAAGTAACAACCTTTGATTTGTTGGTTTTCTTATTCTTCCTTTGTTGAACCAAAAGAGCATGGGTTCTTAGCATCCCATAGACTTCATCAAGAGACACAGCATTAAGATCATACTGATGCCTAATGATAGAGGTTTGAGTATCCCACTCCTCAGGCAAAGTTCTAAGAAACTTGGTGTTTGAGTCTTCTGGTTCATACTCTTTACCCACCAAAGATAGATTATTCAATAATGTCAGAAATCTATCATACAGATCAGTGAGGCTCTCATCAGATTTTGCATCAAACAGCTCGTACTCTTGAATCAACAGAGCCTTTCTGTTTCTTTTGATAGATTCAGTACCCAGGCATTGAGTTTCCAAAGTTTCCCAGATCTCCTTAGCAGTTTTACATGCTATCACTCTGTTTGACATGACAGCATCAAGGCTATTATGAAGAATGTTCTTCACCTTTGCATCTCTGAGTACTTCAGCCTTTTCCTCAGGAGTCCATTCAGCCTTTGTCTTCTGAACATAGTGCTCAGGTATAGTATCTGTTCTAGCAACCAGTCTCTTAGGTATATATGGAGCATCATATATTCGATCAAGATAGTTAGGATCAGTTGCCTCCAGATACATCAACATCTTTACCCTCCATGTGGGGTATTCAGCCTTTTTGAGAACAAGGATTTTAATACTTTCATACTTGTTTGTCGACATCTTAAGATCGTTTCTTATTGTAATTAATCAGTTAGCTCTGATACCAATTGTTGCCCAGTAATTAACAATTGTAGAAGGGGGGTTGAATACAATTGTATAATATTTTTAACTTAAACAGAAATAATAACTCAAGTATGAATAAATAACAGCTTTATTAATTCTGATATAAAACTACTACAAACTCTCTCAAGAAATTCTTATGTTCTTGAGAGCTGCTAGGTTACAAGATAATTCGTGTAAGCGATTACATAATGTAAAACCTAAACTGTGTTTATATAGTATACACAGCTGCACTATCAATTACAAGATATATCAAATCAATTACATACGTCTCTTAGTACATATCTTGAATGATAGTTGCGTTCCTATAAATCAGGAACCGACATATCAATCTCCCTTGATTCCTGGACTGATGTATATCCTCGTGTAATCCTAATCATCCTCTAATCCTAATTATAACCTAATACTGACGGTGCATTACTGATGATGTCAGCATCAGTATCTGATCAATAGTCCAGATCCTGATCATCACTTGAATCAATATCTAACAGAAGAAGGTGATACCAACACTAACTACTTATTCCATGCTACAGTTTCTAATAGGAGAAAAACGAACCACATATCTTCTTTAAAAGGTGATGATGGGTCTGTTGCATCCACTCATGACGATCTATGTCATCTGTTGAAAAGCTACTATACAAATATTTTTTCTGCAACTGACAGTGTAGGAAATTACCCAGTTAATGAGAATGAAGGGAGAGTCACAAGTGCTCAAAAATGAGATATTAACAGCAAAACTAACATTTGAGGAGTTTACAGAGGCTTTCAAGTGTATGCATTCAGGCAAAACCAGTCGCCCAGATGGACTAAATCCTATATTTTTTCAGCATTTCTGGAAATTACTCGGCTGTGAAATTTTCAAGTGTTGTCATGATTAGCTTTCTGAGTGAAAGTTTTCAGCCAATATAAATGACACAACTTTGGTACTTATTTTGAAAAAAGACAAGGTAGAAGATATCAAGGATTTACATCCTATAGCATTATGCAATGTTTTATACAAGATTATTGCCAAGGCATTGGCAAATCGATTGCAAAAAATCTTACCTGTGTTGATTTCTGAAAAACAAAGCGCATTTATCCCTAGACGCAACATCTCAGACAATGTACTTGTTGTATTTAAGCGGATCCATTATATGAAGAGGAGGACTTCTGGTTCGATTGGAGATGTTGCTCTTAAGCTCGACATAAGCAAAGCTTATGATCGAGTGATCTGGGCTTATATTCGTAATAGAATGTTGGCAATGGGCTTCTCGAATTAATGGGTCAACTGGATGATGCTCTGTGTGTCATCAGTTTCATAGTCTATTTCATTTTAAGGATCGTCAATAGGTCCGATTTTCCCTAAACGAGGTCTCCGTCAGGTAGACCCGCTGTCGCCCTATCTATTTCTCCTTTGTGTTGAAGGTCTTTCTCTGTCATTAAATTCAGTTGCTATTAGTGGTTCTATAACTGGGTGCAATATATGTACTCAAGCACCAGCTGTTACTCATCTACTCTCTGCTAATGATTCGTTTCTATTTTTCAAAGCTACTTCGGGAGAAAGAAATTATGCACTCATGTGAAGTATGCTATCTTCTTCAGCTCGAATGTTCATCGAGACAAACAGTAGGAGATCAAAAAAATAGTTTTTAGATATTTAAAGGACAACGTTTGGCAGAAAATTCAAGGTTGGAGCACAAAACTCTTATCCAGGGCCGGGAAAGCAATCTTGTTAAGAAATGTTGCACAAACTATCCATGCATACACTATGTCCTCCTTCCTAATCCCTAAATCTTTATGCCAAGAAATTGAAAAAATGATGAACTCTTTCTGGTGGAGCTCAAATTCTTTGAATAACAAAGGTATAAGATGGCTGTTTTGGGCTAAAAGGAGTATATCGAATAAGAAAGGGGTTTGGGTTTAAGGGATTTACATGGCTTCAATCTGGCTCTTCTGGGTAAGTAGTGTTGGAACCTTATTAATAACCCAACTGCTCTTGTCTCGAGACTATTTTATGCATGATATTATCCGGATAGTAGCTTACTTCAAGCTGAAAGAACAAATGGATCAAGCTTCACATGGTCTGGTATCTTGAAAGCCAAGGAAAACATTAAGGGGGATTTAGGTGGGTGTTAAGCGATGGCAATTATATAAATGTCCACTCTGATAGATGGATGCGAGGGAAGAAAAACTATTGTGTTGATCAATCAGGAACCAACAACTCTGGGATGAACTTAAAGGTGAGTGATTTCTTCGTAAATGGTAGCAAAATGTGGTATGAATCAAAGATCAGGTCTAATTTTAATAGTGGTGATACAGAAGCCATTTTAGCAATCTGTATTCCGCAAATAGTACACATGACAGGTTAGCCTGGGTCCATTCTTGCAATGGCCAGTACTCAGTGAAATCGGGTTATCAACAGTGGCAGGTGAATCACATAGGCGATGTAGGCCTACAACAGTCTAATGGTTGGGGTAAAATCTAGCATTTATGCATTCCTCACAAGATCAAAGTTTTTCTTTGGAGACTATGTCGCAATAATGTTCATGTTCTTTGACTACGGGTTTGCAAAAGATTGTTGGCAATGAATGGGCTTGGTATATGATACGTGGCAGGTGGAGAGTGCCCCAGATTGTTTTCTCAGCAAGCTTGACACTGAAAAGAGCGAAGTTTTTATCAAAATAACTACTGTATTATGGGGGATTTGGTGGGCAAGAAACAAGCGTGCTTGGGAAGGGAAAGTCTTGACACCTGAAATAGCCATCGCTTAGAGCTATAAACAATTTGTTGAGTGGAGGGGGTTCATAAGAGGAAGCTAAAAACATCAGGTATTCTAAAGTTCGTTGTTACCAGGCATGACAGAAAATGGATTGCTCCTGCATTGGGAAAGCTGAAGATAAATGTTGGTGCATCTGTCTTTGAGGGGGGAGATTTCTTCAGCATTGGTATGGTGGCACGTGATTCCCAAGGGCTATTCAATTGAGGAAAAACAATGCGTTTTATTGGTCGCATCTCGGTGTTAGAGGCAGAAATGGTATGCATTCGGGAAGCTCTGTTGTGGCTTCGTGATTTCCAGCTCAAATTACCACAATTGAGAGTGACTCGCTCATGAGTATTAATGCAGTTAATAAAGCGGATCACAATCAGTTAGAGCTATGTCACCTAATACAACAATGTCGCTCTATTCTTAGCTGAGAAAATGGTGTTTTATTAGCATTTGTTAGAAAGCAGGCAAACAGGGTAACACATGCTTTGTCTCATTTACCTTGTACGCTTAATAGCTTTGTTGATTTATCGTCTCCTCCACTGTGTGTATTGGGGACACTCTTGTCGGATATTTGATTTTAATGAAATCTTCCTTTATTCAAAAAAAACATTTCAATGTATGAAATTTGAATGTTTAATAACTTTTCTCCAACTAGATTAATATTAATGACCTCAAATATATGTAACTGCATCACTTATGAATTATTCAATTGATTCATGTGACAACTAAATAACAATTTAACCGAGCAAGGTTGAATAACCCAAGTGGGTATATTCTTTGTCGATCCAGATCAAGGGATCGATCATCGCTAATCCCCGAAAATTGTTAGAACAAATACTCATTGTAAGCTTATAAGAACTTTATTGTCAAAAAAAACAATTAAACCAATATATCTTGAAACTGAGAAATACAAAAATATTCGATAATCATTATGCAGAATCGTACCCAACAAGACTCATCAAGACACTACTTAATTTGAAATGAATGATAATGGTATAAAATTTGGCCACCAAGACTCATCATGTGTATAATTTTGCATCCATGGCTCAAGCCCTCCCTCGCATCTATTGAAAAATGAGAGAATTCACTTCACAACAGAGATGACAGTAATTGAAAGAATGTTAAAAATAACAGTATTTAAATCAAAATTAACAAAAATAATTATTATTGGGTGTGTTGGTTGTTTTTAACGATTGGGATACGCAATTGTGACTTGGGTATCCCATTTGTATAAGATAACGGATAGGCTAGAAATAGCCCAGGCCCAACCTTGGATCCAAAACTACAAGTAAGTCTAACTCATTAGAATAAGAGCAGCCCAGCCCAGGATAGTGGGCCCTGACCAGGGGCCACCGCTACATGGCGTGGTCCTCTCCCCGGACTAGAGGGTCCCAGACCGGTGACGCTCAGCACACGTGGCAAGCTAGTTCAGCCAACGCTCCCATACCTGGCGCTGACCAGCAATAAATGCCAATGATTGACATGTGTCAAATCATGTCTGCCACGACACTAGCACATTCAAGTCAACGACCCCCACATGTTGGGACACGCGTCCCACATCCCGAGAATTCAGCGGGCTGTCCCCCAAATCCAACGGTCAGGAGTAGAGGTAACCTACCCCTAAACCCTAGACCTAGGGATATAAATATCCCTAGAGAATGGGGTTTAGGGGTTAGACATTATTACACACCTGCACACATTTATTACTTTTGTGGTACTCGCTTGATTATTACCTTCTAAAGCCAACTCTTATTTTCAAGCCAGAGGCACCTCGGGGCCGAACCCCCCCTCCGGTGTTGTTTTGCAAACCCCCCACAATAGCTACACCACTTCCGAGGCAGGAGTTGGCGAGGAAGTACCCGATCAAGTTTAAGAGTTATCATTGGTGCTAGAAGGAGGGGGTCGAACCTCCGTTACCCCGAACTAAACCACCCAATTGAACAAAACCTAACAAGCCATAATCTCCCACATTAATCATGACTAGAAGTAAATCCACTCAATGACAAACACTTAGCAAACCCAGAGAAGAACACCTAAACCCAATCTCGGAGCAGGACCCCACTACCAACCCACCGATCGTTGAAAGAAATTGAATTGGGCCCGGGGATACCATGGTCACAATTGAAGTCAACGCTTACAAGTACACAGATGTCCCTCTTGCTTCAATGCACATGGAAAACCTAACTCCGGAAGACCTAGCCGAAGCGATCCGAGCATATCGCAATCGCCCTCCCCCAGTACCCGAGCCCGAGCAAGCTGAAAACTCCGAGGGGTCAGGGGACTTTCACCGATCCCGGGGGTCGGTCTTTGACCGCCTCGGAGACAAGGGCAAAGGAAAACAGAAGAATACCCATAAACCCCAAAGCAAGACCAAAGACGATGAAGACACCAAGCTCAAGAGACTAGAAGATCTTCGGGAAAAGATCAGATAAGAAGAACAAGCTAAACTAGATCTCAAAATTCAAAGACGCCTCCAGGAAGAGGAGGAAAGGATGAGAAAATCCGGATAAAAAAGAACTCACAGGGAAATAAGCCCGGAGATCATCTGTGACGAGGACGAACCCGAGGAAGATCTAGTGCAAATGATCCATGACCTACAAAGAAAAGTTAACAGTGACTCAGGGTTTGAGGTCTAAGATACACTCACCCCTTTCAGCCAATCCCTTGAAGCCATCCCCAGGCAGAAGAACCTAAAGCATTACAATTTTGATTCCTTTGATGGGCTGGGTGACCCGGAGGAACACCTAAACTACTTTGAACAAATAGCCCTGATATACTTTTACAACGATCTAACCAAGTGCAGGTTTTTCGCCTCCACTCTTAAGGATGGAGCTCAGAGATGGTTCAGCCGGATCCCTTCCCGGAGCATACACGGTTGGAGGGAATTTAGGGAAGCCTTCCTCCGGAGATTCCAGGCCAACAAAACCCAAGAATTCCACATTTGCCACCTTGAAACAGTCAGGTAATATGACAATGAGGCCCTCTCAGCCTATATGAAGCGGTTCCAAGAAGCCATAAACAAGGTCACGAACCTAGATGAAAGAGAATCCTTGAGCATATTCCGAAGGGGCTTGGATCCGGATTACAATGAGCGGTATGTACTTGAGCTCATACACAAAGAACCCCAGAGCCTGGCCGCGGCTTATGCCATGGCCGCTAAATTCATTAAGGAAATGGATGTCTTGCACGCAATGAGGATGACTACGCAAGGCACTTCCTCAAACCGAAACAGAGATAATCGCCACAGAAATGACTACCAGCCGAATAAGAAGTTCAAACCCAAAAAGCAAAGTAACTACATCCCCAGCTCTCAACTAGCAATCCCGGATAAAAACTAATCTTCCAAGCCTAAAAATGATGCAAGGCCCCCGAGGACAGAGAAACCTGAACCCAGGCCCGAGCCCGAGTGGACACCCCTAAACCGACCCCGAGCTGAAATACTAAAAGAGGTCCGGGACAAACCCTTTTACTACCTTCCTAAACCAATGTTGGCATCCCCGGAAGATAGACCCAAGCATAAACACTGCAACTACCACGCGACCCACGGGCATCATACTGAGAACTGCCTATCTCTTAAATTCTTCATTGAAGACTAGATCAAAAAGGGGAACATGAGCCAGTACCTAGCCCGGAGGACAACAGAGAGGGGAGAGGGGTCCGGGGCCTAGAAAAACAAGAACGTGGTGTACATGGTACTGGGAGGATCCAGTTCTCCCCCGAGAAGCCCGGACTCTGGGGACGAGGTTATGTTGATAGACTCAACTCCTAAACAAATCATATCATTCAGCAACGCGGATTTTGAAGGAATAGACCCAAACCACAATGAGACTTTGGTAGTCAGTTTGGATATCACTGAAAATGAGGTAAAGAGAATCCTCGTTGGTAATGGCTCCTCAGTCAAAATACTATTCAAACATACCATGGACAGGATGCAACTTAGGAGTATCAAACTAAATGAGTGCAGGGAAGATCCACTATACGGCATTAACCATCACCTAATCCCTATCCAGGGAACCCTCTACCTACCTATCCAGTTTGGCACCGCTCCAAAGCAGATTACCCATATGGTCAAATTCTATGTAACCAACAGTCCCTTTTTCGACAATGTAATCTTGGGACGCCCAGCCCTGACCAAGCTCCGGGCTGTAACCTCGATCCCGCACCTCAAGTTCAAATTCCCAACAGCCTACAGGGTCGGAGAAGTGAAGGAGGACATTGAGACAGCTCGCTGATGCTATTGCCAAGCTCTTATTATGGCCGAAATAGATCTGGAAAATAAGCGAAAAGTTGAAAGACCAAGCCAAGGTTGAACCCGTGGTGGAGACTGAAACAATCGAGCTAATACCCGGGGATTCCGAAAGAAAGATCAAAATTAGGGCCAGACTAGAAACCACCTTTATAAAAGAACTCATTGACCTACTCCGAGAATATGTGGATGTATTTGCCTGGAGCCCAGCCGATATGCCTGGACTTCAGGATTCAGTAGCAATGCACAGCCTGGATGTTGACCCTAGGAGAAAGCCGGTGAAACAAAAGAGGAGAAACTTTGCCCCGGAGAGACAAAAGGCCATTGAAGAGGAAGTAGAAAAGCTCCTCGAGGCAGACATAATCTGCGAAATCAAATATCCGGAGTGGCTGGCCAACGTGGTTCTTGTAAAGAAACCCGGCGGAAAGTGGAGGATATGCGTTGATTACACAGACCTCAATGATGCTTGCCCCAAGGATCCATACCCCCTACCCAGCATAGACCAACTAATTGATGCCACCTCGGGCCATGTGATGTTAAGTTTCATGGACGCCTTTTCCGGATACAACCAGATCAAGATGAACCCCGCTGATATAGCCAAGACCACCTTTATCACTCGCAGAGCCATTTATGCCTACAAATTCATGCCCTTTGGGTTGAGAAACGCTGGATCCACATACTAGAGGGCCATGGTTGAAGTATTCAAGGACCAGATAGGTCGAAATCTGGAGTCCTATGTTGATGACATCATAGCCAAGTCCAAAACCACTGAGGAACATGTCCCTGATCTACGGGAATGTTTCAAAAACTTGAGGAAACATGAGATGAACCTAAATCCAAAAAATAGCACCTTTGGCGTAGGGGCAGGGAAGTTCTTGGGCTTCATGATCAGCCAAAGGGGGATTGAGGCTAATCCGAAAAAAATCAAGGTAATACTAGATATGCAACCACCCCGGACTCAGAAGGACATTCAGAAGCTAGCCGGGTCCTAGGCAGTCCTGAGGATGTTCATCTCCAAGCTCGTAGAGCGGTGCTTACCCTTCTTCAACCTCCTCAAAGGGGCCAACAACAAAATGGAGATAGTATGGAACCCGAAATGCCAGCAAGCCCTAGATACAATCAAGGAGTATCTCTCATCACCACCCCTGCTGACCAAGCCTGAACCCGGAGAAACCTTGTATCTATACCTCTCCGTCGGGCCCTTGGACGTGGTAACGGCCCTAGTACGGGAAAGGGATGGAACTCAGCAGCCGGTATACTACATCAGCCAAGTCTTAAAAGACGCAGAAACCCGATACCCCAATCTGGAGAAATTTTCCTTTGCCCTGATCACCGCCTCAAGAAAGCTCAGGCATTACTTCCAGGGGAGAGAGATTAAGGTAATAACAGACCAACCCTTGAGAAGAATAATCCATAAACCAGATGCATCAGGGAGATCAATAAACTAGGCCATTGAGCTCAGCCAATTCCACCTGACCTTCGTACCACGGACAGCCATCAAGGCACGGGCTTTAGCAGACTTCATAGAGGAATGCTCTTTCCCCGAGCCCCAAAGCACTCCCATGGTGGCCGAGTATGAGGCAACCTCGGACAAAAATCCAGAGTCATGGATTCGGAGCAGGGTTGATCATCAACGGTTGATAGATTCGGAGCAGGGTTGATCAAGAAAGCAATAACCTTCAAATTTCAGGCAACCAACAACCAGGCTGAATATGAGGCCCTTTTGGCCGGGTAAAGATTGGCCCAAACCCTGAGAACCCCGAACCTGATCATATATAGTGATTCCCAGATCGTGGTGAGGCAGACAAAAGGAGAGTACATTGCCAAAGACCCCAAGCTAGCTCAATACCAAGCTCTGGTCAAGAGCTACATCACTATAATCCTAGAATATCAAATCAATCAAATTAATAGGGAAGAGAACACCGAAGCAGATGAACTCTCCGGGCTAGTTCAGAACTCAGTCGAGCTGGACACCTCAGTATATTTCGAAGAGCTCGAGAAACCAGCAGTTGATCAAGAAAAAGTTATGGAAATTGATGACAGTTCAAACTAGATGACCCCTTTCATCCTCTATCTAGAGAAGGGGAAGCTGCCCGAAGACAAAAATGAAGCCAAAAGATTAAAAAACAAAGCAGCCAAATACTTCATTGAAGAAAAGCAACTCTACCACCGAACTTTCTCTTCCCCAATCCTGAAGTGTGTAGGCCCGGAGGAAGCCAGTTACTGCTTACAAGAAGTGCACGAGGGAATTTGCGGAGACCACATGTCCGCAAAAGCGCTGACATACAAGATCATAAGGCAAGGGTACTACTGGCCAACCATCCACTCAGATGCGGTAGAATTTGTCAAGAGGTGTAGAAACTACAAGCTATTCAGTAATGTGCCAAGGCAAAGCCCGGTCCTACCCTCTTCAGTCCTATCTCCAATCCCCTTTGCTGTATGGGGCATCGACGTAGTGGGACCCTTTCCCCGAGCTAAAGGTGACCTGAGATGCCTACTGGTAGCAATAGACTACAAGACCAAATGGGCCGAGGCAAAAACAATGAGGACTATAAACCAGCAGGATTGCATCAAATTCATGGACAACATCTTAATGCGGTTTGGACTACCCAGAGTCCTGGTCTCAGATAATGGACCCCAATTCATTGGCTCAGATTTTGAAAACTACCTCAAAGAAAGGGGGATAAAACACAAGAAATCTTCAGTAGCCTATCCTCAGGGTAACGGGCAGGTCGACGTGACAACCAGAATTTTGCTAAGGGGAATCGGGAAAAGGCTGCAGGAAAGCAAGAATAAATGGCCCGAAGAACTACCGAATGTGTTATGGGCCTACCGCACAAGCCCAAGGTCCGGAACAGGAGAAACTCCATTCAAACTGGCCTATTGTGTTACATCCTCACTAACCAACAATAATGTCCATACATTTATAATAATATAAATATATTTTTATAGGATAATTTTTGAAAATTTTGGCATGATATATTCATAAATATGACCATCCAGCTGTCCAAACCAACCAACTAGTACTAAACAGTTCACTTGCGTGATAATAAAAAAAAAACCATAGAGAAATATAACTACACCAACCAAGACCGCTCGCAGGCCACAGTATGAAACAACTATTAATTAACTATTACAACCCAAGGATGAATAAAATAATATACAACTCCATAAGATAAATAATCTGTCTACTAATACAGAAGTGACATGAAATGGGGTTATAAGCTCACTACCCATCCCACCACCTCGACTCTCTGTCTTCCTCTATGGCTGCCCCAACCAGACGGTCCACTCCTTCTGGACATCTTCGTGCTTAGCTGAGGAAACAGAATTAGCAAGCAAGTGAGTTAAAATGCTCAGCAAGTATATATATAATTAAACGCATAAACAAACTGAAATGTTTGCAAGTCTGTCAAGAACTAACAATCAACAATATAAAAGCTCAACTGAAAGATACGTCTCTTGCCTGAATCATAAAATAGAAGAGGATTGGACTATCATGCATTTTATAGATAAAAGCAATCATAAGGTTAGGCTGCTGATCAGTCACGCACTAACCCCGGACAAACGCACACAGCAATGTCCTTAATGGATACACGGCACACATTGGCCTTAATAATTTCTGACCACGAATCTGGTCCGACCCTTACGGTCCACATTTAAAAAAAAACTAACAGTCCAATCCTATAAGTAGACATCAGGTGTCGGAACAATCGACCACCTCAACTGCCAAACACCCTGGACACTTACGTTCCAGGTCAACATCTCAAATCTCGCAAAATAAAATAAGGTCGGGTAATTTCTGACCTAGATATCGACAAGTTTGATGTATATATACAAGGGGTATGGATGTAAGTCAAGCCACTAAAAGAATCAACGAAATCAATATAATCGATTTGGGGTATAACAATTTAATATTCGAATTTAAGGGAAATTAACGGAACAATTATAACAAGGATAATTCGAACGAGCATATGAATCAAGTTATAATAATCATAATTCACTTGCAAGATAAGTGAAGTAATTTACTTGCCTTAACCAGGAAATCACAGGATTCGAAGAGTCTTCACGTCCTCAGCTTTAGCTTTCCCTTTATCCGTGGGATCTACACACAATATAACACTATTTTAGAATTCTACACAATAATCGCTAATCAATATCAAAATTTAACTTAATCTACCCCCGCGAATAATCTCCTAATTTACATTTATTTAATTATATACCAACATTATATAAGCCACTAATAAAATATTTAATCATAATTGGTACACTATCACATAATCAATCAGTTTTAAAAATATGAAGCCCGACTCATAATTTATGCAAGTTGTATAATTATACATACACATTTTCAAGAAATAAATTAAGATTTTTAGAAAAAAATTTACGGCATCCCCTTTATACGGGTGACTGCCAGTCGGGATACAGCCGACACAACCAACACAATCATCAATTGTAATACAACCACAATCCAGTAATCCATCTTAATAATATTGCTAAACAATTATATAAATTCAGAATTTAAAACAAGAAATTAAAATTATAACGTAATTATTAAAATTTAAATTTGGCTCAGAAAAATCATCATCGCCAATTACCATCGACTCAATTTATTATTAATATCATTGTCGATGGGGCAAAATCCCGGTGGTACCCAAAAATGGATTTCCAAACCGAAATTCCGCACAAAAATATATTCAGAAAATAAATTTTATTCGTATTTCGCAGAATAAGTCAAACAGAGTATTAGACAATAACCGAACAACATTTCGGCATAATTTAAAACAATGCACGACTTGTACAACACCAATCAAAGTAACAGCCACAATCACAAGCAGTAGCAATCGAAACCATATTCATTCGACCACACATACTGGCCACAAACACAGGAACCCATAGAACACACAAACCCCTCTCTGAGTATTCAATTCGCAGCACAACTCCGCAAAACACAACACACACTTATGTATTAACAGACACACACTAGCTCGACACACACACACACCCACTGCAGAAATCCACACGGACAAGTACAATAGCACGACAGCGCAGGAACAGGGGAAAAGAACGGAGTTTAACACAGGGCAAGAATCGGTATTTACGGCTTAGAATCGGAGTTTGAAATCAACCACACATATAACCCAACCAGGAAACACGCATACGCACCACAGAGCACAGAACCGGGGTTAACACGATGATATAGAGAGGACATAGCTTGAGAGAGAGACGGTGAGAGAGAGAGATGTGGGAGAGATTGTTTTTTAGAGAGAAAAGGGAGAGAGAGATAGAAGTGTCTAGAGAGCTCGTGAATTGCTGTTGTCTAAACCAAACCAAACCAAACATACCCAGTATATCCCGCTCAGAGCAGGGTCTGGGGAGGGTAGGTTGTACGCAGTCCATAACCCCACTTTTAGAGCAGGGAGACTGTTTCCGTGAAGACCCTCGGCTAAGTGCACGACATACAAAGAGTGTGATAAATAGAAAGGAAACCAAATGATACGGAAATGATCAATGCCATACCTGAGCCCCATGGAGTTCTCCACATGGGGCATACATACCTGCGAGGATTTATGATACTCATAGCTTGATGCGCTCCAAACACACGAAAAATCCCGCACAGAGATAACACCGAGCCAAGCTCCCTACAACTGTAAAACCAGAAAACAGAAGACACTAAAAACGAAAAGTGAGAACGCTAAAGCCGAACTTCTAAAAAATCGCTAACCAAGACAACCCAACTCCGAGGCTCTCGACAACAGAGCCGCACCCTAAAAGGGAATCCACCACTCTGATACGCCGCCTCCAAGAACACCTATCCGCGAGCATGGTCTTATTTAAGTCTAAGGCCTTCAAATCCAGCCTGAGCTGCTCTTCCCACGACCTCCTCGGCCTGCCTCTCCTCCTCGCCCCAACAACCGCAAGACTCTCGACCCTCCTAACTGGGGCTTCAGCCAGCCTCCTACGGACGTGGCCGAACCATCTCAACCTTCCTTCCCTAACTTTCGTAGAAAAAGGCGCCACTTCAAGCTCGCTCCTAAACACCGAATTCGGGATTCTGTCCAACATCGTGCGCCCACAAGACCACCGCAACATCCTCATTTCAGCCGCTTCCAACTTACTTACGAGGGCCTTCTTCTCCGCCCAACACTCAGAACCATATAACATCGCAGGACGGATAGCCGCTCTATAGAATTTCCCTTTCCACTTTAAATGGACTTTCTTATCGCACATTACCCCTGACGCTGCCCTCCACCTTAGCCACCCAGCCTTGATACGATGCGTGACATCGGCTTCAATCTCACCTTCCTTCTGGATGATCGAACCCAAATACTTGAACTTATCCGTCTGCGGGACGATCTGGGCTTCAATCCTAACCTCCACCCCTTCTTCGCTGGCCTCACCACTGAAGTTACACCAGAGATACTCGGTTTTAGAACGGCTCATACGTAACCCTTGGGACTCTAAAGTAGATCTCCAAAGCTCCAATTTCTTGTTCACTGAGAAACGAAATCTCAATTTAGGGATTGCTAGTACTAAAAAGGGGGAAAAATGATTTTAGAGGAATAATTATCCTACTTAAAAAAACAATTAATAATTCCCAAAATTCAAATTAATAGGAAAATGAGTGAAATTTTAAATTTAAAAATTCTATAATAATGAACACAAAATTACGATCACCTACATATTTTTAAAATATTTTTAGGATCAAAAATGGATTAAATATGGATTTTACAAGATTAAATCCATAGAATGGAAAAATAAATCATAAATTCATTTTAAAATCCTTGAAACCCAAAATAATTCATCAAATATTTTTAAAAGTCATATAAACTAATAAAGTTAATAATGAAAAAGATTTCAGGATTTCTGCTAATCCCGAGGATTTTATAAAATTCATAGAAGATAAATATAACACAATTAAATAGGAAATAAATTCCGAAAAATATATTTAAAAATATCCGGGCTTACACGTCACATATAGATCACCAACTAAGCCCACAAATATTATTCCACACACAATTCCACTTCTCAACAATTATACACGCCACATAATTCACATTTAATATAAAATAAATAATTTCAGTAATTAAAAATTCTGAAAATTTCTAAGGCGTTATATATGGGACCGAAGCCATGCTACCAGTTGAGGTGGGTTCCCCCTCCCACAGATTGATCAACTTCGATGAGATAGCAAATGAAGAAGGACTAAGAACCAATTTAGAGCTGATTGACGAAGTCCGGGATAGAGCGGCGGAAAAGATGGAGAGGTACAAAGAGAAAACGAGGGAGTACTTCGGCAAGAAATCAAGACTAAAGAATTTTCAGCCCGGAGATCTTGTACTTCGGGACACAGAAGCCTCGAATCCCACCAACACGAGCAAACTCATGCCCAAGTGGGAGGGCCCCTACAAAGTCAAGGAAGTTCTCCGACCCGGAACGTACAAACTTAGCAACATGGACGGGTCCGAGGTGCCTAACACATGGCATGGTCTCAGACTCAGAAAGTACTATCAGTAGGCCCGAAGGAATTAGCAGAAGCATGGCTATTTTTGTTTATAGTTGAAAAGCTAGATGCAAAAGTTGTTTGTAATCATATGAGTTATTAATGAAAAAGGAGTACGACTCCATACTGAAAATTTCATTTCAAATATTATTTTTCTTTCTAAGTATAGCTAAAACCCCGGGCCATGGCAGTTAATACCTTGGTCCGGAGCTCAACAACAAACCAAATTCCTACTTAGAAAGGTCTGGTTAACTTTCTAAGTATGGCTAAACCCCGGGCCATGGCAGAATACCTTGGCCCGGAGCTCAACAACAAATCAAATTCCTACTCAGAAAGGTTTGGTTAACTTTCTAAGTTTGGCAGAACCCCGTGCCATGGCAGAATACCTTGGCCCGGAGCTCAACAACAAAGTAAATTCCTACTTAGAAAGGTTTGGTTAACTTTCTAAGTATGGCTAAACTTCGGGCCATGGTAGTAAATACCTTGTTTCGGAGCTCAACAACCAAGAAAATTCCTACTTAGAGAGGTTTGGTTAACTTTCTAAGTATGGCTAAATCCTAGGCCATGGCAGTAAATACTTTGGCCCGGAGCACAACAATAAAGCAAATTCCTACTTAGAAAGGTTTGGTTAACTTTTTAAGTATGGCTAAACCCCGGGCCATGGCAATAAATACCTTGGCCCGGAGCTCAACAACCAAGCAAATTCCTACTTAGAAAGGTTTGGTTAACTTTTTAAGTATGGATAAACCCCGGGCCATGGCAGAATACCTTTGCCCGAAGCTCAACAACAAAGATAATTCCTACTTAGAAAGGTTTGGTTAACTTTCTAAGTATGTCTAAACCTCGAACCATGGCAGTAAATATCTTGGCCCGGAGCTCAACAACCAAGCGAATTCCTACTTAGAAAGTTTATTAACTTCCTAAGTACGACCAACCCCCGGGCCGTTGCAGTGAATACTTCAGCCCGGGCTTCACCCTACTCCCCCATCCGAAAAATCCGAATGAGGGAGTGGGGGGAAAGACAAGTTATAAACAGCAAAAAACTATCCTAAAAATTTTCAAAAACAAAAGAGAAAAATATCATGCAAACGATGAGAATATATCAAAGATAAAATAGGTCGGGCTGACCAACAGCCTGAAACACCTGGTAACAGTTCCACCAATTATGTTACAGGTTCAAAAGAGTTATACAATGAAAGACAAGTTCTATAAGGAAATTACACGGGCCTAGCCCAGACCTTGAACACAGCCAGTCTTTAGGATCAAGTTGTAGGATGAGGAAATGAGTTCGGAGCTACATACGGGGTAGGTTCCCCTTCACCCCGGACTAACGCATCCTCGACATCCATATAGGCCTTCATAAAACTTTCCCAGTCAGTAGCTCCGGGGTCGGTCTTGCACATCTTTTCGGCTACCACCCAGCAACGGTAGATCTTTTTTGCAGCAACAGTGGCAAGGTCTTCATCGTAAGCATCTGACTTCCGGAAATCGGCAATCATTTCCTCCTCGGTCTTTGTCGCCTTCAACTCGGAGCTTCATCGCCTCATCCTTGTACTCCTTTGCCATCACCAGGGCTGTGTCCCGCTCCTCAGCCACCTGCCTCATCCCGCTCTTAAACTTCTCAATTCAGGTCTCATGAGCATCCCGTAGGTCGGAGATCTCTTTCTTAATATCAGCAATCTTTCTTATCTTTCTCAGTCACCGAGTACAGGATATCTTGGGCCTCATTGGCTATTGACAATTCCTTGCGGCAGGCAGCGACACAACCTGTCATCCGGACCCCCAGCTATTGAACAAAAACCCAGAATTAAAAGAGCCCAAGGAAATAGCGAATCAAAAAGAACAAATAATAGAGAAGTGAGATGAGGATACCTGGCCGTAGACTGCCATCATTTCCTGCAGCAAGGTGTAAGTTTTTGGTCTTCCCCATATCCTCCCAATCCGACTTCTGTGGAAGCTTGGCCAAAAAGCCAATGAAGTTTCGGTCCTCCGGGGACAAGGGTACGGGAACATAGTCTAGGCCCGTTAAGCTCCCGGGAATGCAATCTTCATGCCTTTCAGCAACACAATCGGCATCCATAGTCCCGAAGTGTTTCTGCGCCATCTCCTTTCTCTTGTGTTTCCTCCGGATCATCTAAAACAACAGTCTTCGGAACCCGGTTCCCCGAACCTTCAAGATTCATACGAGAACTATTGCCCTCCCCCGGGGCCTTTGTATTGTCACGGACATAGCCAATGCCCTAGAGAGCCGCAACAAGAGCTTCATTTCCCTTGCCCATTTTTGTTATATGCTCTAAATTCGAGTTATAGCTCGGGAGGCCTGAAAAGAAAGAGAACATCGGTACAGACAAAAAGAAAAAAAAAGGGAAAAGCACGGAGTACAAACTAAAAGAAAACAACGCATCCCGCACTTACATCCTATCTCGTGTAGGTAGCGGTGATCCATTAGATCATCCCTACTAACCTGCCTCTTCAGACCCCATCAGAAGCCATTAATCAGGCTCAACCCCTCATCCTGAACATCAAAGACTTGTAAATGCATGGCCAAGGGCACTTCCCTGAACACGAGCATAAATCGGATGTCTAGACCTCGGAGGAAGATGAACTCCCCATTCCACCCCTTTAAAGAAGG
The DNA here is from genome assembly GCA_036435485.1 of Saposhnikovia divaricata. Classification (NCBI taxonomy): domain Eukaryota; kingdom Viridiplantae; phylum Streptophyta; class Magnoliopsida; order Apiales; family Apiaceae; genus Saposhnikovia; species Saposhnikovia divaricata. The sequence continues at coordinate 93,921,747 of CM071594.1, forward strand.
CAGCATGCAAAGTGGTTTGGAGGCCGAGGTGGGATACCTACAATCCTTACCCCGGAACCTAAACTTATACATCGGTTCATTGTTCGAGTGCACTATTGAGAAGAGGTGGTGGAACAAACGGAAGGTAGGTAAGAGCCCAGTAGCATTGCAGCACCCCAGGAAATAGGAAATCCACTTCACAGCATTTGGAGTAAGCTGCGTAATGGGAATCCCGTATTCAAACAAGCACACCGACTTAACAAACTGATGGCATCGGGGCCCATACCCTGACCTCAAATGCTCCAACCATACCCTGACCCAACCGTCTTCCGGCCTGTGATAAATCTTTTCACCGGGCTCAGGCCACCTCCACTCTATTGTAACATCCAAGTGGAATGTAGCCCGGAAGATCTCATCCCACTCCACAGGCTCCTCCACATACTTGGCCCTGAAGGGGTCGATGTCCATCCCGGACCCCGATTTATCGCCGAACTTAGAGTCCAAGGAAGCTTGGTCATACCTGGTCATCTTCTCCACATCGGGGTTCTGGGAAAACTCCGTACTAAGGTCCCTGTAGAAGAAGGACTGAGGGATCTCCGGGTCTCTCCTAACAAAGTATTTCTGAGTATCAGCCCAGCTGCCATCTGGCTCGCCTAGACTATACTCCGGGTCTAAATCCTTAGTGTATATCCTTTTTATTACGGGGGCGGAGGTCCTCTTCTACCCATAATACACCACTCTAATTCTACTAGTTCGGGGATGCTATCTGAGGAGCTAACGCTACAAGAAGAGATGCTATGGTTGGAGAGAGGAATTAATACTCGCTTAGCTGTTACACGGGTTCTAACCATATAAGTACGAGTATCCCGGGCTACCCAACATAGGCAGAAAGAAAAAGTAAAAAGATACAATTAGGACCTACGCATATATGGACCTAAGCCCAGATAACAGAACAAGAAAGAAAAATATCCAAAGACTGGGGAGAGGAGACTTACAGTGACAATAAGACGCCGGGGAAAACAAGGAATTGGAAAATCTGAAGTGCCGTTAGCCCGGAATCCGCGTCCTCAGAGAAACTTAATAACGACAGCAAATTAGAAGCTCGCAAAAGAAAAAATGGGTGAGACAACCACTATTTTTAGGAAAATTATTCAGGCCTTGAACCATCGGGACACGTGGCGAGCAACGATAGGCCAACGACTCGGAGAAAGTGCGCGACAGCTGTTTCCCACTAGGCCGGCGAAAATGTCTTCAAAAAAAGAGAGGATAAAATAATTATACATATATGTCAACATATATATATATACATACACCAAAACAGGCAGACTATAACACTCCTAGCCCCGTGGATGTGCAACCCAACACACACCTTGGGCCTAGGGGGCAACAAAAGCGAAAATTCCTCTTCCAAGGCAATGACACATAATTCTTTCTACTACTCTCCCATCCGGAGAATCCGCATGAGGGAGTGGGAGGCAAATGATAGGCTAGAAATAGCTCAGGCCCAACCTTGGACCCAAAACTACAAGCAAGTCTAACCCATGAGAATAAGAGCAGCCCAGCCCAAGATAGTAGGCCCGGACCAGGGGCCACCGCTACATGGCATGGTCATCTCCCCAGACTTAAGGATCCCAGACCGGTGACGCTCAACACACGTGGCAAGCCAGTTCAGCCAACGCTCCCACACCTGGTGCTGACCAGCACTAAATGCCAATGATTGACATGTGTCAAATCATGTCTGCCACGAGACTAGCACATTCAAGTCAATGACCCCCATATGTTGGGACACGCATCCCACAAATCCAACGGTCAGGAGCAGAGGTAACCTGCCCCTAAACCCTAGACCTAGGGATATAAATATCCCTAGAGAATGGGGTTTAGGGGTTAAACATTATTACACACCTTCACACATTTATTACTTTTATGGTACTCGTTTGATTATTACCATCAAAAGTCAACTCTTATTCTCACGTCGGAGGCACCTCGGGGCCGAACCCCCCCCCCAAATCTGGTGTTGTTTTGAAGACACCCCCACAATAGCTACACCACTTCTGAGGCAGGAGTTGGCGAGAAAGTACCCGATCAAGTTTCAGAGTTATCAATACCCATTTCACAAATACGCATTTAAAAAAATTATTTTTTTATGATATCCATTTGTGAGTTAGGTATTTTATACGTAATACCCAAATGGTAAATGCATATTATATTGGAATACCCAACTTCCAAATGAGTATCATATATATATATATATATATATATATATATATATATATATAATATTAAAGTATCTTAATACCCCAACCAAGAATTCGTAACATGAATGCCCAACTGTGATTTGTGTATTTCAATGAGTAAAATTCACCAACATTCTCAAAAAAGGTAACACTTCTCAAAATAGATATTTTGGTTAAACACGATTAAAAAATGAGTATTATTAACCTTTATCCGTAGTAATTTATACCGTAAAAATTGTAGACTAAATTAAAAACTCGTAAAATTAGCTAGATTCAGTCCCAATTGAAATAATGACATTTTTACCATTTTTTAACTTTTTGACGAGAATATCACTTCTGAATTTTTTGGCCAAAAATGGGTAATAGTGTTACGCATTTGTCAAATGGATAATGCGTATAAAGAAAAAAAAATTACTTGTGTTACGCATTTCAGGAATGCGTAACACCATCAGAATTGGGGTGTCACGCATTCTCAAAATGCGTAACACAAGTATTTAATTTTTTTATTTCTTTTTTCGTTTTTTTGAAAAATTCTAACATGATACCCATTAAACAATTGCGTAATAGTATTACCCATTTTGAAAATGCGTAATAGGTTGTTATTTTTGGCCAAAAAAAATTAAAATTGGTATTTGTGTAATAAAATCTTGAAAAAATGGCATTTTTGGCCATTACCCGTCTCAATTGCACACCCCTTGTTTTTGCTAAACCCTAGCCCCATTTAAATCTTCATTCTTGTCATCTATAACCTCTTCATCTCACTGTGCCAAGCCTTACAAACTCTTTCTCTAAGAATAATTCGAGCACCCACTAGGACAACTTGTAACATTCGCTTGTTTCAAAGTTTCCCACAATGACACAAGGCACTAGGGGTGTTCACGGTTTGGCCAACCCGACCAATCCGATCCAAACAGGGCACTTTTCGGCCGATCCAACCCGATGTATACTCGGATTGAAAAAACGTCAACCAGATTTTAATGGGTTGGATATGGGTTTCGGTTTTTAAAATCCGATTCAATCCAACCCGATCCGATTAAAAATAATATAATTAAAATATATAAGCCCAATCCGTTAGACATTAGTATTAGTATTAGTCCAATCCAGTCCAGTAGTCCACTATAGTCTGACTCCGGAGTCCGGTCCATTACAATTTACCCTATCAAAGTATCACGTATTACAAATACACTAATTTGTATAATTGATTCATTTATATTATGATTCAGTTCAAATTTAAAGACTATGTCTAGTGTTTAATCAATTTCTTATTATTTGTTAAAATTCAGAATTTCAGATATTTAAGACCTATGCTATTTGTGTTGCATGAATGATTGTAATATTTTGTTGAACTATTTCCGATTTGTTTTGAACTATCATTTTCAGTTTTATTTTTTTTGATAAAAATTTTATTTATATATTTACTAACCCGATCAATTCGATCCAAACCGAAATACATTAAATGGGTTGGTTTACAAATTCTATTTTTATTGGTTGGGTTGAAAATTTTCTAAACCGATTAAATTGGGTTGGGTCATAAAATCCTCCCAACCCGCCCGACCCGATCCCTGAACACTGTTGGTTCGAAAACTAACTACGCAAACGTACGTGGTTGTTGGGTTCCGAGGCATAAAACGCAGCGGATAAACGTAAATAAAATAAAATTTCCGAAACCCAAACCAAGATCCATGTATAATTCCGGGCAGATTATGGAGATAACGAATCCTACCTATTAAGATCTTGTTTCACGAACTCAACGGAGATCCTTGCTTGTAATCACCACACAAAGTCCTTGCGTCAAGATCCGTGTCTCTAAGGTAATCCACACGAACGTCCGACCGTCCAACGATCCGAGGAGCAAGGTACTAGACCGCGAAGAACAGCCTCTCTCTCTCTAGCCTCTCAAAGATGGAGCTGCTAAGGTTTTGTCAAAAACGATTTAATGACTCTTCACCCTAAAGTAATACATCATTATGTATTTATACGAGAGAAATAATGGGCTAAAATCAAAAAACCGAAATGGGCTTCCTTAAACCCAATTCTAGTTCTATTCTGATTTTATTATTGGACTTCCTTAAATCCAATTCTGTTCTTACTTTATTAAATTCGAATTTGATTAGATAATTAATTAGGACCAGTCCAATTAATTAAATAGCCAATTCTCAATTTAATAATGATTTAATTTAAATTCTTAATTTAAACTAAAACTCCTTTTAAGACGTTCTAAGTGTGTGACCCTATACGTTATTATTACGTTGGCAATAATTTTAATATCTAATAAAATTATAAACAATGAGCGGTATCTAGTAATACATCATTGTTACCCAAGTAATAATAATAATCGGTGATCCAATTTAAACCTTTTGTGATTAATGTTTCTGTGTAATATAATCCCTTTAACCAAATATTATAGATTAAACTCGAGGCATGTGTTTAGTCATCCTCTTCATAATTTAATCCAGGTTTACTTGATCCATGAGTAGACTATTAATAACAAATCATTATTTGAGCACGGCCATGCATTTTATAGTCTCACTCAATCAAGAGGCCAATAATATCTCTCCTAATTATAGGAGGGTTAAATCCTTTATCTATCATTCATATTTCTCATACGATTCATAATATACCCGATTTCCACTTTTATCATCACCCGGTCAAAGGTGACTTTTAATGTAGTCAAAGTATATTAATCCTCGTATAGAAATATAATGATCTCAAGTCAAAGGATCATTACACCATTACCACTGTGAGTAATTCTTATGACTTTATTAAACATGAAGAATCTCACTTTGGGTCTGTCCAGTACCATGTACTCCTACATGTACCTATGTATTGACTTTAGTATCTCCATACTTATAACCAATGAGATGTGGTTATCTGTCAAACAACATACTAGTCTATATATTTTATTATTGTCCTGATATAATAATAATCAACTAGGGACCTTTAAGAATATGATATATTATATAATCTCAAGTTCAAGTCATGTACTTAAACTATACAATGTGTATCATGATTCTAAGGACATTTATTATGCTAACAAATATATCGCAGTAATTAAAGTCATAATAAATACGTTTAATGAATAATCAAATGACATAAGGGTTTATTAAAAGAAACAATGTATTGCCTCTAGGGCACCTACACTAACAATCTCCCACTTGCACTAGAGCCAATCACCCATGTATCTAATACCCATGGAACTAGTGTGACCATCGTGCTTCTGCTGCGACAAGCCTTTGGTCAGTAGGTCTGCAATGTTATCATTTGTGTGCACTTTACATATGTGTATGTTACCTCCGTTTAGACAAAACACAAAACCAGACTGTGATACAGTATCATCCCTGTCTGTTTGGAAACTTGCATCGGTGTAACCTTTTACAACCAGTTTCTCCTCTCCTCCATACACCAAGAATGAATCTTTAGTCCTGTTCAGGTACTTTAGAACATTCTTGACTGTCATCCAGTGACCTTCACCTGGATTAGACTGGTATCTGCTCGTCATGCTCAAAGCATACGAAACATCTGGGCGAGTACATACCATTGCATACATGATAGATCCAATTGCTGAGGCATATGGAACCTTACTCATGTGGTCTTTCTCATCCAATGATTTCGGACACTGGTCTTTAGAGACACGGTGAACTGACTTAGTTTTCCTCTTCGTATCAAGAACTCAATCTCATCCTTGAGTTGCCTACAATCGTCGGTGTCATGTCCCACATCTTTGTGGAACCTGCAATACTGCTCCTTGTTCCGCTTGGCTGGGTCTCCCCTAAGTGGCTTCGGCCATCGGAAGTCCTTTTCCTTTTCAATATCCAACAGGATCTGGCTTCTGGGAGCATTAAACCTGGCATATTCGGAAAACCTTGGACCCGAGTTTTTTTTTTGGAGCAGATTCAGAGTCTCTTCTAGTTCGGGGATATTTGTCCCTAGCATCGTACTCTTGTTCTTGCTTCCGCTTGTTGTTCCCTCCATTGCCCAATGCGGCTTCCTTTTTCATGCTGTCCTCAGCTTTTATATACTTGTCCGCCCTTCGTTGGCGTTCATCCATGCTTTCAGGGGGTGTTTTGCCAACGACCTCTTAAAAAAGAGATCCGTGGTTCCATGCTGCAAGGCTACCATATCCACCTTATTTTCCAAATCAGTGATGTTCAGGGTCTCCTTAGTGAATCGCTTGATATAATCTCTTAAGTTCTCATTCTTTCCCTGTATTACATACATAAGGGATGCAGAGCTTTTCTCATGAATTCTTCCGCTAATGAATTGACTACAAAAGCGGTACTCAACTCCTTGAAAGAGCTAATCGAGTTTGGAGGTAAACGACTATACCAACGTTGCGCCATGCCCGACAGGGTTTGGGGGAACGCCCTACACTTAAGGGCATCGTTAGCAGGCTGCAATAACAAGGCGCTTGTAAACGTTCTCACATGAGTTGCGGGATCCCCCGTTCCATCTTGAGCTTTGATCGTGGGCATCTTAAACTTTCGGGAGATATGCGCGTTCATCACCTCCTCAGTGAATGGAGGGGTTGGATCATCAAGATCTCCTTGTAGCATCAGGTCTTTGGGGTTACTCTTGGGGAGTTCCACCCTTGTAGTTCCTCTGGTTGGGGTTTCAGCCCTTCGGTGTCTCCTTGAAGACCTCTCCAAATCTATGAAGGGAATCCCTCCTGAAGTCGGAGGAGTTCGAGTCTGATCAGGGTTCTGTCTCTCTTGCTCCCTTGCTTGGTCGTCCTTCAGCTTCTGAATCTCGGCTTCATAAGCCTTAACTCTCTCTACAATTGTTAAAGGACCATCACGGTTTGCTGGATTCCTCCCCAGAGGTTCCTTACTAGCACGTCGCCTCCTAGGGGCTTCGTCTCGATCATCGTCTTCAGACGACGAATCTTCAGTATAAGGACCAGAGTAATCATAGTATCCTGGTTCAGGAGGGGCCGGGCCTCTAAGATAAGGGGGTTGTTGTTGCCCATGGATCAGCCGAGCATGACCGCTTGGTCCAGGATCCCTTGGATCCTGGGGGTAGTTAGGCAGCCCATACAGCGGGTTGGTGTTGACAGGGAGCGAAGAAGTGGAGAGGCTGTGAAGCGGCGGACGGCTACTCGAGAGAGGAGAGACTACCATCTGGAGCGGGTTAGTCTCCTGTCCTAGAGGGACGATTACTGGTTGAGATCCTTCAGCATGGGGATTCGTCCCTTGTGGTTGAGAGGTCTGAGTATGAGGGTTTGTTTCCGTCAATGGGGGTACATACCCTTGCTCCGTACAAACAGGAGGAGCAGTGATTGGTGGAACGACGGTTCCAGAGGTAGCCTCGGTTGAGACCGGTGTTGTTCTTCGAGTGGTAACGATGGTTGATGTCTTCTTCCCACAGACGGCGCCAAATGTTATGGGATAAAAACTAGGTTACGATTTGTAATTAATGCAAGGGTGGTTGAGCTTCGAGCTTTAATGGCTGCTTCTGCGTTCGAGACTAAACGGTCCTCACAGAATGCCTACGTATCTCTGTATTAGAGAATCAAGCCAAGAAAACGTAGTTCTGAGAATGAGGGGTCAGGCCCTTTATATAGGCTGAGAAGCCTTAGAATTATGGTAGGATTTGGAGACTTGGTGGACAAGTCTTTGAGGAAGGTTCTAGATCTATTCCTTATATGAATCAGTTTCCATATCGAATTGGATGCCTTGGTGGCTAAGTCTGAAAGGGATATTATCCTTATCCAACTCTTATTGCTGAGTCGTTTATTTCCCCAAATATTAATTACGAAATGTGTCTTTAGGGCTTATTTTCAGCCCATATCAGTTACCTTGTATGATTGGAGATACTGGAGAGAGTATTAATTTCGATTTTGGTTTGAGTTGAGAGCGAGTATGAGTAGTATGGAGTCTCGATTTGATTTTGAGCCGACAGAAAAAATTAGGGTTCTTGTATGAAAAGGGGGAGAACGGGAAGAAAATAAAAGTCTGGCCTTTGTTTCTGCCCTGTTTTAGCTGAGCGCGCACCAAATAAAATCGATCCCGCCTCTACAAAATAGAAAAATTTGGAACCCGCCCATTGGAATTTTATGGCTCTAAGTGAAATTTTATGGCTCTAAGTTTGGCACCAATGTTATAAAATTTGTTTGATTTTTCTAAAATAGCCAATCAATCATCTATTTATCATTAAAAAATTTGTTCAACTTGATTTTTAAAAATAGATTTGTCGTTATAATTTATTTTTAAATGATATATTATATTATAAATAAAACTAACATATTAAATATTATTGAATATTATTTGTTTCTTTATATATTTTTTCTTAATATATTTGTAATATAGTAAAAAAGAATGTTACAATAGATTCATCATGTTACAATAGATTCATCCTGTTACAATACCGTTACAATAGATAGGGGTCTATTGTAACGGTATATATCAATTGTAACAGTTTTAATACTTTCGTTACAATATACTTTATCTTTGAATAAATATGTACAAACCTGTTACAATTGATCCCTTTTTTTGACCCCGTTACAATTTCAATGTTACATTAGGTATTGAAATGTAGTAGTGTTATAATCACGAGGAACCAACATTGCATCAATGGAATGGGGTGTATCAACAATATGAACGGATAAAAGTTCTGATAGCAAGATCTAATCGAAATAAGCTTCAAGGGAATCGGGTATCAAAACAACCCGATCTCGATGTATAGATTAGAATTGGATTTTTATTTATTTTAAAATAACAATAAGGTTAAGCTGCTGATCAGTCACGCATTAACCCCGGACAAACGCACACAGCAATGTCCTTTAATGGATCCACGGCACACATTGGCCTTATTAATTTCTGACCACGAAATTGGGTGTAAATGTATGAATAATACAACAATAAGCATCAACAAGTTCGATGGAAGTAATTGAGGTGATACATTTCAACATTAAAATAATTAAAAACTAATTTCACTTGAACGAGAAGTGAAAAGAAATACTTGCAATATAATTAACAATAACTGAGATTGCAATACAACGGTTATAGACAAGTGCTAAACATCTAATTAAATTTCTCCCAACATATTGAAAAGTTTGAATCAATATAAGCGAGTAAAACAGTTAAACGTCTATTTTTAAAAACAATTACAGGATGATCAATTGCAAATTAGTTTGAAGAAAACATTTTCAAGAAGGGGTTCACTAGAGAAATTATGTTAAAAAAAACAAGAATTTCATTAACATGTATTTGTGGGGATTTAAAACTTGGATTCTTTCTATTTAGAAAATCCCTTAAACACTTTTAAGGAAAATGAAAGTTAGGGCATTCCACTAAGGAGTCCAATAACATTCCATGTATAAAATGATATGCGGAAGAAGTTATACAACAAGAAACTGAATTGCATCACTTGAACAATAAGTGAAGAGCAATAACACTTGCCTCGATTCACGAAGTTATACTACTTTCATTTGTACTTCGTAATTCACCACTTCCACGTCAATTCACCCGTTGGCTTTGATACTTGTCCTTCTGTTGTCTTTCCATTTACCCACGCACTGCACTGTGCCAGGTCTCCTATCCGAACCTTTTCAAGGTCAAACGCCATTTTAGTATCCAACTAAACGAAAATCTTATTATTTGCTCTAATCTACACATGCGCGTCCTATAACGCTTGCACATATAACATATATAAACATATACCATCATATTCACAAAATAGCGTTAGTATAACCAACTAAGTCAAATAAACACTTAACATAGCTGACCACTTATTACTTAAATATCGTCTAGGTCACCTCTTCATTACAAATTCATAATATACTTTCACATCATCAAACCAAGTAGATTAAATAGATTTGCAGGGAATTTTTAGAAAATTTCGGCATGAAGTATTCGTTTATCGGACTATGGGCATAGCCCCTCAATATCAATCAAAAACAATTCAACCCTGCTTTAACAAAAATAAAGCTGCCTCAACTTGCAGCAACATAAAAGTAAACAATTAATGAAAAGTACCCGCCCGAACATGCGACAACTAGCACATAAGAAATTTACATTACACTACTACTTACGCTACACCAATGATCGTATTTCTCACGCATTTAATGATACACGTGACAATCAACCATTGATGTTCGTAAGCCCTATGGAACAACCCCTAGCACTAACTATTACTTACGCTATATCAATGATCACACCACTCAAGTATATTAATTATACTCGTGATAGCTAATCATGGATATTCGTAAGCCCAAGGAACTAGTTGAAGAGAATTACACAAGTCTTTAATATTGACATTTAAGACTTGTGATCTCATTTCAACTCCTCGCAGATAATCACATAATCAAATAAATCTAACAATTAATCTTTGATATAAATCACATTTTAAAACCATACAAATAGCTTACCACCACATATAATTTACCACCAAGTACTCGACAAGCATAATATCCGACAAATACTATAACTCGACCTATAACATTTAGCACATAGACCTTTACAATTTAGCCAACCCTTCTATTTACACTTGATATGACAACAACGATCTACACTTAGCATTTATCAATTATAATGACTCAACCACATCATTTAATCCATATAAACCAACAACAAGTAATTTACAATTATACATTCCACAATTACTTATAACTCAGCTTATGGCATTTAGCATATGACCATTTATACAAAGTAGCACCGTCAAATACTATGACTCAATTTATACCATCTAACATATAAACATTTTACAATTTGTAAAATCGCATAAACTCTACATATCTTCCGGAATTACAATTCTTATTATTACATGATAATAATAATTAACCACCGAAATCACAAAAGCATATAATCGGATTCCCAATTAAATCCACAATTATAATTAAATATAAACTTTCCGAATTAAATCACGGAAATAAAACAATATTCATAATTTACAATATTCATCTAATTACGAAATTAACACCATAACGCTCGCACTTTACCAATAATTAAGATTATAACAATTAAACTATATCAAAATTTACAACTAATTAAATTACCACAATTAACACAATTTAATCTAAGATGCAAATTAAATAATTAAATCGGAAAATAAATTTAATAAATAAAATAAAAATTAATACCTTTTCCGATTTCCAATTTCTGCGAGAATCTCTCTCTCTCCCTCTCTCTCTCTCTCTCTCTCTCTCTCTCTCTCTCTCTCTCTCTCTCTCTCTCTCTCTCTCTTCTCTTCTCCCTTCTTTCTTCTCTTTCTCCCTCTCTTTCCCTCCACCTCGTTGCACCTGCGTGCGCCGCGCCTCCGGCCACCACCACCGCCAGCCGCCGCGCGGTGGGGTTCCCCCTCCCATGCCGTCCGGTCGCTGCACCCTACCCCTTCCCTTGCACTGCACACACTTTCCCCCCATTCTGCACACACATACACACGCATATATATGTATATATACATCGATAATTACTTCAATTCCTCCCCCAATTTAATCTCCAATCCCTAAATTCTTCTTCCCCCTTTTCTTTTCTCTCTCCCCATTTTCTTTTCTTTCTGCGTGTGGTGTGTTTGTTATATTGGGCTTGGCCCAATACCCTTTATTAACTGCTAACACTTATTCCGGGCCCAAATAAAATGCTATCGGTTCGTCTTATAAAACTAACAACTTTAATAAATCGAAATTAAATAAAAATTCAGAAAATTAAACTTTTAATTATTAAAATAAAGCATATAAAATTACGAGCGCGCACATATTTTCGAAATATTTTTCGGATAAAAAATGAATTAAATATGAATTTTCAAAGTTTTGATCCTTTAAATACAATAAAACTCTAAAATCATTTTAAAATACCGAAACATCCAAATTAATTCACCCAACCATTTTAAAAACTAAATAATATTATAAAGATAATATTACAAAAGATTTCATGATTTTTAATTCCTCCGATAATTTTATAAAATTTACAGAGGATCAAAAATGCATGATTTAAATATATTTAAATCCTCAAAAATAAAAATAAAAATACACCAATCTTCCTAGCTTACCCAAATCATCAAATAATCACATAAACATCATCTCACACACATTTCACCTTTACAACAATATTCACATAATATAATTTTTAATTTATAATAAATAAATATTATTAAAAATCAAAATTTTCTAGGTCGTTATATCCTTCCCCCCTTAATAGGATTATTTCCTCAAAATCAATCTTAAGGACACGAGTAACAATTCTCGTTAAACATCTTACTTCCACTTCCCAGGTTGCACTTTCAACTCTAGGATTCCATCACAACCTCTCATACTTTTATAAGCTCTTTCCATGAGCCTTCAATTCCCGTAATAACCTTAAGCTTTGGTTTTCGAATCTCTAACGTTCATCACACGTGAACGAATAACTTTCCGCGAAAATCAATATGTCTTTTCCGCATAATGAACTATACTCTGCGTCAAAACTATATTACCGCGCCAACCCCTCGCAATAATACGACCGTGCAATTTGCCTCTATTTATAACGACCTACACTTGGTATAGTTTCCCACGCTTTACTTATAACCACACGATTTCAAATAGAATTTCGAGAAAAGAATCTCAAGAAATCCTCTGATCGCTTCCAATCCACTTTTCAAGTACTATGTTAATCGAGAAGGGAATAATTATAAAGTTTCTTTCTTTCTTTAGTCCTAAAATTTTACCGAGTACCCAATCGGAAACTTAACATCATTTTGTCCATTCTTAGTCGCATTCTCGAAATCGAATACTATAACCAAACACATACGTCCTTAGATGCACATCAAGCATAATTTAATTAACGACCAGATTCTCAATCTTATAAAATAGTCTGGGTTGCTCAATCTTTTGAAACATAGCCTCGAATATTTGTAGCCTTTGGAAGCTATTATACCCGTCACCTTGACTGTAACTTCACTTTATACAAGAACAATTCCTGAGGTCACAACTCCACTTGATACCAATCATGATAGAATTCTTTAACAATTCTCAACAAGCTCCCGCTTTAACAACACGCATATACAACTTAATACGCATCATCGCTTATTGATATATCTTAAAACAAAATCTTCCTCAATTAAAACTTTGAGAAAAGGAACATCAAGAAATTCCCCGATCGTTCTTACTCCTCTTTCACGTGCAATGTTACTTGAGAAGGGAATAATCGGAAACTTCTATCCATCCTTCATCTAATTGTTTCACTGAGTACTTATCCTGGAAAATTAACCTCATATCATCTATTCCCAATTGCAATTTGAACGCGAACAACACGCTCAACTCTTATCGCATAGCATTTGCGCCAACCACCATTCGGTTTAATACTCAATTTCTACCTTCATACAACATCGGTTTGCTAAAACATTTAAAAGAAAGCCTCAAATATCTTGTTGATTTAAAACAATTTAAAAACCATTTGAACCAACTGAAAATCCTTTTGAAAGATATTTTAGAAAATCATTTTAAGAGAAAACATTTAAAATAATAGGGTTTTAATCAAAAAGCCTTTTGGAACCAAAATATTTTTGAAAATTTAAAAAAAATCAATTAGCAAACCATGACCTTGGCTTCGACCTAATTCCTTATGGTACAACATATTTAAAACTTGCTTACGACTTCACTGCCTTGCATCCTCAGAGTTCCTTCCAAATCATAACTTTGCATACTTGGCGAGTCCTCGAATTTGACTCTTCCTATTACGACTCCAACGTTTAACATTACTATCATTAACCACAGAATCATAACATTCGAAATTCACACTAGAACTCTTATGCGAAATTTTCTCCCTTTTCTTGTAAACTCATACAATCACTCTCGATTGATTTGCATACGCTTCCTGAATCTTCGATCATCTTGTTATTTGATCTACAATCATATTAAATTTCATATTCTTAATAATCATAAAAGCAGTCTTGTCACTCTTTTCAAACTTCGGCTAAAGTTAATGTAATACTATTTTCGGAAAAATTCCCATCTTTCCAAGCTTATAACTCATAGCTTTAATTTCTGAATTTATTACTTATTACCACACTTCCCTTCTGGCTACAGCCACAACTTTCCACATTTATTTTAATAAAATCTCTAGGGATTCTACTCCCAAAATCTTATTTTCTGATCATGGGATCTCGTTAATTTTTGCTAATTCTCATTCTATAGGCAACTACGGTGCCCCTTTTCTCTTCGAACTCCACATCTTCCGGATTCCACATTCTATTCTTGACTAAATTTTATACGTCTACTATTTAATCACTCCTGGAAACTTTCTGGTTTCTCTGCCTTCCTCCTTATTGACATTTCATTCCATCTTGGTCAACTTTTCACCATCCTTAATAATCATGACTTTCTACACTGGCTTTCATAAGTTATTTACTTCACGTAATAACCTTACCCCTCATTCAGTCTTATTTCTTCTTGATAATTCTTATAAACCATTTTGTTTCACTTTACTCTGCTCTATCCAAGTCATCCTTCTTGTTTCTAACATCTTATATCCAACAATGGTTCACACATTCAAAATCTTATGAAATTCTCTCTGCTGTCTTTGCCCTTCAATAGATGTCCAAAACAATCTTTCTTCAGCATTGTACATCTCATACCCAACATTTTCATCACCATTTTCTTTTCATCCTTTAGCAATATCTGCAATCATACATTCTTATTTATTGTCATTCTCATTAGCCTCAGACCTTATCCATGCTTTATCAGTTCAATAAATATTCCAATTTGACACTACATCTGTCTTAATCACCGAATTCTTAAACTCGCATCACCACTTCTTCGTCAATGCAGTCGTAGTTTTTAATCATTCAAGACGTCGTCACATCTATCTCGCATCTCTTCATCATTAAAAATTCTTAAAAATATCGAAGTTCTGACAAAGGAAGTCAATAAAATAAATGGGGCATCAAGTACGAATATACACTGGTTTATTTGATAAAACTTTTATAAAAGAATTTAACCGAGAGACCAATATGATCTTTTGAACTATTTTCAGGTTGCATTTGTCACTTGGTTAACCACCATAGTACATAAGGACGGCCAGTCCTTAGTGCTTCGTGACAAACACAATCAGTGGCGTCCCACTGGACTTCTATCACAAAGATAAAATGTCCCTGAATCCCCTATCTGTATAGGTTGTTCATCTCAGCTGGAATAGAGAAAAAATCAAGTATTCATGAAAATGGAAGGGATTCAAGAGTTCCAAAAATTTTCAAGTAAAGTCGGCTCAATTATCCTTTGAAAGATATAGATATTTCTAAAAGAATGGAATTGAATTCGAATAAATCTGACATACCAAACTCATCATCGTTTGATGTATAAAAGACTTTTCAATAGATACTTCAAGGGTTGATCAAGCAAACATTCAAGAAATTCTTAATTATTCATAATCTCACTCTTGTCGACTAAGCACTAATATACTTAGCTGCCAAACCGGCCTGACCATAATGAGTTGAATAAATAAGAAGATCTCAATTCATTCTCGATTTTTGAACCGTCACGGTGCAACGAATGCCTCAGCAACGATACCAACCAGGAATTAACTTAGGACGATAATTCAAAGAAAGAATAAGAAATGTCTTAAGCAATGAATTTGAATGAATCGACGATTAAGGATACACAACTACGCTCAACTTCCAATTCTTGCATATAATCGCTTCCCACTTCGCATTCTTAACCTTCACATACCATCTCCGAAACGTTCGCATCGAAACTAATATCGTTGAAAATTCTAGATTCTACGTAAAAATTTCGAGATAACGTCCCCCGAACTAATAGCTTCAGCTGCCCACTTAACTTATGTCGCTTCGGGTTCGCGATTTGGCTAATAGCCCAATCCTTAAATGCCGAAAGACCGATTAACATCGCGATGCTTGCCGAAGTATCCTAACGCGATCCTTACCCTAAACTGTTCTACCCGACTCCTATCTTATACTCGTACCCTAACCCTCCTAATCTGTTTCAGTGACCATAACCTGTAGCTCTGATACCAACTTGTAGCATCCCAAAATCTGGGGTACAGATATGGGGCCACTAGCCACTAACAACATTATACTATCCTGGATATAAACAACATATAATAATAAAACCCCTTAACCAAGATCATATACAGGTTATGGTATGAAACAAACCATCAATTTACCATTACAATCCAACCTCAGAATAAAAATGTTTTACAATTTTTGTGAATAAACAAAATCACTGTCTAACTATATATCCAACCTTGACAATTCCCAATCCACTATCCAACGAAATCCATAACCCGGACGTCTCCTCTCACTACCGGAAGAGTAATACCAACTGACCACTAGGTCCACTACTCATCTCTATTAACTGGAGAAAATAAACAAGCAAGAGTGAGCCAACAATGCTAAGCAAGTGCAACTAGTGATACAATATCAACAGTTATAAGTTCTGAAAATCAGGAAGAATTATCATATGCTTCGAAAGGTATCAACTAAGTCAAATATCCTTATTATCACGAGGAACCAATATTGCATCACTGGAATGGGGTGTATCAACAATATGAACGGATAAAAGTTCTGATAGCAAGATCTAATCGAAATAAGCTTCAAGGGAATCAGGTATCAAAACAACCTGATCTCAACGTATAGATTAGAATTGGATTTTTATTTATTTTAAAAAAAACAATAAGGTTAGGCTACTGATCAGTCACGCACTAACCCCGGACAAACGCACACAGCAATGTCCTTTAATGGATCCACGGCACACATTGGCCTTATTAATTTCTGACCACGAATCTGGTCCGACCCCTTACGGTCCACATTTTGAAAAAAAAATCCAATTCTATATCATACTCACTAGGTGTCGGAACAATCGACCACCTTACCACATCAACTAACTGGAAAACTCACGTTTAAGAATAACAATTCATAATTAAGAATCACTGATGATGTATTATCATCAACTAGTATCAACTAGATCAACCCAACAACAAGGGTAAAAAAAGAATGGTAATATTAATAGATGTCGACAAGTTCGACACGATAAATGGGGTAATGAATGAAGATAAACAATCTCAAAAGGTATCGACAAGTTCGATACTAATAATTGGGTGTAAATGTATGAACAATACAACAATAAGCATTAACAAGTTCGATGGAAGTAATTGAGGTGATACATTTCAACATTAAAATAATTAAAAACTAATTTCACTTGAACGAGAAGTGAAAAGAAATACTTGCAATATAATTAACAATAACTGAGATTGCAATACAACGGTTATAGACAAGTGCTAAACATCTAATTAAATTTCTCCCAACATATTGAAAAGTTTGAATCAATATAAGCGAGTAAAACAGTTTAAACGTCTATTTATAAAAACAATTACAGGATGATCAATTGCAAATTAGTTTGAAGAAAACATTTTCAAGAAGGGGTTCACATTAACAGGTATTTGTGGGGATTTAAAACTTGGATTCTTTCTATTTAGAAAATCCCTTAAACACTTTTAAGGGAAATGAAAGTTAGGGCATTCCACTAAGGAGCCCAATAACATTCCATGTATAAAATGATATGCGGAAGAAGTTATTTGTAAGATTCTTTGAAAATCTGGTATTTGAACTATGGGTGGGGAAAATAAACATTTTCATGCTAATTTTAGAAGTATATCATCTTCCAAGTACACTTGACCAAATACTTTTATACAACAAGAAACTGAATTGCATCACTTGAACAATAACTGAAGAGCAATAACACTTGCCTCGATTCACGAAGTTCTCGATCCTAGCGTTGATCCTCGACTCAATTTCACGTCATTCTTTACTTGCTAGCCTTTTATTTGGCCCTACTTTCATTTCTACTTCGTAATTCACCACTTCCACGTCAATTCACCCGTTGGCTTTGATACTTGTCCTTCTGTTGTCTTTCCATTTACCCACGCACTGCACTGGGCCAGGTCTCCTATCCGAACCTTTTCAAGGTCAAACGCCATTTTAGTATCCAACTAAACGAAAGTCTTATTATTTGCTCTAATCTACCCATGCGCGTCCTATAACACTTGCACATATAACATATATAAACATATACCATCATATTCACAAAATAGCGTTAGTATAACCAAATAAGTCAAATAAACATTTAACATAGCTGACCACTTATTACTTAGATATCGTCTAGGTCACCTCTTCATAACAAATTCATAATATACTTTCACATCATCAAACCAAGTAGATTAAATAGATTTGCAGGGAATTTTTAGAAAATTTCGGCATGAAGTATTCGTTTATCGGACTATGGGCATAGCCCCTCAATATCAATCAAAAACAATTCAACCTGATTTAACAAAAATAATGCTGCCTCAACTTGCAGCAACAAAAAAGTAAACAATTAATGAAAAGTACCCGCCCGAACATGCGTCAACTAGCACATAAGAAATTTACATTACACTACTACTTACGCTACACCAGTGATCGTATTTCTCACGCATTTAATGATACACGTGACAATCAACCATTGATGTTCGTAAGCCCTAGGGAACAACCCCTAACACTAACTATTACTTACGCTATATCAATGATCACACCACTCAAGTATATTAATTATACTCGTGATAGCTAATCATGGATATTCGTAAGCCCAAGGAACTAGTTGAAGAGAATTACACAAGTCTTTAATATTGACATTTAAGACTTGTGATCTCATTGCAACTCCTCGCAGATAATCACATAATCAAATAAATCTAACAATTAATCTTTGATATAAATCACATTTTAAAACCATACAAATAGCTTACCACCACATATAATTTACCACCAAGTACTCGACAAGCATAATATCCGACAAATACTATAACTCGACCTATAACATTTAGCATATAGACCTTTACAATTTAGCCAACCCTTCTATTTACACTTGATATGACAACAACGATTTACACTTAGTATTTATCAATTATAATGACTCAACCACATCATTTAATCCATATAACCATTTATACAAAGTAGCACCGTCAAATACTATGACTCAATTTATAGCATCTAACATATAAACATTTTACAATTTATAAAATCGTATAAACTCTACATATCTTCCGGAATTACAATTATAATTATTACACGATAATAATTAACCACCGAAATCACAAAGGCATATAATCGGATTCCCAATTAAATCCACAATTATAATTAAATTTAAACTTTCCGAATTAAATCACGGAAATAAAACAATATTCATAATTTACAATATTCATCTAATTACGAAATTAACACCATAACGCTCGCACTTTACCACTAATTAAGATTATAACAATTAAACAATATCAAAATTTACAACTAATTAAATTACCACAATTAACACAATTTAATCTAAGATGCAAATTAAATAATTAAATCGGAAAATAAATTTAATAAATAAAATAAAAATTAATACCTTTTCCGATTTCCAATTACTGCAAGAATCTCTCTCTCTCTCCCTCTCTCTCTGTCTCTCTCTCTCGCTCTCTTTTTTTCTTTCTCTTCTCCCTTCTTTCCTCTCTCTCTCTCTCTCTCTCTCCCTCTCTTTATCTCCACCTTGCTGCACCTGCGTGCGCCGCGCCTCCGGCCACCACCACCGCCGGCCGCCGCCGCCGCGCGGTGGGGTTCCCCATCCCTTGCCGTCTGGTCGCTGCACCCTACCCATTCCTTTGCACTGCACACACTTTCCCCCCATGCTGCACACACATACACACGCATATATATGTATATATACATCGATAATTACTTCAATTTCTCCCCCAATTTAATCTCCAGTCCCTAATTTCTACTTCCCCTTTTCTTTTCTCTCTCCCCGTTTTCTTTTCTTTCTGCGTGTGGTGTGTTTGTTATATTGGGCTTGGCCCAATACCCTTTATTAACTGCTAACACTTATTCCGGGCCCAAATAAAATGCTATCGGTTCGTCTTTTAAAACTAACAACTTTAATAAATTGAAATTAAATAAAAATTCAGAAAAATAAACTTTTCATTTTTAAAATAACGCATATAAAATTACGAGCACGCACAAATTTTTGAAATATTTTTCGGATCAAAAATGAATTAAATATGAATTTTCAAAGTTTTGATCCTTTAAATACAATAAAACTCTAAAATCATTTTAAAATACCGAAACATCCAAATTAATTCACCCAACCATTTTAAAAACTAAATAATATTCAAAAATAATATTACAAAAGATTTCATGATTTTTAATTCCTCCGATAATTTTATAAAATTTACAGAGGATCAAAAATGCTAGATTTAAATATATTTAAATCCTCAAAAATAAAAATAAAAATACACCAATCTTCACAGCTTACCCAAATCATCAAATAATCACATAAACAGCATCTCACACACATTTCACCTTTACAACAATATTCACATAATATAATTTTTAATTTATAATAAATAAATATTTTCTAGGTCGTTATACTAAAAATTAAAATGAATAATGAATTTATTATCTATACTATACTATTTTATGGTTGGTTGGGAGTTTGGTCTTGGTACACTCAATACAAATCAATCATTAGATTTTATGATAAATAAATATTAATAATTAGTAGTTGCAATATATAGATAAATATAGTAAATTACATCTTTTTATTAAATTCAAATGCATGTTTTTTTAAAAATGGTTGATGAACACGTAATAATCTAAACATTTAAATAATGCATGTCATTGCATTTTGACCAATGTACTTTGACATATTTCGAATTTAAAATGGAACATAATGTTTAAAAAGTACACAAAATTTCATCATTTTCATACATAATATTACCCGTATCTAACCTGCATTGTCATTTATAGAGTTTTATAAGTTTGTTTGTGGGATGGCTGAGATGGTCAATCCCAATAAGGTTGTTTGCATTTATAGAGTTTTAAAACAATGAATTTTGAATTTGACCCAAGTTGTTGCAATTATGATTAACCGACCAACTCAATTTTCACATTTTACTCTTTTAGAAAAAATTGAATTAATATCACAGTTAGTAATAACTTTGTCCGTTTTAATAATGAAAGAGGACACTTTTTTTTTTTGCTAAGTGAAAGAGGACACTTTTAAATACACATTGATAAGAATAAGCATTGATAATTAGTCAACTTATATTTGGTATATCTAAAATATTAAACATATTTATCAATTACAATCAAGAATGTTATAACTTCTTTTTGTGAATTTTTTTTAATAGAAACTGACCCAATGCGTTGTACGGGTTATTATCATTCAATTAATCTACTAAATTAGTAGCAGTTAATAACGTCTTACACATAAATCATACAAATGGATAATCAATTAAGTTCACACAAATGTTATAACTTCTTTTTGTGAATTTTTTTAATAGAAACTGACCCAATGCGTTGTACGCGTTATTATCATTCAATTAATCAACTAAATTAGTAGCAGTTAATAACGTCTTACACATAAATCATACAAATGGATAATCAATTAAGTTCACACAAATCATACAAATGGATAATCAATAAAGTTGTATTTGCTAGAGACATTGCACCTTATTTATCCATAAACAAATAAAGAATGATAAAATTACATGTAATACAAAAAGAAACTAACTTACATACAACAATATTATATTATCTTTTAAACGTTGCTGTTGTACCAATTTACTAAATATTTTTTATAGTTAACAACAATGTATTTAAAATTGGCAATCCTTCTAAACCATTCAAAATGTGTTTTATATTTTAGAATGTATTTAAATGTTGTGTTTCCTATTATTTATAATTTTGGTTAATTGGCAATTTCATAACTGAACTCGTGCTCAACTTGCAGTTGGATAATCGAACTCAAAAAGCTTGCAATTGGGTCAGTACACTAATATTTTATTACAATTCAATCACTAAACACAAAATAACTTGCAACACCGTTAACTCTCGTTGACTTTTAACGGTGCCCCGTTAATTGTTGCCATGTATGATGACATGTCATTATTTTTACTTAAAATTAAATCGAAAAACCTTAAAACAAATAAAACACTAAAATCTTGAAATTAAATACAAATACAAACAAGCAGCTCCGTTCCCTCCTCTGTTCCCCTCGTCCCCTCTCTCCACCATTACTCCGTTACCACTTCTTCCACTCCGCCAATCAACCCACAACCTTCAACAACCTTCCTCCTTCACCAACAGCTCACACCTGTAATACCACCAATTCCACCAACAGCTACAAATCTATCGACAAACAAGCAGAAATGAAACAAAAAACCAGATCTACAACACAACAATTCATTTCCGACGAGAACCCTGATCGGAAAGCATAAAAACATTGAGTTCTAATCTACGAGTACTACATAAATTTGTATGTATATTTGTAACAGAAAAGAGGCTGCGAGAAATTCTGCCCGCCCCCACAGCCTCGCCTGTAACCCACCTCCGTTCACCTACCTCCGTTTATAAATTGATTTGGGGTGTAATCACGAATTGATTTATGTGATTATTGTTGTGGTTGAAAGATAGAATTGGGGAAGGGGAGGATTTATGTGATTTCGTTCGCCTATTCTTGCTACTGTTGTTGTGAGTGCTAGAACGATTAATGACTGTGGGTGTACTGTGTTTGTGGGTATTATGTGATGGGTGCGTGTGTTAACCGCGTATGTGAGTGTGTGTTAACATTGGTGTGATTTGGGGAAATTCTTGCTGAGTATCTCGATTACTGCTGTTCTTAATTCGATTTTTGGCGTTGGTTGGAGTTGTGAAGGGAAAAAGGAGATGGTGTTTGGAACGGAGGAAGGAGAGGTGGGTGGTGGCAGTGAAGTTTTGCAGCGGTGGGGGGCGGTAGAATTGGGCGGAGCTGCTGTTGGAAATGGGTGGAGGTGGTGATGGAATGATGTAGTAATAATAATAATAAAATGAAATGACATAAAATAGATGACTTATTTGGGGAAGACATGACACATCAGCACACCACGTGTATAATTTTAACACATCGCCACACCACGTCAATTTTTCGTCACGGACGTTACAAGGAGTTAACGGCGATTACCTAACTGCAAGGTTTAATTACTTTGATGAGTTGACTGCAAGCTTTTTGAGTTCGATTACCCAACTAAAAGTTGAGTACGAGTTTAGTTATAAATTTGCCAATTAACCCTTTATAATTTTCAACTGAATTCGTATAAAATATATTTTTACACAAAATGAAGTAAGGATATTAGAACAAAATATGTCATAGACAAACAAAGGTCTATAAAATTAAATTGATGTTTCTCAAATATCATTATTACACCATTTTTCTCCCTTCTAGAAAATAACCAGTGTGATAGAGTATCTATTTACATGTATTTTAATATGATTTTATTCCCATATTTATTGTATTTTATAAATAATTGGATATTATTAATTAGAGTTTAATATTTTATGACAAGAAATAAAGAATTACCACAAGTTTCGAGAAAAAGTGATCAAACAAAAATAAGTTCAAGATGTTTTAAAAAGTAGGGAAGATGATGATCATATTCAGATGTACTTTGAAGAAAAAGATAAGCTCAATGATTTGTTACTTCATGAGGAAATTTATTGGAAGTGCAAAGGTCTTTTGGCTAGTGGAAGGTGATACCAACTCTAAGTCCTTGATATCTTCTTTAAAAGTTGATGACCGGTCTATTGTATCCACTCATGAGGATCGTCGTCTGTTGAAAAGCTACTATACAAATATTTTTGCTGCAACTGACAGTGTAGGCAATTACCCTGTTAATGAGAATAAAGAGAGAGTCACAAGTGCTCAAAAATGAAATGTTAATAGCAGAGGCTGTCAAGTGTATGCATTCGGACAAAGCCAGTGGTCCAGACGGACTAAATCTTGCATTTTTTCAGCATTTCTTGAAATTACTCGGCTGTGAAATTTTCAAGTGTTGTCATGATTAGCTTTCTGAGTGCAAGTTTTCAGCTAATATAAATGACACAACTTTGGTACTTATTTAGAAAAAAGACAAGGTCGAAGATATCAAGGACTTACATCCTATAGCGTTATGCGATGTTTTATACAAGATTATTGCCAAGGTACTGGCAAATCGACTGCAAAAAATCTTACCTTTGTTGATTTCGGAAAAGCAAAGTGCATTTGTCCCTAGACGCAACATCTCAGACAATGTACTTGTTGTATTTAAGCTGATCCATTGTATGACGAGGAGGACTTCTCATTTGATTCGAGATGTTACTCTTAAGCTCGACATAAGCAAAGCTTATGATCGAGTGAGCTGGGCTTATCTTCGTAATAGAATGTTGGCAATGGGCTTCTCAAATAAATGGGTCAACTGGATGATGCTCTGTGTGTCATCAGTTTCATACTCTATTTCATTTCAAGGATCGTCAGTAGTTCCAATTTTCACTAAACGAGGTCTCTGTCAGGGAGACCGGCTGTCGCCTTATCTATTTCTCATTTGTGTTGAAGGTCTTTCTCTGTCATTAAATTCAGTTGTTGTTAGTGGTTCTATAACTGGGTGCCATATATGTACTCAAGCACCAGCTGTTACTCATCTACACTTTGTTGATGATTCGTTTCTATTTTTAAAAGCTACTTCGGGAGAAGCAAATGCTATTAAGGAAATTCTGCACTCATATGAGGTTTTTTCTAAGCAAGCTGTGAATTTTCAGAAGTATGCAATCTTTTTTAGCTTGAATGTTCATCGATACAAATAGTAGGAGATTAGAAATCTTCTTGGGGTGTTCAATGAGATTGGAGAGAGTAAATATCTAGGCCTACCTTCTCTTATTGGTAGGTAAAAAAAAATGGTTTTTAGATATTTAAAGGACAAGGTTTGGTAGAAAATTCAAGGTTGGAGCACAAAACTCTTATCCAGGGCCGGGAAACAATCTTGTTAAGAAATGTTGCACAAACTATCCCTGCATACACTATGTCCTCCTTCCTAATCCTTAAATCTTTATGCCAAGAAATTGAAAAAATGATGAACACTTTCTGGTGGAGCTCAAATTATTTGAATAACAAATGTATAAGATGGTTGTCTTGGGCTAAAATGAGTATATCGAAGAAGAAAGGGGGTTTAGGTTTAAGAGATTTACATGGCTTCAATCTGGCTCTTCTGGATAAGTAGTGTTGGAACCTTATTAATAACCCAACCGTTCTTGTCTCGAGATTATTAAAAGCACGATATTATCCGGATGGTAGCTTACTTCAAGCTGAAAGAACAAGTGGATTAAGCTTCACATGGTCTGGTATCTAGGAATCCAAGGAAAACATGAAGGGGTATTTAGGTGGGTGTTAGGCGATGGCAATTCTATAAATATCCACTCTGATAAATGGCTGCGAGGGAAGAAAAACTATTGTGTTGATCAATCAGGAACCAATAACTCTTGGATGAACTTAAAGGTGAGTGATTTCTTCGTAAATGGTAGCAAAATGTGGGATGAATCAAGGATCAGGTCTACTTTTAATAGTGGTGATACAGAAGCCATTTTAGCAATTCGTATTCTATAAAATAGTACACATGATAGGTTAACCTGGGTCCATTCTTGCAATGGCCAGTACTCAATGAAATTGAGTTATCAACAGTGGCATATGAATCACATGGGCGATGTAGGCTTACAACAGTCTAATGGTTGGGGTAAAATCAGGCATTTATGCATTCCTCACAAGATCAAAGTTCTTATTTGGAGACTATGTCGCAATAATGTTCCTGTTCGTAATCGGCTAAGGGGCAAAGGTATCCACGTTCCTATAGGTTGTGTTATGTATGTGGGAGATATTGAGCACTTAATGCACTTGTTCATTTGACTACGGGTTTGTAAAAGATTGTTGGCAACGAATAGGCTTGGTATATGATACGTGGGAGGTGGAGAGTGCCCCAGATTGGTTTCTCAACAAGCTTGACACTGAAAAGGGCGAAGTTTTGATCAAAATAGCTATTGTATTATGGGGGATTTGGTGGGAAAGAAACAAGCGTGTTTGGGAAGGGAAAGTCTTGACACTTGAAATATACATGGCTTGGAGCTCTAAATAGTTTATTGAGTGGAGGGAGGTTCATAAGACGAAGCTATAAACATCAGGTATTCTAAAGGTGGCTGTTACCCGGCATGACAGAACATGGATTGCTCCTGCATTGGGAAAGCTGAAGATAAATGTTGGTGCATCTCTCTTCGAGGGGGAAGATTTCTTCAGCATTGGTATGGTGGCACGTGATTCCCAAGGGCTGTTTATTTGAGAAAAAACAATGTGTTTTATTGGTCGCATCTCGGTGTTAGAGGCAGAAATGGTATGGTGGCACGTGACTCGTTCATGAGTGTTAATGCAATTAATAAAGAGGATCACAATCAGTTAGAGCTACGTCACGTTATACAACAATGTCGCTTTATTCTTAGCAGAGAAAATGGTGTTTTATTAGCATTTGTTACAAAGCAGGCAAACAGGGTAACACATGCTTTGGCTCGTTTACCTTGTACGCTTAAAAGCTTTGTTGATTTATCGTCTCCTCCATTGTGTGTGTTGGGGACACTCTTGTCGGATATTTGATTTTAATGAAATCAAATATCGTTCAAGTGATGTGAACCCTCGTGTTTTATTTATATATTCTTTCGAATCCCTTCTTGCAAGCATGTATACCATTCATAATTATTTTGGATGGTGTGAACCTATTTATACTATTCGTAAGGTTTTCTTCCAAATCGCTTTGCTAGGGTCTATACCCTTACTTTTGTTTCAAGTGACATTTTCCCTCTAGTGTTCTTAAATTATCTTAAATTGTTGATTCTCTTAAAATTATTTTAAATAAATATCCTTAATCTTTATTAATATTCCAGTACTTGATATTTTTTCGGATTCCTCAATACCTATCGTTCAGGTGTTGGCTCTTTTAAAAATTATTGTATATAAATATTCCTCATTTTTATTAATATTCTAATACATAGTATTTTACCGGATTCCTCAGTCGTGTACTATTTTATATGCTTCAAAAGAAATTAAGTGATATTTTAAACAGAGGAAATCCAAGATTTAAAAATTTATAAAAATCTTTTCGTATAATTCCTGAACATGATTTATGACTCTCTCAACAAATACTTTCCAAGGAATGTTTTCTGAAAATTACTAAACAACTATTCACTCTGATATTATTTTTGTTATAAATGAATGTAAACTAATTTGAGGTTTATATTGTCGTTAAAGCATGTGTTGCTCATTGACGGTTAAACCAAAAATGAATTGAGATCTTCTTACTTATTCAACTCAGGGTCGGGGCTAAAACCTTTGAGTGGAGTGAGGTTACGAGTAATTGAGAATTTATTGAATATTTATTTTAAATTATTTGAATCACTTATGTTAGTTTCAAAATATAATGAGATTCCTTCATTCCATAATTTCCTTATAAGTTGTTGTTAAATTCTAGAACCTGAATAGTTTCTTTGTTCCTTAATTGATTAATATCTTTATATTGATTCATAATTTCTGTCTTGCTGAACTATACCATGTTTAGTTCAATCTTATTGCCTTGCTGTTATGATTTACTTATATCTAAATGCTTCCATGTTGACCTTTATTCATTTATCATTATCAATTGAAAGGACTTATCTTGCTTGAAAAGGATGTTTAACAATTTATATATTTCATCTTGTTTCTATTTAAAAGAAAACACTTTTACCATCACACATATAAATGGTCAAATTTATACAATAAATTTTAAAAATAATTAAAAATTATTTTTAAAGTAATTTTTAAAAATAAAAAAACATTGGTAAAATAATTATTAACAGACAATGTAATACATTATGATCATTAAATAATTTTAAAATATGTATAATAATTATTAATTATTAAATTATTTTTAAATTATTGTGTTTTAAAAATTTAATCATAAATTTTTATTTATGATTTTTAAAAAACACTTTAAATTAGCATAAGAGGTTATGGTAGTCCTAGCCCAACATTAAAGGCCAATGCTTTACCTAATTGGGAACCAAATTTCAAAGTCTAGAGGGACCTAGTGTCCGGTATGGGGATATTACGGGCTGATCACCCGTATTGTCCGTAATCAGGAGATTAATAAAATCAACTTTAATGTTTTTTTTAAAAAAAAGTTTTATGAAAAGTATGTTTTGACGATATAATGGTGAAAGGAAATAAATGTTTTTTTAGAAATGTTATAATTTAAAGAATAATGGAAAGGTATATGCTATGATAGAAATTGAGTTATTCCCCTGAGATAGTTTGATCATTGATATTGTTTATCAATGAAATATTGTAAGATTGTTGTTCACTATACAATGCACTTGCTGAGCGTTCTTTGGCTCACTCTTGCTTTGTTTTACCTAACCCTTTGCAGTTATGTTTCAGGATGATCTACCTATGTCTTGCAATTCAGATGAGATCGATGAGGCATTCTATACAGGATAGAGTTCAGAGCTTGCATGGACAAACGTTGTATTGGTTTGAGCTACGGATGTGACAGTATAGTGGTTTGCATTTAGAACAGAGATAACGGTTGTAAGATTTTGTATAATTTAGATTATTGTTTCGTACCATAACTTGAGATGGATCCTGGATGGGGGATCGTTTGTGTAAATAAGATTTATTAAATATATATCTCCTTGTAATTATTTTGTGGCACCAAATCCCGATCCCGGATTTAGGGGCGTCACAGGTTGGTATCAGAGCGATAGGTTATGGTAACTGAAACAAGTTAGGATGATTAGGTATACGTATTTAAGTGGGATGTTAGATAGGATGATTTAGGATAAGCGTCGCCTTAGGATATTAGGACGACTGTTGCGACGTTATTTGGTATTTAAACAGATCGCGCGAGTAGAAATTTGATTCATCCGGAGACTCAATTTAGGACGAGGCAGATAATTCGGAATAACATACGCTAAATAGAAGACCGGAGTTACCAGCTTGGAAGATGCTACGTGTAGACCTTCGCGTATATTCTAGAATTTCTTTTGCGACTTTAGTTACCCAGTGAACGATATAGAAAGTGCGAAAGGACAGTAAACAAAATGCGAAATGTGATTTCTGGCATGTGATGGAGTAAGGACGTGGTTATTTATTACTAGTTGTTGATTTCATTTAATTTATTGATTAAAGAGATTTAACCCTCGTACCTTCTCATTTGATTAAGTAGCCTATCACCTTTGATAATCAAATATACTTCAATTGATGACAAATTTTCGGATTCATTTAAACACATTCCTATTTTTCAGAGATACCTCTATTTTCCAAGGGATCACTTGATTCAACATGGTGCATATAAATTATTGAGACCCTTGAATTCTTTCTATTTTATCTGAATATTTGCTATTCTTTATTCAACATTATACATGTAAACTCTTGAAAATTTTGAACTCCTTTTATTTTCCCTGAATACTTAACCTTCTGTATTCAGATTGTGATGAACAACCCTATATATATAGGGGATTCAAGGACATCTTATCTATGTCATAGAAGTCTGGTGGGACGTTACTGATTGTGTTTGTCATGAAAGTACAGAAGGCTGGCCTCCTTCTTGTGCTATGGCGGTTGACCTAAGTGAAAAATGCAACCTGAAATTAGTTCAATGATCATATTGATCTCTCAGTTATTTCTTTTATAAAATTCTTATCAAACAAAACTCATCTTATATTCATACATGTTAATACCTGTCTAATCTATTGATCCCTTTTGTTATAAACCCTTGTGATTTCTAAAAGTTATCAATAATTGAGAGGAGTAAAGATGGAGACGATGAAATTTTGAGTGGTGTAAGCTACATTTACGTCGAATGAAAATTGGATGAGTAGGTTTGAGAATTGAGGTTAAAGCAGATATTGAATATCAAGTTAAATTACGTAGTGGATTGACAAAATACGTACAAGATTCGATAAAAAGGAGGACTGAGTATGGATAAGGAGTAGATAACAAGGACACGAGATTATTAATTCTGTTTAAATTGGAAGTAGAGTGATGATAGATTTAGTTGGTATATGAGAGTTATGTTAAGGAAAGATTGTTGAGGAATACTTGTTTATGGCATATTTCACTTCGGATATGGAAACCGGAATATTATGAGATTTTAATTGATTTGAGAGCAATTGTCGGATATGAATTTTAGAACTGGGATGGGATAATTTGAGCGAAGCAAAGTAAAGCTAGATTGGAAGTAAAGTGATTGTGTGGGAGTTAATGACTTATGCAAATATAGTTCCGAGGATCATTAAATATTAAGAGTAAGAGTAAATTGACCCAGATGGAACGAGATGGTAAGAAAGGAAGATAGAGAATCAGGAAAGTTACAGGAATTGTGTTAGCCGAGGATTAGAGTTTTGGCTGGAAAGGAATGTTAGAATGAATTACTGAGACCTGTAGGACCATCATTATTGGAAGGTAAGATTTCAAGAAGAAGTATATTGTAGTAGTTCTAGGATGAAGATGGAAGGCTATCAGGGTAAGTGGAAGGAATAGTATGGTAGGAAGTGATAGAATTAGAAGGTAGAAGTTCAATATAATTATGAATGATAATATTAAGGATATTGATGTGATGATAGATAAAAGAGCTAAATGTGAGTTAGGACAGGATTGTTTAATTAACTAATAAGTATAGACAAAGTGTGAAGATAAGAAGGTGAAATTATGAATTGCATGAGATATGTAAGTTGTGTTTACAGGATTCAAGATTCGGAAGACATAACAAGATAATTGAGGATATAAGAAGAACATGCATAAGATTTTTAAGTACGAGCTTTGGAATTGAAAGAATTATAATCTTTAGGATATGACGAAAGGATCAAAGTGAACTACGAGAAGAGGAAGCAGTAATAAATCGGGAAAGGCCGAAGATGCCAACAGAGATCAAAAGTTTTGAAGGATCAGCTAGGAATTTCCTTAGATTGTCAAAGATTTTACCAAGATAGCTATAGCAGTGGACAATACTATAAATCAAGAAACGAATGGATAAAAGTGGAGAAAGCTTTTAGGAGTCAAAGAAGAGATCGAAAACCGCTCAAGTGTCAGTGCAACCGGATGAACTAGGAGAGATTAAATAGGCATACAATGCTCAAGGAAATGTTCAAAGAATTTGGTAAGTTAGATGGAAGATCCAAAGGTCTATTATTGCTAATGAATCGTTAGAGGAAAGTAGGAAGTACCAAGCGGAGTTGACGGAAGAAGAAGGTGAAGCTGATGAATGTAGAAGATAAAATAGTTCAAGGAAATGAGTTATTAATAAACATGGGAGTTATAATGTGTAGAATTTAAATTTTGACGATTTGTAAGATATGCTGAGTAATTGTTCGGAAGTCGAGTTTTGATAATAAGGGATATTAGAGTTGGAATTTAATTGCGTTAAAAGTTCGATTTTGAATGGTATTGAGGGGCGGTGACCCCGGGATAGTTTTTATTGTGAATAAGACATATACGTTTCAATGTAAATGGTTATTAGTTTCGAAAAGGTTACTCAGTAAAACAATGGGATGGAGGATGGATAGAAGTTTCCCAGTTATTCCCCCCTCGAGTAACATTCACTACACCATAAAAGGCCTACGGCAACACCAAAAAAATGTTGTCGTAGGCCCAAAATATGTTGCCTTAAGCCCAAAAAACCCCAAAGGCAAAATTTTGCTGGTGTTGCTATTTTGGTCGTTGCCTTTGGGGTCAAAGGCAGCATTCTACTTCTATATGGCAACATCAGTTTTCTATTGGCGTAGACTAGCTATGGCAACAATATTATCAGTTTTTAGCAATATGATGTTATATTGCCTTTGGGTTAAACATTTTGCAAAAAAAGTGATCCCTACTAGTGGGTCCACTGGAGCCCACTGTGGGACCCACTTTTATGCCAACACAAATTTTGACCTATAGCAACATTTTCTAGTAATTTTTATTAACATTAATTTTCCTTTTGCCAACATTTTATAACATCAATGGCATCACTTTTCTATTTCCACCAGAAAATCAAATATATTAAAATATGCATTCACAAAATACCAAATCAATACAACCAACAATCGGAATAATCCATACTACATAATCTAGATTCACTACAATCACGACCAACAACCCAAATTCACTACAATCATCAACCAACTAGGAAAGTACCTCTAAACACAATATTCGAAAAACTAGATAACGCGCAAAGTTTTACTAAGTACATAAGACTAAAATAACAGCAAAAAGACTGTCTAAAACATAAACATATGGCATGACTAAATTAACAGCTGGTGCAATCGATCATTGGAGTACCATCTTCATTGTCACTCGAGATAGTGCAGCAGCAAGTCCACCGGCCACAAGTGCTGCAGCAGTACTGGTAGATATGTGGCATAGCTACTTATGCCTATTGCTCCATCTGTGAAACAGATTAATAAGAAAGCTTTGCGCCCTGATTAGGGTCACTCTCGCCCTGATTTCCTTGGGAACTCTGGTAAGAAGCTGCAAATGATAAGATACATGTGAAGAAGAAATTACCATACACAAAAAGACCTTACATTGTTGATCTCTACAACAACACTTACTGCACTCGTGTTACAAAAAATCATCTTACATGGTGAGAGTATAATTTCAAAGATAGGGTATCCATAAAGGAAAGAGTACTGGAAGAAAATGACTCTAATTCCACGAATCTTCAAGTCATAACTGAAGAGCAATCTAATCTTATTACTCTGTACACAATAAGAAATTAAATAAAGTCAACAAGAAACTTGGAACTGAGTAAAAATATACTACCAACAGCATCCAGAACAGTCATGGGTGTAAAACATTCAGAGATTATATAAATTCATTCAATATTTATTTTAAGAATATCACGCAACATATAAGAGGTACTTCTATACATACCCTTTTCATATTGCTGACTTTATTTCCTATACATACCCTATACATATAAGAGACTTTATTTCCTAACTTTATTGTTTATCTTATATTCTATCATAACATATTATATTCAGACAAATCAGTACTGGTACACAAATTATTTACACTAACTGACACAAACCAAATGCAACTGCAGGCTAGTAATTAATAATAAAAGGTTCACAATTAGTATAGGGCAACTAATTCCTTTTATTCCATTAGTACTGGAATTTCCATTAGAAAGTTGAACATAATTAAATTGGACATTCGTCTGTTACACAGGGGAGTTACCATTCTTTTCAGATTTGGACAGAATCTGGAGGCACTTGAAAATGACTCTTGCTCCAAGTGAAAACCCTAGTAATGTCACGGGCCTAAAACAAGTACACACGTATAAGGTAGTATTATAAACCGCCAATCAAATTAATTGAGGAAATCAATAACAAAAAAATTCTTTTCTTTGCTTCTGTCTCTCTCCGGGCAATCAACAACAATATTTGTAATATTAAAAAGAATGTTAACATGTGTCCTTGCAATCCCTTCAGTAAAACTTCTTCCACAAGAGCATAATATGTTGTTAACCTGCAAATATATTGTCTATTAAAGGTCACATAAGTAAGAGCAGCATAAGCCTAATATGGTAAGGTTCTTACTTCTGTTGCTGGCCCATACTTGGACGCGTGAGCAACTGTACACCGATCATGGTCATGACCATAAAGGACAAACACCTGCTAAGAAAGATTGTCAAATATCAAATTTGTCTATATTAGCAGAAAGATTGTACCAATATAAATATTCTTACGAAAGTCATAAAAAGAGATGGAGACATTTTTATGATGGGGTAAATTTGCAAAACTCATTTATTTAGGTTGAAACATTGCAAGCTGAAAGCTATAAATATGAGTAATTTGATTCTATTATTACATTAAAATGAAAATAGTCACTCCACTTAAGAAATTGAGTATAATACAATTATGTAGAACCAAGAGAGTATCAAGTGAAAAACAAGAGTCCAAGACAATACACATAAGCATACACGTACGTAATTACTTTAAAACATGATGTCATAAAATCAATTTAATTAATAATATGGAACCAAGTATATGGGAATGCAGAAGAGAACTTGTTCCCCCAACTTTGCAAAATTGGCAATAAAATAGACAGAGAAACAATAATGTCACTTTTACAGAACTGATCAACACGAGAGCTTGCACTTACTACAGATAGAAAGTTTCTCCTGTAACAACATAGTACAATGGAATCATCAAAATCAATACAAGAAATTGGAAATCAATCAAACTACTAAAAATGAACTATCATATAAGCACAACATACAATAGTCTGAAACAGTGTCATTTCAGGGTGACAATGTCATACATGACCCACAAACCGACACAATTATCGAGAAATTACGACTAGACTAATCTCAATATTAACACAAAATATTAGAAGTTAAGCCCATAAAAAAATAATATATGTAATACATATAACACAAAAGATAGAATTACCTTAACTCAAAATCCCAAATTAAACCTGATTGAGTCCCCAATTTTGAATCCCTAAATTGAACCCAATTGAAGCCCCAAACTGAACCCCATTGAAACCCTAATTTATAAATCAATCCTGATGCAACAAGAGGTACAAATCGAAATCAACCATAATTTCAATTACAAATCGAGCTGAAAAGACCCTAAAGTATATAAACATTTAAATCAAAGGAAGTCCAAAAGAGCATTCAAATCGAAGTATAGTTACATGTAGGAATATGTATGTATTGAGTATAGTACTTATGGAGTGTTTACTAGAGTTGGAGAGAAAAAGGGAGAGAGACATAGAGAGACTGAGAGAAAATGAGAGAGCTACCAGAGAGAAAAATGAAAAATGAAAGTGAGCGTGAGTGAAAAATGAGAGGGGAGTTGGTGTAGTTTTGGTGTTGTCCGAAAAAATTGGATTAGATTGGGCGGTTTTTTTTCCCCACATCCAATTTTCATTTATTTTCGACAATGCAAATTTTTCAAAATATCTTATTATTCATTTTATATTTATTAAATAATATTTTAATGATTTCAAAAATACTTATAAAAAAATATAATTATTCTTTAACAACATATTAGAACTTTTTTATTAATTATTCATCTTTTTTGGCATATTCTTATTTTTTATAAAACTTCTTAAATATTTTTATCAAAATCATTTAGTTTTGTTGCCAAAGAAACATAAAAATTTCTATATTTAATTAAAAAATTAAAATTTTGTTTGTCAAAAAACTATGGTAACACAATTTTTGCATCTTGAGTGATCTTGCAACGTGCTGACACCCCAATTTTTAAGGGACAACAATTTACTTATTCACTTTTTATTTATTTGGAAAAATAATTTTTTTCATTAAATATTCAATTCCTTTTACATAATCTGAAATATTATATTCAAATATTTTTAATCATATACGAAAATATTTCTATTTTAATGATATATTAAAATATATTTAAAAAAAAATTTCATTTTAAAAATTTTGTCTAATAACATTTAATGAACATAAAAATAAAATTATTCATCTTAAAATGTTTTAACACTTTTATTTAAATATTCATTTTTACTGAAATATTCTTGATTTTTATAAAAAAATTTGATTATTTTTATTCAAATAAATTAATTTTCATGCGAAAAAGGTTAAAATTTTTATTTTAATAAGTAGAAAACGTAAAATTTTGTTCATTACATAATTACGGCAACACAATTGATACCTACGGTAACATGCAAACACTTTTTATTCTATAGCAACATAATTTTTCTACCTGAGACAACATAAAAATGAAAATGTTGCCTTACCAAAAAACATCATAGCAAAGGCAACATATTTGATGGCAATACAGGCTAAAAATGTTGTCGTAGGCCTTTTATGGTGTAGTGATTGTACGTTGAAAGGGGAGTAAGAATGATTGGGGGATTTCTTGATATTCTTTTTCTCAAAGTTTTATCTGGGGGCAATCTGAATTATGAGTAGGAGCGCGGAGGTGGTATCAATTGTTCTAATTGCGTGGATTTTGTTTTGAAGATTTAATTATTTACCTGTTTACTGTGAGTCAAGCCAGATTTCTTCGTTTATATGTTTTATGCGAGTCAACGTAGGTTTTGTTTTAGTATTGTATATAATGAATTGTTTATGGATAATGGGGTTAGAACTTGAGGCGTTGTGTACAGGGCATAGTCCATTATACGAATAGGTCATGTCCGATTTTCGGTAGAAAAGGGATCGTCAACGAGTGATCAGTATCTAGAATTAACGAGACATGCAAACCAAAGGATTAAGTTTATGTTAGAAATTCGAAGGCCTATAAGATGAGCCTATCGATATGTGAATTGATATAAAGGAATGCTAGTGTGGAAGGAATGACATGGAAATTGAAGGAGAAATGGTTGAGTAACACTGTCATTATGATTTCTTAAGATTGATTCTGAGGACAAAAATCCTATTAAATGGTGAAGGATATAACGCCCTAGAAAATATCGTATTTGTTATTATTATTATTATTATTATTATTTATTTATTTAATATTAAATGTGGATTATAGGGTGTGGAAAAAAAAAATTAGATAAAATATGACACCATGTTTACATGTTTATATGGTGATGTATGTGTGACGTGCTAGTCCGTGGAAAATTTATTTGAATTTTTATGATTAAAATTTATTTGAATTTAAAAATTTCAAAATCTTTTGTGTTATCCTATATATGATATTATTTAGTTTTTAAAATTATTGGGAGAATTATTTTGGGTGTTTATGTATTTTAAAATGATTATGAGTTATATTGTATTTAAATGATCAAAACTTGCAAAATGCATATTTAATTCATTTTTTATCCAAAAATTATTTTAAAAATACGGGGAGATAGCTAATTTCATTTTCTACATTTTAAAATTATATCTTGATTTTTCTAAAATCTTACCCAATTATTTTCTAGTTTTTAAATGGGATTTACAGTGTTTTTATTCAGAAATCTATTAGTAAAATACAAAACAATTCCTTTCTTATCTTTCCAATCCCTAAATCGACACCCATTATCCCCAATTTCAGTTGCTCGGCTGTGCTCTCTAAGATCTCTCTCGAATTCTCTCAAAGTCTCCCTCTCTCTCACAAATCTCTACAACATTAAACGCCAAAGTGATGCCTAATTGGGAACCCAATTTCAAAGTCTAGAGGGACCTAGTGTCCGGTATGGGGACATTACGGGCTGATCACCCGTATTTTCCGTAATGAGGAGATTAATAAAATCAACTTTAAAGTTTTATGAAAAGTATGTTTTCACGATATAATGGTTAAAGGAAAGAATTGTTTTTTAGAAAGGTTATGATTTAAAGAATAATGGAAAGTTTTATGCTATGATAGAAATTGAGTTATTCCCTTGCCATAGTTTGATCATTGATATTGTTCATCAATGAAATATTGTAAGATTTTTGTTCACTATACTATGCACTTGCTCAGCGTTCTTTGGCTCACTCTTGCTTTATTTTACCTAACTCTTTGAATTAAGGTTTAATGATGATCTACGTATGTCTTATAATTCGGATGTGAGCGATGAGGCATTCTATACAAGATAGAGTTCAGAGCTTGCATGGATAAACGTTGTATTGGTTTGAGCTACGGATGTGACACTAGTGGTTTGCACTTAGAACAGAGATAATCGTTGTAAGATTTTGTATAATTTTGAATCTTGTTTCATACCATAAAGATGGATCCCGGATGAGGGATACTTTGTGTAAATAAGATTTATTAAAGATATATCTCCTTGTAATCAAAATCCTGATCCCGAATTTAGGGACATCACATAAACTATGTGTCTATGGTGGTGACTGAAGAACACTTGCTCTTTTGATTAATAAGATATTTCAATCATTTTTCTTTGTCTTACTTTTAAAATTTTTTATTACATTATGTTATAATATAGTATAAATTAGTGATATATTATATGTATATATTTCGAAATCATTCAATCAAATAAAATAGTATTAATAATTAGTAGTTGCAAAATATAGATAAATATAATAATTTATTAAATATTTACATCTTTTTATTAAATTAAAATGCATGCTTTTTTAAAAAATGGTTAATGAACACATAATAATCTAAACACTTAAATGCATGTCCTTGCATTTGGACCAATGCAATTAGACATTTTTTGGATTTAAAATTGAATATGTTTGAAGTACTCAAAATTTCATCATTTTCATACATAACCTGAAGTGCGTTGTCATGGTTGTAACATTCTAGATCGATTAGTGTACTTGACGCTTTATAAGAGCAAGTTATTATAGTGCATATCAAAATTGCTAGCTTAGAATGTGGTAAATTTTTAGGTCAAAGAATTTGACTAGATTTTAAAACAAAGTATTTTGAATTTGACACTTGTAATTATGCTTAACCGACCATACCAATTATCACATTTTACTCTTTTAGAAAAAATTGAATTAATATCACAGTTTAAGTTAACTTCTTTCAGTTTTAATAATGAAATAGGACACTTTTAATATAGGGCTTTTTTCATAAATACCCTTGTCTAAAATTTTTTTTGCAAAAATACTTTTCAAAAAAAAAATAATTTGCAAAAATACTATCTTATTTGAAAAAATAATATTAATGGCTGCGCAGGTTGCATTCAGACCTCATATGTAATGCAAACAACTGAATGCAACTGAAAATTAAAGTTGAATTTTCATTTTCATTACCTATATAAGGGCTAAGCAACAACAAAAACTAGAAATTCAACAACTGGAAATTCAACTTTCAATTTTTAGTTGCACGAGTTGCATTTACTAAATGCGCTAAAAACTAAAAGTTAAATTTTCATTTTTTTGCTGCTTATATATAACTAGAAGTTGAAAAATACTAGAAATTCAACTTTCAATATGCAACTGAATGCAACTAAAAACTAAAAGTTAAATTTTCATTTTTTTGCAACTGGGCAGCTCTTATATATAACTAGAAGTTGGAAAAAAATGGAAATTCAACTTTTAGTTTTTAGTTGAAAAAAATGGAAATTCAACGTGCAGTTCCATAGGTTGCATAAAAGGTTGCATATGCAACCTAGGTATTTTTGGAAATAAATTGGTATTTTTGCAAATATTTTGAGAAGATAATAAAATCGCAAAAAACCTTAAAAAAGTAGTATTTTTGGTAAATATTCTTTAAAATACATATTGATAAGAATAAGCATTGATAATTAGTCAACTTATATTTGGTATATTTAAAATTTTAGACATATTTATCAATAAATGAATTACAACCAAGAATGTTATAACTTCTTGTTATGAATTTTCTTTAAAGAGAATTGCACTGGTTATTATCATTCAATTAATCAACTAAATTAATAGCATTTCCACGTTAATAACGTCTTACACAAAAATCATATAAATGGATTATTAATTAAGTTGTATTTGCTATACCTGAGACATTGCACCTTATTTATCCATAAACAAATAAAGAATGATAAAATTTTCTAGAATCATATCTAGAATTATGACGGTTGACGCAAAATTGTTTAATACCCATACTCTCTATTTTCCTTGTCATGAGACCTTGACGCAAAATTGTGAATTTAAATTATGAATCTAATACATGTCCCATTTTATGGACTTATAGTTCGATTGAAGTCTTGAAAGTTTCATTTAATGAAATAAATCTGTTCAATGTTATTCGACCCCGGAATTGGAAATTTGTTTTGACCGTGATGCCGGTCTAATTTATGAGATAACGATAAAAGGCCAAATAGTACCTCTAGATCCAGTGTGTTTGGAGTCACATTAATTATGTGACCTGAAGCTAATGCGTTGCCTGATCACCTAGCTTAGCCTTGTGAAACCCTGTTTATTTAAAGTTATCTTGATTTGTTGTTATACCCTGTTTATACCTCTTGATATGCACTTGCTGAGAATTTGTAGCTCTCTTCTTTGTTATACCTTACCCTTACAGTTAGCAAGTATGGTGCGAACTATGAAACTGCGTGTAAGAGGATGGGTGGATCAGGCGCTGCTTTTAGGAGACGGTTTAACCAGGTTGGTAGATAGTAGAGCCAAGCAAGTAGTAATCCACCTCTTTTGCAAGGTTAGTACGAACTATTCAAGTAGATTTAATAATTAAAGATCAAGGTTATCTTTTGGTCTTTGGTTTTAGTACATTATTTCATACTTGAACCTGGTAACGATCTTTTAGGTTGTTGTAACAGATATTGTCATATTTGAATCAGAATGTTATATTTTGGCTAGACTCCTTTGTAATAATATTTTGGGTATGTACTTTTAATCACGGTGTTGATTGGATTTTATTAGTGTGGTGGCACACAATTAATGGAGCTATGATGATAAGGGTAAAAGCCCTTTTTGACATTTTTTAAACAAATCATGCCCTAAATGCCAACTAGTGCTAAAGGTGCCTAATATGTCACTTTTTATACGCATTTATGCGTAGATGGTGTACGCATTTGGAACTTGCGTGATTTTAATATTTTACATTTTTATATATTCATTTCAAAGAACTCGTATTCCCTAGATGCAAAGGTCCTATCCATGTTCAAACTTGCACACACATCACTCGAATGTGAAGCCCTTTCTATTCAAGCTAATGCATATGTACAGTATACGCATACATGGGCTACGTAGAGGCGACAACCGTGGTATATCTGAATACATTAAGTGTTTTAATAGATAGTATAATAGATCAGTTGACTGATAAGATATGGATATGATGATACGATGGATGGTGATATGTTTGATAAGTCTCATACTAATGATGGTGGATTACTGGCTGCACAAAAGAAACAAAAGGTAAAAGTAGTGAAAGTTATAGTTATATAACTACTATTATACTCATGTCATATGTGTTTGTATGGGTGCATAGTGATGAAGAATAAAAAATATTGAAATTGTCTTTGAAGTGCGTATAGTTTGAGGTGGTAAGGCAGGAGTAGGAGTCATCACGTTCCGATGGTCAAATGAATATTTAATACGTAAATGCTTCGAACATATGCATATTCAATATGCGCAGACAATTGGTTAGTCTAGACACAATTCCTAAAAATAGATAATTAGGGCATTGTAGTGCTGATTTTATGTTAATTAAGTCATTTTCTCTAAACTCGCATGATTGTCTTCTTCAAGCGTACTAGGCCTCACCGTATATGTGAGCGAATGGGTCCTGGATAAAATGGATTGTAGTGCGACTGTTGAATAATGTCACTCTCCGTGAATTTGAACTAAGAAAATATTACCGATTAACAAAATGAGGCTAAACCGAGAGAAGGATTTTGAGAGAGGAAACAATTGTGTATCGAATAAGATGAAACCCTAATCGATATATAACATATATACAGAACGGATGAGACGTGCCTGCTACTTTTTGTAATTAATTTAATGCATTAATTTCTTAAATTAATCCTTAATCAAGTTGAATTAATATTTGTCAAATCAATTTCAAATTGTATTCAAACTAAAAAAATGAAATATACTTAGCCAGTGGAAATTAAACTTTAGCAAAATTAGTTCATATTTATTCGGTCCAAATTTTATTGCATTCGTGTCTACAAGTAAGTGGATAGCCTAAGACTCGCAAAGCCTTGGATTTTCCCTCGGAAGCCCAAAATTTGCTCCCCACCTGTTACACAAGTATTGTTCTATATAAAGCAAAGAAAATCTCTTTTCCATTTCAATGTAGGACTTAATTACATTTCACTCACAAATGTGTCCACAATTATGGGACCAACTGTAAGAATCATATCTTATCCATCCCTTGAT
Source organism: Saposhnikovia divaricata (assembly GCA_036435485.1). Classification (NCBI taxonomy): domain Eukaryota; kingdom Viridiplantae; phylum Streptophyta; class Magnoliopsida; order Apiales; family Apiaceae; genus Saposhnikovia; species Saposhnikovia divaricata. Next base: position 93,963,460 of record CM071594.1, read on the forward strand.
CATTTTTAGTATATTGCATATTACTTAGTGCCAACACTATGTAGTGATATTTGTGAGAGCCGTTTTATTTCTACATGATATATATATATATGTTGGAATTACAATCTGTGATTGAATGCAAGTCGATCTTAAGTAGTAATACTAAGAAATCTAGAAAAATTATTTGTCATAATTTTTTAATATTAACATGTCACTAAAACTATATTCAACATATTTATGTGTGTGTTAGAATATGTGATCCAATTAAAATCAGACATAACGTACATAGATTTAGAAAGTGAAGTTCAAATTACTCTCCAACTATCTTATTTTAATAACATGGTATACTATTGCCAAAAGATTTGAGTTTTCATCTCATTGTAGCGTATTAAAACATAGTAAGCAATATTATATGCAAAATGATGTTTTTTAAATCCTAAATTACTTGATTGCATTGACATACAAAGATAAGAAAGAAATTTGTTTTTTCAAAAAGTTTTGTATTGCAATGATACAATTAGAATAAAATGACACCTTGCCAATGATACAAAACTAACTTAAATGCTTATATTAAACGCTATCAAGTTGAAATTTTCTAGAGTAAAAATGGTTTTATATGTGACATTAGCAAACACTTATACACAAAAGTTATTATATATATTATCACAAATTACTCATATGTAAACTTATGCCTTTTTGTCCATTGTATATTCTTGGACATAATTGCAGATCATAGGAAAAGAAAGAAGTAATCAACTAGTCAACTACTGTATAATAAATAACACTACACCAATATCTATTAATTTTTTTTTGGGTCTAGTAAACCTATTCACCTTCCAAACTGGATCAACATGGTGGAAAACCTTTAAGATTGGAAAGTTTCTCAGAACATTTAAGCTTCCTACCATGATTGAACTAGTTAAGACTATAAAGGGCTAGTAATCCCTAAAATAGCTAAACGTAATGGCAGAGTAGTAGTTGGATAAAATCAATTTATCATCCACTTATGGAGGTAGGATTGTGAAATTAGTAGGAGGATTGTGAAATGAGGCTGGGGAAACAATCTATTTTATAAAGAATGTGCCACATTATTTGATGATGTTATGGAATAACGTGGAAGTTTAATTCTGGGTTTAGTGATACCTAGAATTTATATAAATCACATAAAATATATAACGACAATTTTTTATTTTTTGTATCGCAAAAAGTTTTTCACTCACTCTGTCCCAAAAAAATGTTCCAAAAAAGTGTCTTCTTTAATTGTTGCACGAAGATTATGGTGCAAAAAAGTGGGTGATGGCCTAACAAACCATATTTAAAACAATGAGGTCCAAAATGCCAAGAACCATGAACATGACCTAAAGTGCTTCCTACATGTGGCATTACTGGTGTTGCGATAGACCAAACATGTGACTTCGTTTGCAAAATTAGTGCGATATGGGACTTCGTGGGTGATAGTGCTCGATCACGATACTCCATCCAAAGCATCTACTTCATGCGCTACATATAATGTAACAGTTTACACTTTCCACAAAATGCCTCATTCTCTTTAAAATTTTATGACTGAATTTGACTGCTCAAACTTGTTGCAAACTAAAGTATGAACAATTTAACATATATAGGCCATGTATGTCCATTGTTTTCAAGGTCTCTTGACATGAGACTCTTGAAAGTAGGCAAGACTCTAAAGGATCGGAAAGAACCATGTCCTACCAAATATTTTCTAAACATGTACATAAATTTTAAGTCCCCTCCATATTATTTCATCGATGTGGGATAGTGAGGCAAATGACATCTTATACTAAGAACATATTCGTGATCATAACTTTCTTCTCATCAAAATGAAAAATATGGATGACAACTTTAATTCATAGCTTTACATTAATAATAGGATTATGTTACCCTTTTCATATATTTTAGTTTGATGTGGGATTTTTGTATTTCGTAATCCTTTGAAAAATGGGTGTAATGGTCATTCAATATTCAAAAAAATATTGCACTCATTTTGATGTTATGAAGTACTTGAGGAGAACCTATAGAAGAATGTTGCATTTTATATATTATAATATTCCTATACATTCCAATGTGGGAAATGATGTGGACCAAAAGTAAACACTAAAGACACAATGAAGCCCATTAATGAGGCCCGAAACCTTATTTACATATTTATTTCATAATTAATATTAGGGCTAACTAACAACTCAATAATAAGAGTCAAATAATAAGCAACTTCTAAAAAGAGTAGCCTCCAAGACATAAAATCCTATAAGGAATCAGGCTCTTACAAGGAAGGATATAGAATTCCACAAAGGAGGTGACTTGCTCACAAAGTCTCCTAACTCTAATCTAATTCTTAGACTCTCCATGTTTATATAAAGGGACTGATCCCTCATTCTCAGAAGGACGTAATGCACACCACTCCATACTTCAAAACGCCGCGAGGGCGCTACAATCCATGATGACATTACTAGAACTACGTTGGCTTGATTCTCAACATAGCTTGAGATACGCATGCATCTTCTAAAGATCAGTTAGTCCCGAAAAGCAAGAGTAGCCAATTAAGCTTTGTGAGCCTCATCCACATTGGATAAGGAGGCATCCTCCATAAATTCCGACAAAGTCCATAGACTTCAGTTGTCGAGTAATTGAGGTATTTATTAATCCTTAGTCAATTTTCTTATTTGCTAACCCTATCTTTTATGTAACCACATTGGCTTCGTTTGTGGGACCAGACGTCAACCATAAACAGTACATAGAGATGAAAAATAATGAAAGTGATGATTCATCGGCCTTAACACATGTTACGACCACCATTGATTAGAAAGGCGCTATCGACACCAACCATTATTTAAGGATCTAAGCCTCTAAGAACGTGAATTCAAGGAATGAATCCATGTAGAACTGGAATCCAAATAACTACTCAAAACCTTCATGGGATGAATCCCCAAGTTCAATGCGTGACTTCGCCCATAATCACAAGCGGGCTAGTAAGATGAAAAATCTCTATTATGGTTCTCAGAATCGAAATTTAAGGCTCCCACCCTTATGAGGGAATGAACCGCCTTATATTTGAGGCTTGGAACCTCCGTGTTGGTACTAGAAGCATCAAAACAACTGTGAATGATCAGTGACATGTTATGAAGAGATTGATGCATATTTGGTCACTGTTGGGGAGAAAGTGATATGTAAGACATACCACTTACATGAGCCCTACACTCAAAAGTGATAAGACGCATCACTTGCTAAGCCTAAAGTGATGAGAAGCATAACTTACAAAGCTCAAAGTGATGATACAAATCTCTTAAGCTAAAAGTGATGAGAAACATTACTTACAAAGCTCAAAGTGATGATAGAAATCACTTACTAAGCTCAAAGTGATGATACGCATCACTTACTAAGTTCAAAGTGATGAGGCGCATCACTTACTAGGCTTAAAATGAAGAGATTGAGGAATAACACCTAGTACGTAGGGTTATTGATTTTACTAAGAGATCAATAGAGGCCTTATTACAAAAGTTAGGTACACCTCGATCCAATGTATTGATCCAGAAGAAAGTGATGTATCTCAGGCCTAAGATGAGATAAATACGATCACTATTCGGTTGAACACTAAAGTGATGCGCATAAAGCATCACTTATTGGGCCTGAAGTTCAAATATAACTTGGCTATGTAGGAAGCATCACTCCTCATACATAACGGATCAATATGAGTAAACTCAGCACTATTATAGGTCTAGCGGTGAATTTACGTATCTTGCTCTAAAATCATCCTACTAATAGCAGGAGAATGATACGTATGATGACTAAACATCGGTAGATACTTGTTCCTAAAGATTAGGAGAAGTGCTACATTATAACTCTATCAAACGATAATTTCTATACCTAAAGAACTACGTAGACTTGATCCCTATATAAGGATACGTAGGCATCTTGAGAGGGGGAACGAAAGACCTACCAACGCTGCTCTCTCAAGAATAGTCTAAACACACCATTAAAGCCATACACTTTACCGAGATCTTCTTATATCTTTATACAAAAACCCATCTACAAATCTTAATATTGGCACCACGTCCTTGACGAAATTTGGTTCTAACATTTGGCGCCATCTGTGGGAATTGTTTAGAGTAAAAGGAAGATTTTCTCTCAAAACTTGATCTACCATGTCTCAACAAACTTCATACTACACACCTATTAATAAACACCTATTCTCGACGATCCAACCGTACAGATGTTAATAAACACTCATATTAGTGTTTGGAAAAAATAATCAAAAACGTTTGTACTATATTTTAACAAAAAAGTAGTAAAAGTTCTGCTTCTTGTAACAAGACACGATCTAGATTAACTGAATAATTTTTTTGAATGATTTCTTCGATGATTGAACCTTACGAAAGTTAATAAACACTCATTTTAGTGTTGGGAAAAAATAATCAAAAAATAAAAAGGTCGGGTTGTACGAGATTTTAACAAAAACGTAGTAAAAGTGTTGTTTCCTATAACGAGGCACGATCCAGATTCACTGAATAATTTTTTTGAATGATTTCTTCAACTATTGAACCGTACGGATGTTAATAAACACTCATATTAGTGTTTGGATAAAATAATCAAAAAATAAAATGGTCGGTTGTACGAGGTTTTAACAAAAAGTAGTAAAAATTCTGCTTCTTGTAACAAGGCACGATCTAGATTAACTGAATAATTTTTTTTAAATAATTTTTCGATGATCCAACCGTACGAAAGTTAATAAACACTCATTTTAGTGTTGGGAAAAAATAATCGAAAAATAAAAAGGTCGGGTTGTACGAGATTTTAACAAAAACGTAGTACAAGTGTTGCTTCCTATAATGGGGCACGATCCAAATTCACTGAATAATTTTTTTGAATGATTTCTTTGACGATCCAACCGTATGAATGTTAATAAACACTCATTTTAGTATTGAAAAAAAAAATCAAAAAATAAAAAGGTCGGGTTGTACAAGATTTTAACAAAAACAAAAACGTTGTAATAATATAGATTCCGGTAAATATTGTTCTTGAAGATCAAAGTCCAATTCGAAGATGTTATTGAATTCGCATTTTGACACTCCTATAGTCGAATCGAAGCTCTCAACGAACCCTACGTGTTCTTGCCAACATATGTGGTGCAGGTGATTTCATTTTGTTTTCTAAAATTTGATTTAATTTCGAAATTATTAGGATAAAAAAAAATGCAAACAGTGTTTGTTGTGAAATCTGAAGATGCCATGTTGTAGATCTTGTTTTTCTAGTCAATTTCATATATCATATGTTGAATTTTGAGTTCCATAACATATAGAAATTGGAGATTGATTATAGTGTTCTTCGTGTTCTTGGTGTTCTTGGAATGAAAGCTTGAAGATGGTGATGAATAGGATTGTTTTGATCATGTTTTGGTAAAAAGGTAAAAAAGGAAATGTTTATAACCTTTTCACCTTTTAACTTATTTACTTCTAATTACTAAATTACCTTTTATTTAAAAGGGTAAATTATTTATTTACTTTTCATAATTGTTTTTATTTAGATTATTTATTTTAAATCCAAAATTTAGTTATAAAAATGCAGAAAAGTTATTTTCTAAAATTGTCATTCTAACAATACTTTTTACGAAGTATTGTCTATGTTTCATTCACATAATATTTCTAAAAAATGTTGTGTGTTGGTTCGCTATCACACAACACTATGGATAACATATTGTATGACTGCTACTTACACAACAGACCTAAAAAACGCTTGTCTAATCTAAAAATACTTATGCATTTACACAACACCCCTGGTTTTGGCCCATTGTGTGAATGTAGGATTAGACAATACTTTTTCGAGCACGAAAATACTAGTTGTCTGATCATTTCGGGCAACACTTTTTTCCATGGGTGTTGTCTAAGGGGTGTCGTCTATAGCCAGATTTCTTGTAGTGACTATTACACTCATGTGATATGTGCTTGTATGGGTGCATAGTTACGAAGAATAAAAATTATTGAAATTGTCTTTGAAGTGTGTACAGTTGGAGGTGGTAAGGGAGGAGTAGGATTCATCACATTGCTATGGTCAAATGCCTATTCAATACTAGAATGCTCCGAACATATGCATATTCAATATGCTCAGGCAATGGGGTTAGTCTAGACACAATTCCTGAAAATGGATAATTAGGGCATGGTAGTACTTATTTTATGTTAATTAAATCATTTTCTCTAAACTCGCGTGACTGTCTTCTTGAAGCGTAATATGATACAGTGAGCGAATGGGTTCCTGGATAAAATAGATTGAAGTGAGGCTGTTGATTAATGTCATTCTCAGCGAGTTTGAACTGAGCAATAAACTATTACCGATTAACAAACGAGGTTAAACATAGGAGATAGTTGTGTACTGAATGAGATAAAAACCTAATTGATATATAAAAAATAAAGACCAGATGAAACGTGCATGCTATTTTTCATAATTAATTTAATGCGTTAATTAATTAAATTAATCCTTAGTCAAATTGAATTAATTTATTTCAAATCAATTTCAAATTGTGTTCAAATAAAAATGAATTATACTTTAAACCCCAAGCCAATGGAAATTAAACTTTATCAAAACTTGTTCGCATCCATTCGGCCCAAATTTTACTACATTCAGGTAGGTGGATAAACCCAGACTTGCAAAGTCTCGAATTTTCCTTCGAAAGCCCACAATTCGCTCCCCACCTATTACACAAGTATTGTTCTGTATAAAGAAAAGGAAACCTCTTTTCCATTTTAATGTAGGACTTATATTTCACTCACAAAGTGTCCATTCTTATGGGACCAACTTTACATAATCATATCTCATCCATCCCTTGATAATTTTGAGTATATTACATATTACCTAGTGCAAACACTATGTAATGATATATGTGAGAGTCGATTTATTTTTTACATGGTCAATATGTATGTTGGAACTAACAATCTATGATTGAAATCAAAGTCGGTCTTAAGTAGTGACACTAAGAAATCCAGAAAAATTATTTGTCTTTATTTTTGAATATTAACATGTCACCAAAACTATATTCAAAATATTTATTTGTGTGGTAGAATATGTGATCCAATTAAAATCAAACATAGCATACATAGCACAACTTCAATATATTTAGAAACCGAAGTTTAAATTACTTCAATCATCAAATTTTAATCACATGGTATTTTAATCCCAAAAGAATTAAAGTTTCATCTCATTGTATCATATTAAAACATAATAAGCATTATATGCAAAAAACAAATTAATTTTAAATTACTTAATTGCATTGGCAGACAAAGGTAATAATTAACTTTGTTTTTTTTAAAAGTTTTATATTGCATTGATAAAATTCAAATAAAATCATACCTTGCCAATAATACAAAACTAAATAAAGTGCTTATATTGTACTCAATTAAGTAGAAATTTGCTCAAGTAAAAATGGTTTTATAGGTAATGTTATCAAACACTGCAAAAAAATTGATATATATGCAAAAGTTATCATATTATCACAAATTACGCACATATAAACTTTTGCCTTCGCCCATTTGTATATTCTTGGACATAATTTCAAATCATTGGAAAAAAGAAAGAAGTAACCAGCTACTATGTACTAAATAATATACATATCTAATTATGTTTTGGGTCCAACAAAGCTATTCATCTTCCTAACTAGATCAACATGGTGGACAACCTTTAAGATTGGAAAGTTTCTCAGATCATTTAATCTTCTACCATGATTAATTGAACTAGTTAAGACTATAACTAAGAGTAATGGCAGAGTAGTAGTTGGATATTATCATTTCATCATCGGCTTTTGGAGGTGGGATTGTAAAATTAGTAAGAGGATTCCGAAAGGCGGGGGAAGCAATCTATTTTATAAAGAATGTGCCACACTATTTTTGATGATGCTGTTGAATGTCGTAGAAGTTTTTGGGTTTAGTGCTAGCTAGAATCTTATATAAAATCACATAAAACATGTAACAACAAATTTTTAAAATTTTGTATAACAAAAGTTTTTCACTCCCTCCATCCCAAAAAGGAGTCCCAAAAGAGTGTCTGTTGTAACTGTTGCACGATCTTCATGGTGCAAAAAATGGGTGTTGGCCCTAACTAACCATTTTTAAAACAATGAGGTCCAAAATGCGCAAAACCATGAACATCACTCAAAATGATTCCTAGATGAGGCAAAATTAGTGTTATTAGTGTTGAGATAGATGAGACTTGTGACTTAGTGTACAACATTAGTGAGACATGGGACTTTGTGTGCAACATTAGTTAGAGACATTATTTTGTGTACCATGAAGAGACCTTATTTTGTGTACTTTGATAGTGCTCGATCACGATACTCAATTCGAAGCATCTACTTCATGCGCTACATGGAATGCAACAATAGGCATCACACTTTTCATAAAATGCCACATTTTGTTTTATCTATATGAGTGAATTTGAGTGCTCAAGCTTGTTATAAACTCAAGTATGGACAATTTTACATATATAGGCGATGTATGTCCATTGTCTTCAAGGTCTCTCAACTTGAGACTCTTGAAAGTAGGCAAAACTCTAAAATACTCGTAAGAACTATGTCCTGCCAAATATTTTTTTACATAAATTTCATGTTCCCTCCATATTGTTTCATCGATGTGGGATAGTGGGGCAAATGACATATTATACTAAAAAAATATTCGTGATCTTAACTTTCTATTCATCAAGATAAAAAAATTTGGATGACTGCTTTAATTCATAGATTTATATTAACAATAGACATATGTTATTATAAACGGAAGACCCTTTTCATATATTCTAGTTTGACATGGGATGTTTGTATTTCATAATCCTTTGAAACACCGGTGCAATTGTCATTTAACATTCAAAAAAAAAAAATTGCACCCATTTTGATGTTGTAAAGTTATTCAAGAGAACCTGTAGAACAATGTTGGATTATATATATAAAAGTTTCATATACATTTCAATGTAAGTAAGATCAGGGTATACTTGACAAACTTATCCAAGCACTCACGACGAGTCTAAAACATAAGTTAGTGTCTCATCCTATGTATAGGATTTAATACGTAAAAGGTTTCCTATACATTCCACTATGTGAAATATCTAGATGCACTTAACAAACTTGGCCAAGCACCCACGTCTAAAAGTCTAAAACATAAGTAGGTGGATAGGATTTTATCGGTACTAACACTTCTCTCCTACATCTTCATATTCTTGGGATAGCTAGAGTAGTAGTTTCCTATATAAAGCTATTAAATGTGAGTAATTGTTTCTATATAAATCTATTAAAGGTCCATGAAACATAGAAAGCAAGTTGCAAGTAATACGGAGCTTTTGGTTGCATCATGTACTATATTAAGTGGGCATTTTGGGCCATTATTCTATTAATGAGTATTTTGGGCCATGGGCATTTTGTGTGGTGTAGTAAGTGGGCATTTTGGAACATCACCATTTCATGTGCGGTAGTAATATGGGCATTTTGGGCCATTATGATGAGTAGTTGGGGTAATGTGATATTAAAATGGGATATTTTTATCCTTTCTCTAGATAAGTGTGACTTAATTTTATTATTTTTTTGATTTTTTTTAGACAAAAAATTAAATTTTATATATTTAGTTTAAACAAAATAAAGGAAAGAAAAAAATAATGGATAGAAGTAGTGTTGGAACAAGGAGTAACCAAAATTCCAATAAAGTTTTCCTCTCTCTTCTAACTGTGTTCATACTTAATTTACCTGGTTTTTCCATCTATGTTCATGCTTAAAAGTAATAATAATGCAAGACTTTATTTTATTAATTGTATTTTCTTGAATGACATAGAAAATTTTTGGAATATCTAAAAATCTAATAACATTTATAAATATTTACAATATCCCAAACTTTCTTTAGGCATATTTTTTAAAAAATATTCAAAAAAATGTGCTTCAAATACTTATTTTTTGTGGATACTCTACCAAAAATTTTAAAAATAATCAAAGAAAAATCTTTTGGATATCACTACTAATCATTTGATATCCCATTTTATTATCCAAATATATTTTTATGAATATCCAAATATATTTTTATTATCCCTAAAAATCTTTTTTGCCTATATGTCCAAGTTATAAATCTATCAAATATCACTTATAAATAGACATGCCTCCATCGCCTATTAACCAGTAACCACATCTCACTCCCTTACTTCTATAAGGCAGCTCTCAATTTCCGCTTCCCTCCTCGCCCCTTACATATCAACCTTGAATATGAGTAACTTTGAAAACTCAAACTCTTCAGCAAGTCACATGAATTCATCAAGTGGTTACCAAACAAATGTCACTGGACATCCTCCCCTTATGAATCGTGCTATGGACAATTTCGGAGAGTCTTCAACAAAAAGACCTCGTGGTCGTCCCCCTGGCACAAAGAATAAGCCTAAAGGTCACCCCGCCCCCACTCAGACCACAAACAAGTTTTTCCTTGAGGTGCCCCCTGGGGTTAATGTAATCCGGTGGGTGGAAGATTTTGCACAAAGTAAGGGAGTTTCGTTAGCTATTCTCACTGGGACTGGATCCATTTCACAAGTCGTTCTCAAACATAAGGGCTCCCAACTTGAGTCACAAGAATTCAAAGAAGAACTAGACTTGGTCTCCTTTTCAGGGGCTTACATACTTTCTCCTTCAGGTGGAGGATCCTCTACTACCAGCTTTTTCAATGCTTCACTGCTTCGAAATGATGGTAATGCTGTTAAAGGATCAGCTTTGCATATGGTTGGTTTTGGCCCGGTGCAATTGTCAGTTTTTATTTTCAGCAATCCAAAGTTTTACAATTTAGGGACCATAGTGTAAGTTTAATATATTAAGGTGTTTAGAAGTTAGTTACATGTTGGGACAAACATTTCGATATAATATTTAGTCTTCCTTATGAACCTGGCACATGTATTCTTTGCTGCAAATTTTTATCCATTAATGATATAATGTATGAATTTTGAATTCTTAATAACTTTTCTCTAACTAGAATAATATTAAGATCTTATGGTGGGAGTAGCTCAATTGGGGTAAAATTATATATGAATCGTTTGGATTCGACTCTCACTCACCTATATCAAATTTGTATCGAACCATACTAATAATATATATAAGAGAAAAAGGACCCTAGATTGATCTCAGTCCAGTTCCTGAGATACTTACAAAATATACTTTATATTTTATTGGGCCCGCAGGGCTAATTAAAAAAAATCTGTTTTTACTAAAATGCCCACACCTATATAAATCTAATGTATCTCAAGAACTTTACCTGAGATACATCTCAAGCTCCCCAATCTCAATATATATATCATTTGCAATTAACTCCCACTCACCTATATCAAGTTTGTATCGAACAATAATAATGATTAGTACAAAGTTTAATAAAAAAAATATTAACCATCTTAAATATATGTAAATATTAATAATCTTAAATATACATAATTGCATCACTCACTTTTTCAATTGATATAGGAAAAATACTGGAGGTGCCAAATTGGTTACAAATTTTTTTACAAAATGACACGTATCTTAACATGGTTGGTTATAACTCAATTAAATATAATGGAGGATGCATTCACACTAATAAAAACATTCATTTCTATCACATCACTCCTCACACATTATTTTGCAACTATTTTTGGTACACAAAGTGTAAAAATCGTGTACTGCACCAGTTATAAATTAATATTTATAATATCCCAAACAAATATCAATAACATCCTCCGTTATGAAGCGTGCTATGAATAATTTCAGAGAGTCTTCAAGAAAAAGACCTTGTGGCCATCCCTTGACTCAAAGTATAAACAAAAGGTCACCCAGCCCCACTAAGACCACAAACAAGTTTTTCCTTGAGGTGTCCCCTGGGGTTAATATAATCCAGTGGGTGGAAGGTTTTTCACAAAGTAAGGGAGTTTCCTTAGCTTATTCTTACCAAGAAACGATCCATTTCATATGTCGTTCTCAAACACAAGGGCTCCCAACTTCCGTCACAAGAATACAAAGAAGAAAGAACACAAAGGCTCCCAACTCCTGTCACAAGAATACAAAGAAGAACTGCACTTGGTCTCTTCTCCTTGGGAATGATGGTAGTGCTGTTAAAGGGGGTCAGCTTTGCATACGGTTGGCTTTGGCCCTCTACAATTGTCTGTTTTTATTTTCAGCAATCCAAAGTTTTACAATATAAATAATGACCATAGTTTAAGTTTGGGTTGAAATTCAATGGAATAAAAATTTGGAATAATATAAGAGTATAATTCATATACTGGATAATTATGAGGCCAATGTTTGTCATTATGTTAAATTATTTGTAGTGGGGAAAAAATACACTACACCATAAGCCCAAAATATGTTGCCGTAAACCCGAAATATGTTGCCTTAGGCCCAAAAACCCCAAAGGCAACATTTTGATGGTGTTGCTATTTTGGCCGTTGCCTTTGAGGTCAAAGTAACATTCTACTTCTCTATGGCAACATCAGTTTTTTGTTGGCGTAGACTAGCTATGACAACAATGTTATCAGTTTTTAGCAACATTATATTATGTTGCCACTATGGGGCCCACTTTTATAGCAATAAAAAATTTGGCTACGGCAACATTTTCTAGTCTTAACATTACTTTTCCTTTTTGCCAATACTTTATAGCCTCAATGACAACACTTTTCTATTTTAAACAAAAAATCATAAATATGAAAATATTCATTCCCTTAATAACCAAATCAAAACATCCAACTTGGAAAGTACAATCATAATAATCCATACAACATAATCCATATTCGACAAACTAGTTAAGTACATATATAGGTCAGGAGTAGCTGTCATCCCAAGGGATCCTATTATGAATATAACATCAGCAAGAAGTCTGGCCTTTTACGTCCATAGGCATCATTTATCCACCCACCAGCTGCATCTTCGATAATTGCACCAACCAAAGCCATGCTAACAATAGTTTCCTAGAGCCATTAAAGATAAAAAAAAACTAACAGAACATCGAAAAGTATGATATAATATATTTTAGCATACAATTAGAAGATAGAAGAACCTAAAGATGGCAAAGTCAATAATATGGCACAAGATAATATTCAAGCATATTACTGTAATTTTGAAATTGTTTCTTCTTCAGCTTTCTAGACCAATCTTAGACTGAAGGGTTAAAAAATTAACAATTTATTAACTCCTAAGCATCCACCTCTATGATGTATTAAGAGAACAAGTTACATACTGTTCAGCTAAAAAAAAACAAGTTACATACTACCAATTAAAGAACATATCAGAATTGCTCTATAATAAAGGACTTGGGATTTGGTTTGTGTACAAAAAAAGGACAGGTGACTACTCTAAAATCCCTCGTTGGATACTGGATCATTTTAGGTCCAAATAAATATAATAAAATGAATATGAATATGAATTGTATGGATACTTGTGAAGGAAACATTACTGAAAGGCCACATTAAGGATGAATTATTAATTACTTACCTAGTTACCTCTATGCTGAAGTACTATGAAGGTAGAGTTAAAACTTTATTATTGGCACTTTGATCTCTATTAGTGGACTTCCTGATGATTGTGTCATATTATCAATTGTATATTATGAATGGAAGAGAAGGTAGAACATAACACAGAAGCGGACCAAAATAAGCAACTTAATACTAAAGGCTAAAAAACACATAGACACGAGGAAAACCCAGCTCACTTCATTAGTTCAAATCCAGCATCTGGTGGGACAAAACTGACAGTTTTCTCTGAGTTGAACCTTGTCAAATTTACAAATTGATGAAAAGTAACATCGTCCAATTCAATAGTTTTTCCGTGTAGCAAAATGAAAGACTGGGTTAATAAATCAGATAGAGTGATCCCTTTGTGTAGAAACTTTGGGTCATAAAGTTGTCAGAGAAAAGGAGCATGGATTTGCAATGTGCAGGAGAGTAGTGCATAATACAAAAGCTACCTTTTACCAGGACATGACTTGAGCTGTGACTCCTTATCCAGACCAATTTAATCATTTAATCCCAGCTTCAAATCATGCATTATAGACAGAAAACACTTCATAAGAACTTTCCTAGTTACATTACAGCGCAATACACTACCTACATTTACCAATTTGTGAGTCAATGTGTTTGGGAAATAAGGAAAAGTAATCCAGAAGATTCAATATACCTTTTGAAGACATAAGCAGGTTCACGCTCTCTACACTGTCCAGAAAAAGCTGGTGGCCAAAGAAATTTACTATCGAGCTATAGGAGGTCCTTGAGGTAGCTAAAAATAAGCCAAAAATCAAGAGGGATCACCTAAGAAACTTTGTCTCAAAAGCCAAAAGAACTTGTATCTTAAGAGAGATACGAGTCAAGTATAAATTGCCTTTGATGATACTGTCAGTCTCTGGTACTGCGGCAACAGTTGCTCTGAGAAACTGTAATTATCAACAGGGGGATTCCTTAGCATTAGACGAACCAACAAATTCTATGGCCTGGAAATCTCCACTAAGCATGTACGTGACCACTGCATAAGAATTATATGTCATCCCATCTGCTTCTAAAGATAGTAATAATACATAAATACACTCAAAACAACTTTAGATATTAGAAGGCAATGGCTAAACTGATTGTTTCTGCAATAAGTGAAATAGAACCTGATGGAATACGGGATAGTGAGTTGCATCAATAAAATCTCTGCGATATACATCTCCAATAACAAGAAACTGAGTATGTCCCTTAATAACTTAGCCTGAACCTTTCAACTCCTTTCCCCCCAAACCTTTTACCTTTTTTGTTTACACGTCCATTTAATAGACAAGCTCAAAACACGTAACAGATCATCTCCCAAATTTTATAAATTTATAGCAAGAATATAAATCCAATTTTTATTAAAAAAACTAGAAAAAAGTAAGCTGAAAAAAAGAAGCACAACTGATAACATAACTATTCAAATTCAAGGTAAGAAATTAGCAAATAGTACATGCTAATGAATTTATACACACATACATACCGTATATACACACATACACTTATAAACTTTTGACCACAAAAGTCCAGTACTTAAGAACAGAGTAAGCATAAGTAAGCAAAATACTTGTATTGTCGAATAAAACTTGTAATCGAACCCATAATTCACCAAACTATAAATGTTATATAGGGGAATAGAGTAATACCTGAAAAGCCCTAAATTGGAACCCTAATTCACGCATTAAACCAAATCGGACCCTAAATCACCTGAAATTTCAAATTAAAGAACAAAGTAAGCAAAAACGCTAAATCAAAGAAACAAATCACCTAAATCAAAGAAAAATATCACCCTGAACTGAATTTAAAAATCGAAGATCAATGAGTGTGAAACATATAAGAGCATCTCCAATAGGGATTGCCAAGAGGTTGCCAAATCCTATGTGGCATGGCACCCTTGGTTGCCCACCTATTGGAGGATCAATGTTGCCATCAAGTTGCCAACCAAAGTTGCCAAAAGTTGGCAACTTCCACATTTAGTTAAAACACATACAATTCCCCAAAAGTGTATTTAACTTTACCCTTTTTTATATCTCCCACATTTTATTATCTATTTAAATGTTTTTTTCTTTTTTTCTAAATATCTCACATATCTAATATCATTAATGTACATGAGAAGAAAAGAAAAAAAATATAATTTTTTTTGCACTATTTTCATTTAATCAAATGATATTGATGTAAAGATAATATTATTTTATATTTAAAAATTTAAATCATTTGATATTTTATATTAATTTAATGTCAAAAAAAGGAAAAAAATCATTATGGGAGGGAATTAAGTATTTTAAATATCCAAATTTTTAATTTTATTTAGAATATATAAATAAAATATGTGTTTATAAGATAATATATAATTGATGTATGGGACCACATTGACAACTTTTAAAGTTGCCAACTGTTAGGAGTAGATTTGTAACAAAAGTTGCCAACAATGAGATGGAGGAGAGAAGAAATAATAAAGTAATATATGTGATGATGTGTTAAAAGTTGGCAACAATGTTGGCAACTTCTATTGGAGATGCCCTAAAGAGAGGATGGGAAAGAGCGAGTGGTAGGTATTTTTTTGATGTCAAATCCAAGGAAAATATCACCTAAATCGAACTCAAAATCAAAGAGGAAAGAAGGAGAGGGAGAGAGAGAAACTTATAGAGCGTGAGTAGAGAGACTGTGAATGTTTGTATTTTATGATGTGCGAGTGTTTTGACTTGGTGAAAAATAGTGAGGGCGGTCTTTTTTTTGCCGCTCCATTATTTCAGTTTTTTCGAGTTTGTCGTTGTATTATGCTCCTTATTTATTCATGTATTTAAATAACAATTATAATGTTTTATTGGTAGTTATTCGTTGTAAGTTTTTTATTTATTGTAAGTTTATTAAAAATTGAATTGATAAAAATATAATTATTCAATGGCCATTGTTCTATGGAGAACAATTTTATGTGGAAAACCGTGGAGAACCACTTATTCTATTGTAATTTCTAATTCTATTACAGAACCAAATTTTTATTTTTATTTAATTTTTTGGTTCTATTAAAAAAATTGGTTCTACAAAAAAAATCTGGGCAAAGCTGACGTGGCAGTACCACGTCACCTACCACGTTATCATTGACGACGTGGCAGTGTCACGTCATCGATGACGTCATCATTGATGACGTGGCACTGCCACGCGGCACTGCCACGTTAGTAGTGATGACATGGCAGTACCACGTCAGCAATACTGATGTGGTAGTGCCACGTCTGGCGTGACAGTGATGACGTGGCAGTTTCGAATATTTTTTATTTTTTAAAAAAATTTGGTTCTATTATTGAATTAGAATTTTTTTTTAAAAATATTGGTTTTGTTACGGAATCATAGGGTTCTCCACGGTTCTCCACGTAAGGTGGTTCTCTGCTCATTATTCAATTATTTAGTAGATTTTTAGATGTCATGTAACTTTTTATCAAAATTAATTAGTTAGCATGTCAAATAATTATAATTTATTAATTATTTATTTAAAAAAATAATTTATTTTTTCATTAAATGTTCAAATTTTTACATAATCTAAAATAAAATATTCAAGTAGTTTTAATCATGTACGAAAATATTTTTATTTTAATAATATATTAAAATATATTTAGAAAAAAAATTCATTTTAAATTTTTTTAATAATATTTAATAAACATAAAAATAAAATTAATCATCTTAATTTTTTTTAATATTTTTAATGAAATATTAACTTCTATTTGAATATTTTGATTTTTATAAAAACTTCTTTATTATTGTATTCAAAAAAATAATTTTCATGTGAAAAGGGGTTAAACTTTTATTTTTAGTAAAAAATGTAAAATTTTGTTCATTGCAAAATTATGACAACACAAATTGATACATAAAGCAACATGCAAACACTTTTATTCTATTGCAACATAATTTTACTACGTGAGTCAACATAAAAATGATAATGTTGCCTTAGCCAAAAACATCATGGCAAAGGCAACATATTTGATGGCAACACACGCTCTAAATGTTGTGGTAGGCCTTTTATGGTGTAGTGATATTTTGATATAATATAATTTATTTGTTTTTGTTATGATATTATCTTGATATAATTTGTTTTTCTTCGAACTCTAACTATTAACAATATAAATTTATAATAAACCATTAAATATATATGTAAGCATGTTTGTTTTTATATTCATATGTGAGAGCCTTCTTTTTAAAGGGTCTATAAGCATGCGGAGGGATGCTGGAATAATAGGGTGAATTTGTGAGTATGTGGCTGTTTTAGGGGTTTAGGGTTTATGAAAAAAGAGGGGAGGTGTCTCGATTTATCTCGTATATCGGATCTCATCATCTGCCAAGATGCCTACGTACGTTTATATAGGATAATCCCGCGTAGTTGTGTGCAATTGTGTCTATGACTTTAGGGATAAACTTTGTTAATGTGGTAATTATTGATTTTATGTGATTTAATCTTGACTTTATGATATCTTCCTCTCTTGAAGAATATCGTTTGAAGATATTTTCCGTTATTGATTGATTGATTGAGATTGATTCTTTCCTCATCTCAGCGACAGGATAAAGCTTAGCGGTTAAGCAATAATTATTAATATTAATTAATAATTAATAAATATTAGAAATTTGGAAGATTATTAAACATGCCAAAATATGACATAACACAAAATATTCATATGTGTCAAAACATGAGAGTTAAAATGATACAATTATATTGGGACTTAGCATATATATGCCAACTCCAAAAGATACAAACAACTATCATATTTTCAATCATATGATATGATTAATGCCAAAAGAATATATATAATAAGCACTATGCACAACCTAATATATTTTTATCTTAAATTGCTTAATTGCATTTATATACCAAGGTTAGAATAAAAGTATGGGTTCTTCAACAAGGTTTTATATTGAATGGTACTATAAGCATAAATTGACCCCTTGCCAATGATCCCAAATTAAATTAAGTATTAAAAATTAATTAGGCTCTAGATCCAACAAGTAGAAATTTGCTCAAGCTGGATTTATAAGTATACAAAATTTTAACATATTCACAAAATTTTATATAAATTTCACAATTCACTGACATATGTAAACTTTTGCCTATTTATCCATTTACATATTTTTATTGAATATAACTGTAGATCATAAGAAATAAAATGGAAGAAATAATTTGTTGTGGCTAAATAAAATTACACCAACACATCCAAAGCACATATATTATTATTTGTTAACCAGCCTAACTATGAAAGTTTTAGAGACATTTTAAGTTACTTTTGTCTATTTATCCATTTATATATTTTTAGTGAATATAACTGTAGATCATAAGAAAAAAAAATGGAAAAAATAATTTGTTGTGGCTAAATAACATTACACCAACACATCTAAAGCACATATATTATTATTTGTTAACCAACCTAACTATAAAAGTTTTAGAGACAATTTAAGTTTCTCCAAGATTGCACCCAGTTAAGATTATGAAAGGGGCTCACAATCTCTAAAATGGAATGGCAATTAGGCATTATGGAAAAAAATGAGACCGAGAAAACTGCAGGTAATTATCTTATAAATTTAGCAAATTAAATATTTTAATTTCTCACTAAGAGTTTATTTTACATAATTTAATTGACAATCTTTCTTATGTTTTATACTACATCAAGTTTTTTTTATACTTAACCCATTAAAAATTATTTACTCTATCGATCCAATTGGAAGAAAGGTGTTTTCTTTAACTTTATGTAGATTTTTTAAAATTAAAAAATATGTTTGACCTTCGCATATTTGTTTCCAATTTATTTATTTTTCACCTAAAGTTTGAACATTATATTTTCACTCAGAGAAAAATTTAAAAAAATGTAGAAGTTAATTTTATTCTCCAACAAGTAACAACTTTGGAAGGAGAGAGTAATAAATATTCCTAAAATTGAGATTAATGGCTCAATTAACCTCTCTAATCCTAAACCCTAAACCCCATTATACATTTTTTTTAGAATAACATAATTAAACATACAAATGACTAATTAAGAAATTTAATTGCAAAAAATATTTTTAGTTAATTTACTTGATATATCATGAACAACCTCTAAGCCCCCAAATTAGGGCCCTATCTATTCAACAATAGTAAATCAAGAACAATGTGGAGTGACAACTACAATACTTATGCAAATACAAATGTTAGAGAAAAATTTTACAAGAAAATAATAAACAATGTATCAATTAAAACTTTTTTTGCATTGATATTATATACACTAAGAATTTTTTGTCCAAGTGTTTCAAAAAAAAAAGAATTTTTTGTCCAAAATGACGTGAACATATGCCCTCTCTTCTAGCAACTATATTTTACAATGCTGGACCACCATATGTAAGTCATGTGATCTTTCGGGAATTGTTTTTGGATTTCTAGCTATTTTCAATTTCTTATTACAATGGGTGCCAATGACACAAGAAATAATAAATACCACCTTGGTAGAATGATAGTGAAATTAAGTGCTCGTGTGGAATTAAGCACTTTTACACCTCCATCAAGTTAAAACTTTATCAAAAAAATTAATTCATAGATGCCATTAATAATCATACAATAAAATCTTTAATTTTCTAAATTTATTTTTAGATCATACACATTTGTACATTTATGCCTTCTTCTTTAAATCTCATTTATACATTTTTACTCTTCACTGACAATTTTGAATTTTACCGAATTTATTTTATAAACACACGCATGTGTAAATTTGGCCTTGTACATTGGAAGCCATTAATCCATATATTTTTGGTGGATGATCCTATAGGAAAGAATAGAAAAAAATTGAAGAAATCCACTATATAGACTTATTTATAAATTTTTAAGCCAACACACATAGGAGTACATACATATCTAGAACTAAATTGTATTTGGGGTTGGTTAACCCAATTCATTCTCCTAAATGCATCAACATGGTGGAAACCTTTTAAGATTGAAAAGTTTTTCACACCATTTAAGCTGCTACCATGATTGAACCACTTAGGACTATGAAAGGGGTTATGTCTACAAAATCAATAAGAATGCATAATAGTAGTTGTGGTTGGGTCTTCTCATAGGCTAATGGAGGCTTACTAGTAGTGCAATGAGACCAAGAACAATCTCTTTTATAGGACACGTGCAATGAGACCAAGAACAATCTCTTTTATAGGACAGGTGGTACCCGTTTAATGTTCTGGAATGATGTAGAAATTTCTAGATTTTTTTTGTCATAGCTGGCAATTGATGTAAAATCGAACAAAACTTACTTATTCCTTTTATCACTTTAATTTCTTTAATTTAATTTAATTAACTTAAAACAAATTTTTTTATATTTTGTAAAACACAAAGGTTTTGAATCAAGGATTCGAAATTTTAAATTGGTGGCTCAACTAATTTTTGGGATCAATCACTAATTATCGTTAATCTTAAATCTCAATATATTAAAAGCCTAAAATTTAAAATAAATAATGAAT
This sequence comes from Saposhnikovia divaricata, assembly GCA_036435485.1. NCBI lineage: Eukaryota > Viridiplantae > Streptophyta > Magnoliopsida > Apiales > Apiaceae > Saposhnikovia > Saposhnikovia divaricata. The sequence goes on from CM071594.1 coordinate 93,984,388, forward strand.
TTATTATATGTAGAATACAAAAAAACTTATTCCTTTTATCAATTTAATTTATGTAATTTAATTTAATTAACGTTAAGCAAATCTTTCATATTTTGTAAAGCACAAAGATTTTCAATCAAGAGTTTGAAATTTGAAATTGGTGGCTCAACTAATTTTTGTGATCCATCACTAATTCTAGTTAATCTTAAATCTCAATATATTAAAAGTCTAAAAATTAAAATGAACAATGAATTTATTATTTATACTATACTATTATAACATATTTGGTTGGTTGGGAGTTTGGTATTGTACCAATCGTTAGATTTTAAGGTATATAAATAAGAATGGTTGGATCGAATACTAAAATAATATTCGTTTTCTAATATTTAAAATACATTTGTAGTTTCTAAGTTCGAATCCCACCAAAAACATATCTATATTAAACATATATATTATTTTATAAACTACTCTAACGAGTTTAAGAATCAATTCCCGTAATAACATATTATTAATTAAAATACTATGGTTAAAAAAGCTATCAAACATGTATTATAATATTTTATTATCTTCCATAATTTACTTTCCTCCTAATTAAAAAATATATCCAAACATGAGATTTAAAAAGTTACAAAATAATTTAATAATAAAAATATATATACAACTTAAAACTTTAACAATTTACACTATACTAATATAAGCAAACTAGGGTAGTTTGGTCACTTTATTTGGTTAGATTTTGAGATAAATAAATGAGAACCGTTGGATCTAATTCTAAAAGAATATTCTTTTTCTAATATTTTAAATACTTTTATAGTTTCCAAGTTCGAATCTTACCAAAAATATATCTCTACTAAACATATATATTATTTTATAAACTACTATAACGAGTTTAAGAAACAATTCCAGTCAACAACATATTATTAATTAAAACATTGTAGTTAAAATACTATCAAACATGTATTATAATATTTTATTATCATCTATAATTTATTTTCCTCTTAATTAAAAAATATAGCTGAACATTAGATTTAAAAAGTTAAAAAAAAATATTTTAATAATAAAAAAAATATATATATATATAACTTAAAACTTTAACAATGAAATATAATTTAAAAAATTTACAATCAATCGTGCAGGGTTTTAGGCTAGTAAAAATAATAACCAAACTAGGGTATATTTGGTTTGGTCACTTTATTTGGTAACCGTTAGATTTTAAGATAATAAATGAGAACTGTTGGATCTAAATGAATATTCCTTTTCTATATTTAAAATACTTTTATAATTTCCAACTTCAAATCCCACCAAAAACTTATCTCTATTAAACATATACATTATTTTATAAATTACTCTAACTAGTTTAAGAATGAATCGCGTCAACAACATATCATTATTTAAACACTATCGTTAGAAATACTATTCCTTTGTCCCTCTCATTTCTTTGCACTCAGAACGTCTCACCAATTCTTTACATTACTAAAAATAGTAACTTTTAACACTAAAATAAATTATTATATCCACTACTTCACTCCACTTTTTCAACATGACTTTACACTATTACACCCACTATTTCAATTATTTTAACAATAAAATCACTATTACAATCACTACTTCATTTATTTTAACAATATTACACCCATTATTCTTGGTCTCCCTGCCCAGCCACAATGTAAATGTAAAGTATTGGCGGGGACGGAGGTAGTATCAAACATCTATGAACATGGGATTTAAAAAGTTAAAAAAATATTTAATAATAAAAATATGTATACAACTTAAAACTTTAACAATAAAATATAATTTAAAAAATTTACAAGCAACCGTGCATATGGGTTATAGGCTAGAGATTAAAAGTTGGTGAAGGTCTACCCATTCATTATCATCAAATAAGTTGTAAGTCATAAACAAACTATGTGTGTCAATGAAGAACATTTGCTATTTTGATTATTAAGATATTTTAATCATTTTTTATTGTTTTACATTTAAAAAATTTTAATACACTGTGTGAAAAATATAGTATAAATTAGTGATATCTGATATGTATATATTTCGAAATCATTCAAACGAATAAAATAATATTAATAATTAGTAGTTGCAATATATAGATAAATATAATAAATTATTAAATACTTACATCTTTTTATTAAATTCAAATGCATGTTTTTTTAAAAATGGTTGATGAACAGGTAATAATCTAAACACTTAAATGCACGGTGTTGCATTTTCACCAATGTACTTCGACATATTTCGAATTTAAAATGGAACATAACTTGATGTTTAAAAAGTACACAAAATTTCATCATTTCCATACATAATATCCTGAAGTGCATTGTCATTTGTAGAGTTTTATAAGTTTGTTTCTGGGATGGCTGAGATGGTGGTTGTAACCTTCTAGATCGACAAGGAATAGTGTATTTGAAGCTAAGAACAAGTTAATATAATGCATATAAAAATTATTTTAGACCAAATTTTAAAAAAAAGAATTTTGAATTTGACATAGTTAACCGACCAACTCAATTATCACATTTTACTCTTTTAGAAAAAAATAGAATTAATATCACAGTTTAAGTAATAACTGTCGGTTTTAATAATGAAAGAGGACACTTTTAAATAAACATTGATAAGAATAAGCATTGATAATTAGTCAAATTATATTTGGTATATCTAAAATATTAAACATATTTATCAATAAATGAATTACAATCAAGAATGTTATAACTTCTTGTTGTGAATTTTTTTAATAGAAAATGACCAAATGCTTTGTACGGGTTATTATCATTCAATTAATCAACTAAATTAATAGCGTTTTCATGTTAATAATGTCTTACACACAAATCATACAAATGGATGACGTTGCACCTTATTTATCAACAAAAAATAAAGAATGATAAAATTACATGTAATACAAAAAGAAACTAACCTACATACAACAATATTATAATACCTTTTAAATGTTGTACTTATTGTTGTACCAATTTACTAAATATTTTTTACAGTAATTGGCAATCCTTCTAAACCATTCAAAATGTGTTTTAAATTTTAGAATGTATTTGAATGTTGTGTTTCCTATTATTTATAATTTTCAACTGAATTCACATAAAATATATTTTTACACAAAATGAAGTAAGGATATTATATCAAAATAAGTCATAGAAAAACAAAGGTCTATAAAAATTAAATTGATGTTTCTTAAATAACATTATTACACCATTTTTCTCCGTTCTAGAAAATGATAGAGTATATATTTACATGTATTTTATATGATTTTATTCCCATATTTGTTGTATTTTATAAATAACAGGATATTATTAATTAGAGTTTAATATTTTATGACAAGAAATAAAGAATTCCCACAAGTTTTGAGAAAAACTGATCAAACAAAAAGAAGTTCATGATGCTTTAAAAAGTAGGGAAGGTGATGATGGCATTCAGATGTACTTTGAAGAGAAAGATAAGCTCAATGATTTGTTACTTCATGAGGAAATTTATTGGAAGGAGCGTGCAAAGGTTTTTTGGCTAGAGGAAGGTGATACCAACTCTAAGTACTTCTTCCATGCTACAGTTTCTAATATGAGAAAAACGAACCACATATCTTTTTTAAAAGCTGATGACGGGTCTATTGCATCCATTCATGAGGATCTATGTCGTTTGTTGAAAAGCTACTATACAAATATTTTTGCTGCAACTGACAGTGTAGGAAATTACTGTTAATGAGAATAAGGGAGAGTAAGAAGTGCTCAAAAATGAGATGTTAACAGCGGAACTATCATTTGAGGAGTTTAAAGAAGCTGTCAAGTGTATGCATTCGGACAAAGCCAGTGGTCCAAACGGACTAAATCCTGCATTTTTTCAGCATTTCTGAAAATTACTCGGCTGTGAAATTTTCAATTGTTGTCAAGATTAGCTTTCTGAGTGCAAGTTTTCAGCCAATATAAATGACACAACTTTGGTACTTATTTCGAAAAAAGACATGGTAGAAGATATCAAGATTATTGCAAAGGTATTGCCAAATCGACTGCAAAAAATCTTACCTGCGTAGATTTCTGAAAAACAAATTGCATTTGTCCCTAGATGCAACATCTCAGAATATGTACTTTTTGGCAACGGGCTTCTTAAATAAATGGGTCAATTGGATGGTGCTTTGTGTGTCATCAGTTTCATAATTTATTTCATTTCAAGGATCATCAATAGGTCCGATTTTCCCTAAATGAGGTCTCCGTCAGGGAGACCCGCTTTCGCCCTATCTATTTCTCCTTTGTGTTGAAGGTCTTTCTCTATCATTAAATTTAATTGCTATTAGTGGTTCTATAACTAGGTGTCATATATGTACTCAAGCACCAGCTGTTACTCATCTACTCTTTGTTGATGATTCGTTTCTATTTTTCAAAGGTACTTCGGGAGAAGCAAATGCTATTAAGGAAATTCTGCACTCATATGAGGTTTTTTCTGAGCAAGCTGAGAATTTTCAGAAGTATGAAATCTTCTTCAGCTCGAATGTTCATCGAGACAAACAGTAGGAGATCAAAAAAAATAGTTTTTAGATATTTAAAGGAAAAGGTTTGGCAGAAAATTCAAGGTTGGAGCATAAAACTCTTATCCAGGGCCGGGAAAGCAATCTTGTTAAGAAATGTTGCACAAACTATCCCTACATACACTATGTCCTCCTTCCTAATCCCTAAATCTTTTTGCCAAGAAATTGAAAAAATGATGAACTCTTTCTGGTGGAGCTCAAATTCTTTGAATTACAAAGGTATAAGATGGTTGTCTTGGGCTAAAATGAGTATATCAAAGAAGAATGGGGGATTGAGTTTACGGGATTTACATGGCAATCTGTCTTTTCTGGGTAAGTAGTGTTCGAACCTTATTAATAACCCAACTGCTCTTGTCTCGAGACTATTAAAAGCACGATATTATCCGGATAGTAGCTTACTTCAAGCTGAAAGAACAAAAGGATCAAGCTTTACATGGTCTGGTATTTAGGAAGCCAAGGAAAACATGAATGGGGATTTAGGTGGGTGTTAAGCGATGGCAATTCTATAAATATCCACTCTGATAGATGGTTGCGAGGGAAGAAAAACTATTGTGTTGATCAATCAGGAACCAACAACTCTGGGATGAACTTAAAGATGGATGATTTCTTCGTAAATGGTAGCAAAATGTGGTATGAATCGAAGATCAGGTCAACTTTTAATAGTGGTGATACAAAAGCCATTTTAGCAATCCGTATTCCGTAAATAGTACACATGATAGGTTAGCGTGGGTCCATTCTTGTAATGGCCAGTACTCAGTGAAATCAGGTTATCAACAGTGATAGGTGAATCACATGAGCGATGTAGGCCTACAACAGTCTAATGGTTGGGGTAAAATCTGGCATTTATGCATTCCTCACAAGATCAAAGTTCTTCTTTGGAGACTATGTCGCAATAATGTTCCTGTTCGTAATCGGCTAAGGGCAAAGGTATCCACGTTCCTATAGGCTGTGTTACGTATGTGGGAGATATTGAGAAATTAATGCACTTGTTCTTTGACTACGGGTTTGCAAAATATTGTTGGCAACGAATGGGGTTGGTATATGATACGTGGGAGGTGGAGAGCGCCCCAGATTGGTTTCTCAGTAAGCTTGACACTGAAAAGAGCGAAGTTTTGATCAAAATAACTATTGTATTATGGGGGATTTGGTGGTCAAGAAACAAGCATGTTTGGGAAGGGAAAGTCTTGACACCTGAAATAACCATGGCTTGGAGCTCTAAATAGTTTGTTGAGTGGAGGGGGTTCATAATAGGAAGTTACAAACATCAGGTATTCTAAAGGTGGCTGTTACCAAGCATGACAGAAAATGGATTGCTCCTACATTGGGAAAGCTGAAGATAAATGTTGGTGCATCTATCTTCGAGGGGGAATATTTCTTCAACATTGGTATGGTGGCACGTGATTCCCAAGGGCTATTCATTTGAGGAAAAACATTGCGTTTTATTGGTCGCATCTTGGTGTTAGAGGTAGAAATGGTAGGCATTCTGGAAGCTTTATTGTGGCTTCGTGATCTTCCAGCTCAAATTACCACAGTTGAGAGTGACTCGTTCATGAGTGTTAACACAGTTAATAAAGCGGATCACAATCAGTTAAGGCTATGTCACCTTATACAACAATGTCGCTCTATTCTTAGTAGAGAAAATGGTGTTATATTAGCGTTTGTTAGAAATCAGGCAAACGGGGTAACAAATGCTTTGGCTTGTTTACCTTCTACGCTTAATAGCTTTGTTGATTTATCGTCTCCTCCATTGTGTGTGTTGGGGACACTCTTGTCGGATATTTGATTTTAATGAAATCTTCCTTTATTCAAAAAAAACGTTTCAATGTATGAAATTTGAATGTTTAATAACTTTTCTCCAACTAGATTAATATTAATGACCTCAAATATATGTAACTACATCACTTATGAATTTTTCAATTGATTCATGTGACAACATAATAACAATTGAACCAAGCAAGGTTGAATAACCCAAGTGGGTATATTCTTTATCGATCCAGGGCAAGGGATCGATCATCGCTAATCCCCGAAAATTGTTAGAACAAATACTCATTGTAAGCTTAAAAGCACTTTATTGTCAAAAAAACAATTAAACCAATATATATTGAAACTGAGAAATACAAAAATATTCGATAATCATTATGCAGAATCGTACCCAACAAGACTCATCAAGACAATACTAAATTTGCAATGAATGATAATGGTATAAAATTTGGCATCATTACTCATCATGTGTATAATTTGGCATCTATGTTTCAAGCCCTCCCACACATCTATTGAAAAAGAAGAGAATTCACTTCACAACAGAGATGGCAGTAATTTAAAGAATGTTAAAAATAACAGTATTTAAATCAAAATTAATAAAAATAATAATTATTGGGTGTGTTGGTTGTTTTTAATGATTGGGATACGCATTTGTGACTTGGGTATCCCATTTGTATAGGATACCTGATAGGCTAGAAATAGCCCAGGCCCAACCTTGGACCTAAAACTACAAGCAAGTCTAACTCATGGGAATAAGAGCAGCCCAGCCCAGGATAGTGGGCCCGGACCAGGGGCCACCACTGCATGGCGTGGTCCTCTCCTAGGACTAGAAGGCCCCAGACCGGTAATGCTCAGCACACGTGGCAAGCCAGTTTAGCCAACGCTCCCACACCTGGCGCTGATCAGCACTAAATGCCAATGATTGACATGTGTCAAATCATGTCTGCCATGACACTAGCATATTCAAGTCAACGACCCCCACATGTTGGGCCACGCGTCCCACATCCTGGGAATTTAGCGGGCTGTCCCCCAGATCCAACTGTAAGGAGTAGAGGTAACCTACCCCGAAACCCTAGACTTTGGGATATAAATATCCCTAGAGAATGGGGTTTAGGGGTTACACATTATTACACACCTACACACATTTATTACTTTTGTGGTGCTAGCTTGATTATTACCTTCCAAAACCAACTCTTATTCTCACGCCGGAGGCACCTCGGGGCCGAACCCCCCCTCTGGTGTTGTTTTGAAAACACCCCACAATAGATACACCACTTCCGAGGCAGGAGTTGGCGAGGAAGTACCCGATCAAGTTTCAGATTTATCATTGGCGCTAGAAGAAGGGGGTCGAACCTCCGTTACCCTGAACTAAACCACCCAGTTGAACAAAACCTAACAAGCCATAACCTCCCACATTAATCATGACTAGAAGCAAATCCACTCAATGATAAACACTTAGCAACACCAGAGAAGAACACCTCAACCCAATCTCGGAGCAGGACCCCACTACCAACCCACCGGTCGTTGAAAGAAATTGAATTGGGCCCGGGGATGCCCGGGTCACAAATGCAATCTGAAATTAGTTCAATGATCATATTGATCTCTCAGTTATTTCTTTTAGAAAATTCTTATCAAACAAAACTCATCTTATATTCATACATGTTAATACCTGTCTAATCTATTGATCCCTTTTGTTATAAACCCTTGTGATTTCTAAAAGTTATCAATAATTGAGAGCAGTAAAGATGGAGATGATGAAATTTTAGTGGTGTAAGCTACATTTACGTTGAATGAAAATTGGATGAGTAGGTTTGAGAATTGAGGTTAAAGCAGAGATTGAATATAAAGTTAAATTACTTAGTGGATTGACAAAATACGTACAAGATTCAATAAAAAGGAGGACTGAGTATGGATAAGGAGCAGATAACAAGGACACGAGATTATTAATTCTATTTAAATTAGAAGTAGAGTGATGATAGATTTAGTTGGTATGTGAGATTTATGTTAAGGAAAGATTGTTGAGGAATACTTGTTTATGGCATATTTCACTTCGGATATGGAAAGCGAAATATTATGAGATTTTAAATGATTTGAGACCAAATGTCGGATATGAATTTTAGAACTGGGATGGGATAATTTGAGCGAATCAGAGTAAAGCTTGATGGGATGTAAAGTGATTGTGTGGGAGTTAATGGCTTATGCAAATATAGTTCAGAAGATCATTAATATTAAGAGTAAGAGTGAATTGACCCAGATGGAACGAGATGGTAAGAAAGGAAGACAGAGAATCAGGAAAGTTACAAGAATTGTGTTAGCCGAGGATTAGAGTTTTGGCTGGAAAGGAATGTAAGAATGAATTACTGAGACCAGCAGGACCATCATTATTGGAAGGTAAGATTTCAAGAAAAATTATATTGCAGTAGTACTAGGATGAAGATGGAAGGCTATCAGGGTAAGTGGAAGGAATAGTAAGGTAGGAAATGATAGAATTAGAAGCTAGAAGTTCAATATAATTATGAATGATGATATTAAGGATATGGATGTGATGATAGTTAAAAGAGCTAAATGTGAGTTAGGACGAGATTGTTTAATTAACTAATAAGTACAGACAAAGTGTGAAGATAAGAAGGTGAAATTCCGAATTACATGTGATATGTAAGTTGTGTTTCGAAGATTCAAGATTCGGAAGACATAGCAAGATAATTGAGGATAAAAGAAGAACATGCATAAGATTTTTAAGTACGAGCTTTAGAATTGAAAGAATTATAATCTTTAGGATATGACGAAAGGATCAAAGTGAATTACGAGAAGAGGAAGCAGTAATGAGTCAGGAAACGTCGAAGATGCCAATAGAGATAAAAAGTTTTAAAGGATCAGCTACGAATTTCCTTAGATTGTCACAGATTTTACCAAGATAGCTATAGCAGTGGACAAGACTATAAATCAAGAAACGAATGGATAAAAGTGGAAAAGCTTTTAGGAGTCAAAGAAAACATCGAAAACTGCTCAAGTGTCAGTGCAACCGGATGAACCAGGAGAGATTAAATAGGCAAACAATGCTCAAGGAAATGTTCAAAGAATTTGGGAAGTTATAGATGGAAGATCCAAAGGTCTAGATTATTTCTAATGAATCGTTAGAGGAAAGTAAGAAGTACCAAGCGGAGTTGACGGAAGCAGAAGGTGAAGCTGCTGAATGTAGAAGATAAAATAGTTCAAGGAAATGAGTTATTGATAAATATGGGAGTTATAATGTGTGGAGTTTAAATTTTGACGATTTGTAAGATATTTTGAGTAATGGTTCGGAAGTTGAGTTTTGATATTAGGGGATATTAGAGTTGGAATTTAATTACGTTAAAAGTTTGATTTTGAATGGTATTGAGGGGCAGCGACCCCGGGATAGTTTGTATTGTGAATAAGACATATACGTTTTAAGGTAAATGGTTATTACTTTCGATAAGGTTACTCAGTAAAACAATGGGATGGAGGATGGATAGAAGTTTCCCAGTTATTCCCTCCTCTAGTAACATTGTACGTTGAAAGGGGAGTAAAAATGATTGGGTAATTTTTTTATATTCTTTCTCTCAAAGTTTTATCTTGGGCAATCTGAATTATGAGTAGGAGCGTGGAGGTGGTAACAATTGTCCTAATTGCGTGGATTTTGTTTTGAAGATTTAATTATTTACCTGTTTACCGCGAGTCAAGGTAGATTTCTTTGTTTATATGTTTGATGCGAGTCAAGGTAGGTTTTGTTTTAGTATTGTATATGAATGAATTGTTTATGGATAATGGGATTAGTACTTGAGTCGTTGTGTACAGAGCATAGTCCATTATACGAATAGGTCATGTCCGATTTTCGGTAGAAAAGGGATCGTCACGTGCGAGTGATCAGTATCTAGAATTAACGAGACATAAAAACCAAAGGATTAAGTTTATGTTAAGAATTCGAAGGCCTACAGGATGAGCCTATCGATATGTGAATTGATATAAAGGAATGCTAGTGTGGAAGGAATGACATGGAAATTGAAGGAGAAATGGTTGAGTAACACTGTCTTTATGTTTTCTTAAGATTGATTCTGAGGACAGAATCCTATTAAGGGGGGAAGGATATAACGCCCTAGAAAATATCGTATTTGTTATTATTATTATTTACTTATATAATATTAAATGTGGATTATAGGGTGTAAAAAAAAAATTTAGACAAAATATGACATCATGTTTACATGTTTATATGGTGATGTATGTGTGACGTGCTAGTCCATGTAATTTTTATTTGAATCTAGATCTTTCTCGAATTCTCTCAAAGTCTCCCTCTCCCATCTCTCTCTCTGACACAAATCTCTCACACTCTCTCTCTCTCTCTCTCTCTCTCGATTTTCTCTATCAAGAAACCCCCTCTCTGTTCATCACTGTTCTTGTATGTATATGTGAGTGGTGTGTGTGTATGGCTGTGCAGCGAAGAGATGTGTGTATGTGTAAATTGTGCTTGTGTGTGTTTCAACCGTATATGTGTGTATAACAGTGGTGTGCGTGCATGTGAGGTGTGGGTAATCTAATGTGGGTCTGTAAGGCTTCTTCAGTGGTGTAATCAAGCTCGTATGGCTGTGCGTATGTATGGTTATGCGGGCAGTGGTAATCGAAGAGGGGTTTTTATGGTGTGTATATGTATGTTCGGGTTCGTGTATAGTGTGGGTATATGTATATGTAATGGGGTTTGTGTTTTTGATGAAAAGATTTGATTTTTAGTTGGTTTTGTATTAGTTATTCTTTTGAATGTGTAGTTTGTTTAGGGTGCTATTGGGTTGTGTTGCTGGTGATGTGGTTTGAAGGGTGCAGGAGTTGTGGGTGGAATATAATCGTAACTGTTGGAGTAGATGGTGGTGTCGTGACTGTGTAGTGGAGCTGTGTCCGTGCAGTGGTAATGCCGAGTGAAGGGGGAGAAGGATTCAGGAATGGGTAGAGTGTATGTGCGTGATTAAGTATTGTTGCCAGCGGTAGTGTGTGATTCAAAGCAATTGTTTATGAAATTGTATGTTGGTAGGGTATGTATTGACTGAATTGTTCAAATGGTATTTAGGGTCTAAGTTGAATTACGGTTTAATTAATACTTGTATTAGGACTAAATGTCGGCATAATTGATATTTCGACTGTGATGATTGTGTCTTGGTTTTATAAAGAGTATAAAAGAAAATGAATCATTGTAAATTTAGCATACTGCTATAATGCTAGGAGCTGAGAAATAGAAATGAGTGTGTTCATATTTTGGATGGATTATAAATAGTATAAATACATATGTTAAATGTTGGTTTCACTGGTTGTCAGAAGCTGTAAAGAGTATATGTTTGTATGATTGTGATGACTCTGAGATTGTATGGTTTTAAAATGTTATACAACAAGGATTAGCTATTAGTTATTTTCTTAATTGTTTGGTGCTGCAAGTCAGGGCAGTTATTTTCTTATTTATTGGGTGCTGCAAGTCAGGGCAGTTATTTTCTTAATTGTTTGCTGCAACTTGGAGTTGCTTTATTTTTCTTTTATTGTATACAGGGTTAAATTATTGAATTGAAAAACAGGTGGATAGTCCTATTTACGAATACTGCATGCCGAATTTTCTAAAAATCCCCTATATCTAAATCTATTTAACTTATTTGATTTCAAATGATCTGAAAATATGCTATGATTGTTAATAGTTTATGGGTATATGTGACTCATATTTACGTGATTAATATATGATATCAAGTCATAATACGTGCTAAGTGTTTATGTGGTTTATTTGAATGTACTAAATTATTTTAAGAGTATAACCAATTTGTACTATATGTGTTAAGTGTAAAATGTTATAGAACGCGTTTGGGTAGAACAAGATTAGACGATTACGATTATAAGCGTACTGAAGTAGTACTATACCCGTATATAGGTACGATTAGGAGGCCGGCTAAGAGCTAGTGCACGTGTAAATGGAATCTTGAGGAGTGAAAGAATTATCGGAATTGGTGAGTGTGCCCGAGTAGACTGACAAGTTATAGAAGAAAGACAGAAGTGTGATCGATTTTAGGCCAATGTATAAAGAAGTAGAGACTGATGTAAAAGTGAGAAAAGAATTGAGATATTGGAATTGGAAATTTCATGTATTGAGGCAAGTATATTATCCCTCACTTATCGTTCAAGTGATGTGAACCCTCCTGTTTTATTTATATATTCTTTCGAATCCCTTCTTGCAAGCATGTATACCATTCATAATTATTTTGGATGGTGTGAACCTATTTCTACTATTCGTAAGTCTTCCAAATCGCTTTGCTAGGGTCTATACCCTTACTTTTGTTTCAAGTGACATTTTCCCTCAACTAGTATTCTTAAATTATCTTAAATTGTTGACTCTCTTAAAATTATTTTAAATAAATATTCTTAATCTTTATTAATATTCCAATACTTGATATTTTATCGGATTCCTCAATACCTATGGTTCAGGTGTTGGCTCTTTTAAAAATTATTCTATATAAATATTCCTTATTTTCATTATCATTCTAATACATGGTATTTTACCGGATTCCTCAGTCGTGTACTATTTTATATGCTTCAAAAGAAATTAAGTGATATTTTAAACAGAGGAAATCGAAGATTTAAAAATTTATAAAAATCTTTTCGTGTAATTCCAGAATATGATTTATGATTCTCTCAACAAATACTTTCCAAGGAATGTTTTCTTCAAATTACTATACAACTATTTACTCTGATATTATTTTTGCTATAAATGAATGTAAACTAATTCGAGGTTTATACTGTCGTTGAAGCATGTGTTGCTCGGTTAAAACCAAGAGTGAATTGAGATCTTCTTACTTATTCAACTCATTATTGTTGGGCCCGGGTGGTAGCTAAAACCTTTGAGTGCTTAGCTGACAAGAGTGAGGTTACGAGTAATTGAGAATTTCTTGAATATTTATTTTTAATTATTTGAATCACTTATGTTAGTTTCAAAATATAATGAGATTCCTTCATTCCATAATTTTCTTATAAGTTGTTGTTAAATTCTAGAACCTGAATAGTTTCTTTGTTCCTTAATTGATTAATGTCTTTATATTGATTCATAATTTCTGTCTTGCTGAACTATACCATGTTTAGTTCAATCTTATTGCCTTGTTGTTATGATTTCCTTATATCTAAATGATTCCATGTTGACCTTTATTCATTAATCATTATCAATTGAAAGGACTTATCTTGCTTGAAAAGGATGTTTAACAATGTATATATTTCATCTTGTTTCTATTTAAAATAGAATAGTTTTAAGCGTAAAAGGCTAGGGTGGTCCTAGTCCAGCACTTTAAATTAGCATAAGAAGTTAGGGTGGTCCTAGCCCAACATAAAAGGCCAATGTGCTCCCTAATTGGGAATTCAATTTCAAAGTCCAGAGGACCTAGTGTCCTGTATGGGGACATTACGGGCTGATCACCCGTATTGTCCGTAATCAGGAGACTAATAAAATCAACTTTAAAGTTTTTTTTAAAAAAAAGTTTTATAAAAAGTATGTTTTGACAATATAATGGTTAAAGGAAAGAATTGTTTTTTAGAAAGGTTATGATTTAAAGAATAATGGAAAGTTTTATGCTATGATAGAAATTGAGTTATTCCCTTGAAATAGTTTGATCATTGATATTGTTCATCAATAAAATATTGTAAGATTGTTGTTCACTACACTATCCACTTGTTGAGCATTCTTTGGCTCACTCTTGCTCTGTTTTACCTAACCCTTTGTAGTAAGGTTTAAGGATCATCTACCTATGTCTTACAATTCGGATGAGAGCGATGAGGCATTCTATACAGGATAAAGTTCAGAGCTTGCATGGACAAACGTTGTATTGGTTTCAGCTACGGATGTGACGGTATAGTGGTTTGCATTTAGAACAGAGATAATGGTTATAAGATTTTGTATAATTTAGATTCTTATTTCATACCATAACCTTAGATTCTGGATGAGGGATCGTTTATGTAAATAAGATTTATTAAAGATATATCTCCTTGTATTTGTTTTGTAACACCAAATCCTGATCCTGCATTTAGGGGCTTCACACAATCTATGTGTCTATGGCGGTATGGTGGTGACTGAAGAACACTTGCTATTTTGATTCATTAGATATTTCAATCATTTTTCTTTGTCTTACATTTAGAATTTTTTATTACATTATGTTATAATATAGTATAAATTAGTGATATATGATATGTATATATTTCTAAATCATTCAATCAAATAAAATAGTATTAATAATTAGTAGTTGCAATATATAGATAAATATAATAATTTAATAAATATTTACATCTTTTTATTAAATAAAAATGCATGATTTTTTAAAAAATGGTTAATGAATACATAATAATCTAAACACTTAAATGCGTGTCCTTGCACTTGGACCAATATACTTAAACATATTTTGGATTTAAAATTGAATATATTTGAAAGTACTCAAAATTTCATCATTTTCATACATAAGCTGAAGTGCGTTGTCATGGTTTTAACATTCTAGATCGATTAGTGTACTTGACGCTTTATAAGAGCAAGTTAACCGACCATACCAATTATCACATTTTATTCTTTTAGAAAAAATTCAATTAATATCAGAGTTTAAGTAATAATTTCTTTCAGTTTTAATAATGAAATAAGACACTTTTAAAATAGGTCTTTTTTCATAAATACCCTTGTCCAAAAATTTTTTTGCAAAAATACTTTTCAAAAAAAAAATAATTTGCAAAAATACTATCTTATTTGCAAAAATAATATTAATGGGTGCGCAGATTCAGACCTCATATGTAATGCAAACTGCAACTGAAAATTACAAGTTGAATTTTCATTTTCTTTACCTATACAAGGGCTACGAATGCAAACTGCAACTGAAAATTACAAGTTGAATTTTCATTTTCTTTACCTATACAAGGGCTACGCAGCAAAACTGGAAATTCAACTTTCAATTTTTAGTTGCATATGTAACTGAATGCGGCTAAAAACTAAAACTTAAATTTTCATTTTTTGCTAAGTTGAAAAATACTGGAAATTCAACTTTATGCAACTGAAGAAAGTTAAATTTTCATTTTTCCTACGCAGCCCTTATTTATAACTAGAAGTTGGAAAAAATGGAAATTCATCTTTTAGTTTTCAGTTGCAGGGGTTGCATATGCAACATATGATTTTTTCAAATAAATTGGTATTTCTGCAAATATTTTGAGAAGATAATAAAATCGCAAAAAAACTTAAAAAAGTAGTATTTTTGGTAAGTATTCTTTAAAATACTTATTGATAAGAATAAGCATTGATAATTAGTCAATTTATATTTGGTATATTTAAAATTTTAAACATTTTTATCAATAAATGAATTAAAATCAAGAATGTTATAACTTTTTGTTATGAATTTTTTTAAAAGAGCATTGTACAGATTATTATCATTCAATTAATCAACTAAATTAGTAGCATTTCCAGGTTAATAACGTCTTACACATAAATCGTATAAATGGATTATTAATTAAGTTGAATTAATTATTGCACTTATTACGTGTAGTACAAAAAAAAACTATCTTACATATAACAATATTATATTACCTTTTAAAGGTTGCACTTATTGTTGTACCAATTTACTAAATATTTTTTTATAGTTAACAACGATGTATTTAAAATTAACAATCCTTCTAAACCATTCAAAATGTGTGTTATATTTAAAATGTATTTAAATGTCGTGTTTCCTATTATTTATAATTTTCAACTTAATCAACATAAAAAATATTTTTACACAAAATAAAGTAAGAATATTAGAACAAAATAAGTCATACACAAACAAAGATCTATAAAAATTAAATTGATATTTCTTAAATAACATTATTACACCATTTTTGTTCCCTTCTAGAAAATAACCAGTGACTCATACGGGTTACTATGGTAGTTGTTATAGTACATGAAAAATTTGATTATTTTATTTATTTTATTAATAAAGACTAAACCCACGTTGATACTCCTTACCTAAGACATGGCACATTTCAAGTATAAATAAATCATTTCAGGCTCCTTTATTTACTTTATATTTTTCATAGGAAAATGACTTATATTTGCTTTGAGCGTCATCAAAATTTTGATTTCCTAAAAATAATTTTAATTATTATGTTGGACAATTGTCGAATTAATAAAAGAAATATGTTTGAAAACTAGTAATTATGTTTAATATTATCCAATTATCAAAAAGAATGTGTTCGAAAACTATTAACTAGCAATTAGTTACAAGTACAAGGTATACTATTCTCCACACAAAAAATCAAGTTCATGTAAGAGATATTAATAATAAGATGTCAACAATTCACAACCCAATTTGTAATATGGGGGAATTTTGTACTTTGTAATTTTACTAATTAGGAATAAAATATTAATATTTATTCCCGTTTGATGAATCATTATGTGAATCTATGATTTTAGATATACCATATGTTGGAAATTATTAAGTGAGTATGTGTTAATCCATTTTGGACGATTTTTAAATTGTTAAAAACACTATCTTAATTCGATCTAGCATTTTTATAAAATGATCGGAGGGAGTAAAAATCATGAAATCTTTTATGTTATTATATTTGTACATTTAGGGAATTTGTAAAAATATAAGATCGATTTAATTTGGGTCTTAAGTATTTTAAAAGGATTTCTACAAAGTCTTATGACTTTTAATGTGCAATTTTTGTAAAATTATTCTATGTTCATTTTATGGGTAGATTGTTTAAATCCTATTTTTATAATTTCAAGAGTCATAATTCTTTATTGTATTTATACAAATATTTGGAGGAGTGATTAGTTATTTTAATTGTTTATAATATTTTTAATCGAATTATTCTATTCTAATTTTTATTATTTTATTCCATTTTATACTAATTACAATTATTCAATTATTTGACGGAGGTTGGTTGATTAAATTACTTTTTAGACCTTGCTAACTATATTAAATATTACATTGCTAAGGACATTTTAGAGATTTTTATAATATAATTTTTCTAAAGTATTAATTAAATAAATAAAACAATGTTTATTTCTTTCCCCTATAAAAACCCCCCACCCACTTCTCCTTCCCCATCTCTTTCTTTTCTCTCCGGTAGCCTCTCTTCACCCATCTCCATTTTTTCTCTCAAGCTCTAAACACAAAAAACTCACATAAGTAAGTGATTTTTTCACCAAAATTCAAGTTTCTATAACCAAACTTCTCCTTATTCAATTCTTATCTATTCCTAGTCAAATCTTTGAGTTTTGTTAACCTTCAAAAATCTGATTTTTCTAAAGTTGGGTTCGTGACACATTTGTTTACATGCAAGTTCGGATTGTTGGTTTGGGGGTTGTTCTTGATGAGACCCATTGATTTTTAGGCACATCCAAGACAAATCCACTCATAAGCAATGAGCCTAGTGTGAGCTTATGAGTTTGAATGTTGATTTTTGGATGTGTATATGTGTTTTTGATGTATATAATTAGGAAATTTCCATTACATGTGAGTTTTGTTATGGGTGTAGTTAAATTTTGTGGTGGATGTTGTAAGTTGTAAAGACGAAAATATAAATTGATGATTTTAGTTGATTATGTTTCATTGCATGTGAGATTTATACTTGTTTTTGTTATGGGTTTTGTAAAATTGTGAATGTTAATTGTAAGTAATTAATGTAGATTGTTAATTGTGTATCTTTTGTGGGTCTTAGAGAATGAGGTCGAGATGGTGAGAGAGAGAGAGAGAGAGAGACAAGGCCGAGAGGGAGAGGGGAGAAGAGGAAATAGAATTCAAGGGAGAAGGCGAGGGAGAGAGGGCTGAGAGCTAAGAGAAAAAGAGAGGAAGAAAGGAGAAAGAGAGTGGTGGGTGATGGTGAGTGTGGTGGTGAGCAAGGTGAGGCCGAGAGAGAGAGAGAGAGAGAGATAAAAGAAGGAAAAGAGAGGGAGAGCCAAGAGGAGGAAGATGGAGGAGAAAGAGGGAGCCGAGAGAGGGAGGAAAGAAAAGAGAGAAGGAGGAACAATGTTGGATTATGGGAGAAGTGTGTGATTTAGTCACCTAAAATTGAAATGTGTTGTCGTAATTGTTCTCTTTTGTGATCTTGCCTTTAGTATATGTGAGTTATAAAATGTGTAAAGTATGTTATTTTAATAAGAACTAGTAGTATGTAAAGAGGTATGCTTCGGGAATTATTATATAGTAACTAAGATAAATAATTTAGATGCTACTTGACTAATGTGATTCTATGTGTATGTATGTGGGTTATGTGACGTTGGGTTAGTAAAGGTATTAGAAGTCATGTTGGTTTACGTAAACAACGAGGGGAAAACTAAGTTGTGTTATATCTTCGTATAGGTCCAAGTCGAAGACCCGGTAAAGAGATAGCAATAGTAGGAAAGGAAGAAGTTTAGCCATACATATTTTTCATTGGTTCTTCATTTAATATCTTTAAACCCTCTTTACTATTGTGCTACAATACCTTATAATAATCTTGATTCAATTTCAATCCAGACACTAGAGTTGTTCTACAAATCTAGAATTATGACTGTTGAATAATACCTTTGTTTAATACCCATACTCTCTATTGTCCTTGTCATGAGACCCTGACGTAAAATTGTGAATTTAAATTATGAATCTACTACATGTCCCATTTTATGGACTTATAGTTCGTATGAATTCTTGAAAGTTTCATTTAATAAAATAAATCTGTTAAATGTTATTCGACCCCGGAATTGGAAATTTGTTTTGACCGTGATGTCGGTCTGATTTATGAGATAATGATAAAAGGCAAAATAGTACCTTTAGATCCAGTGTGTGTTTGTAGTCACATTATTATGTGACCTGAAGCTAATGTGTTGCCTGATCACCTAGCTTAGCTCGTAGCGTGTGGTTCCAAACCATGTTGTTTGGTAAACAATCTTCCTTGTGAAACCCTGTTTATTTACAGTTATCTTGCACTACAAGAATTTTTGAATCAGACGACACTCATCAGACGACACTTCGACGAAAAAGCGTTGGCTGAAAATTTCACACAACGGTTTTTTTTTCAAACTTTTCGTTGTATTGTCTGATCATGAACTTAACAACAGTTTTAGAAACTGTCGTCTAGAAGCTCAAAATAGACATACATTTTACAACGGTTTTTGAAAGTGGTGTTGTCTAACAGATTGTCTTACAAAGGTTCTCAAAATTGTTGTAAAACTTAGACAACTGTTTTTATCTGATATTGCTTAGATGCAGTCACACAACGGCGACTAAATACTATTGTCTGATTTTAACAACGGTTTTTAAAAGCATTGTCTGAAGAAAATTCAGACAATGCTTTGAACAATGCTTTCAAAAAACGTTGTTAAAATCAGACAAGTGTTTTAATAAACGTTGTATAAAATGTAATCAGATAATGGTTTATACAAGCATTTTATAAATAAACCGTTGTCTCATATGACAGCACGTGATTGGTGGAAAATATTTCACCTGGATTGCTGAGGTGGCGAAATAAGAGCCTTTGATTGAAATGAGATTAGATATTAGCCGTTAGATTAAGAAAATATATATACATGTTCACACAACGGGTTTGTATATAAAACCGTTGTCTTCAATAGTTTCAGACAAGCTTTTTCAATTTAAACTGTTGTCATAAATTTATATATACAAGTGTTTTACAAATAAACCGTTGTCTGATGTGACAGCACGTGATTGGTGAAAAATCTTTCACCTGGATTGCTGAGGTGGCAAAATAAGAACCATTGATTGAAATGAGATTAGATATTAGCCGTTAGATTAAGAAAATATTAGTTGTTATCAGACAACGGTTTATTATGTTAATTTATATTTATGTTAAAAAAAACATGACTAGTTTCAGACAACAGTATCTTTATAACATATCGTTGTCTGAAGCTTCACATTACAACTGTATTTGATAAAATACTGTTGTCTGTTATCAGACAACGGTTTATTTGTCCAAAATCGTTGTCTGGTATCACTCGAGACAACGGTATTTGACAAATAACCACTTCGTTTAGCAAGACCACTTCGTTTATTAAATATTAAATTTTACAAACCAAATTAATTTTTTATTTTTTGAAAATTTATGAATATCATTATATTAGATATATCTTGACATCCTTATGGTTAGATTGTGGAGAAATATTTTTAAAAAAATAGAAACAACAATTCGTGACAAAGCACTAGTTACGGGTACTTGTCAATATACTAATGATCTACTAACATCTCCAACCAAATTAATTTTTTATTTTTTTGAAAATTTGTGAATATCATTATATTAGATATATCTTGACATCCGTATAGTTAGATCATAGAAAAATAGTTTTTAAAAATAGAAACAACAATCAGTGACAAAACACTAGTTACGAGTACTAGTCACTATAGTAGTGATCTACTAAGATCTCCAACCAAATCAATTTTTTATTTTTAAAAAAATTGGGAATATCAATATATTAGATATATCTTGACATTCGTACGGTTGGATCGTCGAGAAATGTGACCAAGTATATCACTAAAAATTTTCAAATTAATTATGTTAATTTATATTTATGTTCAAAAAAAATATAACTACTGTCATACAACGGTATCTTTATAACATATCGTTGTCTGAAACTTCACATTACAATTGTATTTGTTAAAATACCGTTGTCTGTTATCAGACAACGGTTAATTTGTCCAAAACCGTTGTCTTGTATCATTCGAGACAACGGTATATGACAAATAACCATTTCGTTTAGCAAGACCATTTCGTTTATTAAATATTAAATTTTACAAACCAAATTATTTTTTTATTTTTGAAAATTTGTGAATATCATTATATTAGATATATCTTGAGATCTTATGGTTAGATTGTTGAGAAATATTTTTAAAAAAATAGAAACAACAATTCGTGATAAAACACTAGTGTTACGGGTACTAGCTAGTCAATTTACTAGTGATCTACTAAGATCTCAAACCAAATTAATTTTTTTTTTTGAAAATTTGTGAATATCATTATATTAGATATATCTTGACATCCGTACAGTTGGATCGTAGAGAAATAGTATTTAAAAAATAGAAACAACAATCAATGACAAAACACTAGTTACGAGTACTAGTCAATATAGTAGTTATCTACAAAAATCTCCGACCAAATCAATTTTATATTTTTGAAAAATTTAGAAATATCATTCAATTAGGTATATTTTAATAAAAACCTAGTTACTTTAATATTTCATATATAAAAATTAATTTGAAAAATTATTAAAAAAATTATTTTTATAAAAAATTTTATTTTCATTTCCCTCTTCTATTTCCCCCTCTTTCTTTCCCCCTTCTAACAAAAATTTCCCCCCTTACACTATTTTACAAGTCCCGCTTCTCCATTACAACAAAATTTCACCCTTAAACAAAATTTCCATTCCCCCCTTTCCCCATAGTATCTCTCTCTCAGCCCTCTCTCTCTCACAGTGCTCTCTCTCTCTCCAACAATCTCCTTCCCCCATCTCAGTCTCGCGATCTCCATCTCCTATCTCTATCTTACTATCTAAAAACCTAATTACTCAATTGTAGAATACATAAACCCTAATTAGCATTCTTCATCTCACAGATTCAAAGTAAAAAGCTTAATTAAACATGAAACCCAACTTAAAGTTTGTTCTATTTGTGCTTGGTTACAGCTTGTTTGGTTCGATTTGTGTATATTAGTACTTTGTCTCAAATTTATTTTCAAATCTTATTTTTTGATTTTTAACAGAGCTTTGTTCACAGGTGTAGAGCTTCGGATTGGGTTTGTTCACAGTAAGGTATTCCTCAAATTTTGAGGTTTCATTGGATGCATATATATATATATATATATATATATATATATATATATATATATGTATAAACTTGTATATATACATATATTTATATTTATATATTTTTCTGTTTACTTACCTGCAATAACCTTGAACTCTAAATGCAGGACAAATCTCTGGAGTGTTGATGCCATTTTGTTTCGGCTTGTGACTCGAAGAACCCAATTTACAGGGAACAACCAAATACAGGTTTTTTCTACTTGCCACTATATCAAGTCTGTTATATTGTTGGTCCCTACACCTAGCCTATGTAAATTTCTATGCTAATCGGAATTTGCTGCTTCTCATAGCTTTTTAATTTGTCATGAACTTCTTTTCTTATGTGCTTTTAGTTGCTGCAAAATATAGTGAGGTCAACTAAATTGACGATTTCTATCAGATGTAAAGGATTTGAGTTTTGAATGCATAGACTTGTCTATAAGATTGTTAGAATGCAATCCAGGTACATTCATACTAATTTTTAGATTGAGTATTGTATGGGACACATATTATTATCTTTCTTAAACTATCACAAACAACTAATATATTTACTAATTGTTGTTTGTGTTGTATAGCTGGGACATCACTTAGTGCTTACAATTACGACAGCTCATACTTCTCCACTTGTTTGTAGGCTGCATCGATGTTGCATAGTGAGAAGATAAAAGATATGACTGCATCCTCGAGTACAGGCCAGGTTCTATGAATCTACGAGAGAATGGCAGGGAAGAAGGCACTATCTTTTAGCAAGTGAAGGGTAAAAACTTTGTTTTGAAGTATATTAGTACTTTAGCTTAGCATAAAGACTTGACCTTAACTACTCTTCATGGCTTTTAGGTCTTCTGGAATGTTTAGAATTGTCCGTCCTGCTGTGGGTGAGGTAGTCAGGTAGTGTAAATTTATGCACGGTCCCAACTGTAAGCATGGTGATTACTGTACCACTGGTAGACGATTACAAGAAGTGAAAGTACTAAGTGGCTTAATACTTCCTGTTTGGGGAACTATAGAAAATTACGTGTACCATACTCTTGCGGCTAAAGCTAGTGGAGAGCTATGCTTAAAGTATATATTCTCCTTTGGAGCATTCGCCAGGAGTCCTCTCTTGTAGAGGTAACCACTCCCTTTCTTAATATTACAACTACACAGATACCGAGGCACCAATCATGAGGCAATGAGTTACTCCTAATTAATACTACAAAATTACAAAATCCAACCCCTTGGTATACCTGGCATCTGGGTAAGTACAGAGCTTTTGTGTTCCCTTCAGATTATTGTCAATCCTAATTTAGTCCACTTTGGTTTTTATGCTTCACACTTTGCTTCTTTTGTATTAATAATTCCATAATAATAATAATAAGCGCTGGGATATTATTTACATTTCCGTTCTTTTTGTTTTTGTACTATGCTTGCATCATCACATTTCACAAGACATCTATATTTATTCAGCTTCACATTAATTTTATGTTGTTATTTATACATTTATCGTTATATTGACTATTGATAGTAGCTAAAGTTTTATGGTGTTGATTCCAAGTTCTGATTATTCTTTATCTTTGATTTATGTTTGGTTGTAATTTTTAATTTAGAGGAATGGTTCATTAAAAATTTTCTTTGGTATGTTCAACCACTTGACTATGTTTGTTGATTGTGATTAATTTTTTTTTTTTTTTCCGTTTTTGGTCAAAATTAATTGTGGTTAGTTCAATTATACTTCTTTTGCAAGAACATTCTACATTATTTATCTTTGTTAATTTACATAAAATACATTATATTATAATTATCTGCTATCCTTGTTATTATAGTTATTGGTTCATACTCGTAAAATTACAAAAAAGACCAGGAGATGTGACTTGTGGTAGTGTATATTATTAGTTGACGGTAGTGTATCTACCCAGTATGCCCAGTTTTGGATATGGTTATAGAATTAAAGCTAACCTGTTAGCAAGTTTAACATATAATTTTTGGAAATATTGTTTAAAGTTGCATGATGATTTCTTTATGCTGTGTGCACATCTGAAAATTGTAGGTAATACTCATCAATGTGATTTTGTTCCAAGTGTAATTGATTAAAAAAAATAAAGCTCATTGTCAAAGTGGCTTTCATTGAATTTGAAAAAGAGCCATACAGGTTACTCATTATATTTATAGTTATTTTATACATAATTTGCCCTCTCTTTTGTGCAGTGCCCCGGAATGGAAGGTGCCAACCAGCTTTATATATGGTTTTGATGATTGGATGAGTTACCAAGGGGCACAAGAAGCTCGCAAGAAAATGAATGTTCCCTGCGATATTATTAGAGTCCCTCAGGTCTGTATCCATTTCACTTTCTTTTTCTGGTTTGAAAAATTAGCATTCATATTAACTTTTTCTGGTTTTATTGGTTTGGAGGTATATGTATTTTATTTTGCAAATTCTTGTGGTTACTAGTTTTTAAAAGATATTCACTTGATCTGAATCCCAGGTTTCGAAGCTGGAGGCCACGGATATTGCTCCTTGGTTTATACTTAGAGATGAAGCATTATTAGTTTTATCAACGGACCGTTCCTCGTGCTTTAAGCGTAATATAGTTGCGCTTCGTATGGACCACTGGAGACAAAAAGAGGACCAACTATTAACATAGAGAAAGATATGGCAAGTGAGTTTCAGGTTCAACATCTATCATCTCCCAAACAAAGCATCCAACATCACCATCACTATTTTCCAGTCCAAGGAGACGATTTTCCAGTTTAACCAAAGCAAAGATATAAAAGCAGTTTCGACTTAAAGTTAACTGAGGTCTCGCGGGAGCTTGAGACTTACATTTCGAGGCAGGTTTTGTGTTCTGTAGTATATCATTATCACACATAAATTTGTTTTAAGTATAACCCATCCCTTTGTCCTTTTTATTTTAGTTTTGTGGACAAGTTGTGTATTTATAATTTTAGTAAAATTTGGACTTTTTGTAAATGTTCTGATTTTGTATTTTTGTTTTGGTAAATCATTGTTTATGAATAAAAATAGGAAAATAGTTTAAATTAAACCATAGTGTGAATCAAATAAAAATGATGCTTTGGATGATTAATATCATTGTGTGTTAAGATCTCTAACAATGGTTATCTTTCAAGAAATTGTTGTGAAAATAATGAAGAGACAACGCTTTATTTTTCGAGAACCATTGTCTGTATATGGCGAAAATAATAGTTCGAATTAAACAAACCATTGTCTGTAGATGGCAAAAATAATAGACGATTGATCAAATTTGAAAAACCATTGTATGATTCAGGTAGTACACAATAGTCATGTCTCAAGAAACTTTTGTTGAAATCATAATAAGACAATAGACCAAATTTAAAAAAACCATTGTATGATCTATGTATTACACAACAGACATTTCTGAAACAACCCTTGTTAAAAACATAATCAGACAATAGACCAAATTTAACAAACCATTGTATGATCCAGGTATTAGACAATAGACATGTCTGAAAAAACCCTTGTTGAAAACATAATCAGACAATAGACCAAATTTAAAAAACCATTGTATGATCCAGGTATTAGACAACAGACATGTTAGAGGGAACTCTTGTTAAAAACATAATCAGACAATAGACCAAATTTAAACACTATTGTGTGATCCAAGTATTACACAACGTTTTTAAGAAACGCTGTCGTTGTCTTTCTGCAACAAAGACAACGGTTAACCTGCTGTCGTCTGATACGCGTAACAGACGGCATTCCAATAGACAACGGAAAATGAAGGCTTCAGACGACGGATAAAAACTGTTGTGTGGTCGATTTTTTCTTGTAGTGTTGATTTGTTGTTATACCCTATTTATACCTATTGATATGCACTTGCTGAGCATTTGTAGCTCACTTCTTTGTTATACCTAACTGATATGGGCTAAAAGTAAGCCCTAAAGACACATTTAATGCAGCATTAATTAGACCCGATATGGTCCAAATGTGGGGCCCATTTATAAGGCCCAAAACCCTAACTAAATATTAATTTTGTAATTAATATTAAGTGTGATAAACAGCTCAGCAATAAGAGTCAAACAAGGAAACAATATCCTTAGGAGTAGCCTCCAAGGCACCTAATTCAACATGGAAACCGATTCCTACAAGGAAGGAGTCTAGAACCTTCCTCAAAGGAGGTGGCTTGCCCACCAAGTCTCCGAATTCTACCATAATTCTAAGGCTCCCGCAGCATACATAAGGGCCTGACCCCTGATTCTCACAACTATATCTTGGCTTGATTCTCCATAACGACTTACATAGGCACTCTGTGAGGACCGGTTAGTCTCGAACACGGAAATAGCAATTAAAGCTCGAAGCTCAACAACCCCTTTGTATTAAATACATACAAACCCTAGCCGCAATTTGATAACCCTCGTTTTTATTCCACATCATTTGGAGCCATCTATGGGACAACAACATCAACCATGGTTCAAACACGAAGAACAGCACCGACCTCTACCGGGGCCATACCCCTCAGCTCTGCTCCGCCCGTCACTGAACAATTGCTCCTAACAACAGGGGTGATCACCCAACCTCAAGTTTCTCAACCTATAGGGACGATTCCCCATGCTGAGATTACGTTACCTGTGGTCGTCCATCCAGGTCAAGAAACCAACCCTCTTCAGATGGTGGTCTCTCCTCTTGTTAATCCTATTCATCCGCTACCACCGGGAGTACAGATCCACACTACGGATCTCCCCGTGAATACCAACCCGATGTATGGGCTGCCTAATTATTCCCCTCAACAAAGGGAACCTGGACCAAGTGGTCATGCCTTATAGATCTGAGATCGAGAGTATGATGACTACTCTGGTCCTTATATTGACGATTCATCATCTGAGGATGACGATCACGATGAGCCCCCAAGGAGGCGACGTGCTAGCAGAGAACCTCGAAATAGGACTTAAACTGTCCATGATGGACCCCCTTGACAACTGCTGAGAGGATCAAGGCTCATGAGGCCAAGATTTTAAAGTTGAAGGACGATATGGCGAGAAGACAAGCTAGATTGAATCAAACTCAGCCTCCTCCAACCACAGGGAGGATTCCCATTATCGACTTGGAAAGGTCTTACGGAGACAGAAAAGGGCTGATGCCCCAACTGGAAGAACAACAAGGGTGGAAACCCCCAGGGGTAACCCCAAAGATCTGATGCCACTTGGAGATCCTAATGATCCCACACCCCCGTTTACTGAGGAGGTGATGAATGCCTGTATCTCAAAGAAATTCAAGATGTCGACAATCAAGGCTTATGATGGAATAGGTGATCCCATAAATCACATCAGGATGTTCTCAAATGCACTGCTATTGTAGCCTTCAAGTGATGCCCTAAAGTGTAGGGCGTTCCCTCAAACCCTGTCGGGCATGGCTCAAAGATGGTATAGCCGGTTACCTGCAAATTCGATTGGCTCTTTTAAAGAATTAAGCGCTGCTTTTGTTAGCCAATTCATTAGCGGGAAAGTTCATGAGAAAAGCTCTGCATCCCTTATGTATGTGGTGCAGGGGAAGAATGAAAATCTAAGGGATTACCTCAAGCGATTCACTGAGGAGACCCTAAACATCACTGACCTGGAAAATAAGGTGGCCATGGTAGCCCTGGAGCACGGAACTACTGACCCCTTCTTTAAGAGGTCGTTGGAAAAGCATCCCCCTGAGAATATGGCTAAGCTACAACGAAGGGCTGATAAGTATATCAAAGCTGAAGACAGCATGAAGAAGGAGGCCACAGTAGGTAATGGAGGGAACAACAACGACTCTAGAAAATGAAAGCAAGAGCAAGAGTACGATGCTAGGGACAAATATCCCCGAATTAGCAAAGACTCTGACTTCACATCTAAGAAGAGTCTGGGCCCAAGATTTTCTGAATATGCAAGGTTAAACACTCCTCGGAGTCTGATCTTGTTAGAGATCGAGAAGGATAAGGACTTTCGATGGCCGAAGCCACTCAGGGGTTACCCCTCAAAGTGAAATAAGGATCAGTATTGTAGGTTTCACAAGGATGTAGGACACGACACGGATGATTGTAGACAACTCAAGGACATGATTGAATTCTTGATCCGAAGAAGGAAACTAAGCCAGTTCATGAAAGGTGAAGATCGTGGAAATCAAAGAAGAGACTATGACAGGAAGAATAATGATCGAAGGGATAATGACCGTGATCGTAACCATCAGCCCCGAGGGCCGGTTATCAATATGATCTGGGGAGGCCGACAGCGGCCGGCACGACAAGGAACTCTCGAAAGGCTTATGCCAGAAAAGTGATGCACATCGTGGGAGAAGCCCCAAAGCGTGCGAAACTGAGATAGTGATTGGTTTTGATGATTCAAACTTGGAAGGGGTAAAGTTCCCCCACGACGACCCGTTGGTCATAACTCAAGTGATTTGAAACTCAGAAGTGAAACGAGTCTTGATAGACAATGGAGCTTCTTGGATATTCAGTTTCATGGTGCATTTATAAAGATGGGATACACTGATTCTCAGTTGACCCCGACCAATATGCCTATCTACGGATTTAATGGAGTTGAGTCCAAAGTTGAAGGGACTATTCAGTTGCCCATGACTATTGGACAGGAACCTAAGGAGGCTACTCAAATGCTGAATTTCTTAGTAATCAAGGCAGCCTCAACATATAATGTAATCCTAGGAAGGACTGGGCTTCATATGTTTAAGGCTGTGGCCTCTACCTATCACATGAAGATTAAGAAAATGGCTAGAAGTTGGAGAACAGAGAGGAGATCAGAAAATGGCTAGAAGTTGCTATGTAGCTGCTTTGAGAGTCGATGGAGTCGGGGGGCAGGTCCTTCCGATTGAAGACATGGATGTCCGAGGTTATGATGAACACCGAGGGAAGCCGGCAGAAGATTTGGTTCCTATACCTCTAGATCTCGGAGACCCCGAAAAGGTTACGTATATTGGAGCTTCTCTGAAGGAACCCTTGAAGGGCAGATTGATGACTTTTTTTGAAGAAAACTATGATGCGTTTGCTTGGACAACGACCGACATGCCAGGGATTGATCCCCAACTCATAATTCACAAGTTGAATGTCGATCCAAAGCGGAAGACAATAAAGTAGAAGAAGAGAAATTTCACTCCTGAAAGGAAAGAAGCCATTAAGTAAGAATTTGCAAGCTTTTAGAGGCTGGGTTCATTGAAGAAATTCAGTTTAGAGAAATTTGACAAGCTTTTAGAGGCTGGGTTCATTGGCTAAACCTGTGATGGTCAGGAAGGCGAATGGAAAGTTGAGGATGTGCATAGACTTCACTGATCTGAATGATGCATGTCCTAAGGATTGTTTCCTTCTACCAAGGATTGACACGCTGATAGATGCCACTGCTGGGCAAGATATGTTGAGTTTCATGGATGGTTTCAGCGACTATAATCAGATTAAGATGCATAAGAATGACATCCCAAAGGTATCTTTCATAAATGACTTTTGTATTTTCTATTATCTTGTTATGGCTTTTGGTTTAAAGAATGCAGGAGCCACTTATCAGCGATTGGTGAATAAGATATTCGCCCATCTGATTGGAAAAACCATGGAGGTCTATGTTGATGACATGTTGGTCAAAAGTTTAATTAAGGCAGACCGTATTAAGGACCTCAAAGAGGCATTTGAAGTGCTGAGGCACCATAAGATGATGTTGGATCAGGAAATTTTTTTGGTTTGATGGTTTCAAAGCGAGGCATAGAAGCCAATGCCGATAAGATCAAGGCGATTTTAGACATGGAAACCCCCCATTCTATACGAGATGTATAGAAGCTAATGGGCAGAGTAGCAGCCCTGCGGAGATTTATCTCTAAGTCTGGCGACAAGTGCTTGCCTTTCTTTCAAGCGTTGAAGAAGGTGAAAAATTTTGAGTGGACTCCTGAGAGCCAAGAGGCCTTTGAACAGCTGAAGAAGTATATGGATGAAGCCCCATTGTTTGCCAAACCTAGTCCAGGGGAGACTCTTTATCTTTATCTAGCTGTGTCTGAACATGCCCTGAGTGCTGTTCTCATCCGAAAAGAGAGCAAGGTTCAAAAACCTATATACTATATGAGCAAGGTGTTGCACGGAGCCAAATTAAATTACTCTCCTATCGAGAAGTTTGCTTTGTTGTTAATAACAGCTTCAAGAAAGCTACGACCATACTTTCAGTCACACAAGATCGAAGTCCTGACAGACCAACAATTGAGAAATATTTTGCATAGCCCGAAGGCCAGTGGAAGGCTAATCAAGTGGGCAATCGAACTTGGAGAATTTGATATCACATACAAGCCTCGGACAGTGATCAAAGCTCAAGCATTGGCTGACTTCGTGGTAGAATGCACCATTAACAACCAAGAAGTCGGGGGGCAGGAGATAGTACTCACCCCTGAAGGTAAGGATAAAGATGAAGAGTTATTACCAAATCAGAAGGAATATTGGGTGCTCCATTTTGATGGGGCATAAAAAACAAAATCTAGTGGTGCAGGAATGGTTTTGCAAAGCCCCGATGGGTTCACAGTTGAGTATGCTTTGAATTTGGACTTCCCAACAACCAACAACGAAGCTGAGTATGAAGCCTTGATAGCCGGATTGGGCTTGGCCAGAATCATGAGGGTCAAGAACCTTAAAATTTATGGAGATTCAAGACTGGTAGTCTCACAAGTGAATGGTGAATTTGAAGCAAAGGATGAAACTATGGCAAAATATTCGAGAGTTGTGAAAGCTATTATGACTCAGTTTGATGAGTGCTATATGGAGCACATTCCGAGAGAAGAGAACGTTAAGGCTGATGCCCTGTCTAAGTTCGCTTCTTCAAAAATAGAGAATTTTGCAGGGAGTGTTTACTTTCAGGTCTTGAAGGCCCCGACCATCAATTCGAAATTGGTGGCACCAATTGATGTAGGGAGCTATTGGATAGATCCAATTAAAGCTCATTTAGAAACTGGATGGCTCCCTAACGATGCCCAAGAGGCACGAAAGCTGTCGGTGAGAGCATTAAGATATGCCTTGATCGAAGGCATTATTTACCAGAGATCTTTCATCATTCTATACTTGCGATGTTTAAGACCCCGGGAGGCAAAGGAAGCACTAGAGGAAGTTCATAGAGGAATCTGTGGGCAACACTTGGGGGGCAGAGCCCTATCTCACAAGATCACTCGTTTAGGATTCTATTGGCCAGAAATGTTGGCCGATGCGCAGAATTATGTCAAGAGGTGTGACAGGTGCCAGAAGCATGCTCTGATTGTAAGACAGCTGCCTGAGATGTTAACCTCGATTAACTCTCATATCCTGTTCGCAATATGGGGAATGGACATACTTGGACCTTTCCCCGTAGCTTCAGCACAAAGGAAGTTCCTGATAGTGGCCATTGACTACTTCACTAAGTGGATTGAACCTAAACCTTTAGCCAAAATAACCACCAAGCAAGTCGCTCAGTTCTTTTGGGAAAACATAATCTGCAGGTATGGTATCCCTCGAATCCTTGTGACAGATAATAGGACATAGTTCAATAATGAAGAGTTCATGAAATATTGTGATAAGAATGCTATTGAGCTTCGCTTTACTTCAGTGGCTCATCCTCAAGCTAATGGACAAGTAGAGGTGGCAAACAGGATTATCCTTGATGGACTCAAAAAAAGGGTCGATCGCTCAAGAAACACTTGGGTGGATGAGTTGTTGCCTATACTCTGGGCATACTACACCACCTATAAAGTGACAACTGGAGCAACCCCGTTCTTGTTGGCTTATGGAGCCGAGGCAGTTGTGCTCTTGGAGATTACAAATGCATCCCCACGAGTGGAAGCATATGAACTTGAGACTAATGAAAAAGGCATGAGGCTCGCCCTTGATCTTATTGATGAGGTTAAGGATGAGGCAAATGCCAGGAATGCAGAGCATCAGAAAAGGGCATCCTTCCACTAAAATCAAAGGGTGAAGGAGAGGTTCTTTCGACAAGGCGACTTGGTTCTCAGAAAGATAGAGGCCTCCGGAGTTGGCCAAAAAGGAAAGCTAGCCCCCAATTGGGAAGTGCCGTATTGAGTTAGGAAGACACTAGGACGAGGATCCTACAAGCTGGAAATTCCCAATTGGGGCCTCTTAGAGTTGAAGCCGAAGTGTCGAGGGCCTCCTCGAGAGCCAGAGCCCAATGTCTGGGGCACAACCTTAACTCCTTAACCAGACGCATACTCGAGAGCCAGAGCCCAATGTCTGGGGCACAACCTTAACTCCTTAACCAGAAGCATAGTCAACAAAGCCTTCACTACTAATAGCCCAGTCAGGGCACGCAAAGTTTGCCGGATCAACCACGGTCAGATATTTGTTGCTAACAACATGAATGGCTTTGTTCCAGCCAAAGACATGTTGTAGGGGCGCATCTCATCGTCTTGATCATCTAAAAGCTTCTGGAAATCTTCTAACTTATGGTAAGCTTTGATCACTTTGTCAAAATTCTGAGGATTTCTTCCTAGCCAGGGAATTGAGCTGCCTTTGATAAGAGCTTGCTTCCCTCTCAGCATCGAGGGCTCTAGATTCCAAACTTCTGTGTTCATCTTCAAACATAATCCTCTCTTTCTTCAAGGCCACGTTTTCATCCCGAAAAGCCTGACCTTGGTTGGCAGCGGATTGAAAGTAGGCATTTGCCTGTAAACATTAAGGCATTTGTACATTGAATTTTCCAAGGACAATGAATTCATAAAATTAAATAGCATACCTGATAGAGGGATTGAGCCCTGAGACACTCGGACTCCTCAATTTTATCCCCGGAGGACACAGTTAGATGATCAGAAGGGGTAATAGAGCATTTGGACCAAAACAGGGCTAGGACAGAGTACCCGAGGACGGAGTCCTGTTCACAGATACCCCAAGCCGGAATGAAAAGAGACCTAGTGCTCCCATTGGCATTTCGAGATCTCTTACCTTGAGTATATCGCTCCAAGAAAGTTGGACACTTGGGAGTAGTTGGCCTCTTAGCCTTATGAGCTTGCTTTACCATTCTTCCTGTAGGGACCTCCGCCATCTCTGGCCTACCATCCAGCTCCGCAGCAACCGAAACATGCAAGGAAAGAACATCAGAATAAGAATAAAAATAGTTCAAGATATATACCTGAAAGTATAATTACCCTTGAAGTGAAGTATGATAAGGCCTGCTTCAACAAGGCTTTTATCTATTAAAAATGCTCGATAGTGGGAACGGCTGTTGTCCTCTAAAAGTATATCCCGATCGAGAAGCTCATGGGTTTCGAGATCCAGAATGAAGTGCGAACTATCTTCCACACTACCGAAATTCTTTACAAAGAACTGGCCCCAATCACCGCCTTCCAATACAGAATAACGAACTCCCTCGACCAAAAATGATGGGAATCCGGGAAGGACTTCGTGTTCACCATGTGAGGAACTAAACCCCGATGCTGAAACCTAATCCATCCTTTCTTGGTACTTGCAGAATTTATAACTAAGAAGATACTTCGAAACATGGTGGTACTTAGAGGGATGTCCAGATCAAGGCATCTTAGAATGAAGATAATAAGAATCCTCCAGGAGTTGGGATACAGTTGACAAGGGTGAACCTGAAGTTCAGCTAACAACCATATGATGAAGGGATGCACGGGAAACCTGAACCCCACTTCCAAATCACCCCTGTAAACACAAAGCTTCTCCGGATGCAAGTTACAAGTTCTGTCGCCTAGGCCAGGCATTCGAACCTTGATTGCTTCTGGGAAGCCATATAAATTTCTTATCTTCTCAACATCATGTTCCTTCAGTTTTCATGAACTCTGGTAGGAGTCTAGCTCCGAGTTGTTGGGAAATATATTCGCTACAGTACTAAACAAGTCTGGCAACGAAGTAAAACGATGATCAATATATAAGGGAGACCAAATTTCATTCCTACCTTTTAGAGATCGAGCTTTGCTCCTTTTGGCCATTGCCTCCGACATGGACACTGGGGGTGCTTGAGGAGCTTAGGATGCTTGATTGCTGTCTGCCATCTTGAGAACTTGAACTTGAGCTTCAAAGCTTAAGAAGTAGAGAGCTAGAGAACTTGAGAGAAAGTTTGAGAAATGAAGAAGTGAGGAGAAATGAAGAATTCTCTCATCTTTTATAGAAATGTGGTGACCTGCTAGAACAGGTTAGAATTCAGGATGGTTCATGTTTACAGGTCATTTGTCATTTAAAATCTCAGAAATGGCGGAAAATTTATAAAAAGATCGTTATATCTCGTATAATTCTGGAAAAGAAGCGATGAATATTCGGCACGGAGCTGGAATAAAATAGCTGGTTGGATGACACAAGACAATTAAGCTTAATCAAGAGTTTAATCCTTAAAAGAGGATTAGGGACGTTAATCAAGAGATTAGGCAAAACTTTAAATAGGGAGTTAAGAACGTTTAATTCATCGACATTTAAGTGTTGGTAGCTAATGATCGGAATACGACAACCTTTAGCCGGGAAGGAATCAGCCGAGAGGCCCCTGGCTGACACCCACCAGCCGAAAGGCACCCGGGATAACCCTTAGTCGAGAGGCATCCCGAGGGAGCCCATGCCGACACCCACTGGCTGAGACACGCCCGGGGAAGGCCCCAACAGAGAGTCACCGACCGAGACACACCCGAAGGTAGCCCCAGCCGAGACCCTCTTGCCGAGACCCTCCGGCCGAGACACACCCAGGGAGGGCTCTAGCCGAGAGGCAGCATCCGAGACCCACCCAAGAGAGGGCTCTAGCAGAGACCCATCTGTCGAGAGGCTCCCGAGGAGTCCTCTGGCGGAAGCAGTTGTGTCGGGAAGTTTTTCTGGTGACCCTCTTTCAGTCAATAGTCGTTTAACAACTTTCTAATTAGCACCGATTAGTGTCGTTTAGTGCCGATTAGCACCGATTAGTGCCGTTTAGTACCGATTAGCACCGATTAGTGTCGTTTAGTACCGATTAGCACCGATTAGCGCCGTTTAGTATGGATTAGCACCGTTTAGCATCGTCTCATGCCATGCAACGCCGTTTAGACATTTATTAAGGCTAGTTAGCACCGTTTAGTGTCGATTAGTGCCGTTTAGCCTCGTTTAAAATGTCGTCGTAAATGCGTCGGTCGATCCATGATTTACATCAAATGACGATACTCGTGAAACACTAGTGTACAAACGATAAACCCTGACCCTAGTCTCGAAAAAGGCAGTTAAAACTTTGATGAAAACCTGATCAGTTTTCCAAGAAGTTGGGGGGCAAATGATACGGGCTAAAAGTAAGCCCTAAAAACACATTTAATGTAGCATTAATTAGACCCGATATGGTCCGAATGTGGGGCCCAATTACGAGGCCCAAAACCCTAACTAAATATAAATTTCGTAATTAATATTAAGGTTAATAAATAGCTCAGCAATAAGAGTCAAACAAGGAAACAATATCATTAGGAGTAGCCTCCAAGGCACATAATTGAACATGGAAACCGATTCCTACATGGAAGCAGCCTAGAACTTTCCTCAAAGGAGGTGGCTTGCCTACCAAGTCTCCGAATCCTACCATAATTCTAAGGCTCCCGCAGCCTACATAAGGGCCTGACCCCTCATTCTCATAACTACGTCTTGGCTTGATTCTCCATGACGAGATACGTAAGCACTCTGTGAGGACCGATTAGTCTCGAACACGAAAAGAGCCATTAAAGCTCGAAGCTCAACAACCCCTTTGTATTAAATACATACAAACCCTAGCCATAATTTGATAACCCTCATTTTTATTCCACATCAATAACCCTTACAGTTAGCAAGTACGGTACGAACTATGCAAACTGCGCGTAAGAGGACGGGTGGATTAGGTGCCGCTTTTTGGAGATGGTTTAACCTGGTTGGTAGATAGTAGAGCCAAGCAAGTAGTAATCCACTTCTTTTGCAAGGTTAGTACGAACTATTCAAGTAGATTTAATAATTAAAGATCAAGGTTATCTTTTGGTTTTTGGTTTTAGTATATTATTTCACACTTGAACCTGGTAGCGATCTTTTAGGTAGTTGTAACAGATATTGTCATATTTTGAATCGGAATGTTATATTTTGGCTAGACTCCTTTGTAATAATATTTTGGTTTTGTATTTTTAATCAGGGTGTTGATTGGATATTATTAATGTGGCATCACACAATTAATGAAACTATGATGATAAGGGTAAAAGCCATTTTTGACATTTTTTAAACAAATCATGCCCTAAATGCCAACTAGTGCTAAAGGTGCCTAATATGTCACTTTTTATACGCATGTATGCGTAGATGGTGTACGCATTTGGAACTTGCATGATTTTAATATTTTACATTTTTATATATTCATTTCATAGAACTCATATTCCATAGATGCAAAGGTCCTATCCATGTTCGAACTTTCACACACATCACTCGAATGTGAAGCCCTTGCTATTCATGCTAATGCATATGTACAGTATACGCATACAAGGGATACGTAGAGGCGACAACCATGGTATATCTAAATACATTAGGTGTTTTAATAGATAGTATAATAGATCAGTTGACCGATAAGATATGGATATGATGATGCGATGGATGGTGATATGTTTGATAAGTCTCATACTAATGATGGTGGATTACTGGGTGCACAAAAAATAAACAAAAGGTAAAAGTAGTGAAAGTTATAGTTATATAACTACTATTATACTCATGTCATGTGTGTTTGTATGGGTGCATAGTGATGAAGAATAAAAAATATTGAAATTGTCTTTGAAGTCTGTATAGTTCAAGGTGGTAAGGCAGGAGTAGGAGTCATCACGTTCCTATGGGCAACTGAATATTTAATACGTAAATGCTTCGGACATATGCATATTCAATATGCGCAGACAATTGGTTAGTCTAGACACAATGAATAGATAATTAGGGCATTAAAGTGTTGATTTTATGTTAATAAGGTCATTTTATCTAAACTCACATGATTGTCTTCTTGAAGCGTACTAGGCCTCACCGTATATGTGAGCGAATGGGTCCCGGATAAAATGGATTGTAGTGCGACTGTTGATTAACGTCACTCTCCGTGAATTTGAACCGAGTAAGAAACTATTACCGATTAACAAAATGAGGCTAAACCGAGAGAAGGATTTTGAGAGAGGAAACAATTGTGTATCGAATAAGATGAAACCCTAATCGATATATAATATATATACAGAACGGATGAGACGTGCCTGCTACTTTTTGTAATTAATTTAATGCATTAATTTCTTAAATTAATCCTTAATCAAATTGAATTAATATTTGTCAAACCAATTTCAAATTGTATTCAAATGAAACAAATGAATTATACTTTAAAACCGTAGCCCGTGGAAATTAAACTTTAGCATAACTAGTTCATATTTATTCGGTCCAAATTTTACTACATTCATGTCCATAGGTAATTGGATAGCCTAAGACTCGCAAAGCCTTGGATTTTCCCTCGGAAGCCCACAATTCGCTCCCCACCTCTTACACAAGTATTGTTCTATATAAAGCAAAGAAAATCTCTTTTCCATTTCAATGTAGGACTTAATTACATTTCACTCACAAAAGTGTGCACACTTATGGGACCAACTTTAAGAATCACATCTCATCCATCCCTTGATCATTTTTAGTATATTGCATATTACTTAGTGCCAACACTATGTAGTGATATTTATGAGAGCCGTTTAATTTCTACATGATATATATATATATATATATATATATATATATATATATATATATGTTGGAATTACAATCTGTGATTGAATGCAAGTCGATCTTAAGTAGTAATTAATACTAAGAAATCAAGAAAAATTATTTTTCATAATTTTTTAATATTAACATGTCACTAAAACTATATTCAACATATTTATGTGTGTGTTAGAATATGTGATCTAGTTAAAATCAAACATAACATACATAGCACAATTGTAATAGGTTTAGAAAGTGAAGTTCAAATTACTCCAACTATCTTATTTTAATAACATGGTATACTATTGCCAAAAGATTTGAGTTTTCATCTCATTATAGCGTATTAAAACATAGTAAGCATTATATGCAAAATGATTTTTTTTAAATCATAAATTACTT
The DNA here is from genome assembly GCA_036435485.1 of Saposhnikovia divaricata. Classification (NCBI taxonomy): domain Eukaryota; kingdom Viridiplantae; phylum Streptophyta; class Magnoliopsida; order Apiales; family Apiaceae; genus Saposhnikovia; species Saposhnikovia divaricata. The sequence continues at coordinate 94,022,468 of CM071594.1, forward strand.
GATTGCATTGACATACAAAGGTAACAAAGAAATTTGTTTTTTTAAAAGTTTTGTATTGCAATGATACAATTAGAATAAAATGACACCTTGCCAATGATACAAAACTAACTTAAATGCTTATATTAAACGCTATCAAGTTGAAATTTACTAGAATAAAAATGGTTTTATAGGTGACATTAGCAAACACTTATACACAAAAGTTATTATATATATTATCACAAATTATTCACATGTAAACTTATGCCTTTTTGTCCATTGTATATTCTTGGACATAATTGCAGATCATAGGAAAAAGAAAAAAGTAGTCAACTAGTCAACTACTGTATACTAAATAACACTACATCAACACAAACTTGATAAATATCTATTAATGTTTGATCAACATGGTGGAAAACCTTTAAGATTGGAAAGTTTTTCAGAACATTTATGCTTCGTACCATGATTGAACTATTTAGGACTATAAAGGGCTAGTGATCCCTAAAATAGGTAAACGTAATGGTAGAGTAATAGTTGGATAAAATCAATTTATCATCGATTTATGGAGGTAGGATTGTGAAATTAGTAGGAGGATTGTGAAATGAGGCTGGGAAACAATCTATTTTATAAAGAATGTGCCACATTATTTGATGATGTTATGGAATGCCGTGGAAGTTTAATTCTCGGTTTAGTGATACCTAGAATCTTATATAAAATCACATAAAATATATAACATCAATTTTTTATTTTTTGTATCACAAAAAGTTTTTCACTCACTCTGTCCCAAAAAAAAGTTCCAAAAGAGTGTCTGCTTTAATTATTGCACGATGATTATAGTGCAAAAAAGTGGGTGATGGCCCTAACTAACCATATTTAAAACAATGAGGTCCAAAATGCCAAGAACCATGAACATGACCCAACGTGCTTCCTAGATGTGGCATTACTGGTGTTGCAATAGACCAAACATGTGACTTCGTTTGCAACATTATTGCGATATGGGACTTCGTGGGTGATATTGCTCGATCACGATACTCCATCCAAAGCATCTACTTCATGCGCAACATATAATGCAATAGTTTACACTTTCCACAAAATGCCGCATTCTCTTTAAAATTTTATTACTGAATTTGAGTGTTCAAACTTGTTGCAAACTAAAGTAGGAACAATTTAACATATATAGGCCATGTATGTCCATTGTCTTCAAGGTCTCTTGACATGAGACTCTTCAAAGTAGGCAAGACTCTAAAGGATCGGAAAGAACCATGTCCTACCAAATATTTTCTAAACATGTGCATAAATTTTAAGTCCCCTCCATATTCTTTCATCGATGTGCGATAGTGAGGCAAATGACATCTTATACTAAAAACATATTCGTGATCATAACTTTATTCTCATCAAAATGAAAAATATGGATGATTGCTTTAATTCATAGCTTTATATTTATAATAGGCTTATGTTATTATAAATGGAAGACCCTTTTCATATATTTTAGTTTGATGTGGGATTTTTCTATTTCGTAATCCTTTGAAAAATGGGTGCAATGGTCATTCAACATTCAAAAAAATATTGCACTCATTTTGATGTTATGAAGTACTTGAGGAGAAACTGTAGAAGAATGTTGGATTTTATATATTATAATATTCCTATACATTCCAATGTGGAAAATGATGTGACCAAAAATAAACCCTAAAGACATAATGAAGCCCATTAATGAGGCCCGAAACCTTATTTACATATTTATTTCATAATTACTATTAGGGCTAACTAACAACTCAATAATAAGAGTCAAATAATAGGCAACCTCTAGTAATAGTAGCCTCCAAGACATATAATCCTATAAGGAATCAGCCTCCTAGAAGGAAGGATATAGAATTCTACAATGGAGGTGACTTGCTCACAAAGTCTCCAAACTCTAATCTAATTCTTAGAATCTCCATGTTTATATAAAGGGTCTGATCCCTCATTCTCAGAAGAACGTAATGGACACCACTCATATGTCAAAACGCCGCGAGGGCGCTACAATCCATGATGACATCACTAGAACTACGTTTGTTTGATTCTCAACATAGCTTGAGACACGCAGGCATCTTCTAAGGATCAGTTAGTCCCGAAAAGCAAAAGCAGCCACTTAAGCTTTGTGAGCCTCATCCACATTGGATAAGGTGGCATCCTCCATAAAATTCCAACAAAATCCATAGATTTCAGTTGTCGAGTAATTGAGGTATTTATTAAACCTTAGTCAATTTTCTTATTTGCTAACCCTATCTTTTATGTAACCACATTGGCTTCGTTTGTGGGACCAGACGTCAACCATAAAAAGTATATGGAGATGAAAAATAATGAAAGTGATGATTCATCGGCCTTAACACATGTTACGACCACCATTGATTAGAAAGGCGCTCCCGACACCAACCATTATTTAGGATCTAAGCCTCAAAGAACATGAATTCAAGGAATGAATCCATGTGGAACTGGAATCCAAATAACTATTCAAAACCTTCATGGAATGAATCCCCAAGTTCAACGCGTGACTTCGCCCATAATCACAAGCGGGCTAGTAAGATTACAAATCTCTATTATGGTTCTCAGAATCCAAGTTTCAGGCTCCCACCCTTATGAGCGAATGAACCGCCTTATATTTGAGGTTTGGAACCTCCGCATATAGTAGGAGAGAGATCATGATTTCTCTAAATAATATGCTATATGTTATTAATTTGGAAGATACCCTTATGAAGACAAGGGTTGATACCAAAAGGGCCGATCCCAAGGGCTTGGTGCCTCAAAGAGATCATCATAATGATCAGTCCTGCTATTCACCTAGGAGATAATGAATGTTCACATCTCAAGAAAATTTAAGATGCCCCCAATCAAAAACCTTTGATGGTGCGGATAAATGGTAAATCGTGTATGGACTTTCTTTAACTCATAGATGTTATCAAGTGTAGGGTGTTCCCTCAAACTCTGGGGGGGGGCATGGCACAATGTTGATACAATTGTTTACCTATGAACTCTTATTAATCTTTCGGAGACTTGAGTGAGGAATTCATCGTCCAATTCATTAATGGAAAATTCCATAAAAAAAGAGGTTTTCACCTATCATGAACTTGAAGCAAAGAAAAAAAGAATCCACGAGGGACTATCTGATCGATTCACCAAGGAGGCCCAAAAGGTCTAAAACTTGGATGATAAATAAACTATAATAGCCCTTTAACGAGAGACTTCTGATGTCAACTCTAACATGTTATTGGCCAAGCACCCTTGAAAACATGCACAAGTTACAAGAGAGTGCAGATAGAGGCAAACAATTATATCTAAGTTAAAGAAAACATGAAAAAGAATTCAATGCCTATAAGAGGCAACGAAGCCAATAAGAAAAGAAAGGGAGATCAGGAGTATGATTCCAATGATAAGTATCCTTATATGCGAAGGTCCTATCCATGTTCAAACTTGGACACAGATCACTCGAATGTGAAGCCCTTGCTAATCATGCATATGCATATATCTTGTATACGCATACATGAGATACGTAGAGGCGACAACCATGTTATATCTAAATACATTAAGTGTTTCAATAGATAGTGTAATAGATCGGTTGAATGATACAATATGGATATGATGATGCGAAGGATGGTGATATGTTTGATAAGTCTCGTATTGATAATGGTGGATTACTAGGTTGCACAATAGAAACAAAAGGTAAAATAATGAAATTTATAGTTACATAACTACTATTACACTCATGTGATATGTGTTTGTATGGGTGCATAGTTACGAAGAATAAAAATATTGAAATTGTCTTTGAAGTGTGTACATTTGGAAGTGGTAAGGCAGGAGTAGGTTTCATCACGTTGCTATGGGCAAATGCATATTCAATACGTGAATGCTCCGAACATATGCATATTCAATATGCTTAGGCAAATGGGTTAGTCTAGACACAATTCCTGAAAATAGATAATTAGGGCATGGTAGTACTTATTTTATGTTAATTAAATCATTTTCTCAAAACTCGCATGACTGTCTTCTTGAAGGGTGGATAAAATAGATTGAAGTGAGGTTGTTGATTAATGTCACAACTGAGCAATAAACTATCACCCAGTAACAAACGAGGCTAAACAGAGGAGACAGTTGTGTATTGAATGAGATAAAAACTTAATTAATATATAATAAATATACAGACCAGATGAAACGTGCATGATATTTTTTATAATTAATTTAATGCGTTAATTAATGAAATTAATCCTTAATCAAATTGTGTTAATTTCTTTCAAATCAATTTCAAATTTTGTTCAAAATAAAAATGAATTATACTTTAAACCCCAAGACAATTGAAATTAAACTTTAGCAAAAGTTGTTCGCATCCATTCGGCCCAAATTCTACTACATTCCTGTCCGCAGGTAAGTGGATAAACCCAGACTTGCAAAGTCACGGATTTTACTTCGAAAGTCCACAATTCGCTCCCCACCTATTACACAAGTATTGTTATGTATAAAGCAAAGGAAACTTCTTTTCCATTTTAATGTTGGACTTACATTTCACTCACAAAGTTTCCATGCTTATGGGACCAACTTTACAGAATCATATGTAGTGACACTAAGAAATCAAGAAAAATTATTTGTCTTTATTTTTTAATATTAACATGTCACCAAAACTATATTCAAAATATTCATGTGTGTGGTAGAATATGTGATCCAATTAAAATCAAACATAGCATACATAGCACACCTTCAATAGATTTAGAAACTGAAGTTTAAATTACTCCAATCATCAAATTTAAATCACATGGTATTTTAATCCCGAAAGAATTAAAATTTCATCTCATTGCATCGTATTAAAACATAATAACCAATATATGCAAAAAAAAATTAATTTTAAATTACTTAATTGAATTAGCAAACAAAGGTAAGAATTAACTTTGTTTTTTCTAAAAAGTTTTATATTGCATTGATAAAATTCAAATAAAATCATACCTTGCCAATAATACAAAACTAAATAAAGTGCTTATATTGTACTCCATTAAGTAGAAATTTGCTCAAGTATAAATGGTTTTATAGGTAACGTTATCAAACACTGCAAAAAAATTGCTATATATGCAAATGTTATCATATTATCACAAATTACGCACATATAAACTTTTTCCTTTGCCCATTCGTATATTCTTGGACATAATTGCAAATCATTGGAAAAAAGAAAGAAGCAACCAACTACTATGTACTAAATAACTCTACACCAACACAGACTATATACATATCTAAATATTTTTTGGGTCCAATAAACCTATTCATCTTCCTAACTTGATCAACATGGTGGACAACCTTTAAGATTGGAAAGTTTCTCACGTCATTTAAGCTTCTACCATGATTAATTGAACTAGTTAAGACTATAACTAAGAGTAATGGCAAAGTAATAGTTGGATATTATCATTTCATCATCGGCTTTTGGAGGTGGGATTGTAAAATTAGTGTGAGGATTCCGAAAGGCGGGGGAAACAATCTATTTTATAAAGAATGTGCCACACTATTTGATGATGATGTTGAATGTCGTAGAAGTTTTTGGGTTTAGTGATGGCTAGAACCTTATATAAAATCACATTAAACATGTAACAACAAATTTTTAAAATTTTGTATAACAAAAGTTTTTCACTCCCTCCATCCCAAAAAGGAGTCCCAAAAGAGTGTTTGTTGTAACTATTGTACGATCTTCATGGTGCAAACCTAATTAATATATAATAAATAGATTGAAGTGAGGTTGTTGATTATTGTCATTCTGAATTGAGCAATAAACTATCACCCATTAACAAATGAGGCTAAATAGAGGAGACAGTTGTGTATTGAATGAGATAAAAACCAAATTAATATATAATAAATATACAGACCAGATGAAACGTGCATGCTATTTTTCATAATTAATTTAATGCGTTAATTAACGAAATTAATCCTTAGTCAAATTGAATTAATTTCTTTCAAATCAATTTCAAATTGTGTGTTTGAAATAAAAATGAATTATACTTTAAACCCCAAGACAATGGAAATTAAAATTTAGCAAAACTTGTTCGCAACCATTCGGCCCAAATTTTACTACATTCCTGTCCGCAGGTAGGTGGATAAACCCAGACTTGCAAAGTCTCGGATTTTTCCTTCGAAAGTCCACAATTCGCTCCCTACCTATTACACAAGTATTTTTATGTATAAAACAAAGGAAACTTCTTTTCCATTTTAATGTAGGACTTACATTTCACTCACAAAGTGTCCATGCTTATGGGAGCAACTTTACAGAATCATATGTAGTGACACTAAGAAATCAAGAAAAATTATTTGTCTTTATTTTTGAATATTAACTTGTCACCAAAACTATATTCAAAATATTCATGTGTGTGGTAGAATATGTGATCCAATTAAAATCAAACATAGCATACATAGCACAACTTCAATAGATTTAGAAACTGAAGTTTAAATTACTCCAATCATCAAATTTTAATCACATGATATTTTAATCCCAAAAGAATTAAAATTTCATCTCATTGTATCGTATTAAAACATAATAAGCATTATATGTAAAAAAAATAATTATAAATTACTTAATTGAATTGGCAGACAAAGGTAAGAATTAACTTTGTTTTTTTTATAAGTTTTATATTGCATTGATAAAATTCAAATAAAATCATACCTTGCCAATAATACAAAACTAAATAAAGTGCTTATATTGTACTCCATTAAGTAGAAATTTGCTCAAGTAAAAATGGTTTTATAGGTAACGTTACCAAACACTGCAAAAAAATTGATATATATGCAAACGTTATCATATTATCACAAATTACGCACATATAAACTTTTTCCTTGGCCCATTTGTATATTCTTGGTCATAATTGCAAATCATTGGAAAACGCTATTCTGAGTGGGACTGGATCCATTTCACAAGTCGTTCTCAAACATAAGGGCTCCCAACTTGAGTCACAAGAATTCAAAGAAGAACTAGACTTGGTCTCCTTTTCAGGGGCTTACATACTTCCTCCTTCAGGTGGATGATCCTTTACTACCAGTTTTTTCAATGCTTCACTGCTTCGAAATGATGGTAATACTGTTAAAGGATCAGCTTTGCATATGGTTGGTTTTGGCCCGGTGCAATTGTCAGTATTTATTTTTAGCAATCCAAAGTTTTACAATTTAGGGACCATAGTGTAAGTTTAATATATTATGCTGTTTAGAAGTTAGTTTCATGTTGGGACAAACATTTGGATATAATATTTAGTGTTCCTTATGAACCTAGCACATGTATTCTTTGCTGCAAATTTTCATCCATTAATGATATAATGTATGAATTTTAAATTCTTAATAACTTTTCTCTAACTAGAATAATATTAAGATCTTATGGGTAGGAGTAGCTCAATTGGGGTAAAATTATATATGAATCGTTTGGATTCGACTCTCACTCACCTATATGAAATTTGTACCGAACAATCCTAATATAATATATAAATCATTTGCAATTAACTTCCACTCGCCTATATCAAGTTTGTATCTAACAATAATAATGATTATTGCAAAGTTTAATAAAAACAATATAGCCATCTTAAATATATGTAAATATATTAGAGGTGCCAAATTGCATCAATCACGTTTCAATTGATATAAGAAAAATATTAGAGGTGCCAAATTGGTTACAATTTTTTTTACAAAATGACATGTATCTTAACTTCGTTATTACTCAATTAAATATAATGGACGATGCATTCACACTAATAAAAACATTCATTTCTATCACATCACTGATGACACATTATTTTTCAACTATTTTTAGTACACAAAGTGTAAAAATCATGTACTGCACCAGTTATAAACTAATATTTATAATATCCTAAACCAATATCACTGACATCCTCCCTTATGAATGGTGCTACGAACAATTTCAGAGAGTCTTCAAGAAAAAGACCTTGTGGCCATCCCTTGACTCAAAGTATAAACAAAAGGTCACCTAGCCCCCACTAAGACTACAAACAAGTTTTTCCTTGAGGTGTCCCCTGGAGTTAATATAGTCGAGTGGGTGGAAGGTTTTTCACAAAGTAAAGGAGTTTCCTTAGCTATTCTTACCAGGAAACGATCCATTTCATAAGTCGTTCTCAAACATAAGGGCTCCCAATTTCCGTCACAAGAATACAGAGAAGAAAGAACACAAAGGCTCCCAACTTCCGTCACAAGAATACAAAGAAGAACTGCACTTGGTCTCTTTTCAGGGGCTTACATACTTTCTCCTTCAGGTGGAAGAGCCTCTACTACCAATTTTTTCAATTCTTCACTACTTGGGAAAGATGGTAGTGCTGTTAAAGGCAATCCAAAGTTTCACAATATAAATAATGACCATAGTTTAAGTTTGGGTTGAAATTCAATGGAATAAAAATTTGGCATAATTTAAGAGTATAATTCATATATTTGATAATTATGAGGCCAATGTTTGTCATTTTGTTAAATTGTTTAGTAAAAATCACTTCGTGTACATGAACTTATATGAAATCTGCACTTGGGATACTATAGTTCAAAAACCCCTACTTGTAATACGGCACTTTCAAACTTTTTGCAAAGTGTGTACTTCCGTCAATTTACCTCTAACGTCGTTACTTTTGCGAGGGCAGTTTGGTCCTTTCAGCTGTAAACAATTTTTTATCAGCTATTCAATACCATCTTCAGCCCCAAACATACCTCCATTCACCACAAATCACCAAAACCTATTTTCCTACTTCAAATCACCTCCAAACACAGGTCCCATGGCTTACAGGCGCACAGATGAGGAAATTGATGCAATTCTGGATCTCGCTTGCTTCTGTGATCAGATGAGCGTGATGAAGACAACCTGGTTTGGCCCAAATGCAGGTAGGAGGTTTCGATGCTGCTGTACGAATCGGTGTGGATATCATGTGTGGGTCGATGAAGAACCGCTAGGACCTCGTACTCTAGAGATCATCAAGGAGCTGCAGGAAACAGCTTTGGACAGGGAGAAGAAGTTAAGGGCCAAGATAGTTCGTTATTCAGAAAACCATGAGGCTGATATGGAAAAAGTGAAAAAGAGGAATCAGGCTACGGTTACTGGAATGTTCGTGCTTGTGTCGTTGATGATGCATTTGGCTGTTACAATAACGAATCAAGACCCAGTTGGTGATGACTTTGAGGACTACGATGAGCTTGATGATTGAAGAATGAGAATCAAGACCCAGCTGGAATGTTGGTGTTTTTCAAAGTTAATGGTCGTGTAGGTGTTTTATCTGGTGTTGGGTTAGTTTGTTCAGCTTGTTAATGATAGTTGGTTTAGAGTCTGGTGTTGGTTTGTAGTGAAGTCATGCTTTGCAGTTGCATTTGTCTGCTGTTAAGGGTTATGCTTGATCATTTGATCATTGTAATAGGCCCTGTATTTTTCGTTTTAATGTAATACCAACTAAGTGTTATGTGTTATTCTATTTAGCAATATGGCTTGTCAACATTCTACTCGATAGATTCGGCCAAATATCAAAGAATCTAAGAGAAAAGAATCTAATAATCTAAGCCAAATATCAAAGAAATATCAAATAAGAAGAAAAATACATTAATTAGAGACACGTTTTAACAATGACAAAAGTTCTATGAAGTTCTCATTGAACTACCAACATTGACAAAAGTTCTACGAAGTTCTCATTGAACTACCAACATTCATAGTACCAAAGCTTCGAAGCACAAAAGTTCAAACAAAAGTAGTGCCAACATTAATTCAAGACAACTAATTCGAGACAACATTCACAAAAGTAGTACTAGGTAACATCGAATCTAAATCTTCCAAGTTAGGTTGTTTCTGAGCTTAGCTTGCATTGCATAATAGGTCTCCTCTCCAAAATAGCTTGTTTTTTAATTGCAGCTCTAAAAATTTTGGAAGATACAAACAACATGGTCAGCTGGAACTTAGGGTTCCTCATCTCTGTCTTATGAGTACTGAAAATTGGAAAAGATATGTCCTCTTCATCAAAAGAGTTGCAGGCCATCCTTTCCTCATCACTTGAGGCATAGTGAGTAGAAACATCACTAACATCACCTCCTTTATCTGCACTGTCTCTATCATCTTCAACATCATTATCCATTTGAATTGGTTCCTCTGCTGGAACCTTACTCTTACATTTACCTTGGACTGTAGCCTTGTCCAAACCTGATCATCAGTGCTGTCCATGTTTGACCCATCTGAGTAGAAACTGCAATCATCATCACTCAAAACATCCTTGTCTGGATTGTAATCCTCTTCACTTCCATCACTTTGGCAGTCGAGCACATGCGAGCAACTATAGCATGATAAATGACAATAATCACTTTACATAACCCTATACTATAAAATGAATCAGTGCATATATATACTTCAAGACCTAATTGAACATTTGTGCATAACCCTAAACCCAGTACTTAAACCCTAAGTAAGAGTTCCAGACAAACTTACCTCGATAAGGAGGACATTCGTTAGGACTGTATACACCTTTGTCTCCAGGATCTCGTCGAAACCAAACCATCACAGTGCCAATCCACGATCGATTTTGCAAGGAATGGAGATACAAAGGATTTTGATCGACTCTGAAATGGGAATAATGATAGAGAGATGATTTAGGGGTAAATACGATACAGAATAGGGGTAATAATACGCTTACAGCTGAAAGGACCAAACTACCCTCGCCAAAGTAACGACGTTAGAGGCAAAATGACGGAAGTACACACTTTGCAAAAAGTTTAAAAGTGTCGTATTACAATAGGGTTTTTGAACTATAGTATCCCAAGTGCAGATTTCGTATAAGTTCATGTACACCAAGTGCTTTTTACTATAAATTTTTTGTAGTGGGGAGAAAAATAATTTGATATCATATAATTTATTGGATTTTGTTATAATATTATCTTGATATAAATGTTTTTCTCCGAACTCTATCTATTAACATTATAAATTTATAATAAACCATTAAATATATTTGTAAGCATGTTTGTTTTTATATTCATATGTGAGACCCTTCTTTTTAAAGGGTCTATAAGCATGCAGATTTTATTATATTAACATGACATAAAAATTTCTATATTCAAAATATTCATATGTGTCAAAACATCAGAGTTAAAATGATAAAATTATATTGGGACTTAGCATACATATGCCAACTCCAAAAGATACAAACAACTATCATATTTTCAATCATATGATATGATTAATGCCAAAAGAATATATATATATAATAAGCACTATGCACAACCTAATATATTTTTATCTTAAATTGCTTAATTGCATTTATATACCAAGGTTAGATTAAAAGTATGGGTTCTTCAACAAGGTTTTATATCGAATGGTACTATAAGCATAAATTGACCCCTTGCCAATGATGCCAAATTAAATTAAGTATTAAAAATTAATTAGGCCCTAGCTCCAACAAGTAGAAATTTGCTCATGCTGGATTTATAGTATAAAAAATTTTAACATATTCATAACATTTTATATAAATTATCACAATTCACTGACATATGTAAACTTTTTCCTATTTATCCATTTATATATTTTTAGTGAATATAACTGTAGATCATAAAAAAATGGAAGAAATAATTTGTTGTGGCTAAATAACATTACACCAACACATCGAAAGCACATATATTATTACTTGTTAACCAGCCTAACTATGAAAGTTTTAGAGACATTTTAAGTTTCTCCAAGATTCCAGCTAATATTATGAAAGGGGCTCACAATCTCTAAAATGGAATGGCAATTAGGCATTATGGAAAAAATAGAACTTTTATGGAATGAGACTGAGAAAACTATAGGTGATTATCTTATAAATTTATCAAATTAAATATTTTAATTTCTCACTATGAGTTTATTTTACATAATTTAATTGACAATCTTTCTTATGTTTTTTACTACATCAAGTTTTTTTTATACTTAAGCCATTAAAAATTATTTACTCTATCGATCCAATTGGAAGAAAGGTGTTTTCTTTGACTTTATTTAGATTTTTTAAAATTAAAATATATGTTTGACCTTCACATATTTGTTACCAATTTATTTATTTTTCACATAAGGTTTGAACATTATATTTTTACTCAGAGATAAAATTAAAAAAATGTAGAAGTTAATTTTATTTCCCAACAAGTAACAACTTTGGAAGGAGGGAGTAACAAATATTCCTAAAATTGAGATTAGTGCCTCAATTAACCTCTCTAATCCATCATTCTTTCTTGTTAATCCTAAACCCCATTATACTTTTTTTTAGAATAACATAATTAAACATACAAATGACTAATTAAGAAACTTTAATTGTAAAAAATATTTTTAGTTAATTTACTTGATATATCATAAATAACTAAGCCCCCAAATTAGGGCCCTACCTATTCAACAATAGTAAATCAAGAACAATGTGGAGTGACAACTACAATACTTATGCAAATACATATGTCAGAGAAAAATTTTACAAGAAAATAATAAACAATGTATAAATTAAAACTTTTTTTTTGCATTGATATTATATACACTAAGAATTTTTTGTCCAAAATGACATGAACATATGCCCTATCTTCTAGCAACTATAATTTACAATGCTGGACCACCATATGTAAGTCATGTGATCTTTCTGGAACTGTTTTTGGATTTCTAGCTATTTTCAATTTCTTATTACAATGGGTGCCAATGACACAACAAGAAATAATAAATACCACCTTGGTAGAATGATAGTGAAATTAAGTGCTCGTGTGGAATTAAGCACTTTTACACCTCCATCAAGTTAGAACTTTATCAAAAAAATTAATTCATAGATACCATTAGTAATCATACATCAAATCTTGAATTTTCTAAATTTATTTTTAGATCACACACATTTGTACATTTATGCCTTTTTCTTTAAATCTCATTTATACATTTTTACTCTTCACTGACAATTTTGAATTTTACAGAATTTATTTTATAAACACACACAAGTGTAAATTTGGCCATATACATTGGAAGCCATTAATCCATGTATTTTTGGTGGATGATCCTATAGAAAAGAATAGAAAAAAATTGAAGTAATCCAATATATAGACTTATATATAAATTTTTAAGCCAACACACATATGAGTAATGTTTGTAGATAGTTTGTATTAATCTTAAAATTACAATGAAGACAACATCTAAATAGATTGGAAAATTCTACACTGATACAGTAGCACTGCATGAGATTGCTACAGTAACAGTAGCACTATTCACTGCATGACATTGCTAGAGTAAGTCATATTTACTATTCACGTGCTACAGTAAGTTGGCTAGCTACAGTAGTTACTATTCACAGCATGAGGTCATGGATGATGTCATAGTAGGTGAAATATTTGACTAGAATATGATACATTATCACTCCCCTGCAAACCCATGTGTACTATGAAGACCAAGTTTATTCCGAAGTAGTTAATAATGAGTAGTATGAAAGGGTTTGGTTAATATATCTGCCACCTGCTCCTTTGTATTCATATAGTTAACATCCAGAAAACCATTGGAAACTTGCTCACGAACAAAGTGATCATCTAATTCGATATGCTTCATACGTGCATGGAAAACTGGATTGAAGCACAGGTAGATAGCACCATGATTATCACATGACAATGAGGCTTTCGTAATTGGTAAAACAAGTTCTGAAAATAATGAATGTAACCACAAAAGTTCAGAAGTAGCATTTGCAATGGATTTATATTCACTTTCAGTTGAAGATCTAGCCAGAGTCTGCTGCTTCTTAGACATCCAGGAGATAGGAGATAAGCCCATAAAAACAATATAACCATTTATAGAATGCCGATCATATCACCCCCCAATCACTATCGGTAAAACAATGTAAAGTAAAAGTTGTCTCAGCAGAAAAGAATAAACCAATGTGAGAGGTACCTTTGAGATAACGCAATAAGCATTTTAGAGCTTTCCAATGAATGTCAGTTGGAGAATGCGTAAGCTGAAAAAGCTTGTTAACAATGAAAGAAATATCGGGTCGGGTAAGTGTCAAATATTGTAACGCACCGACTATCTTACGAAAATCTTCTGCAGCAGTAGTTAATGGGATACCATCAAACTTTGAGAGTGTTTCAGTTGTTGCCATAGGTGTAGGACATGAATTAACATCTTGCATGCCGTATTTTACCAAAAGATCTAGAATATATTTCTGCTGAGTTACCTTTGTACTAGCTGCACTGATATCGACCTCCAAGCCAAGAAAATAATGTAGTGAACCAAGATCTTTCACAGGAAATTCACGTTGGAGCTTTCTTATTATAGAATCAAGTAAATCTGAATTGGAACCCATGATTATAATGTCGTCGGCATATACCAAAACATAGACAACTTGACCACCATGGCGATAAGTAGAAAGCGATGAATGTGATTGTGATGCATGAAAACCAATGGATAATAAAAAGGAGGCAAAACGAGAGGACCATTGACGGGGAGATTATCGTAAACCATATATTGTTTTGTTTAATTTGCAAACAAAATCCGGTTTAGAAGGATCCACAAAACCCTAGGTTAGTCCATATAAGCTGTTTCCTGTAAATGCCTATGCAGGAAAGCATTAGACACGTCAAACTGTTTCATAGACCAACCAGAAGCGGTAGCCAGGTTTAGTAAAACCCTAATAGTAGTTGCCTTAATCACAGGACTGAATGTCTCGTAATAATCATCACCATATTGTTGGGTAAAACCTTTTGCTACGAGACGTGTTTTGTAACGTTCGATGCTTCCATCTTTGCGTCGCTTAATCCTGTAAATCCCCTTATTTTTAATGACATTAGCATTAGGAGGTTTGGGAACCAAAGTCCAAGTAGAATTGCTTACCAGGGCTGCCATCTCATCAGACATAGCAAATTTCCACTCATTAATTTTAATATTCTGAGAAAATAATGATTGTTCATGTTCCTTAAAATTAGTAGAAGGGTTGGATCGAAGAGCAACTAATGCTTGAGGGTTTTTGGACTTTTGGGATGTTGATGAGCGAAGAGACATAGAGTGTGAGCGCTCCGGTTGTGTAGGTGGTTTTTGGTCAGGTATGGTGATTTCATGTGGAAAATATTGAGTAAAATCAACAAGAAGGTTTAATCCTGGGGAAGTAGAATTATGTACATGAGATGGTATATGGGGTCTGGTCAGAATTGGGTTAGTAGATAAATGAGTGAGCTGATGTGCCAATTGAGAAGCTAAACCTAGATTATTATATAAAGGAGAGGCGTTAGACAAACCTGTAGTAAAAGGCATAGTAGGGCTAAATTGCATGTGTAGCCACGGTGTAGAAGGTGGCATCTCACTGGAAGTAGCAGATGAAGGAAGTAAAGCAAAAGGAAATAATTTTTCATTAAACTTCACATGCTTGGCAAGATAAACACGATCAATGGAGATGTCATAACAATTAAATCCAGCATGGTTAGGTGCCAAACCAAGATAAACACATTGCTTACTTCTATATGAAAATTTACGAGTGTTGTATGGCCGTAAATAGGGAAAAACTGCACACATAAAAATCTTAGTTTCACTATATTTAGAGGAGTCCTTAAAAAGTTTTTCATATGGGGAAACATTAAGTAAAACTGGAGTTGGTAATGAGTTGATAGAGCTAACAGCAGAACGAAAAGCATATGTCCAAAAACGAAGTGGTATCTGAGCATGTGCAAGTAAGGTTAGACCAGTGTCAACAATGTGTCTTATTTTTCTTTCAGAAAGACCAATTTGTTCATGCGTATATGGACATGCAATTCTATGGATGATGCCGGTTTGATTAAAGTACTTATGAAGTTTCTAAAATTCACCACCCCAATTCGAATGAAATGCTTTAATGGAAAAATTAAATTGACGACGCACTAAATCCACAAATTCTAAAAATATAGAGTAAACATCACTCTTATTTTTGATGAAATAAATCCATGTATGTCTAGTAAAATCATCAACAAATAAAATGAAATACCGAAAACCAGAATTAGAAAGGATCGGAGCAGGACCCTAGACATCAGAATGAATTATTTCAAACGGAACTTAACTCAAATGTTCAGCAGAACTAGAAGGTAGTTTTGCCAATTTTCCTAAACGACAAGAAGAACAATCTGAAATGGACTTGAAAGATACACTAGATGTATCTAATTTATTTTTCTTAATTATTGAAGAAGCAGTGTGATGATGAGGATGTCCTAACCTAGCATGCCACTCTTCCGGGGAGCAAATCTCAGTAACATGGGCTGATGCTGGCTGAATCGTGGGCAACACATACAATCCATACTCACTCCGGTCTTGCAACAAAATTTCCTTGTGATCCTTAACATAAAATTTAATTGGCTAAAACTCAAAATAGCTATTATTGTCCTCGGAAAATTTTTGAACAGATAAAAGAGGGCGAGTAATTCTGGGAACATGAAGTACATTATTAAGTTCAAGGAGTTTATTAAAATTTTGAGATGGATAAAGTGCCTTGCCTGTGTGATGAATGGACGCCCCTTGGCCGTTGCCAACTTGAACATGATCCTGACTTTGATATGGTACATAATGTGTTAGGTGAGATGGATCAGTGACCATGTGATGAGTAGCAGCAAAATCAGGATACCAATGTCCATAAGATTCAGGTGAGGTAGGCATGAGAGGTCGTGATTGAGGAGGGCCCTGAGCATGTTGGGTATATTACACCACATTAGAAGAAGGAGAGGGCGGTTGGCGTTGCTTAGATTGATAACGTCTCTTGCACTTGCCAGCCGTGTGATTCCTATAACCGCGTATTTGACATGGACCAACGTTATGCCGTCCTCCATTTGGACGAAAACCACCACGAGAATGATGATTGTTAAACGTTCCATAAGAATTAAGGGCAGTGATAAGCCCATGATATTCAGCACCAATATTGCGATAGATAATGGCATTAAATTCTGCATCAGAAATATCTCGACCAGCAGTGGGTAATTCATCTGCTAAAGCTTTAGATCTTTGTAAGTATTCTGAGATATCTAGGTCATTATGACGGAGAGACTGGAATTCAATGTGTAACTGTAATTGACGATTCTGAGATACAGAACCAAACACACGTTCTAGTTCAATCCACGCAGTACGGGCTGTATCTTTTCCAACAATGTAAGGAAATACTGTCTCAGAGAGAGAAGAAAGAATCCAAACAAGAACGAGCTGATCTTTTTGGAACCACATTGTGTATAACGGATTCGTGATAAATATACACTACAACACTTCTGGCCAATTGTGACAGCCATCTTTTGATGGATTAGGCGGAGCCAGAACATTTGACGGATATTGAGCTTATGACGGCAAGCATTCGACGGAAACAACCGTCCGTCCAAAGGTTAATATTTTATGATTTTTTTGTTGGCCCATAACATTTCTTCATTCTTAAACCTGTCATTTTGGTGAACGGACCTTTTGATGGATGTAGTTATCTGTCCAAAGTTCATATATCAATATTGTAATGCCATTTTAAAATTATTTACAAAAGTCATAATTTTGATGACACGTTGACTGTTCGTCACAAGGTCTGAACTTGTGACGGATTCTGGTGTTGCTGTCACAAATTCATTAGTGCAATAATTAAGCCGACCTGTTCTTTTGACGGAATGTGTATCATCCGTCAAAAGATCTGAACAAGAAGAAGAAGAGGAGGAGGATGAAGAAGAACATGATGTATAATGCAATATTTTTCTTGTTGCTTATTTTGCAGTTGTTTGGACTGAATACGTCAAAAATACTACTTATTTTGTAGTTGCTTACACTGATGTTCTTCATTCCGTCAAAATAACTGCAGAAAATTCAGTACTTGTGACTGACTTAAGAACATCCGTCAAAACCAAAATTCTTTTTATTACTATTTATATAAAATTTATCAAATGGAATAATTTAAGGTACCTATTATATTCCTCAAAAACAAAATATTATAGCAATAATTACCAGTTGAAAAATAAACGATGTTACTGTTTAGAGCGATAATAAGTGTTAGTTGACTATACTCTTTACACGATACGAAAGAATGCCAACCAAGTATGTACATTTTATTGCATTATCGTTTCAATTTGTAATGAACACATGTAAGTTGAAAATGTTTAGTGCAAGAATCGAGTTATAATATGTTATAGTGTATCTGGTTATGTATAATTTTATTTATCAAGTAGACACTCTATTCGTAGAGTGATTCATTCCATTCCTGTTACAAGTCCGACATATTTATCAAATAGTACAATTTATCATCGAGATTACTGTAGTGACTTGGTTAATCCTAAATTTTACACGTTATGATCGAGACTACTATAATTAATTAACTAGTGCGTTCATTTCTCATCCAATCCCGTCTTAATATAAGTCATATACTTTTATCAAGTAGAAGTAGTACAATTTATGAATGTATAGTCAAAAATAATAGCACTACTATATATCACATAAATATACACTACACCATAAACAAGCTATCGCAACCTGTTCCTCACATGTGTTGCTAGATTATGTTACCTTAGGTATACTACTTTTAGACAGAAACGTCATGTTGCTCTAGCTGGAAAAGTGTTGGATGCAGGCCAACATGCACAATATGTTGCCTTAGATCATTAATAAACACAAATTTTAATTTATTAATTAAACACAAAATAATTATTTAAAAAATTAAATTTATCATGAAATCAATTAGTTTTTATGAAAAGTAATAGTTTATCAAATTAATGAGTTACTATTTATAAAAACTGAGATATTTATTTATTATTATTATTCAAAATCTCTTTATTTTATTAAATTTGTAAACTAATAATCTTAAATGTATTAAATTTTAAAAATATGAATTCTAAAATTGATATTAATATACGAATAATACGAATCTCTCCTAATTTTAATACAAATATTGATATGCAATTTTAAAAAAATAATTTATTTATCAAAAAAAAGAAATTATATATCAAATGAATTATTGAATTTTTTTAAAAAAAAGAGTTTATCATAAAAATATCTCATTAAATTTAAATATTAACTAAGATATTTATTTATCATTTACAATGTACAATTTAAAAAAAATAAAAATAAAAATAAAATATACATAAATAATAATATTTTTTTATTAGAGAAAGGCACAGTTATCAGTGAAATGTTGGAGCAGCAAATAATACCGCCCAACACTTTCACTCTTTCCCTCTCCCTTTTACAAATTATTTCAACACCTCTCTCTCTTTTATTTTAACACCTCTCTCTCCTAAAATTCTCTCTCCCAACTCTCCCAATTCCTCTCTCTCGTAAAATTCTTTCTCCCAACTCTCCCAATTCTCACTCCCTCAGCTTCAAAATTCGTAGTCAGTTTGCTTCTCTTCAACTTCTCAATTGGATTGAGGGCTTCAATTGAGTATTTTGGTCTTCAAATTAGGGTTCTCCAAATTAGGGGTTTTTAATATTGATTTTAGTTGGATTCTATTTTTCCACTTAAACTTCAACTAATCATCTCTCTCTTAATTTTAGGGCATCTTCAGTTTAGGCTTAGCATTTCAGGGCTTTGGAGCTTTTAGTTCGGTGGATTTACAGGAAGGCATGGGTGATTTACAGGAAGGTGTGGGATGATTATACGCTAGATTTCTCGCAATTTTCTTTTTGTTTACGTGCTTTAATATGTGCATTACAGCGTGTTTTATCTATAGTTTGGGTTTCAAATTGTGATACGATGAATTATACTGTGATTTGGTGCCTTGGTAGTTGTTAGGGTTGCTACGAGATCCTGTAAACGATAGCTGTTTTTCAGTTTCAGTACTTTGATTTTGTGATTATTTTGATTGGGCGATGTCATTAGCTACATTACCTGGTTTTCGTAAATCAATGTTGGTTCGCTGAATAATTCAACTCGGTGTTTTTATTAAAGCTGTATTCGGAATATTTATTCAGATTCGATTTGTACTTTTGGTTAGTTGAACTCGGTGTTGTCATTTAAGCTATGTTTGTAATATTTACTCAGATTCGATCTGTACATTTGGTTACAGGTTATAGCAGTTAATGGGAAGTTTCCAGGTCCTGTTATTAATGTTACTACCAACTATGATGTCACTCTGAATGTTAATAAAAGATTGAACGAAAATCTGCTCATGACTTGGTAAGTTAGCAAATCTGATTTACGAGTTCGTGTTTTGGAATGTAAGTGAGAAAGATGTTTGTATTTGTCTAATTTAGCTTCGATTGATAGGCCTAGTGTCCATATGTGTCACACATCTTGGCAAGATGGTGTTCTTGGTACTAATTGCCCTATCCAATCAGGATGGAACTGGACTTACAAATTCCAGGTTAAGGGTCAGATTGGTAGTTTATTTTACTTTCCATCCCTTAACTTTCAGAAAGAGATGTCATCATCGAAGTGCTTAATGACATGTACAAAAGAAATGGACCAAATAATAAGGTAAACTTGCTTCTCAAAATTGATGAACCAATATGGGATGGAGTTACGTATATTGGTATAAACACTATCCCTTGCATATATGTGTAGGTTTGCAAGAACATGTTCTAATTCATGTGATATTGTTAAGTTAAAACACATCAGTGAATTATAAGTTTAAAAGGTTAGCATAGTTCTATATCGGTTCTGTATGGTTAAATTATCCATGGAACAGACTAACAAAAGAATAGATTCCTCTGCAGATACACTAAATTCTATTAAGCAAAGACCTCACCTATATTAATACTTGTTCAGGTGATGTAGAGATATAATTAAAGAGTGTAATTTCAGAAGTTAGGACTATAGAACTGGCCTTAATTATGCATTTCTGTAATCCAGCAATTCTAATATGTTTTGGGTGACTGTTTTGAGAGGTTTAACGACCTAATCACTCGATGGTAAATAAGTAAGAATTGTTTGTTCACCTTTAACACACAAGTCTGTAGAATTTGGGAATTTTCAGGGTCAAAGTGAAGGGGTTAGAACGTGAATAATGATAGAGTCTTCTAAAATTCTGGAATTTCTAGATTTCATATTTAATGTTGCGTCAATGTTTTGGTGCCCTTAATTTCGAAATTAGCTGAGAAGGAAAGAATGAAAGTTTTAGAATTTGTCCTATCGAACATGCTTGTAAAATATGGTAGCCACCAGATGAGTACAACTTGAGTTACAATTGATTTGGTGCAGCTGACTCAACCTATTGTAAATCTTCTGCATACTAAACTTCAAGATTATACCAAAAATCATGTATGTTGTATTGTATAGTGAATTTCGGATATGTGCAGGTCATGAATGTTTAATATACTCAAAAAAAAGAATCAGGTAGATTGAGTAATTGTGGAGAGAGTTATAGGTGTAGGTTTGCAAGAACATGTTCTAATTCATGTGATATGGTTAAGTTAAGACACATAAGTGAATTATAAGTTTAAAAGGTTAGCATAGTTCTATATCGGTTCTGTATGGTTAAATTATCCATGGAACAGACTAACAAAAGAATAGATTCCTCTGCAGATACACTAAATTCTATGAAGAGAAGACCTCACCTATATTAATACTTGTTCAGGTGATGTAAATATATAATTAAAGAGTGTAATTTCAGAAGTTAGGACTATAGAACTGGCCTTAATTATGCATTTCTGTAATCCAGCGATTCTATTTTATTTTGGGTGACTGTTTTGAGAATTTTAATTACCTAATCACTCGATGGTAAATAAGTAAAAATTGTTTGTTCACCTTTAACACAAAAGTCTGTAGAATTTGGGAATTTTCAGGCTCAAAGTGAAGGGGTTAGAACCTGAATATTGATAGAGTGTTCTAAAATTCTGGAATTTCCAGATTTCATATTTAATGTTGCGTCAATGTTTTGGTGCCCTTAATTTCGAAATTAGCTGAGAAGGAAAGAATGAAAGTTTTAGAATTTATCCTATAGAACATGCTTGTAAAATATGGTAGCCACCAGATCAGTACAACATGAGTTACAATTGATTTGGTGCAGCTGACTCAACCTATTGTAAATCTGCTGTATACTAAACTTCAAAATTATACCATAAATCATGTATGTTGTATTATATAGTGAATTTCGGATATGTGCAGGTCATGAATGTTTACTGTACTCAGAAAAAAGAATCAGGTAGATTGAGTAATTGTGGAGAGAGTTATAGGCAATGGAACGAGACATGTCAGAGCTGCCAGAAACATTAGAAAATCTACTACGTATGATTAAGTTGTAAAATCTCCGGAATTTATTTAGAATGCTTTAAAAACCTGAAACTCAATCTGAATAGACTAGTATATATGTGACAACTTTTAAAGTACTATAGTTGTCTTAATTGCTTTATTTATTTTAGGTAATTTTCTTGATGATTCTTTTGTCATAAACTCGGCATCCACACCCCCCAAGTTAATCTATATGTCATTTTGGTGGAAAAGACTCATTATGAAGTATTATACTATGAGCCCATAATTTGTGTTTTAAGACATGTTTTTTTCATATGTATATAAAAGCAGGGTAAGGCGACAGTAGATGATGAAGATGCTGATGACCCTCGTGATGATGATCATGATGCTGATGACCCTCGTGATGATGGTGCTGGTCCTTCTAGTTCGCGGATGTCTCACACTTCGGGCGGTCCAGTCACTACGCCATAAGTGAGCATACGCAACCCTTTTTACAAAGCGTTGCACAGAAAGCGTTTCGTTAGATAGAAATTTTGGGTCTTTTGCAACTGAGCTGAACTGGTGTTGCGTTAGATATAATTTAGTGTTGCATATTACCCACGGTGTTTCACATCATGCAACACTAACTGCTGGTGTTGCGTTAGTTATTTTTTTATTTTAATAAATGATGGCGTGGTAGAAGTGGGGCCCACATGTGCTGACATGGCAATTGTGGGGCCCATAATTACTTGTGTAATTGTAATTTACACTTGTAATTTATAAAGCCTCCCCTATTTATTTCTTTTAGATTTTGTTCCTAGTCGTTAATTCATGTTTTGTAGCTTTATAATTTGGATAATTTGGACTGTGGAGGTTCAATTCTGCATCTACAAGTCCGGTTTTCGATGATTTAATCCAGGCACCTCTTGGGCTGTTTCCGCGTCAGTTGACAGATGGAGAGGAGGGCGTCGCATTTCAAAATTTTCTTGACCACTTTGAATTGCTTGGCCGTGTTGTGGCGAAGGCTCTTTGTGATAAGAGGCATTTGGATCTGCCATTGCCTTCAGCATTTTATAAGATTTTGCTTGGTCAAGTATGCTACTTGATTAGTTGGAATAAAATTCGAGATGTTTAATTCTTACCTATCAAGTAGATATATCAAACTTTGCTTAATGTCATGTTTCTTCGTTGATACAGAAACTCAAAATTCATGATATAAAGTCTTTTGATGCTGAGTTGGGGGAGCAGTTGCTCAAATTGCAAGGCGTTGTTAAGGGATTCTGTGAGACTGAAAATTCCAGCCACGGTTATATGCTACCTGACTATCCATACAAGGATAAGGTATATCTTGTAATCCTTTGTTTTAGTATCATTATAATGGCTGCTGCTTAACAGAGATGGTTTTAATATATTATATATATTACCCAACTGGCAGGTGGATATAAACAATCTGGAGGTGTAAGTTAATCATGTAGTTAACGCTACCATTGGGGAAGGAATTAGCAGACAGTTAAAAGCTCTTAGAGATGGTTTTAGTCTGCACCTACAACAAAAACTTTTGTGAGGTAAAAATAAAATGAAAATCAGCTATAATGTCTCTTAAATTAGTTCTAGTTGTATAGGCTTCTAGTACAATTGCTAAATGACAATTTATGTCTACAGGAGATTTTTGAGGGCAGCACAAGCTTCTTACAAGGTAATACATATGTTATTGAACCTATTCTCTTGGTTCCTGTCACTTTTAATAAGCGAACAACATTCTTGATTTTCCATGTTCTAATGTAGTATGTTGTTTTAGTCTTTTAGACCTACTCCCTCCCATCTGTTCAATTTCACTAGTTTCTGAAACTTTAAAAGTCATGCTTCTTTTCATTCCTGCACATATTTATTGCTTTAGTTATTAAAAGAAGCTACAATTAGAAATAACAAATAAGGAAGAATAATTTCTAAAAATGGTTGATAAATGCATAAGGGACAATCTTTGTTTTCCCAAGACCGTTAAAATTGTTAATAAATTTGTTTGGACAGAATTTGAGGATTCAGATACAAATTTGTACTGATCATAGATGGGCGCCCTTGCCCCCCTCCTCGAGGTAATCTAAGTTATTTCTAAGTTATTTCTTTTGGAACATAGTTGGTTGGACCTATATCTATTCTAGGATCTATATATTAATTTTACGCTTCTTCTGCGTAGATGGATGCTGTTGGGGACCTTTGCTGCAACAAATGTAAGCTTTATGGCTACTTGTTTCAACCAATATGTTATGTCTTCTATATATCCGGTGCACTCTGACATTCACAAGTTGCAGGAATTGGGTACTGTGGTCCCTAATCTTGACTCGGATGGCATTGATCTCCTTTCTGTGAGTCTAAATGTTATATGTTTATTCAATCCCTATTCTAAGATAAGTTTGTTCAGTAGTATCTTACCTCTATTTTATTTTAGGAAAGTAAGATGCACATTAACATATATCCTTATAAATTACGGTAATAAAGCATGTCAAAGCTGTGAAAAGCCCCTCAATTAATTACAGTGATGAATATGACTTGACCAATACTGAACTAAAGAGAGTTGTGATATTAAATTATGTTATCTTGCCCTAAGATATACTTCCCCTTATTTCTTCAAAAGTCTCGCTGCTTATGTTTCTTAAATATGGTACCGACAAGCATGCTTTACAATGAAGCTACTCCACCATTTTTATGCAATTATGTCTTTATTCCAGAAAATGCTTTGCTTGGATCCCAGCAGAATAATTACAGCTAGGAGTGCCCTGAAGCATGAATACTTCAAGGACATAGGGTTGGTACTCTGAGTCAGATTTTGTACATCTTCCTTGGCAGCAATGTATATTGGTATCAACTTTTATGGGGTTTAATTTTATCGCATAGCTGTGCTGTTTAGGTAATTTTTTTGCTTTTAATTTCTTGGACATTATTTATAATAGTAAAGTAACAGCCACCTGGATCTGGCTTCGTCGTGGATTCTTCCTCATGTTAAGAATGCACTATTGGTGTGATTTATTGTATTTTCATGCAACATCGTGCTGCAGATAGAACTCGGTTTTTCAGTCGTAAGTGGATTTGTAGTTTGCACCCTCTTACTGTTTCATTAAATTGGATCAGGCTACTTCTTTTGCACCCTCTTATGAATATGACTGATTATGGATCTTCTCTGTAAAAACGTAGATGACAATAAGGTTATATTACTTGTCGTCTTTTCTAATATTACTCCTCTATTTTTCCTTTGTATTTTGTTTGCAACTCTTAATATCGTTATATCTGTTTTCTCAGCATGTTTTCAAAATGGGAAAAAAATTACGCAAACCCATATTATTGGTTTGTTTTGATTTAGCTGTACTAGGATCCAACGTATCCTGTTTATATATGTTCATCTCTTTAAAAGAAAGATGTTTGACCGCATTATCTACAGGTTCTTTATGTCCCAACAAACATTGTGTTAATAGCCTTCTTCAACTACTACCACACTTTCCTGTAATTGGACCCTGATGATGTGAGTGAACAATTAAAGTTCCAGGGTGCCTCAATCCCACTTGTAAGACCTGGTAAAAGCACGGCTACATACATTAAGATGGTAATTTCCTTTTCTGATAATTACTTAGCATCGGGGCAATTTTTCTATTCATTTTGTATTAGATAATTGTTTTATGGTAATTTACGAACTTGTGCACTCATGTAGGCTTTAAGTTGAATATCAGTTCTGGGTTCTGCTTTTCTGGCAATTCTGGCTGGTGGTCCTGCACTGATTGAACAAACTACACACCTGACTGCTTTTAGAGGGTTCGCTGGCATCTCGGTTCTCATTCTTGTTGGTTGTGCTACAGATACATCAAGAAAGGTTCAAGCAAAGATAATATCATAGAAGTACATGTACATTTTGAACTTAGAATTAGTGCATGTGCTTGGTTTAGTACATGTAAAACTGTTAAGTAGTTTTGTTGGCTGCATTATTTAGTACTTTTGAAGTTGTTGGCTTGGTTTGGACATGATGGTTTTATGTATAAACAAAGCATTCATTTCAAATTTTTTGTAAAAAAGTGTTGCATTTGACTATATATGATGTTGCATTATGGTATATTTAGTGTTGCTAAAAATACTTCTGATGTTGCGAAAAAAAATTATGATGTTGCATTAGACCAAACTAGTGTTGCATTAGATAGTGGTCGCTATTGCTGACGTGGCACCATGTGGGCCCCACTGTTGACGTGGCATTCTGTGGGTCCCACTGATGACGTGGCACTCCTGGTGGGCCCCATTGCTAACGTGGCATGGCCCACTCCCAGTTGTGACGTGGCACCTTGTGGGTCCCACTGCTGACGTGGCATCTTGTTGACGTGGCATTCTGTGGGTCCCACTGATGACGTGTCACCTTGTTGACGTGTCACCTTGCTTACATGTTAGCATGCTGACGTGTCACCTTGCTTACATGTCAGCATGCTGACATGGCTGAAAAATCTTATGCAACACCGTTAAGTGTTGCCTTTACTTGATTTTGGTGTTGCATAAGGCCTCTTATGCAACACTTTCGTGGTGTTGCAATTGCTTGGAAAAAGCGTTGCATTAGGGGTCTTACGCAACGCCGGTATTGGTAACGCCCCTCTGGTGTTGCGTAAGACGTTACACAACGCTTTTCAGGTCTTTTGCAACTTTATTTGGGGGTTGCGTATAAGAAATTTAACTTTTGATCCATCTGTTGTGGATTGTTTTATGTTCTGTTGAGGAGATGTTGAAATCTAACTTCCTAATCCACGTACTTTGATGGCTTTTGTGATGGCCTATGTACCTTACTTTGATTACTTATGTATCTTGTGTTATCTTATTATTAATGTTATGATCACCCGACTTTAGACTTGTGTTTCTAGCTAGGATGACTTAGTTATATATATGTTGTACATGCAAATTGGCATGTTTTGAATATGAGAAGCCAAAGATGGCTGGATAGAAAGAACAATAACCAGGAGGAAGCTCCTGGGTAGTAAAACTTGTGACAGATGTTCTTCATATATTCAGTCACAAGCTATTAAATATTATATTTCATTTATTTTTTTAATACCAATCTTTTGACTGAAAGTCCGTCTAAAGGATTTTTTAATTCAAATTTCCTTTTCATTTTGTCAAAAATATATATATTAAAAAATTCATTTTTTTGACTATATATCCGTCAACTAAAAATAATAAAAAAATCATTTTTTGACTAACATTTCGTCAAAAGTTGAATTTATATTTCTTTATATAAATTGGGTCCCACACTTGACCTTGTGACAAAATTTCGAAATTGTGACAAAAAAAAGAACCTTTAGACAGGACTATAATGGACGGATGGAATCCGTCAAAAATGACCCCATTTTTGACGGATTTAGTGCAAAAATTCCGTCAAAAAAAGCCTGATGTGTTGTAGTGATAGTAGGATCCGCTCGAGAAGGAAGAGTTTGAGAGGGGGCAGCAGTATTGCCATTAATGTGTCCCATAAGGTTATTATAGTTTAGAAGAGGGCCAAATTGTGTTTTCCTGTGGACATAATTTTTAGGAGAAGATAGTTTGATTGAAAGAGAATGAGAAATGGTGGGAGAGGGTGCAGTAGAAGAACCACGAGGAATGATTAGGGCCATTTGTATGAAAGAAAAAAAAATTATGGCTTTGATACCATGTAAATGTTTGTATTAATCTTAAAATTACAATGGAGAAAACGTCTCAATATATAGGAAAATTCTACACTGTTACAGTAGCACTATTCACTGCATGAGATTGCTATAGTAAGTTGTAGTTACTATTCATAGCATGAGAGTGCTACAGTAAGTCAGCTAGCTAAAGTAGTTACTATTCAAATCATGAGGTCATGGATGATGTCATAGTAGGTGAAATATTTGACTAGAATATGATACATTATCAAGTACAAACATATCTAGAACTAAATTATAATTGGGGTTGGTTAACCCAATTCATTCCCCTAAATGGATCATCATGGTGGAAACCTTTTAAGATTGAAAAATTTAGGACTATGAAAGGGGTTATTGTTATTATTATTTTATTAATAATAATAATTTATATGGGATACATATTAATATATCAATTATATTTAGCTATTTATTTTATTGGGTTAATTTATGTGATCAAATAAGGAGCCCAATTAGATTTTAAGTTAATGTATGGACTAAATGTGTGGATACCCAATACCAAGCCCAATTAAATTATAATGGGAGATTTAATTAGGCGGTATATGAAAGGGTTATAGTCCCCAATATATTAAACACGTAAAAAACTTTTCTTCTACCCATCAGAGAGAGTTTGCTGTGGAATCCTAAGGGTGTTTGATTGAGGAAGACAATAACAAGTACACAAAGAAAAGGATTCCTACTGATATTACTTTATCATGGATACAGGTATGCTTCCGCTTATTGATTTAATCTCGATAACATGAATATGATGTTTCGATCCATGTCTCTATTTTAGAGAATTAAGTATTATAGAATTGTTAGATTCTTTCAATTGGCATCAGAGCCTCTTCATATTTGATTATTGGGTATCAATTTCAAGTTTCTTGATTCGTATATATTTTCGTTTTTTTTTTTTGGTGCCTGACTCATTTAAACTGTTATGGGTTCCTGTTTTGTGTTATGGGTTCATGTTTTGTGTTGTTTAAGTGACTTAGCATAATTGTTTTTCTCGCTTCAGTTGAATATAGGACTGGCTGTATTTTTGATTTTGATACAAGCCAGTACGAATCCCAATTCTCTTTATGGAATGAATTTGGTTTGTTAATTTTACATGATAGTCTTGTATTATTTTGGGTGGCCTAAGACCTGGTTTAATGTCACATCATGATCATTAGCTTATGTTTGCATAAGTCCTGTTGTACATATTTTGTTTACTGGGAGATTAATGACTTATAATTCATTTTTTTGGTGACAAAATTCATAGTGGTGTTTAATTTTATCTAGTCATGTTATATTCTCCTGCCAGTGTCAAATTGTAAGCTTATGGATTTAGAATATTGTGACATGTTAATCATTATATTTTATTATTATTGTTGACTTTTGTGAATTACATTCCCGGTAATTATGGTCAAACACACGAACTTTATGAGTTTGTTCTAAAATAAAGAATATATAAATTTGTGACTTAAATTTTAATTATTGGCAAATTAATATTAACTTATTTATTTAAGTGGTCTAATATTTTGGAATTAGTTGATTGAAGCAATATGTTGCCAAAGTGACCTCTTTTGTGTAGATTAATTAATTTAAAAATATTATTATGATGTTTGAATATTTAATTTTATGCAAATTTTATCGGCCCAAAGGAAGGTATAATTTGGCTAAAATTAAAATATTCCTGTGATAATAAGTGTGTAGCAATATTAAGATTTTCATGTGAATAATAGGTCGGTCCAAAGAAAGGCATATTATTTGACAGAAATTTATTGTTAGTACTTGATTATTGCGTTGAGAGTACCACTTGCAAATTGATTTTTCTGTCCAAAGACTAAAATTCAGTGTTGCGTTAGGTATCTTGTGATGGTGTTGCCAATATTTGATTTATCACATATATTTAATTTTGAGCATTTTTGTGTATTTGTTTTCTATTTCAGTTACTGCTAATGTTAACTCTGCTTCTGCTCAATTGAGCATGATTCCGATGTTGAATGGGACAAACTATGTCACATGGAAAGAGAATGTTGAAATCGTTCTTGGGTGCATGGATCTTGACCTTGCGCTAAGGAAAGAGCAACCTGTTCCTACTGCGACTGATCCGAAAACGGATCAGGTTGAGAAATGGGAACGCTCTAATCGCATGTGTCTGGCGATCATGAAGCGGACGATTCCAACTGGTTTTCGGGGCTCTATTGCTGAGAGCACAAATGCCAAGAAGTTCCTCTCTGAAATTGAGCAATATTTTGCTAAGAATGAGAAAGCGGAAACGAGTAATCTTCTGTCAAAACTCGTGACCATGAAGTATAAGGGAAAGGGGAACATAAGGGAGTACATCATTGGGATGTCTAATCTTGCTGGCAAACTTAAGGAACTCAAGTTGGAACTTTCGGATGAGTTACTTGTTCACTTGGTTCTTATTTCACTCCCTCCTCAGTTTGGTCACTTTGTGGTGAGTTATAACACTCAGAAGGAAAAATGGACTCTTAATGAGCTCATTTCACACTATGTTCAAGAAGAGGAGAGGGCATTGCGAGACAAGACTGAAAGTGCTCACTTGGCATCTAGCTCTCATGATAAGAAGAGAAAGAGAGGTAAGGATAATGCAAGTGGAAAACCCAAGCAGTTTCAAGAGAAGCAGGATAAGGGACCAACCTGCTACTTTTGTAAGAAGGCTGGACACATGAAGAAAGAGTGTTCCAAATATGCTGCTTGGCGTGTGAAAAAGGGTAAGACTTCTGTTTTTGTTTGTTCTGAAGTTAATTTAGCTTCTGTACCTAAGGATACTTGGTGGGTAGATTCTGGTGCTACTACTCACATAAGTGTATCAATGCAGGGTTGCCTATGGAGCCGACCGCCAATTGATGCTGAAAGATTCATCTATGTGGGCGATGGCAATAAAGTTCCAGTTGAAGCTGTTGGAACATTTAGATTATTATTTCAAACTGGTGTTTATTTGGATTTATTTGATACTTTTGTTGCACCGTCTTTTAGACGGAACCTTATTTCTATTTCCTGTTTGGACAAATTTGGATACACTTGTTCTTTTGGAAATAATAAAGTTAGTTTCTCTTTAAATTCAAATTTGGTTGGCACTGGTTCTTTAATTGATAATCTTTATATGCTTGATACTGTTACTTTTAATAATGAAATATTGCACTCTAGTGCAAGAGGTACGAAGCGTAAGTTAACTGAGAATTCTGCCATGTTGTGGCACAAGCGTTTAGGTCACATCTCTAAACAGAGAATTCAAAGGCTTGTGGATGATAGAATTCTTGATACCTTAGATTTAAGTGATTTTCAGGTTTGCATAGAATGCATTAAGGGAAAACAAACAAACTCCAGAAAGTTAGGTGCCAATAGGGCTACGAGTGTCTTAGAACTGATTCATACCGATATTTGTGGACCATTCCCTACGGCCTCTTGGAACGGTCAACGGTATTTTATCACGTTCATAGATGATTACTCAAGGTATGGTTACCTATACTTGATACATGAGAAGTCCCAAGCTTTGGACGTGTTTAAAGAATATGAAGCTGAAGTTGAGCTTCAGTTGAAGAGTAAAATACTTGCTGTCAGGTCTGATCGTGGTGGTGAATACTACGGTAGATATGATGGATCAGGTGAGCAACGTCCAGGACCCTTTGCTAACTTCCTAAAGGAGTGTGGAATTGTCCCTCAGTACACCATGCCAGGCAAACCTAATATGAACGGTGTTGCTGAGAGGCGAAACCGTACTCTTAAAGATATGGTGAGAAGTATGATAAGTCATTCTTCTTTACCTGTGGCACTTTGGGGAGATGCACTAAAGACTGCAATTTATATCCTTAATAGGGTTCCAACAAAAGCAGTGGCCGAAACCCCTTACAAACTTTGGACTAAGAAAATGCCTAGCATTAAGCATTTTCATGTTTGGGGTTGTCCAGCTGAGGCAAGGCCATATAGGCCGAATGAAAAGAAACTGGACTCTAGGACGGTCAGTTGCTACTTTGTTGGATATCCGGAGCGTACTCGAGGATTTAAATTTTATGATCCCACTACTAGATCCTTCTTTGAGACTGATAATGCAAGATTTTTTGAGGAAGTTGATTTTGGGAGGGAAGGTATAGGTAAAAATATTGTCTTTGAAGAAAATAATCATGATTCTACTCATGACACTGCTGAGAACAATGATCAGATTATGGTACCTATCATTGCTCAAGGCCCTTCGATTCAAGACAACACTAACATTCCCCATGAGGAACCAATTCAGCAAAATCAACAACCTCTTGAATCACAAGAAGTGCCATTAAGGAGATCCACTAGAGAGCGGAAAAGTGCAATTCCAGATGATTATATTGTTTTTCTACAAGAACATGAAGATGGAGTTGGCATTGGAGAAGATGACCCTATTAATCTTCAACAAGCCATGCAGAGTCCTAATTCTCAAAAGTGGGTTGATGCCATGAATGAAGAGATGCAATCTATGAAAGACAACGACGTTTGGGATCTTGTCGAGTTACCTAAAGGATCAAAACCTATTGATTGCAAATGGGTATTTAAAACCAAAAGGGATTCGAAGGGTAACATCGAAAGATATAAGGCTCGTCTTGTCGCAAAAGGATTCACTCAAAAGAAAGGTATCGATTACAATGAGACTTTCTCTCCGGTTTCCTCGAAAGACTCATTTAGAATTTTTATGGCACTTGTGGCTCATTATGACCTAGAGCTACATCAGATGGACGTAAAGACGGCGTTTCTCAATGGTAACATTGGTGAGACAATTTATATGGTGCAACCAGAAAACTTTGTCTCTGGAGATCCAAAGACTATAGTTTGCAGGTTAAAGAAGTCCATCTATGGTCTCAAGCAGGCTTCACGTGAATGGTATCACAAGTTTCATCATGTTATCACATCATATGGTTTCGAAGTGAACTTGGTGGAACATTGTGTATATCACAAGTTCAGTGGGAGCAAATTTATATTTCTTCTCTTATACGTTGATGACATCTTACTTGCCACTAATGATATAGGCTTATTGCACGATACCAAGAAATTTCTCACTAGTCAATTTGAGATGAAGGACCTTGGTAACGCCTCTTTTGTATTAGGAATTCAAATACATCGAGACCGCTCTCGAGGTATCATTGGATTATCACAAATGAGCTATATCGAAAAGATCCTGGAAAGGTATGGCATGAAAGATTGTGCAGGAATAGATACACCCGTGTCTAAGGGAGACAAATTTAGTCTCAAACAGTGTCCCAAGAATGAACTTGAGATAAAGGAAATGCAAAGGATACCATATGCCTCGGCCGTGGGAAGCCTAATGTATGCTCAAGTTTGTACTCGCCCTGACATAGCATTCATTGTTGGAATGTTGGGAAGATATTTGAGTAATCCGGGAATGGAACAATGGAAAGCAGTTAAGCGAGTCCTACGGTATTTGAAGAAAACAAAAGACTATATGCTCACGTATAGGAAGTCAGATCATCTCGAAGTCATTGGATATTCAGATTCTGATTTTGGAGGATGCGTAGATGAAAGAAAATCTACTTCGGGCTATGTTTATCTACTAGCTGGTGGAGCGATTTCATGGAGGTCTGCCAAACAGACGCTCATAGCTTCATCCACCATGGCTGCGGAATATATAGCATGTTTTGAAGCATCAAATCAAGCATTATGGCTGCAAAATTTTGTCACTGGTTTGCGTGTTCTTGATGGTGTTGAAAGACCATTAAAGATATTTTGTGATAATAAATCAGCAGTGGAATATTCAAACAACAATAGGAGCACTACGGAAGCAAAACATATAGATATAAAGTTCCTAGTTGTTAAAGAAAAGATACAGAGTGGACAGATTTCGATAGAACACATTGGGACCAACTCCATGATTGCGGATCCGCTCACCAAGGCTTTAGCACCTAAGGTTTTTCACGAGCATACTGCTCATATGGGTGTTACCTTGTGTGATACTTTGGTTTAGTGGGAGTTTGTATTTTCGGTGTTTTATGTTATAAACATTGAGTTGTTTATGTTCTGCAGAATACAGTTGATGGATTTAATTTAATTAAATGTCACTCTGCTTTTGTTCAATTTTCTTATTGTGGTTTAACATTGAATTGAGAAAATTGGAATCTATCTCATTAGAGATTGGCTAAGGACTAGTTGGAAATAGGCATTATGCAGATCACATAGTATGTAATTTCCATGTCACTCATCCATACTTTGATTCATGTCGTTGGATATATTTGTGTGGTGATCATGGAAGGTTAAGTCACGTTATAATAGTGACGAATGCCGCCAGAATCTCATATTGATATAATAGATGGACCGAATTGTTTTAGTAAAATCTAAAGGATAATGAATAGCATAAGGTTGTGCACTAAAGATTTGTATAATTGATTTTGGATTAATATGCAGCCCAAGTGGGAGATTGTTATTATTATTTTATTAATAATAATAATTTATATGGGATACATATTAATATATCAATTATATTTAGCTATTTATTTTATTGGGTTAATTTATGTGATCAAATAAGGAGCCCAATTAGATTTTAAGTTAATGTATGGACTAAATGTGTGGATACCCAATACCAAGCCCAATTAAATTATAATGGGAGATTTAATTAGGCGGTATATGAAAGGGTTATAGTCCCCAATATATTAAACACGTAAAAAACTTTTCTTC
The DNA here is from genome assembly GCA_036435485.1 of Saposhnikovia divaricata. Taxonomy (NCBI): domain Eukaryota; kingdom Viridiplantae; phylum Streptophyta; class Magnoliopsida; order Apiales; family Apiaceae; genus Saposhnikovia; species Saposhnikovia divaricata. Next base: position 94,056,843 of record CM071594.1, read on the forward strand.
TACCCATCAGAGAGAGTTTGCTGTGGAATCCTAAGGGTGTTTGATTGAGGAAGACAATAACAAGTACACAAAGAAAAGGATTCCTACTGATATTACTTTATCATGGATACAGGTATGCTTCCGCTTATTGATTTAATCTCGATAACATGAATATGATGTTTCGATCCATGTCTCTATTTTAGAGAATTAAGTATTATAGAATTGTTAGATTCTTTCAGTTATGTCTACAAAATCAATAACAATGCGTAATAGTGGTTGTGGTTGGGTCTTCTCATAGGCTAATGGAGGCTTACGAGAAGTGCAGTGCGACCAAGCAACAATCTCTTTTATAGGACAGGTGGGTACCCGTTTAATTAATGATGTAAAAATTTCCAGATTTTTTTTGTCATAGCTGGCAATTAATGTAAAATCAAACAAAACTTATTCCTTTTATCACTTTAATTTGTTTTATATAATATAATTAACTTTAAACAAATTTTTTATATTTTGTAAAACACAAAGGTTTTGAATCAAGAATTTGAAATTTTAAATTGGTGGCTCAACTAAATTTTGTGATCCATCACTAATTATAGTTAATCTTAAATCTCAATATATTAAAAGCCTAAAATTTAAAGTAATTAATGAATTTATTATATGTAGAATGCAAAAAAAAAAAAAACTTATTCTTTTTATCACTTTAATTTATTTAATTTAATTAACTTTAAGCAAATCTTTCATATTTTGTAAAACACAAAGGTTTCAATCAGAAATTTGAAATTTGAAATTGGTGGCTCAACTAATTTTTGTGATCCATCACTAATTCTAGTTAATCTTAAATCTCAATATATTAAAAGCCTAAAAATTAAAATGAATAATGAATTTATCATCTATATTATACTATTATAAGCAAACTAGGGTATATTTGGTTGGTTGGGAGTTTGGTCTTGGCACACTCAATAACAACTGTTAGATTTTAAGATAAATAAATGAGAATCCCACCAAAAATACATTTATAGTTTCTAAGTTCGAATCTCACCAAAAACATATCTATATTAAACTTATATATTATTTTATAAACTACTCTAACGAGTTTAATAATCAATTCCCGTCAACAACATATTATTAATTTATGCATTTCCGCACAAGATCAAAGTTCTTCTTTGGACACTATGTCGCAATAATGTTCCTGTTCGTAATCGGCTAAGGGGCAAAGGTATCCACGTTCCTATAGGCTGTGTTATGTATGTGGGAGATATTGAGCACTTAATGCACTTGTTCTTTGACTACGGGTTTGCAAAAGATTGCTGGCAACTAATGGGCTTGGTATATGATACGTGGGAGGTGGAGAGTGCCCCAGATTGGTTTCTCGGCAAGCTTGACACTGAAAAGAGCCAAGTTTTGATCAAAATAACTACTGTATTATGGGGGATTTGGTGGGCAAGAAACAGGCGTGTTTGGGAAGGGAAAGTCTTGACACCTGAAATAGCCATGGCTTGGAGCTCTAAACAGTTTGTTGAGTGGAGGGAGGTTCATAAGAGGAAGCTACAAACATCAGGTATTCTAAAGGTGGCTGTTACGAGGCATGACAGAAAATGGATTGCTCCCGCATTGGTAAAGCTGATGATAAATGTTGGTGATAAATGTTGGTGCATATGTCTTTGAGGGGGGAGATTTCTTTAGCATTGGTATGGTGGCACGTGATTCCCAAGGGCTGTTCATTTGAAGAAAAACAATGTGTTTTTTTGGTCACATCTCGGTGTTAGAGGCAGAAATGGTAGGCATTCTGGAAGCTTTGTTGTGGCTTCGTGATCTTCTAGCTCAAATTACCATAGTTGAGAATGACTCGTTCATGAGTGGTAATGCACTTAATAAAGCTGATCACAAACAGTTAGAGCTAGGTCACCTTATACAACAATGTCGCTCTTTTCTTAGCAGAGAAAATGGTGTTTTATTAGCGTTTGTTAGAAAGAAGGCAAATAGGATAACACATGCTTTGGCTCGTTTACCTTGTAGCTTAATAGCTTTGCTGATTTATCGGCTCCTCCATTGTGTGTGTTGGGGACACTCTGTTTGATTTTAATGAAATCTTCCTTTATTCAAAAAAAAAAAACATTTCAATGTATGAAATTTGAATGTTTAATAACTTTTCTCCAACTTGATTAATATTAATGACCTCAAAATTCTAGCTAATCTTAAATCTCAATATATTAAAAGCCTAAAAATTAAAATAAATAATGAATTTATTACATATATAATAGCTAGGTCTACCCATTCATTCACACAAAACCATCCAGCCAACCAATCATCACATATGTTTTAAGTCATAAACAAACTATGTGTCTACGGTGGTATGGTGGTGACTGAAGAACACTTGCTATTTTGATTAATAAGATATTTCAATCATTTTTGTTTGTCTTACATTTAAATTTTTTTATTACATTATGTTATAATAGAGTATAAATTAGTGATATATGATATGTATACATTTCGAAATCATTCAATCAAATAAAATAATATTAATAATTAGTAGTTGCAATATATAGATAAATATAATAATTTATTAAAAATTTACATCTTTTTATTAAATTAAAATGCATGGTTTTTTAAAAAATGGTTAATGAACACATAATAATCTAAACACTTAAATGCATGTCCTTGCATTTTGATCAATGTACTTAGACATATTTTGGATTTAAAATTGAATATGTTTGATAGTACTCAAAATTTCATAATTTTCATACATAACCTAGAGTGCATTGTCATGGTTGTAACATTCTAGGTGGATTAGTGTACTTGACGCTTTATAAGAGCAAGTTAATATAGTGCATATCAAAATTGCTAGATCAGAATGTGGTAATTTTTTAGGATTTGACCGGATTTTAAAACAAAGTATTTTGAATTTGACACAAGTTGTTGTAATTATGCTTAACCGACCATACCAATTATCACATTTTACTCTTTTAGAAAAAATTGAATTAATATCATAGTTTTATTAATAACTTCTTTCAGTTTTACTAATGAAAGAGGACACTTTTAAAATAGGGTTTTTTTCATAAATAGCCTTGTTTAGAAATTTCTTTACAAAAATACTTTTCAAAAAAAAATAATTTACAAAAATACTATCTTATTTGCAAAAATATTATTAATGGCTGCGCACCATGTTGCATTCAGTTGCATATGCAAGCTCATATGTAATGCAAACAACTGAATGCAACTGAAAATTACAAGTTGAATTTTCATTTTCTTTGAAAATTCAACTTTCAGTTTTTAGTTGCACTTAGTTGCATAGGTTGCATATGTAACTGAAAGCAGGTAAAAATTTAAGTTAAATTTTCATTTTTCACTACAAGAATGCCCGGCTAAAAACGACCGAACAAAAACGATCAGCGTTAGTTCTTATCGAGTCAAAACTAAATTCGACCCAATTTGGTCAATTTTAAGGCCGGTCATTTTTGGTCGGCGGTTTTTAACCTTAAATACAAATAAATAATCATTCCGTCGAAATTGAAGCCCGCCAAAAAACAAGCGAAAACTTCCCGCGTGGGGAATTTTTTTTTAAAGAATTAAATTCTACCAAATCCGGTCTTATTTAGTTCCGGTCGTATTTAGTGTTTAGGCGGGAATTTTGCCGCCAATTCTTGCCAAAAGCTTCAAAGGTGTATTCAACCGAATTTGATTGAATTTATAAATTCGGCCAAATATGGTCATATTTAGTTTTGGTCATATTTAGTGTTTAAGCGGGAATTTTGCCACCAATTCTTGCGAATGCTTTAATGATGTATTCAACTGAATTTGATTGAATTTATAAATTTGACTGATTTTGGTTGAATTTGTAAATTCAACTGTTTTTGGTCAAATTTATTTTTTTATATATTCTAAAAATTTTATTATTAAATATATGTATTTTTATATATATATTTATATAATCCAAAATACAAGAAAATCATTAACTACATGTTAAAATTTAGTTTATACAAAATATTTACATTAAATATCAAATTTGATAGAATTTTAATAGACCTTGGTTTTTATTGTTTTAGAAAATCTAAGTAAATACCAAAAATGTTTCAAAAAAATCCCAAAAAAAATGTAAGAGAATTAGGAATGCATATTGCATGGAGTGAAAAAATATTGAGAGAAAAGCAATGAGTAAAAAAAAAGGTTTTTGCTAATAAGGTACATTAACAAAGATAATTCAGGATTTAGGGGTTACATTTAGGGTTTGAGGTTATGGATAGGGTTAAAGATTTTATTTCATTAAAAAAATTTTTGATTAATCCAACCTTACGGATATGAAGTTCGTGAAAAATAAATAATACACGCAAAAAATCATTTAATTTAAATATTTATAATTTGGATTTTATAATAAAAACAATTTTTCTAAATTAAATTCGACTAGAAAACCTAATCGGTTGAATTTGAGGCTTATTTCGACTAAATGTGGTTAAATTTATTAAAATCGACCAATGACGGTCAAAGTTAATATATTCGACCAAAGTCGGTCAAAGTTAATATATTCGACCAAATACGGTTGAATTTTAATAGGTTTTGGTTTTTTTTATTGTTTTAGAAAATTTAAGTAAATACTAAAAATGTTTCAAAAAATCCCAAAAAAATGTAAGAGAATAAGAAATGCATATTGCACGCAGTGAAAAAAAATTGAGAGAAAAAAAATGAGTAAAAGAAAGGTTTTTGTTAATAAGGTACATTAACAAAGATAATTCAGGATTTAGGGGTTACATTTAGGGTTTGGGGTTATGGAAAGGGTTAAAGATTTTATTTCAACAAAGAAAATTTTGATCAATCCAACCTTACGGATATGAAGTTCGTTAAAAATAAAGAATACACGTAAAAAATCATTTAATTTAAATATTTATAATTTGGATTTTATAATAAAAACAATTTTTTCTAAATTACATTCGACTAGAAACCATAATCTGTTGAATTTAAGGTTTATTTTGACAAAAAGTGGTTGAATTTATTAAATTCGACCAAAGGCGGTTGAAGTTAATATATACGACCAAAGTCAGTCAAAGTTACTATATTAGACTAAAGTCGGTCGAAGTTAATATATTCGACCAAATTCGGTTGAAATTACTAAATTTGACCAAATACGGTTGAATTTAGTCATGTTGTATTTGACAACCCTACTTTCCATTTGGTTCCCAGCAGCCCTTTTTTTCACTTTTGGTTCCCTCTTTCACTACATCTTCCTCCTTTCACCACATCTTTTCTCTCCTTTCACCATTTTTACTTAATGGGATCATTCTAAATCTTCTAGTTTTCATGCAAGTATAATTTCACCATTTTTGCTATTAATGTAACATAATTGTTTTTGTTTAGATTATTGCAATTATAACAATATTTATTTATTTTCATGTATGAATAAACTTGAGTGGTAAAAACATTATTGGCATAAACAAATATGCATTTTTAATATCTATGTTAGTCACAATAGTAGCATAACTAGTGTAATTTGTTGATGGAACTTGAGAATCATTAGTAATAATTGCATTTATGAATTATTTGCGTTAATGTAATATTGCATTTGCGTTATTTCGATGTATGTATATATTGTAGATGGCATCCGATCGTAGTTGGATTGGTCGTAATCGATTTGATGAGCAAAGATACTTAACGGAAGAATACAAAAATGGAGTGGATAGTTTCGTTAAACTTTACTTGTGATCATCTCAAAGAGGAAGATGACGGGCATATAAGATGTCCATGTAAAAAATGTGGAAATGATCATTTTATGGATCCTAGTCAAGTGAAAGTTGATTTGTATCGATATGGTATCATGCATTGGTATACTAAATGGGATTTACATGGGGAGAATGATATATTCCAAGATGAAGCCGGAACGAGTTTTGCTTATATTGGCGATGGAGATGATGATATGTATGATGCACGTGATATGCTAAGAGATTTTGAGGAGGCAAATAGACATTTTGAGAATGTTGAGGAAGAACCAAAGGCAAAGGCAAAAGATTTTTATAAGATGGTGGATAGTGCTTCTGAACCAATTTATCCAAACAATGTCAATTTTACGACATTAGAGTTCGTAATCAAGTTGCTTGGTTGGAAAAACTTGATGACAATGGCTAACTGGTAGGAAATGCCTAAAATGTGGTAGGAATTACTGGGTTTGTAATGATAAAGATGGGTTTGTAATGATAAAGATGGTAGGAATTGCTTAAAATTGGTAAGAATTACTGGGCATTTTCCATTTTGTTTTCACTTAGTTTGTGTACCAACTGAATATTAACATTCAAAAATGAGAAATATGAATGAAATTTTCAACTAAAAGCAAAAAAATAACATTTAATTAAGATTAAAAGTATTACAATCAAATTTTTGGGACTACAATATCTATTACAAATAATAGAAACTAGTCAATATCTTCACAACCATCTTCTTCTTCTTCATCTTTTTCATCTTCATTTTCTTCACCTTCTTCTTCTTAAAAAGTCAATAGCATCAAAATACACCAGACACATAACCAAATCATCGCCTTATACAAGTAGCTCTGACACCATTATTGGATTTCGAGGCAGTAAAACACAGCGGTAACAATGATAAGTATAAAAAAATTCGAAATCCAAAACCATGGATCAATGTATAAGCAAATGTAAACTTACATTTAATATCTTCTTCTTCCTCTTCTTCTTTCTACTTCTTCTTTCTCAACTTCTTTCTTAACCAAACAAAACAAAAAGTAAAAATGTAGATAAGTTTTTACTTTTTGACACAGCTCATTTCCACTGCATTTTGGTAGGAAATGGTTAGCACCATTTCCTACAACACATAAGTGGTAGGAAATGTTTCTATCCAAACGATGTCGTTTTCGTTCGTTTTCATGCTTCCAGACACGGTGGCAATAACCACATGGCAGAAAGGGCCTACCAGACTCATTTCCTACCAGGGTTGGTAGGAAATGTCTATTCATTTCCCACCATCATAGAGTGGTAGGAATTGTTTTGACAAAACATGGCATGTGGGACACAACAAACTCATTTCCTACCAGCTTTGGTAGGAAATGAGGTGAACAAAACCGACCAAAGACATGTGGTAGGAAATACTTTGGTAAAAACTACGTCGTTTCTTTGTTGACGTGGACAAGTGGGTTTTTCCTCGGTCATTTCCTACCGGCTGTGGTAGGAAATGGTTATTTATTTCCTACCAGCGTCGTTTGTGGTAGGAAATGGTCCTTTGACCTGAAATTAGTAGGAAATGACGGGTAGGAAAAGAGGTGGTAGGAAATTTTTTGGTAGGTTTTGCTCGTTTTTCTTGTAGTGTGCCTTTCATAGTATCAGTAGACAATATTAATCTACGCCAAAAATAACTTCTGATTTCATATTTGTTATTATAGTATAAGAGAGCCAGCTATAAAAAAGACTTTATGCCACTACATTGGCAGGAGGACGCACATAATACAAATGGAGCAGAACGTGAAGCTTTCTATGATACATGTGTTAAAAAATTTAAGGTTATTAGTACTTATTGTCTTTTTCATAATCTTTCAATTGCATATCTAGCTGGTGTACTCTTGAACGTTGACACCTTCATATTTAATATGGTTTGGCAGGAATATTAAAATTTCATATAAAATTATCATTTTATAAAAATTATCACATTAAAAGATTTATATAATATTACCAATTACTAACTGGGATGAATTTTTTATCATATAAAGAATTTATCAGTTTAAAAAATATTAATTTAGAGCTATAATTGCTTAGTTCGAATTGTAATGTTCTCTCTTTTAAATATTAATTTATGTATTAATTAATTTCTTCTATGAACGCATGGACACTTTATTAGAATTTATTGAGGTGTTAGAAATTAGAATATCTTGTATACCCTGAGGTTCAATAACAAGTTGTACTAACGACCACGAAAGGGTACCTGATATGGGTTGAAAATAAGCCCTAAAAACACATTTAATGTTGCATTAAATGAACCTAAGTTGGTCCAAGGTCAAAGCCCAATTACGAGGCCCAAAACCTTAATAATGACAATAAATTCGTAGCTGTAAAATCAGTCAAATAAAAGACCCCATATTCGAGTCAACAAGGAAACCAAATCATATCAGGAGTGATCTTCAAGGCATATAATTCCAATACTTATCTTCTTATCTGTTAGAAGGCTCTAGAATTGGGCCTAAGCTGTGGCTTGCCCACCAAGACACCTAATTCTACTCTAACTCCAAGGCATCCAATGCCTATATAAAGGACCTGATCCTTCAACCTAGAACTACATTTTTTGGCTTGATTTTTGATATATTGCAAGATACGTAGGCATCTTGTGAGGACCTGAGTGAAGTCACGGAACACTTGATCAGCCATTAAAGCTCGAAGCTTTCCCTAACCCTAGCATTCAATATGTAATAAATACACCCTAATTTTTATTCCATAACATTTGGCACCGTCTGTGGGACACGGATATCAACCATGGTTACCACCTGGAGAACACCAACACTTTCTGAAACCATCACTAACACCACCACACCCCCGATCGGGGAACAAGTGCCCCCAGGGGCGAATTCTCAACCGCTGGTCACTCAGCCACAAGGAACTGAAGCGCAACCTCATGAGTCGTTACCCTTAGTGAAAAATCCCACCACCCAAGGGACGAATCCCCTTCAAATGGTGGTCGCCCCTCTCGGAGGGTAGTCCGCTCCACCCACAGCTCAGATCTGTACTACAGTTATCCCCGCAAGCACGAACCAGATATATGGGTTGCCCAATTATCCCCCGTATCACGCCGGACCAAGTGGCCACACCCTCCAGATACACGTGCCATACAATCCACCTTACATCAGAGGTTTAGGACCCAATCAAGGCCAGCAATACTATGACTACTCAGGCCCGTATTCTGATGACTCATCCTCAGAAGAAGATAGGGATGAAGCCCCGAGGAGACGTCGTCCAAGTAAGGAACCTATTGGACGCCGAAGAACTCATGATCGACCTCCCTTAATGGCTGCTGAAAAAATCAAGGCTCATGAGGCCAAGATCCAAAAACTAAAGGAGGACATAGAAAGGGAACAGCGAAGACAGAATCAGAATCGACTCCCACCAGTGACGGGAGGAGACATTCCTTTTGTTGATTTGGAAAGAACCCCAAGGAGAGAGAGAAGGACCGAAGTCCCTAGAGGTGGAAACAGGAGGGTCGAAACCCCCAGAGGCAACCCTGAAGACTTAATGCAACTTGGAGATCCTTATGATCCAACCCCTCCATTCACTGAGGAGGTGATGAACGCACATATATCACGGAAGTTCAACATGCCTACTATAAAGACTTAGGATGGAACGGGAGATCCCGCTAAGCATGTAAGAACGTTCTCTAACGCACTGTTGTTACAACCTGCCAGTGACGCCTTGAAGTGTAGGGCGTTTCCCCAAACATTAGCGGGCATGGCACAGTGTTGGTACAGCCGCCTACCACCAAACTCCATTGCCTCTTTCAAAGAACTAAGCAATGCTTTCGTCAGCCAGTTCATAGGAGAAAGAATTCAAGAGAAAGATTCCGCATCCATCATGACTGTGATACAAGGAAAGAACGAAAATCTCAGAGACTATCTGAAGCGATTCACAAAGCAAACGCTCAACATTACAAACCTGGAAAACAAGGTAGCCATGGTGGCGTTACAGAATGGAACTTCGAATGTTTATTTTAAAATGTCACTGGCTAAGCATCCCCCTGAAAATATGGTTGAACTCCAACAAAGGGCGAGCAAGTACATCGAGGCGGAAGATAGTCTGAAAAAAGAGTCAGGAACAGGGAATACCGGAAACAGTGACAATTCTAAAAAGCGGAAGTCGGAAGAGGAATACGACGCTAGAGATAAATACCCGCGCACGGGTAGGGATTCTGATTCAGCCCCTAAGAAGGGAAGTCCCGGGCAAAGGTTTACAGATTACGCAAGACTGAACACTCCAAGAAGTCAAATCCTCTTGGAGATAGAAAAAGACCGGGATGTGAGATGGCTGAAGCCACTAAGGACTGATCCTGAGAAAAGAAATAAGAATCCGTACTGTCGGTTCCATAAGGATGTGGGATACGATACCGACGATTGTAGACAATTAAAAGATGAGATTGAGTTTTTGATCTGCAAGGGAAAATTGAATAAATTCTGGAAAGAAGGGGATCGGGGAAACCCAAGGCGAGATTACGATAGGAAAGATGAGGATCGTAACCGCAATCAGCAACCCCGAGGGCCAGTGATCAACATGATCTTCGGTGGCCCAACAGCGGCTGGGACAAGTAGAAATTCCAGAAAAGCATATGCACGAGAGGTAATGCACATTGTTGGTGAAGCACTGAAGCGTGCGAAGACGGAAGTCTCGATTGGATTCGATGACTCGGACCTTGAAGGGGTGAAGTTCCCACACGATGACCCGCTGGTGATCTCACCTGTAATAGGCAACTCCAAAGTGAAGAGAGTCTTGATAGACAATGGAGCCTCAGTGGACATTCTGTTCCATGATGCCTTGTTGAAGATGGGATATACCAAGTCTCAGTTGACAACATTGAATATGCCCATATACGGGTTCAACGGAGTGGAATCGAAAGTCGAGGGAACAATTCAGCTACCCATGACTATAGGGCAGGAGCCACGGGAGACAACTCAGATGTTAAATTTCTTGGTTATCAAAGCTACATCCACATACAATGCTATCCTAGGTAGGACGGGACTACATGCTTTCAAGGCGGTTGCCTCTACCTATCATTTAAAGGTTAAGTTCCCAACTAGAAATGGAGTAGGAGAAGAGAAAGTGATCAAAAGATGGCAAGGAGTTGTTATGTGGCCGCACTTAGGTCGGATGGAACCGGGGGGCAGGTCCTCCCAATCGAGGATATGGATGTTCGGGAGAATGAAGAGCGGAGAGGAAAACCAGCAGAGGACTTGCTTCCTGTACCTTTGGAGTTGGAAGATTCTGAGAAGGTCACTTACATCGGGGCATCTTTGAAAGACCCCTTGAAGAGCAAATTGATCTCCTTTTTGCAAGACAATAGTGACGTCTTCGCGTGGACAGCAGCTGACATGCCAGGGATAGATCCCCAATTGATAACACACAGCCTGAATGTGGATCCAAACCGGAAGACAGTGAAACAAAAGAAGAGAAATTTCGCACCTGAGAGGCAAGAGGCCATAAGACAGGAGGTTGACAAACTCCTAGAGGCAGGGTTCATTGAGGAAATCCAGTTCCCGGAATATTTGGCTAATCCTGTGATGGTCAAAAAGGATAATGGAAAGTGGAGGATGTGTATAACGCATCCCAAAGGACTGTTTTCCCTTGCCAAGGATCGATACATTGCTAGATGCTACGGCTGGACACGAGATGTTAAGCTTCATGGATGGCTTTAGTGGATATAATCAGATTAAGATGCATAAGGATGATATTCCTAAGGTATTGTTTATCACTGACTTCGGTGTGTATTGTTACCTGGTCATGGATTTTGGACTGAAAAATGCAGGAGTTACATATCAGAGGTTGGTAAACAAGATTTTCGCTCATCTCATTGGAAAGACTATGGAAGTCTATGTGGACGATATGCTGGTGAAAAGCCTACACAGGGCAGATCACATTGAACACCTACGCGAGGCATTTGAAGTGCTGAGGCACCATAAAATGATGTTGAATCTGGCCAAGTGTGCTTTTGGTGTTTGGTCTGGAAAATTTTTGGGTCTTATGGTTTCAAAATGAGGAATTGAGGCCAACCCCGATAAAGTCAAGGCTATTTTGGACATGGAACCACCACGTTTTATAAGGGATGTACAGAAGTTAACCGGCAGGATTGCTGCATTAGGGTGGTTCATCTCCAAATCCGGTGACAAGTGTTTGCCGTTCTTTAAAACCTTGAATAAGGTAAAAACTTTTGAGTGGACTGAAGAAAGCCAAGAGGCCTTTGAGCAGGTGAAGAGGTATATGTCTGAGGCCCCGCTGTTGGCCAAGCCAAGTACGAAAGATATCCTCTATCTTTACTTAGCAATTTCTGATCAAGCTGTGAGTGCGGTGCTGGTAAAGGAAGAAAGCAAGGTTCAGAAACCCGTATACTATGTGAGTAAAGTTTTACACGGAGCAGAGTTGAACTACTCCACTATTGAGAAGTTTGCCTTAGCATTGGTAACTGCTTCTAGGAAACTACGACCCTATTTTCAGGCACATAAGATTGAGGTCCTTACAGGGCAGGCATTGAGGAATATTTTACACAACCCTAAAGCTAGTGGTAGGCTCATTAAGTGGGCAATTGAGTTGGGAAAATTCGATATTAAGTACAAGCCAAGGACGGCCATCAAAGCGCAGGCACTTGCTGACTTCGTGGTTGAATGTACCATTGATAACCAAGAAGCCGGGGGGCAGGAGATACCTTAGGGAGGCAATGAGGAAGACAAAGAACCTACGATCAAAGAGAAGGAATTCTGGATGCTCAATTTTGATGGGGGATCGTAAACAAAAACAAGCGGCTCGTCCTACAAAGTCCTGATGGATTTACAATTGAATACGCCTTGAAGTTGGACTTTCCAGTAACCAATAATGAGGCAGAGTATGAAGCTTTGATAGCTGGGCTTGGTTTGGCAGGAGTACTGAGGGTCAAGAATCTTAAAGTTTGTGGAGATTCAAGGCTAGTTATGGCCCAAGTCAATGGAGAATTTCAGGCAAAGGATGAAACCATGTCCAAATACTTAAGGCTTGTGAAGGTAGTAATGACTCAATTTGATGAGTGCTACATTGAGCACATTCCGAGGGATGAAAACACCAAGGCTAATGCCTTATCCAAGTTTACCTCCTCTGAGATAGAGAATTACACTGTAAGTGTCTACTTCCAGGTTCTGAGAACCCCTACCATCGATTCAAAGTTAGTCGCACCTATTGGGATGAGGGAATGTTGGATAGACCCCATAAAAGCACACCTCGAGACTGGTTGGCTCCCGACTAATGCCATGGAGGCACAAAAATTATCTGTGAGAGAGTTGAGGTATGCTCTAATTGAAGGAATACTTTACAAGAAATCTTTTGTGATTCCGTATCTTAAGTGTTTAAGGCCCGAAGAGGCCAAATCAGCCATTGAGGAGGTCCATGAGGGGATTTGCGGACAACACTTGGGGGACAGGGCCCTAGCTCACAAGATAGTCAGGCTTGGATTCTATTGGCCTGAGATGATGGCTGATGCCAAAGAGTATGTGAAAAGGTGTGATCGGTGCCAGAAGCATGCACCAGTGGTTAGACAACCACCAGAGATGTTGACATCCGTGAGCTCCCCCATCCCGTTTGCTATGTGGGGGATGGACATTCTTGGGCCCTTTCCTATGGCCACTGCTCAGAGGAAGTTTCTAGTTGTAGCTATCGACTACTTCACAAAGTGGATTGAGGCCAAGCCTTTAGCTAAAATCACAACCAAGCAAATCATGCAGTTCTTCTGGGAGAATGTCATATGTAGGTACGGGATACCATGGATCCTAGTTACGGACAATGGGTTATAATTCAACAACAAAGAATTTAGAAATTACTCTGATGAAAATGGAATCGAGCTTCGATTCACCTCAGTCGCCCATCCTCAAGGCAATGGGAAAGCTGAAGTTGCTAATCGAATCATCCTCGATGGACTTAAGAAAAGGGTGGAACGTTCTAGGAACACTTGGGTGGATGAGCTGTTGCCCATACTCTGGGCATATCGCACCACCTGCAAACTGACGACTGGTGAAACCCCATTCATGTTAGCCTACGGGGCTGAAGCTGTGGTGCCCGTGGAAATCATGCATGTACCTCCACGGGTTGAAGCCTTTGAACCAGACACAAATGAGGAAGGAATGAGGATGGCCCTCGACTTGATCGATGAGGTGAGGGACGAAGCCCATACTAGGAATACTGAACATCAGAAGAAAGCTTCCTTCTACTACAACCTAAGGGTGAAAGAAAGGTTCTTCCGCCAGTGGGACCTGGTGCTTAGAAAGATTGAAGTATATGGAGTTGGACAGAAGGGAAAGCTATCCCCAAATTGGGAAGGCCCGTATCGGGTCAAGGAAACACTGGGACGTGGATCGTACAAATTGGAGACATTGGAAGGAAATGAGGTGCCTCGTACTTGGCATGCATCAAACCTCAAAGTCTATTATGTTTGATTATCTTGCATAGGATATGACTTATATCTAGTAGGAAGTAGAAATAAGGTCGACGAAACCATACGGAGTAGTTAAGCTCCGAGTAGGAAGTAAAGTATCTATGTAAGGGTTGATCCTGGTTTATTGACATCTTTGTCCATTTATTAATAAAAGTTGTTTCTACCTTCAGTATGAGTAGTTCTTTCTATTTTGTTATTCTAAGCACGAAAAACAAATGTTGCATCAAAGCACCTGATGGTGTGAGCCATGTGGTAAATACTAAGAAAACTCTAAAAGCGTAATAAACAAGTAATAAGTGAAAGACAGATTTGACAAAGGGGAAAAACTACATAAGTAAGCCCCGGAGGGTTAATTTCGATAAACATAAAACATAAAGGACATGGCTAAGATAAGTTAAAAACCCGAAGGTTAAGTTTGGTACAAACATAAGTAGACATAAGTCGCAAGGGGTGAATAGCTAAGATAAAACTAAGACCGGCCTACTCCTCGGCCTCCTGATCATCTACCTGAATGCTGTGATCCTGAGTCTCTTCATTCTCCTCGACAACGTCCATAGGGTTCCCATTCTGAACTCCAGAGGAGGAAGCGCCCGAAACTGGTAAAGGACATTTGAAGTCCACATCCGGGTTAAACAATCCCGGATGTAGAGCAATAACAGCGCTAAGGGCCTGACTCCACCCCTTGGCAAAAACCCCGGGATAGACTTGATCATCGTGATCATCAATAAAGGCTAGGAAGTCTTCGGATTCCATGTAGTCGTCAATAGCCCTAGCTCGATCCATCACGAGCTTCTGGTTCTCCTCTCTAAGCTCAGAAAGGCTCTTCTCCGCAATAAGAACGCGCTGCTCCAACACTCCCTTCTCTTTGATAAGGCGTTTGTTTTCCTTCTTGACCTTCTGCTCGGAGTCCCGAAGTTCCTTGGACTGATGGACGATTGACTGAAAGTAAGCATTGGCCTAAAAGAAAAAAGAAAAGTAAGTCAGAATGATGACAAGATGATGCCCCAAATAGAATTAAAGCGGGAATAAAGAAAAACCTACCATGAATATGGCATGGGCACCCTGTACTTCGGTCTCATCAATCATATTTTTCCGAAGAACTATGTTCACCTGATCAGCAATTGGAATTCCGTGCTTTGACCACTCTGCTGCAAAACTGTTATCACCCCCAATAGAATCATGATCGCAAATGCCCCATCTGGGCTTGAATGCAGCCGTGGGCGAACTCTCGGGCCCTCGCCTCCTCTTGTCGGCATTGAGGCTATGAGTCAGGAAACTGGGTACCAGGGGCTCAGGAGGATTAGCTTCCTTGTTCAACCTCAGGGTTGACCTCCGGGTGACCTCATCTGGACCCCCAACTCCAAGCTCCGTATCAATGATCGCTGCAGCTGAAAAAGCACATAACAACACAAAAATCGGACTAAGAACGAATACATTTCTAATAAAGACCAAAACATTAAGTGAAAATTACTCTCTTCACTAACTGTACTAAGTCCGATTTCTCGGAGGATAGATTATTTGATTATAGCTATGTAATGAGTATGCCCATTATCTTTACAAAGTTCATCCCGTTGCGAAATTTCACTCGGGAGAAGCATCTTATCGAATTTCCCCAGATCCTTTACTTTGCAAAACTGAGACTTGAAATATTTGCCCCAATCTCCACCTCTCCAACGAACAATTACAAATTTCCTCCGCCAGTTAGGATTCTTTTCCGGAGTGGAAAGGAAATCAAAGATTTGAGGAACACCAGGACGGTGCTGGATGTGAACCCAACCTGGTTGGGTATTCGCACTATTTCGAACTAGAAATATACTCCTAAACAAAAGGACACTAAGGGGGTACCCTTTTTGAAGGCACAATGCCATGAAACAAAGTATTGCCTTCCAAGAGTTTGGAGGTAGCTGACAAGGATTAATTCTAATTTCGGCTAGCAAACGAATTATAAAGTCATCTATGGGAAACCTAAGACCCGATTTAATGGCATCTTCATAAACAAACAAATCTTCTGAACTCCAGTTACACGTTCTATCACCCAGTTCAGGAAGAACAACCTCGAAAGGAGATTTAATACCGTATTTATTAGCTAATTTACCGGCATCTAATGCGGTTATGCAAGAAAGATAAAGATAAGAATCTAATTGTGAATTATTTGGGAAAGCATCTCTTAACACCTCTAGCAATTCAGGAATTGAGAAAACCCTACGCTCTAAAACAAGAGTACGAGAAGGTTTACCTCTTCCGAGAGATCTAGGAGCAATCCTTGAAGCCACATCTTTAGAACTACCAGCCATCTTGAACTTTCTGGATTGAATGACAAAAAAATGGATGAACTAGGTGAAGAACAACTCAAATTCTTCAAGCAAAACCTCCTTTGATCTTCAAATCTTCGAAAGTTTCAAGTGTTTAAGAAATAAACACTTGAAAAACTCAAGAACACTTCAAGTTTCTAAAACTATCTAAAAATTTGAGAGAGAATTTGAGCATTTGAGAGTGAGAAGTGTGAATGAGAAGTTCACATCTACTACTCTTATATAGGAAGCCTAGCATGTGACGCCCCAAGATCCGGGGTCAAGGATCCAGGTCATCACGGTCCAATTTCCATTCAATATCAATATCTCTTGAGTTTTTTTTTATATTTAATAATTAAGCCATTGACCCCACACTAATACACACACACACCAGTCATATGCTCATAGAACAACATTCACAATATTAAAAGTTTAAAGTTAACAGTTATTACAAACCCAGAATTCTACTAAGTACATTGTTGAATAATACTTCTACAGGAAGCATTTCAACAATCAAAAGTTTATTACAAACTTACACACTTAATTTACATAAATTTACTAAGCCCCTTCGCTTGTCACTACCTCCGGGATGTGAAAGTGTTTGTCCTAAATCCAATCATGTATGATGAGTTAGGAAGAACTTTCATGTATTCTTGTTTGATTTCATTAATAATAATAAAAGACTTGTTTTGATTTTATTACGGGCATTATCTGTTTAAAGTGTTTTAAATAAGATGTTCCATAGTTTAGAGTAAAGCTTCTATAATTATAATGAGATTATAATAGTGAGATCTAGAAGATGATAACTCTAGACTTAAACAGTTCCTGATCATAGGATAACTAATCGGAAGTTAGTGAATCCGCAAAGATCGGTACATATTATGCTTGCTCCCGTCAGGAGGATGTCTGTTCTCATAGGCATTTGTGTGGTGACACTATAGCTAGTATGTAGGTGCTTATTAGGGAATAAGTTCACTGAACATGACTCGATAAGTTGGACAACTAATGGAGTTTACTCACGTGTCAATAGTTATTCACTGAGTGATAGTTGTACAAGTGTCCTTAGACTTGAGATCGTTAAAGTTATCTTATATATAATGAACTGTGCTTTGGTTTAGTCCTTAGTCTCAAGGACATACATTAGGTCTATTCTGGGTACAGGGATTTATGTATGGAGATAGTTAACGATCAATAAAGAATCTACCCCTTCCAGTAAGGAAGTGAATATCCTATGTTATTCTTAGTATGCGAGTTCTGGAATCTCTGGCCAGAGTGTATGAAATTAGAAAGGAGTTTCTAATTTGCATTAATATGAACTTTGCGTTATGAATAAGAAATCATATGATTAAATTTGATAGGCCTGACACGAGATCCATGCCTTGTATTTAATCGGGATATTGTAGGGTAGAAGGAATTGATTGTACGGTAACTAGTCACTGACAGGTTCTTGGTATTCTAAGCAGTGAATTCATATTATCCGGATAGTCGCGATATGTTGAGAAGCATCACTCACGATGTAGAATAAATATAATTAATCAGTTAATTATATTTAATGAATTTTAGAATTCATATAAATAATAAATAAAAGGTTTATTATTATTTATTTCTACTACCGGCTTAATATTGAACCTACAGGGTCACACCATAAAAAGATTAATTTATTGATGAAGGTATTTTGAGAGAGCAAGTTGTTTTAATAATGATTAAAATTGTTTTAATTATTATTTAACATTTTATAAGGTAAAGTGTAGGATTTATATATTAATATATAATGATATATTAATTATGTTAAAAAACCTACTTGTGCCCTATAAATAGAATGAGATGAGAAGAGTATGAGACACTTGGTTTTTGTGAAAAACTTAAAGCCTCCATCTTCTTCATCTCTCTCTCTCTCAAACCTCCATTTTTATAAAACCTTGTTTTTATAAAAAGCTTCATCGAAGAAATTTATCTTGGTGGATACCAGTAGAGTGCTTCACACTCTGAGAAGCAACTGCGAGAAACCATTTTATAAAGCTTCGATTTTTCAAGGTATGATCACGATTCCTCGTTTATTCATTTTTACATGATTTTCTATATGTGCGATACACGGTTTTTACGGAAATAATTGTTATTTGCGCTTCCGCTCATTCGTAAATTCCTTCAATGGCATCAGAGCTAGGTTCTGCATATAGAGATTCATATAAAAAAAATTCAGATTTTTTTATGCATGTATGGATTTATTATGATTTTTGCAAGTTTATTTGGATTTAATTATGAATTAATTCAAAATAATATTTGCATGAGATTTTGAACATTGATCTGGGTTCTATAAGTGTTATGGATCATCTAGATATTTTTCTCATAATTTTGTGATGTGTAGATTATTTGTTATGAATTTTTTAAAATTGTTTTAGTTAAAATTCATAAAATAATTATGCATGTGAATATTATGATTTAAAAATTTGCACAAGAATCCCCTTGCTTTTCTGGTAATTTTGCTACTGCCTGATTTAAGAAATCTTATCCCTGTAATTTTTAATTAATTAATTGATTAATTTTTAATTAATTTATTAATATTAAAATTATAAAATTAATAATAGTTATTGTTAGTAAAGGGGAGTTAGAGTTTTTAATGAAAGGGGAGTTACAAAAGGGATACACACGGAAACGTCTAGAAAAAAAATGATGATCTGCAACGGTCTGCTGTCCCGGGCGCGTGTAGGACACCCGCGGAGGGGTTGTCACGCATTTGGGAAATGCGTGACAAGGGCTGTCGCGCATTTACTTCATGCGTTACACAATTTAATGGCGTTAAATTGTTGTAACGCATTACTGTAATGCGTTACAGTCTTCTGTCCAAATTAAATTTGATTTATTTTGAGTTCCGTAACTCCATTTTGGGCGTGCGATATATCGTTGGATTCGTTTTTCCGAGACGGATCTAATGGAATGGTCAAATATTTTTTATATAATAATTTTGAATTATTTATATTTCCGGAAGTGTTTTTAAAGCATGTTTTAATTGGATTAATTGCTTTTAAATACTATAATAAATCCATACATCAATATATCAATGTGTGACATGATATTGCTTGCATGCTTACTTATTGATTTATTTTTATATATGTGATATATGCCTATGTTTACCATGCGATGATAGATTTAGGTGAACTTAAATCAAAATAAGGCGTGCTCTAGAAAATCTAGAAATAGGAATCGTTTCTTGCCTTAATAATAATATTATGAATACAATCATGAGATTCTTGTGTTTGTGAAACACGTAATTAAATATGAATTTTCAATATTGAGAGAATGGATGATTCTGTCAAAAACGGATTTCGATCTGTAAGAAAGGGGTATTAAGTGACGCCTCTTGACAATGCTCCCCCCAATCTGGGAATCATCCAATTATCGATTATTGATTTGAAATATTTAATTTAAAAGGAAGAATCTCTTTATAATATGATTATGATTGTAACATAATATAATCCCTCTAAAATTAAATAATATCAAGTAGTAATTGGCCAATGACACAACGGGCTTGTGTCGGTCATAGCCTTCCAACATGGTAGAAAGTAGTTCTTATTTTTGAATCATTGTCGTTTCGTGCTACAGCCGAGGGCTTTGATTTTGAAATAAGAAATACTTGTCTATTACATAGAGATGTGTACAATGAATTAGAATCTAATGGTCGTTACGTGCTACAGCCGTGGGCCGTTGGAGACTGATTCAGTTGTACGGAATGTTGGGTTAGACTTGACTTAGAATATTGAGTTTGTCGTGCCACAGCCGTGACTCAATTATTCAAGAGGCTAAAGTTTTATTAGGGAATAACATGAGATGTAATTGACAAGAGTTGTCTGCCTATTGAACATCACATGGCGTTTCGTGCCACAGCCGAGGTTGTGTGATGGAATATAGGATCCCTATTCCCACTAGCATTATGAATGCTTAATTTTTCACTTAAGGGGGTTGAATAAATTAGATAAACTAGTGGGAGTCACTTATGAATAAAGACCCGATTCATATAGTGTTTTTAAAATGAAATTGAATATTTGCTAAGTGTTGTTATGTGTTTATCATTTACAGATTTACTATATACACTATGTCTGGTGCACTATCACTCCGGAGCATACTAGATGCTCACAAATTGACTGGTCCGAATTTTGCTAACTGGCTTCGAAACTTGAGAATTGTTCTCAGGGTTGAGAAGCTGGAATATGTGCTTGACTCACCTAAGCCTGCTGCACCTGCTGACGATGCACATAATGATGAACATGTTGTGTATCGTAAGTGGATAGATGATGCTAATGTTGCTCAATGTATCATGCTAGCTTCCATGAACGATGAGCTACAGAAGCAACATGAGCTTATGGATGCTCACACTATCCTAGAGCATCTGCAAGAGTTGTATGATGTGGCAGGGAGGACAGCTCGATATGAGATATCGAAGGAGCTGTTCCGTTGTAGGATGTCTGAGGGATCATCCGTGAATGACCATGTACTTAAGATGATCAATTTGATTGAACGTCTTGGGCAACTTGGTTTTGTCATGGATAGGGAACTGACTCAAGACTTGGTCTTGCAATCACTTCCGGGTTCATTTTCGCAGTTTGTTGTGAACTTTCACGTGAATAAGTTGGACGTCAGCCTGGCTGAACTCCACAACATGTTGAAGACTGCGGAATCGAATTTTCCCTCTAAGAAGAGTTTTGTTCTTCTAATTGGTGAGGGTTCCAATCCTAAGAAAAGGAAGAAGAACCCTTCCAAGAAGAAGAAAGTTGGTGAGAAAAAGCCGGTTCCACCAAAAGCTGAAGACCCCAAGAGCAAAGCTGTTTGCTTTCACTGTAACAAGGTGGGGCACTGGAAGAGGAACTGCAAGGTTTACCTTGCAGAAATGAAAAAGAAGAAAGATAGTGAGACTGTCGCTTCTGGTTCAGGTATGTTCATGATTGAAGTGAATATGTCAATAAATCAAAATTCTACTTGGGTATTAGATACCGCCTGTGGTTCTCACATTTGCAATTCGTTGCAGGGACTAAGGAGAAGTAGGACTCTCGAGGAAGAGGAGGTGATTCTACGGATGGGAAATGGAGCAAGAGTTGCTGCTGAATCTGTAGGATCGTTTGATTTACATATGCCTACGGGCAAGACTATTGTTTTAAATAATTGTTATTTTGTTCCCTCGATTGTGAGGAATATTATTTCTATTCCCATGTTAGACTTGGATGGATTTTCGTTTGTTATTAAGAATAATGAATGTTCAATTCTTAGAGATAATGTTCTTTATGGTAGTGGTATTTTAAATAATGGTCTATATGTGTGTGACATAGAGCATGATTTACTACAAATTGAACATACTAATAAAAGGAAAAGAGATGATGAAAATCTCACCTATTTGTGGCACTGCAGACTTGGTCATATTAGTGAAAATAGACTGCGGACATTGCATAAGGAAGGGTTACTTGACCCCTTTGATTTTGAATCATATCCTACATGCGAGTCTTGTCTATTGGGTAAAATGACCAAATCTCCATTTAGTGGACATGGAGAGAGGGCTGCAGAATTGCTAGGACTGGTACACACAGATGTATGTGGACCGATGTCTACGCAAGCCATGGGCAGATTTTCGTACTTCATTACTTTCATAGATGATCGATCTAGATTCGGATATGTGTATTTAATGAAACACAAATCTGAAGCCTTTGAAAAGTTCAAAGAATATAAGAATGAAGTGGAGAAACAAACCAAACATAGTATTATAACCCTTCGATCAGATCGAGGTGGTGAATATTTAAATGGAGAGTTTCTAGATTATCTCAAAGAAAATGTTATAGTCTCTCAGTGGACTCCTCCATATACTCCACAGTTGAATGGAGTATCTGAAAGGAGAAATCGAACTTTGTTAGACATGGTTCGGTCCATGATGAGCTACGCAAATCTTCCAGTATTCCTTTGGGGTTATGCATTGGAAACCTCAGCATATTTACTGAATAAGGTGCCTTCCAAATCTGTTCCTCAAACTCCATATGAGATATGGAAAGAAAGGAAACCGAGTCTTAAACACGTTAAGATTTGGGGATGTCCGGCTTATGTCAAGAAAGTTGACCCTGATAAGCTGGAATCTCGATCCGTGAGATGTAGTTTTGTGGGATATCCTAAAGAAACTTTAGGGTATTACTTCTACACCAATCATAGTGTATTTGTCTCCAGACATGCTACCTTCTTGGAAAAACAGTTTATCCTAGAAGGAAACAGTGGGAGCAAAATAGAACTTAATGAAGTTCAAGAAGCACAAACTACTACGGTTCAAGAGGAAACACCTGTTCAAACTGAACAACCTTCTGTGGTACAGCCCATTCGTAGGTCAGAAAGAGTGTCTCGCCAACCTGAGAGGTATTATGGCCTTGTCATTGAGAATGACAATGAGTTATCAATCGTTGATGATGACGACCCTATGACCTATAATGAAGCTATGAGTAGTGTTGACTCAGAGAAATGGCAGAGTGCCATGAAATCCGAAATGGATTCTATGTATGCCAACCAAGTATGGACTTTGGTTGAAGCACCAGAGGATGTGAATCCTATTGGATGCAAATGGGTATACAAAAGAAAGATTGGAGCAGATGGCCAGGTGGAGACCTATAAGGCCAGGATCGTGGCAAAAGGATTCAGACAAAGGCAAGGGATTGACTTTGATGAAACTTTTTCGCCTGTAGCCCTGTTAAAATCAATTCGGATTTTGCTTACGATTGCTGCTTACTACGACTATGAGATCTGGCAAATGGACGTGAAAACGGCCTTCCTCAATGGGAAACTTGAAGAGGAAGTGTATATGACACAGCCAGAGGGGTTTGTTTCTAAAGGGAATGAACACCTAGTGTGTAAGCTGCTAAGGACCATATATGGATTAAAGCAAGCTTCTCGTAGATGGAACATTCGTTTTGATGAGACAATCAAAGAGTTTGATTTTATCAAGAACATAGATGAACCATGTGTCTACAAGAAGGTTAGTGGGAGCGCGGTAACATTTCTTGTATTGTATGTGGATGACATACTTCTTATAGGAAATGATATACCGATGCTGCAATCAGTCAAAGTGTGGTTATCAAAGAACTTCACTATGAAGGACTTGGGTGAAGCATCCTACATTCTCGGTATGAAGATCTATAGAGATAGATCTAGAAGAATGATAGGTCTTACCCAGGGTACATACATCGAGAAAGTGCTTAAAAGGTTTAGCATGGAAAACTCCAAGAGAGGTCTCATACCGATGAGCCATGGAGTATCCCTTTCCGAAAAGATGTCTCCTAAGACACCTGAGGAAAGAGAGCGCATGAGTAAGATTCCTTATGCTTCAGCAATAGGATCTATCATGTACGCGATGTTATGTACTAGGCCTGATGTTGCTTATTCAGTCAGTGTGACAAGCAGATATCAGTCCAATCCAGGTGAAGACCACTGGAAAGCAGTGAAGAATATCCTTAAGTACTTGCGAAGGACTAAGGATACTTTTCTTGTTTTTGGTGGATCTGAGTTGAAAATAGAGGGTTATACTGACTCTAGTTTTCAATCAGAAAGTGATAGCAAATGCATGTCAGGGTATGTGTTTACTCTGAATGGTGGTGCGATTAGTTGGAAGAGTTCCAAACAGTCGACAACGGCTGACTCCACAGCGGAAGCAGAGTATATAGCTGCAAGTGAGGCTGCAAAAGAAGCCGTTTGGATGAGGAAATTTGTTTCTGAGTTGGGAGTTGTTCCAAGCATTGAAGAGCCTATTGTGTTGTATTGTGATAACAATGCAGCAATAGCACAAGCCAAGGAACCTAGGTCTCATAAAAATTCCAAACATGTTTTGCGGCGCTTTCATTTGATTAGGGAGATCATTGAAAGGGGAGATGTCAAGGTTGAGAGAGTTGACACACATAACAACATAGCAGACCCACTCACAAAGTCATTGTCTCAGATTCACTTTGATCGTCATAAAGAGAAGATGGGTATTAGATACCAGGGAGATTGGCCTTAGTTCAAGTGGGAGATTGAAAGTGTTTGTCCTAAATCCAATCATGTATGATGAGTTAGGAAGAACTTTCATGTATTCTTGTTTGATTTCATTAATAATAATAAAAGACTTGTTTTGATTTTATTACGGGTATTATCTGTTTAAAGTGTTTTAAATAAGATGTTCCATAGTTTAGAGTAAAGCTTCTATAATTATAATGAGATTATAATAGTGAGATCTAGAAGATGATAACTCTAGACTTAAACAGTTCCTGATCATAGGATAACTAATCGGAAGTTAGTGAATCCGCAAAGATCGGTACATATTATGCTTGCTCCCGTCAGGAGGATGTCTGTTCTCATAGGCATTTGTGTGGTGACACTATAGCTAGTATGTAGGTGCTTATTAGGGAATAAGTTCACTGAACATGACTCGATAAGTTGGACAACTAATGGAGTTTACTCACGTGTCAATAGTTATTCACTGAGTGATAGTTGTACAAGTGTCCTTAGACTTGAGATCGTTAAAGTTATCTTATATATAATGAACTGTGCTTTGGTTTAGTCCTTAGTCTCAAGGACATACATTAGGTCTATTCTGGGTACAGGGATTTATGTATGGAGATAGTTAACGATCAATAAAGAATCTACCCCTTCCAGTAAGGAAGTGAATATCCTATGTTATTCTTAGTATGCGAGTTCTGGAATCTCTGGCCAGAGTGTATGAAATTAGAAAGGAGTTTCTAATTTGCATTAATATGAACTTTGCGTTATGAATAAGAAATCATATGATTAAATTTGATAGGCCTGACACGAGATCCATGCCTTGTATTTAATAGGGATATTGTAGGGTAGAAGGAATTGATTGTACGGTAACTAGTCACTGACAGGTTCTTGGTATTCTAAGCAGTGAATTCATATTATCCGGATAGTCGCGATATGTTGAGAAGCATCACTCACGATGTAGAATAAATATAATTAATCAGTTAATTATATTTAATGAATTTTAGAATTCATATAAATAATAAATAAAAGGTTTATTATTATTTATTTCTACTACCGGCTTAATATTGAACCTACAGGGTCACACCATAAAAAGATTAATTTATTGATGAAGGTATTTTGAGAGAGCAAGTTGTTTTAATAATGATTAAAATTGTTTTAATTATTATTTAACATTTTATAAGGTAAAGTGTAGGATTTATATATTAATATATAATGATATATTAATTATGTTAAAAAACCTACTTGTGCCCTATAAATAGAATGAGATGAGAAGAGTATGAGACACTTGGTTTTTGTGAAAAACTTAAAGCCTCCATCTTCTTCATCTCTCTCTCTCTCTCTCTCTCAAACCTCCATTTTTATAAAACCTTGTTTTTATAAAAAGCTTCATCGAAGAAATTTATCTTGGTGGATACCGGTAGAGTGCTTCACACTCTAAGAAGCAACTGCGAGAAACCATTTTATAAAGCTTCGATTTTTCAAGGTATGATCACGATTCCTCGTTTATTCATTTTTACATGATTTTCTATATGTGCGATACACGGTTTTTACGGAAATAATTGTTATTTGCGCTTCCGCTCATTCGTAAATTCCTTCAGGATGGTCGCCAGCACTCGCTCAAAAGGTCGCCTTTCCCTTACCCTCTTGCGGGGTGTAGTGCGTAGTATCGGCATGGGACCTAGCTGCTATATACATAAGTAGCAAGAGTGAGCTATAATAGCTCAGCAAGATAATATTGTAACCTAGAATTTAGAATGTGAACAGGTATACATATATGTATATGCATATATAATAGCAGAAAACAATTAAAATCCTTAAGGAAGAATAAAACTCTTATTTAATAATACATCATCCACTTACTATTATAAGGAAGAAATCTAAAATAATATAATATCAGTTTTTCTTCATCTGTAACCATAATTCCATCATCTCATATCATTATTCTGTTTTCAGTACAGAAATTTGAAAACCATTGTCTACACATTCTTTTCAAAAACATTGGGGATATCTGCTGTCGCCTGATACGTTAGGACGATGATCAGTCACCTAATCGTACCTGCTCTCTTTTTACTACCGGTAGAGGGAATGAAGATCATCCCTGAAGGAAGGCCACCTGCTAACATCCTCCCTTGGCATATTCGTGCCGTAATAAAAATAATAAATGCTGGACTGTGTCGCACACAGCCCTGACACAGCCACTTACGCAAGTCTGTTGCAATCCCCCTTTTTGTCACATCATTATTCCCTTTTTAAAATATCATTCCACATTTCCATTTTCTCGCTTTCATTTCCAAATATCATTCACTCATATCAGTTCCATTCTCGCACATTACTTCTATAAAATATATATATAACATAATGCTTTGATTATGATCCAGACATCTCTTTCATATTCAGGAATCAAATATACTTTTATATTCATAAAATATTCTGTCTATTTTAAGAGTAATGCATGATAATCAAATAATATTTATTAATCCACTGATACTCAAAAAGAATATTTTTAATATAGTATTATAAACCATATAACCCTAGAAAAAACTGATACCATTCTTTTATTTACTTTAGATAACAACTGGTACCATTCTCTTTCACCTCTCTTTACCATAAAGCATATTCGCTCCATTCATAATCATATCCACATTCATATTTCATAATTTATATCCATTTCTCTTTAATTCCAATATCAGGGAAATAATTCTTAGCAATATAGCAAACATAGAATAACATATATATTCCATGAAATCATTAACTTTGAAAATAAAAATAGTTTTCCAAGGTAAGGATAGAAGAAATCTTGCCTCGGTTTCGGTATCCTGACGGTATGGCTCGTCCCTCTTCCGGAGTTTCTATAAACACAAAAGGACCGTCGTTAGAATACCACATCTCCTACTCACTACACTCTTGTATAACATTACCCTTGACACTTTAATATATGTTTAACGTATCACTATTACCCCAAAGGTTCGAGAACTTAACCATTTATAACCTCAATCGAAGTTTCTGGGGTTTTCACCATTTCCCCTATCGACCATACTTAACTGTAAAAATTCTCAGAAAATATGGATTTCGAATTTTACCACAAGGTCAACTGGTAACAACTCTTTGACTACCTTACTACAATATCTCAAAGTTTCATAATTTTTAAAAATGTATAAGTATGGTAGTTATAGCCTCAAAGTTAACACAATTACATTTTCTCGGTTTCCGAACGTCTTTCACTAAAACTGACTTTTCTCCTAAACCGTACGTCAGATTTTAACGTACCTTATATCAAAACGATCTATGAACTAAGCTCTATCATTTCATGGTCAATTGGTCACCTACGAATGAGGTACCGTACGAATACAGGGGTCACCAAACATGGCAGTTTGTAGTTCTAAAAAAAACGGACATTATAACGGCTATAATTTCATACTTTCCAAAATCAAACTCCTCCAAATCAATCATCCACCTTATACACCATCACCTAAACCATGTGGTATCATCCCAACCATGGTTACAATTCCACAACACACAATTTCCATTTCAAAACAAACCATTTATAACACATGATCATCATAAACTAGACATTAACACTACTTAACTACTAACCAACTCAATTTCCACCATAAATACCAAAGGGCAAGAGTAGTTATACATTCTTGAAGCTTCAAAGATCCTTAATAAACCTTGGGCACTCCTTAACAACCTTAGATTAACTTGAATCAACTAAAGAAACCATTAAAACAAAGTTAACACTTGAAAACACTATTCATCATCTTTTCTAGTAACTTCCATGATTTTATTACCTTGGCAAATGATGTTGGTTTGCTATGAAACTTTGTAGATGATCCTTCCTAACCTCCAAGAAGCTCCATGATTTTTCCCTTGAATTGTTATTGAAGAGAGCTAGGGTTTTGAATTTTTTTTTTCTTTTTTTCTACAAAAACCCGAATGGAAGAAAAGGTGGAGAACTGGAGAGATTTTTTTTTTTTTTTTTGTGTTTGCTTGCTAACCTTATCTCATCTCATCCTAATCCATCAAGAGTTCTAGAGTTTAGTAGAAACTCCATGGTTAAATGACTAATTTGTCCTAAATTTTGAGTTAGTGGAAGATGATGTAAGGTGTGATGTCATGGATGAGTGTTTTGTAAGCTTGTTCTTTTAACCTTAAGTATTTACTAATAACCTTATAAATATTAATGTGGTAAATATCTTTATCACTTACTAACCTTGGTTACTTAGTCTCCATACTCGTCTAATTATGGTTCGTTTCGAATGTACCTCATTATCTCTGTGATTTTCGAAATCATTTACGAATCCAATTTCCTTTGGTATTCTTTTAACTTAATAATCCCTTGGTTTAATCTAAATTTACTAATCCTTCAATATATAATTCTTATAGGGTTTCTATGCTCCCTAATATCAAAAAGAAGCTTATTCGAAATCAAAATCCTAAAAATCCATATTCAGGAATTTCTGGAATCTATAGTCATTTCGAGTCACTTATTTTCAATGTACAACACTAATATGGTTTCTGTTTATTCATTTTCCATCTCCAATATAGAGTACCTACATACCATTTCCCTAAATCCTCAAATTTTACTATTCATGTGATCACTGTAGCATTGCTAAAGTTAGGGTTATTACAGTCTTCCCCCCTCAACATGATTCCGTCCCGGAATCATGTTGAAAATGTCCATGGGTATCTTTTTCATTCACACCTTCTAACTTCCACCCTATTTCCTCTATCCTTTTCCTTTCATAATATCTCTATCTTGTTTGCGCAGAAATACACCAACATAACTTCCTTGTCATTCATCAACATGCCATTTAGTTTATCAATAGCAGTACTTTTACTGTCTTTTCCTCACAAATTTCCTCCTGTTTCCAGTCATTCCATGTTATCTCGTCTCTCCTTCCACTTTCGACGAAGATATCCGCCACCACATTGACCTTTTCTGAATGGTAGTGTATCTCACTTATGGTTTGACCATCTTCTGATCTCTATCATGACATAAATATTAACACCTCAATATTCCTATATCCCACCTCTGTAAAATTTTCCAGAAAATAAGCTCTAATAATATTCTTTAAAACAATTGTAAGAAAATACTACCTATAATATATATTTCCTGTTCGTCTCAACGAGCTTGTGCTTTCCCAAAACACTCCTACTTTTCTTTTCATAACGTTTCCTAGCCCTTAACAGACACTGATTTTCCCTATCTATATTATTAACTTATTTATTCCATTAATTGATTAAGTCGATCCTTAACCAAAGACTTACACACAAAATTTAAATCGAAAAACAAGTACCTGTATCCGCATCTGGTTTCGTCAACGCTTCCCCTAAGGTCATGTTGTACACTCTAGCAGTAGGCCTATTTGAAGCAGTCACACTCTGACCTGGCGCGTATGACCCACCGGAACGGCAATCTCTAGCAATGTGTCCAAATTTCCCACACTGGTAACACTTAACATCTCTTTTAGGGTTTGTATCAGTTGATGGGCACTGGTTAAGGTAGTGTCCTTTTTGTCCACACTTAAAACAAGTTACTCCCAGCACCCTACAGACTCCTATATGCTTCTTACCACACGTGTCACAATCTGGTAATGGTGGTCGTGATTGATTGGACTGAAATGTTCCTGACGATTTACCACCCTGATTTACCGTCTCACTAGTAGTCTTGTTACCCCCCGACTTTCCCACAAATTGAGATTTTTGTCCTCTACCTCCTTTGTTAAAGTAGTTTCCCTCACTTGAACCTCCTTTCGGGCCCTCAAATCTTTTTTTCTTATTCTCTCGACCTATTTGAGCCTGTTCACTCTCGGCCTCTATAATAGATGCCTTTTGAACCACTGCAGAATAATCAGTTAACTCAAATGGTGCCACTCTCGTTCGTAACCAGGGTTTCAATTCTTGTTGAAACCTTTTCGCTCGTTGTTCTTCAGTACGCACAAACTCGGGAACAAACCTCGACAGCTCTGTAAATTTAGTTTCATACTCTGCCACTGTTAGGTTATCCTGTTTTAACTCCAGAAACTTTATTCCCATTTGGTTTTCTAAATACCTAGGAGAATACTTTTCTAGGAACACCCTAGTGAAACGCTCCCAAGTTATCACTCCCGCTTCTTCTAGGTTCTTCTTAGCTTCCCACCAGTAATTTGCCTCTCCCTTTAAGAGATAGGCTGCAAAGACTGTTTTCTGATCTTCCTCTATCCTCAGTATTTCGAAATCTTTCTCCATTTCTTTTAGCCATGCCCTGGCTACTACTGGGTTAGTGGTTCCCTCAAATTCTGGGGGCTTTAATGACTTAAAGGCACGAAAGGAATTAGCTGCCTGATTGGGGAGAACAGGTGGTGGTTGAGGATTCTGTGGATTCGCTAAATTCTGCCTTAATAAATCCATGAATTGGGCAAAGGGATCACCTCCCGGATTCCTTTGTTGGCCAGTTGATTCCTCTTCTTCTTCTTCTTCATGATTTTCTTCATTATGAGCATTTTCGTTCAGTCTAGTACCTTCTATATTTCGACTTCTTTCGTCTCTCTCATTTTCCCTTGCATTCGCTCTACTATCACGTCTAGGCGGCATAGTTCTGTACATAACAATAGTCCTTATTAATTACTCGAATTTGGGTTACAATATACATCATTTCTATATACACAATTATATCATTAATTAACTCATTTGCACATCACAATATTCTTATCACGCGATTTCCATCTAGTTATATTATAACTTTAGTAGGTAAGTGTATCGCCCTTAACACGATAGCCTTTTCATTAAGTCAATCACCTTTTATACATCAATGTTTTTGAGTCTCAACATTTATTATTAAAAAAATGCAGCAACAATTTAGATAGAAATGCACAAACTTCATTAATTTACATAAATATTTTACAACTTGGGTACATCGTCTTTTACTACTAATATTTTACATCATAGGGTACATGGTTCGAAACCTACAAACATAACTGTACATACTAATCTGCTACAACAAAAGTGCTACTAACTGTCTTCCAATCAGACTGGGATTAAAATAGCAACCAACTAAACTAATCCCCCAAAAAGACATCAGTAAGATGACTAGTCTGATTAGTGACGTAGACTACTATCCCGACTCACAGTCCTGCCCTAATAATGTCCCGGATCTGGACTACCAGAGACGTGACTGTATCCACTATCGCAGCCCTCCACTCTGGGTCTCCTCTATCAGCTAACAACCTCCTAATGTCACCCAGGGCCCGCAGCTCAACACTCACTAATCCCAAAGATATACCATCAGGAATGATGCCTCCTCTCCCTCTCTCTGACCTCTGCATCAGTGTGTCTATCACTCGGCGGGACTCCTCCAACTGACCCTGTAGGGCAAAGTACTCCGTCAACATAATGGCTGGTAGTGAGTCACCTGTCGGTAAGGGTGCCTCCTGAGGGGGCACAGCAGCTGGGGCAGGTGCCTGTACAGGTGGAGGTGGTGGAGGCGCAAATGGTGGGGATGGAGGAATAGACTCGGTATCTGCATCCTCAGACAGATCTCCCTCTATCTCATCCTCTGAGAAGATAAAATGTCCGGGCGGAGTGAATGGCTCAACTGGATCATCTAGAGGGCCAGGACTCGGTGAGGGAGATGGGACTGGTGATGGTACGGGAATAGGCAAGGCAGGGGTAGGTATCATATGGATATCGGTTCACTCAATCTCCTCCTCCTCCTCCTCAGCTATAACTGACAATCTAGGCCTCTTACGTAACGGCCTCTCCTCCTCTGGAATCTCCCATCTCACTCTGGAAGGACCTGCCTCATCAGATCCTGTAGAAGGTCTACCCATATATGGCACTATGACCACAACATCTCTCCGTCTCTGCTCCTCTGCCTCCTCTCTCTCAAATCTCTCTCTGGCCGCCGCCCGACGTCTCTCCCTGAGGTCCTCAACTGCATACTCGGGGACCTCTACCCCGGCAAGCTAAAGATCTAATAGCTCCTGCTCCGACATCCCTAGCCACTGGGGGTCCTGACTCGGCTCACCCATCTCCGTCCCCTATAATAAAACATAAAATTCTATTAGTAACAGTCTATAAAATTATAATATATGCTTAAAGTAAATACTACCTGCGATATACCACTCCTGAACTTGATGGAAGTTCACAATTTATATTATAACTGATACATTTATTATTATCACTTTTGTTCTTGAGCATTATGACTCTTAGCTCTGATACCATCTGTGACGCCCCTAGATCCGGGGTCAAGGATCCAGGTCATCACGGTCCAATTTCCATTCAATATCAATATCTCTTGAGTTTTTTTTATATTTAATAATTAAGCCATTGACCCCACACTAATACACACACACCAGTCATATGCTCATAGAACAACATTCATATTATTAAAAGTTTAAAGTTAACAGTTATTACAAACCCAGAATTCTACTAAGTACATTGTTGAATAATACTTCTACAGGAAGCATTTCAACAATCAAAAGTTTATTACAAACTTACACACTTAATTTACATAAATCTACTAAGCCCCTTCGCTTGTCACTACCTCGGGGATGGTCGCCAGCACTCGCTCAAAAGGTCGCCTTTCCCTTACCCTCTTGCGGGGTGTAGTGCGTAGTATCGTCATGGGACCTAGCTGCTATATACATAAGTAGCAAGAGTGAGCTATAATAGCTCACCAAGATAATATTGTAACCTAGAATTTAGAATGTGAACAGGTATACATATATGTATATGCATATATAATAGCAGAAAACAATTAAAATCCTTAAGGAAGAATAAAACTCTTATTTAATAATACATCATCCACTTACTATTATAAGGAAGAAATCTAAAATAATATAATATCAGTTTTTCTTCATCTGTAACCATAATTCCATCATCTCATTTCATTATTCTGTTTTCAGTATAGAAATCTGAAAACCATTGTCTACACTTTCTTTTCAAAAACATTGGGGATATCTGCTGTCGCCTGATACGTTAGGACAATGATCAGTCGCCTAATCGTACCTGCTCTCTTTTTACTACCGGTAGAGGGAATGAATATCATCCCTGGAGGAAGGCCACCTGCTAACATCCTCCCTTGGCATCTTCGTGCCGTAATAAAAATAATAAATGCTGGACTGTGTCGCACACAGCCCTGACACAGCCACTTACGCAAGTCTGTTGCAATCCCCCTTTTTATCACATCATTATTCCCTTTTTAAAATATCATTCCACATTTCCATTTTCTCGCTTTCATTTCCACATATCATTCACTCATATCATTTCCATTCTCACACATTACTTCTATAAAATATATATATAACATAATGTCTTGATAATGATCTAGACATCTCTTTCATATTCAGGAATCAAATATACTTTTATATTCATAAAATATTCTGTCTATTTTAAGAGTAATGCATGATAATCAAATAATATTAAACCACTGATACTCAAAAAGAATATTTTTAATATAGTATTATAAACCATATAACCCTAGATAACAACTGATACCATTCTTTTATTTACTTTAGATAACAACTGGTACCAATCTCTTTCACCTCTCTTTACCATAAAGCATATTCGCTCCATTTATAATCATATCCACATTCATATTTCATAATTTATATCCATTTCTCTTTAATTCCAATATCAGAGGAAATAATTCTTAGCAATATAGCAAACATAGAATAACATATATATTCCATGAAATCATTTACTTTGAAAATAAAAATAGTTTTCCAAGGTAAGGATAGAAGAAATCTTGCCTCGGTTTCGGTATCCTGACGGTATGGCTCGTCCCTCTTCCGGAGTTTCTATAAACACAAAAGGACCGTCGTTAGAATACCACATCTCCTACTCACTACACTCTTGTATAACATTACCCTTGACACTTTAATATATGTTTAACGTATCACTATTACCCCAAAGGTTCGAGAACTTAACCATTTATAACCTCAATCGAAGTTTCTGGGGTTTTCACCATTTCCCCTATCGACCATACTTAACTGTAAAAATTCTCAGAAAATATGGATTTCGAATTTTACCACAAGGTCAACTGGTAACAAC
Source organism: Saposhnikovia divaricata (assembly GCA_036435485.1). Lineage (NCBI taxonomy): Eukaryota > Viridiplantae > Streptophyta > Magnoliopsida > Apiales > Apiaceae > Saposhnikovia > Saposhnikovia divaricata. The sequence continues at coordinate 94,091,270 of CM071594.1, forward strand.
TCTTTCACTACCTTAATACAATATCTCAAAGTTTCATAATTTTCAAAAATGTCTAAGTATGGTAGTTATAGCCTCAAAGTTAACACAATTACATTTTCTCGATTTCCGAACGTCTTTCACTAAAACTGACTTTTCTCCTAAACCGTACGTCAGATTTTAACGTACCTTATATCAAAACGATCTATGAACTAAGCTCTATCATTTCATGGTCAATTGGTCACCTAGGCAGTGAGGTACCGTACTAATACAGGGGTCACCAAACAGGGCAGTTTGTAGTTCTAAAAAAAAATGGACATTATAACGGCTATAATTTCATACTTTCCAAAATCAAACTCCTCCAAATCAATCATCCACCTTATACACCATCACCTACACCATGTGGTCTACATCCCAACAATGGTTACAAGTCCACAACACACAATTTCCATATCAAAACAAACCATTTATAACACATGATCATCATAAACTAGACATTAACACTACTTAACTACTAACCAACTCAATTTCCACCATAAATACCAAAGGGCAAGAGTAGTTATACCTTCTTGAAGCTTTAAACATCCTTAATAAACCTTGGGCACTCCTTAACAACCTTAGATTAACTAGAATCAACTAAAGAAACCATTAAAACAAAGTTAACACTTGAAAACACTATTCATCATCTTTTCTAGTAATTTCAATGATTTTATTACCTTGGCAAATGATGTTGGTTTGCTATGAAACTTTGTAGATGATCCTTCCTAACCTCCAAGAAGCTCCATGATTTTTCCCTTGAATTGTTATTGAAGAGAGCTAGGGTTTTGAATTTTTTTTTCTTTTTTTCTACAAAAACCCGAATGGAAGAAAAGGTGGAGAAGTGGAGAGATTTTTTTTTTTTTTTTTTTTGTGTTTGCTTGCTAACCTTATCTCATCTCATCCTAATCCATCAAGAGTTCTAGAGTTTAGTAGAAAATCCATGGTTAAATGACTAATTTGTCCTAAATTTTGAGTTAGTGGAAGATGATGTAAGGTGTGATGTCATGGATGAGTGTTTTGTAAGCTTGTTCTTTTAACCTTAAGTATTTACTAATAACCTTATAAATATTAATGTGGTAAATATCTTTATCACTTACTAACCTTGGTTACTTAGTCTCCATACTCGTCTAATTGTGGTTCGTTTCGAATGTACCTCATTATCTCTGTGATTTTCGAAATCATTTACGAATCCAATTTCCTTTGGTATTCTCTTAACTTAATAATCCCTTGGTTTAATCTAAATTTACTAATCCCTCAATATATAATTCTTATAGGGTTTCTATGCTCCCTAATATCAAAATGAAGCTTATTCGAAATCAAAATCCTAAAAATCCATATTCAGGAATTTCTGGAATATATCGTCATTTCGAGTCACTTATCTTCAATGTACAACACTAATATGGTTTCTGTTTATTCATTTTCCATCTCCAATATAGAGTACCTACATACCATTTCCCTAAATCCTCAAATTTTACTATTCATGTGATCACTGTAGCATTGCTAAAGTTAGGGTTATTACATAGCAGGTCACTTTAACCTTCTATAGATGGTTGCAGGCCAAAAGTGGGGGGAGTTTCAAATTTTAAAATTTTTGAAAATTGGCTCCATAATGGAAAAAACGAGCAGGGAAGAAAAAAAGGGGGTGGTCCCCACTAAAGTTTTCAATCGGCACATGTACAAAAAAGAAAAAGGAAAACCGAATGGAAAAAACGAGCAGGAAGAAAAAAAGGGGGTGGTCCCCACTAAAGTTTTCAATCGGCACAAGTACAAAAAAAAAAGAAAAAAAAAAGAAAGAAAGCCGAATGGAAAAACCGAGCAGGGATGAAAGAAGTGGGTGGTCCCCACTCAAGTTTTCAATCGGCACATGTACAAAAAAAAAAGAAAAAAAAAAGGGAAAACCGAATGGAAAAACCGAGTCGGAAAGAAAATAAAGGTAGGCCCCACATAGTCTTTCAATCGGCAAATGTATAAAAAAAAATTTTAATTAAGAAAAATACTTGTGGGTACCCGAAAATTCCTAAATTATTGGGAAAAATTAAGAAAAATACCTGTGAGTACCCGAAAATTCCTAAATTATTAAGAAAAATTAATAAAAATACCTGTGATTACCTGAAAATTCCTAAATTATTAGGAAAATCAAGAAAAATACCTTTGAGAACCCGAAAATTCCTAAATTATTAGGAAAAATTAAGAAAAATACCTGTGAGTACCCGAAAATTCATAAATTATTAGGAAAAATTAAGAAAAGTACTTGTGAGTACCCGAAAATTGCTAAATTATTAGGAAAAATTAAGAAAAATACTTGTGAATACCCGAAAATTCCTAAATTATTAGGAATAAATAAGAAAAAATATCTACGGGTACACGAAAATTCCTAAAATATTACGAAAAGTACAGAAAAAGACGAGAAAAATTATAGAAATATTTTCGAGTGATAATTTATGCTAAAAATGCATGAAAGCTCTATAAAAGTGCCGAAATTGCTAAAAGCGAGCACAAGTTAAAACCCCGAATAAGGCGAATCGTCGTAAATGTGTAGGTCGCTCCACACTTTACAACCAAGACGGTACATGTGAAACACAAGTGTACAAATCAAAATCCCCATACGAGGGTACGAAAAATAAGGAGTCCTAGGAAAGGGATAAAAACGTCCCCGAGCCTCGAAAAAGACAATTATAACTTCCACGAAAACCTGATCATTTTTCCTAGAAGTTGGGGGGCAAATGATATGGGCGGAAAATAAGCCCTAAAAACACATTTAATGTTGCATTAAATAAACCTAAGTTGGTCCAAGGTCAAAGCCCAATTACGAGGACCAAAACCTTAATAATGATAATAAATTCGTAGCTGTAAAATCAGCCAAATAAAAGACCCCATATTCGAGTCAACAAGGAAACCAAATCATATCAGGAGTGATCTTCAAGGCATATAATTCCAATACTTATCTTCTTATCTGTTAGAAGGCTCTAGAAATGGGCCTAAGTTGTGGCTTGCCCACCAAGACACCTAATTCTACTCTAACTCCAAGGCATCCAATGCCTATATAAAGGACCTGATCCTTCAACCTAGAACTACGTTTTTTGGCTTGATTCTTGATATATTGCAAGATACGTACGCATCTTGTGAGGACCTGAGTTAAGTCACGAAACACTTGATCAGCCATTAAAGCTCGAAGCTCTCCCTAACCCTAGCATTCAATACGCAATAAATACACCTACTTTTTATTCCATAACAGTACCTATACCATCTCATGTATTGGATTGTTTGAAACTAATATCAATAACTGATTTTATTTTATAAAATAATAATTTTACATGTGGAACTCATGAATTCGAATTATTTAGTCGTTTCCCTTTCTGTAAATTAAACTAATAAAAAATAATTGATTTAGATTTAGAAAAAATTTCAAGTTTCTTTTTCACAAAAAAAATAATAATTTTTTTCGTCAAAATAGTAAACTAAGATTCGTAGCATTAATATAACCGCGGTAAAATTTTTACCATGGTTAAAAATGAATATCTTGCAAACTACTCTAACCTCTATATAATTACCCCTCCCACACTCTTTATCTCCTCACTCCCACCTCTCTCTCTCTCAAATGTTATATGTTTCCAATGATATTCACTAACCTAAATGCCTATCTGTTGCATTTTTATACTTGATTTCTTATTCTGGATTTTTTAGTAGATTTTCAGGCTTGTTTGTATTTTTTTTTCTTGAAGGAGTTGGAGGAGAAAAAAAATGAGCCCCTCACTGCTTTAGAATTTGCAAATGCTGTTTATAAGTTCGATAAGCCAGGAGAACAAGCATTTAAGGTTTGTTTTGTAGTGAATAAGTTTTTAGTTGTGACATAATTTTTAGTTTTTAGTAAGGTTTTTAGCTTTTTAGTTATTTGTCGTTATTTTCTTACATATTGTATGTTATAGGATAAATTGACAGAAGTGCAGTCCTCTCAGTACACTTGAGGCACCGTCTTCAGAGCCTCCTTTATCCCTAAAAAGACAGAAATAGATCCATCGGGCAAATGAAATGATTAAGGTAATGCAAGCGAGACCCCCAAAGAACCCCAAAGAAGGGGAAGACCCTTAATTATGTATCCCAGGCATACAGTGATAGAGTTTCTTGGGGCTGAGGGGGCAGTAGAATGGACTGGCTCTTAATCATCACGAAATGCCGAAGTCCGGGTGCCAGACTCTGTGTACTCGATATATCCCAGGGTTCTAAAAGAGGTCAGCCAGATGGTGATTTCCCTTCCAACACATGACGTGACACAGGCCCAGTTGGATGAAGAAATTCAAAAGTTAGCCAGTGCAGCATTTCCGGATGAAAGTAGTAAATATAGATAAATTTTTGTCAAATTCTGCAGCAAGTTATCTTGATTACATTTTGGACACCAATCAGAAGGTCATCGTGCAAGTACTTCTTTAATTGCATCACTGGTGGTCTTCTTTAATGAAAGTAGTAAATATAGATAAATTTTTTGTCAAATTCTGCAAGAACTACATTTCTAGTAGTTTAACACCAGGTATATGTGTGGTTCAAGCGTTCTTCTATAGTCTGGTCAATATCATCGTTTCATGTTGGTAACCCCAAGGCCTGACTGAGACCATTCATTTGTTTCCACAGTTTTTTTTTTTGTTTCTGTAGAATGTATTTATTCATGCAGATTTTTTTTTGAGTTTTAGCAGAATTCATTTGTTTGTACAAAATTTTTGTGTTTCTGCAAATTTTCCTTTGAGATTGAGCATTTGTTTATGCAATCTTTTTTGCATTTGTTTCTGCAACAAATGCAGATTTATTTCTGAGATTTTTGGTGTTTTCCCAACAGATTTTTGAAATAAATTGAACATATGCTTGAGATTGCAGAATTTTTCCTCTTCTTTCCTTGTTTTCTTTGACATAAATTGTACTACACTTGCAGGGAACTCGGATGGAGGAGGATCAAGGAGGCGACAACCAAGAAGATGACAGATGGAGATGCAGACCGATATCCCTATTTTAGGCTCTATATATTCTCTAACTGAAAATATGAACCTATTGGATTTCCAAAATCCATCTTTTGTTATTATGGGAATTAGTATGTATGATGAAGAACATCATCTTTTGTCTGTCTAAAACTACTCATGGGTTTTAATGTTAGTATTTAATCTATGTTCTTCAGTTATTCACTTTGTTTTTAAGCACCTGTGGTTGCAATTCATTTTTATTTTATTGCTTGTGTTGTAGAAAATTGTACAAATGGGTGTCCAGTAGTGTGGACATTAACAATATAATGGTATCATATGACCTTGTGGTGGTCATATTAATAAAAACATGCACGGGTAGAATTTAAAAAATATGGAGGGAAATTTAAAATTTTAATTTCAGCTAAAATTTAATTTAATGGGCAGGAAAGGTAAATTTTCACCAAAATAAATTTCATGGGCGGGAAACATATTTTTAGTAATCAGTTTCTTTTTTCAGGTTAAAGTTAAACATATTACCTTTTTAATTTTTCAATAACAAAATAATTTCCTTTTTGTGGTAAAAAAGAATATCTTTTACATATTATTTAATTAAAATTTCTCTTTTTTAAAAATAGTACGAGCACTTTTTTTTAATAAAATAACATAATTATATTATAGTTACTATTAACTAATCAATTACCCTTTTCACCCAAAACACGTTATCTTTTCTCTTTTCTCTAACTAACATATCTCTTTTTCCAATTATACCATGGACGGTTACCTTTTTCAGCCAAAACACGTTACCTTTTTTTTTTCTCTTACTAAAACCTCTCTTTTTCCAATTATATCACAGACGTTTCTATTTAATAAAAATAAAATTATAAAATTATAATATTAATAATTAACCGATTACCTTTTGAGCTAAAACGAATCATCTTTTCTTTATTTTCTAATTAAATTTTTTTTTTCTAGAAATATCACCGTCAATATTAATTTCCCATTTTCTAAAAACTATGAGCAATTTTTTTAGTAAAATGACATAATTAAAGTATAATTATTATAAGCTTATCAATTACCTTTTTCACATAAATCATGTCATCTTTTTGATTTCACGTTACATTTCTATTTTCTCTAACTCTTTTTCCAATTATATCAAGGGCGGTTCTATTTAATAAAATAAACTAATCATATTTTAATATTAATAATTAACCGATTACCTTTTTCAGCTAAAACATATCATCTTTTCTATATTTTCTAACTAAAATCATTCTTTTAATAGAAATGTCACAGACAATATAAATTTCTCCTTTTCTAAAAATATTACGAGCAATGTATTTAGTAAAATAACGTAATTAAATTATAATTACTATAAACTAATCAATTACCTTTTTCACCTATAATATCTTACCTTTTAATTTTTGTCTAACTAAACCCTATCTTTTTCTAATCATATCACGGGCATTTTATTTAATAAAATAAAATAATAATTTTATGGCACTGGTTTTAAGCTAGTATATTACTAAGAAACAAAGAACTCAAAGTATAAATAAAAAGTGGGTTTGCTTACGTGGAAAGCTTCCATTCACTACAAGAAAATCGTTTTAAACCGACCGTCAAAAATGGTCGGTTATAAAAGGAATCGGTCGGTTTAACGACTAAAACCGACCAAAAACGCTGGTCGGTTTAAGCCTGGTTGGTTATGTCATTTGGTCGGGTTTAACACACATAACCGACCAATAATTTGGTCGGTTATATGTGTTTACAAATTCTCTAATGTGGGGTCCGAATTGGACATGTGGCACCACATGGCGACAGCTGTCAACAGACGTCGGCAACACATAACCGACCGACAGTGGTCGGTTATGACTTCAAAAAAGAAAATAATATATTTTGACTGGCACACATAACCGACCATAGTCAAACGTGCACAATCGGTCGTTTTAATGCCAGTAGTTGTGCTAATTTGTATAACCGACCACCATAATATAACCGACCACCTAAACCGACCACCTTCGAAGGGATCGAATGGTAAAAAACGGTCGGTTTTCTGGGAATTGAATGGTAAAAAGTGGTCGGTTCTAAGGCTCGTCGGTCGGTTTTCTGGTTTTTTTTAAAAAAAAAAATTACATGTTTTGCCAGTACTGCAGCCTGCCATTCCATTTCAATATTAACATTTCACCACCATTCAACTTCATTTTCAAGTTATATAAACCGATGCCTGAACTTCCATACTCATAAAATACTAACTGTATACAACATGTGTACATTAAGTGATGGATTGCTTGGGATAGTAAACTGCAATTTGCTGTAGTCAACCCGAAGCTATCATTTACTGAATAATATATGTTGTGTACTTAAGAGGCACACTAAGGACTCTAATATCAGAAAAGGAAACTAAAAACCATTCTTACGGAGAAGAAGAGGAAGATAGGACAGCCCTTGGGATCCTCTCCTGCTATTCTCCTCGCGTCATCAGAAGCAATATTGAGCTTCTTGTTTCTATTAGGCATTGATGACCACACATTTGAGCATATATCTCATCTGTCTCTCTTGAAGTGAAGTGGTCTTCTATGCAGAACTGGCTATCCAAATTGACAGATTTATTATTGATGTTGATTAGTAGCTCCTTATGCGCTTGACAGTAGAACTCACGGATTCCAGAAGCATGTCTAGCTCAAACCTGAAACCACCAAATAAACCAGTCACCTTTCCAAATGAAAACCAAATACGATAGGTTTAAGAAAAAATCATCTTTAATTTGCAAAGTCCTTTACAAATGAATATTAAAGAAATAACAGAAAACACTTTTTTAAATATATATATATCACCTGAGAAAATATAATCAAAATGATAAGCTCAGGCAATCCAATTTAAACAAATTTGGCAACCTAATTCACCTTTCAAAAGTTCAGAGCCACAAACTTAAATATGGAGAAGCTATTGAAGTATTACTATGCTAAAGATTGCATCTCCTGGTGAAGAAGCCTAGTACATTAATTACACAGGGTGACTTAGCTTAATAACGATCACCACTGTTTTACCCAGGCTGTGCATCCAGAACACTAATAATCTCTAGAGCAGCTGCATTCGGTAATAAGAGGCCATCTTTTATGTATGTGGTCAATTATTAATTTGAAACAGTAATATGTATCTTCTCTAATTCAGAAATGTCTCATTGTGCATCCAAGAATAATAGTATATGATATAGAATACATTATCTTAAGTGAACTGGATTAAATTAAGCCAAAATAATTGTAAAAGAGATAGACTACAAGCTAATAAGAAAAGCACATACCAGTTTCTGTTATTAAAAGTCTGGCCTCTTCTGTCGGGAACCCACAAACTTAAGCAAATTGGAACATGAAACTACTTGAAATTAAGATTTTACCTCATCGTCTTCACTTTTCAGTCTCCCAGTCAAATGAGCATAGAGATGTTGAACTCTTCGAAGTTTTCGTACAGCTTTCTTTGGTTCAATCAATACATTCGAACATACAGCCTACAGAGCAGAACAATCACTTGAATAGGTGCAGGTTAAGTGGTAAACAAAAGCTAACATACTTGCATACAGTGAAGCATCAAGTCAACATATTTAGATTGTTTAATAGTACAAATCTCTATTTAGATTTAAAATAGTAGATGTTATATAGAGTCCTCACTTGGCCTAACACTTCATCCATGTAGAGGCCTCAAAGTAGGAGTACCTATACAACTGGCAACTCTACGTGTCCAACTGCTACTGGACACTTGATCCATATCCTTGCAATATACAGTGAGTAAGTGAGAGACTTGGTATTTGAATATCATTAGATCACATGTATTTTTTACATAAACAATCAAGAGTGTTGTACTTGTGGTATTCAGATGTCATATACAAGTAATTAAAATCTGAAAAATTACAATAAAAACAATCGTAAAGCAATTTTATACATGTGATGAGCTAAAACTAGATCTTCAAGTACCTGAATAGGTGCAAACTTTGGTGGAAGCATTGAACCTGCATCATCTCCTTGTGTCATGATGATACCACCAACAAAATGGGTGCTAATAGCCCATGACGTTTGCCATACCATATCAATTGTGGTGTGATTATCCGCAAGACCATATCAATTGTGGTTTTAATTAATTCAATTGACAAGAAGATAAAAGATGCATTAATTAATTAAATTGTCCATCCATTCTTAAATCACAAGCTCAAAGCCATAACATGAATGCAAAGACATCTTATCAAATTTGAAAAAGAAGGGATGATAGGGATACCAAATTAACCTATATTCTCAAGAGCCATTTGCCGTAGGAACATTTCTAATAGATACTACTGAAGATTTTGTGAACAAATAAGTTCAAATACCCAATATAAATGTGGCAGCAAAAACACAGATTTGTCCAGCGTTATCTTATCAATCTCACTACGCAGAGTTGACTGTGCAAGTTGAATAACCGCATACAGCGGATTTTCAACTCCATAAGAAGCCAATTTAGGATCCACAATATGCAAGTATTGAGATATATTACAAATCCATTTAACACAAATAGTCCTATCCAAGTCTGAAAGGCTAGATTAATAAATAATTACACCTTGACATAAAGAACACCATCAATGAAGGTGGTTAATATGCCCCAAGTATTACAGTGGTACAAGAATTAAAAAATTAGCCTGAGTGAATAACGATAATTACGCTTTAAATTTAGACAACCATCAGCCCCTTAGAAAAACAGGACACACAACCATCACAAATATTGCGCACTTACTTACCTCTACATAACTAAAAACTTTAGCTAATTCATAAATATGCAATAATAAATACGAAACCCATAATTTTAATAATACACATATATAATCATCCGCAGATATCATAAATTTTATGATAATCATCCAAGTCAGTTGAGTGCCTGAATATTTCTGACTTGCTAGCTTCTTGTATAAGACATCCATAGCGGTGAAAGCTTTTTAAGCACCCATTCATTACTGTGTCAGATATAAGAATTATGCGCTTTCTATTGTTTTATGTATTCATGAGGAGGATTCAAGGCAAAAACTGATTCCTGATGTTAGGTATTGAACATATATGTTATGGTTATTACAGTTCTAAATAGCTTCTGTCACCTATCTTTTATGCCTAAATTGCTAGCTTTATTACATCTTAGAAGTAATAACTTGATACAAGCCTTCTGCTAGTTTTAGTGCAGTAAAATTTTCCTTATATATTTGTGCGACAATTTGTCTTATAGATCTATAACTTCTGTCATACTACATTTTACTCCTTCATCTTTGTTTATACTGAACAATTCTAAGCAATTCTTCTGGTCCTTGTTGTGTCCTAATGTTGTTTACAGATATAGAGTTCATCAGAATTGCATGGTGCACCTCTTTTCAGTGATGATATTGTACATCGGTTGCCAGGATTGAGATGTGGAAGATTTTGGAAGGAAGAGCATGACCTTTTACTTCTCCGTGCAGTACTAAAGTATGTATAATAGTGTATAATTGTACACATATATTAAATATATGTTTGCAGAACGTGTTATGAGCAATATCACAGTAGTCAACTGGAGTTGATATATATAGTGATTATTATAATGTATTTTTATTTTTATTATTAGATTTTTTTTTCGTTTGGGTGGATAGATTTCATTATTTGACAGAGTTATACACATATATAATCATCCGCAGATAAAATTTATGATATCAATCACCTACTTAGAAAATTTTTCGAACCATACCAAATTACTTTTGAGCTTGTCAACAAATTCACTCTTTATAACCCCTCTGAAAATCACAGACGACGAATTCTTCTGCTCAAACTCCCTCAACTCAACTTAAACACCTTAATCGGCTCCCAATCAGCCCTGAAAGAAACAGAGAGAGCCCATAATTAAAGAGCAATTAATCAATTTGAGTTCCTAAATAAAAACCAATTTCAACCCCAAATTGAAGAAACCTTAATTCGAAAAAAAAGCCAAATTTGAAAAATAGTGAATAAAAGAAGCCTCCAATTGAAAAAATTCTCATTTGAAGAAGGCCCAATTCGTGTAGTTTGTTTAGAACAAGATCGAGAGGGGGTGAGCTAACAGGAGAGACAGAGAGAAACATAGGGGAGAAAGAGTTATAGTGAGAGATAGAGTGTGAGATGGAGAGAGATAGAAGGAGGGTGATGGGGGATGGAGAGAGACAGAAAGAGGGAGAGAAAGACAGAGAAAGAGATGGAGGGAGAGAGAGATACGAGAGAGATGCAGAGAGGGAGAGAGAGAGAGAGTGAAAGAGAGGGGAAGACATAATTGTCTTCATTTGCTAAAATTTGGGCAAAAGGGGGAGGCGGTAGAATTTGCCGCTCTACCATTTCATGGAATCAAATTACGTGGTGCCTTTTTTTCCTTCTTTTTTACGCAAGTTTTGTATTTATTTTATTTTTGAAAACTTTTTTTTATAAAATATTTCAATTTCATACCATTTCATGGAATCAAATTACGTGCTGCCTTTTTTTTCTTCTTTTATACGCAAGTTTTGTACTTATTTTATTTTTGAAAACTTTTATAAAATATTTCAATTTCAGATTATTCAAAAAATCCATCATATTCATTCTTATTTAATAATGTTTTTGATAAAGCAAATAAATTCATGTCATAATTTTTTTAACGTTTTATGTAAAGTGTTATTTATTGTATGATTTATTTTTAATACATATATACAATTTCTTAATTAAAAAATGTATAAATTTATCAATTTAAAATTATTGAAAAATACATTACTTTCAAAAAAATGTCATTCACTCCTATTCAAATTTCAAAAAAAAAATAAATTAATAATTTTTTACGAATTTTTATAACTTTTATGTAAAATGATTACTTAATTTATATTTTGATTGGAAAGTCGAATAAATAATTTTAAAAAATGGATTCATCATTCGGGACAAGACTAGTTAAAATGAAAGTCTACTTTGACCAGTTTGTACTAGTGATGTCATTGATAGTTTTTACATCAGGGACATCATGAACCGATGTAAAAGAGACGATGTCTATTCTACTTTTTCTAGTAGTGATGGGCCACTTCTCATGAATCATCCCAAGCAACGTCTTCTTTGCGGTATCATCTTCAATACTTCATGAAGCATATTAAATAAGTAAGAATAAGTACTTGAACATTTTGCATATATTGAGCATATATATTAAGATTAATTGCACTACATTGACAAAGTGAAAGAAACATAACAGTGGATAACGAGGCTTACTAGAACCCTTAAACAGGGTTTCGTCAAGGTTTAGGGTTTCAATATTTTTGAAATATTTCTCGACGACCCAACCTTAGGGAAGTCAATATCCATCCTTTTTAATGTTATTGGCAAAATTTTAATGAAAAAAAATTTTGGTTTGACAATTTAACGGTCAACTAGTACGTTGACTAGAACCCTTAAACAGAGTTTCGTCAGGGTTTAGTGTTTCAATTTTTAAAATTATTTCTCAACAACCCAACCTTACGGAAGTCAATATCCATCCTTTTTAATGTTATTGGTAAATTTTAGTGAAAAAAATTATTTAGTTTGGCAATTTAACAGTCAACTAGTACATTGACTAAAACCTTTAAAAAGGGTTTCGTCGGGATTTAGGATTTCGATTTTTTTAAAAATATTTCTCGAATATCCAACCTTATGGAAGTCAATATCCATCCTTTATAATGTTATTTCCAAAATTTCAGGGGAAAAAATATGGAAAAATTAATTCAAAGGTCCCTGAACTATATGTCTTTTATTGTCTAGGTCCCTGAACTATTTTCTCCAACATTGCGATCCCTAAACTTTTAACTTTTCTAATTCGCATCCTTCGTCTGAATTTGACTAACGGACGTTAGTCAATGCTGACGTGGCAGGCATGCCACATCATGCCACATCACTACCACGTCATGCTGTTGTAAAAAATAGTTCATGGACCTAGACAATAAAAGGCATATAGTTCAGGGACCTTTGAATTAATTATCCCGAAAAAATATTTTTCACTAATGTTTCATTTTTTATGATATTTTCCCCATTTTTAACTAATTTGTAAAATAAATTAAAAAATTAAATAACATTAAGAAAAATAACTTTGTATGACTACGTGGGTATGTATAAATTCTGAATTTTTTTTTTGTTTTTTTCTATTTTATTTAATTTTTTAGCCATTATTCATTTTTTATTTATTTAAAACCGACCATTTATAAAGGAGACGGTCGGTTTTCTGGAAATGGAATGGTAAAAAACGGTCGGTTATGTATTATTTCGGTCGGTTTTCTGGGAATGGAATTGTAAAAAATGGTCGATTATGTATTATTTTGGTTGGTTTTCTGGGTTTTTAAAGAAAGAATTGCAGGTTATGCCATTCCACTTCACTACATTTCAATATTATAATCACCACCAAGCCATTCAACATTAACAAACTAGAGATTCACCATACCATTCAACTTCATAAAAAAAATAATTAAACACACAAACATGAATGCTACGAATTTAATGTTCACAAACAACATTAATACTCAACTTCGTGAAAAGCATCAAAACTAAGTTTACAAACATTATTCAATTTCGTCAAAACCATCATCGTCTTCATCATCACCAGACAATACGATCTTATTCTTCTTCATTTTCTTCACCTTCTTCTTCTTCTTCTTCTTCTTCTTCAACAGTCATTATCATCAAAATACACCAGAGATATAACCAAATCATCATTTGATGCAAGTAGTTAGGATACCATTGTAGGATTTCGATGCAGTAAAACACAACGATAACAATGATAAGTATAAAAAAATTCGAAATCCAAAACCATTTATCCATGTATAAGGGGGATGATTTAGAGAAGGAGTTTTTTTTTACTCCAAATTTCGAAAATGAAAGTTAAAAGGGAGAGGATTTTTGGTGAAGTGGACGTAGGGACAGAGATGAAATTTGGTGAAGTGGTTTGTTTAAATGAAATTTGGCAAAAAATTTGAATTTTTTAGTTTGGGCTCCATTTTCAAAATTTTCGTGAAATCAAGGCTTATTTCCGACCGATATATGGTCGGTTATGAGTTTGATCAAAAATTTGAATTTTTCATTTGGGCGGTATTTTTGAAAAAAAATTATTTTGGGCTCCATTTTTAAAATTTTGTGAAATCATGGCTTATTTCGGACCGATATGTGGTCGGTTATGAGTTTGATCAAAAATTTGAATTTTTCATTTGGGCGGTATTTTTGAAATTTAGAAATTTGCATAACCGACCACCTAAAACCGACCACCTAAAACCAACCGTAGTGGTATTGGTCGGTTTTAGACGACGTGTCACAGAGACCGAAAATGTGAATCAGCAAAATGGGCCCGAGTCCGCACCGGTCAGTTTTAGATGGTCGGTTTTATCATAAAACCGACTACCTACGGCAGCGGTCGGTTATAACCATTGAATTTGTGACGGACGGTTTTGTGACGGTCGGTTTAAAGCTATTTTCTTGTAGTGATTGGAGGAAACTACATCACACGCATTGTGCTTCTTTGAGCAATTTAATTGTTTATTTGTTTATGCACTTACAGTCGTAGATCTGTTACAACACTTGCAACAAATACCACAACCACCTCAAATATCATGAACGTTTTACACTCTCTCGTTCTCACTTTATATATAAACTGCTTCCCCATCTTCTTTATTTGCTTCTTTTCTTTTTTTAGCTTCTTCATTTCATCTCCGTCTCTTGATCTTTTTTAACAAAATCAAAACATTTGGTGTTGGTGCTATCAGAAGTACATCTACACCGATTCGAAGTAATCATCTAAGTGAGTCAACTCAAAATATCTCAGCCGAGTGGAATCAGACTGGAATGGACTCGGATCGGGCAATAGACACTACAACAGGGCACGGCTAAATTCAACCAATAGCAATCGGTCGAAAATAGCTGTCTTCGACCATATATGGTCGAAAATAGTTATTTTCGACCGAAAGAAATCTGGTCGAACATAGCAAAGTCGAAAATGCTTAAAATAGTTGAAAATAGATATTTTCGACCAACTAAATTCGACTATCTAATTTCGACCAACTAAATTCGACTAACTAAATTCGACCAAAATTTGTTGAATTTATTTGATTCCAATTTCTTTTGAAATTTTCAAATTCTCCCGCCCAAAATACTAAATTCGACCGAAGTTGGTGGAAAATATTTTCGACCATCAACTATCAAAAAGTTAATTCGACCATCCTTTGTCGAATAATAAATTCTACCAATAATAGTCGAATATTAAATTCGACCAAATTTAATCGAATAGTCCCTATTTAAATTTGACTGTATTTGGTCGAAAATAATGTAACAGAACTTTTATTGCCCTTCAATTTAGACTTTTTCTAGTCAAAAATAATCTACCAAAACTGCTTTGTCGACTTTATCTGGTCGAATATAATGTACCAGTACTTTTTTGGCACTTATAATAGACCACTTTCAGTCGAATTTATGATACAATTTTACAATTTTATACTATATTTTTAACCTGCCACATGTGGTTTCTCATTACTATCCTAACCAGCATTCACAAAATGCTAAAAACATGCATATCCGGCATTCACAAATGCTAAAATATATCTGGCATTCATAAATAAAATGCTAAAATACTGTAAATAGTCATAATTTAATTAAACTAACTTTAGTTACATACATAAGCTTAAAGTCTGCATAAAATCCATCAGTACTACAATAGAGCATAAAAACCATCAGTTCTTCACAAAAAACCCTAGGGAAACTACAATTTCCAAAAGAAGATTAAGTTCTTCATAAACCAGTAAGGCCTACAATAGAGGATACATGTGTGCTAGTGGATCTTCGTCTTCATTGTTTTTTATCTCATCGTTCACCACCACAACCTTCGTGCCACCCAACATCAACATATCCTTCTTTGGCGGACTCTCCTGGAAAACCAACAATTAATATCAACACTAATTCATTCGACCAGATAACACACTAAATTTGAGATATCACTATCCTCTAATAAGGCAAATTGCAATCATTGTCTATCTGGCTAATAAATAAAAACTATGACATCCAAGATTGATTAGCAATTCTAAACTCAAGCTTCTGTGTTGATTTACAGTATGCTTGTACAGGCAGAATAAAAAAAATAGTAAACATCCGTGTTAAAAATAAATAAGTACAACATATGTAGATGCATCAATGCTCTTCATTTTCCCAGACCCCTACAAGTTTTCAAATGCACTTATACCATACCAAAGTGATGCATAACAATAATAATAAAAGTCCATCACACAACAATAATTATAGGTACCAACAAAGATCTACTAGTCCATCACTCATAAAAGCAAAGAAAGCAAGTCACAGACAAGTATAAATTCCCAAAACAATAAAAACCAAAAACAAGCATGCACAAGAAAAGATCTTATTGGCATTACAAAAAATCTATGAGTATCAACAAAATAATAATTCTTATAACATAAGTATAGAAATCATTTCCACACAAAGTTGGGGCTAAGCAACCATAACAGGGAAGAGAATCAAGCTGACTTAAGATAATTGAAATGTGAGAAATAGATAAAAGAGAATTTTACCTCTACAATGATCTTATCATTGTCCTTCAATATAGTACGAAGCAAACCTCTGGCTGCCCATTCATAATGTGCCGGCAATGACTTCTGACTTGGGTCCGGAAATGGAGCAGTGACTAAGTTCTCTACCATCTCATCCAAAACGGATTGCTTCACCTCACGCATAGGCAAAAAGCAGACCATCTGTCTCACCTCATCAAGAATCCTCGACATCATCATATAAATTTCATCCAGAACTGGAGCCAGCAAGTTTTTCTGATTTTCTTTGTTAATCCATTGTGTTGCTTCCCGTGCTCCGATAAGCTCTGACACCATCTCTTGGGGATGGAGGATGATCTTCCCCTTCTTCGGGGGTCTGGTCTGCATCATCACAAAAATGTCTCTCTTCCACTGAATTTCCCTTTGGGTTCGAGGGGATGACGGCTGATCAGTAGGAAACAGCTCAGGTGGCAGTTCAAGAGAAGATTGCACCTTCTCTATTTTTTCCTGCAACATAAAATTTAAAGTCAAAAACCTAATAATCAAGCTAGTAAATCTCCAACTACACAGATTATTATGTAGATGTATAAAACAAACCTTTAGTTCTTTCACAGCTATTTCACTAGGATTGTATACCATGCCTAGGAATTCATCTTCAATGGTAGGATCTCCTCCATTTCCCTCTCTTTCGGCATCTATTTCATATAAGATGGAAAAAAAATCATCCCGTTAGCTAAGTATATAGAATGTCGAAACAAACAAAATGCAATAAATTAATATGAACAACAGTTTTGTACGTATACAGTAATAACAGCTGCTCCGATGTAATTGAGCAAGCCATTAATAATTAGTAACAGATATTCAGGACAAAAAAAATAGAATTACCAGTTGGGTAATTAATTAAAAATTATACATGTGAGTATGTTCTGACATTCCTCTTTACTATATAAAAATAGATGGAACAAATTGTGTGTTTTTACTGTATAAAAACAAAGTATAAGTGTTTATATACAAGTCGAGCCCCAGTCGCCCGAAAGAGTAACAAAAAGCAAGTCGAGGTCTCAAGTCGACCTCTCCTGACCGATTGCTCGACTAGTCGTCGACTAGTCGCTACGACTAGTCGAGCGAAGTAACAACCATGTAAATGAATCAATGCAATCTGAAAACAAATCAGTTTTTATATTCAATAAATAAAAACTAAGTATAGAAGAAACTGGATCATACCTCACGTCTCTGATCAAATGGTTTTGCCCCAATGCACATTCTGGGCTTCTGGCCCTATATCGACTTCGTCTCAAACTGCGGTGTTCCCCAATGTTAGAAAATGGCATTCCATGCATGCTGGGAGTAGTAGTGAGGCTTCAATTCCTTTATGTCAATGTCTTTCTCAGCATATCCACATTCCAATATGTGATTCACAATCTTCTTCAGTCTTGTCTTCTCCGGATTAAGAAAATACTTGAAATTTTTTGCCATATAATCCCTCACAGCTCTATCCTCGTTTTCCTCTCCATAACCTTTTGGATAATTATAATATTCCTACCAAAATATATTGCATAAAGTGTTATCGTAAAACAAGCATTTGAGCAATAAAAATATAAATAAGTAAACATGTACGCAATCAATTTCGACCGAAAGGGGAATACTAAATTTTTTTAAGAAAACTAGATTGATGACTACCTAATGGTTCTTCCGTTTTTATTCCAAAACAGGACTTTACAACTTAAGTTTTAGAAAGTAGGAACTTGTACCTATCCTCCTATGTTTCTCCTAAATATTGGGGTGCTTGATATAACAACTTATTTCAGCACAACACTATAAAAGGATATTGTATTGTTTGGATGTTCTTATTGTGATGCTATTAGTAAAATTAATATTCTTTCCATACATTGTACACACTAAGTTGTAATAAAAAGCAAAGACCATATTTAGGCATACAATTCTGTAGTAGCCACTTTCAAATCAAGATACAAAACAAAAAACAAAAATATTCACAAAGTCATATAGATAAGCTTACAGCTAAAAATATTCACAAAGGCATATAGCATCTTAAACCTTGAAAAACAAAAACATAATAGTGCAAAACTAGAAAACTTACTTTAAAAGTTTTGATACAGGTGATATAAAAAGCTTCCCGTTTAGATCCCTTTGAATTCAGGGTATTTTCATCCCATTTTATACGAACAATGTGGCTCAAAGTGTGTTTGGCTGCAGCCTCCTTTATTCTGTAACAACATAATGAAAGACAAAATAAACTAAAAATATAATGCCTGGAGAACAAAATCTGTATGAAAATGAAAGCTTAATTATCTAAGGTCAGACATTAAGCATGGTTCTGACTTATTGGCATTCGTAATCTGACTTATTAATTTTAGTAAAGTTTTTAGTATACTTATAAAAATTTTGAGGTTCAAATTGCAAAAATTCACTTGATTTTTTAAAATGATGTTGAGAATTTTCATAACACCATTAAAATTTAGACCATCTATTTACTTGCCTAAGGTACAAACTAAGCTAAAAACAGATAAACAGATAAACAGATAAAAGAGGAATATAAACTAAGCTACAAACAGATAAGAGAAGACAAATGTAACAGATTAACTACTTCACAGTTAATCCTGTTATATCTTTATTTATTTAAGTTATTAAATATTTATTTAAGTTATTAAATATGTATTTTCTTATTTTCCTGTATTTCATTGCTCTGTAGCTAGGGTTTATCTTCCTGAGCTATTTTAATGTCAATTTCCCTTTTCTCATCAATTTAAATTTCTGAATTGTCTTTATATTCCATTTTTATTTACATGTTGAGTCGAGTTAACGGTTACAACAAACCCTAAGCTACAAACAGATAAATAAGCATAAAATACAAACTAATAAAAGTAAGCTATTGTGCAGAGAGAGAGAGAGGGGGAGATAGAGAGAGAGAGAGAGAGAAATACCTCTGAATACCTCAAGGAATTAAACCCTAATTGTCGCCTTGAGCTTTCGCCTTCTTCAGCCATTGACGGAGAAAAGAAAGAAAATGGACGCGGCGCCAAACCATAATTGTGGAGAGGAAAAAATGCTTGAAATGAAAAATTGGGGTAAAATATCAATATATATTGAAAGATATTCAATTGGAAATGGTCGAAATTAATCGTACTATGATCGACTATTTGTGGTCGAATATAGTTTAATCGACCATTCCTGGTCGAATTTAGCCGACAAAACATTTCTACTTTTTATGGTCGAATTTAGCCGACCATATTATCGACTTTTACTGGTCAAATTTAATTGACCATATTTCCCTTCCCACCAGCTTCTGCATAAACCTCCTGTAATCAATCCACACAACAATTACAATTCACACAATAAATACAATCCATTCAACTTAATTTATAAACATTTGAGTAAACTTCGAATTAATAAATTTAATAGTTCAATAAATAAATTTTTTGATACAAATTAGATTAAAAATGAGAACTTATGCTAAATCATCATTATCACTTAATTTATCATTTTTGGCTTCATTCTCATCTTTGTCTTCGTCTTCGTCTTCTTTAGATTTTTGACTTTCTTCTTCATCATCATGATATACCGAATAGTCATTTTCAAACATCCTCAAGTCAACAAAGAAATTTGGGGGATTGTGAACAATAACTCTTTCGACGTGTGATGATGAAGCGTTTGACACCTCATTTTGTAAAGCATCATCGTTGATTCCCATATTTTCTTTCGTTGATATGCTTTCATCAACTTGTCAAGTTTTTGTTGTTAGAACCGTATACCATGATGATTTTGCATTTGAAATATTTGGTGCATAGTATACTTGATGGGCTTGGCTAGCCAAAAGAAACACGTCGTCGGCATTTAACTTTGATTTGACATTCACGGTGGTCATCCGGTGTTTATCGACTTTGACATGTTTCGTGTGATCAAACCAATGACATTTGAAGACAATTACTTGATGCCCATTGTGATATAATAGTTTTAAAATTTCTTCTAATCTTCCGTAATAGTTTCCAAAACTTTCTTTGTAAGAAGTTCCTATAATTAAAAAAGTATAAAATTTGAATACAAATAATAAAGCAAATATATAATTTGGACATCAAGAATATATTAAATTCCTCACCAATGACAACTACACCGGAGTTTGGTGAAGTGAGCTCTTTACCATTTACATAACTAAATTTGCAGCCATTGCATTTGCACGCTTTATAAGACTCCACTTGATACATCGGACCTCTTATAAGGTCTAAAAATTTTTTTTGAGCACTTCATCATCTTGTACCTAAAATATACGTGAAAACATATGTCAATAAAGTTAAATATACAAAAATATAAGCACATGTGTGTGTATGTATAAAAGAAAACACATACCCTTCTTTCAAACCAATCTCGAAAATGATTTTTTTGATATTGTTCTTTTTCAGCATCATTGAGGTGAGGGTCATGTTGTTGCACCAACTTTTGGAATCCACTACATATTTACATTGAACAATAAAAAGAATTAATTTGTAAACTAAATTAATAATTGTTGAAGTAAAGATGGTTAAAAAAATCTTACCGTAAGTACTTTCCAACTTTCGGCGAATTAATAAGAACATAGTATGTCACAAGTCCATGTTCATCATTTCTCAAAATTCTATCTCTACTCCGTAGACTAGGATGTGTCGGCTACGTGTAAACTTCTAACAAACCGACATCATGAACCTTTTGAGGTACCTCATTTCGACGTAACAGATCACGCACTCTTTCCTTTTTGGAATCAAAAAACATTGGGCAAAAGTGTACACATTCCTCTTCAATGTAGCGTTGTGCCATCGAACCTTCGGCACGAGCTTTGTTTCCAACTTTCAATTTCAAGTTGTGCAAGTATCTGTCAAAAAAATTCATCCAACGCCAATTAGCTGGACCACCCAACTTTGCCTCGGTAGCTAAATGTAGTGGTAAATGCTTCATCTGATTAAAAAACCCTGGAATGAAGAAGGTTTCAAGCTTGGACATTATCCTCACAATATCTTTCTCCATTTTCTGCAAATCTTTGTATGTCAGATTTGGAAGATCAATAATAAGATCAACTACATGCTTTGGAAGTAAGTCATGACAAACAATAGGCAACAACTTTTGCATAAAAACGTGACAGTCATGTGATTTCATCCCGCGAATGTAATTTTTCTTCCAATTCACGCACCTAGATAAGTTTGGGGCATACCCATCTGGAAGTTTCAATGCCTCAATCCAATTGAACAACTGATGAATTTGTTCCTTCAAGAGCACAAACGGTGCATGTGGTTCCGTATCATCACCTTGAATCCACAACTCACGGTGTACACCTAATTCTTTACAATCCTTTCTTGCTTTTGTGTTATCTTTGGACTTGTCCGCATCACCAAGAATTGTGAAAAATATGTGTTCAAAGATATTCTTTTCAGTGTGCATAATGTCAATGTTGTGACGAAGGTTGAGTGTCTCCCAATATGGAAGCTCAAAAAATGGAGAGCTGTGAGTCCAATTATGTGTCACGCTATAATCCTTCGGTTTTCTCTTCGATGACTTTCCTGGAGGGGGAAACTGTATCTGTTCACACATAGTCTTTGCACGTGATCCTGAATGTCGAGCACAAACCGATCGTGTCTCAATGCTTCCAAACCTTGTGCTCCTTCTTATTAGAGGATCATCCGGTTCTAAAAAATACCGAGTCGTGCCATAAAAAGTAGCTTTACCACCATGTTTAAGTTGCTTAGCTTTCACCTCTCCCATGCAAACTGGACATGACAACTTACCTTTAGTAGACCACCCACTAAGCATAGCAAGTGCAGGAAAGTCACTAACTGTCCATAAAAGAGCTGCCTTCATCATAAAATTTATGCGTGAGAATATGTCATATGTTTCCACCCCAGTATGCCACAACGTTTTCAATTCATCAATTAGCGGCCTAAGATAAACATGCAAGTCTTTTGTCGGATCCGTCGGTCTGAAAATAAGAAGAGGCATGAACATGTACGGAGCCTTAATACATATAGATGGAGGAAGATTGTACACAAAAATCACAACAGGCCGTACAGTATATTCCCGAGCATGTGCATCATGAAAGGGGTCAAATCCATCGATAGAGAGTCCCAATCTAACATTCCGAACCTCATTTGAAAATCTTAGAAATCTACGATCAAATTGCTTCCGTTCATCTCCATCTGCTGGGTGACTTAACTGGCCTTCAACCACAACTCTATAATGGTGCCATCTCATACATTTTGCAGTCTTCTCAGCCATGAATAAACGCTGCAATCTCATGGTAATAGGAAAGTAACGCACGATCTTTCGCGGGATCTTCTACTTTTTTGTATCTTTTTGTACTTTGTATTTGTCTACTTTGCATATATCACAACGTGTCTTCAAGCTATTTTCCTTGTAAAATAATAAGCAATCATTCTCACAAGCACCAATCTTTTCATACTCCATATTCAATCCGTTGATCATCTTCCGCACAGTGTAGTACTTCTCAGGAAATTTATGACCAGCGGGAAATACTAATCCAATGATATGAAGCAACTCATCAAAATCATCATTACTGCAATTGTGCTTGTTTTTCCACTCAAGCAACTCCATCACGTACTCCAATGTAGTGAAATTCTCATTGTTTGGATAAATTGGTTCAGAAGCATTCTTTACTACATTGTAAATTTTTTGTGCTGTTTCGTTCGGTTCTTCCTCAAAATCTTCACAATCCTCAAAATCATCATCATGTGCATCATACATATCATCATCTCTATAGCTAGCATAAGCAAAACTCGTTCCAACTTCATCCCGTGACATATCTTCCTCCCCATGACAATTCCATCTAGTATACCATTGCATGATACCATGTCGATACAAATCAACTCTCACTCTACTAGGATTTTTATAGGTCGAATTTCCACATTCTTTGCACGAACATCTTATCAAGACATTATCTTCTTCTTGCATATGTTCTATAGCAAATCTAATGAAATTATCCACAATAATTTTGTATTCTTCCGTTAAGTATTTTGCTTCATTATACCGATTACGACCAATCCAACTACGATCGGATGTCATCTACAAAATGTGCACATATTCAAATATGGTAGATGCAATTTACAACCCGTTTAACTACTTACATTATATCTAATTTTATCACATAATTTAATTTAGACCAATTAAATAAAACTATTTAAATTCATTCATACATATAGCATTATCACAATTACATTAATCAAAAGGAAAACAATTAAATTGAAAAATGATACTTACTTGATAATATGGAATGCTCACATGAAGACAAATTGGATGAAGACAAAATGGTGATGGTGAAATGGGGGACACAATGGAAAGTGGAAGAGTCGAAGGGAAGAATGCGGCCGGAAGAAAAGAGACAGTAGGGTTTCACATGCATTCGGCTAAATTCGACCACATTTAGTCGAATATAGTACTTCTACATTCACCAACATTCCGTCGAATTAATATATTTTCGACCAAATGACACACGACTACTTTGGACCACATTCCGTCGAATTTGGTACGGCTAAATTCGAACAAATGTAGTCGAAAAGTTTTCTTTGGCAGTATTTCCCCCGCTTGCAATAAAATTATAAAATTGAAAAGAGGAGGGCCAACTTTCCCGCTCACCACCAATTGCTAAATTCAACCAGATATGGTCGAACTGAAATTTTCAACAGGCGGAAACTTTCCCTCCATGCGTTGGCAGGGACTAAATTCGACCAACACTAACATTTGGTCGAAAATGCCAGTAATTTCGACCGATTATTTTTGACCGATTTTTATTTCGACTATATATGGTCAAATTTAGCCGTGCCACCATGGTTCGACCAGATCTGGTCGAAATTAGCCATAGTAAAAAATGAAGAGTCGAAAAAGCCCTATTTGTGTTGTAGTGAGAATCCTAGAACAAAAGAAGATATAATACAAACAGAGTGAAGATATATGATACTTTGAGTTGTACCATATCATCTATTCAAGAAATAAGTTCGAGTGAGAACTTAAGGATTAACTGATATAGTATGAGTTTTAAGTTGTTTTCAAGATAATGTGTTTTCACTTTTTGACCTAGTATGAGTTTTAATTAATTGTTTTCAAGATAATGTGTTTTCACTTCTTGACCTCGATGAATCTTTCTTTTTGTCCTTTAGAGTTGAGTTTGGGTATGTATGAGATATATCATCCTCTTCTATCAGTCTGTAACTATTTACTACTTGTAATTTGATTTTTTTAAATTTATCGGATTCCGGATTGTTGGCCGGAATAGGTGATCTAAATTTTCTTTGTAAATTCTGGGTTAGTGTTTGTGTACATAAGGGTGTTAAGTAGTGCATATAATTTATTGGGATTTTTTGGGCAAATTTTTTAGTTGCCGGAATCTTGAAAAGTTGTCGGAATCTGGTTAGAAATTTTTCTGGACAAAATTTACGACGGTTGTTCATCATTCATATTCTGTTGTAAGTTAAAAAAATATGACTAAGTTACGACGGAAAATCCATCATAAATTATTGAAAAATAATTTTATTTTCTTTTATTTTTAAATGATAATGGGCCCATGATTGAACTTACAACGGAAAATTCTGTCGTAAATTTCTTTAATAATTTATTGCAGATTGTGGGACCCCTTGCTCAAACTTACGACGGAAATTTGAATTTGCGACGAAAAATTGAATTTGCGACGAAAAATGTAATTTGTGACGAAAACCGTAATTTGTGACGAAAATCCGAACTTCCTACTTGAGCAAAAGCGACGGAAATATTCCGTCGTAATTGACCCCATTTATGACGGTTTCAGTTCAAAAAAACCGTCGTAAATGGCCCAGATTCTTGTAGTGTACTGGATAATTATGAGGCCAATGTTTGTCAATATGTTAAATTATTTGTAATGGGGAGCAAAATATGTTGATATAATATAATTTATTGGTTTTTATTATGATATTATCTAGATATAAATGTTTTTCTCTGAACTCTATCTATTAACATTATAAATTTATAATAAACCATTAAATATATATGTAAGCTTGTTTGTTTTTATATTCATATGTGAGAGCCTTCTTTTTAAAGGGTCTATAAGCATGAGGATTTTATTATATTAACATGACATAAAAATTTCTATATTCATATGTGTCAAAACATCATAGTTAAAATGATAAAATTATATTCGGACTTAGCATACATATGCCAACTCTAAAAGATACAAACAACTATCATATTTTCAATCATATCATATAATTAATGCCAAAAGAATATATATAATAAGCACTATGCACAACCTAATATATTTTTATCTTAAATTGCTTAATTGCATTTATATACCAAGGTTAGAATGAAAGTATGGGTTCTTCAACAAGGTTTTATATTGAATGGTACTATAAGCATAAATTGACCCCTTTCCAATGATCCCAAATTAAATTAAGTATTAAAAATTAATTAGGCTCTAACTCCAACAAGTAGAAATTTGCTCAAGCTGGATTTATAAGTATACAAAATTTTAACATATTCACAACATTTTATATAAATTTTCACAATTCACTGACATATGTAAACTTTTGCATATTTATCCATTTATATACTTTTAGTGAATATAACTCACTACAAGAATATGGGCTATTACGACGGTTTTTTTGAGCTGAAACTGTCGTAAATGCGGTCAATTATGACGGAATATTTCCGTCGCTTTTGCTCGAGTAGAAAGTTCAGAATTTCGTCACAAATTACAATTTTCGTCGCAAATTAGTTTTTTGTCGTAAGTTTAACCAAAAGGGCCAACCAAACTTACGACAGAAAAACCATCGTAATTTAACTAACTTATCGTCGTAATTTATGGAATGGGGCCCACTTGTTGACAAAATTGAATAAACTTACGACGGAACGCTTCATCGTTTTTTAGTTTATGGAATGGGACCCACCTGCAGACCAGGTCAAATTTACGACGGAATATAAATGAAGAACAGTCGGTGTAAGTTTGATTTTCCAGAATACACAAAATGCTGTTTTTTTAATTTCCAGCCATTTTTGGCTTCCAAAATTAAATCCTAAACCTGCCTAATCATGGCACCATCCAGCCCTCTAATTTTAATATGCAATCAACCACATTACTAAACAAACATAAACATAAAATTCTACATAATCAAGCATGATATAATTTACATAAATAAAGTCATAGATCAATAATTGTTCACATCCAAACATTAAACCATTCTACAGAAACGTAGATCATCATACAACCATCCAAAAGTCAGTTTCAGTTTAGAAACACGACTACCATTATCTTACATTCATCATCCATGTCAAAGTTACAAACATTTTCATCCCTTGATAACAGGACCACCTCTAGAGACAACATCATAATTAGGCGCACTCATATCACGATCAACATCAGACTCAGTAGTATCACCATTGTCTCGGCCACCATCATCAAAATGATCATTCTCAACTTCCGGGGCCTTCCCCTACAACATAATATAAGTAATTAGCTATAAAAATTTGAATGACAAGTGTAATCAACAATATGATCAGTATCATTCGTTTCTGAAGAATAAAATTTGCTCAGGTGCATAATCTACATAAATTGTGGAATATTCTGCACATAAAATTAAGCAGATTTACACAAATTCTACTGAATTGTCAGCCAATACAAAGACATATTTTGCTACAGCTGTTTCTAAATGGGATGCAGAATACTATATCAAGGTTGATGCTGAGATATGCTAGTCCTAATTTACTACCGTTTAATAAATTACACACTTTTTATTGTACAAGAAAGTTAGATACCATGAACCTGAATAATGAAAATTTGGGCAGGCAGGAAACAAGTATTTAAAACATGATTCTGCATAAATTTCTACACTAAGTTATTGGTTATTTCTTACCAGGGTTTCTATTCCTTTACACAAAATCAGAATATGTTTGGGCTTCATTTAAGTTAACTCAGACAATGATTTTGCATTATACATGATTCTGCATTATACAGTTTTACATGATTTTAAGTTATACATTCTCAACACAAGAAAAAAAGAAGAAAATGCAAATTAGAAGATGTACCTTTTTCGCTCGAGGCCCATCTGTCTTGTATATATTCTTTAGCACATCAACCACCACCCGAATAATGGCATGTCGTGTCTCTCTAGTAATTGGATGGTCTGAAGGTAGAGAGGACTCTCCTTCCACCACATCCCGTGTTAAGAGACGGATATGCTCGGGTGTCAACATGTACTCCTCCGGATTGGCTCGAGCCAGCGCCAGGGTCTCATCCACGACTCGCATGAACATGTCATCCTGTAAGCGACCCAAGGTAGTTCTACCAGAGCTTCCTTCTCCTTTCCGAGGCCGCGGGGGGTGTCCCTCCAACTCTGTGACAATATAACATAAATATGTTATTACTAGGAATAAATGGCATGGGACAAATTAGAGCATGCGAAACACTTCAAGTTATATAACAGAAGAATACCATAGACATCAGAGGCTCGAACCCGTGGGTGTCCAAGAATCGTTTTTTTTCGAACACCTCCAATAGCCTCTATCCAACTATGGATTTCCATTTTCTTGGGATCAAGGCCTTTCTTTTGACAGATGCTAACATAATGCTCTTGAAAATAGTAGAAGAGTACTCGTGAACTTGAAAAATCAAACTCTGGTGGAAGTGAATATATTTGTATTGATTGTATATTATTATAATTTATTTATACTCTTGTCTTACGTTTATTGATAACACAAACATATAAGCTTATGTATGGTCAATTTACTGCACAAAAAGAGGGGTATCATGTCTAATTTTGAAACTTGGTTGGTAAGCCTCACTGTAATACTAGTACCTAAATGATTGTATTTGTTTATAATTTAAAAAAACCAATTGGCATGCATTTGGCATGAGTCAGCTGATCATAAAGAAATATGGACTGATTGGCTGGTAATTTCTAAACACACGATACTTACACATGTCTTCATTTATTTGTTAAGACTAACTACAGATATAAGAGAGGGGAATATCCAGATGTAGAGAGGCAGCAAAATGGTTTTTAAAAAAAGAAAATTTATTTCTAATGATTTAAACAAAAGGAATTAAAAAAGAACTGCCAAAATCAAAAAAGGTCTTGAGAACTGTCAGTAATTAATATAAATAAATCAGTACGTATTAATTATCTATTAATAATATATCCATCTCTGTCTCTCAAAATTGTGTGTGTAGGGGGGGGGGTTACTGTGGTATTATCTGTAGTTTGCATTTTATTGTGCAACTGGTTCGAGTGTGTGTGTGTGGGGGGGGTTTACAAGTCTTCTCTCCAAAACTGTCATGTCTCCGAATGAGAAAAAGAATCGTAATTAACTGGGTCGTTCTAGGGCTGAGCAAAACCGAACCGAAACCGGTTTTGCTCAAAAACCGAAATTTATTTCTGTTCGGTTTGGTTCGATTTGAACCGAAGTTTTAAAAAAAAAACCAAACCGAACCGAAATAAATTTCGGTTTAAACCGAAAAACCTAATAACCGAAATTTTGAGAAAAATACAAATAAATGTTCTCACTCGAACATTTATTTGTATTTTTCTCAAAATTTCGGTTATTCGGTTTTTCGGTTTAAACCGAAATTTATTTCGGTTCGGTTTGGTTTTTTTTTTAAAAGTTCGGTTCAAACCGAAATAACTGAATTATATATATTTTTTATTTATATTATATATGTATATGTTTATATTATATATATATATGCATGATTTAATTAATTCGAAATTAAGTTTAAATATTTAAATTGATAGTTTGTGTTTTATTTTGTTTTAATTGTTACATATTTTAATATAGTTGTTATTAAAATTAATTTTAAAATTAAAAAAAAAAATATTATATATAATTTTTTTTAAATCGGTTCGGTTCGGTTTTGGCGAAATATTTCGGTTCGGTTTTTCGATTTTTCGGTTCGGTTTCTACGGATAAATCGGTTCGGTTCGGTTTGGTTTGGTAAAAATCGGATTTCGGTTATTCGGTTTTTGTTATTCGGTTCGGTTTTTAACCGAACCGACCGAATGATCACCCCTAGGTCGTTCATAGATGATAGACCCACAAATTGTTAACTAAAAAAGCCCTATACATTTGCATAGATTTAGAGAAAGAAAGATACCAGAAAAGAACACCATGTAAATACATTTTATATTAGTAAGTATTAAAGTATATATATGCATCGTGTACAGTGGTATTAAGATCCATTTATCAGGAAAACCCAACTTTGGATAAATTCAATGAATTTGAAGAAAAGTGCATGAAACTACGATCATTATATGCAAACTGGCAGATGCTGGATGTCATTATGTTCAGAAATGACCTTTAAACAGAGTGTGGATTCTTTTGAGGTAAAAGTTTTCACTTGTAGATTGAGACTATAACTAGCTTTTAAAACAACAAAAGAGAGAAAAAAATCTAATAATAATTATTAATAATGATAAAACAATAAAAAGTTGATTTGCTTTTTCACCCTAAAAAAGCCAAAACTTTCTAAAAGTCTTTCCCATTGAGGATCTTCATTTCAATAACAAGATTCAAAAACGATTGTCAACTTTGTTCTAGGATTCCATACATACATATTATGCATAATCCAGTAAACATGACGTTTGAGAAAATGGATGACCTTAGTAGTAACACTATAAGCAGACAAAACTTGTGTTTCGGGTCTCTAATATTTGGGATTTCAAATTTTTGTATTCATATATGTATGCTAAGGTCTCGTAAACTTTAGGACATACCGTCTTTGAAGAACATTTGGAACTCGGAGAACTCTATATAATTGAGATTTCATATTACAATAAAATTCTAGCTTGCATCATAGTGTGATATTATTTTTCATAAACTATCCAAAATTCATATATAAAGAAAAAGAGAGATTCCAGAACTTACATGAACAGAAATACATAGATAAAATAAGTATAATATGAACACTTACAATAAATTTTTTGGCATCCTCGGTAATCCACTGCCCCTTCCTTCCCTCGTCTTTCAAGGTGTGACAATCTTTATAGACAACAAGATCATCAAGATTGCCCTCGTGAAACTCCATATAATCCTGTTCAAGAATTTTAAAAAACAAACTCAAATAAAAATATTCAATATACAATGACAGTAAACAATAAAAAGTCCAATTTCATGCTAAAAAAATGAAAGATGCAAGTCAAGTTTTGAGAAACAGCATACCCGACGACGACGGTCAAATGAACGTGCGCTAGATGTGTGAGGCACTTTCACAACTTCTCGAGCCTTCTTACCAGCGGCTGACTTCTTCTGAAATTCCTCACTTACCCAATACTCAGCTAATCTGGAACAAACACCGAATTTCGTATATCCGAGCCTGTGATCTGCAAAAGTAGTCCTTGTAGCAGTCGCCATCTTCGCTACAGCCCTTCCCCTATCATCGGCAAGTGTACGGCGCATGTTATCACGCATGTGCGCAAGTAAGGAAGCCCAGAACCCCGGGGATTTCCTATCAATTTCTTTGATGCTTGCACAACCAACTGGCCAAAACATGCGCATAATGGCCAGTAAATTTCGCAACGCCTTCGGATAATCTACCCTGAAACGTGTCACATATATAATTAAATTATAAATGTTGACATGTGGCAGGAGGCACAGAATACAAGGAAATTATATAGAAAGACTTATACTAAGGTATCTATTTGAAAAAATTACCCTGTGATGAACTCTATAATTTTGTAAAAAAGAAAGAAAAAAACCTGCATTACTACATGTTCTGTAGAGTTGCATAATAGGTAAGAAAGGATATCCAAATTTGTTCATAAACTTCTCTGGAATGTAAAATTTTACTGTCATTTGCTTAGATATACACATATATTCTGCTGCTTGAAGTAATTCTGTATGTTGCATTTTGATCTCAGAAACACACTCACACACACATGACCATTCACCAGAAGCCACTACCTATAAATGTCACTGTTTCATTGCCCACCCATCAAACACATTTTAAACTTTGCATTTCCTTTAACCATTAAATACAAGGACATGTTCCATGTTTGTGCAAGTTAAGCTGAGAACTGGCTGGTCAAGTGATTGATCTGTACATGACTGATTGCTTGTAATACAAAAGGTAAAAAATATTAAAATATTGTCTACTTAACCAAAAATGCAGCGACTAAATACCCAAAACCATACAAAACTAAAACATATAATATGCAGATAAGTTTAGCTAAAAAATCAAGCAGTACAGTGATAACTTACAAGTTACCCGCAATCCGAACAACCATCGGGGTAGGAGGGTATGTACCAAATCCTCCAGGAGAATATCCCCGTGTCCTATGTTTGCGAGGATCATGTTAGGTTAAGGGACTTACACAATCCGAGATTCACAATCACCAAAACAGAGCACACACATAACCAATCGATAAGTTGAAAAGATCTACCAAAGCACAAAAATAAGAACACACAAATAATTGACGTGGAAACACCCACGTCCCAAACTTGTATTATTAATCTTAACAATATCAATAATACATCAAAACAATAACACCTTAACGGTGTCCCAACCCGATACTTGAGCCAACAATGCTCAAGCATCCCCAAACAATACTTAAGACTACATCTCTTAAGCTTTCACCTCCCCATAGATAAATACGATATGACTATGTATATATAGCCATCACAAACTTAGCCACCAAGATATCCTTTTCATACTTGGTTTCCAATTACAATCCTTATCATACTTGGTATCTAAATATACCATCTATAATAATTATCTAAACACATAATTATTACCCAATCCATATATGTTTTGGATCACCAAAACCCATACTATTCGTATTGGGTTTAAACCCAACAATCCTCCGCTTCAACCCAATACCCACATCGGATTGAACGGTAACCATCAAAGCCATCGACGTCCATCTGCCAACGCCTCCCCTCGAACAAGAATCTCCTCATCTTGCTCCTCCAATCTTGAGTGTCGCTAAAACCCGTATAGTGACCCTCCAAACCATCCAAACCATCGTTCTTCACCATAACGATGTATCCATCTACAAAATCACTTGCATCAACCACCACGAGTGCTCTTCCACATGTTGAGTCACCCGATCCTTGCTTTCACAATCCTTCGGTCTCCTGAAGAAAATCACTAGTATCATCCAAATAGTTCACCTGGTTGATCAAGCCATTGAAACAATTGCGATGACCTCTTCCATCTTCTTCAATCTCGAGTCCGCACAGGATTGATCCACGGTGCAAGTCAACCGTCAAACCGCACGTAATTTTGTCTCTACTCGCTTTAGTAACAATCTCCTTGTCAACAAATCCTTCATTGTACTCTGCCAGATCAATTGAACCTCGAACTTTCCCTTAACCTCATCCATCACGAACCCAAACCTTGGCTCTTGATACCACTTGTTAGGTTAAGGGACTTACACAATCCGAGATTCACAATCACCAAAACAGAGCACACACATAACCAATCGATAAGTTGAAAAGATCTACCAAAGCACAAAAATAAGAACACACAAATAATTGACGTGGAAACACCCACGTCCCAAACTTGTATTATTAATCTTAACAATATCAATAATACATCAAAACAATAACACCTTAACGGTGTCCCAACCCGATACTTGAGCCAACAATGCTCAAGCATCCCCAAACAGTACTTAAGACTACATCTCTTAAGCTTTCACCTCCCCATAGATAAAAACGATATGACTATGTATATATAGCCATCACAAAATTAGCCACCAAGATATCCTTTTCATACTTGGTTTCCAATTACAATCCTGATCATACTTGGTATCTAAATATACCATCTATAATAATTATCTAAACACATAATTATTACCCAATCCATATATGTTTTGGATCACCAAAACCCATACTATTCGTATTGGGTTTAAACCCAATAGATCAGCATCCACCCCAACTGGAAGAATCTACCTCCTGTCATCGTCCCAAAGAAGACATTCAGAATTTTCATCATCATTTCTAAGCCGACGTCAACGTCTTCTTGGTGCACCTCCCCTGGCACCTTCACTACTGCCTTCCCTAGCACCTTCAGTACTATCGCCTTCCCTAGCACCAGTACCACTACCCTCTCCACCACCAGTACCACTACCCTCTCCGCCACCAGTACCACTACTCTCTGGCCTGCCCCTATGGCCATCGTTGACCCCCCGATCATCACTGTCATTGTTGTCCACCCGACCACCACTGTCATTGTTATCCCCCCGACCACCACCACTGCCACTTCCCCGACCACCACTTCCACGGCCACCACCATCGCCCCGACCACTAGTATCCAACTAGTATCGTAAGACATCTACAAATGTAAAAAAATATATATACAAATCAATTACAAAGTGCACACATATATATGTTGAACATGTAATGAACTTTAAAATAAATTACATATATTTAAATGCATTAAAATAAAGTAGAGGAGATTAAAATTGAATCCTTACATTGATGATTGTTGTAATCGTTGTCGCTATGTCATGTATTTGATGATATGAAGATGTGTTTTTTTTTACACGAAAAATTGGGAGGAGTGTGGTGCTAGCTAGAGAATGGACAGTAGCTTTCAATTTTACACATGGAAACTTACGACGGATATGAAATTCCGTCATAAATTCATTAAAAAAATAATTACTTTGAACGGCTAAGTGTAAATGCAGTAGGTGGCATTTATATTGTCTGGTAAGCTAACTTTGGTCAGCTAACTTACGACGTAAATTGAATTCCGTCGTAAGTTATCTGGTAAAGCAAATTTATGACGAAATTTTCCGTCGTAAGTTTACAGTACAAACGACGTCGTCTCGCCATTAGTAAAATTAATTCATTTTACAATAAAATTTAATCCCAAAAAACAAATTTACGATGAAATTTCCGTCGTAAATTTACCGTTAAAATGACGACGTTTCATTAAAAGTAAAATTAATTCATTTTACAGTTAAGTTAAACCCAAAAAAACAAATTTACGACGAACATTCCGTCGCAAGTTGAATGTTGTCCCCAAACTTATGACGGTTTTCCGATTTCCGTTGTATGTTTGGCGCGCAAAAAAAAAACGTCGTAAGTTTGCCGTCGTAAATGGCCAGATTTCTTGTAGTGACTATAGATCTTAAGAAAAAAAAAATGGAAGAAATAATTTGTTGTGGCTAAAAGCCTAACTATGAAAGTTTTAGAGACATTTTAAGTTTCTCCAAGATTGCACCCAGTTAAGATTATGAAAGGGGCTCACAATCTCTAAAATGGAATGGTAATTAGGCATTAGGGAAAAAATAGAACTTTTATGGAATGAGACCGAGAAAATTACAGATGATTATTTATAAATTTATCAAATTAAATATTTTAATTTCTCACTATGACTTTATTTTACATAATTTAATTGATAATATTTCTTATGTTTTATACTACATCAAGTTTTTTTATACTTAAACCATTAAAATTATTTACTCTATCTATCCAATTGGAAGAAAGGTGTTTTCTTTGACTTTATTTAGATTTTTTAAAATTAAAAAAATATGTTTGACCTTCGCATATTTGTTACCAATTTATTTATTTTTCACCTAAAGTTTGAACATTATATTTTTACTTAGAGAAAAAATTAAAAAAATGTAGAAGTTAATTTTATTCCCCAACAAGTAAAAACTTTGGAAGGAGGGACTAACAAATATTTCTAAAATTGAGATTAGTGGCTCAATTAACCTCTCTAATCCATCATTCTTTCTTGTCAATCCTAAACCCCATTATACATTTTTTTAGAATAACATAATTAAACATACAAATGACTAATTAGGAAACTTTAATTGTAAAAAATATTTTTGGTTAATTTACTTAATATATCATAAATAACGTCTAAGCCCCGAAATTAGGGCCATATCTATTCAACAATAGTAAATCAAGAACAATGTGGAGTGACAACTATAATACTTATGCAAATACAAATGTTAGAGAAAAATTTTACAAGAAAATAATAAACAATGTATCAATTAAAACTTTTTTTTGCATTGATATTATATACACTAAGAATTTTTTGTCTAAAATGACGTGAACATATGCCCTATCTATAATTTACAATGTTGGACCACCATATGTAAGTCATGTGATCTTTCTAGAACTGTTTTTGGATTTCTAGCTATTTTCAATTTCTTATTATAATCACTACGCCAAATAAGTCAATAGACATCGGTTGTGGACCGATGTTAAAAATTTCCAAAATCGATGT
Organism: Saposhnikovia divaricata; assembly: GCA_036435485.1. Lineage (NCBI taxonomy): Eukaryota > Viridiplantae > Streptophyta > Magnoliopsida > Apiales > Apiaceae > Saposhnikovia > Saposhnikovia divaricata. The sequence goes on from CM071594.1 coordinate 94,126,947, forward strand.
CTAGCTATGTGAGGTTAAAAGTCTATGTGTTTTACATCGGTTCAGGGCCGATGTTAAAAACTACTTATGTGTTGTAAAGTGTATACGACATCGGTGTTTAATAGGAAACCGATGTTGTAAAGTATATACCGCATCGTTTTTTAGCCGATGTAAAATAAATCCATGAAATTTCCATATTAGACATCAGTTTTTAGGTGATGTGGTATACGCTCTTCTAAAAAAGAGGCGGAAGCAGAAGAAACGGAAGCAGCAGATAAGGAAGTCGGTAATTTACTATCCCCTCTACTAGTCTTCTCCCCATGCCAAATTCAATTGGTGTACCCCAAACTAAAACCTTTTTCATACAAATGTCCTTTAATTATTTTTACTGAAAATTTCTTGAAATTAATGCATCGTGCACAAGGAAAAGGTATTTTCTTAGGATCTTTGCAATTTTGTTCGGCATACATCAAGAACTTCTCAACACCAACTTCATATTCTAATGTGTCTCTTTTCGCTGAAATCCACGACCTATCCATATTTTGCAACAGCTATAGCCTACCTACAATTTCCGATGTCAAATGGCAGAAAAATTTATAAGTGCACACCCGAGTTCCCTAAATATCTCTCACACTATGTTCATTTCTGTTGCATATTATTTTCTTCAGGAATTTATATAACTAGACAACTTAGTAATAAATATATCCATTTAAATTGAAATAGTACGTTAAATTATTCTAATTAAGGCTTATTTTGTATACTTTGATATTACAACTGTTGTATAACTATAGTTCATTGCATATTTTGACAAAGAAACTTTTATTGTATTTATATTTATTTAATTGATATTATTCACTACTTATAGATCTTATATAAATTATGTAATTATGTTCCTTTTAATTAGGAACCGTGTCTTTCAGAAAACCCTAAAGCCTAAGTAAACATCCACGGAATGAGTTAAATTAAGCTTGAAAAACAGAGGTACAAACAGAGCACCACATTATATATGTGTTCAAAAGCAGAACCAGAAATGGAGATTAATAAAACAATGTCACTTAAAATAAACTCCATATAAATTGCATTTATTTATCAGTTATCAAACAAGTATGCAAAATCCCAAACATTCACAATTATCATTTATAAAACAAATACACAAATTACAAAGACTAGCTAGACATACCGCAACCACTAATCGAAATCGGAAAGCAATGTTTAATACATATGTGGATAACCAGAACACAAAAAAACTACCTATATATATTCAAGTATAAGCAGGTACACTACTAATATATATTCAAAAACACTAAGCAAATTATCAAACAACCAAACTAAGCAAAAGAAGTTCACAAATAAGTTATCAAACAACAAAATCTGTTAATAAGTTCAGAAAGATTCACATGCAAAGTAATAGAATTAGAGACTTACTTTGGATAATAAGATGCAGCAGCTAATCAAACAGAGATGACCCAAATACAGAACGGCCTACAGACAACAATAGAGACCTACACAACAAGAAGTAGCGCAAACATCAATCACTATACAAAATTCCAAGAAAAATAGACATGCATACATCTATAACAATAGATATGAAAAATCACTTACTTTCGAGATGACCCAAGCTTAAGAATCAATCAATCTCCTAAAAAAACTTAAATTAAAAACATTTTTCAAACAAAAATCGAAATCGAAAAATACTTGCTAATCGAAATCGAAAATACTTACTTACTAATTAAGATTCGACCTAATTAATAGCCTCCAAGAGCACCAATTAACAGAAATCGAAAGGTAGGGTTCGACATAATTGGGATTCGAAAGGGGGTTTTGAAATCTAGGGATTTAATTTGGGGGTTTGTAATCTAGGGTTTATAATCTAGGGTTCTTCACATTTGGGGGTTTGTGAGTGAGATTTGACTGAGATTTTGAGTGTATGGGAGTGTGGTCGAGCGGGAGTAGTGTGGTTTCAGTGAGGAGCGGGGAAATGAAATGTTTGAAGGGGGGAATGTCTGAAATGTCTAAGGGGGAAAGCGGGCTGAAATTTTACATATTAGAGGGAAATGAAATGTTCGCGTGTTTTTTTATTTTTTTAAGAAGTAGTTAAGACATGGTTTTAAAGTGCAACTGATGTCTAAAACCTACTTTAACATCAGTTATAGTAAAACTGATGTAAAACACACCTTTAACATCGGTCAAAAACGCAACCGATGTTAAAGGGGTGATGTCTTTTAACACTTTTGGCGTAGTGAATGGGTGCCAATGACACAAGAAATAATAAATACCAACTTGGTAGAATGATAGTGAAATTAAGTGCTTGTGTGGAATTAAGCACTTTTACACCTCCATCAAGTTAGAACTTTATCAAAAAAATTAATTCATAGAAGCCATTAATAATCATACATCAAATCTTGAATTTTCTAAATTTATTTTCAGATCACACACATTTGTACATTTATGCCTTTTTCTTTAAATCTCATTTGACAATTTTGAATTTTACAAAATTTATTTTATAAACACACACATGTGTAAATTTGGCCATATACATTGGAAGCCATTAATCCATATATTTTTGGTGGATGATCCTATAGAAAAGAATAGAAAAAAATTGAAGTAATCCACGATATAGACTTATATATAAATTTTTAAGCCAACACACATATGAGTACAAACATATCTAGAACTAAATTATATTTGGGGTTGGTTAACCCAATTCATTCCCCTGAATGGATCAACGTGGTGGAAACCTTTTAAGATTGAAAAGTTTATCAGACCATTTTAGCTTCTACCCTGATTGAACCACTTAGTACTATGAAAGGGTTTATGTCTACAAAATCAATAAGAATGCGCAATAGTAGTTGTGGTTGGGTCTTCTCATAGGCTAATGGAGGCTTACGAGTAGTGCAGTGAGACCAAGCAATTAACAATCTCTTTTATAGGACAGGTGGGCTGGAATGATGTAGAAATTTCTAGATTTTTTTTGTTATAGCTGGCAATTGATGTAAAATCAAACAAAACTTATTCCTTTTATCACTTTAATTTGTTTAATTTAATATAATTAACTTTAAACAAATTTTTTATATTTTGTAAAACACAAAGGTTTTGAATCAAGAATTTGAAATTTTAAATTGGTGGCTCAACTAATTTTTGGGATCCATCACTAATTATAGTTAATTTTAAATCTCAATATATTAAAAGCCTAAAATTTAGAATAAATAATGAATTTATTATATGTAGAATGCCAAAAAAAACTTGTTCCTTTTATCACTTTAATTTAGTTAATTTAATTTAATTAACTTTAAGCAAATCTTTCATATTTTGTAAAACATAAAGGTTTTCAGTCAAGAGTTTGAAATTTTAAATTGGTGGCTCAACTAATTTTTGTGATCCATCACTAATTCTAGTTAATCTTAAATCTCAATATATTAAAAGCCTAAAAATTAAAATGAATAATAAATTTATCATCTATATTATACTATTATAAGCAAACTAGGGTATATTTGGTCTTGGTACACTCAATAACAACCGTTAGGTTTTAAGATAAATAAATTAGAATAGTTGGATCTAATACTAAAAGAATAATCCTTTTCTAATATTTAAAATAGATTTATAGTTTCTAAGTTCGAATCCCACCAAAAACATATCTCTATTAAACATATATATTATTTTATAAACTACTCTAACCAGTTTAAGAATGAATTCCGTTAACAACATATTATTAATTTATGCATTCCTGACAAGATCAAAGTTCTTCTTTGGAGACTATGTCGCAATAATGTTCTTATTCGTAATCGGCTAATGGGCAAAGGTATCCATGTTCCTATAGGCTGTGTTATGTATGTGGGAGATATTGAGCACTTAATGCACTTGTTCTTTGACTATGGGTTTGTAAAAGATTTGTTAGAAAATGGAGTTTTTAGAGCATAAGTATTTTATGTTCTTGATGTTAATTCCGAATTTTACGATTGGAAATTGTTCCTTGCTATGGGGATTTAAATTTTCATATATGGGTCTAAGTAATTTTCTTAGTGAAATACATAGAGAAATAGATTTGAAGTTAGTTGCTTGAGAAAGCTTAAAATGAGAATGTGTATCTGTCCCACATTGAAATAAATAAAGGGGCTTGTTGGCTTTTTATAGAATCACACACATGGGTAGTATACAACTACAAAGGTGTATGATGGTGCATTGTGTTACTGTATGCTTCACGTGCGTGCACGCACACACGCGTTGCCGCCCGCCTCGCCACGCCACGCCACATCTCGACTTGACTCGGGTCGGCTCGGTCGAAGGGAAAATGTCTCGGAGTCTCGCGTGCGCGAGATGACCTGGGTGAGGGATTTTATTTATTTGTGATTTAATATTTTAATTAAAATATATTTATCAATTGGGTCGGGTTATCAGTGGGCTGGGCTGGATCAGATTAATTCAACTATTAAATCTGGTGATGGACTAGTTGGGCTCTATAACTGATGTATATTCAAAATATAAATATTAGAATGAACCTGGACCGTTTCATATTATTAAATCGGACGTTTCGTTTTGTTAAATGAAATAGGCAGTTACGAAATTAATTGGGTGGTATCAGTTACAATTGGCCTCTTTTATAAATAGAGAGCTAAGCTGCTGATTTTAGACACACCACACCCTACATTCTCTTCTCCTCTCTACACTCTCAATTCCCCTCCTGTCGTAGCTTCTTTTCTTGCGAGTTTTTCCGGACTGAGGTGCCAGTCGAAGTTGAGCCTTGTGATTACTGTGATCATATAGCTCAGAGCTGTTTATCCTGGAAGAGTTGTTGCAAGCATATCGACAAAGTGTAAGTGGGGGCGTTTATCTCTTCAAGAGCAGTCGGGACTTCTAGCAAGGCCTGGCGACTCAGCTGATCTTACTTTTATTTGTTTGATACCTTTTTGAATAAAGCTATGGCTCCGGGTATTTCTATATTTCCTTTGTTCTTTCCGTTACTAATATGCATACTATATACCTTCATGTTTTGTTTCGTTAATTATTTGTTTGGCCTTGGCTTGTTAAATATGTTATATAACTGCCTCTATGTTGCTGTATTAGTCAATATTTCCAACATTCTTGAAGAGATAATTTGTTATTTAGTATTTAGCGTAATGGTTAATGAAACTAAAGTTGCTGCTAGTGGTAGTTCTGTTGCATCTGCTGGGGTCATGGATTGGACCACTTATAGTTTTCCACAGCCCGTTGATTTAACTGGATTGCCAGAGAAATTCAATGGGGGCGTTGGCTTTTCTCGTTGGTAGAAAAGGATGAAGTTGTCGTTGACTGTAAAGGGTTTATGGCCTGTTGTGGAGTATGAGAAACCGGTTGTGGATCAAGCAATGGCTGAAATAGTTAAGGGTTTTGTGAAGTGGGCTGAGAAGGATGGGGTGGCTAGGGCGGCAATTTTGGCTGCGCTAACGAACACCTTGTTTGATGTGTACTCCTCTGATGCTTACACTGCAAAACTCTTATGGGAGAAGCTGGACCATACACCTAATACTGACTTACAAGGTCTGGAAAAGTATTCTGTGGCTAGGTTCCTTGATTTCAAGCTGGTGGACAATAAGTCCATGACTGAGCAAGTGCATGAGTTCGAGATGATAGTGCATGCTTTGAAGGAGTCCAGAATGGACCTCCCCGAAAAGTTTAAGGTGATGAGTGTGATTGAAAAACTCCCTAAGTCTTGGGAAGAGTTCTCTCTCTCCCTAAAAAGACAGAAAGGAGAGATCACCTGGACCAAACTTATGCTGGACATCTCTGTGCAAGAACAACACAAGTCCAAACAGGGACATGTGATGCCAACTGAGCACAGAAGCTCGAAGGTGAATGTAGCAACTGTAGGACAGAAAAGGAAGGCTTTCTCTAAGAAGGGTAATAGTAATAAACCTACGAATGACAAGGACAAGGCCAAGAAACCAAAGGAAAATAAACCATGTTGGTCTTGTGGGCAGGTTGGGCACTGGAGTAAGAACTGCCCTACAAAGAAAGCAAAGAAAACTGAGGTGGTAGCGCAAGCGAATGCTGTTCTTGGAACCTCAATTGGGCCTGTAGTGAACATAGTTGCTGGTGAGGCTCCGGCTTCTGAAACCAACGTGGAATGGTATGTTACCTACAACCCTGTACTATTTTCCACTTATTTGTTAAATGAATGGTTGATTGATATTGGAGGTAATGTGCATATTTGTGCTGACATTAGTTTATTTGTATCTTATCAACAGAGTCATAGCTTAACAGTTACAATGGGGAATGCAAGTACCGCTCAAGTACATGGAGTAGGAAACGTGGACCTGAAGTATTCTTCGGGTCGTGTTCTATCCCTGACGAGAGTGCATCATGTTCCCGACATGCGTAGAAATATAATAAATGGCAGCTGTTTAGTAGCTAATGGTTTTGAAGTCTCTTTCAAGTGTAATAAAGTAGTTCTTATTCATACTGGTACAGTTTTGGCAAGGGTTACTTGTCAAATGGTTTATTTGTAATAAATGTTGAGCCCATTTTGGAAACTTTGATTAATGATATTACTCCTTCTATTAACTGTGTTGAATCTTCAAATTTATGGCATGCTAGACTTGGTCACTTAAATTTTGGTGCTCTTAAAAATATGATGAAATTAGAGTTGATTCCAAAACACACTATAGAAAAGAATTCTAAATGTCAAGTATGTGTGTCTTCTAAACAAATAAGGAAACCTTTTCATAATATTGTTAGGGATTCAGACTTGATAGATTTAGTACACACTGATATTTGTGAATTTGGTGGTATGTTGATTAAGGACCAGTTTAGATACTTCATTACCTTTATAGATGATAGTAGTAGATACTGTTATGTTTATGTACTTAGACATAAGGATGAAGCACTTAGTAAATTCATTATATATAAACCTGAAGTAGAAAAACAAACTAGTAAGGTACTTAAACGTTTGAGATCTGATAGAGGTGTTGAGTATACGAGTAACTCTTGTAATGAATTTTGTGCAAGCAATGGTATAATTCATGAAGTTACCCTACCATACACACCTGAGTCTAATGGGGTTGCTGAGCGAACGAACAGAACATTTAAAGATATGATTAATAGTATGCTTATTAATTATGGGTTGCCTAAATACATATGGGGAGAGGCTCTGAATACGGCTTTCCATATTCTGAATAGAGTCCCTCTCAAACACATGGATAAGACACCCTATGAGTTATGGAAGGGCAAGAAGACTAGTCTTAAGTACCTTCGTGTGTGGGGGTGCCTTGCTAAGGTACTTGTCCCTGAACACAAGAGAAAGAAGCTAGGTCCGAAGACTGTTGATTGTATCTTTCTGGGTTATCTTGAGACCACTACAGCTATGAGATTTTTAGTGTTCAAATCTGACATACATGGTATAGTGGAAAATACGATAGTTGAATTTTGTGATGCTACATTCTTTGAGTGTCTACCCTATGAAGACTGTTATGCCTCAAGATACTTCTAATGAAGATCTTATTCACCCATCGAGTTCTATTCTTGATCATGTGGAAAAGATGACAAATGTGGGGGCGGAACCTAGTAGTAGCTCTACCCCTAAAAAAGTAGAGGAACCGAGGAGATGTAAGCGTGCAAAGGTAGTCAAGGATTTTGGAGGTGATTTTATCACCTACAATATCGAGGATGAACCTTTAACTTTCCGATAAGCTATGGATTCTTCAAAGTCTAGGCACTGGAAGGGCGCTGTGAAGAGTGAAATTGAATCTATTGTTTCTAATGGAACATGGGAGTTAGTTGATCTCCCTCCTGGGTGTTCTACTATCGGGTGCAGATGGATCTTTAAAAGGAAGATGAACCCTGACGGCTCAATAGATAAGTACAAATCTAGACTGGTAGCTAAGGGTTTTAAGTAAAAGGAAGGCATTGATTACTTTGATACGTACTCTCTAGTTGCTATGATGATAACAATCCGAATGCTTAAAGCATTGGCATCCGTTCATGGTCTTATCATCCATCAGATGGATGTAAAGACAGATTTTCTTCATGGTGAACTTGAAGAAGAGATTTATATGGATCAGCCTGAGGGATTTGTTGCATCAGGGAATGAATGGAAAGTATGTAAGTTGCTCAAGTCCATCTATGGCTTGAAACAAGCTCCCAGGGATTGGCATAAAAAGTTTGATGAAACTGTATTACCGTTCAGCTATGTTACTAATAAAAGTGACAAGTGTGTCTACACCAAAGTTAAAGGTAGTGAGTGTGTCATATTGTGCCTATATGTGGATGACATATTACTGTTGGGAACCAATATTGAGATTATTAATGAGACAAGGCATTTTGAAATGAAGGATATGGGTGTGGCTAGTGTGGTTCTTGGTCTCAAGCTGACTCAGTCAGCTATGGGAATAACTTTATCACAGTCTCATTATATTGAGAAATCTATACTTGAGAAATGTGGTTATTCACAATGTAGAATCGCTAGTACACCCTATGATCCTAAAGTTGCCCTTGTCAATAATACTTCAGGAGTGCTTGTGTCTCAGTTGAGGTATTCTCAGATTATAGGGAGCTTGCAGTATCTTGCTAACTGTACTAGACCAGATATTTCATACTCTGTGTCTAAGTTAGCTAGATATACAAGTTGTCCAAACAGAACTTATTGGGATGCTCTTGATAGAGTACTTAGATATCTGAAAGGCATAATGTACCTTATTTTACACTATAGGAGATTTCCTAGTGTACTTGAGGGGTACAGTGATGCAAGTTGGATAGCTAAAAAGTCTGGTTCCAATGGAGTGACTGGATACGTGTTCACCTTGGCAGGTGGAGCAATATCCTGGAAGTCGACCAAATAGACTATAACAACTCGGTCTTCTTTTGAGGTTGAGTTATGTGCGCTTGATGTCACGGGGACGGAGGCTGAATGGTTACACGGACTTATGTCCGCGATACCTGTAGTAAGCAGCCACTTCCTACGATTGCTATTCATTGTGATAGTAGAACAACTATCGACAAGACTAGTAGCAAAAAGTATAATGGTAAAACAAAGAGGCAAATCCAAGTTAGACTAAAGTCTGTAAGGGGTTTAGTGTCTGATAGGATTATAGCTGTAGAGTTCATAGGAACTCAGAATAATATAGCTGATCCTTTGACTAAAGGACTGGAACATGCAGTGGTCCTTAAGTCGAGGCTGGGGATGGGGCTGTCAACCCATCATAGTTCATCATCAGTGGTAACCCAATACAAATGAAAGGAGATCCCTTGAAGTGTATTCAATGTGGTAATAACAAGTAGTAAGGATGAATTGGTAGTACCTTTGCTACATAGATGATACTGTTGTATCTGAGTCTATCCCATGTAAACCTAGAAGGTACTGACACTGCTAGTAAGCAAGAGTTATTATAACTCTGAATGGGGTCAAGTCATTTGACGATATGGTTGTAGTACATCTCTGGAGATGACCAGCTAAGCGAATTTAATTGTGTGGTCACAATTAGAGGAAAGGGTTATTCTTTGAAGCATTCGACGAACAGGATCGAGACAAGAGCATTAATGTCTCAAATCCGTAGATTGGCACCATAGCCTTTGACTTGTCATCGTTTATGGAACATGATTACATCAAATGGATTAAGATTCAAGGTGAAACATTCCATCTGAAAATGGATTAAGATTCATGATGAGAAACCTGAAGCATTTCTATATGGATTTGTGGGGGATTGTTAGAAAATGGAGTTTTTAGAGCATAAGTATTTTATGTTCTTGATGTTAATTCCGAATTTTAACAATTGGAAATTGTTCCTTGCTATGGGGACTTAAATTTTCATAAGTCAAAGTAATTTTCTTAGTGAAATCCATAGAGAAATAGAGTTGAAGTTAGTATCTTGAAAAAGCTTGAAATGAGAATGTATATTTATCCCACATTAAAATAAATAAAGGGGGTTGTTGGCTTTATATAGAATCACATACATAGGTAATATACAACTACTAAGGTGTATGATGGTGCATGGTGTTACTATGTGCTTCACGTGCGTGCACACACACACACACGCGTGCCGCTGCCCGCCTCGCCACGCCACGCCACGTCAAGTCTCGACTCAACTCAGGTCGGCTCGGTCGAATGGCGATTTGGGCGAACGACTCGTTGTCTCGCGTACGTGAGGCGACCTCGGCGATGGATTTTATTTATATGTGATTTAATATTTTAATTAAAATATATTTATCAATTGGGCCTGGTTATCAGTGGGTTGGGCTGGATCAGATTAATTCAATTATTAAATCTGATGATGGACTAGTTGGGCTCTGTAACTGATGTATATTCAAAATATAAATATTAGAATGAAACTGGACAGGATAATATATTCGGATTAATATATTAAAACTAAAATGTGGATAAAGCTGACTGTTACGATTTATTTATTTTTTAATCGACCGTTTCAATTTATTAAATCGAACGTTTCATTTTATTAAATGAAATGGGCAGTTACGAAATTAATTGGGTGGTATCAGTTACACTTGGCCTCTCCTATAAATAGAGAGCTAAGCTGCTGATTTTAGACACACCACACCCTACATTCTCTTCTCCTATCTACACTCTCTATTCCCCTCCTACCGTAGCTTCTTTGCTTGCGAGTTTTTCTGGCGACTGAGGTGCTAGTCGAAGTTGAGCCTTGTGATTACTGTGATCATATCGCTCAGAGTTGTTTTATCCTGGAAGAGTTGTTGCAAGCATCCCGACACAGTGTAAGTGGGGGCGATTATCTCTTCAAGAGCAGTCGGGACTTCTAGCAAGGCCTGGCGACTCAGCTGATCTTACTTTTTTTTGTTTGATACCTTGTTAAATAAAGCTATGGATCCGAATATTTCTTCTGTCTTTCCTTTGTTCTTTCCGTTACTAATATGCATGCTATTTACCTTCATGTTTTGTTTCGTTAATTGTTTGTTTGGCCTTGGCTTGTTAAATATGTTATATAACTGCCTCTATGTTGTTGTATTAGTCAATATTTCCAAGAAGATTGCTGGCAACAAATGGGCTTGGTATATGATACGTGGGAGGTGGAGAGTGCCCCAGTTTGGTTTCTCATCAAGCTTGACACTGAAAAGAGCGAAGTTTTGATCAAAATAACTACTGTATTATGGGGGATTTGGTGGGCAAGAAACAAGCGTGTTTGGGAAGGGAAAGTCTTGACACCTGAAATAGCCATGGCTTGGAGCTCTAAATAGTTTGTTGAGTGGAGGGAGGTTCATAAGAGGAAGCTACAGACATCAGGTATTCTAAAGGTGGTTGTTACCAGGCATGACAAAAAATGGATTGCTCCTGCATTGGGAAAGCTGAAGATAAATGTTGGTGCATCTGTCTTCGAGGGGGAAGATTTCTTGAGCATTGGAGTGGTGGCACGTGATTCCCAAGGCCTGTTCATTTGAGGAAAAACAATGCGTTTTATTGGTCGCATCTCGGTGTTAGAGGCAGAATTGGTAGGCATTCCGGAAGCTTTGAGCTAGGTCACCTTAGACAACAATGTCGTTCTATTCTTAGCATATTCTTAGCAGAGAAAATGGTGTTTTATTAGCATTTGTTAGAAAGAAGGCAAATAGGGCAACACATGCTTTGGCTAGTTTACCTTGTACGCTTAATAGCTTTGCTGATTTATCGTCTCCTCTATTGTGTGTGTTGGGGACACTTGGTCGGATATTTGATTTTAATGAAATCTTCCTTTATTCAAAAATAAACATTTCAATGTATGAAATTTGAATGTTTAATAACTTTTTCTCCAACTTGATTAATATTAATGACCCCAAAATTCTACCTAATCTTAAATCTCAATATATTAAAAGCCTAAAAATTAAAATAAATAATGAATTTATTACATATATAATAGCTAGGTCTACCCATTCATTCACACACAACCATCCAGCCAACCAATCATCATATATATGTTTTATGTCATAAACAAACTATGTGTCTATGGTGGTATGGCGGTGACCGAAGAACACTTGCTATTTTGATTAATAAGATATTTCAATCATTTTTCTTTGTCTTACATTTAAAATTTTTTATTACATTATGTTATAACATAGTATAAATTAGTGATATATAATATGTATATATTTCGAAATCATTCAATCAAATAAAATAGTATTAATAATTAGTAGTTGCAATATATAGATAAATGTAATAATTTATTAAATATTTACATCTTTTTATTAAATTAAAATGCATGCTTTTTTAAAAAATGGTTAATGAACACATAATAATCTAAACACTTAAACATATCAAAATTGCTAGCTTACGTAAATTTTTAGGTCAAAGAATTTGACCAGATTTTAAAACAAAGTATTTTGAATTTGACACAAGTTGTTGTAATTATGCTTAACCGACCATACCAACTATCACATTTTACTCTTTTAGAATTTGACACTTTTAAAATAGGGTTTTCTTCATAAATACCTTGTCTAGAAATTTTTTTGCAAAAATACTTTTTCAAAACAAAAATAATTTGCAAAAATAATATCTTATTTGCAAAAATACTATTAATGGTTGGGCAGCAGGTTACAAGTTGAATTTTCATTTTCTTTACCTATATAAGGGCTACGGGGCAGCAAAAACTGGAAATTCAACTTTCAATTTTTAGTTGCACTTGCATATGTAAAATGCAGCTAAAAACTAAAAACTAAAATTTAAAATTTCATTTTTTTGCTGTGTAGGCCTTATATATAACTAGAAGTTGAAAAATACTGGAAATTCAACTTTCAATATGCAAATGCAACTAAAAACTGAAAGTTAAATTTTCATTTTTTGCTAGTACCCACCCTTATATATAACTAGAAGTTGGAAAATGGAAATTCAACTTTTAGTTTTCAGTTGGAAAAAAAAAAATTCAATTTTTAGTTTTTAGTTGCAATTCCATAAGTTGCATATAAGGTTGCATACGCAACCTAGGTATTTTTGAAAATAAATTGGTATTTTTGGTATATATTCTTTCAAATACATATTGATAAGAATAAGCATTGATAATTAGTCAACTTATATTTGGTGTATTTAAAATTTTAGACATATTTATCAATAAATGAATTACAATCAAGAATGTTATAACTTCTTGTTATGAATTTTTTTAATAGAGCATTGTACGGGTTATTATCATTCAATTAATCAGCTAAATTAGTAGCATTTGCAGGTTAATAACGTTTTACACACAAATCATATAAATGGATTATAAATTAAGTTGTATTTGCTATACCTGAGACATTTCACCTTATTTATCCATAAACAAATAAGGAATGATAAAATTACGTGTAGTACAAAAAAAACTATCTTACATATAACAATATTATATTACCTTTTAAAGCTTGCACTTATTGTTGTACCAATTTATTAAATATTTTTTTTACAGTTAACAACGATGTATTTAAAATTAACAATCCTTCTAAACCATTGAAAATGTGTTTTATATTTTAGAATGTATTTAAATGTTGTGTTTCCTATTATTTATAATTTTTAACTTAATCCGCATAAAAAAATATTTTTACACAAAATGAAGTAAGAATATTAGAATAAAATAAGTCATACACAAACAAAGGTCTATAAAAAATAAATTGATGTTTCTTAAATAACATTATTACACCATTTTTGTTCCGTTCTAGAAAATAACCCGTGACTCACACTACTTACTAAGCTAGTTGTTATAGTAGATGAAAAATTTGGTTATTTTATTTATCTTAATAATAATGACTAAGCCCTAGTTGATCCTCCTTACCTAAGACATGGGCACATTTCAAGTATAAATAAATCATTTCAGGTTCCTCTATTTACTTTAAATTTTTCATAGCAAAATGACTTATATTTGCTTTGAGCGCCATCAAAATTTTGATTTCCTAAAAATAACTTTAATTATTATGTTGGACAATTGTCGAATTAATTAAAGAAATATGTTTGAAAACTATTAATTATGTTTAATATTATCCAATTATCAAAAAGAATGTGTTCGAAAACTATTAACTAGCAATTAGTTACAAGTACAAGGTATACTATTCTCCAAAAAAAAAAAATCAAGTTCATGTAAGAGATATTAATAATAAGATGTCAACAATTCACATGTAATATCCGGGAATTTCGTACTTTGTAATTTTAATAATTAGGAATAAAATATTAATATTTATTCCAGTTTGTTGAATCATTATGTGAATCTATGGTTTTAGATATACCATGTGTTGGAAATTATAAAGTGAGTATGTGTTAATCCATTCTTGGATTTTTGACGATTTTTAAATTGTTAAAAACATTATTTTAATTCGCTCTAGCATTTTTATAAAATGATTGGAGTGAGTAAAAATCATGAAATCTTTTATGTTATTGTATTTGTATATTTAGGGACTTTTTAAAAATATAAGATCGATTTAATTTGGGTCTTAAGTATTTTAAAGGATTTCTAAAAAGTCTTATGACTTTTAATGTGCAATTTTTGTAAAATTATTCTATGTGCATTTTATGGGTAGATTATTTAAATCCTATTTTTATAATTTCAAGAGTCATAATTCTTTATTGTATTTATACAAATATTTGGAGGAGTGATTAGTTATTTTAATTGTTTATAATATTTTTAATCGAATTACTCTATTCTAATTTTTATTATTTTATTTAATTATTTGAGGGAGGTTGGTTGATTAAATAAATTATTAGTAAGTGGAGTGTGGTGGGTGTTGTAAGTTGTAAAGACGAAGATATAAATTGATGATTTTATTGTATATACACATGTTTGATGTAATTAGTTGATTAAGTTTCATTGCATAAGTTTCATTGCATGTGAGATTTATACTTGTTTTTGTTATGGGTTTTGTAAAATTGTAAAGTTTGAGATATGATGCTTGATGGGTTGAATGTTAATTGTAAGTAATTAAAGTAAATTATTAATTGTGTATCTTTTGTGGGTTTTGGAGAATGAGGCCGAGAGGGTGAGAGAGAGAGAGGAGGTCGAGAGGGTGAGAGAGAGAGGGTGGTGAGCAAGGTGAGGCAGAGAGAGAGAGAGAGAGAGAGGAAGGAGAAGAGAGGGAGAGCCGAGAGGAGGGAGATGGAGGAGAGAGGGAGGAAGGAAAAGAGAGGAGGAATAAGGTTGGATTGTGGGAGAAGTGTGTGATTTAGTCACCTAAAATTGAAATGTGTTTGTCGTAATTGTTCTCTTTTGTGATCTTGCCTTTAGTATATGTGAGTTATAAAATTTGTAAAGTATGTTATTTGAATAAGTACTAGTAGTATGTAAAGAGGTATACTTCGGGAATTATTATATAGTAACTAATATAAATAATTTAGATGCTACTTGACTAATGTGATTCTATGTGTATGTATGTGGGTTATGTGACGTTGGGTTAGTAAAGGTAACAGAAGTCATGTTTGTTTACGTAAACAACGAGGGGGAAACTAAGTTGTGTTTTATCTTCGTATAGGTCCAAGTCGAAGACGCGGTAAAGAGATAGCAATAGTAGGAAAGGAAGAAGGTTCGCCATACATATTTTTCATTCGTGCTTCATTTAATATCTTTAAACCCTCTTTACTATTATGCAACAATACCTTATAATAATCTTGATTCAATTTCAATCCAGACACTAGAGTTGTTCTACATATCTAGAATTATGACGGTTGAATAATACCTTTGTTTAATACCCATACTCTCTATTTTCCTTGTCATGAGACCCTGACGCAAAATTATGAATTTAAATTATTAATCTAATACTTGTCCCATTTTATGGACTTATAGTTCGATTGAAATCTTGAAAGTTTCATTTAAAAAAATAAATCTGTTAAATGTTATTTGACCCCGGAATTGGAAATTTTTTTTGACCGTGATGCCGGTCTGATTTATGAGATAATGATAAAAGGCCGAATAGTACCTCTAGATCCAGTGTGTTTGGAGTCACATTAATTATGTGACCTGAAGCTAATGCGTTGGCTCATCACCTAGCTTAGCCTTGTGAAACCTTGTTTATTTACATTTATCTTGATTTGTTGTTATACCCTGTTTATACCTCTTAAGGGTGGATCAGGTGCCGCTTTTAGGAGACGGTTTAACCAAGTTGGTAGATAGTAGAGCCAAGCAAGTAGTAATCCACCTCTTTTGCAAGGTTAGTACGAACTATTCAAGTAGATTTAATAATTAAAGATCAAGGTTATCTTTTGGTTTTTGGTTTTAGTATATTATTTCACGCTTGAACCTGGTAGCGATCTTTTAGGTAGTTGTAACATATATTGTCATATTTTGAATCAGAATGTTATATTTTGGCTAGACTCCTTTGTAATAATATTTTGGGTATGTACTTTTAGTCAGGGTGTTAATTGGATTTTATTAGTGTAGCGTCACAGAATTACTGAAACTATGATGATAAGGGTAAAAGCCCTTTTTGACATTTTTTAAACAAATCATGCCCTAAATGCCAACTAGTGCTAAAGGTGCCTAATATGTCACTTTTTATATGCATTTATGCGTAAATGGTGTACGCATTTGGAGCTTGTGTGATTTTAATATTTTAAATTTTTATATATTCATTTCAAAGAACTCGTATTCCCTAGATGCAAAGGTCATATCCATTTTCAAACTTGCACACACATCACTCGAATGTGAAGCCCTTTCTATTCATGCTAATGCATATGTACAGTATACGCATATGTGGGATACGTAGAGGTGACAACCATGGTATATCTAAATATATTAGGTGTTTTAATATATAGTATAATAGATCAGTTGACCGATAAGATATGGATATAACGATGCGATGGATGGTGATATGTTTGATAAGTCTCATACTAATGATGGTGGATTACTCGGTACACAAAGGAAACAAAAGGTAAAAGTATTGAAAGTTATGGTTATATAACTACTATTATACTCATGTCATGTGTGTTTGTATGGGTGCATAGTGATGAAGAATAAAAAATATTGAAATTGTCTTTGAAGTGTGTATAGTTCGCGGTGGTAAGGCAGGAGTAGGATCATCACGTTCCTATGGGCAAATGAATATTTAATACGTAAATGCTTCGGACATATGCATATTCAATATGCGCAGACAATTGGTTAGTCTAGACACAATTCCTGAAAATATATAATTAGGGCATTGTAGTGCTGATTTTATGTTAATTAGGTCATTTTCTCTAAACTCGCATGACTGTCTTCTTGAAGCGTACTAGGCCTTACCGTATACGTGAGCGAATGGGTCCCGGATAAAAAGGATTGTAGTGCGACTGTTGATTAACGTCACTCTCCGTGAATTTGAATCGAGTAAGAAACTATTACTGATTAACAAAATGAGGCTAAACCGAGAGAAGGATTTTGAGAGAGGTTGTGTATCGAATAAGATGATACCCTAATCGATATATAATATATATATATACAGAACGGATGAGGCGTGCCTGCTACTTTTTGTAATTAATTTAATGCATTAATTTCTTAAATTAATCTTTAATCAAATTGAATTAATATTTGTCAAATCAATTTAAAATTGTATTCAAACTAAGACAATGAATTATACTTTAAAACCCTAGCCAGTGGAAATTAAACTTTAGCAAAACTAATTCATATTTATTCGGTTCAAATTTTACTACATTCGTGTCCACAGGTAAGTGGATAGCCTAAGACTCGCAAAGCATTGGATTTTCCCTCGGAAGCCCACAATTCACTCCCCACCTATTACACAAGCATTGTTCTATATAAAGCAAAGAAAATCTCTTCTTCATTTCAATGTTGAACTTAATTACATTTCACTCACAAATGTATCCACACTTATGGGACCAACTTTAAGAATCATATCTCATCCATCCCTTGATCATTTTTAGTATATTGCATATTACTTAGTGCCAACACTATGTAGTGATATTTGTGAGAGCCATTTTATTTCTACATGATCGATATATATATATATATATATATATAGGTCATTGCTCCATACAGAAAACAAACAATAAAGAACACCTTAGATCTAATAGATCCAATGGCCTAAATTTTTTTAATTTTTTTATTATTATTTTTTGCTGGATGGATAGAGGGTAAAAAAATAACAACTTTTTGTATTGGGTGCCATGACGGAACTCTTATATTAGATTAGATATGAGGTGTTATTTATTGTTTGTTATGTAAGGTGTTTGTTATGGAGTGCAACTATATATATATATATATATATATATATATATATATGTTGGAATTACAATCTGTGATTGAATGCAAGTCGATCTTAAAATTATTTGTCATAATTTTTTAATATTAACATGTCACTAAACTTATATTCAACATATTTATGTGTGTGTTAGAATATGTGATCCAATTAAAATCAAACATAACGTACATAGCACAACTGTAATAGATTTAGAAAGTGAAGTTCAAATTACTCCAAATATCTTATTTTAATAACATGGTATAATATTGCCAAAAGATTTGAGTTTTCATCTCATTGTAGCGTATTAAAACATAGTAAGCATTATATGCAAAATGATGTTTTTTAAATCATAAATTACTTGATTGCATTGACATACAAAGATAAAAAAAAAAATTTTGTTTTTTTTAAAACGTTTTGTATTGCAATGATACAATTAGAATAAAATGACACCTTGCCAATGATACAAAACTAACTTAAATGCTTATATTAAACGCTATCAAGTTGAAATTTTCTAAAGTAATAATGGTTTTATAGGTGACATTAGCAAACACTTATACACAAAAGTTTTTATATATATTATCACAAATTACTCACATGTAAACTTATGCCTTTTTGTCCATTGTATATTCTTGGACAGAATTGCAGATCATAGGAAAAAGAAAGAAGTAATCAACTAGTCAACTATTGTATACTAAATAACACTACACCAACAAAGACTGGATAATTATCTATTAATTTTTTTGGGTCTAGTAAACCTATTCATCTTCCAAACTGGATCAACATGGTGGAAAACCTTTAAGATTGGAAAGTTTCTCAGAACATTTAAGCTTCCTACCATGATTGAACTAGTTAAGACTATAAAGGGCTAGTAATCCCTAAAATAGCTAAACGTAATGGCAGAGTAGTAGTTGGATAAAATCAATTTATCATCGACTTATGGAGGTAGGATTGTGAAATTAGTAGGAGGATTGTGAAATAAGGCTGGGGAAACAATCTATTTTATAAAGAATGTGCCACATTATTTGATGATGTTATGGAATGCCGTGGAAGTTTAATTCTGGGTTTAGTGATACCTAGAATCTTATATAAAATCACATAAAATATATAACAACACTTTTTTATTTTTTGTTTCACAAAAAGTTTTTCACTCACTCTGTCCCAAAAAAAAAAGTTCCAAAAGAGTGTCTGCTTTAATTGTTGCACGATGATTATGGTGCAAAAAAGTGGGTGATGGCCTAACAAACCATATTTAAAACAATGAGGTCCAAAATGCCCAGAACCATGAACATGACCCAAAGTGCTTCCTAGATGTGGCATTACTGGTGTTGCGATAGACAAAACATGTGACTTCGTTTGTAACGTTAGTGCGATATGAGACTTCGTGGGTGATAGTGCTCGATCACGATACTCCATCCAAAGCATCTACTTCATGTGCTACATATAATACAATAGTTTACACTTTCCACAAAATGACGCATTATCTTTTAAATTTTATGACTAAATTTAAGTGCTCAAACTTGTTGCAAACTAAAGTATGAACAATTTAACATATATAGGCCATGTATGTCCATTGTCTTCAAGGTCTCTTGACAAGAGACTCTTGAAAGTAGGCAAGACTCTAAAGGATCGGAAAGAACCATGTCCTACCAAATATTTTCTAAACATGTACATAAATTTTAAGTCCCCTCCATATTCTTTCATCGATGTGGGATAGTGAGGCAAATGACATCTTATACTAAAAACATATTCGTGATCATAACTTTCTTCTCTTTAAAATGAAAAATATGGATGATTGCTTTAATTCATAGCTTTATAATAATAATAGGCTTATGTTACCCTTTTCATATATTTTAGTTTGATGTGGGATTTTTGTATTTCGTAATCCTTTGAAAAATGGGTGCAATGGTCATTCAACATTCAAAAAAATATTGCACTCATTTTGATGTTAGGAAGTACTTGAGGCGAACTTGTAGAAGAATGTTGGATTTTATATATTATAATATTCCTATACATTCCAATGTGGGAAATGATGTGGACCAAAAATAAACCCTAAAGACATAATGAAGCCCATTAATGAGGCCGAAACCTTATTTACATATTTATTTCATAATTAATATTAGGGCTAACTAACAACTCAATAATAAGAGTCAAATAATAGGCAACTTCTAGAAAGAGTAGCCTCCAAGACATATAATCCTATAAGGAATCAGCCTCCTACAAGGAAGGATAAAGAATTCCACAAAGGAGGTGACTTGCTTACAAAGTCTCCTAACCCTAATCTAATTCTTAGACTCTCCATGTTTATATAAAGGGTCTGATCCCTCATTCTCAGAAGAACGTAATGGACACCACTCCATACGTCAAAACACCATGAGGGCGCTACAAGCCATGACGACATCACTGGAACTATGTTGGCTTGATTCTCAACATAGCTTGAGATACGCAGGCATCTTCTAAGGATCCGTTAGCCCCGAAAAGCAAGAGCAGCCACTTAAGCTTTGTGAGCCTCACCCACATTAGAAAAGGAGGCATCCTCCATAAATTCCGACAAAATCCATAGACTTCAGTTGCCGAGTAATTGAGGTATTTATTAATCCTTAGTCAATTTTCTTATTTGCTAACCCTATCTTTTATGTAACCACATTGGCTTGTTTGTGGGACAAGAAGTCAACCATAAAAAGTACATGGAGATGAAAAATAATGAAAGTGATGATTCATCGGCCTTAACACATGTTACGACCACCATTGATTAGAAAGGCGCTGTCGACACCAACCATTATTTAAAGATCTAAGCCTCTAAGAACATGAATTCAAGGAATGAATCCATGTGAAACTGGAATCCAAATAAATATTCAAAACCTTCATGGGAGGAATCCCCAAGTTCAATGCGTGACTTTGCCCATAATCACAATCGGGCTAGTAAGATTACAAATCTCTATTATGGTTCTCAGAATCCAAGTTTCAGGCTCCCACCCTTATGAGGGAATGAACCGCCTTATATTTGAGGCTTGGAACCTCCGCGTTGGTACTAGAAGCATCAAAACAACTGTGAATGATCAGTGACATGTTGTGAAGAGATTGATACGTATTTGATCAATGTTGGGGAGAAAGTTATATGTAAGACATACCACTTACATGAGCCCTACACTCAAAAGCGATAAGATGCATCACTTACTAAACCTAAAGTGATGAGAAGCATCACTTACAAAGATTAAAGTGATGATACAAATCACTTATTAAGCTCAAAGTGATGAGAAGCATCACTTACAAAGCTCAAAGTGATGATACAAATCAATTACTAAGCTCAAAGTGATGATACGCATCACTTACTAAGTTCAAAGTGATGAGGCGCATCACTTACTAGGCTTAAAATGAAGAGATTGAGGAATAACACCTAGTACGTAGGGTTATTGATTTTACTAAGAGATCAATAGATGCCTTATTACGAAAGTTAGGTACACCTCGATCCAATGTGTTGATCCAGAAGAAAGTGATGCATCTCAGGCCTAAGATGACATAAATATGATCACTATTCGGGTGAACACTAAAGTGATGGGCACAAAGCATCACTTATTAGGCCTGAAGTCCAAATATAACTTGGCTATCTATGAAGCATCACTCCTCATACATAACGGATCAATATGAGTAAACTCAGCACAATTATAGGTCTGGCGGTGAATTTACGTATCTTGCTCTACAAGCATCCTACTAATAATAGGAGAATGATAGGTATGATGACTAAACGTCGGTAGAAGACTTGTTCCTAAAGATTAGGAGAAGTGTTGTGTTATAACTCTATAAAATGATAATTCCTATACCTAAAGAATTACATAGACTTGATCCCTATATAAGGGTACGTAGGCATCTTGAGATGGGGGAACGAAAGACCTACCAACGCTACTCTCTCAAGAACAGTCTAAACACACTATTAAAACCATACACTTTACCAAGATCTTCTTATATCTCTATACAAAAACACATCTACAAATCTTAATATTGGCACCACGTCCATGACGAAATTTGGTTCCAACATTTGGCACCGTCTGTGGGAATTGTTTAGAGTAAAAGGAAGATTTTCTCTCAAAATTTGATCTACCATGTCTCAACAAACTTCATACTACACACCTCTTCGCGCATACATACCCTCGTCTCACTTCACCGGTAGAGAAACCTCACAACGCTTGAGATTACCCATCACTCGACTTGTGGTTGATAACGAAGGAAATCATGTTCATCTGGATGCTACTACAGTTTTCGATGAAGATTGGCGCCTAGCCCATGATGAAAGTGCCAACCGTGATGAGCAACGTCGCCGACAAAATGCATCACCCATCAGGGATGTAAGAAACATTTTTCTTGCCTTAAGTGATAGGCCGATCAACGGTTCTATAGGTGATCATGCGCCTCTCAGAAGAAGAAACTTGGAAGGAGAATTCAATCGTGTGCCTGATGATGCAGAGAGAAAAAGGTCACTCGCAAGAAGGAATGAGTCTCAAAGGCCGAGTGATGAAGAGGTACTGGAACAGATAAGGCTTCTTAAGGAGCAAGACACGAAATTTGCTGCTGAACGTCGTCGACTTCGCCAAAACTGAGGAGGTGGAGGTAGAGGAGGTTCACCCCCTCGAAGGTCTCCTCCTCGTAACCGATCACCTCCAAGTAGATCACCATCACCTCATAGGAGACGATCCTGATCTGGGGAAAGGATTGGATGTGGAAGAACACCCTCTCGGCATAAATCCCGATCACCTAATGGTCGAAGGGATAATGATTTCCGGAGAGGGAGTGATAGTCGTAGAGATCATTACAGGGATGCTGATGATCATGAGCAGAATCATAGAGATGAGGCAGCCTATCTTCATGAACATTTGGAAAAGATGGAGAGAGCTATAGTTGGGGGTGGTATTGATCACTACTCTATCGATTCCCCCATTAGCAGGTTCATCAAAGAGTATATCCGTCGAGCTGGAAACCCGATTCCCAAGATGACTTACTACAATGGAAAGGGTGATCCATATGAGCATGTGACTCAGTATGAGAGACAAATTAGATTAGCCAGACATGACGAGACCACAACATAGTGCACAAGGATGGTATAGAACTCTCTTGCCTAACTCAATCAACTTGTATGACCAGTTACGTAGTAAGTTCCTTAAGCACTTTGGTGAATGTGTTGGGGTATACTGAAAATATTTATTTGAAGTATATACATTTATTTCTGGCCTGCTTTATTGAGAATCATTTGAATGGTTACATGTTGTCTAATATTATATATTGTTGACAATCTAGTATCAAATGAGATACAGAATATTAGATTGTTAAATACGGTTTATATAATATGATAAGGTTCACAACCTGGTATGGCTGTAGTATTATTTAGATTAGTTTATATTGACTATTAAATAATACTAGTATACTTTGTGTATATTGAACAGGATAAAATTTAGAATTGTTCCCTTATACTGATTAAGAAGGTGAACTAAGATTCTATGTTATTATTAATGCTTAGGTTCTTAATCCGGATATAATTAATTGACACGTGTATATTATTTACATGCTTTGATTTATATTTGAAATAATTCTTTTGAATTATATCATTATATTTTGGGTGATGGAATTATATACATGGTGAATATTATTTATTGAAGGAATCCATGTCCAGAAAATATTCGGGTTAATGATATCCCCTTGAAAGCTCAAAAAGATTTAATTATGTGAAACCCTGCAGGTGGATTTATTCCGGCATAATTAAATAAAGGTTGAGTGGATGATCAAGGATAAAAGATATTAATTAAATGAATTATCAGTAATTTATTTAATTAATGGACATGCGATATTTTAAACATGGGGAATTTAATAAGAAAATAATAAAGGAGCCGATTTAATTAATTAAATAAATTACCGGAATTAGGTGGGTGGTGCAATATTAATTATTTATTGGAATTAATTAATATTATTGATAAAGGGCTTAGCCCAAGTTATCATTAGAAGACCCAACCTAATTTACTCCTTGATCCCTATTGTAGCCTATAAATACTCATTATGTCTCCAAGAATAAGGGTTCTGAATTCTGGAGCTTGGAAGCTAAACCTTGGAGGATCGAAGGCCACACTTCATTCAAGGGAGTAAGGGAATACAATTGAAGATCGTGGATTTGAATCGCTTGCGCCGTAGCGATTAAGGTAAATCTTCTAACCCCCTTTGTAATCATTAAACGGATTAAAAACAAATCACTGTGATCCAAAGGGACCAACAATTGGCATCAAGAGCCTAAGGTTTAGTGGACTTGTGTTTATGTTTGATGACGTCCATGTCGTAATTAAAATTGGTTGTGTATGTATAGTGGTATGCTTGTGTAATAATTTTTTGCAGGTTGTTATCCACTAATATGGCCATGTTTTTTAATTATGTGTTTGGATCCCACGTGGTTTAATCGTGGTTAAATTTTTGTTTTTGATTTCCACGTGGTTTATCGTGGTTGTAAATCACGAGGGTTGATCGTGATATTTAGTTTTGTATTAGATCTGTTTTGTATGTAATTGTTTGATGGATTATGTGAAAATCCGGGTATTTTGTAACAATTATATGCGATCGGAAATCAAAACGAAGAAAAGTTTTTGTTCCGCTGCGAAACTATGGTGAAGCTACTGTCAAAGGATTGTTGCAGTCGAAGAACAAAAGAAGTAGACGCGCAGAAAAATTTTCTGGTTAAAACCTGTAACGCGGGTCAGGCCTGCGTTACCAGTGAAAACTGGTGTTGCGCAGGTCGTGCATGCGCAACAGAGCCTTTTAGGCTATGTAACGCATCGGTGCAATGCGCAACAGGTGTCAGCAGTGTGTAACGCAGTTAAGACATGCGATACTGTCTCTGGAATGTAGAAAATATTTAGGGGCCATAATAGTGGATTTAATTATTGTTTTAATTTTTATTTTTGCTATTTAATTTTTTAATTATTGCTTTAAATAATTATTATGTGTGTTGTTAATTATGTGTGTAATTTTTAATTGCATGTTTAACATAATTAGGACGACATGGACATAGATTTTTATTTATTGCTTTAATTAAATGTTATATGTTGTTAAATTATGTTTGTATTTTGAATGCATGTTAGACATAATTGCAACGACATAGGTCCCATTTAATTTTAAAATTCCTCAATTTTTTAATAAAAATAATAAGTGGGAGAGGGAATTAATTTGGTATTAAATCCCACGGTCTCTATTATTGTTTGCATGTAATTTAACACCGAGACGAATATAAATTATATACATGCCACCCATCGTGGCGTATGATTTGTGATGTCGGGTAGTGTTATGGATATTACTAGAACAAACTTCCTAAATTAATTACGAATATTGAAAAGGTAATACATGCCACTCATCGTGGCGTACCAATTTTCATAGAATTCAATAATGAGACAAAATTAATTATGAATATTGAAAGGTATACATGCCACCCATCGTGGCGTACCAAGTTTCATAGAATTCAATTAATAAATTAATTACGAATATTGAAAGGTATACATGCCACCCATCGTGGCGTACCAAGTTTCATAGAATTCGATTAATTTATAGGGTACCAATGATTGAATATTGATCTTCGATATTGAGAGAAAGGATGATTATGTCTAGAAAGGGGTCTTAAGTGACGCCTCTTGACAATGCTCCCCCCGATCTGGGAATTATCCTATTATCGATATGTCACCTATCGTGGCGTACCAGATACTTATGGTGTTTAAATATTAATGCATTAATTTTAATTAATTGTTAGAGGAAACCAATAGTTTTTAAGATTTGTGCAACTCTCTGATTATGTGTTACATGTATGATTCTCAGGATTAGATCATTATGGGCTTTTATCCACTATTCGCCATACTTAAGGATAACAAACTTACCGGACCAAACTATATTGAATGGAAACGTAATTTAGACATAGTGTTGACTGCTGAGGAGTACAAATTTTGCACTTATGAACCCAAGCAAGATCAGCCTGCTGAAGATGCTCCTGAAAGTGAGAAGGAGTATTATAAGCGACAGGTTAAGGCTGATGAGATGTCGTGATGTTACATTCTGGCAGCAATGTCGGGTGTTTTGCAGCATCAGCATCAGGCTATGGCCGCAGCTTCAGATATGCTCTTTAATCTCAAGGAACTTTTTGGAGAACCGAATAGGGCTGCTAGGCAAGTAGCAATGAAGGCTTTAATGAACACTCAGATGGCTGAAGGAACACCTGTAAGGGATCATGTTCTCAGGATGTTGTCTCATCTGAATGAGATGGAGATCCTTGGTGCTGATATTGATGGGGAAACCCAGATCGATATCATCCTTATGAGTCTGCCCAAAAGTTTTGAGCAGTTCCGCTTGAATTACACCATGAACAAAAGGATGTATAGTCTCGCGGAACTTCTGACAGAACTTCAGGCAACTGAAGGACTTTTTAAAAAGAATGTTCAAGTGAATGTGGTTGGGAAAGCTTCTTCATCTAAACCGAAAGGTAAGAAGAAGAAAAAGACTCGAACACAGAAAGCTGGAAGGATTGCTAATGCAGTGGGAGTTCAAGGTGGTGTGAAAAAGCCTAAGGGTAAGTGCTTCAGGTGCAAGCAGTCAGGTCACTGGAAACAGGATTGTCCTCTTCCTAAGAAGACAAACGATACTGGTATGTCTCTTTCTCTAGTTACAGAAACATATTTGGAGGCTATATCTACGAGCACATAGTGTGTAGATACAGGAGCCACTGATCATGTTTATAACTATTTGCAGGGGTTCCAGCGAACCAGAATGCATAGAGATGGCGAGATATATGTGTTCATGGGAGATGCTACGAAAGTAGTAGTAGTTGTAGTGGGAGTCGTTACTCTGGTTTAAGTAGGATTTTGGTTTTAAACAATTGTCTTAATGTATTCATTTTAGAAGGAATTTGTTTTCAGTTTCTAAACTTGAGTTGGATGGTTATAATGTTTGTTTGGATCATAATGTTTCTATTATGATGAATAAATGAATTATATGTTCTGGTACATTGCAAGACAATTTGTTTATAATTATTCCTAGTCAACCAACATTGCAACATAGGGTAATGAATAACACATCTTCTAGCTCAAACAAAAGAAAGGAACCTTCTGAATTGAACCAAACATATCTTTGGCACTTAAGATTAGGTCATATTGACTTGAGGAGGATTCAATAACTGGTAGTAGATGGGCCATTAGGCTCGTTGGCAATGGAGCCATTTCCAGTTTGTGAATCATGCTTGGAAGTTAAAAATGACTAAATAAGAGTCGAGAAAGAGTTAGAATTGATTCATTCTGATTTATATGGACCCGTGAATATCCAAGCAAGAGCTAGTTATGAATATTTTGTCACTTTTATTGATGATCATTCTTGGTACAAGCTTAGAGGATTCATGGATTATTTATCAGATTATGGGATCACATCCCAGTTGGCTGCACCTGGAACACCCCAAAAGGTTGGTGTAGCAAAGAGAAGGAACCAGACTTCTTTAAGAGAGTATTAGATCGACGATGAGTCATTCAGATTTACCCAGATCGTTTTAGGGACATGCTTTATAAACATCGGATTACCTTCTAAATATAGTACCTTCTAAGTCAGTTACTAAGACTCCGATATAATTATGGACTGGTGACAAACCAAGCCTAAGGCATATTCAGATTTGGGGTTGTCCGGCATATATGCTGAACAAGAACGTGACTAAGTTGGGTTCTCGTATAGAGGTAAGGTTATTTATAGGCTATCCTAGGGGAACGAAAGGATATTCATTTTATAGTCATAAGGATCGGATTTTTGTTGTTAGCATTGATGCTAGATTCTTAGAGGAAGACTATATAATGAACCATAAACCCATGAGTAGTATTGTTTTAAAGGAATTAATGGGAGGATTAGAAAATTCTAAGGGGCAAATAGTACAAGTAGATTAGCCATAAGTAAATACACAACTTGACACTAATACCGCACCAGTGCCTCGTCGTAGTGGGTGGGTTGTACGACAACCTGATAGATTCATGTTTTTGGGAGAGTCCTCGGACTTGGTCTCGGGTGAACATGATGAGGATCCCATGACATGCGAAGAGGCAATTCTAGATGAAGATGCAGATCTATGGCAAAAGGCAATGGAATCTGAGATGGAATCTATGTATTCCGATCAAGTTTGGGAGCTCGTGGAACCACCCAAAGGTGTAAAACCCATTGGATGTATGTGGATCTATAAGAAGAAAAGAGGATCTGACAAGAAGGTGAAATCCTGGAAAGCACGACTTGTTGCGAAAGGGTATACTCAAAAAGAGGGGATCGATTATGAGGAAACCTTTTCGCCGGTTGTTATGCTTAAGTTGATCCAGATTCTTTTATCTATAGCAGCTCATCTCGATTATGAGATTTGGCAAATGGATGTCAAGACAGCTTTCCTTAATGGAAGTCTTGAGGAAACCATCTATATGCAACAACCAAAAGGATTCATTAAGGAAGGTCGTGAGCATCTTGTTTGTAAGATTAAGAGGTCTATTTATGGACTAAAACAAGCTTCTAGGGACTGGAATATTTGTTTTGATCAGGCAGTCCAGTCATATGGATTTGATCAAAGTCCAAGCGAATCGTGCATGTATAAGAGAAGTGAGTGTAATGCAGTGGTTTTTCTAGTACTATATGTAGATGACATTTTGCTCATTGTAAATAATGTTAAGATGTTATCATAGTTGTTCAAACAATAAGAAATGAAGGATTGAAGTGAAGCGGCATACATCCTTGGGATCAAAGTAATAAGGGATCGCAAGAAAAGGATGTTGGCTTTGTCTCAAGAGCCCTACATTGAAGAGGTATTGGCTCGTTTTAACATGCAGAACTCCAAGAGGGGTTGCTTACCTTTCAAGAAAGGAGTTGCTCTATCAAAGGATCAGTGTCTGTCGACACTTAAGGAGATAGAGAGTGTAAAAGCAGTTCCCTATGCTTGGGCATGTGGAAGCTTAATGTATGTTATGTTATGTACGATGAATGATGTGTGCTTTGCAGTGGGCATTGTTAGTAGATATTATTCGAACCCAGATAAGGAAATTAGAGTGCAAAAAAAACAGATACTCAAGTACCTGAGAAGGACTAAGGAGTATATGTTTCCTATAGGGTATACCGATTCATATTTCTAGAAAGATAGGAGTCAGATATTTGGTTATAAAGTAGTTTTGTGAGTAATAGTGGATTAAATAAACATTGATATACTCTTAGGATATTTTGAGTATAAGTGGGAGATTGTTGGGGTATACTGAAAATATTTATTTGAAGTATATACATTTATTTCTGGCCTGTTTTATTGAGAGTCATTTGAATGTTTACATGTTGTCTAATATTATATATTGTGGACAATCTAGTATCAAATGAGATACAGAATATTAGATTGTTAAATACGGTTTATATAATATGATAAGGTTCACAGCACAGGTGGTGTTGGACAATTAGTTTATATTGACTATTAAATAATACTAGTATACTTTGTGTATATTGAACAGGATCAAATTTAGAATTGTTCCCATATACTGATTAAGAAGGTGAACTAAGATTCTATGTTATTATTAATGCTTAGGTTCTTAATCCGGATATAATTAATTGACACGTGTATATTATTTACATGCTTTGATTTATATATGAAATAATTTTTTTGAATTATATCATTATATTTTGGGTGATGGAATTATATACATGGTGAATATTATTTATTGAAGGAATCCATGTCCTAGATAATATTCGGGTTAATGATGTCCCCTTGAAAGCTCAAAAAGATTTAATTATGTGAAACCCTACAGGTGGATTTATTCCGGCATAATTAAATAAAGGTTGAGTGGATGATCAAGGATAAAAGATATTAATTAAATGAATTATCAGTAATTTATTTAATTAATGGACATGCGATATTTTAAACATGGGAAATTTAATAAGCAAATAATAAAGGAGCCGATTTAATTAATTAAATAAATTGCCGGAATTAGGTGGGTGGTGCAATATTAATTATTTAGTGGAATTAATTAATATTAATGATAAAGGGCTTGGCCCAAGTTATCATTAGAAGGCCCAATCTAATTTACTCTTTGATCCCTATTGTAGCCTATAAATACTCAATATGTCTCCACGAATAAGGGTTCTGAATTCTGGAGCTTGTAGGCTAAACCTTGGAGGATCGAAGGCCACACTTCGTTCAAGGGAGTAAGGGAATACAATAGAAGATCATGGATTTGAATCTCTTGCGCCATAACGATTAAGGTAAATCTTCTAACCCCCTTTATAATCATTAAACGGATTAAACACAAATCACTATGATCCAAAGGGACCAACAGAATGTAAGGCAGGGGACTGATGAGTCATTGGCTATGTATTTGAAATGTTTCAAGCAGGAGTGTGAGAAGGTCTCTTCATTGGATGAGACACAAGCTATGGGATTCTTCTATGGTGGTTTGGATAGTAAACAGAGTTGCAAGCTTCTATCCTCAGTCTACAAATTCCCTCCATCAAGTTTGAATGATATGTACACAAGGGCTGAGTACATTCGCCGAAAGGAGGAAACTATTTATGCTTTTTATAGCAACCCTAAGAGAGGTGAACGGCCAGAGAGTAATTCATCAGATAATTGATCAACTCAACTAATTATCTCAAATTATTGATCAACCAAAGATCACTACGGGCAACGAATCGATTATTCTTGGACTAGTGATCTATAGTTGATCACTTGGAGGCAATAGAAATGATCCATCCTAGAGTAGTGACCCATCACTTCTGATCAAAGTGATACGTCACTAGGGGACAGAGAATATATAAGGTCCAGATATACGCTTCAGTGCGAAGCTATGATGGTCCAATTACTGACTGATGCTATAAAGAAAAATCTAAGTTGGGAGATGAGAAGTGTGGTGATCTACAATTTTAATTAAAATTTTCTAGATCACAGAGTCAATATGACAACTCTCATCGGTGCGCAATCCGAATCAAAAGTACTATTGTAAATTTTGAGGATTGGAAGCAGAGGTAGAACTGAAAAATTGCTCTATATTCTATGATGGTTCCAAGCCAAATATTATTAGCTGAGTATGATGTCTTCTACAAGATCAAAATACTTAAAAGCTGATAAAAAAACTCTAAGTCATAAACTAGTCACCTCACGAGTAAGCGATTAATATGATAGAGTGACCAGTGGGAACTTAGAATGATCACCCAACCAAATGGTTGATGGGTACAAAATCATCTAAGTCACAAAAGGATGCAACAATAAGAACTTCCCAAAGAATGCTTATTTGCAAAATTCTGGGGACATGTTGGTACTAGAAGCATCAAAACAACTGTGAATGATCAGTGACATGTTGTGAAGAGATTGATGCGTATTTGATCACTGTTGGGGAGAAAGTGATATGTAAGTTTTAGGTCCGGAATAACGTAGAAGGGGGGTTGAATACGTTATTTAGAAATATTTCGATTTTTGATGTAAATATGAGATCAAAAAATACTGAATTTAAATAACAAAACTTTTTGGGAAATATTTTTGAATATATAAAACCCGGAGGTTTGCTACAAAATCTAATCTTATGGATCAGCTACAAAATCAGACACTCCTAGGATAGTTTAGGCACGAGGACCTTCTACCCGACACTTCCCGAAAGCGGGCTAATTAAGCCGGCTTCCCTACTAGATGGACTATCTAGCAGCTTACAAAGAGAAGATATAAGAGAGAGAAGAGAAAGTTGTGTGTTAAGGTGTGTTTTGAAATGAAATACAACAGGCCTATTTATAAGCTACAGAAAGTCACTATTCTGTACTATTCCAACAACTCCAGGTACTATTCAAATAATGTAAATACATGGAATATTTTGGCCCTTCAACTGAATCTTCTGTACATCTTATTCTATCACAGAGGCTTGATCATGTTAAAGAACTTCTTTCAACGACTTGATCCTTGTCGGTATCTGTTCTTCAAATTTCACGATCCCTGTATAGAGTTAGTATTATTTATCTTTCATCCTAGTTGAGTTATATATGTCCTCTATTACATATTACATTACATTATGCTTTACAATCTCCCCATACTTGATTGTTAGGGTTTGACAAGCAAATTCCTAGAGGATAACTCAACTGATACAACAACAAAAAAATAAAGTTCAAAGATAAATAATAATAAAATGCATTTTGGATCATATATATACATTTTCCAAATTTCTAAAATTAACCAAGTGCAAGAAAATTGTTCCTTTAGACTGAACAAGTCTTCAAGTTTGCCTTTGCTTTCTTTCCACATAACACTAATACTCCCATTAGCTTTTCCTTTCCCAAAATAAAGTTAATTCCGTGTCAACAACCTTTTCCTTGCCCTTATTATGCCTAGTAGATTTTTCTTGGTCATCCACCTTCTCCCCCTCAGTTGGGTTATCCTCTAGAGTAGTAGGATGTGGAGTTGGTAAATTAGACGAAGATGGCTTTACCAAGGAGCTGATTGCATCATTTAACTGGGTTGCCATGGTATTCAATTGAACCTGGAATACATCATGTTGAATAAGTTGCAAATTTTTGATTCCTGCAATGGACTTACAGATATTTGGCAACTCTTTCTCCATTGTTTGGACCCGTGTAAGCAGTCTGCTGTATTCCTTTCTGGTTACAGGTGCATGTGATTGAGTAGGTTGCTCACTCGTACGTTCTGTAGGTGTTTACTCAACACTCTATATTCACTCGGTTTAGTGGTTTGGGTTACACTTACATGTTCTATTCGTCTTTCCCTAAACTCTCCTCCAGAGCTTCCACCGATATGTGTACCTGTAAATGATATCATCCTAGCCCCTTTTTCAGAGGTCACGGATGGTGCAATGAAAGTTCGTGAGCTTCCGTCCTCGAGTGAAGCTAGTTGCCGACCACTGGTAAAGAGTGGTAAATCTCGGAAGAGATCCATAGATTTTCCCTCTAGGAGGTTAAACTTGAATCGATTAAATGGCACAAAACCCAATTTTCCCTCGTATGTCTGTGAAGACACTTGGTTCATAAAAGAACCAACTACCGATGGATTTTTCAATAAAATGGAAGATTCTCCAGCAGGTTTTGAGGTAGGTAATTCCACCTCGGATGCCTGTAAAGACATATGATCTTTAGAAGGATCATCAACCGCTCTTATGCTCTGTGAAATAGAACTTAAGATAGTTGTTGCTGTCAATTTAACCTTATTTACATTTTCACTCATTTGACAAGGAAGAATTGTTTCACTAACAGTTGCAGTTACCTGAGGTTCATTTGGTTTACTTCTTTTATAATGAGGTAGAGCTGCTAATGTAACTAACTGCTTATGTGGTGCTGCTGAGGCACTATCTCCCTCAATAATGTGGATAACTGGTCGTTTAAGTGACAATTGAGGTGTAGGAGTTTGTTGTGTTTGTGTTTGTACTTCGACCTGTGTTAGAGTCGGTGGGATTTCCTGCTCTCGGTCGGGTAAGATGGCCACTAGGGGCTGTAGAAACTATATTTCCTGTGACACAACAGGGAATACAGAGGTTGGAATAGCAGGGATTGAAATATTACCTTGTCGTATACCTGCTCTCACTGGTCTTGGTAACAATGGAAGTGGGACAGTCTTTAGATATTCAGTTAGGACTGTAGGCACATCCGTATAGTTCTTTTTGCTTATGTAATTAATTACATTCATCTTCATGTAAGAACATTCCACCTTTCGACCATTTTCCAAGCGTACCCTGTCTTCATCATTCAAAAAATCATTTAATATTAGCTGTAGAAACCTTGGATATAGATATTTGACATTTTGAGTCCGAACATCTCTTCTTCCCAAGTGTTTTATCATTAAAATGATTTGACCAAGCACTATTTTTCCAAAATTAATCCTCAAATTACTGGCGACCGCATACCCTATTTTTTGAATAAATTCAGGTATTCGATCTTGATTTGTTCTATCTGAGGAAAAAACATGGTTAAGAATGTGAAAGAAAAAAATTCCAGTACTGGGTTAGAAACGTTCTAGAAAGATTACCTGTATTGAAATTGCCATCTTGGTACCTTATAAAACGAAAGAACATTTCAATCTATTCAGGTGTAGGATCAGAAATGAGATTTTCCATAGGAAAACGAAGAATTCGATTAACATCTCGTTCAGTGACCCTAATCGACCTACCAAACAGTCGATATGTGATTGCACACCCGTCCTGGCCAGAAGTGTTAACTGCACTGTAATATAGTTCACACAATGCATCATGGTTAAGCTTCACTTGTGTAACTAAAGCATAGTGAATTAATGAATGTTCATTCAGAAATTGTGTCCAAGCCCGGAATTGCTCATCCATAATGGTTTTCATTTGCTGAATGGAAATATGATTAACTTTAGCAATTAAAAAGCTTCCCTGCAATGCCATTTTCAAAACTTTTGAGGAAATTCAACAACAAGGGTTAGTTTTTATAAAGGATGATGCGTATAACAGAAATATGAAATCCGCTCTGAAAACCACCAGCTAGATTGTGAGATCTTTTCGGTCAAAGCTTGAAATTTTCAGCAATAATGTGTATACGCTCTGTATATCTGAAAAATGATGATGTTAAACATAAACAAAAACTCATCATTTATAAGGTTTCAAGGATTAGTGGGTTAGGGGTGATAGTGACAGGTTATGTTTGAAAAATTATACCGCTCAATAATTTCTCACCTAACAACCTAATTATCCGAAAAACATCTTATCACCGAAACGTGTCAGCTGAAAAACATCTTATCACCGAAACCTATCAACCTATGTACACACACACACATACACATTTATTATTTCTAATTATTGTGGATTTAAAATAACCAATCAATAATTCAAGAATTATTCCACAATAATCAGACAAACTCATAATTAAATAGACACAAAATTAACAAAGTATCATTTATTGATATATGTCAATAAAATATTTATTTAATTATGCTATAATTAACACAATTATTTACTAACTAATTACCATAAAATATAGCATTTATAAGCATGGTAATTAATATAGAGATAACTGTAATATGAGGACTGGATGCAAATAAATTCACAAGTCCTAAACATATGGATATTTAAAATACATGTGAACTTATAACAAATTGCAGTTATTGATTATCCAAAATTAATTAAACAGATTTAACATCCCAAGTTCACCAACTAACCTGGAGAAAGTGGATTCATCTGGTGGTTTAGTAAAGATGTCTGCAATTTTTTTATCTGTGGGAACAAAATATAATACCACAGTTCTATTCATGACATGCTCTCGTAAGAAATGATACCTGATATCAATGTGCTTAGTCCTGGTATGTTGAACTGGATTGTTGGCAATGGCAATGGCACTTGTGTTGTCGTATAGAATTGGAATTTTGTCCAACATGAGTCCATAGTCCTGAAGTTGATTCCTCATCCACAGGATCTGAGCATAACAACTACCTGCCGCAATGTATTCTGCTTCGGCTGTTGAGATAGAAACTGAGTGTTGCTTCTTGCTATACCAAGATACCAACCTTCTTCATAGAAACTGACAGCTTTCAGAAGTACTTTTCTGATCAATCTTACAACCTGCGAAGTCAGAATCTGTATAGCCAACTAGGTCAAAACCTGTTCCTTTAGGGTACCAAATCCCAAGATTGGGGGTTCCCTTAAGGTATATGAAAATATGTTTAATAGCTATAAGATGTGACTCTTTAGGGTTAGCCTGGAATCTAGCACATAAACAAGTTACGAACATAATATCTAGTCTACTATCAGTTAAGTACAATAGAGAGCCAATCATACCTCGATACTTCGTGATGTCAACTGACTTACCAGATTTGTCTTGATCAAGCTTGACAACAGTTGGCATCGGGGTCTTGGCAGTAGCTGCTTCTTCCATCCCATACTTCTTCCGAAGATCCTTTATGTATTTTGGCTGGCAGATGAAAATACCATCAGGCTTTTGAACAACTTGAAGTCCA
This sequence comes from Saposhnikovia divaricata, assembly GCA_036435485.1. NCBI lineage: Eukaryota > Viridiplantae > Streptophyta > Magnoliopsida > Apiales > Apiaceae > Saposhnikovia > Saposhnikovia divaricata. Next base: position 94,162,963 of record CM071594.1, read on the forward strand.
AGGAAGAAGGCCAACTCACCCATCATGTTCATCTCGTACTTACTCTACATTAGCTTAACAAATCTCCCAAAGAATGCTTATTTTCACCCAAAGAATGCTTATTTTCAAAATTCTTGGGACATGTTGGTACAAGAAGCATCAAAACAACTGTGAATGATCATTGACATGTTGTGAAGAGATTGATGCGTATTTGATCACTGTTGGGGAGAAAGTGATATGTAAGACATACCACTTACATGAGCCCTACACTCAAAAGTGATAAGACGCATCACTTACTAAGCCTAAAGTGATGAGAAGCATACCTTACAAAGCTCAAAGTGATGATACAAATCACTTATTAAGCTCAAAGTGATGAGAAGCATCACTTACAAAGCTCAGAGTGATGATACAAATCACTTACTAAGCTCAAAGTGATGATACACATCCCTAATTACTAAGTTCAAATTGATGAGGCGCATCACTTACTAGGCTTAAAATAAAGAGATTGAGGAATAACACCTAGTACGTAGGGTTATTGATTTTACTAAGAGATCAACAGAGGCCTTATTACGAAAGTTAGGTACACCTCAATCCAATGTATTGTTCCAGAAGAAAGTGATGCATCTCAGGCCTAAGATGAGATAAATACGATCACTATTCGGGTGAACACTAAAGTGATGCGCAAAAAACATCACTTATTGGGCCTGAAGTCCAAATATAATATGGCTATCTACGAAGCATCACTCCTCATACATAACGGATCAATATGAGTAAACTCAGCACAATTATAGGTCTGGCAGTGAATTTACGTATCTTGCTCTACAAGCATCCTACCAATAGCAGGAGAATGATAAGTATGATGACTAAACATCGGTAGAAGACTTGTTCCTAAAGATTAGGAGAAGTGCTGCGTTATAAATCTATCAAAAGATAATTCCTATACCTAAAGAACTACGTAGACTTGACTTCTATAAGGGTACGTAGGCATCTTGAGAGGGGGGAACGAAAGACCTACCAACGCTGCTCTCTCATGAACAGTCTAAACACACCATTAAAGCCATACACTTTACCGAGATCTTCATATATCTCTATAGAAAAACCCATCTACAAATATTAATATTGGCACCACGTCCTTGACGAAATTTGGTTCCAACACTCCGCATATAGCAGGAGAGAGATCATGATTTCTCTAAATAATATGCTATCTGTTATTAATTTGTAAGATACCCTTATGAAGATAAGGGTTGATACCCAAAGGGCTGATCCCAAGGGCTTGGTGCCTCGAAGAGATTATCACGATGATAAATCCTACCATTCACCTAGGAGATAATGAATTTTCACATCTCAAGAAAATTTAAGATGCCCACAATCAAAAACCTTTGACGGTGCGGGTAAATTGGCAAATCATGTACGGACTTTCTTTAACTCATAAATGTTATCAAGTGTAGGGTGTTCCCTCAAACTCTGGGGGGGCATGGCACAATGTTAATACAACTGTTTACCTATGAACTCTTATTAAGTCTTTGAAAGATTTGAGTGAGGAATTCATCGTCCAATTCATTAGTGGAAAATTCCATAAAAAAGAAGTTTTTCATCTCTCATGAACTTGAAGCAAAGAAAGAAAGAATCGATGAGGGACTATCTGATCGATTCACCAAGGAAGCCCAAAAGGTCCAAAACCTTGATGATAAAGAAACTATAATAGCCCTTTAACGAGAGACTTCTGATGTCAACTCTAACATATTATTGTCCAAGCACCCATGAAAACATGCACAAGTTACAAGAGAGTGCAGATAGAGGCAGACAATTATATCTAAGTTTGAGAAAACATGAAAAAGAATTCAACCCCTATAAGAGGCAACGAAGCCAATAAGAAAAGAAATGGAGATCAGGAGTATGATGCCAATGATAAGTATCCTTAAATGCGATGGTCCTATCCATGTACAAACTTGGACACACATCATATCACTCGAATGTGAAGCCCTTGCTAATCATGCACATGCATATATATTGTGTACGCATACATGAGATACGTAGAGGTGACGACCATGTTATATTTAAATACATTAAGTGTTTCAATAGATAGTGTAATAGATCGGTTGAATGACACAATATGGATATGATGATGCGAAGGATGGTGATATGTTTGATAAGTCTTGTATTGATAATGGTGGATTACTAGGTTGCACAATAGAAAAAAAGGTAAAATAATGAAATTTATAGTTACATAACTACTATTATACTTATGTCATATGTGTTTGTATGGGTGCATAGTTGCAAAGAATAAAAATTATTGAAATTGTCTTTAAAGTGTGTACAGTTGGAGGTGGTAAGGCAGGAGTAGGATTCATCACGTTACTATGGTCAAATGCCTATTCAATACATGAATGCTCCGAACATATGCATATTCAATATGCTCACGCAATGGGGTTAGTCTAGACACAATTCCTGAAAATGGATAATTAGGGCATGGTAGTACTTATTTTATGTTAATTAAATCATTTTCTCAGCGCGACTGTCTTCTTGAAGCGTATGATACAGTGAGTGAATGGGTTCCTGGATAAAATAGATTGAAGTGAGGCTGTTGATTAATGTCATTCTAAACGAGTTTGAACTGAGTAATAAACTATCACCGATTAATAAACGAGGCTAAACATAGGAGACAGTTGTGTATTGAATGAGATAAAAACCTAATTGATATATAATAAATATACAGACCAGATGAAACGTGCATGCTATTTTTCATAATTAATTTAATGCGTTAATTAATGAAATTAATTCTTAGTCAAATTCAATTAATTTCTTTCAAATCAATTTCAAATTGTGTTCAAAATAAAAATGAATTATACTTTAAACCCCAAGCCAATGGAAATTAAACTTTAGTAAAACTTGTTCGCATCCATTTGACCCAAATTTTACTACATTCCTGTCCACAGGTAGGTGGATAAACCCAGACTTGCAAAGTCTCGAATTTTCCTTCCAAAGCCCACAATTTGCTCCTCACCTATTACACAAGTATTGTTATGTATAAAGCAAAGGAAACCTCTTTTCCATTTTAATGTAGGACTTACATTTCACTCACAAAGTGTCCATGCTTATGGGACCAACTTTACAGAATCATATCTCATCCATCCCTTGATAATTTTGAGTATATTACATATTACCTAGTGTAAACACTATGTAGTGATATATGTGAGAGTCGATTTATTTTTTACATGGTCAATATGTATGTTGGAATTAACAGTCTATGATTGAAATGCAAGTCGATCTTACGTAGTGACACTAAGAAATCCAAAAAAATTATTTGTCTTTATTTTTAAATATTAACATGTCACCAAAACTATATTCAAAATATTCATGCGTGCGGTAGAATATATGATCCAATTAAAATCAAACATAGCATACATAGCATAACTTCAATAGATTTAGAAACCGAAGTTTAAATTACTTCAATCGTCAAATTTTAATCGCATGGTATTTAAATCCCAAAAGAATTAAAGTTTCATCTCATTGTATCGTATTAAAACATCATAAGCATTATATGCAAAAAAAAAAAATTAAATTACTTAATTGAATTTGCAGACAAAGGTAAGAATTAACTTTGTTTTTTTTAAAAGTTTTATATTGCATTGATAAAATTCAAATAAAATCATACCTTGCCAATAATACAAAACTAAATAAAGTGCTTATATTGTACTCCATTAAGTTGAAACTTGCTCAAGTAAAAATGGTTTTATAGGTAACGTTATCAAACACTGCAAAAAAATTGATATATATGGAAAAGTTATCATATTATCACAAATTACGCACATATAAACTTTTCCCTTCGCCCATTTGTATGGACATAATTTCAAATCATTGGAAAAAAGAAAGAAGCAACCAGCTACTATGTACTAAATAACTTTACACCAACACCGATTATATACATATCTAATTATTTTTTGGGTCCAACAAACCTATTCGTCTTCCTAACTAGATCAACATGGTGGACAACCTTTAAGATTGGAAAGTTTCTCAGATCATTTAAGCTTCTACCATGATTAATTGAACTAGTTAAGACTATAACTAACAGTAATGGCAGAGTAATAGTTGGATATTATCATTTCATCATCGCTTTTGGAGGTGGGATTGAAAAATTAGTAAGAGGATTCCGAAAGGCGGGGGAAACAATCTATTTTATAAAGAATATGCCACACTATTTGATGATGCTGTTGAATGTCGTAGGTTTTAGGGTTTAGTGATAGTTAGAACCTTATATAAAATCACATAAAACATGTAACAACAAATTTTTAAAATTTTGTATAACAAAAGGTTTTAACTCCCTCCATCCCAAAAAGGAGTCCCAAAAAAGTGTCTGTTGTAACTGTTGCACGATCTTCATGGTGCAAAAAAATGGGTGATGGCCCTAACTAACCATTTTTAAAACAATGAGGTCCAAAATGCCCAAAACCATGAACATCACTCAAAATGATTCCCAATGAGGCAAAATTAGTGTTATTAGTTGTTTTTGAATAAAATTGAGGGTTTGTAAATTGCGGCTAGGGTTTGTATATATTAACTATTAGGGATGATGAGCTTCGAGCTTTAATGGTTGTTCTTGCGTTCGAGACTAAACGGTCCTCACAAGATGCCTACGTATCTCTGTATTGTTAGATAATCAAGCCAACATAGTTCTGAGAATGGGGGGTTAGGCCCTTATATAGGCTGCGAGGGCCTTAGAATCGTAGTAGGGTTAGGTGACTTGGTGCGCAAGTCACCACCTTGAGGAAGGTTCTAGACTCCTTCCTTGTAGGAGTCAATTCCCATATTGAACTTTGTACCTTGGAGGCTAAGTTTGGCAAGAGTAACATCCTTATATGACTTGTATTTCCCAGCTGTTAATTAACCCTTAATATTAATAATGAAATTAATATTTAGTTAGGGTTTTGGGCCTCATAAATGGGCTTCGTATTTGGACCAAACTAGGTCTAATTAATGCAACATTAATTGTGACTTTAGGGCTTATTTTTAGCCCATATCATTTGTCCCCCAACTTCTAGGAAAACTGATCAGGTTTCCTTGAAGTTTTAACAGCCTTTTTCGAGACTCGGGTTTGGGTTTATAATTGTACACCAGTGTTTTACGAGTATTGCCTTAATGTAAAGTGTGGAGCGACCTACACATTTAAAATGATTTGCTTTATTCGAGGCTTTAACTTGTGCTTGCTTTTAGCACTTTCATAGAGCTTTTATGCATTATTAGCATAAATTATCTCCCAATTTGTCAAGAAAATATTTCTATAATTTTCCTCATATTTTTTGTAATTTTCCTAATATTTGAGGAATTTCCATGTACCCACAGGTATTTATTTCAATTATTCCTAATATTTTAGGAATTTTCTTGTACACACAGGTATTTTCCTTAATTATTCCTAATAATTTAGGAATTTTTATGTACCCACAGGTATTTCCGTAATTTTTCCTAATAATTTAGAAATTTTTATTTACCCACGGGTATTTTCCATAATTTTTCCTATTAATTTAGGAAATTTTTTGTACCCACGGATATTTTCCTTAATTATTCCTAATAATTTAGGAATTTTTATATACCCACGGGTATTTTCCGCAATTTTTCCTAATAATTTATGAAATCTTTTGTACCAACATGTATTTTTCTTAATTATTCCTAATAATCTAGGAATTTTACTGTACCAACAGGTATTTTTCCTAATATTTTAGGAATTTTATGTACCCACAGGTATTTTTCTTAATTATTCCTAATATTTTAAGAATTTTTATGTACCCACAGGTATTTTTCTTGTCAACTTATAAGTTCAGGGACCTATTTGTAATTTTATAGACTAAAGTGGCCTTTTGTCAATATGTAAATTGCAGGGACCAACTCGTTAACTTGGCACAACTTAGGGTACTAAACTGCAATTTTCCAAATCAAATATCTCCTGGTCGAAGAGACCAGGCCTGGTCGAATTAAGCCTTCATTTTTGTTGGCTGGTCGAAGACAATCTCGAGCAGAATTCCTTCTCGATTCGAGCAGGATTGAGATCGAAACTTTTTTTTTCTTCTCCTCTTTTTTTTTGAAAAATATTATTATTCAATAATAATATTTCTTTTGTCCGAATCTCGGATAATTTCGATCCCCAAATCGGAGGTATCCCACTCTGATAAAATTTCATTCGAATAAAGTCTAATCCGGAGTTTATCATTATTATTTTTGACAATAATAATAATTTTTATATATTATTATGAATAATAATATATTTGTAATTTCAGAGGGGTCCTCAGCCCTAATATTTTTGAAAACTCAACAGAACCCGTGGTACTAAACAGCACTTTACCATGTAAATTTGTAAATTAACACATTTCGATCAAGCTTGGTTGAAATAAGCCTTCTTTTTGTGAGCTGGTCGAAAACTTTTCCGAGCAGGAATCCTGCTCGATACGAGCAGGATTGAGGTCGAATTTTTTTTTTAATCGGGCCTGAATTCAAGCCTTTATTTTCAATCAATTTTTTTGTAATCGGGCCTAAATCGAGCCTTTTTTTAAAAAACAATATTTATGGTATTTTAGATCAGGATTTCGATCAAGAATCCTGAGCCTTAGATTAAGATTTTCGATCAGGAATCCTGACCCTTGGATCAGGATTTTCGATCAGGAATCCTGACCCTTTAGACCAGGATTCTGATCGAAATAATGGCCTTCCCGGCCTCTTGGTCGAAAGGATTTTCGATCAGGAACCCTGACCCTTAGATCAGGATTTTCAATCAGGAACCCTGACCCTTAGATCAGGATTCTGATGGAAATAAAGGCCTTCCCGGCCTCTTGGTCGAAAGGATTTTCGATCAGGATTCCTCACCCCTTAGACCAGGATTCTGATCGAAATAAAGGACTTCCCAACTTCTTAGTGGAAATGATTTTTGATCTGGAACCCTGAGCCTTAGATCAGGATTTTCAATCAGGAATCCTGACCCTTAGATCAGGATTCTGATCGAAATAAGGGCCTTCCCGGCCTCTTCGAGCTTTTAGCTCCTTACAGCTAGCTTCCGTGCTTTCGTGAAATCGTTTGGCAACCAGCCATTCTCAAGGTGTGCTTTGATAGGATCTATCCAGCATCCTACTATTCCGACAGGAGTAATATGCTTAGAATCAATTGTAAGGGTTCTCAGAACTTGGAAGTAGACGCTCCCAGAATGGGTCTCGACCTCTGTATTTTCCTCCCTTGGGATATACTCAGCGTGGCACTCGTTGAACGGGGATATCGCAGTTTTCACAATCCTCAAGTATTTTGCCATATTCTTTTCTCTAGCCTCAAACTCTCCATTGACTTGTGAGACTACCAGTTTTGAGTCTCCACAGACTTTCAGGTTCTTCACCCTCAGGGCTCTTGTCAATCCAAGGCCGGCTATCAGAGCTTCATACTTTGCCTCGTTGTAGGTTGTTTGGAAGTCTAACTTCAAGGCATACTCAAGTACGAACCCATCGGGGCTTTGCAGAACTAAACCTGCACCGCTGGTTTTTGTTTTTGATGCCCCATCAAAAAAGAGCTTTTTGTTTTTTATGCCCTATCAAAATAGAGCATCCAATACTCCTTCTTCTCTTCCAGGGGTTTCTCACCTTGCTGACCTTCCTGGTCTATTACCTCCTGCCCCCGACTTCTTGGTAGTCAATGATATATTCAACCACAAAGTCAGCTAGAGCCTAGTCTTTGATGGCCGTCCTAGGCTTGTACTTAACATCGAATTCTCCTAGTTTGATTGCCCACTTGATGAGCCTTCCATTAGTTTTCGGGCTATGCAATATGTTTCTTCAGCGGGTGTTCCAACAGGACTTTAACGTTTGTCTTTTTTCCAGGGTCCTTTAAGGACTTAAACTCTTATCTGCTGTAACCTAACTCTACCCTTCGGGGTATTTATTTATGCATTTGTTTGTTTCCATTCATGTATTCTTTTATTTTCGGTACTTGGTCATCTTTGACTCACACATCAGGTGCTTGGCACATAAATAAAATCACACAATCAAAGAATGGAAAGCAAACTTGTATTAATAACTTGAAATGGGTTTAACCCTTACATAGAGTACTACTGTTCTACTCGGAGCAACATGCTCTGCAATGGTTTTAATGAACCTTACTTCTACTTCTACTAGATAAGTATGATGCTAAGTCCTACTAGGATAACTTGAGCCCAATCGGGGCTTTTTAAGACTAGGTCTGCACTACTTGATTTTGTTTTTGATGCTCCATCAAAATAGAGCACCCACCACTCCTTCTGGTCTCCTCATTCTTATTCAAAAGTTCACTTCCCGCTTGGGGTACTACCTCCTGCCCCCCGACTTCTTGGTTGCCAATGGTACATTCAACCACAAAGTCAGTTAACGCCTTAGCCTCAATGGCTGTCTAAGGCTTCTTTGTGATGTCCTCTGCTGACCTTTCTTGGTGTTCCTTACCACTGCGGACATCCATGTCTTCAATTGGAAGGACCTGCCCCCCAATTCCATCAGGCCTTAACGAGGCTACATAATAGCTTCGTGCCATCTTCTGATCACCTTTAAGTTCTCCAACACCATTCCTAGTTGAGAACTTGATCTTCATATGATAAGTTGAGGCAACAGCCTTGAATGCATAAAGTGCACTCCTTCCGAGGATAGCATTGTATGTTGAAACCGCCTTAATTACCAGGAAGTTCAACATCTGAGTGGCCTCCTTGGGCTCCTGTCCAATAGTTACAAGCAACTAAATAGTCCCTTCAACCTTGGATTCTACTCCATTAAATCCATATATAGGCATGCTATTGGGGGTCAATTGAGAGTCACTATACCCCATCTTCACAAACGCATCATGAAACAAAATATCCACTGAAGCTCCATTGTCTATCAAGACTCGCTTCACCTCTGAGTTTCCAATCACAAGAGTTATGACCAACGGGTCATCATGAGTGAACTTCACCCCTTCCAAGTCCGAGTCATCAAAACTAACCAGTACCTCAGTTTTTGCACGCTTCGGGGCCTCTCCCACGATTTGCATCACCGCTCTGGCATAAGCCTTCCATGAATTCCTTGTTGTCCCGGCCACGGTTGGGCCTCCTGAGATCATGTTGATTACTGGCCCTCGGGGCTGTGGGTTACGATCTCGATCATCATCGCTCCTATTATACTCTCTTCTCTAATTACCATGGTCTTCACCCTTAGTGAAGTGGCTCAAGTTCCCTTTACGGATCAAAAACTCGATCTCATCTTTTAGTTGCTTGAAATCATCAGTGTCATGCCCCCACATCTCTGTGGAATCTACAATATTGATTCTTGTTTCTCTTTGTGGGATCACCCCTGAGTGGCTTCGGCCATCAAAAATCCTTATCCTTCTCAATGTCCAACAAGATTCGACTCCTAGGAGTATTCAACCTTGCATACTTAGTGAACCTTGGTCCTTGGTTTTTCTTAGGGGCAGAGTCGGAGTCCTCGCTAGTTCGGGGATACTTGTGCCTAGCATCACACTCCTGGTCATCATAGTCCTGGTCTTGCTTTTGCCTCTTGGAGTCGTTGTTACCTCCTCTTCCACCTACTGTGGCTTCTTTCTTCATGCTATCCTCAACTTTAATATACTTGTCAGCTCTTCGCTGAAGTTCAGCCATATTCTCAGGGGGGTGCTTTGCCAATGATCTTTTAAAGAACTGATCAGTGGTTTCGTGTTCTAGGGCTACCATGGCCACATTATTCTCCAAGTCAGTGATATTCAAGGTCTCCTTAATGAATCGCTTAAGATAATCTCTCAAATATTCGTTTTTCGCTTGCACTACATACATAAGAGATGCAGAGCTCTTCTAATGAACTCTCCCACTAATGAATTGGCTGACGAAAGCAGCGCTTAATTCCTTGAAAGATCCAATCGAATTTGCAGGCAAACGGCTATACCATCTTTGAGCCATACCCGACAGGGTTTGAGGGAACGCCCTACACTTTAGGGCATCACTTACAGGCTGTAGTAGCAGTGTGTTCGAAAACGTCCTAACATGATTCGCGGGATCACCCGTTCCATTAAAAGCCTTGATCGTCGGCATCTTAAACATCTTGGAGGTACGAGCATTCATCACCTCCTCAGTAAACGGGGGTGTGGCATCATCGGGATCTCCAAGCGGCATCAAGTCCTTGGGGTTTCCCTTAGGGGTATCAACCCTTGTTGTACTTCCAATTGGGGCATCAGCCCTTTTCTGTCTTCTTAAGGACCTCTCCAAATCAATAATGGGAATCCTTCCTGTGGTTGGAGGAGGCTGGGTTTCACTTAGCCTAGCTTACTCCCTTCCTATATCATCCTTCGGCCTTTGGATCTCAGCCTCATGTACCTTGATTCTCTCATCAGCTGTTAGAGGGAGTTCGTCATGGATTCTTCTAGATCTGGTTCCTGGTTCCTTGCTTGTATGTCGCCTCCTCGGGGATTCGTCACGATCAGCGTCCTCATACGACGAGTCATCATTATAGGGACCAGAGTAATCATAGTGTCTTGGTTCAGGGGGGGCAAGCCTCTTATGTTTGGAGGCTGATACGGCTCATGTATCTGCAGGGCATGACCGCTTGGTCCAAGCTCCCTCCGACCTGGGGGATAGTTAGGCAATCCGTACATCGGGTTGGTGCTTCTGGGAGATCTGTAGTGGAGATCTGTACCCCTAGAGGTAGTGAGCGATTATCGAGGGGGGAGACCACCATCTGAAGAGGGTTGGTCTCGTGGTTTGGATGGACAACCACGGGCAGAGTTCTCTCAGTATGGGGAGACGTCCCTATGGGTTGAGAGACTTGAGTTTGAGCAATCGCCCCGGTTGATGGGGGTGCATACCCTTGTTCAGTACTGACGGGCGGGATGGAGATGTTGACAGGTAGAATAGAGGTGACGGGGATAGCCTCGGTTGAGACCGGTGTTGTTCTTCGTGTTTAAACCATGGTTGATGTTGTCTTTCCCACAGACGGTGCCAAATGTTGTGGAATAAAATAGAGGGTTTGTAAATTGCGGCTAGGGTTTATATGTATTAACTACAAGGGATGGTGAGCTTAGAGCTTTAATGGTTGTTCTTGCGTTCGAGACTAAACGGTCCTCACAAGATGCCTACGTATCTCTGTATTGTTAGAGAATCAAGCCAACGTAGTTCTGAGAATGAGGGGTCAGGCCCTTATATAGGGCTGCGGGAGCCTTAGAATCGTAGTAGGATTAGGTGACTTGGTGAGCAAGTCACCGCCTTGAGGAAGGTTCTAGACTCCTTCCTTGTAGGACTAAATTCCCATATTGAACTTCGTGCCCTGGAGGCTAAGTTTGGCAGGAGTAACATTATTATCTGACTTATATTTCCCAGCTGTTAATTAACCCTTAATATTAATAACGAAATTAATATTTAATTAGGGTTTTGGGCCTCATAAATGGGCTTCGTATTTGGACCAAACTAGGTCTAATTAATACAACATTAATTATGACTTTAAGGCTTATTTTTAGCCCATGTCATTAGTGTTGAGATAGACAAGACTTGTGACTTAGTGTACAACATTAGTGAGACATGGGACTTCGTGTACAGCATTAGTTAGAGACCTTATTTTGTGTACCGTGAAGAGACCTTATTTTGTGTACCGTGATAGTGCTCGATCACGATACTCAATCCGAAGCATCTACTTCATGCGCTACATGGAATGCAACAATAGGCACCACACTTTTCATAAAATGCCACATTCTGTTTTAACTATATGAATGAATTTGAGTGCTCAAGCTTGTTACAAACTCATGTATGAATAATTTTACATATATAGGCGATGTATGTCCATTGTCTTCAAGGTCTCTCAACTTGAGACTCTTGAAAGTAGGCAAAACTCTAAAATACTCGTAAGAACTATGTCCTGCCAAATATTTTTTTACATAAATTTCATGTTCCCTCCATATTGTTTCATCGATGTGGGATAGTGAGGCAAATGACATATTATACTAAAAAAATATTCGTGATCTTAACTTTCTATTCATCAAGATAAAAAAATTTGGATGACTGCTTTGATTCATAGATTTATATTAACAATAGGCATATGTTATTATAAATGGAAGACACTTTTCATATATTCTAGTTTGACATGGGATGTTTGTATTTCATAATCCTTTGAAACACTGGTGCAATTGTCATTTAACATTCAAAAAAAAATTGCACCCATTTTGATGTTGTAAAGTTATTCAAGAGAACCTGTAGAATAATGTTGGATTTTATATATAAAAGTTTTATATACATTCCAATGTGAGAAAGATAAGGGTATACTTGACAAACTTATTCAAGCACTCATGTCGACGTGTCTAAAACATAAGTTAATGTCTCATCCTATATATAGGATTTAATACGTAAAAGGTTTCCTATACATTCCACTATGTGAAATATCTAGATGCACTTAACAAACTTGTCCAAGCACCCACGTCTAAAAGTCTAAAACATAAGCAGGTGGATAGGATTTTATCGGTACTAACACTTCTCTCCTACATCTTCATATTTTTAGGATAGCTAGAGTAGTAGTTTCCTATATAAAGCTATTAAATGTGATAAAGCTATTAAATGTGAGTAATATTTTCTATATAAATCTATTAAAGGTCCATGAAACATAGAAAGCAAGTTGCAAGTAATACCGAGCATTGGTTGCATCAAGTGTGCTATATTAAGTAGGCATTTTGGGCCATTATTCTATTAATGAGTATTTTGGGCCATGGGCATTTTGTGTGGTGCAGTAAGTGGGCATTTTGGAACATCACCATTTCATGTGCGGTAGTAAGCTGGGCATTTTGGGCCATTATTTTACTAATGAGTAGTTGGGGTAATGTGATATCAAAATGGGATATTTTTATCCTTTCTCTCTAGATAAGTGTGACTTAATTTTATTATTTTTTTAAATTTCTTTTTTGACAAAAAATTAAACTTTATATGTTTACTTTAAACAAAATAAAGGAAAGAAAAAATAATAGGTAGAAGTAGTGTTTGAACAAGGAGTAACCAAAATTCCAATAAAGTTTACCTCTCTCTTCCAACTATGTTCATACTTAATTTACATGGCTTTTCCATCTATGTTCATGCTTAAATGTAATAATAATGCAAGACTTTATTTTATTAATTGTATTTTCTTGAATGACATTGAAATTTTTTGGAATATCTAGAATCTAAATATCTGATGACATTTATAAATATTTACAATATCCCAAACTTTCTTTAGGCATATTTTTTAAAGGGAAATTCTCAATGGTACACCTGTAGAATTGGCTTTTCCCGATGGTAACCAAAATGTTTTTGGCTTCTCAGTGGTACCATCGAAGTATAAACTCGTTCCCAGCCATGCCACTACCATTAACAAAACGTTAAATAAACGTTTATTAAGGCAATTATGACCATTCAAACAACCAAAATTAACAAAAATAACAGTCAAATAAGAACTAATAACAATGTCATAATATATAGATAATCAGTTTTATACAAAAACAGCCATAAATATCCAATGTATTGATTGTTGCTAACAACATCATACCAACAAAATACCAATTGTTGCTACAATTTCATACCAAAACAATACCAATTTTGGCAACAATTTCATATCATATTGTACCATTATATAGCATAAAATCCATCAAAAATTCAAAGTAAACCCAAGTTATGAACCGACTAAACTTGGGTTTGAGACTGAGATGTAGCAAACTATGAGAAATTGATTTCAGAAGCTTGTGATGCATTTGCTGCTGCCTTTGCTGCGTTTGCAGCATTTGATTGGTCCCTCACTCTTGCATTACGAACCTTTGTAGCAACAATTGGTATTTTGTTGGTATGATGTTGTTAGCAACAATCAGTACATTGGATGTTTATGGATGTTTTTGTATAAGACTGATTATCTATATATATGACATTGTTATTAGTTCTCATTTAGCTGTTATTTTTGTCTTTTTTGGTTGTTTGTATGGTCATAATTGCCTTAATAAATGTTTGTTTAACGTTTTGTTAACGGTAGTGGCATGGCTGAGAACGAGTTGATACTTCGATGGTACCACTGAGAAGCCAAAAAGGTTTTGGATACTATCGAGAAAAGCCAATTCTACAGGTTTACCATTGAGAATTTCCCTTTTTTAAAAAATATTCTTTAAAGTATTCAAAAAAATGTTCTTCAAATACTTACTTTTTGCGGATACTCTACCAAAATTTTTAAAAATAATCAAAGAAAAATCTTTTGGATATCACTACAAATCATTTGATATCCCAAAAGTATATTATTGTCATACTATGAATATCAAAATATATTTTTATTATCCCTAAAAATATTTTTTGCCTATATGTCCAAGTTAAAAATCTATCAAATATCACTTATAAATAGACATGCCTCCATCGCCTATTAACCAGTAACCACATCTCACTCCTTTACTTCTATAAGGCAGCTCTCGATTTCTGCTTCCCTCCTCGCCCCTTACATATCAACCTTGAATATGAGCAACTTTGAAAACTCAAACTCTTCAGCAAGTCACATGAATTCATCAAGTGGTTACCAAACAAATGTCACTGGACATCCTCCCCTTATGAATCGTGCTATGGACAATTTCGGAGAGTCTTCAACAAAAAGACCTTGTGGTCGTCCCCCTGGCACAAAGAATAAACCTAAAGGTCACCCCGCGCCCCACTCAGACCACAAACAAGTTTTTCCTTGATGTGCCCCCTGGGATTAATATAATCCGGTGGGTGGAAGATTTTGCACAAAGTAAGGGAGTTTCGTTAGCTATTCTCACTGGGACTGGATCCATTTCACAAGTCGTTCTCAAACATAAGGGGTCCCAACTTGAGTCACAAGAATTCAAAGAAGAACTAGACTTGGTCTCCTTTTCGGGGGCTTACATACTTTCTCCTTTAGGTGGAGGATCCTCTACTACCAATTTTTTCAATGATTCACTGCTTCGAAATGATGGTAATGTTGTTAAATGTTCAGTTTTGCATATGGTTGGTTTTGGCCCGGTGCAATTGTCAGTTTTTATTTTCCGCAATCCAAAGTTTTACAATTTAGGGACCATAGTGTAAGTTTAATATATTATGGTGTTTAGAAGTTAGTTTCATGTTGGGACAAACATTTCGATATAATATTTAGTCTTCCTTATGAACCTGGCACATGTATTCTTTGCTGCAAATTTTCATCCATTAATGATATAATGTTTGAATTTTGAATTCTTAATAACTTTTCTCTAACTAGAATAATATTAAGATCTTATGGGTGGGAGTAGCTCAATTGGGGTAAAATTATATATGAATCGTTTGGATTCGACTCTCACTCACCTATATCAAATTTGTATCGAACAATACTAATAATATATATAAATCATTTGCAATTAACTCCCACTCACCTATATCAAGGTTGTATCGAACAATAATAATGATTATTGCAAAGTTTAATAAAAAAATATTAACCATCTTAAATATATGTAAACATTAATAATCTTAAATATACATAATTGTATCACTCACTTCTTCAATTGATATAAGAAAAATACTAGAGGTGCCAATTGGTTACAAATTTTTTTAAAAAATGACACGTATCGTAACATGGTTGGTTATATACTCAATTAAATATAATAGAGGATGCATTCACACTAATAAAAACATTCATTTCTATCACATCACTCCTGACATATTATTTTGCAACTATTTTTGGTACACGTACAAAGTGTAAAAATAGTGTAATGTACCAGTTATAAACTAATATTTATAATATCCCAAAACATCCTCCCTTGTGAATCGTGCTACAAGACCTTGTGGCCATCCCTTGACTCAAATTATAAACAAAAGGTCACCCAGCCCCCACTAAGACCACAAACAAGTTTTTCCTTGAGGTGTCCCCTGGGGTTAATATAATCCAGTGGGTGGAAGGTTTTTCACAAAGTAAGGGAGTTTCCTTAGCTATTCTTACCAGGAAACGATCCATTTCATAAGTTGTTCTCAAACACAAGGCTTCCAACTTCCGTCACAAGAATACAAAGAAGAAAGAACAGAAAGGCTCCCAACTTCCGTCACAAGAATACAAAGAAGAAGTGCACTTGGTCTCTTCTCAGGGGCTTACATACTTTCTCCTTCAGGTGGAGGATCCTCTACTACCAGTTTTTTCGATGCTTCACTGCTTGGAAATGATGGTAGTGCTGTTAAAGGGTCAGCTTTGTTAAAGGGTCAGCTTTGCATACGGTTGGCTTTGGCCCTGTACAGTTGTCTATTTTTATTTTCAGCAATCCAAAGTTTTACAATATAAATAATGACCATAGTTTAAGTTTGGGTTGAAATTCAATGGAATACAAATTTGGAATAATTTAGGAGTATAATTCATATACTGGATAATTATGAGGCCAATGTTTATCATTATGTTAAATTATTTGTAATGGGGAAAAAATATTTTGATATAATATAATTTATTGGTTTTTGTTATGATATTATGTTGATATAAATGTTTTTCTCCGAACTCTATCTATTAACATTATAAATTTATAATAAACCATTAAATATATATGTAAGCATGTTTGTTTTTGTATTCATATGTGAGAGCCTTCTTTTTAAATGGCGGAGGGATCCTGGAATAATACGGTGAATTTGTGAGTATGTGGTTATTTTAGGGGTTTAGGCTTTATGAAAAAAGAGGGGCTGGACTTGGCAGGTGTCTCGATTTGTCTCGTATATTGGATCTCATCATCTGCCAAGATGCCTCCGTGCCTATGTTTATATAGGATCAAGCCCACGTAGTTGCGCAATTGTATCTATCCCTAAGAGACTTTAGGGATAAACTTTGTTAATGTGGTAATTATTGATTTAATCGTGACGTTGTGATATCTTCCTGATTTGAAGAATATCATTTGGAGATATTTTCCGTTATAGATTGATTGAGATTGATTCTTTCCTTGTTTCAGGGAGAGGATAAAACTTAGCGGTTAAGCAATAATTATTAAATTAATTAATAATTAATAAATATTAGAAATTTGGGAGATTATTTAACTTGCCAAAATATGGCATAACAACTAGCCCCCAGTTCTTCAGTGTAGCTTGCTGTAGTGGAGAACTAAGCATTCTTCAAGCTTCTAAATTTCTTGAGTCGCTGAAAAAACTTAAAATAGATTATTAGAAAAACACATAGAGCACCGTTGTGCTCGTTAGGCGTATGCGAATGCAAGTGTGATATCATGTGATGACCATTATAGGATAGATATATTTTTGCCAAGGTTTCAAAAGTGCGAGCATAAATAATTCGTTTGAAATCCTTTGCGATCCTTATTGTCTAGGTAGGACCTTGGCGTTTGTATATATTCTGAATTGGCGTACATGCTATTCAAGTGTCTAATACAACCACATAAGGATGTGTCTTGCGGGATCTTCAATAAGATATATAGATATAATCTTGGCGAACCTCGCACGCGTCCCTTCTTGGGCTGGCTATGCTGAGATTTCCTGGCGAACCTTGCATGCGTCCTTTGTTGGGTTAGCTGTGCAATGAAGTCTTAATGATAGTTTGCATAGGGATGCCCATGCGAGCTTGAGAGATCTCTTCATGGGCCTTCAATAATCCAGCTGCACTTTACTCAAGCATGTAGCATTGCGAGATTTACAACTTGCCTAGGCTACCCTACTTGACAATTTTAGTTTGCAAGTTTGAAGATATTTTTAACATATATGTACTATCATGACGATATATGAAAAATATTTTACAAATACAAATGCAATAATAAATATGCTCTTTTAAGAATGTCGCAATATTTATTTTCTTCAAAAATAATGCTCTCTTTTTCTAGAAATTTTTTTCAAAATTATGCGTCTTACATATATAATTTTTTTCTTCAAAGCATGCAGCTCGTACGAGATTGTAAAATATCTACAATAAATCAACATAAATATCCTCAATTCATCAACATAAATATCTACAATCAATCAACATAAGTATCTCGTACGATATTTTCTAAATCACAATAATTTTACAAGCATAAAAATAAGTGTTCGCACGAATTTTAAACAATAAATATTTTTTCTGAAAAATATTTAAAAACATAATTATGCATGCATGACATAATACGGCAAAACAGCTTAACTAATTTGCAGGAAATTAAAATAAGGAAATGAAACTTATCTTCTTTTTTTTTCCGTTTGCAACTGATTGTGAGTTTTCCTTGTGCTTCGTTTTTTTGCTGTTGTGGCCTCCGTTGCTGCGTGGCCTAGAGTTCTTTTATTTTTTATTGTATCTACTGGTCCCATATACAAACCCATCTCCGTGTCTTTCTTTGTTGCCTTGGCTCCCATGGTTAATGGCGCGCGTGACCCTCATATCTTCACTATTTTTTTGTATTTAATTTCCACCCATGCTTGTTTTTTTTCCACGGTTGCTTTAATTTCTATTTTGGTTGACCTGCCTCCATCTCGAACACCATCTCGAACAGAAACTGCAGCTTCTAATTTTGTGATTTTTATGCTGAAAAATTGCAATCACTTTATTTTTTGCCCTGTGTATTGATAAAACACGAAACCCAATGTATAAATTTTTTGGTAATCGTTTGTCCTCCACAAACGAAAAATTAGCCCTTCCTTCTAGCGCCAAATGTTGTTGGAGGAATTTTGTAACAACACGAAATCGGAGGATGCTAGAATAATAGGGTAAATTTGTGAGTATGTGGCTCTTTTAGGGGTTTAGGGTTTACGAAAAAAGAGGGCTGAACTTGGCAGGTGTCTCTATTTGTCTCGTATATCGGATCCCATCATCTGCCAAGATTCCTACCTACTTATGTTTATATAGGATAAGCCCACGTAGTTCTGCGCAATAAGAGACTTTAGGGATAAACTTTGTTAATGTGGTAATTATTGATTTTATCTGATTTAATCTTAACGTTGTGATATCTTCCTGATTTGAAGAATATCATTTGGAGATATTTTTTGTTGTTGATTGATTGAGATTGATTCTTTCCTCTAGGGAGAGGATAAAACTTAGCGGTTAAGCAATAATTATTAATATTAATAATTAATAAATATTAGAAATTTGGAAGATTATTAAACATGACAAAATATGGCATAACACAAAATATTCATATGTGTCAAAACATGAAAGTTAAAATGATACAATTATATTGGGACTTAGCATACATATGCCAACTCCAAAAGATACAAACAACTATCATATTTTCAATCATATGATATAATTAATGCCAAAAGAATATATATATATATATATATATATGTATATATATATATATATATACATATATATATATATATATATATATATATACATACATATATATATATATATATATATAATAAGCACTATGCACAACCTAATATAATTTTATCTTAAATTGCTTAATTGCATTTATATACCAAGGTTAGAATAAAAGTATGAGTTCTTCAACAAGGTTTTATATTGAATGGTACTATAAGCATAAATTGACCCCTTGCCAATGATCCGAAATTAAATTAAGTATTAAAAATTAAATAGGCTCTATCTCCAACAAGTAGAAATTTGCTCATGCTGGATTTATAAGTATACAAAATTTTAACATATTCACAACATTTTATATAAATTTTCACAATTCATTGACATATGTAAATTCATTTATATATTTATCCATTTATATATTTTTAGTGAATATAACTGTAGATCATAAGAAAAAAAATGGAAGAAATAATTTGTTGTGGCTAAATAAAATTACACCAACACATAGAAAGCACATATATTGTTATTTGTTAAGATTGCACCCAGTTAAGATTATGAAAGGGGATCACAATATCTAAAATGGAATGGCAATTAGGCATTATGGAAAAAATAGAACTTTTATGGATGAGACCGAGAAAACTACAAATGATTATCTTATAAATTTATCAAATTAAATATTTTAATTTCTCACTATGAGTTTATTTTACATAATTTAATTGACAATTTTCTTATATTTTATACTACATCAAGTTTTTTTTATACTTGAACCATTAAAAATTATTTACTCTATCAATCCAATTGGAAGAAAGGTGCTTTCTTTGACTTTATGTAGATATTTTAAAATTAAAAAATATGTTTGACCTTCGCATATTTGTTTCCAATTTATTTATTTTTCACCTAAAGTTTAAACATTATATTTTTACTCAGATAAAAATTTAAAAAAATGTAGAAGTTAATTCTATTCCCCAACAAGTAACAACTTTGGAAGGAGGGAGTAACAAATATTCCTAAAATTGAGATTAGTGGCTCAATTAACCTCTCCAATCCATCATTCTTTCTTGTTAATCCTAAACCCCATTATACATTTTTTTTAGAATAACATAATTAAACATACAAATGACTAATTAAGAAACTTTAATTGTAAAAAATATTTTTAGTTAATTTACTTGATATATCATAAATAACGTCTAAGCCCCCAAATTATGGCCCTATCTATTCAACAATAGTAAATCAAGAACAATGTGGAGTGACAACTACAATACTTATGCAAATACAAATGTTAGAGAAACATTTTACAAGAAAATAATAAACAATGTATCAATTAAAACTTTTTTCATTGATATTATATACACTAAGAACTTTTTGTCCAAAATGATGTGACCATATGCCCTATCTTTGGGGAACTGTTTTTGGATTTCTAGCTATTTTCAATTTTTTATTACAATGGGTGCCAATGACACAAGAAATAATAAATACCATCTTGGTAGAATGATAGTGAAATTAAGTGCTCGTGTGGAATTAAGCACTTTTACACCTCCATCAAGTTAGAACTTTATCAAAAAATTAATTCATAGATGCCATTAATAATCATACATCAAATCTTGAATTTTCTAAATTTATTTTTAGATCACACACATTTGTACATTTATTCCTTCTTCTTTAAATCTCATTTATACATTTTTACTCTTCACTGACAATTTTGAATTTTACATAATTTATTTTTTAAACACACACATGTGTAAATTTGGCCTTATACATTGGAAGCCATAATCCATATATTTTTAGTGGATGATCCTATAGGAAAGAATAGAAAAAAATTGAAGTAATCCACTATATAGACTTATATATAAATTTTTAAGCCAACACACATATGAGTACATACATATCTAGAACTAAATTATATTTGGGGTTGGTTAACCCAATTCATTCTCCTAAATGGATCAACATGGTGGAAACCTTTTAAGATTGAAAAGTTTTTCACACCATTTTAGCTTCTACCATGATTGAACCACTTAGGACTATGAAAGGGGTTATGTCTACAAAATCAATAAGAATGCATAATAGTAGTCGTGGTTGGGTCTTCTCATAGGCTAATGGAGGTTTACTAGTAGTGCAATGCAATGAGACCAAGAACAATCTCTTTTATAGGACAGGTGGGCTTCCCGTTCAATCTTCTGGAATGATATAGAAATTTCTAGATTTTTTTTGTCATGGATGTAAAATCAAACAAAACTTATTCCTTTTATAACTTTAATTTGTTTAATTTAATTTAATTAACTTTAAATAAATTTTTCATATTTTGTAAAACACAAAGGTTTTGAATCAAGAATTAGAAATTTTAAATTGGTGGCTCAACTAATTTTTGGGATCCATCACTAATTATAGTTAATCTTAAATCTCAATATATTAAAAGCCTAAAATTTAAAAAAAAAATAATGAATTATTATATGTAGAATGCCAAAAAAAAACTTATTCCTTTTATCACTTTAATTTATTTAATTTAATTTAATTAAGTTTAAACAAATCTTTCATATTTTCTAAAACATAAAGGTTTTCTGTCAAGAGTTTGAAATTTGAAATTGGTGGCTCAACTAATTTTTGTGATCCATCACAAATTCTAGTTAATCTTAAATCTCAATATATTAAAAGCCTAAAAATTAAAATGAATAATGAATTTATTATCTATATATTTGGTTGGTCGGTCTTGGTACACTCAATACCAATAGTTAGATTTTAAGAAAAATAAATGAGAATACTAAAAAAATATTCCTTTTCTAATATTTAAAATACATTTATAGTTTCTAAGTTCGAATCCCACCAAAAACATATCTCTATTAAACATATATATTATTTTATAAACTACTCTAACGAGTTTAAGAATCAATTCCCGTCAACAACATATTATTAATTAAAATACTATCGTTAAAAATACTATCAAACATGTATTATAATATTTTATTATCTTCTATAATTTACTTTCCTCCTAATTAAAAAATATATCCAAACAATGAGATTTAAAAAGTTACAAAATATTTTAATAATAAAAATATATATACAACTTAAAACTTTAACAATTTACACTATACTAATATAAGCAAACTATATATTTGGTTGGTTGGTAGTTTGGTCACTTTATTTGGTTAGATTTTAAGATAAATAAATGAGAACTTGGATCTAATGCTAAAAGAATATTCTTTTTCTAATATTTTAAATACTTTTATAGTTTCCAAGTTCGAATCTTACCAAAAATATATCTCTATTAAACATATATATTATTTTATAAACTACTATAACGAGTTTAAGAATCAATTCACATCAACAATATATTATTAATTAAAACATTATCGTTAAAATACTATCAAACATGTATTATAATATTTTATTATCATCTATAATTTATTTTCCTCTTAATTAAAAAATATATCTGAACATGAGATTTAAAAAGTTAAAAAAAATATTTTAATAATAAAAATATATATATAACTTAAACTTTAACAATGAATTATAATTTAAAAAATTTACAAGCAATCATGCAGGGTTTTAGGCTAGTAAAAATAATAAGCAAACTAGGTATATTTGCTTGGTTGATAGTTTGGTCACTTTATTCGATAACCGTTAGATTTTAAGGTAAATAATGAGAACGGTTGGATCTAATGCTAAATGAACATTCCTTTCTTATATTTAAAATACTTTTATAGTTTCCAAGTTCGAATCCCACCAAAAACTTATCTCTATTAAACATATACATTATTCTAACGAGTTTAAGAATAAATTCTCGTCAACAACATATCATTAATTAAAACACTATCGTTAAAAATACTATTCCCTCTATCCCTCTCATTTCCTTACACTTTCATTTTTGGAACGTCCCACCAATTCTTTACATTACTAAAAATAGTAACTTTTAAAAATAAAATAAATTATTACATCCACTACTTCACTCCACTTTTTCAACACTTTACACTATTACACCTACTACTTCACTTATTTTAACAATAAAATCACTATTACACCCACTACTTTATTTATTTTAACAATATTACACCCACTATCCTTGTCTCCGTGCCCAACCACAATGTAAAGTATTGGCTGGGCGGGGACGGAGCTAGTACCAAACATGTATTATAATATTTTATTATTTTCTATAATTTATTTTCCTCTTAATTAAAAAATATATCTGAATATGGGATTCAAAAAGTTAAAAAAATATTTTAATAATAAAAATATGTATACAACTTAAAACTTTAACAATAAAATATAATTTAAAAAATTTACAAGCGGTTATAGACTAGTATATATAGTACCCCAACAACGCAGAGATTAAAAGTTGGTTAAGGTCTACCCATTCATTCACACACCATCTAGTAGGCCAACCAATCATCAAATATGTTGTAAGTCATAAACAAACTATGTGTGTGAATGAAGAACATTTGCTATTTTGATTACTAAGATATTTTAATCATTTTTTATTATTTTACATTTAAAAAATTTTATTACACTGTGTTAAAATATAGTATAAATTAGTGATATCTGATATGTATATATTTCGAAATCATTCAATCGAATAAAATAATATTAATAATTAGTAGTTACAATATATAGATAAATATAATAAATTATTAAATACTTACATCTTTTTATTATTTCAAATACATGCTTTTTTTTAAAAATTGGTTGATGAACAGCATTTTGACGAATGTACTTCGACATATTTCGAATTTAAAATGGAACATAACTTGATGTTTAAAAAGTATACAAAATTTCATCATTTTCATACATAATATCAACCCCATCTAACCTGAAGTGCATTATCGACAAGGATTAGTGTATTTGAAGATAAGAGCAAGTTAATATAATGCATATTAAAATTGCTTTTAGGACAAGAACTAGACCAAATTTTAAAACAAAGAATTTTGAATTTGACCCAAGTTGTTGCAACCTTAACCGACCAACTCAATTATCACATTTTACTCTTTTAGAAAAAATAGAATTAATATCAAAGTTTAAGTAATAACTTTGTCAGTTTTAATAATGAAAGAGGACACTTTTAAATACACATTGATAAGAATAAGCATTGATAATTAGTCAACTTATACTTGGTATATCTAAAATATTAAACATATTTATCAATAAACGAATTACAATCAAGAATGTTATAACTTCTTGTTGTGAATGTTTTTAATAGAAAATGACCCAATGCGTATTATCATTCAATTAATCAAATAAATTAGTAGCGTTTCCAGGTTAATAATGTCTTACACACAAATCATACAAATGGATAATCAATTAAGCTGTATTTGCTAGAGACATTGCACCTTATTTATCCATAAAAAATAAAGAATGATAAAATTACATGTAATACAAAAAAAACTAACTTACATACAAAAATATTATATTACCTTTTAAATGTTGCACTTATTGTTGTACCAATTTACTAAATATTTTTTACAGTTAACAACAATATATTTAAAATTGGCAATCCTTCTAAACCATTCAAAATGTGTTTTATATTTTAGAATGTATTTAAATGTTGTGTTTCCTATTATTTATAATTTTCAACTTAATTCGCATAAAACATATTTTTACACAAAATGAAGTAAGGATATTAGATCAAAATAATCATAGACAAACAAAGGTCTATAAAAATTAAATTGATGTTTCTTAAATAACATTATTACACCATTTTTCTCCCTTCTAGAAAATAACCCGTGTTATAGAGTATATATTTACATGTATTTTATATGATTTTATTCCCATATTTATTGTATTTTATAAATAATTGGATATTATTAATTAGAGTTTAATATTTTATGACAAGAAATAAAGAATTCCCACAAGTTTCGAGAAAAAGTGAACAAACAAAAAGAAGTTCATGATGCTTTAAAAAGTAGGGAAGATGATGATGGTATTCAGATGTACTTTGAAAAAAAAGATAAGCTCAATGATTTGTTATTTCATAAGGAAATTTATTGGAAGCAGTGTGCAAAGGTTTTTTGGATAGAGGATGTTGCCCAGTAATTAACAATTGTAGAAGGGGGTTGAATACAATTGTATAAGATTTTCGACATAAACAGAAATAATAACTCAAGTATGAATAAATAACAACTTTATTAATTCTGATATAAAACTGTTACAAACTCTCTCAAGAAATTCTTATGTTCTTGAGAGCTGCTAGGTTACAAGATAATTCGTATAAGCGATTACATAATGTAAAACCTAAACTGTGTTTATATAGTATACACAGGTACACTATCAATTACAAGATATATCAAATCAATTACATACGTCTCTTAGTACATATCTTGAATGAGAGCTGCGTTCCTATAAATGACATGTCAATCTCCCTTGACTCCTGGACTGATGTATATCCTCGTGTAATCCTGATCATCCTCTAATCCTCATGATAGCCTAATACTGACGGTGCATTACTGATGACATCAGCATCAGTATCTTATCAGTAGTCCAGATCCTGATCATCACTTGAATCAATATCTAACAATCTCCCCCAATTTGTACTTTGTGAAATAAAGCACAAATTCCTTGATTCAATGATGTCAAAAACTGAAAACAAAATACCTCCTAGAAATCGTTAGGAACAGTTTCAGAAATTCTTTGATAGAAAAGATTTATCTTCAAGAAGTTAGTCAATAACTCTTCTTCCTTGCTCTCAAGAATTAGAATCAATTTCTTCTTCAGATTGTTGAGTTCTTCATCTTCCTCATTAATATGATAAATAACTGTCTTGAGATTTTGAATTGGGCTTCTAGGAAGATCTAAGTCACCTAGCAGTATATAAGCAAACTCCTCCCCATCTGGATTAAGAGATAATTGTTCCAAACCTAGATACTCTTCTTTAATAGCAGTACCTTTCACCATTTCAACTTCTTCACCTCTTGTATTTAAATACATGGGAGTATATTTGCCATCATACTTTGTTCCTCCATCCAGAAGTCTTCGTCTGATAGTTGTGTGAATCATAGAAGACCAATTATTGTAGACTTCTCTTTCTTTAGCACTGACACTTTTATTCTTGAGCAAATAAAGAACATATTTCAATTCTTTTGCAGATTTGCACATCAGCTCATGAATAGCCATCTTCTTGACAGTCTTGTCTTTCATGAAGTACAACAATGTCTCTATCTTCTTAGCACCAGCATGACAGTCAGCAATGATAGCAACAGCTTCAAGTTTCCAAAGATGAGCAACAGTTAACTCATCACCAATTTTGTCAACTAGAATATGTTGATCAGTTTGTGTTGTAAAAACAACCTCTGCATCATGAAATCCAATACCTCCTCTTGTTTCAGGTTCCAAACCCTTCAAACCAGATTGCATACTCATCCACAGTGGTGGAGATTTAGCAGACTCAACAGATTCAGCTTCAGCAATCAATGAAGATTCATCAGACTCAATCAATGAAGGTCCAGTAATCATTCCAACAGATTTGAAAACAACTGGTTCATTATAGTTGCACACTCTGTTCTTCCATTTCTTGCTTTTCTTTACTATTACTGGTGTATAATTCTGTTGATGTTCTGGAACAAGTCTATTTCTATCATACCATATCAACTTATCAGATTCATAGACTCTCTTCATGTACTCTCTAGTTACCTTCCTTTCAATATCTCTTGCTTTTATTCTGGCCTCCTTTTCTTGTTCATCAACTTCCAAATTGTGAATTTCAACCACGACAATAAGAATCATGACCTCAAGTTCTTTCAAGATTTCAGCTTCACCAGAATCAGGAATAGCAGGTTGAGTAGCACCAGCAGCAATATTCTGTGCTCTCACAGTAACCTTACCTCTTCTAGCTAACTGTGGTGTTTCATCAGCAACTTCTTCAGGCAAATTGAATTCATTATCTAGAATCATTTCAAGAAGTAGTGGAGATTTCTTCTTCTTTACTTTATGAGGATCTTCAGTTATCTCCTCAATTATGATTCCACTAGACCTTGTCTGTCTTGCATTTGTCTGAACAAGCTTTCTTCCTCTTCCTCTGCTTTTACCTCCCCTGCCTCTTCCTCTACTTGCATTAGGAGTATCTTTCTGTTTAGAAATTCCCTCAAGAATCTTCTTTTGTTCTTTTAAGATCTCTTGAGTACTCATGTCAGAATTTTCTACAGAGATCAAAGTCAGTGCTTCCCTAGCATGATGTTGTTGAACTTTAATATCATTGTGAAATACAATTTCACTCTCACCTGACTTAGAAGTAATCTTCTTAAAGATATGTGGTGCATCTTCTATCTCAGTAATAAACAAATCCTCAACTTCTTCAGGAATTGTTGGAAGTAATTGATTCTGACCAGATAGTTGAGATTGTTCCTCTGTCAGAATTTGAGACTACACCATTGTTCTTACTGTTCTCTTCCCAGATTTAGAAACATGAGTTGACTGCTTGGTTTGAGTTTGAGACACACTTCTCCTTGTTACCAAAGCAGCATCCGAGGTTCTTGGTTCATATGACTGAGCACCACCATCATTTCCAGAAGTATCATCATCCTTTCTTACAACTGGATTAGGTGTGCATTTTGTTTTGACCACCTTCTCCCCCTTTTTGACATCAGTAGCATCATCAGTAGGATCAGTCAATAAATATAAGATAAGTTGGAGAGAATCTTCAATATTAGTCATCCTTGAGGACAAAGTGACAACCTTATCTTCCAAGGTATCCATCCTTGTGGTGAAGGCAGTGCTTAAACGTTGAAGCTGTTTAGCAGTGGCAATCTCAGAATAATCCTTAACAAACTTAGCATGAAAGTTTTCATTATCATTCTTGATAGAAGTAATTTCATCTTTCAACCATTTTGCCAGAATAGTTGTAGTCTTCAGATGAGGTTTGAGATTAGGATCAGAAATCTTAGTAGCTATATGACTGGAGTGAAAAAGTGCATTATTGAAATTTATATTAGCAGAAGGCTGATTCCACTCAGTATACCATTCAGATCTTCTTGCAGCTTGAATATGTTCAGGAAGAAGATTGTTGTAATCTCCTATTATCTCAATTTGAGCAGCTTTAGATTTACCCATAGACTCCATAAACTTACTGGATGATCCATAAGTAGATCCTAGACTTGCTTTCATGACAGCATTAAGCTGAGCCGCTTCAGGATCATTCTCAGCATCATCATCATCATCATCATCATCTGAGCTATCATTTGCCTCAGGAATTTTATCATCCACATTGTCTTCAGGATTCATAACTCCTTTCAATTTTAAATCAACAGCAGATGGTACTGTTGCATCATGAAAACCTGCATTTAGATTAGAAACAATTCCTATATCTCTCTATTTTTCCAAAGTAATCTCATCACTTCTCACAGCATCACCTAAGTTACTTTCAATAGTAACTGCTACCTCACTAGAAGTTTGAAACTTCTCACTCTGTTCTACCTCTCCTT
Source organism: Saposhnikovia divaricata (assembly GCA_036435485.1). Taxonomy (NCBI): domain Eukaryota; kingdom Viridiplantae; phylum Streptophyta; class Magnoliopsida; order Apiales; family Apiaceae; genus Saposhnikovia; species Saposhnikovia divaricata. The sequence continues at coordinate 94,191,524 of CM071594.1, forward strand.
TTGCCAGTTCAGGAGACTGCCACTTTTCACTCTTCTTTTTCTCTAAGTGTTCACTCTCTTTCTCACAAGAAAAGTTTTGACTCAACAAATTCAAAGAAATAAGAGGTGGCTGAGAGGAGTGGACTGAAGTCATACAAATAGAGGTATCCCTTGTCTCAGGTCTATCTGTAATCATACTATCAGTAGTAAAGGAAGTAGAGATAGAAGTGTTACCTGATGAAGTTGAGATAGATTCCATTGGTCTTGAAGAAAGAGGTTCAATGAGCAGTGGAATATTTGGATCAGAAATACTGTCATCAGGATTGACATCTGCAGTTGGAGAATGACTTGCATCAGTATTTGCTACCAATGGTTCTTGTGTAGTCTGAGGTTGTGAAGCTGCTTTAACACTATGAGTCAAAGGTTCTTGTGTGCTTCCCTCAAATGCAATGTCTTTAAGTATCTCATCACATTCAGTAATATGCAAATCATGAGCAGCTTTATCTGTCAGACTTTGAGCCAAGTTAAATTCAATTTCTGGAATCCCTTGAGCAGTGTTAGGAAACTACTGTGCTGATGTGAGCTTGCCTGCATCTTCACTTTGAGAAGATGGTTCTTGTGGGGTAGGAATGTTCTTGTCTTCACCTTCTCTTTGAGAAAGTGGTTCTTGTGGGACAATTCCTTTAGAAATGTCTGCACCTACACTTTGAGTGAGTGGTTCTTGTGGGACTGGATCTTCAATAGCTGCTGAACTACTTTGAAGTTCAGGCTCTTTTGGGCTTGATCCTTTCAGAGGTGAAGTGATCCTCTATTTCTTCTCTCTACGAAAAACCTTTGCTTCAGCTTGTCTCTTTATCTGAAGAGGTGTTGGTTTATGACCAAGCTGAGCAGTAATAGCATTTACTTCATCCACAGACATCTCAATTATTCTTCTTTTTGGAGATATAGGTGCTGTAAAATCAGAAATCTCAACAGTCTTTACAGGTGATGTATCAGGAGTAGAGATATCAGGAATGACAGATGTGTCAGAAACTGATGATTCATCAAGATCAATATCATCATTAAGATTTTGCATATCTTTAGGAATATAATACTGACTCTTGTTGACTATTCTTCTTCTTTTCTTTGGATTTACTGGCTTAACCAATTCAGCAGTAACAGGAGCAGCAACTTCCTTTTTCTTCATGATTATTGAGATGGTCTTGTCATCATCACTATCAGAATTAGAGACCTGTTGCAAAAACTTTCTCTTTTCACCTGTTTCTTTAGATGCTCCATCCTTAATCAAAGATTCATCAATCAGAACCCCTTGTTCACCTCCTTGTGACTTCTTTTGAGTGATGGTTATAGTGGAGAAGTGATTTGATCCTATTTGTCTGCCAGACACATCAAATCTAGCTGACTTCTTTTCTTTTACAACTGATGTCTTTTGGGAGACACCAGAGGTGGTTGACTGTTTAGGTAACTGTTTATGGTATGTGCTTGTGTCAAGAACAGGATGTGTTTGGTCCTGTCCCATAGCACTTGTGGCTGGGCCATAAAGTGCAGGTAATCTCTTTTTTAAGAAAAGCCAGACCCCATCAGGAATGTAAGGATTTCCTTCAAAACCATTTACCTTATCTGATTTAACCAAGGATTTGATATTGTTTTCAGAAATCTTAAAGATAGGCAAAACTGTATCATTTTCAAATTCAACATTGGGACATAAATGAGAGAATATTAATTGAAAAAATCTAATAAAACAGACATAACCACGTTTATCTGCTTTCCTAGCACTTAATGCTCTCAGAATAAAAGACCCATAATCAAACACAGTATCATGGATTAGAGAGTACCCAATGTGAACTGAAGCAGTTGGTAGTGCATCAAAGTTAGAGACTTTGTTCAGGAAGCACCTACTGATGGTATCAAAGAAGAAATTCCATTCCTTCTTAAGCTTGGTTCGGTATAACTCTCCAAACTTTCTTGGTTCTCCATTATAACCCAGACTCGTAGCAAACTCCAACAAAGAAGCATCAGTAATTGTTGCTGGAGTCTTACCATTGAGAGAAGGTAATTGTAGAGCTTCAACAACCACTTCTGGAGTGACATGATGTGTAACTCCATTGTATATAAAGGACAAGTTAGGCCTTCCTGAAGGTTCACATACACCAAAGACAGCGGTCTTCCAAACCTGCATTACACACTTGAAAGAAACTTTGGCGGGTGTCGTTAAAGCATACTTAATCGGACTAGATGCCAAGAAATCCTGAATGATGTGAAATTCATTCGATAGTTCCTGATGGTCAAGAACAGCAACATAGTTGTTAGGAGAAAAATTGACACCATTGATAACAACCTTATTGCTTACAAATGATGAATTCTCCATTTTTAATATGACAAAGAGAGATTGAAATTTTGAGCAATTAGGGTTTATGTTCGCACAGTGATACAGAGAAAAAGGCAATACTGATAGTTTTGAGAATATTGAATCAGTTTAGAAAACTAAATTGATTTTAGACAACTAATAATTTCTCAAAGACAGGTGTCAGTAATCGATTTATGCAAAATAAGTAATGAATTAAATTACGTGAGAGAGTGGTGATAACCGCACATGACACGACTTACGATGTGTATCTATATGTATCAATGAATAAAACAAACGCGCTCGTATTTTCAAGAAATGCATTTGTGATAATGATTAAAAATATGACAATAAAATATTTAATTAAAAAATCAATTATCACTCTCTTAAAATACCTGGTACCATTAAAAACCAGAATACGAAGCGTTTCTTGACTTCTTTACTCTCCCATCTCTATTTAACAACTAGATACTTGTCCACTATCCCTTTAATCCTTCATTCTCTCCTGAAAATCAAAAACCCTTCACACAACACACCTTTAAACAATGTCAAAACTTACCATCAAGGAAAAGAATCTCCATCTCGTAGAGAACAGAGATATCTTCAGTTATACTCGTGAAGAGTTTGACCTTCGATTAGGAAAGACAACTTGAAACTTTGTGGCTGCAAATTGATGCCAGTCTTGAAGAAATCGAGAGAGAAAGGACTGCAAGAGTGATCGACATCGATGCTGCTCTTCAAGAAACATTAGCATGGCTTTCCTCTAAGGCATCCTCATCCAACACCACCAACCATTGTTAATGAATTTGTCAGCAAAAATAACCTTATCCCTTCAACTTCCACCCAAACAAAGTGGTAAAGATGGGATCTGGGATGGCTGCTAGCAATGGAGTGATTTGGACTTCATTTTTTATTTTCCTGCTGAATAGATTAGTAGATAGAGAGAACAAAAAGATGTAATATTTGCATGTAATCTCTTTCTTATTATCAATGAAGAATCCTGTTTCTCTAATCTTATTCAATGTGTTCTACAATTTTTTTATGTTTATGAACTGTTCTTCAAAGAATTAAATCAGAGAAGTGAATATCAAAACTAATTAAAGTAATCATGTAAGTAACAAATTCATTAACAATAATCACAATTAAATCAGGAACAGAACAATTAGGGAATACTTGAAATATACAAATTGTACTGATAACCAAATCGTTGCATCAGGATCTGATGTTTGACTAAAGTCAGGATTGACTTTTCGTCAGTATTCGACATGCATCAGGATCTGACACTTATCAGTTTTTGGTGTCCCCTTGTTCTCAGAAACTTTCATTGTTTACCATTCCAAATTCATTCACCAATTTTGTAAAAGTAGCTTCAGGTAGTGGCTTGGTGAATATATCAGCTAGCTGTTGATCAGTAGGAACAAAGTGAAGTTCGATTGTCCCTTCCAGTACTTGTTCTCTTATGAAATGATATCTGATACTGATATGCTTAGGAAGAGAATGCTTTACTGGATTTCCTGTCATAGCAATAACACTTTGGTTATCACAATAAATAGGTATTTTTGAATATGACAAATCATAGTCCATTAGCTGATTCCTCATCCACATGTTCTGAGCACAATAGCTTCCTAAAGCTATGTACTCAGCTTCTGCAGTTGATGTGGAGATAGACTTTTGATTTTTACTAAACCAAGAAACTAGTCTTCCTCCAATAAACTGACAACTACCTGAAGTACCTTTCCTGTCTATTTTGCAACCTGCAAAATCAGCATCTGAGTAACCACATAGATTAAAGTCAGACTCTCTAGCATACCAAAGGCCAAGTGATGGAGTGCCTTTCAAGTATCTGAAAATTCTTTGTACATTAATGAGATGTGGTTCTCTGGGGTTTGCCTGAAATCTTGCACATAGACAAGTTGCATACATGATATCTGGTCTGCTAGGTGTTAGATACAAAAGTGAGCCAATCATACCTCTGTAATTAGTTACATCTACCTCAATACCTTGATCAGGATCAAGCTTTGTAGTTGTACCTATGGGAGTTGTAGCAGTAGCACTGTCTTGCATATTAAACTTCTTCAATAGATTCTTTTTGTACTTTGACTGATTGATAAAAATTCCATCATCAGTCTGTTTGACTTGCAGACCTAAGAAATAGCTCATTTCTCCTATCATGCTCATTTCATATCTAGACTGCATTAGCTTTGAAAACTTCTCACATAATTTGGGGTTAGTTGACCCAAAAATGATATCATCAACATAAATCTAAACTAGTAGCAAGTCCTTACCATGATTCAAGTAAACAAGGTTTTATCAATTGTACCTCTTTTGAAACCACTTTCTAGTAAGAATTGAGCCAGAGCTTCATACCAGGCTCTTGGAGCTTGCTTTAGTCCACAAAGTGCTTTATCCAATCTATAGACATGATCTGTATATCTAGGATCAATGATGCCAGGAGGTTGTTCAACATATACCTCATCTTCCAATTCTCCATTCAGAAAAGCACTTTTAACATCCATTTGGAAAATTTTGAATTGCTTATGGGCTGCATATGCCAGAAAATTCTGATGGCTTCTAGCCTTGCAAAAGGAGCAAAAGTCTCATCATAGTCTATTCCTTCCTGTTGAGAGTACCCCTTTGCAACTAGTCTTGCTTTATTCCTCATAACAGTGCCATCTGAATCTGTCTTATTTATGAACACCCACTTTTTACCAACAGTTGATCTACCCTTTGGCTTTGGTACAAGTTTCCAGACTTCATTTCTTTCAAATTCATTTAGTTCTTCTTGCATTGCTGTAACCCAATCAGCATCCTTGAGTGCATCTTCAACTTTCTTAGGCTCTTCCTTTGATAGAAAGTTATTATAGAAGCATTCATTTTGTGTTGCACTTCTGGTTTTAACACCTGCATCAGGATTCCCAATAATTAAATCAATTGAATGATGAGAAAGATTCCCAATTGATATGGTTCATCAATTGAGGATTCAGATTTACTCTTGAATGATGTCCTTCTCTGTTTAGCCTTCTAACAGGCATCACAGAGTCCATCTGGAGTATACAACGCCTTTGGTAATCCTCTCACGAAATCTTTCTTAACCAACTCATTGATGTTGTTGAAGTTGAGATGAGAAAGCTTCTTGTGCCAATTTCAACTTTCATCTATTGTTGCTTTACTGATGAGACATGTTGAGGGACCATCGGTATTGGTGTAGACATTGGCTTCATAAATGTTACCACGTCTTTGACCAGTCAAGACAATCCTTCCAGATGTTTTACTGATCACTTCAAAGTAAGTATCATTGAAGTTGACATGATAACCTCTGTCTGTGATTTGACTAACACTAAGCAGATTGTGTTTGAGTCCTTTCACCTGAGCTACTTTTTCAATAATGACATTTCCAATGATTATATTGCCATATCCTAAAGTTTGTCCAATGTTGCCATCTCCATAAGACACTGTTGGGCCAGCTTTCTCCTCAAATTCTGATAGCAAGGTTTTGTTTCCAGTCATGTGCACAGAGCATCCACTATCCATGACTAACACATTTTTCTTTTTACCCTGCAATCAGAAACACAAAGAGCTCAGTTAGAATTTTTAAGAACCCACACTTGTTGGGTTCTTTTTGCATGCAATTTAACACTTTTAGCAGCAGAAGTCTTTTTAACAAAAGCAGTTCTGTCAGATTTAAATCCATCAAAATTTGCTTTGTCATTATCAGAATTAACAGATGCATGCTTAGTATTCAGACTCTTTGTTTTACCGGAATTTGCACTTTTATTAAATTTTGGCAAGGGATCATAATAATTGTAGTACAAACTATGGTATTCTTCACATGTATAGATAGAATGCCATTTGCTGCCACAGTAAAAACAAGGATTCTGTGGTTTATAAAATACTGATCTATTCCTAATGTCAGACTTAGGAACTACAGTACCCTTCTTTTTACTCCTCCTGCAATCAATAGCAAGATGATTAGAGCTACCACAATTAAAGCATGTTTTCCTTGGTGCATTTGGAATATACTTATAATTATTTTCTTTGTTTATTCCAATTTTACCATTCCTGATCCTCTTAGCAGTAGTGGTCTTCTCTCTATCTGTCACTTCACAGATTCTGTCTCTGAGTTGTTTCTTAGACAAAAGACCTATATTTTTGACAGATTTAGACTCAAAATTTTATGTAGAAGTAGATCCCTTTTCTAAAGTAGATTTGGGATTTTCTGGGTACACATACTTAACAGGTTTTAATTTGGTTTTTGTTCTGTCTGTAACATGTCTATAGGTTTTTTGGATTTGTTGATTCATTCACAACAACTCTTCCTGGTTCTGTTGTTTCAGCAGTAACAACTTTACCCTTATTCTTTTTCTTGTCCTCTGGTTTATAACCTAGACACTCTTTCCAGTTCTTATCTGTGATAATATCATGTGTTTTCTTTCCAGAGTGTGTCCAGGTTCTGAGTTTCTCATTAGCATCATTAAGTTCCTTTTCAAGTGCAGTACATTTAAACTCCATTTCTAGCTTCATGTGCTTAGCCTTCTCACATTCATTTTGTACTTCTTGCATAAAGAGTAACTCAGCTTCTAGATGATCATTTCTTTTAGACAATTCTGACATCTCAGATATTATTCTAGCATTTTCAAGAGATTGACTTTTAAAGCTAATATGCAGAGACTTTAAGAAAGATCTTAACTCAGAAACATTATCAGTATCAAAATCAAAGACAATTTCAGGTACCTTATTTTCAGGAGCAGCAATCTCATCATTTGCCATTAATGCATAGTTCACCTTTTCCTCTTCAGATTCTGAGGAAGAGTCCATCCAATCCTTGCTTGATGAGATAAGAGCTTTGGTCTTAGCCTTTTTGCATTTAGTTGAAAAATGACCCATTCCATTACAGTTGTAGCATTTGACTTTTAACTTGTCAAACTTGCTGCTTCCTTGCTTGATGAGATAAGAGCTTTGGTCTTAGCCTTTTTGCATTCAGTTGCAAAATGACCCATTCCATCACAGTTGTAGCATTTAACTTTTGACTTGTCAAACTTGCTGCTTTTGCTTTCATTCTTCTTGTACATGTTCTTGTCAGTATTGACAGGTTTCTTCTGAAAGTTGCCTTGTCTTTTAGCCTTTCTGAACTTCATCTTCTTGAAGCCTTTGACTATCGTAGCAACCATTTACATCATATCGGAATCAGTAGAGTCATCATCGGTATCAGTATCAGGATTGGCATCAGGATCTGATGATGAGTCATCAGTATTGGACTCAGCTATTCTACTTCTCCTTCTTGAAACCTCCACGACTTTTCCTTTTGATTTTGATTCAGCATTCAAAGTAACAGCCTTTGATTTGTTGGTTTTCTTATTCTTCCTTTGTTGAACCAAAAGAGCATGGGTTCTTAGCAACCCATAGACTTCATCAAGAGACACAGCATTAAGATCATACTGATGCCTAATGATAGATGTTTGAGTATCCCACTCCTCAGGCAAAGTTCTAAGAAACTTGGTGTTTGAGTCTTTTGGTTCATACTCTTTACCCACCAAATATAGATTATTCAATAATGTCAGAAATCTATCATACAGATCAGTGAGGCTCTCATCAGATTTTGCATCAAACAGCTCGTACTCTTGAATCAACAGAGCCCTTCTGTTTCTTTTGATAGATTCAGTACCCAGGCATTGAGATTCCAAAGTTTCCCAGATCTCCTTAGCAGTTTTACATGCTATCACTCTGTTTGACATGACAGCATTAAGGCTATTATGAAGAATGTTCTTCACCTTTGCATCTCTGAGTACTTCAGCCTTTTCCTCAGGAGTCCATTCAGCCTTTGTCTTCTGAACATAGTGCTCAGGTATAGTATCTGTTCTAGCAACCAGTCTCTTAGGTATATATGGACCATCATATATTCGATCAAGATAGTTAGGATCAGTTGCCTCCAGATACATCAACATCTTTACCCTCCATGTGGGGTATTCAGCCTTTTTGAGAACAAGGATTTTAATACTTTCATACTTGTTTGTCGACATCTTAAGATCGTTTCTGATTGTAATTAATCAGTTAGCTCTGATACCAATTGTTGCCCAGTAATTAACAATTGTAGAAGGGGGGTTGAATACAATTGTATAAGATTTTCAACTTAAACAGAAATAATAACTCAAGTATGAATAAATAACAGCTTTATTAATTCTGATATAAAACTACTACAAACTCTCTCAAGAAATTCTTATGTTCTTGAGAGCTGCTAGGTTACAAGATAATTCGTGTAAGCGATTACATAATGTAAAACCTAAACTGTGTTTATATAGTATACACAGCTACACTATCAATTACAAGATATATCAAATCAATTACATACGTCTCTTAGTACATATCTTGAATGATAGCTGCGTTCCTATAAATCAGGAACCGACATATCAATCTCCCTTGATTCCTGGACTGATGTATATCCTCGTGTAATCCTAATCATCCTCTAATCCTAATGATAGCCTAATACTGACGGTGCATTACTGATGATGTCAGCATCAGTATCTGATCAATAGTCCAGATCCTGATCATCACTTGAATCAATATCTAACAGAAGAAGGTGATACCAACTCTAACTACTTATTCCATGCTACAGTTTCTAATAGGAGAAAAACGAACCACATATCTTCTTTAAAAGGTGATGAAGGGTCTGTTGCATCCACTCATGAGGATCTATGTCATCTGTTGAAAAGCTACTATACAAATATTTTTTCTGCAACTGACAGTGTAGGAAATTACCCAGTTAATGAGAATGAAGGGAGAGTCACAAGTGCTCAAAAATGAGATATTAACAGCAGAACTAACATTTGAGGAGTTTACAGAGGCTTTCAAGTGTATTCATTCAGGCAAAACCAGTCGCCCAGACGGACTAAATCCTGCATTTTTTCAGCATTTCTGGAAATTACTCGGCTGTGAAATTTTCAAGTGTTGTCATGATTAGCTTTCTGAGTGAAAGTTTTCAGCCAATATAAATGACACAACTTTGGTACTTATTTTGAAAAAAGACAAGGTAGAAGATATCAAGGATTTACATCCTATAGCATTATGCAATGTTTTATACAAGATTATTGCCAAGGCATTGGCAAATCGATTGCAAAAAATCTTACATGTGTTGGTTTCTGAAAAACAAAGCGCATTTATCCCTAGACGCAACATCTCAGACAATGTACTTGTTGTATTTAAGCTGATCCATTATATGAAGAGGAGGACTTCTGGTTTGATTGGAGATGTTGCTCTTAAGCTCGACATAAGCAAAGCTTATGATCGAGTGAGCTGGGCTTATATTCGTAATAGAATGTTGGCAATGGGCTTCTCGAATAAATGGGTCAACTGGATGATGCTCTGTGTGTCATCAGTTTCATACTCTATTTCATTTTAATGATCGTCAATAGGTCCGATTTTCCCTAAACGAGGTCTCCGTCAGGGAGACCCGCTGTCGCCCTATCTATTTCTCCTTTGTGTTGAAGGTCTTTCTCTGTCATTAAATTCAGTTGCTATTAGTGGTTCTATAACTGGGTGCAATATATGTACTCAAGCACCAGCTGTTACTCATCTACTCTCTGCTAATGATTCGTTTCTATTTTTCAAAGCTACTTCGGGAGAAAGAAATTATGCACTCATGTGAAGTATGCAATCTTCTTCAGCTCGAATGTTCATCGAGACAAACAGTAGGAGATCAAAAAAATAGTTTTTAGATATTTAAAGGACAACGTTTGGCAGAAAATTCAAGGTTGGAGCACAAAACTCTTATCCAGGGCCGGGAAAGCAATCTTGTTAAGAAATGTTGCACAAACTATCCATGCATACACTATGTCCTCCTTCCTAATCCCTAAATCTTTATGCCAAGAAATTGAAAAAATGATGAACTCTTTCTGGTGGAGCTCAAATTCTTTGAATAACAAAGGTATAAGATGGCTGTTTTGGGATAAAAGGAGTATATCGAATAAGAAAGGGGTTTGGGTTTAAGGGATTTACATGGCTTCAATCTGGCTCTTCTGGGTAAGTAGTGTTGGAACCTTATTAATAACCCAACTGCTCTTGTCTCGAGACTATTTTATGCATGATATTATCCGGATAGTAGCTTACTTCAAGCTGAAAGAACAAATGGATCAAGCTTCACATGGTCTGGTATCTAGGAAGCCAAGGAAAACATTAAGGGGGATTTAGGTGGGTGTTAAGCAATGGCAATTATATAAATGTCCACTCTGATAGATGGATGCGAGGGAAGAAAAACTATTGTGTTGATCAATCAGGAACCAACAACTCTAGGATGAACTTAAAGGTGAGTGATTTCTTCGTAAATGGTAGCAAAATGTGGTATGAATCAAAGATCAGGTCTAATTTTAATAGTGGTGATACAGAAGCCATTTTAGCAATCCGTATTCCGCAAATAGTACACATGACAGGTTAGCCTGGGTCCATTCTTGCAATGGCCAGTACTCAGTGAAATCGGGTTATCAATAGTGGCAGGTGAATCACATAGGCGATGTAGGCCTACAACAGTCTAATGGTTGGGGTAAAATCTGGCATTTATGCATTCCTCACAAGATCAAAGTTTTTCTTTGGAGACTATGTCGCAATAATGTTCATGTTCTTTGACTACGGGTTTGTAAAAGATTGTTGGCAATGAATGGGCTTGGTATATGATACGTGGCAGGTGGAGAGTGCCCCAGATTGTTTTCTCAGCAAGCTTGACACTGAAAAGAGCGAAGTTTTGATCAAAATAACTACTGTATTATGGGGGATTTGGTGGGCAAGAAACAAGCGTGCTTGGGAAGGGAAAGTCTTGACACCTGAAATAGCCATCGCTTAGAGCTATAAACAATTTGTTGAGTGGAGGGGGTTCATAAGAGGAAGCTACAAACATCAGGTATTCTAAAGGTCGTTGTTACCAGGCATGACAGAAAATGGATTGCTCCTGCATTGGGAAAGCTGAAGATAAATGTTGGTGCATCTGTCTTTGAGGGGGGAGATTTCTTCAGCATTGGTATGGTGGCACGTGATTCCCAAGGGCTATTCATTTGAGGAAAAACAATGCGTTTTATTGGTCGCATCTCGGTGTTAGAGGCAGAAATGGTATGCATTCTGGAAGCTCTGTTGTGGCTTCGTGATTTCCAGCTCAAATTACCACAATTGAGAGTGACTCGCTCATGAGTATTAATGCAGTTAATAAAGCGGATCACAATCAGTTAGAGCTATGTCACCTAATACAACAATGTCACTCTATTCTTAGCTGAGAAAATGGTGTTTTATTAGCGTTTGTTAGAAAGCAGGCAAACAGGGTAACACATGCTTTGTCTCATTTACCTTGTACGCTTAATAGCTTTGTTGATTTATCGTCTCCTCCACTGTGTGTATTGGGGACACTCTTGTCGGATATTTGATTTTAATGAAATCTTCCTTTATTCAAAAAAAACATTTCAATGTATGAAATTTGAATGTTTAATAACTTTTCTCCAACTAGATTAATATTAATGACCTCAAATATATGTAACTGCATCACTTATGAATTATTCAATTGATTCATGTGACAACTAAATAACAATTTAACCGAGCAAGGTTGAATAACCCAAGTGGGTATATTCTTTGTCGATCCAGATCAAGGGATCGATCATCGCTAATCCCTGAAAATTGTTAGAACAGATACTCATTGTAAGCTTATAAGAACTTTATTGTCAAAAAAAACAATTAAACCAATATATCTTGAAACTGAGAAATACAAAAATATTCGATAATCATTATGCAGAATCGTACCCAACAAGACTCATCAAGACACTACTTAATTTGAAATGAATGATAACGGTATAAAATTTGGCCACCAAGACTCATCATGTGTATAATTTTGCATCCATGGCTCAAGCCCTCCCTCGCATCTATTGAAAAATGAGAGAATTCACTTCACAACAGAGATGACAGTAATCGAAAGAATGTTAAAAATAACAGTATTTAAATCAAAATTAACAAAAATAATTATTATTGGGTGTGTTGGTTGTTTTTAACGATTGGGATACGTAATTGTGACTTGGGTATCCCATTTGTATAAGATAACGGATAGGCTAGAAATAGCCCAGGCCCAACCTTGGACCCAAAACTACAAGTAAGTCTAACTCATGAGAATAAGAGCAGCCCAGCCCAGGATAGTGGGCCCTGACCAGGGGCCACCGCTACATGGAGTGGTCCTCTCCCCAGACTAGAGGGCCCCAGACCGGTGACGCTCAGCACACGTGGCAAGCTAGTTCAGCCAACGCTCCCATACCCGGCGCTGACCAGCAATAAATGCCAATGATTGACATGTGTCAAATCATGTCTGCCACGACACTAGCACATTCAAGTCAACGACCCCCACATGTTGGGACACGCGTCCCACATCCCGAGAATTCAGCGGGCTGTCCCCCAAATCCAACGGTCAGGAGTAGAGGCAACCTACCCCTAAACCCTAGACCTAGGGATATAAATATCCCTAGAGAATGGGGTTTAGGGGTTAGACATTATTACACACCTGCACACATTTATTACTTTTGTGGTACTCGCTTGATTATTACCTTCTAAAGCCAACTCTTATTTTCAAGCCAGAGGCACCTCGGGGCCGAACCCCCCCTCCGGTGTTGTTTTGCAAACCCCCCACAACAGCTACACCACTTCCGAGGCAGGAGTTGGCGAGGAAGTACCCGATCAAGTTTCAGAGTTATCATTGGTGCTAGAAGGAGGGGGTCGAACCTCCGTTACCCCGAACTAAACCACCCAATTGAACAAAACCTAACAAGCCATAATCTCCCACATTAATCATGACTAGAAGTAAATCCACTCAATGACAAACACTTAGCAACCCCAGAGAAGAACACCTCAACCCAATCTCGGAGCAGGACCCCACTACCAACCCACCGGTCGTTGAAAGAAATTGAATTGGGCCCGGGGATACCATGGTCACAATTGAAGTCAACGCTTACAAGTACACAGATGTCCCTCTTGCTTCAATGCACATGGAAAACCTAACTCCGGAAGACCTAGCTGAAGCGATCCGAGCATATCGCAATCGCCCTCCCCCAGTACCCGAGCCCGAGCAAGCTGAAAACTCCGAGGGGTCAGGGGACTTTCACCGATCCCGGGGCTCGGTCTTTGACCGCCTCGGAGACAAGGGCAAAGGAAAACAGAAGAATACCCATAAACCCCAAAGCAAGACCAAAGACGATGAAGCCACCAAGCTCAAGAGACTAGAAGATCTTCGGGAAAAGATCAGATAAGAAGAACAAGCTAAACTAGATCTCAGAATTCAAAGACGCCTCCAGGAAGAGGAGGAAAGGATGAGAAAATCCGGATCAAAAAGAACTCACAGGGAAATAAGCCCGGAGATCATCTGTGACGAGGACGAACCCGAGGAAGATCTAGTGCAAATGATCCACGACCTACAAAGAAAAGTTAACAGTGACTCAGGGTTTGAGGTCCAAGATACACTCACCCCTTTCAGCCAATCCCTTGAAGCCATCCACAGGCAGAAGAACCTAAAGCATTACAATTTTGATTCCTTTGATGGGCTGGGTGACCCGGAGGAACACCTAAACTACTTTGAACAAATAGCCCTGATATACTTTTACAACGATCTAACCAAGTGCAGGTTTTTCGCCTCCACTCTTAAGGATGGAGCTCAGAGATGGTTCAGCCGGATCCCTTCCCGGAGCATACACGGTTGGAGGGAATTTAGGGAAGCCTTCCTCCGGAGATTCCAGGCCAACAAAACCCAAGAATTCCACATTTGCCACCTTGAAACAGTCAGGTAATATGACAATGAGGCCCTCTCAGCCTATATGAAGCGGTTCCAAGAAGCCATAAACAAGGTCACGAACCTAGATGAAAGAGAATCCTTGAGCATATTCCGAAGGGGCTTGGATCCGGATTACAATGAGCGGTATGTACTTGAGCTCATACACAAAGAACCCCAGAGCCTGGCCGCGGCTTATGCCATGGCCGCTAAATTCATTAAGGAAATGGATGTCTTGCACGCAATGAGGATGACTAGGCAAGGCACTTCCTCAAACTGAAACAGAGATAATCGCCACAGAAACGACTACCAGCCGGATAAGAAGTTCAAACCCACAAAGCAAAGTAACTACATCCCCAGCACTCAACTAGCAATCCCGGATAAAAACTACTCTTCCAAGCCTAAAAATAATGCAAGGCCCCCGAGGACAGAGAAACCTGAACCCAGACCCGAGCCCGAGTGGACACCCCTAAACCGACCCCGAGCTGAAATACTAAAAGAGGTCCGGGACAAACCCTTTTACTACCTTCCTAAACCAATGTTGGCAGCCCCGAAAGATAGACCCAATCATAAACACTACGACTACCACGCGACCCACGGGCATCATACTGAGAACTGCCTATCTCTTAAATTCTTCATTGAAGACCAGATCAAAAAGGGGAACATGAGCCAGTACCTAGCCCGGAGGACAACAGAGAGGGGAGAGGGGTCCGGGGCCTAGAAAACCAAGAACGTGGTGTACATGGTACTGGGAGGATCCAGTTCTCCCCCAAGAAGCCCGGACTCCGGGGACGAGGTTATGTTGATAGACTCAACTCCTAAACAAATCATATCATTCAGCAACGCGGATTTTGAAGGAATAGACCCAAACCACAATGAGACTTTGGTAGTCAGTTTGGATATCACTGAAAATGAGGTAAAGAGAATCCTCGTTGGTAATGGCTCCTCAGTCAACATACTATTCAAACATACCATGGACAGGATGCAACTTAGGAGTATCAAACTAAATGAGTGCAGGGAAGATCCACTATACGGCATTGGCCATCACCTAATCCCTATCCAGGGAACCCTCTACCTACCTATCCAGTTTGGCACCGCTCCGAAGCAGATTACCCATATGGTCAAATTCTATGTAACCAACAGTCCCTTTTCCGACAATGTAATCTTGGGACGCCCAGCCCTGACCAAGCTCCGGGCTGTAACCTCGATCCCGCACCTCAAGTTCAAATTCCCAACAGCCTACAGGGTCGGAGAAGTGAAGGAGGACATTGAGACAGCTCGCCGATGCTATGGCCAAGCTCTTATTATAGCCGAAATAGATCTGGAAAATAAGCGAAAAGTTGAAAGACCAAGCCAAGGTTGAACCCGTGGTGGAGACTGAAACAATCGAGCTAATACCCGGGGATTCCGAAAGAAAGATCAAAATTAGGGCCAGACTAGAAACCACCTTTATAAAAGAACTCATTGACCTACTCCGAGAATATGTGGATGTATTTGCCTGGAGCCCAGCCGATATGCCTGGACTTCAGGAATCAGTAGCAATGCACAGCCTGGATGTTGACCCTAGTAGAAAGCCGGTGAAACAAAAGAGGAGAAACTTTGCCCCGGACAGACAAAAGGCCATTGAAGAGGAAGTAGAAAAGCTCCTCGAGGCAGACATAATCTGCGAAATCAAATATCCGGAGTGGCTGGCCAACGTGGTTCTTGTAAAGAAACCCGGCGGAAAGTGGAGGATGTGCGTTGATTACACAGACCTCAATGATGCTTGCCCCAAGGATCCATACCCCCTACCCAGCATAGACCAACTAATTGATGCCACCTCGGGCCATGTGATGTTAAGTTTCATGGACGCCTTCTCCGGATACAACCAGATCAAGATGAACCCCGCTGATATAGCCAAGACCACCTTTATCACTCGCAGAGCCATTTATGCCTACAAATTCATGCCCTTTGGGTTGAGAAATGCTGGATCCACATACTAGAGGGCCATGGTTGAAGTATTCAAGGACCAGATAGGTCGAAATCTGGAGTCCTATGTTGATGACATTGTAGCCAAGTCCAAAACCACTGAGGAACATGTCCCTGATCTACGGGAATGTTTCAAAAACTTGAGGAAACATGAGATGAACCTAAATCCAAAAAATAGCACCTTTGGCGTAGGGGCAGGGAAGTTCTTGGGCTTCATGATCAGCCAAAGGGGGATTGAGGCTAATTCGAAAAAAATCAAGGTAATACTAGATATGCAACCACCCCGGACTCAGAAGGACATTCAGAAGCTAGCCGGGTCCTTGGCAGCCCTGAGGAGGTTCATCTCCAAGCTCGCAGAGCGGTGCTTAGCCTTCTTCAACCTCCTCAAAGGGGCCAACAACAAAATGGAGATAGTATGGAACTCGAAATGCCAGCAAGCCCTAGATACAATCAAGGAGTATCTCTCATCACCACCCCTGCTGACCAAGCCTGAACCCGGAGAAACCTTGTATCTATACCTCTCCGTCGGGCCCTTGGACGTGGTAACGGCCCTAGTACGGGAAAGGGATGGAACTCAGCAGCCGGTATACTACATCAGCCAAGTCTTAAAAGACGCAGAAACCCGATACCCCAATCTGGAGAAATTTTCCTTTGCCCTGATCACCGCCTCAAGAAAGCTCAGGCATTACTTCCAGGGGAGAGAGATTAAGGTAATAACAGACCAGCCCTTGAGAAGAATAATCCATAAACCAGATGCATCAGGGAGATCAATAAACTAGGCCATTGAGCTCAGCCAATTCCACCTGACCTTCGTACCACGGACAGCCATCAAGGCACGGGCTTTAGCAGACTTCATAGAGGAATGCTCTTTCCCCGAGCCCCAAAGCACTCCCATGGTGGCCGAGTATGAGGCAACCTCGGACAAAAATCCAGAGTCATGGATTCGGAGCAGGGTTGATCATCAACGGTTGATAGATTCGGAGCAGGGTTGATTATAGAAAGCCCAGATGGATTCCGGATCAAGCAAGCAATAACCTTCAAATTTCAGGCAACCAACAACCAGGCTGAATATGAGGCCCTTTTGGGGTACAGATAACTTGAAATAATTCTTCCAGAAAACATTTACAAATCTGGCGGACTGCCAGTCTGACTCGATTTTACCACCAATCCGAACAATGGACTGATGTAAATTCTCAATAATAATAATTTATCGGTTGACACGAACAAAATGTCAAACCTTGACAATAAACTCAACTATCTCGAAATTATGAGAATAGTCTTAAAATGAAGTAATTGGGAGTCGTACTGAACAAATAGTACTTCTCAATATTTATAATACTAAACATTGATGAACGTTTAAATAGAATATTTTTTTCACTTGATCAACGACTAAGAATCTCTAATAATTATAATTTTTAAACTTCTATCGGTTAGTTCAAACGAGGAACTAACTAAAAGATAATCAATTAATTACGGTTGAATTTGTACAATAAATTCAATCGAAAAAAATGAATTTAACTATCTCAGACGAATGAGATTAGTTTCACTGAATCAAAATAATAGTCGTCTCGAATTAATGAGATCGACCCGATAGCAACTAAATTATTTCTACGCTTATAGGGATTATAATTCTCAAATAAACTAAATTAACAGCATAATAATATTTAACGAGAAATAATGCTCAAAAGAAATTATTGCATCATACGGAGCAACAGATAAATCTCAACATATAATATCTCAAAAATAATTAAGGAATTAAATAATATGAATAGAAATTCACAGTTTCCAAAAGTTAGGGTAGGAATGAACTTGCCTCGATCTCGAAATGAAAATAAGTGTAGATAAAATTTGTACTCTACCCGTGAACTCGGCTTCGGTCTACGGCTCGTAATTTGTTCTCTAAATTTCAAGCAGATGAACTCTCCAGGCTAGTTCAGAACTCAGTCGAGCTGGACAACTCAGTATATTTCGAAGAGCTCGAGAAACCAGCAGTTGATCAAGAAAAAGTTATGGAAATTGATGACAGTTCAAACTAGATGACCCCTTTCATCCTCTATCTAGAGAAGGGGAAGCTGCCCGAAGACAAAAATGAAGCCAAAAGATTAAAAAACAAAGCAGCCAAATACTTCATTGAAGAAAAGCAACTCTACCACCGAACTTTCTCTTCCCCAATCCTGAAGTGTGTAGGCCCGGAGGAAGCCAGTTACTGCTTACAAGAAGTGCACGAGGGAATTTGCGGAGACCACATGTCCGCAAAAGCGCTGACATACAAGATCATAAGGCAAGGGTACTACTGGCCAACCATCCACTCAGATGCGGTAGAATTTGTCAAGAGGTGTAGAAACTACCAGCTATTCAGTAATGTGCCAAGGCAAAGCCCGGTCCTACCCTCTTCAGTCCTATCTCCAATCCCCTTTGTTGTATGGGGCATCGACGTAGTGGGACCCTTTCCCCGGGCTAAAGGTGACCTGAGATACCTACTGGTAGCAATAGACTACATGACCAAATGGGCCGAGGCAAAAACAATGAGGACTATAAACCAGCAGGATTGCATCAAATTCATGGACAACATCTTAATGCGGTTTGGACTACCCAGAGTCCTGGTCTCAGATAATGGACCCCAATTCATTAGCTCAGATTTTGAAAACTACCTCAAAGAAAGGGGGATAAAACACAAGAAATCTTCAGTAGCCTATCCTCAGGGTAACGGGCAGGTCGACGTGACAACCAGAATTTTGCTAAGGGGAATCGAGAAAAGGCTGCAGGAAAGCAAGAATAAATGGCCCGAAGAACTACCGAATGTGTTATGGGCCTACCGCACAAGCCCAAGGTCCGGAACAGGAGAAACTCCATTCAAACTGGCCTATTGTGTTACATCCTCACTAACCAACAATAATGTCCATACATTTATAATAATATAAATATATTTTTATAGGATAATTTTTGAAAATTTTGGCATGATATATTCATAAATATGACTATCCACATGTCCAAACCAACCAACTAGTACTAAACAGTTCACTTGCGTGATAATAAAAAAAAACCATAGAGAAATATAACTACACCAACCAAGACCGCTCACAGGCCACAGTATGAAACAACTATTAATTAACTATTACAACCCAAGGATGAATAAAATAATATACAACTCCATAAGATAAATAATCTGTCTACTAATACAGAAGTGACATGAAATGGGGTTATAAGCTCACTACCCATCCCACCACCTCGACTCTCTGTCTTCCTCTATGGCTGCCCCAACCAGACGGTCCACTCCTTCTAGACATCTTCGTGCTTAGCTGAGGAAACAGAATTAGCAAGCAAGTGAGTTAAAATGCTCAGCAAGTATATATATAATTAAACGCATAAACAAACTGAAATGTTTGCAAGTCTGTCAAGAACTAACAATCAACAATATAAAAGCTCAACTGAAAGATACGTCTCTTGTCTGATTCATAAAATAGAAGAGGATTGGACTATCATGCATTTTATAGATAAAAACAATCATAAGGTTAGGCTGCTGATCAGTCACGCACTAACCCCGGACAAACGCACACAGCAATGTCCTTAATGGATCCACGGCACACATTGGCCTTAATAATTTCTTACCACGAATCTGGTCCGACCCTTACGGTCCACATTTAAAAAAAACTAACAGTCCAATCCTATAACTAGACATCAGGTGTCGGAACAATCGACCACCTCAACTGCCAAACACCCTGGACACTTACGTTCCAGGTCAACATCTCAAATCTCGTAAAATAAAATAAGGTCGGGTAATTTCTGACCTAGATATCGACAAGTTTGATATATATACAAGGGGTATGGATGTAAGTCAAGGCACTAAAAGAATCAACGAAATCAATATAATCGATTTGGGGTATAACAATTTAATATTCGAATTTAAGGGAAATTAACGGAACAATTATAACAAGGATAATTCGAACGAGCATATGAATCAAGTTATAATAATCATAATTCACTTGAAAGATAAGTGAAGTAATTTACTTGCCTTAACCAGGAAATCACAGGATTCGAAGAGTCTTTACGTCCTCAGCTTTAGCTTTCCCTTTATCCGTGGGATCTACACACAATATAACACTATTTTAGAATTCTACACAATAATCGCTAATCAATATCAAAATTTAACTTAATCTACCCCCGCGAATAATCTCTTAATTTACATTTATTTAATTATATACCAACATTATATAAGCCACTAATAAAATATTTAATCATAATTGGTACACTATCACATAATCAATCAGTTTTAAAAATATGAAGCCCGACTCATAATTTATGCAAGTTGTATAATTATACATACACATTTTCAAGAAATAAATTAAGATTTTTAGAAAAAAATTTACGGCATCCCCTTTATACGGGTGACTGCCAGTCGGGATACAACCGACACAACCAACACAATCATCAATTGTAATACAACCACAATCCAGTAATCCATCTTAATAATATTGCTAAACAATTATATAAATTCAGAATTTAAAACAAGAAATTAAAATTATAACGTAATTATTAAAATTTAAATTTGGCTCAGAAAAATCATCATCGCCAATTACCATCGACTCAATTTATTATTAATATCATTGTCGATGGGGCAAAATCCCGGTGGTACCCAAAAATGGATTTCCAAACCGAAATTCCGCACAAAATATATTCAGAAAATAAATTTTATTCGTATTTCGCAGAATAAGTCAAACAGAGTATTAGACAATAACCGAACAACATTTCGGCATAATTTAAAACAATGCACGACTTGTACAACACCAATCAAAGTAACAGCCACAATCACAAGCAGTAGCAATCGAAACCATATTCATTCGACCACACATACTGGCCACAAACACAGGAACCCATAGAACACACAAACCCCTCTCTGAGTATTCAATTCGCAGCACAACTCCGCAAAACACAACACACACTTATGTATTAACACAAACACACTAGCTCGACACACACACACACCCACTGCAGAAATCCACACGGACAAGTACAATAGCACGACAGCGCAGGAACAGGGGAAAAGAACGGAGTTTAACACAGGGCAAGAATCGGTATTTATGGCTTAGAATCGGAGTTTGAAATCAACCACACATATAACCCAACCAGGAAACACGCATACGCACCACAGAGCACAGAACCGGGGTTAACACGATGATATAGAGAGGACATAGCTTGAGACAGAGACGGTGAGAGAGAGAGATGTGGGAGAGATTGTTTTTTAGAGAGAAAAAAGAGAGAGAGATAGAAGTGTCTAGAGAGCTCGTGAATTTCTGTTGTCTAAACCAAACCAAACCAAACATACCCAGTATATCCCGCTCAGAGCAGGGTCTGGGGAGGGTAGGTTGTACGCAGACCATAACCCCACTTTTAGAGCAGGGAGACTGTTTCCGTGAAGACCCTCGGCTAAGTGCACGACATACAAAGAGTGTGATAAATAGAAATGAAACCAAATGATACGGAAATGATCAATGCCATACCTGAGCCCCATGGCGTTCTCCACATGGGGCATACATACCTGCGAGGATTTATGATACTCATAGCTTGATGCGCTCCAACCACACGAAAAATCCCGCACAGAGATAACACCGAGCCAAGCTCCCTGCAACTGTAAAACCAGAAAACAGAAGACACTAAAAACGAAAAGTGAGAACGCTAAAGCCGAACTTCTAAAAAATCGCTAACCGAGACAACCCAACTCTGAGGCTCTCGACAACAGAGCCGCACCCTAAAAGGGAATCCACCACTCTGATACGCCGCCTCCAAGAACACCTATCCGCGAGCATGGTCTTATTTAAGTCTAAGGCCTTCAAATCCAACCTGAGCTGCTCTTCCCACGACC
Source organism: Saposhnikovia divaricata (assembly GCA_036435485.1). NCBI lineage: Eukaryota > Viridiplantae > Streptophyta > Magnoliopsida > Apiales > Apiaceae > Saposhnikovia > Saposhnikovia divaricata. The sequence continues at coordinate 94,213,445 of CM071594.1, forward strand.
TCCTCGGCCTGCCTCTCCTCCTCGCCCCAACAACCGCAAGACTCTCGACCCTCCTAACTGGGGCTTCAGCCAGCCTCCTACGGACGTGGCTGAACCATCTCAACCTTCCTTCCCTAACTTTCGTAGAAAAAGGCGCCACTTCAAGCTCGCTCCTAAACACCGAATTCGGGATTCTGTCCAACATCGTGCGCCCACAAGACCACCGCAACATTCTCATTTCAGCCGCTTCCAACTTACTTACGAGGGCCTTCTTCTCCGCCCAACACTCAAAACCATATAACATCGCAGGACGGATAGCCGCTCTATAGAATTTCCCTTTCAACTTTAAAGGGACTTTCTTATCGCACATTACCCCTGACGCTGCCCTCCACCTTAGCCACCCAGCCTTGATACGATGCGTGACATCGGCTTCAATCTCACCTTCCTTCTGGATGATCGAACCCAAATACTTGAACTTATCCGTCTGCGGGACGATCTGGTCTTCAATCCTAACCTCCACCCCTTCTTCGCTGGCCTCACCATTGAAGTTACACCAGAGATACTCGGTTTTAGAACGGCTCACACGTAACCCTTGGGACTCCAAAGTAGATCTCCAAAGCTCCAATTTCTCGTTCACTGAGAAACGAAATCTCAATTTAGGGATTGCTAGTATTAAAAAGGGGGAAAATGATTTTAGAGTAATAATTATCCTACTCAAAAAAACAATTAATAATTCCCAAAATTCAAATTAATAGGAAAATGGGTGAAATTTTAAATTTAAAAATTCTATAATAATGAACACAAAATTACGATCACCCACATATTTTTAAAATATTTTTAGGATCAAAAACGGATTAAATATGGATTTTACAAGATTAAATCCATATAATGGAAAAATAATTCATAAATTCATTTTAAAATCCTTGAAACCCAAAATAATTCATCAAATATTTTTAAAAGTCATATAAACTAATAAAGTTAATAATGGAAAAGATTTCAGGATTTCTGCTAATCCCGAGGATTTTATAAAATTCATAGAAGATAAATATAACACAATTAGATAGGAAATAAATTCCCAAAAATATATTTAAAAATATCCGGGCTTACACGTCACATATAGATCACCAACTAAGCCCACAAATATTATTCCACACACAATTCCACTTCTCAACAATTATACACGCCACATAATTCACATTTAATATAAAATAAATAATTTCAGTAATTAAAAATTCTGAAAATTTCTAAGGCGTTATATATGGGACCGAAGCCATGCTAGCAGTTGAGGTGGGCTCCCCCTCCCACAGAGTGATCAACTTCGATGAGATAGCAAATGAAGAAGGACTAAGAACCAATTTAGAGCTGATTGACGAAGTCCGGGATAGAGCGGCGGAAAAGATGGAGAGGTACAAAGAGAAAACGAGGGAGTACTTCGGCAAGAAATCCAGACTAAAGAATTTTCAGACCGGAGATCTTGTACTTCGGGACACAGAAGCCTCGAATCCCACCAACACGAGCAAACTCATGCCCAAGTGGGAGGGCCCCTACAAAGTCAAGGAAGTTCTCCGACCCGGAACGTACAAACTTAGCAACATGGACGGGTCCGAGGTGCCTAACACATGGCATGGTCTCGGACTCAGAAAGTACTATCAGTAGGCCCGAAGGAATTAGCAGAAGCATGGCTATTTTTGTTTATAGTTGAAAAGCTAGATGCAAAAGTTGTTTGTAATCATATGAGTTATTAATGAAAAATGAGTACGACTCCATACTGAAAATTTCATTTCCAATATTATTTTTCTTTCTAAGTATAGCTAAAACCCCGGGCCATGGCAGTAAATACCTTGGTCCGGAGCTCAGCAACAAACCAAATTCCTACTTAGAAAGGTTTGGTTAACTTTCTAAGTATGACTAAACCCCGGGCCATGGCAGAATACCTTGGCCCGGAGCTCAACAACAAATCAAATTCCTACTTAGAAAGGTTTGGTTAACTTTCTAAGTTTGGCTGAACCCCGGGCCATGGCAGAATACCTTGGCCCGGAGCTCAACAACAAAGTAAATTCCTAATTAGAAAGGTTTGGTTAACTTGCTAAGTATGGCCAAACTTCGGGCCATGGTAGTAAATACCTTGTCCCGGAGCTCAACAACCAAGAAAATTCCTACTTAGAGAGGTTTGGTTAACTTTCTAAGTATGGCTAAATCCCAGGCCATGGCAGCAAATACTTTGGCCCGGAGCTCAACAATAAAGCAAATTCCTACTTAGAAAGGTTTGGTTAACTTTTTAAGTATGGCTAAACCCCGGGCCATGGCAATAAATACCTTGGCCCGGAGCTCAACAACCAAGCAAATTCCTACTTAGAAAGGTTTGGTTAACTTTCTAAGTATGGATAAACCCCGGGCCATGGCAGAATACCTTGGCCCGAAGCTCAACAACAAAGAAAATTCCTACTTAGAAAGGTTTGGTTAACTTTCTAAGTATGTCTAAACCCCGAACCATGGCAGTAAATATCTTGGCCCGGAGCTCAACAACCAAGCGAATTCCTACTTAGAAAGTTTATTAACTTCCTAAGTACGACCAACCCCTGGGCCGTAGCAGTGAATACTTCAGCCCGGGCTTCACCCTACTCCCCCATCCGAAAAATCCGAATGAGGGAGAGGGGGGAAAGACAAGTTATAAACAGCAAAAAACTATCCAAAAAATTTTCAAAAACAAAAGAGAAAAATAGCATGCAAACGATGAGAATATATCAAAGATAAAATAGGTCGGGCTGACCAACAGCCTGAAACACCTGGTAACAGTTCCACCAATTGTGTTACAGGTTCAAAAGAGTTATACAATGAAAGACAAGTTCTATAAGGAAATTACACGGGCCTAGCCCAGACCTTGAACACAGCCAGTCTTTAGGATCAAGTTGCAGGAGGAGGAAATGAGTTCGGAGCTACATACGGGGTAGGTTCACCTTCACCCCGGACTAACGCATCCTCGACATCCATATAGGCCTTCATAAAACTTTCCCAGTCAGTAGCTCCGGGGTCGGTCTTGCACATCTTTTCGGCTACCACCCAGCAACGGTAGATCTTCTTTGCAGCAACAGTGGCAAGGTCTTCATCGTAAGCATCTGACTTCCGGAAATCGGCAATCATTTCCTCCTCGGTCTTTGTCGCCTTCAACTCTGAGCTTCATCGCCTCATCCTTGTACTCCTTTGCCATCACCAGGGCTGTGTCCCGCTCCTCAGCCACCTGCCTCATCCCGCTCTTAAACTTCTCAATTCAGGTCTCATGAGCATCCCGTAGGTCGGAGATCTCTTTCTTAATATCAGCAATCTTTCTTATCTTTCTCAGTCACCGAGTACAGGATATCTTGGGCCTCATTGGCTATTGACAATTCCTTTCGGCAGGCAGCGGCACAACCTGTCATCCGGACCCCCAGCTATTGAACAAAAACCCAGAATTAAAAGAGCCCAAGGAAAAAGCGAATCAAAAAGAACAATTAATAGAGAAGTGAGATGAGGATACCTGGCCGTAGACTGCCATCATTTCCTGCAGCAAGGTGTAAGTTTTTGGTCTTCCCCATATCCTCCCAATCCGACTTCTGTGGAAGCTTGCCCAAAAAGCCAATGAAGTTTCGGTCCTCAGGGGACAAGGGTACGGGAACATAGTCCAGGCCCGTTAAGCTCCCGGGAATGCAAGCTTCATGCCTTTAAGTAACACAATCGGCATCCATAGTCCCGAAGTGTTTCTGCGCCATCTCCTTTCTCTTGTGTTTCCTCCGGATCATCTAAAACAACAGTCTTCGGAACCCGGTTCCCCGAACCTTCAAGATTCATACGAGAACTATTGCCCTCCCCCGGGGCCTTTGTATTGTCACGGACATAGCCAATGCCCCGGAGAGCCGCAACAAGAGCTTCATTTCCCTTGCCCATTTTTGTTATATGCTCTAAATTCGAGTTATAGCTCGGGAGGCCTGAAAAGAAAGGGAACATCAGTACAGACAAAAAGAAAAAAAAAAGGGAAAAGTACGGAGTACAAACTAAAAGAAAACAACGCATCCCGCACTTACATCCTATCTCGTGTAGGTAGCGGTGATCCATTAGATCATCCCTACTAACCTGCCTCTTCAGACCCCAGCAGAAGCCATTAATCAGGCTCAACCCCTCATCCTGAACATCAAAGACTTGTAAATGCATGGCCAAGGGCACTTCCCTGAACACGAGCATAAATCGGATGTCTAGACCTCGGAGGAAGATGAACTCCCCATTCCACCCCTTTAAAGAAGGCAGCATGCAAAGTGGTTTGGAGGCCGAGGTGGGATACCTACAATCCTTACCCCGGAACCTAAACTTATACATCGGTTCATTGTTCGAGTGCACTATTGAGAAGAGGTGGTGGAACAAACGGAAGGTAGGTAAGAGCCCAGTAGCATTGCAGCACCCCAGGAAATAGGAAATCCACTTCACAGCATTTGGAGTAAGCTGCGTAATGGGAATCCCATATTCAAACAAGCACACCGACTTAACAAACTGATGGCGTCGGGGCCCATACCCTGACCTCAAATGCGCCAACCATACCCTGACCCAACCGTCTTCCGGCCTGTGATAAATCTTTTCACCGGGCTCAGGCCACCTCCACTCTATTGTAACATCCAAGTGGAATGTAGCCCGGAAGATCTCATCCCACTCCACAGGCTCCTCCACATACTTGGCCCTGAAGGGGCCGACGTCCATCCCGGACCCCGGTTTATCGCCGAACTTAGAGTCCAAGGAAGCTTGGTCATACCTGGTCATCTTCTCCACATCGGGGTTCTGGGAAAACTCCGTACTAAGGTCCCTGTAGAAGAAGGACTGAGGGATCTCCGGGTCTCTCCTAACAAAGTATTTCTGAGTATCAGCCCAGCTGCCATCTGGCTCGCTTAGACTATACTCCGGGTCTAAATCCTTAGTGTATATCCTTTTTATTACGGGGGCGGAGGTCCTCTTCTTACCCATAATATTTCACTCTAATTCTACTAGTTCGGGGATGCTATCTGAGGAGCTAACGCTACAAGAAGAGCTGCTAGGGTCGGAGAGAGGAATTAATACTCGCTTAGCTGTTACACGGGTTCTAACCATATAAGTACGAGTATCCCGGGCTACCCAACATAGGCAGAAAGAAAAAGTAAAAAGATACAATTAGGACCTACGCATATATGGACCTAAGCCCAGATAACAGAACAAGAAAGAAAAATATCCAAAGATTGGGGAGAGGAGACTTACAGTGACAATAAGACGCCGGGGAAAACAAGGAATTGGAAAATCTGAAGTGTCGTTAGCCCGGAATCCGCGTCCTCAGAGAAACTTAATAACGACAGCAAATCAGAAGCTCGCAAAAGAAAAAATGGGGGAGACAACCACTATTTTTAGGAAAATTATTCAGGCCTTAAACCATCGGGACACGTGGCGAGCAACGATAGGCCAACGACTCGGAGAAAGTGCGCGACAGCTGTTTCCCATTAGGCCGGCGAAAATGTCTTCAAAAAAAGAGAGGATAAAATAATTATACATATATGTCCACATATATATATATACATACACCAAAACAGGCAGACTATAACACTCCTAGCCCCGTGGATGTGCAACCCAACACACACCCTGGGCCTGGGGGGCAACAAAAGCGAAAATTCCTCTTCCAAGGCAATGACACATAATTCTTTCTACTACTCTCCCATCCGGAGAATCCGCATGAGGGAGTGGGAGGCAAATGATAGGCTAGAAATAGCTCAGGCCCAACCTTGGACCCAAAACTACAAGCAAGTCTAACCCATGAGAATAAGAGCAGCCCAGCCAAAGATAGTAGGCCCGGACCAGGGGCCACCGCTACATGGCATGGTCATCTTCCCGGAATTAAGGATCCCAAACCGGTGACGCTCAACACACGTGGCAAGCCAGTTCAGCCAACGCTCCCACACCTGGTGCTGACCAGCACTAAATGCCAATGATTGACATGTGTCAAATCATGTCTGCCACGAGACTAGCACATTCAAGTCAATGACCCCCATATGTTGGGACACGCATCCCACATCCTAGGAATTCAGCGGGCTGTCCCCCAAATCCAACGGTCAGGAGCAGAGGTAACCTGCCCCTAAACCCTAGACCTAGGGATATAAATATCCCTAGAGAATGGGGTTTAGGGGTTAAACATTATTACACACCTTCACACATTTATTACTTTTATGGTACTCGTTTGATTATTACCATCAAAAGTCAACTCTTATTCTCACGCCGGAGGCACCTCGGGGCCGAACCCCCCCCCCCCCCAAATCCGGTGTTGTTTTGAAGACACCCCCACAACAGCTACACCACTTCTGAGACAGGAGTTGGCGAGAAAGTACCCGATCAAGTTTCAGAGTTATCAATACCCATTTCACAAATACGCATTTAAAAAAATTATTTTTTTATGATATCCATTTGTGAGTTAGGTATTTTATACGTAATACCCAAATGGTAAATGCATATTATATTGGAATACCCAACTTCCAAATGAGTATCATATATATATATATATATATATATATATATATATATATATATATATATATAATATTAAAGTATCTTAATACCCCAACCAAGAATTTGTAACATGAATGCCCAACTGTGATTTGTGTATTTCAATGAGTAAAATTCACCAACATTCTCAAAAAAGGTAACACTTCTCAAAATAGATATTTTGGTTAAACACGATTAAAAAATGAGTATTATTAACCTTTATCCGTAGTAATTTATACCGTAAAAATTGTAGACTAAATTAAAAACTTGTAAAATAAGCTAGATTCAGTCCCAATTGAAATAATGACATTTTTACCATTTTTTAACTTTTTGACGAGAATATCACTTCTGAATTTTTTGGCCAAAAATACCAGTGTATTACGCATTTCAAAAATGGGTAATAGTGTTACGCATTTGTCAAATGGATAATGCGTATAAAGAAAAAAAAATTACTTGTGTTACGCATTTCAGGAATGCGTAACACCATCAGAATTGGGGTGTCACGCATTCTCAAAATGCGTAACACAAGTATTTAATTTTTTTATTTCTTTTTTCGTTTTTTTGTAAAATTCTTACATGATATAATTGATAAAAGTATCACGTATTACAAATACACTAATTTGTATAATTGATTCATTTATGTTATGATTCAGTTCAAATTTAAAGACTATGTCTAGTGTTTAATCAATTTCTTATTATGTGTTAAAATTCAGAATTTCAGATATTTAAGACCTATGTTATTTGTGTTGCATGAATGATTGTAATATTTTGTTGAACTATTTCCGATTTGTTTTGAACTATCATTTTCAGTTTTATTTTTTTTGATAAAAATTTTATTTATATATTTACTAACCCGATCAATTCGATCCAAACCGAAATACATTAAATGGGTTGGTTTACAAATTTTATTTTTATTGGTTGGGTTGAAAATTTTCTAAACCGATTAAATTGGGTTGGGTCATAAAATCCTCCCAACCCGCCCGACCCGATCCGTGAACACTGTTGGTTCGAAAACTAACTACGCAAACGTACGTGGTTGTTGGGTTCCGAGGCATAAAACGCATCGGATAAACGTAAATAAAATAAAATTTCCGAAACCCAAACCAGGATCCATGTATAATTCCGGGCAGATTATGGAGATAACGAATCCTACCTATTAAGATCTTGTTTCACGAACTCAACGGAGATCCTTGCTTGTAATCACCACACACAGTCCTTGCGTCAAGATCCGTGTCTCTAAGGTAATCCACACGAACGTCCGACCGTCCAACGATCCGAGGAGCAAGGTACTAGCCCGCGAAGAACAGCCTCTCTCTCTCTCTAGCCTCTCGAAGATGGAGCTGCTAAGGTTTTGTCAAAAACGATTTAATGACTCTTCACCCTAAAGTAATACATCATTATGTATTTATACGAGAGAAATAATGGGCTAAAATCAAAAAACCGAATTGGGCTTCCTTAAACCCAATTCTATTTCTATTCTGATTTTATTATTGGACTTCCTTAAATCCAATTCTGTTCTTACTTTATTAAATTCGAATTTGATTAGATAATTAATTAGGACCAGTCCAATTAATTAAATAGCCAATTCTCAATTTAATAATGATTTAATTTAAATTCTTAATTTAAACTAAAACTCCTTTTAAGACGTTCTAAGTGTGTGACCCTATAGGTTATTATTACGTTGGCAATAATTTTAATATCTAATAAAATTATAAACAATGAGCGGTATCTAGTAATACATCATTGCTACCCAAGTAATAATAATAATCGGTGATCGAATTTAAACCTTTTGTGATTAATGTTTCTGTGTAATATAATCCCTTTAACCAAATATTATAGATTAAACTCGAGGCATGTGTTTAGTCATCCTCTTCATAATTTAATCCAGGTTTACTTGATCCATGAGTAGACTATTAATAACAAATCATTATTTGAGCACGGCCATGCATTTTATAGTCTCACTCAATCAAGAGGCCAATAATATCTCTCCTAATTATAGGAGGGTTAAATCCTTTATCTATCATTCATATTTCTCATACGATTCATAATATACCCGATGTCCACTTTTATCATCACCCGGTCAAAGGTGACTTTTAATGTAGTCAAAGTATATTAATCCTCGTATAGAAATATAATGATCTCAAGTCAAAGGATCATTACACCATTACCACTGTGAGTAATTCTTATGACTTTATTAAACATGAAGAATCTCACTTTGGGTCTGTCCAGTACCATGTACTCCTACATGTACCTATGTATTGACTTTAGTATCTCCATACTTATAACCAATGAGATGTGGTTATCTGTCAAACAACATACTAGTCTATATATTTTATTATTGTCCTGATATAATAATAATCGACTAGGGACCTTTAAGAATATGATATATATTATATAATCTCAAGTTCAAGTCATGTACTTAAACTATACAATGTGTATCATGATTCTAAGGACATTTATTATGCTAACAAATATATCGCAGTAATTAAAGTCATAATAAATACGTTTAATGAATAATCAAATGACATAAGGGTTTATTAAAAGAAACAATGTATTGCCTCTAGGGCACCTACACTAACAATCTCCCACTTGCACTAGAGCCAATCACCCATGTATCTAATACCCATGGAACTAGTGTGACCATCATGCTTCTGCTGCGACAAGCCTTTGGTCAGTAGGTCTGCAATGTTATCATTTGTGTGCACTTTACATATGTGTATGTTACCTCCGTTTAGACAAAACACAAAACCAGACTGTGATACAGTATCATCCCTGTCTGTTTGGAAACTTGCATCGGTGTAACCTTTTACAACCAGTTTCTCCTCTCCTCCATACACCAAGAATGAATCTTTAGTCCTGTTCAGGTACTTTAGAACATTCTTGACTGTCGTCCAGTGACCTTCACCTGGATTAGACTGGTATCTGGGCGAGTACATACCATTGCATACATGATAGATCCAATTGCTGAGGCATATGGAACCTTACTCATGTGGTCTTTCTCATCCAATGATTTCGGACACTGGTCTTTAGAGATCGTTATCCCTTGAGACACGGGGTCATATCCCCTTTTTGCATTTTGCATACCAAAACGATGCAAAACCTTATCAATGTATGTGCTCTGACTTAGACCGATCATCCTTCTAGATCTATCACTATAGATCCTCATTCCTAGAATGTAGGTTGCCTCTCCTAAGTCTTTCATGGAGAAGTTGCTCCCTAACCAAGTCTTAACAGCCTTTAGAGAAGGTATGTCATTCCTCATTAGTAGTATATCATCAACATATAGTACTATGAATGCCACATGGCTCCCACTAACCTTCTTGTAAACACACGGTTCATCTTCATTTTGAACAAAGCCATACTCTTTGACTATTTCATCAAAACGAATATTCCATCTTCTAGTGGCTTGCTTCAATCCATAAATGGATCGACGTAATTTACATATCTTGCCAACATTCCTTGGTTCGACAAAACCTTCAGGTTGTGTCATGTACACATCCTCTTCAAGGCTTCCATTAAGGAAGGCTGTTTTGACATCCATTTTCCAGATTTCATAATCATGGAATGTTGCAATGGCAAGCAAAATCCTTATGGACTTGACCATAGCCACTGGTGAGAAAGTTTCATCATAGTCAATACCATGAATTTGTTTGAAACCTTTAGCAACCAGCCTTGCTTTATAGGTCTGAACATTTCCATCCATGTCAGTTTTCTTCTTGAAAACCCATTTGCACCCTACGGGTTTTACCCCTTCAGGTGGATCAACCAAAGTCCATAATTGGTTGTCGTACATGGAATCCATCTCGGATTTCATGGCTTCAAGCCATCTCTTAGAGTCTGGACTGTTCGTAGCATCTTGGTATGTGAGAGGCTCATCTTCATCTATAAGCATCAAATCACCACGTACATTGAGTCAAGAGAAATCCATATCTCTCTGGCTCATGGCGAATTCTACCAGTTCTATGAACAACCTGTGTTTGTTGAGCATTATCATTATCCTGCTCTTGTTCCACTTCAGGTTCAATGCTATTTTGTGGTTCTCGATCTTCATCGAGATCTATAGTTCTCCCACTGTTTCTTTTGGAAACAAAATCTCTTTCCATGAAGACAGCATCTCGAGCAATAAACACTTTCTGCTCAGAAGGACTATAAAAATGATACGCCTTTGTTTCAATAGGGTATCCCACAAAATTGTACTCTTCGGATTTAGGTCCAAGCTTGTCAGATACTTGACGTTTCATAAACGCATTGCATCCCCAAACTTTCATAAAGTTCATGCCTGACCGTTTCTCCTTCCATATTTCACATGGAGTCTTTTGAACCTTCTTAGTAGGAACACGATTAAGTGTGAAAGCCGCTGTTTCTAGAGCATAACCCCAGAAACTTATTGGAAGATCTGCATGACTCATCATCGATCGCACCATGTCCAACAAGGCGCGATTTCTCCTCTCTGAAACTCCATTCCATTGAGGTGTACCTGGCGGAGTAAGTTGTGATACAATACCACACTCTTTTAAATACTCTTTAAAATCGGTGCTTAATTATTCACCCCCACGATCGGATCGTAAGATCTTAATACTTACACCTCCGCCAATTTGCTTCTCTACTTCAGCCTTGTATTCTTTGAATTTTTCAAAAGAATCGGATTTATTCTTCATAAGATATACATATCCATATCTACTGAAATCATCAGTAAATGTTATGAAGTAGTAGTAGCCTCCTCTAGCCATCACACGCATTGGGCCACATACATCACTATGTATTAGCTCCAGACGTTCAGTGGCCCTTTGACCCTTACCAGTGAAAGGGGCTTTAGTCATCTTACCAAGCAAACAAGATTCGCATTCTTTGTATGATTCAAAATCAAACTTATCCAAGTCTCCATCCTGATGTAATTTGGATATGCGTTTCTCATTTATATGGCCTAGACGACAATGCCAGAGGTATGTTTGATTTGAGTCATTGACTTTAAGTCATTTGTTTTCTATATTATTGTTAGGTCCGATAAGATTGTAGAAAGGGGGGTTGAATACAATCTATACCAATTTATCGAAATTTGTTCTTCAAATAATATTTTATTTTAAACAAATTTGAGCGGAATAAATTGAAACAAATTTCAAGTTGAATATAATAATATATTAACTTGATGGGTGTTACAATTTCAGTACAGATTAATTATCAAGTTGATAAAAACTAATTAGAAAATTCGACATGAACTTTTCTAATTTAGTTAATAAAAATCAAGATTAGAACTAGGAAATTTAATTCGCTAGTAGTACAAGAATCACAAATAATCAAGTTCCACCGGATAAAATATTACAAAGGAGTTGAACTTGATTTTACAGAAAATAATCAGTTCTTGTGTTCTTGGAATATTTGAGAGAGAAAGATGGAGGCTGCTGTGTTTGTAGATGAATATTATGTTCTGTCCGTTTTTTTGTGTCTTCTGCCTTCTGTCTCTTTTATAACCAATCTGATTCCATAGTCATACTGCCTTGTTTTTATTGATATGACAATCTGTTATACATAATATAACAATCGGTATAACTATCAACTAAAAGAAATATGACCGTCCTTATCAATATAACTTTCGGTATGACAATAAGTTGAACTAGATATGACAATCCAATAATTATATCCTTGGATATAACTTTCGGTATAACAATCAAAATTGTTAACTGAAATATGCTGTCAAGTAGAAGACCAGTCGCAGGAACAAAGACTGCAGGACACGCGCGTTTTTTTCCTTTGGTTTCGTCTGGAGCGTGGCGTCCACGCGCGCCACAGGCGCGTAAGAATCTGCCCGACAGGTTCTGTACAGCAGCATGTTCAGTACTTGTTTTATTCTTTATCAAACAAATCAGATTGATTTATTTGTTTAATAAAACAACTCAACAGCCCACTTTATTTCTTTTGCTTTAGTAAACAATTTGGCCCACTTCTTTACTTCCGTGGCTTGTTTTGGTACCGTAAAAATGTTTTTTAATCCGCATAGCTTATAATCTTTAATTAATAAATAATGAATTTAACAAAAAATACAACAATTCAAACCGGGGTTTCAGCATTAAGAATATATCACTTAGAATTTCTTTTTGATAATTCTTTTTCCTCGTAGCCAGTCCACTTGATAGCAAAATCCTTGTGGTTAATTAATTTAGCACTTCTGTTGCTTGCACAATGATTTTCTCACATACCAGTCTTGATAACTTGAACCACTGAAGTTAATGACGAATAACCACTGTTTAATGTTGACACTCGATGTACTGTCAGGTTCATGAGTGACTAACCGCAATGACTATTCTTCATATATTGACTTTAAAATCTGGTTCCTTTTCTTTTATTTTTCTTCTCTCTCTATTAATTCTTCGTACTGTCTCTGTCACTGTCGAAATCTCTGTCACTTTAAATGAATCCACTTCTTTAACGAATACTTCACTGAGGCTTGATCAGATGACTGAACTTCTTTCAATGTATTAATTCTTCAAGTCTGTAGATTGACCTTAATCTTTTTCTTCTGACAGATAATACAATCTGAGATTCCTTGTGACAGTCTATATACTATTTACTATTACAATCTTGTTTAAGTTGAGTTGTATCCTCGAAATACAAATAGGCTACATAATATGCCTTTCAATCTCCCCCTATTTGTTTGTTAGACAATAACAAGCAAATACCTAGAGGATAACTCAACTAACTCACTTTAAACAAGAAAAAGATAAAACTTTTAAGAACTAAGTAAATAATACAAAAAAAAAAATTCCTCTGGTTTAGATTTAACAATTCCAGAATCTTCAGTTGATGAAATGATAGATGATTGTTCCTCTAGCACTGAATTGATCTTCAATAGAGATTTCTGATTCTTCATATCTCTGCCTGATAATTCTTCACATCTTACATTTGTTATTATCAGCAGTTCTTGATTTACAATCACTTCCCATTTCTGACACAGCTTTTCTCACTAAAGAAAAATAGCCGTTCCTACTATATAGACAATGGTGAATCAATACCATTTCTATAAATTCTGGTGAATTTACTACTCTTCCACTTAGCCTTTATACATAGTACATTGAAAGACTAATAGAATAGTATTATGATGTAATTATCCTTATATCTCCACTTTCATAAAAAATTGAAAGTTCTTTTGCTTCATCATCTAAGGCTCCCCCTTAGTAACTAGACTTGCTTCTCATTCTAAGCACAGTCTTTACTGCTCCCCCTTTCTAACTCACTCTTCTTTTACTTGTACCCCATACTTCTCCCCCTTAGTTGAGTATATCCTACTAAGGTAAGCTTTAACTTGAATATATCTTTTTTCAATATATCTCTCCCCCTTAGTTGAGGAATCCTCCATTCAACTAATTAACAAAGTAGTTGATACCAAATTGTTACCAATTTATACCAATCATTAGAGTACATTGAAATCAATTGATAAAGCTTTGTTAGAAAGGAAGTTTCATTTTCTTCCTCACTGTGAGTGTGTGATAGTGTTTAGTGTACCTCACAAGTGTTTCACTCTTCTCTCCACTCATTTGTGTTGAATGTCTCACTTCTCTCTGTGTTTACACTCTTGCTCACTAGTGTTTCACTCATTGCTCCAACATCCTTTAGTGTGCCTGCAAGGAAAAATCACCATAGCCCCTTCTAGAGAGGTCACTGGTGGTGCAATGGGAGTTCGAAATCCCAAATCCTCGTTGGACTCGTCAGACGAATCTGAGTCATAATCTACAAGTTGCTAATTTCCCTTTTTAAGGTTTTCAGATTTGAATTCTGAGAAAGTAAACAATGATCTATAAATTTAGCATTGAGATCAAGGTTCTCTTCTAATGTCTATGAAGACATCACCTTGTTAAACTCATCAGGTAAAATTTGAATCATAGTTTACAAGTTGCCGATCCGCACCTATGTCGGATCCGTTACCCGCAGGATCCAGATATGTTCCATCTGGGGAGTTAGATAATGATCTTGTTGAATTTTGCATTTGAGATCAATATCTTCTCTCGAGGTCTGTGAAGACAATCAGTTCATTAAAGAACCTTTAACTTATAATCCTAACCGTAAAATGGTTGGATTACAGGTTTTCGTCAATTCATCCTTAGTGTGTGCAATCTCACTTGTGCATATGAAATATTTGGTTAGTGTATAAGGTAGTGACTCTCCAACTGAATATCCCACACATCCTTGTTTTCTGCATCAAGTGCAGTTACTCCCTGGTGACCTCTAGTCTGATAGGTAACTTCCATTTAGGGGGTAAAATAGAATGTGTTTGAGTTTGATTATAGTCTGGGATAAAAGTTGTTGGGTTTACAACCTTATGACTAAACATGTGAGAATACAAAATTTCATGTAGATGAACCTGCATCACAGAATATGAGCAATATAGAGATAGAATGCATTTTTAACATTGAAAAGTTTTCTGAGAAAATATTGCATTTATCTTAAGTGAAATGATGTACAGTTGTGATTTCAAAAGATTTACAATGTAAGCAATCACAGCTGTAGAAAGAGATTTTGAATTTAAGAAGATATAGATCTTGAGCTGGTTTTACTAAACAAAAACAAAGGCAAAAATCCAATTAATAAATATTAATAGAATCAATGTATGTTAATGTTTAAACCAATACAAACAAAACTATTTTATCATGTTTCAGGTCCTGCATGATAGATACCAACTATTAGAAATTGTTAGCACTTGATAGGTCTTGTCTTCCAATTGTTAGATCCTGAAAATCAAACATTAGTTCCTAACCAATTGTATAGACACATACCAATTTGATACCAATATTGGTCAATTATTAAGTCCTTAACACGAAGGTCTGTTAACAGCAATCACAAAACAAAGATTTATACTTAAACTGCAGGTTTTGTGTGTGTTAATAAGAAGAACAACAAAAGAACCAAGTACAGTGACCTACTTGTAAGTTTTGAAAGTATAGAGACTAAACTGTAAAAATTATACACGTTTTTTATATACACATGAAAAATAATATTCAAAAATAAGAAATAATATACATAATAATAATAATATTAAATAAAAACTAAAAAGAAAAGAAAAATTCAAATAAAACTAAACAAAGAAGAAAAATTTGAATTAACATAAAAATAATAGAACTATACATAAATTAATAATTTACAAAGCTTAAACTATAAACGAACATACGACTACAATAAAAAGACAAACACTACAAAACATGTTAAATAAGATTAACATTTAAAAATTACAATACATGTATAAAAACATTAAGTATATACAAGAGTATTTATAATAGGTTAGCAAATCCATATATTTTCTGACAAAACAACTTTCTACTTAGAAAATTATTTAGAGAGAAAATATGATTTAATAAACTATCATAAATATGGCAATTATTTTAAAATAATGAAATTTTCAATAAAAATAGCTTCCTCAAAAATTCTAACTAGAGAATTAGAGAAAAATATTTTTAGAGAAAATTATTATTCTAAAATAAAGAAACATGGATTAACGCATTAGAATGATTATGACAATTCTTATAGAAAGATGACAAGATAGAATTCGAGAAGAATGTCATACCAGTTACTTGGCGCTCAAAACTTGGCACCAACTTCCACGTTTCTTGTTGTTCCAGATTCACAATTGCTTTCTCAGATTTCTTAGATTCTATACCTTGATTCTGAGAAGCCCTTTTAGTTCTTACTACAACATTTGGATCACCAATGATCAGCTCTATTCCAAACACACTGTCTGAGAAAGTTGGATCTTGATGAATCACCTTGTTCTTCATTGTGATGTTGTGTTTGACTAGTGAATCCTTTGTTTACTTCCCTCGAGTTGTTGCCAGAATGACTTGACGATTAATTTCCAGTGACATTGGTATTGCCAATAACAAAATTGTTTCCACCACTATCACTAGGATAATTATCATCATTAACATTTTAATCTTATGACTTCAAGGCAACTCTTCGATAACAACAATTGTTAACTCCTAACAACTGTTTGTTGGTAGATAATCTTGGTTCTAAAAATAAAACTTGATTACCAAGACTGTCTTGTCTGCAATCTTAGAAATAATATTCTAAATCCAATACACCTTGATCCATAGTATAAAACCTTTATTATCAAAGTGATTAGGATCTTGCAAATAAGCATAAAAATTATTCAAAGTAATTGAACTATGGTAACTTTAGATATTTCAAAATCCATAGTTCTATTTAGATTATTTTCACACCATGTATAATAATATGAGTGAATTGTAAAAGATATAAAAATCATTAATTAGAGGAGTTCTAAGTAATTTCACACATACCAATACATCTCACAATTAGTTAGTAAATAGAATTCTAACTAAATATCATTAACTCATATAAGTCAAAATTTCAATACAACCAATTGTTAGAACCATGATATTAATTATAGTGAATTTCTGAAAATGGAGCATTGATAAAATTCACTAGAATTAACATCTCACAACTAATTGAAGACCAATACAGATTAGGTCCAAATTAGTTATGTTGATTATTTATTTTAATAAATATAAGGTACAGAGCAAATACTAAATTGAATTGCTTCAAGTCCGTAACCCATATAAATCAAAATAAATAATTAAATAATTAAATACTAAATCTTTATGAGTTAGATTTTAGCATTTAAGTATTTAAATTATCCTTAAATAATCACCACTAAAATATATTGCAATTATACACATGGCAATCATTCAACAGATAATTTTCAGTGTGAGGTCTGGATGTAAATAAGTTCACATGTCCTTTCAATATAGACAATTGAATACTTGTGAGCTTACTTAAGAATTTCTTAACATATGGGATTTACAATCATATAGCATTAATAAAATCCCAAGTTCACAAACCAATCTTGAAAAATTAATTTCATCAAGTGATTCAGCAAACGTGTCTGCAAGTTGTTCTTAATTAAAGATATGCTCTCAAAAGAATTGATACCTTATGCAAGTTGCTTAGTCCTTGAGTGTTCCACAGAGTTGTTGGAGATGAAGTTATTTCCTTGTGTTCTCCTACTTTCGTACAACTCATTTGATCTGTCTCTATGTAGCAAAACATGTCAGAACTGATGTCTCTAGGGTACCATCTCCGTAGATTTGGGTCCAACTTAAGACATCTGAAAATCAAGTGTAATAACTATAAGAATAGATTCTCAAGAATCCACTTGGGACCATGCACATTTGCATAATTGAGAATAAAATATGTGTGTAAGTGATCTATTAACAATTGAATAAGATAATGAGCTGATGATTCCTCCATAGCCTGATTAGGTCCTAATTAGTAGATCCTGAACTTGTTGGGTCAAATATCTCTAGAGTACCATTTCCTCATATCCGGATCCATCTTAAGATTTTTAATTACCAACTTGTTAGATCCAAACTAACAGGTCAAAAGCCAGCTATAGTGAGGTGTTGGCATATAGTCTTGACAGGTCTAGAATCTTCTGAATAGAAACAAAAGATCCTTGACTTATTTTTATTGTCATCATTCTTTTGGCTTACTGAAGTAAATCAAAAGAATTGCAACTTTACCAACATCAAAACAACAAATATCTTGATACCAATTTATAGCTAGTAGACCAACATATAATATAATCAAGATATCATTGCACATATATATCATTTATGTTTGTGCCTAAATATGTAGAGAGTTCTATGAATATGACACCAATTATTAAAAGATACCAACTGTTAAAGATTGATACCGAATATTAAATTATAGTTAGGGTGTCATACCATGTCTTCCATGCTTGCTTGAGTGATGATACCAGTTTATGCTAACCTGTAGAGATCTTCAATTATCTCACCAACCAGGAGTGCACTTGTTCACATTCCTCTAACATCCAGATTCAGTAGGTCTAGATGTCCATTATAATCTTGAATGTGCAGCAGGTGCCTGATATCCTCAAGTCTTGTCACTGGTGCTTCTTATCAAATATATTGTTTGATCAAATTGTAACCTAGCATCCAGTTTGGCCTTGTCCCTCATAACAATGCCTTGACATCCAGTTAAACTTCTGGTTATCCTTATACCAAATACAGCCTGTTGTTTGGTCTGGATACCAGCTTCCCTTCAATCTGCCTTTTATACTGATTGAGATCACCTTGCATTGCAATCACTCAATCTGGATCTTCCAGAGCTTTTGAAGCTTTCTTAGTTTCTTCTAAAAGAAAACTAAAGAAATAATCATTGGTACTTGAAGCTCTGCTAGTCTTTTACTTCCACCATTAGAAACACTAAGAACTAGAACAAAGAGTTAATTGAGTCAACACTCTTTGTCTTGGCAGACATGTTCTCATAGTGTCCTTTGACTTTCAGTGTGGTGTTGAGTTGACTAGATGATCCTTCTTTTTCTCCCCCTAAGCTGTTGCTGGGTTTATATGAAAATTCTCAATGTTGACATTGCTTGGATCTGAATCATCATTACCATTGACAGCTGGGAGCTAGAAGTCGTTGAACATCACTAAGACTTTCAATCGCCTTTTGTTGATTAATAACAAACACCCTGTAGGCTGTTGACTCCACCAAGTAACCAAGGAAATTATCCTATTGAGCATTAGCAGATTTCTAGGATGCTCACTTTCATTTATCATTGCAAAACAATTTTCTTCATAACTTGTGGGGTCTTCCTATATTTCTTACTGATCAGGGTTTAATTATTTCAGTAGCAAACTATCGACTGCTTCAGCATTAATACTCTTGAAGGTGTAGAAATCATCCAGAACACTAATTGATAGGTCCTGTAATCTGGTCTCCAAGTTGTCATAGTCAATTTTGTTTCCTGACACTCTTCTAGATGTGATCAATCACCATCAGTGGTGTCTTGTCTTCAGATTGTTTGAACAACAACTTGTTTCTTGAGAGAAGTCTTCAGTCATCACTACTAAAATATATTTTACTTTGATGTAGAACTTCTGTATGATTCGTTTTGACTTCCATTTATGACATGCCTCATAATTTTATTTTACTTTAATTCCAGATGAGGCAGTCTTCTTTACTGATTCGATTTCCAGGAAAGAATCTCTTGATATGACATTCAGGTGAGAGAGCTCCTTATGTCATAGCTGAACTCCTGTCTGATGAAGCTTTAGATTTGACCTTGTTGGCTTCACCTTTGACTGAGATTCCATGTCAGCTACAGATTAGTTCTCTTTCCTTAATCCTCGAACAGTAGGCTCTTCATCTTGTAAAATATGCTTTATTACTGACAATATTCCTTGGCTATTGAATAGCCTTGACCCTAGGTCATACCCTTGCTGTTGTCTCCAAGGGATGAACCACTTGGCTAGATACCGTCACCACTCTTGATAGCAGGGCTCTATCTTCGGTCATATGCCTTGAACATCCACTGTCCAGAATCCACATAACATGATGTACCTGTTACACACCCTGCAATGCCAAAACGGTTAAACCTTTTTTGGGACCCAAATTTGATTGGGTCCGGAATACTTGAAGTATTGGCCTTTGTCAGGCAAAACAACATTCTTAATCTTAACACCATTAGTCAGCAAGCATTTTACCCTATAAACAGATTTGACAATCTTTTGTTTCAGTTTAGGTATCCATGTTTGTTTAATAACAATATCATTGACTGGACATTTGACTTTGTAAACAACCTTCATAAAACTTTGTTTAGGCTTTGGTACAAATGTCTCTCTCCTAACATAAGGAGGACTAGCAGTCTTTGATCTAACATTATTCCTGTTCATATGTTGTCGAGGAGCAGTCTTATTATCACATGCATGATTACCATTAAAGTAAGCAGTCACAACATTAAAAGCACAAGACATACAATTGACAACACCACATGCTTTATGATTAGCATCAATGATAGGCATGGTATTCATGTTAGACATGTTATTGTTCTGCTTCAACTTATTACCACCTAATCCAGTCTTAGAAGAACTAGTTGTTTCAACAACCTTGACTGGCACTTTAGGTACATCTTTCTTGGATGAAACAATTTCTGGATTAGTGTCCTCAACAGATTTAGCCTTAACAAAGATTGTGACATCTTTCTTGGATGAAACATTCTTTGGATTAGCGTTCTTAACAGATTTATCCTTAACACATTTATCCTTAACAAAGACTGTGCCATTTGCACTATCCTCATTTCTCATTTCTTCCTGAATAACCATAGAAAGAATATCTGGTGGTCCAGCATCAGATTTTTTAAATAGAGGTTCTTTAACATTCTTGAGTACATGTGCTATTCCCCTTTCTTTAGCACTAACAGGGTTAGGGGAATTTATGCCCACTGATCCAATAGCTTCATTGTAGCCATACCCTATACCTGTTGTTCGTTCTACAGATTGTTTGTTAAAAAACTCTTTGGAAACTTTAACTGAATTATAACAAGCTCTAATCTGTGTTTTAAGTTCTCTAATCCTGGTTTCTTGTTCAGCAATCCTATCAACTTGTTTTACCATGTATTCTCCTAGACCCTTTTCTTTGTAGTTAAGTCGAGCTATTTCTTCTATATTCTTATCTTGATTAATCTGTACCTTTTTTAAATCTAACACTTCATTTTCAAGTTTAGTGTTGACAAGACTTATTCTCTCGTACCCTTTTTGTGCATTAGTCAAGCAATTACGTAAACTATGAATTAACTCAGCATCAGTAAGAGTTACCGGTGTGGTGTAATAAGTTGATGATTCAGCATTTGCCACCAGTGCAAAGTTTCCAACTTCTTCATCTTCACTGTCTGTGTCATCCCAGCTTTTGCCTTGTACCACATAGGCCGTGTCTGTGTTCTTCTTACCAGATGCATACTCTCTCCTTGCATCTTGTTCAGGTCGATGACACTCAGTTGCAAAATGTCCCATTTCATTACAGTTGAAGCACCTGATCTTGCTTCTGTCTACCATTCCAGTCTCGTAGCCAACCCTTGTGCTACTTGAGGATGAACCTCCTTGCTGGAATCTGTTCTCAGTAGACCTGAGTCTGAAATTAGGATTTCTTCTAAATCTGAAATGATTAAACTGTCTTACAACCAGTGCCATTGATTGATCCTCCAACTGCTCCAGCTCCTCTGATGAATAAAATTCTCTACAACCCTGACTTATAGCTGTCTTCCCATACTCTGCTACAATCACTTCCTCTTCAGAGCTGTAAGGTTGAACAATCTTAGCTTCCAATCTATTTTCCCTGACTTTCTTAGTTCCCTCGTTTATTATTATAATGGTGTCCCAGATATGCTTGGCATCTTTACAGTTAACAACATGGTTGCACATGATCGCATCTAGGGATTCCACCAAAATTAATTGTACATTAAGATCAAGGGCAATATCCACTTTGTCATCATTTGTATAAACACTAATGTCCTTTGGATATGTCCTTGCAGGAACTACAACAACTCCTTCCACGATTATTTCCTCTTCAGTAATCATAGGAACTATTGGCCCGGTTTTCAATATTCCTAAATATTTAGGATTGGCCACCTGTAGAAAAAGGATCATTTTCTTTTTCCATAGTTCATAATTCTCCTTGTCAAATATGGGTATCTTAACAGTTCCAATTTTTGAAGACATGATGAATTTTTAAGTGAGTTAAAAATTCGAAATGGATTGTTGATTGAATAAAAATAGAATCTTAATTTGTGTATCAATCAATAGGCTCCGATACCAATTGTTAGGTCCGATAAGATTGTAGAAGGGGGGGTTGAATACAATCTATACCAATTTATCGAAATTTGTTCTTCAAATAATATTTTATTTTAAACAAATTTGAGCGGAATAAATTGAAACAAATTTCAAGTTGAATATAATAATATATTAACTTGATGGGTGTTACAATTTCAGTACAGATTAATTATCAAGTTGATAAAAACTAATTAGAAAATTCGACATGAACTTTTCCAATTTAATTAATAAAAATCAAGATTAGAACTAGGAAACTTAATTCGCTAGTAGTACAAGAATCACAAATAATCAAGTTCCACCGGATAAAATATTACAAAGGTGTTGAACTTGATTTTACAGAAAATAATCAGTTCTTGTGTTCTTGGAATATTTGAGAGAGAAAGATGGAGGCTGCTGTGTTTGTAGATGAATATTATGTTCTGTCCGTTTTTTTGTGTCTTCTGCCTTCTGTCTCTTTTATAACCAATCTGATTCCATAGTCATACTGCCTTGTTTTTATTGATATGACAATCTGTTATACATAATATAACAATCGGTATAACTATCAACTAAAAGAAATATGACTGTCCTTATCTATATAACTTTCGGTATGACAATCAGTTGAACTAGATATGACAATCCAATAATTATATCCTTGGATATAACTTTCGGTATAACAATCAAAATTGTTAACTGAAATATGCTGTCAAGTAGAAGACCAGTCGCAGGAACAAAGACTGCAGGACACGCGCGTTTTTTTCCTTTGGTTTCGTCTGGCGCGTGGCGTCCACGCGCGCCACAAGCGCGTAAGAATCTGCCCGACAGGTTCTGTACAGCAGCATGTTCAGTACTTGTTTTATTCTTTATCAAACAAATCAGATTGATTTATTTATTTAATAAAACAACTCAACAGCCCACTTTATTTCTTTTCCTTTAGTAAACAATTTGGCCCACTTCTTTACTTCCGTGGCTTGTTTTGGTACCGTAAAAATGCTTTTTAATCCGCATAGCTTATAATCTTTAATTAATAAATAATGAATTTAATTCAAAAATTATAAAAATAAATATCTAATAATATTAGATATTTATAAATATAATTTTCTAATTAAATAAAATATTTATTAATATAAATAAACCTTTAAGCTCTAAGCTGCGGTTACCTGAGGGTCTGGAACCGGACTCCTTTTGCTTAACAAAAAATATATTAATTCCAACCGGGATTCCAGCTTCAAGAATATATCACTTTCCATTTTCTTGTGATAATTCTATTTTCTCATAACCCGTCCAGGTGTAAGCTACGGTCTCCTGAGGATGTGAAACCGGACTCCTTTTGCTTAACAAAAATACAACAATTCAAACCGGGGTTTCAGCATTAAGAATATATCACTTAGAATATCTTTGTGATAATTCTTTTTCCTCGTAGCCAGTCCACTTGATAGCAAAATCCTTGTGGTTAATTAATTTAGCACTTCTGTTGCTTGCACAATGATTTTCTCACATACCAGTCTTGATAACTTGAACCACTGAAGTTAATGACGAATAACCACTGTTTAATGTTGACACTCGATGTACTGTCTGGTTCATGAGTGACTAACCGCAATGACTGTTCTTCATATATTGACTTTAAAATCTGGTTCCTTTTTTTTCTTTTTCTTCTGTCTCTATTAATTCTATGTACTGTCTCTGTCACTGTTGAAATCTCTGTCACTTTAAATGAATCCACTTCTTTAACGAATACTTCACTGAGGCTTGATCAGATGTCTGAATTTCTTTCAATGTAGTAATTCTTCAAGTCTGTAGATTGACCTTGATCTTTTTCTTCTGACAGATAATACAATCTAAGATTCCTTGTGACAGTCTATATATTATTTACTATTACAATCTTGTTTAAGTTGAGTTGTATCCTCGAAATACAAATAGGCTACATCATATGCCTTTCAATTATAGACAGGATTACCTAAATCAAGAACATATAAACCATTAAACAAATGCGCAACACCATAGATTAAATCATTCAAAGCAAAAGAGCAACTGTTGTTCTTTATTGTAAACGAAAAACCTTTCTTGTCCAAACAAGAAACAGAAATAATGTTTCTGCGAATCGCAGGCACGTAAAAACAGTCTTCTAGTTCTAGAACAAGCCCAGAGGGTAAAGATAAATAATAAGTGCCTACAGCTAAAGCAACAACTTTTGCTCCATTGCCAACTCGTAGGTCCACTTCTCCCTTAGCCAAAGTACTACTTCTCTGCAGTTCCTCCACATTTATACAAATGTGAGAAGCACATCCGGTATCCAATACCCAAGATGTAGAAATAGACAAATTTACTTCTATAACATAAATACCTGATCCAGAAATCTGAACACCCTTCATTTTCTTCAGATCCTCC
Source organism: Saposhnikovia divaricata (assembly GCA_036435485.1). Classification (NCBI taxonomy): domain Eukaryota; kingdom Viridiplantae; phylum Streptophyta; class Magnoliopsida; order Apiales; family Apiaceae; genus Saposhnikovia; species Saposhnikovia divaricata. The sequence continues at coordinate 94,237,945 of CM071594.1, forward strand.
AAATAAACAGGACAGTTTCTCTTCCAGTGACCAGTTTTCTTACAGTAGTGACATTCACCCTTAGCAACACCACCTTTAGGCTTTAAAGCCTGTTTAGGACCTGACTTTGGCTTGGGTGTAGAATCAGATCCAATCTTCTTCTTACCCTTCTACTTGCCTTTCCCCTTGGCCTTACCTTTATTGCCCACCATCAGTATGGGAGCAGGTTCAGCTGTCTTCATGTTGGTGTCATATGTCCTCAACATAGCCAACAATTCAGTAGGTGTTTTGTCAAATTCATTCATATTTTAGTTCACAACAAACTGAGTAAATTTGCTGTTCAAAGAATTCATGATTAGGTCAATACCAGTTTCCGGACCAATCGGGAAACCCAAAGTAGGAAGGTACTCAATGTAACCAATCATCTTCAAAACATGTGGGCCAACTGGTTCACTTGCCCCTTGTTTGTAATTAAAGAGTGACTTACTCGTGTTGAACCTTTCTTGACGAGTTTGGCTTGCAAACATGCTTTGCAAGTGCTCATTGATAGTATATGCATCCATATGCACATGCTGTCTTTGAAGCTCAGCACTCATAGTTGCCAACATGAGACATGCAACATCATTTGCATCATTCTCATCCCTTGTGCGGGCCGCTCGTTCCTCAACAGTAGCGTTCTCAGGAAGGGGACCTGGCGGAGGCATATCAATGACATGAAGCTTGCGCTCCTGCCTGAGGACAATCCTCAAATTCCTCTGCTAGTCTAGGAAGTTGTTTCCTCCTGTCATTTTGTCCTTTTCAAGGACTGATTGTACGGATAGTGTGTTTGTGTTGTTTGCCATAGGTATCTACAATGATAAATGCACAAAATAAACATTAGATTGTCTTGGTTATAAATTATGTTCAAATGATTATGATATATTCATAATATATCTCCCACTATTTTTATCAAATTAATAGCCCTTACTATTAATTCGGAAAGCATATCCCATAAATCTTTCTAGTGAGCCAAGATCCATATTTCGTCATGTCCTAAGTCAACCACTAGTAGTCCTTAAAACATGATTATTTAGGTAGACAACAATTGTCAATTATATCATATAAAATTCTTGGATAGTTTGGTGAACAACAATTGATCTTATCTATCTAATAGATTTTTAACCAAACTCTATGCTTCTAAGTTCATAATAGTTGAATATAACCGTTTATTTCCACCTCATTATGACGACTCAGTTAAGTTAGACCCAATGATACAACGGCCGAATATAACCGTTTATATTCGTCGCATCTCACCACGATAGACAGGAGTCCCCTGCCACTGGCAGTCATTCCCCTTATCGATCTAGGATTCAATGAGTGTTCATTCATTGGAAAGCATCCGATTAAAACTTAATATTTTGTTAAGGGGTTTTGATTTAGGACGATCATGATCACATCATAAAGAGATCCTCAATTTTCCTTGAACCAAATACTTCAAATTGACATCTTAGATTGTTCATTTCCCAGGTAGATGGAGGATCCCAATGGTCACACTTAATACCCATTAACCTTACGAATATGCATATCCGCTTTTGACAGAAAATCCCAATTTTAGATATCAAAAATCCATATTTAATTCCGTGTTTTAAAATCCATATTTTATAAACACAAGAATCTCATGATCGTTTGTTAATTTTAAAATCTTGAATCGTTACAGATTTTATCTTGTTTAAGCAGGCATGGCATGGGTGATGTATCTAATACATTCATTCATACATGATTAATCTAATTAAAGCATGCATCTGTATGTATCCTACACATACATCCATACATCATATGTAAAGTAAGTGCAGTATGTAAACTTGATTGGTTATGGCCTTTATCCTATATGATCCTCTCAAGCTAATGAAAGGATCAAGGTCAATCTATGGTGGAATAAACATAAATACAAATTACATGTCTTCATTCTTCTTGTCTTCTTGGTTGCTCCTTCTCTTGGACCATCCTTCAATCTTCAATTACATTACATTGAATAATTGAATACAATCTACACTAAAGTACTTACATGATAAAACTCGAGTTACATTCGAGGTTCAACAATTACAAGAATGAAGAAAACGACATGCAAGTCGTATTTATAAAACCAAAACCATTAATCTAAGGGTCTTAAGGCCATAACCATCACCATGCTCAAGTAACAATTAAATAATATGTCATATTATATAATCATGTTATACCATATCATATTTCAGATGATCCAATCAAATAAATCATATACCGCAAAAATCAGAAAATCAGAATCAAATTCTGAAAACAATAAATCGTCTTTTTCATGCAATAAACGGAGTCAAACGCCTTACAGACGAGTCAATGATAGCTATGCTATCAGTTTTGTTCAGACGCTCGTTTCCAGTCAGAAAACACATATCGTTTGCGAAAATCGGACACTGGACAGATTTCACCAGATTTGCACAGCGTATACAGAAATCGTATCGTATACAATCCCCATATCAAAAACAAACATTAATCATATATATATCAGTATATATATAGATTATATAATCATCATATGATCATCTCAATCATCTTAAATCATAACAGAACCATATATATGCATCATAACATATTATAAACAGCATATATAAGAACATAAACATGGCAGATTCGCAAAACATGCATACTCGCATCATATACAGTTAACACGTAACCAAATCAACCCCTTATACACGTAGCTCTGATGCCATTGTTGGGTTCCGAGGCATAAAACGCAGCGGATAAACGTAAATAAAATAAAATTTTCGAAACCCAAACCAGGATCCATGTATAATTCCGGGCAAATTATGGAGATAACGAATCATACCTATTAAGATCTTGTTTCACGAACTCAACGGAGATCCTTGCTTGTAATCACCACACATAGTCCTTGCGTCAAGATCCATGTCTCTAAGGTAATCCACACGAACGTCCGACCGTCCAACGATCCGAGGAGCAAGGTACTAGCCCGCGAACAACAGACTCTCTCTCTCTCTAGCCTCTCGAAGATGGAGCTGCTAAGGTTTTGTCAAAAACGATTTAATGACTCTTCACCCTAAAGTAATACATCATTATGTATTTATACGAGAGAAATAATGGGCTAAAATCAAAAAACCGAATTGGGCTTCCTTATACCCAATTCTATTTCTATTCTGATTTTATTATTGGACTTCCTTAAATCCATTTCTGTTCTTACTTTATTAAATTCGAATTTGCTTAGATAATTAATTATGACCAGTCCAATTAATTAAATAGCCAATTCTCAATTTAATAATGATTTAATTTAAATTCTTAATTTAAACTAAAACTCCTTTTAAGACGTTCTAAGTGTGTGACCCTATAGGTTATTATTACGTTGGCAATAATTTTAATATCTAATAAAATTATAGACAATGAGCGGTATCTAGTAATACATCATTGCTACCCAAGTAATAATAATAATCGGTGATCCAATTTAAACCTTTTGTGATTAATGTTTCTGTGTAATATAATCCCTTTAACCAAATATTATAGATTAAACTCGAGGCATGTGTTTAGTCATCCTCTTCATAATTTAATCCAGGTTTACTTGATCCATGAGTAGACTATTAATAACAAAATCATTATTTGAGCACGGCCATGCATTTTATAGTCTCACTCAATCAAGAGGCCAATAATATCTCTCCTAATTATAGGAGGGTTAAATCCTTTATCTATCATTCATATTTCTCATACGATTCATAATATACCCGATGTCCACTTTTATCATCACCCGGTCAAAGGTGACTTTTAATGTAGTCAAAGTATATTAATCCTCGTATAGAAATATAATGATCTCAAGTCAAAGGATCATTACACCATTACCACTGTGAGTAATTCTTATGACTTTATTAAACATGAAGAATCTCACTTTGGGTCTGTCCAGTACCATGTACTCCTACATGTACCTATGTATTGACTTTAGTATCTCCATACTTATAACCAATGAGATGTGGTTATCTGTCAAACAACATACTAGTCTATATATATTATTATTCTCCTGATATAATAATAATCGACTAGGGACCTTTAAGAATATGATATATTATATAATCTCAAGTTCAAGTCATGTACTTAAACTATACAATGTGTATCATGATTCTAAGGACATTTATTATGCTAACAAATATATCGCAGTAATTAAAGTCATAATAAATACGTTTAATGAATAATCAAATGACATAAGGGTTTATTAAAAGAAACAATGTATTGCCTCTAGGGCACCTACACTAACACCTACACTAACTGTGGTCACAAGTAATATAATAAGATCGATCCCACGAAGACTTGGTGTTTGTTCAGAAATAGTGCTTATGCAACAACGTATGATTAAACAACAAACTGCTTGAATAAATGTAAAAGGGGAGTTTGTTTTATTTTTCTAATTGATTTATCAAAATAATAATACTAAATAATTCGAACTACAGGATTTAATTAAACGAGATTTAATATGTGAGAAAAACACGGGATTCTAATTTCATTACTTATTTTATTTAGAATTGATGCCTTAATTCAATTTTATTTGATAATTAAAAAAGCTAGCCGGGAAAACGAAACTAACATAAGCGCCTTTCAGCCTTAACTTATATCAAACCACACGAACATCCACTTAAAAAGATAGAAGTTGCGTGGACACCGTTTATGCTTAGACCCTATATGTCTATAAGATTTGAAAACATAATTGGTTTACGAATAAATTCCTTTATTATGACTACATAAGGCGGTGTGATCTAAAATCCTACCACTTATCGTAAATGTACATGACAATTACGAACCTATGCTAACATGGCAAATTCTAAATTCCTAAATCCACTTTCGCATTCATTAGGAATTAATAATTTAGATGTTAGCTATGCATCTAATAAATTAAGCGCAAACACATTAGGCAATCTGAGTTTTTATCATAATACAAATTATTAAGGCATCGAATTACTAAATTACGTAAATAAATCCATTAGAATCCCATGACGGCGATTAGTTCATAATCGAACGGATCATCATCATGGGATTAAATGAAAACATATTAGAAAAATTGCATGAATTAAATATGAAATTACAAGAGTTTAGAAAATAGAACCGAAATAGCTTCCAATGAAAAAGAGGAGCACTCCAAGTAATCCACTTAAAATCTTCAACGAAAATAGAACTTACACTAAATTTGCAGAAAATTAAAGTGTATGAAATAAAACTGAAATTACAAAGAAAGCTACTGAATATTTGAGATAATACAAATCAGAATTTAGTTGAGAGATCTCTTAAAACTTATGGAAAACACTCCTATTTATATGAGAAATTAGCCCATATTTGCAGAAAACACCAGAGTCAACGGCTGATGGCTCACGCAGGCGGCTATTTGTTTGCCTAACTTTTGCTTTTCAAACTCAATTTGTTTACAACAATTCACGTGCTAACATTTTGTTTTTTAACGGGCTCCGTAGAAATGCTTTTTAACCCGCACAGCTTATAATCTTTAATTAATAAATAATTATTTTAATTCAAAAATTATAAAAATAAATATCTAATATTATTAGATATTCATAAATATAATTTTCTAAATAAATAAAATATTTATTAAAATAAATATATCCAACCGTAAAATAGTCTGGGCGGCTGGTGGAATCAAGCGCGGGCGGCGACTGCCTAACTCATGCTTCTTATTTTCCTTTTTAATATACTAAGTAAATGAACTTGACCTGCTAAACATTTCTCACCAACCGGGGCCTATTTTGTTTTACATGGATGGGCTCCGTAGAAATGCTTTTTAATCCGCACAGCTTATAATCTTTAATTAATAAATAATTAATTTACTCCAGAAATTATAAAAATAAATATCTAATATTATTAGATATTTATAAATATAATTTTCTAAAGAAATAAAATATTTATTAATATAAATATATCCTAATGCTCTAAGCTACGGTCTTTTGAGGGTCTCGAACCGGACTCCTTTTGCTTAACAAAAAATATATCAATTCCAACCGGGATTCCCGCTTTAAGAATATATCACTTTCCTTCTTTTTGTGATAATTCTATTTCCTCATTGCTCGTCCGGGTGCAAGCTGCGGTCTCTTGAGGATCTGAAATCAGACTCCTTTTGCTTAGCAAAAAAAATATAACAATTCCAATCGGGGTTTCAGCATTAAGAATATATCACTTAGAATTTCTTTATGATAATTCTTTTTCCTCGTAGCCAGTCCACTTGATAATAAAATCTTTGTGATTAAATTATTTAGCACTTCTGTTGCTTGCACAATGATTTTCTTTATACCAGCCTTGACTTCCTCAGACCTTGCGTTCTCTTGGCAACTCTTAATTCCGAATTGAGACAGAAATCCACCATTTTTATTCTTTTATTGCCACGATGCCTAAAGTTGCGAGTTCTTGCACAACAAAGACTGAAACAACATAAATGAATTAAAAGACACAACATACTTAAGGATAAACCATCAATCTAGGTCAAATTAGCGCATAATAAGTGGATATAAAATCCACTTTTCACACCCCAAACTTAAACCGATGTTTGTCCTCAAGCGAAAACCGACTCGACTACCTCTAAATGCATGAATGCAACTGATTCAAGGATCCCATAGGCAAAGCAATAACCAATTTAGCAGAGTGCCTTAGAGAAGTGATCATTCCAAATAGAGATCGACTAAATACCCGCATATTAACATTTACAAGCACAGAAACGTGCGTGTGTGCTTAGCTCACAAGATGTACTCCCTACACTAGTTCGGAAACATAGCCTACAAACAATCACAAGTTTATAAATAGAATGAATGTTAAACACTTAATAACTCGGAGACACCTTCATATATATTCAAGTTTGCCAAGGATTCAACATGCTTTATTTAGATCATTCAACTGCTATATATACAAAACTATGCTACTTATGCTTATTTGACCATGCAATGGTTGAGGTCCCTAAAGACTTATGCACTAATACTCTTGTAGCGAGCATTGGGTTAATGGATCCCAGACCGAGAAAGCCTTAGGTCACTAGGCACAAAGTCCCCTAGAACTTAATTGCTCGAGTATTAATGAGCCCAACCGCAGTCAATTATGCCCATATACACTCATATATTTTTTCTTTTCTTTTCTTTTTTTTCCTTTGTTATTATTATTATTGCTTTTTTCCTTTTTTCTATTTTTTTTTTAAATGAGTGCATTTCGCTCTATCTCATTCCACACCTAGACTACTCATAATATGTATATGAGCGGCTACTAGCCTTTGACGCCTAACCTTATTAACTCTCTTAGCTACTAAACTTTCAGCAAGCAATCCTTGGTTTCCCCCAAACTTATACTTTAGTGCTCTTATGCAATCAAGGGAATACAGAACATTCTAAATATAAACAAGTGATTATTCTTAACAAAACAACAAGTATGTTACGGAACTAGTTCAAGAGCAATCGTTGAGACTCTGTTAAGAATGTATTTCCGTAGCATGCAAGTCAATTCATAAGTATTTAAATCATCCCTCTATTCATCATTATCACACTCAGATTCATCATTGGCTACTAAACGGAACCACCAAGCGCTAGCTACGAGATCAAGGAAAATATGTTATGCAACTAATCATGAATATGCAATTTTTTTTTTTTGAAATTATACTAGCATGGTATATTATGAACTACACGAAGCTGTATGCAATACTACGACTCGATTAATCAATTATCCTAAATCACCCCCAAACTTAAAATATTCAATGTCCTCATTGAAGGTATAGATAAAGGATAAAAGAGAACTCCCCTAATTGTTGGCATCGTCACCCTCCTCGGGTGGTGAATCAAGTGGTGGAAATGCTGCATGAGCTTCAAACTGAAGTCAGTCTACCTCGAAAGAAGAATTTTTTCTTTTGCGAAGCAAGCTCCTGTAATCCGTCAATGACCTGCAAACTTAACATAATACTAAATAAAATCAAACTAAAAATAAAAACATAAAACCTATGGGTTGCCTCCCATGAAGCGATTGTTTATTGTCGCTAGCTTGACGATTCTGCTGCTTGATCATGTTGGGGCAAGAATAGCGGTGACTTCCTCACGGTTCACCGTACCACCAAAGTAATGTTCCAATCGCTATCCATTCACTTTAAACGGATTATCAGGGAACCTGTCTTAGATCTCGACGGCGCCGTGTGGAAAAACATTTTTGACGGTGAATGGACCCGACCATCTTGACTTGAGCTTTCTTGGGAAAAGTTTGAGTCTAGAGTTGTACAAAAGGACTGATTGACCTGGTTCAAATGATTTCTGTACCAGCTTCCTATCATGCCATCGTTTCACCTTTTCCTTGTACATTTTTGAGTTCTCATATGCTTGCGATTGGAATTCCTCAAGCTCATTCAATTGCAGCATTCGCTTTTCACCTGCAGCTTTCATAGCAAAAAAAATATAACAATTCCAACCGGGGTTTCAGCATTAAGAATATATCACTCAGAATTTCTTTATGATAATTCTTTTTCCTCGTAGCCAGTCCACTTGATAATAAAATCCTTGTGATTAAATTATTTAGCACTTATGTTGCTTGCACAATGATTTTCTTTATACCAGCCTTGACTTCCTCAGACCTTGCGTTCTCTTGGCAACTCTTAATTTCCGAATTGAGACAGAAATCCACCATTTTTATTCTTTTATCGTCACGATACCTAAAGTTGCGAGTTCTTGCACAACAAAGACTGAAACAACATAAACGAATTAAAAGACACAACATACTTAAAAATAAACCATCAATCTAGGTCAAATTAGCGCATAATATGTAGATATAAAATCCACTTATCAAACACCCCTACAAGGCACCACTCTCATTGATTTTGACTCCTATCCAAAGGACGGATCTATATATGGAATTAGGGAATATGGGTGAACAAGTTCTCTCTAATTGAGGCCATATGTAAGTTGTGTCATATGAAACAATGAAGACCCAATGTTCATCGAACTCTTAGAAGAACTTTTTTTAAAAAGTTTTCAAAGTGAATGAGCCTATTTTTGTTAAGCCCATCTATATATATTATAATGGAAGGAGATCGAAAATGAACCAGGACAGTTTAAGCTATTTTTCTTGAATTTTCGTTTTTTTTATTTTTCTTATTAAAATTATTTTCTTGTATTAAATAACTATTAATGACAATTTAATTAGTCTATTCAATTTATTCTATTTAATTTGTTTAAAAATTAGCAAACTTTATTTGAAAATTATAGTTATTATTTCAATATTAAATATTAATTATATACAGTTAATTTTATTTTTAGGTAAAATGACGATTAACAATTATTTATATTGCGTTATTTTTTTATTGCCTATTGAAGATCATTATATTTTCTTTTCGGATGATTATAGGATAGACGGCCTTAACTTCTCAAGCAATTTTTATTATCAACGATTGTGAAAGTCGTAATAAATTATGGAAGTACAAGATATCTACTTAATTTTTGGAATTGTATACAAACAATACATACAAATTTTTAATTTTGCGCATGAATAAATTATACATGAGTTATGATCAAATCAATTAAATTTAACAAATCCAACCATTTATCGGAAGAAAAATCGATAAAAAAGCTACACACCCATTGTTTCATTACATTGTGTCGAAATAAAATTTTATTCTAATTAAACAAATTTTTACACTATTATTGAATATGTATATTATGAGAGGGGTGTCGGCTTTAAAAAAATTTTATTAACCTGAACTTCTCAAGCATTCTTTATTATCAATGATTGTGGAATCGTAATAAACCAGGAGATCGGAGAGGCTTTCACTCAGAAATTTCAAAATATTTTTCTTAATTTTCACATTTTTGATTTTTTTATTAAAATAATTTTCTTGCATTTAATAGCATTTTAATTAGTCATTAATTGTACATATTAAACTTATATTAAATACACTTTATATTATACTTAATATAAAATTTTTGCAATCTTTACTAGAACATTATAATTATTATATTAATATAAAATATTATTTATCTATCTAAAAGTACAATTATTTCAAGGTAAAACGATAAAATAAACTTGTTTATATCGTCCATTTCTAATCCTTATTCAAAATTGATGCAATTTTTTTCGAAAATAATATATAGACGATTTTAACTTTTCATAATAACTATTCTTATGATATTATTTTCATATTTATGATTTTAACGTCTCTCATAATAACTAAAAATAAATATAAGATATTTATTTATATTAATATTTATTTTTATTTATATTAAAATCATAAATATGAAAATAATATTTATTTAAAATGTTATTTTTAGTTTTTATAAGATTAATTAATTATTTTTAGTTATTATGAGAGACGTGATTGCTTAGTTTGTTAAAATTTATCAACAAACTAAGCAATCACGTCTCTCATAATGCCACTGACAGCAAAAATGATATAAAAATGTTATTTTTAGTTATCCGTTGTTGAACTTTACAAATGTTTATCAATATTGGATTTCAAAAGCATTTTTTATGTAACAAAATAAGTGTCGTCAATATCTTCGAAAATATTATTATTAATACAAAAGAGTTTAACTAAAAAATGTTTTTTTTTTGCTAATTCCTTTCTCTATAATTCTTTAACATTCAAATTTAGTTACATTTTACACAAGTTTCAGTTCATCATATCAAATTTCAGATAGTAAAACTCAACAAACAATGATGTTATATATAATTTTAAAAAATGTTTTCCTGTTACCTAGTAAATGTATATATGGTTTTGTGCCGTTCCTGGAATACTAGTTATTTATGTGCCTGAATGAGTCCTATTTTGTTAAGCCCACATATCTATTGGGGTAAGTCACTCTTAACACACTCTTCACACATAGGCTCCCAACTTCCACCAGAACTATTCATCAGAGAACTAAACATTTGCGTTGTTGGTGGTTAAACTTTGCAATGCTTACCTTTGGCCCTGTTCTGTTGTCGGTTTTTACTTTCCACAATCAAGAGTTTTACAAGATTAAGACCTCAGTTTAAGTATTGGTTTGATTTAAATTTTTTAAGTCAGAAAAATTATGTTCCGGCATCAAGTTTAGTTCCCCACATCTCGCCCTTTGGAAATTAATTTCGGTGTTAGGACAGATGCTCACGAGAGTTCAGAGCTCTTCACACTTGTTTTGATATATATGTTTTTTTTTTTTTCTAACTATTTTGATATATATGTTTATTTGTTATGAATGGGGCACTTATCATTTACGGCCTTTACTGCATATTTATATCTAATAGAACATTATAATTTATATCTAATAGAACATTATAATGTAGCAAAATGTCAATCCAACCGGAATTATGACATAGAACGACTACTTTCGAAAATAATTCTTACAGACAATAGGCACCACTTTCCTGCACCTTCGTATGGCTGCTTCCCTAGTTGCTAGTTAATATAGATTCTTTAGATACAAATACGGGTCAAAACTTGCTTGGAATAATGAGACAGTAGGCAAGTAAAAGGATGCCTTCATATTAGACAATTGAAGCAAAAAAAAAAAAAACAAAGGAAAAAAGAGCCAAAAACTAAATGGGAAAACCATTATAGAAGGGAGACAAACTACATTACTACAAAGCTATGATACAATCATATATATAATCACAAAGTCCAAGAACCCATGCTGTGCACCTTAAGCCGCTAAAGCGGTTCGATCCTCTGGCCCTGCAAGTACAATCTGAAATTGAAAGATGTACATTTTATGAGATGAATATATCTCCAAAACTAGTAATTACAGCAGTAATGGATGAATATAAAACAACAAATTAATTGTTTAGCTTTAAGAAGCACCAAGTGTGGGACTTACATTACAGTCATATGCAAATCTTCTGGCTAGCATAATGGCCGCATTTCGTTCTCTCTCTGACTCAAATGCCAGTACAAAGGAAAGACTTGTCTTCACTTGCCAGAACAATGCCTGAGCTGCAGCATTTCCACCGCCTCTAACACCACATAACTAAAGATTGCAACACTAATATCAGTGGGATCGCATTTAAAGTTTAAACATGTTTCAGCTTCCCCATTACCTTTCTACATTTGTTAATATATTTTTAAGACAGCAAGAAAACACAGGGACAAGGAAGACAAAACATAGAGCGGGTGACTATAGCCAATATACATTATAAAATAGTAGTACCTGCATTGAAGTGGAATAGTATTCTTTAGCCACTGTCGTATTTCCTTTACACAGCTTCATTCTCATCTTTCCAACATGAAGTACATGAATTGACTCCGATGGATGCTCTGACCCATTCATCTGGACAACAACTACCTGAAAAGCATAGATAATCACTAACAAGGGCATATGCCTAGGCAATAAAGAGTTTGATTTTATGCTCAATTTTTATAACCTTATGTACGTGTTGAGTCTTCAAAGCAGGTGAATAATCATATAGTCAGAATTACTTCTTATGTGAAATTAGTAATCACTGTATCATCTTATTTGGTTCACATAATTAGACTTGGTCTCTTTCAAATTTTCTGCATAAGTAGACTTCTATTTTTATTTACAGAGACACAAATACCTGCAGAGGAGGTGGGACAGCTACACTTTCAAAATTTTACAAATGAGTCAAAGTAACCCAGTATAGCACACACCATCAAAATTCATCATACTTTCAAATTTTAACCCAAAAGTTCACAATATTACTCTGTTTGGTGTAGCTTACATTGAACTCGGTGTCATGCCTAAGCACCAATGCTTCCACATAGTTTCCGAGTCCTGCAGCTGTTATATTTAAATGTACAAGTAAAGACCTAGAGTATAGTACTGAAAAGTTTGCAAATAAAAAGCCATTGTAACAACTGAAAATAACTACATTAACTCTATTACTGGTTTGTATCATAGAAAAGAATGTTAACATATTGTACTCTACAAAAATTGAGCACTTGAATTAGGATTTTTTTAGATATCCAGTAGGACAAGAAAGCAGACCAACCTGGATCAATAGGACCAGTAGTTGTCAATGTTAGTGTGAAGGTGTCCATCGTAATATCAGCTTGCAAAGTTCTACCAACATCAAATGGATCTGGAGCATAAACAGCTTTGGTGGCACCTGAAAAATAATGGGAGTAGGGGTAAAGAAACTTTAAACTCCTATCTAATAGGTAAAATAATCTCATAAGAGTAGAACTTATGAAACTACTTGGGCCCATTAAAAGTGTTTAATGACTATTGATAGTGTGCTAGAATTCAACTTTCAAAATGGTGTCACTATTGCACAAAACTTTGAGCTAGTAACTGAACTACCTCTGACTTTCAGACTAATCCCTACAGTACATAAGTATTCACAATAAGAACTGTTACTACTCGAACTATTAAGTAGTACTACCTCTGTCCCAAAATATGTGACCTTAGTTTGATTTTCACCGAGATTAAGAAAAGGTAGTAAAAAAAGAGTAAAGTTAGTTGTAAAGTGGATAAAGTGGTGGGACCTATCAATATTTAATAATAGATTTGAGATGGTAGAGGAAAGTAGTGGGTATAATAGTGTTTATTTAATAAAAAAGAAGTATAAAATAGAGAAGTAATGGGTGTAATAGTAAAATGTAGTGTTCAAAAATAGTAAGTATAAGTGGTTCATTTTTTTTGGGACGTTCCAAAAAGGAATAAGGGTCACATAAAATGGGACGGAGGGAGTAACTATGATAAAATGTTACTTTCATCTTGTTTATAAAAAAAAAATATATATATATATATATATATATATATATATATATATATATATATATATATATATATAAAGTATGTTTCGGTTTATTGTAGGATATAAGAAACCTAGTACTAACCGCGTTCCAAAATTCTTAACAGGTCAAAACTACAACCATTTTGGGCCTAACTCTATATCATCTATCGAGGACCAGATAATACTTGGAAAAAAAGTGTATGTTCTCTTTCCAGACAAGTGCCTCCGAATCCGACAGCCTAGAAGAAATTGGGAACATGAGTTTAACGGCAACAGGGTCATGGGATTGTCAGGGAGCATCAGCTGGTACTATCCACTTTGGGGAAAACTTTACGGGCTAGACATGGATTAAAATCTACATCGCCCATCAGTAGTGTTATATGGATTGTCTCTGGGCATTGGAATGCAGACAAACAGCTGCTGAGGATCATCAACACATTAATGTTATTCACCGAATCCGAGCTGTGGAACATGACCAGGGAAGCCATCAAACACTTGATGCAAATGCAGTGGCTCGCATGGGACCCAGAAACTTCTCCAAAGTTCTTGTTAGAAATGAACTCTTTAAAGGATATATAAAATTTTTAGAGAAGGAAACCAGTGCACCAATTTGACTTAGGAATAGGACTACAAAAATCAAGTGGTCCATGTAATCTGTGCTAACCATTAGCTTCATAAGGGGAAGCTTTTTCACTAAATTTCGTCAACTATATCATAATAATAAAGTTTACATAAACAGTTATATTCTTAATGACCAGCTTGAAAGAGCAATTTTAGTTAGATGGCCTATAAAAGATTCTAACTACATAAATGCAAGGCTAACTTGAAGTATTGAGATAAATTTCCTTTCGGAAAAAATTCCCTCTTGGTTTCCTTCTGTCTATCACACAAATGCATAAGCATACTCCCAAATGAGAAGCTTTGAGTTTTTGCCAGTTAGGAATATATTGAAAAACACATAAGCATACTCCCAAATGAGAAGCTTTGAGTTTTTGCCAGTTAGGAATATATCGAAAAACACATATGAACCTTTATGTAAGATGTTTCTCTTATTTATAACAATCATTTGTCCAAACAATAAAGTATCAGCATACCACTTGTTCAACTCAAGGATAATAACATAGCTCTTAAAGTCATACTTTATGACACATCAAAAGAAAGAAAATTAGTACACACATTGACATACATATTTTTAAATAATAAGCTGAGACGGTAACTGTCGTTATACCTGAAATAAGGTCTTTCTTTCCTGTTTCAGATGTTAACCGATACCACTGAATTGAACAGTCTGACAATTCTGGAGCTACATCGGAACATGGCTGAATCAGCAAATAAGAGCCAAGAGCTTCAGTCCCATCAAGTTCATATAAGTATGGTGTGTTCTGTTCAGCCCTCTTGCTAGTTGCCAACTGAAAATTAATCAGAGATCGAGTCAAAATCTATCTGTATGATATGATTCCTAGTCATGAAATATCAAGTGTCCACTTTTAAACTTCACTTGGTAATTTACTTGCATTACTGTCGATGCAGGACAAGGATGGAAAAGAAGAATAAAGGAACAAAAAAATAAAAAACAGATTTGATGAATTCGGCAGAAAACCCACAAACCCCAAGGTGATCCAACCACAGAACCACTATCTATAGGATTCTAACCCTGGAATTTCTCAACAGTGTAGTATTTCTCAAAGGCAGAAGATCACAACCTCAGAAGAGAGATATGGTGGATTAACCATAGAAAACCCACTAAAATAAGGTGATCTAATTGCAGAGTAATCACTACCCCACGGAAGAGAGAAATTTGTTAGGGTAACAACCCATAACAAAAGAAAACAATCTCAATATCAAATCAATAATCAAAGTATTCCAATCATGAGGATATTCCCAGAACTTAATCAATCTTACTAAGAAAGGAAACAAATAAACTTTTTTTATTTACCATAATCCAAAACTTCTAATGAACTATTTGCATAGTATCATTAAACTTTATAATACATTACGATTGATTTTATTCCTAAAAGTTAACATATAAATACAAATTGATATTTTAATTCCTTAATCCGCATCAACTACAGGCTGTGCTACAGGCATTTTTAGGAGACTTCTAAGCCTAATGAGGATTCCTCGGTCACAACTCGTGACAACTAGTTTTGTTGTCAAGTCTATTAATAATCAGTATCAAAGTATACTATTTACTCTTTCGCTTCAATAAAGTAAAATTCTTTTGTTAAATAAATGTTTGTGGCTTACACTGCCTGTCCAGATTTGAGCCTAGAGTTTTTCAACGGCAACAAGAAAGTTGTAAAGATATCTTTGTAAAATAAATGTTTGTGGCTAACAGTGCCTGTCCCGGGTTGAGCCTAGACATTAGACGGAAACAAAAAAGTTGTAAAGATATGGGCACTGTCTGTGAGAGATCTCACCGATCCTTACAGTTATAAAATAGAAAGAAAAAATACATATTGTAAGTCAAAATTTACTTCTATAAATGATAGTATAAACATAAATGTAAAGCTTATCACCAAATGTATACCTCTTAGTATGCCACTACTACCCCTTAACCACTCATTAGCCCATGAAAATTTTACAAAATCTTAAGAACGACTTTCTGTTGTGTCAAAAGAGAAAATTAAATAACCAGTTCCATGCATCTAGCATTTCACCACCTTGGTTGAGACATAATTATACTGTACAAGTACCTCTTTCTGAAGCTGAAGTGAATGCTTGGACTTCTCCACTAGCTGGACTCGCAGTGCATGAAGCTCATGTTCCATGTCCATAACCTGCAAAATCATGTTTGGTCAATAATGAATATCAAATCAGGAAATTAATATCTGCAAAGTTAAAATAATGGGAAGGGGATGACTATTATTTGAATAAACGCACCCTGCTTGGTGATTAGGCTAGCTTAAATTATTCTCTCACGGAAGAATAAATCCAAAAGGTAGTCTCCTAGAATTTGTCTCGTTGCAATTTGAAATAAAGACAAATGACATAAGTTAAACATGCATACAGTAATGACGAAATGTATGAAATTTTTTGTGGTTACTGTAACACTAAGATCATCCTAAGTTAACTAGGCATTCGGCTTGAGCAAGTATACGTTCAGACATAATTGTAATGGCTTACAACTCTGCAGACATAGATACTTCTTTTTAAAGGACTAACAGAAATACTGCAGCCAGGTTAGTATTTCAGAGGGTCACAGGGCCAATCTCCCTGATCTCAATCGGTTCTTTTTACCTGATTCACTTAATTGCTTCATCATGGTTACCTAGTCAATAGCCTAAGTACTTTAGCTTCCAAGGTTACAGTGTGGGAACTGGGATGGTAGTCTAACAAAATATATCACCGATTTTGGTTAGAAATAGAAATATGCACGAAACAGTAACTAACCCTTAGAAATATGTATTTGTGTCCTTTACTTATGTTCTAAATTAGTAATTTAACGATTAAATAGTAAACACATGTAGAATCAAAATTGGGTTCATTAAACGCATGCCATCCAAATATGCGGTTGGATACGTTTTTCACTTATGCGTGTTTGCGGATACTATGTTACAAAATGTGTATCTGTCTATAATTTAGTGATCAGTTAGCAAGCTTTTTGAGTTCAGTGACCTACCTGCAATCTGGCCATGAGTTTAGTGACGATTTAGCCTATTAACCCGACTCAATCTAAACCAACTGTACAATGTCTAAACATGAACAGTTGACCAAATAACCAGAATAGTTCGCTGCTAGAGATAATAATGTATATAGAGGTCAAAGTATATAACTTTTGTTTTCTTTTGCTGTTATCATCTAGAGAAGAGGAAAACTCTACCTTGCTTGGCTGATGCAGCATTTTGATTCGTCTAGCCTCCTGCACCTCCTTCATTAGCTCCTCTATGTCCTAATCATGTAGCACAGCAAATTTCGATTATACGGAAAGTCCAGGAATACATCTACAAATGACATGTTCAAACCTTTTTCTGACATTCTAGATCCCTATGACCAAAACCATTTTTCTTAGGAAAAGGATACAGACAAAATTATTTTATGACAGGACAAAAAAAAAAGGAAAGAAAGCTTAAACCCTGCTAACGTGATTTCCTTTATTGTTTGACAGTAACAATAACTGAGGAATGTCCTATTAGAGATTATATATTTAAACCCTGCTAACCTGACTTCCTGTTGCTTTAGACATCCTTTCATGTTCCTGAAGAGCTTCTTCCACCCTCTGCACTGCAGTTCTAGCATTCTCGATCTCGGCTCGAGCAAAAGCTCTTTCTTCATCAACAAGCTTCTTGGCATCTTCAGACGCCTGTTTGAATAACTTACTTAAAGAAAAGAAAACAAGCCATACAACTGTGACGCTGACGCAACCTGTGTAAACTAAGGAATGCTAGTTTTTGGATACAATTTAAAATATATCTAAAGATGAAGAAGAAATTTATTACATCAAGTTTCTGGATAAGCATGCAAATGTGGAAAAATTGAAATTTTTGGACCATGTATAATTGTGTATAACAGACTGGACTGGAACCTTAATCTGACCACCCTCTGATTACATGCTTATACACTTCAAACTAGGGTAAAAGTAGAAAGATCCAGCAACAAGTTTACCATGATGTAGCAATGAAGTTACAATCTTGAAGAATGATGCAGCTACTAAGTGAAAATACGAAATCTAGGTTTCAGAATGACACAGAGACATAGATAGAACCCTAAATTTATGAATGAGCTCTTAAATTGTAGAATTTTGAATTGTATACTCTGCTACTACCAGATCAGAAAAGCTTCCAAAAAATTGCTCTTGAATTTCCATTTTAACATGATTATTTCTAAACAGCTAAGATTCAGATTCTATCTTTACACCACCAATAATTATTTTAAAGTTGCCAACTCAAAACAGACTCTGCACCACCAGTGAAATCGTATAAGACAGGTGCTGGTGTGTTAAGTTATTCGGAATTATGTTATGCAAGAACCACGAAGAAAACGATTGAAGTGTATCAATCACTTTAATTATAAATGGTGATAGAGAGAACAAGGACATAGGAGTCGATATATATATATATATATACACACACACACACAGACACATGCAAGGATATACCTGCTTCAGAAAATTTGCCAGCTTCTTCACTTCCGTCTTCTCCTGAATCAGCTCTCCCTCTCTTTGAGTCAACTGAACTGCTAAAGCTTCAACCTGAAATGACTACGTTTATCTTTTTTCCCAGGTACATATATATTAGAAGTTTAGGTGTAGAGAAGATAAATATGTATCATGTCAGTTATTTAATGTAGCACAGGAACCAGTAGCATTCAATTTATGCTCATAAAGATAAGCCAGATCGAATCAATATGCCAGAATAAGGAAGAAATATATATTTGAGAACTGAAGTCTCTTAACAATGAAAAAGAATAAAGGAGAGCTACCCAGCAGTACTATGTAAGTTGTTTCTATCATTGACAGATTAGCTTACCCAATTAATACGATTCAATTTTCTCTCCAAGGGTCCTTGAGTTGTAAAGTTAGTTTATATTTATAAAATAATCCAATGTTCGCTTCTAGATGTATATTTGCATCACTTAAAGGAACAAATGTACTGCTGACTCCAACTTGTCCATCTGGCATTTGTAAAAGAAATAACCAACTTGTACAAAATTGATACAAGAGTTTAATATTGAACTAACCATAGCAATAGCCTCTTCTACATCATCTTTGTTTCTACCCGCCACACGTCCTCTGAGAGACTCAAGAGCGTCTCTGAGATTTTTTAGAAGCACGTGTTTTTCCAAAGAAGCTGCCTCTCTGAGCCTAGCCTGAACCATTAAAATTACAACTTGAGAAATATGGCTTGCTTACTTTGAGAAAATGGATGGCATGAGCAAAACAAATCAGATCCATTGTGTAAAATTGTAAATCATCACTTATACACACATATGCATACACTACAACAAGTGTATAACTGAATGCTGCGAACTTACTGGAAATATTCATTTGCACGTCAATCACATTTAAGTAAAAAAGAAACTAGCAAAACCAAAAAGGAGCAATTTTACAAAGTGGTCATATGGATAGAAAATAACGTGAGCTAAGACTGTTGGATCTAAAATCCACATTCAGTAACAAATGGCATATACAGATCGAAGAACAGACATAAACATAATTTATGTGTACGCCCATATTAGGGCGTACCTCATCAGACAACTTGGCAGCAGCAGCCAAGCCCTTCTCAAATTTACTAGCAAGATCACGAACTGAAAGGCGCTTTTGTTGTTCCAACAACTGAGCAGTCTCGCGTGCAACAACTTCTTTCATAGATAATACCTTGAGATCTTCCTTCACCTCAACAATCTGGTTATTAGCACCAATTTTGTAATTTGGAAACCGACTGGAAGCAAAGATAACATCAGCCGAAACTGGTGGAACTGCCTCCCTTCTCATTGAATTTCCAAAATCACGACTGACCCTAGTCATTTTATCAGTTTCACCACTTCTGCCAACAGATATCCACCATTAATTAGAAGCAAAATTCTATTAGTAAATAAACAACATTATGATTTAAGTTGCAAAACATACATTATAAAATGACTTCTAATAGAATGTGTGAATGCAACAAATGTACTCTAAAAAGAAAAAAAAATGCATATATATTTAAGCAGATAAATACATGCATTCACTAACAGTCTAACACATACACAAATAGTAAACAACATTCCAGGATTCAAAGACAAAAGCACACCAATTATCACAGTCAAATTTCAAGCACCCAAATCTTTTACAAAACAAAAAAAAATTCAAAGATCCAAGAATCAAAAAGAAAAAACAAACAAACAAACAAACAGACCAGTCAGTACACTCCAAAAAAACACATAAATAAAAAACTAATATCTACCCACAACACATTTCACCTAAAACCTAAAACCAACAAGATGAAAATTCAAAAATACTTAAAACCCATAAAAAAATATCAACAATAGATACAAAAAGAGAAGAACAGTACTCACAGTTGCTGCAAATTGTACTAAACCAAACACAAAAAGCTTGAAACTTTGGAGTCTTTAGCTATGAATCTTGGATCAGTATACAAAAACAAAATAAAAACAAATAAAATTTGAACCAAGAAATGAAATAACAAGATTGGTTTTGTTTGCTTTACAAAAAGCTACTACAGAAAGCAAAGATGAAGGGCGCCCCCACACACAAAACACACACACTTGAGTTTGAAGATAGTGGGTGGGAGCAAGTGTACCATTTAGTTTAATTTTTCGTGTTGAATAAATTACCCCTAAACATGCTGATTATTACATGGAAAATGAAATGTCGGACATTCATTAGTTGGGGATAGAGTTAAGGGTATTTAAGTCATTTAGGAACATAAGACTGTACAGCCCGTGAAGTGGTTTAAGTTGCTGTCCGAATCGTTAAACTGGTTATTTTGTAAAATGATGTTTTAAATTTTACTCGTGCGCACAATTATTTAATTATTCTTTTTTTCTTTTCTTTTTTTAAAAAGGAAGAATTTCAGTACTTCAAAATAGGGTAAGACAGCACATGGATAGGGTTGGGTCGGGTTTTCGTCAAATCCTGATCGAACCCAATCAATTCGGTTTTTTAAGAAATCAATCCATTAATTTAAAAAAAAATCTATAACCCAACCCCGACCCGACCCAATTAATTCGGTTTGGTTCGGATTGGGTCGGGTTAAATTTGCTAATCGGAATAATTTTACAGAAAATTTCGCACATTGCAGAATTTTTTGCATTTCGCAAAAAATGTTGTAGAAAGTGTTGCTGAAAGTTGCAGAAAGTGTTGCAGAAGCCAGAAAATGTTGCAGAATGTTGCAGAAAATTTATATAGTGCAGAAAATTTAAACAGTACAGAAATTTGTAGAAAATATGCAGTAAATATACAGAATATGCAAAAAATTCTACATTTTATGTAAACGGGTTGGGTTAAAATTTGTTAAACCCTTACCCAACCAAATTCATTCGGGTTTTTTAAAAATTAACCCGTTTAACTCACGGTTTTGGATGGTTCGGTTTGATCGGTTAAAAAGAGGGTCGGTTTGGGTCGGTTTTCGGAATCCATGTGCAGCCCTACTTCGAAATATCAAACAAGATAGTCTCCAACAAACATGTATGAGGAGACGTCAACAAATTTTGGCAATTAGCTAAACAAAGAATCCTAGTTATTTCATGAGCTATCCTGTTAGCTTATTTTCGAACAAATTGAATGGTGGCCTCAGACATTTGTTGAAGTTGCAGCCAGCAGTCTTCGATTACAGCTCCAACCTCAAGATAATTCCTTCCCTTGCTTTTGATGGCCTGTACTGTGAGTAGAAAGTCCGATTCAATCAGAACTCAAGTGTTTGAAGATGAAGCTCCTTAATCCAAGACAATGCCTCGCGAACTCCTACCGCCTCTGCTTCAAACACCGATATTGGGGCAACTAACCTGAGATTTTTACCTACTACGAAGCTGCCTGAGTCATCTATTAAAACCATTCCAACTGAGAATGTTTTTGCACCTGAAAACATAGAAGCATTTTTGTTTAGCTT
This sequence comes from Saposhnikovia divaricata, assembly GCA_036435485.1. Classification (NCBI taxonomy): domain Eukaryota; kingdom Viridiplantae; phylum Streptophyta; class Magnoliopsida; order Apiales; family Apiaceae; genus Saposhnikovia; species Saposhnikovia divaricata. The sequence continues at coordinate 94,260,165 of CM071594.1, forward strand.
CAAGACACCAGCCTCTGGAGGTGACCATCTACAATCTTGGTTCGACTTGCACTGGTTCTCCTTTCGATTAGTACCTAGTTTAGATTTCATTGCTTCTTGCCATTCAGTTAAAGATCTAAAGCTCCCGTCCATGGCAACAGCAGGCGTGACTGATCTATCTTCCCAGACCTTCTTGTTCCTCTAGTACCAAATCCCCCATAACACAGTACATAACTTAACCAATTCTTCTGATGAAGCGTCATTTAGTTTGTTAAGCAACCAATCTGGAGCCAACTCTACAGTCCTCATGTCATAACTCAAATTAACATGATCCCAACATTGTCTTGCAAAATTACAGTCAAAGAAAACATGTAACAAATGCTCTGTGTCGTTGAGACACATAGGACAAGTTATGGGAAGTGTGACACCTTTAGCATTCAATCTTCTACGAACTGGCACACTGTTACGACAAAATCTCAAAATGAAAATCTTTATTTTGTGAGGAATTTGCAGCCTCCAAATTTTATTCCAACCACTACTCTGAGGGATTGAAGATGTTCCAAAAACCCGATCAAACCAGAAGCGATAACTTGCTTTAGTTGTGTACACCCCATTGGACGACTCAGACCAAACAATTCTATCCTGAGTAACTTGTTGAGGAATATTGATTGCTAAAATTGCTTTGGCATCTTCTTCGAGAAAGTGTTCTTGCACATAACTAACATTCCACTGTTTCGAATTAGGAAGAAATAGCTCACACACCAACTAATTTCTACCTTCATACTTATGACTCCTCTCAGCACAATAATCTTTTTTTGCCAGAAGCCATGGATTTCTAACAGCCACAATGTCTTTTCCATTCCCTACGACCCACCTAAAACCCCTGTATAATTCTTCTTTCGCAGTCCAGATACCATTCCATATAAAGCTCCCATCTTTACCTTTGACAGCTCTTAAAAGATGAGAGGTGGGAAAATACCTTGCTTTAAACAAGCGAGATACTAGCGAACTAGGGTTACTCATAAAATTCCAACAGTGCTTCCCAAGCAATGCAATGTTAAATTCATAGAGATTTCTGAACCCATCCCACATTTACTCTTTGACAGACTCATATTATTCAAAGATAACCAATTGATACCTCTATTCCCAACTGAACTAGACTGCCACCAATAATTATTGAACATTCTCTCAAGCTCTTGATAGAGGGTCTTTGGGAGCAGAAAAAGGACATAGTTAAAGAAGGGATTGCCTGAGCCACATTTCTGATCAACACAGTCTTTCCAGCCCGTGAAATCGATTTACTTTGCCATTGCTGAATGCGTTTACTGGCCCTCTCTTTCAAGTATCTAAAAACTCTCTTCTTGGATCTTCCTACCAATGAGGGGAGGCCAAGATATTTTGTCTCTGTGATTTCATTATGCACTCCCAGTATATCTCAGAAATCTCCAACTGCTTGTCTCGTCGGATATTAGCACTAAAAAAGACCCCAAATTTTTAATTATTCTTAAAATTTCGCTGAACTATTTATTGTCCTGTGTTTTTCTTGTTTCTTTTTCTTTCTATCTTGTGCAGAAATTTCCATAGATGCAACTAAAGTATATTGTGGATGATGAATTTCGTCCCATTTTACATGTCCTTTTTGACTTTTTAGTGGTCAAATTAGTAATATAATTCGAGTCGAGTATGTGTTTATCAAATTCGAGTTTGATCTTTTTTTTTTCGAGCTTGTCGAGTTTTTAAACGAGCTTTCAAGCTTTAATCGAGTTTTCGAATTTTCAAGCTTATCGAGTTTTTCCCGATTTTCCAATTTTTTCGAGTTTTTACCGAGTTTTCGAGTTTATCGGGTTCTTATCGAGTTTTCGAGTTTATCAGAATTTTGTCGAGTTTTCGAGTTTTATATTAAGTTCCATGAAAGTTATTTGTTTATATTTTTTTTTCTAGTTTAATCTAAAAAAATTTTCCAATTTCAAATGATAATAAACTTTCGAAATTTTACATTTTATGATTTCGATGATCAAATTTTCCAGTCAACTAAGTAATCTTTTAGTTTATTCTATTCATATATATTTACGGATAAATTTTATTTTTTATTATGCATCTGACTATCTAAGCATCTTAAATAATAAACGATGATAATAAGAATAATAAAATGTGACATTTATGAAGACTTCCACTTCTTCAAAAAGGTATTCATATAAATCTTAGATATTCTCATTATCCGTGGCTATAATATTTGTGTTCTTAGCTAGCGGTATGTCCAATAAAAAGTATTCCTTCCGTTTCATAAAACATTGCTCGTTTTGATTTTTGACATTGTTCATTATAAGCGGTTGACTACTAATTTACGTATAATTTATTGTTAGGAATATGTTGTACTTGATGATAACTTCACAATCAATCAAATTGTATAAGTATTGTAGCTGTCAACGGATGAGGATTTATAACTCTATCCGTTGACAGGTAGCTCATCAACGGATGAGGTTTTGTAGCATACTGCAGTATCTCTATGTTATCAATTGATAGTATTTTTATCCACAGTCATGTTGACCATCAATGGATAGGCAGAATAGGGTAGCCAATTGTAAATAAGCTATGCTATGTAATTCTGTTTAAGTGAAAGTGTATCAACGGATGAAGACAGAACTCTATCAACGGATACAACTCAAATCTACAATATCAACGGATACAGCTCAAACTATCATCAACGGATGACAGTGTACAATGTCAACGGATAATTATTGACACTTACTTCTATGCTAAGCTGGGGATTAGCAGTTGATATAGACAGATTTGACTGACAGATCACATGGGTTGATAGTAGATACAAAAAGCAGTATGGCAGCCATACTTTGGAAACACGGAAGAAAGAAGCGTTCCTTTTACACTATGAATACAAGAAAGGTGCAGGGGACATGTCTGTTCACAAGGGCAACCTTTCGGCTACATGTGTATTTAGAGTGGAGTAGAAAGTCAACTTGAATTAAATTAGTATTATCTTATTCCTGTAGTACTTGTAAACTTGGGTTTTATATAACCAAGTGTAGCAACTCTTTAGAAGCTAAGAAAACAGATACATTTGCTTAGGGTTTTCTTGAATATCCTTAGAAAGCAAAGAGTTGTAAAACGGCAGCTGTGTACATTTGTATCACAGAGTTTTCTTCGAATAAAAGCTTCAGGTGGTGCATTTAACCACCTGATTTTATATGTGTTTGTGCATTAATCGTTATACAGCAATTATCTAAGTATAGATTTCTGGAGTTCTTATCAGAAATTTATAAATATCAAGAATTGTATTCAACCCCCCCTTCTACAATTATACAAGTGTGTAATCTGGGAATAACAATTGGTATCAAAGCAAGCTTCTAACATATTTGAAGTTTAAAGATCAACACACTTCCAACATGTCTAGAAGGATTATGGAGTAAAGATACCAGTTCTTGATAGAGAGAATTACTTTCACTGGAAAGTAAAAATGCGTCTACATCTCGTGTCCATTGATGAGGGTTTTGTGGATTGCATTGACAAGGGTCCTCATGTTCCAATGAAGACTGCAGCAAGAGTTGGCCTTGCTGAAGATGTGCCTGACACTCTCATTCCCAAACCTATTTTCTGAATGGAGTCTTGAAGATATGGCAGAAGTCCACAAAGACAAAAAGACCATGGATATACTGTTTAATGGTCTAGAAACAGACATGGTTGACAAAGTTATTAGCTGCACTACCTCCAAGGAAGTATGGGACACTGTTCAAACCCTTTGTGAAGGAACAGAACAGGTGAGGGAAAACAAGATGCAACTACTAATCCAACAGTATGAACACTTCCACTTCAAGAGTGGAGAAACATTGAATGATACATTTAGTAGATTTCAAAAGCTACTAAATGATTTGAAACTGTATGGAAGAATCTATCAAGTTAAAGATTCTAATCTCAAATTTCTGAGATCACTGCCCAAGGAATGGAAGCCAATGACTGTTTCTCTAAGAAACACTCATGAGTACAAGACATTTACTCTTGAAAGGCTCTATGGAACTTTAAAGACATATGAGCTAGAAATGGAACAGGATGAAGAGATTGAGAAGTCCCAAAAGAAAAGTGGGTCAGTTGTACTTGTTGCCAACATGGAGAAGAAGGAGGAAAGGACAGAAGCTGCTTGTTCTACACCAAACAGGGAGGTTTGTAAAGATAGAGCAGAATCAAGTAGGAGCAAGTAAAAGGTGTCTGAAGAATTGAATGTCTTTTAGCAGGATGAATTGGATGAGATAGATGAGCACTTAGCCTTTCTATCTAGGAGATTCTCTAAGCTGAAATTCAAGAGAAACTCTGGGGTGGCCAAGCCATTTAACAAGGATTATTCCACAAGCAACTTTGTGGATAAATCCAAAATTAAATGCTAAAATTGTGTAATTGCTGGTCACATGATAATTGAATGCAGGAAGCCTAGATCTGAGAACAAGGGAAAGCCAACTGAAGTTGTTGACTACAAGAAGAAATATTTTGATCTTCTCAGGAAGAAAGGAAAGGCATTCATGACCCAAGAGTATGACTGGGCTGCTGATGGAAATCATTCTGATGATGATGTTGAGTATGTCAACCTTGCATTGATGGCTGATTCTGGAGAACAGGAAGCAAGTTCAGCTAGCAATCAGGTATTTTCTACTAATCTCTCTGAGCTCACCAAAGAGGAATGCAATAGTGTTATAGATGAAATGTCTACTGAACTATATCACTTGAGTGTTACTCTTAAATCACTTACTAAAGAGAACAATAGGATTAAAGAGACTAATCTGTTTTTAAGTGATAGAAATGCTGCTCTAGAAGCTCAATTTCTAGAATTTGAGAAAATGAGAGTTGATTGCAATAATGCTAAAAGTGAACTTGAAGCTGTGTTAAAAAGAGAACTGATTTTAATAGACCAGCTTGAAAAGGAACAAGGGATAATTGCTAAATTTCAAAGCTGTAGGAACATTTCTCAAAACATAACAGAAGTCCAGGGAATAGAATCGTTTGTGAAGGAGACCTGGACTCAAAAGAAGAAGGAGCTAGAACCTTGCCTTGAGGATCTAGAGACTATTTGTGAATCAACGGATAGTGATCATCCGTTGATAGATGAACCATCAAAAGATGAGAGGTATCCGTCAACTAACAAAAAGTTTGTTAGTAAGAAGGAACTCAAGAAACTGGATATTAAGTATGGTCCAGTCAACAAGAACTTTGTTACTGGTGAGTGTAGCCAAACCAAATCTAGTGGAAAGGCTAAGGCAGGTGATTTACACAACAAAAAGGCTGTTAGTAAATCAGATAATGAAAAGGTAGAAATTAATGGTAAAAAGAAAAAGAACAAAAATGGTAAGATAGGCATCAACAAGAAAAACAATTATTCTCCTGACAAGTTTTCCCCTAGGAAAACTTGTAGTAATTGTAATAGTGTCAATCACCTATCTTCTAATTGCAAGATTGTTAACAAGGCTCCTGTTCATGTACCTCAAACTATACCATGTATGCCTGCAATGTCTGGTTTGTATCAAAATGCTAGTTTTTCTAATCCATATGTGAACATGCCATATGTGTCTAATCCTTATTTTCAATCTGTGAATATGCCACAAATGTCATGGAACATTCCTAGCATGAATAATATGTATGCCAATTTTCCACAAATGCATGCATCAAATATTCATGCAAATAAGCATTTGTCAAACCCCATCGATCAGGCATCTACATCTAAGGTGAAGAATGCCAAGATTGTAAAGTAAAAGGCTAACAAGAAAGGACCCAAGGAAGCTTGGGTACCAAAATCAACTTGATTTGCTTTTGGATGTGTGCAGGGAAATAGGAGGAATCTATGGTACCTAGACAGTGGATGCTCTAGGCACATGACAGGAGATTCAACCCTGCTCACAGAGTTCAAGGAAGGAGCTGGCCCTAGAATTACCTTTGGAGATGACAGCAAAGGATATACTAAGGGATATGGCCTGATTTCAAAAGACAATGTCATCATTGAAGAAGTGGCCTTAGTTAAAGGTTTGAAGCACAATCTGCTGAGTGTCAGTCAGATTTGTGACAAAGACTATGAAGTAAGGTTCACAAAAGAAGCCTGTGTTGTTTCTGCCAAGGAAGACAACAATGTGGTATTGACAGTCTTTAGAAAAGGAAATGTTTACATAGCTGACTTCAATTCAGCATGCTCAGAATCCATTACTTGTCTCTTTAGTAAAGCAAGTAAGGATGAGAGTTGGCTATGGCATAAGAAGCTGTCACATTTGAATTTTAAAGTTATGAATGACTTGGTAAGAAAGGATCTTGCTAGAGGAATCCCTTAATTGGAATTTATCAGAGATGAACTGTGTGATGCCTGCCAATTAGGGAAACAAAAGAAATCATCCTTCAAGAGCAAGACAGAGTCATCCATTGTGAAGCCACTTCAACTGCTGCATATGGACTTGTTTGGTCCAGTTAATGTCATATCTATTTCAAAGAAGAAATATTGTCTGGTGATTGCAGATGATTTTTCTAAGTTCACATGGACCTTCTTCCTGCACTCCAAGGATTGTGCAAGTGAAATCATCATCAATCACCTCAGAATACTAAACAATGGTTCTGAAGATAAAGTACAAAGAATCAGGAGTGACAATGGTACTGAATTCAAGAATTCCACAATGAAGATTTTTTGTGAAGAAAATGGAATTGTCCATGAGTTTTCTGCTGCCAGAGCACATCAACAAAATGGGGTTGTTGAAAGGAAAAACAGAACTCTCATTGAAGCAGCTAGAACAATGTTAAGTGAATCAATATTACCAACATATTTCTGGGCTGAGGCGGTCAACACTGCATGCTTTACTCAGAATATTTCCTTGGTCAATCAAGCTAGAGGAATGACTCCTTATTAGTTGTTAACCAACAAGAAACCAACTTTAGCTTTCCTTCATGTCTTTGGATGTAAGTGTTTTGTACTAAGGAATCATGGAGATAACTTGGGCAAATTTGAAGCAAAGGCAGATGAAGCTATTTTTGTTGGATATGCAGCAGGGAAAGCATATAAAGTCAACAATCTAAGAACCAACATTGTTATGGAATCTGTACATGTTGTGTTTGATGATCAAAAGATTCTAGGTCTACATGATGGAGGCTCTCATGAAAAGTTGGAATTTGAGAATGAAGGTGAAGGAAGAATGTACTATGATGATGATGAGGAAGATGAAGATCATGGCCACAGAGATCCACCAAGAGTTGATGTACCAACTAGAAGTGATGCTCACACTGGAAATGAAGCATCCGTTGACAGTCATTCTGGAGCATCCGTTGACAATATTAGAGATGCATCCGTTGACAGAATTTCTCAAGCATCCATCGACAAGCAAAATGATACATCCATTGACAGTCAACTTCATAATTCTGCAAGGACAACAAACTCAGGGGGAGTTTCTCAGGGTCAAAATTCAATGCTAAATCAACATGATCATACTCATGAAAATGAAGCAACCTCATCAAGATCAAACCTTCCACCTGCAAGAAAATGGACTAGAGATCATCCATTTGAGTTAATCATTGGTGAATCAAATTCAAGAGTCCAAACTAGGAGGGCCACTCAAGCAGAATGCCTATATAGTAGCTTCATGTCTTAAGAGGAACCTAAAAGTGGAAGATGCCCTTCTAGATCCAGATTGGGTCTTAGCAATGCAAGAAAGGCTAAACCAATTTGAAAGAAATAAAGTATGGAAGCTTGTGCCCAAACCTGATGATAGAAGTGTCATAGGTACTAAATGGGTTCTCAAGAACAAGACAGAAGAAAATGGCATAATTGTGAGGAATAAAGCTAGATTAGTGGCAAAGGGTTATTCTCAAGAAGAAGGGATAGATTTTGATGAAGCTTTTGCTCCAGTGGCAAGACTTGAGGCAATCAGAATCTTCCTAGCCTATGCAGCACATGCCAATTTCAAGGTCTATCAGATGGATGTCAAAAGTGCCTTTCTAAATGGACAACTGGAAGAAGAGGTCTATGTCCATCAACCTCCTGGCTTTGAGGATCCAGAATTTCCAGAATATGTATATCTTCTCATGAAAGCACTTTATGGTTTGAAGCAAGTACCAAGAGCCTGGTATGACACTTTATCTCAATTTCTTTTGGAGAATCACTTCACTATAGGTACAGTAGATAAAACATTATTTCATAGGAATATCAATGGCTCTTCAATACTTGTTCAAATTTATGTAGATGATATTATTTTTGGGTCTACAGATGAGAAGCTTTGCAAAAGGTTTGCCAAACTTATGCAAAGTAGGTATGAAATGAGCATGATGGGTGAATTAACTTACTTTCTTGGCCTACAAGTAAAGCAAGTTAATGAGGGCATTTTCATAAGTCAAACAAAATATATTTATGATCTTTTAAAGAAATTTGACTTAATGGATTGTACCTCTGCAAAAACACCTATGGCCACTGCAACTAAGCTTGAGTTGAATACTAAGGAAAAGTCTGTGGACATCTCAAGCTATAGAGGCATGGTAGGTTCACTTCTATACCTAACAGCTAGTAGACCTGATATAATGTTTTCTACTTGTCTTTGTGCTAGATTTCAAGCTGACCCTAGAGAGTCTCACTTGATAGCTACTAAGAGAATTTTCAGGTATCTCAAGGGAACACCAAACCTTGACATTTGGTATCCAAGAGAATCTGGTTTTGATCTAACTGGCTACTCAGATGCAGATTATGCAGGTTGCAGAATTGATAGGAAAAGTACTACAGGCTCCTGTCAATTTCTAGGAAACAGGCTTGTTTCATGGTTCAGTAAGAAACAGAACTCAGTCTCCACTTCTACAGCTAAAGCTGAGTACATTGCTACTGGAAGTTGTTGTGCACAGATTCTATGGATGAAAAATCAACTTATTGACTATGGTCTAAAAGTTGAGAAGATTCCAATTTTCTGTGATAACACAAGTGCTATTGCCATCACAGGGAATCCAGTGCAACATTCGAGAACCAAGCATATTGACATCAAATACCACTTCATTAGAGAACATGTGATGAATGGTATAGTAGAAATGCACTTTGTGCCAAGTGAAATGCAGCTTGCAGATATCTTCACCAAGCCTCTTGATGAATCCACATTCACAAGATTGGTAGGTGAACTAGGTATGCTTAATTTGTCATAATTCCTGGTGATATTTGATCTTACTGCATTGCAGCTAGAAATGTGTTTTGATTTACTTGAGAATTAAAAACTCTCAGAAAAATTTTCTGCAGAAATTTTGTCCAAGGCAAAATTATCTTATCAACGGATATCCTTTTACCCGTTGGTAGTATAAATACATTCCTAGATTTTCGTATATCAACGGATAACAGGTCATCCACATCATCGATGGATAAACAGTCTTTCAACCGTTCATTTCATATCCGTTGATATACATATTTTCTTTTAAATATAACCATTGGTAAACGTGTATATATATAGGCATGGCTATATTTATTTTCTTTTATTAACTGATAGTTACTTTTGACCAATGGATAATTACTTTTAATTATTTATTTTCAACTCTTGAAAAATATAAAAGGTTGTCTTGTGCTCTCACATCTCACTTTTATCGACTTTCAAGATTCTCTTAAGTAAACTGCATCTTCTTCACTAAAACTCTCTGCAACAAAAGTTCAAACACTTCAATGGCGCCTATTGTTAAGATGATGTCTTCCACTGGGTTCACCTATGAGAAGAACAACTTCGCGGCCTATGTTGATACAGTGAATGCCCCAGAAGCTTATCACACCTTGATGAATTTTGTGAAGAAATATAAACTGTCGTATGCTATTACTGCCACCACTCCTCTAATCCACGAGGTAATTGAAGAGGTGTGGACATCTGCTGAGTACAACGGCACAGACGGTACAATTGCTTTTTCCTTAAAGGGTAAAAACTATGTAGTTAATTCTGATGTGATAACTGCTTGTTTAAAATTGCCTGAGAATAACTGTCTGAAAGTACCCAGTGATGCTGAAATTGTTACCATGCTTAATTCCATAAATTATGCCCTTAGTACTGAGAATTTAGGGAAAATTGTTAGGAAAGGAATGGTTAAAGAATTGAGTTATTTTTGTGATGCCTTCATTAAAACTTTTTTAGGCAAAATTAGTAATTTTGATGCTGTTACCCATTCCATGCTAGTTATGATGTATATGCTTCTGACTGATAAATTCTATAACTTTGGCACACTAGTCATGTATGAGATAGCAGCAAAATTAGGTAAGAAGGAAACTAGGAGCAAGAATATCTATTTTGCTAGATTTTTGATGCTCTTAGCACTGCATGTATCTGAGAATAAGCTATCCATTGCTAACCCGGATAGCAAGTTCACATGTTTTGTTCAGGAGAAGAGAGTCCTAAGTGATTTAATTCGAATGAACTCCAATGCAGGAGTACAATTGGTATATCTACCAATTGTTCAGGTAACTATTTCTAACCTTGAAACTCCTATCTCTAACCCCCAAACTTCTTTACCTTCCACTGTCACAATGGAGTCTGTAGTAGTGACCAAACAGGCTCCTACCCAAGTGACTAAAACAAAAGTTTCCAAACCAAAATCTAAAAGATAAACCTCAGGTGCTTCTCAAAAAGCACATGTTGCAAAAACTACCACAACTCTTGAGGGGAGTGTGAAGGAGGTAGTGAGTGGTGAGGGACAGGGTGCAAGCCCTAAGAATAAGGTAGGTGAGGAGAGTGCACCAAATAGCCAAGTCCAAGTTACATCCTCTCAACAGGGTCTGACTACTAGTTCCACAGAAACTCTGCACAAAAGGCACTACACCATAGAATGGCTATTGCAACACTCATTGAAAAAATTGCTTAAAAATCGTTGTTATTGACTGACAAGTTTTAACAAATTTAGAAGTATTGCAATGTTTTTTAAAATTTTTACAATTGAATATTTTTTCTGCAAAAGTCAAGTTAAATACGAATATATATAAACGTTGCAATTGACTTCAAAAATTTTGGGGAAAATTGGCGGTCTTAAGTGGGCTTTGCTAAAATATTTGCCCGGGCTTTCTAAAAGGGGTTGACTGAAATAAAACAATTGACCACAGTATTTTCAGACACGCACGAAGACAGATAACACAGCACAAACTAGAGAGAGAGAGAGAGAGAGAGAGAGAGAGAGAGAGAGAGAGAGAGAGAGAGAGAGAGAGAGATTTGGCGAGAGAGAGAGAAGGCGAGAGAGATAACTCAAATCCAATCAGCTCGAAGAACACTCAAGCTCGAACACTCAAACTCGAAATAGGTATGTTTCTTTCCCCAAATCGAATTTAAAATGTGGTTTTAGACGAATTTTGCTAGTATCAATTAGGGTTTAATTGTTAATTTGTGCTTGTAGTTAAATTGATTTATACGGGTTATACATCTTATATTCGTTTATGTTAAACAAGCTTTTACTTCAGATTTTGTTAATTTTAATTAGGGCTTTTAATTTAATTGTGTTAATTAGGAGCTTTAAATTGTAATTTTGCTGTTAGTTTCTGTTTGTATGTCTTTATGTTTGTTAATTGTGTTTGTATGCTTTTATGTTCGTTGTTACTTGTATTAGCCATGTTTTCTCTCTATATTTCATAAGTTATATCTTGTCAAAAAACATAATCTGTGTGGCTCTGTTTTATGTGCATTTTATATGCTCTGTTTTACAAGCCTTGATTTTATATGCCCTGTTAATGTAAATTTTGTATCTTTTATGTATTTTTTGTTTATGCTTCTTTGTGTAGATAATAGGTTTGTTAATTTGCACACATGACTTGGGTTTCACTTCCAAAATACATTGAGTCTTATAGTGATGGGGTAACAGACTTTGTTAGGAATGGATTTGATAATTTTGCCGTAGGTGATGAACTAAGATGTCCTTGCAAAGATTGTAGTAATCGTTTCTGGTATTCTCAAGAAGATGTATATGATCATCTCATACTAAACGGTCCTTGTCCAACATTTTCTAATTGGATATTTGAAGTGTCAACCGACAAGTTTAGAACTAATGATAGGATGTATTGTAATGCGGGTATGGGCCTAGGTGAAGATTTTGATGAAATGATTCATAATGAAGGTAGATTTAGAACTGGAATGAATAAATCTGCAGAAGATTTTTATAAGGATGTTGAGAAAGGAAAACAACCTTTATATCCCGGGTCTGAGAATTTTACTCTCTTAGGGTTTATAGTCAAACTTTACCAATTAAAGTGCAGTCACAGGTTTACTGAGTCTGCATTTAGCGGTATTCTAGGGTTGATAAAAGTGGCTTTTCCCCATGTCAATCTGCCTCCTTCTTTTAGGGCTGCTATAACGCCTTAGAAATTTCAGATTATTTAATCACTAAAAGTATTTATTTTATTATTAAATATGAATTATGTGGCGTATATAATTGTTGTGGAGGTGATGTGTCTGTGGAATAATAATTGGAGGTCAGATAGATATTTTATATGTGTTATGTAAGCCCGACTATTTTTAATTATATTTTTGGGATTTATTTCCTATTTATTTGTGTTATAATTACCTTCTTTGAATTTTATAAAATTCTCGGGATTAGCAGAAATCCTGAAATCTTTTTCATTATTGATTTTATTAGTTTACATGACTTTTAAAAATATTGGGTGAATTCTTTTTGGGTTTCAAGGATTTTAAAATGATTTTTCGAATTATTTTCCAATTTAATGGTTTAATCTTGTAAAATTCGTATTTAATTCGTTTTAAATCCTAAAAATATTTTAAAAATATGTGGGTGATCGTAATTTTACATTCTTTATTTCAAAATTTTAAAATTAAATGTCCTATCCATTTTTATAATTGATGTCGATTTTAGGGAAGGTTTTATTTATTTTTTTTCAGAATTGTATAATCCTTAACTCACTTTATTTCCCATTTTTTTTTTCCCCAAATCCTTTAAGTCCAAATCCCTAATTTCATTTCCTCAAAACCGGGCATAAACAACAGTCTCTTAATCTCTCGATTTCTCTAGAGCTCTCTCTCTCAAAAGTTCACTCCAATCCTCTCTCCCTCTTTGAATCTCTCTCACCACATCTCTCTGTATTCCTCTTTATCTCTCGACATCTCCTTGTTCTGTCTCCCTTATTGGATGAGTTCGACTGTGGTGTGGTGTGTGTATACAACGAGCTCTGTGTGTGTGTGTAGTGCCCTTGATTACTGCGTGCGTGTGTGAGGGATTGTGTGTGTCTCTTGCTGTGTACACGGTTCTGTGCTCCTGTGTTCCCTGCGAGGCTGTGTTACTGGGTATGTGTTGTGTGTGTACAAATTCGAGTGTGTGTGTGTGTGCTCGTTGCAGCGTGTGTGTGGGTTGGTGTGAGTATTGGCAGTGTTAGTACTTGTGGTTTGCGGTGGTACGATTGGTCAGTGACTCTGATTGGTTCTGTGTCCTGTGTTCTACATTGGCTACTGTACTGCGAATTTTGTTGCAATTGCTGCTCGAATTAATTTCCTCTGCATGATGTTACTTGATTTCAGTCTGAAATTCTATATGATTAATTTCGATATTAATGTGTGGATAATTCGTACAATAGTAAGTGTGGAATTCCGAGTTGGAAACCCTAATTTTGGGCACCCTCGGGATTTTGCCCCCTCGACGGTGATTTAATTTGAGTCGAGGGTATATCATTGGCGATGATGATTATTTTCTGAGCCAAAAATTATTTAATATTTAATATTTGTTATTTATCTAATAAATTGTAATTTATTGTCGAGTTGGTATTAATTGCTTAAATGGTATTAAATTATGAATCGGAGGATTGTAAATGCAAATCGAGATGTGAATTGGGATTGAATACTAATTGTGGATTCGATTAGTAATTGAGATTTGTGTTGGTTGTGTCGGCTGTATCCCGACTGGCAGTCCCCCGTATAAAGGGGATGCCGTCAAAATTTTTCTAAAATATTAAAATCATTTCTTGATGATGAGTATGTATAATTATTTAACTTATACGAGTTGTGAGTCGGGCTTCATATTTTAAAGTCTATGTATTATGTGTTAATGTGCCAATATGATTAAATACTTTTGTCTGTAGCCTATGTATTGATACTATATGATTAAATAAACATAAATTAGGGAACTATTCGCAGGGGTAGACTAAGTGGAATGTTTACGTTGTTTAGTGAATATTGAGCAGGATTCTAAAATAGTGTTATATTGTGTGTAGATTCCGTGGATAAAGGGAAGGCTAAAGCTGAGGACGTTAAGACACTTCGGATTCTGTGATTTTCTAGTTAAGGCAAGTAAATTGCTTCAATTACCTTTCAAATGAGTTATGATTATAAAAACCTGATTCATATGTTTATTTAAATTACTCTTGCTATAATTGTTCTGTTAATTTCCCGAAATTGCGAATACATAATGGTTATACCCCAAATTGATTCTACTGAATTGTTGATTCTTTTAGTGAATTGATTACATCCATATCCCTTGCAAGCATATTGTTCCACCTCTCTTTCAAGTAAACCGCTTCACTTATATTTCCAGCGAATTATGATTATCATAACTTGATTCTTATGTAATTGATTTATCCTTGATATAATTGCTCTGATAATTTCCATTAATTATGAATATTCAATTGTTATACCCCAGGTTGACTATATCGTTTTTGTTAATCCTTTTTGTGACTTGACTTAAATCAATACCCCTTTTTGCCATATCGAACTTGTTGATATTTAATTCAGAGATTACCCAACCTTGTTTTATTTGGTGAAATTGAGATGTTAACCTGGAACGAAAGTGTCCAGGGTGTTTGGCAGTTGAGGTAGTCGATTGTTCCGACACCTAATGTTTAGTTAGGATTGGACTGTTAGTTTTTTTTTAAAAATGTGGACCGTAAGGGTCGGACCAGATTCGTGGTCAGAAATGATTAAGGCCAATGTGTGCCGTGGATCCATTAAAGGACATTGCTGTGTGCGTTTGTCCGGGGTTAGTGCGTGACTGATCAGCAGCCTAACCTTATAATTGTTTTTATTATAAAAATGCATGATAGTCCAATCCTCTTCTATTTTATGATTCAGACAAAAGATGAACCTTTAATTGAGCTATATATTGTTGATTGTTAATTCTCGAAAATCTTGCAGACATGTCAGTTGTTGATGTTATAATTTTATACATATATACTTGCTGAGCATTTTGGCTCACTTGCTTGCTAATTCTGTTTCCTCAGCTAAGCCAGAAGATGTCTAGAAGAAGTGGCCCGTCTGGTTGGGGTAGTCACCGAGGCAGTCAGAGGGTCGAGGTGGTTGGTTGGGTAGTGACATATATCTTTGTTTATATTATATCTGTATTTGTAGGCAGATTATCATATTAATGGGTTGTATATTATTTGATTCAGTTCTGGGTTGTAATAACTATTGGTAGTTGTTTCATACAGTGACCTGTGTGCGGTCTGGGTTGATTTGGTTTTATTTCCTTATGGTTTAGTATATCTTGTGCATGTGGACTGTTTTAGTTATACTTAGTTGCTTGAGCAGGTGATTAGTCCGGTTTATGATTACATCATGCCGAAATTTCTAAAATTTCTCCTATACCAATGTTTAATTGAATATAAGAGTTTATAATATTATTGTTGGCTAGTGAGGGTGTTACAAGTTGGTATCAGAGCCACAGGTCACAGTCACTGAAACAATTAGGTGGGGACTCGGGGTAGAGTTATAGGAAAGGTTAGGATGGTTTCGTGAGAGACAGGAAGTCTAATTATATTATATATATATGTATATGTATACTTCAGGCACCTGCTTCTGGTTCCGATTCAGACCCGGACGAGGATCCGGAAGGAGGGGCTTCTGTACCGCAGCAGATTTCCCCAGGGGTTATGCAGCCGTTCGTAGGATCGCAGGGCTCGGTGAATGGGCCAGCATATCAGTACACTCCTCAGCCTGTACCATATCATGTGTACGAGCGAGTGGCCCGAGAGAGGGACTATCTCTTAGGGCAGATGGCAGAGTTGAGGGCTATGAGGACTGGGGAGGAGGACCGGGCTAGAGATCGAGATAGAGCGGTAGCTGAGCTGGAGGATGTCCGGAGGCGAGTACGAGCTCTTAGACGTGTTGTCATTAGGCGGGGACGGATGAGATCCCGAGATGAGCCGGCATTTGTGACTCAGCAGGTGACTCTAGGTCTGGTGACGGCAGAGCTAGAGAGCATTCTGGGATCAGCTTGGCGGGGAGAGTCGGATGACGATGATGACCAGTGATGATTAGGGTAGTATGATGATGTGGTATTTAGAGGCATGTTGTGGCAGTAGTAGTACGTCAGGATTTGCAGTGCGACCAGTTTTGTTGTATATATCTGTTGTACAGTGACTAGATGTTAGCAGTCTTCTCTTTTAGTATTATGTTGTACCCTTATCGAAGCGTTGTTCTTACGCTTGTATCAGATCTATCTATATATGTCATTATCACTTTCGCAGAACTGTGTTAAATTTCCTTATACTGTCATTTACTTAAGCATCTTATTTACTGCTCGTTTCATATTTACCTTCAGCATCATTTCTTTCTAGCATAGTTTTTACTTTCGATACTATGTTTGACCTTAGCATTATGACTATTGTTTCTTTATTGCACCTATTGAACGTTTGTGAATACCTTGTGTAACCTTGGATTGATATCCTATTGCACCTTGTGAATCAATTGTTGACCGGAATATTGGTTGGAGACCTCAAATTCCTTTTCAGTAATATATGCATTGTTCGTTTAAGTTGGATCATTTTGAGCTATTATTTTCTGAACCTGAATCTAATACAATTGTTCATTGATTTCAGAAATATGCCTCCCAAAAAGAAGAAACAAAATACCCGAACCCCCGATCAGGGTGAACAAGCTAATCCACCTCCTGTTGGTCAGATGGACCCTGCCTTAGCACAAATATTACAAACTCTTGTTCAGCAGACTGCTACTCTGGCACAGCAACAGCAGCAATTACAGCAGCAATTGTTGGCACAACAGCAACAACAGCAACAACAGCAACAACAGCAACAACAGCAACAACAGCAGCAACAGCAGCAGCAGCAGCAGCAGCCACCTGTTCCTCCGGTGGTTACTTTTAAGTCTTTCCAGGCAGTTAAACCTCCTGAGTTTAAAGGGACAGCGGACCCGGTGGAGGCGAGGTCTTGGTTAAAAGAGATGGAAAAAGCCATTGCACTGGTGGGGGTCCCAGCAGACAAACAAACTGAATATGTAAGTTATTTCTTGAAGAATGAAGCTACTTACTGGTGGGAGTCGGTGAAGATGTTGGAAGCTACTGAGGTGATTCCTTGGGAAAGGTTCACAGAGCTATTTTTGGAAAAGTATTTCCCCGACTATATGAAAGACCAGATGGAGATGAAGTTTTTGGAGCTGAAACAAGGGAAAATGTCGGTGACAGAATATGAAACCAAGTTTACGGAACTAGCTAGGTTTGCTCCGGCCTATGTGGATACGGAGAGGAAGAAGGCTAAGAGGTTTCAACAAGGATTGAAACCGTGGATTCGTACTAAACTAGCAGTTTTGGAGTTGGAGACTTATGCAGCAGTGGTGCAAAAGGCCATGATAGCTGAAGGGGAAAGCGAATTATACTTCAAGGAAAAAGAAGGAAAGAAAAGGAAGGCTGGGTCAATGGGGGAACGACAAGAGCAAGGCAGTTCTCAAAATGTGCCAAATAAAAAGCCAGGATTCCAGCCAGGAAAGTATGGGAACCCTAAGAAGCCGGGATCAGGGAATGGGGGCCAAGGAAATAGAATTCAAGATGCGAGTCAACAGAAATTGGTTAGGCCACCCTTGGCAGAATGCAAAACTTGTGGGAAGAGGCATCCGGGGGTGTGTACAAAGTTGGAGGTGACGTGTTTCAAATGTAATCAAAAAGGTCATTATGCTCGGGAATGCAAGGCAGGAATTGTGTGTCACCGTTGTGGGAAGCCAGGGCATATAATGAAAGACTGTAAAGTACCTGTAGTGAAACCTCCAGTTCTGGCTAATCCAATACTGCAAGCAATTGAAGCACCCCCAACGGCAAGTGTCAGACCAGTGGCGAGGACTTTCAACATGACTCTGAACGAAGCTATTAAGAATTCGGATGTGGTAGCAGGTACGCTCCCTGTAAATTCTGTTCAAGCTAAAGTGTTAATTGATTCTGGGGCTACGAAATCCTTTATATCCAAAGAATTTGTTCAAAAGTTAAATTGTGAGGTATGCATGTTACGTGAGGCTATAGTTATAGAAATAGCTAATTCAGAACGAATTCCGGTTACTCAAGTGTGTCCCCGTTGCAAGATTGATATTTCAGGGCATTGTTTCTACGCTAATTTGATACCATTTCAGTTAGGTGAATTTGATGTTATCTTAGGAATGGATTGGTTAACAGAGAATAATGCCCAAATTGATTGTAAGAATAAGAAGGTGATCCTTAAACCCTCTGATAATGTAGAGGTTACCTTTAGGGGTCAGAGGCAAGATAGGAAATTTTTAACGATCATTCAGACAAAGAGGTTGTTGAGGCAAGGATGCGAGGGCTATATGGCTTATGTCATGGATACTAGTCAAGAGGTGCCTAAAATAGAGGAAATTCCAGTGGTGAATGAATTTCTTGATGTTTTTCCGGATGAACTTCCCGGATTACCTCCGGATAGAGAAATAGAATTTACCATTGATTTAGCCCCAGGAACTGAACCCGTGTCAAAGGCTCCTTATCGAATGGCACCTGTAGAGATGAAGGAATTGGCAGTTCAATTGCAAGACCTTCTGGAGAAAGGTATTATTAGACCTAGTGTATCGCCGTGGGGAGCTCCGGTATTATTTGTAAAGAAGAAGGATGGAAGTATGAGACTGTGTATCGATTATCGGGAACTAAATAAGTTGACCATTAAGAATAAATACCCTTTGCCAAGAATTGATGATTTATTCGATCAACTGAAAGGAGCAACTTGTTTCTCGAAGATTGATTTGCGGTCAGGATATTTTCAATTAAAGATTAGACCGGAAGACGTTCCAAAAACAGCGTTTCGGACTAGGTATGGGCACTACGAGTTCTTAGTAATGGCCTTTGGGCTAACTAATGCACCAGCAGCATTCATGGACCTAATGAATAGAGTCTTCAAGAAGTATTTGGATAAGTTTGTGATTGTGTTTATAGATGATATTCTGATATACTCGAAGACCGAAGAAGAGCATGCAGGGCATTTGAGAATAGCCTTAGAAACGTTGAGGAAAGAGAAACTGTATGCGAAGTTTTCCAAATGTGAGTTTTGGTTGAAAGAAGTGCAGTTTTTAGGGCATGTCATCAGCAGTGAAGGGATTAAGGTGGATCCTGCTAAAATTGAAGCCGTGATGAATTAGGACAGACCTAAAACACCCACAGAGGTTCGAAGTTTCTTAGGATTGGCGGGATATTATCGAAGATTTGTTCAAGACTTTGCGAAGATAGCCACCCCACTAACAAAGTTGACAAGGAAGAATGAAAAGTTTGTGTGGAATGAGAAGTGTGAAGAAAGTTTCCAGGAATTGAAGAAGAGATTGGTGACTGCACCTGTGTTGACACTTCCAGATGAAAAAGGAAATTTTGTGATCTACAGTGATGCATCTCACAAAGGTTTGGGATGTGTACTGATGCAGCACGGTAAGGTAATTGCTTATGCTTCGAGACAATTGAAACCTCACGAGCAGAAATATCCTACTCATGACTTAGAATTAGCCGCGATTGTTTTCGCCTTGAAGATTTGGAGACATTATCTGTATGGGGAAAAGTGTGAAATTTACACGGACCACAAGAGTTTAAAATATATTTTCACCCAGAAGGAGTTAAATATGAGACAGAGAAGATGGTTGGAATTACTCAAGGATTATGATTGTACCATCAACTATCATCCTGGGAAGGCGAACGTGGTGGCGGACGCTTTAAGTAGGAAGGAGAAAATCAGTATGTTGACAATGCCTGAGGAATTATACAAAGAGTTTGAAAGATTGGAGATAGAGGTGTGTATGCCTGCAAGTAGTACAGATACGGTGTACACTATGACGTTTCAGCCAGAATTATTAGAAAAGATTCGCAGATGCCAGGAGGAAGTCATGAGCGGAGATGTGAACAAGTTAACCGGTGAGGAAATATGCACACAGGTAGATGACAAGGGGATATTAAGATTTTCTTCACGTATTTGGATACCCAATGTGACAGAGTTGAAGAATGAGATCCTACAGGAAGCCCACAGCTCGAAATATTCGATTCATCCAGGGAGTACGAAAATGTATCGAGACTTGAAAAGAAATTTCTGGTGGCCGGATATGAAGAGAGATATTGCTGAATGGGTAAGTAAGTGTTTGACCTGTCAGAAAGTAAAAGCAGAACATCAGAGGCCAAGTGGGATGGTACAACCATTAGAGATTCCCGAGTGGAAATGGGAACATATTGCCATGGACTTTGTGGTTGGATTGCCAAGGACGAGAGCTAATCATGATGCTATCTGGGTAATTGTTGATCGCTTAACGAAATCTGCACACTTTCTCCCAATAAATGAGAGGTTTTCATTAGACAAATTAGTTCATCTATACATAAAGGAAATTGTGGTGCGACATGGAGTTCCCGTATCAATAGTCTCAGATCGAGATCCAAGATTTAATTCGAGATTCTGGAGAAGTTTTCAAGAATGTTTGGGCACCGAATTAAAAATGAGTACTGCTTACCATCCTCAGACTGACGGTCAGAGTGAAAGAACGATTCAGACAATTGAAGACATGCTCCGAGTTTGTGCATTGGATTTTGCAGGAAGTTGGGATGAACACTTGCCGTTAGTGGAATTTTCATACAACAATAGCTTTCATGCTAGTATCGGTATGCCACCATATGAAGCGTTATATGGACGAAAGTGTCGATCTCCAGTATACTGGGAAGAAGTTGGCGAGCGAAAGATACTCGGACCTGAGTTAGTGCAGCAAACCAAGGAAGTAATCCAACTTATTCAGAAACGGTTAGTGACAGCTCAGAACCGACAGAAGAAGTATGCTGATTTGGCCAGAAAGAATATGGAATTCGAAGAAGGAGAGCAAGTACTGTTGAAAGTATCTCCGTGGAAAGGATTAGTAAGATTTGGCAAGAAAGGAAAATTAAGTCCAAGATTTGTGGGGCCTTTCGAGGTATTGAAGAAAGTCGGGAAAGTCGCCTACGAGTTAGCTTTACCGCCCCATATGCAACATATCCATAACGTGTTCCATGTATCTATGCTTAAGAAGTACCATCTGGATTCTAAACATGTCATTGAATATGAGCCGATAGAGATTCAGCCAGATTTATCTTATGTGGAGCAGCCTATCAAAATACTAGATCGAAAAGAAAAGGTTCTGAGGAATAAAACAATTCCTATAGTGAGAGTTTTGTGGAGAAACCCCAAGGTGGAAGAATCAACTTGGGAGTTGGAAAGTGATATGTTGGAAAAGTATCCTCAATTATTCTCTTAGGTGAGATTCTGGGGACAGAATCCTTTTAAGGGGGGAAGGTTATAACGCCTTAGAAATTTCAGATTATTTAATCACTAAAAGTATTTATTTTATTATTAAATATGAATTATGTGGCGTATATAATTGTTGTGGAGGTGATGTGTCTGTGGAATAATAATTGGAGGTCAGATAGATATTTTATATGTGTTATGTAAGCCCGACTATTTTTAATTATATTTTTGGGATTTATTTCCTATTTATTTGTGTTATAATTACCTTCTTTGAATTTTATAAAATTCTCGGGATTAGCAGAAATCCTGAAATCTTTTTCATTATTGATTTTATTAGTTTACATGACTTTTAAAAATATTGGGTGAATTCTTTTTGGGTTTCAAGGATTTTAAAATGATTTTTCGAATTATTTTCCAATTTAATGGTTTAATCTTGTAAAATTCGTATTTAATTCGTTTTAAATCCTAAAAATATTTTAAAAATATGTGGGTGATCGTAATTTTACATTCTTTATTTCAAAATTTTAAAATTTAATTTCCTATCCATTTTTATAATTGATGTCGATTTTAGGGAAGGTTTTATTTATTTTTTTTCAGAATTGTATAATCCTTAACTCACTTTATTTCCCATTTTTTTTTTCCCCAAATCCTTTAAGTCCAAATCCCTAATTTCATTTCCTCAAAACCGGGCATAAACAACAGTCTCTTAATCTCTCGATTTCTCTAGAGCTCTCTCTCTCAAAAGTTCACTCCAATCCTCTCTCCCTCTTTGAATCTCTCTCACCACATCTCTCTGTATTCCTCTTTATCTCTCGACATCTCCTTGTTCTGTCTCCCTTGTTGGATGAGTTCGACTGTGGTGTGGTGTGTGTATACAACGAGCTCTGTGTGTGTGTGTAGTGCCCTTGATTACTGCGTGCGTGTGTGAGGGATTGTGTGTGTCTCTTGCTGTGTACACGGTTCTGTGCTCCTGTGTTCCCTGCGAGGCTGTGTTACTGGGTATGTGTTGTGTGTGTACAAATTCGAGTGTGTGTGTGTGTGCTCGTTGCAGCGTGTGTGTGGGTTGGTGTGAGTATTGGCAGTGTTAGTACTTGTGGTTTGCGGTGGTACGATTGGTCAGTGACTCTGATTGGTTCTGTGTCCTGTGTTCTACATTGGCTACTGTACTGCGAATTTTGTTGCAATTGCTGCTCGAATTAATTTCCTCTGCATGATGTTACTTGATTTCAGTCTGAAATTCTATATGATTAATTTCGATATTAATGTGTGGATAATTCGTACAATAGTAAGTGTGGAATTCCGAGTTGGAAACCCTAATTTTGGGCACCCTCGGGATTTTGCCCCCTCGACGGTGATTTAATTTGAGTCGAGGGTATATCATTGGCGATGATGATTATTTTCTGAGCCAAAAATTATTTAATATTTAATATTTGTTATTTATCTAATAAATTGTAATTTATTGTCGAGTTGGTATTAATTGCTTAAATGGTATTAAATTATGAATCGGAGGATTGTAAATGCAAATCGAGATGTGAATTGGGATTGAATACTAATTGTGGATTCGATTAGTAATTGAGATTTGTGTTGGTTGTGTCGGCTGTATCCCGACTGGCAGTCCCCCGTATAAAGGGGATGCCGTCAAAATTTTTCTAAAATATTAAAATCATTTCTTGATGATGAGTATGTATAATTATTTAACTTATACGAGTTGTGAGTCGGGCTTCATATTTTAAAGTCTATGTATTATGTGTTAATGTGCCAATATGATTAAATACTTTTGTCTGTAGCCTATGTATTGATACTATATGATTAAATAAACATAAATTAGGGAACTATTCGCAGGGGTAGACTAAGTGGAATGTTTACGTTGTTTAGTGAATATTGAGCAGGATTCTAAAATAGTGTTATATTGTGTGTAGATTCCGTGGATAAAGGGAAGGCTAAAGCTGAGGACGTTAAGACACTTCGGATTCTGTGATTTTCTAGTTAAGGCAAGTAAATTGCTTCAATTACCTTTCAAATGAGTTATGATTATAAAAACCTGATTCATATGTTTATTTAAATTACTCTTGCTATAATTGTTCTGTTAATTTCCCGAAATTGCGAATACATAATGGTTATACCCCAAATTGATTCTACTGAATTGTTGATTCTTTTAGTGAATTGATTACATCCATATCCCTTGCAAGCATATTGTTCCACCTCTCTTTCAAGTAAACCGCTTCACTTATATTTCCAGCGAATTATGATTATCATAACTTGATTCTTATGTAATTGATTTATCCTTGATATAATTGCTCTGATAATTTCCATTAATTATGAATATTCAATTGTTATACCCCAGGTTGACTATATCGTTTTTGTTAATCCTTTTTGTGACTTGACTTAAATCAATACCCCTTTTTGCCATATCGAACTTGTTGATATTTAATTCAGAGATTACCCAACCTTGTTTTATTTGGTGAAATTGAGATGTTAACCTGGAACGAAAGTGTCCAGGGTGTTTGGCAGTTGAGGTAGTCGATTGTTCCGACACCTAATGTTTAGTTAGGATTGGACTGTTAGTTTTTTTTTAAAAATGTGGACCGTAAGGGTCGGACCAGATTCGTGGTCAGAAATGATTAAGGCCAATGTGTGCCGTGGATCCATTAAAGGACATTGCTGTGTGCGTTTGTCCGGGGTTAGTGCGTGACTGATCAGCAGCCTAACCTTATAATTGTTTTTATTATAAAAATGCATGATAGTCCAATCCTCTTCTATTTTATGATTCAGACAAAAGATGAACCTTTAATTGAGCTATATATTGTTGATTGTTAATTCTCGAAAATCTTGCAGACATGTCAGTTGTTGATGTTATAATTTTATACATATATACTTGCTGAGCATTTTGGCTCACTTGCTTGCTAATTCTGTTTCCTCAGCTAAGCCAGAAGATGTCTAGAAGAAGTGGCCCGTCTGGTTGGGGTAGTCACCGAGGCAGTCAGAGGGTCGAGGTGGTTGGTTGGGTAGTGACATATATCTTTGTTTATATTATATCTGTATTTGTAGGCAGATTATCATATTAATGGGTTGTATATTATTTGATTCAGTTCTGGGTTGTAATAACTATTGGTAGTTGTTTCATACAGTGACCTGTGTGCGGTCTGGGTTGATTTGGTTTTATTTCCTTATGGTTTAGTATATCTTGTGCATGTGGACTGTTTTAGTTATACTTAGTTGCTTGAGCAGGTGATTAGTCCGGTTTATGATTACATCATGCCGAAATTTCTAAAATTTCTCCTATACCAATGTTTAATTGAATATAAGAGTTTATAATATTATTGTTGGCTAGTGAGGGTGTTACAGCTGCCAAAAACATGATTACAAATTTAGGTCTTGATTATGAATAGATACATGCTTGTCCGAACGACTGCATGTTATATTTGGCTGAAAATGAAAATGAAACTAAGTGCAAAATTTGCGGAGTTTCAAGATGGAAAGTCCGTAAAACAGATACCAATGCATCAGTTTCCGATAACTTCCAAGAAAAAAAGTCTAAAATTCCTGCAAAAGTGTTGAGATACTTCCCGTTGAAACCAAGGCTGCAACGTTTGTTCTTGTGTAAAGATTATTCTGAACTCATGACAATGTATGCAGTTGGACGAACAAAAGATGGGAAGTTAAGACATCCGGCCGATGCAGAGGGCTGGAAGTCAATGGATGCCAACCATCCAAATTTTGCAGCAGACACCCGAAATGTTAGGTCAGGTCTAGCTGCAGATGGCTTTAATCCTTACCGAGCAATGAACATAAGTCATAGCACTTGGCCAGTTGTTCTCCTAAATTATAATCTTCCTCCATGGTTGATTATGAAACATGAGAATTTAATTCTTTCAACGCTAATCCCTGGTCCCGTATACCCTGGTAACGACATTGATGTGTATATGCAGCCACTCATTGCGGAGTTAAAAGAATTATGGGAATATGTTAAGGTAATTAAAAAGCACTATATTTATTTTTCGTTGTCTTGCTCAATTTTTCACTATATATTGTAAAACTCACTGATTCTTATTAATTATTTATAAGTAATTAGTATTTTTAATTAATGTACTAGACAAAGTATATTATTCCCGAGGAAGGGAAAGATTGGGTATTGAGGACACTTGATGATAATTGGAGAGTATACAAAAGTCGTGTTAAGAGTCGATGCTTTACCAAATACGATAATGATGAGGACCGCATAAGGAGCAAGCCTCCAAACATTCCATTGGAACAATTCAAGGTGCTGCTAAAGTATTAGAGTGATGAATCAGTGCAGAAGAAAGCTACAAAGTGTACTGCAAGTCGGAGCTATGTGACTGATACTCATGTTGTCGGTCGTACCAGTTTTGCCCAGCTTCGTAATGAAATGTTATGTTAGACCCAAGAGTGATTTTATTTACGCATGCTCCCCGTCTTTCATTTTTTTGTACATATAGTAACCATATTTTATTCATTTTATGGTAGAAAACTACCAAGATTGGCGGTGCAAATCCTACAAAATCTTAGTTTTATCCAAAATCACGCAAGCGTCATAACAAGATTAAAATAGCATATATATAGTTTTCTGCAAATATATATATATATATATATATGTATCTTTGCGATTTGTTTTTTGCGGATTATGCCATTAGTATTTACCACTAATATGCAGTTATGAAAATTTGTACGCTAATAAAGATGGTGAATATGAGGAAGCATCAGATGACGAGGATGAAGAGATGGTAGAGCTTGGCCTTGCAGCTCATGGACCAAATTGGCTTGTTGGTAGAAGTGGCATAACAAGGAAAACGAAGAAATATATGTCCAAAAAAGACAATACAGATTCTACAGAACTAGCAAAGCTCAGAGAAGAAATAGTTGCTGAACTAGAGGAGAAAATGAAGAAGAAATTGCAGAAGATTTTTGGAAAATTGGCTGAAATGAATCCTGATCTGAATGTCAATGTGGACCAATTGTGTGCTGAAAGTTCCGGTGACGAGGTTGATGCAGCAGATGATGAGGGCGACGAAGGTGATGAGAATGAAGAAGAGGTGGATGCATCAGATAATTCTGTTTAAATTATGTGTTAATTTCTTTTTCTCTAATTAGTAATGAAGCCAAGTGTATGCAACTTAATTAGTCGGTTTGATAATTAAGTGTATGTGATCGACAAGACTTTGTCGTTTTATCTTGACTTATCTTTTGGATGGTAATTATGAAGATGTCATAATTGTAACTGTTGGTGAATTGGTAATGATATTGAAGTTTGATTTTGCTTGGATTTGTGGCTTCAAATGCCTGGATAGTTGTATTTTCAAAGGGAACCATTAACTTTTTTTTAAAAAAAAATTGTTGCAATTGGGTCCAAATATGTTGCAAATAAACATTACATCAACTACAAAATTATTGCAATAAGGGTATAAACTATTGCAATTAGTCTAACAAATTCATTAAAATTGGACTAATTTTTGTTGCCTTAAAGTGATTTGCTTGCCAACCATTTGATACTACAATGATTTTTAAATGTTACTAAAGACTATAAAATGTTGCTACATGCCTTTATTGCAATGATTTTTAAATGCTGTTATATAGTACTCAAATCGTTGCTAAATCGATCTATTGCAACGGGGTCAGATGCAGCGCTGAATTTTTTCACATTCGTTGCAATAGAGTCTACTGTAACGAATATTGGCCTTAAGGCAATGTATTTGTGGTGTTGCAATATGTGATCTATGGTGTAGTGAGGGTAAGGGACACTAGCCCTCTCTCAAAAACCTATGAAAGAAGAGTAAAATCTAAAACCATAGGGGAATCACATGGTGCACACACAGTACAACAAACTTTACCTTCTCAAATTCAGTTTGATGTGACTTCAATAAATATGGAATCACAGCCCCTTGATCTTAACCTTCAAATCGATACACATTACAATCCACCGTCACCAACTCCATCTCTGGATGTGGATATGATATCTACATCAATTCCTGATTATCCATCTTTAAGATTCTTGGAGAAGCCCCACTCTGCAATTGGTGGTCATCATCTTCTAGATGATTTGTTGGGCCATCAATCTTCCATTTCTGAATTCACAACAAAATCTGTGGCCTCATCTTTAAAATCAATCTCCACAAATTCAGTGTTGATTTTCACTTCAACGGATACTATCTTTCCTTCATAAACGGATATCCTTCATCCGTTGACAAGTGTTTCTCCATCAACGGATGCGCCTATGTCTAGCCATCCGTTGATAGCTATAACTACTCCATCAACGGATATCCCACTATGAGTTAATAATCATCCGTGCATCTCATTATCACCACTATGAGGGTAACTCCCTCTCTTCGTCTTCGTAATACAAGACACCAACTAGTGCGTCTCTCAATCATCATCTTAAAGTCATTTATCGAGTTAGGGTTTCACCAATATATCTGTCATTTCCGTGCTTTATCTTAAAGACCAAGCTTCACATCATTCCGGGGACACCTGCTAAGTTTATGGGGTCCTACTTCATGCCTTCCGACATGAATCACAAGTGGCCAGTTCCCCCTGGGAACAGATCAAAGAGATCTCTCAGGGATCTCAGTGCAGTCCATAGGTTCAGTGGCGGGTGTGTGTATGTGAACATATACCAAAAATATTGAGGTCTACAATACGTATATACGTAGTCCATGCTAACATCTCTATCAAAGGATCCCACTCTAGACCCGCTGGTCTTTTCTTTTGGTAGGCTCTGAGATCACTGTATCGCTCGTTGCAACCATATTCAACTTCTCTTGAGTCCCTTTGTTAATCCTACTTGTTTGTTCTCTAAGTTGAACTACCATGTTCTAGCGTCTGAATCATGCGTGGAATTATCTAGCACGCTCATCTTATGATAACATTCTCGTATAACACATGTAAAATTCGCCATCAAGGGTAATGGAATCCACAACGACATAGTGACCAACCTTCAGGTAAACCCGTTACTTATCGAAAATCGGATCTTATAACCAAGGTAAAAGACTTTCATTAATCCAAGTACTAAGTACCCTTAATTATGTAGGGAAGTCCAAACTTCTTGATTCTTAAAATGCCGCCTCCTAACTGTGGGGGAATATGGGCCACAAAATTTATGCCAGCCTAGTCATCCGATCATATTGGCAATATCGCCTCTACCTCAGCTGCTCTCGAGATTTCGCTCTGCTTCCTATATCATTATCTATGATAAGTTATGTACGACTCTCAAACCTCTATTCATCATTCTGAAGGTCTCTAAGGATTCTATCGACCCTAGTATAATACCTCCAGTAACAATCCAGTCCATTCTACTCACCGGTACCTCTTCCGGTAGTCCAATCATAAGTTTACTCCGATCTCTTATGTCATTCTCCTACTTAGACTTAACTCTCAACACCCTCATTTCT
Source organism: Saposhnikovia divaricata (assembly GCA_036435485.1). Taxonomy (NCBI): domain Eukaryota; kingdom Viridiplantae; phylum Streptophyta; class Magnoliopsida; order Apiales; family Apiaceae; genus Saposhnikovia; species Saposhnikovia divaricata. The sequence goes on from CM071594.1 coordinate 94,288,965, forward strand.
GAGTACTGTAACTTATTGCTCTGATACCATTTCTGTGACGCCCCCAATTCTAAGGTCAAAGATTCAGGTCGTCACGCCACCATTCAACCATATCATACCTGTATTAACTTTACAACTCAACAATACATCCATTCATACCTCAATCTTACACACAATCAAGTTAGAGTCTCAGAAACGATAATCAAAAGTGCCACTAAATATTACAATTCATTTGTACAAATCAGAGTCTTACGCAATTCCACTTATACAACTACACTTGAAAACAAGTCTTACTATTACAGTTGAAAACCTATCAGACTCACTCTGCAGTATTTATCAGGAACTAAATCATCTCTGGGGTAAATCTTCTACTCCTCTTCTGCTGTCGCGGAGTTAACCGACCAAATTCTTCTCTTTCTGAAAAGTTTTTATAAAGCAAGAATGAGCTACATAATGCTCAGCAAGTTCACCATTTTGTAAAATAATAATGTGGTTCATTTCGAAAACGTTCCCAACTATATGGGCATATATCTCAGATTTCAAAACATAATTGGACAATATATATGTCCGAGTTTGAATAAAACATCTATACTCACTAGGGAGCTTTAAGAATAACATATGAACCCTTTATAAGGTTCCCATTTCAATATATCTCAAGTTTGAAAATATATACATATGAGTATATCATTTTCGGCAAAACACTCTACGATCATCATACTGTACAGGGAATATATCATTTCAAACCTCTTTCCTTCCTTTAGCTTAGAAGGCTTCTCATACAAAAACATTTCATTCGTTGAAACAATTGTAAGAGTGCACTAACACGTGCCAATCTTTATAGAAAATCTTGCAGTTCTAGATACTGCACGATGTCAATATTTTCTCATAAAAAACAACACTATCAGCAACTTGGAACTTAGGCCCAAGAAGCAGTGTTTGAGTATTTTTCCAAAGTGGAGGATGGGACTTAAAGAAAACATAAAAACCTGACAAGGATTGACGATGATCAGTCGCCACATCCAAGTCCAATAATCCGCGGGTCTTCTCTACCGGTAGAAGGATAGAAACTACATCCGTAACTATCCCTCGGGTGAAAACTACATCCGTAATCACCCTCGATGAAAACTACATCCGTAATCATCCTTCGGCAACACCTGGGCCGGAATAATAATTGATGGACCGCCTGGCTCACGGCCGCTTACACATCCCGGGAATCGTTCGTCAACGGTTCCCACACCTGCCAGAGTCCCTTTTTCTTTTTCTTTTAAAACTTGATTTTGATTGAAAACCGAGTAATTGAGGTTCGACATCAGTCGATCGATGATTCTTGAAACCATACAAGAAGCAGAATCTGACCGGGGGTTTTCGAAAATGTTTTGAGTTCGAAAGAGTTCGAGTTTGAAAGTATTAAAAAGTATCTTGGATTAACTTTGTCTTTAAATAATGAACAATGATTAATAAATAGTATTTTAAGATTTAATATTAATAATTAATAAAATAATTATTCGATAAAATAAACTTTTAATCCAAGATAGGGTTTCGAGTATTTACGTAGATATAACAATAGTTATTTGAATATACGATGCCACCCGAATGACCATTCGGGTTTTCGCAATCTAGATACGATATAATAATATACCGCTCCCCGGTCAATAGTATATATGGACCGCTACGACCTCTATTGCTAGAGTCGTTGTCCGAAGAAAACATTTCAATCTAAGTTCAAGGGGTAAAAGCATACATGTACTTGTTCAATCTCAATTGCATCAATACTTCGATAAACATAGCATTTGATATCATTTGAACACTACAAACACAACAGTAAAAGTCCTTGTATATGGATAAGTTTTGAAAAGTAAACTTGCCTTGGTTTGATTGGGGTGGTCGAGCGTGCGGATTCGAACGATCTATACATAAACAATAATCGTTCGTTAGAACCTTAACAATTTCTCTTTAATTACGGGGTTTTAAGGGGGTACGAAATTAACTTAACGACTTCATCTTATGACTCCCTAGCCCCACTATAGGTCCATGTCATCACCCGTTTACGCTCGTCACTTACTCGTCTTAATTTAGTTACCACGTTCGAATCATAACCACTAACCCTAGAATCATGTTCCACTAATCGACTTTTTCCATTGCGCAAATTTTACTCTAGCATTTTTATAAAATCCAAAAATTCATATTTTAATCCAATTCCTTTTGGGTGGTCTTCACCACTTCATTACCTACATTCTCAAATTTTTCCATGATCCCACATATATTTTAAGGTGTTTAAACAAGTTTCACAAGGGGGTCACTTAATGCAGTCCATAGTCCAGAAACAAAATTCACTCCTCCGGCCATATCTAAAAATCCACACATCACCTGGCTATGAACCTTACATTTCCAGAAACTACATTCAATTATATTTCCAACAATATAAGGTAGGACATCAGGGGACATCATTTGGGGGTTCAAAATCGTGCTACAACACAGATCAAAGTTCCTGGGCAAACTCAGCAAGCTCAAACTACTTAGATCAACCATTATTCCTACTTCCATAACATAATCACCACTTAATACACTTAGATCATGATTCATAACACTCATGGAGATATATATATTAACCATAGTCATAAAAGTTACAATCTCAACATCAAAACTCAAGATCCATGCTATCCAATACATATACATCCAAGATAAGTCCTAAAACACATGGATCTACTACCATACTAAATGAACAATACATAACCAAGGGGGTTTGAGATTTTTATACCTCCTTGAGCTCCTAGAGGCCTTGGACAATCTTTACACAACTCAAAAACACCTTAGATGGCCTCCTACAACACTTACAATGCAAGATCTAAATGAAAAACAAACTTGGTTACCATTTACCAAAGCTTGAATAATTTGTAAATTGAAAATGGTTGGATAAAATGGAGTGAAATTGCTAGCATACCTTGTATATATGATGTAGATGACCTAGGAATTATGGCAAGATTTATGAGTGATGGAAGAGGGGAGAAGAAGAAATTTTCTTCTTCCTTGGAAGCCTTGGCCGAGAGCAACAAAGGGGGGGGGAAGAGAAAAATTTGTGTTTTGTTTTTGTGGTTGTGTTGGCAAATAATTGATGTTAGGTTATTTAGGTTGGGTGATACATATCACTTGTAAGCATGGTAGTGTACTAGCAAGCATGGGCTCTTGTACTATGTGTCCCCCTTTTTGAAAAAGTAACCAACTAGATACTATTCATCTTCCAATGGCCAACTAACTTGTTTGATTTCTAACCACTTGGTTGCATGGGCTTGCATGCAATACTACTCCTTGTATTATTATTCTTCCACCAATGCTTATAATTAACTCTTTAATTGTATCGTATCTTAATTATTCTCTCGTAATAATATTTCGTCGCGCAGAGATTTCCCCTATAATTCCTTAAGTACTTATTGTGTAAATTCCTCGAATGTCCATAGTTCCTCGTCATAATTCTTAATGAATCCTTTAATACTCTAACCATTCTCAAATCCCAAGTTTTATAAATATTACTAACAATAGGACTCTTGCCTTCACAATCTTTCTGTATATCTTACATAATAAATGCAACAACGCAGTTTCTCAGACAATCAATTCTATTAATCAACAGGGATGACTAGAAAGGTTCCATAATGATAATGTCACAGGATATTAAATAAAAGGAAGTATTACCAAAAATTAGGGTTCTTACAGGAAGGCTGTCCTTCAGCAAATAATGGCCTCCCTGAAACTTCACAAGATGCAAATGGTTATTCAAAGAACACAACAGGAGGAGGTCCAAACTGTAATCAGAGAAATGAAAGTAGAACTAGATGCCAGGATTGAGGCACTAGCCCCTACTACCACTCAGAAGGTGCTGACTAGCACACTGTTAAAAGAAGATAGCCTGGCCAAATCTGTTCAGCATCTTTCCTCCAGAGTGGATAGTATGGAATCTCAAATGCAGACAATCATTGCCAACCAAGCAAAACAGACTGAGCTACTGGAAAGGCTACTTGCAGCCTTTCCTCCGGCCCTTGATGCTAACAAAAAGGGGGAGAAAAAGGTAGAAGGGGTTGCAGCTACTTCTAGTCAATTTCAAGCTTCTATTTGCAAGATAGCACAAATTGAAGGGGAGCAATAGCCAACTATAGTGGTCAATCCAACAGATTTTTCTATAGAGGCTTCCCTTGTGAAGAAACAAATGGTTTTGCCTGAGATTCAGAATCTATCAGAAATCTCAGATGGTGAAAGGCAAGCCAGAATAGAAGCCTTAGAAAAGATTAACAAGGAGGCAAATAAAAGAATTATGAGGACAGAGAGAATGATCAATGAATCAATTGTATCAACTTTGTTCTCTACTCAGTCTTCTGCTCCAATAATATCAACTACAATTCTGAAGGTGCTCACTCCAGAAATTGTGGCTCCTACATTCTATGATGCTGAACCATCTTATGTCAAAGAATTTGAACCATACATAAGAACCAGAGCCTACTCTCCACCAAAGACAAATGGGAAGAACAAGTTACAATTGGACTTTCCATTTCCCAAGGATGATGATGAGAAGCTAATGGGAGGTACAATCAAAGAGTTCAAGGAAAAGACAAATAGAAGTGTAAGAGATTGGATGGCTGTAATTATAAGGAATGGAAAAGTGTTAAATATATCCAACAGCCATCCTAGATTTGTTGAAGCAAAAAGAGAGGAGACCTCCAGACTTCTAAGGGAAGCTCATCCAAGTGAAGAAAATCAATATGAAAACTCAGATGAGAAGCAAGCCAGGCTGGCTTAGGAGTTAATGGATGAGGTAGAGGATGAAATGAGGGAACCTGAGGAAGTCCCCAAATCCAAACCCAAAAGGAGAGTGAAAACAAAGGCAAAGAGGCCTGTCTCTCCAGAAAATGTAAGTAAGGAAACTATTGGCTCATCAAAATCTATTTCTGCACAAGTATTCAACCCAGCTGTGAATTTCCATGGTGACCCTATAATACCTAAAGAGGAACCAATGAATCTTGACTCCATTGAGGTTCCTTCATTCTTGCTGAAGCCTCAACAGAAGCCTAAACAGAAGAAAAGGATACCAAGGAAGCAACCTTCAAAGGAACCAATTCAAGTTGCTAGGGTGCCTGCTATTGTCAAGCAGCCAATCTTGGAAAACAAGGATGATTTTATCTATCAGGCAGATATTGAAGAATACTCTGGCATGAATCTGTATCTGGATGAATTGTCAGAAGTAAGAGGAATTGACAAATACAAGCATTTACCTGAGAGATTGGTCTTTGTATACAAGGGAGGAAAGGAAAGGACATGGCCACTACAGAGGGTTCTTGGAGAAAATTATCTGACCTTAACCAAGGTGTTCTCTGCAATTAAGAGATACACAGGGTTCTCCAAGATAGCAAAATGGGAGATACTGGACAGAATAGAACAGATAAGGAGAGAATGGAACTCACCATCAAGTCTACCAAAGAAGATGAAGATCCCATACAATGGACAGAAAATCCACATTCAACCCTTCTGGATGTTGGAGTTCAGGGATGAAGATGGTAATAGGAGATTCTTCAGGTTAGAAGACCAACTATCAAAGGCTAGTTCTCAATACCTGAGATGGTTATAACAAAAGATAAATCCAAAAGTTGTTGAAGAAGATGCCTTCTATAGGCAACTCCAAATGCAGATTGAGTCCAACTCTGCCAAAGAAGGAAAATCAAGGGTGATGCCAACCAGAGAGAAGAAACAGTATTAATCTCCTCAGTCTAGAGGAGCACTTCTCTGTAAATTTCTCAAACTTTCTGTTTTTGATTTTAGCAGCTTAATACAATTTGTGCATTGTTCTATATATATCTTTACGAATGTTTTGTTATCATCAAGGTCCTAAATTTATGCTTTATTGCCATCAAGTATAAATTGGGGGAGATTGTTAGGAATATGTTGTACTTGATGATAACTTCATAATCAATCAAATTGTATAAGTATTGTAGCTGTCAACGGATGAGGATTTATAACTCTATCCGTTGACAGGTAGCTCATCAACGGATGAGGTTTTGTAGCATACTGTAGTATCTCTATGTTATCAATTGATAGTATTTTTATCCACAGTCATGTTGACCATCAATGGATAGGTAGAATAGGGTAGCCAATTGTAAATAAGCTATGCTATGTAATTCTGTTTAAGTGAAAGTGTATCAACGGATGAAGACAGAACTCTATCAACGGATACAACTCAAATCTACAATATCAACGGATACAGCTCAAACTATCATCAATGGATGACAGTGTACAATGTCAACGGATAATCATTGACACGTACTTCTATGCTAAGCTGGGGATTAGCAGTTTATATAGACAGGTTTGACTGACAGATCACATGGGTTGATAGTAGATACAAAAAGCAGTATGGCAGCCATACTTTGGAAACACAGAAGAAAGAAGCATTCCTTTTACACTATGAATACAAGAAAGGTGCAGGGGACATGTTTGTTCACAAGGACAACCTTTCGGCTACATGTGTATTTGGAGTGGAGTAGCAAGTCAACTTGAATTAGATTAGTATTATCTTATTCCTGTAGTACTTGTAAACTTGGGTTTTATATAACCAAGTGTAGCAACTCTTTAGAAGCTAAGAAAACAGATACATTTGCTTAGGGTTTTCTTGAATATCCTTAGAAAGCAAAGAGTTGTAAAATGGCAGCTGTGTACATTTGTATCACAGAGTTTTCTTTAAATAAATGCTTCAGGTGGTGCATTTAACCACCTGATTTTATATGTGTTTGTGCATTAATCGTTATACAGCAATTATCTAAGTATAGATTTCTGGAGTTCTAATCAAAAATTTATAAATATCAAGAATTGTATTCAACCCCCCTTCTACAATTATACAAGTGTGTAATCTGGGAATAACATTTATAGGACAAAATATAGTCATGAGTGATTTTGTTTGATTCGTATTTGTGAGTACTTAAATACAGTGAAGTTTTTATATTTGATACTAATACGAAATTAAAGATATTAACGATTAAAAGTGTACGTTGGTAAACGTGTCCAAAATAAACTGGAAAAGTTTTATGGAACGGAGGGAGTAGCTCATTAGCTGATAAGTACTCGTGGAGGCATCCTGAGTTATGGGAAAATACTGAAACATTTTTTGATTTTGAGTTCATATGTATTTTATTTTTTCATAATAGGCAAATAGACACCCTATACTGAGAGTCATTAGTAGTTTAATAATTTTTTTTATAATTTAATAAAAATGCTGCATGCTACAAGTCTACGATGTTACTATCTTCTTGCTATCGTAGTTTATAATTGTACAAAGACAAAAAATATGGAAGTAAAATTCATAAATCGAACTTGATCGCTGACAAGTAAGGATCGGTCAAAAGATCGGTCGAAGTAGTAATAGACTAATCGTGATATCGAATATATTTTGATACTTTAAATAACAATTTATAATATTAATTGAATATTAAAAGTCGTGCATGTTTGATTCGAGTTACTAATCACTATGTCTATGTGTAAAAATGTAAATAATTAATTTAATGTTATAATGTGATAATAGCATACAATACTATATAAATCGTAATTCAAAAATTATTAAATTTTAGATAAATTATATGCATATATCATATTTAATTATAAATTTTGTGAAGAGAAAAAGGAATATCAGATTAACCTAATATAATTATGTCAGGTTAAATACTTTATAAACATGTGTCTTATTCTAATTCACGTAATGAGTGTATCGTTAGTTTAAGAAACCTACTAATCTTCACATTTTACACATTCCTCGCCTCCATTTCTCATTTCCTCGGTCTGGCTTCCTAGATAACCAGTATATTGTTTTCTGTCAAATGTTGTGTATCCTTACTTTACAGAAGATGGTTCACGTCATATATATTCAATTTCCGTGTGTGTATATACATGTATACAGAATGTAATATTTTTGTGTAGTGTTCATCCTCTCTTTACGTGTTTACTACTTTACCATAATTAAAAATACCTTTTTTAAAGAATAATAATACACAATATGAAAGAAATAAGTGGAGTGTAAATGGATCCTAAATTGTTGCTTATATCGACACGTACAATTTTACCTGATATAACCTATCGTTTAAATGCGGTCAATCTGATACTCCTTTTCCTCTTTTGTGAATAATGTAGTTTTAATCCAAAGTGTTGACAATTTTATCAATTTAAATTTACAATAAAATTTTGTAAACTATTTATAAAATTGTATAATTAAATATCTCATATTAGAATAAATTTAATTCAAAAAGTTCATTGACTATACTAATAATATAATATTGCACATAATATATGAAAAAAATATAAAGTAAGTTTTAAAAGTAATTTTTATAAATAATTGAATGATAACACATAAAATAATAATCACATGACTATTTTTAGAAAAAATTAATCGAGTTCGAGCAGAGTCGAGGCTCGAGCCGAGCCGAGTTTATGGAACTCGAACTCAGTTAATTATATATAACGCATAAGAGCAAGTCCAACAATGTCCTAAATATTGTCCTAAATCAATATTTAGGACAATTAATCACTTTTTGTGCTCCAACAATGTCCTAGTGGTGCCTTAAAACACTAGGACATCCATCTCATGTCCTTTTTTTAAGGCACCTCTATACTTGTCCTAAATCATTCTTAACAATCAAAAATTAACTTCTCTCCTTTTCTACACTTCTCCCTCCTCTATTTTTTTCCCTTCCCTCCAATTCTAATTCAAATATATTATTATTTTAATTTATAAGGCACAAGTATAAGGCATGTTGTTGGAATTGATACACAAAAATCATGACTTAAATCACCAAGATAATATATTTTATTATGTATATAGGGCACCAACTAGGACATTGTTGGACTTGCTCTAATACACCTAATTTGAGTTACAAAATTGATCTCAGTCGAAAAATTGAGTTCGGAGTACTTAATTTCTCATAGAAGCCCCGTTAGTCTGCAGCGATTCCAGCACTGTAACGCAATGGCTCTGTCCTTGCAACGCTACACTTGGGTCAGATGAGATGAACCGTTTCACTCAATTCCTGCAACAAAGGTAACATCTTGTTATTCATATTCTCTAATTATATAATGTAATATAATATGTGTATGATAATCATCTTATTATTAGCTGATTCAATTGTATATTATTTCCAGAATTAAGCAAGAAAAAGAGAAATCCATGTTAATTGCATTAGAGAAGCTTGATTGTTATTTGCCTGAAAATCTGATTATTGAGATTCTATCGAGCCTATCGGTAAAATATTTGTTACAGTTTAAGAGTGTGTGCAAATCATGGCATGAGATTATTTCCAGCCCGATTTTCGTATCCAAACACCTGAATAACTACTATAACAACAATGATGATTGGCGCGGTTGTCTCCTTGCTCAATTTATGTTTCACATTCTGAACTTCAGTTGTACGAGTTGTTGGTCTTAAGATCAATAAAACTCAGTCTCTAAATCTATACATACAGTAACTTGTAAATCTACATTCTTGAAGAAGAAGAAAATAATAAATTGTATTGATGAAAAAGTGAGGTACAGAGTAGTCCATATGAGTATATATACAAGAGGTGAGGCTCGTAACTGAATAGAAAACGGTTACAATAAGCACAGTACATGATCAGAAATGATAAGCTAAGTAATGTATCAACTAACTAACTATCTAATAAGTGCAAAAGTCCCCCTCAGATTGAATGTGGTTGAGTGACATTCAATCTGGAAAGTAGCTGCCAGTGAGCATGACGTTCAAGTCCCTTAGTGAAAATGTCTGCTAATTGATGTTGATGTGTAAAATTATGTCTAACCGCAAGCACACGGTATCAATTGTAGTAGATACTAGCAAATACGGGTCGATTCCTCAAGGAGATAGTTTCAGTTTCAATTCAATTATTATTAATTGTTTCTAGTCACAAACGATTATTAGAGGATTTTATTAACTATTAAAACAAATTTAACAAAGGTTTTAAATCAATTAATTAAGGAATCTAGGGCAATTCAGGTTCACCATGCTCACACCAAACAAATCACAAAGGTATAGCTTTTTAATGGGGTTAAGTAATTAAAGCAATGGTTAATCTTTTTCAAGCATTAACACTCTCAGAATATCTAATGATGCTTTCACACTCACCTTCAATTCCGCTAATTGTATGTAAGCCTCTAGTAGTAAAATCTTTCAATCTATTACTCCTATTGCAATCAATTAATCCGTGATATTGCGCAATTACACAAATTAAGAATTAAAACATATCAATCAGAATTACTCTCTACACATCAATTTACTAATCAAATTAAGCCCAAATCATGGTGCAAACATGGCTCCCCTTAATACCCTAGAATTAAACTACTCACTCATTCTAGGATTAAGAACAACAAAAATAATAAAGAAAGTCATATAAAACATATACTAATAAACAAGATGAGATTAAGAGTACCTTAAACTTTGTATTAACGAAGAACAATGAATCCAAGCTTAATTAACCAAGTGTTTACAAAGGAAGAGATGAAGAGAGAAAAAAAACCAAAAACCTGGCTCTTGTATCCCCTTCTTTTCACGCTCTCCACCTCTTTTATAATAAAACTCCTTAATAAAATCTGATCTCTATCTCCTAATAAAAGTATTTTTAATATTCTAATCAATTTACAAAAAGATATCTATAATTGAATAGGATTTTCTTGTAAAATTCGTCACTTCTTTTTCTCCTCTGTTTTTGGGCTCTTCCAGTTGGATTTTACTTACTGGACCATCTCCGAATTAAAGATAATTCCCTAAGCTTCGCGTGGACAGTAAGATCGTTAAATTCTGACTTCTGGAACTCAAGATATGGCCCAAACAGTGCAGGCAGCCCGTGCAGCCCAATAATACGAATTTTCTCCTATTTTATCTCCAAAATAGCTCTTTTTGCTCCAAATCCTTCCAAGTCATGAATTCTTTATTTCCTACAATAAAACAATCAAATCTATTAAATAAAAATCCAAATCAATGCAAAACACAATAAATATGAGAATAAAATCATTTAAAATATATATAAAAGTATATTCTATCAAACATCCCCACACTAAGTATTTGCACGTCCTCGGGCAAATAAGTGAAATAAAAACTAAGTCCTAACAAACATCACTTTCATAGATGACACGATTGCATTGAGCATATGCAACAACCCGTTAAACCCCTAGGCAGCCCTAGTAGGACGAGTGTTGTCTCGTGAGGGTTTATAGTGAATGTACCCACAAAATTCATCTAACCATGCAAAAGATCAATGCTAACACAACACCACACACACCCGTCCTCTCATGCCACTTCGACTTAAGAATCAAAATGAACATACGATGTCTTGGTGTCGAAAGTGCAAGTATTCACGTAGTTTACTCAACCAACATGCAGAAGGTCATAAAAATTCATGTCAAGTGTAAAAATAGTTGGTAATCATGCTAAGCCCACAAGAAATACATCTTTAAGTCTAAACCTGGGATCTCCTATGCCAAAACAAGTAATAACTCACCTTTCACTCAAAAACGAATATTCACTCAAGAACAAGGTTAAGTGTATCACTTAATTCCAACAAAATCATAAACACAACTTGACACTCGCAATCAATCTCACTCTCAACACAACATACATCACTGATGACAATCAAAAGGTCTTTATTCGGGTTGTAACGTGGGCTAGGGACCAGGTATGTCAAGTAAAGCTAAAATAGGTTAAATGTCAAAAGCTAGTACCCAACAATATAATTCATTCCATTCCCTTTCTATTAAAACCACAAAAATACTTCCCCACACTTGGATTCTTCAATAACCCTTACATAATAACTTGACTAGTCGAATGAAAAAGGATCATACAAACATAAGAATGCTCTCAGATTTATTTATTTTTTCTCTTTTTTTTTCTTTTTTTTTCTCTTTTTTCTGTTTTTTTTCTTTGAGAGCTAAGGAATAAGCACAATGATCCATAGATATTTTTATGAATTTCGACTAACAAGCATCAACCAAAATCAATATTCCCCAATGGTATGATCATCAATAACCCCCCTTTTATGAACACCTTATTACTCCCTTAAGCACAATACTAGCCTTTGACAATTTAGGTTCAAATTCAATGTAAGGCCAATAGAATAAAAAGGATAATGGCAAGTAATGTGGTGTGTCACCGAAAGAATAGGATTAAGCTCAACGGGTTAACTAATTGATCATGTTTAAAAGGTGTGGAAATATGGGAAATACGAGGTTAAACCTAAGTGCCTTTATCATCTCATCATCAAGTAATGTCATGCATTTCAAGAAAGATCTTAAGTAAGTGCTAGCAATGTAAACAACATGTGGACACTCAAGCAAACGAAAAATCATGCAAAAAATATGCATATAGGCTCAAAACTCACTTGGTGTGACAAAACATAATCAGTCCCAAGTAACAAGACTCTCTAACGCACCTACTTGTACTCAAAGCATGGAAACCAAGTCATCTTGCACATATTCATGTCATTCTAATCACTTACTACATTCAATTAAGTCTACCAGTTTCAACTTGCTAGTGAAAGTGTGTGCACAAGAACAAAACACGTCACTTCTCATACAAAAGCGTCAAGAACACAAGAATTCTACGCATGCATGGGTGTATCAAGCAAAATACAACAACTAATCAAATTGCATGGCTAGAATTATTTTTGGTATTTTTCAATTTTTAATTTTTTTTTTTGAATTTTATAATATATAATTTTTTTGGATTTTTTATCATGGAGAACTCATCCCCACACTTAAGTGGTTCATTGTCCCCAATGAACTAATGAACAAGATACAAAACTACAACTAAAAACAAAATAAAACTACACTAAAAAGAAAAGAAGGAAAACTCCCCTGGAATCCATGTAACCTCCGCCTATAAATTCAACCTCCCCCGTCGAAGACTAAAATTTCACAACACTAGAATCACCTCTTCCACGCTTAGGAGCCATAAGAATCAATACCCAACTCCCAAGAATTCACCAAAATCCACAAAAAATTCGAATGCACAAAACCCCCAAATAATCAAGAACACACAACCCTAATAATGCAAGAACACAATTCGTATTATCCAAATAAAAGGAAGAAATATACCCCAAATACGAACCGGAGAGGTGAAGCTTGCAATTAAAAATCCCCCCAAACTTGAATCTTGAAGCCTTGAAATTTTGTGTAGAAAAATATAATTGGAATGGAGTAGGATTGGTGTGTATATATAGAGGTTTAATTGTGTAGATTTGGGAAAGAAATATAAAATAGGAGATGGATTGGGAATGATTTGGAATAAATATAGGACTAGAATTAGGATTTTAGATGGAGAAAATAATTAGAAAAGGGGTTGGAATTGATTTGGGGGAATTTTTTTTTTTTATATAAGAGATACGCGCATATACGAAAAAAACAAGCACCTGAACAGAATTGTTTTGAGGATATGGCGCTGATCCAAGGATATGGCGCGTGGAATTCCTGGTCAAATTTTTTTTTTTTAATGTACTAAACATACATGCACAACCAGTACTAGTCTTGGACAGGCTTGGACAGGAAAAAGTTAACGCAGGGTCGGAGTCTGGGCGCGGGGTCGCAAGAAAAATTCTGTTTCACTTTTTTTTTTTCAACAACTTTTTTTTTTCAACAACAATTTTTTTTTTCAACACAACTTTTTTTTTTCAACACTCATTTTTTTTAGTAATAAAATAAAAAAAACAAAATAAAAAAACAAAAAAACTAAAGGAAACCAACCTACACAAATCACGTACCTGGAGCTGGAGTCCTTGTCTTGGACAGAAAAATTGTTGAGCGGGGTCTCACTTTTTTTTTTCTTCTTCTTTTTTTTTCACAACTTTTTTTTCTTTTTCTTTTTTTTTAACAACACTTCAAACCACAGCTCCTGGACAGAAATTTTACCATGCCACATCCTCCAGATTGCACCATGGCGCGTAGAACTTCCTGCAATTTTTTTTTCTTTTTTTTTACAACAACTTTTTTTTCTTCTTTTTTTTTGCACTCTTCTCTTTTTTTTTTTAGAGAAAGAAACAAAAATATACAAGGCTTACACAAGGCTTGGGTTGCCTCCCAAGAAGCGCTTCTTTAACGTCAATAGCTTGACTGAGCTGGTTCAGATCTCCATGGAGGGTTTGTCAAGATAAATCACTTCCATCTTCCCTACGAATGCACCATCCACATATAATTTAAGGCGTTGACCGTTGACCTTAAATTTTGTTCCATCTCGTCCCATAATTTCGATAGCACCATAAAACTTGACTTCGGTGACAGTAAAAGGTCCGGACCATCTTGATTTGAGCTTCCCCGGAAAAAGTCGAAGTCTGGAATTGAACAACAACACCTTGTCACCAACCTGAAAATCTCTTCTCTGAATCATCTTGTCATGCATCTTCTTCGTTCTCTCCTTGTAAAGCCGAGAGTTGTCATAAGCATCAAAACGAAGCTCATCTAACTCATTAAGTTGAAGAAGTCTCGCTTGCCCCGCAGCCTTCAAATCCATGTTGAGTTCTTTTATAGCCCAAAAAGCGCGATGTTCCAATTCCACTGGCAAGTGACATGCTTTACCATAGACCAACCGATAGGGAGTGGTTCCTATAGTTGTTTTATATGCCGTCCGATAAGCCCACAAAGCATCATCTAACTTCAAGTACCAATCTTTCCTTGACTTTGCAACCATTTTCTCCAAAATGCTTTTGATTTGGCGGTTAGAAACTTCCACTTGGCCACTTGTTTGAGGGTGATATGCAAGAGCAACCTTGTGAGTAACGCCATATTTCTTCAACAAAGTTTCAAACTGTCGATGGCGAAAATGAGAACCACCATCACTTATCACTGTTCTAGGAACTCCAAAACGTGGGAAGATAATATTCTTGAAAAGCTTCATAACTACCTTGGAATCATTGGTTACCGATCCAACTGCTTCAACCCACTTGGACACATAATCGACAGCAACTAAGATGTATTTCATCCCACAGGAACTTGGGAAAGGTCCCATAAAATCAACACCCCATACGTCAAATATCTCGACCTCAAGAATACCGGTTTGAGGCATCTCATGGCGTTTAGAAATATTACCCGTCCTTTGACATGCATCACACGCCAAACAGAAAGCACGAGCATCCTTAAATAGAGACGGCCAAAAGAAACCGGATTGAAGTACTTTAGCAGCGGTTTTAGAAGGACCATGGTGACCTCCACATGCGAGAGAATGACAATGCTTAAGAATGTCATGTACTTCGAACTCAGGAACACATCTACGAAAGATTCCATCAGCACACTTTCGATACAAGAAAGGGTCATCCCAAAAATATTGTTTAGCATCGTGATAAAACCTCTTTCTTTGCTGATAAGTCAATTCTGGAGGGTGAGATCCACTAACACAGAAATTTGCAAAATCTGCATACCATGGAGTTTGAGTAGCAACCGAAAACAGGTGATCATCTGGAAAAGAATCGTCAATAGGAGTACTTGACGCAATTTCAGATTTGAAACGCAACCGTGAGAGATGACCCGCAACTACATTCTCAGCACCCTTCTTGTCTTTGATTTCCAAGTCAAACTCTTGAAGTAAGAGAATCCAACGAATAAGCCTTGGCTTTGCTTCTTTCTTCACCAACAGATACTTTAGTGCCGAATGATCAGTGTGAACAATGACTTTGGAGCCAATGAGATAGGCTCGGAATTTGTCAAGAGCGTAGACCACAGCTAGAAGTTCCTTCTCGGTCGTAGCATAATTGACTTGAGCTTCATCCAAGGTTTTACTTGCATAGTAGATAGCGTGCAATACCTTGTCTTTCCTTTGACCGAGAACTGCTCCAACTGCATAATCACTTGCATCACACATGATTTCAAATGGAAGATTCCAATCTAGAGGTTGAATGATTGGTGCACTTATCAAAGCTTCCTTAATCCTGTTAAAAGACTCCAAACAAGCATCAGTAAACACAAAGGTGGCATCCTTAAGCAATAATTGAGTGAGGGGTTTTGCAATTTTTGAAAAATATTTTATAAAACGACGATAAAAACCCGCATGACCAAGGAAACTCCTCACTCCCTTGACATTAACAGGAGGAGGAAGTTTCTCAATCACCTCAATTTTTGCTTTGTCAACCTGGATGCCACGTTCAGAAATCAAGTGACCAAGTACCACTCCTTCATTGACCATGAAGTGGCACTTTTCCCAATTCAAAACCATCACAACGTTTAAGCACTTTAGAAAGATTATGCAGACATACATCAAAATCAGACCCACAGACACTGAAATCATCCATAAATACTTCCATGATAGACTCTATGAAATTAGAAAATATGGCAGTCATGCAACGCTGAAAAGTAGCAGGGGCATTGCATAAACCAAAAGGCACTCTACGATATGCAAAGGTACCATATGGGCAAGTAAATGTAGTCTTTTCTTGGTCATCAGGATGTATAGGGATCTGAAAGAACCCTGAATATCCGTCTAAATAGCAAAAGTACTTATGCTTAGCAAGTCTTTCTAACATCTGATCAATGAAAGGGAGAGGGTAATGGTCTTTTCTAGTAGCAGTGTTTAACTTACGGTAATCTATGCACATTCGCCAACCAGTGACAATTCGAGTGGGAATTAATTCATCTTTATCATTTTTAATTACCGTTGTTCCTCCTTTCTTAGGGACTACCTGAACTGGGCTTACCCATTTAGAATCAGAAATCGGGTAAATGATGCCCGCATCTAACAATTTCAAAACTTCTTTTTTAACAACCTCTTGCATGTTAGGGTTCAAGCGGCGTTGTCCCTGTATGCAAGGCTTATGGTCATCATCTAAGTGAATTCTATGCATGCAAAAGTCTGGGCTAATCCCTGTAAGATCATCAATACTATACCCAATAGCTTTTCTATGCGCACGCAAAACAGTAAGAAGCTTAAAAACCTGGTTATCATCAAGACTAGAGCTAACAATCACAGGACAAGTCTTTTCTTCATCAAGAAACACATATTTCAGATTAGGTGGCAAAGACTTTAGCTCTAACTTGTTTACCTGAGGTTCACTACAAGAAGTGACAGTGTTGGTTACCTCACAATTTGGATCAGCTACACCATCCAACTCAAGAATAAATGAATCGACTTCAGCATGTCCTTCTCCTTCGTATGCTTCAAGCATGAGCACTGCTTCTAATGCATCATTCAATAGAATCTGAGGCGTCTCATCTCGGACAATTCCATCTATAACATCAATCCTGCAGCAAGTATTCTCAAGTAAAGGGGATTTAAGAGCAGAGGTTAGAGTAAAAGTAATTTTATCATCACCAACACTCAATGTGAGAGTCCCACTTTTAACATCAATAACAGCACCTGCAGTACAGAGAAATGGTCTACCCAAAATAATAGGTATTTGGCTGTCCTCTTCCATATCTAGAACTACAAAGTCTACAGGAATATAAAATTTTCCAACCCTAACAGGCACATCCTCTAAAATTCCAAGGGGATATTTTATCGAACGGTCTTCCATTTGCAAAGTCATCTGTGTACATTTTAATTCTCCCATATTTAGTTTTTGAAAAACTGAGAGAGGCATGACTGAGACGCTAGCGCCTAAATCACATAAAGCTTTATCAATGAACAATGCACCTAAATGACACGGGATTGAAAAACTACCAGGATCTTTAAGCTTAGGTGGAGACTTATTCTGTAAAACAACACTACACTCTTCAGTAAAAGCTACTGTCTCCACCTCACCAAAAGACCTTTTCTTAGTGAGAATATCCTTAAGAAACTTCGCATATAATGGAACTTGAGAAATTAAATCAGTGAAAGGAACTGTTACCTCAAGATTCTTGACAAGTGTCATGAATTTACCATACTGCTGGTCCACCTTAGTTCTGTTCATCCTGCTAGGGAATGGGAGCTTTGGCACAAATGGTGGAGGAGTAACTGCAGTCTTCTCTTTATCCTTTTTCTTGCTTTCCTCAGTTTCACCTTCGTTTGCATCTTCAACGACGTTCTCTACCTTGTCTTCCTCAGAATCCTCTTTTTCTTTCTCAGTAGGAACATCGTCAATAGGCATTGGAGGAGCATCATATGTACGACCACTCCTAAGAGCAATGGCATTCACATTTTCCTTTGGCTGAGTTGGTTGGGCTGGTAGAGAGCCTTGTTGCCTTGTAGAGGAAGAACTAGCCATTTGAGCAATCTGAGTTTCCAGCATCTTATTATGTATCTCCATCTGGTTCATCTTTGTTTGTATTTGTAACAATATCTTCATCATATCACCTTGATTATCAGCCTGTGCAGCTTGATTTGCTTGAGGAGCATAATTCTGAGGAGGCCTTTGGAATCCATGGGGATTCATAGGTCCTTGCGGAGGCCTATACTGTTGCTGTGGAGGAGGCTGGTACGACTGCTGATATTGCTACTGATTAGGAACATTTGTATTCTGAGCATTATTGTTCCTATATGAGAAATTCGGATGATCTTTCCAACCAGGATTATAAGTGTTGGTGTACGGATTGTACTGCTGCCTCTGTTGGAAAACATTTGCTTGATCCATCTGAAAATGTTGTGAATTTTGAGCATTGTATTGGCAATCGTTACCATAGTGGCCTTGGATGCCACAGACTTCACAAACAAGATTATTCATAGGAGCCATGGATGACAATGCATTGATACTCATAGGTTGAGTAGAGGGCTGAGATGTCTTCAATGAGTGGATCTCCTGAGTCAATGCAGCGAGTTGAGATGATAATAAAGAATAGGCATCCACTTCGAGTTTACCCCCTTTCTTGGCTGCTTTCGGATTACTGAAGTGATTGGCAGCCAAATTGGAAAGAAAAGCATGTGCATCATCAACTCCTTTGTCTAAAAACACGCCACCTGCAGCGTTATCAACCATCCCTTTTGTTTCAGGATCAAGACCATTGTAGAAGCGTTTAAGCAGAAACCACTTCTCAAGACCATGGTGAGGGCATGCACGTTGATAATCCTTAAATCTGTCCCAAGCATCCCGTAGAGATTCACCATAATCTTGCTTAAAACCCATCATCTTGTTGATCAAATCGTCGCTTCTGTTAGGAGGGAAGAACTCAGTTAAGAAAGCCTGAGCAATCTTATCCCACTCGGTCAAGTCAATATCATTCAACCATTTTTGAGCTTTGTCACGAAGAGAGAAACCGAACAACATGACTTTCAACTGGTCTGGAGTGACTCCCTGATGTTTAATTGTAGAACAGAGCTGTTGAAACCGTTGCAGATGATTTGTAGGGTCTTCAGAGGCAAGCCCAGCAAATTGATTCTGTTAGATCATAGTGAGCAAAGCAGGCTTGATCTCGAAATTTGCTGCTTGAATTGCTAGCATAACAAGGCCAGTAGGTACCCCACTCGGAGAGGGCTGTGAGTAGTTCTTCAAAGATTTGGGAAGGTCCGCCATCTCAATCTTTGGTTCAGGTAAGTCTTACTGCTTCTCTTTCCTTTGTGGATCTATGTATTGTTGACAAGAAAGTTCAGAATCTGGACTAAGAGGAGTTGTATCCTCTTTCACTTGATCTTCTTTCGTTTGAGACCTGGTCCTGGGCATCAACAACTAAACAAGGAAAAGCAGTAAGATCGGTCTCAATTGGAACAAGAGTTCCAAAGAGACAAGAGAAACAATCTAAACAATCAAACTAAAATTATAGAAACTAGGCGTCTCCCCGGCAGCGGCGCCAAAAACTTGATGTGTAAAATTATGTCTAACCGCAAGCGCACGGTATCAATTGTAGTAGATACTAGCAAATACGGGTCGATTCCTCAAGGAGACAGTTTTAGTTTCAATTCAATTATTATTAATTGTTTCTAGTCACAAACGATTATTAGAGGATTTTATTAACTATTAAAACAAATTTAACAAAGGTTTTAAATCAATTAATTAAGGAATCTAGGGCAATTCAGGTTCACCATGCTCACACCAAACAAATCACAAAGGTATAGCTTTTTAATGGGGTTAAGTAATTAAAGCAATGGTTAATCTTTTTCAAGCATTAACACTCTCAGAATATCTAATGATGCTTTCACACTCACCTTCAATTCCGCTAATTGTATGTAAGCCTCTAGTAGTAAAATCTTTCGATCTATTACTCCTATTGCAATCAATTAATCCGTGATATTGCGCAATTACACAAATTAAGAATTAAAACATATCAATCAGAATTACTCTCTACCCATCAATTTACTAATCAAATTAAGCCCAAATCATGGCGCAAACATGGCTCCCCTTAATACCCTAGAATTAAACTACTCACTCATTCTAGGATTAAGAACAACAAAAATAATAAAGAAAGCCATATAAAACATATACTAATAATCAAGATGAGATTAAGAGTACCTTAAACTTTGTATTAACGAAGAACAATGAATTCAAGCTTAATTAACCAAGTGTTTACAAAGGAAGAGATGAAGAGAAAAAAAAACCAAAAACCTGACTCTTGTAAAAATACGTATGTATGTCTATCCCCCTCTTTTCACGCTGTCCTCCTCTTTTATAATAAAACTCCTTAATAAAATCTGATCTCTATCTCCTAATAAAAGTATTTTTAATATTCTAATCAATTTACAAAAAGATATCCATAATTGAATAGGATTTTCTTGTAAAATTCGTCACTTCTTTTTCTCCTCTGTTTCTGGGCTCTTCCAGTTGGATTTTGCTTACTGGACCACCTCCAAATTAAAGATAATTCCCTAAGCTTCGCGTGGACAGTAAGATCGTTAAATTCTGACTTCTGGAACTCAAGATATGGCCCAAACAGTGCAGGCAGCCCGTGCAGCCCAATAATACGAATTTTCTCCTATTTTATCTCCAAAATAGCACTTTTTGCTCCAAATCCTTCCAAGTCATGAATTCTTTATTTCCTACAATAAAACAATCAAATCTATTAAATAAAAATCCAAATCAATGCAAAACACAATAAATATGAGAATAAAATCATCTAAAATATATATAAAAATATATTCTATCAGATGTGAACTAGGTAAATACTGTGGTTGAATTAGCTTTGACTGGACCTGCTCTCGAACAAAATGACAGTCTAAAGCAAAGTGTTTTGTTTTGGGATGAAAAACAGGGTCTGCAGCAATGTCAAGAGCAGCTTGATTATCACTATGTACTGTTACTGGAAGTGATTGAGGTACGTGAAGCTCAGAAAGTAGAAGATTGAACCAAGAGATCTCACAAGCAGTGTCTGCTAAAGCACGAAGTTCTGCCTCAACTGTGGATCGTGAAACTACCTTTTGCTTTGTAGAATGCCAGACAACTAAAGAAGGTCCAAGCATTAGACACATGCCAGTAATACTTTTAAGCATGCCAGAAGAATCCATTGTAGAACCCCAATCACTGTCACAAAATGCCTCAAGTTGGAGATTAGAATTAGCAGAATAATACAGGCCTTGAAAAGGAGCAGATTTCAGATATCGTAAAACACGTTGAACTGCTAACATATGAGGAGCACGTGGAGATTGTAAAAATTGACTGAGATGATGTACAGCATAGGTGATATCTGGTCGAGAGACTGTTAAATAAAGCAACTTTCCAACGAACTTACGATAAATGGAAGGGTCATCCAGAAGTTCTCCATCTGTGGGTGATAATTTGACTAACATCAATAGAAAGTGACAAAGGTTTGGAGTTTTCTAAACCTGCTTCAAGAAGTAGATCATGCACAAACTTGTGCTGATGTAAAAACAAGCCATCCTCAGTTCTGTGAATTTCAAGACCAAGGTAATATTTTGCCAAACCTAAATCTTTAATGGTAAAGGCTGTATGCAAAATATCCTTAACATGAGCAATAAAATCATTACTTGTACCAGTTAGAAGGATATCGTCTACATAGACAAGAACCGTAACGAAAATGTCACCAGATTTGTAAACAAACAGAGAATAGTCAGCCATAGTATGAGTAAAACCAAGATCAAGTAAAACAGAAGATAATTTTTCAAACCAGAGTCGTGAAGCTTGTTTTAATCCGTAAATCGACTTGTTCAACTTGCAAACATAGTCTGTACCATATAAAGGATGTCCTGGTGGAATCCTCGTATATACTTCCTCTGGTAAATCACCGTGAAGGAAAGCATTGTTCACGTCTAGTTGGTGAATATCCCAGCGTTTTGCTGCAGCCAAAGCCAGAATAGTGCGAACTGTAGCCATTTTAGATACAGGAGAGAAAGTGTTGTGATAATCTTGACCTTCAACCTGGGTAAAACCCTTAGCAACAAGACGAGCTTTAAACTTGTCAATAGAACCATTTGGTAAATACTTTACCCTGTAAACCCATTATAGTCTACAACCTTTTTATTAGAAGGAAGTGACATAATTGTCCAAGTATTATTTGTTTCCAGAGCCTGCAAGTCTCTGTTCATGGCTTCAATCCATCTTTCATCCTTGATAGCTTGGTTATAAGTGTATGGTTCACTAATAGATGTTTGAGGACTAACAGCACATGCATAAACATTTCTAGGTGGAGAATAGTGAGAAAAACTATATTTAGAATCAATAGGACAGTCAAGTAAAAGAGAGTTGGCTTTTACTGAACCAGTGGTAACAAAGTCTTTAATCCAAAGAGGTTTAGCCTTTGCTCTCAAGGATACTCGTTGAGGCATAGTATTAGCTGTAGGTGAATGAGTTGTAGAATGTATAGTAGTATTATTAGTTGTATTACCAGAATGATGGTCAGTAGAAGTAGCACTAGAATTGTGGTTACTAGAAATATGGTCAAAAGTATTATTAGAAAAACTGTTCACTGTACTGTCATCATTGTCAAAATTGACAATACCATCAGCATTATCAATGTTATCAAGAGGTGTTGAAAACACAGTATCATAAGAAGTATTGTCAGGTGGTGTGAAAAGAATAGCAGAATGCTCAAAAAAATTAGCAAAAAGAAAAGTTCCTTCATCAAAAGTAACATGCCTTGAAACATGAAATTGTTTTGTGACAGGGTCAAAAAGCTTATAACCTTTCTGTGTAGATGAATATCCAAGAAACACAGTGCTAATGGATCGAGGTGAAAATTTATCAGAATTATGTATAGACTTGTGTGCTGAACAACCAAAAACCTTTAAGTGTGCATATGATGGAACTTTGTTAAACAGTTTTTTATATGGAGAAATATATCCAAGAACAGTGGTAGGAATACGATTTATAAGATATGTAGAAGTAAGCAAACATTCACCCCAAAAATAAGAAGGTAAATGAGCTTGAAACATTAAAGCTCGAGACATTTCCAACAAATTTCGATGTTTTCGTTCAACACGTCCATTTTGCTAGGGAGTATTTGGACAAGTGGTTTGATGAATGGTACCATAAGAAGAGAAAAAAGTATTTAGATGACCATTTATAAACTCTCCACCATTATCTGTACGAATACATTTAATGGAGGTATGAAATTGAGTATTAACAAAGGCAAAAAAATCCTTTACAACTTGAGTAACATGCTGTTTAGTAGGTAAGAGAATGGTCCAAAGAGCTCTAGTACAATCATCAACGATTTTTAAGAAAAACCTACAACCATTATAAGTGGGAGTCCTGTACGGTCCCCAAACATCACAATGTATGAGTTCAAAAGGAAATGTAGCTTGTGATTGACTTAAAGTAAAAGGAAGTTTACACTGCTTAGCCAAAGGACAAACAGTACATGGTGTATAAACAGTATCAACAATACATTGTTTTGGAATATTATTTATAGAAATCTTGGATAGAATCTTGGTAGGAATGTGGCCTAAACGTTTGTGCAAGATAGACTTGTCTGCAAAAGCATGAGTAACAGTAAGTACAGGAGAAGAAATAGGAGTGTTGATGAGCTGATAAAGACCTCCACTGATGTTACCAAGAACCAATCCCTTCATCTGGCATTGGTCCTGCAGATAACATTCGTTTGAGGTGAAAAGAATTGTAGAACCTAGTTGTGTAGATAGTTTCCTGACTGACAATAAATTGAAAGAGAAAGAAGAAACATAGAGGACCTCATTATTGATAAAGGGTGTAAAAATACAGAACCCATGTGAGTAATAGAAGCACTTTTACCATTTGGAAATTGTACAGTCAAAGGAGTAGGTAAAAGCAAAATATTATGCATCACAGTGAGATCACAACACATATGATTTGTAGCTCCTGTGTCAAGAACCCAAGCATGAGCTGGTATGTGTGTGGATGAAAAAAGTGAAAGAGTCGTACCTGCTAAATGTGTAGCAAGGCTAAATTGTCCTGTAGTAGGAGAGATAGATGGTTGTGAAGTACCATTTCCTTTGTTCAAGCACTGCATGATAGAATTCAACTGTGACTGCAAAGCATCCATCTGAGAAGTAAGGTTTTGTGAAGCATCATTAGCAGTCTCAGTAAGGCTCTGATTGTTACTAGCTTGCACAGCATTAGACTTATTAGCAACAGGTTTCAGGTTTGAAGAAGGAAAATGACGTTTGCCTCTATTATTTGGATGATGTGGATGATCAATTGGGTAGCCTATCAACTTATAGCATTTTTCTTTAGTATGTCCTTTGAAGTGACAATGAGCATATTCCTGCACTGGATGAGAAGCTCTGTCACTGAACCTATTTGGCAAATAAGAAGCAGAATGAGTTCCCTTATTCATATTAACCATCATAGCAACTAGTGAGGGTACAGAATTCTGAGTCTGTCTCTGTCTTTCTTCTTGTTTTAGTAACATGAAAGCATGATTAACTGTAGGCCATGGAGACATCATTAGTAATCACCTCTTGCTGCAGTATAACTGGAATGTAGTCCCATTAAGAACTGGATTAATCTAGTTTTCTCAAGCTGTGAAGCCCATTCTGTAGTGGCATTGCAAGTACACTGAATTGTAGGCTCCAAAGCCTTAAGTTCAACCCAATAACCTTTCAATTTGTGAAAATAAAACTCAGTGGAATCATTGCCCTGCTCAAGCCTGAACAAATCTCTCTGTGTTTCATAGTACTTATGACCACTAACTGCAGAAAAAAGCTCGCTAAGTTCATTCCAAACAATGGATGCACTCTCCAAGTAATTCATACTGTTACTTATGTCATCTGATACGGTATTCAAGATCCAAGTAATAACCATATCATTCACACGTTTCCCATGCACAAACAAAGGTGAAGAAACATCTGGTGGAATAAAATCTCCATTAACGATGACAAACTTGTTCTTTGCAGAAAGAGCGATCTGCATAGACCTTTTCCAGGATGCGTAATTTTCAGAACTTAGCAACTTCTTAGAGATAAGAATCCAGGTTGATCATTGTTGTGAAGGTAAAGCGGATGAGAATTATTATCGATTTGTTGTGTAAAAGTTTGTTGTGTATTAGCAAGGTGTGTTTGTGTTGGAGTTATAGGTGACGATGTGTTTGTGTTAGGTCCGATAAGATTGTAGAAGGGGGGTTGAATACAATCTATACCAATTTATCGAAATTTGTTCTTCAAATAATATTTTATTTTAAACAAATTTGAGCGGAATAAATTGAAACAAATTTCAAGTTGAATATAATAATATATTAACTTGATGGGTGTTACAATTTCAGTACAGATTAATTATCAAGTTGATAAAAACTAATTAGAAAATTCGACATGAACTTTTCTAATTTAGTTAATAAAAATCAAGATTAGAACTAGGAAACTTAATTCGCTAGTAGTACAAGAATCACAAATAATCAAGTTCCACCGGATAAAATATTACAAAGGAGATGAACTTGATTTCTAGGAATTAATTTGTTCTTGCTTGAGAGAGAGAGAAATGGAGGCTGCTGTATTTTCTGGATGAAATGTTATGTGCGTGTGTGTCTTCTGGCTGCTGTCTTCTGTCTTTTAAATCACACCATAGTCATATTGCTTTGTTTTAACTGATATAACAGTCAGTTAACCATAATATAACATTCGGTATGACTATCCACTGCAAGTAATATGACAGTCTCTTCCAATATAACTTTCGGTATAACTATCCTTTAATACTTGATATGACAATCTGTTGAACTAGATATGAAAATCCAATAATTATATCCTTGGATATAACTTTCGGTATAACAATCAAAATTGTTAACTGAAATATGCTGTCAAGTAGAAGACCAGTCGCAGGAACAAGAGAGTGCAGCACACGCGGACTATTTTGTTTATTTTCGTCGGGCGCGTGGTTGACACGTGTGGTCAGGAGAGTGAGGTCTAGCCGACATCTTCACATGGCATGTTCAACAGCTGATTTCTATATTTTTTATAGATATTCCGCATGCATGCATGTCACTCCTGACTCCACCACTTTGCTTTGCTGTCCTTGTCTGTATGCATGCACTACTACTTATATTACTTTACTTGTTTACTATCACCTTTGGATTATGCATGCATGCATGTTTATTTGTTCTTTATTTTTTTCTTTTACTTTTCCATGCATGCATGTCACACACCTGGTATGACCTGCTAGGAATTGTTTTTCACCGGGGCTTATTTTGTTTTTATTTGAATGGGCTCCGTAGAAATGCTTTTTAACCCGCATAATTTCTAATCTTAAATTAATAAATATTAATTTAATTCAGAAATTATAAAAATAAATATCTAATATTATTAGATATTTATAAATATAATTTTCTCATTAAATAAAATATTTATTAATATAAATAAATCCTGAAGCTCTAATATGCGGTTACCTGAGCGTCTGAAACCGGACTCCTTTTGCTTGACAAAAAATATATTAATTCCAACCGGGATTCCAGCTTCAAGAATATATCACTTTCCATTTTCTTGTGATTGTTCTATTTTCTCATAACCTGTCTAGGTGTAAGCTACGGTCTCTTGAGGATGTGAAATCGGACTCCTTTTCTTCAACAGAAAATTCAACAATTCAAACCGGGGTTTCAGCATTAAGAATATATCACTTAGAATTTCTTTGTGATAATTTTTTTTCCTCGTAGCCGGTCCACTTGATAGTAAAATCCTTGTGGTTAATTAATTTAGCACTTCTGTTGATTGCACAATGATTTTCTCTCATACCCGCCTTGATAGCTTGAACCACTGAAGTTAATGATGAATAACCACTGTTAATGTTGACACTCGATGTACTGTCTGGTTCATGAGTGACTAACCGCAATGACTGTTCTTCATATATTGACTTTAAAATCTGGTTCCTTTTCTTTTCTTTTTCTTCTCTCTCCATTAATTCTTCTGTACTGTCTCTGTCACTGTTGAAATCTCTGTCACTTTAAATGAATCCACTTCTTTAACGAATACTTCACTGAGGCTTGATCAAATGTCTGAACTTCTTTCAATGTAGTAATTCTTCAAGTCTGTAGATTGACCTTGATCTTTTTCTTCTGACAGATAATACAATCTGAGATTCCTTGTGACAGTCTATATACTATTTACTATTACAATCTTGTTTAAGTTGAGTTGTATCCTCGAAATACAAATAGGCTACATCATATGCCTTTCAATCTCCCCCTATTTGTTTGTTAGACAATAACAAGCAAATACCTAGAGGATAACTCAACTAACTCACTTTAAACAAGAAAAGATAAAACTTTTAAGAACCAAGTAAATAATACAAAAAAAAATTCTCTGGTTTAGATTTAACAATTCCAGAATCTTCAGTTGATGAAATGATAGATGGTTGTTCCTCTAGCACTGAATTGATCTTCAATAGATAACTCATCTTCATTTCTGATTCTTCATATCTCTGCCTGATAATTCTTCACATCTTACATTGGTGATTATCAGCAGTTCTTGATTTACAATCACTTCCCATTTCTGACACAGTTTTTCTCACTAAAGAAAAATAGTTGTTCCTACTATATAGACAATGGTGAATCAATACCATTTCTATAACTTCTGGTGAATTTACTACTCTTCCACTTAGCCTTTATACATAGTACATTGAAAGACTAATAGAATAGTATTGTGATGTAATTCTCCTTATATCTCCACTTTCATAACAAATGAAAGTTCTTTTGCTTCTTCATCTAAGGCTCCCCCTTAGTTACTAGACTTGCTTCTCATCCTAAGCACAGTCCCTCTCATCCTAAGCACAGTCTTTACTACTCCCCCTTTCTAACTCACTCTTCTTTTACTTGTACCCCATACTTCTCCCCCTTAGTTGAGTATATCCTACTAAGGTAAGCTTTAAGTTTGAATATATCTTTTTCAATATATCTCTCCCCCTTAGTTGAGGAATCCTTCATTCAACTAATTGACAAAGTAGTTGATACCAAATTGTTACCAATTTATACCAATCGTTAGAGTACATTGAAATCAATTGATAAAGCTTTGTTAGAAAGGAAGTTTCATTTTCTTCCTCACTGTGAGTGTGTGATAGTGTTTAGTGTACCTCACAAGTGTTTCACTCTTCTCTCCACTCATTTGTGTTGAGTGTCTCACTTCTCTCTGTGTTTACACTCTTGCTCACTAGTGTTTCACTCATTGCTCCAACATCCTTTAGTGTACCTGCAAGGAAAAATCACCATAGCCCCATCTAGAGAGGTCAGTGGTGGTGCAATGGGAGTTCGCAAATCCCAAATCCTCGTTGGACTCGTCAGACGAATCTGAGTCATAATCTACAAGTTGCTAATTTCCCTTTTTAGGGTTTTCAGATTTGAATTCTGAGAAGGTAAACAATGATCTATAAAATTTAGCATTGAGATCAAAGTTCCCTTCAAATGTC
The DNA here is from genome assembly GCA_036435485.1 of Saposhnikovia divaricata. Classification (NCBI taxonomy): domain Eukaryota; kingdom Viridiplantae; phylum Streptophyta; class Magnoliopsida; order Apiales; family Apiaceae; genus Saposhnikovia; species Saposhnikovia divaricata. The sequence goes on from CM071594.1 coordinate 94,317,584, forward strand.
TGTGAAGACATCACCTTGTTAAACTCATCAGGTAAAATCTGAATCATAGTTCACAAGTTGCCGATCCGCACCTATGTCAGATCCGTTACCCGCAGGATCCAGAGATGTTCCCTCTGGGGAGTTAGATAATGATCTTGTTGAATTTGCATTTGAGATCAATACCTTCTCTCGAGGTCTGTGAAGACTCTTAGTTCATTAAAGAACCTTTAACTTATAATCATAACCGTAAAATGGTTGGATTACAAGTTTCCGTCAATTCATCCTTAGTGTGTGCAATCTCACTTTGTGCATATGAAATATTTTGGATAGTGTATAAGGTAGTGACTCTCCAACTGAATATCCCACACATCCTTGTTTGCTGCATCAAGTGCAGTTACTCCCTGGTGACCTCTAGTCTGATAGGTTACTTCCATTTAGGGGGTAAGATAGAATGTGTTTGAGTTTGATTGTAGTCTGGGATCAAAGTTGTTGGGTTTACAACCTTATGACTAAACATGTGAGAATACAAAATTCCATGTAGATGAACCAGTTACTTGGCGCTCAAAACTTGGCATCAACTTCCACGTTTCTTGTTGTTCCAGATTCACAATTGCTTTCTCAGATTTCTTAGATTCTATACCTTGATTCTGAGAAGCCATTTTAGTTCTTACTACAACATCTGGATCACCAATGATCAGCTCTATTCCAAACACACTGTCTGAGAAAGTTGGATCTTGATGAATCACCTTGTTCTTCATTGTGATGTTGTGTTTGACTAGTGAATCCTTTGTTTACTTCCCTCGAGTTGTTGCCAGAATGACTTGACGATTAATTTCCAGTGACATTGGTATTGCCAATAACAAAATTGTTTCCACCACTATCACTAGGATAATTATCATCATTAACATTTTAATCTTATGACTTCAAGGCAACTCCTCGATAACAACAATTGTTAACTCCTAACAACTGTTTGTTGGTAGACAATCTTGGTTCTAAAAATAAAACTTGATTACCAAGACTGTCTTGTCTGCAATCTTAGAAATAATATTCTAAGTCCAATACACCTTGATCCATAGTATAAAACCTTTATTATCAAAGTGATTAGAATCTTGCAAATAAGCATAAAAATTATTCAAAGTAATTGAACTATGGTAACTTTAGATATTTCAATATCCATAGTTCTACTTAGATTATTTTCACACCATGTATAATAATATGAGTGAATTGTAAAAGATATAAAAATCATTACTTAGAGGAGTTCTAAGTAATTTCACACATACCAATACATCTCACAATTAGTTAGTAAATAGAATTCTAACTAAATATCATTAACTGATATAAGTCAAAATTTCAATACAACCAATTGTTAGAACCATGATATTAATTATAGTGAATTTCTGAAAATGGAGCATTGATAAAAATCACTAGAATTAACATCTCACAACTAATTGAAGACAAATACAGATTAGGTCCAAATTAGTTATGTTGATTATTTATTTTAATAAATATAAGGTACAGAGCAAATACTAAATTAAATTGCTTCAAGTCCGTAACCCATATAAAACAAAATAAATAATTAAATAATTAAATACTAAATCTTTATGAGTTAGATTTTAGCATTTAAGTATTTAAATTATCCTTAAATAATCACCACTAAAATATATTGCAATTATACACATGGCAATCATTCAATAGATAATTTTCAGTGTGAAGTCTGGATGTAAATAAGTTCACATGTCCTTTCAATATAGACAATTGAATACTTGTGAGCTTACTTAAGAATTTCTTAACATATGGGATTTACAATCATATAGCATTAATAAAATCCCAAGTTCACAAACCAATCTTGAAAAATTAATTTCATCAAGTGATTAAGCAAACGTGTTTGCAAGTTGTTCTTAATTAAAGATATGCACTCAAAAGAATTGATACCTTATGCAAGTTGCTTAGTCCTTGAGTGTTCCACAGAGTTGTTGGAGATGAAGTTATTTCCTTGTGTTCTCCTGCTTTCGTACAACTCATTTGATCTGTCTCTATGTAGCAAAACATGTCAGAACTTATGTCTCTAGGGTACCATCTCCGTAGATTTTGGTCCAACTTAAGACATCTGAAAATCAAGTGTAATAACTACAAGAATAGATTCTCAAGGTTCCACTTGGAGCCTTGCACATTTTCCTATTGAGAATAAAATATGTGTGTAAGTGATTTATTAACAATTGAATAAGATAATGAGCTGATGATTCCTCTATAGCCTGATTAGATCCTAATTAGTAGATCCTGAACTTGTTGGGTCAAATATCTCTAGAGTACCATTTCCTCAGATCCGGGTCCATCTTAAAATTTTTGATTACCAACTTGTTAGATCCAAACTAACAGGTCAAAAGCCAGCTACAGTGGTTTGTTGGTAGGTAGTCTTAACAGGTCTAGAATCTTCTGAATAGAAACAAAAGATCCTTGACTAACTTTTATTGTCATCATTCTTTTGGCTTACTAAAGCAAATCAAAAGAATTTCAACTTTACCAACATCAAAACAGCAAATATCTTGATACCAATTTATAGCTAGTAGACCAACATATAATATAATCAAGATATCATTGCACATATATATCATTTATGTTTGTGCCTAAATATGTAGAGAGTTCTATGAATATGACACCAATTATTAAAAGATACCAACTGTTAAAGATTGATACCAAATATTAAATTATAGTTAGGGTGTCATACCATGTCTTCCATGCTTGCTTGAGTGATGATACCAGTTTATACTAACCTGTAGAGATCTTCAATTATCTCACCAACCAGGAGTGCACTTGTTCACATTCCTCTAGCATCCGGATTCAGTAGGTCTAGATGTCCATTATAATCTTGAATGTGCAGCAGGTGCCTGATATCCTCAAGTCTTGTCACTGGTGCTTCTTATCAAATATATTGTTTGATCAAATTTTAACTTAGCATCCAGTTTGGCCTTGTCCCTCATAACAATGCCTTGACATCCAGTTAAACTTCTGGTTATCCTTATACCAAATACAGCCTGTTGTTTGGTCTGGATACCAGCTTCCCTTCAATCTGCCTTTTATACTGATTGAGATCACCTTGCATTGCAATCACTCAATCTGGATCTTCCAGAGCTTTTGAAGCTTTCTTAGTTTCTTCTAAAAGAAAACCAAAGAAATAATCATTGGTACTTGAAGCTCTGCTAGTCTTTTACTTCCACCATTAGAAACACTAAGAACTAGAACAAAGAGTTAATTGAGTCAACACTCTTTGTCTTGGCAGACATGTTCTCATAGTGTCCTTTGACTTTCAGTGTGGTGTTGAGTTGACTAGATGATCCTTCTTTTGCTCCCCCTAAGCTGTTGCTGGGTTTATATGAAGATTCTCAATGTTGACATTGCTTGGATCTGAATCATTATTACCATTGACAGCTGGGAGCTAGAAGTCGTTGAACATCACTAAGACTTTCATTGATGTAGAACTTCTGTGTGATGCTTCTTTGACTTCTCTTTATGACATGCCTCATAATTTTATTTTACTTTAATTCCAGATGAGGTAGTCTCCTTTACTGATTCGATTTCCAGGAAAGAATCTCTTGATATGACATTCAGGTGAGAGAGCTCCTTATGTCATAGCTGAACTCCTGTCTGATGAAGCTTTAGATTTGACCTTGTTGACTTCACCTTTGACTGAGATTCCATGTCAGCTACAGATAAGTTCTCTTTCCTTAATCCTCGAACAGTAGGCTCTTCATCTTGTAAAAGATGCTTTATTACTGACAACATTCCTTAGTTATTGAATAGCCTTGACCCTAGGTCATACCCTTGCTGTTGTCTCCAAGGGATGAACCACTTGGCCAGATACCGTCACCACTCTTGATAGCAGGGCTCTATCTTCGGTCATATGCCTTGAACATCAACTGTCCAGAATCCACATAACACTATGTACCTGTTACACACCCTGCAATGCCAAAACGGTTAAACCCTTTTTGGGACCCAAATTTGATTGGGTCCGGAATACTTGAAGTATTGGCCTTTGTCAGGCAAGACAACATTCTTAATCTTCATAACAACATTTTTCAAGGGGACTGGACATTTAACCCTATAAACAGCTTTGACAATCTTTGATTTCATCTTGGGTATCCATGTCTTTTTAGCAGCAATAACATTTGTTTCACTGACTGGACATTTGACCTTGTAAACAGCCTTAGTAAAACTTTGTTTAGGCTTTGGTACAAATGTCTCTCTCCTAACATGAGGAGGACTAGCAGTCTTTGATCTAACATTTTTATTTCTGTTCATATGTTGTCTAGGGGTAGTCTTATCAGCACATGCATTATTACCGTTGAAGTAAGCAGATATCACATTAAAAGCACAAGACATACAGTTGACAACACCACATGCTTTATGATTAGAATCAATGATAGGCATGTTACTCATGTTAGACATGTTATTGTTCTGCTTCAACTTATTACCACCTAATCCAGTCTTAGAAGAACTAGTTGTTTCAACAACCTTGACTGGCACTTTAGGTACATCTATCTTAGATGAAACATTTTCTGGATTAGTGTCCTCAACAGATTTAGCCTTAACAAAGACTGTGACATCTTTCTTGGATGAAACATTCTTTGGATTAGCGTTCTTAACATATTTATCCTTAACACATTTATCCTTAACAAAGACTGTGCCATTTGCACTATCCTCATTTCTCATTTCTTCCTGAATAACCAAAGAAAGAATATCTGGTGGTCCAGCATCAGATTTTTTAAATAGAGGTTCTTTAACATTCTTGAGTACATGTGGTATTCCCCTTTCTTTAGCACTAACAGGGTTAGGGGAATTTATGCCCAATGATCCAACAGCTTCATTGTAGCCATACCCTATACCTGTTGTTCGGTCTACAGATTGTTTGTTAAAAAACTCTTTGGAAACTTTGACAGAATTATAACAAGCTCTAATCTGTGTTTCAAGTTCTTTAATCCTGATGTCTTGTTCAGCAATCCTATCAACTTGTTTTACCATGTATTCTCCTAGCGACTTATCTCTGTAGTTAAGTCTAGCTATTTCTTCTATATTCTTATCTTGATTAATCTACACCTTTTTTAAATCTAACACTTTATTTTCAAGTTTAGTGTTAACAAGACTTATTCTATCGTATCCTTTTTGTGCATTAGTCAAGCAATTACGTAAACTATGAATTAACTGAGCATCAGTAAAAGTTACCGGTGTGGTGTAATAAGTTGATGATTCAGCATTTGCCACCAGTGCAAAGTTTCCAACTTCTTCATCTTCACTGTCTGTGTCATCCCAGCTTTTGCCTTGTACCACATAGGCCGTGTCTGTGTTCTTCTTACCAGATGCATACTCTCTTCTTGCATCTTGTTCAGGTCGATGACACTCAGTTGCAAAATGTCCCATTTCATTACAGTTGAAGCACCTGATCTTGCTTCTGTCTACCATTCCAGTCTCGTAGCCAACCCTTGTGCTACTTGAGGATGAACCTCCTTGGTGGAATCTGTTCTCAGTAGACCTGAGTCTGAAATTAGGATTTCTTCTAAATCTGAAATGATTAAACTGTCTTACAACCTGTGCCATTGATTGATCCTCCAACTGCTTCAGCTCCTCTGATGAATAAAATTCTCTACAACCCTGACTTGTAGCTGTCTTCCCATACTCTGCTACAATCACTTCCTCTTCAGAGCTGTAAGGTTGAACAATCTTAGCTTCCAATCTATTTTCCCTGACTTTCTTAGTTCCCTCGTTTATTGTTATAATGGTGTCTCAGATATGCTTGGCATCTTTACAGTTAACAACATGGTTGCACATGATCGCATCTAGGGATTCCACCAAAATTAATTGTACATTAAGATCAAGTGCAATATCCACTTTTTCATCATTTGTATAAACACTAATGTCCTTTGGATATGTCCTTGCGGGAACTACAACAACTCCTTCCACGATTATTTCCTCTTCAGTAATCATAGGAACTATTTGCCCGGTTTTCAATATTCCTAAATATTTAGGATTGGCCACTTGTAGAAAAAGGATCATTTTCTTTTTCCATAGTTCATAATTCTCCTTGTCAAATATGGGTATCTTAACAGTTCCAATTTTTGAAGACATGATGAATTTTTAAGTGAGTTAAAAATTCGAAATGGATTTTTGACTGAATAAAAATAGGATCTTGATTTGTGTATCAATCAATAGGCTTTGATACCAATTGTTAGGTCCGATAAGATTGTAGAAGGGGGGTTGAATACAATCTATACCAATTTATCGAAATTTGTTCTTCAAATAATATTTTATTTTAAACAAATTTGAGCGGAATAAATTGAAACAAATTTCAAGTTGAATATAATAATATATTAACTTGATGGGTGTTACAATTTCAGTACAGATTAATTATCAAGTTGATAAAAACTAATTAGAAAATTCGACATGAACTTTTCTAATTTAGTTAATAAAAATCAAGATAAGAACTAGGAAACTTAATTCGCTAGTAGTACAAGAATCATAAATAATCAAGTTCCACCGGATAAAATATTACAAAGGAGATGAACTTGATTTTCTAGGAATTAATTTGTTCTTGCTTGAGAGAGAGAGAAATGGAGGCTGCTGTATTTTCTGGATGAAATGTTATGTGCGTGTGTGTCTTCTGGCTGCTGTCTTCTGTCTTTTAAATCACACCATAGTCATATTGCTTTGTTTTAACTGATATAACAATCAGTTAACCATAATATAACATTCGGTATGACTATCCACTGCAAGTAATATGACAGTCTCTTCCAATATAACTTTCGGTATAACTATCCTTTAATACTTGATATGACAATCTGTTGAACTAGATATGACAATCCAATAATTATATCCTTGGATATAACTTTCGGTATAACAATCAAAATTGTTAACTGAAATATGCTGTCAAGTAGAAGACCAGTCGCAGGAACAAGAGAGTGCAGCACACGCGGACTGTTTTGTTTATTTTCGTCGGGCGCGTGGTTGACACGCGTGGTCAGGAGAGTGAGGTCCAGCCGACATCTTCACATGGCATGTTCAACAGCTGATTTCTATATTTTTTATAGATATTCCGCATGCATGCATGTCACTCCTGACTCCACCACTTTGCTTTGCTGTCCTTGTCTGTATGCATGCACTACTACTTATATTACTTTACTTGTTTACTATCACCTTTGGATTATGCATGCATGCATGTTTATTTGTTCTTTATTTTTTTCTTTTACTTTTCCATACATGCATGTCACACACCTGGTATGACCTGCTAGGAATTGTTTTTCACCGGGGCTTATTTTGTTTTTATTTGAATGGGCTCCGTAGAAATGCTTTTTAACCCGCATAATTTCTAATCTTAAATTAATAAATATTAATTTAATTCAGAAATTATAAAAATAAATATCTAATATTATTAGATATTTATAAATATAATTTTCTCATTAAATAAAATATTTATTAATATAAATAAATCCTGAAGCTCTAATATGCGGTTACCTGAGCGTCAGAAACCGGACTCCTTTTGCTTGATAAAAAATATATTAATTCCAACCGGGATTCCAGCTTCAAGAATATATCACTTTCCATTTTCTTGTGATAGTTCTATTTTCTCATAACCTGTTCAGGTGTAAGCTACGGTCTCTTGAGGATGTGAAATCGGACTCCTTTTCTTCAACAGAAAATTCAACAATTCAAACCGGGGTTTCAGCATTAAGAATATATCACTTAGAATTTCTTTGTGATAATTTTTTTTCCTCGTAGCCGGTCCACTTGATAGTAAAATCCTTGTGGTTAATTAATTTAGCACTTCTGTTGATTGCACAATGATTTTCTCTCATACCCGCCTTGATAGCTTGAACCACTGAAGTTAATGATGAATAACCACTGTTAATGTTGACACTCGATGTACTGTCTGGTTCATGAGTGACTAACCGCAATGACTGTTCTTCATATATTGACTTTAAAATCTGGTTCCTTTTCTTTTCTTTTTCTTCTCTCTCCATTAATTCTTCTGTACTGTCTCTGTCACTGTTGAAATCTCTGTCACTTTAAATGAATCCACTTCTTTAACGAATACTTCACTGAGGCTTGATCAAATGTCTGAACTTCTTTCAATGTAGTAATTCTTCAAGTCTGTAGATTGACCTTGATCTTTTTCTTCTGACAGATAATACAATCTGAGATTCCTTGTGACAGTCTATATACTATTTACTATTACAATCTTGTTTAAGTTGAGTTGTATCCTCGAAATACAAATAGGCTACATCATATGCCTTTCAGTTTGGATGTGATGTATAACGTGTGTTAACAGGAGGATTCATGGTGGAATTGCTTAAAACAGCATTAGCATACGAATGTCGTTGATTCATTCAAGAAAAACAAGAAGACGATCAAAAAACAGTAGATCAATCAACAATTACTCTTCAAATCGATGTATAGAAATGCAAAAACCAATCGATATACACAAACAAGCAATCGATATACACAATCGAACGATCGAAAACAACAATCAAGACGATAGATAGAGACGAGCGATTACCAGTAACGAACAAGACGATGAACAAAACGATTACCAGTAATGAAGATGAAGAGAGATGACGATGTGCGGAATACGATGCTTTGATACCATCTTAAGATCAATAAAACTCAATCTCTAAATCTATACATACAGTAACTTGTAAATCTACATTCTTGAAGAAGAAGGAAAGAGTAAATTGTATTGATGAAAAAGTGAGGTACAGAGTAGTCCATATGAGTATATATACAAGAGGTTTTATTCCCAGATTACACACTTGTATAATTGTAGAAGGGGGGTTGAATACAATTCTTGATATTTATAAATTTCTGATAAGAACTCCAGAAATCTATACTTAGATAATTGCTGTAGAAAGATTAATGCGCAAACACATAAAAAAATCAGGTGGTTAAATGCACCACCTGAAGCTTTTATTCGAAGAAAACTCTGTGATACAAAAGTACACAGCTTCTGTTTTACAACTCTTTGCTTTCTAAGAATATTCAATAAAAACCCTAAGCAAATGTATTTGTTTTATTAGCCTACAAAGAGTTGCTACACTTGGTTATAAATCCCAAGTTTTACAAGTACTACTGGAATAAGATAATATTAATCTAATTCTAGTTGACTTGCTACTACACTCCAAATACACATGTAGCCGAAAGGTTGTCCTTGTGAACAGACATGTCTCCTGCACCTTTCTTGTATTCATAGTGTAAACGGAATGCTTCTTTCTTCTGTGTTTCCAAAGTATGGCTGCCATACTGCTTTTTGTATCTACTATCAACCCATGTGATCTGTCAGTCAAACATGTCCTTATCAACTGCTAATCCCCAGCTTAGCATAGAAGACAGTGTCAATGATTATCCGTTGATATTGTACACTGACATCCGTTGATGATGTATTGAGCTGTATCCGTTGATATTGAGACTTAAGCTGTATCCGTTGATAGAGTGGATTTGAGTTGTATCCGTTGATAGAGTTTTGTCTTCATCTGTTGATACACTTTCACTTAGACAGAATTACATAGCATAAGTTATTTACAATTGGCTACCCTATTCTGCCTATCCGTTGATGGTCAACATGACTGTGGATAAAAACACTATCAACTGATAACATAGAGATACTGCAGTATGCTACAAGCGTCATCTGTTGATGAGCTACCTGTCAACGGATAGAGTTATAAATCCTCATCCGTTGACAGCTACAAAACCTTATACAATTTGATTGATTGTGAAGTTATCATCAAGTACAACATATTCCTAACAAGAGGTGAGGCTCGTAACTGAATAGAAAACGGTTACAATAAGCACAGTACATGATCAGAAATGATAAGCTAAGTAATGTATCAACTAACTAACTATCCCATAAGTGCAAAAGTTGGTAGATGAAACTCCTCGAGTTTTAGCTGATGAAGTGTCATATGAGATGCCGATTTATAGCTCTTATGTTTATGGTCCTTGTGATGGATTGTATTATTTGTATCAGTATGACTTTAGTCGTCGTGCTTTGTGGAATCCGGCTATTAATGAGTTGAAAACCTTGCCTGAGATAATTCGTCAACCTGATTTTCCGGATGAGTTCACTTATGCTAAAAATGAAGTTTATGGTTTTGGGTTCGATCATGTTAGTGGGGATTATAAGGTTGTTGTTATGAAAGGTTACTGGAATGCTAATGATGATAGTGATCTCAGGCATCCTGTGTCGGTCCTTGTGTACTCGTTAAGGACTGATTCGTGGAGGTATCGCGGAGATCTGGCTAAGGCTTATGACTTGGAAAGTAATGCGTGTTACATATATGTGAATGGATGTTGTTACTGGTTGGGATCCTTCGAAGATAGCTCTGAAGTGATTATGTCTTTTGATATGGCTAATGATTCATTTAAAGAGATTGATGTTCCGGACTATGCACAGCCAAGTTATAACTGTCTTGCAGTATATGATGATTCTCTTGTGTTTCTGTCTGTCTATGAGACTGACGAGATTTTTAATATTTGGACATGGAGTGAGGAAGGGTGTTGGACCAAGAAATTTACTGTGGGACCGCTTCCTCATTTTTCAAGTCCTGTTGGTCACTGGAAGGGTAACAGGCTCATACTGCAAAGTGGGGGTAAACTACTCTTGTATGATCCTGGCACACAAGAAACAGAGGATCTTGATTTTGAGAACTCAATGCGGTGTCAAGGAGTGTATGCATACATGGAAAGTCTGGTTTCGATCAAAGATAAGAATGAGGCAGGGCAGCAGCTGGAGGAAAATTGAATCACGAAACATTGAAGCTAAGTCATTCATCATTCTCTCCAACGGCATCCTAAGTGTTAAATGTGTTTCTACTTTCTAGTGGAATAGCTTGCCTACAGGTGGTATGACTTATGAGACTATCAATAGAGACCAAAAGAGTAATCAAAGGCTGAATGGTGTCGTACTTTATTTTATTTTTTATTTTTTTGTCAGAGTGTCGTACTTTAATTTAATTGCAAGTACATTTAGGAATAATAAGACTCCCTGTTGATAATCGTAGCGTCATTCAAATGTTATTAGTTCATTAAGTACGTGACATTTCAAAAGAGGTGTTTATCCTTGATGTTGCAAGCCGGCATACTTCTTCCAAAACTAGTCACTGTTTCGTTGTATATTCATCTAATATATTAAATAGCAAGGGATCTTGATTTAGAATTAGACCTACTTAAATTCATTAAATTGCATCATATGTTTTTTTTAGCTCTGCAGTCAAATTAATATTACAACATCATGTTTGTAGAAGCAAAATTCAAACTCCTAAATCAAAAATATACCTTCGAAAAACTTCAGTCGATTTTTTTGATTAATGTAAGAATAATTTACATCCTCGTCCAAATGTTAATAAGCAAACAATAGCCGATGATAAAGCAATAAACAAAATTTCTCATGCAGTTCAACCTCCACCACCCCCCCCCCCCCCCCAAAAAAAAAACATATGTTACAAAACTACTTGGTTCCGGAGACCTATAACTTATACTTCCCAGTCCTTTAGAGCCACTTGTTGGACATCTAACTTGCACCTATGCTCTTTCACCTACCCATGGTGACCAAGAATCAGGTTGCTAGATACCATGTCAGCATTGTTGGTAGAAGAGAACGTAGGCCTGGTCATGCAACACCTTGCTTACACCTATGGCAGTCACGGATGCATCGTCAAATCTTAACCATTGCCCACCAGGGTAACGAGCATCAGCTGTATAATGCCCCTTAGAGGCTTCCTTTCCATGATGTGTTATAGTGGAAACAAGTTCGTATTTTCGTCTCTGTAAAGCAATGGCAAAATAATAATTTAGTCCTATTTTCGTCTCTGTAAAGCAATGGCAAAATAAATAAACTAGGATGCAGTTGACTGACTATATTAGAATTATAAGCGGGGGATACTACAAAGTATAACCAACTCCTGGGTAACATTTATGACCATGTGCATACAAGTCACATTTATATTACCAGATAATCCAGATTATAAATAAGAATCTTCGAGACTTCTGCATGGAGAGAATGTAGCCGTTTCTTTTCCATGCAAATCTAAAATATGGAAAAATAATTACTATTACGTTATGTATTTTACTTATTTTTTTATTTTTATTTTTTTGCAATCTATAGAGGAACTAGGAGAGACTACCGTAGACCCTCATTGCTGTTGAAAGCAGAGTTGGGAGGACGAAGCTATATGTTTATGGCAATTGCCACAGATGCACATATAACCAAACCATCACAAACACTACATTTAAGTTTTACTGGCAAATGAAATATATGAGACTTCAGTAGAAAGTAGCTTCATACATCATTGCTGTCGCAAGTCACAGGTTTTATCTAAGTGCCTATAGTGATTTTTAACTAAAATATATGCCCGCTCATGTTTAGTGGAAAAACAGGTTAGAAATCATAAGTAGTGACTATATGAGTACATTTGTGTATAAGTCCTATAGGAAGCAACTAACCACTTTTGTACAAACAGATTGTGCATGATAATTATTCACATACCAATTATGTGAATATTATATATTACCAGAAGTCCCAACCAAGTTTAATTTTATTAGATAGTTGCTTCTCTGGGAATTAAACTAACATAAAACGGAGATCAAGAACAGATGTCAGATGGAAACATAATGGTGCGGATTTTTTGAAAGAGACTGCTACTAGAAAGATGGCATTGGACTACTAAATAGTAATACATTGTTAACTATAATTTCCTAGTCATTTGACCAATATGTCCCCATGTGTGAGTGTTATGAGGATAGGGATCAGTTTCTCTTAACAACTTAACATAAATGAGAAAGGGACCACACCTCACGTTCGTGGTAATGCAAAATACCGCTGCTGTAGATTCGCCCAAATTCAGATATACTAAAACTTGAACTAACTAGAGAACATAAATATACCCAGAAAGCATAAGACTCTACTATAACTGAACTGTAAAAAAACAAGAATGTGAGTAGTAGATCAATGAAATACTAAATATTGACAACTTTCTATTACAATTTGGAGGAAAATAGCCCAAAACAGCACAATTTTTAATTTTAGAAAATGACTATATTTATCACTCAAAAACGCAACTTTATCCTGGATAGCTGGATTCTTAAAAACGCAACTTTATTTTGCGTTCTTATTATACATAAATAAATCATTTATTGTAAACGGAAGTTAAAAATTGCATTTCTAATAAAAAGTTTTAAAAAAACCAATAAAAACTTGTGTTTCTTGAAAAAAGTAAAAAATGAAAGCCAGCCCAATGCCCAACTATGCATACGGCCCAAATGAAGCACATTTTGAACAAAAAAAACATAAACATGACTTGATGGCACGTTTTCTTGTGATACAAAAAGCCATTATTCCAAATAGTGATATTTTGGGCATTTTCACTTCAAATTGTGATAAAAAGGGCATTTCCTTGAAAATAATAGATTTAGAAATGATAAAGGGCTTTTGATACTAGCATACTTTCTGCTAACATGGTAATATAGTGGAATAATTGAGTAAATAACGGATGCAAGACAACTTTAAAAATGATGAATACATGAACTAAAAAAGATAACAATGATAAAACTTGGGTGGATGAACAGCATAACACCCAATACCCCAAGGGTTTCCCAACTGCAGAAGGGAGAAAGAGACACAATTCAATATTCAAAGATATTCCAATAATCAAGTCTAATAATGATATGTAGGGTTACATGACACATACAAGGACTAGAAACCCTAAAGTATAAGACTTAAAGCCTGTAAACACCTAGGATTATTACAAATAACCTATACTTTATAAACTACTTACCCCCCCCCCCATATAAACATAAGTATACTGTTTATTTTTACAATACACAATATATAATAATTAATAACACATATATATACTCTTCAATTCCATTCCCCATCGATAAGTTTATTTGTTTAATACTTACTATTGCGCTATAGTTTAAAAAGAATATTTAAAACTCCCAAATTGCTCGGCATCAGGTTCAGAGAAGAGATATTATGGATATCGAAGTATCCTAAGTATTGACTACACAAAGCTTTCTTTCACTAACGTTTCTGAGATTTATCGTTCACGCACAAACCTCAAAATAATTTGAAGGAGAAATGTAAAAGAAAGAATATAATTTACCTCAGTGGCAGACGCCATCAACAACTCACGGCTTAACAGGAGTTCAAGAGAAAACCGGACAGGTTTATGCAATTTGGTGCTTCCATGGCTTCCATAACCAAAGCGCATCAGGTGTAGGATCAGAACTTTTGGCAGTGTTTGAATGCTTATAGATTTTTTGGCGCTAACAACTCCAACCTGAAAGGTAAACCATGGCATATTGGTATGGCTCAGGAACCTATTGATATACATGAATAACTGAACACACTACAAAGTGCTGTGATTAGCAAACAAAAAAAAATATTACTTTTTTGGTGGTTGATGCCCGATACTCATCTATTGTTTCTGGTGCAGAATACAAATAAAGAGCATCCTCGATAGTACGAACAGCATTATGGGAAATATCAAGATGAAGCAACATAAATGGTTGGACAGTGGCAGAATCTTTGTTGCCTATTATACCAACAAAAAAAAAAAAGATTAAGCAATAAGCATGTAAACAACAACCTTAAATTTCTATATTGATAGTAAAAAAACAATTACTAAAACCAGGCAACTCCATAACATATCATAATAGCAAATGAATGGTAAAAAGACGACGCAATAATTGTGTGGTTAGTTAAACCACACATTATGTATGTTTAGCATAAACATTAGTTTATATGAATTTGGAAAATATCTGTAGTTACATAAGCCTTGAGGAGTCTTGATTGGGAACTCAATTTTATAAATATAAAAACATTAAACCCGGTGCATGTCACCCATAGCTTTGTCGAATATCGAACTTCAAAAATTGGTATCAAGCACTACAGATGTGAGAAAGATTCGTTGGCTTGCACTTTAGAATAAAGGCAGTACTTCCTGTTTAATTTGAATAATGGACATAGCAGTAATATTCTTTCCTTCATTTGTAAGCATTTCAAGGTGAGTTTCTCCAGTTCATTGAGCTAAATCAAGCTAGATTAGGTATTTTTATTTTAACTTTTATAAAGAGAACTCCTTAACTCTATGGTGAGCCTCTTTCCCCCGCTTCATATGATTTATTAGTCCCTTCTTGCCCTTCTCAGCACCAAAATCTACCTATTTATGCCTTCATGATCCCCTTCTTCAGTTACTTTCTGGCTTTGGTTGTTTCAAGAGATAAAGTTTGGAACTATGGAAGTGGACTATATTCTTTTAAAATTCAATCCTTGTTTGTTCATAAGAACTTGGGATTATAGCCCAGGGACTAAAAGGGATTATAAACTGACTTGTTACAGGGTATTAAAAAATATTAGATTAATACATCATAATCCTTGTTCAGAGAAAAATAAACATGGAAATGGACTACTCAAAGGACTATGATCCACAATATTAATGGTTATGGGAATATAATCTTTGGATTATAATCCTTAGACTATAATTCGTTCAAGCAAACATTGCCTCTGTAATTTCATCAAGCTCCATTATTTTCTCCTTTATATATCCATCTCTTAACATGAGCCAACTAGTACCCCTTTTGATGGATTTGAAAAGGTAGACTAAGGCGAAGTGTAGAGTGCATGTAACATATGCATTAACAACAACTTCTTGTTCAGAAAAAATGCATTAACAACTTAACATTGACAATTAAGCTTATACAAAACTATAGCATATACAGCTTTGCTAGAGGAAAAGCTAAAATAGTTTAAACTGGGATCCCCGCATATTTATAATACCACACAACATTATAAACACGATAACATATACTCCTTGAGCTGTGCGTGTCTGTTCGAGTCTATTAACTACTTAGCATCTTCAAAAGCCTATTTATATTGGCTCCTAAGTTAAAATATAGAGTGTGTGCGAAAATAAAAGCTCCAAAAGACTTCTTCTAGTGGCACAATATATGCAAAGATAGTCCTAAGAGTTAGCAATGGCACATCAAGTAGAACACAAACAATCCCTAATTTAAGCAGCAGAGGCAACAAAGAGCACAAAAAGTCAATTAAGAATATCTAGGTCTTTCGAGATACCATATCTCCAGCTACATAAAAAAATCAGAGCCTTTGTCCGAGACTCATTATTTTGACATCATATCTGTGTCCTTCCTTTGTCACTCTGACACTTCAGTTTTTACATAATACCAGTGTCGAACATGACATGGTTTGGGTACGAGATCTGAGTCCCATACTTCATGTTGAGTCCCATATTAAAACGAAATTGTCAAACTATCAAGCAAGCAAGCAGAATACTATGATAAGTGGACATTCACAGACGAGGCTCTATGAGAAAATTACAAGTCTACTCATTAGATTTTCTACTTAACTATCCCAAGGGAATTTGTACCATATACACAATGCAATGTAAGACATCAAGAGTATACTGAAAATATGTTTGTTATATTCTCCCAAGTAGCAACATAATTAAACTAATAATGTGGTATTGAAGTTCAGAATCAAGCATTCAACTACAGCCATATGATAAAATTTATTATTTGAGGTTGCTAGATATCAGATAAACCTCATGTTAACTTATGTGAGGTCTATTCATATAGACACAGTAATTTGTTTGTTCTCTTAAAGATCTAAGTGTATGGCTATATAATCATATAAAAATAGGAAAATGATAAAAATACTCCAAGTGTTACTATTTGAGCTCCACTTTGATCTGTAAAATACATAACTACCCATAATATGATGGAGTTTAAAATGTAAAGTTTTGGGTATATAATTAATATGCATATCAATGTAGAGCTTAAATAGTAAAGTATGGAGCTTATTTATCAATTCCCTAAAAATATTAATGAAGTGTAAATTTTTATTTAATATAAACTTGTGCGTGTGTGAGCACGCATGAGGTTTCACTTGTAATATAAATTACCTCTTGCCTTGACCACACTTCTCAATTGTCCTCCAAAAATTTCACTTAGATGCGAAGGTACAAAGTTTTGGGTCCTTGTCACTGCAGATTTGTTTTTCGGACCCACTGTCTCCCAGTCATCATCATCTGCAGAAGAAACCAGAGATGACTTGCCCCCATTTCCACTTGACTTGCCTTCAAGCTTCAATAATTCGTCATGCATTTGGTCCATAACGAAACTTAAGAACTCCTGTGCATCTTCTTGCCTGGAAAAAATGAGTTGAACACATTTAATATATTTTAAAAATTCGTATGTAGTTATGTACGTATACAGATTATATAAATGACTATCCGTAAGGAAACAGCAAAAACTGCATTTTTATGTCTACTTTCGAACTAGCACTTCTTAAGAACCATCTACTGTAATATAAAATAATTCTCCTATCCACCCCAAATGCCAAGAACAAGAATTCACTGTCCGGACATCAATATATATATAGGCCTTTGCTCCATACAGAACACTCTTATATAACAAACAATAAAGAACACTATAAAATCAATTATTCCAATAGATCCATTGGCCCCACCAGGGGCACCCAATACAAAAAGTTCTTATTTTTTATCTTCTATCCATCCAGCAAAAAAATTTTTGAAAAAAATCATTATTCATGATGACGTCACTGCTGATATCATCATGAACAGTGATTTTCCAAAAAAATATTTTAATTTTTTTTTTTTGCTAAATGGATAGAAGATAAAAAAAATAAGAACTTTTTGTATTGGGTGTCATGACGGAACTCTTATATTGAATTAAATATGAGGTGTTCTTTATTGTTCTTTATATAAGGTGTTCTTCATGGAGTGCAACTCTCTCTCTCTCTATATATATATATAGCACTTCTTCTAGATTAACTAAAGCCTAGTACAATGCTATAACTTCAGTTCTCCTCAATGCAAGTAAAGTACGCAATGAAAGAAATAAACAGATGATTGCAAGATTTTCTGTTAAAGAGGGGGATACAAAGAAAAGAGAGAACGAACCTTGGTCTGCCTGAGATACTACTAGATACATCTGGAGTAAATTTTTTAAGAACACCTTCGAACATCGAAGGGCTGAAAGGCCTTCCAGTCTCAAGCACAGGTATGTCTTTCTTCTTCAGGGTTATGCCACTGGGTTCAAGGACAGACACAAAATCCACAAATGCAGCTAGTGTCGGATAGTTAACCTAAGGTGCAGGCAAAGTTAGAACATTCATCATAATTTTGGTTACGAATTCATTACCAAAATAGTGTTAAATTTGGATTCAGACAAACTGACGTTTTCAACAAGATAATCTTTGGAAACATGTAATACATTTCAAATGACATGAACTGTCATATAAAATTCTCATATTTATACTTGTTTCTGAATGTCTTCAATTTCAAATGAAATCCAAACCCCAATTCTTTTGGTTATCTAGACATGTCTTTTGACCGAATCCAGAATTTCCAAATGTAATCCAAGTTTGCAAACAAGCCATAACATTGTTTCAAACAAATTATACTAAATATGTACTCATTATGATATTATATATCATATACTCAGTAGAATTTCATCTTTCGTGATTTCTCTACCAAAGAACTAATTCTTTAAGACCTCAATGGGAGCAAAAGTCATCTGTCTTCTAGTTATGATGACCATATATAACTGCAAAATCTCAACATACATACAATAGTAGTCCGTTTCATTCAAAAATCTCAGTATTGATATAACATTTATGCAAAATCCTTAGGTCAAAATAAAATCTAACTTATTAAACTTTGTAAAACAGTATCAAAAACCACTTCAATATTACAACAAAATGTGAATTTTCAATATACAGGAAGCAATCTAAGAAATTAGGATTAAAATGCATTTTAACATCTTTTTTGTACAAAGAGTAGTAATATTAACAAAAACACAAGAAGCAAACCTTGGAAATACTGTGATTCCTTAATTCCAGTAGAAGCTTAACTAAAGGCAAACAGGATAAAAGAGCCTGCAGTGTGGCATTGAGAAAACATAAATTCCCCGAGTTAATCAACCCTCGAGGCTGCAGGTCTTCAACCGTTTTAGCAGGACCATCAGAAGCCTTTTGGCATTGCTTTTGTAAGCCTCCATGAGACGTCCCATTAACAGATCCTTCCTTTAAGCTTACCACGTCATGATCTTGCAGCGTCAACTTTTCTAAAGAACCACCTCCATTTTCCAACACACTCGCACTTAAATCACTGCCCTCTTTCCTCGTAGTTCCCTCATTACCACTACTTAAACTAGAGCAATGTAAAGAATTTCCAATACCTCCATTCTCCTTCAAACTCCCATTCTTCACATTCTCACTTCGATCAATCTTGCACTCGGGCTTAAAACTAGACAAACCATTCGAACAAGTCGGGAGAATTTTACTTAATTCACCATCAAAACTACCAAAAGACAGTCCACTCACATTATTTAAAGAATCAACTGGCAAATCATTCTTTTCGACCGGCTTCTCAGCCGACTGATGCAGCAAGTTCCTAGCTTCATCTTCAGAAAAAGACCCAAATACAAATACCTACAGAACTTACACAACTAACATCAATTCACACTAAAAAATTTAAAAATAAAAATTCCAACTTTCAAGAATCCAACATATTACTTCAACTATCTCAAGTTCTAAAAAAACCCAGAACATAAAAAGACGCATACAACTACAAAAACAGACATACACATATACACTCAAAATATTAAATTCACACAATAAATTTTTATTTTTTTTAAAGTTCCAACTTTCAAGAATCCAACAATAACTTCAACTATATCAAGTTCTTAAAAAAAAACCAGAACGTAAAAACAAGCATACAACTAAAAAACATGTACACACAAATATACACACAAAATTTTTATCATTGACATACCTGGTTTGTAAGAGGGTCAGCCATTAATATTGAATGAGAGCAAACATTAGTTTTGTGAGTTGATTAAATCAATTTGTATTTCCCCTTTTCTTTTATGGGTAAAAACACGTTTTTGATTTTGCAAATTATTAAATTTCTCAAACCCTAAAAAACCATGATAAGCAACTCATAAGAAGACCCAATCCGCCTTGGCCCGACCCGTTAAAATCTCGAGCCCAAACATAGATAGACAACTTTGGAACAACTAGCATAATAACCGGGTCATCCTCTAGCAATTGCTATAAATTCTGTATAATTTTACGATTTAAGGATATTTTTGAATATAATTGCACTTTTTATGTTCATACATATTATAATATCAGTATTTTAATTTATGTATTATTTTATTTATGTATAGATCAGATGAGCATAAAAAAGGATGTTTTATAGCATATAAATATATTGTATAGGTTATAACACAATTTCTTTTAGAACAATGATAAAAAGACATATCATCAATGTGAATAATACTCATCATACAATACTTTCCAGATAAAATTAGTACGCTCCTTAATATTTATTTCTTTAAATATCTCATCAAGATATATAAGTCGCATAGAATTATAATCCAAAATTACGAGAGGGCTGATTCCCAATACCAACATAATTTCATATATTGTTTGCATAAATATTAAAGGGATAGTGCTTTTGTAATTTTTAAACATATAGAAATATTATCGTAAGTTCACAACCATTAAAATGACACTTTTTGCACTTGTGTTGTGGTTTAATTTATAGTAATAGATAGATTGTGTACCATATTGTGAAACCTAAAATATAATATTTTTAAAATAATATGAGTCACCATTATTTTTACTAAAAAATTGAAATAATAGTAAAAATAAGATAATGGAGAGGTCGGGTTTGTGTAAAAGGTTTATTAATTCAAAATAATAAAGTCCATGCAGCACAAAGGTTAGTAGGATAAATTGTGTAGAGGAGGTTCTAGGTACGATTCACCATAAAAATAAAATTTACTAAATTTTCCATTTAAATAAGAGGGTGAAATTTCATGTAATTTTATAACTTGTAAGGGTATAATCGTAATTTCATAGAGGATTTATTGGCTCAAAAAATCCCTAAAAATCCCCTTGTTCTCTTATTATATGTAGAAAGAATGGATGGATGTGTACCATATTGTGAAAGTTAAAATATAATATTTTTA
The DNA here is from genome assembly GCA_036435485.1 of Saposhnikovia divaricata. Classification (NCBI taxonomy): domain Eukaryota; kingdom Viridiplantae; phylum Streptophyta; class Magnoliopsida; order Apiales; family Apiaceae; genus Saposhnikovia; species Saposhnikovia divaricata. Next base: position 94,338,623 of record CM071594.1, read on the forward strand.
AAATAATAGTAAAAATAAGATAATAGCGAGGTCGGGTTTATGTAAAATATTTTTTAACTCAAAACAAAAAAGTTCATGTAGCACAGTGGTTGGTAGGATAACTTGTGTAGAGGAGGTTTTAGGTTCGATTCACCACAAAAACTCATTTTTTCCCATTTAAATAAAAGAGTGGCATTTCATGTAATTTTATAAATTGTAAGGGCATAACTGTACTTTCACAGGGGTTTATTGGCTCATTTTACCCTTGTGTTGCTCTATTATATATAGAAAGTGATTATCTAGTTTTTATTTTAATTTAACTAGTTTAAAAAAGGATTTGTTTTAAGGGCTTTTTTGATAAATATATTGTCAAAAGTAATTTTTTTACAATTTTCCTTTTCGTAAGAAGAGTTATTTGCATTTTTACAATCTTAATTGCAATTATACCAATTTCTTTTTAAAAATTGCAAAAATATTATCTTTTCACATTAATCATGCATCACATTCAGATACACACACAAATATATCATATATGAGGCATGCGGCCCCGGTGAAATTAAAGTGTACGGAACCGAAGCTATCGATTTCAAGCACCACCGAGTCACCGAGTATCCACTCAATGAGTCAAAGCCTGGTACTAATGTACCCAGTTCAATCACTCTACTCGAGATTCTACTCGAGATTCAAAGAGAAAAGCTCACTCGAATTGTCGAGGAGAATTGGGCGAAAAGTGAAGGTAGAAAATTGAAGGCGGTTAGTGAAGAGCTTGTTAAAGAGATTTATCATACGGAGTTGTTGGTGAAGAGTGGGAGGAAAACGGTGCGTTACAGCGAGTTATGATTATGGAAGTTAGTATTTGGAGGATTATTTGTGGCTCAATTTCGATCCCGAGACAGCGAGTTTCGAGCATGTTATGTCGATGATTCTTATGATTAATGAGAAGGAGAAGAATGGGGGCTTGGAGAATAATGGGATTGAAGAAGATGGAGTATATTTGCAATAAATTATGAAAGATGGTATTTTTGCAAAAAGAATCTTTAAATGTAGTATTTTTGACAAATATTCTTGTTTTTTAATATCATATCTTTATTGATTCTAAATTTAAAATATGAATTTGTAAACTTAAAATTTTAAATAATATAATTTGTTAAATATTATATATGTACACATGTATATATTATTCGTGATATTTTTAGAAAGAAAGATATTTTAGTTAAAATATATAGAAAAAATGATGCGTTAGAGCTGAAAAAGTTAATTTGTTAATTGTCATTATTATTTATAATAGAATTAAATTATCCGTGATACTTTTTATAAAAGAAGGAAGGTAATTAGTTAATTTGTTAATTAAATTGTTGATTTGTTAATTTTATTGAATGAAATTATCCGTGATACTTTTTATAAAAGAAGGAAGGTAATTAGTTATTAAATAGAATTGTCCGTAATGTATTTAGAACATGAGCGATTTTAAATAGAAAAAATATAAAATTGATAGGTCCCAAATGTGAGTACGATAAGGTAGAAGCGGGTTTGAATATCTTATTACCTTTTAAAACTTGAGCTTGGCAATTGTATTTTTTTTCTCTTTTAAAAATTAATTATTTATAAATAAATAATATAAAATGCGGAATATAAAGAGATAAAGATGATGAGTATGATACAAATCGATTTTATCATGGTTCGTGATGCCGTAATCCCCTAATGAATTCAACTTATAGTAAGCGGGGAAAACTTTATGGTTATATATTTATCTTGAACTCCTCCCGTTACATTCTCAAAATATATGTTAAGCACCATATATCTATTATCTATTATATTATCTATTATATATATAATACACCACTTAAATTCATAATGCATTTTATTTATAATTTAAAGTTACTAATTTATTTCTATATATATAAAAAAAATTAGTGGTGATCGAAATTGGATCACCAAGTTAACTTGTGCAACTTTATACACTAGACCGCATATTCACATGTATTTTAAATCATACATACAATATATATGTGAGTGTTATATAAAAAAATATTGATTAAATATTATTTGATTTTAAATGAGATTTGTACTCTTTATCGGTTATCATTTATTAATTAAAGAATTATATGAAATATATAATTGAATTATAAAATGAAATTATAATTAATATTACGAATACTATCAAACAATTTATTGGAATAAAGTATTGAGGTATTAATATAATATGAAAATTGTATATTATTACACATGATACAACAATTTATTAGCCAAACTTTTCAGGCATTAAAATTATTGGGTTTGAAAAGACAAATCTTAAAAATAACATCACATTTTACATACAATGACATATTGAAGAAAAAATAATTTTGAAGAAAAAATAATAATGTATAGTATATGTTGTACTATTTATAAAGATAACTCAAAATATATATACATAATCATGTTTAATATATGATTTGCTGAACATATATTATCGAAGATGAATATTATATAAAATTAGTATAGAGTTTCATGCAACAAAGTATATAAAATTAATATTTTAATAATTTAAAAATCCGTCCCCTCCCTCCCCTTACCTAAACGCTACATCCATGTCCTCACCCGTCAAAACGCTACACGATGTATCGTCCTCCACCCCTAAACAGTCAAAACGTTACACGATGTATCGCCCCTACCCCTAAACGCTACACAATGTAGCGTTAAATAAAAAAATTTAAAAACTGAATAGCTACACGATGTAGTATTTTAGTGTGACATTTAAGTTCAAATTTTTTGAATTTTGACATTTTGGACCAATTAATTTAAAATTATTACATTTGGATCTTTTTCTCACCTTTTTTTCCTATTTATTTTTAAATATTGTGAGTTATGTAATACTAATCATTTTAATGCTTGTTTTTCTTATTTTGAAAATGTAATAAAGCATGAGTCAAAAATTGTAATTCTAACACTACATTGAATTGAAGAATTGAGCTTATTGCATTTAAGTATTTGCCAAAGTCACATAGGTACCTTTATTTTTTTTGGTGGCACTTCACCTTTGGTACTTCCTTTTCTCTTTGCAACCCCTGAACATGATTTCATCAAAATATCATTATTTGGAATGAGTATTTTAGTCTTTTTATTAATAAATATATTTATTTTACATGAAATATATAATTTATTTTACATAAAAATATTATAATTTAATTTTATATTAATAAATATAATCCTTTTTATTTAAAAACATTTATGCATTATTTGATTTAATTGAATATATAATGCGATGATGCAATTGTAAACTATTTTTTTCTTAGAAATAATATAATGCAGTTCAAGATTATTTTATTTAAAAAATTTACAAATTTCTCTTCATCACAATTTCTCTTGGACGGTTAAAATTATAAAATTATAAATTTTTTAAATAAAATAATCTTAAATTGCATAATATTATTTCTAAGAAAAAATAGTTTACAATTGCATCATTGCATTATTTAATTAAATCAAATAGTGCATAAATATTTTTAAACAAAAAGGTTTATATGTATTAATATAAAATTAATTATAATATTTGTATGTAAAATAAATTATATATTTTATGTAAAATTAATATATTTATTAATAAAAGACTAAAATACCCCTTACAAATAATGACATTTTGATGAAATCATGTTCAGGAATTGCTAATTGAAAAAGAGAAAGAAATACCGAAGATGACACAGTTTTCTCCGCATGAGAGTCGACTCCTCATCACCATAGCCTCCGTCCCTTTTCTTCATCACAGCTTCATTTCCCCCATCAATCCATCCTTCAATTCTCCTCCCAATCATCTAATCCCCACTCTTTTGTTTTTGTTTAAGTCATTTTCAATAAAAATCGAACAAAAGCCAAACATCTAGAATTTATTTCTCATATCTATATTGGTTTTGAGTCCGATTCCGCAAATAAAAAATACTTTTAGATTCAAATTATCCTCCTTAACATCATCATACCAAAATTTGGTGTCATTCCGAGGTCTTTGAATTTTTGGTTTTAGTCTCGCCTTTTGGCGTTAGTCTCGTCTTTTGGCGTATGTTACACTTTTTATTGGGATGTTATGGTATGTTTTTTTGATGTTGGTATGTGTTTTGTTCCTGACTACTTTGAAAATGATTTGGGAGATATGTAATTCGTGCATTGGATTTGGGCTTGGGCTGTTGTCGTATATTGTAAGAGCTTACTTTTCACAACTAAAATTTGTTCATCTATTAAGATCTTTCACTTTCGGCATGTCTATAGTTGGTTTTCGGCATGTAGATAGCTAGGGTATTTCTGAACATTGGACTACAGTCTACAGGTGGTGCTTACATGAAGGTCATTTGTGATATTACTGATTCCAGAATTGGTGCAGGATTGATTGATCGGAAATCCATTTTAATCTTTTTTAATTTAAAGAATTTCGAAATTCATAATGTTAAACAGTTTGAAAACATAAGCAACTATGTGTTTAGAGCTTTTATTTATTTCTATTCAGATTGTAATGTCAGTTCAGATATTTATCCTGGCTGTGATCTGAATTGATGCAAGTTTATAAAATTCTTTTGTTTATTAAAAGAAAAAAAAATACCGAAGATAAAGTGTCACAAAAAAAAAAATAAAAGTACCTATGTCACAAGTACTTAGTGTCTGTTTGGATCACATTTTTTTAAGGTCTTATGGACTTATTTTCGGGTAAAAATTTTATATTTTGATAATTTTTTTATATAAGTATTTAATGTATGTTTTTTTTGGTCAAAATTTAATGTATTTAATGTATGTTTTAGATTCAATAAGTTACAAAAATAAATTGAAAAATAAGTTAAAAAATTAGAAATTTCTAACTTTATCTTAAAATAAGTTAACTTATTCCGAAAAAAGTTGCATAATAACCCTTAATGGTACAAAGTGCGATAGCCTCCGTTGAATTCTTTTTCTTGTAAACAACTCAATAACTCTTCTCCATCAGAAGTGCCAAACCCAATGGCACAACTCAAAAAAAGCTTCCTCCCACTCTTCATCCTCTCCCTCTCTCTCTTCTCTCTCATAATCTTCTCTCTCTACCCTTCCTCTCCCCAATCTCTCCCTCTCAAATCCTTCCTCCCCCACCTCGAAACTCCTTCCCAAACCTTCACTCTCACCATCAAACTCCTCACTTTCAATCGCCTCCACTCTCTCTCTCGTTGTCTCTCCTCTCTCTCCTCTGCTCACTACGACTCTAACAAAGTCAATCTTCACATCTACATTGACCATTTCGCAAATGGGTCGCTAGATTTGGATCCTAAACTTAATGGGTCACATCAAATCTTGGATTTTGTTGATGGGTTTGTGTGGAAATTTGGGGACAAGATTGTGCATTATAGGACTCAAAATGTGGGTTTACAAGCTCAATGGTTGGAATCTTGGTGGCCTAGTGATGATAATGAGTTTGCGTTTGTTGTCGAAGATGATGTGGAGGTTTCGCCTCTGTATTATAGGTTTTTGAAGAGTTTGATTCTTGAGTTTTATTATAATGGGTCTAATTATAGTCCGTGGATTTACGGAGCTTCTTTGCAGCGACCAAGGTTTGTTCCAGGTACCATTTTGATTATCTGTGTTGTATAGTGTGTTGTATGTGTATTTGTACTGTTTTGGTGATCTATGTTATGTTGTTTCATTGTTTTTTAGTCTTTAGCAAAATTGAAAGTTTCGAAATAAATTTAAGTTAATTGGTAATGGTACTTTGATTACAAAATTGATGATGCGGGAATTAATGTTGAATCTGATGTTTGATGGTTGGTTTTACTGATGGCCTTTTTTTGGTTTATTGCATCAAAACGGTGTAACTATTGAGATTTCACATGTGGCTTATACATAGCGATGTAGGTGATTGTTAATATTTTACTTTTTAATAGCAAGTGTACTTTTGCGCATATGTTATTTCTTGACCTGAAGAAGTTTAATAGAATATTGGTGACAGTCCGAAATGTGGAAGTTATTAAGAGTGATAATTTCTATTCTCTCAGATGTAAATGCATCAACGGAGTACCTAGTATTATTCAAAGTGAATTTTGTGTGTGTGTATATTGTACTATGGAAAATATGTATTATTACAATTAGGGATGCAGAGTTTTTCTTTATGTAACTGATCCTATATAATTGTAAATGGTATAGAATATTAATTCTCTGAATCAATACACCACTTATTTTTTCTTGAAACCCCTTTTTCTTAGATCTGATTATACGAGTAACAAATGATATAAACTCAGTCACTACCTTTCCATTCAAATTATTGAATACTAATGAGAATTCACAAGAAATTACCACTTTGGGTGCGATTGAGGAAAAATCCCGTGAATTAGGAAATTACTTAATTTTAACATGACCTCCTCAATTAAAAAGTACAGCTCAGGATCACACAATTGTCAACAGGAAGTGAATCAGGGAGGAATGAAAGCTAAGGCTGGCAGATGGAATTTCAAAACTGCAAAGAAAAGATGAATCAAATGGTTACATATCAGTCATTAGGAATGCGGTAAATACTATCAATTATGAGAGGAGAGCAGTTATCAACATAGGCCTCTAAGGCTTCGTGGAAATTTGCTCAAGATATAGCCTATAGAATATGGGTTGGTATACATGACTCCTTTGCTAATTAATGTTTGCTTATTATAGCTAGGAAGTTATTGCAACAAACACTAGTAGTTTTTCCTTAGCAGGTCTATTTTTGTACAATCACAATTTATGGGGACCTGATGAGAGCAATTTTATTCCAGAAGACCAAACCAAAAAATGCACATTAAATTATTGTATCCATAAGATATGGTCTCAAAACCCATTAACATTTAATATCAACTTGATCAATTTGTTTCTTGTCTGTAACGTACGACCTTTTAGGCCATACGGATGCACTTACTTTGAGATGAAGCCCTTTGACATAATTTTTCATTTTGATCTCTGTCTAACAGTCAACAAGAGAAGCATATTCACGGCACGTGTACACATTCATTAAGAACTTTACTTTTTGAGATTCATCGTCTGCTTAAAATCTCCTTATAGTTTTGTGTACAAAATTCAAAAGAATTTCATCTCTTTTATGCATGAATACTATTTTAATTGATAAACAGGTTTCAGAAATCCAGCTCTTCTTTAATGTGTATTTGTTAGATCTTGAACAGGGTAGCTTGACCAATATATTGACCATGACTAGTTTTAGCCGTGTCTTCTTTTAGGTATTGACTAAATAGATGGTCAGTGATATAATGCGGTAGCTCTGATATTCTATCCATGACCTTCTGGTTCTAGTTCTCCCTTTTATCGATCATATCCGCCCACTTTCTCATCCACATATGATATAAAATGTACTAAATCATAGTAGTTAATTTCCTTTACCCTAGCTCTCAGCAAATCTCTTGCACCCTGATGGCAGTTTTAAACCTTGGAATTAATAGAAGGAAGTCTATATGAATGTATGACATAAGAAGTGAATGCCGTATTAACTTGATCTTGTACTTTACTGTTAACAATCCTTGTACAAGGTTGTTAAGAAGAATACATTTGGATATCAAAGATCTTGCAAAAATGATATTACTAGCATCTTCCTTATTGACAAACTCGGATGATAAGCATGATAATTTTTCCTATATATATTGACTTGTATTATTGATCATTATGTCCTGATGTACAATATACTCGTTGTATCTTGGCCGAGTTTTGCAAGTTTGGATAAAATATATTTTGTTAGTTTTACTTGTTATAACATGACTATATTTTGAAAACCATATTTGTATCACGTGAATGATTCGCCTGACCAGTGTTCCATTTTTTCCTTTTCTTGTTGAGCTAAATTTACATCCTACTTTGGTTAGTGTTGTACTTTAATCTTCTCATAGTATATGTAGTAATTTGATCACCAATGGCAGGTAAACATGGAAATAAAATTCAATTGGATGGGGGAACACGCCTTTTCTTGTACCAGCTGGTGGGTACCTGGGGACAGCTTCTGTTTCCAAGGCCCTGGAAAGAGTTCCGTTTGTGGTATGATGTCCACAAGACTAAGGGAATTAAACCATATCTTGAGGGTATGGTAAGATATTTTCCTATGTTCTCAGTTTAAAGGATATATCATTTTTATGTTTCCCTACATATATTTCACTAATATTATTTATTTAGCTCTCTAAATTACATAATAATGTTATGTAGGTGACGACAGGATGGTATAAAAAGTTGGGAGAGAAAATATGGACTCCCTGGTTTATCAAATTTATCCATGCTCGTGGTTATTTTAATATATATACAAACTTTTTGGGTGACAGAGCACTAAGTGTATCTCACAGGGATGCTGGCGTCAATTATGGGAAATCAGCAGGGCCAGATTCATATTTACTTGATGAAAGTTCTCTTGACTTCAATCTCTTGGAGATGCAGCCTTTGAGTGATCTGAAGTGGTATGATTTTTGTTTCCGAGAAGTTCTTCCTGGTAGAGTTGTTGAACATGTTGACGAACTTGGCTCTGTTCTCAACTCTGTGCACAAATCGAAAACAATTATTTTTGTGAGCCTATATGAAATATCGGAGGAACTTATTAGAAACTTGCTTTGCCATTTTGAACAATTAAATATCTTGAACTACGTCTTTGTGGGTCCAGAATCTAGTTTCTTGCACGATCTTGCAAGAAGGGGGCATCCTGTTATTGATGCAGACAAATTCTATAATAGCATCAAAGCTCGCAAATCAATCAATTTTCGAGAACCTGACTTGGAGCTAGTGAAGGATATCTATGTAAAGTCTTATGTTATTAAGAAATCCTTGGAGCTTGGGTATAATTCCTGGTTGGTGGTAGGATATACGGTTCCGTATAGTAGTGAGTCGTTTGTTGATTCTTACACTCGGTCTTCCGACTTTTTTATCAGCAAAGACAAAATTGTTCTCTTTGTCAGAGGTTCATCTTCAGCACAGAAGTTTTGGGTTGATCAAGTTATTGCGAACCTTGGAAAAATGTCTAATAGAAATTACTTTGCAAGGAGTGCCTTAGGGTTCATGTATGGTCTGGATGATGTACTGAAGAACAAGATTACTAAATTTGATTTTGGTGTAGACATTAAAGGCAACACTGTTCAAAAGAATGTCTTTTGGTTACCGGATAACGGTTTGGATTTACTACAGGAGAAACTTTATAATTCAAGTATGTGGCTAGTTGATGACAATTTATCGTGCAACGCAGTGGTTTGTCACCAGTCATAGCATTTAGCGACCAAGTTGATGGCTTAGTTTAGAGACCTTGTATGATTGTATCATATTTTTTCTACCGGAATATCATTACACTGTATCCTTACACTGTATAAGACTTTTCTCGTAGATAATAGACGAGTATACCATCTTGCAAGAAGCTATACATGCTAATATAGTCCTTTTGTTATCACCAAAAAAAAAAAGGAAAGAAAAGTAGTGCCATCTCTCCTTTCGATTTTAGGGATCATTTGTTTACACATGAATGACATCCAAATTACTGGACGAGACCTGTTTGATGGGTTTACCTGTTTGTTAAGTTTGTAAAATTGCTGGACTAGTGACAAAAGTATGTTTGATGGTTTTACCTGTTTGTTAAGTTTGTAAAATTGATGGACTAGTGACAAAAGTATGTGAACGACGTGTCAAAAGGGGTTATTTGTTAAATCTGAATCATATTTTCTGAATGATTACAATTCTGAACGAATGATTAATCTGAATGCTGGACGAATAATGGTATTTGTTAAATTAATTTTCAAATTTTCTGAATGAAAGAATTTTACACATTTTTTTGATATTGTAATACTTTATAATTTTAATATATTATATTATATTATATGGCATACATTTAACTTTTTAATTTAATATCTCACACTAATTTATTAAACTTAATAATCATTTTTACACGGATTTAAACCTAAAACTTTCTGTTCGATATTTAATGAAAGAGTATATAAATACCATCAATAAAAATGTATCTAAATATGTCGTAAAATAATTTTTAGCTACTAAATTAATATATTCAATAATAATGATAATACAAATATAATATTAATATTAATAAGTAACATATAATATAAGATAGCATATAATGTGGTAAATTGTTAATATTTATTTAAGTTAGCAATTGGATTATAGCAAGGTAAAATTACATGGATGGTTCAGTTAAAAAATTTATACCTATTTGTCCAGAAGAATTTAAACTCGTCCAGAAGAGTAAATTTTTCAAACAAACAACCTGAATGACATAATATTGTGTCGTCCAGTTCAATCCGCTTGGTTTGGTTCACCTGTTAACAAATGGGCTTTTAGTTGAATGGTTCAAAAAAATTGAATATCCAATGTGATTATACCCATTTGACTTTTTTTAAAGCACCCATTAGACTTAATCCTTTATATATATTATATATATTATATGTCAACAAGGAGTTTTAAGCTATTTAGTAATTTACAAATTTGTCCTTTCATTTAGTAATTTACTAATTTGTCCTTCCATCATATTAATAATAAAAAAAATGTTTGTGGTTGGAATTGAACCCATGACCTTTATGCAAAGAAAAGATTATTTTCACATCTCCAACCACTACACCAAAGAAGTTTTTAGAACTTTTTGGTGACTCATTAAATACATACTTCAAGAACTCATTTGTTATAATGTTCAATATTTGCCAAATTATTCATCGGACTAATCGAAACTTTTCCGAGCAAAGTTCAAGTTTTAAATTACTCGATTCTTGAGGTTCGCGAGACTAATCGAACTTTTAATATTTAAAATTTATAAATATTATAAATATCTTTCAATGTAAATATTCAATATTTTATAAAACTCATATATTTTATCAAGTTAAACCCGTGTCGAACATAAGTCGAACCGTTTATATTCAAACTTTTTTCATAATAGGTTAAATCGATTCAAGATTTCAAGCTTTATGAGTCAAGTTTCGAGATTAAAATTAAAGGACCAATTGAACTTGAGCTCGAGTTTAAGCTCGACGGAACTTTTTAGCCGAGCTTGAGCTCGCGTGTGGCAATGTTCGACTCGACTCGATTACAACCCCACTCTCATTGCTATTGGGCAAAATATTTTGATAGACTAGAAAAAAAATTAAGGAAAACGAAAACAAAAATTATTGCAGATGAGATTTGAACTTCATATTATATATAAGATAAACATTTAGATAAAACACATAGTTAGGTCAAAAATATTTATTAAAAAATAGATTATAGATACTCTTTTAAAAATAATAGATTTAAAATGTCTAACTGTATTATTGAAATATGATACTTAGTAGATAATATATCACAATGTACATGAGTACAAACCAAAATTTTAGCTAATTTTAATATAAATTACAAGAATATTAAATCACTATCACATGACCACTTCCACGCTACCACTACCACAACCACGACCACGACATGCACCACTACCAAAATTACAAGAATTTTGTGTGTAACAACATGAACACCACCACTCACACCACCAAAACTAGGAATTCAACTAAAGTTAGCAAAATTTAAAGGTAAATCACTAAAAAATTTAAACGCAAATTACAAGAATATTTCAAATTTAGAATTGTGTAAATATTCGAAGCAGTTGATAATGGTGTTGACAGTAGTAAATTGAGTAAAAATGTCATCGATCGACGTTACAAACTTAGATGTATTGAGAGAGGGATGAATGAATTAGTGGAGATTGTTGGGACAATCAGATCTTGGCACTGCGAATTTCGATACAATAAATTAACGAGTACGAATAGAAAAATCACCTTGTTAACGGTTGATTCCACGCTCTTCTATTGTATTCCCAAATTCCCTTGAGCGAAGTGTGGCCTTCGTCTTCTCAAGTTAACCTCTCTTCTTGCTCCTGGGTGGCTACAAAATTTTTTCGACCAGCCCCCAGCAAGAAGAGAATAGGAATATATATAGGCTACAATAGGGATCATGGATAATTAGGTTGGGCCTTCTAATTACATCTTGAGCCTAGCCCAATGTAATTAAATATTAATTCAATCCACTAAAGAATTAATATTTGCACTACCTTTCCTAATACCGTAATTTAATTAATTAATTCGGTTCCAATATTATTTGCTTATTAAATTCCCCATGTTTAAAATATCGCATGTCCATTAATTAAATAAATTACTGATAATTCATTTAATTAATATCTTTTATCCTTGATTATCCACTCAACCTTTATTTAATTATGCCGGAATAAATCCACCTGCAGGGTTTCACATAATTAAATCTTTTTGAGCTTTCAAGGGGACATCATTAACCCGAATATTATCAGGACATGGATTCCTTCAATAAATAATATCCCACCATATATATTATTTCATCACCCAAAATATAATGAAATAAATCAAAAGAATTATTTCATATATAAATCAAAGCATGTAAATAATATATACGTGTCAATTATTATTTCCGGATTAAGAACCTAAGCATTAATAATAACATAGAATCTTAGTTCACCTCCTTAATTAGTATAAGGGAACAATTCTAAATTTGATCCTGTTCAATATACACAAAGTATACTAGTATTATTTATTAGTCAATATAAACTAATCTAAATAATACTACAGCCATTCCAGTGGATTGTCTAACTCCACCTGTGCTGTGAACCTTATTATATTATATAAACTGTATTTAATAATCTAATATTCTGTATCCCATTTGATACTAAATTATTCACAATATATAATATTTAGACAACATGTAAACATTTAAATGATTCTCAATTAAACCGGCCAGAAATAAATGTAAATACTTCAAATAAATATTTTCAGTATACACCAACAATCTCCCACTTATACTCAAAATATTCTATGAGTATATCAGTGTTTATTTAATCCACTATTACACAGAAAACTATGTGTCCATCCATCTGACTCCTATCGCTTCCACATGCCTGTCAAAAACCTTGGCTGGCAAACTCTTTGTGAAAGGATCTGCCCGGTTGTCTTCTGATGATATGTGAGCCACAACTATATCTCCTCGCTTTACGATTCCTCGTATGAGATGATACTTACGTTCAATATGTTTAGCTGCCTTGTGATCTCGCGGTTCCTTCGAATTTGCCACAGCACCAGTGTTATCACAATACACTGTGAAGCTCCTAGGCAAATTAGGTACCACATCCAAGTCCAAAAGGAAGTTCCTGAACCATACAGCCTCCTTTGCAGCCTCAGAGGCCGCCACATACTCGGCTTCCATGGTAGAGTCTGCAATGCATTTCTGCTTTACACTCCTCCATATAACAGCTCCACCTCCCAAAGTAAAAACATATCCCGAGGTCGATTTCCTCTTATCCCTATCTGATTGGAAATCTGAATCAGTATATCCCAAAGGAAATAGATCTGAGGCCTTGTAAATTAACATATACTCCTTAGTCCTTCTCAGGTACTTGAGTATAGTTTTTACTGCGCTCCAATGTTCCTAACCTGGGTTCGACTGATATCTACTAACCATGCCTACAGCAAAGCAGATGTCAGGCCTCGTACATAACATAGCATACATTAAGCTTCCACATGCCGAAGCATAAGGAACTGCTTTCATGCTCTCTATATCCTTAGGTGTCGAAGGACACTGCTCCTTGGATAGAGCCACTCCATGCTTAAAAGGTAGAAAACCTTTCTTAGAGCTTTGCATGTTAAAACGAGCTAATACTTCATCAATGTAGGGCTCTTGAGATAAAGCCAACATCCTTTTCTTGCGATCCCTTAGTACTTTGATCCCAAGGATGTATGCCGCTTCACCTAAGTCCTTCATTTCAAATTGTTTGAACAACCATGCCTTTATTGATGACAACATCTTAACATTGTTTCCAATGAGTAAAATGTCATCTACATACAGTACTAGAAAAACCACTGCATTACCCTCACTTCTCTTATACACACATGATTCGCTTGGACTTTGATCAAATCCATATGACTGGACTGCCTGATCAAAACGAATATTCCAGTCCCTAGAAGCTTGTTTTAGTCCATAAATAGACCTCTTAAGCTTACATACAAGATGCTCTTGGCCTTCCTTAATGAATCCTTTTGGTTGTTGCATATAGATGGTTTCCTCAAGACTTCCATTAAGGAAAGCTGTCTTGACATCCATTTGCTAAATCTCATAATCGAGATGAGCTGCTATAGATAAAAGAATCCGGATCGACTTAAGCATAACAACTGGCGAAAAGGTTTCCTCATAATCGATCCCTTCTTTCTGAGTATACCCTTTCGCAACAAGTCGTGCTTTCCAGGCTTTCACCTTTTTGTCAGATCCTCTTTTCTTCTTGTAGATCCACATACATCCAATGGGTTTTACACCTTTGGGTGGTTCCACGAGCTCCCAAACTTGATTAGAATACATAGATTCCATCTCAGATTCCATTGCCTTTTGCCAAAGATCTGCATCTTTATCTAGAATTGCTTGTTCGTATGTCCTGGGATCCTCATCATGTTCACCAGAGACCAAGTCCGAGGACTCTCCCAAAAACATGAATCTATCAGGTTGTTGAACAACCCTCCCACTACGACGAAGCACCGGTGTGGTATTAGTGACAGGTTGTGCGTTTTCTTGTGGTTGATCTACTTGTACTATTGGCACTTGGGGATTATCTGTCCCTCCCACTAGTTCTTCTAAAACGATACTACTCATGGGTTTGTGTTTCATTATATAGTCTTCTTCTAAGAATCTAGCATTGGTGCTAACAATGATATCTCGATCCCTAGGACTATAAAATGAATAACCTTTCGTTCCCATGGGATAGCCTACAAACAGCCTTACTTCTGTACGAGATTCTAACTTGGTCGCGTTCTTGTTCAGCACATGTGCTGGACAACCCCAAATCCGAATATGTCTTAGACTTGGTTTGCTACCAGTCCACAATTCTATTGGAGTCTTGGGAACCGACTTAGAAGGTACCAAGTTCAGAAGGTAAGCCGCTGTTTCTATAGCATATCCCCAAAACGACTTGGGTAAATCTGAATAACTCATCATCGATCTAACACTCTCTAAAAGAGTCCGATTCCTTCTCTCTGCTACACCATTCTGCTGAGGTGTGCCAGGTGCAGACAACTGGGATGCAATCCCATTTTCTGATAAATATTCCCTAAATTCTCCAAGCAAGTATTCGCCACCACGATCTGATCGTAGTGACTTGATACATTTTCCAAGATGTCGCTTCTCCGCACTTGCTTTGTACTCTTTGAATTTTTCAAAGCATTCAGACTTACGGCGCAACAAATAAATGTACCCATATCTAGAATAATCGTCAATGAAAGTGACAAAATACTCATAACCTCCTCTTGCTTGGATACTCATAGGTCCACATAAATCAGTATGAACCAATTCTAACACTTCTTTAGCTCTATTCCCCTTTGCTTTAAAAGGCCTATTAGTCATCTTACCTTCCAAGCAGGATTCACAAACTGGAAATGGCTCCACTGCCAACGAGCCTAATGGCCCATCTACTACCAGTCTTTGAATCCTCCTCAAGTTAATATGACCTAATCTTAAGTGCCAAAGATATATTTGGTTCAATTCAGAAGGTTTCTTTCTTTTATTTGAGCTAGAAAGAATGTTATTAGTTTCCTTATGTTGCAGCATTGGTTGGATAGGATTAATAATATATAAATTGTCTTGCAATGTACCAGAACATATAACTCGTTTATTCATCATAATAGAAACATTACGATCCAAACAAACATTATAACCATCCATGGCAAGTTTAGAAACCGAAATTAAATTCCTTCTAAACGAAGGTACATAAAGACAATTGTTCAAAACCAAAATCCTATCATCGCCAAAAGACAATGTAATTATTCCAACTGCAACTACTGCTACTTTCGTAGCATCTCCCATGAACACATATATCTCGCCATCTCTAAGCATTCTGGATTGCTGGAACCCCTGCATAGAGTTACAAACATGGTCAGTGGCTCCTGTATCTACACACCAAGTGCTCGTAGATATAGCCGCTATATATGTTTCTGTAACTAGAGAAAGAGACATACCAGTATTGTTTGTCTTCTTAGGAAGAGGACAATCCTGTTTCCAGTGACCTGACTGCTTGCACCTGAAGCACTTGCCCTTAGGCTTTTTCACACCACCTTGAACTCCCACTGCATTAGCAATCTTTCCAGCTTTCTGTGTCTGAGTCTTTTTCTTCTTCTTACCTTTCGGTTTAGATGAAGAAGCTTTCTCGGCCACATTCACTTGAACATTCTGCTTAAAGAGTCCTTCAGCTGCTTGAAGTTCTGTCAGAAGTTCCGCGAGACTATACATCCTTTTGTTCATGGTGTAATTCAAGCGGAACTGCTCAAAACTTTTGGGCAAGCTCATAAGGATGATATCGATCTGGGTTTCCCCATCAATATCAGCACCAAGGATCTCCATCTCATTCAGATGAGACATCATTCTGAGAACATGATCCCTTACAGGTGTTCCTTCAACCATCTGAGTGTTCATTAAAGCCTTCATTGCTACTTGCCTAGCAGCCCTATTCTGTTCTCCAAAAAGTTCCTTGAGATTAAAGAGCATATCTGAAGCAGTGGGCATAGCCTGATGCTGATGCTGCAAAACACCCGACATTGCTGCCAGAATGTAACATCGCGACATCTCATCAGCCTTAATCCACCGCTTATAATACTCCTTCTCACTTTCAGGAGCATCTTCAGCAGGCTGGTCTGGCTTGGGTTCATAAGTACAAAATTTGTACTCCTCAGCAGTCAACACTATGTCCAAATTACGTTTCCATTCAATATAGTTCGGTCCAGTAAGTTTGTTATCCTTAAGTATGGTGAATAGTGGATTAAAGCCCATAGTGATCTAATCCTGAGAATCATACATGTAACACATAATCAGACAGTTGCATAAATCTTAAATCCTATTGGTTTCCTCTAACAATTAATTAAAATTAATGCACTAATATTTAAACACCATAAGTATCTGGTACGCCACGATGGATGACATATATACCACTTAAATTCGTTTAGATATTACTTCGGTCCTATTACTAAATAATACGCCACGTTAGGGTGGACTATATATTATTTTTCATAGCTAAGTGTATACCATTATTAAATCTTAAATTAATAAAAAGACTGGATACCACCATTAAATATTTCAAATCAATAATCGATAATAGGATAATTCCCAGATCGGGGGGAGCATTGTCAAGAGGCATCACTTAAGACCCCTTTCTAGACAGAATCATCCTTTCTCTCAATATCAAAATCTATATTCAATTAGTGGTACCCTTCTAATTAATTGAATTCTATGAAACTTGGTACGCCACGATGGGTGGCATGTATACCTTTCAATATTCGTAATTAATTTAGGAAGTTTGTTCTAGTAATATCCATAACACTACCTGACACCATAAATCATACGCCACGATGGGTGGCATGTATATAATTTATATTCGTCTCGGTGTTAAATTACATACAAACAATAATGGAGACCATGGGATTTAATTCCTAATTAATTCCCTCACCCACTTAGAATTTTAATTTAAAATTGAGGAATTTTATCTAGATGCATCGCCCTATGTTATTTTTTTGAGGTCCACATGTTATAAAAATAACAAAACAAAGAACACATAACATAGCAGCATGCATCATAAAATTAAAGCAATAAATAAAATTAATGTCCATGTCGTCCTAATTATGTTAAACATGCAATTAAAAATTACACACATAATTAACAACACACATAATAATTATTTAAAGCAATAATTAAAAAATTAAATAGCGGAATTAAAATTAAAAAATATAATTTAAATCCACTATTATGGCCCCTGTAATTGAATTTCCTACAGCTCCGGTTCTTGCTTCGAATTAAACATCACGTGTTCCTGCTGGTGGGTCCATGGAGAAGGCAAATAACTTAATACTGGCCAGGAAATAACTTCCTTGTTAATATCACGTGGGTTAAAGGAAGACAGGAAACAAATATTAAGTTGTGTGTGTAGTCGGCTGAAAGGTAGAGCACATGTATCGCGCGTGTAGTCCACGATCCTTGTGCCACACGCATAGTCATTGTCGCCAGAAGTTAATTGCAGCGGAAGGAAAAATTTAACTACAGCAACCTCGCAGCGGACAAATACGTTCCTCCAATTTTGATTTTCAGCCGCACATAATTGTTACAAGATATCCAGATTTTTATAAAATCCATCAAACAATTACATAAAAAATAGATCTAATACAAAACTAATTTTGTAAAAACTAATAACACGATCAACCCTCGTGTTTTACAACCACGATAAACCACGTGGAAACCAATTGCATAAAAATTAACCACGATTAAACCACGTGGGATCCAAACACATAATTAAAATATACATGGCCATAATAGTGGATAACAACCTGCAAAACAGAATTATACAAGCCTACCACTATATACATGCATATATAATTACGACATGGACATCGTATCAAAAATCGCAGAACCATTGAACCTAGCTCTTGATGCCAATTGTTGGGACAATCAGATCTTGGCACTGCGAATTTCGATACAATAAATTAACGAGTACGAATAGAAAAATCACCTTGTTAACGGTTGATTCCACGCTCTTCTATTGTATTCCCAAATTCCCTTGAGCGAAGTGTGGCCTTCGTCTTCTCAAGTTAACCTCTCTTCTTGCTCCTGGGTGGCTACAAAATTTTTTCGACCAGCCCCCAGCAAGAAGAGAATAGGAATATATATAGGCTACAATAGGGATCATGGATAATTAGGTTGGGCCTTCTAATTACATCTTGAGCCTAGCCCAATGTAATTAAATATTAATTCAATCCACTAAAGAATTAATATTTGCACTACCTTTCCTAATACCGTAATTTAATTAATTAATTCGGTTCCAATATTATTTGCTTATTAAATTCCCCATGTTTAAAATATCGCATGTCCATTAATTAAATAAATTACTGATAATTCATTTAATTAATATCTTTTATCCTTGATTATCCACTCAACCTTTATTTAATTATGCCGGAATAAATCCACCTGCAGGGTTTCACATAATTAAATCTTTTTGAGCTTTCAAGGGGACATCATTAACCCGAATATTATCAGGACATGGATTCCTTCAATAAATAATATCCCACCATATATATTATTTCATCACCCAAAATATAATGAAATAAATCAAAAGAATTATTTCATATATAAATCAAAGCATGTAAATAATATATACGTGTCAATTATTATTTCCGGATTAAGAACCTAAGCATTAATAATAACATAGAATCTTAGTTCACCTCCTTAATTAGTATAAGGGAACAATTCTAAATTTGATCCTGTTCAATATACACAAAGTATACTAGTATTATTTATTAGTCAATATAAACTAATCTAAATAATACTACAGCCATTCCAGTGGATTGTCTAACTCCACCTGTGCTGTGAACCTTATTATATTATATAAACCGTATTTAATAATCTAATATTCTGTATCCCATTTGATACTAGATTATTCACAATATATAATATTTAGACAACATGTAAACATTTAAATGATTCTCAATTAAACCGGCCAGAAATAAATGTAAATACTTCAAATAAATATTTTCAGTATACACCAACAGAGATGTGGTCAGGAATGTGACTGGAATTCGTGACAAAAATGTTCATCAGTTAATTTCGGAGTGGTGGTCGTTTAGTGACAACAAAATATCACAGAGTGATGATGGTATATACACACACTCCCTCTCTCTCACCCATTCACACATTATACATATGTGTGTGTATATCATGAACGATGATGACAAATGGAATGAGGTGGTCATGATAACGGTGGTGTAAAGCAAGTGATGGTGTCTAAGGTCACCGAAAATGGAAGGGGCATAGGAGTGGATGTTGGTGAAGGTTGAGATGTAAATTAGATTTGAATGTGTGGTTATGATTAGTTTTTATTCTCATATCTATAAAAATCTTATTTAGCACTTAGCTATATATAAACACGTGAGTCTACGTACTGACTTGTAATTAGATTTTTAAATTACGTAGTGTTTAATTATACCAAGTTAATTTTTTTAAATTGTTAGATGTGATTGTATTGTTATAATCATATATGAACTTTAGGTAAGAAATTTGAGTTATTATTAGTATCCATAAAAAATACCACACTAATGATGTATAGTGTTTCAAAAGGCGGTGTAAAGCAAGTGATGGTGTCTAAGGTCGCCGAAAATGGAAGGGGCATAGGAGTGGATGTTGGTGAAGGTTGAGATGTAAATTAGATTTGAATGTGTGGTTATGATTAATTTTTGATTCTCATATTTATAAAAATCTTTTTTAGCACTTAGCTATATATAAACACGTGAGTCTACTGACTCGTGATTAAATTTTTAAATTACGTAATGTTTAATCATACCAAGTTATGTTTTTTAAATTGTTAAATGTGATTGTATTGTTATAATCATATATGAACTTTAGATAAGAAATTTGAGTTATTATTAGTATCCATAAAAAATACCACACTAATGATGTATAGTGTTTCAAAATTTGAAATAGTCTATTTAAAAAAATCAAAACAACATTTTATGAATTTAAATGATGCTCGTGCTTTGCACGGGCTTTCATGCTAGTTATATCATTAATATACAACATAAAATTTTTGTATTCATTTTCTTTCAATTATAAATTATTATTCTTTTGATTCTACTGTAAATTTGACAAATTAGTATACATAAATAATTCAATTCTATTTAATGCATTAATGAGGAGTAATCAAGAAAACAGATTATACAATTCATCTTTTTCTAGCATATGTTATTTTCTCAAAAAATTTATATATATTATAATGCCTGGAGATCGAAAATGCACCAGAAAAGTTTAAGGTATTTTTCTTGAATTTTATTTTATTTCTTGAATTTTTTATTAAAATTCTTTTCTTACATTAAATAGCTATTAATGACAATTTAATTAGTTAATTACACCTATTAAACATATATTAAATTAACTCCTTTTATTTTGTTTAAAAATTAACAAACTTTATTTGAATATTATAGTTATTATTTCAATATTAAATACTAATTATATATAGTTATGTTTATTTTTAGGTAAAATGACAAATAACAATTGTTTATATTGCGTTATTTTTTATTCCCTATTCAAGATCATTATAATTTCTTTTCGGATGATTATAGGCTAGACGACCTTAACTTCTCAAATAATTTGTATTATCAATAATAGTAAAAGTCGTAATAAATTATGGAAGTTCAAGATATTTACTTCATTTCTGGAATTGTATACAAACAATATAGACAGATTTTTAATTTTGCACATGAATAAATTATACATGAGTTATGATCAAATCGATTAAATTTAACAAATCCAACCATTTATCGGAAGATAAAATCGATAAACAAGCTATACAACCTTTGTTTCATTATATTTTGTCAAAATAAATTAATAATCTAATTAGAGATAGATATGCTTGAGGATGACCTTAGGTAGCACTGTGAGATTCAAAGCTTTCTAAACATAAATATAAGGGCATTTAAGTAAATTAAAGTGAAGAGAATTAATATTTATAATATTGTCACTCAGAATTTGTACTGCAAACACATATAACCTCAGGGAAAGCCCTAAGGCCATCATCAGGAGCAGTTTTCTCTTCTAATTAAATAAATTTTTACATTATTATTGAATATGTATATTATGAGAGGGGGTGTCGGCTTTAATAAACGTTGTTAATCTTAACTTTTCAAGCAATCTTTATTATCAATGGTTGTGGAAGTCGTAATAAATTATGGAAGTACATAGATCTTATCTTAATATTTGAAATTTGTATACAAATAATACAGACAAATTTATACTTTTGCACATGAATAAATTACAAATGGGTTATGACCAAACTAATTAAATTGAACAAACCCAACCATTTGATCGGAAGATTAAATTGATAAAAAATTTGTACACCCGTTATTCATTATATTGTGTCAAAATAAATTAATATTCTAATTAAATAAATTTTTACATAATTACTGAACATGTTGACATTTATTAGTTTGTAAATTTATTTGAAATAATAATTATCATAAGTAAAGTAAAATCTCTATTTAAAATAAAAATAAATAATGAAATATTATTGGCAGCAGCCCTGACGCCCGCAATCAAGAATCGGGAACGAAAACTAGTTTAGAGGATAAAGTCAAAGTAATAGTTGACCGTTAAATTACCTAAACAAACAAATTTTTTATTTTTCTAAAATTTATGAATAATATTTAAAAATATTGATCTTGACTCCCGGACGGCTCGATCATCGAAATTCTACTTCAAAAAAATCGAGTCAAGAATCGGGAGCGAAAACTTGTTTAGGGTTTAAAGTCAAAATAATAGTTGACTGTTAAATTACATAATCAAATAAAATTTTTATTTTTTTAAAATTTTGGAGTAACACATAAAAGATTGATCTTGACTCCCGTAGGATTCGATCATCGAAATTCTATTTCAAAAAAATCGAATCAAAAATCGGGAATGAAAACTAGTTTAGGGGTTAAAGTCAAAGTAATATTTGACCGTTAAATTACCTAATCAAATAAATTTTTTATTTTTTTAAAAATACTGGAATAAAATTTAAAAAGATTGATCTTGACTCCAGTACGGTTCGATTGTCGAAATTCTATTTCAAAAAAAAAAACTAAACAAGAATCGGGAACGAAAACTAGTTTAGGGGTTAAAGTCAAAGTAATAGTTGACCGTTAAATTAGCTAATCAAATAAATTTTTTATTTTTTAAAATTTTGGAATAACTTTTAAAAAGACAGATCTTGACTCCCGTATGGTTCGATCGTCGAAATTCTATTTCAAAAAAAATCGAATCAAGAATCGGGAACGAAAACTAGTTTAGGGGTTAAAGTCAAAGTAATAGTTGATCGTTAAATTACCTAATCAATCAAATTTTTTATTTTTTTAAAAATTTGGAATAATATTTAAAAAGATTGATCTTGACTCCCGTATGGTTCGATCGTCGAAATTCTATTTCAAAAATCGAATCAAGAATCGGGAGCGAAAACATGTTTAGGAGTTAAAGTCAAAATAATAGTTGACCATTAAATTACTTAATCAAATAAAATTTTGATTTTTTAACAATTTTGGAATAACATTTAAAAAGATTTATCTTGACTCTCGTACGGTTCGATCATTGAAATTCTATTTCAAAAAAAATCAAATCAAGAATCGGGAACGAAAACTAGTTTAGGGTTAAGGTCAAAATAATAGTTGACCGTTAGATTACATAATTAAATAATTTTTTTATTTTTTTAAAATTTTGGAATAACATTTAAAAAGATTGATCTTGACTCCCGTACGGTTCGATTGTCGAAATTCTATTTCAAAAAAATCTAATCAAGAATCGGGAACGAAAACAAGTTTAGGGGTTAAAGTAATAGTTGACCGTTAAATTACTTAATTAAGTATTTTTTTTATTTTTCTAAAATTTTGGAATAACATTTAAACAAATTGATCTTGACTCCCGTACGGTTCGATCATCGAAATTCTATTTCAAAAAATCGAATCAAGAATCGGGAACGAATACAAGTTTAGGGGTTAAATTTAAAGTAATAGTTTACCGTTAAATTACCTAATCAAATAAATTTTTTATTTTTTAAAAATTTTGGAATAACATTTAAAAATATTGATATTGACTCTTGTACGGTTCGATCTTTGAAATTCTATTTCAAAAAAACGAATAAAGAATCGGAAACGAAAACTAGTTTAGAGGATAAAATCAATGTAATAGTTGACCGTTAAATTACCTAATCAAATAAATTTTTTATTTTTTTTTTTTAAAATTTTGGAATAACATTTAGAAAGATTGATTTTGACTCCCGCACGGTTCGATCGTCGAAATTCTATTTCAAAAAAATCGAATCAAGAATTGGGAACGAAAACTAGTTTAGGGGTTAAAGTCAAAGTAATAGTTGACCGTTAAATTACCTAATCAAATAAATTTTTTATTTTTTTAAAACTTTGGAATAACATTTAAAAATATTGATATTGACTCTCGTACGGTTCGATCGTCGAAATTCTATTTCAAAAAAATCGAATAAAGAATCGGGAACGAAAACTAGTTTAGGGGTTAAAGTTAAAGTAATAGATGACCGTTAAATTACCTAATCAAATAATTTTTTTTTTAAATTTGGAATAACATTTAAAAAGATTGATATTTACTCCCGTATGATTCGATCGTCGAAATTCTATTTCAAAAAATCAAATCAAAAATCGGGAACGAAAACTAGTTTAGGGGTTAAATTCAAAGTAATAGTTGACTGTTAAATTAGCTAATCACATAATTTTTTTTTTTTTAAAATTTTGGAATAACTTTTAAAAAGACCGATCTTGACTCCCGTATGGTTCGATCGTCGAAATTCTATTTCAAAAAAAATCGAATCAAGAATCGGGAACGAAAACTAGTTTAGGGGTTAAAGTCAAAGTAATAGTTGATCGTTAAATTACCTAATCAAACAATTTTTTTATTTTTTTAAAAATTTGGAATAATATTTAAAAAGATTGATCTTGACTCCCGTACGGTTCGATCGTCGAAATTCTGTTTCAAAAATCCGAATCAAGAATCGGGAGCGAAAACTTGTTTAGGAGTTAAAGTCAAAATAATAGTTGACCGTTAAATTACTTAATCAAATAAAATTTTGATTTTTTAACAATTTTGGAATAACATTTAAAAAGATTTATCTTGACTCTCGTACGGTTCGATCATTGAAATTCTATTTCAAAAAAATCAAATCAAGAATCGGGAACGAAAACTAATTTAGGGGTTAAAGTCAAAGTAATAGTTGACCGTTAGATTACCTAATCAAATAATTTTTTTATTTTTTTAAAATTTTGGAATAACATTTAAAAAGATTGATCTTGACTCCCGTACGGTTCGATTGTCGAAATTCTATTTCAAAAAAATCTAATCAAGAATCGGGAACGAAAACAAGTTTAGGGGTTAAAGTAATAGTTGACCGTTAAAT
This sequence comes from Saposhnikovia divaricata, assembly GCA_036435485.1. Lineage (NCBI taxonomy): Eukaryota > Viridiplantae > Streptophyta > Magnoliopsida > Apiales > Apiaceae > Saposhnikovia > Saposhnikovia divaricata. Next base: position 94,363,536 of record CM071594.1, read on the forward strand.
TACTTAATTAAGTATTTTTTTATTTTTCTAAAATTTTGGAATAACATTTAAACAAATTGATCTTGACTCCCGTACGGTTCGATCATCGAACTTCTATTTCAAAAAAATCGATTCAAGAATCGGGAACGAAAACTAGTTTAGGGGTTAAATTCAAAGTAATAGTTTACCGTTAAATTACCTAATCAAATAAATTTTTTATTTTTTAAAAATTTTGGAATAACATTTAAAAATATTGATATTGACTCTTGTACGGTTCGATCTTTGAAATTCTATTTCAAAAAAATGAATCAAGAATCGGAAACGAAAACTAGTTTAGAGGATAAAATCATTGTAATAGTTGACCGTTAAATTACCTAATCAAATAAATTTTTTTTTTAAAATTTTGGAATAACATTTGGAAAGATTGATTTTGACTCCCGCACGGTTCGATCGTCGAAATTCTATTTCAAAAAAATCGAATCAAGAATTGGGAACGAAAACTAGTTTAGGGGTTAAAGTCAAAGTAATAGTTGACCGTTAAATTACCTAATCAAATAAATTTTTTATTTTTTTAAAACTTTGGAATAACATTTAAAAATATTGATATTGACTCTCGTACGGTTCGATCGTCGGAATTCTATTTCAAAAAAAATCGAATCAAGAATCGGGAACGAAAACTAGTTTAGGGGTTAAAGTCAAAGTAATAGTTGATCGTTAAATTACCTAATCAAACAAATTTTTTATTTTTTTAAAAATTTGGAATAATATTTAAAAAGATTGATCTTGACTCCCGTATGGTTCGATCGTCGAAATTCTATTTCAAAAATCGAATCAAGAATCGGGAGCGAAAACATGTTTAGGAGTTAAAGTCAAAATAATAGTTGACCGTTAAATTACTTAATCAAATAAAATTTTGATTTTTTAACAATTTTGGAATAACATTTAAAAAGATTTATCTTGACTCTCGTACGGTTCGATCATTGAAATTCTATTTCAAAAAAATCAAATCAAGAATCGGGAACGAAAACTAGTTTAGGGGTTAAGGTCAAAATAATAGTTGACCGTTAGATTACATAATTAAATAATTTTTTTATTTTTTTAAAATTTTGGAATAACATTTAAAAAGATTGATCTTGACTCCCGTACGGTTCGATTGTCGAAATTCTATTTCAAAAAAATCTAATCAAGAATCGGGAACGAAAACAAGTTTAGGGGTTAAAGTAATAGTTGACCGTTAAATTACTTAATTAAGTATTTTTTTTTATTTTTCTAAAATTTTGGAATAACATTTAAACAAATTGATCTTGACTCCCGTACGGTTCGATCATCGAAATTCTATTTCAAAAAATCGAATCAAGAATCGGGAACGAATACAAGTTTAGGGGTTAAATTTAAAGTAATAGTTTACCGTTAAATTACCTAATCAAATAAATTTTTGATTTTTTAAAAATTTTGGAATAACATTTAAAAATATTGATATTGACTCTTGTACGGTTCGATCTTTGAAATTCTATTTCAAAAAAACGAATAAAGAATCGGAAACGAAAACTAGTTTAGAGGATAAAATCAATGTAATAGTTGACCGTTAAATTACCTAATCAAATAAATTTTTTATTTTTTTTTAAAATTTTGGAATAACATTTAGAAAGATTGATTTTGACTCCCGCACGGTTCGATCGTCGAAATTCTATTTCAAAAAAATAGAATCAAGAATTGGGAACGAAAACTAGTTTAGGGGTTAAAGTCAAAGTAATAGTTGACCGTTAAATTACCTAATCAAATAAATTTTTTATTTTTTTAAAACTTTGGAATAACATTTAAAAATATTGATATTGACTCTCGTACGGTTCGATCGTCGGAATTCTATTTCAAAAAAATCGAATAAAGAATCGGGAACGAAAACTAGTTTAGGGGTTAAAGTTAAAGTAATAGATGACCGTTAAATTACCTAATCAAATAATTTTTTTTTTAAATTTGGAATAACATTTAAAAAGATTGATATTTACTCCCGTATGATTCGATCGTCGAAATTCTATTTCAAAAAATCAAATCAAAAATCGGGAACGAAAACTAGTTTAGGGGTTAAATTCAAAGTAATAGTTGACTGTTAAATTAGCTAATCACATAATTTTTTATTTTTTTAAAATTTTGGAATAACTTTTAAAAAGACCGATCTTGACTCCCGTATGGTTCGATCGTCGAAATTCTATTTCAAAAAAAATCGAATCAAGAATCGGGAACGAAAACTAGTTTAGGGGTTAAAGTCAAAGTAATAGTTGATCGTTAAATTACCTAATCAAACAATTTTTTTATTTTTTTAAAAATTTGGAATAATATTTAAAAAGATTGATCTTGACTCCCGTACGGTTCGATCGTCGAAATTCTGTTTCAAAAATCCGAATCAAGAATCGGGAGCGAAAACTTGTTTAGGAGTTAAAGTCAAAATAATAGTTGACCGTTAAATTACTTAATCAAATAAAATTTTGATTTTTTAACAATTTTGGAATAACATTTAAAAAGATTTATCTTGACTCTCGTACGGTTCGATCATTGAAATTCTATTTCAAAAAAATCAAATCAAGAATCGGGAACGAAAACTAATTTAGGGGTTAAAGTCAAAGTAATAGTTGACCGTTAGATTACCTAATCAAATAAATTCTTTATTTTTTTTAAAATTTTGAAATAACATTTAAAAAGATTGATCTTGACTCCCGTACGGTTCGATTGTCGAAATTCTATTTCAAAAAAATCTAATCAAGAATCGGGAACGAAAACAAGTTTAGGGGTTAAAGTAATAGTTGACCGTTAAATTACTTAATTAAGTATTTTTTTTATTTTTCTAAAATTTTGGAATAACATTTAAACAAATTGATCTTGACTCCCGTACGGTTCGATCATCGAAATTCTATTTCAAAAAAATCGAATCAAGAATCGGGAACAAAAACTAGTTTAGGGGTTAAATTCAAAGTAATAGTTTACCGTTAAATTACCTAATCAAATAATTTTTTTATTTTTTAAAAATTTTGGAATAACATTTAAAAATATTGATATTGACTCTTGTACGATTCGATCTTTGAAATTCTATTTCAAAAAAAACGAATCAAGAATCGGAAACGAAAACTAGTTTAGAGGATAAAATCAATGTAATAGTTGACCGTTAAATTACCTAATCAAATAAATTTTTTATTTTTTTTTTAAAATTTTGGAATAACATTTAGAAAGATTGATTTTGACTCCCGCACGGTTCGATCGTCGAAATTCTATTTCAAAAAAATCGAATCAAGAATTGGGAACGAAAACTAGTTTAGGGGTTAAAGTCAAAGTAATAGTTGACCGTTAAATTACCTAATCAAATAAATTTTTTATTTGTTAAAACTTTGGAATAACATTTAAAAATATTGATATTGACTCTCGTACAGTTCGATCGTCGGAATTCTATTTCAAAAAAATCGAATAAAGAATCGGGAACGAAAACTAGTTTAGGGGTTAAAGTTAAAGTAATAGTTGACCGTTAAATTACCTAATCAAATAATTTTTTTTTAAAATTTTGGAATAACATTTAAAAAGATTGATATTTACTCCCGTTTGGTTCGATCGTCGAAATTCTATTTCAAAAAATCAAATCAAGAATCGGGAACGAAAACTAGTTTAGGGGTTAAATTCAAAGTAATAGTTGACTGTTAAATTAGCTAATCACATAATTTTTTTAAAATTTTGGAATAACATTTAAAAAGATTGATCTTGACGCCCGTACGGTTCGATCATCGAAATTCTGTTTCAAAAAAAAAAATCGAATCAAGAATCGGGAACAAAAACTAGTTTAGGGGTTAAAGTCAAAGTAATAGTTGACCGTTAAATTACCTAATAAAATAAAATATTTATTTTTTTAAAATTTTGGAATAACATTTAAAAAGATTGATCTTGACTCCCGAACGGTTCGATCGTTGAAATTCTATTTCAAAAAAAATCGAATCAAGAATCGGGAACGAAAACTAGTTTAGGGGTTTAAGTCAAAGTAATAGTTGACCATTAAATTATGTAATCAAATAATTTTTTTATTTTTTAAAATTTTGGAATAACATTTAAAAAGATTGATCTTGACTCCCGTACGGTTCGATCGTCGAAATTCTATTTTAAAAAATCGAATCAAGAATCAGGAGCGAAAACTAGTTTTGGGGCTAAAGTCAAAGTAATAGTTGACCGTTAAATTACCTAATAAAATAATTTTTTTATTTTTTTAAAATTTTGGAATAACATTTAAAAAGATTGATCTTGACTCCCGTATGGTTCGATTATCGAAATTCTATTCCAAAAAATCGAATAAAGAATCGGGAAAGAAAACTAGTTTAGGGGTTAAAGTCAAAGTAATAGTTTATCGTTAAATTACCTTATCAAATAAATTTTTTATTTTTTAAAAATTTTGGAATAACATTTAATGTAATTTTGGAATAAATGTAAGTATTAATATTTGCATTTTTATGCATTTTAATACGAATTTTATCTTTTTTTTTTAATCTATTTTGATTTAAAATTTTAATGTAATTCACAAACTAGTTAAAAATAGGGTGAAAAATCTCAAAAATAGAAAATTAGTGAATCTAATGTAACATGAATCACAGAAGAGTATTAATATTTGAATTTTTATGAATTTTTATTCAAATTTTATCTTATTTTTCTCTATTTTTAATTAATTTTAACAAATTTATGTCCGCACTGAAACATGGCGGACGCCCGCCATGAAACAATGCGGACAGGGGATATCCCCGGGGTTCCTGACCAATTTCATATATATATATATATATATATATATATATATATATATATATATATATATATATATATATATATATATATATATATATATATATATATATATATATATATATCTATACTATTATATAAATTCCGAAAAATTGAAAGTTTTGGTACCTGTTTTTTGGTACTGAGTGAATTTACTTATATACCCTTCATTATAAAGAAACATAGATACACTTAAAATAAATAATAACATAATATAATTAATGGTAATTAGTCGAGATAATACCTTTTATAAACACCTAAAAGCATCAATCGTATCATATATTTCCATCATTAATATTTTCTTTCCAATTAAAACACGTTACCCTTCATTATAAAGAAACATAGATACACCTAAAATAAATAATAACATAATATAATTAATGGTAATTAGTCGAGATAATACATTTTATAAACACCTAAAAACATCAATCGTATCATATCTTTCCATCATTAATATTTTCTTTGCAATTAAAACACGTTATAATTAATGAAAATTAGTCGATTAAGATAATAAAATTAATGGTAATTAGTCGATTGCCTTTTTCAAATTACTATAATAAAATTAATGGTAATTAGTGATTGCTTTTTTCACATTTACTTTTAGTTGAACATATTACCTTTTATAAACACCTAAAAACATCAATTTTATCATATCTTTCAATCATTAATATTATTACGTTACCTTTTTAATTTACAACAAATCTTACAATCATTAATATATACATGAAAATATCACATCATATTTCTCAATTATTAATAAAATATATTAAAAATCGTATACATTGTTTATAATAATGATACATGAAAATGTATCATCTTTGCTATTTTTTTCTAATTAAATTTCCTTTTTTTCTTGAAATATCACGGGCAACATTAATTTCTCATTTTCTAAAAACTATGAGCAATTTTATTTATTAAAATAACATAATTAAATTATAATTATTATAAACTAATCAATTACCATTTTCAGATTAAATCACGTCATTTTTTTTATTTTCACATTACCTTTCTATTTTCTCTAACTAAAATCTCTCATTTTCCAATTTATATCACGGACGGTTATATTTAATACAAATAACTAATAATATTATAATGTTAATAATTAACCGATGTCCTTTTTCAGCTAAAACGTATTATCTTTTCTATATTGTCTAACTAAAATACGGTAGATAAAATCCATACTACTAACTAACCAATTTCTTTTTTTCCGGTTAAACATATTATCTTTCTATTTTTCATTAACTAAATAATTTTCTTTTTCAGGTAAAATACAATATCTTTTATATTTTGTATAACTAAAATTTCTACTTTATTAATCAATTTCTTTTTTAAGGTTAAACATATTACCTTTTCTGTTTTTCAATAACTAAATAATTTCATGTTTTAGGTAAAAACAATATCTTTTACATTTTATCTAACTAAAATTTCTTTTTTAAAAAAAACATACGAGCAATTTTGTTTAATAAAATAACATAATTATATTAGAATTACTATTAACTAATCAATTACCTTTTTCAGGCAAAACACGTTATCATTTCTCTTTTCTCTAACAAAAGTCTTTCTTTTTCCAAATATATCATGGATGGTTACTTTTTCAGCCAAAACACGTTACCTTTTTTTATTTTCTCTTACTAAAACCTCTCTTTTTCCATTATATTACGGGCATTTCTATTTAATAAAAATAAAATTTTAAAATTATAATATTAATAATTAACCGATTACCTTTTCAGCTAAAATGTATCATCTTTTCTATTTTTTCTAATTAAATTTCTTTTTTTTAGAAATATTACGGGCAACATTAATTTCTCATTTCTAAAAATTATGAGCAATTTTATTTAGTAAAATAACATAATTAAATTATAATTACGATAAACTTATCAATTACCATTTTCACATAAATCATGTCATTTTTTTAATTTTCACATTATCTTTCTATTTTCTCTAACTAAAATATCTTTTTTTCCAATTGTATCACAGGCGGTTCTATTTAATACAATAAACTAATAATATTATAATATTAATAATTAACCGATTATCTTTTTCAGCTAAAACGTATCATCTTTTCAATATTTTCTAACTAAAATTCCTCTTTTAATAGAAATATCACGGATAATATTAATTTCTCCTTTTCTAAAAACATTGTATTTAGTAAAAAATATAATTAAATTATAATTACTATAAACTAATCAATTACCTTTTCACCTAGAACATGTTACCTTTTTAATTTTCTCTAACTAAATCCTCTATTTTTCTAATCATATCATGGACATTCTATTTAATAAAATAAAATAATAATTTTATAATCACTAATAATTAACCGATTACCTTTTTCAACTAAAACCTATCATCATTTCTATATTTTCTAACTAAAATCCCTCCTTTTGTAGAAATATCACGGATAACATTTATATAATTATTATCAAATCATCTCATATAAAAATTAAACCCTCCAAAATTCATGTTTAAAAAAATTAATTTAAAATAATGAAAAAGTTTCATATAATATTAAAAAAACTCCGTGCATCGCACGGGTTTTAAGCTAGTATATATATATATATATATATATATATATATATATATATATATATATATGTGCTTTTACTCAAATACAAACCACTCTTAAAATGAGAACTACAAACCAACACTAAATATATTATATTTTATCTATTCTAAGGGTCCCGTCAGGGGCACCATCACAAAAAATGTCCTAAATTAACTCACCAATGTGCAGCAAAAAAAAATCACTGTTCACGCTGATGTCACTTCCATGTCAGCACAGTGAACAGTGATTTTTTTTTTACTGAATAGAGGGTAGATTATTATACATTTTTTGTATTGGGGTACCCCTAGTTTGGTCATTAGTTTGGTCATTAGATTAGTTTGAAATTTGGTTTTTAGGTTTGTAATCTAAGGAGGTTTGTATTGGAGTAGCCCCATATATATATATATATATATATATATATATATATATATATATATATATATATATATATATATATATATATATATATATAAGTGTTGCTCAAAAGAGAACTCATTTTTTGAAGAAAACTAAGCTACTAATCCTAACCAATTGATGAATTATAATCAACGGTCCCGCCAAGGGTACCCACACACTAATCAAATACACCCTCACACACAATGCAACCTAATCCCCACCGTTTTTAATTTGATTTTTCCCGTCAATCGGTGATATTTTTTTTAAATCTAATTTCACCACATTTTTCTCCATCTCTCAACGATCAGTTTGCATACCAAATTTGCTATATTTCAACGTAATTTAAATAAATTGTAATTTAGTTTTCTTAGTTCTCCTTTTAAGGGGTTCTCTCTAGATCCCTACTAATATATGCGGTTTGGTCCACAACCATCGTTGGTTGGAACAACCACCAACACTACCGCAACCCTTCATTGCTACAACAAAAAGTACTGCTACAGGAAATAACACTGCCGCAAGTCCTCAATGCAACAATATTTATTCAAATGTTTGGATTTGAACTCTTGACCTTTTCCAAATAAAACAAACCTTTAACCACTCCACCAACTTGTAATCTTGCAAGTTAATGCAAAATTATCTTACATATTATTTTACATTATTAATTTGATATATATATTTATTTATAAAATTAATAAAAATAGTAAATCAAAACAAGCCTTTTCCATTCGTTTGGATTCGAACTCTTGACCCTTTTCAAATAAAACAAACATTTTGCAACTTCACCAACTTGTACTCCTGCAAGTTGATGCAAAATTATCTTACATATTATTTTACATTTTTAATTTGATATATATATTTATTTATAAAATTAATAAAAAAATAGTAAATTAAAGCAAACATTTTCCATTCGTTTGGATTCGAACTCTTGACCTTTTCCAAATAAAATAAACATTTTGCCACTCCACCAACTTGTACTCTTGCAACTTGATGCAAAATTATCTTACATATTATTTTACATTATTAATTTGATATATATTTATTTATAAAATTAATAATAAAAATAGTAAATTAAAACAAACCTTTTCCATTCGTTTGGATTCGAACTCTTAACCTTTTCCAAATAAAACAAACATTTTGCCACTCCACCAACATGTACGCCTGCAAGTTGATGCAAAGTTATATTACATATTATTTTACATTATTGTAATTTGATATATATTTATTTATTAATAAAATTAATAAAAAAATAGTAAATTAATAAATAATAACATATAAAAATATGTATAGACGAGTTAATGAACACGGGAATCCTTCCAACCGTGACACCTTTAAAATATTAATTAAATAATTTTTAAACAAATTTAGAAAAAAAGTTATGCAAAGTAAAATTTTGAAATTAATAATAATATATATTATTATATTATTAAAAATGAAAAATAGCATAAACAGTAATTTAAGTTAAAATGAATGAAAGCGTTAATAAAAAAGTTATATTAAATATTTTAAAGAGAAAAAATAGCAAAAAAAGTTAACATACTCATTTATTTTTCAATAGTTAGCTAAGATTGAGATGTACATATTAATCCATCATTATTTAAAGTACATAACATGTAAAAAGTATCCATAATACATTATTAAAAATACTTTAAAGTAAAAATTAGTATAGTTAATTTTTTGGATGCAAATTTAAAGATTTAAAAAAAAAGAAAAAATCTTTAATTTCTGCCGCAATGACTCATTGCGGCAGTTTTTACTGCCGCAATGTTTAGTTGTGCCTCAGGCAAAGTTTTCGGCATTAATTATGGTTGATGGTTGGTATTAAATGAACCATCTACAACAATGAACTATTGTTGCAGTGTTGCATTAATTACTCCCTACCGCAATGAACGATTGTGGCAGGCGTGGACCCCAAAAAATATGTCACTTTTAAGGTTACATAATTTTTCATCTCCACTCTCATTTTTACTAACAGCGGGAAACAACTGCGTTTTTTAAGGGTTTGGAGCTCAAAAATTCATCCAAAATTAAGGTTAGTCCTCTATTCCATGGCTTCATTTTTATTTACCTCCTCTAGTTCATCAAGTGAACGTAATGGTACTGATTATGTTGCGCCGTCCATTAGAAAAAAGTATATTTCTCGTAAATTATTCGTTGATATTATAAAAAGTATGTTTCTCGTGAATTATTCGTTGATGATGTTATAGATGTTGATAATTATTATAAGTTCATAAAGATAGAATGAATGTTAATAATTATTACAATGTTCATAAAGATAAAATGAATGTTGATGATATTGGTGGGGAAAAAAATGATGGTGGAAAGGGTAAAAACAAGATAATTATTAGTGATGGCGATGATGCAAAAGATGAGAAATTTGGGATGAGAAAAAATGATGATCAACGAGATGAGGATATTAGGATGGGAAAGATTGATGATGATGAGGATATTGGAAACAAAAATTGTGAGTTTATATTTAATTTATTATTTTTTATTAATTTTAATAAATATAAAACTATAATAATTTAATTAAAATTTTATGTAATAATTTAAAGTCTATAAACATTTTTATATTTTATTATCTATTAATTTACCATTTTTTAGTATTTTAATAATTAATAAATATACTAGCGTAATAGCCCGTGCAAGGCACGGGCCTCCTGTAAAACTCATATTAAAAGTTCTTACAAAACCTATGTTTAGAATAATGAATTGCGGCATAAAAATATACCACCCTCTTTTCAAATGAATCATGATTTATGATCTTGTCTAGAACTTAAAAAAGTGAAGTTTTCACCATCTGTAGTATCCATAGCATTATCAACAGCATTTTCACAACATGACGACATTCAATTCCATATTAAACAGCAAGAAAAAATAAAAGTTAAAAGAGTATAAATGAAAGCTGTAGTTTCTCTTCATCAATATGCTCAACAAGCACCAGATTCCCGCACTTTCGTAAATAGGTCAGAAAATTTATAAATACAAGTAAAGTAGATATAAGTAGAGTCTTTAGATCAAAATTAGCAGTTCAGTCCCCCTTCATTAAATTCATAATCCAGCGAGAATAAATAAACATATTTCTCATTCATTGTAAATCATGTGTGATCATCAATATTGCGGAATTTCTGAGAATTAGCATCGGAATGAAATACGGTACTTTTTATGCATAAAGAACTTATATATATATATATATATATATATATATATATATATATATATATATATATATATATATATATATATATATATACCGATAGGCTGCATAAATAAATATTAAAGAGAGCTTCCATTTTTATTTTTCAGATTACCATAACCCAAGAAAAAGAAAAATCTCCTGGGAGCTTGCCATCTTTTGGTACTTCGTAGGGATTCACTTGCATAAGACTTTTATAAAAGGATTTAGGGCTATGGAAAATACTTACCTGACATAATATCATCTACAATTATTAATACAAGCAACATCAATTAGCACAAAAAAAATAATAATTGGATATAACCTATATGATTTCCTGTTGATTCGATTTAATGAAAGTAAGTACGTTTATTTAAAAAAAAATAAAACAAATATCCAACATTTCCAAAAAGGATAAAACTTTTATACAATTATTAAAATTAAAAAATGTATAAGCCATTAAAAAAATGTTTTAGACGATTAAATAGTATTTGTGGTGAAACTTAAATATAGATATTTAGAAAAGTTTAGGTCAACAATTAAGAGAATCACCAAAATTGTTATGAATTTTAAAAAGTAACACAAACCGTCACCTAATCAATTTCCGACACAGTGTAGACACACATTTTAAATTTATCACAAAGTTTGGTGCATACCTAACACATAAATCGGTGAACCTTCAGTTCCACAATGATAGGCTTGTTGTACATGTTTCGTTAAAACATTGTCATATATATATAAATACAAATTAAAAATCCTACTTGATTAGAGTCATTTAACATAGAAGTTGAATTAAGCTAACACTACAATATCTACTCAACTGTGCTTCATCAGCATGGCACAACCAAACAAGACCAAATAAATTTGATAACATTAAAAACCTATGGAGTGAAATTGATAGTTGCAAATAAAAGAGAGAGAAATTATTAAATAAGTTAAGAGATGCTTACATAAGTCATTCTGCCTGGCTTTGTGCATAATCGGTAGAGCAGCCGGAAACAAAAAGTTCTCAAAGGCATCAAAAACAACTGCGGGAGGGGTGTGACAATCCCTGCCTCTGTGCATAACTGAGCTTGGTCCTGTTTCAGCCGTGCATGGTTGAACAAAGGAAAGGACACCGATGGCAGCAAACATGTCATGACGCAAATTTGTCCTTGACAGCAAGACCACAATTCGCAATTCTTCTAACAATTAATTGTTTACACCGCACGTCATCTCAAATCCAAGATAAAAGTTAATGAAACTTAGTATGAGACAGGCATATAAATAGTTCATTGCTCACCAATATTTACAATCAAATTTGCATGGCAATTGAAAGGCATATGACATAGCCTATTTGTATTTCGAGGATTCAACTCAACTCAAACAAGAATGTAATAGTAAATAGTATATGTACTGTCACAGGGATCTCAAATGTATAAGTGTCAAGAGAAAGAAGACAAAGTCAATCTACCGTTTTGAGGCATACTACACTTGAAGAAGTTCATTCAGTTGATCAAGCATCAGTGGAGTAATCAAGACAGTGGTTTCTATTTATAGTGACAAGAGGTTCCTACAGTGGCAGAATACAGATTATAAAGGTTTGAAAAAGAGTGAAGAAAAGGAAGACATGAACCACAACTTTAAAGTCAATATATGAAGTCATTGCGGTTAGTCACTCATGAACCAGACCGTGCATCGAGTGTCAACATTAAACAGTGGTTATTCGTCATTAACTTCAGTGGTTCAAGCTATCAAGACTGGTAAAAGAGAAAATCATTGTGCAAGCAAAAGAAGTGTTAAATTCATTAACCACAATGATTTTACTATCAAGTGGACAGGCTACGAGGAAAAAGAATTATCATAAAGAAATTCTAAGTGATATATTCTTAATGCTGAAACCCCGGTTAGAATTGTTGTATTTTTTGTTAAGCAAAAAGAGTCCGGTTTCACATCCTCAAGAGACCGTAGCTTACACCTGGACGGGTTATGAGAAAATAGAATTACCACAAGGAAATGGAAGGTGATATATTCTTAAAGCTGGAACCCCGGTTGGAATTGATATATTTTTTGTTAAGCAAAAGGAGTCCGATTTCAGACGCTTAGGCAACCGCAGTTTAGAGTTTAAGAATAATTTTATATTAATAAATATTTTATTTATTTAGAAAATTATATTTATAAATATCTAATAATATGTAGATATTTATTTTTATAATTTCTGGATTAAAATAATTATTTATTAATTAAAGATTATAAGTTATGCGGGTTAAAAAGCATTTCTACGGAGCCCGTCCTAATAGGACAAAATACGCCCCGGTTTTATTCAAATTGCTAGCAGGGCACTTGGTTGTTTAAAAACAAAGTAAAGCAAATATAAAACAAAAAAGGTGACAGCTTTGTTATACACAAAAAAAAGGAAAGTAGTAATCACATGCATGCGGGTCAGTTCTGTCGGCTGACCTTCACTCGTCTGCCTGGCACGTGTGAAACACGCGCTCCGTATTCAAGCTGCAACAGGCGCGCGTGTACTCCAGTTCTCTTCCTGCGACTGTGTTTTGTTTTCAGCTGAGTTCAAATATTTTGTAAACAAATTCATACAGTCGTGTATGTTTTGTTCATCAATTTTAAGTCATACCGACACAAATTATTAAGTCATACCGAGCCATATGCAAGTCATATTGGTTTATTTCTAAGTCATATCAAGGAGATTTGTGTTAGTTTATGTCATACAGATCAGCCTCAATATCCATTTTAAGTCATACCGAATTATGTTCAAGACCAGCTAAGTCATATTAGAGCAAATGGAATTAAAAGAGGTAGAAGGATATAAAACAAGACAGAGGCGTCCAGACAGAAACACAGCTCAACAACTTCACAATTCTTCACTTCTCCAGCAGAACACAAAGAGAGAGACCAAGAGAAAAATAGTTCCTTGAACTTCAAATTAAATCTTGTAAATTATTTCTGGCTTGTATTGCTAAATCTAAATCGACAGAAATTGTTTACTTGCACTTGTGGAACTATCTAGCGAATTAAGTTTCCTAGAATCTCTCGATATTTTTATTACAAATATAGAAGAGTTCATGTCGAATTTTCTATAGAATTTGTAATAATTAATTTCGATCTTTTTACTTACAAATATAGAAAAATTCATGTCGAATTTTCTATAGAATTTTAAATAATTAGTTTGGTCATCAAACCTTGTAATTTGTACCCGTGTATTTAGACACACCCCATCAAGTTAATATAAATTTTATATTCAACTTGAAATATCGGTATTCGTTTTAAACCGCATCAATTTGTTCTTGATTCAATATTTTAATATTTTTAAGAATAGAGCAAATTCGATAAAACAGTATAGTTTGTATTCAACCCCCCTTCTACAAACTATTTTGGACCTAACAGCAATAATAAGCTATTCTTTTCCTCTCACGTGTTCACTTTCTACATTTTATCATAATCAAAACAAAAATAACGATAATTGTTTAATGATATCCTAAAAACATGATTTTCCTTGCAACCTTTCTTTTTTAAGATTAAAGAAGATAATGCTGACGTGAATGTAAGAAACAATTGCCAACCTGTTAATACGTTATGATGTCCAATTCATTCTCTAAATGTTGTATCAACTCACAATTCCTTTAAATTTGTTTTTCCTGTGCCTAGACGACGTGATTTAGTTACAAAATATGCCACAAAAAATAATAATAATCACAAATATCAAAATTTTTAAACTAAAGCTTATTTTGCACTGTATATATATCTACAAACAGTGTCAATTTAATTGATTTTACTATGAACTTATCTTGATAGTCAAGTTTATTATATTGACAAGGTAAAATGTCTATTTTTTTACCTTTTTTATATTTGATCTATTTATCCTGAAAGATTTTATTTAATAAATTGGTAAAATGATTATTTCTCATAAAATATAACCTTGTCAACGATATTTTGATTACATTTATTAATAATTGCTAAAAAAGTCTATAAGTTTATTATACATATAATAAATAATAATAGTTACGACCATTTGATATTCGAAATTTCAAACTCGAAAGAAAATTCTATTAAAATTAAATTTTATTAAAATTGGCGCTAAACTTTATTTACGTAAAAATTAATATATTTTATTTGATATATATATATATATATATATATATATATATATATATATATATATATATATATATATACTAGCTTAAAACCCGTGCGATGCACATATTTTTTTAATATTATATGAATTTTTTTCATTAGTTTAAATTATTTTGTTTTTAAAACATAAATTTTGGAGGCTTAAATTTTTACTCCATATGAGATGATTTGATAATAATTATATAAATGTTATCTATGATATTTCTAGAAAAGGAGGGATTTTAGTTTAAACAATTTAGAAAAGAGGATAGGTTTTAGTTGAAAAAGGTAATCGGTTCTAAGAAGGTTGTTAGTTGAAGATTCCTCCGAATTGTCAAAGATGATTTGAATCTTTTGAAGAAAATGCATTTTTCAATGAAATTAATTTCTACCTACTGAAGAAAAATTTGTGGAAGCTCCTCAAAATTATATCCATAGAATTCACTGGTTTTTCAGAAGCAGGAATGGAAGAGGTTTTAGTGGATAGAATTTTTCTCGAAGATTTGAATTAAGTCTATTGATTCTGTGATATACAAACACTAAGTGGATTGCTCCAATGTAACATCTACTACACTTAGTGGATTGTACCAAGAAATATCTTTCAAGGAATCAACAGAGATTTTAGAAAAGTGGAATCAAGGAGGTTTGAGAATGAACTAGACAGTTAGACATCTCAGTCAGGAATTAATGATGGAACCTCAGAACATACATGAAGAGTTACTAATTTAGAAAGAGTACAAATGTTTAATCCAGGAATTAGACCTATCTATTCCGAAGCAGAAACTCTTCAGGATACAGTTCAAGAGGTGGCTACAAGACTGAGTTGGTGGAAAGAACAAAACATGATAGTTGCAGTTATGAAAAGTTTAATGTGATAAGTAACTATCGAGGTGTGCAACATGGTACAGAATTCTGACAGACAAGGATGAATAGGGATTCATTAAATGAGATGAAACAGAAGCATCAGTGCAGAACTTATCTTGCTGAAGAAAAGAGTTGGGATGGATCAGATGATGATGAGAAGAGCATAATTAATATCTTGCCTTCATAGCAATCTCTGAAGATGATTCACCTCACATGTCTCAGGTATCAATTCTTCGAACTAGTGTAATATGTAATTCTCAGAAATTCAAAGCATGTTAAGATCTTAGTTTTTAATTATTATATCTTTGGTTAGAAGATCTTATTATGTGTATGAATATTTGTTGAATTTAATTAATTGCAATAGTGAGTTAGAAGTGTTCCTTAGACAATATCTCTCAATTCTTAAATGATATATGTCAAGCATATATGACCTCTGCTTAAGCTAGTTTCAGGATCCCCAGTAGAACAAGATTTGCTTATTCATTCTGAATTGTTTGTTAAGGTTTAAAAAGTTTAAAAGATGGAATAATTACCTAGGGTGTCAGTAGAACATCAAGTCATTTGTAAAACTGACTTAGGTAATAGAGATTATATAATATAATATAACAATAGGAATGGATTGGATAGAATTAGTGATTAATTGTTAATTCTTCTATTCCATGCATGTTTAGAAAATTATTGAATATCTGTAAATCTACTTGCTACCTGTTACACAAGTGTACATAGGTTAAAGTAGATAGTACTGAATTTTCTAAAATGCATAACATGCCTAATTTGCATAATTCTTATATGCATTGTTTTAATGCTGAATGTATGCAATGTATTCTTATTATCATGCCTGCTTATTTCAAATGTCATAAATGCATTTCCTAGTATTTGCATTGATCATAGAAAAAGCATGTTTAAGAATTACAATAAGTTACAGACTGCTAGTCCTCCTTATGTTAGGAAGGAACCATTATTCTCCTTGCTCAGTGAATATTTTGTCAATGACATTCAAAAGGAGAAATGGTCAGCCAAAGATAAGAATGAGCATGTTAAGGTTAAAACTGTTGTTAACTCTAATAAAAGAGAAATCTCTAATCCATCTGGACCCAATTAAACAATTTGGGTACCAAGAACTTTTTATCCATTTGTGAATGTAGGGCTTAACAGGTTAATCGATTATGCATTATTATTGATTTATTCAAAGCATATCATCGAAGAAAGAACCCTACTATCAAATGTGAATTTGAAGACAAACCAAGTGGTTATCCCTTGGAGACAACAGCAAGGGTATGACCTAGGGTCAAGGCTATTCAATAGCTAAGGAATGTTGTCAGTAATAAAACATCTTTTACAAGATGAAGAGCCTACTGTTCGAGGATTAAGGAAAGAGAACTTATCTGTAGCTGACATGGAATCTCAGTCAAAGGTGAAGTCAACAAGGTCAAATCTAAATCTTCATCAGACAAGAGTTCGGCTATGACATAAGGAGCTCTCTCACCTGAATGTCATATCAAGAGATTCTTTCCTGGAAATCGAATCAGTAAAGGAGACTGCCTTATCTGGAATTAAAGTAAAATAAAATTATAAGGCTTTTCATAAAGAGAAGTCAAAGAAGCATCACACAGAAGTTCTACATCAATGAAAAATATACCTTAGTGATGATGACTGATGACTTCTCTCAAGAAACAAGTTGTTGTTCAGACAATCTGAAGACAAGACACCACTGATGGTGATTGATCACATCTTAAACCCTGATCCGTAAGAATTTTAGGAAGACCCCATAAGTATGAAGGAAATTGTTTTGCAATATTAAATCGAAAGTGAGCATCCTAGCAATCAGCTATTGCTCAAGAGGATAATTTCCTTTGTTACTCAATGGAGTCAACAGCCTACAAGGTGATTGTTATTAATCAACAGAAGGTGATTGAAAGTCTTAGTGATGTTCAATAACCTCTAGCTCCCAGCTGTCAATGGTGATGGTGATTCAGATCCAAGTAATGTCAAACATGGAGAATCTTCATGTAAACCCAGCAGCAGCTTAGGGGGAGAAACAGAAGGATCAACTAGTCAACTCAACACCACACTGAAAGTCAAAGGACACTATGAGAACATGTCTGCCAAGACAAAGAATGTTGACTCAATTAATTCTTTGTCCTAGTTCTTAGTGTTTCTAATGGTGGAAGTAAAAGACTAGCAGAGCTTCAAGTACTAATGATTATTTCTTTAGTTTTCTTTTACAAGAAACTAAGAAAGCTACAAAAGCTCTGAAAGATCCAGGTTGAGTGATTTCAATGCAAGGTGATCTCAATCAGTATAAAAGGCAGATTGAAGGGAAGCTGGTATCCAGACCAAACAACAAGGTTGTAATTGGTACAAGGATAACCAGAAGTCTACCTGGATGATGTCAAGGCATTGTTATGAGGGACAAAGCCAAACTGGATGCTAGGTTACAATTTGATCAAACAGTATATTTGACAAGAAGCACCAGTGACAAGACTTGAGAATATCAGGCACCTGCTGCACATTCAAGATTATAATGCACATCTGGACCTACAGAATCTAGATGATAGAGGAATGTGAACAAGTGCACTCCTGGTTAGTGAGATAGTGGAAGATCTCTACAGGTTAGTATGAACTGGTATTATCACTCAAGCAAGCGTGGAAGACATGGTATGACACCCTAACTATAATTTAATATTTGGTATCAATCTTTAACAGTTGGTATCTTTTAACAATTGGTGTCACATTTATAGAACTCTCTACATCTTTAGGCACAAACGTAAATGATATATATGTGCAATGATATCTTGATTATATTATATGTTGGTCTACTAACTATAAATTGGGATCAAGATATTTGCTGTTTTGATGTTGGTAAAGTTGCAATTCTTTTGAATTACTTCATGCAAGCCAATAGAAGAATCCTTTTAGGAGCTCAGGCAAGCCAAAAGAATAATTCTATTGGAGCACAAGTAAGCCAAAAGAATGATGACAATAAAAAGTCAGTCCAGGATCTTTTGTTTCTGTTCAGAAGATTCTAGACCTGTCAAGACTACATACCAACACATCACTATAGCCGGCTTTGACCTATTAGTTTGGACCTAACAAGTTGGTAATCAAAAATCTTAAGATGGACCCGGATCTGAGGAAATGGTACCCTAGAGATATTTGACCCAATAAGTTCAGGATCTACTAATTAGGACCTAATCAGGCTATAGAGGAATCATCAGCTCATTATCTTATTCAATTGCTATTAGATCGCTTACACACATATTTTATTCTCAATATGCAAATGTGCAAGGCCCCAAGTGGATCCTAGAGAATCTATTCTTGTAGTTATTACACTTGATTTTCAGATGTCTTAAGTTGGACCCATCTTCGGAGATGGTACCCTAGAGACATCAACTCTGACATGTTTTGCTGCATAGAGACAGATCAAATGAGTTGTACGAAAGCAGGAGAACACAAGGAATCAAATTCATCTCCAACAACTCTGTGGAACACTCAAGGACTAAGCAACTTGCATAAGGTATCAATTATTTCGAGAGCATGTTTTTGATTAAGATTAACTTGCAGACATTTTTGCTAAATCACTTGATGAAATTAATTTTTCAAGATTGGTTTGTAAACTTGGGATTTTATTAATGCTATATGATTTGTAAATCCCATCTGTTAAGTAATTCTTAAGTAAGCTCACAAGTATTCAATTGTCTGTATCGAAAGGACTTGTGAACTTATTTACATCCAGACCTCACACTGAAAATTATCCGTTGAATGATTGCCATGTGTTTAATTGAAATATATTTTAGTGGTGATTATTTAAGGATAATTCAAATACTTAAATGCTAAAATCTAACTCATAGAGATTTAGTATTTAATTATTTGATTATTTATTTTGATTTATATGGGTTACGGACTTGAAGCAATTCAATTTAGTATTTGCTCTGTACCTCATATTTATTAAAATAAATAAACAACATAACTAATTTGGACCTAATCTGTATTGGTCTTCAATCAGTTATGAGATGTTAATTCTAGTGAACTTTAATATCCAATTTTCAGAAATTCACTATAATTAATATCATGGTTCTAACAATTGGTTGTTTTGAAGTTTTGACTTATATCAGTTAATGATATTTAGTTAGAATTCTATTTACTAGATAATTGTGAGATATATTGGTATGTGTGAAATTACTTAGAACTCCTCTAAGTAATCATTGTTATATCTTTTACAATTCACTCATATTACTATACAAGATGTGAAAATTATCTAAGTAGAACTATGGATATTGTAATATCTAAAGTGACCATTGTTCAGTTACTTGGAATAATTTTTATGCTTATTTGCAAGCTTCTAATCACTTTGATAATAAATGTTATATACTATGGATCAAGGTGTATAGGACTTAGAATATCATTTCTAAGATTGCAGACAAGACAACTTTGGTAATCGAGTCTTATATATAGAACCAAGGTTGTCTACTAGTAAACAGTTGTTAGGAGTTAACAATTGTTATTATCGAGGAGTTGCCTTGAAGTCATAAGTTTAAAATGTTATATCTTAAGAGCTTGTGTATTTCTTGTCAACTAGTTCCTCGTACTTATAAATATCAGTGAATGATGTTCTTAAGTAGTTAGATACTAATATTCATTCTGTCAATTGGTACTCAATGTAACAATTCAATCTTCACTAAATTGAATTTATCAAACAATTGATATCATTGAATATTTAGTATTTAGCAGTGATTATTTATATCCTAGTTAAATTATGACGTGAAGCAATTCAATGGTTTATTTGCTCATAATTTAATTTTGGTAAAGTAATCATAAACACAATTATTTGCATTTTAAAGTATTTGATAAATACTAGCAGTTGGTATCAAATAGTAAAATATTTGTTTACTGACAATTGCTAGTTGTTCTGATACTTTATTGCAAACTAATTGTGATGTATATATTATCTCTGATGATATTACTTAGGATTTATTCTGAGTAAATGTGTCTTATCTATGAATTATTAGTGTTAGTATATATTAAGGTGTTCAACTTTCTAAGTAAGTGAGACTTAAAATTACATTCGGTCTCCTATCATATTTTGAAGTGGTGAAAATTTTCAAAATTGAATTCTCTAATTCTGGTTATACACCACTTTATATACATGATAGTTCTTAGAATATTTTTACATCCATCAGTCAATTACTTAGTTTATGTTGTGCTAAGTAATGATGTGCCAAAGGAGAGACATTGGTTATCTGTACTTATGTACTTGGTAATCTTTGTCACCTAAACGACATCAAGTGCTTGTATGAGTCTTTTCACTAACTTTGTGTTAAAGTTCTCTATACATAATAAGCACTTAAAGAAAATCTTTCTTTCTAAATTACTGCGAAGTCAAGAGTTTGTGTCTTTTAAAATTAAAACGACCTAGTTTTCATTAAAAGACATGATAATACATTGTTTTATGCATAAATACAGACTCTTGCACATTAACAGTTTTTAAAAGAAAACTCAAATCATTCAACATTTGTGATTGTTTATAATTATAAAACTTTTTGAAATCATAAATGTACATCATTTCTCTCATTGGATATAATGCATATGTTTTCACACAATGTTATGGTATGATGTAAATGCATTCTATCTCTATATTGCTCTATTGCTATGTGATGCAGGTTCAGCTCCTAGTGAAAGTTTTCTTACATTGTAAGTCATGAGGTTGTAAACCCAACAACTTCTATCCCGGACTATAAATCCAAATCTAAACACATCCTAACTTACCCCTGAAGTGGAAGTAACTTATTTGACTAGAGGTCATTAAGGGAGTAACTGCACTTGATGCAGCAAATAAGGATGTGAGGGATAGTAAACCCACAGCTCTACCTCTCAAGGAGAATAGATGTATATAACTTGAGGTATCTGTAAGCTCACTTGCATTCTCCCAAAAGGATGCAGAGCTAAAAATGGCACTAAAACAGTCTCTGGATTCATTATCTTAAAATGATGAGTCTATTGAAATTCGCCTGTCGGCCAGGGCATCTGTTGGTAAGTCACTACCTCATACACAATACTAAAATACTTCCTATGCACAAAGTGAGATTGCACACACTAAGGATGAATTGACGGAAACAACTCATACTCCGACCATGTTACGGTTAGGATTATAAGTTGAAGGTTCCTCAAAGAACCAAGAGTCTTCACAGACCTCGAGAGAAGGTATTGATCTCAATGCAAAATTCAAAAAGATCATTATCTAAGTCCCCAGAGGGAACATCTCTGGATCCTGCAGGTATCGGATCCGACATAGGTGCGGATCGGCAACTTGTTAACTATGATTCAGATTTACCTGATGAGTTTAACAAGGTGATGTCTTCATAGACATTAGATGGAAACATGATTTTAATTCTAAGTTTTGATTTCATTGTTTACCTTCTCAGAATTCAAATCTGAAACCCATAAAAAGGGAAATTTTTTATCAACTTGTAGATTATGACTCAGATTCGTCTGACGAGTCTAACGAGGATCGGGGATTTGCGAAACCCCATTGCACCACCAGTGACCTCTCTAGAAGGGGCTATGGTGAATTTTCCTTGCAGGTACACATGGATGTTGGAGCTATGAGAGATAAGAGTGATACACTAGTGAGCATGAGTGTAAATACTTGAGAGTTGAGAGATGAGATCACTCATTTTAATTGATATGAGTGGAGAGATGAGCTAAACACTTGTGAGGTACACGAAACAGAATCACACACTCACAGTGAGGAAGAAAGATAAACACCAAATCTCATTCCCTATTCCCAAACAAAGTTTACTTACAAGATTTGGGAGATACAAGGAAATTGTCGGAAGATTTGGTTGTCAGGATGATCAATAGTGGCCATTCTATAATATCTAAAGGGCAAAGTTGATCAGTCTACGTACTTCTATTCTGGAAGTCTTCATGAAAATCCTTCAACACAAGAAAAGCTTCTTTTCTTTATTGCAGCAGACAATGTTATATGTTTGAAGAATCTGTTGTACTAAAGGTAAGAGGTGAGTCATAATTGAATATATGGTATCATCTAATTTACATTTGGATGTTTGCTATAATTGAATGCTTGGAGGATTACTCAACTAAGGGGGAGAGATATTTTGAAGAAGATATACTCAAAGATTGCCTTAGTAAGAGATACTCAACTAAGGGGGAGAGTATAATCTTACCTTATTGAGGGGGAGATTTTCTATCTAAGGGGGAGAGATATGATAAGCTTACCTTATTGAGGGGGAGATTTTCTATCTAAGGGGGAGAGATATGAAAAAGGATATACCTTAGAATGAGGGAGTATTCACCTTGTCATGGGGAGATAGATTTATTCGCCTTGTCAGGGGAGATAAGGAGTATTCACCGTTATAAGAAAGAGACATATCACCTTAGGTAGGGAGACATAAGGAAGGAGAGGTAGGGAGACATAAGGAAGGAGAGAAGTATGAAACGACAAAGCAGAATTCTTCAGTATGTGGTTGACAAGTCATATTATTTACCACTGAAGAATTCCCAAGTATCTGCTGATAATGTTCAATATTAGATGTAAAGGGTTATCAGGCAGATATGTCAAGAAATGAAGATGAGTTACTTAATTTATTGTCAGAGGAACAATCATCTATCATTTCATCTACTGAGATTCTGGAATTGTAATATCTAAACCAGAATTTTTTTTATGTATTATTTACTATAGCTCTTTAAAGCTTTATCTTCTTCTTGTTTGTAGTTGAGTAATCCTCTAGGAATTTTTATGTTAATGTTTAACAAACAAATAGGGGGAGATTGAAAGGCATATGACATAGCCTATTTGTATTTCGAGGATTCAACTCAACTAAAACAAGAATGTAATAGTAAATAGTATATGTACTGTCACAGGGATCTCAAATGTATAAGTGTCAAGAGAAAGAAGACAAAGTCAATCTACCGTTTTGAGGTATACTACACTTGAAGAAGTTCATTCAGTTGATCAAGCATCAGTGGAGTAATCAAGACAGTGGTTTCTATAGTGACAAGAGGTTCCTACAGTGGCAGAATACAGATTATAAAGGTTTGAAAAAGAGTGAAGAAAAGGAAGACATGAACCACAACTTTAAAGTCAATATATGAAGAACAGTCATTGCGGTTAGTCATTCATGAACCAGACCGTGCATCGAGTGTCAACATTAAACAGTGGTTATTCGTCATTAACTTCAGTGGTTCAAGCTATCAAGACTGGTAAAAGAGAAAATCATTGTGCAAGCAACAGAAGTGTTAAATTCATTAACCACAATGATTTTACTATCAAGTGGACAGGCTACGAGGAAAAAGAATTATCATAAAGAAATTCTAAGTGATATATTCTTAATGCTGAAACCCCGGTTAGAATTGTTGTATTTTTTGTTAAGCAAAAAGAGTCCGGTTTCACATCCTCAAGAGACCGTAGCTTACACCTGGACGGGTTATGAGAAAATAGAATTATCACAAGGAAATGGAAGGTGATATATTCTTAAAGCTGGAACCCCGGTTGGAATTGATATATTTTTTGTTAAGCAAAAGGAGTCCGGTTTCAGACGCTCAGGCAACCGCAGTTTAGAGTTTAAGAATAATTTTATATTAATAAATATTTTATTTATTTAGAAAATTATATTTATAAATATCTAATAATATTAGATATTTATTTTTATAATTTCTGGATTAAAATAATTATTTATTAATTAAAGATTATAAGTTATGCGGGTTAAAAAGCATTTCTACGGAGCCCGTCCTAATAGGACAAAATAGGCCTCGGTTTTATTCAAATTGCTAGCAGGTCACTTGGTTGTTTAAAAACAAAGTAAAGCAAATATAAAACAAAAAAGGTGAAAGCTTTGTTATACACAAAAAAAGGAAAGTAGTAATCACATGCATGCGGGTCAGTTCTGTCGGCTGACCTTCAATCGTCTGCCTGGCACGTGTGAAACACGCGCTCCGTATTCAAGCTGCAACAGGCGCGCGTGTACTCCAGTTCTCTTCCTGCGACTGTGTTTTGTTTTCAGCTGAGTTCAAATATTTTGTAAACAAATTCATACAGCCGTGTATGTTTTGTTCATCAATTTTAAGTCATACCGACACAAATTATTAAGTCATACCGAGCCATATGCAAGTCATATTGGTTTATTTCTAAGTCATATCAAGGAGATTTGTGTTAGTTTATGTCATACAGATCAGCCTCAATATCCATTTTAAGTCATACCGAATTATGTTCAAGACCAGCTAAGTCATATTAGAGCAAATGGAATTAAAAGAGGCAGAAGGATATAAAACAAGACAGAGGCGGCCAGACAGAAACACAGCTCAACAACTTCACAATTCTTCACTTCTCCAGCAGAACACAAAGAGAGAGACCAAGAGAAAAATAGTTCCTTGAACTTCAAATTAAATCTTGTAAATTATTTCTGGCTTGTATTGCTAAATCTAAACCGACAGAAATTGTTTACTTGCACTTGTGGAACTATCTAGCGAATTAAGTTTCCTAGAATCTCTCGATATTTTTATTACAAATATAGAAGAGTTCATGTCGAATTTTCTATAGAATTTGTAATAATTAATTTCGATCTTTTTACTTACAAATATAGAAAAATTCATGTCGAATTTTCTATAGAATTTGTAATAATTAGTTTGGTCATCAAACCTTGTAATTTGTACCCGTGTATTTAGACACACCCCATCAAGTTAATATAAATTTTATATTCAACTTGAAATATCGGTATTCGTTTTATTCCGCATCAATTTGTTCTTGATTCAATATTTTAATATTTTTAAGAAAAGAGCAAATTCGATAAAACGGTATAGTTTGTATTCAACCCCCCTTCTACAAACTATTTTGGACCTAACAACAATAATAAGCTATTCTTTTCCTCTCACGTGTTCACTTTCTACATTTTATCATAATCAAAACAAAAATAACGATAATTGTTTAATGATATCCTAAAAACATGATTTTCCTTGCAACCTTTCTTTTTTAAGATTAAAGAAGATAATGCTGACGTGAATGTAAGAAACAATTGCCAACCTGTTAATACGTTATGATGTCCAATTCATTCTCTAAATGTTGTATCAACTCACAATTCCTTCAAATTTGTTTTTCCTGTTCCTAGACGACGTGATTTAGTTACAAAATATGTCAAAAAAAATAATAATAATCACAAAAATCAAAAATTTTAAACTAAAGCTTATTTTGCAGTGTATATATATCTACAAACAGTGTCAATTTAATTGATTTTACTATGAACTTATCTTGATAGTCAAGTTTATTATATTGACAAGGTAAAATGTCTATTTTTTTTACCTTTTTTATATTTGATCTATTTATCCTGAAAGATTTTATTTAATAAATTGGTAAAATGATTATTTCTCATAAAATATAACCTTGTCAACGATATTTTGATTACATTTATTAATAATTGCTAAAAAAGTCTATAAGTTTA
The DNA here is from genome assembly GCA_036435485.1 of Saposhnikovia divaricata. Taxonomy (NCBI): domain Eukaryota; kingdom Viridiplantae; phylum Streptophyta; class Magnoliopsida; order Apiales; family Apiaceae; genus Saposhnikovia; species Saposhnikovia divaricata. The sequence goes on from CM071594.1 coordinate 94,389,853, forward strand.
TTATACATATAATAAATAATAATAGTTACGACCATTTGATATTCGAAATTTCAAACTCGGAAGAAAATTCTATTAAAATAAAATTTTATTAAAATTGGCGCTAAACTTTATTTACGTAAAAGTTAATATATTTTATTTGATATATATATATATATATATATATATATATATATATATATATATACTAGCTTAAAATCCGTGCGATGCACAGATTTTTTTAATATTACATGAATTTTTTTCATTAGTTTAAATTAATTTTTTTTAAAACATAAATTTTGGAGGCTTAAATTTTTACTCCATATGAGATGATTTGATAATAATTATATAAATGTTATCTGTGATATTTCTAGAAAAGGAGGGATTTTAGTTTAAACAATTTAGAAAAGAGGATATGTTTTAGTTGAAAAAGGTAATCGGTTAATTTTTAATAATAATAAAATTATTATTTTATTTTATTAAGTAGGATGCCCGTGATATAATTAGAAAAAAGAGGATTTACTTAGAGAATATCAAGAAGGTAACATGTTCTATGTGAAAATGGTAATTGATTAGTTTATAGTAATTATAATTTAATTACGTTATTTTATTAAATACAAAAGTAGAAATTAATATTTTCCGTGATATTGTATTAAAAGAGGAATTTTAGTTAGAAAATATAGAAAAGATGATACGTTTTAGCTGAAAAAAGTAATTGGTTAATTATTAATGTTATAATATTATTAGTTTATTGTATTAAATAGAACCGCCCGTGATATAATTGGAAAAAAGATATTTAGTTAGAGAAAATAGAAAGGTTACGTGAAAATTAAAAAGATGTCATGATTTAGTTAGAAAATATAGAAAAGATGATACGTTTTAGCTGAAAAGGGTAATTGGTTAATTATTAATGTTATAATATTATTAGTTTATTGTATTAAATAGGACCGCCCGTGATATAATTGGAAAAAAGATATTTAGTTAGAGAAAATAGAAAGGTTACGTGAAAATTAAAAAGATGTCATGATTTATGTAAAAAAGGTAATTGATTAATTTATAGTAATTATAATTTCATTATGTTATTTTACTAAATAGAATTACTCATACTTTTTAGAAAATGAGAAATTAATGTTGCCCGTGATATTTCTAGAAAAAGGGAATTTAATTAGAAAAAATAGAAAAGATGATACGTTTTAGCTGTAAAGGTAATCAGTTAAAAAGAGGTTTTAGTAAGAGAATAGAAAAAAGGTAATGTGTTTTGGCTGAAAAAGGTAACCGTCCATAACATGATTGGAAAATGAGAGATTTTAGTTAGAAAAAAGAGAAATTTTAACGTGTTTTAGCTGAAAAAGGTAATTGATTAGTTAATAGTAATTATAATATAAATATGTTATTTAGTTATTAAAAATAGAAAAGGTAATATGTTTAACCTGAAAAAGGAAATTGATTAATAAAGTAGAAATTTTACTGAGATAAAATATAAAAGATATTATATTTTATCTGAAAGAATAAATTATTTAGTTATTGAAAATAGAAAAGATAATATGTTTAACCTCAAAAAGGAAATTGATTAGTTAACAGGATGGATTTTATGTGTAATTGAGTAAGGGTAAATAAGTAAAATCAACAGGGACCAAGGAAACTAGAGAAGGCAACTAGAGGTTCGCTTCTCTCCACCTAACCTCTCTCTTCGTCTTCTTCGTCCAAGTTAGTCCCGGTGGTTTATTCCCCTCCGGCGGTGGTTTATCCACCGGCCGGAGGTCTCCTTTTCTTCCTCCCTCCTCATTCTCCAGCTAAGCCTTCATCCACCTTCACAAATCCCTTTCATTCCCCCCATAAATCGGAATTTTTCCAAAAATTTCGAAAAACCCATTCGAGTTCTTTTTCAGATCTGTTGAGATTTAGAACCCGAAATATCAAATAAACACATTTCTTAAACTCAAAATCTCCTGCTTAACATCATATCAAAATTTGGTATCAATCCGAGATCTTTGACTTTTCGAATTGTAGTATGTCTCTCCCTTTGGAGTGGTTTATATATGTTAATATGTCTTGGTGTGTTTCGTTTTGTTATTTCCGTACTCCGAAAATGTTTCAACTGATGTGTCGAGAGATCTGGAAAGGCCGCATCGAAGCTGGGGCAGTGATGATTATTGCAAAAGCTCACCTTTCACAACAGGAGAGTGTTCATCCTCAGGGAGTTTTAGTTTTCACTTACGGCAAGTTTATAGCTGGTTACCGGAAAGTAGATAGCTGGGATGCTCCTCTTGAACAATGGGCTACCAACGGTTTTTACGTGTTAAGGTCAATTGTGATTTTGCAGTATTCAGGGATGTTGGTACAATTTGGATTTATTGGGTTGCCTTTCTTTTCATTTTCAGTCAACAGATTCTTTCAGATCTGTATTGTCAAACGATCCGGAAACAAATCAGCTAAGTGTTTTAGCTTGCCTTTGTTTTTCATCCTGATCGTCCCACCAGTTGGGGGTTTGTCTCGACTGTGTGTTCGTTCAATTTAATGAAAACCTTTAATTTTTCTGGAAAAAAAAGTAAAATCAACAGGTACCATACCAACCGACCGACCAACCAACCAACCAAACTTTTAATGTTTCGGCTTTTATATAATAGTATAGATTATAAGTTGGCCGAAGAAAATTTTCAGATGTTAAAATTGATAAGTTTGTCTACATTATTAGAGGTGAGAACTGAGAAGTCTGAAACTAAGCACTCTCTAGATGGTCTGTATCATTTTATCATATATACAAGGAGTGTCGAGCATTTGCAGTTTTTGTCTAGTATGACATAATGCGCCAAGTATAAATTATATTTGGTCTTTGTGTTGTAAATCACCAACGTTTCACATTCTAAATGGGATCTGCATTACAGTACATACCCCTGCCACCAGTTCCCTCTGCATGAGCTTTACCAATTCCCAGCTGCTCATCTGAAATAGCATCCCCACAAAGCCCTCCTGTCATTTGGTGTTAAACTCATTTAGTGGCAAAATTAGACGTGAAATACGTGTAATGTTGTCATGTACACCGCTTGAACGTGATATATGTATTTAGAGGGGGCTCGCATATATAAGTTTCATGAATAATAAACAATTTTCAGAGTACTTTTGTAGATTCTATCATCAAGAGTATAACAAAAAATGTAAGAACTTGAGTAGTGATAAAAAGCTATCATGAAGCACAAAATGACTTGCCACCTTCGGGATTCCATGTCCATCGGCACCTCTTGTGTTGGAACTCCCCGGACGGTGCATGCTACAGCCGCCCTTGACGGAAAGGAGTAAAAATTAAAGGGACAATCATGCCATATCTGAAGAGAGAAAATTGAAGTACAGAACCAGGGGTTTGATGGTATAAAAAATTTACAGCAATAAAACAAAGAGACAAGTGCAACTTATTTAAGGTATAAATTGGGAATTTTACAAGCTATACCATGCGCATTCCGTCGAGAGTTATTGCAAAGGAGCTTCAAAATTTTAGGTTCCTCCACCATTTCTTTTGTAAGAAACAGTTTTGGTCTTCCTTGCTTTCTTGGAGCTGGCTCCATCGCAGATGCAGCATCTCCCCAACTTTACTGCTTATCTTCTTCCCTGAACTAAAATAACACTCATTTAGTGGCAAAATTAGACGTGAAATAAAATCTTAGCAATCATTTCTCCAAGCACCCAATAGCCTTTGTTGTGAGTTACTTCAAAATTAAAGGGACGATCATGCCATATCTGAAGAGAGAAAATTGAAGTACAGAACCAGGGGTTTGATGGTATAAAAAATTTACAGCAATAAAACAAAGAGACAAGTGCAACTTATTTAAGGTATAAATTGGGAATTTTACAAGCTATACCATGCGCATTCCGTCGAGAGTTATTGCAAAGGAGCTTCAAAATTTTAGGTTCCTCCACCATTTCTTTTGTAAGAAACAGTTTTGGACTTCCTTGCTTTCTTGGAGCTGGCTCCGTCGCAGATGCATCATCTCCCCAACTTTACTGCTTATCTTCTTCCCTGAACTAAAATAACACTCATTTAGTGGCAAAATTAGACGTGAAATAAAATCTTAGCAATCATTTCTCCAAGCACCCAGTAGCCTTTGTTGTGAGTTACTTAAAAATTAAAGGGACAATCATGCCATATCTGAAGAGAGAAAATTGAAGTACATAACCAGGGGTTTGATGGTATAAAAAATTTACAGCAATAAAACAAAGAGACAAGTGCAACTTATTTAAGGTATAAATTGGGAATTTTACAAGCAATACCATGCGCGTTCCGTCGAGGGTTATTGCAAAGGAGCTTCAAAATTTTAGGTTCCTCTACCATTTCTTTTGTAAGAATCAGTTTTGGTCTTCCTTGCTTTCTTGGAGCTGGCTCCATCGCAGATGCAGCATCTCCCCAACTTTACTTCTTATGTTCTTCCCTGAACTAAAATAACACTCATTTAGTGGCAAAATTAGACGTGAAATAAAATCTTAGCAATCATTTCTCCAAGCACCCAATAGCCTTTGTTGTGAGTTACTTACATAGCTAAAAACATTTGCCATACTCGCAATTTACTTGATAACCCCCCCCCCCCAATTTCGTTAATTCTCCTCTCTGACATAATCAATTTCTAATTATGTCAATGTCTTAAACAAAACCCCATATTCTTGAATAGCAGTAAAACCCTTAACAAACATTAAATAAAGTTTACATGTTTAAAGATTAGGGTTTGAGATTGACAATATTTTGGGAAATAAAAGCAATATATAAATATATAGCTTAAAACTTACAGGCTAGATTATATCTGAATTGACCAAAACATGAATGCCGTAAATTGTAAAGCAAAAGTACTTACCTAAAAAATATTCTACCAAGTTTCAAGAAACAAATACATACACAAGAAACTAATCTCAAATATTAAATTGAATCACAAAAAATCAAACAACTTAAATTATTTAAAAAAGTCACTACATTTGCTCTGCACCCACATAATTCAACCACTTATAACACACATAACAATTCAAACAATATGCGTATAAAACGTCCAAAAGATAAGAAACCCAAGAATCAGTACCTGCTTTAACACCTGTAGAACCAGCCTTTTTAAACCTAATTACCAGAGTAAAATACATATATGTAATATATGATATAAGAAAGAGAAACAAAGGCCGAGTAGCAAATATTAGCAGCTTAATTGAATTGAGATTCAAAGAGGGGTTGAGAAATCAGGTCTATTTGGTGCAGGTTGAAGCCCTTTTCTAGGTATCTGCTGGGCAACTCCTTTGGGAAAGATTTTCTAGGTATCCGCTGGGCAACTTCTTTGGGAAAGATATTGTGTAATAAGAATGCTGCGTAATAAAATGAGGTAGTGGCATTCCAGTGATTCTCAGAGAAATAAGGAGAAATTGGTCATTTTACACCTAATTTTCTGTCACTTTTTACCCTTGTGTCCCAGTATAATATATAGTAATAGAAAAGTATAATAATATAAAATGATATGTAAGACTGTTTTCCAAAAAATTAATCAAATAGTGTACCGTCAACTAGTTTGTTTTGTTTGGAAAAGGTCAAGAGTTCGACTCCTAAGAAATGAAAATTGTTTCTTTAAATTTGGATAAATTTCACTGCCACAATGAAGGCTTGCGGCAGTGTACTATTTGGTGGTTGTGCGCCATTTTCCAACAGTGTACTATTTGGTGGTTGTGCGCCATTTTCCAACCAACAGTGGGGAAGGGCACCCTATATATATATATATATATATATATATATATATATATATATATATATATATATATACTTGGCTACATGGCAATATGGTGGAGCCAAATGGAATTCCTACATCGGTATACAGGTTTAAACCCAACTGCAGCCTGGGTTTTTCTTTACTCCCCTTGATCTCATAAGTTTTCTTACACTGTCTGCCTCATCCCATCTCCCTGCTTCTGCATACATGTTTGAATGAAGTATGTAATATCCAGGTTGCTCCGGATTTAGCTTAAGTAAATTCTCTGCAGCCCAGGATCCCAACTCAATATTTTCATGAAGCCGGCATGCCCCAAGCAGAGAACCCCATACATTAGCATCCGGTTCAAGTGGCATGCTTTTTATAAACTTTACCGCCTGTTCCATAAGGCCAGCTCGAGCAAGAATGTCAACCATACAAGCATAGTGTGTTTGGTTTGGTCCAATATCCAGACCATGAATCTCGTTAAAATACTGTTTCCCTTTCTCCACGAATCCTCCATGACTACAAGCAGATAAAACTGCGATATAAGAAACTGAATCACATTTGATGCCATCTTCTTTCATGGTCTCAAAAAAATTAATTGCAGTATCAAATTCACCTAGCATCCCATACCCCAATATCATTGTATTCCATGAGGCTACATCCTTATTAGAAATATGATCGAAAACCTTTCGAGCAAGATCAATTCTGCCACATTTAGTGTAAAAGTCGAGAAGCGAGTTCGCAACAAACAAGTGCATATGAAACAGCTTTCTTACAGATAAACCATGGATTTCCTTTCCTTGCTTAGCAGCAGAAATGTTTGCACAAGCTGAGAGAACCCCCATATAGGAAACACTATCATGCTTCATCCCTATTAACCCCATTTCAGTGAATAAATTTATTGCTTTCGAGCAATCACTTAACTGAGAATAGCCTACGATTAAAGTATTATATGATACTTCATCTCTAAGAGAGATGTCAAAAACATTTTGTGCTACACTAAGGCATCCACATTTGGCGTACATATCTATTAAAGCATTTGAAACAAAAAGATCAGTAGAATACCCTGTTCTCACCGACCTAGCATGAATCTCTTTTCCTGCACGAAGAAACCCCACTCGTGCACAGGCAGGAAGAACGTTTGTAAAGGTAACAGAGTTGGGGCTTTCTCCATTGGCCTGCATTTCGATCACATGTTCAATTGCATCCATCTCAAGCCCATTTTGAGCATAGCTCGCAACCATGGCATTCCACGAGACAACATTTCGGGATTTAATCTTGTTAAACACATGATATGCCTTAACTGGATGCCCAGATTTCGCATACATATCTATTAACGAATTGGCAACGAATATATCCGAATCTAAACTCAATTTCACACTAAAACAATGTACTTCTTTCCCTGCAGCAAAACATTTTAACTCAACCAACACAGGTAGCATACTAGATATGGTGACACCATCTGGTTTCACACCATCATCAACCATCAATCGAAAGATATCCAACGCATCTCTATCATGTCCTCCATACGTAAAACTAGTAATAACAGCATTCCAAGAAACCACATTCCTTTCAACCATTTCATTAAACACTGCCATTGCCCCACTCATATGACCACACTTCCCATACGCATCAACCAAAGCATTTCCAATCATCAAATGCCGATCCAATCCCACCTTCACAACCTCACAATGAATCCCCCTAATCAACACAAACTCCTTAAGCAAACCACAAACCGGCAACACAGTCACAAACGTAACCGAATTCCCTTTCTCCCTCAAACCCATCTCACGAAAAACCTCAACCGCCTTCTCACACAACCCACTCCCCGAATAAACCCCAATAACCGTATTCCACGAAACAACATCTCTCTCACGCATTTCATCAAACACTCTCTCCACATCCCTCAACTCCCCACATTTCCCATAAAACAACAAAAGGGTATTCGCCACATAAACATCATAATCAAACCCCAACTTAAAAACCACCCCATGAACCTCCCTCCCCTTCCACCCCTCCCCATAATCAAAACACATCTTTATCACAAACGGAAACGTATAATCATCGGGACGAACCCCGGTCCGTACCATCAAATTATAAACCCCTAGCACATTCCCATCAAACACTCCAACCCCATTATACCCAACAATATTAAACGCACGAATCAAAGTGTTCCATAAAAACGCATTTCGACAACGCGGCACAGCTTGATCAAACAGGTTGGTAAATGCTTGCGGGCTTTTGAAATGTGCGTATCGGAGAATGAGAGATGCGGAGATGGATACACTGTGGGGAAGTAAGCCAAGGAGAAGAGCTACAGCGTGGGCTTGTTTTGTTTGGGCAAGTGACTGTGTGGAACTGCAGACTGGGAGAATGTTTGATGGGATATAATTGTGAGAGTGAAAAAAGTGAATTGTTGGTAATAAATTTGGTTTGGTTTTGGCGGCTAAGCAGAGACAGCGAGGCCCATACATAGGAAAATAAGAGAGGTTTCAAGTACGTCCAGGGAGGGAGACTGCACTGCTCTGCTCTATCACCCCTCATTGTTATCTATACTAAAACTCAACTCAACTCAACGTACTCAGTATATCCCGCATGAGCAGGGTCTGAGGGGTAGGTTGTACGCAGCCATGCCTCTACCGTAGAGAGGCAGAGAGGCTGTTTCCGGATTTTTTTGACCCCCGGCAGGAGTCGAACCCATGACCTCTCGGTTCATGGATTGGGCACTTAACCACTGTGCCAACTCAACCCCTTCATTGTTATCTATACTATCAAACTCATTTGCTTTCTTGTTTAGTCATAAAAAAAAATAATGATCATAAATTTTTTTGTAAAATAAATGAAAATTGATAAATTTAATATTAAGAAATATTATTTTTTAAAATATTTTACTAAAGATCAAGATTCGAATTCCATCAATAATAAATTTAAAATAAAATTTTATAACAACTATTATTATCATTAATAATATATAAATATTATAATTTCATAAATCTATTTAATATTGTACATGTCATTTATCCACGTCATTTTATAAAAGATTATATATATAATTTTATGAACTTACCATTACTCTTGTTACATTTGTGTTAGTACCAAAATCTTGCATGAGTTAGATTTAGGCCCACTAGAGGATTAAGGTCCAGACCCATGAGGAAAATAAGTGATGCTTCCAAGGGTCCATGACAACCCTAGGGGTTACCATGTACATGGCAGTAAGGAAATATGTGGCTTATGGTCCCAAGGGTATCCCCTTGTGGGTAACCTGTAACCACTACCAGTCCTTCAGTAAGGCTTCCAGAGTAGCTTCCATGGTGGGGTTACCGGAGGGGGTACCGGAGCGATGCTACCGGGCGGTACCCCCAGCTTCCGCCGGAAGCCTGATCAGGCTGCCAATTCAGATAAGGCAGACTTCCTACTTTTTAGGAACACGTCTATATCACCTAAAACCACTCTTAAACAGATATGTATTCAGTTATTAGAGGATATATGTCATATATACTTGATAAATGATACAAAATCATGATAAATACAAAGGATAATCACTCTACATTACCATAACAGCTTGGTAACCTCAAAATATACATCATACACGATTTATATCAGAAATATCAGTCATTATCTCATGAGAAACGAGATAACTCATCACAAATGATCGATCATATCACTCAAGAACTACTTGTTGGGTTCCGAGGCATATAACGCAACAGATATACGTAAATAAAACAAAATTTCGAAACCCAAACACATGATCCATGTATAATTCTGGGCAGATTATGGAGATAACGAATCATACCTATTAAGATCTTGACTTTCACGAACTCAACGGAGATCCTAGCTTTCACGATTTGTGTCTACCTCTCGGAAAACACCTCTATGGTATCCACACAAGCACCTACAAGAACGTCTCACGAACTTGACTGCGGAATGGACGTACTAGCCTCCCTCTTGATGATTCGAGTTATATGTTTCTGCCTCTTTCGCTGTTTCCTCCTCTAGGGTTTTTCTCAAAAACGTAATGGCCTCTTAACCTATCATTATCTATTTATAATGACTGATTAATAGGCCCATAACAGCAAAAACCTAACTCTTGTAGGTATAGGATTAAATAATAAAACGAATTTCTATTATTTAATTAATAACTAAGTCATACTTAATTATTATGGGCAGAAATACTCCTCTAATTCGAATTTATATTATCTCAATCAATTAAGTCTCACTTAATTAATATAATAAAATTCAAATAATCATCAATTAATTTAAATCCATAATTTAAATTAACTATTCCTTTAAGTGCTCAATGTGTGTGACCCTATAGGCTATTATTTAATTGGCAATAATTTTATTCTCCAATAAAATTATAAACAATGAGCGGTATCTAGTAATACATCATTGCTACCCAATTAAACAATAATTAAATCGTGATTCGATAAAACCTTTCGTGATTAATGTTTCCGTGTAATATAAACATTTTAACCATATATATTATAGATTAAACTCGAGGCATGTATTTAGTCATCATCTTCAACATTTAATCCGGGTTTACTTGATCCATGAGTAGACTATTAAAAACAAATCATTATTTGAGCACGACCATGCATTTTATAGTCTCACTCAATCAAGAGGCCAATAATATCTCTCCTAATTATATGAGGGTTAAATCTTTTATCTATCATTCATATTTTTCATACAACTCATGATATACCTGATGTCCACTTTTATCATCACCCGATCAAAGGTAACTTTTAATGTAGTCAAAGTATATTAATCCTCGTATAGAAATATAATGATCACAAGTCAAAGGATCATTACACTATTATCATTTTGAGTCTTTCTTATGACTTTATTAAACATGAAGAAGCTCACTATGGGTCTGTCCAGTACCATGTACTCCTACATGTACCTATGTATTGACTTTAGTATCTCCATACTGATAACCAATGAGATGTGGTTATCTGTCAAATAACATACTAGTCTATCTATGTTTTATAATTGTCCTATATATTAATGCTCGACTAGGGACCTTTAAGAATATGATATATTATATAATCTCAAGTTCAAGTCATGTACTTAAACTATACAATGTGTATCATGATTCTAAGGACATTTATTATGCTAACAAATATATCGCAGTAATTAAAGTCATAATAAATACGTTTATTGAATGATCAAATGATATAAAGGTTTATTAAAAGAAACAATGTATTGCCTCTAGGGCACCTACACTAACAATCTCCCTCTTGCACTAGAGCCAATCACCCATGTATCTAATACCCATGGAACTAATGTGACCATCGTGCTTCTGCTGCGACAAGCCTTTGGTCAGTGGGTCTGCAATGTTATCATTTGTGTGCACTTTACATATGTGTATGTCACCCCTTTCATTAATCTCTCGAATAAGGTTAAATCTCCTGAGTATATGTTTGGATCTGGAGTGTGATCTAGGTTCTTTAGCCTGTGCAATGGCTCCATTATTATCGCAGTATAGATTAATGGGATCTGCGATCGATGGAACCACTCCCAAATCAGTAATGGATATTCCATCTCCTAGAGGCTTGCTTCAATCCATAAATGGATCGACGTAATTTACATACCTTGCCAACATTCCTTGGATCGACAAAACCTTCAGGTTGTGTCATGTACACATCCTCTTCAAGGCTTCCATTAAGGAAGGCTGTTTTGACATCCATTTGCCAAATTTCATAATCATGGAATGCTGCAATGGCAAGCAAAATCCTTATGAATTTGACCATAGCCACTGGTGAGAAAGTTTCATCATAGTCAATACCATGAATTTGTTTGAAACCTTTTGCAACCAGCCTTGCTTTATAGGTCTGAACATTTCCATCCATGTCAGTTTTCTTCTTGAAAACCCATTTGCACCCTACGGGTTTTACCCCTTCAGGTGGATCAACCAAAGTCCATTCTTGGTTTCCGTACATGGAATCCATCTCGGATTTCATGGCTTCAAGCCATCTCTTAGAGTCTGGACTGTTCATAGCTTCTTGGTATGTGAGAGGCTCATCTTCATCTATGAGCATCAAATCACCACATTGAGTCAAGAGAAATCCATATCTCTATGGCTCATGGCGAATTCTACCAGTTCTACGAACAACCTGTGTTTGTTGAGCATTATCATTATCCTGCTCTTGTTCCACTTCAGGTTCAATGCTATTTTGTGGTTCTTGATCTTCATCGAGATCTATAGTTCTCCCACTGTTTCTTTTGGAAACAAAATCTTTCTCCATGAAGACAGCATCTCGAGCAATAAACACTTTCTGCTCAGAAGGACTATAAAAATAATACGCCTTTGTTTTATTAGGGTATCCCACAAAATTTCACTCTTCGGATTTAGGTCCAAGCTTGTCAGATACTTGACGTTTCACAAACGCCTTGCATCCCCAAACTTTCATAAAGCTCATGCCTGACCGTTTCTCCTTTCATATCTCATATGCAGTCTTTTGAACCTTCTTAATAGGAACACGGTTAAGTGTGAAAGTCGCTGTTTCTAGAGCATAACCCCAGAAACTTATTGGAAGATCTGCATGACTCATCATCGATCACACCATGTCCAACAAGGTGCGATTTCTCCTCTCTGAAACTCCATTCCATTGAGGTGTACCTGGCGGAGTGAGTTGTGATACAATACCACACTCCTTTAAATACTCTTTAAATTTAGTGCTTAAGTATTCACCCCCACGATCAGATCGTAAGATCTTAATACTTGCACCACCGCCAATTTGCTTCTCTACTTCAGCCTTGTATTCTTTGAACTTTTCAAAAGAATCAGATTTGTTCTCCATAAGATATACATATCCATATCTACTGAAATCATCAGTAAATGTTATAAAGTAGTAGTATCCTCCTCTAGCCATCACACTCATTGGGCCACATACATCACTATGTATTAGCTCCAGACGTTGAGTGACCCTTTGACCTTTACCAGTGAAAGGGGCTTTAGTCATCTTACCAAGCAAACAAGATTCGCATTCTTGGTATGATTCGAAATCAAACTTATCCAAATATCCATCCTTATGTAATTTGGATATGCGTTTCTCATTTATATGGCCTAGACGACAATGCCAGAGGTATGTTTGATTTGAGTCATTAACTTTAAGTCGTTTGTTTTCTATATTATAGACAAGATTATCTAAATCAAGAACATATAAACCATTAAACAAACGCGCAACACCATAGGTTAAATCATTCAAAGCAAAAGAGCAACTGTTGTTCTTTATTGTAAACGAAAAACCTTTCTTGTCCAAACAAGAAACATAATGTTTCTGCGAATCGCAGGCACGTAAAAACAGTCTTCAAGTTCTAAAACAAGCCCAGAGGGCAAAGATAAATAATAAGTTCCTACAGCTAAAGCAGCAACTCTTGCTCCATTGCCTACTCGTAGGTCCACTTCTCTTTTAGCCAAAGTCCTACTTCTCTACAGTTCCTGCACATTTATACAAATGTGAGAAGCACATCCAGTATCCAATACCCAAGATGTAGAAGTAGACAGATTGACTTCTATAACATAAATACCTGATCCAGAAATCTGAACAGCCTTCATTTTCTTCAGATCCTCCAAGTAAACAGGACAGTTTCTCTTCCAGTGACCAGTTTTCTTACAGTAGTGACATTCACCCTTAGCAACCCCACCTTTAGGCTTTAAAGCCTGTTTGGGACCTGACTTTGGCTTGGGTGTAGAATCAGATCCAGTCTTCTTCTTACCCTTCCACTTGCCTTTCCCCTTGGCCTTACCTTTATTGCCCACCATCAGTATGGAAGCGGGTTCAGCTGTCTTCATGTTGGTCTCATATGTTCTCAACATATGCAACAATTCAGTAGGTGTTTTGTCAAATTCATTCATATTGTAGTTCACAACAAACTGAGTGAATTTGTTGTTCAAAGAATTCATGATTAAGTCAATACCAGTTTCCGCAGCAATCGGGAAACCCAAAGTTTCAAGGTACTCAATGTAACCAATCATCTTCAAAACATGTGGGCCAACTGGTTCACTTGCCCCTTGTTTGCAATTAAAGAGTGACTTACTCGTGTTGAACCTTTCTTGACGAGTTTGGCTTGCAAACATGATTTGCATGTGCTCATTGATAGTATATGCATACATATGCACATGTTGTCTTTGAAGCTAAGCACTCATAGTTGCAAACATAAGACATGCAACATCATTTGCATCATTCTCATCCTTTGTGTGGGCCGCTCGTTCCTCAACAGTAGCGCCCTCAGGAAGGGGACCTGGCGGAGGGATATCAATGACATGAAGCTTGCGCGCCTGCCTATGGACAATCCTCAAATTACTCTGCCAATCTAGGAAGTTGTTTCCTCCTGTCAGCTTGTCCTTCTCAAGGACTGGTCGTACGGATAGTCTGTTTGTGTTGTTTGCCATTACTTAGTATCTACAATGATAAAAGCACAAAATAAACATTAGATTGTCTGAGTTATAAATTATTATGTTCAAATGATTATGATATATTATAATATATCTCCTACTATTTTTATCAAATTAATAGCCCTTACTATTAATTCGGAAAGAATATCCCATAAATCTTTCTAGTTAGCCAAGATCCATATTTCGTCATGTCCTAAGTCAACCACTGGTAGTCCTTAAAACATGATTATTTAGGTAGACAACAGTTGTCAATTATATCATATATAATTCTTGGATATTTTGGTGAACAACGATTGATTTTATCTATCTAATAGATTTTTAACCAAACTCTATGCTTCTAAGTTCATAATAGTTGAATATAACCGTTTATTTTCACCTTATTATGACGACTCAGTTAAGTTAGACCCAATGATACAACGGCCGAATATAACCGTTTATATTCGTCGCACCTCACCACGATAGACAGGAGTCCCCTGCCACTGACAGCCCTTCCCCTTATCGATCTAGGATTCGATGAGTGTTCATTCATTGGAAAGCATCTGATTAAAACTTAATATTTTGTTAAGGGGTTTAGAAAATTTATAACGATCATGATCACATCATAAAGAGATCCTCAATTTTCCTTGAACCAAATATTTCAAATTGACATCTTAAATTGTTCATTTCCCAGGTAGATGGAGGATCCCAATGGTCACACTTAATACCCATTAACCTTACGAATACGCACATCCGCTTTTGTCAAAAAATCCCAATTTTAGATATCAAAAATACATATTTAATTCCGTGTTTTAAAAATCCATATTTTATAAACACAAGAATCTCATGATCGTTTGTTAATTTTAAAATCTTGAATCGTTACAGATTTTATCTTGTTTAGCATGGCAAGCATGGCATGGGTGACGTATCTAATACATGCATACATCGTTAATCTAATTAAAGGATGCATCTTCTACTCTACATACACAATCCATACATCATATGTAAAGTGCGTAAAGTAAACGTGCAATGGTTATGGCCCAATCCTATGTGATCTTTTCAAGCTAATGAAAAGATCAAGGTCAATCTATGGGGTAAAAATAACTATTACATATGTCTTCTCTATTGCTTCCATTGACTCCTTAGCCTCCATGGAATGCCTCCTTATTCCTTCTTGGATGTTACAATAATAACTATACTACTGAACTTACAAAAGAACTCGAGTTACATTCGAGATAAAAAATTACAAATAGAAAACGACATGCAAGTCGTATTTATTACAAACCAAAAGAATAAACCATTACAACTAGGGTCTAAAGGCCATAACCATGCACCATGCTCAAGTAACCATTAAAGAACATGTAAGATCATATAAAAATGACATACTATTTATTACCTTTCATGATCCAATCATGAATAATAAATAAATAAAGCATATGTCACAAGCACAAATTAAAACGATACCCTAAACCCCGATGGCGAAATTTTTGCAAAATCATGTATCAGAGTACAAGCAAAATCATGTATCAGAATACAATTCCAGAAGCATGTATCAATATACACACGACCCAAATCCCAGTTACCAGAAACGTGTATCAGTATACATAGCATAATAGATCGCATACAGATGAGTCATGGCAAATTCTAAACATACTAGTATCATCATATCAGATTATATACAGATTCATTATATCATCCATATAACATAACTGTATCATGGAATTCATCAAACATGCATACTCGTAAAAAAACAGTAAACACGTAACCAAATCAGCCCCTTATACACATAGCTCTAATGCCATTGTTCGGTTCTAAGGCATAAAATGCAGCGGATATACGTAAATAAAACAAAATTTTGAAACCCAAACACAGGATCCATGTATAATTCTGGGCAGATTATGGAGATAACGAATCATACCTATTAAAATATTAACTTTCACAAACTCAACGGAGATCCTAGCTTTCACGATTTATGTCTACCTCTCGGAAAACACCTCTATGGTATCCATACGAGCACCTTCAAGAACGTCTCACGAACTTGACTGCAGAATGGACGTACTAGCTTCCCTCTTGATGATTCGAGTTATATGTTTCTGCCTCTTTCGCTGCTACCTCCTCTAGGGTTTTTCTCAAAAACGTAATGGCTTCTTAACCTATCATTATCTTTTTATAATGACTGATTAATAGGCCCATAACAGCAAAAACCCAACCCTTGTAGGTATAGGATTAAATAATAAAATAAATTTCTATTATTTAATTAATAACTAAGTCATACTTAATTATTATGGGCAGAAATACTCCTCTAATTCAAATTTATATTATCTCAATTAATTAAGTCTCACTTAATTAATATAATAAAATTCAAATAATCATCAATTAATTTAAATCCATAATTTAAATTAACTATTCCTTTAAGTGCTCAATGTGTGTGACCCTATAGGCTATTATTTAATTGGCAATAATTTTATTCTCCAATAAAGTATAAACAATGAGCGGTATCTAGTAATACATCATTGCTACCCAATTAAACAATAATTAAATCGTGATTCGATAAAACCTTTCGTGATTAATGTTTCCGTGTAATATAATCCTTTTAACCATATATATTATAGATTAAACTCGAGGCATGTATTTAGTCATCCTCTTCAACATTTAATCCGGGTTTACTTGATCCATGAGTAGACTATTAAAAACAAATCATTATTTGAGCACGACCATGCATTTTATAGTCTCACTCAATCAATAGGCCAATAATATCTGTCCTAATTATAGGAGGGTTAAATCCTTTATCTATCATTCATATTTCTCATACGACTTATGATATACCCAATGTCCACTTTTATCATCACCCGATCAAAGGTAACTTTTAATGTAGTCAAAGTATATTAATCCTCGTATAGAAATATAATGATCTCAAGTCAAAGGATCATTCCACCATTATCACTGTGAGTCTTTCTATGACTTTATTAAACATGAAGAATCTCACTGTGGGTCTGTCCAGTACCATGTACTCCTACATGTACCTATGTATTGACTTTAGTATCTTCATACTCATAACCAATGAGATGTGGTTATCTGTCAAACAACATACTAGTCTCTCTATGTATTATTATTGTCCTATATAATAATACTGGACTAGGGACCTTTAAGAATATGGTATATTATATAATCTCAAGTTCAAGTCATGTACTTAAACTATACAATATATATCATGATTCTAAGGACATTTATTATGCTAACAAATATATCGCAGTAATTAAAGTCATAATAAATACGTTTATTGAATGATCAAATGACATAAAGGTTTATTAAAATAAACAATGTGTTGCCTCTAGGGCACATACACTAACACTACATACGGGCTTGATCTCATATAAATAGGAGTATGTAGGCAGTTTACGGGATCTCTTAGACACTTTGACACCTTGAGTAAGCATAGAGCACGTATACTCTTGTGTGACACATCATTATTAGGGTTCTTGGTAGGCCAACATTCGGTCCTTGAGCTCTAATTCCCGTGAATCCAGTCCGATCCTCCGAGGAACTACCTCCCGTGTTCTTCGGAAACCCCTAGCTGTGAGCCTTTCCGGGAAGCTAGCCATTGATCTCCAACTACGAGCCTTTCTGGGTGGTTGGACGATTCCGAATTCATTGGCGCTATTCCAGCAACAGGCCTCCTAGTTTGTTGTGACAAATTCCTCCCACAACAATTGGCGTGAGAAGGAGGGGCCTTAAAAATCGTCATTTGGAGGAGATATGGCGAGTGACAATTCCGTTAGTGATAAGACACCATCGCAGGATGGTAATGGACGAAACAATGGTGATATTAGCAACAAAGATATCTTGGATCATGTGGTCGCTATGGCTGAAAGAATTGACCATCTGGAGAAGAATTCCGAGAAAATGAAAAGATGGCGTAAAAAGAAAAAGTTGAGGGTGAAAAACAATGTAACTCCGATAAAACTGGATTTTGAGTCTGACAAAGATGCTGAGGACAATACTGATTATGTCCCATCTGATGAGGAGTAGACTGAAAAGCATGAGGGTGACCAATCTGATGGCATGGAAGTCCAAGGTTCCGAGGGCTCACCAACTAGAAGCCTAAGTGTTTTCGACAGAATTGGCAGGAGGCTAACCAATAAGGACCTTCGCTATAAGCTGGTAAATAATTGAAGCAGAGATCGAAGGGATGACAATGAGGGTTTATACATTTAGGGTTCCCGGGAGTACGTGGAGAGATCCCACTTGGTACCCCCAAGGAATGATTCCAGAAGGTCTAGATCTGATTGTAGAAGGAGTTACAGGCAAAATGGCCATACCTCTGGGCATAGGAGCAGAAAATCCCACTCTACCAAAATCCCTTCCGAGAGGGGTACCGATCAGGATTCCAGCTCTCATCAGAGTTTGGCTCCCAGGAAGAGTAAGACAGCTTATGAAGGTGATGATTCTGGAAGTGATATGCTTTCAGATGGTGAGAATGGACAGTTCAAAATGTCTGACTGGAAGAAGGCCTTGGAAAAAATCAAGGAGGAGAAAAAGTTCAAATCTGGAGTCATTTTCGGCTCACCATTCTTTCTGAAGGTGAAGAAGGCACCCCTGCCAAGGTTCTTTAAAATGAATATAGATTTGAAGTTCAATGGTAATTCAGATCCTGTTGAGTACTTGAGCCGTTTTAACACGGAGATGGATGTATATCAAGTGGAAGACTTGGCTAGGTGCAGGTTGCTAGCCTCCACTCTGAGTGGGAATGCCCACCGATGGTTTAAAAGGTTGGCTGAAGGATCTATTAAATCTTGGAGAAAGATGGGGGACCACTTTATCTATCAATTCAGGGCTACTATGGCCTATGCCCCACCGGTTAACATTCTAGCTAATATCAAGCAAGAGGAACGTGAGACTCTAAGGCAATATTTCAAAAGGTTTAATGAGCAAGTGCCTAAAGTGAAGAAGGCTTCTAATGAAACCCTTAAAAATTTCCTGATAGCCGGGGTTAGGCCAGGAACCGAATTTTGGAAGGAGTTACAAACTGAGGAGCCTGGAACCCTGGCAGAGTACTACCAACAGGCGGAATGCCATAAAGTGATTGAGGAGTCAATGGCAAAGTTATCCAAAGATTCCAATTCTAGGGGTTGGAACAGAAATAAGAGAAATCGTTCTTACAGCCCTAAAAGGGATTCCAACAAGAGGGCTTCCGGGAGTGGTACCGCCGGTTTGGGAGTCCCTCGTTATGATGATAAGACTGCCCCTATTGCTGTCAGCACAACCAAGGATAGAGTTTATGTCAAGGACAGACTCACTCCAAGGACGAATTTTCAGAAATATTCAGAATACACTCCTTTAACTGTCCCCATCGGCCATATTCTTGAAGTAAATGAGAAAAGTGGATTGTTCCACAGGCCCTACCGGGCAGGCCCTCCGGGAAGGAAGGATCAAGGGAAGTACTGTGCTTTCCATGAGGCAAATGGCCATGAGACTGCCGATTGCAGGCACTTGAAAGATCAAATTGAAGAGTTGATCGGAAACGGATACCTGACGGAATTTGTGGCACAAGAAGCTAAGAAGTATAAGAAAGGAAGAGATAATAAGGATAAAGCTTCGGGAAACCAGGATAGGACAACCCGAGCTCCTAGCATCCACACCATCTTTGGTGGCCCTTACTTGGGGGGTGCAAGCCGGAATGCCAGAGATAGGTATGCCCGGGAGGCCAGGGGAAACCCCTAACAAATGTTTTCCACCTTGCATAAAGGCCCCCTAAGCTGTTTAAGGGGAAACCGCTGATATTTCCTTTACCGAGGAGGATGCCAAGTGGGTTCACCACCCTCATAATGATGCTTTGGTGGTAATCGTGAGTATTGGTGGAATGAATGTGCATAGAGTACTGGTTGATAATGGAAGCTCAGTGAATATCTTGGCATACACCACATATCAGAAATTAGGGCTTCTGGATAAAGAGTTACTGCATACCAATAATGAGCTATATGGGTTTACCGGTAACCCTGTTCAAATTATGGGAAAGATCAAATTACCGCTGACACTGGGTGTGGATCCCTGCAAGGCCACCCAAATGGCTGAATTCATGGTAGTAGACGAAGACATCTCTTATAATGCAATTCTTGGGAGACCGGTATTGAAGGATATGAAGGTGGTAACCTCAATATATCACTTTTCAATGAAGTTCCCTACCCCAAATGGCATCGGGTGTGTGAAAGGATGTCAACATGAATCAAGAAAATGCTATAACAAAGCTGTACAGGCTATCGAGAAGGTAGATAAATCTATTCAAGCTAAAGAAAATGCTGATAGGGAAGCCCTAATGAGAAGCCATAGGCTAGAGCCACAGAAGTTTGAAAAGGCATCATGCAATGCCATCATGATAGTGGAGCTACCAGAGGAACCTACTGAGAAAAATGGAAAAATTCAAAATGTAACACCCCCAGATCCGGGGTTAGGGATCTGGTGGTTACGGTCTTACATCCATTCATAATACTTGACTTGAGTCCACAATGAATAAATCACATGCTGTGACCCCACAATAATATCCACTCACACACACAACAGTTATAGTCCCAGAGATGAAATTGAAACAAGTCCATAATATTAGAGTTTACGAATAAAAGTTATTACAAGCCAAATGATATGTTTAAAGGTTTTGCCGTTGATTAACGTTAATGTTACATATAAATAGACTGATAAACAAAAGCTGCCTATCTATGCTACCTCATCAATGGTAGCAAGGACATCAGCGGGTAGTCCTCGAACAGCGGTAACCTGCTTGCGCCGAGTGCGCCTGGCGCGGGCCATCTGTCCTAGCTGTTGTTGTGATAATATGAACAAAGCAAGGGTGAGCGAAAGCCCACCAACAATAATATAACTGAAAAGTGATACATATATACGACAGTTCAAAATATCCTTTGAAATCATATGCCATGCATTGATGAAGTTATTGCCAGTATAATATAAAGGATGAAGTTACCAGGTAACTCAAAGTATTTGTTTGTAGAAATATCTGCTACATCAAAAGTAAGCGAGATATTCTCATTGTCATTAAAAGAGGAACTTGCATGAAAAGATTGCAATTCCAGTTATGAACACTTTTCCAGCTCTGCCAATAGTAATCATGTTGCAGGAAATAAATAAGTTTGGATGATGAACCAATGATGGAGTATTCACCGCGCCCGCTGTTCCAATCTTGATGATCAGTCGAGATCGTACAGCTCAAATTAGATTTACTACCGGTAGAAGGAAGAACTGACGGCTTTACTTGTATACCGCCTTACTAGCTCTCCCCGGCCAACGGTTGGGCCAAAGGGGATGGACCGGCGCTACTCGGCCTCTTACACGACTCCTAGTTCAAATAGAATTCATGATTCTGAATGTAACGTTCGTCCCCCTTTCCCCAAGTATAATACTTGTTGATAAGACTCTACAAAGTAGTCGTATCTAGTTGGAAAGGAAAATTCACCAATAACTTCCAAGCTATTGCTTGGTAACGAATATCAACTTGTTCCAACAATCTTACCCCTCGAAAGATGAGAAGGTAAACAATGACTTAATAAGTCAATAGCACCCGAGTTGCGAGTGAAGAGAATACTTTATGACCGGGAAGTCGACAAGATAAATAACATTTTCCAAGTAAGGTTCACTTATTATTAGGGAGATAGACTGAAAGAAGAATGATGTCTGAGAACCTTTCTTGATATAAGATTAATAATAATATGACTCCGAAATATTTTTCGTAATAATCGAAGAAGATAACCCTTATTGAGGTTATTCTAAGTATGGAATAAATATTCAGAGAATATTTATTGAATTAAAAATATTTAAAGAATATTTAGGAATATGAAAGAATATCTTTAATCAGAGTATTTTTCAAAATAATCCCTGAAGAAATATCAGGAGAATATTTATTGAATAAATGTTTTAATGAATATTCAAAATAATATTCATTAATTAATAAGACCTGAAAGGAATATTTAAGACAATATTCATAATTAATTATGAATTTAAATGAATATTCAAAGAGTAATATTCATTTAATGAATGATATTCTAAATGAATATCAAGTAATATTCATTTAGTAATCCAAGCCTTAAAGGAATATTCGAGATAATATTCGATAAATAAATCAAGCTTCAGATGAATATTAAAATAATATTCATCAAGTAATTAATATCCTAAATGAATATTCAAAAGTAATATTTATTTAATAAAATAATATTCTAAATGAATATCCAAATAATATTCATTTAGTAGTCTCATCTTTAGAAGAATATTCGAAATAATAATCGATAAATAATTCGACTCTGAATGAATATTATAAAATATTATTCGTCAAATAGTTACGTTCAAATAATTATTTGAAGTAAGGGTCGTTAAATAAATAATCTCGAACGAATATTCAAATAATATTCGTTGCCCGAATAATGGAAAATATTTACTTAGATATTTTCTTTCGAGGTAATCTCGATATGTCAAGAAATATTGACTCCCGGTCTATATTTGATGAATAAGATGTATACACCCTTCTCTGAGGGTCTTACAATAACCGGCTTATAATTGATACGATAACTATCTAATTTATAAGCCAATAACAATCAGGGAACAAGCATAATGATATAACTTGAAAATAGGCATGCATGCTATGGCATATTATAACAGAAAACATACATATATATTCAATCACAACAACAGCCTAAAAGAAGGGGATTGAAACTTGCCTGGTAGTCGAGTACGGTAAGGGGTAGTGGTAGCGGATCCCGGGTCAGCTTGGTGATCTATAAATAGCCAAGACATTCGGGATTAATCACTTAAAACTTTAAAGGTTAAGTTATACTTAAATCGAAACGCGTTCTCGAGTTATCTCGTTATACCCCTTTTAGTGTATTTCTTTTATCATCGATCCGACCCGACATTCGTTCGTTAATACGACATGTCACTGTACTTATACTTGGCATATACTTAAGTCATATAAGTCTGAAAGTCGATCGTTACAAACCAATATTATACTCCGAGTTTTATCGCTCGTTTTCTAAGTGTTTTAACGAAGTTATAAACGAGTCGTCTTTTAGGGGTTCGTTCGCGTTAATTCTCGATTCGAATATTTTTAATAAATCGAAAAACGATCCTTTTGACATACGGTTTTCTCTCACGCCTTCCTTTTTACCTCTAGTATTTATTTACCAAGATTCATCATGACTTTAAGTATTTTATCGGGGTTCAATTTTAAGTACGAATACTTGTTTACGGCTCCGAACCACTTTTATGAATTTTATCGTAACTCCTAAACCGTAAGTCCGTTTCACGTGATCTTTATATCAAAACGAAGCTTATAACATAAGCTATCCTAACATGGCAGAAAAGTTTCTGGACAGTAGGGCCTTGATGTGAAAAATGGCATACAAAACATGATATTGTAAAATCGGGCATTATAACGGCTATGTTTACGCGTTTTCCAAAGTTTTTACACTTTATCTCGATCTAACAAAGATCAATCCAACCACACAAACACATGATAATCATCATGACTAGTCTATCAACAACTCATCTTAACCATTACATGGTTCATAAACCAAATCATAATCATAACAACTACTAACATGGATCTAAACTTATAATAACATACTAATCACTAAATCATCCATAAATCTCATAAGATCTTAAAATAACACCAAGGGTTTTCAAGTATTATACCTTCCTTGGTGTGTCTAGGAGTCTAACAAGCCTTGATCTAGTCCTTGGATCACCTTAATATAGCTTAGAGCAACAAAGAAAACCAAGAAAACAAAGTTAGTTTCTAAGGATTACTATTCATCATCACTTTTGTAAAAATCATAGAAAATAGAAAAATAAGAGTTTGTCTCTCAAATTTTTACCACATCTTGGCCTCTTCATAAGATTTGTTTTGAGTCCTAGATAATCAGATTTGAAGCTTCCTAGCTAGGGTTTTGAGCCCCCTTTCTCCTCTGGACAGAAACTGTCAAGCACAGATCAGTTTGGCTTCTTCAACTTTGAGCATGGATTTGACTAGGCTATTCTACTTTGTTGGACATGAAATTTTGAGCGAATATTACCCATATAGTGGAGAGGCTATGGTTAAAATTTGGTGATTTTATCATGGATAAAAATGGAGATATGAATTTGTCTTTGGAGAGTGTTTCTGCTGTACAGTTTGAGAGAATGAGAGGAATGGAGTTTGTTTTGCTTGCTTTGATCTCATCCTAGTCCAAAATGCATTATTGATGATAATATCTAGCATAAAGCTACTTTATTAAAGTACTTTGCTCATATATGATGCAATCCAAGGGACAAGTGTTGTGATTTTGTGGTGGAAAGGTGTCATGCAAGCTAACTAGGTGATTTGGTTTCTAAAGATGCTAGTTGCTTTGTAACTACTTAGTTACTTGATCTTATCTATTTGCACATGCATGTATCTTGGCTCTCTGCTTGTCTCTTTGTCCGGTTATTACTTAATTTGATTGATCGTTCGGAGGAATAACTCATTCGTTTCTAGTTAGGGTTTTACCGGAAACCGTCTTAATATTTATACTATCATCCTCCATTCTCTTTAATAATTCTTGAACCTATTTTCCTTAAATCCCTTCAATAATTCCTTAAGTCTTTCAGTGTCCAAGGAAATCTCGGGGAAAATAAAATTGCTATTTTTCAGAATTCGACAGCTTTTACATACACTCTTTTTCCCCTGGATCACTAATACGAACTCAGAATTTCGTTCCGAATACTTCTATATAGTGTCGTCTCATATTATTCTATACTCCCACCAAAACACTATTCATTCTTTATTCTTTACATATTCCATTAGGGTTGTACAATTGTCCGTATTCTCTTTCGATCGTCCCTTAACCTTTTTACGGAACTACTGGATTAATCGTTATCGATCTGGATGACATGAGAATATTCTCCTGCTTGGAATTGCCATATCTTATTCCCTTAGGAGATAGATCATTCTTACCTATGTTGTCACCCTTTAGCATTCTTCAAGACATAGAAATAATAAAGTCGAATTCCATTTATTCTTTTAAAATATCAACTATTACATTGTAGCCGTAGCCACTATTCATTCTTACATCATTAAATAAATAAAAGTTTTAATTCTACCAAAAATTTGGGTTCTTACACAAAACATTACAGTGGAAGGCATAGTAAAATATGCCTCAGATGGTGAACCAGATGAAACAATGTCAGAGAATGAAAACCAGGAAGTAATGAAAGGGCTCCCGGTTGAAATCGATATTGATCCCAGGATGCCGGGTACCCTGGAAAAGGCAGGGGCTGCCGAGGATACTATTCCCATACTGGTGGATGCTGAAGATCTTAGTAAAGTCTTGAAAATTAGACAGCAGCTAGATGAAAAGATAAGAGAAAGGTTGACCTCTTTCCTTAAAGGCAACCTAGATGTGTTTACATGGTGTCACTCCGACATGGTTGGGATTGACCCGAAAATCATGTGTTACCACCTAAATATTGACCCTGAGAGAAGGGGTATCAGGCGGAAAAGAAGACCCGTAAGTGGTGAAAGGGCTACCGCCCTCCAGGAAGAGGTAGACCGGTTACTGAAGGCTGGCTTGATTAAAGAATCCTTCTACCCAACATGGTTTAAAAACCCGGTACTGGTCCGGAAGCCCAATGGAAAATGGAGGACATGTGTTGACTTTACTGATCTGAATAAAGCTTGTCCTAAGGATAGCTTCCCGCTACCCAGAATTGATCAACTGGTGGATGCTACGGCAGGCCATGCTTTGCTGAGTTTCATGTATACCTATTCTGGCTATAACCAGATACCGATGTATGAGCTTGACCAGGAGTATACCAGCTTCATAACTGATAGAGGATTGTACTGTTATGTGGGGATGCCATTTGGGCTACTGAATGCCGGGGCTACCTACCAAAGGCTGGTAAACATGATGTTTAAGGAACAGATTGGTAAGACTATGGAAGTCTACGTTGATGATATGTTGGTAAAATCAAAGGTGGCAGCCGACCATGTGTTGCACCTATCTGAGATGTTTGATATCCTATGGAAGTACCGAATGAAACTGAACCCCCAAAAATGTGTCTTTGGTGTGGAGTCTGGAAAATTCCTTGGATTCATTGTGAACCATAGAGGAATCGAGGCAAACCCTGCAAAAATCAAGGCATTGCTGGAATTGAGATCCCCAAGGAATGTTAGGGAAGTGCAAGGGCTTACCGGAAGGGTGGCAGCCCTAAATAGGTTTGTGTCCCGGTCTTCCGATAAATGCAAAGAGTTCTTTAAGGCTATCAAGTAGGGTCAAAACTTTGAATGGACCCCGGAGTGTGAGGAAGCCTTCAAAAAGCTAAAGGAACAGTTGGGAAGCCCACCACTTCTCTCCAAACCCCTGGAAGGTGAGGTACTCATTCTATATCTAGCTGTTTCTGAATATTCTGTAAGTGCTGTGTTGATCCAGGAGGAAGAGCAAGTACAGTACCCAGTATATTATGTAGGCAAAAGGCTGTTGGATGCGGAAACCCGGTATCCCAGCATGGAAAAGCTAGCATATGCTCTAATATTGGCTTCGAGGAAGCCAAGGCCATACTTTCAAGCTCACAAAATTGAAGTTAGAACATCCTTCCCGCTAAGGCAAGTGATGCACAAGCCGGAAGCCTCCGGTAGAATGATGAAATGGGCTGTCGAGCTGGGACAGTTCGACATAGATTAAAAGCCACGAGCTGCTATCAAGGGCCAAGCACTGGCTGACTTCTTACTGGAGTTTCCTCTAGATTTCGAGGTTACCGGAGAAGAATGTACATCGATACCCCCAACTACCCAAGGGGATGTCGAGGGCCCCCAATTATCGTGGAACCTGTATGTTGATGGAGCAGTAAACAACAACGGGGGAGGTGCAGGTGTAAGAACCCAAATTTTTGGTAGAATTAAAACTTTTTGTTATATAATGATGTAAGAATGAATAATGGTTACGACTGCGATGTAATAGTGGATCTTCTGAATGAAGGAATGGAATTCGATTTAAATATTTATATGTCTTGAAGAATGCTAATGGTTGACAAATTAGGTAAGAATAATCTATCTCCTAGGGGAATAAGATATGGCAGTTCCAAGCAGGAGAATATTCTCATGTCATCCAGATCGATAACGATTAGTCCAGTGGTTCCGTGAAAGGGTTAAGGAACGCCCGAGAAAGAAAAAAGACATTGTCATAAATATAGGGAATAAAGGAAGAGTATATAATGAATAGTGTTTTTGGTGGAAATGAGAATATTATGAGACGACGCTATATAGAAGTATTCGGAACGGATTTCCGAGTTCGTATTAGTGATCTAGGGGGAAATAAGTGTATGTAAAAGCTGTCGGATTCTGAAAAACCGCACTTTTATTTTCTCCTAGAGTTCCCTGGACACTGAAAGACTTAAAGAATTATTGAAGGGATTTAAGGAAAATAGGTTGAAGAATTATTAAAAAGAATGGAGAATGATGGTGTAAATATTATTATGGTTTTCGGTAAAACCCTAACTAGAAACGATTGAGTTATTCGTTCGAACGAGCAATGAATTGAGCAATAAACGGACAAAAGAGCAAGCAGAGATCTAGATGCATGCATGTGCAAGTAAGAAATATCTAGTAACCAAGCTAGTTAAGCAAGTTACTCAGTGCTAATGACATCACTTCACCATAAAACACCAACACTTGTCTCTTTGATGACTCAAGCAAGATGAGGTAATCACTTTAATAAAGCAATTGGCTAGATATTATCTCAATACATTGCAATAATTCATTTGGATGAGACTAAAGTAAGAGAGCAAGCAAAACCACTCCATTTCTCTCCATTTTGTGAAACTGCCCAACAGCACCAAGCTCAAGAAGAAAATTTATATCTCCATTTCTATCCATGATAAAATCACCAAATTTTTACCACAGACTCTCCACTCCAGGGCAATATTCGCTCCAAATTTCATAGCAATCCAAATAGTATAGCCTAGTCAAATCACCTCCCCAAGTTGAAGAAGCAAACTATCCTGATGCTTGACAGTTTCTGGACTGATTTTCAAACGGCCATATCTCCTTCGTTTCTTAATGAAATTTGGTGTTATTTAGCTTGTTGGAAAGCTGGTTAGATGCTCTACAACTCTCTTTTAGGAGCCTCGTCCAAGAAAGCATGGTAAGGGCCTCGTTTTTGCAGATCTTTGAACTGATGAATAGTAATTTTTAAGAACTAACTTTAGTTTTATTGTTTCTTTGGATGATCCAAGCTTGTTTAAGGTGTTTTAAGGGCTATACAAGGTTTTATAAGGCTAGTACATACTCTAGGGAAGGTATATCTCACCTAAACCCTAGATCTTACTTTGAGTTTTATGAAGTTTTGATGAGATCTTAAGTGGGTTGCAAGATGAGTTCTTGATTGTTGTGTTAATAGTTGTTTAAGACTTGATTTGTTATGTTTATGTTGTGTGGTGGTCATGATACCTTACCACTGGCCTTAGAGCCTCTTGACAGTAGTAAATGATGTTGTTAAGCCATGAGTTGCTTTGATGATATGCTTGAGGCATGTACGAATTTGGATCGTTCGAGTTATAGCCGTCGTAATGCCGAATTTTTGTTAACACTTAGAAACCAAGCATGGAAGTTAATATTAATTCCTGACCTTGGTAATATTATGACTGATCCTTGTAGATCTCGAGCCATAGATCGTTTTGGCACAAGAATTGAAACATTCCGACTTACGGTTTAGGAGTTATGGTCAAATTACTAAAATTTGTTCGGAACCGTAAGTAAAAGTTCGTAACTTCAATTGAACCCTCGTAAAGCATGTTACTGTTTGCACTAAATCACGCGAGCATACGTGGTCACAAGTAATATAGAATAAAATTCAGTTCGAACCCACAGAGACTCGTTAGAAATATGTACCTATGCAACAATGTATGGTTATCTTAACACTGCTAAGACAATTAACAATTGGGGTTATGATTAACTACAATTATCTAAGAAGCAAATTAACAACTAAGAATTAATTAACTAATCGAATTACTTATGAATAGAAACACATGAGATCCTAACTTCATTAAATACTTCCTTTAGAGATCATGCCCTTAATCAACATATGTGGTGGTTACGATAACTAATCGAACAACACGAAATAAGCATACGCTACCTTTCAGTACACGCACACCAATCTACTCATACATCCACAAAAGAGATAGAAGATGGGTAGGCACCAATTATGCTTAGACCCTATATGTCTATAGAATTTGAAAACATAATGGTTGAAGAGCAAGTTATCCATAAAGATCACATAGGGCAATATAAGTATTTTCATCTCATACTACGAATCATGTTAATAAACAATCATGAACCTATGCTAGCATGGCAAGTTCTAAATCTCAAGATCCACTTTCACTTCACAAGAGATTAACAAATTAGATGTTAGCTACGCATCTAACAATTAAGCATAACCATACGAGGATATCGGAAATTCACCACACATATATCAAATCAGGCAATCAACAACTAAATTCCATAAGTAAATCCGTTAGGACCCCATGACGGTGCTTAGCTCATAATCGAACCGTTCATCGTCATGGGGTTTGATGCAAACATGGTATAAAACAAAGAATCAAGAATGAATAGATGAATAGAATATAGAGTAACAAAGTTAAGAAGACAAATCCGGAATAGCATCCAAAAGCTAACGCCTAATATACAAGATGTGAAATTGGCCTTCGTAGCCTTCTCGTGCTCTCCAAAAGTCTTCAACTCGTGTGGATGTGTTGTAAGTGTATGATCTCTGGTGGTGTGGTGGTGTATTGATTATGTCCCCCTAGATGTGTATTTATAGCCTCGATTTGCCTCTCCACCAAGCAATTGTCGTTTTTGAGTTGAAATAGAATAAGGCAATTTCCATTCTTGAATGAGATAAGAATTGCAAATCCATGTATAAGACTGATTCTGAAAAATACCAGCCGCCCAGGGTAATTACCATACTGATTAGAAGTAGGAATTGTGACAATTTCCTGTTTAGAATTGAATTTTGAAAATTTCTATTGATTCTGTTTTGAAGGAAAATTCTCTTCAATAATTCTGGACTCCGGACCACCTTGGAATGATAGAAAATTCCGTTATCTTCGCGTGGGCAGTTGAATCGTCCAAAACGGACTTGTAGAACTCAAGATATGACCAAAATAAAATCAGAAATTCTGGCTGATTTTTCACCCGCTGACTGCTACTGTTCATGCGCGTCCGTTATTGTTTATGCGCGTCCGTTACTGTTCATTTCGCTGATTTTGCTGATTTTGCTATATTTTCTTCATTTTAACTCCGATTTTCATTCCGTTTCTTCCGGCTCTCTCGCAATTTGATGTACTGTTATTCTTTAAGCTCAAAACCCACCATTTAAGCATGGAAAACATCATCCCACATCCGACTCTTATTCCTGCACAAATTCACTAAAAACACATCAAAAACACCACATACTTGAGTTCAAGTCATCAATTCAAGCCGATACGAAGCATTCCAAGTGGATATAACATCCACTTATCAGTTACTCAGTGGTGAATCTTGGTAAATAAATACTAGGGGTCATAAGGAAGGTATGAAAGAAAACCACATATCAAACGGATCGTTTTCCGATTTTATAAAAATGTTGGAATCGAAGTTAAACGCAAACGAACCCCTAAAAACCCGCTTGGTTATAACTTTGGTAAAACACTTAGAAATTGAACGATAAAACTCGAGGTATAATCTCGGTTCATAATCGATCGACTTTAGAACTTATACGACTTAAGTATATACCGAGTGTAGGTATGATGACATGTCGTAATAACGAACAAATGTCGGATCGTATCAGTAATAAAAAGAGTTACACTAAAAGGTGTATAACGAGATAATTCGAAAACGTGTTTCGATTTAAGTGAAGTTATACTTAGACTTTTAAAACGTGTTAAGTGGTTAATCTCGAATGTTCTGATTGTTTATAGATCATCGAGCAGACCCAGGACACGCTATCTCCACCCACACCCGATTACCAGGCAAGTATTCAAAACTTTGAACCTGTTGTTGTGATAATATATGTATGTGATTGCCATTTTACATATGCCATAGCATGCATGCCTATTGTCAAATTATATTATGATACCTGTTCCCTGAATTGATATTGGCTTATAGACTAGATACGAATTATCAGTTATAAGCCGGATTGTTTTGATAAGACCATTAGCGAAGGGCATGTGATATTCATTCTTAAGTATAGACCGGGAGTCGGTATTTTGAGATATAGATAGTCGTGGAAACCCGGAGGGATTCCAACGGCAGATTATTATTTATTTTAAGGAATGTTATTATTAAACGTTATTTATATTTCCATAAAGTATCAATTACTTGGAAATATTTTGAGGAATGTTATTCGAGTATTATCTCAGTCGAGAGATATTAAATGAATGTTAGTTTCGAATATTCATTTAGAGTTGATTATTTAATGAATATTATTTTGATATTCATTAGATTGTTATTTATTAAATGAATATTACTTTTGAATATTCATTTAATGTTTTATGTACTTGATGAATATAATTTTAAAATATTCATTGGAAATTCTATTTACTTAAGGAATATTATTTCGATTATTCCTTTAAAATTTTGATTACTAAATGAGTATTATTTGGATATTCATTTAGAGATTATTTATTAAATGGATATTAATTTCAAATATTCATTTAAGGATTGACTTATTTATTGAATATTATTTTAAATAATTATTGGAGTTTAATTATTTAATGAATATTATTTTTGAATATTCATTTAAGGAGGGATTTATTTAGTAAATGATTCTATATATTCATTCGAGGATTATTTACGAGCAATATTATGATTTAATAATATTCCGTAACTATTATTGAGTTAATAAATATTCTGGAATATTTATTTAATTCTTTTAAATTCTTTTTAAAATGATTTATATTATTCAGAGTCTTTTTACGACTATTTTATCAAGGAAAGGTTCCCAACTCTTTATTTTTCATTTAAATCTATCTTAAAAGGATTTAAATGCTCGCTCAGACTTCCATATTATAGGGGAACCTACTTGAGCAATGTTATTTATCTTGTTGACTTCCCGGTCATAAATCTTGTAAAACTATTCGTTTCACTCGCAACTTGGTTGCTGTTTATCAATTGAATCTTTGAGTAACCTTCTCATCATTCGAGGGGTAAGATTATTGGAACAAGATGGTATCCTCTAACAAGCAGCAGCTTGAGAGATATGATGTTGAATTTTCCTTTCCAACTAGATACGACTACTTTGTGGAGTCTTATCAACAAGTATCATACTTGGGGAAAGGGGGACGAACTTTACATTCAGAGTCAAGAACTTCTTTTTAAACTTGGAGTCGTGTAAGAGGCCGAGTAGCGCCGGTCCATCCCAATTGGCCCAACCGTTGGCCGGGGAGATCTAACAGGGCGGTAGATAAGTAAATCCGTCAGCTCTTCCTTCTACCGGTAGTAAATCTAAGTTGATCTGTACAATCTGCGACTGATCATCGTAAGGATTGGAACAGTGGGCGCGGTGAATACTCCAGCAAAAGTTCATCATTTAAATTCATTTATTTTCTCCAACATTATCATTGTTGGCAGTATTGGAAAGTATTCATAATCGGAATTGCAATATTTTCCTGCAAGTTCCTCTTTCATGATAAATGATAATATCTGGCTTATCTTTGACATAGCAGATATTCTCACCTATATATGCATTTTGAGTTACCTTGTAACTTCATCGTTCATGTTATACTGGCATCATTTCCGTAAATACATGGCATATGGTTTGAAAGATACTTTTGAACCGTTATATATTATCGTTCAGTTATACATTATTGTTGGTGGGCTATTTCTCACCCTTGATTTATTATTATATCACAACAACAGCTAGACCCGATGACTCGCACAAGGCGCACTCGACGCTAACGAGGACGATGAGACTACCAGAGCTGAAGAAGAAGCTATTGGTAGGATAGATTCACTCTTTCAGTACCAAGTTTATGGGCTGGTATGACTTATGTAAATGGATGGAAAAGAGTATGTATTTATATTGAAATTCTTTTGGATTGTAAGAACTCATAATGTGATTAATAAAATTTGATTGTTACTCTGATTTCATCTCTGGGACTATAACGGGTGTGTTTTATATTGTTGTGTTGGGTCATAAAGATGTAATTTATTTTATGTTGAAGTAAGTTCAAGTATCGTGGACAGAATTGGAGATCGTAACGACCGGATCCCGGACCCCGGATCTGGGGGTGTTACAGCAGGGATAGAGTTGGTAAGCCCAGAGGGGCACCGCATGAAAAGTGCCATACACTTCGGTTTTAGGGCTACCAACAATGATGCTGAATATGAGGCTTTAATCGCTAGGCTGAAATTAGCTTTGGAAATGAAGGTGGAATACTTGAATGTTTTTAGTGATTCCATGTTGATTGTGTGGCAAATCAAAGGGAGCTTCCAGAGCAGAGGTCCCCGCACTGAACTCTACATGAGGTATGCCCAAGAACTCATTAATAAGTTTAAATTATTGAATCTGAATCAGATCCCAAGGGTGGAAAATGCCAATGCTGATGCCCTTGCCAAGTTGGGATCCCAAAAAGAAGCTGTTTTGTTAGGGGTAATTCCCCTCGAAGTTCAACTCCAACCAAGTATCCATCGAGAGGAGGTTATGGAGATAGAATTTTCAGCAGAAAGCCAATGGACATCCCCAGTACGTGAGTACATCACTAAGGGGGTGCTTCCAGAAGATAAAGATGAAGCCCGAAAACTCCAATACAAGGCTGCCCGTTATGTGATCTATGATGGCATCCTATATAAGAGGGGTTTTAACCAACCTCTACGTAAGTGCATATCTGGAAATGAATGTGAATACATCCTAAGGGAAATCCATGAAGGCATCTATGGCAATCACTCGGGGGATACCTCCCTTGCCCATAAGGTGCTTCGACAGGGCTACTACTGGCCTACCATGAAATCTGATGCTTATGACTTTGCTAAAGCTTGTGATCAATGTCAATGGTTTGCTAACTTCAATAGCAACCCGGTTGTGGCACTAATGCCCATTGGAAGCCCCTGGCCCTTTGAAATTTGGGGAATTAATCTGATTGTGGAGCTTCCGAAAGGTAGAGGTGGTGTGAAATATGTTGTGGTAGCTATTGACTACTTTACTAAGTGGGCTGAGATAGAACCCCTGGCTACCATCACTGCCGGCAAGCTGAAAGAATTCGTTACGAGAGCCATTATATGTAGGTATGGGGTACCATACAAGTTGATTTCAGACAATGGCAAACAATTCGATTGTAATGAAATAAGGAGCCTTTGTGAAGACTTGGGAATAAAGAAAGATTTTTCAATCGTTTGCCACCCCCAAAGCAATGGGCAGACGGAGGCTGTGAATAAAATTATTAAGCATACTCTGAAAACCAAGTTGGAAGACAAAAAGGGAAACTGGCCAGAGGAACTCCCAATGGTATTATGGTCTCATAAAATCACTCCCAGGTCCACTACCGGAGAGTCTCCCTCTGTTCTAGCCTATGGCTGTGAAGCTATGGTCCCTGTGGAGGTCGGGACGGGATCCTACAGAAGGGATAATTTCAATCAAGAGGCAAATGAGATAAACCAGAGGTTAGCCCTGGACATGTTGGAAGAAACACGGGCTATCGCCCAGCTGAAACTTGCGGCTTACCAGTAGAGGACTCGCAAATACTCTAACAACAAGGTACGCCCTCGACCTCTCAAGGTTGGCGACCTAGTATTGAGAAGAATGATGCCCAATATGTGGGTTCCCGGACACGGAGCCTTTGGAGCAAATTGGGAAGGGCCTTACAAAATAAAGTTTAATTTTTGGGAAGGCACTTACCACCTTGAAGACATGGATGGGAACACTATTCCCCATGCTTGGAATGCTGAGCACCTAAAGAAGTACTATCAGTAAGACTCTTTTCAAAGCAAATGTAGGCCTCTTTCAGGCTTAGGATGAATAAAGGCAACCTACTAGTTGTGGTTGTGACATTTCCTATTCAGTTATTAGGATTTTATTATTTTCAGTAGATGCCCGGGGGTTAGTGGATGCACACCCCGTCTGGATGAAATTTTATGTAATCGTACTCTTTCAATTTTCAGTAAATTAGAAGTTGACTGTTTCCTTTTATATTTACCACTAATAAATATTTTAGAAAGATATGGAAGACCTACAAGCATAGTTCTACATAGCAGCTAGCCTACCATCCAGAACTAGGGGTTAGTAGTGAATACACCTCTCAGCTTAGCAGGTTGAAATTGGTCAGAATTTTAAATTTTCCAGACATGTGTGGAACCTTGACTGGCTCACATGGCTTACTTGGTCATTAGGGCATGTATGGAACCCTGATTGGCATACATGACTCCCTTCATTTTTTGGGCTTGTGTGGAACCCTGATTGGCACACATGGATCCCTTCATTACCAGACATGTGTGGAATCTTGACTGGCTCACATGGCTTACTTGGTCACTAGGGCATGTATGGAACCCAGATTGGCATACATGACTCCCTTCATTTTTTGGGCTTGTGTGGAACCCTGATTGGCACATATGGATCCCTTCATTACCAGACATGTGTGGAACCTTGACTGGCTCACATGGCTTACTTGGTCACTAGGGCATGTGACCCTGATTGGCATACATGACTCCTTTCATTTTTTGGGCTTGTGTGGAACCCTGATTGGCACACATGGATCCCTTTATTTCCAGACATGTGTGGAACCTTGATTGGCTCACATGGCTTACTTGATTACTAGGGCATGTATAGAATCCTGATTGACATACCTGACTCCCTTCATTTTTTGGGCTTGTGTGGAACCCTGACTGGTACACATGGATCCCTTCATTACCAGACATGTGTGGAACCTTGACTGGCTCACATGGCTTACTTGGTTATCTGGGAAGGTGTGGAAACCTGATTGGCACACCTGGATCCCTCCCCTTTTAGTCATGTATGGAACCTTGATTGGCATACATGGCTTCCTTTGCTATTAGTCATGTATGGAACCCTGATTGGCATACATGGCTTTCTTCGTTATTAATCATGTATGGAACCGAGGTTGGCATACATCGATCTTTTAATCGTCAACCTACGTGGTTACATGAGTTAACTCATATGGATTATCAAATATTTTACTAACGCAGCCTTGCAGGAATGGCGTACATGGCATTACCACATGTGATTTATTAAATGACTAGGGCTCTCGGAATATAGGCTTCCAGGATTAGCCTCCGGCACCCAGGCTACCGGGCAGGGTCACCGGCAGTGGGGCTCCCGGGGTCAGGTCCCCTTCTTTGGGGCTTCCAGATATTATAGGGTTACCAGACGGTATCCTCACTCCCAAGGTGGCAGCCACGCAGACTAAGGTACAAGTAGTTTATCATTTTTGGCTGCCTATCCAGGTATTTGCTGATATAACTACTCAAGTACACTTCTATACTGCGCTACCATCCAATTGTTCAATTTTTGATTCATGATTTATCAATATTTATTTCATTTAATCAATGTAAATATATGGCATATATCCTCTAAGTGTTTTTGTAGAAATACTTTAGGATTAGTCAGAAGAACGATGGTAGTTGTCATGTTTTAGGACTTACGTTTCATGATCCCATAAGATTACGAGGACCTAATTAAGGTTTAGCCCCATCAAGTGAAGACAGTTACTACTTCCACTTAGCAATATTATGGTTTTATGTTGTGTTTGTTACCAAGTATGAGTTGGTTCCCACTAAGGAACCCATGACCAACTCATAAATGGCTAGCCACCATAACTAGCTTTACCGCGGTTAGGGGAAATGAACTACGAGCATTAATAAAAAATATAGCAAGATACGAAGAATCAGATAATAGAACAAACATGCATAATGGGAATAATATAGGTTCAAAAGTACCGGGGCCCATGGCCATAAGACAGTTAAGTCACAGAATCAAATATTACATGCGTGGAGCGTTATAGGAGCCCACCCCCTTTTGGATCAAAACCATAAAATTCACAAACCAATGAAATAAATGTTCTGGGATGGATAGAAAGAAAATGCTTAAGAAGACAGGGAATCCTTGGTGCCTTCGGTGTTAGGTGAGTCCTCGATGAGATCGACCTTTGTGACAAGGCCGCCCGGAGCAACCTCGACCGTGCCTGCGGGAGCCTCCACCCTGGTAACCTGGACATCTTCAGTTGCGTCTTTCAGAGCTATTGGTGACTTGGGTATCACCTTGGTAGCCTCCTCTCCACCTGTTTTACGGCATCCTCACCTAAGAGTGCCCAATCCAAGTCTGGCATTACTTTCCAGGTAGACCGCATGTAGTCTGTGGCACCCTTGGCAAAACCCAGCTTGTACCTTTCTTGGAGTGCTTCTTTGAGCTTTCTAACCGACGCCTGCAGGGAATCGACTTATATCTTCAGCTCTTTAACCTCTGTAGTATGGGCTATCGCCCTCTCCTCTTTCTCCTTGTTTTGACTGGAAACCAACTTAGCCAACCTATCCTTCTCCCTAGTTAACTCGGACAAATCCACCTTCAATTTCTTACCAGAATCAAACAATTTCTTCTTCTCGTCCTCCATGACCTGCTTATCTGACTTCAGCTGCTTAATCTCATCCCGAAGCCTCATGTCGCCACGGGTAGCCAGTGCCAGTTGGTTGGAAAGCTTAAGTTGGTGGAAAAAGCTCTCACCCGCTGAAAATAGCATAGATCTCGCAGCATCAGAGGTTCTCTCTGTGGCCCATCCAGCAATAGTCTCTATGGGAATCTGATCTCCAGACATCTGAAAGAACTATTCCACATCACCCATGGGGATACCTTGCTGAGCCACCTTAGCCTTCTTCAAGGATCTGGTCTCGGGAGTGGATTTTGAACCCCTGGCAACCTGAGAAAGTCTTCATTTTTCAGTGGCGGAAAGCTCAGCCTTGACGGATACAGAGGTAGGCGATCGAGAAATTGGAGTGGCAGCAATAGGAGTCTCCAGCATGATTAACTCATCCTCAGGGAACAAATCCTCGTATTTGTTAGATGGCTTGATGATTAATGGCACTGATCCTAACATACCTGAGAAAATGAAATATTGAAAAGGTAAGTAACCGCAGTACATGTACATATATATATACAAGGGAAAACATGAAATGCATGACCACGAGACAAGCAGTAGGTATTATGAAACCTGATGACACGCATATAGAAGTTCATAAACGTACAAATGAAAACAAGCAAAGGCAAACCATGTGTATCGTAGCAATTAGAAACATAGAAAGCGAAAGCCTGGGTAACCAAGGTTATAGCCAGTAGAAGCCCTACCCATCTCTTCAGGCTGCCGGCCGGCACCCGGGGTTCCAGGGTCCTCCAATGGTCCTTCTTCGACCTCGACTCCCCGAGTGGGGAGTAAGGGAGCCATAGGCCTGGAGAACCCTACCCTTTCGAGGGTTTCCGGTGTTAGCAGGCTGTCACCATCACCGAATGAGGTAGCAAGTCTTATTATCTTCTTGGCCCTTTTCTCTTCGATCCCATGGAGGGGAGTTTGTGTTGGGATCCCAAAATTAAGATCTTTGTCCTAATCAAAGGAGAAATAGAGGGATCTTAATAATAAACAGCTTACCAGGATGCAGATTAAACTCGGTTCTAACCCCCTCACAGTCATAGCAGTACAAGAACTGCTCTAACCAGTCATACATCCCTCTCTTGTTCCCCTTTATACACTTTCCCTGCCTGTTGTTCCAAGCAGTGAGGTAGAAAACACCAACCTTCCTCCCAACATCCTTTAGTTGATAGAAATACCCCAACTCCCTGGCAGTAAGGGTGACGGAAAAGGCTTGATCATATAAAATGTACATGCACGCGGTAAGCCGAAAAGAATTGGGTGTCAATTGCATGGGAGCTATCTCGTAGAAGTTTAGCAAGTCTACAAAAAATGGATGCATTGGAAAATAGAATCCTAGTTTGAAATAAGAGGAAGATACAACAGCATTGGGGATAGGTTGATCTGCCTCGAAGTTGTCGAACCTGTGACACCGTTCACCTGCACAGGGTATCACATGGTGGCAAACCGGGTTGCAAATCTCCCGTAACTTTTCTAATCTGTCAACGTTCATAGTAGAGTCCTGGTCCTCACAAGCAGGGACATTGAAGGCTGGGACATGCGGCTTACGCTCAACCCCCGCTACAAATGGCACCCCAATGCCATCATCCTCTTCCATCATATCGTCGTTGCTAAAGAATGGTTGCTCACCCCCTAACCATAGCTCATCTATTGTCCTTTCCCCCTCGTCATTGTTGGAACTGACATCGATCCTCTCTGCCTCTTCATAACCAGAGTTTGACGAGCCAGCTTCCAGGGGAAACCAGGGTGCCGACTGACAATCTCGGCAGATAAATGATTAATTACTTCTACCCGGGAGCGTGTACGAGAGCTAACTGACGGCCTAGACTCGAGTTGATGTTTGGAGATCAAAAGATCATTGAGGTGGGTAGACCCTGAATCAGATGGTTCCCCAGATACAGGCGACAAATAACCTAGGCATTGGGAAGACTCCCCTGACGCTGATGAAAGAGACATTTGCAACCATAACAGAGGGAGGCAGATTAGCAGAAAGTGCTGAGCAAGGAAACTAAAGATCGAAAAAAACAACGGTTCTCGACAACTAATCTAGAGATACCCAGGAAATGGTGGGATTACCGAGCCAGAACCAAGGGGTTAGGACTCGGGGAATGATGGATATCTGCACGACAACCTAGCCTAATGATACCGGGGCTAACTGGAAAGAGAAATAAAAAGAATAGAAGTGCAGGGTACTGGAAATATACCCAGATTGACCAATTACATACATTTATTTGATGAAACAGACCTAAAAAAAGTGAAACTCATTGAAAACAAATATCAAACATGTCATAGGCATGTTGAAGAACAACCACGAGGGGCAACCGGAGTACAAATCACCTCAAACCCCTTCGGTACGCACACAAAAGACATAAATTCATACATACGACTAGAAGTCAAGATCTATAAAATCAGATTCATTCGAAAGAAAGATCGACAGTTGAAAAATACGGCAAGAATCAATGGATAATCATGAAAAGATTCAAATGAAGAAAAACAAGCGGCATGCAGCATCTACTAGAATACAAAACCCATTATCAATTCAAGGACATGTAATAATGTGGACGGAATCTAGTGTGTATGTAACAATCATATACATAATTACAAACTACGTTTATAGACCGGTGAAGGAATTCAGAGGTATACCTGGATAGAGATGGAAGCAAGGATGTGAAAATGCTTTAGTCTTTGCCGGAAGCCTCGTCGGAAAATTCTCGAAAACCTTTTACTTGTCCAAGAAAGGAGTATCAGGTGGAATTAAGAAAAGAAAAAGAAAAGTGAAGAGGCTGATTGTATAGATATACAAAAGAGGAGAAAAAGAGGCGTGACCCTCACTACTACAGATTTGCACTTAGATAGCGTTTTTTTAGCTCTTACATAGCGTTTTTAAACGATATCTAAGGAGCCACTATTGAAGTGAAAGTTACTTACATAGGGTTTTTTTTGCCATTCTGTAAGTGCAGCTCTTACATAGCATTTTCAAAAGCGCTATCTAAGTAAGTGTTTCCTAAGCACATGTTCTTGTCTAGCGCTTATTGAAGTGCTATTGTAGTACATAATACTTACTTAGATAGCACTTCTAGAAACGCTATGCAAGCATATATCATTTTTTTTAAAATTTTCTTCCCCTGTAATAATCCTAATTTTTTAAATAAAAAGTATAGAAAAAAATGCACAATGCAAATAGAAATATAAATGCCAACTCCAATCACACAAACATCCCAACAAAAGTTGTACTAAGAAATCAAACTACTTTAGCCGAAATAAACCACGAATATCAATAAGTTTCATAAAATCAATATCTCATAATAACCAGGAACAAATATAAGATATAATACAAGGAACAAATATCAAAAAAAAAAATCTAGTGAACAATGGAGGGATGAAACTAAAAAGATAAGAAAATTGGAGTCCTGCTGACACACAACTTATCCAGGATTGATCAATGATGAACAGGCCATTTGGTCGAATATATACTTGGTCATTGTCAAGGCATCTGTTCCGATTTTATCCTGCTTGTATTCTTTGCCATGAGCTTTTGGAGAAACAAAGCACTGTTGTCAAGGATATAAACAGAAAAGAAAAAGTTAAATCATGCCATGACTCATGTGCACATTAACTAATTCCAGTAATGGTTGTTAGAAGTCGATACATACACAGGATAAACCAAGATCAAACCACAGCACTAGGCTATACGTATAATTATTAGATCGTGTTCTAAAACCTAGAAAATGATTAAATGCATAGTAAATCATGACCATTTTCTACCACTTATTTATCAGTTAGAGAAGAACGATACAAGTTACAACATCAGGGCAAGAACAATGCCAACTTTGTAAGCAATGAGTATAACTATATAAAAGAATTATGGCAAAACAAGAAGGATTACAAACTCACAACATTAAACAGGTTCTCGTACGAATCATCTTAACTACTCAAATGCCATTCAAAATTAAACGAACTTCAAACTCAGAGGATGTAACATTGCTTTAAAAATTAAACTATTTGTTTGTTTCTCGTACGCTGCTTTGTTTCCTGGTCATGCAACTAATTTTTTTTTTCTAAGTAGCTCTTATAAAACTTAATTTAAATACCTAAAACAAACGAATAACCATAAATTGCAGCAAAAATGCATGTTAAAATTTAGGCAAGATAGTGTGTTCAGGAAAAGTTAGTCCATCTCCAATTGATATGACAGTTTTGAAATTGTTTAAGTGGAGTACACATCACAAATCCATTATACAAATGATCAATATATAATGTAGGAAAATTTTATGGTGGAGATATGATGATGATGATATATACCTTTCAACAATATACCTTTAACGCAGATTAAAAGTATAGCAGACTCAGATCTAACTCCATGTTAAAATTTTAGAATGAGAGATGACTATGACAACTACCATGCATCAATGAAACATTAGAGCAGAATAAAAAAATACATGCTGCACATTAAATACCAAGTAAGATTTTGTTACATGGGATACGTATGATGACATCTACATTCAGCAAGGCAGTAACATACCTTTAAAGCAGAATAGATTTCACCATTGAATTAAACACCATATAAGTTTATTGAAAACG
This sequence comes from Saposhnikovia divaricata, assembly GCA_036435485.1. Classification (NCBI taxonomy): domain Eukaryota; kingdom Viridiplantae; phylum Streptophyta; class Magnoliopsida; order Apiales; family Apiaceae; genus Saposhnikovia; species Saposhnikovia divaricata. The sequence continues at coordinate 94,432,129 of CM071594.1, forward strand.
TAGAGACCTACTCAAATTTATATAACCAATGTGAAGGGAGGAGAAGAATCAGAATCCCACTACATGACAGAGAAGACACAAGACTGAAAGACTTGCAGACTGAAACACAGCAACCCCATCTCAATCTAGGAAAACAAAACACAAATAGATGTTTACAACCCCCATATAAATAAGTAACTATGCCACAAACAATACCCTACCAAACAGATCACTGTAGCAAAATTCATCTCCATATTGAACAACTTTATAAGCAACAAACCTCCCGGTCTGTATTTACATGTCTGACCAGATAAATTTTGTGCACCATTACATCATTCTTTCTGAGCTAAACAAAAGTTTACAATAAAGTGACTAACCAGGCCATGGAGATATTCCCAAGTGTTGAAGAACAGGTTGGATGGTCACTATCCTGTCTATTTCCAGAATCTTTTCCTCTCTTGCTGATCGTATGGTTGAAAGAAGAGAGGACTCTATTTGAGACTTTTATCTTCTTAATCCCCTGAAAATAAATATACATACATATATTTGAAGATTGGGGAACTTGATTTATGCTTGCCATGTAAATTTATTTTATTTTCTAAATACAACTAATAACATAGGCAAATGATCACAATGTTGAGGGACTGCTGAACTGATAAAACCAACAGACAAAAGCTACTACAAAGCTTTCACTAAGATAACATTTGGACAATTTGTAAAATATGTTTTACTAAAAGAAGAAACAAACTATTTAACGCAATTGCTTGCTAAAAACCAACACTTGAGAACCAAAATCATCAACTAAAAACCAACACTTGGGCAACAAAATCATCAGCGATAATAGAAACTACCTATATCGAGAAAACAACCAGCTAAATCTGCATTCATTTCTATCATAACAAAGTAATAAATAATCAAATAAAAAAGGTCAAATAACGGGAGCATTTTCTGTACCTTTTTAATCCGAGAAGGTATTTATCATAGGAGGAAAACTGTAGCCGACCATCAGTTGAGATGGTAAGAAACTCAAACAGATAATCAAATCCAGCACCACAAATCTTGCCTTTACAAAAAAACCATCATTTCATCTACTGATAACACGCTAATATCCGAATAACAAACTATCATTTCATCTAATTTCCCCTGTTCAAAATTATTCAACACATTACGAGAACATGAAAATACGTAATTGAAAAAATTAACAAACACTAAATTAAAACAACAATTGAAACCGAATCGAAAACAACCTCGAGCTCATCGACACATTCTTTCACAATTTTTTCATTCACGTCCACCGAACTCAAATCCATGCTTCTCAGTTCAATAATTCGACTGCACAATCAACAAATTCAATACATATACAGAGAGAGGGGGGAGAGAGAAAGAGAGAGACTCGCAGCGAAATTTTCTATAGACAGATTCTAATATGGGAACTAATAAAGAATAAAGAGAAGAATACCTAAAATTGAATTGAAGATGGAGAATAGAACTCACAACTTGTGTAATTTTGAAGATGAATTTTGAAATTTGTAATATATACACTTAGTTTATAGCTAAAGGTGTATGAATGAGATCTTGGGAAGATGGATATGGATTAGGAATTAGGGATTGCAGCTTGTCTGGCCAAGATGCAAAACTGGGGATCGATAGTTTGAGTTGGGGATAGGTTTGATATATCGATTTATTCTATTGAGAGCCTGAACACGAAGCATGACGGAGATAGAGATATGAATCTGACGGAGAGGGAGAGATAGTGAGAGCGGCGAGGAAGAAGAAGAGATAATTGAGAGCGGCGAGGGAGAAAGTATTAGGTAATTTAGGTCATAGACGAAGTGTATTAAAATATTCATGAATTTACGAAAATTAAAAGAATATTGCTTAAAATACGGAACCTAATATAACGTTTCTCAAAAACGCTATGTAAGTGTATCCTTACATCTCTACGCCACAAATGGCCTACAGCTACTCCCAAAGTGTGCTTATAGGGCAAAAAGTGTTGCTAAAAGCGCCTAAAACCAGCTATGGCTACACTTTTACTAAAAATGGCAGTGTTACAAAATCGGCCGCTACCATAGACCCCTATGCTAACACTTTTTCGATTTTTGGTAATACCGGAGAAAAGTGTAGGCTTAGACCCCTATGCCAACACCTTTCTGATCTGTGGCTACACCTTATAAGATGTTGCTATAGATCTATGGCTACACCATTATCTTTGTAGTAACACTATTAAAAGTGTTGGTGTAGATATATGCCAACACCTCTTTAGTCCTATGCCTACACTTGTTTATTAAATATTTTTATACTTTTTGCCAACACTTTGCTATTTTTTGCCAACACGTAATGATTAACACTTTAGAGCCAATGGCTACATTTTTGAAGGATTTATACCAACATTTTAAATAAAAAAGGCAACATATGAAATTGAAAAATAAAGATTCCCATTCAAAATGTTGTCAAACATTCCAATACATAAAGGCTATCCAAAAGCCATTCCAATACATAAAATCCCATCCAAAATAACTACATCAAATCCATAAACCAACCACATAACAAAAAGTATCATCCAAAACCTAACTTAAATACAATGGAATAGCTAACTTGAGTGGTTTAAAAGTTAAGTACCAATGACATTTCGCAACCGATTCTCAGATGGGCATGTAATGAGTTCATTTTGTTTCATAGCTTTCTTTAATTGCCAATTCATCCACTTGTGGCTCAAAGAAGTAGTCACTGTGCTTGAGCTTTGGCATAAGCTCGTAAACATTTGAAGAAATTTCCTTTTTGATTGGAAGATCGCCACGAACAAAATTAGTCCTACTGTTATGTTCAGGAGTATCTGTCTTGCAAGAAAATCCTGCAACATTTCAAGGGAAGCAACATGAATTGCATAATGATGAAAATGGTAGCTGAAGGAAAATCATCAAACTACAAGACACTAGATCTGCACTACACTCCTATCACGTTTTTCTTGTCTTTTTTATGCTAACTAACACGATTAGAGTATTAAGACACAATGTCCGTAATATCTAGAGTTATGGTACTGGAATTTGACTAGGACGATTATGCCAAAAATTGTAGAGCAAGAGAGAGGGGTTAATCTTATTTATTAATAAAATATAGATGACATAAACTACCAGAAGAGAGATTCGCATAAAGTGTTTTCTTTCATTAGATTTAATGAGAGACTTTGCACAGTTAATTTTAACATAATAAAGATAACAATGAAAAATCTAAACAAACAGCATGACTAGTTCGGGGAAAATGCAGACATGTCTCCATCTCTTATAAGGTATGGTGATCCTTCCAATTTCTATTATGCAAGAAACACAAGAGTTATAACTGAAGAGATGTACATGTTCTGTCCGTGGACTTACCATCTTTATCTTGAATAACCTTACCATCCTGATCAGGTGCCGACAACTCCACTTTACCTAAACCAATAATGAAAAAAATCAACACCAAAGATGTAGTACATATAAGTATACAAGTTATAAAAACTTTGATGCTTTATTTATATCATCAGCCATTGAGTTTTTAACTATATTATGGCATTGTAGTTCCCTTTTACTGTTTTAGATTACATGTGAGGGGGAAGTAAATAAGTAATTCAATATATAATACTTTAAAGCATTGAGCAAAGTTAACCAAGCACCTACCATTCTCATAGGTATCAGTGGATGTATTCTTCTCAAAGGCCGTGTTATTGAAGTTAGCCCTTGGATTCAACTCTTCATATAGACCAGAAATAAAAGCTCTAGGATTGCTCCTCGGCAAAAGTTCCATTCATCGTCAAAGTATTGATTGTATAGACACTACTTTCCTACAAATGCAGGTTCAAAATATTAGGAAAATGTGTCTATATATATCTATATATATATATATATAATCAGATCATTACAAGTTTAGAACTATAAAGTCAGGTATGGAAAAGACAAATTATCCTTATTTGCCAGAGATTGCATATAGCACAAGATTCAAGATATAGCTATAGCATATAAATAACCTAAATATACTAGGACGGCAATGGGAGACTGCTTCTCATTCCCATTAAACTGAACACAGGATATGATACAAGCATAACTGGAAGGTTGACACAGAAATGATATAGCAAGAGACGACTAATGCATTTTTCCTGAGCTTAGCAGTATTGTTTTTTGTCTGCAATGACCAGAAAGCTCATTATAATAAATTTTAAGTAAAAAGAGGCCGACATGTTTTTTTTAAAACTACTAAATCAATTAAATTTCTTGACGTCGATGGTCAATGTAATGGACATTGCGGATGAAAATTTAATGCATCAGGGGAATACTTAATAATAATGTATCTTCAAGTTTCCGCGTCTCTTTACAAATTGATAAAAGAATAAAACTCAACAAGAAAGAAACCTGAATTTTGTACTTACATAGCCAGCCAGCCCTTTCAAGATATATAAAAGGAAACAAGAAAAAGACACTTTCATGAAGGAGGAACCTTCCATAATCAGACACATCCGAATCAGATACGTCAAGGATAGCCCTTTCGACATCTTCTTCTGTGTCAGACCTGCAAAATATTCTAGTTAGACAGGCACCAAGCTAAGAATAAAAATTTTTAGGTGAAACTAATTATAAGTAATATAAGTTGTAATGACAATAGAATGATAATTGAAATTTGTAAACAAAACCCATATGCTACACTTATTACGGCATAGTTTCAAAGTCTATCTTGTGACCTGCCCTGAAACTGCTCGAATCAATCAAATCATATACGAAATATCTCAAATTCTACTCGTATGGTTCCTACAATATTTTGAAGGCATGACCTGGAGACATAACTCTACAACTTTTATTCTTTAACATACACCAAATTAGGTCTTTAAACCTTTCCAAAAATGCATTCATTGTAGGGAGAAAATTCTGGAATCTGTAGAAATATAGAGTTCATGTTGGTTATAGGGTGGTAACTCTTAAGATTTAGTTCTAGCGATTACCAAACTTGACAAACTAAAGATCATAGGGATGTGAACAATTTTTGTGTTTCAAAAAATATTCAAATTGAGTTTAAAACCAATCAAACATGTGTCCCAAAATAGAGCAGCCCCGATAAAACAATACTAGTTACCTCGAGTAGATCGAGTTCATCTTGGCAGGAATAACTTATCTTTTAAACTTTCAATATACACATAACTTTACAGGAGTACCACTCCAATTTGAACCTTCAACTTTCATATATTATACATTGTTTACTTAACCAATTAAATTCAAGATAAACTGGTCCAATATTGACAATGAATTCAGAGAAATCCAGAATCTCAAAACACCCCATGATTATTAAGACTCTAACTCATAGACATTAAGTCTGAAAATTCCCAAACTTTATAAACATGTAGGTTAGAGGTATAGGAACAACTTTCATTGTTTAATATTTGAGGGATTAGTTCTTTAAGGCAACTAAAATCAAAATATAAAAACATAATCGAAATAATCATAATCAAAATATGCAACCAAAACAAGGGATATACATAAACAAACATTCATAATCGAAGTCCCAATCATGAATCCAAACAAATAAGCCCCAAAGAAGCAAATTAACATGTTATACACAAATAAGAAGAATGCAGTAAGAATGTAAAGAAGAATAGCTGAAGAAGACAACTAACAAGAAGACAATCGAATCCAATTGAACCCTTAATCAAACCCTAATTTAACTCGTAATCGAAGCCCTAATTGAACCCAAAAAGAACCCTAATCTACAAGCCCTAATTATAGAGAACCCGTAAAGAGAGAATTTGCGAATAACCCATAGAGAGAAAGCCCTAACTGCTAATTGGTGTTTAAATGAAATTTGGGAGAGACTTGAGAGAGAGAGAGAGAGAGAGAGAGAGAGAGAGAGAGAGAGAGAGAGAGAGAGAGAGAGAGAGAGAGAGAGAAAGAGAGAGTTGAGAGAGAGTGAGCAATTGAGCGTATAATTGAGATAAGAGGGAATAATTGAGAGAAATTTGACCCGCTCAATTGAAAATTTTGGACAAATATTTGAGCCCGCCAGTGAATTTTCGAATAAAAATTGAACGCACCTATTTTTTACTAATTTTTAAAGTCCAACGGCTACACTTTTCTTAAAGACCAACGGCTACATCGATTTTCGTGTTACGATAGATACAGTCTGAAGTCTACGGTAACACTAATTTATAAAAATGGTAACATTAAAAAAATGTGTAGGCGTAGACTAATTTTAAGGCATATATGGCTACACTTTTGCTCGTAACACTGAAAAAACGTTGTTGAAGCCCATTTGTGGCGTAGTGCATAGCGCTTCCTAACTAAATGCAACGTAAGTATTTTTTTTTATATTTTATATTTTTATTTTATTATGCTACATAATTACTTGCATGACATTTTTTCCAAAAACGCTATCTAAGGAACTTACTTGCATAACGCTTTCAAAAAAAAGCTATGTAAGTGCTGTTTCCTAAGTTTAAATGTGTAGTAGTGCCTCTAGCTAATTAACTTGGCACAAAAAACGAGACAGGCGGGAAGCATGCATGCATTGGAATATGGACCGTCTATGCTTATCTTGAAAGAAAATGGTAGAGTCCGGGAATGACTACCTCATTTTTTTAATTATCCTTTTTAGTTCCCCTGGGATAAATGTAATTAACTAGATACTTAACAATAAATCGCAAGGCTTCCATTCATTAGCTAGTTTAATTCGGGCTTCCATAGCACAATTACGAGAGATTTTCAAATAAATAATGATATTAACGATTGAAAGTCTCCTATATTTACACCTCCTGTTGTATCAAATTGTCACGACAGAGGGAAAATGAATCAATAAGTGGGAAACTCAGGTACCGGCACCCTGCGAATAATAGGTTCCCCTTGCACTCAGTACTTCAGGGAACCGGGGGGTAGTTGTTGTGATCAAAATCTTGCATGGGTTAGATTTAGGCCCACTAAAGGATTAGGGTCCAGACCCATGGGGGTTACCATGTACGTGGCAGTAAGGAAATATGTGGCTAATGGTCCCAAGGGTATCCCCTTGTGGGTAACTTGTAACCACTACCAGTCAACCAGTAAGGCTTCCAGAGTAGCTTCCATGGTGGGGTTACCGGAGGGGGTACCGGAACCAGGGTACCGGGCGGTACCCCCAGCTTCCGCCGGAAGCCTGATCAGTCTGCCAATTCAGATAAGGCAGACTTCCTACTTTTTAGGAGTACGTCTATATCACCTAAAAACACTCTTAAACAGATATGTATTTAGTTATTAGAGGATATATGTCATATATACTTGATAAATGATACAAAATCATGATAAATACAAAGGATAATCACTCTACATTACCATAACAGCTTGGTAACCTCAAAATATACATCATACACGATTTATATCAGAAATATCAGTCATTGTCTCATGAGAAACGAGATAAATCATCATAAATGATCGATCATATCACTCAAAAACTACATACGGGCTTGATCTCCTATAAATAGAAGTATGTAGGCAGTTTACAGGATCTCTTAGACACTTTGACACCTTGAGTAAGCATAAAGCACGTATACTCTTATGTGACACATCATTATTAGGGTTCTTGGCAGGCCAACATTCGGTCCTTGAGCTCTAATTCTCGTGAATCCAGTCCGATCCTCCGAGGAACTACCTCCCGTGTTCTTCGGAAACCCCTAGCTGTGAGCCTTTCCGGGCAGCTAGCCATTGATCTCCAACTACGAGCCTTTCTGGGTGGTTGGACGATTCCGAATTCATTGGCGCTATTCCAGCAACAGGCCTCCTAATTTGTTGTGACAAATTCCTCCCACAACAATTTGTAAAGAGCAATTATATGATTTTTGAACTTTTTTGTAAAGTGTTCCTAAAAGTATTGTTTTTAATTTGCGACGTTTACGATGTGTCCCAAAAAAATTTTGTCGAGAAAAAGAAAGAGAGTATACCATATATTTGAACAATTTGTTCCAAAATGATTTATTTTGGAAGAAAAGAAAATAAAAGTAAAGATTATGTAAGAAAATTCTCTTTACACTTATTTTCAACATTTTCTTTTCATTTATAGAAAGATTGGAAAAATAAGGATAAATTAATAATTTTGCTTTTTTTTTTTCCAAAATTCGGGAACACGTTGAAGTGTATATGAAGATTCTTTTTATTTTTAATTCTTTTCTATACAATACTACAGTATAATAAGGAAGACGTAGTATAACATATTCCATTTTGTTTAACCATTTACCGTTTTCTTAGAGTGGGTGTCAACCCAAATTCCACCCCGATAAGCTAAAAAAGAATTATCTTGAATATAAGTAACCAAACAACTCCATTAGGATGAGACCTTTTGGGAGGAGCTACGGCCCAAAAACGAACAATATCATACTAATGTAGGGTTAATGTGTATTGTGCGGCCCAACAAGTGGTATTAAAACCGATGGTTAAGAAGTTTATCCTGGGGTTGCGGGCTGCAAGTTGTGTGGTGTGGGAGACTCTCCAGAACCGCGATTGGAGATCTTGGACGGCTTGTATTGAAAGTCTTCCTGACACTGAGGTGGTCGGGCGATGTGTCCCGCAAGATGAGAAGCCACAGATGAGTAGCGGCGGTATAAGGGTCACAAGATTGGTAGTTCTTGGATTGAGGGGAGATTGTAGAGTGGGTGTCAACCCAAGTCCCACATCGATAAGCTAAATCCATTAGGATGAGGCCTTTTGGGAGGAGTCAAAAAAAAAATTCGTGAGGGCTTGGCCGCGGTCCAAAGCGGACAATATCAGACTAATGTGGAGTTAATGGGTGTTGCGCAGCCCAATATTTTTTTCATATTCTTTAGTACTAAAATTAAAAAAATAATAATAAATAAATTCATATTGATCTATAATAAATAAAATGGGGATGATAGGTTGTTTTACCATCGGACAATAGGTGTTTATTATGCTATTCGGGCTTGTTGGGCCTTACAGACTCGTATAACATGTAGTACTTGTATGACCTTATAAGACTTGTATGATTTGTATAACCTTGCATAGGAAATGCTCGCGGGAGATTATATCCCTATAAGCACCTTCGACGTGAGAATAAATATTCGGTGAATAGAAATCATACAAGTGTATGATATATATTTATTTCTAGAGAAAGAAAGTAGAGAGAAGATAGAGCAAAAACTATCAAAAAATTGAATATGATGTGAGTGTAATAAATTGTGAATCTCTTGCATTGAAGTGATCAGGAGATATTTATAGGCTCATGTCATGTGCAAGGCACATGATCATTGTCCACGTGGGGGGACAAGGACTACAAATCAGGATCTGGTGGGTGGGTCAATATCAACCTTGTGTCAGTTCGATTTTGTCTTGATGTTCAGACAATGTACTTTTATCAACTTTATTACGTTGTCCTTGTGAGTTTTGTCTTGCGTGAACTTTTCTATTGTGCAACGTATCATGTCCATATCATGTCCAATTCTTGTGTGCTTGGTGGACTTAACATGCATTATGGACCTTGCAAACCTTGCAGGCCTTATATAGACCTTGTGTACCTTATTCTGGACTTGAGCTTCGTATTTGATTGTAAATTGACCTTTCACAAATCACATACTATCATTTGCCCACCAACTCCCTCATTCCTCTTTAGAGAGATGGGGGAGTAATAATAATTTGGATAAGATGTGGGTAGGAGTTTTATCCGAGAGGAAAAATTAGTTCCATAGGATCTTGTTAATCAAAAGGTGTTTTGCTAAAAAGTTTTATGGCTCCCATTTAAGTTTCGATAGGTTCGAAAACTTAAGTTGGAATTTTGTCTGAGAGGACCAATTGATCCAAGGGAACTTTTTTGACCTAAGAGGGCTTTTATAAAAAGTTTGTTGGCCCCACTTAAGCTCGAATAGGTCCAAGGATTTAAGTAGGAGTGTTATCTGAGTGGATAAATCGATTCGAGAAGGTTTTTGTAAAAAGTTTGTTGTCCCATACTAGATAAGTCCAAAGACTTAAATAGGAGTGTTGTATGAGAGGACAAGTCGATCCGAGAGGATATTGTTGACCACAGGAGGTCTTTGTAGAAAGTTTGTTGCCCCCCCCCCCACTTTAGCTTGGTTAGGTTCAAGGACATAAGCACGAGTGTTGTTCAAGGACATAGTCGATCCGATAGAGCCTTTTTAAAAAATTTGTTGCGCTCCACTTAACTTGGATTGATCCAAGAACTTAAGTAGAAGTGTTATCTGAGAGGACAAGTCGATCCGAGAGGACCTTGTTAACCCGAGAGGGCCTTTGTGAAAATTTTGTTTCCTTCCACTTAAACTTGATTAGGTTCAAGGATTTAAATGGAAGTGTTTTCGAGAGGATAAATCATTCCGAGAGGACCTTATTGACCTGGGAGGACCATTGTAAAAATTTTGTTGCCCCCCACTTAACTTGGATAGATCCAAGGACTTAAGTAGAAGTATTGTCCGAGAGGACAAGTCAATCCGAGAGGACCTTTGTAATTTGTTTTCCCCCATATAAGCTAGAATAGGTCCAAGGATTTAAATGGGAATGACTCGAGAAGGCCTTTGTAAAAATTTTATTACCCTACTTAAGTTTGGATAGATCCAAGGACTTAAGTAGAAGTGCTGTCCGATAGATCAGAGGACCCTTTTGACCCAAGATTTTTGTAAAATTTTGTTAGCACCCACTTAAGTTTGGATAGTTCCAAGAATTTAAGTGAGAGTGTTGTTCAAGAGGACAAGTCAATCCCCGAGGATTTTGCATGTTGAACCGGGGATCTTTGTAAAAATTTTGTTAATTATTAGAGTAATAATTAACAACTAAAAATAATAAAATGTTAAATATTATTTTTATTATTGATATTACTATTAATAATAATCGTAGTTACAAAATTTTGCCAGCGATTTGTTACAAAATGTTGTAGTTAGATATATTTGTGCACCACAATGAGCTCAGATTTTTTTTTTCCGAGGGTGTGATAATATAAATCATCCGGGACTTGGCTACTATTGCTCGGATGCCAGGCATATGCTCGGACGCTCGTCTTTTTCTTCTTTTATTGTCCAATCCTTGACCACGTTAATACGATGAAGTACATGTATGCATGATCAGCGTGTCATGTGTGTGGTAACAATTCTCCGAGCTGGGTGACTTGCACGGATGCATGTAATACTTTGTATATAAAACTTGTATGCAATTTGCGGATCGTTCCTTTTCACCTTAAATTCTTTTGGTGACCCCCTGTGTTTACTTGATTCACGTAGCTTCATTCTGTCACTTGGTTTTTTGCTTCTTTTTCGTCTTTTCGTGAGTTGTCCTATTTGCCTTGGTTAACTTGAATGACTTGTTCACCTTGCACACCTTGCATGCCTTGCACATTCTACGCACCTTGTATACTCTACACACCTCGCATGCCTTGCATATTCTGCGCATCTTGTATACACTGCACACCTAGCATGACTTGCGTATTCTCCGTACCTTATATGCCTTGCATGGTCTCACACAACAGGGCTACAATAAGTTGAAATCTCAAGAGCTCATCGGAAACAGAGAGCAATCCCAGCTTAGGCCAGTCTTATTCATTAAATATGAAGAGTGATTTAGATAATTCATCAATATAATAAGATCTTCTTCTTCAAGTAACTGTGATAGACAGATTCAATTTTATAATTCCACAATAGAGAAATCCGACGTGAAAATGGACCTAATTACATATGAGTGCGAGAGCGATTAGCAGTCTTGACATATACATGAGTCTGCATGTAAGTTTATGAAAGTAATAAAATTGGGGACACGATCAGATGCGCATAAGTTAAAGTTTTATGTTAGAAGAAGTGGAGGTACAATGATATTGGTTCAAGGATGCATGAAGATGTGAAGATTAGAAAAAGAGAAGTAATCGAAGAATACCAGACAAATTACAATCAGTTCAGAAAATAGTAGAATGATTAAAAATATGAGGAATAGAACAGAAAAATCGCACCAATTTGGAGAAAATCAGAAAAATCACAAACAAATTAGTAAAAGAGAAAAAACTAGAAAAAAAATCGGAGAAGATGTATGTATATCATAATCTGATATTTGAGGCCGCCTAAAAAATCACAACCAAATTGGAAAACACTGTAATACAAAACTTGACAGACACAATACAAAGATACTATATATATATGTGTTACCTTGAACGAAAATATGTCACTAAGAAACTCGGTGCCTGAAATGTTTGGTAACAGTTTCACTCACTAGGTGCATAAAATGTTTGGTAACTGTATCAGTTATCACTCTCAATTAATTTTTCCTAAAAAAGAAACTACGTACCAAGACTCTAAACAGTTAACACTATCTCATCTATGTTATATTCGAGATGCACTGCATTAACTACAAAAGGCCCATGTACATGGATTCCAGCAGCTGCTCCATATAAATATTTCCGATTGCAATCTCAAACAACATAAAAAAAAACAAGTCCTCATATGGCTCGCAACGTAGTTATTGAGCTTGTGTTTCTCTCTTTGATCTTTTTAATCTTTCTCTGCAAGTGTCACAATATAGTTACTGAGCTTCTGTTCCTCTCTCTGTCCTTGTTATTCTTTCTCTGCTATTGTATGATGCGCAGACACGCTAACTCTCTGTTAACCAATTGGCCCCTGGTCGGCAGGACACCTGGTCTGCTTAAGAATGCTCATAGACTAATTGACTTCACTACATGCCTTCTCCAAGAAAGCCACCACACATTTTACTTTAATGGGCCTCTCCTAGCAAACATAAATATACTTTTTACTTGTGATCCTGCAAATGTCAACTACATCTTGAGCAAGAACTTCACTAATTATTCCAAAGGCCCTAATTTTAGAAAGTTTTTTGATATACTTGGAGAGGGGATCCTTAGTTCCGATGGTCATCTTTGGGAAATTCATCGCAAAACTACAATGTCACTGTTCAATAATGCGCGGTTTCACTATTTGTTACGAAAGACTGTCATGGGAAAAGTGGAGAAGGGGTTAATTCCAGTGCTTAATCAAGTGTGTAAGCACGGAAATGAGGTGGATCTGCAGGACATATTCCACAGACTTACCTTCGATAATATTTCTTCCTTACTTTTAGACCACGACCCTCGAAGCCTCACTCCTGACTTACCTGATTTTCCTCTCCAGAAGGCTATTCCAGCTGTTGAAGAGGCACTGTTTTACAGACATTTTCTTCCTGAAAGCATTTGGAAGCTGCAAAAATGGATTGGATTCGGTAGAGAAGAAAGACTAATGAAAGCTTGGGAAGCTATTGATAAATACATTTATACATGTATATCCATGAAGCGCAAACAAGTGGTACGTACAACATCTCAACACCTGTCTTCAGCAGATGAGGATGATAAACTAGATTGGTCAACTGCTTACATGGAATTAGCGTACAAGGAAAACATGGGAAGCCCTGATAAATTTTTGAGGGACACTTTGGTGAGTTTAATTGCTGCTGGGAGAGATACAACTAGTGCAACTCTTTCTTGGTTTTTCTGGCTTCTTTGGAAAAACCCATTAGTGGAATCCAAAATTCTCGAAGAGATCAGAACGAATCTGCATACAAATGAACTTAAAAGTCGGATGCTTTTCAGCAAAAAGGAAGAGTTGCATAAACTAGTTTATCTACATGGAGCTTTGTGTGAAACCTTAAGGCTATATCCTTCGGTCCCTTTGAATCACAAGGCTCCAATACAGCCAGACATACTTCCAAGTGGCCATCGAGTTGATAAAGACTCTAAAATTTTGTTGTGTTTTTATAGCATGGGAAGAATGGAGAGCATATGGGGAAAAGATTGCTTGGAATTCAATCCAGAGAGATGGATAACTAAAAAAGGAGAGATTAAACATGAACCTTCATACAAGTTCACGGCTTTTAATGCAGGGCCAAGATCTTGTTTAGGTAAGGAAATGGCCTTCACTCAGATGAAGATTGTTGCAACGAGCATTGTATCCACCTACAGAGTTGAGGTGGTTGAAGGTCATCCCATAGTCCCTGCCGATTCTGTTGTTCTGGAAATGAAATATGGTTTAAAAGTCAGGTTAACTAGAAGAACCGAGTGCTCTGATTCTGTTTCTCAAGAATGAACAACTACTGGACGCTTGTCATCATGTACTATAAACAACAAGCTGTTGGTACTGTATAGCTGTTGGTAATAAATTGGTTATGTACAGAACCATGTAAACATAAAGCCATAAGAGAATGCTCGAGTGTACATGAATATGAACCGATCTTAAAAGAAGCTTGTGCATTACTTTGGCTGTAACTGCTGTGTAATACTATCCATAATGTATACTTGTTTTAAGCATAAAAGGAATGACTATTGTCAAATAATCCAATTCTCTAGTCATTGTCATATGTCTCTCACAAAAATAAGATTTAAGATTGATGCAGTCATGCAGAAGATAATACGGACACCAAGAGATTATAATGCAGCAGAAGCTATGCTCAAGCGGTAGCGTGGCCTTTTTTTTGGGGCAAGTGATTGTGTGTAAGTGCAGATTGGGAGAAAGTTTGATGGGAGATAATGAGGTTCGTTCGAATGTGTTTTGGTTTTGGCGGCTAAGCAGAGACAGCGGGGAGCATGATACAACATAGAAATCAGAGAGGTTTAAAGTATGTCCAGGGAGGGAGAGTACACTGGTCTGGTCTATCACCGACCAATCATACAATTTCTGAAATTTTTCCAAAAATGTTTCCAAATACGAGGAGTCATTTCTAATTGTGAGATGGTTTTTTTTTTTTCCCTAACTTTTAAGATATACATTCAGTCAAATTGTGTTAATTAAATATTTGTATCCAAATTATTATTTTTTGGAAATTCTGTAACTTGTCATTTGCAAAATGTATTTGCATTTCTATTATCTTAAAAGAAAATCGATTTATGTACCTTTTTTGTCAAAGAAGAAATTTCATATTGTCTTTTAATGTCATATTTGTTTCATCACATTACTTAAAAATCATAGGGATGGAGATGGAGGTGTGATCCTGATGAAGTGACCCTTGGGCTGGTTGTGCCATGAGGTCCTAAGGAGTAAGGATATTATCTATACTAACTTTATACTCGTGTAATTTTATTAATATTTTATAGTTCAATTTTATTAAGAAAAAAATTTATTTAAATAATTAGTTTTATAGCATTTTGAATAATTTATTTTTACTTTTAATGATAATAATACATAAATTATATGGTTTGTAAATATACATTTGTTTTTTTCTTGTAAATGGTATTTCTATAATTTATATTTCAAAGTTTAGGCTAACATATTTTTTAGTATTCCATAATTATTTTTGATTTTTTTTATTTTATAAGATTACATATGATATACTTGAAAAATATAGGTACTATATTCATGTAACAATTTATTATTTTTTTAATATTAATTTAATGGTTATCTTAAAGATTTTAGATATTTTGTTATAGTGTTTTTATAGTTTTTAAAGGCATTTTTTTAACTTTTTTGAAAGTATGTGTGGTATTAATTTTTTTTATTTGTTTGAGTATTGATTATTTTTTCATATTAATTTTATATTTTTGACATGTATGGTGTTTATTATGTGTTGTAATTTAGATTATCTGGGTTTTTTAAGTTGTATTATATTTAGATATTAATATTAATTTATTTTGTGGGTGTTTAGATTGTTTTCTAATTTAAAATACGTTCATTTATTAATTTGTGTTCACTTTTATTAATTTAAATTTTTTCTTTGCATATTAAGAATTTGTTTATTTGTTGATTTGTGCTCACATTTTTTTAATTTAAATGTTAGAAACATATTTATTGTCAAACTTAAAAATAGAAACTTTAATGATTTTAATCAAAATAATTTTTTCTTAAAGCACTTTTATTTGGTAAATGATTTTTTTGTAAATTATATTTTAAGTTTTAGCCTAACATATATTTTAATATTTCATATTTTTTGGGAAGTTTTTTTTCAATTTTATTAGAATATATATAATATACTTTAGAAATGTGGGAATTTATTGGTTTAACTATTCTTTATATATGATATGGGCTAAAAATAAGCCCTAAAGGCACATTTAATGTTGCATTAATTAGGCCCGGTATGGTCCAAATGTGGGGCCCACCAATAGGGTCCAAAACCCTATTTAAATATTAATTTCGTAATTAATATTGAGGGATAATTAACAGCTGGGAAGTACAAGTCAAATAAGGATATTATCTCTCCAAAGAGTAGCCTCCAAGGCACATAGTCATACAAGGAAACTGATTCCTACAAGGAATGAGTCTAGAACCTTCCTCAAGGAGGTGACTTGCCCACTAAGTCTCCGAATCCTACCATAATTCTTAGGCTTCTCCGCCTATATAAAGGGCCTGACCCCTCATTCTCAGAACTACGTTTTTGGCTTGATCTTTGATATTCATCAAAGTACGTAGGCATCTTGTGAAGGCAGATTCAGCCACGAACACAAGAACAGCCATTAAAGCTCGAAGCTCCCACAAACCCTAGTAGTTAATACGCAATAAATATACCATCACTGCCTTGGACAACTTGAGCAAACCAAGCACTAAAGTGTGTCGACTCAGAAAGGCACTATACGGTTTACGCCAAGCGTCGAGACAATGGTTTGCCAAATTATCTTTCACACTCAAATAGATGCATTACATTCAATCGAAAGCGGACTACAGCTTATTTACTTACACTCAAGGTGACAATATTACTACTGTACTTGTTTACGTTGATGACATATTGATTGCAGGTAGTTCCAAGGATGATATACATGCATTAAAACAAGTTCTCTCCCACACTTTCCATATGAAAGACTTGGGTTCACCAAGATATTTCCTTGGTTTGGAAATAGATCGATCAGAATCTGGGTTTTTTGTATCTCAAAGAAAGTACACAAGTGACTTACTTAAAGAACTTGGGATGAGCAATGTCACACCTCTCAAGTTGCCAATGGACTCCCATTTAAAGTTGGTTCCACATAAGGGTGACATATTAACAGATCCCATCCCTTACCAACGTCTTCTTGGCAAGTTAATCTATTTGACGATTACTCGTCCTGACATCACTTTTTCCTGTTCACATTCTTACTCAATTCATGCAGCAACCAACGTCGATACACATGCAGGCAGCAAAACGATTATTAAGGTACTTGGCTGGCAACCCTGGACAAGGCATTTTGTTGGCATCAACCTCAGCGGCTCAGCTCACAGCGTACTGTGACAGCGATTGGGCGAGTTGTCCCACAACTAGGAAATCTACAACTGGGTTTTGTGTTCTTCTTGGTAGTTCACCTATCTCATGGAAAAGCAAAAAACAATCTCTCGTGGCTCGATCAACTGCTGAATCCGAATATAGAGCTATGGCCTTGACAGCGTGTGAAATAACTTGGCTAGTGGCACTACTCAAGGACATGGGCATCCACAAACTTCCACCAACTCTGTTGAACTGTGATAACAAGGCTGCTCTCTCAATTGCAGCAAACCCAGTCCTTCATGAACGCACGAAGCATATCGAGATTGATTGTCATTATATCCGGGATAAAATCAGTGCAGGAGAGATAGTGACCAATCATGTTCCAAGCCATGCCCAAGCTGCTGATGTTCTCAGCAAACCCTTAACGGTTAAACAGCATTATAGTCTTCTTCGCAAGCTCGGAGTTACCTCTCAGCTTGAGGGGGAGTAATGAGGTGTCATATATTATCAATAATGTGACAGATGTGTTGTGACAGATATGTGTTATGTTTGTATCATGAGTGCATGTGTGTGTTCATCATAATGTATGTTCCAATCATATTGTTTTCCAGGTGTGTAAGAGTGGTGTGCAGTGAGTTGGATTGTGAGTGTGCTATGAGTTGGATTGTGAGTTGTATTGGGTATAATAGTGTGGTGTGAAGAGTATAAAAGGAGACAGTAGCATTCTGTTCTTCATCATCAATTCGTGTATTTCATTGTGAAGTAATATAAGTTTCTTGGCTTCCTTGTTGTCTTATGTGTGCAACTTGATTCATCTTGTGTGTGTTCATCATAATGTATGTTCCAATCATATTGTTTTCCAGGTGTGTAAGAGTGGTGTGCAGTGAGTTTGATTGTGAGTGTGCTATGAGTTGGAGTGTGAGTTGTATTGAGTATAATAGTGTGGTGTGAAGAGTATAAAAGGAGATAGTAGCATTCTGTTCTTCATCATCAATTCGTGTATTTCATTGTGAAGTAATATAAGTTTCTTGGCTTCCTTGTTGTCTTATGTGTGCAACTTGCTTCATCTTAAATTCATTACTTACGTAGAGGTCTTGACCATTTTCATTGAACTCTCTAATATCAATCAGCTCATCAAACCATAACAAGCATCCGCTTCCACCACCTCTTATATCTTTATTTGCATAAGCTGTACACGAGCAATTCTTCAAGCACACCCTCTTACACTCATCAAGACTCATATTCCTATCAAACCAAGAACGCTGAGTATCCGGTAATTTCAATCCTAGATGCAATACAAATCCATCTCCATCTGTGCAACTCATTTGTACTTTTCTCACACATCCACTTGACCAATCTGCACGATCCCATTTTTTTCTAAATTTTGGTTCAAATCCATCCAAGCACTGGCACATAGGAGATTTTTCAATGTTACATTTCCCATTATCCCCACACAATGCGTAACTATCACAATAATCTGCCTGCCGGCCAAATTGAAGTTGCCAAATTTGAGATTTTTCAATCCATGTCCATAGTTGATTATAACCAAGCGTATTTAGTATTATCACTGAATAAATTGAATTATTATGAAGTTCGTAATGATAATACAACTCCTTATCACTAGAAACAAAACCAAACTTATAAACAGGGTTTGGTTTCAGGTCAGGTGTGCCAGAAAACCTAACACCATTCCACGGGCCAGATCGAAATTGGATAGCAGAGCCTTTCCTCAGGATTACTTGTGGAAATCCTTTACGATCAATATGCAATGTATAATTACCTAGAGATGGATCATCCACACTTTTCCAAGAACTGAAATACCTTTCAAGCCCAGTTTCCAGATTTCACCCTAGTTTGCAACCCGGTAAATGAGCATTTCTAGGTATATCAAAACTTTGCCACAGGTAATTTTCAGGGGCACGGTCTATTTCATCTCTCACAACAAGATTCCCAGAATCCAGCAGCTGCATTATCACAGATGTCACAGGACTTTTCACAGATGTCGAGGACTTGGATGACCAAACAACATTATCAGAAGCGTTAAGAATAACAAGATTTCCGTTGCTGTTAAGTTTTAAGAGACCAGATGTAGTATTGAGAGGAGTTTCTCTATTGGCAATCTATACAATTGTCCTTGGGGGTATCTTCTTATACCATATCCCCACATATCGATTAGTGGACCTGCCAACAGTAGTGAAACCAAGCTCGAAATGACCACCAGCTGAAACCATGCTACTTCCATCTTTAAGGCTTTGGTTGGCTCTTATAAAGTCTACTGCTGCTACTGTAGAGTTTATTGAAACAGAGAATGTATGGATGCACGATAACAAAGTAACTAAACCTGTTGTAGAACTGCAGCCTTCCATTAACTTAGTTAAATTATAACCGAGTTATTTAGAAGAATTGAGGAGGAAGATCACAAGTGGTTACAACAAATATGAAGGGGAACTGAGGTTTTAAAAGAGGAAGAATCTACCATCTCTGGCACTGTATCTTAATTTTTTGTATTTGACAACTTCTTCGTATCTTTAAAAGCTTCTTTTGCCAATCCAACCATACATCTATATTGTTTATTAATCTGGAAAACCATGTTTTAATGGTAGGCAATAGTATAAAAATACTAAAATACCAAATTTGGTTATTACTAAATTCGAAGTTCGATTCCTTACAACTATATAATTATACAAGAATTATTTACTTCAATTTATTTTAGCTTCACCTCGGTTCGATTCCTTACAGCTACCTAATCATAAAAATTTATTTACTTTAATTTTTTAGTTTTATCTCGAATTCAATTTTCTATAACTACATAATTAAATAGTATATTAATATGAGATTGAGGAACCTGAGATGTATCTCAGGGAAATTACCTGAGATACATAGAATATTGTATGCAAATATAGAATGAACATTTCTGTAAAATCACAATTTTTTAATTAGTCCTGTAAACTCAGTTAAATTTATAGTATATTTTTTAGTATATCAGCAAAAATTCCCTGAGATCAATCTCAGGGTCTTTTTTCTCTATTAATATTAATAATTTAACCTAGGCTCGTTTTCAATTTGTGCCCGTGCCAAGCACGGGTTATGAGTTAGTATGGAAAATAACGTAAATTAAAAAATTATAAGTTAATTTTACTCATTACTCCTAATGATTAAAATTTACAAAATTTTGTATAATTAACTTTTCTAAGTGATCTTTTCATTCTTACTGTTAAATTTACGAAATTAGGAGTCTGCATGGTGCATTTCATAGGATGTACTGGACCGATATTCTGACACCTAATTAAGGCTCTGTGGCACATTATTAGCTTACACGGTTATACGTACACCTCCCCAGTCGTCACTATCATGACTTTGAATGTTTCGGTCTTTCCATAGTGATATGTCGTGCTGATGAAAGTTTATTGTTGCAATCTTAGTTCTAGGCCAAGAACAAGTCAACAAGAAGAAGAGTGGGTCATGAGTAAGTACGAACATTTCTTCTAAAACTTGAACATTGCTAGTTGTAGATGAAGCCAATCTTTATTGAGGTAGTTCACATATTTATAGATTAAGGGTCCTCGTCCCCGGCCTGTCGATGGTTGTAACCATATGTCCGCTGAAAATTTACGCGAGTAGGTTTAACACAGAAAATAAATGTGAATGCAAGGAGGTCACATTTACTCTATCACGCTTAATTTTTTTGTTTTTAGGTATCCGTGGAAATTTTCCACGGACATATGATTTGCCAACTATCGCATGTTATGAACCAACTTCCATGGATTAAACAGGGATTGACATTGACATGTAATATTCATGTTACTCAGCTGCCTGATATTGAAAATTCTGTCATTATAAAACTAGCTGTCAATTTCTCATTATAGTTTCGCTCTGCAAAGAAACCAGGTTGTGTAGTGTGCATAGCCAATTCTCCTTTGCTGCCAAGCATCGGAGCTACAGACATGTTTTGTTTGGCCTATCTTCCGGAGATTGTTCCGTTATACACCAAACTATTGAATCATAGAGAAGTCATCTGCTGCGTCTAGCTCTCTTTTAGTTTAAAAATAAGGTCCAATTTTTTTTGAAATTTTACTAAACTAAAATATAAAATATAGGTGAGTGTGTGTATGAAATTGGAAAATGATAGGGCTATCGGACCTGTTGAGGTCATCAAAGCCCGGAGCTTTTCCCCATTAGCCAATTCGGACCCGCGGATAAAGTCAAGATCCTGGGGAGCAAAATACGTGACACCACAACTCTTTGTCATCATCAAGGGCCCATTCCCATCTGACAGTGATAGCTAATGATTACGAATAATGTGCACAATCAAAAAATGAGGATGTCACACTAATGAGGATGTCACACTCCAAAAGGTGCGTGACACACTTTCCCACAAATATTCTCTTGGACAGGTGTCATGCATTTGCACGCCCCAGGTGTTCTACCTATCTAGGATCCAACGCTCATGATTAAAGGTACCAACCCCTAAACCCTAATTCTTGGCCTATAAATAGACCAAGAAAAGAAGGTTTAGGGGTTACATTCACCTACACACACCCTCCATTTTTAGATACTTCATATTCTTGATATTATCTTCCAAAACCTTCTCTCATTCTCACACCGGAGGTGCCACGGGTCCAAACCCCCCACCCCTCCCGGTGTTGTTTTGCAGTAGCCCAACCACCAGCTACACCGCGCCAGGGCGAGGGAACGGCTGAGGAGGAGCCCCATCGAAATCTGGAGTTATCAGAAAAAAAACCCCAATATCCTATTTCTTGGATTATCATAGACCACTAGTTCGGGTTTTGGAGGCCTTTTGGGCTAGCTGTTATCAGGATCGTTTATCTTCCCTGCGTCTGGAGTCTGGACCCATTGATCTTATAGATGTTGTTAGGAAATTTAGGTGGCAACGTCTTGCATGGATCACTTTGTTATACATGGACTATTGTGAATGCTATTTCTGGTAGTTTCAATGTTATGTCATCTTATCACGACTGTCCGTGCTATGACTTATGACATTTGTTGGGTTTGTGGAGTCTATTAGGTTTCAGAATTGGTTTCTGATTTGACTTGGGAATTCCTGAATTGGACTCTAATTAGAGTTAGGAATTTCAGAATTAGACTCTGATTGGTTGACCCAGTTTCTTCTCTTATAAATACATGTAATTGTAACAACAACACAACACAACATAATGTGAGAGATCAATACAAAATTAGTGCGTCTTGTGGAGTAGGAATTTCCGAACCACGTAAATCTTTGTCTTGTATGATTGTTGTTTATTTTCTTGTTCTTGTTTATTCGCTTTGGGTTTTGCTTTCGTTGTTGTATACTCAACAACTGGTATCAAGAGCCTAGGTTTTCAGGCGAGTGGGAGCGATGGCAGAAGAAGGAAAAGTAAAGATCGACAAATTTGATGGCAAAGATTTTTCATTTTGGAAGATGCAAATTGAAGATTATTTGTATCAGAAAAAACTACACGAACCGCTGGAAGAGAAGAAGCCAGATTCAATGGATGGCAAAGATTGGAATCTATTGGATAGGCAGGCTCTGGGTGTTGTCAGATTGACTTTGGCGAAGAACGTTGCTTACAATATCGTCAAGGAAACAACAACTTATGGATTGATCAAGGCGTTATCAAATATGTATGAAAAGCCGTCTGCTTCGAATAAGGTATATTTGTGTCACTTGTTGTTTGCCACAAAATTGAATGAAGGTGATTGTGTTGCTGATCATGTGAACGAATTTAACTCTATCCTATCAAGATTGACATCAGTGGATATTTAATTCGATGATGAAGTACAAGCCTTATTGTTGGTATCCTCGTTACCTGACAGTTGGTCAGGATTTGTCACTACTATTTGTAATTCATCTGGGAGCAGTAAGATGACTTTTGATGGAGTTCGAGATGCGATTCTTGGAGAAGATATTCGTAGGAAAAACTCAGGAGAGTCGTCAGGTTCTTTTTTGAGTACTGAGAGTAAGGGCAGAAAGTCCGATAGGGGGCAGAATCAGGGGTGTAGCAAATCGAAGTCACAGAAGAGAGGACAGTCCAAAGATCGCAAAGAGATTGTTTGTTGGAATTTTCAAAAGAAAGTCACTTCAGAAATCAGTGTACGGCTTCCGCAGCTCCTAAAGGAAAGAAGAAAGAGGATAATTCAGCTAATGTAGTTGAAGAGGTGGTGAGTGACGATGCTTTGATTTGTTGTGTTGAATGTTCGGTTGAATCATGGGTTATGGATTCTGGCGCATCTTTCCATGCTACCCCTTGCAAGGATTTGATGTTAAATTTCAGACTTGGTAATTTTGGTAAAGTCCGTCTTGCTGATGATGAGACTCTAGATATTACGGGCATGGGAGATATTAATCTCAAGACCTCTTTGGGGACTAGCTGGACGTTGAAAGATGTAAGGTACATTCCTGGACTGAAGAAGATGTTGATATCTGTGGGTCAGTTAGATAAGGAGGGGTATCGAGTTACTTTCGGAGACGGACAGTGGAAGGTTATAAAGGGGAATCTAGTTGTTGCTCGTGGAGAGAAAAAGGGGATGTTGTACATAGTTGAACAATCTAGCTATGAAGCAAATACAGTTGCTGATGAGATTGGGTCTTCAACTTTGTGGCACCAAAGACTTGGTCATATGAGTGAAAAAGGTATGAAGCTATTAACTTCGAAGGGTAAGATTCCAGAGCTGAAGAATGTGGAAGTTGGGTTCTGTGAGCCATGTGTTCTTGGAAAGCAGAAACGAGTTACTTTTGCAAAATCAGGGAGGACACTCAAGGCTGAGAGGTTAAACCTAGTTCATACAGATGTATATGGTCCAACAGCAGTTGCGTCGTTGGGAGGATCTCACTACTATGTCACTTTCATTGACGAATCCACTAGAAAGGTATGGGTCTATTTCTTGAAGAATAAATCAGATGTGTTTGCTACTTTCAAGAAGTGGAAGACCGAAGTTGAAAATCAGACTGGTTTGAAGGTTAAGAGTTTGATGTCAGATAATGGTGGTGAGTATAGTAGTGATGAGTTTAAAAGCTATGGCGCAGAACATGGAATTAGAATGATCAAAACTATTCCAGAGACACCGCAGCAGAATGGTGTCGCAGAGCGCATGAATAGAACCTTGAATGAGAGGGCCAAGAGTATGAGATTGCATGCAGGGTTGCCAAAGACTTTTTGGGCAGATGCAGTTAGCACAGCAACGTATCTCATAAACAGAGGACCTTCAGTTCCTTTGGGGTTCAAGATTCCTGAAGAAGAGTGGCAGAAAAAGGAGGTAAATCTTTCACACTTGCGAGTTTTTGGTTGTGTTTCTTATGTGCGTGTTAAAGATTCTGACAGGGACAAGCTTGATCCGAAAGCAAAGAAGTGTATCTTCATTGGTTATGGCTCAGATGATATGGGTTACAGTTTCTGGGATGAACTGACGAAGAAGGTTGTTAGAAGTAGAGATGTTACTTTTAACGAAAGTGCAGTGTACAAGGATAAGCTTGTAGTCGATTCTGAGTTTGCAAAGGAACAACCTGAGAAAGAGAAAGCAGTGCTTGAAGATATTATAGAAGAAGATCTTGCAGGAAATAGTGGGAGTTCAGGGAATGGTGATGACACAGTTCCAGTTACTCCCTAGGCTAAGGTACGAAGATCTAGCAGAATTGTGAGGCCACCACAAAGATTTTCTCCTTCATCATATTATATGTTATTGACCGAAGATGGAGAGTCTCAATGTTTTTCAGAGGCAGTTCAGGTGGATGATTCAGTTCAGTGGAAATCAGCCATGGAAGAAGAGATGAGTTCTCTTGAGAAGAATGAGACTTGGTCTTTAACAGAGTTACCAGCAGGAAAGAAGGCTTTACAGAATAAATGGGTGTTCCGGATCAAAGAAGAACCTGATGGCAGCAAGAGATACAAGGCGAGGTTAGTAGTCAAGGGTTATCAACAAAAAAAGGGTATTGACTATACTGATATATTTTCTCCGGTTGTTAAGATGACTACTGTTAGAATTTTGCTAAGTATTGTGGCTGCAGAGGAGTTACATTTAGAGCAACTAGATGTTAAGACCGCGTTCTTACATGGTGATCTTGAGGAAGACATCTACAAGGTACAACCAGAAGGATTTCAGGTAGCTGGGAAAGAAAACCTTGCTTGCAAGCTTATAAAAAGCTTGTATGGTTTAAAGCAAGCGCCAAGACAATGGTACTTGAAGTTTGACAGCTTTATGATAAAGAATGGGTACACTAGGAGTGCTATGGATCATTGTTGTTATTTTAAACAATTTGATTCATCTTATATCATATTGTTGTTGTATGTTGATGACATGTTGATAGCAGGATCAAATATGAGGGAAATCAACAGGTTAAAGAGACAGATGTCTGAGGAGTTTGAGATGAAAGATATGGGTGCAGCAAAACAGATACTTGGTATGAGCATCATAAGGGATAGATCTGAAGGTACTTTGAAATTATCTTAAGAGAAGTATATTGAGAAATTGTTGCAGAAATTTAGTGTCCAGGATGCGAAGACCAGAAGTACACTGTTGGCGACTCACTTTAATCTCACGAAGAAGCAGTCACCTAAAACGGATGAAGGCAAGAAAGATATGGCTAAAGTTTCGCATCCATCTGCAGTTGGCAGTTTGATGTATGTTATGGTGTGTACAAGGCCAGATATTGCTCATGCAGTGGGAGTTTTTAGCAGTTTCATGTCTAATCCAGGAAGAGAGCATTGGGAAGCAGTCAAGTGGTTGTTACGCTACTTGAAAGGCACATCCAAGGTTATATTATGTTTCAGCAAGAAAGATGTTATCTTGGAAGGGTTCTCTGATGCAGATTTGGGTGGATGTTTGGATACAAGAAAAAGTACTACGGGATATATTTTCACGTTGGGTGGCACAGCAGTTAGTTGGATGTCTCGACTTCAAAAGAGTGTTGTCTTTCAACCACAGAAGCAGAATATATGGCTATCTCTGAAGCTAGCAAGGAGATGATTTGGTTGAAGAATTTTCTTGAGGAGTTAGGCAAGAAACAGGCGGACAGTGCTTTGTATAGCGACAGTCAGAGTGCTATTCATCTTGCGAAGAATCCTGTGTTTCATGCTAGGACGAAGCATATTCAGCTGAGATATCACTTTACAAGAGAGTTGATTAGCAATGGTACTTTGTCCTTGAAGAAAATCATTGGTTCAAAGAATCTTGCAGATATGTTGACTAAGGTGGTTACTAATGAAAAGTTGAAGCTTTGCATAGCCTCAACTGGCCTTCAGAACTGATTGATGAGAAGGCGTTGCACTAGTTAGAGTTATTGATCGAGGGATTATTTGTTACTAGATTTGCAAGAGTGAAGTGAAGATGTGGTCAGACTCCAAGTGGGAGATTGTTGGGTTTGTGGAGTCTATTAGGTTTCAGAATTGGTTTCTGATTTGACTTGGGAATTCCTGAATTGGACTCTAATTAGAGTTAGGATTAGAGTTAAGAATTTCAGAATTAGACTCTGATTGGTTGACCCAGTTTCTTCTCTTATAAATACTCATGTAATTGTAACAATAACACAACACAACACAATGTGAGAGATCAATACAAAATTAGTGCGGCTTGTGGAGTAGGAATTTCCGAACCACGTAAATCTTTATCTTGTATGATTGTTGTTTATTTTCTTATTCTTGTTTATTCGCTTTGGGTTTTGCTTTCGTTATTGTATACTCAACAACATTATCTGCTTATGGATCATGACGGCTACGGGTCATAAGATGCCTCGTTAATATTATTATTGTGTACCACGAATTTGGGTCCTCCTGGTGAACTGGGCTTACTGGGCTCTCACAGCTTTGGCCTACATAGACAGTATCACGTAGGCGTGCGGAAGCGCGAAATTTTTCACAAACTTGTCGCCTAGTGATGCGCCAACTCCCCAACCTAGAGCCTGGCCAGCAATGCGCAACTAACCTTTGTGCCTGCAAAGAAGGTTAGTGATAACCACAAGATAAACGGAGACAGAGTTACGGGAAACCCCAACCTTTTTATTACTGCAACAAAAAGGACTAACAATCTAGGCCTGCTGCCCACACGTCGGCACAGCTACCCACTAACTGCTAGAATACAAGAAAGCCTAACTACAATGCTAGCTCTCTCTGTATATGCTCTCACTCTCTCTACAACTGTTTACTGTGTATCTGAATGAATGAATGAGAATGAAGAAGCTCCTCTTTATATAGGTAGCTTTACGGGCTTTAGGCTAGGCTAAGCCCAACCCTACTTTCCATCTTTGCCTGAGATCTTCAAGATATCCTCAATCTTCCCGATTGCCTTTCCTTCCATAGAAGATCCACCCTAATCGTATCTTTGACTCTGATAGACTTTCCCTTTCTGCAGAAGATTGCAATCCCTAATTGATTCTTCTGGAATGATCTCCAAAGATATGGTCTTATCCCAAATCTGATAAGCCCATTTACACCCTACACCTTGGCCCATGTCTTTTACTTGCATCCTGCTTCGAACCAGCCCAACTATAGAATTCTGGCCCAGCTTTGCCTCACTATATTTGAACTAGAAGACTCTTCTCCCATGTCGCATGTGTGTCATGGAGGCCCAATGCTTTGGACTGGCCAGGCCCATGCTTTGCCTCTCTCCCTCTTGCGCCATGCTGCATGACTCCCCTAAGCCCAAGTGTGCCTCTGCTCAAGCCCACATTCACTATGTCTGTGCCTGGTTGAATGCTTCATGCCTTAGACAAGCCCAATCCGTGTAAGTGCCTCAAATGCCCACTTCATCTCAATGCCTTAGTTTTTATGTCAAGTCCCATACTTGACTTCGCCTAGTGTTCATGCCCAAGACAGAATCGTGAACCTCAAGCACGTCTTCGCCTCTACACCCAACACTAGGGCATGAAAATCTCTTAAGGGTCTAACAAACCACCCCCACTAAAAGAGCTCGATGTCCTCATCGAGGGGCGATCCCAATATTCCCGAATTTGATCTTCAAACTGCCACAAGGTCACACCTTTCTCCCAAGTAGCATCAGCTTCTTCCTCGCCTTCCCACTGAATCAGATAATCAGTCCTTCTGTTCTTCTTACTCATCCCTTGAGTATTATGATCCAGAATTTTCTTTATCTTCTTCTCAAACTGTACTCTGACCACTGGAGGTGCTCTTTTCTTCTGTTTCCTCCCATCAAGCACTAAGTCTGGTTGGAACGGCTTCAAAAAACTCACATGAAAAGTAGGATGTACCTTCAATCTGTCGGGCAGCTTCAACCGATAAGCCACAGTGCCTACTTTCTTCACTATCTCAAAGGGCCCGTCATACTTCTGAACTAACCCCTTGTGAATTTTTCTGGACTTTATCTTCTTCCAGATCTGTGGTGTCAATTTCAACAACACCTGGTCGCCAACCTCAAACTCTAAGGGACGACGCTTTCTATCAGCGTACTTCTTCATCCTCCAAACAGCTTTTTCCAGACTAGCTTTGGCTTCATCAACCATCTCCTGTTTACCAAATGCATACCTGTAGGCTGCGGGACAAGTACCACCTGATTTCTGAACTGCCACCTCGTTTGGGGTTCTCGGCTGAAACCCAAAAATCACCTCGAAGGGGCTCTTACCAGTCGCTGAAGACTGATGTAGGTTGTAGCAGAACTGTGCTACATCCATCAACTCTAGCCAATTTTTCTGACTAGCTGAAACATAGTGCCTGAGATACTCCTCTAGTAGCTGATTCATTCGCTCCGTCTGACCATCTGTTTGGGGATGATTTGCAGTAGAGAACTTCAACTCACTTCCCAAGAACCCAAACAATGCTGTCCAGAACCGCCCTGTGAACCTGCTATCACGATCACTAACAATATCCTCTGGCAACCCAAAATGTTTCACCACATGCTGAAAGAATAGGCCAGCTGCTACCTCTGCTGTACACACCTTTGGTGCAGGAATGAACACAGCATACTTCGAAAACCGATCAACCACCACAAAGATTGACCCCTTTCCCTCCACCTGAGGCAACCCAAGAATAAAATCCATAGATACTGACTGCCACGGTCTATCTGGAATAGGTAAAGGTTGTAGAAGTCCAGCTTCCTTCTTCCTTTCAGTCTTGTCAAGTTGGCAAACCAAGCACGACTTGACATATGCCTCAACGTCATCCATCATCTTCGGCCAATAGTAGGATCTACTCAGCAATGCTAGCATCCTTGCTACCCCCGGATGTCCTGCCCATTTAGCATCATGAGACTCTTTCAAGATTCGCTGCCGGAGAGTTCCCCCATGTGGAACATAAAGTCGACTGCCTTTACAATACAGCAACCCATCCTCCAACCAGTATTTGCGAACCACCCCTGTCTTCACTTCCTCCACAAGTTTACCATACACAGCATCTGTCTTTGACTGCTTTTTGATCTCCTCTAGGAACTCAGTGTCCACCACTGTCATGGATGCCACAGACTCTTGCACCTTTCTGCTTAGTGCATCGGCTACCTGGTTTTGTGCTCCCGGCTTATGCAGCCATACAAAATCGAATTCTGCCAGAAATTCCTGCCAACGGGCCTGCTTTGGGGTTAGCTTCTTCTGAGTCTTGAAATAAGTGTTTGCCACATTGTCTGTGCAAACCACAAACTCCGCTCCCAGCAAGTAATGCCTCCACACCTCCAAACAATGAACCACTGCAGTCATCTCCTTTTCATGAGTACTGTACCTCTGTTCAGCATCTGTTAGCTTTCGACTTTCATATGCCACCGGATGTCCCAACTGAACCAACACTCCACCAATTGCACGATCAGAAGCATCAGTGTGCACTTCGAATGGCACCCCAAAATCTGGAAGTTTGAGCACGGGTTCTGAAGCAACTGCAATTTTTAGCTCCACAAACGCCGCTTCACACTCATCATTCCATTCCCAAACATGATCCTTCTTTAGCAAATCTGTCAAGACATTTACTTTCTTCGAGTATCCCTGTATAAACTTGCGATAATAGTTAGCAAGACCAAGAAAAGATCTCAACTCAGCTACCTTCTTTGGGGCAGGCCAATCAATGATGGCCTCGACTTTCCTCTTGTCCATCTTCACCATTCCTTGGCTCAGCACATGCCCTAGGAAATGGATTTCCTCCCTGCAGAACTCACACTTCTCCCTTTTGACATAAAGACTGTGTTCTCGCAGTTTAGTGAAAATGCACTTTAAGTGTTCTAAGTGAGCTTCCAGACTATCACTATAGATCACAATATCATCTAAGTACACTACCACAAAACGGTCTAGGTACTCATATAGCACATCATTCATCAAATTACAGAATGTTGCAGGTGCATTTGTTAACCCAAATGGCAGAACTAGAAACTCATAAGACCCATACCTCGTTACACATGCGGTCTTAGGCTCATCCCCTGCAGCAATTCTGACTTGCCAATATCCCGACCTCAGATCCAACTTCGTGAAGTACTTAGCTTTCGAGAGCCTGTCAAACAGCTCAACAATATTTGGAACAGGGTACTTATTTTTAATAGTTACCTTGTTCAAGGCCCGATAGTCTATACACATCCGCAATGACCCATCTACCTTCTTCTGGAATAAGACTGGGGCACCATAAGGAGCTTTAGACGGTTGAATGAATCCGCTCTCCAACAACTCGTCCAACTGTTTTCTCAGTTCAGCCAACTCCATCGGTCCCATACGGTAGGGGGCTTGAGACGGGGCCCGTGCACCCGGCTCGAGTTCAATCCTGTGATCCACATCCCTTCTTGGCGGCAATTTCTTAGGCAACTCTGGGGGCATGACATCTTCAAACTCCTTGAGAGTAGGAACAACAACATCAGGTATCTCTAACTGATCAGGCTTTTCCTCCACAAGAGCCGCTAGATAAGTCACTTCACCATGCTTCAGCCCAGCTTCAACCTGCATAGCTGACAACATTCCCTCCCTTTTCTTGCCCAAGTCTCGATCAAACACACCCTTCACAAAGCAAGGGTTGCTTTCCTCTCCAATCATAACCCCACCAAGATGTGGCATCACCGACGCCTTAGCTTTCCTTAAGAAGTCCATCCCCAATATAAGATCGAAATCATCTAAAGGAACAGCCAAGAGAGTCACCTTTCCAGTCCATGGTTCCATTTTTAACTCTGCCTCAGTTGATCCCTTGACCACCTGTGCCTCAGAATTTACAGCTTTCACTCGGCTGGTGCTTGTTCCCAAAACCAAGCCAAGAGATTCCACACTCCTGTCAGCCACAAAATTATTGGTAGCTCCAGTATCTACCATAGCCATCACCTCATGACCATTTATCTCAACCTGCACATACAACAAACTAGATGACTTTACTGCCTCCTTTGTCTGTAGTGCATTGACCATCCTGAGCGGATTCACCCTTCCTGGTTCCTCTCCCTCGGCCACAGTCATAGTATTCAGCTTCTCCCTCTTTGGACAATCTTTCATCATGTGAGGACCATCACAAATATAGCACTTCAGCTGCTTCTTTGTTTGCCCACCACCATTCTTGGCTTTGCTAGATTCCTCATCTTGGACCTTTTTCTTGCCTTTGAACTTCTGCCCCTTTTCTTTAGCCCCTTGGGTTTGTTTCCCCTTGCTATTATTAGAACTTGTTGCAAAGTCCACCAAGCTATCTGCCGCTACAATAGCTGCTGTCAGGTCCTTGACATTTTGTCTCCTCAGCTCAGCCTGTGCCCATGGCTTCAACCCAGAAATGAAGTTGAACAACCTGTCCGCTTCTGCCATGTCACGAATGTCCAACAGATTAGAAGTGAATGCCTTTACATAATCTCGCACAGACCCCGTTTGCTTTAGGTGCTTTAGTTTCTCCCTAGCCATCCACGCAGCATTATTAGGCAAGAATTGCTCCCTAAGCTCCTTCTTCATGACCTCCCAAGTCTGAATACCGGGTTTCCCTGTGCCATCAACATCCTCCATGCGAGTGCGCCACCACAACTTAGCATCACCTGCAAGGAACATACTAGCCATAGTTACCTGCTCCACTTCTCCAATACGAGATGCTTTGAAGTATTGCTCCATGTCCCACAAGAAATTCTCCAATGCCTTGGCATCACGCCCTCCCTCAAATGTCTTCGGGTCTGGCACTTTGAACTTTCTTGCTCCATCACTCGAGGTACTGCCACCAACAGCCACCGCCTTCCTTAGGATTGTCACTTCTTCGTAGAGTTCTGAATAAGAAGTTTCCAACTGAACCAGCCTTTCTTCAGACTCACGCATGTGATTTTCCAAGATCAGTCTGATTTGATCAAGATCAGCCTTCATGTTCACACATTGTGTCTGCAATGGTTGAACATCGGTCGACTCTGGTATGCCAATCAACCCCTCAAGCCTAGCAACCTTCTCACCAAGTGTAGCAACTGTAGGACCAGCCATAATACTCTTTCACCAACGGTGCTCTAAAAAGACACCAATCAAGCTCTGATACCAACTATCACGTAGGCGTGCGGAAGCGCGAAATTTTTCACAAACTTGTCGCCTAGTGATGCGCCAACTCCCCAACCTAGAGCCTGGCCAGCAATGCGCAACTAACCTTTGTGCCTGCAAAGAAGGTTAGTGATAACCACAAGATAAACGGAGACAGAGTTACGGGAAACCCCAACCTTTTTATTACTGCAACAAAAAGGACTAACAATCTAGGCCTGCTGCCCACACGTCGGCACAGCTACCCACTAACTGCTAGAATACAAGAAAGCCTAACTACAATGCTAGCTCTCTCTGTATATGCTCTCACTCTCTCTACAACTGTTTACTGTGTATCTGAATGAATGAATGAGAATGAAGAAGCTCCTCTTTATATAGGTAGCTTTACGGGCTTTAGGCTAGGCTAAGCCCAACCCTACTTTCCATCTTTGCCTGAGATCTTCAAGATATCCTCAATCTTCCCGATTGCCTTTCCTTCCATAGAAGATCCACCCTAATCGTATCTTTGACTCTGATAGACTTTCCCTTTCTGCAGAAGATTGCAATCCCTAATTGATTCTTCTGGAATGATCTCCAAAGATATGGTCTTATCCCAAATCTGATAAGCCCATTTACACCCTACACCTTGGCCCATGTCTTTTACTTGCATCCTGCTTCGAACCAGCCCAACTATAGAATTCTGGCCCAGCTTTGCCTCACTATATTTGAACTAGAAGACTCTTCTCCCATGTCGCATGTGTGTCATGGAGGCCCAATGCTTTGGACTGGCCAGGCCCATGCTTTGCCTCTCTCCCTCTTGCGCCATGCTGCATGACTCCCCTAAGCCCAAGTGTGCCTCTGCTCAAGCCCACATTCACTATGTCTGTGCCTGGTTGAATGCTTCATGCCTTAGACAAGCCCAATCCGTGTAAGTGCCTCAAATGCCCACTTCATCTCAATGCCTTAGTTTTTATGTCAAGTCCCATACTTGACTTCGCCTAGTGTTCATGC
This sequence comes from Saposhnikovia divaricata, assembly GCA_036435485.1. NCBI lineage: Eukaryota > Viridiplantae > Streptophyta > Magnoliopsida > Apiales > Apiaceae > Saposhnikovia > Saposhnikovia divaricata. The sequence continues at coordinate 94,465,609 of CM071594.1, forward strand.
CCAAGACAGAATCGTGAACCTCAAGCACGTCTTCGCCTCTACACCCAACACTAGGGCATGAAAATCTCTTAAGGGTCTAACAGACAGCTACCTCATACAGTGGAAGGTTCATGTTGTTGTCTAGGGGAAAGCATCCCTTGCTTCGAGATCATGTGGATTAATCTTAGCCAAGAATTTTGATGAAGAAAAAGAAAGGCATGAGCAATCCCGTTAATAATTTGGATACATTTAGGCCAGTCCAATAGCTAACCCTGTGTAATGGTGTTCCAGGTTTCTAGTGTAAAATAATGCCATTGCTCGATAATTGCCGAATAATTTGGAAGTAAAGCTAAAATTTCAATTGTGCGTATTCAAGTAGCTTTTTAGTGTATGCATGTATATATTGACAAATTAAAACGGAGCTATGCACATCTCCTTCAATCCTTTCAATCCTTTATTAGTTGATCGCTTATGCACCTGCATGTCCAAGAAGGTTAACATTGTGATCGGGATGATGACTAAAACTTTTAACATTTTCTTCTACTTTTAGTATCTAATTTTACTTTGTGGTTGTTTCCATTTTTTCTGGTCGCTTTTTCTGAATAATGTGGCTGCTTAATGCATGTATTACAACGAAGTTTTTAGGTTTCGATAAACGAAATAAAACAACCTCATGATCAGTCACCTAAGATTTTTATTTAAGCTTGATACCAGCAAGCATATTGCGATGCAAAGATTAGAATCAACAAATTTAAATGACAATAAACAATAGTGGAACAATGACCGAACAGCCATTACACTTTTTTCATTTAATCAAAAATATTCATCAGCTTAAAAGCGTGCCTGCAACTGATAGACTGTGTTTTTGTTTAGTTGGAAAGCCTTTGCAAGAATATCACCAGATATATCAGGATTGGCTCCGAATACAGCATTTGCAATGGTGATAACCCCGGGGTTCTGGCTGCTAAGAGCAGCAATCACTACTGCATTACCATGTCCTATATTCTGTTGATAATGTACAAGACCTTCTGGGAACACAAAGACATCACCTTCATTAAGGACTTTGGTGATGTGACGATTCTCTGGATTCGAAGTGACAAATCCCACCCGTAGGGTACCTTGAATGACCGTCAAAATTTCAGTAGCACGAGGGTGCGTGTGTGGAGCATTGATTCCCCGTGGTGCAAAGTCGATACGAACAAGAGAAATGCCAAGAGTGTTGAGTCCAGGAATCCTAGCAGCATTAACTGTAGTCACATTTGATCCAACTAGACTTAATGAAGTGTCACCTGCTACGTTCAATCCGTTAGTAAAGAAGTCGTTTTCATTTACGCTCTTGGGATCTTTACAAACTAGTCCATTCACCAACACTGAAAGAAGAAGAAAGTTTGTAAGTTGTTCGTAGGATACAAGTAAAATGTGGACAACAAAAAGAGAACAGAATGTGTTAATCATATACCTGGGCTATTCGCATCAGCAACACAGAAATCCTGGAGAGGATTGTTATCAGTAGCCAAGGCAACGAAGCAAGTCATAGTACTAATAATGAAACATATGAACAGAAATATGGAGCCGAATGAAGAAACCATCTTCAAAGTTTTGGTTATAATTATAATGTTTATAAAAGATTTGAATCGAATAATGAGCTTGGAGAGTTGAGTTGTGAAGATATGGATCATATCTGGGGCTTATATAGACAAGTTTTAGGAGGGAACGTCCGAAAGTGTGAGAGAGACACAAATATCTTACAGATGGCAATGACATGGTCCATAATGTAAGAATGAGTCTCATTAATTAAATACACAGTCAATAAGAAAGTAGTAATTAAAAATGCCAATTCCATATTTCTTTCTACAGCATGAAACTACTCATTCGTAATTTGGTTCAGTCTATCCAGTCCATCAAAGTTAAATGTATTAGGTGCACTGACTACTTCAAGATTTTCCCAAGAAAGATAAATTGAAAAACCAAGTACTAAATCAATCTGTTTTTTTTTAATGTAATTCAAGACAAATCAACCCTCAAGTTAGAATCTGGAAGAAAGTGTCAATGATTATCCGTTGATATTGTACACTAACATCCGTTGATGATATATTGAGCTGTATCCGTTGATATTAAAACTTGAGCTGTATCCGTTGATAGAGTGGATTTGAGTTGTATCCGTTGATAGAATTTTGTCTTCATCTGTTGATACACATTCACTTAGACAGAATTACATAGCATAGCTTATTTACAATTGGCTACCCTATTCTGCCTATCCATTGATGGTCAACATGACTGTGGATAAAAACACTATCAACTGATAACATAGAGATACTGTAGTATGCTACAAAACCTCATCCGTTGATGAGCTACCTGTCAACGGATAGAGTTATAAATCCTCATCCGTTGACAGCTACAAAACCTTATACAATTTGATTGATTGTGAAGTTATCATCAAATACAACATATTCCTAACAATCTCCCCCAATTTATATTTGATGGCAATAAAGCATAAATTCAGGACCTTGATGATAACAAAACATTCCTAAAGATATATATATATATATATATATATATATATATATATATATATATATATATATATATATATATAGAACAATGCAAAAATTGTATTAAGCTAAAAGAATTAAAAACTGAAAGATTGAGAAATTTACAGAGAAGTGCTCCTCTAGACTGAGCAGATTAAGACTGTTTCTTTTCTCTTGTTGGCATCACCCTTGATTTTCCTTCTTTGGCAGAGTTGGACTCAATCTGCATTTGGAGTTGCCTATAGAAGGCATCTTCTTCATCAACCTTTGGATTTAGCTTTTGTTGTAACCATCTCAGGTATTGAGAACTAGCCTTTGATAGTTGGTCTTCTAACCTGAAGAATCTCCTGTTACCATCTTCATCCCTGAACTCCATCATCCAGAAGGGTTGAAGGTGGATTTTTTGTCCATTGTATGGGATCTTCATCTTCCTTGGTAGACTTGATGGTGAGTTCCATTCTCTCCTTATCTGTTCTATTCTGTCCAGTATCTCCCCTTTGCTATCTTGGAGAACCCTGTGTATCTCTTGATTGCAGAGAACACTTTGGTTAAGGTCAGATAATTTTCTCCAAGAACCCTCTGTAGTGGCCATGTCCTTTCCTTTCCTCCCTTGTATACAAAGACCAATCTCTCAGACAAATGTTTATATTTGTCAATTCCTCTTACTTCTAACAATTCATCCAGATACAGATTCATGCCAGAGTATTGTTCAATATCTACCTGATAGATAAAATCATCCTTGTTTTCCAAGATTAGCTGCTTGACAATAGCAGGTACCCTAGCAACTTGAATTGGTTCCTTTGAAGGTTGCTTCCTTGGTATCCTTTTCTTCTGTATAGGCTTCTGTTGAGGCTTCAGCAAGAATGAAGGAACCTCAATGGAGTCAAGATTCATTGGTTCTTCTTTAGGTACTATAGGATCACCATGGAAATTCACAGCTGGGTTGAATACTTTTACAGAAATAGGTTGTGATGAGCCAATTGTTTCCTTGCTTTCAATTTCTGGAGAGACAGGCCTCCTTGCCTTTGATTTCACTCTCTTAGATTTGGATTTTAGGACTGATTTAACTTTCCTTTTGGATTTGGGGACTTCCTCAGGTTCCCTCATTTCATCCTCTACCTCATCCATTAACTCCTGAGCCAGCCTGGCTTGCTTCTCATCTGAGTTTTCATATTGATTTTCTTCACTTGGATGAGCTTCGCTTAGAAGTTTGGAGGTCTCCTCTCTTTTTGCTTCAACAAATCTAGGATGGCTGTTGGATATATTTAACACTTTTCCATTCCTTATTATTACAGCCATCCAATCTCTTACACTCTTATTTGTCTTTTCCTTGAACTCTTTGATTGTCTTTCCCATTAGCTTCTCATCATCATCCTTGGGAAATGGAAAGTCCAATTGTAACTTGTTCTTCTCTTTGCCTTTGGTGGAGAGTAGGCTCTGGTTTTTATGTATGGTTCAAATTCTTTGACATAAGATGGTTTAGCATCATAGAATGTAGGAGCCACAATCTCTGGAGTGAGAACCTTCAGAATTGTAGTTGATATTGTTGGAGCTGAGGACTGATTAGAGAACAGAGTTGATACCATTGATTCATTGATCATCCTTTCTGTTCTCATCATTCTTTCATTTGTCTCCTTGTTGATCTTCTCTAATTCTTTAATTCTGGCTTGCCTCTCATCTTCTGAGATTTTTGACAAGTCAGGAACTGGAAGCACAGCCTTTTGTTTCTTCACAAGGGAAGCCTCTATAGTAAACTCTTTTGGATTGACCACTATCATTGGCTGTTGCTCCCCCTCAATTTGTGCTATCTTGCTACTGGAAGCTGGAATTTGACTACAAGTAGCTGCCTCTTCTACCTTTTTCTCCCCATTTTTGTTAGCATCAAGGGCTGGAGGTGAGGCTGCAAGCAGCCTTTCCAGTAGCTCAGTCTGTTTGGCTTGATTGACAATGAGTGTCTGCATTTGAAATTCCATACTATCCACTCTGGAGGAGAGATGCTGAACAGATTTGGCCAGGCTATCTTCCTTCAATAATTTTCTAGTCAGCACCTTCTGAGTGGTAGTAGGGGCTAGTGCCTCAATCCTGGCATCTAGTTCCACTTTCATTTCTCTAATTGCAGTTTGGACCTCCTCCTGTTGTGTTCTTTGAATGACCATGTGTATTTTGTGAAGTTTCAGACAGCCTTTCTCTGTGGATCTGCATTTTGGTGCTCAGCCCTAGCAGATTGATATTGCTTCACAATCTCCACATTGAAGTCACCAGCCACAGTGGCAGTAGAAAATAGTCAGTCTGGAATATCTGCCACATTGACTTCTTCATCATTTGCTGTGCTGTCACTGTCATCAATGCCAAACTCTTCACTGTCAGCATCTGAAGGCAGAGTTGTCAAAGCTTCTTTTGCTCTTTATAGAGATTATGAGGTGTGCACTAGGTGCATTGCCTCCTCTGCCTCCACATTGCCCTGTTGTGCCATGACTTGATAGGCAGAAACAGGATGAGTAAATGTTTCAGGATCCAAAGAGATGGAGTCAATGATTGACTGATATTCTTGTCGAAATTCCATCTCTTTAGAAGCTTCATTAACCTCCATTAACTCACTTGCAATGGCTGGATCTTCCTGCCTTATTTCTCCTGTAGTCCCTTCTCTCCACTCATCTCTCTTTTCTTGCATCAGGGGCTCCCCCTGGCTCACACCTCTCACACCCTCACCTTCACCTACTATGGTGGAACTCTCTTGCTCTCCTTTTGCCTGACCTGAAGAAATGGTCAGCCTCTCATTATTTGCCTCTCCTTTTGCCTGCTCACAAGGCAGCCTCTCACTCCCTTCCCTCAACCCTAAAAGTGTTTCAACTACTGAGAACTCCTCCACACTTGACACAGGAATGTCAGATATAGCAGTGGTAGAGTGAGTTATCAACGGATAAGGGATATCCGTTGATGGAGTAGTTATAGCTGTCAACGGATGGCTAGACATAGACGCATCCGTTGATGAAGAAACACTTGTCAACGGATGAAGGATATCCGTTGATGAAGGAATGATAATATCCGTTGAAGTGAAAACCAACAATGAATCTGTGGAGATTGATTTTAAGAATGAGGCCACAGATGTTGTTGTGAATTCAGGAATGGAAGGTTGATGGCCCAACAAATCATCTAAAAGATGATGACCACCAATTGCAGAGTGGGGCTTCTCCAAGAATCTTAAAGATGGAGAATCAGGAATTCATGTAGATATCATATCCACATCCAGAGATGGAGTTGGTGATGGTGGATTGTAATGTGTATCGATTTGAAAAGGTTAAGATCAAGGGGCTGTGACTCCACATTTATTGAAGTCACATCAAACTGAATTTGAGAAGGTACAGTTTGCTGTACTGTGTGTGCACCCTGTGCTTCCCCTATGGTTTTAGATTTTACTCTTCTTTCATAGGTTTTTGAGTGAGGGCTAGTGTCCCTTACCCTTTTGTGCAGAGTTTCTGTAGAACTAGTAGTCACACCCTGTTGAGAGGATGTAACTTGGGCTTGGCTATTTGGTGCACTTACCTCACCTACCTTATTCTTAGGGCTTGCACCCTGTCCCTCACCACTCACTACCTCCTTCACACTCCCCTCAAGAGCTGTGGTAGTTTTTGCAACAGATGCTTTTTGAGAAACACCTGAGGTTTGTCTCTTAGATTTTGGTTTGGAAACTTTTGTTTTAGTCACTTGGGTAGGGGCCTGTTTGGTCACTACTGCAGACTCCATTGTGACTGAGGAAGGCAAAGAAATTTGGGGGTTAGAGATAGGAGTTTCAAGGTTAGAAAGAGTTACCTGAACAATTGGTAGATATACCAATTGTACTTCTGCATTGGAGTTCATTCGAATTAAATCACTTAAGACTCTCTTCTCCTGAACAAAACATGTGAACTTGCTATCCGGGTTAGCAATGGATAGCTTATTCTCAGATACATGCAGTGCTAAGAGCATCAAAAATCTAGCAAAATAGATATTCTTGCTCCTAGTTTCCTTTTTACCTAATTTTGCTGCTATCTCATACATGACTAGTGTGCCAAAGTTATAGAATTTATCAGTCAGAAGCATACACAACATAACTAGCATGGAATGGGTAACAGCATCAAAGTTACTAATTTTGCCTGAAAAAGTTTTAATGAAGGCATCACAAAAATAACTCCATTCTTTAACCATCCCTTTCCTAACAATTTTCCCTAAATTATCAGTACTAAGGGCATAATTTATGGAATTAAGCATGGCAATTATTTCAGCATCACTGGGTACTTTCAGACAGTTATTCTCAGGCAATTTTAAACAAGCAGTTATCACATCAGAGTTAACTACATAGTTTTTACCCTTTAGAGAAAAAGCAATTGTACCGTCTGTGCCATTGAACTCAGCAGATGCCCACACCTCTTCGATTACCTCGTGGATTAGAGGAGTGGTGGCAGTCATAGCATACGAAAGTTTACAGTTCTTCACAAAATTCATCATGGTGTGATAAGCTTCTGGGACATTCACTGTATCGACATAGGCTGCGAAATTGTTCTTCTCATAGGTGAACCCAGTGGAAGACATCATCTTAACAATAGGCGCCATTAAAGACTTTGAACTTTTGTTGCAGAGAATTTTTGTGAAGAAGATGCAGTTTACTTAAGAGAATCTTGAAAGTCGATAAAAGTGAGATGTGAGAGCACAAGACAGCCTTTTATACTTTTCAAGAATTGAAAATGAAATAATTAAAAGTAATTACCCATTGGTCAAAAGTAACTGTCAAATAATAAAAAAAAAAAATATAACCAGTCCTATATAGATACACGTTTACCAACGGTTATATTTAAAAGGAAATATGTATATCAACGGATATGAAATGAACGGTTGAGAAACAATTTATCCGTTGATGACGTGGATAAGTTGTTATCCGTTGATATACAAAAATCTAGGAATGTGTTTATGCTTTCAACGGGTAAAAGCATATCTGTTGATAAGATAATTTTGCCTTGGACAAAATTTCTGAAGAAAATTTTTCTGAGAGTTTTTTTTAATTCTCAAGTAAATCAAAACACATTCCTAGCAGCAATGCAGTAAAATCAAATATCACTAGGAATTATGACAAGTTAAGCATACCTAGCTCACCTACCAATCTTGTTAATGTGGATTCATCAAGAGGCTTGGTGAAGATATCTGCAAGCTGCATTTCACTTGGCACAAAGTGCATTTCTACTGTACCATTCATCACATGTTCTCTAATGAAGTGGTATTTGATGTCAATGTGCTTGGTTCTCGAATGTTGCACTGGATTCCCTGTGATGGCAATAGCACTTGTGTTGTCACAGAAAATTGGAATCTTCTCAACTTTTAGACCATAGTCAATGAGTTGATTTCTCATCCATAGAATCTGTGCACAACAGCTTCCAGCAGCAATGTACTCAGCTTCAGCTGTAAAAGTGGAGACTGAGTTCTGTTTCTTACTGAACCATGAAATAAGCCTGTTTCCTAGAAATTAACAGGAACCTGTAGTACTTTTCCTATCAACTCTGCAACCTGCATAATCTGCATCTGAATAGCCAGTTAGATCAAAACCAGATTCTCTTGGATACCAAATGCCAAGGTTTGGTGTTCCCTTGAGATACCTGAAAATTTTTTTAATAGCTATTAAGTGAGACTCTCTAGGGTCAGCTTGAAATCTAGCACAAAGACAAGTAGAAAACATTATATCAGGTCTACTAGCTGTTAGGTATAGAAGTGAACCTACCATGCCTCTATAGCTTGAGATGTCCACAGACTTTTCCTTAGTATTCAACTCAAGCTTAGTTGCAGTGGACATAGGTGTTTTTGCAGAGGTACAATCCATTAAGTCAAATTTCTTTAAGAGATCATAAATATATTTTGTTTGACTTATGAAAATGCCCTCATTAACTTGCTTTACTTGTAGGCCAAGAAAGTAAGTTAATTCACCCATCATGCTCATTTCATACCTACTTTGCATAAGTTTGGCAAACCTTTTGCAAAGCTTCTCATCTGTAGGCCCAAAAATAATATCATCTACATAGATTTGGACAAGTATTGAAGAGCCATTAATATTCCTATGAAATAGGGTTTTATCTACTGTACCTCTAGTGAAGTGGTTCTCCAAAAGAAATTGAGATAAAGTGTCATACCAGGCTCTTGGTGCTTGCTTCAAACCATAAAGTGCTTTCATGAGAAGATATACATATTCTGGAAATTCTGGATCCTCAAAGCCAGGAGGTTGATGGACATAGACCTCTTCTTCCAGTTCCCCATTTAGAAAGGCACTTTTGACATCCATCTGATAGACTTTAAAATTGGCATGTGCTGCATAGGCTAGAAAGATTTTTATTGCCTCAAGTCTTGCCACTGGAGCAAAAGTTTCATCAAAATCTATCCCTTCTTCTTGAGAATAGCCCTTTGCCACTAATCTAGCTTTATTCCTCACAATTATGCCATTTTCATCTATCTTATTCTTGAGAATCCATTTAGTACCTATGACACTTCTATCATCAGGTTTGGGCACAAGTTTCCATACTTTATTTCTTTCAAATTGGTTTAGCTCTTCTTGCATTGCTAAGACCCAATTTGGATCTAGAAGGGAATCTTCCACTCTCTTAGGTTCCTCTTGAGACAGGAAGCTACTGTATAGACATTCTGCTTGAGTGGCCCTTCTAGTTTGGACTCTTGAATTTGATTCACCAATGATTAACTCAAATGGATGATCTCTAGTCCATTTTCTTGTAGGTGGAAGGTTTGATCTTGATGAGGTTGCTTCATTTCCATGAGCATGATCATGTTGATTTGGCATTGAATTTTGACCTTGAGAAACTCCCCTTGAGTTTGTTGTCCTTGCTGAATTATGAAGTTGAATGTCAATGGATACATCATTTTGCCTGTCGACGGATGCTTGAGAATCTCTGTCAACGGATGCATCTCTAATATTGTCAACGGATGCTCCAGGATGACTACGGATGCTTCATTTCCAGTGTAAGCATCACTTCTAGTTGGTACAACAACACTTGGTGGATCTCTGTGGTCATGATCTTCATCTTCCTCATCATCATCATAGTACATTCTTCCTTCACCTTCATTCTCAAATTCCAACTTTTCATGGGAGCCTTCATCATTTAGGCCTAGAATCTTTTGATCATCAAACACAACATGTACAGATTCCATAACAATGTTGGTTCATAGATTGTAGACTTTGTAGGCTTTCCCTGCTGCATATCCAACGAAAATAGCTTCATCTGCCTTTGCTTCAAATTTGCCCAAGTTATCTCCATGATTCCTTAGCAAAAAACACTTACATCCAAAGACATGAAGGAAAGCTAAAGTTGGTTTCTTGTTGGTTAACAACTGATAAGGAGTCATTCCTCTAGCTTGATTGACCAAGGAAATATTTTGAGTAAAGCATGCAGTGTTGACCGAAGGTTTGGCCGAAGGTTTCTTCTTTCGGTTTTGGGCGAATCCTGCCTCCCGAAGACCTTGTGGGTGAACTAGAATTGTTTTTCAGGAATTTTTTTTTCTTTTTTCCCGTCCGAGTAATGTTTCGGCCATTCAAGTTGTATTATCGATAAAAGTATAAATGGGCCAAACAAAATTAAGCCTTTATTGATAATCAAAATTGAAATATTTCTTACAAAAAGCTTACTGATAAAACTTGCGTAATCGGGAAGCATGCCATGTGTTTTTGATCGGACTTCCATCTAGTTCAGTTAGTTTGTAAGTCCCTGGTCGAACGACTTGAATAATCACATAGGGTCCTTCCCAGTTTTGCTGAAGCTTCCCTTGCTTGTTTGGCATATAAGTTGCTAATTCTCGAAGGACTAGATCACCGACTTTAAAAGACTTTTTCTTTACTCCTTAGTCATAGTATTGAGCAGTCTGTTGTTGATACTTGATATTTCTTAGGTATGTCATTTCCCTAGCTTCTTCTAATAAGTCCACATTAGCTCGGAGGCCCAACTCATTTGTATCGAGATTAAATACTTCGTTTCGGTATGATTCTAGGCCGACTTCTACTGATACCACTGCATCGGTCCCATACGCTAGACTGAAAGGAGTTTCTCCGGTCGAAGATCTTGGTGTGGTGCCATAAGCCCATAGCATATATGGTAACTCTTCAGCCCATAACCCTTTGGTTTCTCCGAGTCTCTTCTTTATCCCATCAAAGATTACTCTGTTTGCGGCTTCTACTGCCCCATTTCCTTGTGGGTGACCAACTGAACTGAATTTCTGTTGAATTCCGAAGAAAGCTAGAAACTTCTTGAACTTCTTTCCGACGAACTGGGTCCCGTTATCTGATACACATATTTTGGGAATCCCGAATCTGAGTATTACTTGCTCCAACATAAATTTCTTGGCTGCTTCCATGGTAATGGAGGACAAAGGGCGTGATTCTACCCACTTGGTCATGTAATCGATTGCCACAATGCAATATTTGTCTTGTCTGGTGCTGGTAGGTAGAATTCCGACAATATCCACGGCCCACATGGCGAAGGGAATGGGGTTTAAGACAGAAGTCATCTCTTCGGGAGGTTGTTTCGGAACGTTGCTAAAAAGATGACATTGTTTGCATTTCTTCGCATAACTCAGTGCATCGGCTCGTAGGGTCGGCCAAAAGAATCCCTACCTTAGAATTTTAAAAGCCAAAGAACGACCTGCCAAGTGTTCTCCACAAATTCCTTCGTGAACTGCTTCTAATGTTGTTTTTTGTTCTTCGGGAGCCAGGCATCTCAACAGCGGTTCGGTAGCCGATCTTCGGTACATATTTCCTGCTATAATTGTGTACCCGGTGGCCCGATTTTTGATTTTTTGAGCCTCGGTTTTTTCCAATGGTAGTGTCCCCTTTTCTAGGAATAGTCGAATTGGAGTCATCCAATTTATCCCTTGGTGAATCTCGAAACATACCTTTTTATTGATGGAGGGCGCTTTGACTTCAGTGAGGTAAATTGAGCCTTTGAGATTCTGAGTGTCGGCCGAAGCTAGTCTAGATAATGCATCTGCTCGGCTATTATTTTCCCTGGCAACAGTGGTTAATTCAAAAGACTCGAACAACAGGGAATTTGCTTTTACCTTGGCTGCATAGGCTTTGGTTCGGGCGTCCCTTTGTTCATATTCTCCTGAGAAATGCTTTACAACTAGCATCGAATCGCTGAATGCCCGAAGATGTCTGACTTCTAGGTTTCTTGCCAAATTCATCCCAGCCAGAAGTGCCTCGTTGTTGGTTAAGGAAAAGGTGAATCGGATGGCTTGACATATCTCAAAACCTTCAGGGCTTGTAATAATTAGACCGGCTCCGCACTTACTTCCAGCCACCGAACCATCCACAAACAACTTCCAATTGCCAGGAGCTTGTATCAATTTTTCTTCGACTTGCAACCCTTCGGACCCAGTGAACGAACACTCTACTATGAAATCTGCCAGGGCTTGTGCTTTTATCGCAGTCCTCGGCACATACTCCAAATCAAATTCTCCCAACTCGATGGCCCAGGCGACAACTCTGCTTGAAGCCTCTGGTCTCTGTAATATCTTTTTCATAGGTTGATCGGTCGTGACTTGCATCGTCCTCCCCTGGAAATAATGTCTTAGTTTTCTTGAGGCCATGACCAACCCATAAGCAAATTTCTCGGCATTCGGGTATCTGGTTTCTGCTTCTTTCAGCATGTGGCTAATGTAGAAAACTGGATATTGGTTTCCATTGTGTTGCTTGACTAAGACGGCCCCCAATGTCCGATCATTTACAGCCAAGTATAGTTGTAAAGTCTCTTGTGGATCCGGTCTCATTAGCAATGGAGCCTTCGTTAAATACTCCTTGATATCTTCGAAAGCTTTTTCACATTCTGGACCCCACAAAAAAGTCTTCGTACCTTTTAATACCTCAAAGAAGGGTAAAGCTTTGTCGGTCGATTTGGAGATGAATCTTCTTAGGGCAGCCAATCTTCCAGTCAATTTCTGAATGTCCTGAATTCTTTTCGGAGCTTCCATGTCGATTATCGCTCTTATCTTTTCTGGATTAGCTTCAATGCCTCGAGCACTCGCCATATAACCAAGGAATTTACCACTAAATACTCTGAACGTGCATTTGTTCGGGTTGATCCGCATGTTCTTTTTGCTTAGAGTTTCGAAGCACTCTCTCAAATCATCGGCGTGATCCCGAAACAAAGATTTTACTATCATGTCGTCCACGTAACATTCCATATTTCTCCCGATCTGGTTTTTAAAGACATTGTTGATCATCTTCTGAAAGGTGGCCCCCGCGTTCTTCAAGCCGAAAGGCATGACAATGAAAGCATATGTTCCTTTCAGGGTGATGAATGCTGTTTTAGGGATGTCTTCAGATTTCATGGCGATTTGATGATAACCTAAGAATGCATCTAGGAAGCTTAGGATTTCATATCCTGATGTAGCATCAATGAGCTGATCGATGTTGGGAAGTGGATAATGGTCTTTTGGGCATGCGAGATTGAGATCGGTGTAATCGATGCACATCCTCCATTTGCCATTTGCCTTTTTGACCACTACCACATTAGCTAACCATTCGGGGTATTTGATCTCTTCAATAAAATCTGCTTCCAATAGCTTTTCCACCTCTGTCTGGATCACCTTTTGTCTTTCCATGGCGAAATTTCTCTTATTCTGTTTGACTGGATTGGTCCCTTCTTTCACATTTAAACTGTGTTGGGCAATGCTCGGATCAAGTCCGGGAATGTCTTCAAGACCCCAGGCAAATATGTCGTGGTACTCTCGGATCACGGCAATCACTTTCGCTTTCAGATAATCGTTCATGTCTCTCCTGATACGGATCATTCGACCCGAAGTGCCTGCATATAATTCGACCTCTTTGGTTTCCACCGCTGGTTCGGCTATAGGGTTTGAGAGATTGTCCCCAAACTTTTCTAGCTCAATGTTCATCGTATGGTGAATGCTTCCGGCCTGATCGTTCATGCGCCTTTTCTTTTTACCTTCATCTTCGGTTTCTTCTTCGGATCTATCTAGATCTTCTAGCGTAATGATCCTGGCTACCTTTTGATCTCCTTTCATTTCGCCGATGCCATGATCGGTAGAGAACTTGTTATTCCCAGTTTACACACTTGTATAATTGTAGAAGGGGGGTTGAATACAATTCTTGATATTTATAAATCTCTGAAAAGAACTCCAGAAATCTATCCTTAGATAATTGCTGTAAAAGGAATAATGCACAAACACATAAAAATCAGGTGGTTAAATGCACCACCTGAAGCTTTTATTAGAAGAAAACTCTGTGATACAAAAGTACACAGCTTCTGTTTTACAACTCTTTGATTTCTAAGGATATTCAACAAAAACCCTAAGCAAATGTATTTGTTTTCTTAGCTTCCAAAGAGTTGCTACACTTGGTTATAAATCCCAAGTTTTATAAGTACTACTGGAATAAAATAATGTTATTCTAATTCTAGTTGACTTGCTACTACACTCCAAATACACATGTAGCCGAAAGGTTGTCCTTGTGAACAGACATGTCTCCTACACCTTTCTTGTATTCATAGTGTAAACGGAATGCTTCTTTCTTCTGTGTTTCAAAAGTATGGCTGCCATACTGCTTTTTGTATCTACTATCAACCCATGTGATCTGTCAGTCAAACTTGTCCTTATCAACTGCTAATCCCCAGCTAAGCATAGAAGAAAGTGTGAATGATTATCCGTTGATATTGTACACTGACATCCGTTGATGATATATTGAGCTATATCCGTTGATATTGAGACTTGAGCTGTATCCGTTGATAGAGTGGATTTGAGTTGTATCTGCTGATAGAGTTTTGTCTTCATCTGTTGATACACTTTCACTTAGACAGAATTACATAGCATAGATTATTTACAATTGGCTACCCTATTCTGCCTATCCATTGATGGTCAACATGACTGTGGATAAAACACTATCAACTGATAACATAGAGATACTGCAGTATGCTACAAAACCTCATCCGTTGATGAGCTACCTGTCAACGGATAGAGTTATAAATCCTCATCCGTTGACAGCTACAAAACCTTATACAATTTGATTGATTGTGAAGTTATCATCAAATACAACATATTCCTAACAGAACTTCAACTTCAAATGGGGTATTGAGGATATAGCTTGGAAAGCCGTTAAAGTAGGACGCCCGAGAATGCCATTATATGGGCTATCCACTCGGATAACATAGAATTTCACCTGTTTTTCCACAGTGCAGGGAGCTTTACCCAATCCCAGGGACAATGTGATCGTTCCCTCGATCGGAATCGGTGAGCTACCAAAGCCGTAAAGTGGGGGTTCATTACAAGATTCCAGTTGTTCTCCTCCCAGATTCATTTTTTCATAAGTCCGGTGATAAAAAATGTTGACCGAACTTCCACCATCTATCAGTACCTTCCATACCATATTCTGGCCGATGATCGGATTCACTACCAAAGGATCCTCGTGCGGCCAAATGACATCTTCATAATCTTCTTCAGTAAACATTATGGGCAATGGATGTTTGCCTGTGTAGTATGTTGATACAGATTGTAGACTTGACGAGCATACCTTTTTTTGGCCGTTTTGCTACATCGATCCAGTATTGTACCCCCCATGATGGTTCTTACCTCCCCTCTATATCGAGGGGCTTCATCTCTTTCTCTTTGCCTAGGGTTGTCATCCTCTTCGTTCCGATCTCTGGTTTCTTTCGGACTTGAGTCATTCCTTTTTGGTTCCAAACGATCCCTTCAATCTTTAACAAATTGATTTAGGTCACCTATTTTTACCATTCTCTCTATCAATCTCTTCAGATGAAAACATTCGTCTTTGTTAGGGCCTTTGTCCTGATGGTAATCACAGTATTTATTTCCATTCCTCTTATGATCAGGTACCCTCAGCTTCGCCGGTCTCCGGAAATCAGACCTGCCTTTGATTTCGTTCAGTATCTTAGAGATGGGAGTGTTTAGTGGAGTAAACACCATGGGCTCCTTTCCCTTCTTTGAATCGTTTCTTTATCATCCCTTCGGTCACCATCTCGCTTATCATCTCGCCGGGAATCATCTTTCCTTCGGCCGTTCTTCCCCTGACTGCCCTTTCTTCGACTGTCTTTAGACGATTCTTTGTATCCATCGATAGACTCCATTTTTCTCCTGATACTTTCTCCTCGGATATAGATGTCGTTGAGTGACTTTGGGGGAACATCATATAAGGACAACCGAAGCTTTCTTCCTTTAACTGAGTCGAGGCCAGCAGTCAGAAATCCTGCCGCCTTGACCTTATCCAGGTCGGTCACCATGCCAGCTTCTTCCTTAAAACAGGCTAGGTAATCACCCAATTCTTCATCAGATCTTTGGCGACAATGAATAAGAGATTCGGTATCCTTCTCTCTCCGACACATGTGGGAATAATACCTCAAAAACTTGCTCTTCAGTCGATCATAAGAAGGTATGGATCTAGGCCTCATCGATCGATACCACAAAGAGGCCGAACCCTTCAAATAGGTTTTAAACATTTTGCAAAGCATGATATCGTCATGACCCATTCCTGTCATCAAACTTTCATATTTTTCACAATGATCTTCTAGGTCTCCCTTGTCGCTAAATTCGGTCATTTTCGGGAACTGACGACCTGGGGGTGGTCTATATTGTTCAATCTCTTCAGTTACAACGGGCTCTCGACGCATCCTCCTCTGGTCTTCGAACATACATTTCTCCATTCTTCGAAGCCTATCTTTCCATTGAGAGCCTATTTCTTCTTCCTCTAAGTCCGAAGGATCTTGGGATGGGTGTGAGGAATGTGTTTCGGATTCTGAAGACTCCTCCTGGTGAGGTCAGGACCTTTTTTCTCTTCGGCCCTTAGAGACTGTTTTCTGAGGTTCACTCACGGGATCCTCTTCTCCAGTTTGAAGGGCTTCTCGCGCTATCCTTTCTTCCAACTCAACCTCTTCGCGCCGGAGTTTTATGGCTTCCAATCTTAACTCGTCTGCCTTCTTCTGCAAGGCTCATCTTTTTGCCCCCTGGGATCCTTCTGCTTCAGTGGCTTTTCCTTTGACATTCTGTTGCCATATTTCTTCGGAAGTAGGAGTTTCTATATTGAGATTTTCAGAATACTGAGGTAACATGATTCACAAAAGAAGCTTATACGTTCCCACAGACGGTGCCAAATGTCAGGACTCGATTTATGCCTCGGACAAACCTATCCTCGATATGCCAGGAACAGGTTTCGGTAGCTCCTGCAAAGAGAAGAATGCAAGGGTGTTACCCCCAATTCACCTCCGGTGTGAGAATCAGTAAAATGTAGTGGAAACGTAAACGTAAAGCTTATGTAAACTAGTGTATCTCAGTCTGTGTGTCATTGTGTTTATCACCTGATAATTGTGTCTATTTATATTGTGTCTATGAGTAGTACCGTTGATGATCCTCTTGATTCTCAGTTATGGAGGGCGATAAATGGTAAGGCGTTACACTGGCAACGGTCAATTTTTTTTACTAACTTCAGCTGGATGGTTCGGATGGGCCTGGTCCAATCGTATGGTTTTAATGGTCATAAGCCCAAAGGCTTATTGGATTGGGGCCCCAAAAACTTATTGGATCGGGCCCTCTAACAGGGTATTTGTTAATGAGGATTGGCGCAGTAAGTTTTCACTTTACAAAGTCCAAAACTTAGTTGCACCTACCTCTGACCACTCAGCAATTTTCTTTCAATTAAGCATTTAGAGACCTGTTCCTTATGGTTATCGTTTTCGTTTCGAGAACTCGTGGCTCAGGGAAGAAAGATTCGGTCAAATAGTAGCCAAGTGTTGGGAGCAAAGCAAACCGGAATCAATTACGGAGAGAATCCGTTATTGTGCGCAAGAACTGAAAATCTAAGGGGATAGAATAAGGGAGCGATTTGCAGAGAGATTAAGAGAATGTAGGAAACAGCTGGAACGGTTTAGGGGTTTAACTGATGCCTTTTCTCTTCAGTGTTATAAGGAAGCTACGACTGAATATTCTAGTTTACTCAGTCAACAAGAAGACTTTTGGAGACAAAGGGCTAAGCAGTACTGGTTACAGGTAGCAGACAGCAACTCTAAATTTTTTCATGCGTATGCCTCAGCAAGAAAGAAGAAGAATCAAATCTGTCAATTAAAGGATGAGAATGGTAATTAATTGAATTTGGAGAATGGTTTGGGTGAGTTAGTTGGCTCTCATTATGATTCTCTTTTTCAGTCTCAACATACAGAGTTAGAGAAGGTGCTTGACTGTATAGGGGAAAGAGTAAATTCAGATCAGAATGACCAGTTAACTCAGGATTTCACGGCTGAAGAGTAAAGAGTGCAATCTTCTCAATGCATCCGGATAAAAGCCCGGGCCCAGATGGTATGAACCCTACCTTCTACCAACGATTTTGGAGTATAATAGGAAACAATGTAGTTTCTTTTTGTCAGAATATCTTTAATTCTGGTATGACTCCCCCAAACCTCAATGATACATTGGTGATTCTTATCCTGATGAAAAATTGTGTTGAGACAGTTAATGATTTGCGTACTATATCTCTGTGTA
The DNA here is from genome assembly GCA_036435485.1 of Saposhnikovia divaricata. NCBI lineage: Eukaryota > Viridiplantae > Streptophyta > Magnoliopsida > Apiales > Apiaceae > Saposhnikovia > Saposhnikovia divaricata. The sequence continues at coordinate 94,483,641 of CM071594.1, forward strand.
ACGTTCTGATGAAGGTTGTAACAAAACTGTTAGCAAACAGACTGAAGGAGGTGTTGCCTAATGTTATTTTGGAGACGTAGAGCGCCTTTATACCAAGTAGGCTGATAACAGACAACGTTATAGTGGCTTATGAAATTAACCATTGGATGCATAGAAAGAGACTAGGAAAACTGGGCTTTTCAGCTTTAAAAATTGACATGAGTAAGGCGTATGATAGAGTGAAGTGGGTCTTTGTTAGAGGGGTTATGCAGAAAATGGGGTTCTCAAAAAAGTGGACTGATTGGATTGACATGTGTATGCAGTCAGTGAAGTATAATTTTTAATTTCAGGCCACGAGCTGGGACCTAAACTCCAAATAGAGGGCTCCGACAAGGCGATCCCATCTCTCCCTATTTGTTTCTCATTTGTGCGGAAGGATTATCGGCTTTAATTCAGAAAAGACAACAGTAAGGGCTTCTTCACGGGTGTAAGATTGTAAATTGTTGGAAATCAATCTAGACATATGCTCCTGATTTTAAGGAGCATATTAAGGCACTAATGTAAAGTTAGGAATATATCATTTAGATCCTGATTTTAAGCAGCCAATTAAGGCACTGATGTAAAGTAGGTTCTGTATATATGTTTGTATTCAGGCTCACATAAGAAATAAGAAGCATTTTCAATACATCTCTTAAAGCTTCATGGTATCAGAGCAGTAGGTTAAGAAACCCAGCCTCTCTCTTTAGTCAGCCTATTACTCTTAGTCTTATCTTTACGAAGTCAGCCCTTCATGGGTGGATCCGATCAAACATCCGGAAACTCATCTACGTCTACTCCCTCGCCTAAAACACTTCCATCTTCTAAGCTTACACCTGCTGCCACTGCAGAAACAAACCTTGTCCCAATCACCACTCACAAACTACATGGCCAGAACTACCTTCAATGGTCTCAGTCAATGATGATGTTCATAAGCGGACGAGGCAAAGATGATTATCTTACTGGTGATGTACAAAAACCAGATCCAAAAGATGCTGAATACAGAACCTGGAGGGCAGAAAACAATCTGGTTATGTCCTGGTTAATTAATTCTATGACAACTGAAATTGGAGAAAATTTTTTGTTGTACACAACAGCAAAAGATATATGGGAAGCAGCAAAAGAAACTTTCTCAAGTAGCGAAAACACATCTGAGCTTTTCCAGGTGGAGAGTACTCTTCAAGATCTTCGTCAAGGAGAAAACTCTGTGACGATCTATTTTACAACTCTTACCCGTTATTGGCAACAACTAGACTTATTTGAAGTCCATGAATGGAAGTGTGCCGAAGATCGTGCGTATTTTAAAAAGATTGTGGAGAGCAAACGAGTCTTTAAATTTTTAATGGGGCTTGACAAATCCCTTGATGAAGTAAGGGGTAGAATTCTTGGTACTAAGCCTTTACCAAATCTGAGGGAGGCCTTTTCAGAAGTGCGTAGAGAAGAAAGTAGAAAACGGGTTATGTTGAGCCATCAAGCTCCTCCGATTCCTGAAATTCCTGCCTTTGCAACAATCAAAAATACTCATGCAGATCCAGGTGCTTTTGTTGTACGGAGTAATCCTCAGAACTACGACAATAGAAGCAGAAAAGGTCGCCCATGGTGTGATCATTGTAGGAGACCTGGACATTTAAAGGAAACATGTTGGAAATTGCATGGAAAACCTGCTGATTGGAAGCCAAACAAGGATCGCGAGGCAAGGGGGAATGTTGTCATCTCTGGAGCATCTCAACATGATAATTCTGCTCCTTTTAGCAAGGAACAATTAGAACTTCTTCAGCAACTCATGCAGAAGGCAAATAATCATACTCAAACCTCCAACAGTTCCGCACTACATGCAGCTAAGTCATCCTCATCATCTTGGATTGTAGACTCAGGAGCCTCCGATCATATGACAGGTGACCGATCGCTTTTCACTACTTATTCCCCTTGTACCAGCTTTCAAACAGTATGTATTGCCAACGGTGCCAGCACCAAAGTGGTTGGAACAGGAACTGTTTATCTCTCAAATGCTCTTACTCTCAATGAAGTTTTATTTGTACCTGAGCTTGATTGCAATCTCATATCAGTTAGTAAACTGAATCGTGATCTGAATTGTACCACTAAGTTTCTTTCTTCATCTTGTATTTTTCAGGACTTGAACTCGGGGAGGATGATTGGCAATGCTGATTTTCGTGCGGGCCTTTATGTCTTAGATATCCACACTCCTTCAATCCATTCAGCCAGTCATCAAGATTCATTGAGTCATAGTTTCAAGTCCGTTAGTCATTCAAATGAAGAAAGTGAGATTATGATGTGGCACTTTCGCCTAGGTCATCCTAATTTTATGTACTTGAAACGTTTGTTTCCATCCTTATTCATCAATAAAAATCTGCATTTGTTTCATTGTGAAGTTTGTCAATTAGCAAAGCATACTCGAAACACATATTCACCACGATCATACAAACCAAGCCAGCCTTTTTCTCTTATTCATGGGGACATTTGGGGGCCATTCCGTATCCCGAGTATGACTGGTGCTCGATGGTTTTTATTGTTAGTTGATGATCATACTCGACTTTGTTGGACTTTTTTGATGAAAGAAAAATCAGAGGCAAAACACATATTTCAAAATTTTCATGTCATGATTCAAAATCAGTTCAGGACCAATATTCAAATCCTTAAAACTGATAATGCCAAAGACTTCTTTAATTCAAGTCTTGGTCCTTATCTTACATCCCATGGCATTGTCCAACAGAGTTCTTGTGTCGACACACCACAACAAAATGGTGTGGCTGAACGTAAAAACCGTCATGTTCTTGAGGTTGCTCGATCTTTGCTTTTCCAAACTAATGTTCCACAAAAATTCTGGGGGGAGGCCATTCTTACTGCAACTTATTTGATTAACCGTATGCCTTCCCGGGTTCTCAACTTTAAAACACCCATACAAATGTTTCAAATTCTGTATCCCACCTCACATCTTGTGTCACAAATACCTTTCAAGCTATTCGGTTGCACCGCTTTTGTTCATGTCCACTCTCAATTTCGTAGCAAACTTGATGCTCGTGCACTTAAGTGTATCCTCCTCGGATATTCAGCCAATAAAAAAGGTTATAAGTGTTTCTCTCCAGATACAAGAAAATTTTATAATACAATGGATGTTACTTTCTTTGAAAACATTCCTTTCTACTCCAATTCTGGAATTCAGGGGGAGAACAACAGAAATGAATTTCAGAATTGGGATTGGGCATCACTCATCGAACCGAATCTGTCAGCACAATCCACCACCATCTCTAATATATCTTCTCCTGCTACTCCAAATTTGGTTCTCACTCAAGATTTGATTCCAATTTCAGGCATGAACAAGCATATATCTCCATCAAATTCCATACCTAATCAATCTCCAATTACATATCCTAAACATCTTCTTCTTCCTGATAACGCTATAAAGGTTTATGAAAGAAGGAAAACCCGTGACATGCCCGTACAAAATCAGCAAGGTCAAGAAACTCTCATAAGCCAAGTTGAACTTGAAAATATACAAAATGAGGTACATTATGATCCGAAATCAGTTTCAGGTTGTCAACAATCAACTCAATCAGGTCCAGGTTGTAACCCGGAGTTGGATCTCCCTATAGCACAAAGAAAAGGGGTTCGATCATGCACTCAACATCCACTTCGCAGTTTTGTATCTTACACAAAATTGTCTCCAAAATTTCAAGCATTTGTGACATCTTTAGACAAGATCATGATTCCTAACTCAGTCCATGAGGCCTTAAAAATTCCAGAGTGGCGCAAGGCAACTTTAGAAGAGTATAATGCACTTGAAAAGAATGGCACTTGGGTATTAACAACATTACCTCCCGGAAAGAGGACGGTAGGCTGCAAATGGATATTCTCTGTCAAACAGAAGGCAGATGGAAGTGTGGATAGATATAAAGCTCGATTAGTGGCTAAAGGGTTCACGCAAACATATGGAATTGATTACCAGGAGACCTTCGCTCCTGTTGCAAAGCTTAACACAATTCGAGTCCTATTATCTATTGCAGTCAACAAGGATTGGCCATTATTCCAGCTTGACGTCAAAAATGCTTTTTTAAATGGGGACCTGGTGGAGGAAGTCTATATGGATATACCTTCTGGATTTGAGACTAAATATACACAAGGGAAAGTTTGCAAACTGAGAAAAACTATATACGGACTTAGACAGTCTTCGAGAGCATGGTTTGATAAATTCGCCAAGGTCCTTGTGCATGATGGATACTCTCAAACACAAGCTGATGATACTTTGTTTGTCAAACACTTCGCAGATGGAAGAATCACAGTTTTGATAGTATATGTTGATGACATAATTCTCACAGGGGATCATGCAGAAGAAATGAAGAGGCTTAAGATGCTAATGTCCCAGAAATTTGAGATTAAAGACTTGGGATTTCTGAAATATTTTCTTGGAATGGAAGTGGCCAGAAGCAGTCAAGGAATCTCAGTCTCTCAACGAAAGTATGCTTTAGATCTCTTACGTGAGACAGGAAAGATTGGTTGCAAACCGGTTGAAACTCCTATGGATCCTAATACCAAATTAATGCCTCGAACTGATGAACTAGCAGCTGATAAAGGGCGATACCAACGCCTGGTGGGTAAGCTAATATATCTAACTCATACACGTCCTGATATAAGTTTTGCTGTTAGCATTGTCAGTCAATTTCTTGGCAACCCATCAGTAGATCACATGGAGGCAGTAAATCGCATTCTTAAATACTTGAAGAAAGATCCTGGTAAAGGACTTATGTTCAGAAAATCAGCCGACCAGTCCTTGAAAGTTTATACTGATGCAGATTGGGCTGGTTCCCCTTTCGATCGAAAATCTACATCTGGGTATTGCTCATTCATTTGGGGAAATCTAGTGACTTGGCGTAGTAAAAAACAGAAAGTGGTGGCACGCAGTAGTGCCGAGGCTGAGCTTCGTGCATTAGCCTTGGGCATATGTGAAGGAATCTGGTTACGAAGATTACTAAATGAACTTAGGATTGGAACTTCTATCAAGATCATGTGTGATAATCAGTCTGCTATTGCAATAGCCAAAAATCCAGTCCACCATGATCGAACTAAGCATGTGGAGATTGACAGACACTTCATCAAAGAGAAGATTGAAAACAAGATAATTTCACTCAATTATATTCCGTCTAAGCAACAGGCAGCAGATATATTAACCAAAGCTTTGTTTCGACGCAATCTCACTGAACTATGTACTATGCTTGGTCTGGAAAACATATATGCCTAGATTGAGGGGGAGTGTTGGAAATCAATCTAGACATATGCTCCTGATTTTAAGGAGCATATTAAGGCACTAATGTAAAGTTAGGAATATATCATTTAGATCCTGATTTTAAGCAGCCAATTAAGGCACTGATGTAAAGTAGGTTCTGTATATATGTTTGTATTCAGGCTCACATAAGAAATAAGAAGCATTTTCAATACATCTCTTAAAGCTTCATAAATGGTGCTCCAATTATTACGCATTTATTCCTTGCTGATGACTCTTATTTGTTTTTTAGAGCATCTATAACAGAGGCGCAATGTATTAAAGAATGTTTGCTACTTTATGAAAGGCCATCTGGCCAGCAAGTTAACTTCAACAAATCATGCATTCAATTTAGTCGAAATACTTCTTCCTTGGATTCTGCTTCTATTAGTCAGTTTCTTCATGTGGATGTGCAGAATGATACCTCTTTCTATTTGGGGCTCCCGATCGAACTTTGTTTCCAGAAACAAGAGAGAGGTCTTTACTTACGTTAAGGAGAAGGTGTGGAATCGTTTACAAAGCAGGAAGGGGAAAATGATTTCTCGTGGAGGTAAGGAAATTCTTTTAAAGTCAGTAATTCAATCTATTCCTTCCTATGTCATGAGCGTTTTTCTCCTCCCTAAAACTCTGTGTGAAGAGATTGAAAATTTAATGAATAAATTCTGGTGGGTATTGAACGTTGAAAATAGAGGTGGCATAAGATGGATGTCTTGGGAGCGTTTATGTGTCCCAAAGAAATTTGGTGGAATGGGATTTAAGAGAATTAGAGAATTTAATCTAGCATTATTGGAAAAACAGGCTTGGAGGCTTATGGTGGAGCCTAATTCGTTCGTAGCAAAGCTGTTGCAAGCTAGGTATTATCAATTTAAATCTTTTCGGGAAGCGAGTATTGGATATAATCCTATTTTTGTTTGGCGTAGTATTGTTGAGGCTAAAAGTCTGATTTGTGATGGGAGTATCTTGAAAGTGGGAAATGGCGAGTCTATAAACATTTGGCAAGATCCCTAGATTCCAGACATTAATAATACTAAGGTGTCTACGATAGCTCCTCAATACTTGATTGAAGCAAAGGTGTGTAACCTTTTTAAGGTTAATTCTCAAGAATGGGATATGGAGATCATTCCGGATGTTTTTAACAAAAGGGATGCCAGTAAGATTCTGCAAATTCCTCTTAGTTTTGAGGAGAGGGACGATTCATGGATGTGGTTAGAGGATGAGAAGGGTGAATACTCAGTTAAAAGTGGATATAAATTTCTCTGCAAAAGATTTATATCATTAACTGATGTGGTTCCAGGTATGAAATGGCTAAAGCTGTGGTCTCTGGCAGTTCCTCCTAAGATTAAGAACTTTATGTGGAGAACGCTTCGTAATTGTGTTCCTACTTTGTGTAACCTAAGGGAGAAATGGGTGAATGTGGAATTGACCTGTCCTGTATGTTGTATGGCTGCGGAATCTCTGGAGCATTTGCTGTTTACCTGTACTTTTGCTCAAAGGTATTGGGAATTAGCAAATATCAATGATTCTTTTAAGACGGACCTTCCTTTTATGTCTAGCTTGTGTGAGGTATTTTGTAACATGTCGACATCTGACCTGGAAGTGGTTTGTTCTATTGCCTGGAAGCTGTGGGATCATCGAAATCTAATAGTCTGGAGTCAGAAATTCTTCACTCCTGCCATGGTCGTTAATGGAGCTAGCAATTTTCTTTTTATGTGGCAACAGGCTCAACTGTCCATGAAAGCCCAGATTAGTATAAATAGTAGAGAGGGGGTTCTGGTTTGGCAGAAGCCAACAGTAGGATGGCTTACCTGCAATATTGATGCTGCAGTCTTTGTCAATCAAGGCTTAAGTAAATTTGGGTGCCTGGTAAGAAATGAATACGACACTATGTTAGCAGGTTACAATGAAAAGTTCGTGGGGAATGTTGATCCTAAATTGGCTGAGGCTATGGCTTTTAGGAAAGCGTTATCATGGCTGAAGAAACTAAACATGTCCGAGGTGTTTATCTCGCTCGGAGTGGTGCAAGCTTTTCATAAAAAACGGTAGACGATTCCTACTTTGGAGCCATTATTCTTGATAGTATTTCGATTTGTAAGGACGTAAGGTCCTATGAGGTTTATTTTTTTCGTCGGTCAGCGAATTTAGTAGCTCATTATATAGCTAGAGAAGCTAGTTCAGGGCCTGATCGTGAGGAATGGTCCTGTGTTCCTCAGTTTCTTATCGATGTAATTTCTTTTGATTGTCAATAAAACTCAAGCTTCGTTTTGGTGTCAAAAAAAGAAAAATATAAATTAACATAAGTGTTCATAACATATTTTAATTTAGGAAATTGGTGCAGAATTTCCGATGTATATCCCTTGCCCGCAATGAAACATTGCTGATGTTAGTAATGCTTCATTGCGGACGTCTAAAATATTATTTAAAATATTGTGAGTGCTACTGAAATTACTTTTTTACCCTTATTATGGCTATAATGTTTCATTGTTGGTGGCTGCTACACAAGACAATCGATTTCTTAGCTATTTTTGGCAATTCTGAAAATTGATAAAAGGCCAAATTTTGAACAAAAATTCATACACACCCAAATAGTCATACTCACTATTTATGTGATGAATATTACATATTTTCACTAATTTTTCATTTTGTTTTTAATTTTTCTACCATTTTTAACTAGTTTGTAAAATAAATTAAAAAATTAAATAAAAATATGAAAAAAGTCAAATTTTGAACTAAAATTCATACACATCCAAATATTCATACTCACTATTTGTATGATGAATTTTACCCTACTTTCATTAACTTTCCATTTTTTTGATTTGTTTTCCCATTTTTAACAAGTTTGTAATATAAATTAAAAAACTAAATAAAAATAGAAAAAGGACCAAAATTTTGAACTAAAATTTATACACACCCAAGTAACCATACTCACAATTTGTATGATGAGTGTTACCCTACATTCATTAATTTTCTATTTTTTTGATATTCCCCCTATTTTTAACTAGTTTGTAAAATAAATTAAAATTTTAAATAGAAATAGGAAGAAGGCCAAATTTTGAACTAAAATTCATACACCCAAGTAGTCGTACTCACTATTTGTGTGATGAATGTTACCCTATTTTCATTAATTTTCCATTTTTTTGATTTTTCTCCAATTTTTAACTAGTTGGTAAAATAAATTAAAAAACTAAATAAAAATATGAAAAAGGTCAAATTTTGAACTAAAATTCAAATACACCCAAGTAGTCATACTCATTATTTGTGTAATGAATGTTACCCTAATTTCACTAATTTTCCATTTTTTTGATTTTTCTCACATTTTTAACTAGTTAGTAAAATAAATTAAAAGATTAAGTGAAAATTGAAAAAAGACTAAATTTTGAACTAAAATTTATAAACACCTAAGTAGACATATTCACTATTGCATCATAAATGTTACCTTCCTTTCACTAATTTTCCTTTTTTGGATTTTTATCCATTTTTAACTAGTTTGTAAAATAAATTGAAACTAGAAAAGTAGTAGAAAAAATGTAAATATTTAAATTTAAATTTTAATGGTACGATTGTTTGGATGTATATAAATTTTATATCAATATTTAACATTTTACTCTATTTTTATTTAACTTTTTAGCCTTTCTTTCCCTATTTTTACTTAATTATTTAAAATTCGAGTCCTGAAGAGGATGTACCCCTTTAATAAACTTTATGAGGTCGATTGGTTCGGGTTTTAAAGTGATTTTTAACTTTAAGTTGAAAAATATTTATTTTTGTAATATATTAAAAATGATTAAAAATTAAAAAATATTTAAAACCAGAAATATCATTTAAATTAATTATTTATCAAATTTAATTTTGTTTTTATGTATTAAATAATCATAGTTTCTGAATGCAGTTCAACATTCCTAAATACACCTAGTGCAATTACAAAATTAACCTTGATTCATTTTATGTACAATTCATTGTATTCAATGCTTTTCCATTTTTCCGGACTAACTATATTAAATTTACCTACCAAGTAACTTGTTAATACTAAAAGCATCTCCCCGAACCATTTTATACCATTTTTTAATGGTTCTTAATTTCAAATATAAAAAAGGATGTCATTTTTTTATTTACTATAAGCCTATTAAACTTATTAAATTTTTTTATCCTTCAATCTTAAGAGTTAATGGGCACTCTTAACTTATATTATATAACAAATTTGTATGAATTATTGTTTAAGACGAATGCACATTAAATCACTAAATCAAATTTTATATTATATTTAAAAATGAGTTAAAAGTGTCTTTGTAATATTCTAAAAATAGGGAAACAAATAATTTGTTAGATAAATTTTAACATTGAAGGTCATTTTTCTTTTATTAACTAGTAACTTAAACCAAAACGTGAATCATAATTTTGTGATATTTGATATTCAATCCTAAAAAGTTGTTAAGGACGTGGTTAATTTCATATCAATTTTAAAAAATTATATATTGTTATTTAAAATAGTAAATAATAATTATTTATATTGTTATTTAAAAATTATATATTGTTATTTAAAATAGTAAATAATAATTATTTTAAAAAATTTTAAAAAATTTATCGCTGTGAATTGCTAATTTACATGGAGTACTTATACGATAAGTTTAAAAAAAATTGTCAAAATTTGTGTGAATAAAAGATAAAATTCATTCATTCAAGATTTCGGAGGCAAATTTTTTGGATTTTCAATTTAATTTCCATCTATGTTGTAATACACAATTATTCATTTTATGATTTAACTACATACAATTATCTAATAATAATGATTTTCTAGGTTTTGAGAGAAGCATCTCATTCTGGATTGTCATTACTTTTAAAATACCTTTTATAAAAAAACAAAATTATATATTAGATAAAATATAGTAAAACCTTGTTAAATAAATAGTCGATGTCACGATAAATTAATATTTTCAATACATCCCAACATAAGGACGACAATATAAATTTAAGTTCGATGAATTAATAATCTCTATAAATTAATAAAATTTACCTATCTCAATAACATTAATTTATAGAAATTTTATTGTAAGAATATCAAAAATAGTACTAATGAAAGTAAAACAATTGTTATATTATTGTATTGATTTATGATATTAAATATTTAAAATTGAAAATTTGTTAAGAATATGACATATAAATTTAAAATTATGATTATGTAAAATTTTAATAAAATAAACTTTATTTCAAAAAAAATATTTAAAATAAACTTAAATTTATTTATTTGTTGTAACTTTATTACTTAGGTGATATAAGACATTTTTTTATTAATGGAAGACGTTGTTACATGGATTTCTGTTGCTATTAGTAGGGGTGAACACGGGGCGGGTTGGGGCGGGTTGAGGGAAAATATAACCCAACCCAATTAGTACGGGTTTTTTAAAATTCAACCCGTTCAACCCACGGTTTTGGACGGGGCGGGTTGGTCGGGTTTTGGACGGTCTGGGTTGGGTCAGGGCGGGTTGGTCGGGTTGAACAAATGCAGAAAATCTGCCCAGAAAATGCAGAAAATCTGCCCAGAAAATGCAGATACAATAACAATAAACATATTACACATGTACCAGAAACTTTGACACATTCTGCCAAATGCCAAATCTGCCATAACAAATAAATAGTCCAATAATGTGCCATAACAAATAAATAGTCACCAAATAGTCAAATACAATCCAAATTCCAAATGCTAACTCAAAACAGTCCAATAACAATTGTTTAGCTTAAAATAAATATAGCAACATTATTTGTGATGAATCAATCATCAATAACATTGATGGCCTTGCTCTTGAGTTTCTCCTTCGATGCATCAATGTCCTTATCTTTGCCACCTACAAAATTAAAACAATAAATAAAAACATTTATGAGCTTAGATTTAATAAAAAAAACAGCCCCTTATATTCTATTAATCTTATATATTTAGAACAAAGAACAACCCTTTATAATTAATACAATTTGGTTTACCTTCATCAAGAAACTTATAGGAATGAATATCATCCACATATTCATTGATTTTTTTTTCATCATGATGCTCTTTTAACCAACTTTGAGTGCACACTAGTACCTCCAACATTCTTGGACTCAAGGAACTTCGAAATGGGTCTAATATACAACCACTGGTACTAAATGCAGATTCAGATGCAACTGTAGATACCGGAATAGCGAGAACATCTTTAGCAATCAATGATAAAGTCTTGTACCTGATAGAATTATCCTTCCACCAAAGTAGTATATCGAATGAAGTTGTCAATGGATTGAGAGGTTCTTCGGCCAAGTAGTTATCAAGGTCAGTTTTGTTCCCGATTGTCTCCATTTGCTGACGTTGCATATAATTATGTAATAATCTACTTCTGCCAGCAACATTTTTTGGTGGAGGATCGTCTCTAACATCCTGTGAAAATCAGTTTGAGTAGCTAATAGGGAAATCAGTTTGAAAACACCATGTACTTCTAGCATACATAATTGGAAGAAATTAACATATTTGGGCTGCTAAAGGTAATTGATTAAAAAATTTATGTGAGTCTAGTACACTATATAAAACTGCATCTGCAAAACCACATTTAAAAAATGATTGCAACTTGTAAGCATTTACAACGATTCACTGTCTTGTAGATATCCTGCAACAATATACAATAATAACTTCCTTTATCATCAACATATGCCTTCAATTAAGTGTCTAATCACATATATTTAACTGCTTTCAGAACTCTACCATACCACATAACAAATTGAAAATCTGCCCAGAAATAAACTGTAATTACACAAATGAAAACCTCCGTAAGTTAAAGAACAGAGACCAGAATTATTACACTCCTAAATGCTATCTTACAAGCATAAGAAACCCAAAAATAATGTCATGTATTACAAAACACAGGTAAGTTCCCAAATTTCGATAAAATGAAGTTCATCTTCCTACACAAAAACTCGCAATTTCAGCAAAAACAAATCAATACCAATTGATGTACAACTAGTCTATATCAACAATAACAAACAGATTTCCATATAAACACTAACAGAACTACACACACTACATTTGACAAACACCAATTACATCTCTAATCCCCAAAGAATCAGACTGTAAGCATTAATAAAATTACAATCATTATTACAAGTGTCCACCGGCATAAGACATTAGGACAATATATAACTAAGATCTGTTCTTTAGGACTGTTAAATATTAATTAGATAAGACTCCAGCAGGTACCAACTAATGTCTAATGCACTCAAAACAATTTGATCCAGCAGTGTATTAGCAACCAGTGATTGTGAAAATAATTCGTTCACAGATAATTTTTTTATGAAAATAAAAAACTGCTCAATTCTCAGGTAGTACCTTAGCAGCCCCAACACCATTTGATCCAGCATCATAGCATGTGTACATGGATTGCAAAATCGACTCCACCTTGACAAGAAGCCTAGCAACAGTCGCTGAATCATACAGAGATTCAAAGCAATACTTTAAATACTTCATTTTGTATCTGGGATCCAGCACAACAGCAAGAAATAGTAAGGGATTTATATTATCTGCATTGCCCCAGTATTTATCGTACTTCTCCCTCATACTAGCAGCCATGATAGATAGTAAAGGATCATTCGCATCAGCTAACTCGGTCACCTGAGACTGAATCTCACAGATTTCGTGATAAAAATTATTTGACGTGACGTGCAAAGTGCCGCTGAACTTTAAGGTGACTTCATAGAAAGTAGCTAGGGATTTCACAAAAATAGAAGCAGATTCCCAATCACTAGAGGTAGGAGGTCCAATCTTCGTCTTACCATTTTCTTTTTCCATAAAGTAATTGAGAAATTTGTCGTCTTCCTCTTCATATCTTGTAAATGCCTTCTCAAATTTGAGAGCCACGTCTAGCATCATGTAGGTGGAGTTCCACCTTGTAGGCACGTCTAAAATCAGTCCCCCCCCTTGTAATCGATTCTTTCCTTCTCCACGCAAGCTCTGAATTTTAATAACCTTGCTGGAGATGAACGAATATACCTCACAGAATTGCGGATGGCAGCTATGGAATCATGCAGTTTATGTAACCCGTCATTCACGATTAAATTCACAATGTGAGCACTACATCTGACATGGAGATGCTCACCACCAAGAACAGATCCTTTCCAAGCATTGACCCTCCTCCTTACAAAACCAGCAGCCACATCATTGGCTGATGCATTGTCCATTATCACAGTAAAAACTCTTTCTATCCCCCATTCAAGCAAACACGACTTAATCAATTTACCAATTGTATCGCCTTTATGGTTTGAAATTTGACAAAAGCTTATAATCCCTTTTTGAAAATTCCAGTTGGCATTAATATAATGCGCAGTGATGCACATATAAGAAATCTGAGTTCGGGCTGTCCAGCAATCGGTTGTTAAGCAAACTCTTTGACCAGCAGCTGTCAATTCCTCCTTCAGTTTTGCTCTCTCCTTAGAAAATAGGTGGCTAATGTCCCTAGCAACAGTAATTCTACTAGGGACATTAAACATAGGCTGCAACTCATTCATAAACTCCTTAAAACCTATACCCTCGACAACTCTAAAGGCTTGTTCATCTTTTACCACAAACTTTGCCAAAGCATTCCGACATCTCACTGTGTTAAAAGTAGATGCCAATAAATTCGTCCCATGAAAACTAAGCACCTTTTGTTTTTTATCGACTACCCTTTGTGGATTCTTCTTACATTTTTCCAAATGTACCCATAAACTTTTAGTGCCGACTCTTTGACTATGACAAGCATAATCTACACCACAGTAGTTACACGTGCACCTAGGGTTTTCAGGATCTCCGCCCTTCACTTTTGTATAGTGTTCCCAAACATCTGAGGTTCGAGTAGGCTTTTTCTTTGAAGCGGGTGGTTTATCATTGACTTCTTTTTTTGGCGACTTAAGTTGAATAGGAGCATTGTCATCTTGTATAATCATTGGATCAGTTGTGGTGTCTAGGGCATTTGGATCAGTAGGAAAGGTGTTTGGGGTTGTAGTAGGGGTGATGTTTGGGGCTGTAGTAGGGGTGGTGTTTGGGGTAGTAGGGGTGGTGTTTGGGGCTGTAGCAGGGGTGGGGGCTGGTGTTTCCATAAGTTTATTCCTGAAAATATGAACATAACTCTTCAATCATCAGTTCATCACTACATAATCACTAAACTTGGAGTTCAAGGTTCCACAAGCCAACAAGACATTTCTTTACTAAACAATCACTAAACAATCAATCACTAAGCAGGAAGACAATCACTAAGTAGTAAGTACTATCAAATAGAATATAAATGCCACATATGCAGCAGTTCCAGTACGACCATAAACCTAAACAACATTCCGTTAACCAAGTTGAAGCATTTAGGTTCACTAAAATCTGAAGACAAAGTCAGACAAAGTCAGAACTTCTTTTTTCAATTTTGACTTCATAACATATTCCTTTTTACCTGAAACAAGAAGAGGATGACAAAATGGCGACATTAAACCTGGTTACAAGCCTACAACACAACTCTCACCATGCTGTAATATCCTAGAAGAAATCTCTGAGAAACTTAACATTATTTTCACTATATATTGGAAGGTACAGTGTAACAAACAAGAGTTATCTATTCTTTACAACATCAGTCAGCAACAACAACCTATCACTAAATTCCAACAAAAGTTCTTTTTTTGATTAGTTCAACTGCAAATACATTTAAATACTGAAAATAAGCAGAGGAGATATTAATTAGAAATCATGTAGTACAAGAGTTATCTTTACAACATACAATAAAAAAAATTAGACTCATGCCATAAATCACACATACAATAAATCTCTTAGACCTCATATAAATCAGTAATTTAATGAATTTCCAATGAAGAACAAGCATAAATATGAATTATAATGAACAATCATACAAATCGATACAAAAAATGGTAAAGCATAACATGAATGAGATATAGATATAGATACAGTACAGATATTGAAATGAATTATAAAGAAACTTACCGAGACTAGAGTAGACTAGAGAGTGAGTGTGAGACACTGAGACTTGAGAGTCTGCGAAGTGAGAACTGAGTGAGGGAGGCGGGATGAAAGGGATTAAGGTTTAAGGGAATGAATAGAAATTAGGTTATGTATTTCACCGAATTGAAGAGTAAGACTGGACTGTGTGTGGACTGTGGAGTGAGTGTGGACTACTGGACTGTGGACTGTGAAGTACTGGACTAGTGGTCTGGACTAATGGGCCTTAAACAGTAAACGGGTTGGGTCGGGTTGGGTTAGGGTTAAAATATGTTAAACTCTAACCCAACCCAATTTTTTCGGGTTTTTTAAAATTTAACCCGTTTAACCCACGGTTTTGAACGGTCCGGTTTGTTCGGGTAAAATAAGGGGCGGGTTGGGTCGGGTTTTGCGGGTTGGGCGGATTATGTTCACCCCTAGCTATTAGTAATGTCGACACGCATCATTTAGTAATACATAGAAGGATTTAGATGTAATTTCAGCCAACTGTATTTAGTAAAAATGAACTGCATTCGGTACCACCAATAATTCATAAATTACTCGTAAGTTACTTTTCACTTACAACTCGATGCTTGTTTGTAGATTTTGTTTAACAAATTGAAAAAGCAAATGGGAGATCTGTTTGACAAAGTGACGTCATTCTTCACCGGCGGCGATCAAATCCCTTGGTCTGACTCCGACGTCGTCGTTGTAAGTATTCTAATATTTACTTTTCAGTCCATTCAATTCAACTATTTTCAAACTCAGACATTTGATTTATATTTTTAGTAGCTGAGAATTTTATTGCAACTTTTGGAAGTATCACTCAAATGATTTATTTAGTGCTAGGTTTTGTATGTTCAGTGTGGACTGATTAGTTCCATAGAGAAGTAAGAGCATCTAACGGCAATAGCTGGCTACAAAAATTTAAATTAGGAAATAGTTAAAAAATTTACACAAGTGAGGCGAATTAAGCTAATATTAGTTTGGGCAGGATGAGATAACTCAAGTGGTAAAGAGTCGTCCTAGTTCCAGGTTTGATTCTCGCTCACTCCGAGATTTATGAGAACAGAAACTCATCGTAAGGTTAAGTTAGTCTGCTAAAGCAGAAACAAATTGAATAATGTATTATTTGGCTAATAAAGTGGCGAAAATGAAAAAATAAAGAGAAAACACGAAACTGAACTTAAGGAGTTAAAAGGGAGTGGGTAAAGACAAGATTAGAATGTTGCGTATTTATAACAGTGGAAATGAAATCAAGTAAGAACAAGATTTGAACGTAGTCCGGTCTAGCCACACTACACAAGCTGAACAAATGTTTCAAGGAAGAAACTGGGCCACACTTCAGCCATGGTGCTGCACCCTCGGATTCCTGCCAGTAAAGCGGGCTAGTGCCTATCCTGGCAATCATCAGAATCCACTTACTCAGCACTTCTCCGATCCAAGAAGTAAATCGTTCTTGGGGCTCCATGTCCCAAAAGCAGCTTAATCTTCTTCTGTCCATTTACACTTTTTTTTTCTAAGCCTGTCCAATACACTTGATTGTCTGCATATAAAAAATCCTTTCTTTGTCATTTTTTTTTATGTGTTGGTGCTTTTGTTTTTAACTAATCTGGACAAAAAATTAATCTGTGTGGTGTTTGAATTAGCGGTGAAGTGTGACTATTGGGAACAAATGTGCATGTTTTGGTGATCTTTTCCATTTCCCGTGTGAGTCCTAGGTTTCTAAGTTCACTTGTTATCGTTTTCACTTAAGATGTTGGTAAAATTGGTTCTTCTTATTTAGTTGAGAGCTGAAGCATAGTGTCCTACTAATTTTATTGAAGTTTTTTATTTGGAGAAGTATTACATCCGCATGGCACCTTAAAAAGTCATAGGTACTGCTATAATAGCTAGTTTTTATAACAACTGATTCGTTGAGCATTTTAATATTAAAATGTAAGGGAAAGAAAATTGGCGGTATCTGTTTTATCGCAGTTTGTTGTAATTTTTGTTATCAGTTCACTTTTTGAACACTGGACTGCTGGTTTTTTAAATTTCATTTTTAGTTAATTAAGATATTCTTATGTATGGCATCTGTATCTGCATTTAAGTCCATATTAAAGATAAATATGCAATTGCATTTCCAGGGTTGCGAAAGGGAGGTTGCAGAGGCTGAGAAAGGTTCTTCTCAAGAACTTAAGAATGAATGCATTATGAGATTGTCATGGGCTCTTGTTCACTCAAGACGCCCAGACGATGTACAGCGTGGGATTGCGATGCTTGATGGTGAGATTGGACCTAGAACTTGTTGATCTGTCTGTGCTCTGAATATTAGTTCTTAGCACTGTTGGCTATCGTAGTATGGTATATACATGTAACTCAGTCTTTACATACAGCTTCTCTGAGTAGCACCAGCAGCAGCCCACAACAAATGAGGGAAAAGTTGTACCTTCTAGCTGTTGGGTATTTCCGAAGTGGAGATTATCCTAGGAGCAGGCAACTGGTTGAACGCTGTTTGGAGGTCTGATCTATTTCCTTGTTCTCATTAATTAAATCCGGCAATTCTGAAAGGATTTTCTTACTTGTTTCTGCTTGTTGAGATACAGCATGCAACTTAATTTGTTTAATATGATTAGTTACATGGGCACGGATGAGAAAACAATTGTTGAGATAAGTTTTTATTGTACTCTGTACATCATGGCTTTTAGATATTCTGGGCAGCACGAAGTTGTCGTAGTTCATTTTCAATTTGATGTTCGAAATGAGCAATGAGAATGCCTTGTGTGATTATATTAGTTTCTATACTAATAAAAATAAAGTAGTCTGATAAAATTGGTTTGTAGATTCAACCAGAATGGAGGCAGGCTTTGAATCTGAAAAAAGCAGTTGAAGATCGCATCACAAAAGGTATTAAGCATTATCGAATTCCCATCCTTCATTTCAATCCATGTTTAAGAAGGGCCTAACAATTTGATTTGCTTTTTACGCTTTCTTTGTAATCTCTTTCACAGATGGAGCAATAGGCATAGGCATAGCTGCTACTGCTGCAGCTGTTCTAGTTGGTGGACTTGCTGCCGCACTAGCTCGTCGGAAATGATCCAACTTGTCATTCATGTATGTGGAATATAGTGTCTTTCCTCATCTCATGAACATCCAACATCGTGAAGTTTAAATGCGTCAAGAAATTGATAAACTATTACTTGATCTCAGGTTCTTGAGTCAATGTTACTATTGTATCTCTATTGCGTCAAGAAATTGATAAACTATTACTTGATCTCAGGTTCTTGAGTCAATGTTACTATTGTATCTCTATTTTAAGTAGTTAGCTTAAATTTCTGAGTATTGATTCGCCTGTATTTGAGCTTGAGTTTTCTAATATACTTGAACATTATAGTTAACATATTGTGATGAATAGAAGTCCTGGATGTTTGCCATTCACAAGAACTGTTCACCAAACATGCATGTCAAAGATGACCTTGCGTATAGTTGTATTGAATCCTAATCATATATTTGCATTCTCATTTTGGCAACAATTAAGAGATTTAATAGTTAAAATCCCTTTGTTATATTATCTGTCTCACACCATGTTTCTTGCTAGGCGTAATGATTATATGTAATGGAGCTGCTCATCTTTGGTACAGCGATTTGGTCATTTTGCAAATAGGTGTCTTTTACATGCTTAAATTACAAACTCTGCACATTTTTGGGTAAATGAACTATCTGATATACTGTTTTAATGTTCAAAGGGCAGTTCTGTGCCCATTGCCACTGTACAACATGCCACAAATGGTACATCTTGAAGCTCGATCTTATTTCTCTTGTTCTCTCCTCTTCAGTCGTACATTTAACCCACCTTTCATCTTCAAAAGAAGTGATAATGTATAAGGTGGATCATTCATCCGTGAAGCACAACCACCACCATCGACCACCTCAACTTCAAACATGTTCATCACAGCACCAGCAATGACCTTCATTTGCACATTAGCCATCTCCTTCCCCAAACACGTTCTTGGACCGCAATGAAACACTGTAAACTTGAATTGATCAACAGGTTGATAAATTCCATCACCATCGAACCACCTTTCTGGCTTATACTCCTTACAATCTGGCCCCCAGAGTCCCTCCATCCTCCCCATCGCATAAGCCGAGTAATCAGCAAACCATCCCTTGCCAACACGAGTTCCATCAGGCAAAACATCCTCTCTCAATGTTAATCTTGAATTTATTGGTACCGGAGGGAACAAGCGCAGCGCTTCTGAAAGAGCTGCTTGAAGGTAATGAGACCTCTTAAGCTCCTCATACTTGAAATTTTCTAACCAGTTCTCGGACTCTGGAACTGCTGTTGATAGTTCTTCATAGATCAAGTGTTTGCATCGAGGATGCCCGGACATTAACCAAAAGAACCATGTCAATGCTGTTGAGGTTGAGTCTTTACCTAAATACCAAAGTACAAAAAGAACACGGATTAACATATAAAAATTTTAACCAATTTGACTTGCAATAAATATGTATTACTCAATTTGGGCGTTAATATCCAACACACGAGCAAGAAGTCGATTCTGTAATCGAGAGGATTAGGTCATACAACTCGGATTAACCCTAAATGACTCAGTTCACTAAAATTTCAGAAACACCTCGCCAGTTCTAAAGTAAAACTTAAAGCAAAATAACACAAAACTGACAAAAAATATTACCTGCAAGTACAAAACTTATCACGATATCTCTCAAGAACTTCCTCTTCTCATCCTGGTCCCTAAATCCAAAATCCAATGTTGAACCCATGAATCTCGATAACAAGTCCTCATGATCATAATCCCTATCCCCTCTCTTGAATTCCCATTTTTTCTCTTTCAATCTTATCACATCCATTGCGAATTCATCAATCACTTTGATAGCTTTCCTATACTTCCTCTCACTCCCAACATTGAAAAACCTCATCATTTTCCACACCATCTGCACCGGCAACATAAACCTCTCCGAACTCCTCTGTACTGCATAATCAAACGCCTCCACAAACGACGATTTTCCTACCAAATCCTCCGAATCAACCCCAAATGCCACACTGCAGATATTATCAAATGTAAAATGTCGAAGCACTTCTTGAAAATCGATAATTTCTCCAGCATCACAAGCCGCCTCAAGACGCGGAATTAAACTACTAGTTATCTGAAGTTTGACAGTGTCAGAAATGAAATTTTTGAGAGACCTGGTATTAAATTCATAGCTAGCTATTTTACGCTGAGAGGACCAGAGATGACCATCAACATTAAAGATACCATCACCAAGAAGATCATGGAGGACAGAGTAGAACCGGTCGCCTTTAACAAAGTTCGTGAAGTTGGATCGAAAGAGGTGCTGAACATTAGTGGGATTAGCAGTGCAAATGCCGTGGGAGAGGTGGAGGAAGCCAGTGACTTGGAGAGTAAGGGAAGGAGTGGTGGAGAGCATGTCAGTGACCCAGTCATGAAAACGGTGGCGGTTTCGAATGAATCCAATGAGGTTTCCAATGAGTGGATATGACTGAGGAGATGGTGTTTTGGAGTGAGATTTGTTGTACAAGAAGAAAGTGATGATGAAGATGAAGGAGATGATCAAGAGTGAAAGAGAAGATAAGTTCAAGTCCACCATAGCTAAACTGAAAAAGTCAATGATTTTCCCACAAGAAATAGGGGATTAGTTTTGAACTTTTGTGACACAGGTTACATATCATGATAAATGAATGAAGAGTAGTAAAAGAAGCTTAAACATATTGTTGGAGGCCCATCGGTCCAATAAGCTATATTAAGCCCATGATTGTGCACCCAAATTAAGTATCCAAGACATAGAGATCCGAATCCAAGACATAGAGATCCCTTGGGTGCTTCGGTCCAATTGACAAGTGACACCTCAGATTGTGGGGTATAATTGTTCTCTCCTCATCACCTCATAGGACCCACGTCCGAAGGATATAAAAGGAAGAGAGTAAACAACAATCAACACACAATTCATTATCACTACTCAAATATTCTCTTTCATAATCTCTTTACGTTTTACCCTATCATTTAAACAACCAGAAACTTACTCTTACGCCGGAGGTGAATCGAGGGTCAACACCCTCGCATTTTTTTGTCTTGCAGGTTGACCGAAGGACCTACTCGGAAATATCTGGTTCCAACATTTGGCGTCGTCTGTGGGAACGTAGACAAACGATTGTGTTCGAGTTTATCAAAAATTATGGCAGCTGAAGACACGCCCTTACCAGACGCCAGCACTGTAGCTGGAGACAGTCCCATCACTCATACCATCCAAAAAGTCGCCCCTATGTCCCAGGAAAATCCTTCTGTTGCCCGAAGGATATTGAATTTCGATGAGGAAGGAGGCGTGCCTACTCCCGAAGAGCAACAAGAAATGCTAATGAAATGGAGAGAGCAGCAGAAGGCCAAAGGAAAACAGAGGGAAGTAAACGATAAAGAAGCCGAAAGATTAGCTAAGAAAAAGGCGGCTGACCGATTGAAGTTAGAAGCCCTCAAGCTCCAAAGAGAAGAGATCGAGCTACAAGAAAAACTGCTTCGTGAGGCCCTAGAGGCCGAAAATCCAAAAGTCGAAGATGAAAGAGAGAAGAGAACTAGAGATGACGAAGACGAATCTTGGAATTCGGAATCGCCATCTAAGAGAGCAAGATCCAAAAACAATTATTCCTCGGATTCTGAAGAAGAAGGCCCTCGCACGGATGACCGAATCCGAAGGTTAGAAAAGGTGATGTTCGGCGAAAGAAGGATGAGCCATGAGCCTGTGGTGACCATAGACGTGGAACAATACCGACCTCCGCCAGGGAGACAATTTCCGAAGATGAACGAATTCAACGGAAAAGGGGATCCCGAAGATCATTGCGAGAAATATGAATCGCTCATGACCGGTATGGGACATTGTGATGTCATGCTGTGCAAAATGTTTAAGACATATCTGAAAGGATCAGCGTCAATGTGGTATCGTTCGTTAAGACCCAGGTCTATTGGTTCATACGTACAAATCAAAAGGAAATTCATAAGGCACTACTCCCACATGTGCCGAAGAGAAAAGGATACGGAGGCCTTGATTCATTGCAGACAAAGACCGAACGAGGAGTTGGGGGAATACCTGGCCCGATTCAAAGACGAAGCAGGGACGGTGATGAACTTTTGTGACACAGGTTACATATCATGATAAATGAATGAAGCGTAGTAAAAGAAGCTTAAACATATACAAGTGTTTCAAAAGCAAAGATGTATGAGTTTCTCGTTCAATCACATACCCAGTAACAGAGCAAAGAGCAACATATATAATTCTGCGATTTATCAAATTTTAGCAAAAATATTAGTTTTGGCAATCTCTTTTTCAACACTAATTTCTTCCAATTTTTATGCAAAAAAAAAGAAAAAAGGTTTGTAAATAAATGCAACTGGAATACTTTATTATTAAAGATTTTTTCAAAAGACAAGCTGCATCTATATTTGGTAAAACATGTTTGTAAAAATTTATACGAAGCACGTGTAGGCTTTGGCTTCAAGTAAGATTTAAGAACCACTGAAGAGTGGAAACTGGTCTTTGATTACTACGCCTAAATCAAAATTATATTCTGAGAAAACAAATATAATTTTGACAAATAAAAGAGAAAAAGAATTCCAACCATTCTTCAAAAAAGAAAAAAAAATCCAACCATTAAGTACTGATCCAACAAATGTACCACCGAGACAAACACTCCTATATTTATCTGAACAATTAGCTTACTAAACTTAATTACAAAATGCGGATGTCACGACTAATGCCCATTTCAAGTGAAAAATGAAGAAAATGGAAATATATTTGAAGCTAAATGTTCAGCTGACATAATGCTTTCAACAGGTTCATTAGTGTAGCTCAAAACCCCAAAAAAGTGTAATCAGGAGGCAGTGCTTTCTTTCAGCTGGTTCAACAGAATAACTTCCTATTTCACCAAAGAATGGAGGCTTGTCAGCAGCAGTTGCAGTAAACTTGGTATCTTGAACAAGAGAAACTATGACAATATACTACCTTTTTTATCAGATGACAAGCGTAAAATTATTTATCTGCAGTTGCATGCTTGTTTGCCTGATCAAAATAAAAGGGCCATCACTATGTATTAGTAAACATCATGGATATATGGTAGAAAATACAACCTAAAGATCATCAGCAGTTCTATCAAATGTAGATCTCATAAAACTTTTAGCACTACAAAATAAGGAATATAGAAGTAAAAAAAATATGCTTATATCGCCATTAGGTACCCAAAAAAATCAAAAGTATCACACTGTATCATGAGAAAAAGGACAATAACACCCAAAACGAAGCTCAAATAATATCTGAATATCAAGTTTAAGGCGAAATAAGTTCATCCTAAGTTTAAGGCGAAATCAGGTCTTACCTCACTAAGCATCAGCTTAGCAGAGAATTAGTAAAAACTAAAAGAGCAATGGATATTAATGAAGGCAGTGGAAATCCTATTGTAAGATCTTAAGCCATTTTGCCAAAGACATTAACCTCTTTTTCAGTGTTTCATATTTCTATCTAGAAAGGTTTGGTCGATACAATGAATAAAATGCTATGTAATCCTTCGAAGAACAAGTGATTTATGTACAGCCACAACTATTACAAATGCTGAATAAAGCAATTTCGAATCAAGACAATTGGCTGTAAAAAGCTTCTTTCGAATGCAGATACTGGTGCTTTTAGTATATCCTTCTATTAGTCCCCAGAAAATTACAAAGTACGAAAAAAAACAATCATGTAGTTTCATCTAGGATAACGACATTCTGAACACTAGATTTATTCAAACCTGAATCCTAGAAAGAATCAGGCATGGAGTGTGTGTTATTCCCAGATTACACACTTGTATAATTGTAGAAGGGGGGTTGAATACAATTCTTGATATTTATAAATTTCTGATAAGAACTCCAGAAATCTATACTTAGATAATTGCTTGTAAAAAGATTAATGCACAAACACATAAAAAATCAGGTGGTTAAATGCACCACCTGAAGCTTTTATTCGAAGAAAACTCTGTGATACAAAAGTACACAGCTTCTGTTTTACAACTCTTTGCTTTCTAAGAATATTCAATAGAAACCCTAAGCAAAATGTATCTGTTTTCTTAACCTACAAAGAGTTGCTACACTTGGTTATAAATCCCAAGTTTTACAAGTACTACTAGAATAAGATAATATTAATCTAATTCTAGTTGACTTGCTACTACACTCCAAATACACATGTAGCCGAAAGGTTGTCCTTGTGTTCAGACATGTCTCCTGCACCTTTCTTGTATTCATAGTGTAAATAGAATGCTTCTTTCTTCTGTGTTTCCAAAGTATGGCTGCCATACTGCTTTTTGTATCTACTATCAACCCATGTGATCTGTCAGTCAAACATGTCCTTATCAACTGCTAATCCCCAGCTAATCATAGAAGACAGTGTCAATGATTATCCGTTGATATTGTACACTGACATCCGTTGATGATGTGTTGAGTGGTATCCGTTGATATTGAGACTTGAGCTGTATCCGTTGATAGAGTGGATTTGAGTTGTATCCGTTGATAGAGTTTTGTCTTCATCTGTTGATACACTTTCACTTAGACAGAATTACATAGCATAACTTATTTACAATTGGCTACCCTATTCTGCCTATCCGTTGATGGTCAACATGACTGAGGATAAAAACACTATCAACTGATAACATAGAGATACTACAGTATGCTACAAAACCTCATCTGTTGATGAGCTACCTGTCAACGGATAGAGTTATAAATCCTCATCCGTTGACAGCTACAAAACCTTATACAATTTGATTGATTGTGAAGTTATCATCAAGTACAACATATTCCTAACAATCTCCCCCAATTTATACTTGATGGCAATAAAGCATAAATTCAGGACCTTGATGATAACAAAACATTCCTAAAGATATATATAGAACAATGCAAAAATTGTATTAAGCTACAAAAATTAAAAAACTGAAAGTTTGAGAAATTTACAGAGAAGTGCTCCTCTAGACTGAGCAGATTAAGACTGTTTCTTTTCTCTTGTTGGCATCACCCTTGATTTTCCTTCTTTGGCAGAGTTGGACTCAATCTGTATTTGGAGTTGCCTATAGAAGGCATCTTCTTCATCAACCTTTGGATTTAGCTTTTGTTGTAACCATCTCAGGTATTGAGAACTAGCCTTTGGTAGTTGGTCTTCTGACCTGAAGAATCTCCTGTTACCATCTTCATCCCTGAACTCCATCATCCAGAAGGGTTGAAGGTGGATTTTCTGTCCATTGTATGGGATCTTCATCTTCCTTGGTAGACTAGATGGTGAGTTCCGTTCCCTCCTTATCTGTTCTATTCTATCCAGTATCTCCCCTTTTGCTATCTTGGAGAACCCTGTGTATCTCTTGATTGCAGAGAACACTTTGGTTTAGGTCAGATAATTTTCTCCAAGAACCCTTTGTAGTGGCCATGTCCTTTCCTTTCCTCCCTTGTATACAAAGACCAATCTCTCAGGCAAATGTTTATATTTGTCAATTCCTCTTACTTCTGACAATTCATCCAGATAAAGATTCATGCCAGAGTATTCTTCAATATCTGCCTGATAGATAAAATCATCCTTGTTTTCCAAGATTGGCTGCCTGACAATAGCAGGTACCCTAGCAACTTGAATTGGTTCCTTTGAAGGTTGCTTCCTTGGTTTTCTTTTCTTCTGTATAGGCTTCTGTTGAGGCTTCAGCAAGAATGAAGGAACCTCAATGGAGTCAAGATTCATTGGTTCCTCTGTAGGTACTATAGGATCACCATGGAAATTCACAGCTGGGTTGAATACTTTTACAGAAATAGGTTGTGATGAGCCAACTGTCTCCTTGTTTTCAATTTCTGGAGAGACAGGCCTCCTTGCCTTTGATTTTATTCTCTTAGATTTGGATCTGGGGACTGATTTCCCTTTTCTTTTGGATTTGGGGACTTCCTCAGGTTCCCTCATTTCATCCTCTACCTCATCCATTAACTCTTGAGCCAGCTTTGCTTGCTTCTCATCTGAGTTTTCATATTGATTTTCAGTGCTTGGTTGAGATTCTCTTAGCAGCCTTGAAGTCTCTTCTCTCTTGGCTTTAACAAATCTAGGATGGTTGTTGGATATGTTTAGAACTTTTCCATTCCTTATGATTACAGCCATCCATTCTCTTACATAGCTGTTAGTCTTCTCCTTGAATTCCTTAATTTGCTTACCCATCAGCTTCTCTTCATCATCCTTGGGAAATGGAAAGTCCAGTTGTAACTTGTTCTTCCCATTTACTTTTGGTGGTGAGAAGGGTCTTGCTTTGATGTAGGGTTTAAATTCTTTAACATGAGAAGGCTCAGCATCATAGAATGTAGGAGCCACAATTGCTGGAGTGAGCACCTTCAGAATTGTGGTAGATATTGTTGGAGCTGAGGTTTGGCTAGAGAACATATTTGATACAATAGATGCATTGATCAATCTTTCTGTCCTCATTATTCTTTCATAGTTCTCCTCTTTCTTCCTTTGCAGGGCTTCAATCTTTGCTAGCTTTTCCTCTTCTGTCAAGTTTGAGAAATCAAACTCTTTAGATAGAGCTACTTGTACAGGTTTGGATTTGCTGGGGGAAGCTGTGACAATGAAGTCCTGTGGATTGACCACTATGGTAGGCTGCTGCTCCCCCTCACTTGCTGCTTCCCTTCTTTCAGAAATTAAGATTTGACTTGTAGTTGCCACAGCCTCTTCCACTTTCTCCCCCTTTTTGTTAGCATCAAGGGTTTGACTAGAAGTTGGGGCTGCAACTAACTTTTCTAGCAGTTGGGTTTGCAGTTTTTGATGATGAAGAAATTGCTCCATCTGGGATTCCATCTTTTCCACTCTTGAGTTGAGTAGTTGCACAGACTTAGCCAGGGTGTCTTCTTTGATGAACCTTTGTTGCAACACCCTCTGAGTGGCTGTAGGAGCTAGTTGCTCTAACTTGGAATCCATAGAGATCTTCACATCCTTGATTTCTTGTTTGATCTCCTCTAAGTTGGTTCTCTGAATCACCATTTGCATCTTTTGTAACTTAAGGGAGTCAATTGCCTGTTGAAGAACAACCTTTCTCTGTGGATCTGCTTCTGGGTGCTCAGCCAGGGCAGATTTATATTGCCTTATGATTTCCACATCAAGTTGATGATAGGTGTAGTTGTGAGCAAATTTAAAATCATGAATACTGCTACCACCTTCATCTTCAGGGCTCTGGCTGTCTTCATCTTCAGAATCTTCAAATTCTTCACTCTCGGCAGTGGTTGGCAGAGCTTCCAAAGATTCCTTAGCTCTAAGTAGAGACTGTGAGGTGTGCACTAGGTGCATTGCCTCCTCTGCTTCCACATTGCCCTGTTGTGCCAGAATTTGATAGGCAGGAACAGGGTGAGTAAAGGTTTCAGCATCCAAAGAAATGGAGTCAATCATGGACTGATATTCTCTTTGAAATTCCATTTCCTTGGCTGCATCCTCAACCTCCATTGACTCACTAGCAATGGCTGCTTCTTCCATCCTTATTTCTCCTGTAGTCCCTTCTCTCCTCTCATCTCTCTTTTCTTGCATCAAGGGCTCCCCTTGGCTCACACCTCTCACACCCTCACCTTCACCTACTAAGGTGGAACTCTCAGTCTCTCCTTTTGCCTGACCGGAAGAAATGGCCAGCCTCTCATTATTTAGCTCTCCTTTTGCCTGCTCACAAGGCAGCCTCTCACTCCCTTCCCTCAATCCTAAAAGTGTTTCAACTACTGAGAACTCCTCGACACTTGACACAGGAATGTCAGATATAGCAGTGGTAGAGTGAGTTATCAACGGATAAGGAATATCCGTTGATGGAGCAGTTATAGCTGTCAACGGATGGCTAGACAGAGGCGCATCCGTTGATGGAGAAACACTTGTCAACGGATGAAGGATATCCGTTGAGGAAGGAATAATTTTATCCGTTGAAGAGAAAACCAACACTGAATCTGTGGAGATTGATTTTAAGTTCGAGGCCACAGTCTGTGTTGAGAATTCTGGAAGGGAAGATTGATGGTCCAACAAATCATCTAAAAGATGATGACCACCAATTGCAGAGTGGGGCTTCTCCAAGAATCTTAAAGATGGAGAATCAGGAATTGATGTAGATATCATATCCACATCCAGAGATGGAGTTGGTGATGGTGGATTGTAATGTGTATCGATTTGAAGATTAAGATCAAGGGGCTGTGACTCCACATTTATTGAAACCACATCAAACTGAGTTTGAGAAGGTACAGTTTCCTGTACTGTGTGTGCACCCTGTGATTCCCCTGTGGTTTTAGATTTCACTCTTCTTCCATAGGTTTTGGAGAGTGGGCTATTTGTGTCTCTAACCCTCTTGTGCAGTGTTCCTTGTGGGGAACTTGATTCAATAGTCACACTCTGTTGAGAGAGTGTAACTAGAATTTGGCCTGTAGTTACATTAGCAGTCTTTTGAGAGACTGAAATGGTGGTTGCACTCATCTCTCCTTCCTTATCCTTAGGGCTTCTTTGATGTTCACCCTGTCCCTCACCACTCACTACGACCTTCACACTCCCCTCAAGAGTTTTGGTAGATTTTACAACAGGTGTCTTTTGAGAGACACTTGAGATTTGCTTACTAGAATGTGATTTTGGAACTCTGGATTTGGTCACTTTGGTAGGAGCCTGTTTGGTCACAACTACAGACTCCATTGTGACACTAGAAGGCAAAGAAATTTGGGGGTTGGAGATAGGGGTTTCAGAATTAGAAATGGTTACCTGAACAATTGGTAGATATACCAATTGTACTCCTGCATTGAGGTTCATTCGAATTAGGTCACTTAAGACTCTCTTCTCCTGAACAAAACATTGGAACTTGCTATCCGGGTTAGCAATGGATAGCTCATTCTCAGATACATGCAGTGCTAAGAGCATTAAAAATCTAGCAAAGTAGATATTCTTGCTCCTAGTTTCCTTTTTACCTAACTTTGCAGCTATCTCATACATAACTAATGTGCCAAAATTATAGAATTTATCATTTAAGAGCATACACATCATAGTTAGCATGGACTGGGTAACAGCATCAAAATTACTAATTTTGCCTGAAAAAGTTTTAATGAAGGCATCACAGAAATAGCTCCATTCTTTAACCATTCCTTTCCTAACAATTTTCCCTAAGTTTTCAGTACTAAGGACATAATTAATAGAATTAAGCATGGCAACAATTTCAGCATCAGTGGGTACTTTCAGACAGTTATTCTCAGGCAATTTTAAACAAGCAGTTATTACATCAGAATTAACTACATAGTTTTTACCCTTTAAAGAAAAAGCAATTGTACCGTCTGTGCCATTGTACTCAGCAGATGTCCACATTTCTTCAATTACCTCGTGGATTAAGGGAGTGGTGGCAGTCATAGCATATGACAGTTTGCATTTCTTCACGAAACTCATCAAAGTGTGGTAAGCTTCTGGAGCATTCACTGTGTCAACAAAGGCCGCGAAATTGTTCTTCTCATAGGTAAACCCAGTGGAGGACATCATCTTAACAATGGGCGCCATTGAAGTGTTTGAACTTTGGTTACAGAGAGTTTTAGAGAAGAAGATGCAGTTAACTTTTGATACGCTTGAAAATGAATAAAAGTGAGATGTGAGAGTACAAGTCAGCCTTTTATATTTTTCAAGAATTAAAAATGAAATAATTAAAAGTAATTACTCCATTGGTCAAAAGTAACTGTCAGATAATAAATGAAAAGAAAATAAGTACAGCCATGATTAGATATACACGGTTACCAACGGTTATAAAAAATGTATATCAACGGATATAGAATGAACGGTTGAGATACAGTTTATCCGTTGATGACGTGGATAGCCTGTTACCCGTTGACATGCGAAAATCTAGTAATGTGTTTATACTATCAACGGATAAAAGGATATCCGTTGATAAGTTAATTTTGCCTTAGACAAAATTTCTGCAGAAAATTTTTCTGAAAGTTTTAACTTTCAAGTAAATCAAAACACATTTCTAGCTTCAATGCAGTGAAATCAAATATCACTATGACAAGTTAAGCATACCTAGCTCACCTACCAATCTTGTGAATGTGGATTCATCAAGAGGCTTGGTGAAGATATCTGCAAGCTGCATTTCACTTGGCACAAAGTGCATTTCTACTGTACCATTCATCACATGTTCTCTAATGAAGTGGTATTTGATGTCAATGTGCTTGGTTCTCGAATGTTGCACTGGATTCCCTGTGATGGCAATAGCACTTGTGTTGTCACAGAAAATTGGAATCTTCTCAACTTTTAGACCATAGTCAATGAGTTGGTTTCTCATCCATAGAATCTGTGCACAACAGCTTCCAGCAGCAATGTACTCAGCTTCAGCTGTAGAAGTGGAGACTGAGTTTTGTTTCTTACTGAACCATGAAACAAGCCTGTTTCCTAGAAATTGACAGGAACCTGTAGTACTTTTCCTATCAACTCTGCAACCTGCATAATCTGCATCTGAATAGCCAGTTAGATCAAAACCAGATTCTCTCGGGTACCAAATGCCAAGGTTTGGTGTTCCCTTGAGATACCTGAAAATTCTTTTAATAGCAGTGAGACTCTCTAGGGTCAGCTTGAAATCTAGCACAAAGACAAGTAGAAAACATTATATCAGGTCTACTAGCTGTTAGGTATAGAAGTGAACCTACCATGCCTCTATAGCTTGAGATGTCCACAGACTTTTCCTTAGTATTCAACTCAAGCTTAGTTGCAGTGGCCATAGGTGTGCTTAGCAGATGTACAATCCATTAAGTCAAATTTCTTTAAGAGATCATAAATATATTTTGTTTGACTTATGAAAATGCCCTCATTAACTTGCTTTACTTGTAGGCCAAGAAAGTAAGTTAATTCACCCATCATGCTCATTTCATACCTACTTTGCATAAGTTTGGCAAACTTTTTGCAAAGCTTCTCATCTGTAGACCCAAAAATAATATCATCTACATAAATTTGAACAAGTATTGAAGAGCCATTAATATTCCTATGAAATAAGGTTTTATCTACTGTACCTCTAGTGAAGTGGTTCTCCAAAAGAAATTGAGATAAAGTGTCATACCAGGCTCTTGGTGCTTGCTTCAAACCATAAAGTGCTTTCATGAGAAGATATACATATCCTGGAAATTCTGGATCCTCAAAACCAGGAGGTTGATGGACATAGACCTCTTCTTCCAGTTCCCCATTTAGAAAGGCACTTTTGACATCCATCTGATAGACTTTGAAATTGGCATGTGCTGCATAAGCTAGAAAGATTCTTATTGCCTCAAGTCTTGCCACTGGAGCAAAAGTTTCATCAAAATCTATTCCTTCTTCTTGAGAGTAGCCCTTTGCCACTAATCTAGCTTTATTCCTCACAATTATGCCATTTTCATCTGTCTTATTCTTGAGAACCCATTTAGTACCTATGACACTTCTATCATCAGGTTTGGGCACAAGTTTCCATACTTTATTTCTTTCAAATTGGTTTAGCTCTTCTTGCATTGCTAACACCCAATCTGGATCTAGAAGGGCATCTTCCACTTTCTTAGGTTCCTCTTGAGACAGGAAGCTACTGTATAGACATTCTGCTTGAGTGGCCCTTCTAGTTTGGACTCTTGAATTTGATTCACCAATGATTAACTCAAATGGATGATTTCTAGTCCATTTTCTTGCAGGTGGAAGGTTTGATCTTGATGAGGTTGCTTCATTTCCATGAGCATGATCATGTTGATTTAGCATTGAATTTTGACCTTGAGAAACTCCCCCTGAGTTTGTTGTCCTTGCTGAATTATGAAGTTGACTGTCAATGGATGCATCATTTTGCCTGTCGACGGATGCTTAAGAATATCTGTCAACGGATGCATCTCTAATAGTGTCAACGGATGTTGCAGAATGACTGTCAACGGATGTTGCAGAATGACTGTCAACGGATGCTTCATTTTCAGTGTAAGCATCACTTCTAGTTGGTATAACAGCTCTAGGTGGATCTCTGTGGTCATGATCTTCATTTTCCTCATCATCATCATAGTACATTCTTCCTTCACCTTCATTCTCAAATTCCAACTTTTCATGGTAACCTTCATCATTTAGGCCTAGAATCTTTTGATCATCAAACACAACATGTACAGATTCCATAACAATGTTGGTTCTTAGATTGTAGAC
This sequence comes from Saposhnikovia divaricata, assembly GCA_036435485.1. Classification (NCBI taxonomy): domain Eukaryota; kingdom Viridiplantae; phylum Streptophyta; class Magnoliopsida; order Apiales; family Apiaceae; genus Saposhnikovia; species Saposhnikovia divaricata. Next base: position 94,516,058 of record CM071594.1, read on the forward strand.
CTTGTAGGCTTTCCCTGCTGCATATCCAACGAAAATAGCTTCATCTGCCTTTGCTTCAAATTTGCCCAAGTTATCTCCATGATTTCTTAGCACAAAACACTTACATCCAAAGACATGTAGGAAAGTTAAAGTTGGTTTCTTGTTGGTTAATAACTGATAAGGAGTCATTCCTCTAGCTTGATTGACCAAGGAAATATTCTGAGTAAAGCATGCAGTGTTGACAGCTTCAACCCAGAAATATGTTGGTAACCTTGATTCACTTAACATTGTTCTAGCTGCTTCAATGAGAGTTCTGTTTTTCCTTTCAACAGCCCCATTTTGTTGAGGTGTTCTGGCAGCAGAAAACTCATGGACAATTCCATTCTCTTCACAGAAAATCTTCATTGTGGAATTCTTGAATTCAGTACCATTGTCACTCCTGATTCTTTGTACTCTGTCTTCAGAACCATTGTTTAGTATTCTGAGGTGATTGATGATGATTTCACTTGCACAATCCTTGGAGTGCAGGAAGAAGGTCCATGTGAACTTAGAAAAATCATCTACAATCACCAGACAGTATTTCTTCTTTGAAATAGACATGACATTTACTGGATCAAATAAGTCCATATGCAGCAGTTGAAGAGGCTTAACAATGGATGACTCTGTCTTGCTTTTGAAGGATGATTTCTTTTGTTTCCCTAATTGGCAGGCATCACACAGCCCATCTCTGACAAACTCCAATTGAGGGATTCCTCTAGCAAGATCCTTTCTTACCAAATCATTCATAACTTTAAAATTCAAATGTGACAGCTTTTTATGCCATAGCCAACTCTCATCCTTACTTGCTTTGCTGAAGAGACGAGTAATGGATTCTGAGCATGCTGAATTGAAGTCAGCTATGTAAACATTTCCTTTTCTAAAGCCTGTCAATACCACATTGTTGTCTTCCTTGGCAGAAACAACACAGGCTTCTTTTGTGAACTTTACTTCATAGTCTTTGTCACAAATCTGACTGACACTCAGCAAATTGTGCTTCAAACCTTCAACTAAAGCCACTTCTTCAATGATGACATTGTCTTTTGAAATCAGGCCATATCCCTTAGTATATCCTTTGCTGTCATCTCCAAAGGTAATTCTAGGGCCAGCTCCTTCCTTGAACTCTGTGAGCAGGGTTGAATCTCCTGTCATGTGCCTAGAGCATCCACTGTCTAGGTACCATAGATTCCTTCTGTTTCCCTGCACACATTTCAAAAACAAATCAAGTTGATTTTGGTACCCAAGCTTCCTTGGGTCCTTTCTTGTTAGCCTTTGACTTTGCACTCTTAGCATTCTTCAACTTAGGTGTAGATGCTTGAGTGAAGGGGTTTGACAAATGCTCATTTGTATGAATATTGGATGCATGCATGTGTGGAAAATTGGCATACATATTATTCATGTTAGGTATGTTCCATGACATTTGTGGCACATTTATAGATTGAAAGTAAGGATTAGACACATATGGCATGTTCACATATGGATTTGAAAAAACTAGCATTTTGATACAAACCAGGCATTGCAGGCATACATGGCATTGGTTGAGGTACATGAACAGGAGCCTTGTTGACAATCTTGCAATTAGAAGATAGATGATTGACACTATTACAATTACTACAAGTTTTCCTAGGAGCAAACTTGTCAGGAGAGTAATTGTTTTTCTTGTTGATGTCTATCTTACCATTTCTGTTCTTTTTCTTTTTATCCTCAATTTCTACCTTTTCATTATCTGATTTACCAACAGTCTTTTTATTGTGTAAATCACCTGTCTTAGCCTTCCCACTGGATTTGGTTTTGCTGCACTCACCACTAACAAAATTCTTGTTGACTGGACCATACTTGATATCCAGTTTCCTAAGTTCCTTCTTACTAACAGACTTTTTGTTAGTCGACGGATACCTCTCATCCGTTGACGGTTCATCTGTCAACGGATGATCACTATCCGTTGATTCACAAATAGTCTCTAGATCCTCAAGGCCAGGTTCTAGCTCCTTTTTCTTTTGAGTCCAGGTATCCTTCACAAACGATTATATTCCCTGAACTTCTATTATGTTTTGAGAAATATTCCTACAACTTTGAAATTTAGCAATTATCCCTTGTTCTTTTTCAAGCTGGTCTTTTAAAATCAGTTCTCTTTTTAACACAGCTTCAAGTTCACTTTTAGCATTATTGCAATCAACTCTCATTTTCTCAAATTCTAGAAATTGAGTTTCTAGAGCAGCATTTCTATCACTTAAAAACAGATTAGACTCTTTAATCCTATTGTTCTCTTTAGTAAGTGATTTAAGAGTAACACTTAAGTGATATAGTTCAGTAGACATTTCATCTATAACACTATTGCATTCCTCTTTGGTGAGCTCATAGAGATTAGTAGAAAATACCTGATTGCTAGCTGAACTTGCTTCCTGCTCTCCAGAATCAGCCATTAAAGCAAGGTTGACTAACTCAACATCATCATCAGAATGATTGTCATCAACAGCCCAGTCATACTCTTGGGTCAAGAATGCCTTTCCTTTCTGCCTGAGAAGATCAAAATATTTCTTCTTATAGTCAACAGCCTCAGTTGACTTTCCCTTGTTCTCAGATCTAGGTTTTCTGCATTCACTTATCATGTGACCAGCAATTCCACAATTGTAGCATTTAATTTTGGATTTATCCACATAGTTGCTTGTGGAAAAATCCTTGTTAAATGGCTTGGCCACCCCAGAGTTTCTCTTGAATTTCAGCTTAGAGAATCTCCTAGATAGAAAAGCTAAGTGCTCATCTATCTCATCCAATTCATCCTGCTGAAGAGCATTCAATTCCTCAGACACCTTTTCCTTGCTCCTGCTTGATTCTGCTCTACCTTTAAAAACCTCCCTGTTTGGTGTAGAACTAGCAGTTTCTGTCCTTTCCTCCTTTTGCTCCAAGTTGGCAACAAGTGCAACTGACCCACTTTTCTTTTGAGACTTCTCAATCTCTTCATCCTGCTCCATTTCCAGCTCATAGGTCTTTAAAGTTCCATAGAGCCTTTCAAGAGTAAATGTCTTGTACTCTTGAGTGTTTCTTAGAGAAACAGTCATTGGCTTCCATTCCTTGGGCAATGATCTCAGAAATTTGAGATTAGAATCTTTAATTTGATAGATTCTTCCATACAGTTTCAAACCATTTAGTAGCTTTTGAAATCTACTAAATGTATCATTCAATGTTTCTCCACTCTTAAAGTGAAAATGTTCATACTGTTGGATTAGTAGTTGCATCTTGTTTTCCATTACCTGTTCTGTTCCTTCACACAGGGTTTGAACAGTGTCCCATACTTCCTTGGCGGTAGTACAGTTAATAACATTGTCAACCATGTCTGTTTCTAGACCATTGAACAGAATATTCATGGTCTTTTTGTCTTTGTGGACTTCTGCAATATCTTCAAGACTCCACTCAGAGACAGGTTTGGGAATGAGAGTGTCAGGCACATCATCAGTCAGGCCAACTCTTGTTGCTGTCTTCATTGGAACGTGAGGACCCTTGTCAATGCAATCCACAAAGCCCTCATCAATAGACGAGAGATGTAGACGCATTTTTACTTTCCAGTGCAAGTAATTTTCTCTATCAAGAACTGGAATCTTTACTCCATAATCCTTCTTAGACATGTTAGAAGTGTGTTGATCTTTAAACTTCAAATATGTTAGAAGCTTGCTTTGATACCAATTGTTATTCCCAGATTACACACTTGTATAATTGTAGAAGGGGGGGTTGAATACAATTCTTGATATTTATAAATTTCTGATAAGAACTCCAGAAATCTATACTTAGATAATTGCTTGTAAAAAGATTAATGCACAAACACATAAAAAAATCAGGTGGTTAAATGCACCACCTGAAGCTTTTATTCGAAGAAAACTCTGTGATACAAAAGTACACAGCTTCTGTTTTACAACTCTTTGCTTTCTAAGAATATTCAATAGAAACCCTAAGCAAAATGTATCTGTTTTCTTAACCTACAAAGAGTTGCTACACTTGGTTATAAATCCCAAGTTTTACAAGTACTACTGGAATAAGATAATATTAATCTAATTCTAGTTGACTTGCTACTACACTCCAAATACACATGTAGCCGAAAGGTTGTCCTTGTGTTCAGACATGTCTCCTGCACCTTTCTTGTATTCATAGTGTAAATAGAATGCTTCTTTCTTCTGTGTTTCCAAAGTACGGCTGCCATACTGCTTTTTGTATCTAGTATTAACCCATGTGATCTGTCAGTCAAACATGTCCTTATCAACTGCTAATCCCCAGCTAATCATAGAAGACAGTGTCAATGATTATCCGTTGATATTGTACACTGACATCCGTTGATGATGTGTTGAGTGGTATCCGTTGATATTGAGACTTGAGCTGTATCCGTTGATAGAGTGGATTTGAGTTGTATCCGTTGATAGAGTTTTGTCTTCATCTGTTGATACACTTTCACTTAGACAGAATTACATAGCATAGCTTATTTACAATTGGCTACCCTATTCTGCCTATCCGTTGATGGTCAACATGACTGTGGATAAAAACACTATCAACTGATAACATAGAGATACTACAGTATGCTACAAAACCTCATCCGTTGATGAGCTACCTGTCAACGGATAGAGTTATAAATCCTCATCCGTTGACAGCTACAAAACCTTATACAATTTGATTGATTGTGAAGTTATCATAAGTACAACATATTCCTAACAGTGTGGCTAAAGAGATCCCCAACACTATAATGTACACACTGAAATCAAATTTTCCAAGATAAATTTTGAGAATTTGTCAAAAAGAGTTTCACATCTGAACTGAGAGGTAACATATTTGACTGTAGAACATCATAAGATAAGACATCATATCCATATAACTTTATCAGATCCCACTGTCATGAAAAAAACTAAATTAATTTGACATCGAAATCAGATTTCACTACTGACGACCAACAAAACAATCTCTAAACAAAAAAAAAATCAGTTTAAAGCATACACACGCTTATACATCCAAATTAATAGCTCATTGTTCTCAATCCCAAAAGAACACTGTTTGATTTTTTTGTAGACTAAAAAAAAAAAAAAAAAAAAAAAAAAAAAAAAAAAAAAAAACTGACCTCCAGGAATGCCTAAAGAACGCCATATGTTGCTGCTGCTAATCTACAATATCCACATACTTCTTCTGGAAGCATTACAGCCAACAGCCTATATACAAAATTAATTTAGGTGCTCACATTTGCCGGCCTTAACATAGTTTCATGAGTGTTTTATTTACCTGCCAGAAACAGAAAGAAAAACTTACCATGCTTTTCCTCCACACCTGTTTTGACAGGAAGAAAAATACATCATACTTGATCAAATCCAAGCATCAATTTGACCCAGGCAACATCTGGACTAAAGTTGATGCTTTTCATTCCTTTTTGCATCCAGAAAAGTTAGTAACCATATGAAGGCAGAGTTATTGACCATTATCTCACTCAGATCAGAAATCATAGAATCCCCAGCATTCATCTTGTCCATAAACTCAGCCAAACTAGTAAACAACATTGAGGTATTAGACACAGCCCAAGCAGATAGAACTGTAGTGGCAAAGTTGGTGAATTTTTTATTAGGCAGCAAAAGAACTGCGCCAACAAGCTTAGGTGTGGGTGCAAGAGAGCTGCACAGTGCCAAGAGTCCACCAACAGCAATGGAGGAATGCTTAAGATCTAAATCATCAGTGCAGAAAAATTCTAACAACACCTTCTCTATTGGAACCTCAGAAACTGCAAGCTCCGATCTCAGCAAACCCCAAAAGTTGTGTTGTTCGTTACAGTTCCATTGAAAAGAACTTCTGATCAAGTGACATATAGCTTCAGTACTGTCCCCAAATATAGATAATTTTTTCAATCCTAAATCAAACTGTAAATCAAGAAGGTCAGAATAGTCCAACTGACTCACAATTGACTTCATTATGTTATCCTCACCTAAAAATAACTCACGAAGATTAGATGAGAGACCGTACAACGAAAATCTCAACATTTTAATATCCCGTTTGGCGTAGGACATCAGATCACAGTAAAGTATCTTAGGCTGGAAATCATCAGAATTTGTAGCAAGTTCCTTTCCCCTATGCACAATAAAGCACCTATAGGCAGCAAATGCACCTTCAATCAATGTAGTTACTACTTTGACGTTGATATTTGAAGTAGAAACAATAGCTTGAGAAGGCTCCTTTCCCTTGTTAATAAAACAGAAATGCTGCTCACAATGATGTTTCAGCAGGGACATTCCAGACTCTGTTATCTTGTCAGATTCTCTCAGGGTGTCGGGATGTGTAACATAGCCCAAAACATGAGCCTCGTGAGCAAGACTTGATGCATAAGACAATAAGCAAGGCCCCACTGTTAGACCATTTCTATACCAACACAAAAACATATGTTGCATCGTCTCATGCTGCGAAAATATCAAGTAACGTACTATTATGGCTGTTGCAGACTGAAGGTCCTGATCCCAGTTTTGTTCAAATAGCTGGTACCCGCTGGACTGAAATTCCTTGGCAATTATACTAGACAACTGATCAGGGCTTATAGAAAATTTTGTAGCGTCTCCTTCAGAAGCCAGATTTACATATAAGTGCAGGATCTTGTCCAATGTCTGCACCCCCATTTCTTTTGAACTTCGAATGTTTTTTCCTAGATTCTGAACCAAAAATTCTAGACTTTGTTCATGGATGTCATCATTCTCTGCTACTGGAGAACACGAAGTAACAGATACATTAGTAAGGGGGGCCATTTCTACATCATTCCGGCTTGCAGATGAAGATATATCATGTTGTAACATTCCACTTTCCACCCTGACTGCAACAGGCCCATCTAGGGGCAAGGAAGTGCAACCACGAAAATTACCAGCCTGGAATTCTTCTAAAGGAATCACTTTCCTCTCCGATAACAGCTTTATGATTCTCTCTTTAAGAAAAGGGGAAAGCTTACGAGAAGAAAACAAAACATCCAGAGACTGAACAACACCTCTCCTAACAAGTACATCAAGGGCTGATTGAACACCGTGAACAATAATTTTTCTCCTTTCTGTATCATAGTTATCTACCACAAGGAGCAAGAAATCGAGAAGCATATTTGTCATATCAATATATTTAGACATTGAGTTAACCATCAGTAGGAATGCAGGCTCAATATTCATAACATTATCCACTCTTTCATCAAAGAAAAGCCAATCATAAAATAGTGCCAGTTTAACGCTAGCCTCCACATAATTCTTCCTACAACATTTCAATAACCAGCCAATGACAGCCCATCTAGGGATTATATCCGACAAGATAATCTCATTAGGCGGGTGATGTGAGCAACAAATAAATCTAACTATGTCAATAAGAAGGGTCTCCCTCTCTGCTACGAAGAGAAACTTCTTTGCAAACCAGACCTGGTACCTTCTCTGATTACCAAATTTGACATAAGTAAGCAAAAAGCGCAATTGTGATTCCATTTCAGGTGTTATGCGAAGCAAAAAGTACTTATTCGGTGTCCTTACACGGTAAAGCTGCGAAATATCTAAGAACTCACGCACTTTGAATTCACCGGGGTTCAACATCAAGTCCTTCCATATAGCCCGGAACTCAGGAACGTGAACCAGTTCTTGTAAAAGCCTAACAAGATCCCTCCCTATCTTCATACACAAACAAAACTGCTCCCTCAAAAGCCTAACACAAAAATCAATCTCCATTCTTTTCAACGCATCAACCTTCGAGTTACCAACAACCCTACAATGATCCGCCAATAACCTAAGAAAAACATATAAACCACTCGTCAAAACCAATGGCTCTTCCTCTAACAAACAATCCCATCTCGCCATAAAAACCCGAACCATCTCCGAACACAACCATAAATTCTTCTCACCAAAATCCCCACCAACAATTTGCCTCAAAAGGGCCACCAACAAACCCCGAAACCCAATCCCCAAAACATCAATCATTACCAAACTAACCCAAATCAACTGAACCCTAACCGAATCAACAAGCTTCCCATACAATTCAGTAACAATCCTAACAAGGGTATTTCTAAAAAACGCATACCCATCAGTAACAATCCCATGTAAGTGCTTAATATGCACATTGGCCATCTGGGGTTCACATAAAATCCCATAAAGAATGGCCTTATTAATATCAAAATACTCCGATTCGTTTCGAATTTTCAGTGAGAATGGGGGTCTTAACTGAGCTTCAAGAAGCTCAAAAGCTTCTCTTAAAGAAGTTTCAAGTAAGTTAGTAGCTTCATGGGGTGTTAAAACAATCAATCTTGAAGCCATATATACATATAATATGTAATAATTTCAATGATTATAACTAGGTAAAAAGAGTATGATAATAAAATCAATTAATTGATTGCAACTTAAAGGAAAAGAAGTGGATTCTTACACACACAGCGGCTGTTTTTGTGTTTTGGATATTGTATGTATGTATGTATGTATCTATCTATTCTGGTAACAACAGAAAAACAGACACGAACAGTGTTGATATTGAATTATTGATGGAGCTTTTTTCATCAAAGACTGTGAAAACTGGGGAGTTCAGCTTTTTCTGTAATTAATTAGTAAATTCAGGAATAAAAGGTCGTACAAAGGGGAGTAATCGAGGTCGAGCGAATACTGCAGGCTCGAATTCAAACTTAATTAAAAAGTTTGGGTTCGAATTCAAATCCGACCAAAATTTTTATTTTAAATTCGAAGTTTTGTTTGTAAAAAAATTGATTTTTTTTTAGTTAGGTATAAAGATTTGAATTGATTTCATCGAATATTGCTAAAAATTTAAAAACGTTCGGTTTGGCTGGAGTTTAGAAATTATATGTATAATCTATTCTCTTTATTAAAACCAGAAACCCCCTTTAAATGGTATGCATGTATATCGCGGTATGCACGGTATGCCACTAAATATTAATTAATTTAATTAATTAAAATTGTAAAATTTTATAATAATTTATTTTAATAATGAAATTATATACTATGAGTTTATTAACTAAAAATTGAAATAAAAGTCATGAATATAGTATCAAATAGAACTTAGGACTCCTTTAATTAATAAAAAATCAGGAATATAGTATTAAATAGAACTTAGGACTCCTTTAATTAATATTTAAAAGTATCTATAATAGATTAATAATAAATTCAATTAATAATATAGTTACTCTTATATTATATTACCAGAATAAAGTTATGTAAATTTAATTAATTAAAATAACAATATTAAATATTAATTTAATATTAAATATTATATTACAACTTGGTGCTTCAATATTTTATTTTATTAAAAAAAGTTAAAAATTAAAAATTTAAGATAATTTATTACGATCCGTGCTTCGCACGGGTTATCGGCTAGTATATAAAAATTAAAAATGATAAGACTCGATTAGGCTCACGAATCTTATAAGCCGAGTAATTTAAAGTTTGAGTTTGGTTTGGTAAAGTATTCGAATAAATCGAGTTTGAGCTTGGTTCAATTATTACTAAACCGAATTTAAATATTTTACAAGCCAAACTCAAATATTTCAAAAATAATTTGATTCATTTACATCCCTTGTCTCATTTAAAAAATAATCAATATTGAATAATCACGTAATAAAATAGATTAAATCAAAGTTTAATTCATCCAATTTATAATTGTTCGAGTAGATTTATCCCTCGTATGATTGAATTATAAAGTTTTTGTGAAGATTGAATCATTCATGAATAAAATCTGTTAGATATATAATATAGCAAGTAAGGGGTTGTTTGAGCCATTTTATTTTACAAGAAATTACTGAATTACTCGTCCTAAATATATATATATATATATATATATATATATATATATATATATATATATATATATATATATTAATGATTGTCAAATTTAATAGCATATTAACGTAAATCTTCGTGTGAGGTACAGGTATTGAATTAATTTCGTATCTAAAAGTGTATATATTTATGTTGTGGAATAAAAAACTAGGTTACGATTTGTAATTAGTGCTAGGATGGTTGAGCTTCGAGCTTTAATGGCTGTTCTTGTGTTTGTGGCTGAATCTGTCTTCACAAGATGCCTACGTACTTCGATGAATATCAAAGATCAAGCCAAAAACGTAGTTCTAGGTGATGGTGCCCTCGAAGCTATAGAGGCGAGAGCTCACCTAGGACGCAGTGGCTTGCATGTCCTTATTCGAGGATTAAGCCAAAACTTAGTTCTGAGATGAGGGGTTAGACCCTTTATATAGGCTGAGAAGCCCTAGAATTATGGTAGGAGTCAGAGACTTGGTGGACAAGTCTTCCTTGAGGAAGGTTCTAGATCTCTTCCTTATAGGAATCAGTTTCCATGTTGAAATATGTATCTTGCAGGCTAAGTCAGGCAAGAGTAATATCCTTGTTTGACTCTTATTTGCTGAGCTATTTATTACCCTTAATATTAATTACGAAATTAATATTATAAATAGGGTTTGGGCCCGTCTGGTGGGCCCCACATTTGGACCATTCCGTGTCTAATTAATGCCACATTAAATGTGTCTTTAGGGCTTACTTTTAGCCCATATCATTTGCCCCCCAACTTCTAGGAAAACTGATCAGGTTTTCCTTGAAGTTTTAACGGCCTTTTTCGAGACTTGGGTCAGGGTTCATCTTTGTACACTAGTGTTTCACGAGTATTGTCTTTATGTAAAACGTGGAGCGACTGACGCGTTCACGACAATGTTAATTCGATGGTAATCGGCACTAATCAGCCTTAACGATGCTTAAACAATGTTTAAACTACGTTAAACGGCATAAAACGGCACTAAACGGCGCTAAACGGCACTAGACGGCGCTAAACAGCCTTAAACAATGTTTAAACAGTGTTAAACAATGTTAAAAGGATAAAATGGCATTCACGGTGCTAAACGACACTACTCGGTGCTAATCGGCACTAAACGGTGCTTAAACGACACTAATCGGTGCTAATCGGCACTAAACGGTGCTTAAACGACACTAATCGGTGCTAATCGGCACTAAACGGTGCTAACGACATTATCGGTGCTATCGACAATAATGGTGCTATCGGCACTAATGGTGCTATCGGCACTAACGGTGCTTACAGCACTAACGGTGCTATCGACACTAACGGTGCTTACAGCACTAACGGTGCTATCGCCACCAACGGTGTTATCGGCACTAATGGCGCTAAATGGTGATCGGCTGACGTTTTCTGAAAATGTTGAATCATCATTGTCATGTTTGAATCATCACTAACGTGTTTCAATGTTCTGAACAACTTTAGTGAGGTATGAAGCGAGTCAGGGGTGTTCTGAATATCAAAGTGATTTTTCAAGGTTGACGGACCATCAGCATCAACTTCCAGTTGGCTAAGGCCCTCAAAAAATGAGGTGGTCGGCAAAGGATAGTCCAAGACTATAGAAAATTCAATTAGCTTCGCGTGGACTGTAAGATCATCCAAATCTGACATCCGAAGCTCAAGATATGGCCCAAACAGCGTTGAAGGATCGCATTGAGTTCCCGGTCGGCCTAAGGGCTTCAAAATGCCTCGGTCGGCCAGTACCCAGTCAGACACGAGTCTCCAAGACTGTAGAAAATTCAGAGAGCTTCGCGTGGACAGTAAGATCGTCCAAATCTGACATCCGGAACTCAAGATATGGCCCAAACAGCGTCAATAGTCCGTGTAGGACTAAAAATCAGTCTTGGTCGGCTAACGCCCTCCTCGGAGCTTGGTCGGCCAATGGTGGTCGGCTAGTGGTCTCCAAGACTATAGAAAACTCAGAGATCTTCGCGTGGACTGTAAGATCATCCAAATCTGATACCCGGAGCTCAAGATATGGCCCAAACAGCGTCAATAGTCCGTGTAGGACTGAAAATCAGTCTTGGTCGGCTGACGCCCTCCTTGGAGCTTGGTCGGCCAATGATGGTCGGCTAGTGGTCTCCAAGACAATAGAAAACTCAGAGATCTTTGCGTGGACTGTAAGATCATCCAAATCTGATACCCGGAGCTCAAGATATGACCCAAACAGCGTCAACAGTCCGTGTAGGACTGAAAATCAGTCTTGGTCGGCTGACGCCCTCCTTGGAGCTTGGTCGGCCAATGATGGTCAGCTAGTGGTCTCCAAGACTATAGAAAACTCAGAGATCTTCGCGTGGACTGTAAGATCATCCAAATCTGATACCCGGAGCTCAAGATATGGCCCAAACAGCGTCAACAGTCCGTGTAGGACTGAAAATCAGTCTTGGTCGGCTGACGCCCTCCTTGGAGCTTGGTCGGCCAATGGTGGTCGGCTAGTAAACCCGAACCTGAAAATCATCCGTGGTCTTGAGGATCAAGAAACTTGATCTTGATCTCAAGTCATCCGTGATCTTAAGGATCCAGAAACTTGATCTTGATTTCAAGTCATCCGTGATCCTAAGGATCAAGAAACTTGGTCTTAAGGATCAAGAAACTTGATCTTGATCTCAAGGATCAAGAAACTTGATCTTGATCTCAAATCACTATTTTGGTCATTCGTGACTTTGTTATCTTAAGGATCAAGAATCTTGGTCTTGATCTCAAATCATCCGTGATCTCAAGGAGAATCATCCAAGATTCGCTGAAAAATTCAAGTTCTAGGACCACGAACTAACCCGTGATCGGCCGGATCATGGGCTAGCTCGTGGTCGGCTGGCTCATGATCGGCCAGAGGGTCCAAATCCATAGTGATCGGCCGTGTGCGGATCGGCCAAGGGGTGGTCGGTCGGAGCTCCTCCCGAGGTGGTGGTCGGCTGCATGGTGGTCGGCTGCTGCTCCCTCGGGGTGGTGGTTGGTTGTTTCGTGGTCGGCCACCTTGTGGTCGGCTACGGCCCTCCGGGTGTCGTGGTCAGCCACTTCATGGTTGGCTAAAATGCCCGGACCTGAAAATCATTCATGGTCTTGAGGATCAAGAATCTTGATCTTGATCTCAAGTCACTATTTTGGTCATTCATGACTTCGTTGTCTTAAGGATCAAGAACCTTGATCTTGATCTTAAGTCGTCAGGGATCTAGGATTTAAAATCATCCGTGATCCTAAGGATCAAGAACCTTGATCTTGATCACAAGTCGTCAGTTTGGTCATTCGTGACTTCTAACAATATTACTCCTTAATTTATGATTAGCACTGCTAATCTTGTAATTACGGCTAATCTCCTTAGTTAACTCCTTAAGCATAATTAGCTTTTCAGAAGTCACTTGTTTTGCAGCTCCAGCAATTATATCTGCTATTTCTTCTCTAGCTTATATGAATTATAACTATTATTTCTGCAGAACGCAGGTAATTTCTACCCTTTTTTCATCTATAAACGATAGATGACCTTGGCTCAGAATTGAAAATCAGTCTTGGTATGTTGATGGAGGTGTTTGCTATGCCTTGAAGGGTTTCGTGAACCTTGAACTCAAACGACTTGTTTCTTAATCTTCGTGACCTTCCGGGCTTTAACTTGTTTGCTGAATCCTTGGTCTTAAGGTTATCATCAAACCTTGACTCTCATCCTTGTGATGAAGTTCTTTAGTTCTTACATCATCCTTGTTTCTCATGGAGGAGGTCTTCCTTCTCGGTTGATCATTAAGATAGTTCACTTGCTTCTTAGCGCTTGACCTTAGGCCTGGTATGCCTTTATTGGTTTTCAACCCTTTAGCTTGATTCTAGGTTTCCAACCTTCTTCTTATGCTCATATAACCTTTCTTAGGTCTCAACTTGACTGACGACTCTTGATTTGAGTCCTTGAACTCAAACGACAAGCTTGATTGGAGGCAGTCAGCCTTGTTGGCCATCAAGGCTTAAATTTTGTGTCGGGATTTGAGATTCTAGATTTTAAGTATGGAATGACAAAGGACCTCTTATCTCAACATTCTCACTAATAGTTTCTGTGCTTTCAAGGCATTATCAAGGGGACAACCAGTCTTAAGATAAGCTTTGAGAAGGTCTATCCTTCAGCTTACATCAATTGGTGCTACCAATTTCGAATCGATGGTGGGGTCTTCAGGACCTGGAAGTAAAAACTCTCCGCATAATTTTCTATCTCAGAAGAGGCGAACTTAAATGGGGCAGCAGCCTTAATGTTCTCATTTCTTGGAATGCGTTCCTCATAGCGCTCATCATATTGAGTCATAACAGCCTTCACAACTCTCAAATACTTTGTCATAGTTTCATCCTTAGCTTCAAATTCACCATTCACTTGCGAGACTACCAGTCTTAGGTTCTTGACCCTCGGTATTCTGGCCAAGCCCAATCTGGCTATCAAGGCTTCATATTCAGCTTCATTGTTGGTAGTAGAAAAATCTAACTTCAAAGCATACTCAACTATGAACCCATCGGGGCTTTGCAACACTAAGCCCGCGCCACTAGATTTTGTTTTTGATGCTCCATCAAAATAGAGCACCCAATATTCCTTTTGATCAGATACAAGTTCTTCATCTTTATCTCCACTTTCAGGGGTGGTTACCGTCTCCTGTCCCCCGACTTCTTGGTTGGTAATGGTACATTCAACCACGAAGTCAGCCAATGCCTCAGCCTTGATGGCCGTTCGAGGCTTATACGTGATGTCAAACTCTCCAAGTTCGATTGCCCACTTAATAAATCTTAGGCTTGCTTTCAGGATGTGCAATATGTTCCTCAATTACTGGTCCGTCAGGACTTCGATTTTATGTGACTGAAAGTACGGTCGTAGTTTCCTTGAAGCTGTTATCAATGCCAAAGAAATTTCTCGATGGATGAGTAATTTAACTCGGCTCCGTGGAGCACCTTGCTTACATAGTAGATGGGCCTCTGAACCTTGTTCTCTTCTTTAATGAGGACGATACTCAATGCTTGTTCAGACACTGCTAGATACAGATAAAGAGTCTTTCCGGGACTTGGCTTGGCCAACAACGGGGCTTCGGCCATGTACTTCTTCAACTGTTCAAAGGCCTCTTGGCTTTTATTAGTCCATTCAAAATTTTTCACCTTCTTCAATGCTTGAAAGAAAGGCAAGCACTTATCACCAGACTTGGAGATGAATCTCCCTAGAGCGGCCACTCTGCCGGTTAACTTCTGTACGTCCCTCACAGAACGGGGTGGTTCCATGTCTAAGATTGCTTTGATCTTGTCGGGATTGGCCTCTATGCCTCTTTTCGAAACCATCAAACCCAAGAACTTTCCAGACCCAACGCCAAAAGCACACTTGGCTGGATTCAACATCATCTTGTGGTGCCTCAGCACTTCGAATGCCTCTCTGAGGTGCTTAATGTGATCTGCCTTGAGTAGGCTCTTGACTAACATGTCATCAACATAGACCTCCATGGTTTTTCCAATTAGATGGGCGAATATCTTATTCACCAATCGTTGGTAAGTAGCTCCTGCATTCTTTAGACCAAAAGCCATAACAATATACCAGAAAACACCAAAGTCAGTTATGAAAGATACCTTAGGGATGTCATCCTCGTGCATCTTAATCTGATTGTAGCCGTTGAACCCATCCATGAAGCTCAACATCTCATGTCCAGCTGTGGCGTCTATCAACATGTCTATCATTGGCAGGGGAAAACAATCCTTTGGACATGCATCATTCAAATTAGTGAAGTCTATACACATCTTCCACTTTCCATTCGCTTTCTTGACCATCACCGGGTTAGCTAACCATTCGGGAAACTGAAGCTCTTCAACAAACCCAGCCTCTAAGAGCTTGTCAACTTCTTGTTTAATGGCCTCCTGCCTTTCAGGAGCAAAATTTGTCTTTTCTATTTTATTATCTTCCGCCCCGGATCAACATTCAACTTGTGAGTTATGAGTTGGGGATCAATCCCTGGCATATCAACTACAGTCCAAGCAAACACATCGCTATTTTCTTGCAAGAATGCTATCAACTTGCCCTTCAAGGGTTCTTTCAAAGATGCTCCCATATAAGTAACTTCTCAGCTCGCTTGGCCGTCATGGCTTCAATGTTTGTCTTGGTCGCCAAAGTTTGAAATCAAGGGTTTTCAATCTCAATGGTGTTTTAAATCACCGAAATATCTATCAGAGCTGCTGGTCCAAGGCCAGGGGGTTTTTGGTTAGCCCCACGAGGTCTTGAACCTTCTCTAGGAGGTTTTCAAAGTTACATATTGGTTTTCAAGTCAACATGAAGTTTCAACCTTTGGATCTTAATTGGAGGTTCATGACCCCCCCTCAAGTTTGGCCTTCATAACTAACCTTGGACTTCATGGCTAACAGCTTCTGTTCTTCAACCTAGGATTCGGGGTTGATTCCTCGATATAGATTTTGATAAATGCAATCCCGTTGGCTTCTTGCCTTTTAAACTTCTGAGACGAGAGCTTACTTGAACTTCTTAATCCTTGCTTAAGGTTATCTATTGGCCTTCATCCTTGGATCCTTAATCCAGGTCCTTAATAAGTATTGAAGAGTAGCTAGTCCTTAACATCCTCGGCCTTTCATGGCTTTGACCCTTCGGGATCTTCACCTATGCATTTGTTTGTTTTCCATTCGTTATTCTTTTATTTTCGGTACTCGTTCATCCTTGACTTGCACTCATCGGGTGATAGAGTACTATTGTCCTACTCGGAACAACATGCTCTGCAATGGTTTCAATGAACCTTATTTCTGCTTCTACTAGATGAAGCTAAGTCCTACTAGAATAACTTGAGCCCATCGGGGCATTGCAAGACTAGGCCTGCATCACTTGATTTTGTTTTTGATGCTCCATAAAAATAGAGCGTCTACCATTCCTTCTGGTATCAGCATTCTTATTTTGAAGTTCACTTCCTGCTTGGGGTACTACCTCCTGCCCCCGACTTCTTGGTTGCCAATGGTACATTCAACCACAAAGTCAGTTAACGACTTAGCCTCAATGGCTATCCAAGGCTTCTGTGTGATGTCCTCTGCTGGCTTTTTTGGTGTTCCTTTCTTCTGCGGACATCCATGTCTTCAATTGGAAGGACTTGCCCCCTGACTCTATTAGGCCTTAACGAGGCTACATAACAGCTTTGTGCCATCTTTTGATCACCTTTATGTTCTCTAACGCCATTCCTGGTTGGGAACTTGATCTTCATATGATACGTTGAGGCAACAGCCTTGAATGAATGAAGTTCAGTCCTTCCGAGAATAGCGTTGTACGTTGAAACCGCCTTGATTACCAAGAAGTTCAACATCTGAATGGCCTCCTTGGGCTCCTGTCCAATAGTTATAGGCAACTGAATAGTCCCTTCAACTTTGGATTCTACTCCATTAAATCCATATATAGGCATGTTATTGGGGGTCAATTGAAAATCATTGTACCCCATCTTCACAAATGTATCATGAAACAGAATGTCAACGGAAGCTCCATTGTCCGTCAAGACTCGCTTCACTTCCGAGTTCCCAATCACAGGGGTTATGACCAACGGGTCGTCATGGGGAAACTTCACCCCTTCGAGGTCTGAGTCATCGAAACCAATTGCTATCTCAGTCCTGGCACGCTTCGGGGCTTCTCCCACGATGTGCATCACTTCTCTGGCATACGCCTTTCGAGAGTTTCGGGTTGCACCGGCCACTGTCGGGCCTCCCCAAATCATGTTAATAACTGGCCCTCGGGGCTGTGGGTTACGATCCCGACCTCGATCATCATCCCTTCTATCATTGTCTCTTCTATCATAATCCCTCCTTTGAGTTCCACGATCATCACCCTTAGTGAATTTGTTCAGCTTTCCTTATCGGATAAAGAATTCAATCTCATCCTTCAACTGCCTACAATCATCTGTATCATGCCCCACATCGCTGTGGAATCTACAGTACTGATCCTTGTTTCTCTTTGCGGGATCACCACTAAGTGGCTTCGGCCATCGAAAATCTTTGTCTTTCTCAATATCTAACAAGATCTGACTCCTAGGAGCATTCAGTCTTGCATAGTCGTTGAATCTTGGTCCTAAACTCTTATTCGGTGGTGATTCAGAATCCTTGCTAGTCCGGGGATACTTGTCCCTAGCATCATATACTCTTGTTCTTTCTTCCGTTTCTTAAAGTCATTGGAGCCCTTGCCATTTCCTCCAGCAGCTTCTTTTTTCATGCTATCCTCTGCCTTGATATACTTATCGGCCCTTCGTTGGAGCTCGGCCATGTTCTCAGGAGGATGATTTGCCAAAGACCTCTTGAAGAAAGGATCAGTGGTTCCGTGTTCCAAGGCTACCATGGCCACTTTATTCTCCAGATCTGTAATATTCAATGTCTCCTTGGTGAATTGCTTGAGATAATCCCTTAGATTCTCGTTCTTCCCCTGCACCACATACATGAGGGATGCAGAACTTTTTTCATGAACTCTTCCACTAATGAATTGGCTAACAATGGCATTCTTCAACTCCTTGAAAGAGCCAATCGAATTTGCAGGTAACCTGCTATACCACCTTTGAGCCATACCCGACTGGGTTTGAGGGAACGCCCTACACTTTAAGGCGTCACTAGCAGGTTGCAGCAGTAGTGCATCTGTGAACGTCCTGACATGAGTTTTAGGATCGCCTGTTCCATCATAGGCCTTGATCGTCGGCATCTTGAATTTCTTTGAGATGCAGGCATTCATCACCTCCTCAGTGAACGGAGGTGTTGGATCATCAAGATCTAGCGGCATCAGATCCTTGGGGTTGTTTCTGGGGGTTTCCGCCCTCGTTGCTCCTTCAGTTGAGGTATCGGCCCTTCTTCGTCTCCTAGACGACCTCTCCAGATCTATAACGGGAACCCTTCCTGAGATTGGAGGAGGTCGATGCAGACTTTGATTCTGCCTTGCTTGCTCTCTGGCGGCGTCATCTTTCAGCCTCTGGATCTCAGCTTCATGAGCCTTGATCCTTTCCTCAGTCGTTTGTGGAGGTCCATCATGGATTCTTCGGGCCCTCCTTCGGGGCTCTCTACTAGCACGTCGCCTCCTTGGGGCTTCGTCACGATCATCATCGTCATCCTCAGATGTCGAATCAGTAGTATAGGGGCCGGAGTAGTCCAGATACTCGCGATCTCGGATCTGCAAAGCATGACCACTCGGTCCAGGTTCTCGAACAGGGGGGTAGTTGGGCAGCCCATACATTGGGTTGGTATTCACGGGGAGATCCGTAGTATGGATCTGTACCCCAGATGAAGGGTGATTAGGATCAACCAGGGGAGAGATCACCATCTGAAGAGGGTTGGTTCCCTGATCTGGATGGAAAACCATAGGCAGCGTACTCCCAGCAGGGGGATTCGTCCCTAGAGGTTGAGAAACTTGAGTTTGGGGGACCGTCCCTTGTTCAAACGTGGTTGTCCCAGAGGTAAGAGGCGGAGCGAAGCTGATTGGTAAAGCTTCGGTAGAGCTTGGTGCAGTTCTTCGTGTGCTAACCATGGTTGATGTTTTCTTCCCACAGACGGCGCCAAATGTTGTGGAATAAAAACTAGGTCACGATTTGTAATTAATGCTAGGGTGGTTGAGCTTTGAGCTTTAATGGCTGTTCTTGTGTTCGTGGCTGAATCTGCCTTCACAAGATGCCTACGTACTTCGATGAATATCAAAGATCAAGCCAAAAACGTAGTTCTAGGTGATGGTGCCGTCGAGGCTATAGAGGCGAGAGCTCACCTAGGACGCAGTGGCTTGCATGTCCTTATTCGAGGATTAAGCCAAAACGTAGTTCTGAGATGAGGGGTTAGACCCTTTATATAGGCTGAGAAGCCCTAGAATTATGGTAGGAGTCAGAGACTTGGTGGACAAGTCTTCCTTGAGGAAGGTTCTAGATCTCTTCCTTATAGGAATCAGTTTCCATGTTGAAATATGTATCTTGGAGGCTAAGTCAGGCAAGAGTAATATCCTTGTTTGACTATTATTTGCTGAGCTGTTTATTACCCTTAATATTAATTACGAAATTAATATTATAAATAGGGTTTGGGCCCATCTGGTGGGCCCCACGTTTGGACCATTCCGGGTCTATTTAATGCCACATTAAATGTGTCTTTAGGGCTTACTTTTAGCCCATATATCAATTTAAATAATTTTGTAATTAAAAATATGATAAGCGATAAGATTTCGATTTATCGAATAATATTGCATACCAATTTTTGTACCAATTTTTTTTATAATTTTATTAAATTTCATAAAATTTGGATAAATATTTATACGATAATAATTACATGAATACTTATAATTGTTAAATTATTAAATTAGTTTTCAACTGGGTACATTGAACATTATCAAATTGAACATTTGAGTATACTATAAATAATTATCTTAGTAAAATTGTCCGCGTGTATAATAGAGGTTTATGTAAATTCATTGATTTTATTGTAAAAAATTGATCGTATATGTATGACTATATTTTGAGACATATTACCAAATCTCTTAATATTGAGTAAAAGTCATCCTAATGTTATCTCAATCACTTTTTCTAAACATAACATTTATAAACTTTTAAACTTAAATATTTAGTTTTAGTCTAATGTTTATAATACAATATAAAAGTTCAATAAAAAATTGGGTAAATTGAACTAAATTTTATATTATAATTTTGAATTATTTTTTTAACTCAATTTTTAAATTTTTCTAAGTATTTCAATCGATGTAAAATGTGACAACCCTAGTAACCCGTGCATGTATATTTAAAATTTTATATACCTAAATAACCGATGCAATTATTGATTATATATAAATTGATAACTAAAATTTACATATTTCTTGAAATTAAATCTTATATTTTACTTAAATAATTTAACATCTACATGGAGACGTATGTAAATATCTTTTTTTCATTTTGGACTCGATTACATTATGTATAATCTATTTTTTTTTCTATATCAAGTATTAAAAATGACAAAAGAGAATTGTAGAGTTTGCTCACTCGATTAAAATACATTTTATAATTTTTTCTATCCAATATTCAAGAAATTATATGAACCAACATTTCATTTATCTAAAAAAAAAAGGATGAGACAAAAATTGAAGAAAGCCGTTTATCTTATAGGATTTTTAAACAAAACTTAGAATCAATTGTGGCACAATTGGTTAAGGCATGAATTTGACATGAGAAAGTTAGTGATTCGAATCCCAACACAAACATAATTTCACTATTTTTTTACATACTAGCTTAAAACCCGTGCGATGCACGAATTTTTTAAAATATTATATGAATTTTTTCATTAATTTAAATTATTTTTTGAAATATTAATTTTGGAGGCTTAAATTTTTATATGAGATGATTTGATAATAGTTGTATAAATGTTATCCATGATATTTCTAAAAATAGAGAGATTTTAGGGAGAAAATATAGAAAGATGATAGGTTTTAGTTGAAAAAAATAATTATTTAATTATTAGTAATTATAAATAATTCTTTTATTTTATTAAATATAATGTCCGTGTAATGATTAGAATAAGAGAGGATTGAGTTAAAGAAAATTAAAAAGGTAACATGTTTTTGCTGAAAAAGGTAATTGATTAGTTTATAGTATTTATAATTTAATTACGTTATTTTACTAAATACAATTGCTCGTAATGTTTTGTGAAAAGAAGAAATTAATATTGTACGTGATATTTCTATTAAAAGAGGGATTTTAGTTGGAAAATATATAAAAGATGATACGTTTTAGCTGAAAAAGAAAATCAGTTAATTATTAATATTAGAATATTATTAGTTTATTGTATTAAATAGAACCGCCCGTGATATAATTGGAAAAAAAAGATATTTTAGCTATAGAAATAGAAAGGCAACGTGAAAATTAAAAAGATTATACGATTTATGTGAAAAAGGTAATTGATTAGTTTATAATAATTATAATTTAATTAAGGCAATCGACTACTTACCTTTATTTTAATTAATTAATTTTATTTTAATATACAAATTTTTAATATATTTTTATTAACAATTGAAAAATATGATGTAATATTTTAGGGTATATATTAATGATTGTAAGATTAGTTTTAAATTAAAAAGGTAACATGTTTTAATTTGATAGGAAATATTAATGATTGTATGATATGATACGACTGATGTTTTTATAAACAACGTATACAGATTTTTAATATATTTTATTAATAATTGAAAAATATGATGTGATATTTTCGGGTATATATTAATGATTGCAAGATTAGCAGGTGTTTATAAAAGGTAATATCTTCAATTAAAAGTAAATGTGAAAAAAGGCAATCGACCATTAATTATATTATGTTATTATTTGTTTTAGGAGATTTAATAGTATAGATAAAGGGTAATAATATTTAATTCACTTAGTAACAAAAAATAGGTACCAAAACTCTTTTATTGTTTCGGTTTTTATATAATAGTATAGATATATATATATATAATAGTATAGATATTTGTGGTTGTAAGATTAGTGGGTGTTTATAAAAGATAATATCTTTAATTAAAAGTAATTGTGAAAAAAAGCAATCGACTACTTACCATTAATCATATTATGTTATTATTTATTTTATGAATTTTAATAGTATAGATATCATATATATATTTCTTTATAATGAAGGGTAAATAAGTAAATTCACTTAGTACCAAAAAACAGGTACCAAAACTTTCAATGTTTCGGAATTTATATAATAGTATAGATTTATTAAAGGATGAAATTTTTGTAATTTTCTAAAAAATAAGGATAAAATTGTAATTTCACATCTATTAAAATGACAATCTTTGTCCTTATTTGATATATAGTAATAGATATTAATTGTATCTACCTCATTATTACTTATTAGTATTAATTTTATATTTTTTACTACTTAATCATTAGATATTAATAACTTATAATTATTATATGTATTTTTTCGCTACGTTAATTGATGTAGACTAAAATTGAAATTTAATATTGATGCAATATATATCATAAATCTCATTTTTAATAAATAAATTTTATATGTTGACTATTTCGGTAAGTATATTATTAGTGTGTCATTAAATCCAAAAAATGCAAGATAATTTTATTTTTGTATACTGATAATAAAGTTTGTATGGGTGAATTTTATAAAAGAATCAAGTTTGCTATCGACCAAAAATCAAAAATATATTTTTTATATATAAAATAGTATCCATATAATATAATAATAGTATATGTAATAATATACTTTTTATGTAATAAATATATTATTATATATACTAATAATAGTATATGTAAGGCTCGACTTTGTCAAACTAATGAACGTCCATGAACGACATCAATTATATAGTTCAAAACTTCAAAACACTTTCAACTTACATATTTTATATATACAGTAAAATTTCTATAAATTATTATAGTCGGGACCGGAGAATTCTATTAATTTAGAGAGGTATTAAATAATCGATAAATTAATAATTGTTAATTTATAGAGATTTTTGACATCAAATAAATTTAATTTCCAATTATATACATTTAAATAGATTGAATTGTACAATTTATGTTTTATACTTAATTCAATTAATTAAATATACATTATTTTACAAATTCTATGAGAATTAACGAGATTCAAAGTAAGGATTCATGTATATTTAGATGATATCAAAGATAAAATAACTTTTTGAAACCTTTTGAGCACTCAAAATATAAAAAATATTGATTAATAACTTTTTAATGTTTCACGAAAACACCATATTCGAACTTTTTGATGCAACAAAGAGGATTAAGGATGAGTTTCATATAGATTCAAATTTTAAGAACCCTATAATCATATTTTGCAAAAGGGTAATACATATATCTTTATGATTATAAAGGATTTATTAATTTATAATATTATCGGGACCTTATATTTATATATGGTTTTTCAAAAAATTATTATCTTATTATCTTATCGAAATTGATCATTTTTTGAATTAGCCCAAGTTGGGACCGGAAGAAATTATTAACTTAGAGAGATTATTAATTTACCAATTATTAATTTAACGAGGTTTTAATGTAGTATCCTTTGATACGATAAGTCTCTATACAAATGTAAAAAACAATTGCATCTCATAATACAACATATATTTCATTTCCAAAACATGTGCACAACAACATGTGAGTTTAGAACATGTTTGTGTTTAGCACGAATTATAAAGTTGGTCTATAAAAAAATATTTAAGAATTATTTACTACTATAGAAATTAGAAAATTTTATATATAGAATAGGATATATTGTTAATACAAAATCCATTAATAAATCTTTTGTCCATACTCAATGGCATCAACTGTAGAATTTAAAATTTCAAAACAACATCCATCAGTACGACAGGACTCTACGAAATGGAACAAACTGCATCTCATAGCCCAACATATATTTTACTACATGTATAAATTTTAGCAACATCTTAGCCTAGAATATACCCGTATCTGGCATGAATTATAAAGCTAATTTATATCTAACTCGTCAAAAATGTATTTGTACAATTGAGCATGACGTCGATCCCATACAATTTGCATACATCAAATAGGATCAAATAGAGTACCTTATGGCTAATGAGCTAACTCGGAAATTTGCATTCTATTCTATATTTATAAATTAGAAACTCGAAAAGCATCTTTACAATTTCATACATAAATATACTACCTAAGGCACCCTGATAGAAAGTTAGAAATTCAAGCTTCATTTTGTGCAATCATCCTAGTTCACTTCAAACATCAAGGTTGCTCATGTAAGTTTATATTGATCTTAGTCTTCTCCCTGAAAGCATCGTGGCGCAGCTTATCATCAGCCTTATATTAAGTGTTTAAAATGTCTGGATTTGCTTTGTATCATCAATCACAGCATCTTGTCTCCAAAAATCATGTATTTAATTCACTAATGAATTCAGAGTTAATGACTGAACACCAATTGCGAAGCAGTCAAGTCTCATTGAATACCTCTGGTTTCATATTGTCTGAAGTGCACATGTGAGTCATCTAAAATGCTGTATGAGGTCTCAGTAGAATGTTCACAGAAAAAAAAAACTCAGGAGTTGATTAAATAAACAGAAACTAACATTCAATTGTATGAGGTCTCAGTAGAATGTTCACAGAAAAAAAAACTCATGAGTTGATTAAATAAACGGAAACTAACATTCAATTCCTGTAAAAGGTTTCCCCTCATACTTCAAAACCACAAAAAGGAACACTTAAAATGAACAATAGAAGGATAACATCTCATTCTTGACGGTTTGATACAGATTAAACTTATTTTGTCAACAAACAGGCCCTAATATGACTTTCCACAGTGTATCAAACTCCCAGCACCTAGAAAAAGTCCAAAAATTGCAGCACTCCCAAGTGTTGTTTGTCCAATATGCCTAATTTTTAGAAGCCCCGGAACCTGCATATTTGTATTAAAAGAAATTTTAGCATGTAAGTTTGCAATTCATTAGCAGCTTCAAAAGTTGTGTACAGAAACTTATGTAACACTAACTTCAGGTCTTTAATGTTTGAGGTAATCAATATTTACAGTGCCTGAAAATGAGTGACTGGGATTACTCATTACATACAGACTCTTAGAGACTCAAGTAAAATTAGCAAACTAAATTAAATCCACAGAACAACTAAATATGTCCTGGAAAAAGCTCGACCTCAGTACCTATACAAGGAAATCAGACAGGGTAGAGTAGACGGGGACAAAAAATTTAAATCATTTGATCTCCCCTAACACATCGGCGTTGCTAGTAATTAATTAGCTGTTGATCAAGTGATATGGCCGAAAAAAACACTTAATCTCTGTAAAGGTTAGTTCTAGAAGCACATGTAAAATGTAAATTGTAAATTGATATATTATTTGCCTAACTGGTCCTCTACCAATTGAAAAAGACTTTGACTACAATGCAGATAAATCACCCAACTAATTTAAGTCCACACATACTTTTATTTTCTTTGAGATAACAGAAGCTAGACATAGTAGGAACAAGATCACATAAAATTAACAATGACCGTCATCCAAATACCACGCAGGTTTCAAGTGTTTCACCGCAATAAACAAAAGGAACATACGGATCCCATGAAATGGTGAAGAATCAAATCACACAAATATCTAAAAAAGCTAGAATAACGAACGAAGACTATACCTTGTATCTAACAGCCTCATACGTCCCGTACACAGCCCCTGCAGGTCATTTAATAATCATTACATTAGGCGCACTAGCAAGAAAAGCTTATGCAGGACAACTGATAAATACGCTACAGTAAAACCTCTATAAATTAATATAGTTGGGACCAGAAAACTCTATTAATTTAGAAAAATATTAATTAATTGATAAATTAATAATTATTAATTTATAGAGAATTTTTGACATCAAACAAAATTAACTTTTAATTAAATAAATTTAAAAAGAATAAATTGAACAATTAATGTTTATACTTGATTCAGTTAATTCAATGTACGATAGTTAACAAATTCATTGGGTATTAGCCAGATTTAAAGTAAAAATTAATGTATATTTATATGATATCAAAGACATTACAACATTTTTGGAGTTGTTGCACGTAAAAAAGAAATCAAGACATCAAAAATATTGATTAATAACTTTGTGATGCTTTACGAAACCATCACATTCGAATTTTTGGATGCAACAAAGAAGGATAGGGAAAAGTTTCATGTAGATTTAAATTTTAAGAACCCTAAAATCATATTTTACAAAAGTGTAAGACATATATTTCAATGATTATAAAGAAATTATTAATTTATAATATTAGTGAGACTAAATATTTATTTAGGGTTTTTCAAATAATTATTATCTTATTATCTTATCGAAATTGATCATTTTTTGAACTGGCCCAAGTTGGGACCGGAGAAATTATTAATTTAGAGAGATTATTAATTATCGAGTATTAATTTAACGAGGTTTTACTGTATTTGTAAATTAGCTTATGCAGTCAATACTCGCTGTTTCGTTAATTCATCCATAAGTAAATTCAGCACAAGTACTCAATTTAAAAACAGCAATGTTAAGTTTAATCTACACAATCGAAAAAAAAAAATCAACATCCAACTCTCGTCTGAAGAAGCCAGAAATTAGCATCGGGAGTCAAAATCTATCGCGTATACCCCGCAATTTCTAGCTCACAAACTCTTGGGCCATCTCAAAATACGTTCCCACACTTGCCCCTAATTTCACACACACACACACAGTTCAACCTATTGAACTTATACAGAGTACTTCCAGTAGCGTATATACATATGGTCAAGAATTATTAAATCCAAACATAAAAAAAGGGAAAAACTTTACACAGATAAATTGTCAAATATTAAAATTAGGGTTTCAAAAAGCTACAAATACATAAAATTAAATTGCTGAATATATAAATAAGTGGTGAATAATTGAAGGAGAGTACTAACCAACAGCGCCGCCAACGGCGCCGCCGACAGCAACTCCGGCGGTGATTCTTGCAAGACAGCTGTCCCTTGCCATTTCAATTGTGGGAAATAGGAATCGGATAATTTTATATGTAAACGTCGGCGAGAGACAAGAAATTATAAGAAAAAACAAAGGGACAGGGATATCTAAAGTCTGGGCCTTGCCCAAAATAAATCATATCGAAGTCCAATAAACTTAACAGACAGACCTACCCAATTACCATCTATTAGGCCTAGCCCATGATACCCAACCTCTAAAAAAACTAAAACCCACAAAAATATTACTCCCTCCATCCCAACCGGTTCTTTACAGACGGCTGGGACACGGAGACCAAAGAATATAATTTAAATAGTGGGTGTAATAGTGTAGTAGTGGGTGTAATAGTGATTTTATTGTTAAAATAAGTAAAGTAGTGGGTGTAATAGTGTAAAGTATTGAAAAAGTAAAGTAAAGTAGTGGAGTAGTGAGTGTAATAGTGTAAAGTGTTGAAAAAGTAGAGTGAAGTAATAGATGTAATAATGTATTTTATTGTTAAAAGTTACTATTTTTGGTATGTAAAGAAATGGATGGGAGACGTCCCAAAATAGTAACTGTAAAGAATCCATTGGAACAGAGGGAGTACCAGATAGACATGAAGCAAAACACATGGAAGTTAGACTGCTATGGTCAATTAATTTGCTGCTTGCCAGTTGCCACTAATCATAATAAGCTAAAAAAAGAAATGAAACATTAACAGAAACTACTATGATCCCTAGACTTATTATTTTGTATTATCTTATAATCTGTGCAAAATTTGAATTAATTAATAATTTATAATAATATAATATATATATAATATTATAAATATTATTTTTAATATGTTGGGAAAATTCGAATATTAAACTTTTGTATATAAATAACTTTTAGTATTAAATTTAAATTAATATGTTGTTGGCGGTAATCGAACCTTCAACCTTTCTATATAACATAATTTACTATTAATTTTATATTAAATGTTATTGGCGGGATTCAAACCTTAGACCTTTGTATATAACAATTATTAGTGTTGTATCCAATGACCATTATTTATTTAAATTGTAGATCTAACAGTTGCGAATAAAGGAGATATCCGAAAATGAGGGTAACAAAAAATAAAGGATTAACCAAACTAATACTCCTTATGTTCCTTTTTATTAGTCGTTTTAGGTTTTTCTTAAAAAAAAAAATTATCTATCGCTTTGCATTTTTAAAACATATTTAATGATTATTATATGTGTTTTCATTTTCTTTCTTGATACATCGAATCATAAGGCTATTTAATTGATTTGTAATATCATTAATAACATCAAAGTGTATTAATTATCCTTCTTTAATTTTTACAAAAATTTCTAAAATAATTAATAAAAAGGAACGGGGAGTATAGATACGGAATCTTCCTTAAATATTCATATTTGGCTAGCCAGTGCCATGAATTAGCTTATCAGATTCGCCATTAAATGTCACGAATTAGACTTTTAGCTTCACCATCCATCCATCACTTGTGACAATCATGCACAATCTCAACTTTAAGAAATAAGTTTAAGTCTTTCTTTCTTTGAGGGTGTTTGGGATTGCTTAAAATAAGTTACTTTTGATTTAATGGGGGTATTTTTAACTTAAAGGAGAAAGTAAAATTGTTTGCTTTAAGTTGAACGAAAGTGTTTGAGTAATTTTACTTAAAGTTAAATGGGGTTTAACAATTTTGACTTAAAGTGAAATTTGACTTAAAAAAATTTTAAACTCATCATATTTAAGCTTTACAAGAATTGTGAAAAAAAAAACCATAAATCATAAGTCATAAGTACCTAAACGGAGCTTATGATTTTAAGCAGTTTTTTAACTTAAAACATGCCTTAAAGCCGGTTACACAAACACTACAAAAACTCCTTAAAGGAGCCTTAGCCAAACAGGCTCTTTATTTCGATTACTGAAAATTATTGTGTGGTGGGGGTCCAACCATTATTTACAATCTTACCTTAAAATAAGTAACTTATAGCTTAAAGTGATAAATGTCATATAAGTGATAAGTAAATCAGAACTTATAAGTCACTAGAGTGTTTGATAAATCAGAACTTATAAATGAGTATAGTGTTTGGTAAATCAAAACTTATAAGTTAACTTTTTTTTATTATTTTCAAATATTTGTTTTTTAATATATAATCAATGGATATCAACGGATAGATCTCGATGAGTAGAGAAATTTGATATATACATATCAATTTTTTAATGAACGGATAAAAAATATATGATTTTGAAGATTTGAAAGATATTATATATTACATGTATCGATAAATAAGAATAATCTGAAAATTGAATTTTAGGATTTCTAACTTCCAACTTATTTCCAAAAAGTTAATAAATAAGTTAGATCTCAAAATTTGCCAAACTGTTGCATTAAGTTGGAACGAACTTTATGATCCACTTAAGCTCGTTTTACTAGTAGCCAAACACCCACAATGGGATCGTTTGGCTTACCTTAAAATGAGTAGTTTATAGCTTATAAGTATAAGTGTCGTATAAGTAATTTAAAATGAGTAGTTTATAGCTTATAAGTATAAGTGTCATATAAGTAATAAGTAGATCAAAAATTATAAGTAAGTAGAGTGTTTGGTAAATCAGAACTTATAAATCAGTAGAGCGTTTGGTAAATCAGAACTTATAAGTTAACTTTTTTTATTTTTCAAAATATTTGGTTTTTAGTATATATCAATGGATAGATCTCGATGAGTAGAGAAATTTGATATATACATATCAGTTTTCTAATGAACGGATCAAAAGATATATAATTTTGAAGATTTGAAGGATATTATATATTGCGTGTATCGATATAACATTCAACTTATCAACATATAAGTTATAAGTTGAGGTAAAATTTAAACAGGCAAACAGTCCCATAAGCTCTTATGGGCTTATAAGCCATAAATTGAAGGCTTTATGAAAAGCCAAACACGCACAATGCATTATGGGTGTTTGGGGTATCTTAAGAAAAGTAGCTTATGACTTATAAGCATAAATGTCATATAAGTGATAAGTAGAGAACTTATAAGTCATTAAAGTGTTTGGTAAATCAGAAATTATAAATCAGTAGAGTGTTTGGTAAATCAAAACTTATAAGTTAACTTTTTTTTATTATTTTCAAAAAATTTGAAGGATATTATATATTGCGTGTATCGAGAAATAAGTTATAAGAATAAATTGAATGTTAGGATTTTCTAACATTCAACTTATCAACATATATGTTATAAGTTGAGCCAAAACTTAAATAAACAAATAAGCCCCCATAAGCTTTTATTGGCTTATAAGCCATAAGTTTCCTACAAAATGAAAAACCAAACAGGCCCATTGTCTGTTTTCAACTTATTCACATTCTTTGTTTTCAAAATCATTGATGTACTGGAAACCATCTTAACAATACAACCCTCATGATCTCGAACAATAACTTCAATCCACTAATCATTTTATATTAGGCAAAGGAGCTTATAGGTTATAGCATGCACATCGGCTTTAACAAATCTACATTTTGAAATACCCAACCCCTTTCCATTATTTTGAAATTTAAGAATATCTCCGAGAGACTCTTAAAATGGCTTTTAACTTGATATTTGAGGGGAGAGATAAAATTTTTTTACTCCAAGAGATTCCTAGTGATTCTTAAATTCACTAAAATTCTCTTCACTCTCCTCAATTTTAAGAGTTACTAGCAACTCTTAACTAATATTATATTATAAATTTATAAGACAACATTCTCTCACTATCCACTTCCTTTTATATTTTTGTGGATGTAGCTTACTTTTAATAACATAAAATGAAATAAGTAGTGAATATAAGAAGCATTGTTGGAGATGAATCCACATTAAATCACTAAGAGCTATTATTTTATAGTATATTTAAGAGTGATTTAAGAGACATCTCCAATGGAAGACACCTCTTAGGTAAAATTTGAAATCAATTACCATAAATAAGGATTATAAAGAATGTGTAAAAAAATTTGCACTCCAATGGGACAAAACCATTGTCTATAATTATAGATAATCTCTTGATGTTGGCTATATTTGTCGAACCTCTAGAGACCTGTAGTGAATTGCCACATCACTTATTTCTATATTTAAATTATATATTCCATTAATAACAACTTGAAATATTAATAACATACCGTTTTTAAAATATAGTCAATCATTATAGCCAATACCTTCGTAACACAATGTCTTACAAATTCGATAAATTTTACATAATTAATATTTTATGTAATTTAGCCAATTATTTTTAGTTAACGCCTTTGAAAATGCTCTAACACACATAATGACAATGAACTAGAAGAATAACAAAAGGACATAGGGGCCGTTTGGCTTATCTTAAAATGAGTAGCTTATGGCTTATAAGCATAAGTGTCATATAAGTGATAAGTAGATCAGAAATTTTAAGTCAGTAGAGTGTTTGGTAAATCAAAACTTATAAATCAGTAGAGTGTTTGGTAAATCAGAACTTATAAGTTAACTTTTCTATTATTTTCAAAATATTTGTTTTTTAATAATATATCAATGGATGTCAATGGATAGATATCGATGAGCAGAGAAATTTGATATATGCATATCAATTTTTTAATGAACGGATCAAAAGATATATGATTTTGAAGATTTGAAGGATATTATATATTGCATCGTGTATCGAGAAATAAGAATAAATTGAAAGTTGAATTTTAGGATTTCTTAACATTCAACTTATCAACATATAAGTTATAAATTGACCTAAAACTTAAATAGATAAACACTCCACATAAACTCTTATTGACTTATAAGCCATAAGCCACAACCAAACACGCACATAGTGTTCTATAAATTTTAGGCCTTGCCCAATATAAAATTGAATCATAATCTAACAAATTTGATAAACAGACATTTAACATCACTTCGGCCTAGCCCATATCCCACAACCTCTGAAAGACTTAAAACCATGCCCGTTACAAAATATTTAACTACCAAAAAGAAAATGCCTGAAAATATCATATGATCATCGAACTATTTGTATACTTTTCTTCTAAACCTGAGACTAAACATATAATAAGCAAGACAAAGAAAGCCGAATAAGAACTAACTTGAATAAAAACGCAAGAAAAAACTAAATACATTCGGCTTGATATAAACCTTCAAACTCTAAACATTGCACATACTGAATCCCTTCAATATCCATGTTTGGCGAGCCATTATCATAAATTAGCCAATCACCTTCCTCATCCATCACATCTTCCAAAACCTCGATCGTCTTCTCAATCTCCTGAAACATCTCTCCTCTACTAGACCAAAACCCATGAAAAATACCTGATCAATTCTAATCCCAACATTCTACAAATAGTCATATTTATCGAAAGCATGTAACATGATTTGATCATCCCCAAGGCGGCTAAAACCTTTCATTATTTCAGACACATCATTTATATTTTAGCATTGCTCTAATCTTGTCATCTCTATGTAATTTCGTAGCACAATATGTTGGACTGAACGAATAAATGAGACTGTCTCAATTGAGAATGAGACTGTCTCTTTTGTGAATGAGACTGTCTCTTTTGTGAATGAGACTGTCTCTTTTGTCAAACAGAATATTAACTGCAGAAATTAAATAACAGGATAAACAATAATAACACCAGGAATTTTCACTTGGTTCGGCCCCTATCTCGTCTATGGCCTACATCCAAGTCCCTATGCCGACTAGCACAGAGATTATATTATTATCACAATAATATAAAGCTTACACAATATCCGATTACAATATTGAAGCCCCTGGAAGAACCCTTCCCCTTGACACCCTTGTCACTTAGCAATCCCTGCTACTTAGCCCACTGGCTACCTTGGCTTACAACTTGTAATCCCTAATTAGTTGCCACTGTTAGATTATTTTTATAATCTAATAATAATTTATGGGCTAACAAATTAAAGACAATTATATTTAATGTTTTTTCTATAGTTGGACCGATTAAGTGGTCTTAAATAAAGAGTCCAATAGCATCTTATTCGGTATGAGCTTTGTAATGTGTAATACCCAATAGTAATCTGATTAGGGTTAATGGGGTCTAATTAGACTACTATATAAAGAACATAATAGGGTCTTGGTCCCCAAGGCTAATTCACAACCTCTACTCCTCTATTCCCATCAGTTAGAGCGAGATACGGCTAGAGGCGAATCAAGTCTGTGGAAGATCAAGTCCCATAATCCGTATTCATATCTACTGTCATGGAATCAGGTACGCTTTCGCACTACAGTTTTATCGTGTAACCTTGATAATATCGCATAAGATGATTCTGGTTATTTATTTAGATCTAACAATTGGTATCTGAGCCTATCTTATGTCGAATTATTAGGGTTGATCATATTTTATTTAATATGATTGTTATACAGTCGCGTATGATTATTTATCGTTTCGAGGTTATGTATGTGATCATTGGCATCCTGTACAATTGAAATCAGACACCGTGCATATATGCCTTGTATTACGGTATATATTTGTTAAAGATATTGGCGTGACTAAACAACAATTTTGTTTTAACATGGTATTACAATTTCTTTCTGGCCACTGTATGGCAAAGTGAATTAGTACATCATGTTGTAATTAACGAATTGCATGGTGCTAGTGCTAAGTTTTTTTTTGGTTCGTATTGCTAGTATCTTGAGGAAATCAAAATTTTATTTGATTTTTTTTTTTGGTTGTAAATAATATTTAAATATTTACAATGATACGGATTTGGGCACATTTTTTTTTAAGAAAGAAAAAAAAATATTTTTTTTTCTTGTCTTTTTATTTCGCGAATAAGTGAGTTGAAGCAAAATATTGCCAAAGTGATATTTATGTGTAGATTTACTTATTTTGAAATAATAGGATGTGTATGTTTATTATTTATGCGTTATAATAATCGGCCCAAAGGAAGATTATTTAATGGCCAAATAATGGATATACGTGCGGGAATAAATATGTAATAATTATAAATTTTTCATGTGAGTAATAAACCGGCCCAAAGGAAGGTTATTGCTTGACCGAATTTATTATTAATATTTGATTTCTGCGTGGAGAGTACCACTTGCAAGTTAATATTTCTGTCCAAAGACTAAATATTAATGTTGTGCTAGGTATCTTGTTTGAATGGGCCCACACACAAACTATAGTATTTAAATTCATGTTTTTTTTGTGCTATTATGTATGAATATGACATGAATTTTTCCATTATTCGAGCTTATATTTTTTTTTTGTTCTAAATTGCTAGTTAATACATCTGCTGTTAATATAACTGCCAACATGAACTCCATTCCTGTGTTTAACGGCACAAACTTTAAGAGCTGGAAAGAGAACGTTCTGTTAGTTCTCGGCTGCATGAATTTAGACTATGCTATAAGGAAAGAACAACATCCTTCTCTTACGGATGAAAGTTCTAATACTGAGAAATTGAACTTTGAGAAGTGGGAGCGTTCTAATCGCTTATTGCTCTAGATTTCTTGAGGATGTTGAGTTTGAGGGGGAAGATATAAAGTCAGGAATGTTGTCTTTGAGGAAGAATTAGTTTCTTTGCCTCGTGTAGTTCAAGATAACAATGTGGATATACCTATAAAGTTTCCTACTCAAAATCAAGATGATGCTCAAGAAGAGCAAACTCAACAAACTCAAGAGAAAGTACCACTTAGTAGATCCAGTAAAGACAATAATGGCACTTGTGGCTATGTCATAAGTTCAGTGGGAGTTTTATGTATGGTCAAGTTTAGTACCCTGCCGGTTTTGGCATTCATTGTGGGTATGTTAAGCAGATATTATAGTAAACCTGGAATGGATCATTGGATTGCAATTAAACGGGTTATGAGGTACTTGCAAAGAACAAAAGATTACATGCTTGTTTATCGAAAGTCGGAAAATTTGGAGATCATTGGGTTTTCCGATTCTGATCTTGCTGGTTGCATAGATACAAGAAAATCTACTTCTGGTTAAGTTTTTTTTTGTTATGTCTAAACATATAGACATTAAATCTCAAGTCATTATAGAGAGAATGCAATATCAAATAGTGTCTATTGAGTTTATAAGAACAAATTATATGCTAGCAGACCCACTTACTAAAGTTTTGACACCGTAAAGTTCTATCTTGGGCATATCGCTCATATGGGTGTTGTCTCATTGGAGGATATTCAGTTTTAGTGGGAGTTTTTTGTTTTGTTCTTATATTCGGTACTCAGTTTTTATTGACACTATGGTGATATTTATGTTTTTGAGTTTCTGCAGAATAAAGTTATTTTATTTATATCTCTCTATTACTCTATATGAGCTATCTCTTTCAATTGTGGTTTTGACATAAAGTTTGAAAGAATAAAGATTGATCTCACTAAGGTATTAAGGACCAATTGGAAATAGGCATGATTGAGATCACATTGCATGTAATTTCCAGTTACACATCCATACTTGATCTATGTCATTGAATATATTTATGTGGTGATCATTGAGGATCGAGTTACGACAATGTGACGAAGGTCGCTTTGGTTCCATGTTTATATATGAGATGGACCAGATTGACTAAGGAAGATGTTTTCTAAAGAATAAACAATTTTGTGCACACTTATGGTTATTGAATGTAATTGTTGTTTGGAACAATTTGTAGCCCAAGTGGGAGATTGTTAGATTATTTTTATAATCTAATAATAATTTATGGGCTAACAAATTAAAGACAATTATATTTAATGTTTTTTCTATAGTTGGACCGATTAAGTGGTCTTAAATAAAGAGTCCAATAGCATCTTATTCGGTATGGGCTTTGTAATGTGTAATACCCAATAGTAATCTGATTAGGGTTAATGGGGTCTAATTAGACTACTATATAAAGAACATAATAGGGTCTTGGTCCCCAAGGCTAATTCACAACCTCTACTCCTCTATTCCCATCAGTTAGAGCGAGATACGGCTAGAGGCGAATCAAGTCTGTGGAAGATCAAGTCCCATAATCCGTATTCATATCTACTGTCATGGAATCAGGTACGCTTTCGCACTACAGTTTTATCGTGTAACCTTGATAATATCGCATAAGATGATTCTGGTTATTTATTTAGATCTAACAACAACCCGGCACAGGTGAACTCAGAGTATATAGAATATGAATACAACTTCTAGAATGGATATGAATATGACTGTGTATGAGTACTTAGAAGATGTATGTCTTGAAATGTCTCTTGCAGTTATTTGTTTTTCCAGTCGAGAGCTTTTGAGATTTATAGGCACTCTTGAATGATATAGCCGTTGGTAGATTCTTCCCTTAGCTGATGAATCTTGACTGGAGAGGATGAGTCCGTTGGAAGTAGAATAAGCATGTGAAGGACTTGATTACTTCTGGAAAAGCTGAGAGACAAACGTGACTAACAGCAAGACTAAGAATCAGAATAAGTGAAGAATAGTAGGCGTGCTGGATAAAATAGTTTAAAAACACATGTCTCAAGAATATTCCTTTGGTAGTGGGATGCACACTTTCTTGGTAAAATGGAAAGTTATACCACACATGCTAAAGACAGGAGACAAGATCTTATAAAGAATTAGATAATGATATTCAAATACACATCATCTTAAAATCAATAAACTAACAATCTCCACCTTTTTATGATGATGAAAACAATTTGAATTATTATCAATTCTTAACTGTCTCCCCCTGTCAAAAACACTTGTAGGGTCATTAGTATATATCTGATGAATAATAAATAGAAATTGCAATATCATGCATCCTCAGATAAATAGCAATGTTCAAACCAAACTGATATTCAATGGAGATCAATAAGTTTAAAACATTTCAAACTAACGGGACAGGGTTCAGAAAACATCCATAAAAACATCCATTAAGTACAAGAATTAAGAGATAATAATTAAACACCAAAGGAACATAGCTTCTTCTCCCCCTTTCAGCAACATAAAAAGGAAAAATCACTCATCGTCAGGAATGTCCACTGGAGCTTTGCCAGCAGCTCTGATACCAAATGTAATTTCGTAGCACAATATGTTGGACTGAACGAATAAATGAGACTGTCTCAATTGAGAATGAGACTGTCTCTTTTGCAAATGAGACTGTCTCTTTTGTGAATGAGACTGTCTCTTTTGTCAAACAGAATATTAACTGCAGAAATTAAATAACAGGATAAATAATAATAACACCAGGAATTTTCACTTGGTTCGGCCCCTATCTCGTCTATGGCCTACATCCAAGTCCCTATGCCGACTAGCACAGAGATTATATTATTATCACAATAATATAAAGCTTACACAATATCCGATTACAAGATTGAAGCCCCTGGAAGAACCCTTCCCCTTGACACCCTTGTCACTTAGCAATCCCTGCTACTTAGCCCACTGGTTACCTTGGCTTACAACTTGTAATCCCTAACTAGTTGCCACAACCCGGCACAGGTGAACTCAGAGTATATAGAATATGAATACAACTTCTAGAATGGATATGGATATGACTGTGTATGAGTACTTAGAAGATGTATGTCTTGAAATGTCTCTTGCAGTTATTTGTTTTTCCAGTCGAGAGCTCTTGAGATTTATAGGCACTCTTGAATGATATAGCCGTTGGTAGATTCTTCCCTTAGCTGATGAATCTTGACTGGAGAGGATGAGTCCGTTGGAAGTAGAATAAGCATGTGAAGGACTTGATTACTTCTGGAAAAGCTGAGAGACAAACGTGACTAACAGCAAGACTAAGAATCAGAGTAAGTGAAGAATAGTAGGCGTGCTGGATAAAATAGTTTAAAAACACATGTCTCAAGAATATTCCTTTGGTAGTGGGATGCACACTTTCTTGGTAAAATGGAAAGTTATACTACACATGCTAAAGACAGGAGACAAGATCTTATAAAGAATTAGATAATGATATTCAAATACACATCATCTTAAAATCAATAAACTAACAATCTCCCCCTTTTTATGATGATGAAAACAATTTGAATTATTATCAATTCTTAACTGTCTCCCCCTGTCAAAAACACTTGTAGGGTCATTAGTATATATCTAATGAATAATAAATAGAAATTGCAATATCATGCATCCTCAGATAAATAGCAATGTTCAAACCAAACTGATATTCAATGGAGATCAATAAGTTTAAAACATTTCAAACTAACGGGACAGGGTTCAGAAAACATCCATAAAAACATCCATTAAGTACAAGAATTAAGAGATAAAAATTAAACACCAAAGGAACATAGCTTCTTCTCCCCCTTTCAGCAACATAAAAAGGAAAAATCACTCATCATCAGGAATGTCCACTGGAGCTTTGCCAGCAGCTCTGATACCAAATGTAATTTCGTAGCACAATATGTTGGACTGAACGAATAAATGAGACTGTTTCAATTGAGAATGAGACTGTCTCTTTTGCAAATGAGACTGTCTCTTTTGTGAATGAGACTGTCTCTTTTGTCAAACAGAATATTAACTGCAGAAATTAAATAACAGGATAAACAATCATAACACCAGGAATTTTCACTTGGTTCGGCCCCTATCTCGTCTATGGCCTACATCCAAGTCCCTATGCCGACTAGCACAGAGATTATATTATTATCACAATAATATAAAGCTTACACAATATCCGATTAAAATATTGAAGCCCCTGGAAGAACCCTTCCCCTTGACACCCTTGTCACTTAGCAATCCCTGCTACTTAGCCCACTGGCTACCTTGGCTTACAACTTGTAATCCCTAACTAGTTGCCACAACCCGGCACAGGTGAACTCAGAGTATATAGAATATGAATACAACTTCTAGAATGGATATGAATATGACTGTGTATGAGTACTTAGAAGATGTATGTCTTGAAATGTCTCTTGCAGTTATTTGTTTTTCCAGTCGAGAGCTCTTGAGATTTATAGGCACTCTTGAATGATATAGCCGTTGGTAGATTCTTCCCTTAGCTGATGAATCTTGACTGGAGAGGATGAGTCCGTTGGAAGTAGAATAAGCATGTGAAGGACTTGATTACTTCTGGAAAAGCTGAGAGACAAACGTGACTAACAGCAAGACTAAGAATCAGAGTAAGTGAAGAATAGTAGGCGTGCTGGATAAAATAGTTTAAAAACACATGTCTCAAGAATATTCCTTTGGTAGTGGGATGCACACTTTCTTGGTAAAATGGAAAGTTATACTACACATGCTAAAGATAGGAGACAAGATCTTATAAAGAATTAGATAATGATATTCAAATACACATCATCTAAAATCAATAAACTAACACTCTAAACTTTTAGATTTCACCATTGCTTGCCACGAGTTTTTATATATGTCATTATACTATTTTCAACACCACTACTCAATGAAGCTTTGTTCCTGCTTTCTTAATTTGTCAATCCTGGTCTGATTTATTAAAATGTTCTACACAACGTTTTCGAATAGAACAGTTGTCTGATTTTATCAGAGCACACCGTTTAGACAATAATTTAAAATAAGAGTTATAACAATTGCCATAGAAACACTCTGACAGCAGTTTTACGAGGAGAAAACATTCATAGTTGTTTGTTAATTTGGGACGAGTATTTTTCTAACTATTGTGTGATAGGTGTTGTATGATTACGTTTTTTTTGTAGTGTAAATTTCTATTTGAGGACATGTTCTCTCCCATTTTGCCTCTTCCATTATTCTCGGAAAGTCATCCCATAATAAAAATCTTTTATTTTCTCCAAAATATTGCAAATTTCTATTGGAACGTATATAAGTTGAACCAATATGTAGGTAATTAACCAACTGATTGATTAACAAAGTTAAAACACACAAATGCACATGATCTCAAGTAATGCTTCTTTAAAGTAGACTTCCTTTTCACAAAGATTGTTTTTGTGTGACCTGTACCTATGTAACACGCCAATGCAATCAAATAATTGGGGTTGATCAAAATACAACTAACTAAAGAGTGTTACAAAACAACAATAATGATGTATGGACTTGAGACAACTTAATCAATCATCTAATTATTCATTCTTTGATCCAATTCTTGAGATATCTTTTGAAACTTGTTATAGGGAGAAATTGGTATAATAATGTTTTGGAGGTTTGCTGGATTAACGAAGCAAAATATGGATATTTCGATAATAAAAGAAGAACAAGGATTAGGGTTTTTGTGTGTTGGTGTGGATGAACCTGATAGGTGTTTTCAGGGTTAACTGTTTCTCATCCATATCAAGGTGCCTACGTACCCAATTTATAGGGATCAATCCATACGTAGTTCTTAGAGAAGAAGTTACCTAGACGGGCTAGGGTTTTAAGAGATAATACACAGTCCAAGCCCACTCGTTTAGGGCTGACGTGGCAATGAGTCATCAATTCTACCCATGATCCATGGTCCAAAGAAGGAAACCCATGGTCTCGCATGGCTACAAATGAGGCCTCTCAAGCGAAGCTAGTAAATAAGTAGCAGGGGCCTAGCATGCGACCTCGAGGGGTCTGGACATGCGAATAGGACCCAAGCGCACAGATACTCATGCGACCTCGAGGGGTCTGGCCATGAGTCTTCCAGTAAAGCATGAGATAGCGATCCCGTTTTAGTTTGTAGATGTGATGATAGAAATGAAGCGATCCCTTGGTGGAGATCATAAACGAGGTGGCCATGATAGTGGGCCTTAGTGACCCAATTACCATCTTTTCGGCCCATCATAGATTATGAACCATTAATTTAGCTAATCAAATCAATTTAGCCATCATGCCAGATTCGGGCTTAACAACTACCCCCCGAGTCCATATTGCCATTGAAGATGCGATGTGGACTCAAGAATTAACCAGTTAATGCCACGATGCGATGCCTTGGTTCGCTATTTGTATAGACATGATCGTTGGGAACGTCGTGACCCCAAGAATTTGAAGAGTTTTGACAGCTATCGTGTCTCGAGATGTGTATTCAACGGTTGAGATCTTTACACGTGTTACATGTCTTTCTCTCTCCTGATGACTATATATACTCTTGTCACTATCATTTCCTTTTTTTATCTTTACAAACACATTGTCGAAGTGCTGCCAATTTTCTCCCGGATCAAACAACGAAAATTTATAGGCTCTAAGAACAACGACCCCAACTTTTTCAAATTTTCTTCAACATTCTTCAAGAAAAAGTAAGTCACCATTCCTTCTTAATATGTATATTGTTGTTCTTCATTATATATGCATAATTAGATGACTTTAATTACATGCGATGCGATCCCATATAATTGCGATCCCATACTGCTAATTTTGCTTTGCGATCCTCACCTCGCTTTAGTAGATTAACGACCCTTCACTTAAGAGTATAGATCCTTCTTTTTTACTTAGAATAGCGATCCCTGACACGCCTCGTGAGCGAAATGAATACACGTAGAGCCTTTCTATTCATTTACACTTTTCTTCCTTTACTCCTTTTTGTTTTCTGTAAGGGCACACACTTAATTCTTCACATTCTTTTTCAGATGTCAAACAATGATAGCTCAAGAACGCCTTCCCCCATGCCTCACATTGAGATCAGTGAGAACGCCGCTGCCAATATTGCGAAGGCAGCGAGCACAAGTGAGAGTTCCTTTAGATTATACTTCGACTCACAATGGTCCCATGAAGAATACATCAGAGAGGTACCACTGATCTCGTGGCGATCCAAACAACCTTCAAGCTCGTGAGACCAATCCCTTGAAGTTCTTCCTGCTCAGAACGAGCCTCAAGTTGTAATGTCAGATGCCGAACGAGAAATAGAGGCATTGAAGGAGAAATGAGAGGCATTTAGCTCGCGAGCAGCACAAATCCTTGCTAGAATACCCCCTCCTCAAGCCATGTCACCCATCCACATAAGTGACTCTCTGATAGATTCATTAGGCGAGGCCTACTATGATGTTGAAAGAGGTGCAGACAACAAAGCTGACTCCGATGATACTGATTACGAAGAACCGTCTTCAGATGATGGTGGTCTTGACGAGGTGTCAAGAGTTGTAAATTTTAAAGATTATGGTTATATTCCTAAGGACTCGCCGAATCCTTACATTCCAACCCCACAACCTGAGCTCGAATGGGTCATATACGTGGGTGGACCGCGCCCTGAAGACATTGAGCATGGCTCAAAGATAAATCCCGGTGAGCCTCGCATCCTTGCTTGCCGAGACTTATCCACAACCCTGAATGTAAAGACGATAACAGACAGGGTCGAGAAGCTCCGGCCTGAAGGCAAAATAATCCTTCCCAAGAAAAATAAGCGATGTTATCGCTTCAATCATGAGGAGAATGGGGGCAGGGTTCCACGCATGGTGTTAACGGTCCCTCTAATGAAGATTGGTGTCTCATCCCCTCTTCATCCATTTATCAGGGATGTTTTTGAGGTCTACCACTTAGCTCTTATCCAGATAAGCACCAATGGATATAGATCCATGATCGCTCTCTACATCCTCTATCATAATCTCGGCTACCCCCCATTCGATGCGAGAACCATGGGCTATTTCTTGCAACTCAAGCGATGTGGGGCCAAGGATTTCGGCTACATCTATTTTTCTGTGTGGTCGGAGTTTAATAAGAAAAACCTTCTTCCTGGTAGTATCAGCAATGCGGGCTCGTGGAAAGAGCCCTTCTTGTAAGAACCCCAAATTTTGGATATAATTAAAAACTTTTTATTATGTACTGAGATAATGGTGAATAGTGATTTCGACTACGATGTAACGATTGAGATAATGAATGGAAGGAATGAAATTCAATTTAAATATTTATATGTCTTGAAGAATACTATTGGTTGACACTTTAGATAAGAATTATCTATCTCCTAGGGAATTGAGATTTGATAATTCTAAAGGAGAAGATTATTCTTATGTCATCCAAATCGATATCTGATATTCGTCCAGTGGGTCCATAAAAAGGTTAAGGAACGATCGAAAGAGATCAGGGACAATTGTACAACCCTAAGAGGATGAGTAAAGAAAAATGGATGAATAGTGATTTTGGTGGATTTAGGAATATTATTAGACGACGTTATATAGAGGTACCCAGAACGAAATTCTGAGTTCGTATTAGTGATCCAGGGGGAAAAAGAGTGTATGTAAAAGCTGTCAGATTCTGAAAAAAAGCACTTTTATTTTCCCTGGACACTGAAGGACTTAAAGAGTTATTGGAAAGATTTATGGAATTTGGATTCGAGAATTATTAAAGAAAATTAATAATGATAGTATAAATATCGAGACGGTTTCCGGGAAAACCCTAACTAGAAATCTTCAAGATATTCCTTCGAACGATCAGTGAATTGAGTAATAACCGGACAAAAGAACAAACAGATGATCAAGTTGATGCATGTACAAGTGGATATGATCAAGTAACCAAGTAGTTACATGAGTAACTAGAACAAATAGAGACTTAAACTAAGTACTTAGCTCCTTTCATCATCCAACCACAAGATTAAGACACATGCCCCCTCAA
Organism: Saposhnikovia divaricata; assembly: GCA_036435485.1. Lineage (NCBI taxonomy): Eukaryota > Viridiplantae > Streptophyta > Magnoliopsida > Apiales > Apiaceae > Saposhnikovia > Saposhnikovia divaricata. The sequence goes on from CM071594.1 coordinate 94,559,704, forward strand.
AATACATCATGCATGACATAATAGCTTTAATAAAGCTACTTTACCATAGATATTATCCAAAGAAATCACTTTATGCTAGATTAGTGCAAGAGAAGCAAGCCAAACTCCATCTCTCTCCATTTCTCTAAACTGCCCAGCAGAAACACTCTCAAGAAGAAAATTCATATCTCCATTTCTATCCATGATAAAATCACGAAATTTTAACCATAGCTTCTCCACTCCATGGGAAAGGTTCTTTCAAAATTTCATGGTAATCCAAGTAGTATAGGATAGTTAAATCCCTCCCCAAAGTTGAAGAAACCAATCTGATATGTGCTTGACAGTTTCTGTCCAGAGGAGAAAGGGGGCTCAAAACCCTATCTAGGAAGCTTCAAATCTGATGATCTAGGACTCAAAACAAAGCTTATGAAGAGGCCAAGATGTGGTAAAAATTTGAGAGACAAACTCTTATTTTTCTATTTTCTATGATTTTTACAAAAGTGATGATGAATAGTAACCCTTAGAAACTAACTTTGTTTTCTTGGTTTTCTTTGTTGCTCTAAGCTATATTAAGGTGATCCAAGGACTAGATCAAGGCTTGTTAGACTCCTAGACACACCAAGGAAGGTATAACTATCTTGAAACCCTAGGTTTTACTTTAAGTATATGCATGATCTTGATGAGTTTTAGTATAGTTATGATATTAGCATGGTTATAAGCTTGATTAGCATGATCTTGTAGTGGTTGAAACATATGATGATTATAAGGATGAAGTGATATGATCTTGGACAGATTTGGATGAGAATCATGTATATAAGATGTGTATTATGGCCGGCGTGGCTTGGTTTTGATGTTATAATTTTTGGAATGCTCGATTTATAGCCGTTATAATGCCGGAATTTTGTTAAACCTTGAAACTCGTGCATAGCAGTAGCTATAATTCACTGATCTGGTTAAGTATATAACATACCCTGGTAGATCTCGAGTCGTAGATAATTTTGGAAAAAGAATCGGATCAAACGGACTTACGGTTTAGGATTTACGGCCGATTTACTAAAAGTAGTTCGAAACCGTAAGTACGAATTCGTAATTGCAATTGAACCCACTTAACATGAGTAATTCGGTTGCTAATCTTGGTAAATAAATACTAGAGGTCATAAGGAAGGTATGAGAGAAAACCACATGTCAATCGGATCGTTTTCCGATTTTATAAAAATATTGGAATCCAAGTTAAACGCGAACGAACCCCTAAAAACCCACTTGATTATAACTTCGGTAAAACACTTAGAAAACGGGCGATAAAACTCGGAGTATAATATTGATTCGTAACGATCGACTTTAGAACTTGTATGACTTAAGTATGTCCCAAGTGTAAGTACAGTGACATGTCGTATTAACGAACGAATGTCGGGTCGGATCGATGATAAAAAGGAATCCACTAAAACGGGTATAACGAGATAACTCGAGAACATGTTTCGATTTAATTATAACTTAACTTTTAAGATGTTAAGTGATTAATCCCGAATGCCTTGGCTATTTATAGATCTCCAAGCTGACCCGGGTCTCGCTACCACTACCACTTACCGTACTCGACCACCAGGCAAGTTTCAATTCTCTTCTTTTAGGCTGTTGTTGTGATTGAATATATATATATATATATATTGTGAGAACCCCAAATTTTGGATATAATTAAAACTTTTTATTAAGTAATGATAAAATGAGGAACAATGATTCCGACAACAAGGTCACCAGCTCTAATGAATGGTGGTTTCAAAGAACAATGATTGTAATGAATGGATATTGCTTTGGACAATGATCCTGATGCATTGGTATATTGTCAGAATAGAATAATTCGATGGTTGAGGACCTAGATAAGAATAATCTACCATCCAGGAGGGAGCTAATGGATCCTTGAAGGGAAATGAGTACGTGCATAGTGTTTCCCGTACGTGCATAGTGTTTCCTGTACGTGCATAGTAATTTGGTGGATGAATAGCGATTTTGTAAGTTGGAAAACTTTTCACGCCACCCTATGTACGGGACGTGATATGGATGTTTCGAAGTCATATTAGTAATACGCGGAGGAAATAAGTGAATGCAGAGACGATCGGAATTCAGAAATTCCAAATTCTTTTCGGTATAATATTTGACCGGACAGTGGATTAAATATTATTATAATCCAAGAATTGAGATATTAACTTTGAGGATTTGATATTTTGGGATGTTATTATATTTGATTTAAGAATGAAGGTAGGAAACCACTGAGGAGTGGTTATGGCTACAATGTAATTATTGATATTTGGAAAGAATGAATGGAATTCGACCTTATTATGTTTATGTCTTGAAGAATGCTAAAGGGTGACAACATAGGTAAGAATAATCTATCTTCTAAGGGAATAAGATATGGCAATTTCAAGCAGGAGAATATTCTCATGTCATCCAGATCGGTAACGATTAATCCAGTAGTTCCGTAGAAAGGATAAGGAACGATCGAAAGAGAATACGAACAATTGTACAACCCTAGATGAATAAGTAAAGAATAAGGATGAATAGTGATTTGGTGTAATTGAGAATATTATTAGACGACGTTATATAGAAGTACCCGGAACGAAATTCTGAGTTCGTATTATTGATCCGGAGGGAAAAAGAGTGTATGTAAAAGCTGTCGGATTCTGAAAAACCGCACTTTTATTTTCTCCGAGAGTTCCCTGGACACTGATAGCCTTAAGTATTTAACGAATGGATTTAAGGAATATAAATTGGAAAGTTAGAAAGAAAGATGGAGAATGATTATAGAAATATTAAGGGGATTCCCGGTAAAACCCTAACTAGAAACGATTGAGTTATTCCCTCGAATGATTAGTGAATTAAGCAATAAACGAACAAAGAAGCAAGCAGAGGAAGCAAGAGTCATGTACAAGCTACTAGAATAAATATCTAGCAACCAAGTGGGCTAAGTAACTAGCATGTTAGGGTTTGAACTAGTAGTTGGACAAATCAAATTCCTAGTTAGCAAGAATCCATCCAAGTGCTACACATGCCTTCCAATCTCACCATTCATTCCAAAAGCACTTTAATAAAGTAAAACAAGATGAGATATTATCTAAACTCATCTCACTTTATGAATTGTTATCCAAATAAGCCAAGCAACCAAGCCAAACCCCCCCCCTTCAAAGAACACCATTCGGCCTTCCATTAATTCCAAAACCAAAGTCCACCTTCCCACCATTGATTGTTCTTGAAATAATTATGGTGAGTCTAATATTTCATAAAACTTATCTCCTCAAAATCTTAGCTCCAAATTCCTTTGTTTGCATTTTCAAAAAAATCAAGAAAGAGGAGCATGAATAGTGTTTCTTATGAACTAACTTGTTTTTTTCTTGTTTTCATGGATGATATAGCAAGCTTAGCACACCTAAGGACCATACAAAGCTTAGTGAGGCTATTAAACACTCTAAGGAAGGTATAAGACTTGAAAACCCTTGGTGTTGTTTTGAGATTTTATAAGTTTTATGGATGATTTAGTGATTAGTATGTTATGGCATGCTTAGATCCTTGTTATTAGTTGTTATGATTATGATTTGGTTTATGAACCATGTAATGGCTAAGATGAGTTGTTGATAGACTAGTCATGATGTTTATTATATGTTGGGATGGTTGAATTGATCTTGGTTAGATCATAGTAAAGTGTAAAAACTTTGGAAAGCGCGTAAACATAGCCGTTATAATGTCCGATTTTACAATATCATGTTTTGTATGCCATTTTTCACATCAAGACCCTACTGTCCAGAACCTTTTCTGCCATGTTAGGATAGCTTATGTTATAAGCTTCGTTTTGATATAAAGATCACGTGAAACGGACTTACGGTTTAGGAATTACGGCCGGTTTACTAAAAGTAGTTCGAATCCGTAAACGAAAGTTCGTAACTGTAATTGAAACCTCGTAAACTATGTAACGTCATGGCGAATCTTGGTAAATAAATACTAGAGGTAAAAAGGAAGGTGTGAAAGAAAACCGTATGTCAAAAGGATCATTTTTCGATTTATTAAAAATGTTCGAGTCGAGGTTAAACGCGAACGAACCCCTAAAAGATGACTCTTTTATAACTTCGGTAAAACACTTAGAAAAAGGGCGATAAAACTCGGAGTATAGTATTGGTTCGTAACGATCGACTTTAGAACTCATATGACTTAAGTATGTCCCAAGTATAAGTTCAATGACATGTCGTATTAACGAACGAATGTCGGGTCGGATCAGTGATAAAAGTAATCCACTAAAAGGGGTATAGCGAGATAACTCGAGAACGTGTTTCGAATTAAGTATAACTTAACTTTTAATATGTTAAGTGATTAATCCCGAATGCCTTCGCTATTTATAGATCACCAAGCTGAACCGGGACCGCTACCACTACCCCTTACCGTACTCGACTACCAGGCAAGTTTCAATTCCCTTCTTTTAGGCTGTTGTTGTGATTGAATAAATATATATATATATATGATTGCTTATATACATATGCCATTGCATGCATGCCTACTTTCAAGTTGAATTGATATACTTGTTCCCTGAATGTTATTGTTGGCTTATAAGTTAGATAGTTATACATCAGTTATAAGCCGGTTATTGTAAGACCCTCATAGAAGGGCGTATACATCTTATTCATCAAATATAGACCGGGAGTCAATATTTCTTGATATATCGAGATTACCTCGGAGGAAAATATTTAAGTAAGTATTTTCCATTATTCGGGCGACGAATATTATTTGAATATTCGTTCGAGATTATTTATTTTAACGATCTTTACTTCAAATAATTATTTGAACGTAACTATTCGACGAATAATATTTTTAATATTCATTCAGAGTCGAATTATTTATCGATTATTATTGCGAATATTCTTCTAAAGGTTGGACTACTAAATGAATATTAATTGGATATTCATTTAGAATATTATTCATTAAATGAATATTACTTTTGAGTATTCATTTAAGACAGTAATTACCTATCGAATATTATTTTAATGTTCATCTGAAACTTGATTTATTTATCGAGTCTTATCTCGAATATTCCTTTAAAGTTTGGATTACTAAATGAACATTACTTGATATTCATTTAGAATATTATCCATTAAATGAATATTACTTTATCAATATTCATTTAAATTCCTAATTAATTATGAATATTATTTTGAATATTCATCCAGGGTTCTATTTAATCATCGAATATTATTTTAAATATTTTAAATATTTCTTTCAGGACTTATTAATTAATGAATATTATTTGGAATATTCATTTGAATATTTAGTTATGCAATAAATATTCTCTCGATATTTCTTCAAGAATTATTTGGGAAATACTCTGATTAAAGATATTCTTTCATATTCCTAAATAATCTGTAAAATATTTTAATTCAATAAATATTCTATGAATATTTATTCCATGCTTAGAATAACCTCGATAAGGTATATCTTCTTCGATTATTACAGAAAATATTTCGAAGTCATATTATTATTAATCTTATATCAAGAAAGGTTCTCAGACATCATTCTTCTTTGAGTCTATCTCCTTAATAATAAGGGAACCTTACTTGGAAAATGTTATTTATCTTGTCGACTTCCCGGTCATAAAGTATTCCCTTCACTCGCAACTCGGGTGCTGTTGACTTATTAAGTCGTTGCTTACCTTCTCATCTTTCGAGGGGTAAGATTACTGGAACAAGTTGATATCCGTTACCAAGTAATAGCTTGGGAGTTATTGGTAAATTTTCCTTTCCAACTAGATACGACTACTTTGTGGAGTCTTATCAACAAGTATTATACTTGGGGAAAGGGGGACGAACGTTACATTCAGAATCATGAATTCTATTTGAACTAGGAGTCGTGTAAGAGGCCGAGTAGCGCCGGTCCATCCCCTTTGGCCCAACCGTTGGCCGGGGAGAGCTAGTAAGGCGGTATACAAGTAAAGCCATCAGTTCTTCCTTCTATCGGTAGTAAATCTAAATTGAGCTGTACGATCTCGACTGATCATCAAGATTGGAACAGCGGGCGCGGTGAATACTCCATCATTGGTTCATCATCCAAATTTATTTATTTCCTGCAACATGATTACTGTTGGCAGAGTTGAAAAAGGGTCATAACTGGAATTGCAACCTTTTCTTGCAAGTTCCGCTTCTTAATAACAATAAGAATATCTCGCTTACTTTGATGTAGCAGATATTTCTACAAACAAATACTTTAAGTTACCTTGTAACTTCATCGTTCATATTATACTGGCATCATTTCCGTAAATGCATGGCATATGGTTTGAAAGATACTTTCGAACTGTTACATTATCGTTCAGTTATATATTATTGTTGGTGGGCTATTGCTCACCCTTGCTTTATTATTATATCACAACAACAGCTAGACCAGATGACTCGCACAAGGCGCACTCGACGCGGGCGAGGACGATGAGACTACCAGAGCTGAAGAAGAAGCTATTGGTAGGGTATATTTATTTTTTTCAGTACCAAGAATATGGTCTAGTATGACTTATGTAAATGGATGGCAAAGAGTATGTATTTATATTGAAATCCTTTTTGGATTGTAAGAACTCATAATGTGATTAATAAAAATTTGATTGTTACTCTGATTTCATCTCTGGGACTATAACGGGTGTGTTTTATATTGTTGTGTTGGGTTATAGAGACGTAATTTATTTTATGTTAAGGAAAGTTCAATTGTTGTGGATAGAATTGGAAACCGTAACCACCGGATCCCGGACCCCGGATCTGGGGGTGTTACATATATATATATATATATATATATATATATATATGTTTTCTGTTATACATATGCCATAGCATGCATGCGTACTTTCCAGTTATATCGTTATGCTTGTTCCCTGATTGTTTATTGGCTTATAAATTAGATAGCTAACGTATCAATTATAAGCCGGTTATTGTAAGACCCTCATCGAAGGGCGTATACATCTTATTCATCAAATATAGACCGGGAGTCAATAATTCTTGATATATCGAGATTACCTCGGAGGAAAATATTTAAGTAAATATTTTCCATTATTTGGGCGACGAATATTATTTGAATATTCATTCGAGATTATTTATTTAACGATCCTTACTTCAAATAATTATTTGAACGTAACCATTCGACGAATAATATTTTTCAATATTCATTCAGGGTCGAATAGATTATCGATTATTATTCCGAATATTCTTCTAAAGATTGGACTACTAAATGAATATTATTTGAATATCCATTTAGAATATTATTTTATTAAATGAATATTACTTTTGAATAATCATTTAAGATATATTAATTACTTGATGAATATTATTCTAATATTCATTGAAGCTTGATTTATTTATCGAATATTATCTCGAATATTCCTTTAAAGCTTGGATTACTAAATGAATATTACTTGATATTCATTTAGAATATAATTCATTAAATGAATATTACTTTTTGAATATTCATTTAAATTTATAATTAATTATGAATATTATCTTAAATATTCCTTTCAGGTCTTATTAATTAATGAATATTATTTTGAATATTCATTTAAATATTTATTTATTCAATAAATATTCTCCTGATATTTTTTCAAGGATTATTTTAAGAAATACTCTGATTAAAGATATTCTTTCATATTCCTAAATATTCTTTAAATACTTTTAATTCAATAAATATTCTCTGAATATTTATTCCCTACTTAGAATAACCTCAATAAGGTTTATCTTCTTCGATTATTACGGAAAATATTTCGGAGTCATATTATTATTAATCTTATATCAAGAAGGGTTCTCAGACATCATTCTTCTTTGAGTCTATCTCCCTAATAATAAGGGAACCTTACTTGGAAAATGATATTTATCTTGTCGACTTCCCGGTCATAAAGTATTCTCTTCACTCGCAACTCGGGTTCTATTGACTTATTAAGTCGTTGTTTACCTTCTCATCTTTCGAGGGGTAAGATGGTTGGAACAAGTTGATATTCGTTACCAAGCAATAGCTTGGAAGTTATTGGTGAATTTTCCTTTCCAACTAGATACGACTACTTTGTGGATTCTTATCAACAAGTATTATACTTGGGGAAAGGGGGACGAACGTTACATTCAGAGTCATGAATTCTATTTGAACTAGGAGTCGTGTAAGAGGCCGAGTAGCGCCGGTCCATCCCCTTTGGCCCAACCGTTGGCCGGGGAGAGCTAGTAAGGCGGTAGACAAGTAAAGCCGTCAGTTCTTCCTTCTACCGGTAGTAAATCTAATTTGAGCTGTACGATCTCGACTGATCATCAAGATTGGAACAGCGGGCGCGGTGAATACTCCATCATTGGTTCATCATCCAAACTTATTTATTTCCTGCAACATGATTACTGTTGGCAGAGCTGGAAAAGTGTTCATAACTGGAATTGCAATCTTTTCATGCAAGTTCCTCTTTTAATGGCAATGAGAATATCTCGCTTACTTTTGATGTAACAGATATTTCTACAAACAAATACTTTGAGTTACCTGGTAACTTCATCCTTTATATTATACTGGCAATAACTTCATTAAGGCATGGCATATGATTTCAAAGGATATTTTGAACTACTGTATATATGTATCACTGTTCAGTTATATTATTGTTGGTGGGCTTTCGCTCACCCTTGCTTTGTTCATATTATGTCACAACAACAGCTAGGGCAGATGGCTCGCGTCAGGCGCACTCGGCACAAGCGGGTTACCCGACCCACTGGACTCCCCGCTGAGATGCTAGTTGCCATTGCTGAGGTAGCATAGTTAGACAACTTTTGTTTCCTATTTAACTATATGTATAATTAATGTAATCAACGGCAAAACTTTTAAACTTATGATGTTATCATTTTGGGATTGTAATAACTTTCATTAGTAAACCCCTTTTATGTAAGACTTATTTCAATTTCATCTCTGGGACTATAACTGTGTGTGTGTGAGTGGATATTATTGTGGGGTCATAGCATGCTACTTATTGATTTTGGACTCAAGTCAAGTATTGTGTATAAGTTATGAGGCAGTAACGACCCGATCCCGGACCCCGGATCTGGGGGCGTTACAGAAGTGGTATCAGAGCGTACGTTATAAACCCCAGAGATGAGGCGACGTTAAAATAATAAATTCACTAAGATAATAAGAACTCGTGCCAAGTTCATAGTCGGACTACTTAAGGTAGTGATGACGTATAAAACCCTTATGGAAACTCTTAAGTATCATGATAGTAACTTAGCTCAATATCGTATCGACGAATAAGGCGACAGACCTTGAGGCATAAGAGCAGCAGCGCGATGATGCTTTATGTGCTGAAGATTAACGGGTAAATTCGATGGAGTACCCTACTGGATACCCGGAAGAGGTTCCAGCAGATAAGGAAAATCCTGTTAGGATAAGGAGCTTACCCTCGAGGAATGAGGGCTACAGCCAGAAAGACTGAGATGATTAAGGTATAGTGCTCAGAAAAGTGAGCATAAACAGCTGAGCTATTAGCAAGAGAACCAAAGATTCATGTTGGATTCGTAGCCGGACTACTGGATGTAGTACCAGCGAGTAAGACGGATTGGAAGAATTACTTGAGATCTTATACGGGAATAGACGAGAATCCTCAAAGACTTTCATATTAACGAAGAAAGAGCTAGAGGGATGTATGATTATCAAAGACATCAATTTAAGGAGAGGAGCAGAGTCCCTAGAAATAGTTGAGAAGGAGGCAGTAAGTGCCATATCATTTGACAAATGAATTAGTATGAATATTGTCAGTAATAATTCGCCATGAGAAGGCAGATGTCATAGGTTGTAATTTATAGAACCAAATTGAGGTTGATGAAGTTGTTTTACTCAGGAAAATGTCCATTTTATGAATGAATCGGTTAGAAAGTGAAAACATTGGGAAGTGACAGCATGATTGGATAAAGTTATATAGGGAAGTAGTAAGCAAGACAATGATCTCAGAACCTACCGGAAGATAAGACCAGTGAGTCAAGATGAACTCGTAATGAGACTATTGTCAGAGACTGAGTATAGAGTTATCGCAACACAGTTAAATGATGAACCAGAAGCGCTAGATGCATGTGATTCAGAGAAATATTAAATTCTTTCTTTTCGTTGAATGGATTATAGTAGTTACCTTAAGTTTACTCCGACGCGGAATATAATGGATCAAATAATACGATCAGTAGTTAAAGAGAAAAATGTGAGAAAATCTTCCTGGAGCTAAAAGATGAAATTGGTAATGACCAAGAGTTGGCATTGCTTAATGGAAAAAGGAGACTTTGTGCTTCCAACGATGCTTCGCATAAAGGATTATGATGTGTGCTTGCGCAGCATGACAAAGTACTTGCGAATGCATTCGAACAGCATGGTCCACCAGATCGGATGGCCTTAGTAGTGCCAATTTTGTGAGACAACCAACTCCGACGGTAATGTTCCTTCTTAGACTAGTAGTCAGGTAGACTGACATTCGGTAATATTGAATATCAGGACGTATAGGTATCAGGACGTTGCGACAAGTTTCAGTTTAAAACTGTTGATTCCCTTTTAAGGGATATATATAATTGGTTCCTCTCCAGGGGTTAAACTTCCAACCTGATGACGATTATTTCGTTAATTATGACTGCCTACGGTTCTACCTGCTTGGAGGTTCATTAAACTATTCTTCAGGTTTCGAAATCGGTCTCCTTAATGTTACCAGTAGATGGATAGATTGACCAAAATTTCCCTAATTCTGGGAAGAATTTCAACGAATTTTGGCAAACCTTGTCTTTCTGATTATCAGAGAACATCATGGAAGAGAGTAGAAACTCGGGCGAACCCTGTGAATTGGGTAAAGTAACCGCTATATGGGTTGGTGGACAGACCCTGGTTATCGCGATTGATTGTAGAAATACAATGATGAAGTGAGATTGGACGAAAACAGGAAATGTAAGTAAGAAACCAGCCGGACTGAGAAACTCCGGGATTTACTTAAGTGAAAAGGCTGTTATGCCAGGAATGGTAAGCTTGCGAGGCACGTGGGAGTGATAAGAATAGTTGAAAATATAAAAATAGAGGAAAGGTGACCGGAGACGGCGCTGAGTAGCCGATTAAGACTTATATGAAGTAAAGTTTTGGAAAAGTAGAAAGGTATCAAAGAAGAAGGCACTATGCCAGCAATTGCTAGAAAAGTAATGCTATTAGCCAACCCCTAAAATCCTATATTTTTATTTTAGTGTGGCCAGTTGAGGCCAAGTCATAAAGGACTATCAAGTGACTAGACCAGCAATGAAAGGACAACGCAGGGTTGCTTCTAAGTAAGCACCGACTGCAAGGGCTTCTGATATGACGGAAATATTAATGAGATTGTAGGAATCTTCTAATGAACCCTTTGCAACCCCTGTTTGGATTGGGAATTTACTAGACTTTTGGAATGGGGTCACCCGTACTAAAGTGATTCATGTGTATATGATCGTCCAAGATTACGAAAAAAAATAGAAGTATAATGACTTGAGATGTATGATGTTAGGGTATCATGAATACCATGAATATATTATGACTAAGGAAAGTAAACAACGAAGGTTTATGAAGAGAGTATAGAAATGGTCAGAGATGGATCAGTATGTTGTAGAAATTTCGTCTAAGGCAATTATCTTTGAGAAGAACGGTAAGTACTAAGAGATTCACGTTGAACTCGACTCGACCAATATCTTCCAGAACATCCTTGCTACCAGTACCAAGTTCTGTAAGAGAGCAGATAGACATACGTTGTCTTTTGGAAGGTCAAATAGGCTGACAACTATCTGAAAGAAGAGGTTAGCATTAAGCCACCGATCGATTATCAAATGAGAATGATTGAGAAGAGACCCTTATTAAGGATACATGATTTGATTGCCAAGTACAGGACGCAAGAATTCCTTGGCAGCTGAATTAAGGATAGGATATCCATAAATTAAGACAAACCCTGGGGAATGCACAAGGGATGGCATTAACCCTAATAACGACATTATGAATTTAGATGATATGAGTTGGACTTGCTAAGGCAACAATGACCGATAAGGATTATTAAAAAGAGTTCTGGAAAGAACATAGATAGAATTATTAGAGTATTGATCAATGACGTTTTGATATACCCTGTACCTAGAAAATACAATAGGAATGATGAGGACGACCTAAGAAACCTTACAAGGAAAAGTTAATATTCTTAGTTTCCAACTAGAAGTTTGGAAGAGAATGTAAGACACAGTAGCAATATACCAGATGATGCATGTATGAAACCCAAAGGAAGTATGGATTGAACCTATAAAGGTTGAGATTATCCTAAGATAAGGAAAGAACTAAGAAAAGAAGTATCCTAGTAGGAGTGGGAATAAACGTGATAAAGTTCCCACGGGTAGGTGGAAGCAATGACTTATGGAAAAAAAAGACTGATAGATATATTTTTCTCCTTCAGTAGAGCTTAAGGGAGAATGCTTTCACCCAACAGTGATGGGAATGAGGTAGAAAAATTTGAGTTGGAATGCATCCAGAAAACATGGATTACAAGGAATTATTATTATCAGGAAAGGCCAATGAGGTGGCCGACAGTCTAAGTATAAAGGAATAATTACAAATGTTCATACCGAAGAAACAAAATGATATTTGGAAAGACCTTGAAGGTCATATCGGAGTGGAGGAATTTACATTCCTTTTGATGATTGTGCAAGAATCGAAGGTAATAATAGTTTAAGTAAAGATTCGATTCCTGATGGAGTCTTAAGCATATTACGTACCTTAGAAGGTCCCGTTTTGAGGCAAACCAGGACCATGATACAAAATTGACGAAGTAAACCGTTAAGTTTCCAGTCTTTTATGGAAGCTGCATGAGTAATAGTTTCATCAACGGACCTAGCTGCGATGCTTGAAACTCTTCTGCAATTTTATCTACTTCATGTAATATCTACATCAAGTTTAGGAAGTGTTCCTTATGGATAAGGAATAGTGATTACTTTGTCTCCCTAAAGGATTAAAACCTGTATGGTTAGCTATTAACGCACTACGTAAATAACAAGCGATGACGATTCTTCTAAGAAAGTAGATGACAACGTAAAGATAACGAAAGTGCTGCTATTAATGAGCTAAGTGTCATGTCGATGAATGACAAGCAAGTTTGTGTAGTGTACTTCTGCACAAACAAGATAGAGAATATGAGGTTGATGATTCATGATTCTAAATGTATTCCCGTGGAAAGAGTTAATGAGACTTAGAGAGAAGGGCAGTTGAGCCGAGACTTATTAGGCCACCTGAGAGTTTAAAAGTGTTCGGAAGGTGGCATTCGAGATAGTTTTACCCCCAAAACTTATAGCCCGGTCATAACGGGTTTTCATATGGCAAGGCTACGCCAGTAAAATACAGATACTCGATAGGTGATAAGAGTACGAGCAAGTAGATATACGACCTGGTCTGACTTACGAAGAACAACCTGTGGAAAACCACGGGTAAAAAAAAAGAACAAGTGATGAGAAACAAGGTTGGCAGAAGTAGATTATATTTAAGGGATCAGGCCAGATTCATTTCGGAAAGTTTAAATTGGAATAACGTGATGATTATAGAGTAAATGTGACGGAATGCCGATAAGGAGGTACCAAGTGCAAAAGGTGTCTAAATAAAGAGATGAAGGTGAAAGTAAATAACAGAAGTAAATAAGAATCAGATAATGAGAAGGATGTGATTGATAAAGAAAAGACGGAGAAAGCAACTACGGAATATGAAACAAGGAATGTTAGGAATGGATTAATAAATGGGTTTTCCGATGAATTCTCGGGATGACAACCTGATAGTGTTAATATTATAGATATGAAAAAGCTAGTAGCGTGACATGGAATGTCAGTAAGAATGGTGTCAAGCGAGAAACTAAGATTTAACCTGAGAGGTTCAAAGATTTTCCAAAAGTAAGTGTTGCTAAGGTTGAACCAGGGTACAGGTCCAGAGAATAGTGGACAAAGCAGCAAGATATGTTGACACGTGAGGTTACGATCAAATAGTATTGGATATAATTATGATTAATTTCTTCCTTAATGAACCTCTATAGTTCAGAGGTAAATTCTGAGTATGATATTTTACAATCATGAAAACTTTCTATAATCCTTTAGAATTCTTTTCTTTTCTTCTCTCTTATTCATCTTCTTTATGAATTGAGAAGAATAACCCTTTAAGGAGGAGAGGTACTGCCACGTGACTATCTGTCTATGTGATAGAAGTCTAAGTGGAATACCATAACTTGTTTAATTGCTTGTCAAGTACTAAAGGCTGGCCCCCTTCTATACTAGCTATGCAATATAACAAATGTTCAATTGGTCATAGTAATCTCTCAATAAATCTTTCCACTTCTCTATATTGATCGAGATTGCGAAGATTAAAGCGATCAGGAAATGCACAGTGCGAGCGAGGTTACCTCCAAATTCGCAGTGGGATAGTGATACCAATGTCACCGCAGGTATCAATAAGGATAAGAATGAGTAAGATCATAACCCGGATAGTGTGTTGTACGAAAAGTAGCAAATTTGATGGAAAAAGGATAAAGTATGGATTGTAGCACTAGAAGATGTGCTGAGAAAAGGTAGAACGACTAAGAATTGACCAGGAAGCTAAAAAGTAAACGACAGACAAACGACTCTTTGCTTCCTACCTGATTCCGGGACGGAATCCTTTTAAGGAGGGGAGACTGTAAGAACCCCAAATTTTGGATATAATTAAAAACTTTTTATTATGTACTGAGGTAATGGTGAATAATGATTTCGACTACGATGTAACGATTGAGATAATGAATGGAAGGAAAGAAATTCAATTTAAATATTTATATGTCTTGAAGAATACTACTGGTTGACACTTTAGATAAGAATTATCTATCTCCTAGGGAATTGAGATTTGATAATTCTAAAGGAGAAGATTATTCTTATGTCATCCAAATCGATATCTGATATTGGTCCAGTGGGTCCGTAAAAAGGTTAAGGAACGATCGAAAGAGATCAGGGACAATTGTACAACCCTAAGAGGATGAGTAAAGAAAAATGGATGAATAGTGATTTTGGTGGATTTAGGAATATTATTAGACGACGCTATATAGAGGTACCCGGAACGAAATTCTGAGTTCGTATTAGTGATCCAGGGGGAAAAAGAGTGTATGTAAAAGCTGTCAGATTCTGAAAAAAAGCACTTTTATTTTCCCCGAGATTTCCCTGGACACTGAAGGACTTAAAGAGTTATTGGAAAGATTTATGGAATTTGGATTCGAGAATTATTAAAGAAAATTAATAATGATAGTATAAATATCGAGACGGTTTCCGGGAAAACCCTAACTAGAAATCTTCAAGATATTCCTTCGAACGATCAGTGAATTGAGTAATAACCGGACAAAAGAACAAACAGAGGTCAAGTTGATGCATGTACAAGTGGATATGATCAAGTAACCAAGTAGTTACATGAGTAACTAGAACAAATAGAGACTTAAACTAAGTACTTAGCTCCTTTCATCATCCAACCACAAGATTAAGACACATGCCCCCTCAAAATACATCATGCATGACATAATAGCTTTAATAAAGCTACTTTACCATAGATATTATCCAAAGAAATCACTTTATGCTAGATTAGTGCAAGAGAAGCAAGCCAAACTCAATCTCTCTCCATTTTCTCTAAACTGCCCAGCAGAAACACTCTCAAGAAGAAAATTCATATATCCATTTCTATCCATGATAAAATCAAGAAATTTTAACCATAGCTTCTCCACTCCATGGGAAAGGTTCTTTCAAAATTTCATGGCAATCCAAGTAGTATAGGATAGTTAAATCCCTCCCCAAAGTTGAAGAAACCAATCTGATCTGTGCTTGACAGTTTCTGTCCAGAGGAGAAAGGGGGCTCAAAACCCTAGCTAGGAAGCTTCAAATCTGATGATCTAGGACTCAAAACAAAGCTTATGAAGAGGCCAAGATGTGGTAAAAATTTGAGAGACAAACTCTTATTTTTCTATTTTCTATGATTTTTACAAAAGTGATGATGAATAGTAACCCTTAGAAACTAACTTTGTTTTCTTGGTTTTCTTTGTTGCTCTAAGCTATATTAAGGTGATCCAAGGACTAGATCAAGGCTTGTTAGACTCCTAGACACACCAAGGAAGGTATAACTATCTTGAAACCCTAGGTTTTACTTTAAGTATATGCATGATCTTGATGAGTTTTAGTATAGTTATGATATTAGCATGGTTATAAGCTTGATTAGCATGATCTTGTAGTGGTTGAAACATATGATGATTATAAGGATGAAGTGATATGATATTGGACAGATTTGGATGAGAATCATGTATATAAGATGTGTATTATGGCCGGCGTGGCTTGGTTTTGATGTTATAATTTTTGGAACGCTCGATTTATAGCCGTTATAATGCCGGAATTTTGTTAAACCTTGAAACTCGTGCATAGCAGTAGCTATAATTCACTGATCTGGTTAAGTATATAACATACCCTGGTAGATCTCGAGTCGTAGATAATTTTGGAAAAAGAATCGGATCAAACGGACTTACGGTTTAGGATTTACGGCCGATTTACTAAAAGTAGTTCGAAACCGTAAGTACGAATTCGTAATTGCAATTGAACCCACTTAACATGAGTAATTCGGTTGCTAATCTTGGTAAATAAATACTAGAGGTCATAAGGAAGGTATGAGAGAAAACCACATGTCAATCGGATTGTTTTCCGATTTTATAAAAATGTTGGAATCCAAGTTAAACGCGAACGAACCCCTAAAAACCCGCTTGATTATAACTTCGGTAAAACACTTAGAAAACGGGCGATAAAACTCGGAGTATAATATTGATTCGTAACGATCGACTTTAGAACTTGTATGACTTAAGTATGTCCCAAGTGTAAGTACAGTGACATGTCGTATTAACGAACGAATGTCGGGTCGGATCGATGATAAAAAGGAATCCACTAAAACGGGTATAACGAGATAACTCGAGAACATGTTTCGATTTAATTATAACTTAACTTTTAAGATGTTAAGTGATTAATCCCGAATGCCTTGGCTATTTATAGATCTCCAAGCTGACCCGGGACCCGCTACCACTACCCCTTAGCGTACTCGACCACCAGGCAAGTTTCAATTCCCTTTTTTTAGGCTGTTGTTGTGATTGAATATATATATATATATATATATATATATATATATATATATATATATATGTTTTCTGTTATACATATGCCATAGCATGCATGCCTACTTTCCAGTTATATCGTTATGCTTGTTCCCTGATTGTTTATTGGCTTATAAATTAGATAGCTAACGTATCAATTATAAGCCGGTTATTGTAAGACCCTCATCGAAGGGCGTATACATCTTATTCATCAAATATAGACTGGGAGTCAATATTTCTTGATATATCGAGATTACCTCGGAGGAAAATATTTAAGTAAATATTTTCCATTATTTGGGCGACGAATATTATTTGAATATTCGTTCGAGATTATTTATTTAACGATCCTTACTTCAAATAATTATTTGAACGTAACCATTCGACGAATAATATTTTTCAATATTCATTCAGAATCGAATAGATTATCGATTATTATTCCGAATATTCTTCTAAAGATTGGACTACTAAATGAATATTATTTGAATATCCATTTAGAATATTATTTTATTAAATGAATATTACTTTTGAATAATCATTTAAGATATTAATTACTTGATGAATATTATTCTAATATTCATTGAAGCTTGATTTATTTATCGAATATTATCTCGAATATTCCTTTAAAGCTTGGATTACTAAATGAATATTACTTGATATTCATTTAGAATATTATTCATTAAATGAATATTACTTTTTGAATATTCATTTAAATTCATAATTAATTATGAATATTATCTTAAATATTTCTTTCAGGTCTTATTAATTAATGAATATTATTTTGAATACTCATTTAAATATTTATTTATTCATTAAATATTCTCCTGATATTTTTTCAAGGATTATTTTAAGAAATAGTCTGATTAAAGATATTCTTTCATATTCCTAAATATTCTTTAAATACTTTTAATTCAATAAATATTCTCTGAATATTTATTCCCTACTTAGAATAACCTCAATAAGGTTTATCTTCTTCGATTATTACGGAAAATATTTCGGAGTCATATTATTATTAATCTTATATCAAGAAAGGTTCTCAGACATCATTCTTCTTTCAGTCTATCTCCCTAATAATAAGGGAACCTTACTTGGAAAATGATATTTATCTTGTCGACTTCCCGGTCATAAAGTATTCTCTTCATTCGCAACTCGGGTTCTATTGAATTATTAAGTCGTTGTTTACCTTCTCATCTTTCGAGGGGTAAGATGGTTGGAACAAGTTGATATTCGTTACCAAGCAATAGTTTGGAAGTTATTGGTGAATTTTCCTTTCCAACTAGATACGACTACTTTGTGGAGTCTTATCAACAAGTATTATACTTGGGGAAAGGGGGACGAACGTTACATTCAGAGTCATGAATTCTATTTGAACTAGGAGTCGTGTAAGAGGTCGAGTAGCGCTGGTCCATCCCCTTTGGCCCAACCGTTGGCCGGGGAGAGCTAGTAAGGCGGTAGACAAGTAAAGCCGTCAGTTCTTCCTTCTACCGGTAGTAAATCTAATTTGAGCTGTACGATCTCGACTGATCATCAAGGTTGGAACAGCGGGCGCGGTGAATACTCCATCATTGGTTCATCATCCAAACTTATTTATTTCCTGCAACATGATTACTGTTGGCAGAGCTAGAAAAGTGTTCATAACTGGAATTGCAATCTTTTCATGCAAGTTCCTCTTTTAATGGCAATGAGAATATCTCGCTTACTTTTGATGTAGCAGATATTTCTACAAACAAATACTTTGAGTTACCTGGTAACTTCATCCTTTATATTATACTGGCAATAACTTCATTATGGCATGGCATATGATTTCAAAGGATATTTTGAACTACTGTATATATGTATCACTGTTCAGTTATATTATTGTTGGTGGGCTTTCACTCACCCTTGCTTTGTTCATATTATGTCACAACAACAGCTAGGGCAGATGGCTCGCGTCAGGCGCACTCGGCGCAAGCGGGTTACCCGACCCACTGGACTCCCCGCTGAGATGCTAGTTGCCATTGCTGAGGTAGCATAGTTAGACAGCTTTTGTTTCCTGTTTAACTATATGTATAATTAATGTAATCAACGGCAAAACTTTTAAACTTATGATGTTATCATTTTGGGATTGTAATAACTTTCATTAGTAAACCCCTTTTATGTAAGACTTATTTCAATTTCATCTCTGGGACTATAACTGTGTGTGTGAGTGGATATTATTGTGGGGTCATATCATGCTACTTATTGATTTTGGACTCAAGTCAAGTATTGTGTATAAGTTATGAGGCAGTAACGACCCGATCCCGGACCCCGGATCTGGGGGCGTTACACTTCTTCTACGTCCATGAGGTCCCCAGGGTCAAAACTACCTTCAATTACCTGCCGGGTAGGCTTTTTATTTAGAACACAATTCTTTTGAACAAGATTTTTGACTCAAAATTAAAAACTCCTTCGGCATCGTAGTTGGTCAGGTTCGCACCGTCTTGAAAGGTGATGAGAAACAACGTGCTGATGACGTGTTAACAAAATCCACTAAGGAAGAAAGAAATATTAGGACTCTCCTTTCTTTAAATAACTTAATAAAATGCGGTTTTCTCAAGGAGGGAGTAGGTTCCTCCCTTGAAGCGGGGCCTTCGAACACGAAGCGATCCTCGAAGAAAAGAAAGTAACGAGAAAAGGCCTCGTCTTCTTATGTTGGGATACCAGAGGATGAGGGTATACCTTAACAACGATTCGATTCATAATTATGATACATTGCATTGCATTTCTTTTAGCATTTTTCATGTTGTCTTCGCATATAGAAATCATAGATGAGGGTATCTTCCAATGTAGTTTAGATCCAGGGATCGCACCCTTTTATTTTGTCATACATTATTTTCATGTTATCTGTCTTCGCACTTCAACCATCATGTCTTGTTAAATGGCCTGACTTTGTCCTTTTTTTTTATGCAGGTATGTCGAACTCGAATAGCAAAGGTCAAGCTCCTCCCTTCCTCCAACCAAGACCCAAGAGGGGCACAGCCCCCAAAGCGACCTCCTCAGTGAAAGCTCCTCTTCATTCAATTAAACCCACAGCTCCTCCAGAGGTCATTGTCAACCCCACTACCCTGTCCAATGTAGCTGGGGATCAGATAGAAAGTTTAGATGCGAACCCTTTGAAGCGACTTCGAACAGATGGGTCGAAAGATGGGTCTTCAGGGGTGATCACCGCTACTACATCTCAGCATCTCTTTGACTCGCTTGGGACCAAGTATTCTGATGAGGCTGAAACCTCCAACTGGTGGAAAGTGACTCCTGAGGAAAATGCCACCGCCTTGACTAAGTGTCTGGCCGAGGTCTTCATCCATCAGGCCGCTCATACCAAACATTTCTTTCAATTAGACAAGAAGAACAAGGTGCTTGAGTTCCAAAAGGTGGAGGACAGGCGATCCCTGGAGGAGACTTTCAAGAAGAAACTCTCTCACGAAACTGCGCAGATTCGCACAGATCTAAGGGCTGCTCGCAGGGAGAGGAATGAGTTTGAGAAGTCCTTGAAGGATCTGCAGAAGTCAAGCGAGGAGGCTTCCAAGAAATCTGCTGATGAAATCGAAAAGCTGACAAGCGATCTGAATGCTATCAAGGCTGAGTTGGCAACTGCTGAGGAGACATTCGTGGCCCAGGGTCAGGTCTCTTTCATGAAGGGGTTCATTCGAACGATCCCTGACTTTGACTGGGACCAGCTTGGGCCAGGAAATGCTGACTTCGCAGAGACTCTGAAAAAGCAGATCGCTGACGAGGATGCTGAGGAAGCCAGGTTGGAGGAGGAAGCGAGGCTGGCAGAAGAGGCAAGAGTGGCCAAGGAGACCGCCAATGTCAATCAGGATCCACCTGCTTCTTAAATTTATTCTACAATTTGCTGAAACTTTGAACTGGGGATGCGGGCACCCTTTGAATGCCTCGCACTTGTAATATTGGTTTCTTAAACTTTCTTTTAATAAATGTTTTAAGAATTGTGGGATCACATTGCGATCTGCTTTCATTTCTATAACTTTTTGCTCATATCATATTGCACAAGTAATTTGGCTTCGCAGTCGCTAGGCCTCAGATTGATGTCATTTTTACTTTAGCTTTTTCCTCACTTTTCGAGATGTTGAGATATAAATTGTACTCATAGATACGAAGTGCCTTGAATAATTTTAGATTTGTGTTCCTTTGCATAGATTCCTTTGATCAGTATAGATAGTTTAAGATGTGTGTTGCTACTTTGAATTAGTTTTAATTGCGATCCCCGCCTCGTTGAGATGGATTAGACCTTAAAATGTAAATGCTATCAGACAAGAAAATGAAGTTTGAATGCAAAATAACAAAGTAATTCATAGAGCAAACAAACTCATGTATTGATAAATGGGGGCGAGGCCCAATATTTGATAGATAGGGACGAGACCCAAAGAATTGACAAGTGGGACGAGGCCCAAAAGTTGACAAGTGGGACGAGGCCCAAAAGTTGATAAGTAGGGATGAGGCCCAAAAGTTGATAAGTAGGGACGAGGCCCAAAAGTTGAAAAGTAGGGACGAGGCCCAGTAATCATTACATCATAAAGGGGAGGTGTCTATATGATCACTACCCCCAGTATTTTGTATGAATTTATTCATGCTAAATAGTTATAGATAGAGACTACCAGGGGAGAGGCCTTTATTGATAGTATCTTCGCAAATGTTCCGCATTCCAAGCTCGAGGTATGACTTTATCCTCCATGTCTGTGAGGTAATAGGTCCCTTCATTGATAACATCATAAATTTTGTAGGGCCCTTACCAGTTACCCCTAAAAACTCCATGAGTAGCGACCTTGGTGTTAGGCATCACCCTCCTTAGTACCAAGTTTCCCACACAAAGGTGTGGTACGTGAACTTTTCCATTGTAATACCTTGCGGTCCTTCTTTGGTATGCTGCGAGCCTTAACTGGGCCTCGCTTCGGTCTCCTCAATCATATCTAGATAGAGTCTGTGATTCACTTCGTTTGCTTCGGGATCATAGTGCTCCCTTCTGAACGAGCCTGAACCTACTTCAACAGGCACCATGTCCTCACATCCATAGGTTAAGGAAAACGGGGTCTCCCCAGTGGTAGACCTCGGGGTCGTGTTGTAGGACCACAAAACCTTTGGTAGCTCCTCGGGCCAATTACCTTTGATTTCTTCTAATTTGGCCTTCAGGGTATGTTTGATTATCTTATTGATGGCCTCGGTTTGACCGTTTGTTTGAGGATGGCTCAAAACAGAAAAACTTTTCTTGATTCCTAGATCTTCACAGAACTCCTTCATCTCCTTGCTGTCAAATTGCTTCCCATTATCTGATATCAATTGATATGGGATCCCATAGCGATAAACAATGGCCCTGTACACAAAGTCCTTTGACTTCTTGGCATTGATAGTTGCAAGTGGCTCGGCCTCGGCCCACTTAGTGAAGTAGTCTACAACCATGATTTCGTATTTAACTCCTCCTTTTGCTTTGGGGAGCTCCCCAATCAGATTAATACCCCATATAGCGAAGGGCCATGGGCTCGTGAGCGAAGTGAGGTGGGCGACTGGGGCATTACTGTAGTTATCGATCCTTTGACAGGCATCGCACTTCTTTGAAAACTCAAATGCATCCCTTTTAAGTGTAGGCCAATAATACCCTTGACGAAGAATTTTCTGGGCTAGCGAACTACCCTCCGAGTGATTGCCACATATTCCTTCATGTACCTCTCTCAAAATATAGTTACATTCTTCACCGTCTACGCATCGCAAAAGCGGGGTGTTGAACCCTCTTCGATACAGGACCTCATCATAAATGACATAACGAGCAGCTTGATATTTGATCTTCCTCGCTTCTTTTTTGTCTTGTGTCAAAGCGCCATTTTTCACGTATTCCCATATTGGGGTCATCCAAGTCGATCCTGGGGTCGCTATTTCCATGATAAACTCCTTCGGTACACTAGGCTTTGTCTGAATTATCAGTGGGATAATTCCAAGTAAGGTGGCCTCGTGGCGCGACCCCAACTTTGCTAGTGCATCTGCTCCTTGATTCTTTTCCCATCTGATATGAACCACTTTGACCTTGTTAAACTTTTTAACCAATCTTTGTGCACATCGTAGATACAGCTCAATCTGCTCACCTCTAGCTTGCCACCCACTCCAGAGTTGATATGTTACTAGCATAGAATCACTGTAGGCTGTGAGGTTTTCCACCTTCATCTCTAGTGCAAGTTTGAGAACAATAATGAGGGCTTCGTATTCTGCTGCATTATTGGAGGCTTCAAAGGCAAAGTGCACTGCACTTTTTATCTTACGACATTCTGGAGTTACCAGCTCGATGCCAGCCCCAGCTCCTTCTATGTTAGATGCCCCATCTACGTATAGCTCCCACCACGAGGCTGAATTTTCTTTTTTGGCCTCGCTAGCTGTTATTTATGGAGTTGCTATGATAGCCCAGTCATCTCCTTTAGATTGGGGAGGAAACTCCAAAATAAAATCTGCAAGTGCTTGCCCTTTTATAGGGCCACGAGGCTTGAACTCAATGTCAAATTGACTAAACTCCACTGTCCATTTTAGCAGTCTCCCTGAAGATTCAGGCTTGTGCATTACTTGCCTTAGTGGGTAGGCTGAGTGAACCTCAATCTTGTGGGCCTGAAAATATGGCCTTAACTTTCGCGAGGCCAAAATCAAAGCATTAGCAAGCTTCTCCATGTTGGTGTAGCGAGTTTCTACATTTAACATTCTTTTGCTAATGTAATACACTGGATACTGACTTTTTTCCTCCTCGCGTACCAGTACTGCACTAATCACGTGCTCAGACACAGTGAGGTAGATGATGAGGACCTCGCCATTAAGAGGCTTCGAAAGAAGGGGTGGCGAGCCCAAATGATCCTTTATCTTCTGGAAGGCCTCCTCGCACTGAGAGGTCCACTCAAAATTTTTTCTAACTTTCTTAATTGCTTTGAAGAACTCATGGCATTTGTCTGATGACTTTGAAACAAACCGATTAAGAGCTGTGATCCTTCCTGTTAAACTCTGAACTTCATTCACGCTTCTTGGGGATCGCATGTCCATCAAATCCTTTATTTTTACAGGGTTTGCCTCGATTCCTCTGTGGTTGACAATGAACCCTAAGAACTTTCTAGATTCGACCCCAAACATGCACTTTTGGGGATTGAGCTTCATCCTATACTTTCTAAAGATATTGAACATTTCAACTAGGTGAGCGATGTGGTCCCCAGCTTCCTTGGATTTTACCAGCATGTCATTCACATACACCTCCATTGTTTTTCCGATCTGCTTTTCGAACATCATATTAACCAGCCTTTGATAAGTTGCCCCAGCATTGAGGAGGCCGAAGGGCATCCCTATGTAACAGTAAAGCCCTCTATCTGTAATGGGCATTTGGTTGTACCCAGAATAAGCATCCATGAAAGAAAGAAGTGCGTGCCCCACTGTTGCATCAACTAATTGATCGATCCTGGGTAAAGGAAAACTATCCTTAGGATAACGTTTGTTAAGATCAATGAGGTCTACACAGGTTCTCCATTTTCCATTTGGCTTTTTAACGAGGACAGGGTTCGCAAGCCAATCAGGGTAAAATGATTCCCTAATGAGCCCTACCTCGAGGAGTCTATCCACTTCTTCTTTGAGAGCCTCGGCTCGTTCTCCACTTATGGGTCGTCTTTTCTGTCTAACTCCTTTCTTGTTTGGATCCAATTTTAGCCTATGACACATCACACTAGGATCGATCCCAACCATATCTTCATGAGACCAGGCGAACACGTCAAGGTTGGCCTTCAAAAAAGTGACAAGCTTTTCCCTTAAGCCAGGATTGAGTTTCGACCCTATCTTCAACACCTTAGAAGGATCCTGCACATCAACAAGGATAGGGATAGTATCTTCTGCTACTTCTGCTCGCTCCATATGTTCTGGGATGCGAGGATCAAGGTCTACATCATACTCGCGAGCCCGGATTGATTCTGCCTCGCAGGTATTACTTTTTTCACTTTGAGGTGGAGCGATCCCATCCTCGGGCATTCAGGATGCACTCACATGTCCATACTCCTTAACAACAATTGTCTCTTGTGTGATTCCATTTTGTAGCTCTGTTAGTGTGGAAGTTTCCTTGCGAACCCACTTTCCCTTTCGGGCTCGCACTGCAGCTTGTTCAAGGCTCTCTTCATTATCACTATTACTAGCCTCTTCAACGATCCCTTCCTGGAGAACCATTATTGGCTGAGAAGTTTCCATCATCAAGGCCCCTGGTATTGGTTCTACTTGTATGCCCAAATTATCAAAATAACCTTCAGAAAGCTCCTCAATAGATATTATATTGCACTCAGCTGAGTGTCGCGAAGCTGACTTGCAGACCCTGTCATCCTCCTCGCATTCCATCATGCCTACCCCAGATTTATTCCCCCTTTCAGCTGTCTTGAGGGCCTTGTTATAACTTTCACGGGACTCATATTGAATTCCCCTAACACACCCAACTCCTTGCGGGGTGGGAAATTTTATAGAAAGGTGATAGATGGAGGTGACCACCCGCATTTCTTTGAGAATAGGCCTTCCTACAATAGCATTATAGGTTGATGGCTGGTCCACCACCATAAAGTCCGCAACTTATGTGGTGATGTAGGGCTCGTCCCCTAAAGTGATTGGGAGCCTTATGAGGCCTTTTACACTAACTGAGGCTCCAGTGAACCCATAAAGATGTCCCACAGTAGGGATAAGGTCTCTGTCCACATACCTCATTTTTTGGTAGACCTCGTACGTCAGAATATTCACTGCACTCCCATTGTCAACCAGGACCCTGTAAACATTCTGCGATCCAATTCGAATTTGGACAACGAGGGCATCAGAATGGGGGTCATGAACCCACTTTGCATCTTCTTCAGTAAACATAATGTTTGTATCCTCCCCCTTAAAGAGCTTCGGGGGTCGCTCCTGTAGGTGATGAACATTAATAAGGGGTCGCTCTTTAGCCTTGCGAGCATACCTCTCTCTGGCCTTGTTGCTGTCTCCCCCGATATGGGGTCCTCCAATAATTACATGAATGCTTCCACCTCGCGTTTCCCTTTCTTTGTGGGGCTCTTCATTTTGTCTAGGTGGTGGAACATCATTGTAACCGAGACCTGACTTCGTATTATGTTTCTTCACTTCGCGTCAACTTTCCATCTCGAATTAATTGATCTAATTGCTGTTTGAGCTGCCAGCAATTCATTTTATCATGCCCTGTTTGTTCATGGAAGGCATAATATTTGCTAATATCGGCAGTTCCTTTTGGACCAATTTGTATAGGTCTTTTGAATACCCCCTTGTTCGCATTGACAGCATAGATGTGATCAATTGGGGTGACCAGAGGGATAAATTTGTCTTCACTCCTTGCAGGGCGAGTTCGAGGAGGGGATCGCCTTGGTGGATCGCGTTCCCTTCTCTTTGGGCTAGGGCTTCGATCCCGTCTTCGCCTTGGACTCTGGGAATCCTTCCTTTTCACCCCTACTTCTACTTCCACTGCTGCTCTTTTCACTATTCTTCTTGAGATCTGCAAGTGATTTCTCAACACGCTTGAAGGGCTCAGCGACCCTGTGCAACTCTGAAAGTGTGCTAGGGGTTTGCTCTTGCAGTTTCTTCTAGAATTCAGTCCCTTCCTTCACTCCAGCAATAAGAAAATTTTTCACAGCCTCATCATTTGCACCTCGCACGCGAGGCACTTCAGCATTGAATCTCTTGAAATAGTCATGAAGAGTTTCTCCTTCCTTCTGTTTTATGTTCGCCAACGTAGATACCGGGGGTGCATAGAGCGTTGAAGATTGGAACTATTTGATAAAGATATCTACAAATTGTTCCCAGGAATCGATAATAACCAGTGCTCCTAGCTTCGAAAACCACTGCTGAGCACTTCCCCTTAGCGAGGCCGCGAACAACCTACACCTCGCAAACTGCAACACCTGGTATACATCCATTTCATTGTTGAATCGAATCACGAACTCAGCTGGATCGGTATCTCCATTATAGGTCATATCTGAATGATGCCCTCGAAACACTGCAGGAAGTGGTGCAGTTCGAATTTCATGGGTAAAGGGTGAAGAAGAGCCCATGGTACTAAAGATCCCTTTCTCATTGTTCATTGCATCCAAGGCCCTTTTCAATTCTTCCAGCTTATAGTCTCCCACTTTGGCCTCCTTGTCCCCCTTCTTTTTCTCTCCAGTACTTCCATGGTGTGACTGAGTCTTTTTTAGGATGCTAGACTCCTTCTGGTCATGCCTGCGATCCTTCTTTTACGATCCTCTTTATGGTGTTGGGATCGTTCTTGATCTCGATGATATGGGGGGTCTGTCATCGCGATGATAGGACCGCTCACGCTCTTTGTGAGAGGGGGTCTGTCATCGCGACGATATGACCGCTCGCGATCTCGATGAGGAGACAATGGTCGATGAGGGCCTTTGATTTTATTCTTAGATTCTTCATTCCGAGGTGGATCAATCTTTTATAATTTGAGACGGAGGTCGTGTTCAGTTAGCTTCTTTCTGAGACGGTCAAAAACACTAACCGATCTCCCTTCAGATGAAGCGACCTTGTCAAGCGATCCTCCTTTCTTCTCGAGCGAATACTCTTCCTCATTCCAGTCAGGGTTCGTTTGATCTGTTAGAACATCCTCGAAATCATCAATAAGTTTCTTGACAGGGCCTTTGCTTCCTTCCCCTTGATAGGTTTGATCTCCTGTCTTGGCATTCCTCTTCGATCCTCTAGAGCTATAACGCTTCTCCACTCTTGCAATCCTATCATGTAGAGCGGTCACTTGGTCGCGAGGCCTTTTAGAAAAGACATAACCTCGCTGGTCAACACCACCTTCTGGACTGGGGGTGTTTGCTCCTCTTTGTACCTAGTCTTAGAGTTGTCCTTGGACACCTCGTCCTCTGAGGGGTCCCTCGTCAGGGGATCATCCCTGTTAACCCTATGCGACCCAGGAGTCTCTTCATCATTCTTCTTTTTGTGTGATTTGGTCATCATTTCTCCTAATTCAATGACTAGTTGGCCCCTCCTTCTAGCGCCAAATGTTATAGGGAGAAATTGGTATAATAATGTTTTGGAGGTTTGCTGGATTAACGGAGCAAAATACGGATATTTCGCTAATAAAAGAAGAACAAGGATTAAAGTTTTTGTGTCTTGGTGTGGCTGAACTTGATAGGTGTTTTCAGGGTTAACTGTTTCTCATCCATATCAAGGTGCCTACGTACCCTATTTATATGGATCAAGCCATACGTAGTTCTTGGAGAAGAATTTACCTAGACGAGCTAGGGTTTTAAGAGATAAGCCACAGTCCAAGCCCACTCGTTTAGAGCTGACGTGGCAATGAGTCATCAGTTCTACCCATGATCCATGGTCCAAAGAAGGAAACCCATGGTCTCGCATGGCTAGAAACGAGGCCTCTCAAACGAAGCTAGGAAAGAAGTAGTAGGGGCCTAGCATGCGACCTCGAGGGGTCTGGACATACGAAGCGGACCCAAGCACACAGATACTCATGCGATCTCGAGGGGTCTGGCCATGAGTCTTCCAGTAAAGCATGAGATAGCGATCACGTTTTAGTTTGTAGATGTGATGATAGAACTGAAGCGATCCCTTGGTGGAGATCATAAGCGAGGTGGCCCTGATAGTGGGCCTTAGTGACCCAATTACCATCTTCTAGGCCCATTATAGATTATGAACCATTAATTTAGCTAATCAAATCAATTTAGCCATCATGCCAGATTCCTGCATAACAAAACTAATCGAAAACATTAAAGTATGACATATTTGCATTAACATATATACACATCTACAAAATAGATCAAAGACATATGATTATAATCAAATTAATCTTAACCTTGTGTTTGGATGTGGGGTTGTAGAGGGAAAGGTTAGGTTGGGTTGATTTAGTAAGGGTTGAACCCCTTTCTTGTTTGGATGTGAATGTTGAGTTAAGAAGGGTTAACCTCTTTGTTGTTTGGATGTGAACGTTAGGTGAGGAGGGTTGAACTCAGATCTTGTTGTGTAAGAATTGATCAAAATATTTTAAAATATACAATATTAAATTTTTTGAAATAATAATATTCTTTTAAATGTATGAAAAAATAGTATGTATATATATATATACACATTTTGATAAACTTATAAAAATGTACATTTTGTTTCTTTATTATTCTTTTGCAGTTTGTATGGTTCGAAAATTAGTAACTACGGCATATTAATGGAAGTGGATCCCAATTTATATGTGTGAGCTAAACTTTCTAGATAGCTATGTTTCGTAATAGGACGTGTTATTAGAACAAAGAGAAATGAAACCAACTCCCCCCACACTATCCATAATCCTTTGCAACACCCCAAATTGAGGTGTTGAAGAAACGAGTTTGTGTAATTAAAATTTGATCTTTCCTTAATCCCTTGTCAATAGACATCAGTTCTGGGCTGATGTAAAAAGTTTCAAAAACCGACGTCTAGGTGGGTGTAGTTAAAAGTCCATGTGTTTTACATCGCTTCTAGACCGATGTTAAAAATGGCTTATTACATCAATTCCTAACCGATGTAAAATAGTGGTCAACAACATCAGTTTGTAGAAAAGAACCGATGTCTAAATTGCTGTACAACATCTGTTTTAGATAGACAACCGATGTTGTAAATGGTATAACACATCGGTTTTAAATAGAAAACTGATGTTGTAAATTCTATACCACATCGGTTCTTAACCGATGTCAAATAGCTCCATAAATTTGGCAAATAAGACAACAGTTTTTAGGTGATGTGTTAAAGGCTGAAATTGATGTCTGTTTTTTGCAGGAACATCAGTTTTGCTTTCAAAAGTGATGTCTGTTCTTCGTTTTAACATCGTTTTTTCAATAACAATGTGATGTGTTATATTTGCATAATTATGTGCCCAAAAATTTACCAAAAAATTATGAAAATCAGCATTGCGCGTTCATAATTAGAATGGCAGCAAGCTTGTTCCGTATACAAAGCATTCACTAAAGTTAGCAATTTCACATTCACCCCAAAAGCAATACAAAACATTCACATAATTCATTAACAATATGCTACACCGATAACCAAAACCACCCTTATATTCACCCAAAGTTACGTACCAAACTCTATCCACAATCAACTACATAAATAGCTTAACAGTACTAGACAACTTAACAGAAAACTTAGCAAAATAGTAGCAGCACACTAAGGCTTGAAAGCCATCCAGTTGGTCGTCGATGATTACACAAATCCCTGGATATAATAGAGTGCCTTACAATGAACGACGTCAAGATCCTCCTCTGTGTAAATACTCTTCTGATTCTTCGAAGCCCACTGTGAATATTAAACAGATTATAAATGAAGCAAAAATTAGAATATATACATGTAGAACATCTTTACAATTGTGCATGCTCGTTGACCAAAACCAAGAAACTTATATTTTGTTAAATCACACACCTTGGTTATAAATTCCTTTTCCGTGTCTTCAATTATGTCCTTCATGTAGCACATGACTACATACCCACATTCAATCCCACCGGGTTGTTTAGGGGATCCCTAATCCAATAATAACCAAATTATCGATCTGTGTAACCAAATTATTGAAATAAACTATAAATAACCTAAGTTAAAGTGCATGCAGAATACTAACCAGAAGATTTTTAACTTTAGGATTTGTGAGAACCCAAATTTTCGATAGAATTAAAACTTTTTATTAATTATTGATAAAATGGGGAACAATGATTCGGACAACAAGGTCACCAGCTCTAATGAATATTCGAAATGGATATGGATTCAAATACTTATATGTCATGAAGAATGCTAATGGTTGAAAACTTAGGTAAGAATAATCTATCTCCTAGGGGAATAAGATATGGCAATTCCAATCAGGAGAATATTCTCTTGTCATCCAGATCGATAACGATTAGTCCAGTGGTTCCGTGAAAGGGTTAAGGAACGCCCGAGAAGGAACAAGGACATTGTCATAAATATAGGGAATAAAGGAAGAATAAAGTATGAATAGTGTTTTTTGTGAAAATGAGAATATTATGAGACGACACTATATAGAAGTACCCGGAACGAAATTCTGAGTTCGTATTAGTGATCCAGGGGGAAAAAGAGTGTATGTAAAAGCTGTCGGATTCTGAAAAATAGCACTTTTATTTTCCCCGAGATTTCCCTGGACACTGAAAGACTTAAGGAACTATTGAAGGGATTTAAGGAAAATAGGTTCGAGAAGTATTAAAGAGAATGGAGGATGATAGTATAAATATTAAGACGGTTTCCGGTAAAACCCTAATTAGAAACAAATGAGTTATTCCTCCGAACGATCAATGAATTGAGCAATAAACGGACAAAGAAACATGCAGAGAACCAAGATACAAGCATGTGCAAGTAGATAAGATTAAGTAACTAGGTGGTTTACTAAAGGAACTAGGATAACTAGAAGCCTAACCAAGTGCTTAGCTCATTACCTCATCAAACCACTAAATCACAACACTTGGCTACTTGATGATGTGTGCAATGACCTAGACACTTTATTAAATAGTTTTATGGAAGATATTAGCATCAATAATTCACTTTATGCAAGGATGAGACTAGAAACCAAGCAAGCAACTCTCCTTCCTCTCCACCATTTCCATTCGGCTTTCTTAAAGAATGAATAGTAAAAAAATATATCTTGAGTTCTAGCCATTCATATTTAGCAATCTATAGCTTAAATTAAAGCCTGAGGAAAGTTAGTAAGGCCCACCAAGTTTGAAGGACAAAGAGTAAGTGGAAGATTTTCATTTTGATTTTACAAGATTCTATGTTCTTTAGTAACTTTATGATTTTCATGTCTTGTTTTCTTGATTGTATGGCTTCCAAAGGATGTTCTAAGCAAGGTTCAAGACTTGTGAGGCCTTAATATCATTCTTAAGCTTCAAATAAAGGTATAATCCTTGAACCCCCTTTGATGAATCATGGATTTTGGATGAGTTTTAGTGATGTTATGCATATGTAGAGTATTAGATCTGTGTGTGGGTTTTATGAGATGATAAATAGTTTATATGAACGAAAAGACATTGCTTGGTCTTAGTTAAAGGATAAATATCTTTTATGTGTGATTTGGAGTGGATGGTATGATTATTGGAGGGTTTTGATTTTGGAAATATCCGATTTATAGCCGTCGTAATGCCGAATTTTTGTTAACACTTAGAAACCAAGTATGGCAGTTAAATAATTTCCTGACCTTGGTAATATTATGACTAGTACTTGTAGATCTCGAGCCATAGATCGTTTTGGCGCAAGAATCGAAACATTCTGACTTACGGTTTAGGAGTTATGGTCAAATTACTAAAATTTGTTCGAAACCGTAAGTAAAAGTTCGTAACTTCAAATGAACCCTCGTAAAGCATGTTAATCAGTGGCGAATCTTGGTAAATAAATACTAGGGGTCATAAGGAAGGTATGAAAGAAAACCACATGTCAAATGGATCGTTTTCCGATTTTATAAAAATGTTTGAATCAAGGTTAAACGCGAACGAACCCCTTAAAAGTATAACTTCGGCTATAACTTAGAAAATGAACGATAAAACTCGAGGTATAATCTCGGTTCGTAATCGATCAACTTTAGAACTTATACGACTTAAGTATATACCAAGTGTGGGTATGATGACATGTCTTATTAACGAACGAATGTCGGATCGTATCGGTGATAAAAAGAGTTACACTAAAAGGTGTATAACGAGATAATTCGAAAACGTGTTTCGACTTAAGTGAAGTTATACTTAGACTTTTAAAAGGTGTTAAGTGGTTAATCTCGAATGTTCTGATTGTTTATAGATCATCGAACAGACCCAGGACATGCTATCTCCACCCACACCCGATTACCAGGCAAGTGTTCAAAACTTTGAACCTGTTGTTGTGATAATATATATATATATATATATATATATCTGTGTGTGTGTGTGTGTGTGTGATTGCCGTTTTACATATGCCATAGCATGCATGCCTATTGTCAAATTATATTATGATACTTGTTCCCTCACTACACCATAAAAGGCCTACGACAACATATTTAGCCTATGTTGCCATCAAATATGTTGCCTTTGCCATGATGTTTTTGGCTAAGACAACATTATCATTTTTATGTTGCCTTAGGTAGCAAAAAATATGTTGGCATAGAATAAAAGTGTTGGTATGTTGCTATAGGTATGAAATTGTGTTGCCATTATTTTGCAATGAACAAAATTTTACATTTTCTACTAATTAAAATAAAAATTGTAACCTTTTTTCACATGAAAATTAATTTATTTGAATAAAAATCATCAAAAAATTTGTATAAGGGTTAAAACATTTTAAGATGAATAATTTTATCTTTATGTTCATTAAATATTATTAAATAAAATTTTTAAAATGATTTTTTTCTATATTATATATTTTAATATATTATTAGTTAAAATAAAAGTAGTTTCATATGTTATTAAAAATATTTGAATTATATTACTTGAAATTATGTAAACGAATCATTTAGCAAAAAGAAAAAAAAATAAGAAATCGAATATTTATGAAAAACTATATTATTTTCCTAAAAAAAAAAAATAAAAAAGTAAAAAAAGAATTTAGCAAAAAAAAATGCAAGCTTGGCCTAAATATTGGTGAGCGGCAAAAATACCGCCCAACCAAATATTTAGACCTCGCGCTTCAGACCAAATTTTAGACCCCGCTCTAAGTACACACACTCTCCGCTCATTACACACACTTTCATTACACATACTCTCTCTCACTCTCGCTCTCCGGTCTCTCCTCTCTCCGCTCTCGCTCTCTGGTCTCTTCTCTCTCCGGTCACACACACTCTATACTCACACAGCACACTCTCCTTCTCTCTCTCCTCTCTCTCCTCTCTCTCTTCTCTCTCCTCTCTCACATTCTCTGTTAATATTTACACGTGCATCTGTCAATTGGGGCTTTAATCACTAATTGGGTTCTATTTGGGGCTTCAATTCACTAATTTGGGGTTTTTTTTCGTTCTCAGGATTAATTTCGATCGGGTGATTTTGGGGCTTTGCAATTAGGGTTTCGATTTGGGAGTTCGAGTATAAGGTATTTCTATCTCTTATGTTTTCTTAGTATTTGGACTATGTTTTGTGGTACTTGTTTATGTTTTCATCTCTGTTAATAGTTACACATCTCTGTAAATTGGGGTTTTAATCACTAATTTGGGGTTTATGGTTTCTTAATGTACTTGTTTATGTTTTGTGCGTATTTGTTGGACTTTAAGGAATTTATGTTTTATAAACCGCATAATTATATTTCTATATCTTATAACTGTACTATATATAACTGCACCTTCCTGCAAAGCATGATGTAAGTCTAAGGCATATGCTGTTCTTGTTTGCATAGATTGTATTTGTATCTGTGATATTATTTTTATTCATTTATCTTATAATTGTATTCCTGGATTTTACTATACTCGTTTTACCTACGATGTAGTTACCTTTGTGAATGATACAATAGTGTAGATTGTTCTGTACATATACTTTTTAATTAGTAATGAAGTATATGAGGCCCTCTCGTAAATGAAGTACATAGGGTGTGATACACTAACCTGACATGGCACGTCCGGTTAGTAGTATTGTATTTTTATTTCTATAATCGCCTTACGTTTGTGTATCGTTCCTTTTTAGTCCAAACTGATAGAGTGGGGTTTTTAGTCGAAACCCCTTCTATAAACACACACTGCTAGGTTTAATAATATAGGTGGTATGGGCTTGCTTAGGTTTTAATTAGCAAACACACAGACATAAAGATTGTTCATTATAATAGTTTTATGCTTTTCAATTGTAGTGATGGACAACGAAGAAAATGTTATTGGGATAAACCTACCAAAGTATAGTGAAGGATACATTAGTGGGGTAGAGGCATTTTTGCAAAATGCATTTCCCAAATTTGCCGTAGGTGATGAAATAACCTGCCCTTGCAAGATTTGTAAAAATGGCAAGTGGCACCGTGCAAATCTGATCTACGACCATCTTATCTGCAATGGTCCATCTCCATTATATGTCAATTGGATTTATGAGGTGTCACTCCAGTCCTACAAAAATAGTGATGAGGATCGTATGGATTATGAAACCGTATTAAATTTTGGAGATAACCTAGATGAGATGCTTCATCATGCTAATGGACCAAATGGCGAAGTTAAAAATGTTAATCTCCATGTTGAAGAGGGAAAGCTGCCTTTATATCCAGGCTATGCAAACTTTTCCTGATTAAGTTTTATCGTTAGGCTTTACTCTTTAAAGTGTGCTCATGGGATTTCAGAGTCAGGATTAGGGGAGATACTAGACTTGATTAGAGAAGCCTTTCCCCAAGCACACTTACCTTTATCCTTCAATGCCGTAAAGAATGTCATTAAAGATTTAGGTCCCACCTACCAAAAGATACATGCTTGTCCAAACAGTTGTATGTTGTATTGGGGGGAAAATGAAAAAGAAGATTCTTGTAAAAGTTGCGGTGCTTCGAGATGGACTATAGTGGAAAGAAAAGGCACGAGTGACAACCATCAACAGAAGTTGATTCACAAAGTCCCGACTAATGTTATGCGATATTTTCCACTAAAACCAAGGCTGCAACGGATGTTTATGTGCAAGGAGTTTGCAGAACTTATGACATGGCATGAGGTTGGACGGAAAAAAGATGGAAAACTTCGACATCCAGCTGATGCCGAGGCATGGAAAGCAATGGATGCTAGGTATCCTCATTTCTCGTCAGAGAAAAGAAATGTAAAGTTGGGTGTTGCTGCTGATGGATTCAACCCTTTCCGAACAATGAGTTCAACACACAGCACCTGGCCAATTATTTTGGTAAACTATAACCTGCCTCCTTGGTTATGTATGAAACAAGAAAATCTTATCCTTTCAACGCTCATTTCTGGTCCAGAATCTCCGAGTAATAGCATTGATGTTTATATGAAACCTCTTATTTCTGAGTTAAAAGAGTTGTGGGAGGCAGGCATGGAAGCCTACGATGCCGTTACTGGTCAGAATTTCATGTTACGAGCAAGTGTCATGTGGACGATTAACGATTTCCCGGGATATGCAATGTTATCCGGTTGGAGCACCAAAGGTAAATTAGCTTGTCCAGTTTGCAACTACGAGACTTCTTCGATGTACCTAAAGCATAGTAAGAAAATGTGTTATATGAACCATAGAAAATTTCTGTGTCCCGAGCACAAATGGAGGTTCGACAAGAAAAGGTTCAACGGTGAAGTTGAAATGGAAGAAAGTCCTGAAATTTTAACAGGAACGAACATTGAGGAATTGTTATCTGGCTACGTAAATGACTATGGGACGAAACCAGCGCAAAAAAAGAGGAAGATTGATTCTCCTTTTAAGAAGAAGTCAATATTTTTTGAATTACCGTATTGGATTCACAATTTACTTCGCCATAATCTTGATGTTATGCACATCGAGAAGAACATTTGTGACAATATAATCGGTACAATTCTTAATATATCTGGCAAGTCAAAAGACCATATCAGTGCTCGTAAAGATTTACAAGAACTCGGCATTAGGAAGGATCTTCATCCTGTTGAATCAAGTGACGGAGAATATCTTGAAATTGCTCCTGCAATTTTCGATATGACAAATAAGGAGAAAGATATATTCTGCTCAGTTCTTAAGAATGCAAAATTGCCACATGGTTGTGCATCGAACATTAGTCGTTACGTGCACATGAAGGAGAGAAAAGTATCGGGTTATAAGAGCCACAATGCTCACTTTATGTTGCACTATTTACTACCATTTGCCGTGAAAAAATCACTGAAACCTGAGGTTGCTATTCCTCTTATTAGATTAAGTGCATTTTTAAGAGGTATTTGGAGCAAAGTCATCGACATGAGTGAGCTACAGAGGCTGCAACAGGAAATTATTGAAATTCTTTGTCAATTTTGAGACTATTTTCCCACCATCTTATTTCGATATAATGGTGCACTTGTTGGTTCACTTATGTCGAGAAATACAATATGGTGGACCTGCGCATCTACGTTCCATGTTTCCGATTGAGAGATATCTAAATAAATTGAAGTCATATGCGCGGAACAGAAGCAAACCTGAGGGTTCTATTGCTGAGGGTTATTTGACAGATGAATGCTTGATATTTTGTTCAAGGTTCTTGGCTGGCAATGCGGGAACAAAAAGTAACTATTCTTCCAAACTTGAAAGCTATCCACCAAATTTAGAGTATCCTATTGGTACAAGAAGAAATAGAGATGGAAAGTCTATTCACTTAGAAGAATCTGAATGGATAGCTTGTCATCGATATATTTTGTGCAATTCTGGTAACAAAGAAATACAGAGTCTAATTGAGTAAGTTTTTAACCATTAACTTTATTTATTACTGTAGACATATCATCTTTATCTACTGATTTTGTTAACTAGGTAACCTAATTATTGTAGGGAGCATCGAGCTCTAGTTGATGGTCAGACCAAGTCAAAAAGATATAAAAGGGAGAGAGAACATAGTGAAGATTTTTGGAAGTGGTTGAAGGACGAGGTTGCAAAAAAAGAGAACATTTCAAAAGAACTAGAAGTGCTTGCGATGGGGCCTAATCGAGCAGCAAAGAGGTTTAGTGGATATGTGATTAATGGATATAGATTCCATACGAAGTACCGAGATGCTAAGTGTACTACACAGAATAGTGGAGTTTTCTTGACTGCCTTGACGACTAGTTTTGCAAGTTCGAAAGATCAGAACCCACTGGTTGGGGATGTCAATTATTACGGAGCAATTGAAGAGATATTAGAAGTTGATTATTGGGGGGGGGATTAAAAGTGGTATTGTTTAAGTGCTGTTGGTTCCAAGAAGTAAAAGATTTGTATGGGCTGAGTTGTGTTAATTTTAACAAATTATGCCATAAATCCGATCCCTACGTTTTGGCTTCACAAGTTCAACAAATATTCTATGTACAAGATCCAACAGACAAGATGATGTATAACGTTATCAAAAGGTTGCCTAGGGACTGTTGTGACGTCGAGAGTGAATATACGAATGAAGCTGAAAATGATTCGATATTACATGAAATTCATGGTGGTGCAGGATTGGAAAATGAACTTGGTGATGTCAGTTGGTGTAGGGATGATCTCCCAGCAAGACAAGTCCCCGTTGAAAAAAATGCTTGATTTTTTTTTTTTGTAGAATCTGAATAGGGGACTAGTTTTTGATGTATTGTTTCATAAGCGAATGCTTATGAAACTCCTTATTTAAGTGAACTTTGAATTTATTTCTTCTTAATGCTAATTCCTGCTTAATGCTAATTGCTAAATTGCTCTTAATGCTAATTCCTTATTTAAGTCCCTGTTACTGCTTAATGCTAATTGCTAAATTGCTGCTTAATGCTAATTCCTTATAGTTAGTTGATTTCTCCTTGAATATCTTTTATCTGTTGATTTCTTAATTTAGCTTTGTTTTCTAATGTAATTTTCTGCATATTGTACAGGATGGAAGATAAAATATTGCATCTCAGATTCCACTACAAAGGAGAATTTGAGGAAAGCCGATATGTTGGTGGAGAACAGATAGTGGTATACGACATTAGTTTTGATGTGTTTTCGTATAATGTCCTGATGGAGCATGTCAAAGATGACCTACAATATTCAGAAATTGGAGGAATTTATGTAAACAAAGGCATGGAGTCGGGGGGTTGGCAGATGGTGACCAATGATGCTGAGCTGAATGCATTAGTTGCTGGAGTTAACAGTGGTGACCACATCGATTTTTACGTCGACACGGTCATCGATCATAAGGCTGAACCACTCAAGCAAATGTAGCCACATGTAATTATACGGCCAAGGCTGAATATAAATGCAGGTATATTCTAAATGTTTATCAGTCTTGTGAATGTATATGGTAGGTATATCACTCTTGCCATTTAACTCTATATGTTCATGTTGTATTTTTCAGCTAAAAAGCAAGTGAAGCGCACGTATGTTACTGCTCATCACTTGCAGCAACAAAGGACCAAGAGATCAGTTGTACCTGATAAAACAGAGAAGATAAGTACTCGGAAATCGCCACGGCTGAATAAGCTCCAAGCAAATAATGATGCAACTGTGACTAAAAGGTCCCCAAGTGCTTGGAGGAAATTGGATTTGTAGGATCCACCTCATGAAGATGAACAAATGGGTGAAAATAACTCTGAGGAGGTAATTAAAATTTTGATTACTAATGAGTGATTCGAGCTGCTGGTGTTAGGTGTTTATGTACTTTATGTAGGTTTTTATTATTTCAGACCTGTTTTTGACAAGTGTTCTGTTCTGTTCTGTTTATGTACGGCTTGCAGGACTACTCTCTACCCCCTCCACCACCTCTAACACCAAAAGACAAGAAGATTGCTATCCGAGCAACAGAGCATGAACTGCAGCTTATAGACTACCGTAAGAAAAAGAATATGACTGAGTATGAAAAGCAGAGAGCTTTAAATGTAAAGAGAAACAATGAAGTGATGGTTGCTCTCAATTTGCCTACACTATCAGCTGGAATGAAAGGTCAAAACTCGAAGAAAAAGGGAAAAGACAAGGTGCAAGGGGACAAGGACTATGTTCCAGAACTTGGGGAGGAACAAAGCGGTAATGATGATTTGCAAAATCCACCAAAGGTACGTCGTAGCTAGATATTTAACTTTTTATAAAACATAAAAAGTAAAAGTATTGTCTTGGTACCTAATCCATTTTTTATGGCAGAGAAACAAACAAGTTGGGAAGACTAATTCTCTTGCTGGACCAAC
The DNA here is from genome assembly GCA_036435485.1 of Saposhnikovia divaricata. Taxonomy (NCBI): domain Eukaryota; kingdom Viridiplantae; phylum Streptophyta; class Magnoliopsida; order Apiales; family Apiaceae; genus Saposhnikovia; species Saposhnikovia divaricata. Next base: position 94,599,561 of record CM071594.1, read on the forward strand.
AACTCGTTCGCGGGCTAATGTCGAGCATACTAAGGATGCAGCTGAGGAGGACCCCGTTAATCCAATTCATGAGGAACCTGGTAACATTGTGTTACCAGAACCAAAAGTTGGAGTTGGTTCAGTGGCCGCTTTTTTGGCTATGCGCAAACGCCAAAAAGAAAATGCTGGTAAGGCTACTGCAACTAAAAATGCTAGTAAGGCTATTGCAACTACGTGTGTTGGTGGAGAAACTCCCTTGACTGATTATGAAGATGAAGATGATCATGAAGCTCAAGGTAATTTTCATATTGTACTTCAGTTAGCTAACTGTCAAAATTGTCTCTGCCCCTTAAGAAAGTGTGTGCTAATTTTTTATTTTTTGTACTTGATAATTGGTGTTGTAGCTCCTAAGAGATTTAGAGGACCAACAAGAATGGACAAAGTACACACTAGGTCCAGTGATAAGAGAGTTGTTATTGACATGAATAAAAAGTGCCAACCTATTTCAGACGATGACAGTATAGTTACTGAACTTAGTAACTTTCTTGGGACAATCTCCAAGCGTTGTGTGTCGCTTACCTATGTAGATTGGCGCCATGTTCCAAGTAACTTAAAGGACACTATGTGGAATTATGTAAAGGTAACATATTTAGTATAAATAATTGCAAACTGTTCTTGCATCTGTAAAAAAATTTTGTGATACAGTAGACTACATACGATTGATTTAATCCATTTTTTCGTTTGATTTATTTTAAGCAACATTATATCATTCCTGAGGAATTGAGAACCTACGTGTTGAAGTCAATTCAAGAATCTTGGAGGGGGCGCAAGAGTTGCTTGAAGAGGGATCATTATACCCCTTACCCTAATGATGCGGCTAGGCTAGAAAATAGGCCTGATAATGTCCCACTCGAGACTTTCAAGTCACTGTTGGAGTATTGGGGAGATGACAGTATTCAGGTAAATGTGTAAATTACAAACTCTAAGCATGCTTGTTGTTCACATTAATTGAGATGAAAAAAATACCAATTATTTTTCATGTGTTTTTTAGGAAAGGGCCAAGAAAAATGCTGTGGCTCGCAGTAAAGTCACAGACACACATACCGCTGGTCCTAGACCTTTTTCACAACTAAAGCACAAAATGGTAAATTCCCACAGTCTTTTATTCTTTGTATATAAAGCATGCAATTAAAGATGAATTTAATTATATGTATTTTATTCATACTCTTAAAATCAATTGTCTTACTCTTAACTACATTTGCACATAGGAGTCAGAAGTCACAATATACTGTAATCTGTAGATAAGACCACTACATTACTGAGGATCTGTAGTTACTATACTATCTTCCATAATGCACCATAATTACTTTCCGGGAGAACTCTGATTTCCAGAATACAAGAGCATCATCCAACAACTCTGTTATATCAGTCATACTGTTGCTAAAGTAGCAAATATATCAGTCATGTCTTGTTTGTTAACTTTTGTAGAAAAAAAAGAGGCCAAATGAGGGTGAAGTTCTGTCAAGAGGAAGGATTTTTATTAAAACTCGTAAGCGAAGAGAGGGGCGCACCTATAAGACTGATCCTCCAATAATGAATTACAGAATTGTAAGCATTTAAATCCTGCAATTAAATCACCTGTAATTGATAAATCATTTTATTTTCACAGTTGATGAATTGTTGATAAATCACTGTTGTATCTTAATTTTGTAGGAAAATATTAAAAAGCATCTCAACACATCAGGAGAGGGATCAGGAGAGGGTGTTGATGAATTAATTACTGATGGAAAATCACACTGTTCGACATGGCTCGTAGGGAGATGTACGAATCCATCAAAAATTCCTACTCAAGCTCCAAAAGAGACCTATGTACAGGACCTGACATGCAAGATAAGGGAAACTTTGGTTGAAGAAGTCGAGGCCAAAGTGAACATGAAACTGCAAGCAAAAATGGATGCACAGGTGTGTTATTCCCAGATTACACACTTGTATAATTGTAGAAGGGGGGGGTTGAATACAATTCTTGATATTTATAAATTTCTGATAAGAACTTCAGAAACTTATGAAGAGATAATTGCAATGTAAGAATTAAACACAAACACATATAAAATCAGGTGGTTAAAATGCACCACCTGAAGCTTTTATTTGAAGAAAACTCTGTGATACAAAGTGTACACAGCTGCCGTTTTACAACTCTTTGCTTCTAAAGATATTCAAGAAACCCTAAGCAAATATATCTGTTTTCTCTTCCTACAAAGAGTTGCTACACTTGGTTATATATCCCAAGTTTTACAAGTACTACTGGAATAAGATAATACTAATCTAATTCTAGTTGACTTGCTACTACACTCCAAATACACATGTAGCCGAAAGGTTGTCCTTGTGTTCAGACATGTCTCCTGCACCTTTCTTGTATTCATAGTGTAAATGGAATGCTTCTTTCTTCTGTGTTTCCAAAGTATGGCTGCCATACTGCTTTTTGTATCTACTTTCAACTCATGTGATCTGTCAGTCAAACATGTCCTTATCAACTGCTAATCTCCAGCTAATCATAGAAATCAGTGTCAATGATTATCCGTTGATGATGTACACTGACATCCGTTGATGATGTATACTGACATCCGTTGATGATGTATAGAGCAGTATCCGTTGATGTTGGGACTTGAGCTGTATCCGTTGATAGAGTGGATTTGAGTTGTATCCGTTGATAGAGTTTAGTCTTCATCCGTTGATACACTTTCACTTAGACAGAATTACATAGCATAGCTTATTTACAATTGGCTACCCTATTCTGCCTATCCGTTGATAGTCAACATGACTGTGCATAAAAACACTATCAACTGATAACATAGAGATACTGCAGTGTGCTACAAAACCTCATCCGTTGATGAGCTACCTGTCAACGGATAGAGTTATAAAACCTCATCCGTTGACAGCTACAAAACCTTAAACAATTTGATTGATTGTGAAGTTATCATCAAGTACAACATATTCCTAACAATCTCCCCCAATTTATACTTGATGGCAATAAAGCATAAATTCAGGACCTTGATGATAACAAAACATTCCTAAAGATATATAAAGAACAATACATAAATTGTATTAAGCTACAATAATTAAAAACTGAAAGTTTGAGAAATTTACAGAGAAGTGCTCCTCTAGACTGAGCAGATTAGGACTGTTTCTTTCCTCTTGTTGGCATCACCCTTGATTTTCCTTCCTTGGCAGAGTTGGACTCAATCTGTATTTGGAGTTGCCTATAGAAGGCATCTTCTTCATCTACCTTTGGATTTAGCTTCTGTTGTAGCCATCTCAGGTATTGAGAACTAGCCTTTGGTAGTTGGTCTTCTAACCTGAAGAATCTCCTGTTACCATCTTCATCCCTGAACTCCATCATCCAGAAAGGTTGGAGGTGGATTTTCTGTCCATTGTATGGGATCTTCATTTTCCTTGGTAGACTTGATGGTGAGTTCCAATCCCTCCTTATTTGTTCTATTTTGTCCAGTATCTCCCCTTTTGCTATCTTGGAGAACCCTGTATATCTCTTGATTGCAGAGAATACTTTGGTTAAGGTATGATAATTTTCTCCAAGAACCCTTTGTAGTGGCCATGTCCTTTCCGTTCCTCCCTTGTATACAAAGACCAATCTTTCAGGCAAATGTTTATATTTGTCAATTCCTCTTACTTCTGATAATTCATCCAGATAAAGATTCATGTCAGAGTATTCTTCAATATCTGCCTGATAGATAAAATCATCCTTGTTTTCCAAGATTGGCTGCCTGACAATTGCAGGTACCCTAGCAACTTGAATTGGTTCCTTTGAAGGTTGCTTCCTTGGTTTCCTTTTCTTCTGTGTAGGCTTCTGTTGAGGCTTCAGCAAGAATGAAGGAACCTCAATGGAGTCAAGATTCATTGGTTCCTCTTTAGGTACTATAGGCTCACCATGGAAATTCACATCTGGGTTGAATACTTTCACATCAAGAGGTTGTGATGAACCAACTGTCTCTTTGTTTTCAGTTTCTGGAGAGACAGGCCTCCTTGCATTTGATTTTAATCTCTTGGATTTGGGGACTGATTTCCCTTTCTTTTTGAATTTGGGGACTTCCTCAGGTTCCCTCAATTCATCCTCTACCTCATCCAATAACTCTTGAGCCAGCCTTGCTTGCTTCTCATCTGAGTTTTCATATAAATATTCAGTGCTTGGTTGAGATTCTCTTAGCAGCCTTGAAGTCTCTTCTCTCTTAGCTTCAACAAATCTAGGATGGCTGTTGGATATGTTTAGAACTTTTCCATTCCTTATGATTACAGTAATCCATTCTCTTACACAACTGTTAGCCTTCTCCTTGAATTCCTTGATTGCCTTACCCATCAACTTCTCTTCATCATCCTTGGGAAATGGAAAGTCCAGTTGTAATTTGTTCTTCCCATTTGCTTTTGGTGGTGAGAAGGGTCTTGATTTGATGTAGGGTTCAAATTCCTTAACATGAGAAGGCTCAGCATCATAGAATGTAGGAGCCACAATTGCTGGAGTGAGCACCTTCAGAATTGTTGTAGATATTGTTGGAGCTGAGGTTTGGCTAGAGAACAGATTTGATGCAATAGATTGATTGATCAATCTTTCTGTCCTCATTATCCTTTCATAGTTTTCTTCTTTCATCTTTTGGAGAGCTTCAATTTTGGCTAGCTTTTCTTCTTCTGTCAAGTTTGAAAAATCAAACTCTTCAGATAGAGGTTTGGATTTGCTGGGGGAAGCTGTAACAATGAATTCTTGTGGATTGACCACTATGGTAGGCTGCTGCTCCCCCTCACTTGCTGCTTCCCTTCTTTCAGAACTTAAGATTTGACTTGTAGTTGCCACAGCCTCTTCCACTTTCTCCCCCTTTTTGTTAGCATCAAGGGTTTGACTAGAAGTTGGGGCTGCAACTAACCTTTCTAGCAGTTGGGTTTGCAGTTTCTGATGTTGAAGAAATTGCTCTATCTGGGATTCCATCTTTTCCACTCTTGAAGTGAGAAGTTGCACAGATTTAGCCAGGTTGTCTTCTTTGAGAAACCTTTGTTGCAACACCCTCTGAGTGGCTGTAGGAGCTAGTTGCTCTAGCTTGGAATCCACAGAGATCTTCACATCCTTGATTTCTTGTTTGACCTCCTCTAAATTGGATCTCTGAATTACCATTTGCATCTTTTGTAACTTTAGGGAGTCAATTGCTTGTTGAAGAACAAATTTTCTCTGTGGATCTGCTTCTGGGTGCTCAGCCAGGGCAGATTTATATTGCCTTATGATTTCCATATCAAGTTGATGATAGGTGTAGTTTTGAGCAAATGCAAAATCATGAATACTGCTACCACCTTCATCTTCAGAGCTCTGGCTGTCTTCATCTTCAGAATTGTCAAATTCATCACTCTCAGCAGTGGTTGGCAGAGCTGCTATAGATTCCTTAGCTCTAAGTAGAGATTGTGAGGTGTGCACTAGGTGCATTGCCTCCTCTGCTTCCACATTGCCCTGCTGTGCCAGAATTTGATAGGCAGGAACAGGGTGAGTAAAGGTTTCAGCATCCAAAGAAATGGAGTCAATCATGGACTGATATTCTCTTTGAAATTCCATTTCCTTGGATGCATCCTCAACCCTCATTGACTCACTAGCAATGGCTGCTTCTTCCATCCTTAACTCTCCTGTAGTCCCTTCTCTCCCCTCATCTCTCTTTTCTTGCATCAAGGGCTCCCCTTGGCTCACACCTCTCACACCCTCACCTTCACCTACTAAGGTGGTACTCTCAAACTCTCCTTTTGCCTGACCGGAAGAAATGGCCAGCCTCTCATTATTTATCTCTCCTTTTGCCTGCTCACAAGGCAGCCGCTCACTCCCTTCCCTCAAACCTAAAAGTGTTTCAACTACTGAGAACTCCTCTACACTTGACACTGGAATGTCAGATATAGCAGTGGTAGAGTGAGTTATCAACGGATAAGGAATATCCGTTGATGAAGTAGTTATAGCTGTCAACGGATGGCTAGATAGAGGCGCATCCGTTGATGGAGAAACACTTGTCAACGGATGAAGGATATCCGTTGAGGAAGGAATAATTATATCCGTTGAAGAGAAAACCAACACTGAATCTGTGGAGATTGATTTTAAGTTCGAGGCCACAGTCTGTGTTGAGAATTCTGGAAGGGAAGATTGATGGTCCAACAAATCATCTAAAAGATGATGACCACCAATTATAGAGTGGGGCTTCTCCAAGAATCTTAAAGATGGAGAATCAGGAATTGATGTAGATATCATATCCACATCCAGAGAAGGAGTTGGTGATGGTGGATTGTAATGTGTATCGATTTGAAGATTAAGATCAAGGGGCTGTGACTCCACATTTATTGAAGTCACATCAAACTGAGTTTGAGAAGGTACAGTTTCCTGTACAGTGTGTGTGCCCTGTGATTCCCTTGTGGTTTTAGATTTCACTCTTCTTCCATAGGTTTTTGAGATTGGGCTATATGTGTCCCTAACCCTCTTGTGCAGTGTTCCTTGTGGGGAACTTGATTCAGTAGTCACACTCTTTTGGGAGAGTGTAACTAGAATTTGGCCTGTAGTTACATTAGCAGTCTTTTGAGAGACTGAAATGGTGGTTGCACTCATCTCTCCTTCCTTATCCTTAGGGCTTCTTTGATGTTCACCCTGTCCCTCACCACTCACTACCACCTTCACACTCCCCTCAAGAGGTTTGGTAGTTTTTACAACAGGTGTCTTTTGAGAGACACTTGAGGTTTGCCTTTTAGAATGTGGTTTTGGAACTTTGGATTTGGTCACTTTGGTAGGAGCCTGTTTGGTCACAACTACAGACTCCATTGTGACACTAGAAGGCAAAGAAATTTGGGGGTTGGAGATAGGGGTTTCAGAGTTAGAGATAGTTACCTGAACAATTGGTAGATATACCAACTGTACTCTTGCATTGAGGTTCATTCGAATCAGGTCACTTAAGACTCTCTTCTCCTGAACAAAACATTGGAACTTGCTATCCGGGTTAGCAATGGATAGCTTATTCTCAGACACATGCAGTGCTAAGAGCATTAGAAATCTAGCAAAGTAGATATTCTTGCTCCTAGTTTCCTTTTTACCCAACTTTGCAGCTATCTCATACAAAACTAATGTGCCAAAATTATAGAATTTATCATTTAAAAGCATACACATCATTGTTAGCATGGACAGGGTAATGGCATCAAAATTACTAATTTTTCCTGAAAAAGTTTTAATGAAGGCATCACAGAAGTAGCTCCATTCTTTAACCATTCCTTTTCTAGCAATTTTCCCTAAGTTTTCAGTACTAAGGGCATAATTAATAGAATTAAGCATGACAACAATTTCAGCATCAGTAGGTACTTTCAGACAGTTATTCTCAGGCAATTTTAAACAAGCAGTTATTACATCAGAATTAACCACATAGTTTTTACCCTTTAAAGAAAAAGCAATTGTACCGTCTGTGCCATTGTACTCAGCAGATGTCCACATTTCTTCAATTACCTCGTGGATTAAGGGAGTGGTAGCCGTCATAGCATATGACAGTTTGCATTTCTTCACGAAACTCATCAAAGTGTGGTAAGCTTCTGGAGCATTCACTGTGTCAACAAAGGCCGCGAAATTGTTCTTCTCATAGGTAAACCCAGTGGAGGACATCATCTTAACAATAGGCGCCATTGAAGTGATTGAACTTTGGTTACAGAGAGTTTTAGGGAAGAAGATGCAGTTAACTTTTGATATGCTTGAAAATGAATAAAAGTGAGATGTGAGAGTACAAGTCCGCCTTTTATATTTTTCAAGAATTAAAAATGAAATAATTAAAAGTAATTACTCCATTGGTCAAAAGTAACTGTCAGATAATAAATAAAAAGAGAATAAGTACAGCCATGATTAGATATACACGGTTACCAACGGAAAGAAAAAAAAATGTATATCAACGGATATAGAATGAACGGTTGAGATACAGTTTATCCGTTGATGACGTGGATAGCCTGTTACCCGTTGACATGCAAAAATCTAGTAATGTGTTTATACTATCAACGGATAAAAGGATATCCGTTGATAAGCTAATTTTGCCTTCGGCAAAATTTCTGCAGAAAATTTTTCTGAAAGTTTTCACTTTCAAGTAAATCAAAACACATTTCCAGCTTCAATTCATTGAAATCAAATATCACTAGAAATTATGACAAATTAAGCATACCTAGCTCACCTACCAATCTTGTGAATGTGGATTCATCAAGAGGCTTGGTGAAGATATCTGCAAGCTGCATTTCACTTGGCACAAAGTGCATTTCTACTGTACCATTCATCACATGTTCTCTAATGAAGTGGTATTTGATGTCAATGTGCTTGGTTCTCGAATGTTGCACTGGATTCCCTGTGATGGCAATAGCACTTGTGTTGTCACAGAAAATTGGAATCTTCTCAACTTTTAGACCATAGTCAATGAGTTGGTTTCTCATCCATAGAATCTGTGCACAACAGCTTCCAGCCGCAATGTACTCAGCTTCAGCTGTAGAAGTGGAGACTGAGTTTTGTTTCTTACTGAACCATGACACAAGCCTGTTTCCTAGAAATTGACAGGAACCTGTAGTACTTTTCCTATCAACTCTGCAACCTGCATAATCTGCATCTGAATAGCCAGTTAGATCAAAACCAGATTCTCTTGGGTACCAAATGCCAAGGTTTGGTGTTCCCTTGAGATACCTGAAAATTCATGCCTCTATAACTTGAGATGTCCACAGACTTTTCCTTAGTATTCAACTCAAGCTTAGTTGCAGTGGCCATAGGTGTTTTAGCAGATGTACAATCCATTAAGTCAAATTTCTTTAAGAGATCATAAATATATTTTGTTTGACTTATGAAAATGCCCTCATTAACTTGCTTTACTTGTAGGCCAAGAAAGTAAGTTAATTCACCCATCATACTCATTTCATACCTACTTTGCATAAGTTTGGCAAACTTTTTGCAAAGCTTCTCATCTGTAGACCCAAAAATAATATCATCTACATAGATTTGAACAAGTATTGAAGAGCCATTAATATCCCTATGAAATAAGGTTTTATCTACTGTACCTCTAGTGAAGTGGTTCTCCAAAAGAAATTGAGATAAAGTGTCATACCAGGCTCTTGGTGCTTGCTTCAAACCATAAAGTGCTTTCATGAGAAGATATACATATTCTGGAAATTCTGGATCCTCAAAACCAGGAGGTTGATGGACATAGACCTCTTCTTCCAGTTCCCCATTTAGAAAGGCACTTTTGACATCCATCTGATAGACTTTGAAATTGGCATGTGCTGCATAGGCTAGAAAGATTCTTATTGCCTCAAGTCTTGCTACTGGAGCAAAAGTTTCATCAAAATCTATTCCTTCTTCTTGAGAATAGCCCTTTGCCACTAATCTAGCTTTATTCCTCACAATTATGCCATTTTCATCTGTCTTATTCTTGAGAACCCATTTAGTACCTATGACACTTCTATCATCAGGTTTGGGCACAAGCTTCCATACTTTATTCCTCTCAAATTGGTTTAGCTCTTCTTGCATTGCTAACACCCAATCTGGATCTAGAAGGGCATCTTCCACTTTCTTAGGTTCCTCTTGAGATAGGAAGCTACTGTATAGACATTCAGCTTGAGTGGCCCTTCTAGTTTGGACTCTTGAATTTGATTCACCAATGATTAACTCAAATGGATGATTTCTAGTCCATTTTCTTGCAGGTGGAAGATTTGATCTTGATGAGGTTGCTTCATTTCCATGATCATGTTGATTTAGCATTGAACTTTGACCATGAGAAACTCCCCCTGAGTTTGTTGTCCTTGCTGAGTTATGAAGTTGACTGTCAATGGATGCATCATTTTGCCTGTCGACGGATGCTTGAGAATTTCTATCAACGGATGCATCATTTTCAGTGTAAGCATCACTTCTAGTTGGTGTAACAGCTCTAGGTGGATCTCTGTGGTCATGATCTTCATTCTCCTCATCATCATCATAGTACATTCTTCCTTCACCTTCATTCTCAAATTCCAACTTTTCATGGTAGCCTTCATCATTTAGGCTTAGAATCTTTTGATCATCAAACATAACATGTACAGATTCCATAACAATGTTGGTTCTTAGATTGTAGACCTTGTAGGCTTTCCCTGCTGCATATCCAACGAAAATAGCTTCATCTGCCTTTGCTTCAAATTTGCCTAAATTATCTCCATGATTCCTTAGCACAAAACACTTACATCCAAAGACATGTAGAAAAGCTAAAGTTGGTTTCTTGTTGGTTAATAACTGATAAGGAGTCATTCCTCTTGCTTGATTGACCAAGGAAATATTCTGAGTAAAGCATGCAGTGTTGACAGCTTCAGCCCAGAAATATGTTGGTAATCTTGATTCACTTAACATTGTTCTAGCTGCTTCAATGAGAGTTCTGTTTTTCCTTTCAACAACCCCATTTTGTTGAGGTGTTCTGGCAGCAGAAAACTCATGGACAATTCCATTCTCTTCACAGAAAATCTTCATTGTGGAATTTTTGAATTCAGTACCATTGTCACTTCTGATCCTTTGTACTCTGTCTTCAGAACCATTGTTTAGCATTCTGAGATGATTGATAATGATTTCACTTGCACAATCCTTGGAGTGCAGGAAGAAAGTCCATGTGAACTTAGAAAAATCATCTACAATCACCAGACAGTATTTCTTCTTTGAAATAGACATGACATTTACTGGACCAAATAAATCCATATGCAGCAATTGAAGAGGCTTAACAATGGATGACTCTGTCTTGCTTTTGAAAGATGATTTCTTTTGTTTCCCTAATTGGCAGGCATCACATAGCCCATCTTTAACAAACTCCAAATGAGGGATTCCTCTAGCAAGATCCTTTCTTACCAAATCATTCATAACTTTAAAATTCAAATGTGACAGCTTCTTATGCCATAGCCAACTCTCATCCTTACTTGCTTTGCTGAAGAGACAAGTAATGGATTCTGAGCATGCTGAATTGAAGTCAGCTATGTAAACATTTCCTTTTCTAAAGCCTGTCAATACCACATTGTTGTCTTCCTTAGCAGAAACAACACAGGCTTCTTTTGTGAACTTTACTTCATAGTCTTTGTCACAAATCTGACTGATGCTCAGCAAACTGTGCTTTAAACCTTCAACTAAAGCCACTTCTTCAATGATGACATTGTCTTTTGAAATCAGGCCATATCCCTTAGTATATCCTTTGCTGTCATCTCCAAAGGTAATTCTAGGGCCAGCTCCTTCCTTGAACTCTGTGAGCAGGGTTGAATCTCCTGTCATGTGCCTAGAACATCCACTGTCTAGGTACCATAGATTCCTTCTGTTTCCCATTTCTGTTCTTTTTCTTTTTGCCCTCAATTTCTACCTTTTCATTGTCTGATTTACCAACAGCCTTTTTGTTGTGTAAATCACCTGTCTTAGCCTTCCCACTGGATTTGGTTTTGCTGCACTCACCACTAACAAAATTCTTGTTTACTGGACCATACTTGATGTCCAGTTTCCTAAGTTCCTTCTTACCAACAGACTTTTTGTTAGTCGACGGATACCTCTCATCCGTTGACGGTTCATCTGTCAACGGATGATCACTATCCGTTGATTCACAAATAGTCTCTAGATCCTCAAGACCAGGTTCTAGCTCCTTTTTCTTTTGAGTCCAGGTATCCTGATTGCTAGCTGAACTTGCTTCCTGCTCTCCAGAATCAGCCATTAAAGCAAGGTTGACTAACTCAGCATCATCATCAGAATGATTGTCATCAACAGCCCAGTCATACTCTTGGGTCAAGAATGCCTTTCCTTTCTGCCTGAGAAGATCAAAATTTTTCTTCTTATAGTCAACAACCTCAGTTAGCTTTCCCTTGTTCTCAGATCTAGGTTTCCTGCATTCACTTATCATATGACCAGCAATCCCACAATTGTAGCATTTAATTTTGGATTTATCCACATAGTTGTTTGTGGAAAAATCCTTGTTAAATGGCTTGGCCATCCCAGAGTTTCTCTTGAATTTCAGCTTAGAGAATCTCCTAGATAGAAAAGCTAAGTGCTCATCTATCTCATCCAATTCATCCTGCTGAAGGGCATTCAATTCCTCAGACACCTTTTCCTTGCTCCTGCTTGATTCTGCTCTACCTTTACAAACCTCCCTGTTTGGTGTAGAACTAGCAGTTTCTGTCCTTTCCTCCTTTTGCTCCAAATTGGCAACAAGTGCAACTGACCCACTTTTCTTTTGAGACTTCTCAATCTCTTCGTCCTGCTCCATTTCCAGCTCATAGGTCTTTAAAGTTCCATAGAGCCTTTCAAGAGTAAATGTCTTGTACTCTTGAGTGTTTCTTAGAGAAACAGTCATTGGCTTCCATTCCTTGGGCAGTGATCTCAGAAATTTGAGATTAGAGTCTTTAACCTGATAGACTCTTCCATACAGTTTCAAACCATTTAGTAGCTTTTGAAATCTACTAAATGTATCATTCAATGTTTCTCCACTCTTAAAGTGAAAATGTTCATACTGTTGGATTAGTAGTTGCATCTTGTTTTCCCTTACCTGTTCTGTTCCTTCACACAGGGTTTGAACAATGTCCCATACTTCCTTGGCGGTAGTACAGTTAATAACATTGTCAACCATGTCTGTTTCTAGACCATTGAACAGAATATTCATGGCCTTTTTGTCTTTGTGGACTTCTGCAATATCTTCAAGACTCCACTCAGAAACAGGTTTGGGAATGAAAGTGTCAGGCACATCATCAGCCAGGCCAACTCTTGTTGCTGTCTTCATTGGAACGTGAGGACCCTTGTCAATGCAATCCACAAAACCCTCATCAATAGACGAGAGATGTAGACGCATTTTTACTTTCCAGTGAAAGTAATTTTCTCTATCAAGAACTGGAATCTTCACTCCATAATCCTTCTTAGACATGTTGGAAGTGTGTTGATCTTTAAACTTCAAATATGTTAGAAGCTTGCTCTGATACCAATTGTTATTCCCAGATTACACACTTGTATAATTGTAGAAGGGGGGGTTGAATACAATTCTTGATATTTATAAATTTCTGATAAGAACTTCAGAAACTTATGAAGAGATAATTGCAATGTAAGAATTAAACACAAACACATATAAAATCAGGTGGTTAAAATGCACCACCTGAAGCTTTTATTTGAAGAAAACTCTGTGATACAAAGTGTACACAGCTGCCGTTTTACAACTCTTTGCTTCTAAAGATATTCAAGAAACCCTAAGCAAATATATCTGTTTTCTCTTCCTACAAAGAGTTGCTACACTTGGTTATATATCCCAAGTTTTACAAGTACTACTGGAATAAGATAATACTAATCTAATTCTAGTTGACTTGCTACTACACTCCAAATACACATGTAGCCGAAAGGTTGTCCTTGTGTTCAGACATGTCTCCTGCACCTTTCTTGTATTCATAGTGTAAATGGAATGCTTCTTTCTTCTGTGTTTCCAAAGTATGGCTGCCATACTGCTTTTTGTATCTACTTTCAACTCATGTGATCTGTCAGTCAAACATGTCCTTATCAACTGCTAATCTCCAGCTAATCATAGAAATCAGTGTCAATGATTATCCGTTGATGATGTACACTGACATCCGTTGATGATGTATACTGACATCCGTTGATGATGTATAGAGCAGTATCCGTAGATGTTGGGACTTGAGCTGTATCCGTTGATAGAGTGGATTTGAGTTGTATCCGTTGATAGAGTTTAGTCTTCATCCGTTGATACACTTTCACTTAGACAGAATTACATAGCATAGCTTATTTACAATTGGCTACCCTATTCTGCCTATCCGTTGATAGTCAACATGACTGTGGATAAAAACACTATCAACTGATAACATAGAGATACTGCAGTGTGCTACAAAACCTCATCCGTTGATGAGCTACCTGTCAACGGATAGAGTTATAAAACCTCATCCGTTGACAGCTACAAAACCTTAAACAATTTGATTGATTGTGAAGTTATCATCAAGTACAACATATTCCTAACAAGGTGAACCAAAAGGTACAGGAAAACATGACATGGATGCTTAAAAAATTGGGTGAGGCGAACCCAAAAATGAAAGTTGATTTGGGCGAGCTTTGTGCAACCATCTTGAGTGACAATGAAGGTGGTACTCCAATGACTGGTGGCACCAGCTCTTAGTACCATATGTTATGTTTTACGTCTTTTGCTATTATGTTAGACTTCCGTACTTAGTAATTAAGCTTGTAGTTTTATGACTGGTGGCACTTATGCCTTTTGCTCTGAATGTTGTTGTTGGTTGACTGTAATATTGAATCTGTATGGATTATTATGATGGTAATGAATGTCTGTTGTGTTCATTTGGTTATGGGAATGAATATTTTCAAATTACCTATTTTTTGTTTAAAATAGAAAAGTGTTGCCAATGAGGCTATAAAATGTTGGCAAAAAGTGAAAATAATGTTAACAAATGTTGCTAGCAAAATGTTGCTGCAGCTAAAATTTGTGTTGCCATAAAAGTGGGCCCCACAGTGGTCCCTACAGTGGGCAGTCCCCGTAGTGGGCCCCACATGGTCCCCACAGTTGGCCCCACTAGTGGGCCCCACTTTTTTGCAAAATATTTAAGCCAAAGGCAACATAATATAATGTTGGTAAAAACTGATATATTGTTGCCATAGCTAGTCTACGCCAACAAGAAACTGATGTTGCCTTAGAGGAGTAGAATGTTGCCTTTGACCCCAAAGGCAACGACCAAAATAGCAACACCAGCAAAATGTTGCCTTTGGGGTTTTTTGGGCTACGACAACATATTTCGGGCCTACGGTAACATTTTTTTGGTGTTGCTGTAGGCCTTTTATGGCGTAGTGCCTGAATTGATATTGGCTTATAGGCTAGATATGAATTATCAGTTATAAGCCGGATTGTTTTGGTAAGACCCTTAGCGAAGGGCATATGATATTCATTCTTAAATATAGACCGGGAGTCGGTATTTTGAGATATAGATAGTCGTGGAAACCCAGAGGGATTCCAACGGCATATTACTATTTATCTTGAGGAATGTTATTATTAAACATTATTTATATTAATAATGTTTAATAATAACATTAAACATTATTAATATAAACATTTATATTTCCATAAAGTATCAATTACTTGGAAATCTTTCGAAGAATGTTATTTGAGTATTATCTCAGCCGAGAAATATTAAGTGAATATTATTTTTTAATATTCACTTAGAGTTTGATTATTTAATGAATAATTACTTTGATATTCATGGGAATTTTATTTATTAAATGAATATTCGGTTTTATGTACTTGATGAATATTATTTAAAAAAATATTCATTGGAAGTTCTATCTACTTAAGGGATATTATTTCAATATTCCTTTAAAGTTTTGATTATTAAATGAATATTATTTGGATATTCATTTAGAAGATTATTTATTAAATGAATATTATTTTCAAATATTCATTTAAAGTTTGACTTTTTTATTGATTATTATTTTAAATATTTATTGGAGTTTAATTATTTAATGAATATTATTTCGAATATTCATTTAAGGAGGGATTTTTTTTAGTAAATAATTCTATATATTCATTCGAGGATTACTTACGAGCAATATTATGATTTAATAATATTCCGTAATTATTATTGAGTTAATAAATATTCTTGGAATATTTATTTAATTCTTTTGAATTCTTTTTAAAATAATTTATCTTATTTGGAGATTATCTTTCACCTCCAGATATTATGTAAAATATTTAGGAGTCTTTTTACGACTATTTTATCAAGGAAATGTTCCCAACTCTTTATTTTCCATTTAAATCTATCTTAGAAAGGATTTAAATGCTCTCTCAAACTTCCATATTATAGGGGAACCTACTTGAGCAATGTTATTTATCTTGTTGACTTCCCGGTCATAAATCTTGTAAAACTATTCGTTTCACTCGCAACTTGGTTGCTGTTTATAATTTGAATCTTTGAGTCACCTTCTCATCATTCGAGGGGTAAGATTATTAGAACAAGATGGTATCCTCTAACAAGCAGCAGCTTGGGAGATATGATGTTGAATTTTCCTTTCCAACTAGATACGACTACTTAGTGGAGTCTTATCAACAAGTATCATACTTGGGGAAAGGGGGACGAACTTTACGTTCAGAGTCAAGAACTTCTTTTCGAACTTGGAGTCGTGTAAGAGGCCGAGTAGCGCCGGTCCATCCCAATTGGCCCAACCGTTGGCCGGGGAGATCTAACAGGGCAGTAGGCAAGTAAATCCGTCAGTTCTTCCTTCTACCGGTAGTAAATCTAAATTAAGCTGTACAATCTACGACTGATCATCGTAAGGATTGGAACAGTGGGTGCGGTGAATACTCCAGCAATAGTTCATCATTCAAATTCATTTTTTTCTGCAACGATATGATTGTTGGCAGTATTGGAAGATTATTTATAATTGGAATTGCAATATTTTCCTGTAAGTTCCTCTTTTATGATAAATGATAATATCTGGCTTATCTTTGACAGCAGATATTCCCACCTATATATGCATTTTGAGTTACCTTGTAACCTCATCGTTCATGTTATACTGGCATCATTTCCGTAAATGCATGGCATATTGTTTGAAAGATACTTTTGAACTGTTATATATTATCGTTCAGTTATACATTATTGTTGGTGGGCTATTTCTCACCCTTGCTTTATTATTATATCACAACAACAGCTAGACCAGATGACTCGCACAAGGCGCACTCGACGCTGGCGAGGACGATGAGTCTACCAGAGCTGAAGAAGAAGCTAATGGTAGGATAGATTCATTCTTTCAGTACCAAGTATATGGTCTAGTATGACTTATGCAAATGGATGGCAAAGAGTATGTATTTATATGGTAATTCTTTTGGGTTGTAAGAACTCCAACTGTGATTAATAAAAATTTGATTGTTACTCTGATTTCATCTCTGGGACTATAACGGGTGTGTTTTATATTGTTTTGTCGGGTCATAAAGATGTAATTTATTTAATGTTGAAGTAAGTGCAAGTATTGTGGACAGAAATGGAATCCGTAATGACCGGATCCCGGACCCTGGATCTGGGGGTGTTACAGGATTTTTGTTTACACGTCCGGTTTGAGCATTGTAAGATCGGACAGTTCTGTAGAAGAGCATTAATTAAAAATAGTATTAAACCCGAGAAATCCACGACTTATATATATATATATATATATATATATATATATATATATATATATATATATATATATATATATATATATATATATATATATATCAAAATCAGAGGGTAAAAAAGTATTACCGTACAAACGCTGCTTCTTGCACGTCAAAATTGTTGGAATGCAATGGATTGAGAATGAAAATTTCTGATTCCCAAATCAATACCAAAATCCAATGATAGCTGTTTTTATGATAAAATAATCAGTTGTTAGATTTTAAATTAATTATAAAAAGTTACAACTACCACAAATATTAGTCTTAACTGTAAATACTATAAACTAACAGTAAACTTTTTTTTTCTGGATAAATACTATAAAGTATAAACACTAGCTAGATATGCTTACTATTCATTGTGAGGCAAGAATAATATCCGAGAAGGTGCAGCGATCAGCCTTTTAACAATGTAGGCTTCAAAATCGTCATTCAATTTAAAGTTGGCTCCAGGATCAGCAAATGCAAACATATCCAAATTCCTCCCACCAACCACAGTAGACAAATACCTACAGATTAAATATAAACATTTTGCCGTAAATATTCGTATTAAAATCAGAAAAAATTGAGACAAAATTTTGAAGAAAAGGAGAAAAAGCATTACGCCATGTAAGTTGATATAAAGGCCCCGCCAATCATTATAAACTTTGACAAATCAATTACATTCTCATGCAACACGTATATAGTTTTCCCCGTTCCAAACACCTTTTTATCATAGTCAATCTGAATTGAATCTCCTCTTTCTTTCATAAAGGTAACAGCATGTTTGTACAACAACTTAAACCGATGAGGAACTTTTGTATCAGGATTGACATTTGCAAACATGTCATGCAGCCTGTCTAATTCATTTTTTGGCTTCTTTGTTGACTGAACTTCATTTTTCCTTTTCTGCAAATAAACAATAAAATGATATTTAAATACATTTCTTATTATGCAAGTTCATCTACATATTATTCAAGTCAACTGTAAAATATCCTTAATTAACTCTACATGCCTTAGCCAATATTGGTTTAATTAATTTTCATTAATGCCTCAATTATCGATTTTTACTATTAAATTACCCGGTATAAGTTTATAAAGCTTATATTATCAACCTAAATTAACCTAGATATACATAAACTAGATTTGGACAAGATTCAAATTATAATTGTAGTTAATATACTTAGAGTTAATATTGATGATAATCGATCCTAATTAATAATCTTCATATGTATCTTTTATTATGGATATTACATTTTCACATTTTTTAAGTGGTATACGAACTTTATATTTGGTACTTCAATTATGTAATGTTGATCGACTAATATATATCCATTTTCAATTATAATGATATAGTTTAGAAGAATGAAATTCTTTCATATTTTATTAGCATCTTAACGACAAACCACTTAAAAGAAAGTAGTTAGTACCACTCATTTCAACGTTGATATTTTACTTTCATAAAATACTATAGTGAGACACTTGTCAAAATAAAGTTAGGTTTCCACAAGTTGAAATTTAAATCAATAACAATAAACCCTAACTTCTAAAATCAGTAACAATAAAACATCTAAAAGAATTGAAAAACATTCCAAAATCTTCCTGGATATGTCAAAAATTATATTCCAAAATTTGAATTTTTCGAAATCATTTAATCTAATCTTTTATCCACTCATGATGTAGGCATAGTTTTGTTATCAATTATCATGGTCTACCAAGGGAAAGTGTCATCAGATCCTTTGAAGCAGGTTTACAAAATGATTAGATTTGATCTAGATATATTGTTAGCGGGACATGAAATTTGGTTAAAATGCATGAAATGGTTGACGCAGTGCACTAAAAATTTGTAAGTATTATGGACATACTTTTTTAAGTGAAATGAAAGCAAATGTTAGCATTCAATTAGTCTACAATTGTTGTTGATAGATGGATAACAACAAAATTTGAGATTCGTCGCGGGAATCAAGATATATGATGGTGGTTCTTTGTTAGAAAAAAGCCACCAGAACATGGTGATTATAATGAATTGAGGGCTGAGATTGCTAGGATTTTTGTGTTGGCTCGTAGAGCTCTTCCCCCTCTCCCCACAATGTGCCCACGTATCCCTATCTGTAGGGACCCATGTAAGATGCCCAAATGGGCTGGGTTTCTTACCCGAAAGGCCTAGTTTTAGGAATGCCCAATGATGTGGTCTAGTCCCAAAGCCCAAAATTCTCAACTAAAGTCTAAGAACTTCACGGATATGGCATCGAACCAACTATTATAGTCAAAACTAATGGTTACCAACTATCTTCCTGAGCAAAGTATTTGTTAGTATAGCCATGATTTACCCCAAATGTTGGATGCATCTTTATCCCCCGAATGAAAAGCACCCACCAGATAGAACAAGTGATCCCAAACTTTTGAGTGCAAAGTGAAGGATTACTCCGAAATTTTCCAATGAGGTTACGTCCATTGATAATAGGAACATAGCTCCCAAAGCACACACTAGAGTTTACCCCACATCCCCGATGAGGACGCGCCCATTGACCACATGATGGCCTTCAATACCCAAAAATAACCTTGGAGGTCTTCAACATGATATTCTACGGACTCCTCCATCCAAGGGCGTGCCTTGAGCCGAAGATGTGTCTTGATAAGGACGAGCTTCACATGACATCTTCAAATTATGATGGAAATCTTTAATATCTTATCTTCAATTAAATTAGCATAATTTTCTCAGTGTATCTTCCTTAATTAACGTGCAGGATGTGCCCTCCATGTTGAAGGACCAAAGGCGAGTCCTCCTTTTTAAAGGATTGGGGAGAGGACCATGGAGAAGGCTACTCTTTGAAGGATCGAGGTAGGGAGAAGACTCCTCTTTAGAAGATCGAGGTAAAGAACTCCACTTTGGAGGATCGAGGGAGAGGACTCCACTCTAGAGGACCAAGGAAGAGGACTCCTCTTTAAAGGACCGAAGGTGAAGACTCCTCTTTAGAGGATTGAGGGAAAGGACCCCTCTCCGGCGGATTGAGGGAGATGACTCCTTTTTTGAGGTTCGAGAGAGAAGACTTCTCTCTAGAGGATCAAGATAACTCCTCTCTAGAGGACCGAATACTAGTCCTTGGCCTCTAAGCTATCCCATCCTTCAACTAAAACTTTCCTGGGTCCTCGATCCATAACTTAGATCTAATAAGTCCAAGCTCATTCTAAAGTAACCATTACAAATTTTGGTCATAATAGTTATGTTCATTTTGAATTAAAGTTGAAAATTATGGTTATCTCAAGTCTTGATTATACAAAATTTTTTTAACTTAAGGTTTTCAATGGATAATAGGTTCATAGGTAGAACTTGAAAAAATAACTATTTTTTTTTATTATATACGTCGGTTCTTTATAACACCTAAGCGATATAAATGACATAAGGTATTTACGTCGATGTCTCAATATGATGTAAATGAAATAACATACATTAAGTCTTTTTTTTATAGGTCCGCGTCTCTTACATATAGTAAAATCAGTAATGTTATTAAATTAACTTTTTTCTCAAAATATTAATATTTCGCATAGCTAGGTCACATAAAGAATTACTAATTTTTAAGCATTCACCCTTTTAAATACCATGGTTAAAGTTCTTGAAAAATCACAAAATGACATTTCTTATTTGATATATGAAAAATTAAAATAAATATATGAGGTTCGATTATTCTGTGTTGATTTATTATGTCTTTATTTACTGCGAAATAAATGTTACACTACAAGAAAAACTGAATCATACAACACGTTTCACACAACGGTTAATCAAAAACCCGTTGTCCCGAAAAAACAAACAACAGTTAATGGTCTGTCCTCGTAAAAGCGTTGTCGGAGTCTTTCTATGACAATTGCGTTTGGTGTTATTTGAAACTGTTGTCTAAGCGGTATGCTCTGATAAAATCAGACAACTGTTCTATTGTGAATATGTTGTGTGGAACCATTTAATACAACTGTGTAACACCGTTGTATGTAGACAACTTCATATTATCTTCAGACAACGCTTTTAGACAAAGCCGTGGTGTAAGTTAGACAACAGTTTATTGGAAGTGTTGTTGTATGGAACATCAGACAATGTGTCTCAAATACCGTTGTCAGAAGGAAAGTTGATAGACAATGGTTATTAGCATTGTGAGATAAATGGGTATCATACAACAGAGCAGAATACCGTTGTTTGAACATCCTCTTTAGAAGACGGTTATAAACATTGGTAGAATAACTGTTGTCTGTTTAGTAAGGATAAAACGTAGAATAACCGTTGTTTAATGGTTTTATAAAACTGTTGTTCTAAACTGGAAAATTTGAATTGAAATGGGTGGGAAATAATGAAATGTTTGGTGGGAATAATGAAATAATTTGAATTGAATTTAGTGGGAAATAATGAAAATTTTGAATTGGATTTGGTGGGAAATTATAAAATATTCAGACAACGGTTTTCTGATAAAAAAACTGTTGTGTGATAGTAAGCACAACAATGGCTTTTCATAAAAACTGTTGTGTAATGTTTAACACTTTTAAATCATTAAATAACAGTTTGCGTGTTTTACTACGTTTTTGTTAAAATCTCGTAAAACCCGACCTTTTTATTTTTTGATTATTTTTTCCCAACACTAAAATGAGTGTTTATTAACATTAGTACGGTTCGATCTTCGAAAAAATCATTCGAAAAATTATTCAGCAAATTTGGATCGTGCCCCGTTACAAGAAGCAGCACTATTAATTTACTACGTTTTTGTTAAAATCTCGTACAACCCGACCTTTTAATTTTCGATTATTTTTTTCCAACACTAAAATGAGTGTTTACTAACATTCGTATGGTTCGATCATCGAAAAAAACATTCTAAAAAATTATAGTGTGAATCTAGATCGTGCTCCGTTATAGGAAGCATGTATCACTTCTACTACATTTTTGTTAAAATCTAATACAACTTGACCTTTTTATTTTTTCAATTATTTTTTGCCAACACTAAAATGAGTGTTTACTAACATTTGTACGGTTCGATTGTCGAAAAAATCATTCAAAAAAATTATAGTGTGAATCTGGATCGTGCCCCGTCACAAAAACCAACACTATTAATTTACTACGTTTTTGTTAAAATCTCGTACAACCCGACTTTTTTATTTTTCAATTATTTTTTTCCAACACTAAAATGAGTTTTTACTAACATTTGTACGGTTCAATCGTCGAAAAAAGTATTCAAAAAACATTATTCAGTGAATCTGGATCATGCCCTGTTACAAGATGCATCACTTTTAATTTACTACGTTTTTGTTAAAATCTTCTACAAACCGACCTTTTTATTTTTCAATTATTTTTTCTCAACACTAAAATGAGTGTTTATTAACATTCGTACGGTTCGATCGTCGACAAAAACATTCAAAAACATTATTCAGTGAATCTGGATCGAGTCCCGTTACAAGAAGCATCACTTTTCCTACGTTTTTGTTAAAATCTCGTACAACCCGACCTTTTTATTTTTCGATTATTTTTTCTCAACACTAAAATGGGTGTTTATTAACATTCGTAAAGTTCGATCATCGAAAAAAGCATTCAAAAAAATTATTCAGTGAATCTGGATCATGCCCCGTTATAGGAAGCATATATCACTTCTAATACGTTTTTGTTAAAATCTCGTACAACTCGACCTTTTTATTTTTCCATTATTTTTTCCCAACACTAAAATGAGTATTTACTAATATTCGTATGGTTCGATCGTCGAAAAAAAAATTCAAAAAAATTATAGTGTGAATCTGGATCGTGCCCCGTTATAGGAAGCATATATCATGTTTACTACGTTTTTGTTAAAATCTCGTACAACCTGACCTTTTTATTTTTCGATTATTTTTTTCCAACACTAAAATGAGTGTTTATTAAAATCCGTATGGTTCGATCGTCGAAGAAATCATTAAAAAAAATTATTCAGTGAATCTGGATCGTGCCCCGTTATCGGAAGCTACACTTTTACTAAATTTTTGCTAAAATCTCCTACAACCAAACCTTTTTATTTTTTGATTATTTTTTCCCAACACTAAAATGGGTGTTTACTAACATCCCTACGGTTCGATCGTCGAAAAAATCATTCAAAAATGGGTGCCCCGTTATAGGAAACATCACTTTTCCTACGTTTTTGTTAAAATCTCATACAACTCGATCTTTTTATTTTTCAATTATTTTTTCCTAACACTAAAATGGGTGTTTACCAACATTCGTACGGTTCGATCATCGAAGAATAATTCAAAAAAATTATAGAGTGAATCTGGATCGTGCCCCGTTATAGGAAGCAGCACTTTTACTACATTTTTGTTAAAATCTCGTACAATCCGACCTTTTTATTTTTCGATTATTTTTTTCCAAAACTAAAATGAGTGTTTATTAAAATTCGTACGGTTCGATCGTCGAAGAAATAATTCAAAAAAATTATAGAGTGAATCTGGATCGTGTCCCGTTACAAGAACCAACACTTTTACTACATTTTTGTTAAAATCTCGTACAACCCGACCTTTTTACTTTTCTATTATTTTTTCTCAACAATAAAATGAGTGTTTACTAACATTCGTACGGTTCGATCATCGAAAAAATCATTTGAAAAAATTATTCAATGAATCTGGATCGTGCCTCGTTACAGGAAATAGCACTTTACTTACGTTTTTATTAAGATCTCGTACAACCCGACCTTTTTATTTTTCGATTATTTTTTTTCCAACACTAAAATGAGTGTTTATTAACATTCGTACGGTTCGATCATCGAAAAAATCATTTGAAAAAATTATTCAATGAATCTGGATTGTGCCTCGTTACAGGAAACAGCACTTTACTTACGTTTTTGTTAAGATCTCGTACAACCCGACCTTTTTATTTTTCGATTATTCTTTTCCAACACTAAAATGAGTGTTATTAAAATTCGTATGGTTCGATCGTCGAAGAATTTTTCAAAAAAATTATTCAGTGAATCTGGATCGTGTCCAGTTATAAGAAAGAACACTTTTACTACATTTTTGTTAAAATATCGTACAACCCAACCTTTTTATTTTTTGTTTATTTTTTCTCAACGCTAAAATGAGTATCTACATTTATGTATAATTTAATTTTTTAAAATTGAAATCTAATAAATTCTTGTTAAAATTAAAATAAAATTAGAATTTTTACCAAAATATTTAAAAAATTAAAAAATAAAATAAAACAGTACATTGAAAAACCTAAACCGTTAAAGGCGCACAAATTCCCCCTAACCCAAAATTTCATTTCCCCCCTTCTCCGGTCTCCCCCTTATCTCCCCCAAACTTTCTCTTGTCCACATATTCTAAACTTGTTAGCGATTGATATTGTCAATCTCTCTCTTCTTCGATCTCTCTCTGTCTCTCCCTCTCTCTCTCTCTCTCTCTCTCTCTCATTCTCCCTCTTTTTCCCCTTTCTTTTCACCAAACACTCTCCACCTTCCCCTTTCTAAACCCACTCGATTAACCACTGCTGCTCGAAACCCACTTGATTTCACTCAATTACATCCAATTAAAAACTGGATTACACTTGATTTCTTGTTAATCCAATACACATTTTCTTTTCTTCGATTAATTACTTTTGAATTACATGTAATTATTTTGATTTTACAGGTGATTTTAGGGCTTTACATTTGGAGCTTTCATTCTAGGGCTTCTGATTTCTAATAGTTTCAATCTATGGATTTGGGTATTCTCTTCATCTTTTCATCTCTCTATCGCTTTGACCTCTCTCTCTCTCTCTCTCTCTCTGTCTATTTGGCAGTGTACATTTGATGAGTTGGAAGCACTTTTAAAGAAGTCGGAGAGGAAGGTTAAGGAGATGGAGGGTAAGATGGGGTTTGTGGTCTCTCTCTCCTTCTCTCCCTCAATCTCTCTCTCTCTCTCTCTCTCTCTCTCTCTCTCTCTCTCTCTCCCCCTCTCAGGTTTTGTTTTGAAAAATGAGTTCAGAAGGGTTCTTGTTTATTTTTTATTACTGGGAAAGGAAGTGGGTGTTTGCTTTGGTTTGGTGAGTTAATTGATACTAAGTGGATGAAGTTACTGATAGCCTGTTAAAAACCCAAAAGTTGCGACACTCATATATACACATCTCATGACAGTGTTTTATTTCCTGATGTAGAAAATTTATTTACTTGAAACTTATAATCTTACTACATTAAATTGCATCTAGTTGCCCTATACAATGTGCTATATTGATTGTATTCTGGTTCAAGGTTATGATGCCAGGGAGTTTGCAAACCAAGGAGTAAATCAAGGTGAGCTGGCAATCATCTCCAAAGAGGCGGTAAGATATTCCATTGAATTTCTAAAATTTTATATCCAGTAGTTAGTTTAATGCATTTTTGTCAATATTGCAAAATAGGGGAGTATGTCACAATTGGTTCTTATAGCTAAATGCAGCGTAGTTGAGAGCTAGTTTGTTAAAATATCAAAACAGGGGAGTATGTCGCAAGAGGTTCTTGTAGCTAATTGCAGATAGTTTTGACGAGGGTGACTTAAATTGACTTGATATTTAGATATTTGAACAATATGGATACACAAGTTTTACCATATGGTGGCTCCTTATGAAGGTCCTGCACTAAGCAAAGGGATACTTGTTTCTGCAGGGTAAGTAATTCACTTTACTAGTTGCTTATTACGGAAAACAGTTTCCTGAGCACACTGTATGCTTGATCTCCACTGTTCTTTTTTCTGTTTTTAAAATCTTTACATGTTACCTGCTCTTTATGCTATTTTTATAAGCTGTTTGGTTTAGTATACCTTATTGTGACTTTGTAGATGCATTTGTTTATTTCTACAGGAGCTGCAAGGCTCTCTGGGTTCTACACATGTGTTGGAAGCGGAGGAGAGAAATTGCTTCCTGACTGGTATGTTGATAAAGGTATACAATACACTTTATTAAGGGAAAAGATATAAACAGAAGATGGTTTTTTTTCAATTTTCTTGTTTTTCCTTCTTTTTTGGATACATTTCCTAATTCAATTTGATATAAGCAGATCAAAATATTCCTCGGTAACAATTAAACAAAATTTCTTGCAGGAATATCATTATTTCTTAGCACGGAAATAGTGAAAGCAGACCTTGCTTCAAAGACTCTAGTCAGTGCGGCTGGAGATACCTTTAAATATGAGTCTCTTATTATTGCAACTGGTTCCACGGTAAGCATCAATCGTTATCAAATTTTCTTAATTGGTAGTTTATAATTTCACTCAATATCTTCATGCTATCTCATCAATCCTATATATATATATATATATATATATATATATATATATATATATATATATATATATATATATATGTACTGAGAATGACAGATTTTGGCGTACAAGGGGCTGATTCCAAAAACATTTATCAATGTATGGGAATTTATGTAGTTTCCATCAAGAAGGATACAAATTTTAGGTATTAAAGGTGAGACAGTCAGATATGATTGATTGCAGCACTCTCTTGTACTTGTGTAGTGATGAACATTTTAATAGCAGGCACTCATCCTTTTCTGTGAGTGGAATTATTGGTCTATCTTTTCTTGTAATCTTGTTTAATGTATATTTTCATGCTTACATGAAATAGGGGTGCAGGCAGGACTCCCCTAAACTGGGAAACACGATCAGCAATTGCATTTGGCGCTGCCCGTGGTATTGCATACATCCATTCCCAAGGCTCTACAGTCTCCCATGGAAATATTAAATCATCAAATGTCCTTCTCACCACATCATACGAGGCTCGTGTATCTGACTTTGGTCCTACTCAGTTGGTCGGACGTAATAACAGTCCCAACCGTCTTGATGGATATCGAGCACCAGAGGTGACAGATCATCGCAAAGTCCACCTTATTTTTTGATGGTTGTGCAATGATTGTATTAAATTTACAATGTTGACATTTTTTTTAGTTAAGTAATGTATAATTTATAGTAATTTTGGTGTGTTGATTGTATTGTCCAGCATAGTTTTTTTGTGTAAATAAACCATTGTCTAATCTATTTTTAGCCAATGAAGGCATCTTTAATAATAATTGTTATAAATCATATAAGACAATAGCCATGATTCAGAAGAAACCATTGTGGGACTCCTTTCACATAACTCTTTCTTATTTAAATCCGTTGCATTTAGAGACTCTTCACAACGGGAAACATGGGTATCAGCAAATTTGATAGCATATATGTTGTAATGTTAGAGTTCTTACAACTCTTTCTATTTAAGTAACCATTGTTTTAACCCTTGAACAACAACAGATGTTATTTTTAAAACAATTGACTGACTTCATTTCAGACAAGGGTTTTCAAAAACATAGTGTTGTTGTTTCTAGGTGTTATACAACGGCGTCCAAAAAATGGGGTGTTATCTTGCAATATGTTGGACAACGGCTGTGAAACTGTTGTGTTACCTTCTTCTATTCATCGGGTAAAAAACCATTGTCTGATTTCAATCAGACAACTACCGGATAGACAACGAAAAAAATGGAGGTCAGACAACGGTGAAAAACAGTTGTAGGATCGAGTTTTTCTTGTAGTGTTAAAATAATAAATATCCTTAGAATATGTAACACATATTCTATATCTTTAAGTATGTGACTTAAAAATGAGATTATATAATTAGTGTTAATATTCCTAAATATCCCTAATCGAGCATTAATAATATGGGACAATTATAATGCATAAAGATTAATATGCTTGTTGACTGATGACCACATCTCATTGGTCATAGGTATAGTGATACTAAAGTCAAGAACATAGGTGCCTGTAATATTCTACATGGCACTGGATAGACATACAGTGAGATTCTACATGTTGATAATGTCATTAGAAAGACTCACAGTGATAATGGTGTAATGATCTTTTAACTTGAGATCATTATATTTCTATACGAGGATTAATATACTTTGACTACGTTAAAAGTTAACTTTGACTGGGCGATGATAAAAGTGGACATCGGGTATATTATGAGACGTATGAGAAATATGAATGATAGGTATAGGATTTAACCCTCTTATTATTAGGAGAGATATTATTGGCCTCTTGATTGAGTGAGACTATGAAAATGAATGGCCATGCTCAAATATTGATTTGTTTTTAATAGTCTACTCATTGCTCAAGGAAACCCGGATTAAACGTTGCAGAGGATGACAAATGACATGCCTCGAGTTTAATCTATAATATTTGGTTAAAGGGATTATATTACACGAAAAGTTTAATTGGATCACTAATTATTATTATTACTTGGGTATCATTTTTTATAATTTTAATATTAGATATTAAAATTATTGCCAACGTAATAATAACCTAAAGGGTCACACACTTAGAACGTTTAAAAGGAGTTTTAATTTAAATTACGAATTTAAATTAAATAATTATAAATTCGAAATTGGTTATTTAATTAATTAAGTTGGACTTAATTAATTAAATCATAAATCGAATTTTATAATACTAAACCAATCAGTTTTGGTTTTATGAGAAGCCCAAAACGAATTAGGGTTTTTAGCCCAATCTCTCTTCTATAAATACATAAGGATGTATTATTTTAGGGTTATCTTTTGCAAAATTCGTTTTATCAAAAAACCTAGCACCTCTACATCAAGAGAGGCTAAAGAGAGAGAGAGAGATTGAGGGCTGCTTTCGACTAGTACCAACTCCGATGATTGTAGAGACAATCGGGCGTTCGTGTGGACTGATTAGAGACGCATATCTTGCATCAAGGGCTGCGTGGTGATTCATCTTTGAACCTCCATCTTTCATACGTTTTAAAGCTTCTTAAAAGCTACTAATTCTGTTCTCCATAATCTGCTCAACTTATACATGGATCCTGAATTAGGATTTCGAATTTTATTGTTTTAAGCACTGTTTTTGCTGCGTTTTCTACCTCGAAACCCAATGATTGCATATGACACGTTGATGGATAAAAGCAACACCTAACTCAATCTTATTAAGCGACTAATAACGTCTTTTCTAAAATTTTTTAATCAATTTAAAAATCTAAATCATGAAACAATTTTTAATAATTTTTAATTTAATTTTTAATTAATTATAATATTTCGTATAGGTTATATCTTACTTACAGTTTTTAATTACTAATATATTTTATATTTCTTAAATCATATATAATGCTTTAACTTTCAATTTCATATTCATTAATTTTGTAAAATTTACATATTTTATAATGATATAGCACTTAAGTTTATGATAAATAAATCGAAACCTAGCTCATTAACTTGATTATAAACTATTATCACTTAATTTCAAATTATTGTATCATCACTTAATATTTCACAAATCTATAGAAAATTTGTATGTTTTTGCTTTGAAAACACACAGGTTGGTATACTAGCATTTTATCCCCAGCACCCTTCACCAGTTTGACAAATCAAATTTTCAAGAATCGATCCTCATATCATATGTAAACATTCCGATCAAATTTTGAGTTTTTAAGAAATAAGTTAAGTATGTGGCCGAGTGGCGGAGCTAGCCCCCGGAGTGAGGGGGGGCAAAAATGGTTAGTGCGGGATTATTTTTTCCGCGCGAAGCGCGGATTTTTTTTCCCACTAAATCAAAGGGACATTTTATCGAACACTTGGGGAGTGTGAAGATCATCAATATCACTAATTAACAATTCTAACATATATATTCAAATTATATACTTAAACAAAGACACAATTGAATATGGGCTATGTAAAAAAAAAAAAATTTGGGAAGAATTTTTTTTTCAGGGGGCACAGGCCTACCCTCGCTTGTGTGTGGCTCCGCCACTGATGTGGCCCAAATTAGTACAACATTTTGGATAATTCAGAATTTCAAAAACTAGGGCATTATAAAGTATCTTGTCTACACTATTTTAGTTAAAGGTTCCTCCACTTAAAGGCTATTTGTGCAGATATTTCACACAAACTGCAAATTTGATTTGAAATTTTGGAATGATAATCTTTATAGCTAGAATCCTGTTCTGCATAGTCTGGATCTAGGAATTGATCGAAAAAAAATTATTTTATCATTCAGACATGTAAACTCCCTTCCTTATCTATAGTACTCAATTGTGCATTATCTTTGTTGTAATAAACCTTCCTTCTTATTCTTAATTCAACATGGAATGGTCTCCCGCTCACTTCCTAAAATGAGTATATACTAGGTGATGTACTACTGTCAGCGTTCCCACAATATTACCATTTGCCTTCACATGCACTAGCGTATCCGAAGATCCTATCTATGTTCGAAATAAGCCATATTGAGATTGTACCGAGGCATTATCCCATTGTTCTGGTAAGGCAAAATTTACCTGTTGTTATTCTCAATTTACATCCAACTAGATAAATTATGTCCCAGAAATTGTAACTCTTTCAAATCCAATTCTTTCTTGGCGCTACAGCGGAACGTTTGTTGACCATAAGCCTTAAAACCTACAATCCCACAAGGATATTACATACATCACAATAATTGATCAATCAGTAAACCTAGTGATTTTTACGGTTAAATAACATATTTAAACTAACAATCAGATGTCTATTCATAAATATAGAAATAAAATAAATGCACTTAGAAAATTACAAATATTATACCAAATCTATTACTAATATGTAAACCTAGAGATTTTTCAGGAATATTTGAACTTAAATAACACACTTACAGTAATAATTTATTGTAACTAAATATATATATATATATAGATAGTGTTTGATAATCTGAATAAAAGAGACACTAAGTTTCAATGCAATGGATTGAATTTTATTCAACAGCTAAAACAGCAATATAAAGCCTGAGTACAAACGGAAAGAGCTAAAAACCAGGAACTACTAAACCAACTAAGTCCTAAACAGACTCCACTACTACTACCACGATTGTAGCTTGACTGGGACCAATTCAAACAGCTAACAGCACATCCAGTCAGCTCCAGACAAGGGACAGACACCTTGGCTTTATTCATAATAAAACTGCAATAAATAAATACGAACATGTTTGAGATTATAAATGCAACAAAATCCCCCCTTAATCTCAAACATTTCCAGACAGCTTCTTGACACCTAGAAGGTCACGCATCTGCTCAAACTTGACTGTCGCCAATGCCTTCGTTAAACAATCAGCTCGCTGTCTATTACTACTCACGTGTTTCACAACTATGTCACCACGTTCAACACATTCACGAATGAAATGGTATCGAACGTCTATATGTTTACTTCTACCATGAAAAACTGGATTTTTGGCCAAGTCGATCGCTGATTTGTTGTCAATATATAATGTGACTGGACCAACGTCTCTAGCAGTGATTTGATTCAGAGCATTACAAAGCCAGATGCCTTGACAAGCCGCCGTTGTTGCCGCCATGAACTCAGCCTCACACGAAGACAAAGCCACGCATCTTTGTTTCTGTGATACCCACGAGATCAGACTCTCGATTAGATAATATGCCATGCCACCAGTACTTCTTCTGTCATCAATGCTGCCTCCCATATCACTGTCAGAGAAACCAGTGATGAAATTATTGCCGCTGCTACTCGTGTAAACCAAACCAAATTGTATTGTCCCTTTAATGTATCTCATGATCCTTTTAGCAGCATTCAAGTGAATCATAGTTGGTCGTTCCATATAGCGACTTATGATTCCCACCGGATAAGCTATATCAGGGCGAGTATTCACCAGGTAACGAAGTCCCCCAACCAAACATTTGAACATAGTAGTATCGACAGCCTTTCCCTGCTCATCTCTGGATATATACTCCTTAGGATCCATAGGAAATTTAGTAGGATTACAACCTCCCATACCAGCCTTCTCGAGAATCTTTGCAGCGTAACCCGACTGTTTCAATTTAATACAGTGCTTGCCTTGTTCCACTTCTATACCAAGATAGTAACTCAGCTTGCCAAGATCTGTCATATCGAATTTTTCCCCCATCTGTTTCTTGAACTCTCCAATTGACTCGACTCTTGCCCCCGTGATCAAGATATCATCCACGTAAATAGCAATTATCAAGCATTGATCTCCTTCACCCTTAGTGTATACAGCATTTTCATAAGGACATCGTTTGAAACCAAGATCTGTCAAACATTGATTCAGCTTGGCGTACCACGCCCGTGGAGCCTGGCGTAACCCGTACAATGCCTTCCTTAATTTGTACACCAAGTGTTCCTTCCCTTCTTTTTCATATCCATCAGGTTGAGCAACAAAGACATTTTCTTTCACTTCTCCGTTCAGAAACGCCGTCTTAACATCCATGTGCTGTACCTGCCATTTATTTTTCGCTGCCATAGCCAATAACAATCTTACCGTCTCAAGTCGCGTAACAGGTGCATAAACCTCATCAAAGTCTATTCCATGTTCTTGCGTGTACCCATTCGCCACTAGTCGAGGCTTGTACTTGACAACATTTCCCTCAGCATCCTTCTTTAACTTAAAAATCCACTTTAACCCAATCACTTTCTCCCCAGGTGGCAATTCAGTAAGACTCCAAGTGTTATTTTTCTCAATGGACTCCAATTCTGCAGTCATGGCTCTCTTCCAATTTCGATCCTTCGAGGCTTCACGAAAGTTTGATGGTTCTTCTACTCCCATTAAATACAACTCCTCTTCAGTAATTACCTCTTCCGTATCATTATAAACATCACGAAGAGACCTGATCTTCTTAGGTTCTCCGTTGTCATCGTAATCTTCTGGATTTAGTCTTGTCTCCGTGGTGTTGGTCTGAGGCGTATCAGGTGTCTGTTCTTCACCCTCAGATACTGCAGAATTATCAACATATGATTCACTGTCTTCATGGTGCATCATCGGTTCCAGATCAAAATATATTTCACAACTGACATCACTTTCACCTAGATTCTCCCATGGCCACGACTTAGCCTCTTCAAACACAACATCTTTGCTGACACAAACCTGTCGTTCAACTGGATTGTAAAGCCTGTAGGCCTTGGACCCCGGTTCCTTTCCCAAGTTAACAACATAAACACTTCTGTCATCCAACTTCTTAACCTTTTGACTCGGTATCTTCATGTGAGCCTTGCAACCGAACACTCTAATATGACTTATAACAGGCTTTATTCCAGACCAAGCCTCATATGGAGTCAATCCCGTCAAAGCTCTAGTTGGAAGTCGGTTCAGAACATAGATAGTGTGTCTTACTGCCTCTCCCCATAGCATTGCAGGCAAGTTCATTTTTTTCAAGTAACTCCTGGCCATCTCCATCATCGTTCGATTCCTTCGTTCCAGTACACCGTTCTGCTGCGGAGTGTACGGTGCTGTATATTGTCGAGCAATTCCAACTTGTTCAATATTCGTTGAACTCCTTAGACATAAACTCACCTCCCCGATCAGTTCTGAACGTTTTGATTCTTCTTTCATCTCCATCTTCTACCAAGACTCGAAATTTCTTGAAGGCAGCAAAAGACTCTCCCTTCGACTTTAACAAGTACGCCCACATAACTCGACTGAAGTCATCCACCAACAAAAAGACATACCTATTCCCAGATGCAGTCTCAGGATTAATTGGCCCACAAAGGTCTCCGTGCACAAGTTCTAGTCGTTTACTAGCACTGAAACTTGCAGAAGTCAGAGTAGATTTGCGGATTTGTTTTGACATGAGGCAAACTGTGCACACTTCTCTTGGTTGTGCCACTCGAGGCAAACCATTTACCATATTCTCTTTAAACATTAGAGACAATGTCTGGTAGTTAACATAACCCAAGCGCGTGTGCCACAATTTCGAAATACAATCCAATTTAGACAACATACATTCAGAGTGTCCAGTTTCTATTATCACTTTATATAGACGATTTTGAGATTTTTTGATTTTCATCAACAACTTTCCTTCCCTTTCATACACCCACATATATTCGCCCCTAATTACTACTTTATTTCCATCTTCACTTAGTTAACCAGTACTAATGATATTATTACGAAGATTAGGAATAAAGTATACCTCGGTCAACACACGTTCTTTCCCATCTCTGCACTTTAGAATGACTGAGCCTTTTCCCTTGATCTCCACCGTAGACCCATCTCCAAATCTGACACGACCTGTGAGCCCTTCGTCGAGGACACAAAATTTTGATTTCTGACCTGACATGTGGTTGCTAGCACCATTATCGAGGTACCAAACGTTGGAATCGGACTGCACACCCTGTTCGTTCAACAACAGTCAAGGTCTCACATCTGTCGTGTCCAAAAACATCAGATTCTTTTCATCCTTTTCACATTTAGTCATCAGCAAAGCAGGCTCATCATCTATCATTTCTGCAATATTAGCCTCCTGTCTTCGATCCTTATTCCGTTTGGGTTTGCGGCACTCAGCTGCATAGTGTCCATACAAGTGACAATTGAAACATTTAACTCTGCTTTTGTCATATGGAACTCGAGCCATAGGGGTTGAGGAATTCCCCTCTCCGTTTCCTTGACTACGCCTTAACCATTCTTCGCGTGTGAGTAACAACTTCTCCTCCTTGCCATCCCTTTTTCGCCATTCTTCATCAGTCAACATGAGCTGACCTTCGTGCACTTCACTTTTTCCCTTAGTTCGTTCATCATAAGCCTTCAATGCCCCTATGGCTTCTTCCACCGACATGGTTTCCAGGTCACTAAATTGCTCGATTGTTGACGTGATCTGCAGAAATCTCGTGGGTACTGCTCTCAACATCTTTTTCACCACATAGGATTCTTGCATCGTTTCACCCAAAGCTCGTATATTTGTTACGAGTCCGTTCATTTTCATATAGAAATCATCCAGGGGTTCAGATTCCCTCATGCTCAAGGCTTCAAACTCAGCCTTCAAAGTTTGAATTCGTGCCTTCTTCACCTTGTCTGCACCTTGACAAAGTGTTTTGATCGCCTCCCAAGTTTCCTTGGCCGTCTTTTTATCAGCAACTGAAAGTAACATGTCTTCAGCTATCCCTTGATAGATCATTGCTAACGCGACCTTGTCTGTCTTTTCATCAACCACAGCTTTCTCACCACTGGGTTCGATTGCAGTCCACACTCCATGAGCTTGCATGACATCCCTCATCTTTAAGGACCACGCAGTATAATTGCTCTTCACCAACATTGGGTAACTCAACCCAAAGGATCCACCTTTTGTCTTGTTTGTATCCACTCCTGACGCCATTGAATCACCACGACAGTCTCCGTGATCTTACTGCTCTGATACCAGAATACTGTAACTATATATATATATATATATATATATATATATAGTGTTTGATAATCTGAATAAAAGAGACAATAAGTTTCAATGCAATGGATTGAATTTTATTCAACAGCTAAAACAGCAATATAAAGCCTGAGTACAAACAGAAAGAACTAAAAACCAGGAACTACTAAACAAACTAAGTCCTAAACAGACTCCACTACTACTACCACGATTGTAGCTTGACTGGGACCAATTCAAACAGCTAACGGCACATCCAGTCAGCTCCAGACAAGGGACAGACACCTTGGCTTTATTCAAAATAAAACTGCAATAAATAAATACGAACATGTTTGTGATTATAAATGCAACATAATTAACTAGATATATTCAAAATCAAGAAGTAGATAAGAAAACTCATGATAAATTGTAAACAAACAAATTTGATTAGTACCTTGAGATCCGGCGCTAGGTGGAGGAGAAGCACTAGTACAAAAAGGGCCTATAGCGTCGGTCCAATAAGTCTAAAGCGTCGGTTTTTTGGCGTAGAATATGTAGGGGACGCTATAGGTATAGGCTTATTGCGTCGGTTAAAATGCCGATGCTGAATGGCAGCTATAGCGTCACTCAATTAAATGACCGACGCTAAAAGGCTGCTATAGGCGTCGGTCATTTAAATGACCGAAGCTAAAAATTTACTTTAGGCGTCGGTCATTTAAACAACCAACGATGAAAGTCCGCTTTCAGCGTCGGTTTTTTAAATGATCGACGCTAAAAGTCTGATTATAAGCGTCGGCTTTTAAACCGACGCATAAAGTCAATTTTTTTGAAAAAAAATAAAAATTGCAATTTTTATCAAGATTTATACACACCAATGAAATTTTATTAATATAATATATTACACAACTTGTCAATATGTCAATTTACATAATAATTTAATTTTGCAAACTAAAATTACTCTATCTACAAAATTATGGGCCATAACTACAAAATTACGGGCCATAATTATGGGTCCCAACTTGGCAGCTGGCATTATCATCCTGCATATCATCATTCTCATCCTCGGAAGGATCAAGTACACTTTCAACCTGTACAAGTTTCCAAGAAAACAATTGATATAAAGGATGTTGTAGTACTCATGTATATATTTTCCCTTAAGAGCTAATATTAGATGTTTGCTGTTGACATTGTGAACCTCCATTTTCAGGGATTCTTGGACCATGGATTGTTAACTTCTTCTTCTGTGCAGCCTCGGAAGAATGGCGGCTCATACTCCACAGGCTGTAACAAGTATGTAATAGAATCTTTAGATAATATTACAGCGGCACTTTTAAATGGCTAATTGAAAAGATGGACATGATTTCAGTAGAAGAGATACTATATCAAGGCAATTTGTCTCAAGAAATGTCAGCTCTTATTAAAAAGGTTAAAACGAATGAGCTATAAGATATACCTATAACGTCGGTTCAAAGATGATCGAAACTATAAATTATACCTACAGCGTCGGTTCAAAGATAATCGACGCTATAAGCTATACCTATAACGTCGATTCTTTGCTTTAGCGTCGGTTAATGCAAACAACCGACGCCAAAACTTCTGACAAAAGTCAATAAGCTTCGATTAATTCAAACAATTGACGTAATAGGTAAAAGTGCGACGCTATAAATCAATAACCGATACTAAAAGTGCGACGCTATAGGTCATTTCTGTACTAGTGAAGGCAGTGTAAAAAACTCTACTTATAGCAAAATCTTGAATCCCATTTATATGTTAACTTAAATAAATTATTGCCAAGGTATAATATGATATAGATAATTAATAGTAGTAATTAAGATGAAACTTATTTAAGATCTGCTTAAAAAATCAGATGAGAAAAATATTATTTTATTAAAAAGATTATCTCGAGGGAAAAATCAATTATATTATTAAATAACTTGAACTATGAAATTAAGGTAGCATAAAACTTCATTAATCTTATATATATATATATACATGTACAGATACAAAAATAAAATCAATACATATAGATAATTATTGGAAAAATATTCAAAATATCAATTTTTTTTGAAATAAAAAAATCAGTTTTTAAAGCTTTTTTGCGATTTTACATTTTTTGAAATATTTGTAAAAATTTATTTTACAACCAAATCAATCAATTGAAATATGTTTTTACATTTTTATTAAAATTAATTTGAAATTGATCTTGGTTGAATTTGAGCTAGGTTGATTTTGGTTGCATGCATTTGGTTTAATTGAAGGATTTCAATTTTTAAAGTTATATTTATGGTTAATTTGGTTGATGTCGATTAAGAATTACATAATTTGTTTTTGTAAATATTTTATAAAAATGACTATTTTCAAAATAATTTTTTTAAAAAACTATTTTTGTAAAAAAATTTCTGTGTTAGGGTATTTATGAAAAATCCCATTATTATTATATGATGTAAGTAATAAATAGTACTACGATGAACGTAATCATTTTATCTAAAACATTTGTCACTGTGACAATGTAATTCAATTTAGAGGCTACAAGTT
Organism: Saposhnikovia divaricata; assembly: GCA_036435485.1. Taxonomy (NCBI): domain Eukaryota; kingdom Viridiplantae; phylum Streptophyta; class Magnoliopsida; order Apiales; family Apiaceae; genus Saposhnikovia; species Saposhnikovia divaricata. The sequence goes on from CM071594.1 coordinate 94,637,363, forward strand.
CCATTTTCATTAAAATCTTCCGTCACTGCTATGTATTTTTTTATTGAAAATAAGAGACATGCATTTTTAGACAATTATTTAAGATATTGAATTTTATGAATATAATAATTTCATACTAGCTTATAGCTAGGGTAAAGCACAGATTATTTTTAACTTTTTTTAATTATTTATAATGTAATTACATAATGTAATATCCCAAATTTTCAGGATATTAATTCTAAATACGAAACTTAAATAAATGGAATTCTTTATTCTTATAATCCAAAATTAACAAAAGTCAAATGCAGCGGTCAAATTCAATATTCTAAAATCATCAAATCGGAAACAAAGCTCAAAAAACGCAAAATTCAAATTTATTCTAATAATTCGACAAGTCTTTTCAATAAATGCATCCAAATCAGCAAGCACTAAATCCACAAGGTTCACATCCTTATTCTTATTAAGCTCCCAAAATCAGAACCTGAAATATTAGAAGCGAATGAGCTACACAAGTACAAATTGACTAACAGATATTTTCAAAAATCAATGGGCGTTTTAATAAAACAATTTTCAAAATCAAATATAAGTTTTCAAAACCTTTGCGAAAATAAATCCAACCCAAAGTTTTTTTTTCAAAAAGTCAGAATTTAAAACGGAAGCAGAAGCAGAAAACAGAAACAAAGCGAAAATCAAAAATACCGCAGTCTTGCTCTACGGCCACACTTTGCCAGTGACCGGCAATTCTTATTCTTATTCTTTCGCCACACTTTTCTAGTGACCGACATCTAAAGTTCAATAATCACGCGACTTAATAGGTATCTAAAGTTGCACACTTGTGCATCTACTAAGGGTATCTAAGGCTAGTTTCGGAAATATAACATAAATTACGAACGGGTTCGAAACGTAGAGAGTGAGGGATTCAAACATTCATGTATCTTATATCTTATACAGTTCGAAACAATATCTTATACGAAATCGAAAATCATAATATCAAAATCTTTTCGGAAAATAAAGTAAGTCAAAAAGTACTTACCTCAAAAGCAATTGAAAACTGTAAATTAACATAAGCAAAAATCCACTCGGCGATGAAGTTCCTGTACGAAGTTTTTATTATTCTAAAGGAGTTTATTATATAGACCTACAAACCCTAAAACAATTTAGGTAATTTTAAAACCTTCTTGTTAAACTTTTATGACCTCTCCAAGTAACACCAAAATTAACACATTCTAATCCACACAAATATTCTAAATCAAAAGATTTCGATTTTCTAAAATCTTTTCACACTTATTTCAGATAATAACAAAACTTGTACACAAAGAATTCTAGAATATTATATTTAATAAATGAAACTGTTAGCCCGAATATACTTGTAGAAGGAGGGTTGAATACAAGTATAAGTAATCGTGTCTGACTTTTGCTCGAATAAATAAACAAGAACAAATGAATAAATCAAACTGTTTGTATTAATAAGATCGATCAAATACAAACTCTACCAAAGGTGTACAATACCTTTTGCAACTGCTCTCAATACAAATCTCTCTCTGTTTGTTTCGAACTCTCGAATACAAATCTCACACTTACGTATTCCTCATGCGCTATAATTACAATGATATAGAGAGAGTATTTATAATTCTACGACCTATCAACTAATAACAGAAAGTAACAAACAATACATGGTAATATTCTGCCGTCCAGTTGATAGTTTCCATCACTAGTTATTCTTTCCTTCATGATTACTTCTTTCTGTTCCTCAAAACAACCAATCCAGAAATATAGCACTTTCCAGTTTTTGCAGCATCCTGAATGACATCATCAGTATTACATCTGATCATTCCATCAGGATTTGATCATAGCATCAGGATTTGACTTGTCATATCAGGACTGTCCATAGTTCCTGAAATACAGTTCGTGATGCACTGTTCCTGACTAAAAACTCTGCAATTTACTGTCTAACATATATATCCCATACAAAGTGCTAAATCCTTTATAAGATCAGGATATTACAAGAAGTATATGCAAATTCTATTCTTAAACATCACAACTCATGAATTATTCCTAACAAAAAACTTATCTAATATCTAATATTGAATATTAAAATAAAATAAAAATTAACAGGATTTTACATTCTTCCCCCCTTAAAAGAATTTGGTCCCCAAATTAATCAAAATAAGAATCAAAACAAGTCGCGCATAAAAGAAATCAAACTTCAATAGCTGAAACACACGTCCAATGCCTATCCTCTTATCCGCTTCCTTCCTTGGTGGTAATTATGCGGGCACTCAAAAATATTGTGTCCTACTTCTTCACAGAGAAAACAGGCACCCGTATTTCATCGGCAGTCCTTATCCGGATGATTCTTACCGCACCTCGAACACTTCTCTCGATCACACTGTCCTCCGATATTATCGTACACATGTGGCTTCTTAAAAGGTTCTCTTTAAGACGAAAATCCACTAGTCGGAACGGACCTCTTCTTGTTCCAGTTGCTTGTTTCCTTTTCAGATTCTACTAGGCCCCTCTCGATCACCAAAGCCTTGTTGAGCACAGCCTCGTACGTCTGAAGTTCAAATGATACCACAGAATTCTTGATGTCAGTTCGAAGTCCCTCTTCCAATCTTCTTGCTCGGCTAGTCTCATCTACCACTAATGTCGGTGCATATTTTACGAGCTTTGCAAATTTCGCTTCGTATTCAGTAACAGTCTTTCCTCCTTGCTCAAGTCGAATGAAGTCCCTCTCCTTTTGTAGATGAACTATTCTCGGAAAGTACTTATCTTCCAAGGCCTTATTGAACTTTGCTCATGTGTATGGTTCAGGATCTCCCTCAGTGGTTGCAGTCTCGTTCTTTCTTTGTTCCATGAGCCACTAATCATAAGCGCTTCCTCACAGTTGATACACAGCTAAAGTGACCTTCTGTTCTCCATTGCTCCCTAGCAGTCCTACAGCTTTCTCTATCTCTTGTATCCACATCTCGACTATGGCCGGATCAGTTGCCCCATCGAAAGTTGGTAGGTTCAAATGCTTGAACTGAGAGACGATATTCTGCTGCCTGGATTGCTGATTCATGAACGTAGCTAGAGTCTCAGCTAATTGGTCGAATACATTTCCACCATCATCATTGTTGTTGCCATTCTCATTGTCATTGCTCTGATTGCCATTGTTGTTGCCATTGTTGCTTTCTCCGTCCATTTTTTCTAAAAGCAACAAACTTTCCTATTTATAATCAATGAATCAAAAAGCACAAAAGTCAAATAGGTCACCTAATCACAAAAACAAGTGCTTTAAATTCAAAATAATATACTAACTTAATATTCAAAACCTATATGATAATCTATAGGATCGCATCATAAGGAATGTACTAGTCCCATACCTAATACATTCCGAAAGACGACATACTCGGATACCAACTGTAACTTCTCGAATTTTAGGGATATTAATTCTAAATACGAAACTTAATAAATGAAATTCTTTATTCTTATAATACAAAATTGAAGAAAGTCAAATGCAGCGGTCAAATTCAATATTCTAAAATCATTAAATCGGGGACACAGCTCCATAAATGCAATATCCAATATCCAAATTTATTATAATAATTCGACAAGTCTTTTCAATAAATGCATCCAAATCAGCAAGCACTAAATCCACAAGGTTCACATCCTTATTCTTATTAAGCTCCCAAAATCAGAACCTGAAATATTAGAAACGAATGAGCTACACAGCTCAGCAAGTACAAATTGACTAACAGATAATTTCAAAAATCAATGGGTGTTTTAATAAAACAATTTTCAAAATCAAATATAAGTTTGCAAAACCTTTGCGAAAATAAATCCAACCTAAAGTTTATTTTTTCAAAATTCAGAATTTAAAACAGAAGCAGAAGCAGAAAACAGAAACAAAACGAAAATAAAAAATACCACAGTCTTGCTCTACGGCCACACTTTGCCAGTGACCGGCATCTTATTCTTATTCTTATTCTTTCGCCACACTTTGCCAGTGATTGGCATATAAAGTTCAATAATCATGCGCCCTTAATATGTATCTAAAGTTGCACACTTGTGCGCCTACTAAGGGTATCTAAGGCTAGTTCTGGAACTATAGCGTAAATTACGAACGGGTTCGAAACGTAGAGACTGAGGAATTCGAAGATTCTCGTATCTTATAACTTATACAGTTCGAAACAATATTTTATATCTTATACGAAATCGAAAATCACAATATCAAAATCTTTTTTGGAAAATAAAAGTAAGTCAAAAAGTACTTACCTCAAAAGCGATTGAAAATTGTAAATTAACACGAGCAAATCCTCTCGGCGATGAAGTTCCTGTCACTACGTCAACTTTGGGATTCCGCCACTCTTTTGTATAGTAAGGGCTGTGACACTTTGGAAAAAGTGAGTGGCTAAAGGTCATCGTCCCAAGTTTTAGCCACACAATTGTTTTTCGAGTGACCGAAAACACATTTTTTGGAAGATTTAGTCACAATTTAAAAATGTGTGACAATATTTAGCCACGTTCCAAATATGTGACCAAATATGATAAAACAACATGGTTTTTTATTGACTTTGACCAATTCCAAAATTTATAGTCATACTTGAGAGATAGAAGTGTGACAATAACTAGCGACGCTTCTTTGCTATGTCTAAATGTTACGAAACGGCCACAGTAATTTTCGGTGATGTGGCAAAATGGAAAATAACCTATGGTCAATACATTTTTTATGTGACTAAAAAGTAGAGTTTTCTGCATATGTCAGAACTTTGTTTGCTTAAGGAAGCTAAAAACTAGTGATTGTATATTATTATGTGACTAAAAGGAGTACCTTCTTGAAACAAAGTATCCTCTATTTTCAAGATCCTCTTTTCCAATTGTTCTGTCACATTATTACATTTGAGTGTGGCAAAATATTTGTGTTTATAACCATTGAATAAGTGTCGTTCTTTTTACATTGGTACAACCTTTTTTTTTGCTCTTGTATTTGTATTGTACAATGGTTTTTTTTTTGCTCTTGGTAGAAGTTCTGGTCTAAAGAAAAAAAATTATGCCATTCATTTTCACCATTTGGCCAAGGAATACCAAGACATTTATGCTGGGGAAACTCTATAAACAGGACCCTAATTGATCTCCCTGGCCAATTTTCTGTGAATAACAAAGCAAAAAACTTCTTAAATAAAAATGTTACATCTAAAATCGCATGAATGCAAAGATTCTACATTGCAAAGTACAAGTGTACAATCCCCCTGGAAAGAAGAAAGCAGCATTTAGTTCTTACCCCTGATTTTTTGGCTTACAACTCCTATCGCTCCAAAATGAGCCATTCCTTTAAAGCCTAGTCATAGCCAGGGACCAAAACTGTATGCACCACTTTATTGTCTTCGACCTTAATAATCCACATTCGAATTTGGTAATCGTGTACAGTTTCTGAGTGAAAATCAGAATTACTATATAATCATATGCTAATAAAAACATTAAACTAGATATCAGAATCAGAGCTCTTTTCCTCCTTAGGTGGGGCAAACTGCTTGCTCAGTCGGGACCTTGTCCATGGATCCAAAGGCGCTCTTTGTGGTGGTTGAGGAGTAGGGGGTTTCGACTGTCTAACCTCATTCTCTTTGTCTATAAACCTTTTTGTGCAAATATTAATATATATAATACCAGAAGAATACTCGCAAAGACAAACAAAAAATGAGCTACATTCCAAGAACTGTTAAGAAGGAACATGGAACAATGCCCTTCTTAGAAAATAATTGCACTCCCACTAAATGAGGATGAGATATGATGCATTCCAGGAAATAATTTATCTCAGGGACAACATCTGTTTTCTACGTCTGTAACAGTAACTAAAGCCAGAGTAAATTCAACTACTTAATATTATCAAGATTCAAGGGCATTAAGGATCTTCAGGTCCGCTTAATAGTCCTAAATTTAAAATAATTTCCAGTTATTAGAATGACCCGAGAAGAGTATCTCTAATCGGGTACAACACTTAGAAAAAGAGTTCAGTAATTGAGACCATATACACAGTAACACAATTGCCATCATCTGACCATTTCTCCCATGGTGTTTGGCTTCTTTGATCTGCGCTGCCTTCTTCCTGCACATAAAATCCTCAACTGATGAAAAAAGTAAGTGAATGAACAGTTTTCTTCGGCTGCAATTTAAACATCTTGTTACCTCAATTTAAACACATTACAAGATATTATCACTTAATAGTCAATACTCTAACAAAACAAGAATATTCATGATCAACACTGAACCATTTCCAAATGGGAATTATTACTAAATAATAGTGGCTTTCATTGATGAGATCCGTGTAAGGTTTCTGGTAGAACAACAGTCTTGCCATAACAAATTAAATCACAAACAACTAACCTGTGTTCAACTATGATAACCAGCAGTCTTGCCAACATAAAGAAGCCTAGCATTGTTCCCCACCAAATCAAGAACATCATTCAACATATATCTAAGAGGATAGGACCTAAGAGAAGAAATTTGGAGTTAAGGAGGTGAAGTTAATGAGACAACCCACCGTCCAATCGAGCCAATTAAGCTTCGATTTTGCCTAATTGAAAATAAATTTGAGGATTCAATGTTTGTATCTTTTTCAAGCCTAAAACTAGGGTTCTTATTCAAGGAGGAGATGATTTGTTAAAGAGAGAGAGAGAGGGGAAGTGAGTAGAGAAAGAGGGTTGGTGAGGTGAGCAGCGAGAGAGAGTCGGAGATGGTGAGAGAGTCTGGAGAGGTGAGCAGCGAGAGAGATGTTGGGGAGAGAGAGATGTAAGAGTGAGGTGAGGTGTTTATGTGAAGAAAAGGGGGAGATCTGAATAATTGGGGGGGGGGAATGTGAATAATTGGGGGGGGGAGAGCTGAAAATTGGGAATACGTGGGGGGAATTTTTGGTAAAAGGAGAAATATTTGGCTGATACTTTTAAAATAGATATATATAGTACTATTAATATTACTAAATATTATAGAAGATTAGTTTCTTTTTTCACATCACTGAAATCAATATATATTATCATTCGTATGGTTTTTTCGTCGAAAAAAGATTTTAAAAAAATAGATTACGTTCAATCGGGATGAGACTAGTTAGAAGGAGTAATAATTTTGGTGAGTTTATATTAAATAATTTTAAATATTTTTGAATGATTTTTTCGACGATCGAACCATACGAACGTTAGTAAACACTAATTTTAGTGTTGGGAAAAAATATTCAAAACATAAAAAGGTCGGGTTGTACGAGATTTTAAGAAAAATGTAATAAAAGTGTTGCTTCCTATAACGGGACACGATCTAGATTCAATGAATTTTTTTTTGAAAGATTTCTTCGATGATCGAACCGTACGAATGTAAATAAACACTCATTTTAGTGTTGGGAAAAAATAATCAGAAAATAAAAAGGTCGGGTTGTACTAGATTTTAACAAAAATGTAGTAAAATGTTGCTTCCTATAACGGGACACGATCTAGATTTACTGAATAATTTTTTTGAAAGATTTCTTCGACGATCGAACCGTACGAATGTTAATAAACACTGATTTTAGTGTTGGAAAAAATAATTAAAAAATAAAAAGGTCGGGTCGTACGAGATTTTAACAAAAATGTAGTAAAGTGTTGCTTCCTATAACGGGACACGATCTAGATTCACTGAATAATTTTTTTGAAAGATTTCTTCGATGATCGAACCGTAGGAATGTTAATAAACACTGATTTTAGTGTTGGAAAAAAATAATCAGAAAATAAAGAGTCAGGTTGTACAAGATTTTAACAAAAATGTAGTAAAGTGTTGCTTCCTATAACGGGACACGATCTAGATTCACTGAATAATTTTTTTGAAAGATTTCTTCGACGATCGAACCGTACGAATGTTAATAAACACTCATTTTGTGTTGGAAAAATATAATCAAAAAATAAAAAGGTCGGGTTGTACGAGATTTTAACAAAAATGTAGTAAAAATGTTGCTTCCTATAACGGGACACGATCTAGATTCACTGAATATTTTTTTTGAAAGATTTCTTCGACGATCGAACCGTACGAATGTTAATAAACACTCATTTTAGTGTTGGAAAAAATAATTGGAAAATAAATAGGTCGGGTTGTACGAGATTTTAACAAAAATGTAGTAAAAATGATGCTTCCTATAACGGGACACGATCTAGATTCGCGGAATAATTTTTTTGAAAGATTTCTTCGGCGATCGAACCGTACTTATGTTAATAAAAACTCGTTTTAGTATTGGAAAAAAATAATTAAAAAATAAAAAGGTCAGGTCGTACGAGATTTTAACAAAAATGTAGTAAAGTGTTGCTTCTTATAACGGGACACGATCTAGATTCACTGAATAATTTTTTTGAAGGATTTCTTCGATGATCGAACCGTACGAATGCTAATAAACACTCATTTTAGTGTTGGAAAAATATAATCAGAAAATAAAAAGGTCGGGTTGTACGAGATTTTAACAAAAATGTAGTAAAAATGTTGCTTCCTATAACGGGACACGATCTAGATTCTCTGAATAATTTTTTTGAAAGATTTCCTCGACGATCGAACCGTATGAATGTTAATAAACACTCATCTTAGTGTTGGAAAAAAATAATCAGAAAATAAAAAGATCAGGTTGTACAAGATTTTAACAAAAATGTAGTAAAAATGTTGCTTCCTATAACCAGACACGATCTAGATTCATAGAATAATTTTTTTGAAAGATTTCTTCGATGATCGAACCGTACGAATGTTAATAAACACTCATTTTAGTGTTGGGAAAAAATAATCAGAAAATAAAGAGGTCGGGTTGTACGAGATTTTAACAAAAATGTAGTAAATGTGTTGCTTCCTATAATGGGACACAATCTAGATTCACTGATTAATTTTTTTGAAAGATTTCTTCGACGATCGAACTGTACGAATGTTAATAAACACTCATTTTAGTTTTGGGAAAAAATAATCATAAAATAAAAAGTTCAGGTTGTACGAGATTTTAACAAAAATGTAGTAAAAGTGTTGCTTCCTATAATGGGACACGATCCAGATTCACTGAATAATTTTTTTAAAGATTTCTTCGACGATCGAACTGTACGAATGTTAATAAATACTCATTTTAATGTTGGAAAAAAATAATTGAAAAATAAAAAGGTCGGGTCATATGAGATTTTAACAAAAATGTAGTAAAGTGTTGCTTCCTATAACGGGACACGATCTAGATTCAGTGATTAATCTTTTTGAAAGATTTCTTCGACGATCGAACCGTACGAATGTTAATAAACACTCATTTTAGTATTGAGAAAAAATAATCAGAAAATAAAAAGGTCGGGTTGTACGAGATTTTAACAAAAATGTAGTAAAAGTGTTGCTTCCTATAACGGGACACGATCTAGATTCACTGAATAATTTTTTTGAAAGATTTCTTCGACGATCGAACCGTTTTAGTGTTGGGAAAAAATAATCAGAAAATAAAAAGGTTGGGTTGTACGAAATTTTTAATGTTATTGCCAAAATTTTAGAAAAAAATAAATTTATTTGATTTGATAAATATAAAGACTCGGTTGTGCCGCATCTTAAAAAAACCGTTATAATAAAAATTGAATATTTCTTCGTTTAAGTTTTAGTCATAAAATTTTTAAAAAATTGAAGCATTACATTATATTTCTTTATATTTAAAATAACAAATTGAATATATTTTTATAAATTATATTATTACATTTCAATTTTTGAGCCTTTTGCCCGCCGAACCCAAAAATTTCTGTAACAAACCAGATTTTTGGTATTAATTAAAATTGTTGTTAGGTATTGAAGTATGAATGAATAGTGGTTACGACTACAAGGTATCAGTGGTTTAACGAATGAATATTGAATGGATGTGGATTCAAATGTTTATATGCCATGAACAATGCAAATGGTTGATGACTTAGATTAGAATAATCTATCTCCTAGGAAAGTAAGATATGGTAATTCCAAAAAGGAAGAATATTTCCATGTCATCAAAATCGATATCTGTTATAAGTCCAGTGGTTCCGTAAAAAGGGTTACGGAACATTCGAACGAGAACAAGGACATTTTTCTAATTATAAGGAATAAAGAAATAATAAGTGATGAATGGTGTTTTTGGTAAAAATTGGAATATTATTAGACGATGCTTTTGGGAAGTATTCAGAACAGATTTCTGAGTTTTTATTGATGATCGATAGGCAAAATAAGTGTATGTAAACGATATCAGAGAAAATAGCACTTTAATTTTCTCCGAGATTTCCCTAGACACTGAAGGATCTAAGGATTTATTAAAAAGATTTGAGGAATTTAAATTCATAGGATTATTAAGGAGGATTAAAGATGTTACCCAAAATATCAAGGAGGTTTCCGGTAAAACCCTAACAACCAATTCTTGAGATATTCCTCCGAACGATCAATGAAATGGAGCAATAACCAGACAAAGAACAAGCAGAGAGCCAAGATGCATGCATGTGCAAGAGGATAAGAGCAAGTAACCAAGTTAGTTACAAAAGGAACTAAGACAATTAGGAACCAAACTAAGTACTTAGCACAATTGCATCATCTCACCACAAAATCATAACACTTGTCCACCTAAATTGCATCATCCATGACCTAGCACTTTATTAAAGCTACTTTATGGAAGATATTATCTAAATACATATCAATAATGCAAATTAGATGAGATGAGAGCAAGACACCAAGCAACAAACTCCATTCTCTCTCAAAAATCCACATTCGGCTTCTTCAAAATTCAAGGATCAAAGTCCCACTTCCAACCATTCTCAAATCTCAAGATTATTAAGGTGAGTCCTATATTTCATAACTAAGATCCCCTAAAATTTTGGCTTCAAATTTCATCCCATTCTTGAGTTATAAAATCATGAAGGTTGAGGATGAATAGTGATTTCAAGAACTAATGTTGTTTTTCTTGATTTCTTTGGATGATCTAAGCTATATTAATGATATACAAGGACTAGATCAAGCTTAGTAAGGCCTTTACACACTCCAAGGAAGGTAATCATCTCAAGAAACCCTAGAACTTATGTTAAGTTTTTGATGAACTTGGAGGATATATGATGATATGATGATGTTGATTCTAAGCATGTATAAGTGATTATGTAGTTGTTTTAGTAGATCTAAGATTTATGTTCAAATGATGGTTATGTGAGATGTTCTTGGACTGTTAAGATGAGTATTATGTGTGTAAGATTGATGGTATGCCCGGTGTGGCTTGGTTTTGATGTAACAAATTTAGAAACGTTCGATTTATAGCCGTCGTAATGCCAAAATTTCGTTAACCCTTAAAATTCATGCATAACAGTTGAGATAATTTTCTAGCCTTGATAAATAAATGACATACCCTTGTAGATCTCGAGTCATAGATCGTTTTGGCACAAGAATCGAAGCAAACGGACTTACGGTTTAGGAGTTATGGTCAAATTAGTAAAAGTAGTTCGAAACCATAAGTGTGAGTTCGTAACTGAAATTGAACCCCCATAATATTATTAATTCAGTGGCGAATCTTGATAATTAAATATTAGAGATCATAAGGAAGGTTTGAGAGAAAACCTCATGTCAAACGGATCGTTTTTCAATTTTAAAAATTTTTCGAATCAAGGTTAAGTACGAATGAACCCCTAAAAAGGATAATTGGTTATAACTTTGGAAAACCACTTAGAAAACGGGCGATAAATCTCGAGGTATAATCTTTGTTGGTAAACGACCGACCTTAGAACTTGTATGACTTAAGAACTTACCATGTGTAAGTGTAATGACATGCCTTGATAACGAGCAAGTGTCGGATCATAGCGGTGATAAAAAGAGTTACACTAGAATGTACATAACGAGATAACTCGAAAACGTGTTTTAACCTAAGTAAAGTACATACTTAACCTTTCAAAGAGTTAAGTGACTAATCTCGGAGATTATCTATAGATCACCGGACTGACCTAGGGCAAACTATCCCTACCAGATTACCAGGCAAGTTTCCAATACTTTGGAACTGTTGTTGTGATAATATGTATATGATTTGATTTTGTTATACATATGCCATAGCATGCATGCCTACTTTCAAGTTATATTGTGATACTTGTTCCCTGACTTAATGTTGGCTTATAAGATAGATAGATAATATATCAGTTATAAGCCGGATATTGCTAAGACCCTTATTGAAGGGCGTATGATTTCATTCTTCAAATATAGACCAGGAGTCGGTATTTTGAAATATATAGATAGTCGTAGAAACCCTGAGGGATTCCAATATTATTATTTCGAGGATTGTTATTTGATTATGAAATCCTTCGAGGAATGTTATTTGAGTATTACCTCAGTCGAGGAATATTAAATTAATATTATTTCCAATATTTCCTTTTGAGCTTTATTTATTAAATGAATATTATTCTGGATATTCATTTAAGGTCTTATTTTCTTGTGAACATTATTTTGAATATTTATTCGAGGAATTATCTATTTAATAATTATTTTTATACATACTTATTCAAAGGTTATTTTGAGCAATATTTTATACCAAGAATATTCTTTAAATATTTATGATTTAATAAATATTCTTGGAATATTTATTCAATTCTTTTAAACTAGTTTTAAAATAATTTTCTTATTCAGGTTATTATCTTTGATCTCCAAATACTATGTAAATTATTTTTGAGTCTTATTATTTATATTATTTTATCAAGGAAGGGTCTCAAAAATTCTATTCTTCATTCAAATATATCTTCCAAGTTATAAGGGAACCTTACTTGAGAGCTGTTATTTATTGGTTTGACTTCCCAGTCATAAATCTTTTGAAACTATTCTTTTCACTCGCAACTCGGTTGCTGTTATCTATTGAGCCTTTGTGTTACCTCCTCATCATTCGAGGGGTAAGATTGTTGGAACAAGTTGGTATACATTAACAAGCAGCGGCTTGGGAAATATTGGTGAATTTTCCTTTCTAACTAGATACGACTACTTTGTGGAGTCTTATCAACAAGTATTATACTTGGGGAAAGGGGGACGAAGTTTACGTTTCAGAGTCATGGATGTTATTCGAACTAGGAGCCGCGTAAGTGGTCGAGTGGCGCCGGTCCAGCAATGGCCAATCGTTGGCCGGGGAGTTCCAGAAGGCGGTAGACAAGTTAATTCGTCGGTGCTTCCTTCTACATGTAGAGAACAAATATGGGAAGCATAACATGCGACTGATCATCGTAAATGTTATGGCTTCTGGCGCGTCAATGCTCCAGTATTAGTTCATTTCCCAAATTGGGAATTTCCTGTAACACGTATCGAAGAGACTTCTTTCAGGTTGACGGGTAGCTCCCGCAACACGTATCGAAGAGACTTCTTTCAGGTTGGCAGGGGTTTGACAAATATTCAAAATTGGAATAGCAATGTTTTCTTGCAATTCCCTCTCTTATGATTTATGATGATATCTGGCTCATATTTTTGCATAGCAGATATTTCCACGGAAAGTATATTTTGAGTTACATTGTAACTTCATCTTTTACACTATACTGACATTATGTGAAAGGCATATGATTTAGCCTATTTGTATATCGAGGATACAACTCAACTTAAACAAGATTGTAGTAGTAAATAGTACATTGACTGTCAAAAGAAATCTCAGATTGTATTATCTGTCAGAAGAAAAAGATCAAGGTCAATCTACAGACTTGAGGAATTACTACATTGAAAGAAGTTCAGTCATTTGATCAAGCCTCGGTGAAGTATTCGCTAAGAAGTGGATTCATTTAAAGTGATAGAGATTTCAAAGGTGATAGAGACAATACAGAAAGAATCAAGAAGAGAGATGAGTAAAGAAAAAGAACCAAATTTTAAAGTCAAAAATAAAGAAAAGACGTTGGTGTTAGTCGCTCATGAACCAGACCGTGCATTGAGCGTCAGTAGAAATTCGGTGGTACTTCTTTATTACTTTCAGTGGTTCGGAAAAAGATTGGGCTGTCGTTGATTAATATTAATTCTCAGTTAATTAATATTATTATGTAATTGATTTAATTAATAAATTAATTCATTATGAATTAATTTATTTATTAAATTAATTATCATATTAATTAACTTTGAATTAATGTTATAATCCAAATTGATTTATATAAATTCTCATTTAATTAATATAATTATGTAATTCATTTAATTAATAAATTAATTCATTCTGAATTTATTTATTTATTAAATTAATTATCATATTAATTAATTTTGGATTAATGAATTAATCTTATTTAATTTAATTATTAATTTAGTTAATTAATCATTACTTTTCTAAATGATTATTTGATTAAGTTACGTAATTAAATTAAAATAAAAAGAAAATGAAAGTCGACTGTTTGATTTGTTTCGTACAAAAACGAACTGAAAAGAAAACAGAGTGATTCAATCTGGTACAAGTTGCTGTGGATTAGTTGAATAAACAATTGAACAAGGCTGTCGTTATTCAAATTGTACAAAGAAATAAGAGACAAGTTGGCAGAGTTGTTAAAGTTTAACATAAGAAACAAACAAGTGGTAACATGTCTTGCAGAACCTGTCGGCAGCACCTCACTCGCCTACCTGCGCGTGCGCAACACGCACCAGAAAGACAACAGCAAAACGCCGCGCATGTCCTCCACCGCTCTGTACCGTGACTGGGCTTCGTCTTGACAGGATATTTAAGTGTTAACAATTTGATAGTTATACCGAAGGTTATATCTAGCAAAAGGAAATATTGATTGTCATAATAGCTCAACTGATAGTCATACCGAAAGTGATATCCAGGCAAAAAGAAAATTTGATTGTCATATTGAATTAGTTGATTGTTATAATCAGTACAAATGACAGTCATAATGAGCTGATTGGATAGTCATACCGATAGTCATATCAGTTCGAGTTAGCAAATTGTATAAAAGATGCAGAAGACAGCAGCCAGAAAAAAGAGATACACGGACACAACATTATATTAAAAAAAAACACAAAACCCAGCAGCCATTCTCTCTCCAAAAAGCTCAAGAACACAAGCTCTAATTAATTTCTGTAAAATAAAGTTCAACACCTTTGTAATATTTTATCCGGTGGAACTTGTTTATTTGTGATTCTTGTAATACTAGCGAATTAAGTTTCCTAATTCTTATCTTGATTTTTATTAAATAAATTAGAAAAGTTCATGTCGAATTTTCTAATTAGTTTTTATTAACAAGATAATAATCTGTACTGAAATTGTAACACCCATCAAGTTAATATATTGTTATATTCAACTTGAAATTTGTTTCAATTTATTCCGCACAAATTTGTCTAAATTAAATTTTATTCAAAGGACAAATTTTGATAAATTGGTATAGATTGTATTCAACCCCCCTTCTACAATCTTATCGGACCTAACACTATGTTCATTAAGGCATGGCATATGGTTTCAAAGATATTTTGAATTGTTATAAATATTGATAATCAGTTACATATTATTTTGGTTGGCTATTGCTTACCCTTGCTTTATTTATTATATCACAACAACAGCTAGATCAGATGGCCCACACAAGGCGCACTCAGCACAAGCAAGTATCAGCCGTCAGAGGATTAACCGCTGAGGTCATAACTGCCATTGTTGAGGAGGAAGCTATTGGTAGGCTATTTGTTAGCTTTTAAGTATCAAATGAATTGACATTTGTAAATGGATGGCAAAGAGTATGTAGTAGTTAAATTGGAATTCTTTTGGGTTGTAATAACTCAAACTTGTGATTAATAATATTTGGTAATTACTTGATTTCATCTCTGGGACGATAACATGTGTGTTTTATGTTGTTGTTTTGGTTCACAAGGTCGTAATTTAGTTTATGTT
The DNA here is from genome assembly GCA_036435485.1 of Saposhnikovia divaricata. NCBI lineage: Eukaryota > Viridiplantae > Streptophyta > Magnoliopsida > Apiales > Apiaceae > Saposhnikovia > Saposhnikovia divaricata. Next base: position 94,653,141 of record CM071594.1, read on the forward strand.
GGTTTTGTGGATGGAAATTGAGATCGTGATGACCGGATCCCCGACCCCGGATCTGGGGCTGTTACAATTTCCCCACTTTTAACAAAACAATTCCCCTTTAAAAGTCAAAACATAAAACTTAAAAACATAAATACCCCCTTTTCTCTCCCAACTCCCCCCTATTTTGCCGAACTAAAGAACCATAACCCCTTTTTCTCTCAATCCTAGTTAACCCTAAATAACTCTTAGCCCGTGACGCTCAGCTCTTGGCGGTCATATATGCTCGTATCTGAGTTCGTGGTGTTCGTATCAGCTCGTGGTGTTCATTCTCAATTGGGTTACTTCGAAAGCTTTTCAATTAGGTAAAATTTTAATTATATGTAGTATTTCAATTTAGTTTAAAGTTCGGTGTTAATTTTCGAAACCCTTAGTGTTATTCATGTTTATCATCTCTCGCTCTCTAAACTGTGTATGCGCGATGTCAAGCACCAAATGCCAGATTGGAAAGACAAGTTTCCTGGTATGTATGTAATACCTTTCATTAATGAAATTAAAAATGCATGCCTCACTACATTATCAAATTAGCATACCGAATGATCAAAATTGTGCGTATTCCAGTGTTGCATCGTAAATTCATCATTCATAACACCATCTGTTAAATGTTTAGGACCTCTAGTATTTTTATTTTTTATTTTATTTTATTTTATATATATCAAAGGGGTTGGAACTGCAGGAATTTTTGTTAAGCATTGTAGCAATATGTGTGACATGTATTGATTTTGTTAATTTTGTATTGAAGGTAAAATATACAGGTAGGGAGATGATAGGGCCATAATTCATCATATTTTTAATACCTATTTTATGTCCGTTTTCGTAATTTTATTAATTAATAAATTGTTTTATTTTGTTTTGTAGGAAAATAAAGAAAAACAGATTTCAAGCAGGAAAAGGTGCAAAAAGGGAAAGGAGGTGGAAAATAATTGAAGTCAAGGAAACTGGAGGGAAAATCGATTACTTATCGGAGAAGAAAAGGAAATTGAAGAAATTATATTCAAGATTGGATTGTAATCAAAGGGGCCAAACCCAGTATTTTCCCCTATATATATGGCCTTATCTCTTGTATTTGGAACAGCAATTTTAGACACAAATTTAGATACACATAATTTAGGAGTAGGCTTAGAATTTTACCACTCTTATTTCTTATCAAACAGTGTTATAATAGTATTTTCCGCAATTGGAATTCCGTTTGTTTTTCGGCATTAACTTTCTTCTACAGCTGCATTTTCTTTCAATTACCGGAAGTATCTTTGTTAGTTAATTTGATTATTAAGTTAGTTTTCATCGTGATAGGCTAATTCAATTTACATGCTCATGTTTATCATCCTTTAGTTTAATATTAATATAAGTACTACTTACGTTACTTCGTCGTTAGATTTATATGTTTTTATTTAATATTTATCTCGTTTATTTATTAATCATGTCTAGCTAAATTTCTTGCCCTAGGATTAAGATGAAGTTAATTTAATTGCTTTTGATTTCTTCTCGTTCCTATTAATTGATTCTCATTATTTTTCTTGGTGCTTAATTGTTCAATTAACAAAGCGATTTTGATATATTATTGTTACCGGATTTATTTTTCATAGCCTATGCTTGCCCCTTGAAGTTTTGATAGGTTATTTTTAGATAACAAGTTTCATAGTATATGCTTGTCTCGTTAATTGATATAAGTTATTTGTGAAGAAAAGAGAATTGATTTTAGGGCGAGTTGATATTAATTGTGATTGATTAATGGATTTGGATTCCTAGGTTTTCCATATTATTTGATAATCTTTGATAATTAGGTTAATTAAATCCCATCTCAAATCTTATTTTCTAGTTCGCCTGAGTTAATTATTAGGGTTTTGAAAATACATAGTCTCTGAGGATCGATCTGTGATTGCTACAATTAAACACTGTGCGCTTACAGTTATTTTACACATCAGGAGAAATCTAAAGAATTGCAAGAGGTGATAGGATTGACCCATATGGATAAAACATTGTGTGTCAGAGGAGCTCGGATTGCATATACGATTTGGGAAGTTGAAGGTAATTAGCTACCTAATCGACTTTTTTCCAAGGGATTTTTGATTCATATCTTTAGACATAAATTTTAAATGATATATGATGCAGGAAATGATAATCAAAAGCAGCTATTAGTTGCTTGTAAAGATTCCGTAACAATACCGTTCATGTTTGATCTTACAAGTCGTTGTACACTAAACAGGTAAACCTAGCTAAATGGTGTCACATTGTGTTATAGAATATAATTTTAATCAAGTCTTATTAGTTTAAATATGGTGCAGTTACATAATACTCCCAGAGAATAAATTTCATGACCTTGATTATATGTTTTTCCTCTGCCAGTGTTATTAGGTGGTATCATGAAGCCCGGAAATGGAATCAGGTGAGTGATGCTTTGAATCTGTTTGATAATTTCCCTCACCCTCATTGTTTGATAGTATAATTCATTTGCTTATTTGATTTATTGCAGAGCGCAATTCCTATATTAGTGGGAACGAAGTTTGACGATTTTGTTCAATTACCCTTAGATCTGCAATGGACCGTCGCTAATCAGGTAAACTCCATTTTACTACTCTTTTTTAAAATTTGTTAGGCAACTTTCTTTGTACAAGTCCATCAAACATTGATCATTCAATCAAAAGTCTATCAACTAGTTTATGTATGACATATAAATTCATGTCTGATGATGTTGAAAAGATACGACAGCCTAAAGAAGTACTTAATGGGTGTTTAAGTTCACAAATTCTAATCATAATCCCAGAGAAGATGTCAAGCACCAAATGTCAAGTCATTTGCTGTTAAGGTAAAAAAATCTAGACTTAATTATGTTATTTTTTTCTGTTTATTTATGAAAAGATCTGTTTCCAATTGTAATACATTGTGTAACTTAGTTTGCGAGTAAGAGGAATATGAGCCACTTCTTATGTTTGTTGTTACAACGTATAGCTGCTGTTGCATCAAATACTGGTGGATCAGCACGCGCTAAAGCATCAAATAAACTCTCCAGGAAGAAAGGTATAAGAATTGCAGAAGATACCAGACTAGAGCTTATGGCCAAGGCTTCAAGACCTTCTATTAATTGTTTGGCTGTTGGATTTCAAAAGGTTGTTACTACAGATGATGACAGCTACATTAGAGTTTTGAAATTCAAGAAGTCATGTGCTTCTTTTGTAAACAGACTTGTAGATTTGATGATGCAACTAGTTTTTGACTCATAACCCACCAATTTATGTAACATTGTGATTCTCCTATGAAGATATAGAACACATGACCTAGAATATAATACAACTTGTTATTCCCAGATTACACACTTGTATAATTGTAGAAGGGGGGTTGAATACAATTCTTGATATTTATAAATTTCTGATAAGAACTCCAGAAATCTATACTTAGATAATTGCTGTAGAAAGATTAATGCACAAACACATAAAAATCAGGTGGTTAAATGCACCACCTGAAGCTTTTATTCGAAGAAAACTCTGTGATACAAAAGTACACAGCTTCTGTTTTACAACTCTTTGCTTTCTAAGAATATTCAATAGAAACCCTAAGCAAAATGTATCTGTTTTCTTAACCTACAAAGAGTTGCTACACTTGGTTATAAATCCCAAGTTTTACAAGTACTACTGGAATAAGATAATATTAATCTAATTCTAGTTGACTTGCTACTACACTCCAAATACACATGTAGCCGAAAGGTTGTCCTTGTGAACAGACATGTCTCCTGCACCTTTCTTGTATTCATAGTGTAAACGGAATGCTTCTTTCTTCTGTGTTTCCAAAGTATGGCTGCCATACTGCTTTTTGTATCTACTATCAACCCATGTGATCTGTTAGTCAAACATGTCCTTATCAACTGCTAATCCCCAGCTTATCATAGAAGACAGTGTCAATGATTATCCGTTTATATTGTACACTGACATCCGTTGATGATGTATTGAGCTGTATCCGTTGATTTTGAGACTTGAGCTGTATCCGTTGATAGAGTGGATTTGAATTTTATCCGTTGATAGAGTTTTGTCTTCATCTGTTGATACACTTTCACTTAGACAAAATTACATAGCATAGATTATTTACAATTGGCTACCCTATTCTGCCTATCCGTTGATGGTCAACATGATTGTGGATAAAAACACTATCAACTGATAACATAGAGATACTGCAGTATGCTACAAAACCTCATCCGTTGATGAGCTACCTGTCAACGGATAGAGTTATAAATCCTCATCCGTTGACAGCTACAAAACCTTATACAATTTGATTGATTGTGAAGTTATCATCAAGTACAACATATTCCTAACAATCTCCCCCAATTTATACTTGATGGCAATAAAGCATAAATTCAGGACCTTGATGATAACAAAACATTCCTAAAGATATATATATATATAACAATGCAAAAATTGTATTAAGCTACAAAAATTAAAAACTGAAAGTTTGAGAAATTTACAGAGAAGTGCTCCTCTAGACTGAGCAGATTAAGACTGTTTCTTTTCTCTTGTTGGCATCACCCTTGATTTTCCTTCTTTGGCAGAGTTGGACTCAATCTGCATTTGGAGTTGCCTATTGAAGGCATCTTCTTCATCAACCTTTGGATTTAGCTTTTGTTGTAACCATCTCAGGTATTGAGAACTAGCCTTTGATAGTTGGTCTTCTAACCTGAAGAATCTCATGTTACCATCTTCATCCCTGAACTCCATCATCCAGAAGGGTTGAAGGTGGATTTTCTGCCCATTTTATGGGATCTTCATCTTCCTTGGTAGACTTGATGGTGAGTTCCATTCCCTCCTTATCTGTTCTATTCTGTCCAGTATCTCCCCTTTTGCTATCTTGGAGAACCCTGTGTATCTCTTGATTGCAGAGAACACTTTGGTTAAGGTCAGATAATTTTATCCAAGAACCCTCTGTAGTGGCCATGTCCTTTCCTTTCCTCCCTTGTATACAAAGACCAATCTCTCAGGCAAATGTTTATATTTGTCAATTCCTCCTACTTCTGACAATTCATCCAGATAAATATTCATGCCAGAGTATTCTTCAATATCTGCCTGATAGATAAAATCATCCTTGTTTTCCAAGATTGGCTGCCTGACAATAGCAGGTACCCTAGCAACTTGAATTGGTTCCTTTGAAGGTTGCTTCCTTGGTATCCTTTTCTTCTGTATAGGCTTCTGTTGAGGTTTCAGCAAGAATGAAGGAACCTTAATGGAGTCAAGATTCATTGGTTCCTCTTTAGGTACTATAGGATCACCATGGAAATTCACAGCTGGGTTGAATACTTTTACAGAAACAGGTTGTGATGAGCCAACTGTCTCCTTGTTTTCAATTTCTGGAGAGACAGGCCTCCTTGCCTTTGATTTCATTCTCTTAGATTTGGATTTGGGGACTGATTTCACTTTCCTTTTGGATTTGGGGACTTCCTCAGGTTCCCTCATTTCATCCTCTACCTCATCCATTAACTCTTGAGCCAGCCTGGCTTGCTTCTCATCTGAGTTTTCATATTGATTTTCTTCACTTGGATGAGCTTCCCTGAGAAGTCTGGAGGTCTCCTCTCTTTTTGCTTCAACAAATCTAGGATGGCTATTGGATATGTTTAAGACTTTTCCATTCCTTATTATTACAGCCATCCATTCTCTTACACTTCTATTGGCATTTTCTTGAACTCCTTAATTTGCTTTCCCATTAGCTTTCCTTCATCATCCTTGGGAAATGGAAAGTCCAATTGTAACTTGTTCTTCCCATTTGCCTTTGGTGGAGAGTAGGCTCTGGTTTTGATGTATGGTTCAAATTCTTTGACATAAGAAGGTTCAGCATCATAGAAAGTAGGAGCTACAATCTCTGGAGTGAGCACCTTCAGAATTGTAGTTGATATTGTTGGAGCTGAGGACTTAGTAGAGAACAGATTTGACACAATTGATTCATTGATCATCCTTTCTGTTCTCATCATTCTTTCATTGGCCTCCTTGTTGATCTTTTCTAAGGCCTCTATTCTAGCTTGCCTTTCACCATCTGAGATTTCTGATAGGTCAGGAATCACAGGCAAATCCTTTTGTTTCTTCACAGGGGAAACCTCTATAGTAAATTCTTTTGGATTGACCACTATCATTGGCTGTTGCTCCCCCTCACTCTGTGCTATCTTGCTACTGGAAGCTGGAATGTGAATTTGACTAGAAGTGGCTGCAACCTCTTCTACCTTTTTCTCCCCCTTTTTGTTAGCATCAAGGGATGGAGATGAGGCTGCAATCAACCTTTCCAGTAGCTCAGTCTGTTTGGCTTGAGTTGCAATGATTGTCTGCATTTGAGATTCCATACCATCCACTCTAGAGGAGAGATGCTGAACAGATTTGGCCAGGCTATCTTCCTTCAATAATTTGCTAGTCAGCACCTTCTGAGTGGTAGTAGGGGCTAGTGCCTCAATCCTGGCATCTAGTTCCACTTTCATTTCTCTAATTGCAGTTTGGACCTCCTCCTGTTGAGTTCTTTGAATGACCATGTGCATTTTCTGAAGTTTCAGGGAGTCCATTATTTGCTGAAGGACAGCCTTTCTCTGTGGATCTGCATTTTGGTGCTCAACCTTAGCAGATTGATATCGCTTCACAATCTCCACATTGAAATCTCCAGCCACAGTGGCAGTAGAAAATAGCCAGTCTGGAGTATCACCCACATTGACTTCTTCATCATTTGCTGTGCTGGCACTGTCATTATTGCCAAACTCTTCACTATCAGCATTTGAAGACAGAGTTGTCAAAGCATCCTTTGCTCTTTGTAGAGATTGTGAGGTGTGCACTAGGTGCATTGCCTGCTCTGCCTCCACATTGCCCTGTTGTGCCATGATTTGATAAGCAGAAAGAGGCTGAGTAAAGGTTTCAGGATCCAAAGAGATGGAGTCAATGATTGACTGATATTCTTGTCGAAATTCCATCTCTTTAGAAGCTTCATTAACCTCCATTAACTCACTTGCAATGACTGAATCTTCCTGCCTTATTTCTCCTGTAGTCCCTTCTCTCCGCTCATCTCTCTGTTCTTGCATCAGGGCCTCCCCCTGGCTCACACCTCTCACACCCTCACCTTCACCTACTAAGGTGGAACTCTCTTGCTCTCCTTTTGCCTGACCTGAAGAAATGGTCAGCCTCTCATTATTTGCCTCTCCTTTTGCCTGCTCACAAGGCAGCCTCTCACTCCCTTCCCTCAATCCTAAAAGTGTTTCAACTACTGAGAACTCCTCCACACTTGACACAGGAATGTCAGATATAGCAGTGGTAGAGTGAGTTATCAACGGATAAGGAATATCCGTTGATGGAGTAGTTATAGCTGTCAACGGATGGCTAGACAGAGGCGCATCCGTTGATGGAGAAACACTTGTCAACGGTTGAAGGATATCCGTTGATGAAGGAATGATAATATCTGTTGAAGTGAAAACCAACACTGAATCTGTGGAGATTGATTTTAAAGATGAGGCCACAGATGTTGTTGTGAATTCAGGAATGGAAGGTTGATGGCCCAACAAATCATCTAAAAGATGATGACCACCAATTGCAGAGTGGGGCTTCTCCAAGATTCTTAAAGATGGAGAATCGGGAATTGATGTAGATATCATATCCACATCCAGAGATGGAGTTGGTGATGGTGGATTGTAATGTGTATCAATTTGAAGATTAAGATCAAGGGGCTGTGACTCCACATTTATTGAAGTCACATCAAACTGAATTTGAGAAGGTACAGTTTGCTTTACTGTGTGTGCACCCTGTGCTTCCCCTATGGTTTTATATTTTACTCTTCTTTCATAGGTTTTTTAGAGAGGGCTAGTGTCCCTTACCCTTTTGTGCAGAGTTGCTGTAGAACTAGTAGTCACACCCTGTTGAGAGGATGTAACTTGGGCTTGGCTATTTGGTGCACTTTCCTCATCCACCTTATTCTTAGGGCTTGCACCCTGTCCCTCACCACTCACTACCTCCTTCACACTCCCCTCAAGAGTTGTGGTAGTTTTTGCAACAGGTGCTTTTTGAGAAACACCTGAGGTTTGTCTCTTAGATTTTGGTTTGGAAACTTTTGTTTTAGTCACTTGGGTAGGAGCCTGTTTGGTCACTACTACAGACTACATTGTGACTGAGGAAGGCAAAGAAATTTGGGGGGTTAGAGATAGGAGTTTCAAGGTTAGAAAGAGTTACCTGAACAATTGGTAGGTATACCAATTATACATCTGCATTGGAGTTCATTCGAATTAAATCACTTAAGACTCTCTTTTCCTGAATAAAACATGTGAACTTGCTATCTGGGTTAGCAATGGATAGCTTATTCTCAGATACATGCAGTGCTAAGAGCATAAAAAATCTAGCAAAATAGATATTCTTGCCCCTAGTTTCATTTTTACCTAATTTTGCTGCTATTTCATACATGACTAGTGTGCCAAAGTTATAGAATTTATCAGTTAGAAGCATACACAGCATAATTAGCATGGAATGGGTAACAGCATCAAAGTTACTAATTTTGCCTGAAAAAGTTTTAATGAAGGCATCACAAAAATAACTCCATTCTTTAACCATCCCTTTCCTAGAAATTTTTCCTAAATTATCAGTACTAAGGGCATAATTTATGGAATTAAGCATGGCAACTATTTCAACATCAGTGGGTACTTTCAGACAGTTATTCTCAGGCAATTTTAAACAGGCAGTTATCACATCAGAGTTAACTACATAGTTTTTACCCTTTAGAGAAAAAGCAATTGTACCATCTGTGCCATTGCACTCAGCAGATGCCCACACCTCTTCGATTACTTCGTGGATTAGAGGAGTGGTGGCAGTCATAGCATACGAAAGTTTATAATTCTTCACAAAATTCATCATGGTGTGATAAGCTTCTGGGGCATTCACTGTATCGACATAGGCAGCGAAATTGTTCTTCTCATAGGTGAACCCAGTGGAAGACATCATCTTAACAATAGGCGCCATTGAAGAGTTTGAACTTTTGTTGCAGAGAGTTTTTGTGAAGAAGAAGATGCAGTTTACTTAAGAGAATCTTGAAAGTCGATAAAAGTGAGATGTGAGAGCACAAGACAGCCTTTTATACTTTTCAAGAATTGAAAATGAAATAATTAAAAGTAATTACTCATTGGTCAAAAGTAACTGTCAAATAATAAAAGAAAATAAATATAACCAGTCATATATAGATACACGTTTACCAACGGTTATATTTAAAAGAAAATATGTATATCAATGGATATGGATTGAACGGTTGAGAAACAGTTTATCCGTTGATGACGTGGATAAGCTGTTATCCGTTGATATACAAAAATCTAGGAATGTGTTTATGTTATCAACGGATAAAGGATATCCGTTGATAAGATAATTTTGCCTTGGACAAAATTTCTAAAGACAAAACAAATTTTCTGAGAGTTTTTAATTCTCAAGAAAATCAAAACACATTCCTAGCTGCAATGCAGTGAAATCAAATATCACTAGGAATTATGACAAGTTAAGCATACCTAGTTCACCTACCAATCTTGTGAATGTGGATTCATCAAGATGCTTGGTGAAGATATCTGCAAGCTGCATTTCACTTGGCACAAAGTGCATTTCTACTGTACCATTCATCACGTGTTCTCTAATGAAGTGGTATTTGATGTCAATGTGCTTGGTTCTCGAATGCTGCACTGGATTCCCTGTGATGGCAATAGCACTTGTGTTGTCACAGAAAATTGGAATCTTCTCAACTTTTAGACCATAGTCAATGAGTTGATTTCTCATCCATAGAATCTGTGCACAACAGCTTTCAGCAGCAATGTACTCAGCTTCAGCTGTAGAAGTGGAGACTGAGTTTTGTTTCTTACTGAACCATGAAACAAGCCTGTTTCCTAGAAATTGACAGGCACCTGTAGTACTTTTCCTATCAACTCTGCAACCTGCATAATCTGCATCTGAATAGCCAGTTAGATCAAAACCAGATTCTCTTGGGTACCAAATGCCAAGGTTTGGTGTTCCCTTGAGATACCTGAAGATTCTTTTAATAGCTATTAAGTGAGACTCTCTAGGGTCAGCTTGAAATCTAGCACAAAGACAAGTAGAAAACATTATATCAGGTCTACTAGCTGTTAGGTATAGAAGTGAACCTACCATGCCTCTATAGCTTGAGATGTCCACAGACTTTTCCTTAGTATTCAACTCAAGCTTAGTTGCAGTGGCCATAGGTGTTTTTGCAGATGTACAATCCATTAAGTCAAATTTCTTTAAGAGATCATAAATATATTTTGTTTGACTTATATGCCCTCATTAACTTGCTTTACTTGTAGGCCAAGAAAGTAAGTTAATTCACCCATCATGCTCATTTCATACCTACTTTGCATAAGTTTGGCAAACCTTTTGCAAAGCTTCTCATCTGTAGACCCAAAAATAATATCATCTACATAGATTTGAACAAGTATTGAAGAGCCATTAATATTCCTATGAAATAAGGTTTTATCTACTGTACCTCTAGTGAAGTGGTTCTCCAAAAGAAATTGAGATAAAGCGTCATACCAGGCTCTTGGTGCTTGCTTCAGACCATAAAGTGCTTTCATGAGAAGATATACATATCCTGAAAATTCTGGATCCTCAAAGCCAGGAGGTTGATGGACATAGACCTCTTCTTCCAGTTCCCCATTTAGAAAGGCACTTTTGACATCCATCTGATAGACTTTGAAATTGGCATGTGCTGCATAGGCTAGAAAGATTCTTATTGCCTCAAGTCTTGCCACTGGAGCAAAAGTTTCATCAAAATATATTCCTTCTTCTTGAGAGTATCCTTTTGCCACTAATCTAGCTTTATTCCTCACAATTATGCCATTTTCATCTGTCTTATTCTTGAGAACCAATTTAGTACCTCTGACACTTCTATCATCAGGTTTGGGCACAAGTTTCCATACTTTATTTCTTTCAAATTGGTTTAGCTCTTTTTGCATTGCTAACACCCAATCTGGATCTAGAAGGGCATCTTCCACTTTCTTAGGTTCCTCTTGAGACATGAAGCTACTGTATAGACATTCTGCTTGAGTGGCCCTTCTAGTTTGGACTCTTGAATTTGATTCACCAATAATTAAATCAAATGGATGATCTCTAGTCCATTTTCTTGCAGGTGGAAGGTTTGATCTTGATGAGGTTGCTTCATTTCCATGAGCATGATCATGTTGATTTAGCATTGAATTTTGACCTTGAGAAACTCCCCCTGAGTTTGTTGTCCTTGCTGAATTATGAAGTTGACTGTCAATGGATGCATCATTTTGCCTGTCGACGGATGCTTGAGAATCTCTGTCAACGGATGCATCTCTAATAGTGTCAACGGATGTTGCAGAATGACTGTCAACGGATGCTTCATTTTCAGTGTAAGCATCACTTCTAGTTGGTATAACAGCTCTAGGTGGATCTCTGTGGTCATGATCTTCATTGTCCTCATCATCATCATCATAGTACATTCTTCCTTCACCTTCATTCTCAAATTCCAACTTTTCATGGGAACCTTCATCATTTAGGCCTAGAATCTTTTGATCATCAAACACAACATGTAAAGATTCTATAACAATGTTGGTTCTTAGATTGTAGACCTTGTAGGCTTTCCCTGCTGCATATCCAATGAAAATAGCTTCATCTGCCATTGCTTCAAATTTGCCCAAGTTATCTCCATGATTCCTTAGCACAAAACACTTACATCCAAAGACATGTAGGAAAGCTAAAGTTGGTTTCTTGTTGGTTAATAACTGATAAGGAGTCATTCCTCTAGCTTGATTGACCAAGGAAATATTCTGAGTAAAGCATGCAGTGTTGACAGCTTCAGCCCAGAAATATGTTGGTAACCTTGATTCACTTAACATTGTTCTAGCTGCTTCAATGAGAGTTCTGTTTTTCATTTCAACAACCCCATTTTGTTGAGGTGTTCTGGCAGCAGAAAACTCATGGACAATTCCATTCTCTTCACAGAAAATCTTCATTGTGTAATTCTTGAATTCAGTACCATTGTCACTCCTGATTCTTTGTACCCTGTCTTCAGAACCATTGTTTAGTATTCTGAGGTGATTGATGATGATTTCACTTGCACAATCCTTGGAGTGCAGGAAGAAGGTCCATGTGAACTTAGAAAAATCATCTACAATCACCAGACAGTATTTCTTCTTTGAAATAGACATGACATTTACTGGACCAAATAAGTCCATATGCAGCAATTGAAGAGGCTTAACAATGGATGACTCTGTCTTGCTTTTGTAGGATGATTTCTTTTGTTTCCCTAATTGGCAGGCATCACACAGTCCATCTCTGACAAACTCCAATTGAGGGATTCCTCTAGCAAGATCCTTTCCTACCAAATCATTCATAACTTTAAAATTCAAATGTGACAGCTTCTTATGCCATAGCCAACTCTCATCCTTACTTGCTTTGCTGAAGAGACAAGTAATGGATTCTGAGCATGCTGAATTGAAGTCAGCTATGTAACATTTCCTTTTCTAAAGCCTGTCAATACCACATTGTTGTCTTCCTTGGCAGAAACAACACAGGCTTCTTTTGTGAACTTTACTTCACAGTCTTTGTCACAAATCTGACTGACACTCAGCAAATTGTGCTTCAAACCTTCAACTAAAGCCACTTCTTCAATGATGACATTGTCTTTTGAAATCAGGCCATATCCCTTAGTATATCCTTTGCTGTCATCTCCAAAGGTAATTCTAGGGCCAGCTCCTTCCTTGAACTCTGTGAGCAGGGTTGAATCTCCTGTCATGTGCCTAGAGCATCCACTCTCTAGGTACCATAGATTCGTTCTGTTTCCCTACACACATTTCAAAAACAAATCAAGTTGCTTTTGGTACCCAAGCTTCCTTGGGTCCTTTCTTGTTAGCCTTTGACTTTGCACTCTTAGCATTCTTCAACTTAGGTGTAGATGCTTGAGTGATGGGGTTTGACAAATGCTCATTTGCATGAATATTTGATGCATGCATGTGTGGAAAATTGGCATACATATTATTCATGTTAGGTATGTTCCATGACATTTGTGGCACATTCATAGATTGAAAGTAAGGATTAGACACATATGGCATGTTCACATATGGATTTGAAAAACTAGCATTTTGATACAGACCAGGCATAACAGGCATTGCAGGCATACATGGCATTGGTTGAGGTACATGAACAGGAGCCTTATTGACAATCTTGCAATTAGAAGATAGATGATTGACACTATTACAATTACTACAAGTTTTCCTAAGAGCAAACTTGTCAGGAGAGTAATTGTTTTTCTTGTTGATGCCTATCTTACCATTTCTGTTCTTTTTCTTTTTATCCTCAATTTCTACCTTTTCATTATCTGATTTACCAACAGCCTTTTTGTTGTGTAAATCACCTGCCTTAGCCTTCCCACTAGATTTGGTTTTGCTGCACTCACCACTAACAAAATTCTTGTTGACTGGACCATACTTGATATCCAGTTTCCTGAGTTCCTTCTTACTAACAAACTTTTTGTTAGTCGACGGATACCTCTCATCCGTTGACGGTTCATCTGTCAACGGATGATCACTATCCGTTGATTCACAGATAGTCTCAAGATCCTCAAGGCCAGGTTCTAGCTCCTTTTTCTTTTGAGTCCAGGTATCCTTCACAAACGATTCTATTCCCTGAACTTCTATTATGTTTTGAGAAATATTCCCACAACTTTGAAATTTAGCAATTATCCCTTGTTCTTTTTCAAGCTGGTCTTTTAAAATCAGTTCTCTTTTTAACACAGCTTCAAGTTCACTTTTAGCATTATTGCAATCAACTCTCATTTTCTCAAATTCTAGAAATTGAGTTTCTAGAGCAGCATTTCTATCACTTAAAAACAGATTAGACTCTTTAATCCTATTGTTCTCTTTAGTAAGTGATTTAAGAGTACACTTAAGTGATATAGTTCAGTAGACATTTCATCTATAACACTATTGCATTCCTCTTTGGTGAGCTCAGAGAGATTAGTAGAAAATACCTAATTGCTAGCTGAACTTGCTTCCTGCTCTCCAGAATCAGCCATTAAAGCAAGGTTGACTAACTCAACATCATCATCAGAATGATTGTCATCAACAGCCCAGTTATACTCTTGGGTCAAGATTTCCTTTCCTTTCTGCCTGAGAAGATCAAAATATTTCTTCTTATAGTCAACAGCCTCAGTTGACTTTCCCTTGTTCTCAGATCTAGGTTTCCTGCATTCACTTATCATGTGACCAGCAATTCCACAATTGTAGCATTTAATTTTGGATTTATCCACATAGTTGCTTGTGGAAAAATCCTTGTTAAATGGCTTGGCCACCCCAGAGTTTCTCTTGAATCTTAGCTTAGAGAATCTCCTAGATAGAAAAGCTAAGTGCTCATCTATCTCATCCAATTCATCCTGCTGAAGAACATTCAATTCCTCAGACACCTTTTCCTTGCTCCAGCTTGATTCTGCTCTACCTTTACAAACCTCTCTGTTTGGTGTAGAACTAGCAGTTTCTGTCCTTTCCTCCTTTTGCCCCAAGTTGGCAACAAGTGCAACTGACCCACTTTTCTTTTGAGACTTCTCAATCTCTTCATCCTGTTCCATTTCCAGCTCATAGGTCTTTAAAGTTCCATAGAGCCTTTCAAGAGTAAATGTCTTGTACTCTTGAGTGTTTCTTAGAGAAACTTATCTAATATCTAATAGGGTTTTTTTTGATAAATAAATAAAAAAAAGTAAATTTTTGCACATTTACTTTTGTTAAGAATAGCTATTTGCAATTTTACTAACTAAGTTTCAAAATTGCAAAAATACTAACCCTAACCCTCCCCCTCCCCCTCCCCCCTTTTTGTTGGACGCAGCCGCCTGTTGTGTACTTTTTTTTTAAGGTGGGGTGTTATTTTGGTGGATTTGGGTTGCAAGGCCCCGCAGGGGCATATTCAACTGAATGCAACCACATTCAACTGAATTCAACTACATTCAACTTCTTTTTTTTAAGGTCCCCGCAGGGGCATATTCAACTGAATGCAACCACATGCAACTAATTGCAACTAAATGCAACCACATGCAACTAAATTTCTGATTTTAAGTTCCATTTGTCATTTGTCATTTTCGACCTCTTTTTTGAGCTATATATATATATAAGGTTGGTGATATTTTGGTGGATTTAGATTGCATGGCCCCGCATGGGCATATTCAACTAAATTTGCAACTGAATGCAAACACATGCAACTAAATTTCTGATTTCAAGTTCCATTTTTCAATTGTCATTTTCGACCTCATTTTTGAACTCTATATATAGAGTTCAAAAATGAGGTCGAAAATGACAACTGAAAAATGGAACTTGAAATCAGCAACTCAATGCAACCACATGCAACTAAATTTCTGATTTTAGTTGCATTCAGTTGAATATTGCCCCTGGCGGGGCCTTGCAACCCAAATCCACCAAAATCACCCCACCTTAAGAAATGTTGAATGTGGTTGCATTTGGTTGTATATTGCCCATGGCAGGGCCTTGCAACCCAAATCCACCAAAATCACCCCACCTTAAAAAAAAATTGAATGTGGTTGCATTTGGTTGTATATTGCCACTGGCGGGGCCTTGCAACCCAAATCCACCAAAATCACCCCACCTTAAGAAAAATTGAATGTGGTTGCATTTGGTTGAATGTGGTTGCATTCAGTTGAATATGCCCCTGCGGGGCATTGCAACCCAAATCCACCAAAATAGCACCCCACCTTAAAAAAAAGTGCACAACAGGCGGCGGCTGCGTCCAACAGAAAGAAGGGGGAGGGGGAGGGTTAGGGTTGGTATTTTTACAATTTTGAAACTTATAAGGTTGGTAAAATTGCAATTAAATCAAGGAGATGGTATTTGGGCTTTTTTCATAAATAAATAGGAAAAAGTAAATTTTTGCACATTTACTTTTGTTAAGAATAGCTATTTGCAATTTTACTAACTATTTTTCAAAATTGCAAAAATACTTACCCTAACCCTAACCCTCCCCCTCCCCCCTCTTTCTGTTGGACGCAGCCGCCGCGTACTTTTTTTTTTTTTTTTTTTAAGGTGGGGAGCTATTTTGGTGGATTTGGGTTGCAAGGCCCCGCAAGGGCATATTCAACTGAATGCAACCACATTCAACTGAATTCAACTACATTCAACTTCTTTTTTTAAGGTGGGGAGATTTTTGTAGATTTGGTTTGCAAGGCCCCGCAGGGGCATATTCAACTGAATGCAACCACATGCAACTAAATGCAACCAAATGCAACTAAATTTCTGATTTTAAGTTCCATTTGTCATTTGTCATTTGCGACCTCTTTTTTGAACGCTATATATATATATGATATTTTGGTGGATTTAGGTTGCATGGCCCCGCAGGGGCATATTGAACTAAATTTTCAACTGAATGCAACCACATGCAACTAAATTTCTGATTTCAAGTTCCATTTTTCAGTTGTCATTTTCGACATACACAGTTCAAAAATGAGGTCGAAAATGACAACTGAAAAATGGAACTTGAAATCAGCAACTGAATGCAACCACATGCAACTAAATTTCTGATTTTAGTTGCATTCAGTTGAATATTGCCCCTGGCGGGGCCTTGCAACCCAAATCCACCAAAATCACCCTACCTTAAAAAAAAAAATTAAAGTTGAATGTGGTTGCATTTGGTTGTATATTGTCCTTGGCGGGGCCTTGCAACCAAAATACACCAAAATCACCCCACCTTAAACAAAATTGAATGTGGTTGTATTTGGTTGAATGTGGTTGCATTCAGTTGAATATGCCCCTGCGGGGCCTTGCAACCCAAATCCACCAAAATAGCACCCAACTTAAAAAAAAAAAAAAGTACACAACAGGCGGCGGCTGCGTCCAACAGAAAAAGGTGGGAGGGGGAGGGTTAGGGTTAGGGTTGGTATTTTTGCAATTTTGTAATTAATTCAAGGAGATGGTATTTTTGCAAATAGAAACTTTAAATCTAGTATTCTTGGTAAATTTTCATGGTATTTTTGCAAATAGAAACTTTAAATCTAGTATTCTTGGTAAATTTCCTATCTAATATTAAATATTAAAATAAAATAAAATAAAAAATAACAGGATTTTACACATAATATTATGAATATTTCACCTTTGTAAATCACGAATATTATTATTAAGTCTAAATTAATATGTTGATTGCACGAATGGAACCTTTAACCTTTTTATGTAACATCTTTCAGTAATTCTAAATTAAAATGTTATTAGATAAGATTCAAACCTTAGACCCTCTGTATATAACAACTTTTAAAACAACATTGGATCCAACGGTCATCATCTATTTGAGCCAATCTAACGGTCGTTAATGAAGGAAATAATTGAAACCAATCTAAAAAATATATTCCCTTTTGCTTATTATACTATAGCATATTATAAATATTTCAGCTTTGCAAATAACAACTTTTAGTATTAAATCCAAATTAATATGTTTTTGGCGGGAATCGAACCTTCAACTTTTATATGTAACATCTTTTAATATTAATTTTAAATTAAAATGTTGTTAACGAGATTCGAACTTGTACTTCTGTATATAACAACTTTTATAACAACATTGTATCCAACAATGTATAACAACTTTTATAACAACATTGTATCCAACAATGTAACGACGGTAGGAATTACCGAAACCAACCTATAAAATATATCCCTTTGCGCAATTATAATATAGAGCAAATATTCATGTAAAAACCCTTACTATGATAAGATATGAGATCTAATCTCATGTTTTCATTTTAATATCTCTTAATTTTAATTCAATCTAATGGTCTTGTTTGCACCATGTCTGAATAATTGTATTGGGCTTTGCTCTTTATTTCTAGCAATGCAATCTCCTTTTAAGAAAAAAGCATATAATAAGAGTAGTGATGTATATACATAAATGATTGTCCCAAATAACATCTGTCATGTTTTTATTGGTGGATTTCATACAAATGGACCAGAGATTTTATTTAAGAAAAAAGAATTAAACAATGAAATGATGATACCTCATCATCTTTGAAAACAGCTTTTTGGAAGTTATATCATTTCTCAGCTAATAAAGAATGTAAAAGAATAAAATTTGAAAAATGTATATTTTCTTGTAAAGATAATTCACAAAGATGGTATTATCACGTATCCAACTAACATTTTTGAGGATTTTTATGATCTTAAAGATTTCATAAAATGTGTCTAACAATTTCTAAACATAACATATATATATATATATATATATATATATATATATATATATATATATATACGAAATTTGGAGAATATACTCACTAGCTAGATCACACGTTTTCAAGAATTTTATAAATATAGAAAAATTTGAGGGGTATATTAGATTTGGATTTTAAAATATATACGTAGATTTAAAAGACCTGAGAAATTTAAGATACCATTCAGATTTTAAAAAGCTTATCAAAATATATATACTCTTTTTACACCTATGTGTTTTAGAATACAAAAATGTTCAAAAGGAAAAGAAGAAAATCTCTAATCGAATTTCTTTTCTCTTTTTTTTTTTTCCTGAAAAAGGAATCCAATTTCTCCAACTTGTATATTCAACCCACCCACCACAGTTTAAAGACATCTATAAATTGCTGGCCTCCCTGCAGTACCTATACACACCTCATTTTATTTCATTTCATTCCCATTGTGTAGAACAGTATCAACTCTCTCGTCCTCATGGATAATTCAAAAAAATCAACCCAATCTTCATCAACACATATCTTTCAAGAAAATCATGGAAATGCTAACCCTAATTTCTTACCAGAGCAACATCCTAATCCTATAACAAATCCCTCCTCATTCAGTGTCCCAAGTTTCATGCACACCCAGACTTTTTCAGCTCCAGTAACCTTTCAAGGAGCTCAACATCCTAATCAGATAATATCAAGACCCTCCTCATTCAATGTCCCAAATCTCTTGCACAACCCGACTTTTCACAATCCAGTGATCCCTGAAGGAGCCCGATATTCGTTCAACTCTGCTGGCTATATAGTCAGCAATGCTGGAGGGTTGAATGAGATGAACCAAACTTTCCAAGGGGAAACATTCGTCCTCGAAATTCCTATTGGATTTGATGTCATAAGTCGTGTCAAACAATTTGCACAACGTTTCCAGCTTTCTCTAAGTGTGCTTTCTGGCGACGGACTCATATCTGAAGTTGATTTTATGTACCCGCAGTCTCGAACCACTCCAAGGTCCATTTCTGGATGTTACCAGATAATTTCATTTTCGGGGACTTATAGTTTTCTCAATACTGCGTCCGGTATGAACAATTTTACTGTTGAACTTGTAGATGCTCAAGGAACTTATTCTGTGGGAGGACTAGTTGCATCTACAATGAAAGCAGCAAGTATTGTGACGCTGGTTGTTATCAATAATATTTTTTAGAATGCTTACATTGGCTTTATGTTTATTTCTATTATCTCTATTCTTGTACCACACTGATACACTCTCTCCAATGAAATGAGTATAGTAGTGTGAACATTTAAATTTCTCAATTATTGCTTAAATGAAAGTATCATTTATTATGGTTCGTTCGTTTTGTTTCATTTTATCCATTTCTTCCTGCATGTCTAATTCATTTTTGTTTCGTATTATACGCTGATAAAAAGCACATAACAACATTTTTTTATATGATATCTCGAATTTCTGGGGTTCATATGTTTGATAGAAAAGACTGAAACTGGCCGGAACCTTTGTCCAAAACAAGTAAAATGAGGCCTCTACATTTTACTAAAGGCCTTATATTCTTATTGTGTTAAAAATGGCCTTACATTATTGTGTTAATAACAACCTTTTCTAGGTAAGTAATTTTCTGATAAAATTTAAAAACATTTTTCTGAAAAAATTCCTTCTGTACAAAGGTAAAAATTGTTGTACCCGTAACTTTAACGAAAAAGTTTTTTTGAACTTTTGTTGATAGCTTTTCCCATCTCACACGTTCAAACCTAGTATACATATTACATATGAGCCATAACAAACACCTTATATAACAAACAATAAAGAATACCTTATCTCTAATCTAATATAAAAGTTCCGTCATAACACCCAATAGAAAAAGTTGTTATTTTTTTACCCTCTATCCATCCACCAAAAAAAACCTCTATCCATCCACCAAAAAAATAAAAAAAAATTTAAAAAATTACTGTTCATAATGACGTCACTGCTGACGTCAGCATGACGTCATCATGAATAGTATTTTTTTTTCTTGATGGATAGAGGGAAAAAAAATAACAACTTTTTGTATTGGATGCCCCTGACGGGCTATTAGATCTATTATCTAAGATGTTCTTTATTTTTTGCTATATAAGAGTGTTCTATATGGAACAATGGCCTATTACATATATATGTATACACATTTAAATTTGGATTAATATAATTTCAAAACTGTGTACAACCTAATTTACATGGGAAAAAAAGTTTGTTCATCTTTTAAAAGTATTTTTTTTTGATGATTTCTAAAAGTAAATTATTAGCTCAGTTATTCTAAACTGCTAAAAAAACAATCTATGCAGTGTATCACATTTTATCCTTACTAGCTTATAGCTTACTTTTTAAAATTTTATGATTAAACAAAATAGAGATAATAATATATTATGGATATAATTTAACTTTGTAATATTAATTAATAAAAATATTAGTAATAATAGTAGTTATTTAATAAATGACATGTATTTTTTAGAATTAATTAAAAATATAAATTTTAATGTAAATTTGTTATTGACCGGATTTGAATCTTGGATATAGAAGATGAATTTAAATGAATTTAAATATAGAATATTCCTTATTATTAGATCCAATGGTTAACTATTCTTTTAACGGTTCAACTATTGAACCAACACTACAACACTTCTGGCCATTTTTGACGGCCATCTTTTGACGAATTAGGCGGAGCCAGAACATTTGACGGATAATGAGCTTATGACGGCAAGCATTCAACAGACACAATCGTCCGTCCAAAGGTTTATATTTTATGATTTTTTGTTGGCCCATAACATTTCTTTATTCTTAAACCTGTCATTTTGGTAAACGGATCTTTTGACGGGTGTAATTATCTGTCCAAAGTTCATATATCAATATTGTGATGCCATTTTAAAATTAATAATTAAAGTCATACTTTTGACAACAAGTTGACTGTTCGTCACAAGTTCTTAACTCTTGACAGATTCTGGTGTTGCTGTCACAAATTCATCATTGCAATAATTAAGCCGACCTATTTCTTTTGACGGAATGTGTATCAGCCGTCAAAAGGTCTGTTCCAGCTTACTTTCTTACTAACTTCTCTTTCTTCTCAACTTTCTTTCCCTCCTCTCTTTTCTCCACTCCTCAAAATGCTGACAAATGTATCTTCTATTTGCCTAGTTTCATCCACGGATCTTCAACCACTTTAATTGTATGTTTCTTTTTTTTTTGATGAAATTTGTATGTTTCTTATTGTGTACTTACATGAAAGATTTATAAGTTGTTTATGTTAGTATATGTAAATTTAAAATGAAAAATCTTATTCTTACATGTACTCTTTTTTTCATGCCATATTGTAGATGTCTAACGATCGTAGTTGGATAAACCGAAGAACTAATCACGGTGGATATGGTTGGACAGATTAATATTGTGAAGGTGTTAATTTTTTTTTAGAATTTGCACAAAGAAATTGCACGCAATTGAATGGTGAAATTAGTTGTCCGTGTAATACATGTAGGAATCGGCACTTCAAAAGTATTGAAGATGTCAAGTTTGACTTGTTTGCTACTGGATTTCTCGAGAGTTACACCGTGTGGCATTTTCATGGTGAAGGTAGTCGGTCAAGATATGAACAAATGAACATTGATCGTGAAGATTTGTTCGATCAATATGAAATGTTAAGGGATGCTATAATCTCGAGGAACCGAACTCTCAAGCAAGTAGATTTTTTAATAATCTGCACAAACTTGATGTCCTTATATATCCGGGAAATACCAAGTTCACGAAGCTCACATTTGTCATGAGATTAGTGCACTTCAAGAGTCAAAATAATTGCAGTGACACGGGGTTTGATGAGTTGCTTAGCCTTATTGCTGAAGTCATGCCTGATGAGCACACACTTCCATTGAAGTACCAAGACATTAAACAAATGGTCAAGAAGATTAATTTGGGCTATGAAAAAATACATGCATGTGAGAATGACTGCATGTTGTTTTATGGTGAAGACAAGGATAATTCTCGTTGCAAATATTGTGGACTGAGTCGATACAAAGATGCCAAAGAGGGTGAGAGCAACATCATCCCAAGAAAGATTTTGAGGTATTTTCCTCTCACAACGCGTCTACAACGATTATATATGTCTGCCCGCACTGCTGAACATATGAAATGGTACAAGAACCGAGTTGTCACTGAAGGGGTTCTTTCTCACCCTGCGGACGGGGAGGAATGGAAAGAATTTGACAAAAATCATCCAGATTTTGCACGGGATATTCGTAATGTCAGACTTGGCCTTGCTACGGATGGATTTCCTCCCTATAGCGATGGTACTTCTAGCATCTATTCGGTTTGGCCTGTTGTAATTTTTGTGTATAATCTTCCTCCTTCCATGTGCATGAAGGATCCATACATGTTCATGACTCTACTTGTACCTGGGCCAAATGATCCTGGAAAAAATCTTAATGTTTATCTCATGCATTTAGTTGATGAATTGGTCCAATTATGGCAAATTGGCGTGGAGACTTACGATGCATCTACAAGGACTAATTTTATGTTGAGGGCTGCTTTATTATGGACTATCAGTGATTATCCGGGTTTAGCCATGGTTAGCGGGTGGTCAACAAAGGGAAAGCTATGTTGTTATGTTTGTATGGGAGAAGTCAAAGCTAAACAGTTACCACACAGCAGAAAAAGCAGTTTTTATGGATTGCATAAGGGGTTCTTGAATAAACGTCCAAGACGTCCAACAGGTTTTGCTGTCCGTAAGAAGTTTTCCAGGATAGAATTTCCACTACCGGGGAAGCCACATAGCAAAGAAAGGGCAAAAGGATAAGGAGTTACACATAACTGGACACATGTCACTAGTTTCTTTGATCTGCCATACTGGGATACATTGCGTTTGCACCATTGCATAGATGTGATGCACACAGAAAAGAATGTTTTTGAAAGTATATTTCACACGGTGTTAGGCAGTTCTAAATCGAAAGATACAACACATGCAAGAAAGGATTTGGAAGCATTGAACATCATGCCTGAGTTGTGGCTAAATAGCTCTCGTAAGCCTAAGGCTAGATACACTCTAACTCGAGATCAGCTAAAACTCTTATGTAATTGGGTGAGTCGATTGAAATTGCCGGATGGTTGTTCTTCAAACATTGCAAGGTGTTGTAAGGTATCACAATTAAAGTTCCAAGGAATGAAGTCACATGACTGCCATGTATTCATGCAGAAGTTGTTGCCTTCTGCTTTTCGTGAAATTCTTCCGAACGATGTGCACAAAGTACTTTGTGACCTTTCTAATTTTTCTAAGGGCTTGTGTTCGAAAGAGTTGCTCGTATCTGATCTGGTGAAAATGCAGAAAAATATTGCTGGAATAGTTTGCACATTAGAGACTATTTTTATTGCAGCTTTGTTTGATCCAATGGAGCATCTACTTGTTCACCTTGTTGAGGAGTGTAGAATCGCTGGACCTGTTCATAAAAGGTGGATGTACCCAGCAGAAAGATTACAGCGGAGATTGAAACAGAAAGTGGGAAACAAAGCACGTGTAGAAGGCTCCATTGTTGAACGGTACACACATGAAGAACTTGCACATTTCTGTTCCATGTACTTCCAGGCCTCGGTTCGAACACATCATAACATGTTAGGGCGTAATGAGGTAGGGGATAACCGACGAGATGCTGGAAATTTGGAGGCATTCACATATCCTGTAAAACTCAAGGGTGCATTCACTAGTTAATTTTTAGATGAGGATTCGCTCAGCATTGTAGCCCATTACGTACTTACCAACATGCCTAAAGTATCACCATACAATACGTAAGTATATGTATATTGTATTTGTCATACATTTATAAATAATCAAGTCATGATGAACGCTAGTTATATATCTCAATTTTTGCCTAATTTAGCTACTTTCAAAGTACCAAATTGTAAAATTTCAGTTTTTGCAGCAAGATTAATGCTCATACATGTTGCCTAAACATATTTGGATGTGCTCAAGCAAAACAATTACAACATAAAGGCATTATAGTACATGTTTTCATTTTTTGAATGTTTTTTGGGCGTTTTGGCTATATTTAGGAACTTACTTGTCCAAATTTCTAAATTTTCACTTTCTGAACCAGTGTGAGGTCATGGACATGTTTCTTATATTTATTTAGATCTTTTCATGCCAAAACATGACATAAAAATGCAATCTAAGCAAGTTTTTCTTTTTTAGTGTGAATTTTGGCCATTTTTGCCTAATTTAGCTACTTTCAAAGTACCAAATTGTACAATTTCAGTTTTTGCAGCAAGATTAATGCTCATACATGTTGCCTAAACATATTTGGATGTGCCCAAGCAAAAAAATGACAACACAAAGGCATTATAGTGCATGTTTTCATTTTTTTATGCTTTTTGGGCATTTTGGCTATATTTATTTACTTACTTGTCCAAATTTCTAAATTTTCACTTTCTGAACCAGTGTGAGGTCATGGACATGTTTCTTATATTTATTTAGATCTTTTCATGCCAAAACATGACATTAAAAATGCAATCTTAGCAAGTTTTTCTTTTTTAGTGTGAATATTGGCCATTTTTGCCTAATTTAGCTACTTTCAAAGTACCAAATTGTCAAATTTCAGTTTTTGCAGCAAGATTAATGCTCATACATGTTGCCTAAACATATTTGGATGTGCTCAAGCAAAAAAATGACAACACAAAGGCATTATAGTGCATGTTTTCATTTTTTTATGTTTTTTGGGCGTTTTGGCTATATTTATCTACTTACTTGTCCAAATTTCTAAATTTTCAGTTTCTGAACCACTGTGAGGTCATGGACATGTTTCTTATATTTATTTAGATCTGTTCATGCCAAAACATGACATCAAAAATGCAATCTTAGCGAGTTTTTCCTTTTTAGTGTGATATTTGGGCATTTTTGCCTAATTTAGCTACTTTCAAAGTACCAAACTGTCAAATTTCAGTTTTTGCAGCAAGATTAAGGCTCATACATGTTGCCTAAACATATTTGGATGTGCTCAAGCAAAAAAAATGACAACACAAAGGCATTATAGTGCATGTTTTCATTTTTTTATGTTTTTTGGGCGTTTTGGCTATATTTAGCTACTTACTTATCCAAATTTCTAAATTTTCAGTTTCTGAACCAATGTGAGGTCATGGACATGTTTCTTATATTTATTTAAATCTGTTCATGCCAAAACATGACATCAAAAATGCAATCTTAGAGAGTTTTTCCTTTTTAGTGTGAATTTTGGGCATTTTTGCCTAATTAGCTACTTTCAAAGTACCAAATTGTCAAATTCCAGTTTTTGCAGTAAGATTAATGCTCATAAAAGTTGCCTAAACATATTTGGATGTGCTCAAGCAAAAAAATGACAACACAAAGGCATTATAGTACATGTTTTCATTTTTTGTATGTTTTTTGTGCGTTTTGGCTATATTTAGCTACTTGTCCAAATTTCTAAATTTTCAGTTTCTGAACCAATGTGAGGTCATGGACATGTTTCTTGTATTTATTTAGATCTGTTCATGCCAAAACAGAACATCAAAAATGCATTCTTAGCAAGTTTTTCCTTTTTAGTGTGAATTTTGGGCATTTTTGCCTAATTTAGCTACTTTCAAAGTACCAAATTGTCAAATTTCAGTTTTTGAAGCAAGATTAATGCTCATACATGTTGCCTAAACATATTTGGATGTGCTCAAGCAAAAAAATGACAACACAAAGGCATTATAGTGCATGTTTTCTTTTTTTTATGTTTTTTGGGCGTTTTGGCTATATTTAGCTACTTACTTGTCCAAATTTCTAAATTTTCAGTTTCTGAACCAATGTGAGGTCATGAACATGTTTCTTATATTTATTTAGATCTGTTCATGCCAAAACAGGACATCAAAAATGCAATCTTAGCAAGTTTTTCGTTTTTAGTGTGAATTTTGGGCATTTTTGCCTAATTTAGCTACTTTCAAAGTACCAAATTGTCAAATTTCAGTTTTTGCAGCAAGATTAATGCTCATACATGTTGCCTAAACATATTTGGATGTGCTCAAGCAAAAAAATGACAACACAAAGGCATTATAGTACATGTTTTCATTTTTTGTATGTTTTTTTTGCGTTTTTGCTATATTTAGCTACTTACTTGTCCAAATTTCTAAATTTTCAATTTCTGAACCAATGTGAGGTCATGGACATGTTTCTTATATTTATTTAGATCTGTTCTTGCCAAAACATGACATCAAAAATGCATTCTTAGCAAGTTTTTCTTTTTTAATGTGATTTTTGGGCATTTTTGCCTAATTTAGCTACTTGCAAATTACATAATTTCAGGTTCAAGGAAATGCTTATGCACATGAGCGATTTAAATATTTACTTGGAGGTCCATCAGACTTGGTATTCTGTTATAAAAGATGTAATGTCAATGGCTATGCATTCAACTTAGGCAGATCAAGTTCTGGAGTTCTTGTCAGGGATAGTTGTTATGGTGATGATGCAAACGATTACTATGGGACTTTGCAAGAAATTATGAAAATCACATACCAAGGAGGAAATCAACTAATTCTATTTAGATGTCACTGGTATGATCATATCAGGGGTGTAAAAAAATATAAAACTAGAGTGATAACAATTGATATGAATTCAAAGCTACCAGGTGGTGATGTCTTCATTTTGCCAAGTCAAGCCACTCAAGTTTACTATGCCCCCAATGTAAAGGATCCGAACAGTAGCATATATACTGTCATCACAACTAGAGGTCGACCATTAGATGAAAGTACTTCTATTATAGGGGATGACGCTCTTCAAGAAGATGTCTCAAATGCCACACTATTGACATTCCCAATGTCCTTTTTTGTCGATCTTTCCCAATACCAAGAACAAGAAGAAGAAACATACAATGGCAAAGAGGAAGAAGAAGTGGAAGAACAAGAACAAGAAGAAGAGGAGGATGAAGAAGAAGAAGATGGTTATGAGAACCTCGAAGAACATGATGTATAATGCAATATTTTTCTTGTTGCCTAATTTGCAAACTTTTCGTTTTGCGCCAGTTTGAATGCTTGGACATGTTTATGAAATGTTTGTAATGTTTTAGTTTAGTACCCTCTGTTTCTACTAATTGTATTGTTCATTGTAGACATGTTTATATGTAGAAGTTGCAGTTCTGTCCAAAGTACTGCAAAAATTCCGTCAAAAGCACTCTTATTTTGCAGTTGTTTAGACTGAATCCGTCAAAAGTACTTCTCATTTTGCAGTTGTTTAGACTGATGTTCTTCATTCCGTCAAAACAACTGCAGAAAATTTTGTACTTAACCAAAATTCTTTTTATTACTATTTATATAAAATTTATCACATGGAATAATTTAAGGTAGCTATTATATCATTATATATAACGAAATGAAATTTTAAATATTATAGAAATAATTACTAGTTGAAAAATAAATGATGTTATTGTGTAGAGCGGTAATAAGTGTTAGTTGATTATACTCTTTACACGATACGAAAGAATGCTAACCAAGTATGTACATTTTATTGTATTATCGTTGCAATTTGTAATGAACACATGTAAATTGAAAATGTTAAGTGCAAAAATCTAGATATTATAATATGTTATAGTGTATCTCGTTATGTATAATTTTATTTATCAAGTAGACACTTTATTCGTAGAGTGATTCATTACAATCCTGATATAAGTCCGACATATTTATCAAGTAGTACAATTCATCATCGAGACTACTGTAGTGACTTGGTTAATCCTAAATTTTACTCGTTATGATCGATACTACTATAATTAACTACTGCGTTCATTTCTCATCCAATCCGGTCTTAATATAAGTCGATATACTTTTATCAAGTAGAAGTAGTACAATTTATGAAAGTGTCGAAAATAATAGCAGTACTATATATCACATAAATATATGATATCATACGATGAAATGTTTGTTTTGAATAAGTAGGCTTATGCCTTAAATATGAGTATCCGTTCACAAGAAGTCTCGGGATGAGCGAGAATCGAACCCAAACCTCGGACGACAACAGATAAACTCTAACCACTGGAATCCGGACGACAAGAGATAAACTCTAATCACTGGAACTTGGGTGAACTTTTTTTCATGTTTAGTGTTTCAAAAATATATGATATAATATGACAAAAATATATGAAAACATATTACATATTTTGTTAATTTTTACCAATTAGATCGATTAATTCGATTTTTGACAGACCATATCGATTTTTCAAAAAACAATTTCTGACCCGACTTTAATAAAATCGCATCGATTTGTCATTTACTAACGATTAATCGTTAATCAAATTTTAGAACAGAGATGATGATCGTTACCGTATACATAATTAATATTATTTATCCTAACATATATTAAATATTAATTATCAATGAATTTAATATTATATATTAATATGAAATTAATGTACATATCATTACCATATACATAATTAATGTACTATTTAATATGAAATTATTATGTAATTATATATTATAAATGAATTTATAATAGTACATATTCTCGATTGATTAGCAAAAAATTTGTATGGAGTAATTTCCCGGTCAAAATTTCACCAAAAGTTGAATAAACCGCCAATACCCTTTTGACATCCATTGGATTCCATTCAGTCAAAAAACCCTACACTTTCGGTTCCTTTTTGACTGCCTCTTCAACTCATTTTCATAGTGTTTCTCTCACTTTCAACCCAGATTCAAGCATATCTCAAAAGCTACTTTCTTACTGATCTGGCTTAAGCATGTCGATTGTACTCATCGTTTCCATAATAGCATGGTAATTTTCCCCCTTTTGATATAGATACATATGTATATGCATTCACAAAAATATTCACACATATATACATTAACACACATATATAATTGATTATGGGTGTTAGATTTTCATATTTACACTACTGATTTTACTTTTGTGGTATGTGATAATGCTATATTTTAATTTATTTCCGTATATATACACATGCATCCATTTTCAGTTTAAGTAGGTCTAATCATTTATTCATTCTCATATGCAGTAGTGTGATATCTATGTTGGCGGGACGGAGAGTCAGCGATGGTGGTCGTGGTGGAGACCGAGCAGGGCACGATGGTGGTCGTGGTGGAGGCCGAGCAGGGCACGATGGAGGCCGTGGTGAGGCCAAGCAGGGCGCGATGGTGGCCGTGAAGGAACCCATGACCTTGCTACAGGAGGTGACAGGGGGAATGAAGACCCTGGACACAATGAAGATTTTGGACACGATGAAGATTTTAATGAAGATACAATGGATGAGGATCATGATGAAGCTCAAGCTCATGGTGACGGTCAAGGCGAGGGTCATGGAAACGACAATAGTGATGATAATATAGAGCAGCAAGTTGTCCTCCCTCAGAATCATAGAGGACGTGGTTATTCCCTAGGCTTATTCGGCAGTCTACCAAATAAGTCGATCGTCACCAGGATAGCAAATAATGAGTAAGTTATGCTCTCGAATAACCTTATGACCGTTTCGTTTGGATTATTATTGTATTTTCTTAGTAATTATTTCATTCATGACTTTCTCTAACTTTGTTTTAAAAAAATCAAAACCTTTCAGGATAGAGTCTGGTCCAGCGTCTCGCACACTACTGGCTATTATGCGCAGGTTCTGGCGAGATGATGTCGTCTCCCAAACGGATATTGACCGGTTGCATGCTGGATGGTGGGATCTAGTTCTAACTGAATTTGAGGTGAGTTAGTTCTATACATGGGCTCTGAATAACAATATCGATCTGATACAATTGTAACTACGCAAATAATAATATATCACTTATGCATGGAGAGTTTAACTTCTAACACCTTCATCCATTTTGGTTGCAGCGATACTTTGCTTATGATCCTGCTTTCGCTACTCAAGAGAATGCTCGTGATTCAATTAGGCATCATATGCGAAATAATGTGCGCAAAATAATCAATTGTGAAAAAACAAGGGCTGACAAGAAGATTAAGGAAAATGGATTAAAATACGAGGACTATAGGCCTGCTTATTTGAGGGAGGGAGTTTGGAGAAAGTTTTGTTCATGGTGGAGGACCGAGCAGTTTAGGAAGAGGTCTGTTGCTGCTAGGGGTTGTCGAGGAAAGGTCAAAATCCCTCATACTTCTGGATCCTACTCATTTGAGCGACGCCGACGGGTATTTAGAAACTTTACTATTATGATATTTTTTGTATTTCTCTATGAAGTTACTTAATGTGTTTAGTTAGAATTGCTTTTGTGATATTTTTGTATTAAATGCCTTTGTGATCAGTATCGGAAATTATTACTATTATACAATTGATAATTATACATTAATAAAATTCCATGTACAGGACTATGTGGTTAAAAATAAAAAGGAACCTTCGCTCTTAGAACACTTCAAAGAATCGCATACACCCCGTGAGAATGGTGCTTTGATTTCCCCGAAGGCAAAGGAAATTATGGTAAATGGTTTTATTTTTAGTTTTTAAGTTGTCACATAAAGATAAGTTATCACATATGATTTTATGTATGACATATATATTTTTATTTCAATCTATTGTACAGGATCGTTACGAGAAGATATGCGCTGACAAGAACATTGATCCTGCAAAGACTACTTTGGAGTTGTGGGTAAAGGCAGTTGGGGGTGTTCGCAAGAACAAGATTCTTGGCTACCCACGTATCCGTGCTTGTGACGTTTTAGGTATATATATGTAATTAAAATCTGCATTAAATTTGTTTTAGACTCATAAAGTTTTAATTTCTACTAGAAATTTACTCTCAAATAGGTAATACACGTTCTGCACGGAGGGTTGGTGAAGGAGGCAGTGGCCGGTCTACCATGGAGCGCCTTCGTGATGATCTTTTCATGCGGGCTGTGGACAGGACTATTGCGCGTGCCCGGGAGCACCCAGAGGAGTTTGCACTTAGTCCAGATGAGGTCCGTTTGCTAGCACGTGACTTATTAGATGGTGAAGCAGAGTTGCCTCAGGATCACCCCCTCACTGAGCAAACCCAACGAGAATTGATCCATGTCATCATCGAAGTGCTTAATGACATGTACAAAAGAAATGGACCAAATAATAAGGTAAACTTGCTTCTGAAAATTGATGAACCGATATGGGATGGAGTTATGTATATTGGTATAAACACTATCACTTGCATATATGTGTAGGTTTGCAAGAACACATAGGTGAATTATAAGTTTAAAAGGTTAGAACCTGAATATTGATACAGTGTTCTAAAATTCTGGAATTTCAAGATTTTATATTTAATGTTGCGTCAATGTTTTGGTGCCCTTAATTTCGAAATTAGCTGAGAAGGAAAGAATGAAAGTTTTAGAATTTGTCCTATAGAACGTGCTTGTAAAATATGGTAGCCACCAGATCAGTACAACTGATTTGGTGCAGCTGATTCAACCTATTGTAAATCTGCTGCATACTAAACTTCAAAATTATACCATAAATCATGTATGTTGTATTATATAGTGAATTTTGGGTATGTGCAGGTCATGAATGTTTACTATACTCAGAAAAAAGAATCAGGTAGATTGAGTAATTGTGGAGAGAGTTATAGGCAATGGAACCATACATGTCAGAGCTGCCAGAAACAATAGAAAATATGCTACGTATGATTAAGTTGTAAAATCTCCGGAATTGTTTAGAATGCTTTAAAAACCTGAAACTCAATCTGAATAGACTAATATATATGTGACAACTTTTAAAGTGCAATAGTTGTCTTAATTGCTTTATTTATTTTATGTAATTTTCTTGATGATTCTTTTGTCATAAACTTGGCATCCACTCCCCCCAAGCTAATGTATATGTCATTTTGGTGGAAAAGACTCATTATGAAGTATTATACTACGAGCCCATAATTTTTGTTTCAAGATATGTTTTTTTCATATGTATATAAAAGTAGGGTAAGGCGGCAGTAGATGATGATGCTGCTGATGACCCTCGTGATGATGATCATGATGCCGATGACCCTCGTGATGATGGTGCTGGTCCTTCTAGTTCGCGGATGTCTCGCACTTCGGGTGGTCCAGTAATACGTGGCTAGCACTAACTATAAGAAATTTAAATTTTGATCCATTTGTTGTGGATTGTTTTATGTTATGTTGAAGAGATGTTGAACTCCAACTTCCTAATCCATGTACTTTGATGGCTTTTGTGATGGCCTATGTACCTTTGATGAATTATGTATCTTGTGTTATCTTATTATTAATGTTATGATCACCAGACTTTAGACTTTTGTTTCTAGCTAGGATGACTTAGTTATATATATGTTGTACATGCAAATTGGTATGTTTTGAATATAAGAAGCCAAAGATGGCTGGATAGAAAGAACAATAACCACGAGAAAGCTCGTGGGTAGTAAAACTTGTGACACATGTTCTTGATATATTCCGTCACAAGCTATTAAATATTATATTTCATTTATTTTTTTAATACCAAACTTTTGACTTTTATCCCGTCTAAGGATTTTTTTAATTCAATTTTCCTTTTCATTTTGTCAAAAATATATATAATAAAAAATTCATTTTTTTGACTGTATATCCGTCAAAAGTATATCGGTCAACTAAAATAATAAAATAATCATTTTTTGACTAATATTTCGTCAAAAGTTGAATTTATATTTCTTTATATAAATTGGGTCTCACAGTTGACCTTGTGACAAAATTTCGAACTTGTGACAAAAAAGAACCTTTAGACAGGACTATAATGGACGGATGGAATCCGTAAAAAATGACCCCATTTTTGACGGATTTAGTGCAAAAATTCCGTTAAAAAAAGCCTGATGTGTTGTAGTGCAAACTACTACTCCCTCCGTCCCTCTCATTTCTTTACAGTGGACGTCCTCTCATTTTTTTATCGTCCCACTCATTTTTTATAAATAGTAAATTTCTCCCACTATTACACGCACTACTTCCCCCACTATCTCATATTTAATAATAAAAATTACTATTGCACCCACTACTTTCCTCCACTTTCTCAAATCTATTATTAAATATTGATAGGTCCCACCACTTTGCCCACTTTTCATCTAACTTTACTCATTTTTTATGCATTAGACCGTATCCCACTCCAATGTAAACAACTCAGGGGACAGAGTAACAATTATATTCATGTTTGCTTATAGTATAGATATATAAAAAGCCTAAAAAAGATTTTCTCGATATTTTTGGTGCTTTAATTTTTTTTCACTGTAACACGAATATAATCTCAACCGTGAAATCTGATAATAATTTTAGAAATAGACAATCAAGATTATTTCATATTAAAAAGGAAATTATAATCTTAAAAGGATATAATTAAAAAAGGTTGTGTTATAATTAAATTTTTTTTAAAAAATTATAATCTGAAAATGATATAATTAAAAAAAATTGTATTATAATTGAAAGCTTATTTATTTTTTTATTAATAGTATTACAAAAGTTCGTATTTACTATTTGGACTCTATTTCAAGATCCAAAAATCAGATTTGGATGATTTAGAGACCACGCGAAACTCATAAAATTATCTTTAATTTATTGATAATTTAACAATTTTATTATCCAAATGGAAACACTGAGAATCTCAAGATAAATTACAATTACGAATTTTTACAATAATCCTATCCACATTGATAATCCATTAAAAAACCTAATTATATATGATTAAAATCATTGACATTAATTTTTTCGTATTTTAATATAAGTACAATTTTTAGTTTACATGTTAAAGTATAAAATATTTTTTGTGCTAGATTCAACATTCTTCATGTATTTATTTTAAAATCTAACGGTTCTTATTTATTTTGTCATATTGAGTAAAAGACTATTGACTACCAAAGTTTTGGACAAAATTCCTATTACAAATTTTATTAAAACTGTATTTGTTTGTTGGTACAACTAGAGGTGAGCAAAAAACCGAAATGAAACCGAAACCGAACCGAAACCGACCAAAACCAAACCGAAAAAAACCGAAACCGAAGCCGAACCGGCGGTTCCGGTTTTTGATTTTTAAAAACCGAAATTTTCGGTTTCGGTTCCGGTTTTAGGTTAAAACCGAACCGACTAAAACCGAACCGAATCGATTATTAAAATAAATATATAATTTATATAAATTTATAAAACTTTCTGGTGACTGCTCCGGCTGATAACTTCTCATTTTCGTAAACTATATATATAGGTTTCTACTATAATGTAAATTGTATTAAAACTAAGATTATATTGCAATCAATTTACATATTACATGAGAAAGTTCTAATTTGCTTTTGTAGTAGCAACTGAGAGTACATTTTGTCATTTACTCATATACATTGCACATTATCACACATGCATGTATAAATTTTGTTAAAATATATTGTGAGCCCTGTATAACTTATTAGCTTACTAATGTCATATGATACTGTCATATAACATTACCACTAACATATACACAGAGTGTATTCACTCAAAAACTCAGTTACTTTGTTTAAAAATCGAGAACCAACATTTATAAATTTAAAGTCTTGTAATATATTTATGATTTTTTCGTTCGGTTTTATAACCGAAACCGAACCGTTAAAAACCGAACCGAACTTTTTAAAACCGAAACCGAAACTGACGGTTCGGTTGCGGTTGCGGTTTTCAATTTTAAAAACCGAAGGCATGCGGTTTCGGGTTCAGTTTCGGGGCAAAACCGAACCGAACCGAACCGTGCTCTCCCCTAGGTACAACTATCTTCAAATATAAGAAGGTTATTTTGATAATCAAAACGAAATATAACTAGATTTCCTAAATCGAATAGAATTTTAAACGTAAAATTTCTTCCCTCTTTTATTTCTTGCTAGTTTTAATTGGAAAATAATTATTAAACTATCACTAAATTAAAGACTATTTTGTTAATTTCACGTGGGCGGTAAAATCGTCCAAATAAAGTTTTAAGAATTCAGTATAAAGTCGAATCTTATACATATAATTTATTAACAACAATTTGATATGTAAACTAACAACAAATAAATATAAAAAAAAATAATATAATTATAAATATTAGAAAAGGAATGGTGTGTTGCATGGGTTGTAAGCTAGTTACTAATATAAATTCATGTTGGTAAATGTTAAAGTATATTACATCAAGATAAAAATATATGTAAAAATTAAATTCACTTGTGGCTAACCTAATTAATTCACTTAGCAAAAAAAAAAATTAACCTAATTAATTCAACGTGCCATATTTGGATCGATTGCCTTGCAGCTAGGATATAGATCGATATGATCATTTGTATGATATGTTGGGTAATTTTGTTAGCCTAAAATCCTTTTATCATATGCACACATCTTGTTGAGTAGTACTCATCTTGTTTGCAGTTCTACAGAGCTTGTGTTGGTTGTGGTCTTGTTAGTGCACACTTGATAAAGGACACATGGAGAGACATTTACCAGGCCATTTCCTGTATACGTATATAATTTATTTACCAAGTTAACCATGTACTGTATAATTTTTTGGTCACTCTTTGTGTATTTGTAGTTAACTCTATAAACATTCGAATCTTTTTTTTTTTTTACTAATTATAAACATTTGAATCTTCTGTATGCATGTCATAAGACATGTGTTGGATTTCAATATCTCAGAATGCAAGGGATAATGAGCAAGGAGTTTGAAACGAGATGTGGCTATAGTTTCAAATGAAGTTGGTGTTTCTTTAATATTAAGGTTAGATTTCGATCAACTATCAAAATTGTAAGCACTAAATAAAAGAATCAAATTAAGTGATAATATAATTGGGTAACTCAATGAAAAATAAGTTTAAAGTTTGCATGCATCACCTTCCAACTTTTATTAATGTCATTTTCAAGGGGCACCGACAACCTTTTCAGTTTTTATGTTAAAAATTATTTAATATGTATAAGAACATTGTGACCAAGATTCATTGAACAAGTGCATATATCTATCAATATTTTTCTGCCAAATTTATGACAATATGTTGATTCTATGGGAATGCGATACACAAACAGAGAACAAAGCTTGTAGTTAGCTTGATCTCAACCTTCTCTCTTGTATCAACTCTAATAATAAATAATCAAGCAAGACAATATATCAAATCTAACGAAAGATATGAACGCAGATAATACAAAACATTTTACGTGGAAACCTTCCCAGTGTAGGAAGTAAAACCACGGGACCGATTTCGGAGTCCACCCCAAATCTTCACTATCAACAAACAAGGATTACAAGAGTGATTATCTAACTAAAACTAGAGCATACATCACCAGACTAGTACCTCTGATGTTAAGTGAACACACACAAAAAATACCCCTAACTTTAAGTTATGGGTAAGGCAAAACTCACCAAATATACCCCTAACTTGAAGTTAGGGGTGATCATTAGCAAAAGGGACCAGTTTTCTTGCTTTCGGCTATGTTGTCTCAAAACATAATAACCCCATGCTAATCATTCTTATAACCAGAATCCTATGTTTTAATTCACCTATTGGGCTTGATCCATATGAACATTGGGTTCCCACATAGGAAGGACCCAACAGATTTGTTAACTAATATAATGAATTTAGTTAGCTTCCAGAATTATACATAAATTATCACATATATAGCATGAATATTTGGCCTTTTATTATCACTACTTCAAGTTTAAAATTAGAAGTTGTACGTAAGTGGAACACTTATATAATAACGCTTCATTAAAAAATGCTATACAAGTTATGATACATTTTATAAATATGACTTTTTTTTTTTTTTTACTTATTGTTAAAGATTTATGGTGTGCTATTTAAGTCATAGGCACTTGGACTCCTGTCTTACGTAGGGCTAAAAAAAACACTATACATATCTCTAAATAATATTGAATAGCATTACTTTCTAAATAATAGTTAACCAAAACTCTATCATCAAGATAACATAAGTTCATTTAATAGAGAAATGTAATAAACTATAATATATTATTTTAATAAAATTCATTAAAACTGTAAAATTAAAATCATATATGATTGTTCCACAACGTATGTAAATTCTTTTATACAAATAGGAGAACAGTACCGTACTAAAAGAAATCTGTGCACGAGGTATAAGATAGTATATAAATAACCTTTTGGGTTACCCATATCTCTTATATTTTTTTTCAGGATGTTGAGATTCAAATCATATAAAGGATAAGTTGGGTGTGCGTACCAAGATTACAACTTCCGGAAAAAAAAGAGGTACAACCACTTACCATTTAGGAGGTTACAAGAATAACAGGAGATAAGAACATGGAGAAATATATAAACACACAAGTTTATTATTTAGAAAATATGTCTAAGGATAGAATACCTTAAATCAATACAAGACTTCCCTATTTATAGAAACATGGGGAAGCTTATTGAACATACTTAGAAATATCTTACAAGACACACTTGACGCGAATATCTTACTTTACACACTACAGAAATCTTATAGAATACGCTTCCAACACAAAATTTACTCAAGAAGCTATATTACAATCACACACGTATTTCACATTATTGATGCCGGGTACACTTTGTTGGAATTAATATAAATAATATTCCAATAATTTTTAATTCAAAAGTAATATAATATATTTTTTAATGTGAGACTTTCTAGAATTTTTGAGACTTTTCTTTTTGAGACTTTTCATGGTAAGACTTTTCACTTTTTTGGAGTTACATGACTTTCTACTTTTCTTGGAGTTACATGACTTTCTACTTCCTTGGAGTTACTAGTTTTCACTACTATAAAAAGAGAGGTCTCTACCCTTTTTTGGGAAAAACCAAAAAATTGATCTCTCACATTTTACAAACATATCTATGGGCAATGATCAAGAGTGACTTCAATCTATTTCTTTGTACTGCACCAAAGAAATAGAAGTCGTGTATCCCTGGAGGTTGATTGCTAAGAGGCCGTGTGTACGTAGCGGGGCAAATTCAACTTTAGGGCAGTGATTATTCACGCCACGACTCTACATACCTACAAGTTTTTCGGTTTGCTTCTCATCTTTTCTAACATTCTAAAGTTGAATTTTATTATTATATATCTTTTCTACCACCATGGCTTCCAATACTTTTATTCCTGATATGTCTAAATTAGACCCTTTTGATGGGAAAAATTATAAAATGTGGTCTGATAAGATGGAGTTTTTCTTGGGTCAAATTGGTGTAGATTATTGTCTTAGTGTTGATTCAGCCCCTGCAAATTCTAAGAGAGATTTTGAGAAAGATAATAAGACTTGTCGTGGAATGTTATTACATTATATGACTGCTGCTTTATATTTAATCTATAGTAAATCTCTAAAGGCTAAAGAAATATGGGATGCTTTAAAGTCTAAGTATGGTTCTGATGATTTTGGGACTAAGAAATATGCATGTAGTCGCTGGCTAAATTTTCGTATGTCTGATGATAAGCCTGTTCTTCAACAAGTGCATGAGTATGAATATTTATGTGCCGATATTATTGCTGAGGGAATGAAAATTTGTGATATGTTTCAAGCAAATTGTCTTCTTGAAAAATTACCACCTTCTTGGCAAACATATGTTCATGCTATGAAGCATAAACAAAAGGATTTTACTCTCCAGGAGTTAGTTTCCCACATCAAGATTGAGGAACAAAATCGAATTCAAACAAATGAGAAGTCTTTTGATCATTCTTCCTTTACTGCTAACCTTGTTGAATCAAAAGACGCAGGTCATAAAAGAGGACCAAAAGGTAAGGGTCCTAATCGGCTTCATGGCACTAGAATGAAAAATAAGAATTTCAAAGGAAAAAAGCAGTTTAAAGGAAATTGCTTCACTTGTGGAAAATTTGGACATGCTGCGAAGGAGTGTAGGCAAGGACATGGACCTGGTTCAAAAGTGAAGGAAGACAAATCTCAAGCACAAGCCAATCTCACTGAAGAAATCATAGCTGCTGTTGTATCTGAAGTAAATCTAGTGAGTAATATTTCTGAATGGGTGGTGGATACTGGTGCAACTCGTCATATATGTTCAAATAAGGAGTTATTCGAGGACTATGACAAAGCATCTGATGGAGAATGTGTCTTCATGGGCAACTCTAGCACTGTAAGTATACTTGGAAAAGGAAAGGTTTCTCTTAAACTTACTTCTGGAAAAATTATTGCTTTGCATAATGTTTTACATGTTCCTGATATACGTAGAAACCTAATTTCTGGAGCTTTATTGAACAAAGCTGGTATCAAATTAACTTTTGAATCTGATAAGCTTGTTCTCACTAAAAATGGGGAATTTGTGGGCAAAGGTTTTTGTAATGGAGGCTTGTTTGTACTTGATATTGTGACGGATAATAAAAATTCTTCTGCTTCTGTTTATATTGCTGAATCTGTTTCATTATGGCATGCTAGACTAGGTCATGTGAATGTTGCTTCTGTCAAAAGGCTCAAACAACTTAGTCTAATACCTGAATTCAGCAATACATCCTTTGATAAATGTGAAGTGTGTGTAGAAGCAAAACACCCTAAGAAATCCTTTAATAAAATCGGGAATAGGTCATCAACGTTGCTTGAATTAATTCACAGTGACTTGGGTGATTTTAAAAATTGTGTGAGTAGAGGAGGCAAGCGTTATTACATAACTTTTGTAGATGATTTTTCTCGTTACACCAAGCTCTATTTGTTGAGTACAAAAGATGAGGCCGAAGAAAAATTTCTTATTTATAAGGCTGAAGTTGAGAATCAATTAAATGGAAAAATAAAAAGATTAAGAACAGATAGGGGTGGAGAATATGATACAACAACCCTGAAGAAATTTTGTGAAGTTAATGGTATTATTCATGAAATTACAGCCCCATATACGCCTGAACAAAATGGAATAGCTGAACGGAAAAATAGAACTCTTAAAGATATGATGAATGCTATGCTTATCAGCTCAGGTATGCCTACTAACATGTGGGGTGAAGCTATTCTTTATGCATGTTATGTTCTTAATCGTGTACCTCATAAAAAATCAGATAAAACTCCTTATGAATTATGGAAGAAATTCAAGCCTAACTTGAGTTACCTCAAAGTGTGGGGGTGTTTAGGAAAAATAGGGCTCCCAGATTTTCAAAGAAGTAAGATTGGGCCCAAAACTGTAGATGGTATTTTTGTTGGTTTTAATGGTGGTGCATATAGACTCATTCTTAAGGACACATCTGGTTTTGGTCCATTTAAAGAGTCACGAGATGTTGAGTTTTTTGAACATATTTTTCCTATGAAAATTCATGTGCAACCATGCTTAGCACCTGCATCTTCTTCACATCATAGCAGTACATCATTAGATGAGATTCCTGAGCTTAGAAGAAGTAAAAGAGCTAGAGTTGAGACTAGTTTTGGACCTGATTTTGTTACAACATTTTTACTGGAAAAAGAATTCTTGGGTGAGGAGGAGATAAATGCTTTCATTCTTGAAGAAGACCCTAAAACATATGAGGAGGCCATGAGATCAATCGACTCTAATTTTTGGGTAGAAGCCATTAATAGTGAAATAGAGTCCATTATGAACAATAACACTTGGGTTTTATGTGATCTTCCTAGAGGTTGTAAAGCACTGGGAAGCAAGTGGATTTTTAAAAAGAAATACAAATCTGATGGATCAATTGAAAAATACAAAGCGAGGCTCGTGGTTGGTGGACATCGACAAAAGAAAGGTATCGATTTCTTTGATACATATTCTCCTGTGACTAATGTTGCTACCATTAGAGCCTTAATAGCTCTTGCATCCATCCATAATCTTGTGGTGCATCAAATGGATGTAAAGACTGCTTTTTTGAATGGAGATTTAAATGAAGAGATATACATGAAGCAGCCAGAGGGATGTGTTGTTCCTGGACAGGAAGACAAGGTATGCAGGCTCATAAGATCATTATATGGTCTTAAACAAGCACCAAAGGACTGGTATGAAAAATTTCATCAAACTGTCACTTCTAATGGTTTTCAGGTAAATGATTCTGATGCTTGTGTTTATTCTAAATTTGATCAATTTGGTTGTGTAATCATATGTTTATACGTGGATGATATGTTAATCTTTGGCACTAATATAGAGGTAGTAAATGCAAGTAAGGCCTTTCTATGTTCCTGTTTTGAGATGAAGGATTTAGGGGAGGCGGATGTGATTCTTGGCATAAAGATTACTAGGCATTCATATGGTTTATCTTTGAATCAGTCTCATTATGTTGAGAAAATTTTAAAGAAATTTAATCAATTTGATTGTACTCCTGTGAAAACTCCGTATGATCCTAGTATTCATTTGAAAAAGAATAAAGGAATCAGTGTTTCTCAAGAAGAATATGCCAAGATAATTGGGAGTGTGATGTTCTTGATGAACCATACCAGACCTGATATAGCATATGCTGTTAGTAGACTAAGCAGATATACTCACAGTCCTAACCGTGATCATTGGGGTGCTTTGATTAGACTCTTGAAGTATTTAAAAGGCACAATAAATTGGGGTTTGAATTATCAAAGAACTCCATGTGTTTTGGAAGGATATTGTGATGCGAATTGGGTGTCAGACAATGATGAGATTCAGTCTACTAGTGGTTACGTTTTTACTCTTGCAGGAGCAGCTATATCTTGGAAATCCTCAAAACAAACTTGTCATGCTAAATCCACACAGGAATCTGAATTTATTGCATTAGAGTTGGCTGGACAAGAAGCCGAATGGCTAAGGTGTTTACTTGCTGATATTCCTTTGTGGGGGAAGCCGACTCCGTCAATTTCAATGCACTGTGATTCACAAGCTGCAATGGGATTAGCGAATAATCAAGTCTACAATGGGAAAAAAAGACACATTCGCTTGAGGCATGCTATAATTAGAAGTATGATCAGAAATAATGTGATATCACTTGAGTATGTAAAATCAGAGAGGAATATTGCAGATCCTCTCACCAAAGGCCTTTGTAGAAAATTAGTGTTGGAGTCAGCACTTGGAATGGGTTTAAAGCCTATTGTGGAGTGAATTGTGATGGATACCCATCTTAGGAATGCCTAAGTTCAATGGGTCAAACGAAATCACAAAAGAACTCATGTTTATGTAATACTACGACCATTCCTATCAATAAAGTGATGTGGTATTTTTATTATTGTCAAATGTGTTAGGATGAGCAAATGTTCTTAATAAGTTCATAGCCTTGTAAAAGGTGGTTTGAGACAATACAAACTTGATGAACTTACCTATGTGAATGTGGGGGCTACGCCCAACCCCCTATGAGAGTCCTTTAGGCTTAGGACCTCTAGAGCATTCACGAAAATCCAGGTACAATGTGGGGGCATTTTCTATAAGATAAATTGCGAAATCACTTCTTGATTTGAGAAAGGTTTAAGTGCACAAATATGTTTTCACTAAATGCCATGAGAGGTTCAAGAATTTTTTTTTTTTCACCTGACATGGTTGTGAGGCATACTTGCTTGTACTAGGTATCAATTCAAGTCCACAAGACATTGATGCTAAAGAAACCGATTATCCATTGCCCATAAAACTTTTAAACTATTTTCCTTTTGAATTATGTGGGGGATTGTTGGAATTAATATAAATAATATTCCAATAATTTTTAATTCAAAAGTAATATAATATATTTTTTAATGTGAGACTTTCTAGAATTTTTGAGACTTTTCTTTTTGAGACTTTTCATGGTAAGACTTTTCACTTTTTTGGAGTTACATGACTTTCTACTTTTCTTGGAGTTACATGACTTTCTACTTCCTT
Organism: Saposhnikovia divaricata; assembly: GCA_036435485.1. Taxonomy (NCBI): domain Eukaryota; kingdom Viridiplantae; phylum Streptophyta; class Magnoliopsida; order Apiales; family Apiaceae; genus Saposhnikovia; species Saposhnikovia divaricata. The sequence goes on from CM071594.1 coordinate 94,695,988, forward strand.
GGAGTTACTAGTTTTCACTACTATAAAAAGAGAGGTCTCTACCCTTTTTTGGGAAAAACCAAAAAATTGATCTCTCACATTTTACAAACATATCTATGGGCAATGATCAAGAGTGACTTCAATCTATTTCTTTGTACTGCACCAAAGAAATAGAAGTCGTGTATCCCTGGAGGTTGATTGCTAAGAGGCCGTGTGTACGTAGCGGGGCAAATTCAACTTTAGGGCAGTGATTATTCACGCCACGACTCTACATACCTACAAGTTTTTCGGTTTGCTTCTCATCTTTTCTAACACACTTTGGGTCTTGTGTTTAATCAACTATAAAAAATATAGTGACTTGCAAATTTAAATAACGTCACGAAGATGTGTGAGACCCTTCAAGCCATATCATTCCTTTCACTACAAGGATTTTTGCTTTAGACAACAGGCAAAACGTGTTGTCTGAATATACCAAAAACTGTTGACTATTGAGAAGCCGTCTGATACACACCTCAGACAACACACAGCAAGCTGTTGTGTGAAAGTTGAAAGACAAGTAAAAGTCACCTGAAAAGTGTTGTCTGATACCCAGAAACAACAACACTTCTTTGGAAACCTCTTGTCAAAGCTCCAATAACGCAACACTTTTTAACAAATATATTGTTGTTATTAACCAGTAAAGACAATGGTTTTTAAACGAAAGCCTATTGTTTAAGTGCAAAAGATACAATCTTTTACTTGATCAGGGTTGTTGTTGTATGTCACTACAGACAATGGTTTCTTAGCAAAAACCATTTATTTTATGGTTAGATGTACAACATGTTATCTCATATGGCATGTTGTTGTACACTAGGAAGGATAACACTTTCTTAGTATATAACTCTTGTTTGAAATTATTTCAAACAATGGTTTTGCAGAGTATAACATGTTGTTATTTGTTAAAAGAGACAATAGTTTTTGTGGGTTTTAACCTGTAGTGTGTGTTCTTCCCACATTACTTTGTTAAATGGTACATGTTGTTTGATTGCATTTTTTACAACTGTTAACACTAGGTAGTTTTTATTTTTCTGTTGTGTGAGTCATTTTCTCACAAGGAATTTTAATAAAATCATTGCTTAAGATATAATACAACAAGTGTTAATCATTGGTGGACAATGACTAAAATTATCTTAAACAATGGTTCTGGACATGTAAAGAAAACCAAACTACACTATAAAATGAAAATGCCAAAAAAAAAAGAAAAGAAACCAATTCAATCCGTCCATCCATTACGACCAATATTCACCATACCATCAACCAAAACTACAGAAGCAATTTTTCACCTTATAATGCCAACACCACGAACAAACGTACACAACCAACCAACCAAGTACATAATTAAAGTCTATCCATATCCAAAACAACTAATACATAAGTCATATTTTTAGGTGAACACATCCACAAAAGAGACGGACTAAAAGTTTAATTTACGCTACTACCAAGTACATGTTCAACTCAAAATACCAATTTTAAAAAAAGACGACAAAGTTCAACGAGCCAGGTGCTTCAACATATACTTCGCCAAGTCAATCCTTATATCATTAAGCTCAGCCATGCCATAGGTCAAGTTGCTTCTGCGTCGCCACTGCAAAATGGAACATGTATTGGAAGTCATATATCTTCACCACAAAACACAAGGATATCAGAAATGAGAAGAAAGGGAGAGGGACTGGAATTGGTACATTGATGCCAACCAGATTGTCAGGAGAAAATGTTAAACTGATGAAAAAATTAATCACATTGAATCGACTTTGCACTTAATTGACATGAGAGGTTTGAATGCAATTATGCAAAAAGGTCCAGTACCACTCACCTGAACACGTTTCTGCTCTTAATACATGGGAGAGATTTAAAAGCATTTCATGTGAACGATTGTTTGTGTAATTTACCAACACGGTAATTGAACAGAATATTAGTCACATTTGTGTAAATTACCAACACGGTAAGAAAAATGCCCAAGATCCTCTGTAAATGGCATTTGTGTATATCCAGATGAAATAAGTTGCAATTACAAGAATATAGTGAAGGTGCAACATCAGTAATTATCCAAATTTACTTATTTATGGCCATTGTTGTAGTGTAACTGCATAAAGCCTCATAAAACAAGAAAATAGACATCAAATTTTAATGACACAAACAATAATATTTATTTAAGAAAAAGCACAAGGCCACGAATGTTTCCTCCAAGTCACAGTATCTATAAGATAATCAAGAATGATCATGTCCCAAAATATCAAGATGAGGGCGCAATAAGAGAAACAAAATTGCTTATCAACATAAAAGTTGACTTACAGAGTCAGTACTCTATAATACTTTGGACAGCAGTGTAGTACTTGTTTTTTGGTAATGCAACTTTCAGCTCTGGTGCTGCAAAGACAAAAGGAATCACTTAACAATTATACAACAAAAAAAAGGGGTAAAATGAGAGAGGGATGGAAAAAGAGGGGTGAAATGATACAAACCGAGATGATTAACACAGATCTTAAGATTCCTGGATTGGCGCATAACCAAACGGACTTTCCCAGTTTCATGATGCTTCAAAAACTAAACAGTACTAGCACCTCTCTTCTTCCATTGGTTTCCATCTTTATCGAATCTATAAAGCTTCAATTTACTGCACACAAATGAATAACTCATATATCCTAAACACTAGCTTTCAAACTAAAACACAAAATCAAAACATATAACACAAATCATCAAAGCTTCAATTCAAAAATCACAAACCCTAGCTTCTCAATTTAACTAGATGATGAGAAACAAAAGCACAACACAGATATATAAAGCAACCAAAATAATAATAATCATGTTAAGAGAATAGATTAAGATGAAGATTCGTACAGATCGAGAATAGTATCTTCATTTTCTTCACCATTAGTGACGGAGACTTGTTCGAGACGGACAATCGGAGCGAACTGAGCCCCAGTGTCTTCGTCTTCGGCGGCGACACTGCTCTTCCTCTTCTTTGCGTTCAGATTCGGCCATTGGTGTTGTGAGTGAAATATGAAACAGAGTGTGTGTAAAAATAAAATAAGAGACAGAGAGAGCGTACTGCTGCCACCTATGGAACGGAACCCTGGATGGTTAATAGAGTGAAATGAGAAAGGGCGGCTGCCGTCTGGGTTACAAGTGAAAGGAGAGATGGAAAAGGGGGGAATGAAATATTGACAAAGGGGGGAAATGAATTAAAAGAGGGAAGTGAAATATGTATGAATTTTTTTACTAGATCAATCGAAATAGATAAATGTGAAATTTTTCAATTTTTTAGTTACTCTTAAATAATTATTACTAAAAATGATTATTAAAACATCATTAATAACATTATTAATTTGAAATGTTATTATAAATTTATTTTTATTATTAAATTTTCTAATTAATTTGGTTTGGTAATTTTCTGAATGATGTATTCTAATAAACACTCATTTTAGTGTTAAAAAAAAATAATCGAAAAATAAAAAGGTCGGGTTGCACGAGTTTTAAAAAAAGTAGTAAAAGTGATGTTTCCTTTAACAAGGCACGATCCAGATTCACTGAATACTTTTTTTGAATGATTTCTTCGACGATCGAACCGTACGGATGTTAATAAACACTCATTTTAGTGCTGAGAAAAAATAATCAAAAAATAAAAACGTCAGGTTGTACGAGATTTTAACAAAAATATTGTAAAAGTTATGCTTCCTATAACGGGGTATCATCCAGATTCAATGAATAATTTTTTTTAATGATTTCTTCGACGATCGAACCCTACGGATGTCAATAAACACCCATTTTAGTGTTGGAAAAAAGTAATCGAAAAATAAAAAGGTCGGGTTGCACGAGATTTTAACAAAAAGGTAGTAAAAGTGATGCTTCCTTTAACGAGACACGATCCAGATTCACTGAATACTTTTTTTGAATGATTTCTTCGATGATCGAACCGTATGGATGTTAATAAACACTCATTTTAGTGTTGGGAAAAAATAATCAAAAAATAAAAAGGTCGGGTGGTATTGGATTTTAACAAAAACGTAGTACAAGTGTTGCTTCCTATAATGGGGCACGATCCAGATTCACTGAAAACTTTTTTTGAATGATTTCTTCGACAATCCAACCATACGGATGTTAATAAACACTCATTTTAGTGTTTGGAAAAAATAATCAAAAAATAAAAAGGTTGGGTTGTACGAGAATTTAACAAAAATGTAGTAAAAGTGTTGCTTCTTGTAACGAGGCACGATCCAGATTAACTGAACAATTTTTTTGAATGATTTCTTCGATGATCGAACCGTACGAAAGTGAATAAACACTCATTTTAGTGTTGGGAAAAAATAATCGAAAAATAAAAAGGTAGGATTGTATGAGATTTTAACAAAAACGAAAACGTTGTAATAGTATAGATTCCTGTAATATTGTTCTTGAAGATCAAAGTCCAATTCGAAGACGTTATTTAATTCAAATTTTGACGCTCCTGTAGTCGAATCGAAGCTCTCAACGAACCCTATATGTTTTTGCCAACAGATGTGGTGCAGGTGATTTTGATTTTTTTTCTAAAATTCGATTTATTTTCGAAATTATTAGGATTAAAAATAAAAAATTTTACAAACAGTGTTTGTTGTGAAATCTGAAGATGCTATGTTGTAGATCTTGTTTTTCTAGTCAATTTCATATATCATACGTTGGATTTTGAGTTCAATAACATATAGAAATTGGAGATTGATTATTGTGTTCTTCGTGTTCTTGGAATGAAAGCTTGAAGATGGTGATGAATAATATTGCTTTAATCATGTTTTGGTAAAAAGGTAAAAACGGAAATGTTTTTAACCTTTTAACTTATTTACTTCTAATTACTAATTACCTTATATTTAAAAAGGTAAATTATTTATTTACTTTTCACAATTGTTTTTATTTTGATTATTTATTTTAAATCCGAAATTTAGTTATAAAAATGCAAAAAAGTTATATCTAAAATTATATTTTAAATTCAGTGAATTTCTGGATTTATTTTACTTGATTATTTGTTTTTTAAAATCATTTACCTATTTACTTTAATCGGAAATAATTAAGGATTAAATACTTTAAATTATTTAATTAATTTCAAATAATGATTAATTAATTTAATTATTCAATAAATGTGAATATTTATTAAATAATTTATTAATTGATTTTTAAATTAATTAATTTCATTAAAGTTATTTAATTTATAATTATTTGTTTAATAGTTTCCAGTGATTCAAAAATAGTATAAATTTGTTTAAAAATATAGAAAATTATTTAAAAATTCTAGAAAATTCTAGAAAAATTTCTAAAAATCTAGAAAATGAGGTGGAGGTATTTAAAATATTTGGAGTCAAGTTATGCTTTTATAAATACCTAAAAATATCAATCAATCATTAATATTTTCTTTCGAATTAAAACATGTTACCATTTTCATTTAAAACAAACCTTACAATCATTAATATATATCCGAAAATATCAAACAATAATTTTTTAAAAAAATATCACATCTAAAATAAATAATAACATAATAAAATTAAAGGTAGTCAGTCGATTGTCTTTTTCACATCTAATTTTAGTTGAACATATTATATTTTATAAATACCTAAAATAAACAAACCTTACTATGTAAAGCACTTGTGTTAAATATCATTACACAATACCACATTGGAAACCACTTGTCTCATTCTAACAATAATATTTCTAAAAAATGTTGTGTGTTGGTTCACTGTCACACAACACTATGGATAACATATTGTATGACTGGTTCTTAGACAACAGACCTAAAAACACTTGTCTGAATACAACAACGGTTTTCCGGGATATTTTGTTGCAGGCATTCACACAACACTTATTTGCTAACGCTTGTCTAATCTTAAAATACTTATGCATTTAAACAACACCCATGGTCAAGAAATGCTTGTCTGGTAAGATTTATCACACAACGGTTTTGGCCCATTGTGTGAATGCTCGATTACACAATACTTTCTCGAGTTGGAAAATAACAGTTGTATGTTCATTTCGGGCAACACTTTTTTCCATGGGTGTTGTCTGATACATGTCGTCTATTGCCAGATTTCTTGTAGTGTTTGAGCAATTTTTTTTTGTTAAGCATCTAATTCATATTAATAATAAAAATAATCGAGAATTCATGACAGAAACCCGACTTCCAAAAGGAGAAAATTTCGCACTTGCAAATAGATGCAAGCAAAGGTCACTTAAGTTACGATCCAAACAAAAGTTAAACAAGCTTAATGCATGGAAATAGAAACAAACAAGTTAGTCAAGGTGAAACATCAACCCAAGTTCAAAAGTTTATGGCTATAGTTAGCATATCAACATCTCCATCACGTTTCTTTCTCTTTGAGGACTTCTTCTCGACCATAGCAAGTGCTCGCATCTCTTTCGATCCTTTTCAAGTTTTTCCATTTCCATATTCTGATCCATGCTAAGCCTAAATAGAGTAGGAGGCGGCTTCCTTTCTTCCCCAGACCTTAAACGTGGTGCTAGTTCATGCTGGCATCATATGTTCTACTGGTAGTGGTCCCTTCCCTGGTTCATGCCTTTGCTCTGACCTCTACCCTGGCCACTAACCTCACCTTTACCTCTAACTTTGTTTCATGAGGCAATATATAGTTTGTTTTGTCAGTGTAGGTGCCCTAGAGGCAATACATTGTTTCTTTTAATAAACCCTTATGTCATTTGATTATTCATTAAACGTATTTATTATGACTTTAATTACTGCGATATATTTGTTAGCATAATAAATGTCCTTAGAATCATGATACACATTGTATAATTTAAGTACATGACTTGAACTTGGGATTATATAATATATCATATTCTTAAAGGTCCCTAGTCGAGTATTATTATTACAGGGCAATAATAATACGTAAATATACTAGTATGTTGTTTGACAGATAACCACATCTCATTGGTTATAAGTATGGAGATACTAAAGTCAAAAACATAGGTACATGTAGGGGTACATGGTACTGGACAGACCCACAGTGAGATTCTTCATGTTTAATAAAGTCATAAGAAAGACTCACAGTGATAATGGTGTAATGGTCCTTTGACTTGAGTCATTATATTTCTATACGAGGATTAATATACTTTGACTACATTAAAAGTTACCTTTGACCGGGTGATGATAAAAGTGGACATCGGGTATATCATGAGTAGTATGAGAAATATGAATGATAGATAAAGGATTTAACCCTCCTAGAATTAGGAGAGATATTATTGGCCTCTTGATTGATTGAGACTATAAAATGCATGGCCGTGCTCAAATAATGATTTGTTATAATAGTCTACTCATGGATCAAGTAAACCCGGATTAAATGTTGAAGAGGATGACTAAACACATGCCTCGAGTTTAATCTATAATATTTGGTTAAATGGATTATATTACACAGAAACATTAATCACAAAAGGTTTAAATTGGATCACCGATTATTATTATTACTTGGGTAGCAATGATGTATTACTAGATACCGCTCATTGTTTATAATTTTATTAGATATTGAAATTATTGCCAACGTAATAATAACCTATAGGGTCACACACTTAGAACGTCTTAAAAGGAGTTTTAGTTTAAATTAAGAATTTAAATTAAATCATTATTAAATTGAGAATTGGCTATTTAATTAATTGGACTGGTCCTAATTAATTATCTAAGCAAATTCGAATTTAATAAAGTAAGAACATAATTGGATTTAAGGAAGTCCAATAATAAAATCAGAATAGAAATAGAATTGGGTTTAAGGAAGCCCAATTCAGTTTTTTGATTTTAGCCCATTATTTCTCTCGTATAAATACATAATGATGTATTACTTTAGGGTTAAGAGTCATTAAATCATTTTTGACAAAACCTTAGCAGCTCCATGTTCTAGAGGCTAGAGAGAGAGAGGCTGTTCTTCGCGGGCTAGTACCTGGCTCCTCGGATCGTTGGACGGTCGGACGTTCGTGTGGATTACCTTAGAGACACGGATCTTGACGCAAGGACTGTGTGTGGTGATTACAAGCAAGGATCTCCGTTGAGTTCGTGAAACAAGATCTTAATAGGTATGATTCGTTATCTCCATAATCTACCCGGAATTATACATGGATCCTGGTTTGGTTTTCGAAAATTTTGTTTTATTTACGTTTATCCGCTGCGTTTTATGCCTCGGAACCCAACAATGGTATCAGAGCCAGGTTTATAAGGGGTTGATTTGGTTACGTGTTAACTGTATATGATGCGAGTATGCATATTTTGCGAATCTGCCATGTTTATGTTCTTATATATGCTGTTTATAATATGTTATGATGCATATATATGGTTCTGTTATGATTTAAGATGATTGATATGATGATATGAATATATAATCTATATATATACTGATATATATATATGATTAATGTTTGTTCTTGATATGGGGATTGTATACGATACGATTTCTGTATACGCTGTACAAATCTGGTGAAATCTGTCCAGTGTCCGATTTTCGCAAACGATATGTGTTTTCTGACTAGAAACGAACGTCTGAACAAAACTGATAGCATAGCTATCACCGACTCGTCTGTAAGGCGTTTGACGCCGTTTATTGCATGAAAAAGACGATTTATTGTTTTCAGAATTTGATTCTGATTTTCTGATTTTTGCGGTATATGATTTATTTGATTGGATCATCTGAAATATGATATGGTATAACATGATTATATAATATGACATATTATTTAATTGTTACTTGAGCATGGTGATGGTTATGGCCTTAAGACCCTTAGATTAATGGTTTTGGTTTTATAAATACGACTTGCATGTCGTTTTCTTCATTCTTGTAATTGTTGAACCTCGAATATAACTCGAGTTTTATCATGTAAGTACTTTAGTGTAGATTGTATTCAATTATTCAATGTAATGTAATTGAAGATTGAAGGATGGTCCAAGAGAAAGAGCAACCAAGAAGACAAGAAGAATGAAGACATGTAATTTGTATTTATGTTTATTCCACCATAGATTGACCTTGATCCTTTCATTAGCTTGAGAGGATCATATAGGATAAAGGCCATAACCAATCACGTTTACATACTGCACTTACTTTACATATGATGTATGAATGTATGTGTAGGATACATAGAGATGCATGCTTTAATTAGATTAATCATGTATGAATGAATGTATTAGATACATCACCCATGCCATGCCTGCTTAAACAAGATAAAATCTGTAACGATTCAAGATTTTAAAATTAACAGACGATCATGAGATTCTTGTGTTTATAAAATATGGATTTTAAAACATGTAATTAAATATGGATTTTTGATATCTAAAATTGGGATTTTCCGTCAAAAGCGGATATGCGTATTCGTAAGGTTAATGGGTATTAAATGTGACCATTGGGATCCTCCATCTACCTGGGAAATGAACAATCTAAGATGTCAATTTGAAGTATTTGGTTCAAGGAAAATTGAGGATCACTTTATGATGTGATCATGATTGCCATAAATTCTTTAAACCCCTTAACAAAATATTAAGTTTTAATCAGATGCTTTCCAATGAATGAACACTCATCGAATCCTAGATAGACAAGGGGAATGACTGTTAGTGGCAGGGGACTCCTGTCTATCGTGGTGAAATGCGACGTATATAAACGGTTATATTCGGCCGTTGTATCATTGGGTCTAACTTAACTGAGTCGTCATAATGAGGTGGAAATAAACGGTTATATTCAAATATTGTGAACTTAGAAGCATAGAGTTTGGTTAAAAATCTATTAGATAGATAAGATCAATCGTTGTTCACCAAACTATCCAAGAATTTTATATGATATAATTGACAATTGTTGTCTACCTAAATAATCATGTTTTAAGGACTACCAGTGGTTGACTTAGGACATGACGAAATATGGATCTTGGCTCACTAGAAAGATTTATGGGATATGCTTTCCGAATTAATAGTAAGGGCTATTAATTTGATAAAAATAGTGGGAGATATATTATGAATATATCATAATCATTTGAACATAATTTATAACCAAGACAATCTAATGTTTATTTTGTGCATTTATCATTGTAGATACTAATGGCAAACAACACAAACACACTATCCGTACAATCAGTCCTTGAAAAGGACAAACTGACAGGAGGAAACAACTTCCTAGACTGGCAGAGGAATTTGAGGATTGTCCTCAGGCAGGAGCGCAAGCTTCATGTCATTGATATCCCTCCACCAGGTCCCCTTCCTGAGAACGCTACTGTTGAGGAACGAGCGGCCCGCACAAGGGATGAGAATGATGCAATGATGTTGCATGTCTCATGTTGGCAACTTTGAGTGCTGAGCTTCAAAGACAGCATGTGCATATGGATGCATATACTATCAATGAGCACTTGCAAAGCATGTTTGCAAGCCAAACTCGTCAAGAAAGGTTCAACACGAGTAAGTCACTCTTTAATTGCAAACAAGGGGCAAGTGAACCAGTTGGCCCACATGTTTTGAAGATGATTGGTTACATTAAGTACCTTGCTATTTTGGGTTTCCCGATTGGTCCGGAAACTGGTATTGACCTAATCATGAATTCTTTGAACATCAAATTTACTCAATTTGTTGTGAACTACAATATGAATGAATTTGACAAAACACCTACTGAATTGTTGGCTATGTTGAGGACATATGAAACCAACATGAAGACAGCTGAACCTGCTCCCATACTGATGGTGGGCAATAAAGGTAAGGCAAGGGGGAAAGGCAAGTAGAAGGGTAAGAAGAAGATTGGATCTGATTCTACACCCAAGCCAAAGTCAGGTCCCAAACAGGCTTTAAAGCCTAAATGTGGTGTTGCTAAGGGTGAATGTCATTACTGTAAGAAAACTGGTCACTGGAAGAGAAACTATCCTGTTTATTTGGAGGATCTGAAGAAAATGAAGGGTGTTCAGATTTCTGGATCAGGTATTTATGTTATAGAAGTCAATTTGTCTATTTCTACATCTTGGGTATTGGATACCGGATGTGCTTCTCACATTTGTATAAATGTGGAGGAACTGCAGAGAAGTAGGACTTTGGCTAAGGGAGAAGTGGACCTACGAGTTGGCAATGGAGCAAAAGTTGCTGCTTTAGCTGTAGGCACTTATTATTTATCGTTACCCTCTGGGCTTGTTCTAGAACTAGAAGACTATTTTTACGTGCCTGCGATTCGCAGAAACATTATTTCTGTTTCTTGTTTGGACAAGAAAGGTTTTTCGTTTACAATAAAGAACAACAGTTGCTCTTTTGCTTTGAATGATTTAACCTATGGTGTTGCGCGTTTGTTTAATGGTTTATATGTTCTTGATTAAGATAATCCTGTCTATAATATAGAAAACAAACGACTTAAAGTCAATGACTCAAATCAAACATACCTCTGGCATTGTCGTCTAGGCCATATAAATGAGAAACGCATATCCAAATTACATAAGGATGGATACTTGGATAAGTTTGATTTTGAATCATACAAAGAATGCGAATCTTGTTTGCTTGGTAAGATGACTAAAGCCCCTTTCACTGGTAAGGGTCAAAGGGCCATTGAACGTCTGGAGCTAATACATAGTGATGTATGTGGCCCAATGCGTGTGATGGCTAGAGGAGGCTACTACAACTTCATAACATTTACTGATGATTTCAGTAGATATGGATATGTATATCTTATGAAGAATAAATCCGATTCTTTTGAAAAATTCAAAGAATACAAGGCTGAAGTAGAGAAGCAAATTGGCGGAGGTGTAAGTATTAAGATCTTACGATCCGATCGTGGGGGTGAATACTTAAGCACCGATTTTAAAGAGTATTTAAAAGAGTGTGGTATTGTATCACAACTTACTCCGCCAGGTACACCTCAATGGAATGGAGTTTCAAAGAGGAGAAATCGCACCTTGTTGGATATGGTACGATCGATGATGAGTCATGCAGATCTTCCAATAAGTTTCTGAGGTTATGCTCTAGAAATAGCGGCTTTCACACTTAACCGTGTTCCTACTAAGAAGGTTCAAAAGACTCCATGTGAAATATGGAAGGAGAAACGGTCAGGCATGAACTTTATGAAAGTTTGGGGATGCAAGGCGTTTGTGAAACGTCAAGTATCTGACAAGCTTGGACCTAAATCCGAAGAGTGAAATTTTGTGGGATACCCTAATGAAACAAAGGCACGTATCATTTTTATAGTCCTTCTGGGCAGAAAGTGTTTATTGCTCGAGATGTTGTCTTCATGGAAAGAGATTTTGTTTCCAAAAGAAACAGTGGGAGAACTATAGATCTCGATGAAGATCGAGAACCACAAAATAGCATTGAACCTGAAGTGGAACAAGAGCAGGATAATGATAATGCTCAACAAACACAGGTTGTTCGTAGAACTGGTAGAATTCGCCATGAGCCAGAGAGATATGGATTTCTCTTGACTCAATGTACGTGGTAATTTGATGCTTATAGATGAAGATGAGCCTCTCACATACCAAGATGCTACGAACAGTCCAGACTCTAAGAGATGGCTTGAAGCCATGAATCCGAGATGGATTCCATGTACGAAAACCAAGTATGGACTTTGGTTGATCCACCTAAAGGGGTAAAACCCGTAGGGTGCAAATGGGTTTTCAAGAAGAAAACTGACATGGATGGAAATGTTCAGACCTATAAAGCAAGGTTGGTTGTAAAAGGTTTCAAACAAATTCATGGTATTGACTATGATGAAACTTTCTCACCAGTGGCTATGGTCAAGCCCATAAGGATTTTGCTTGCCATTGCAGCATTCCATGATTATGAAATCTGGAAAATGGATGTCAAAACAGCCTTCCTTAACGGAAGCCTTGAAGAGGATGTGTACATGACACAACCTGAAAGTTTTGTCGATCCAAGGAATGTTGGCAAGATATGTAAATTACATCGATCCATTTATGGATTGAAGCAAGCCACTAGAAGTTGGAATATTCGTTTTGATGAAATAGTCAAAGAGTATGGCTTTGTTCAAAATGAAGATGAACCGTGTGTTTACAAGAAGGTTAGTGGGAGCCATGTGGCATTCATAGTACTATATGTTGATGATATACTACTAATGAGGAATGACATACCTTCTCTAAAGGCTGTTAAGACTTGGTTAGGGAGCAACTTATCCATGAAAGACTTAGGAGAGGCAACCTACATTCTTGGAATGAGGATCTATAGAGATAGATCTAGAAGGATGATTGGTCTAAGTCAGAGCATGTACATTGATAAGGTTTTGCATCGTTTTGGTATGCAAAATGCAAAAAGGAGATATGACCCCGTGTCTCAAGGGATAACGATCTCTAAAGACCATTGTCCGAAATCATTGGATGAGAAGGACCACATGAGTAAGGTTCCATATGCCTCAGCAATTGGATCTATCATGTATGCAATGGTATGTACTCGCCCAGATGTTTCGTATGCTTTGAGCAGATACCAGTCTAATCCAGGTGAAGGTCACTGGACGATAGTCAAGAATGTTCTAAAGTACCTGAACAGGACTAAAGATTCATTCTTGGTGTATGGAGGAGAGGAGAAACTGGTTGTAAAAGGTTACACCGATGCAAGTTTCCAAACAGATAGGGATGATACTGTATCACAGTCTGGTTTTGTGTTTTGTCTAAACGGAGGTAACATACACATATGTAAAGTGCACACAAATGATAACATTGCAGACCTACTGACCAAAGGCTTGTCGCAACAGAAGAATGATGGTCACACTAGTTCCATGGGTATTAGATACATGGGTGATTGGCTCTAGTGCAAGTGGGAGATTGTTAGTGTAGGTGCCCTAGAGGCAATACATTGTTTTTTTTTAATAAACCCTTATGTCATTTGATTATTCATTAAACGTATTTATTATGACTTTAATTACTGCGATATATTTGTTAGCATAATAAATGTCCTTAGAATCATGATACACATTGTATAGTTTAAGTACATGACTTGAACTTGAGATTATATAATATATCATATTCTTAAAGGTCCCTAGTCGAGTATTATTATTACAGGGCAATAATAATACGTAAATAGACTAGTATGTTGTTTGACAGATAACCACATCTCATTGGTTATAAGTATGGAGATACTAAAGTCAAAAACATAGGTACATGTAGGGGTACATGGTACTGGACAGACCCACAGTGAGATTCTTCATGTTTAATAAAGTCATAAGAAAGACTCACAGTGATAATGGTGTAATGGTCCTTTGACTTGAGTCATTATATTTCTATACGAGGATTAATATACTTTGACTACATTAAAAGTTACCTTTGACCGGGTGATGATAAAAGTGGACATCGGGTATATCATGAGTAGTATGAGAAATATGAATGATAGATAAAGGATTTAACCCTCCTAGAATTAGGAGAGATATTATTGGCCTCTTGATTGAGTGAGACTATAAAATGCATGGCCGTGCTCAAATAATGATTTGTTATAATAGTCTACTCATGGATCAAGTAAACCAGGATTAAATGTTGAAGAGGATGACTAAACACATGCCTCGAGTTTAATCTATAATATTTGGTTAAAGGGATTATATTACACAGAAACATTAATCACAAAAGGTTTAAATTGGATCACCGATTATTATTATTACTTGGGTAGCAATGATGTATTACTAGATACCGCTCATTGTTTATAATTTTATTAGATATTAAAATTATTGCCAACGTAATAATAACCTATAGGGTCACACACTTAGAACGTCTTAAAAGGAGTTTTAGTTTAAATTAAGAATTTAAATTAAATCATTATTAAACTGAGAATTGGCTATTTAATTAATTGGACTGGTCCTAATTAATTATCTAAGCAAATTCGAATTTAATAAAGTAAGAACAGAATTGGATTTAAGGAAGTCCAATAATAAAATCAGAATAGAAATAGAATTGGGTTTAAGGAAGCCCAATTCAGTTTTTTGATTTTAGCCCATTATTTCTCTCGTATAAATACATAATGATGTATTACTTTAGGGTTAAGAGTCATTAAATCATTTTTTACAAAACCTTAACAGCTCCATCTTCGAGAGGCTAGAGAGAGAGAGAGAGGCTGTTCTTCGCGGGCTAGTACCTGGCTCCTCGGATCGTTGGACGGTCGGACGTTCGTGTGGATTACCTTAGAGACACGGATCTTGACGCAAGGACTGTGTGTGGTGATTACAAGCAAGGATCTCCGTTGAGTTCGTGAAACAAGATCTTAATAGGTATGATTCGTTATCTCCATAATCTGCCCGGATTTTGTTTTATTTACGTTTATCCGCTGCGTTTTATGCCTCGGAACCCAACATGTTTCATGTAGGGCATTTTGTTATTTTTGTTTTTGTATACCATATGAGTCCATTTAGCTACATTTGCATAGCATGCATATTTCATGATCCCTTAGGATGAGCTAATTCTGATTGGTAGGTCGATGTCAATTTGAGTGTGGTAATGATGAATAGAGGGTTGATTTATAGTTCTTATGAAATTGACTTGCATGTTTTAGAAACAAATTCTTTTCACAGTCTTATCGGTTGCTTTTGGGCTAGGTTGAGTCATACTTGTTTGGTTGTTTTAGATTTAATCACCTATTTATATTTAGAATGTTCATTATTCCCTTGATAATGTTGGGACACTAAAGTATAAGTTTGGGGGAAACCAGGAATTTCATGCTAGTTGTTGATAATTGTTAATAATGGCTAGGCGTCAAATGGCTAGTAGCCGGCTCATATTCTTATGAGTAGTCTAGGGTTGGATGAGAATTCTCATTCCAGATTGCATATATATATAAAAAAGAAAAAAAGAAAAAAGAGAGAAAAAAAAGAGTTGTGTGAATTGTTAATTTGCAGAATTAACTAGGGTGAGCTCTTTAATACTCGAGCAATTAAGTTCGTGGGGACTTTGTGCCTAGTGACCTAAGGCTTTTATAGTCTGGGATCCACTAACCTAACGTTCGCTACATGGGTATTATTGTATAAGCCTTTAGGGGTCTCATCTATTGAACGATTAAATAAGAATATGTATTTTGTTATGTGTCGTAGTTGTTGTTTTGTAATAAAGCATGAATCCTTGTCTAACTCAAGTGATGATGGAGGTGTCTTCGAGTTATGAAGTGTTTAACGTTCATTCTATTTATAAACCTGTGATTGTCTTGGCGAAGAATAAGTAAGATCTTGATCTAGTGTTAGGAGTATATCTGATGAGCATCGTACACACCCACGTTTCTGTTCATGTATTGTTAGTATACGGAGACTTAGTCGAGCTCTATTTGGACGTATTGCATTCTTTGAGATATTTGCTTGTTGATTGGTTATGGTTAAATCGAGGGGATCGTTGCATTTTCTTGTTAGTTGAATTTATGCATTGCATTTGTGTGTGTCGACTCTGTTTATGCTTGAGGACAAGCATCGGTTTAAGTGTTGGGGTGTGATAAGTGGATTTATATCCACTTAGAATGCTTCTTATCGGCTTAAATGGATTTACTTGACCTCAAGTATGTTGTGTTTTTAACGTGCTTTTGTTAGTTATGTAGAACTACTAGCTTTAGGCAGGTATGATGTGTTTCTATGATGCTTTGGTGGTTTTGAGCTCAATATATGAAGAACGGCTACTCGCGGAAGAGAGTTGGAGGTTAATTTGATTAAAATTCGGATTTTCCGGGTAGGTTGCACAGTCTGCACTGTTTTGGCCATATCTGGAGTTCTAAAGTCCGAATTCAGTGATCTTACAGCTCACGCGAAGACAACGAAATTTTCTACAATCTTGGCAGCAGCATGGGTGCGTTCCGGCGCGGGTCCTATTCTGCCAGAAAATCCTGATGCACTGTTTTGGCCATACCTTGAGTTCTACAAGTCCGTTTTGGACGATCTTATAGTCCACGCAAAGATAACGGAATTCTCTTTCATTCTAAAGTGGTCCTGATGTCAAAATACAATTGGAACGGCCCAGAAATACTGACAAAAAGTCAGTTACAAATTTTCCTTCAAAACAGAATCAGTTTAGGAAACGTATTTTGTGCCGAACTGCACAAATTCTATTTTGGTAGTTTCTTGCTGGAAAAGAATTCTATGGCCTATATAAACACTTCCTATCATTATAATTCGAACCAACACCCACCATAACATAGAGAGAGAATCGAGAGACGGAGATTCAGACTTGGAGAAGGATTCCTACGCTCGTGACAAGCAACGGAGATCTAGATCTACTTTTTGTTTTCTTCTAAATTAGGCCATACTCTTGGATGTTTTTTGGGATTTGTTTTCTTAACTCTATTACTCTAGCTTAATTATTATTCATACTTTGTTTATTATCATGGTTTCATCAGATCCTGTGATGACGAGCGGTTCAATTATGAACTAATCATTGTCATGGGATTCTAACCGATTTATCTATGTAGTTTAGTAGTTTGATTGATTTAAAGATTTGTGTGTAATGAATTAGTGATATCCTCGTATGGTTGTGCTTAATGTTTTTAGATGCTTAGCTAACATCTAGATTGTTAATCTCTTGTGAAGCGAGAGTGGATCTTGAGATTTAGAACTTGCCATGCTAGCATAGGATAAGTTGATGTATGTTTGACATCATGATTTGTAGCATAATTAGAGATAACTTATGCTGCCCTATGTGATCTTCATGGATAACTTGTTCTTCAACCTTTATGTTTTCAAATTCTATAGAGATATAGGGTCTAAGCATAATTGTTGTCTATTCATCTTCTATCTCTTTTGTGGATGTATGAGTAGTTTGGTATTCGTATACTGAGAAGTAGCTTATACTTGTTTCGTGTTGTCCGATCTGTTATCATAACCATCACATGCATTGATTAAAGGCATCAACTCTAAGCGAAGTATTTAATGAAGTTTGGATCCCATGTTTTCGCTAGCATAAGTAATTCAATATTAATTACTTTAGTTAATTAATTCTTAGTTTGTTAATTTGCTTTTAGTTAATTCTAGTTAATCAAAACCCAAATTTGTTAATTTGCTTTTAATTAATTCTAGTTAATCTTAATTTGTTGCATAGGTGAATTGACTGAATTGAAACCTAAACCAGATCTCTGTGGGAACGAACTTGACTTATTCATATATTACTTGTGACCACGTACGCTTGCGTGATTTAGTGCAAACAACAATACAACAAGATTTCCAATTGATGGATGAATCATATCATCAAAAAAGGAATTCTTAGGTTTGACCATAAGTAACCCATTCTTGGTAAAGACACAAGATTTATATATATTCATGGACATCAGTAAGAGAGTTACAATTCAACGATTTAATACCCGTCTTAGCGGCTTCCGCAATAGAAATGGGATAAAACAAGTCAGTAGCCTCTTTGTACCTTCGAAACACCTTTATCTGCTCTTCACAATTCAATTGGGCTAAGCTAGCATCAACAGCGACACCATCTTGAATTCTAAGATCTCTAAGAAAGCCTGAATCCAAAGTAG
Source organism: Saposhnikovia divaricata (assembly GCA_036435485.1). Classification (NCBI taxonomy): domain Eukaryota; kingdom Viridiplantae; phylum Streptophyta; class Magnoliopsida; order Apiales; family Apiaceae; genus Saposhnikovia; species Saposhnikovia divaricata. The sequence continues at coordinate 94,714,394 of CM071594.1, forward strand.
TCTGAAACCCAGAAGAGGGAATCTTTGTCTCAGTCATTAAGACAACTGAAAAAACCAAGTTAAAGAAAAATAAGAACAATTAAAGAAAAATTCACTTATCTATACTCTACTATAATAAACGAAAGGAGGTATTATTTGTAATTTGTTTAACTCCCTATTTTTGGTTATTCTCTCATTTTTTGTTATCTCTCATTCACAACTATTAGATCTTCTACTTAAATAGATCCTGATCGTTGGGTACAACAATACTAAAAGTTATTATATATGGAGGTCCAAAGTTCGATTACCGCCAACAACATGTTAATTTATTTTTAGAGATTTGGCTCACAACTGTAAGATCTTCTACTTAAGTAGATCCTGACCGTTGGGTACAACAATACTAAAAGTTATTATATATAGAGGTCTAAAGTTCGATCACCGCCAACAACATGTTGAATTGTGTTTAGAGATTAGGGAGCTTGAGATGTATCTCAGGTAAGTTCCCTGAGATACATGGACATGGGATTTATATGCAAATATGGGGTGGGCATTTTTGTAAAATCATAAATTTTTAATTATCCCTGCGGGCCCAATCAAATTTAAAGTGTATTTTTTTAAGTGTCTCAGGAAAAGTTTCTTGAGATCAATCTCAGGATCCTTTTTCTCTTTATATTTAATACTAAAAATTATTATATACAAAGATGTAAGGTTCGAATTCTTCCAATAACATATTAAAATTAATATTTATATACTATATTATAAATAAATTATAAAAAATTAAAAATAACCCGTATTTTACATAGGTTATAAGCTATTAAAGATAAGATTAAAATTATCTAAAGAAGCATAAAATGTTTGTGGGAAGAGATACATAATGACCATGCAACTACGCCATAGATGACTTTACACAACATTTTTTCATGGTGTTGCCTCTGAAAAAGTGATGCCGTAGCTATTTTCAACCTTATCTATTACAACACCGAGTATTTGTGTTAACTTAGACAAAATTTCTACAGCATACTGATCTATCTATGACCATTTCTATACTCTCTTCATAAACCTTCGTTGTTTACATTCCTTAGTCATAATATATTCATGGTATTCATGATACCCTAACATCATACATCTCAAGTCATTATACTTCCATTTTTACTCGTAATCGTGGACAATCATATACACATGAATCACTTTAGTACGGGTGACCCCATTTCAAAAGTCTAGTAAATTCGCAATCCAAACATGGGTTACAAATGGTTCAGTAGAAGACTCCTACAATCTTATTAATATTTCCTTTATATCAGAAGCCCTTGCAGTCGGTGCTTACTTAGAAGCAACCCTGCTTTGTCCTTTCATTGCTGGTCTAGTCACTTGATAATCCTTTGTGACTTGGCCTCAACTGGCCACACTAAAATAAAAAATATATGATTTTAGGGGTTGGCTAATTAGCATTACTTTTCCAGCAATTGCCGGCGTAGTGCCTTCTTCTTTGATACCTTTCTACCTTTCCAAAACTTTACTCCATATAAGTCTTAATCGACTTCTCGGCACCGTCTCTGGTCACCTTTCCTCTACTTTTATCTTTTCAACTATTCTTATCAATCCCACGTGCCACGCAAGCTTACCATTCCTGGCATAAGAGCCTTTTCACTTAAGTCAATCCCGTAGTTTCTCTGTCCAGCTGGTTTCTTACTTACATTTCCTGTTTCCGTCCCTTCTCACTTCATCATTGTATTTCTACAATCAATCGCGATAACCGGGGTCTGTCCACCAACCCATATAGCGGCTACCTTACCCTATTCACGGGGTTCGCCCTAGTTTCCACTCTCTTCCATGACGTTCTCTAATAATCAGAAAGACAAGGTCTGCCAAAATTCGTTGAAGTTCTTTCCAGAATCAGGGAAATTTTGATCAATCTATCCACCTACTAGTAACATTAAAGAAACCAGTTTCGAAACCTGGAGAATAGTTCTATGGACCTCCAAGCAGGTAAACCATAAGCAGTCATAATTAACGAAATAATCGTCATCAGATTGGAAGTTTAACCACTGGAGAGGAACCAATTATAAACATCCCTTAGAAGGGAATAAACAGTTTCAAACTGAAACCTGTCACAACATCTTGATACCTATATGTCCTGATATTCAATATTTCCCAATGTCAGTCTACCTAACCACTAGTCTCAGAAGGAACATTACCGTCGGAGTTGGTTGTTCCACAAAAATTGGCACTACTAAGGCCATCCGAACCTGGTGAACCGTGCTGTCCGAATGCATCCGCAAGTACTTTGTCGTGCTGCGCAAGCACACATCCTAATCTTTTATGCGAAGCGTCATTGGAAGCACAAAGTCTCCTTTTTCCATTAAACAATGCTAACTCTTGGTCATTACCAATTTCATCTTTTAGCTCCAGGAAGATTTTCTCACATTTTTCTCTTTAACTGCTGATCGTATTACTTGATCCGTTATAATTCCACGTCGGAGTAAACTTAAGGTAACTACAATAATCCATTCAAAGAAAAGAAAGAATTTAATATTCCTCTGAATCACATGCATCTAACGTTTCTGGTTCATCATTTCACTGAGTTAAATTAACCCTATACTTAATCTTTGACAATAGTCTCATTACGAGTTCATCTTGACTCACTGGTCTTATCTTCCGGTAGGTTCTGAGATCATTGTCTTGCTTACTACTTCCTTATATAACTTTATCCAATCATGCAGTCACTTCCCAATGTTTTCACTTTCTAACCGATTCATTCATAAAATGGACATTTTCCTGAATAAAACAACTTCATCAACCTCAATTTGGATCCATAAATTACAACCTATGACATCTGCCTTCTCATGGCGAATTATTACTGACAATATTCATACTTATTCATTTATCAAATGATATGGCACTTACTGCCTCTCCTCAACTATTCCTAGGGACTCTGCTCCTCGTCTTATATTGATGCCTTTGATAATCATACATCCCTCTAGCACTCTTTTCGTTAATATGAAAGTCTCTAATGATTCTCATCTATTCCCGTATAAGATCTCAAGTAATTCTTCCAATCCATCTTACTTGCTGGTACTACCTCCAGTAGTCCGGCCACGAATCCAAAATGAATCTTCAGTTTTTTTGCTAATAGCTTAGTTCTTTATGCTCACTTTTCTGAGCATTATACCTTAATCATCTCAGTCTTTCTGGCTACAGCCCTCATTCCTCGAGGGTAAGCTCCTTATCCTAATAGGATTTTCCTTATCTGCTGGAACCTCTTCCGGGTCTCCAGTAGGGTACTCTATTGAATTTACCCGCTGATCTTCAGCATATAATAAAGCATCATCACGCTGCTGCTCGTATGCCTCAAGGTCTGTCGCCTTACTCGTCGATACGATATCGAGCTAAGTTACTATCATGATACTTAAGAGTTCCCATAAGGGTTTTATAGGTCATCACTACATTAAGTAGTCCGACTATGAACTTGGCAGAGTTCTTATTATCTTATTGAATTTATTGTTTTAACGTCGCCTCATCTCTGGGGTTTACAACGTACGCTCTGATACCAATTCTGTAACACCCCCAGATCCGGGATCCGGTCGTTACGGTCTCCATTACTGTTCACAATACTTGAACTTACTTCAACTCAAAATAAATTACATCTTTATGACCCAACACAACAATATAAAACTCACCCGTTATAGTCCCAGAGATGAAATCAGAGTAACTACCAAATTTTATTAAGCACAATATGAGTTCTTACAATCCAAAAGAAGTTCAATATGAATACATAATCTTTGCCATCCGTTTGCATAAGTCATACTAGACCATATACTTGGTACTGAAAGAATAAATCTATCCTACAAATAGATTTCTCTTCGGCTCTGGAAGTTCATCGTCCTTGCCAGCGTCGAGTGCGCCTTGTGCGAGTCATCTGGTCTAGCTGTTGTTGTGATATAATAATAAAGGAAGGGTGAGTAATAGCCCACCAACAATAATATTTAACTGAACGATAATATATAACAGTTCAAAAGTATCTTTCAAACCATATGCCATACATTTACGGAAATGATGCCAGTATAATATGAACGATGAAGTTACAAGGTAACTCAAAATGTAAATATATGTGGGAATATCTGCTATGTCGAAAATAAGCAAGATATTATCATTTATCATATAAAGAGGAACTTGCAAGGAAAATATTGCAATTCTAGTTACTAACATTTTTCGAAGTCGTACAACCTGAAAGAAGTCTCTTCGATACATGTTGCGGAAGACACTGTCAACCTGAAAGAAGTCTCTTCGATACGTGTTGCAGGGAATTCCCAATTTGGGAGATGATCCAATACTGGAGTTATCACGCGCCAGCTGTCCCACTCTCTGATGATCAGTCGGGGATGGTACAACCCAATATAGTTTACTACCGGTAGAAGGAAGAACTAACGGCTCCACATGTCGATTGCCTTTAATAGTAACTCCCCGGCCAATGGTTAGGCCTTGTGATGGACCGCGCGACTCGGCCTCTTACACACGACTCCTAGTTCGAATAAATCCACAACATTGAAAAGTAGAGTTTGTCCTCCCTTCCCCAAGTGAAATACTTGTTGATAAGACTCCACAAAGTAGTCGTATCTAATTGGAAAGGAAAATTCATCAACATTTCCCAAGCTTTTGCTTGTTAATGGATATCAACTTGTTCCAACAATCTTAACCCTCGAATGATGAGAAGGTACACACAGACTTAATGAGTCCATGGCAACCAAGTTGCGAGTGAAAAAGATAAATTATGAGATTTATGACCGGGAACTCTACAAGATAAATAACATTGCTCAAGTAGGTTCCCCTATAACATGGAAGTTTGAGCGAGCATTTAAATCCTTTAAGATAGATTTAAATAAAAAAATAAGGAGTTGGGAACCTTTCCTTGATAAGATAGTCGTAAAATGACTCCGAAATATTTTACATAATAACTGGAGGTGAAAGATAATCTCCGAATAATATAAATCATTTTAAAAAGAATTTAAAAGAATTAAATAAATATTCCAGGAATATTCATTAACTCAATAATAATTATGAAATATCATTAAATCATAATATTACTCGTAAGTAATCCTCGAATGAATATATATAATTATTTGCTAAATAAAACCCTCCTTAAATGAATATTCAAAATAATATTCATTAAATAATTAAACTCCAATAAATATTTAAAATAATATTCAATAAATAAATCAAACCTTAAATGAATATTTGAAAATAATATTCATTTAATATTTAATCTTCTAAATGAATATCCAAATAACATTCATTTAATAAATAATCTTCTAAATGAATATCCAAATAACATCCATTTAATAAATAATCTTCTAAATGAATATCCAAATAATATTCATTTAGTAATCAAAACTTTAAAGGAATAATCGAAATAATATTCCTTAAGTAAATAGAACTTCCAATGAATATTTTAAAAGTACATAAAATCTTAAATGAATATTCGAAACTAACATTCATTTAATATCTCTCGACTGAGATAATACTCGAATAACATTCCTCGAAATATTTCCAAGTAATTGATACTTTATGGAATATAAATAACGTTTAACAATAACATTCCTCAGATAAATAATAATCTGTCGTTGGAATCCCTCCGGGTTTCCACGACTATCTATATTTCAAAATACCGACTCCCGGTCTATATTTAGAATGAATATCATATGCCCTTCGCTAAGGGTCTTACCAAAACAATCTGGCTTATCACTGATAATTCGTATCTAGTCTATAAGCCAATATCAATTCAGGGAACAAGTATCACAAAAAGCAGAGTCACAATATAATTGGAAACAGGCATGCATGCGATGACATATGTTAAACAGAAATCATATACATATATTATCACAACAACAGGTTCAAAGGTTTGAACACTTGCTGGTAATCGGGTGTGGGTGGAGATAGCGTGTCCTGGGTCTGCTCGATGATCTATAAACAATCAAAACATTCGAGATTAACCACTTAACACGTTTTAAAAGTCTAGGTATAAACTTCACTTAAATCGAAACACGTTTTCGAATTATCTCCTTATACACCTTTTAGTGCGAATTATCTCGTTATACACCTTTTAGTGTAACTCTTTTTATTACTGATACGATCCGACATTTGTTCGTTATTACGACATGTCATCATACCCACAATCGGTATATACTTAAGTCGTATAAGTTCTAAAGTCGATTGATTACGAACCGAGATTATACCTCGAGTTTTATCGTTCATTTTCTAAGTGTTTTACCAAAGTTATAACCAAGCGGGTTTTTATTGGTTCGTTCGCGTTTAACTTCGATTCCAACATTTTTATAAAATCGGAAAACGATCCGTTTGACATGTGGTTTTCTTTCATACCTTCCTTATTACCTCTAGTATTTATTTACCAAGATTCGTCATTGAGTAACATGTTTTACGAGGGTTCAATTGAAGTTACGAACTTTTATTTACGGTTCCGAACCAATTTTAGTAATTTGACCATAACTCCTAAACCGTAAGTCGGAATGCTTCGATTCTTGTGCCAAAACGATCTATGGCTCGAAATTTACAAGGACCAGTCATAATATTATCAAGGTTAGGAATTTATATTTACTGTCATGCTCGATTTCTAAGTGAACAAAAATTCGGCATTACGACGGCTATATATCGAACGTTCTAAAAATCATAACAATTCAACCAAGTCACACCGGGCAAACCAAACATCTTACATTCATGATATACACCTCATAAGTCCAGGAACATCTCAACTCATCCTTTTCATCATTATATGGCTAAATGAACTAAATGAACTAAATCAACTACATAATCATGCTTATATGCTTGAAACCACATCATCATCAAAACTAACCCAATAATCACAAAAACTCAAAATATGTTCTAGGGTTTCTTAAGAGTTATACCTTCCCTGGAGTATCCTAATACATGACTAAGCCTTGTTTTGTCCTTGTATAGCCTTAGGATTGCTTTAATCATCCAAACAAAACAAGAAATCTAAGTTAGTTCATTAAGGTTATTATTCATCAATTCAAAGATCTGCAGAAACGAGGCCCTTACCATGCTTTTCAGGACAAGGCTTCTAAAGGAGAGTTGTAGGGCATCTAACCATCTTAATAACAAGCTAAATAACACCAAATTCCGTTGAGTAATGAAGGAATATGGCTGTTTGAAAATCGTTACAGAAAACTGTCAAGAACAGGCAGTTTGGTTTCTTCAATTTGGGAAAGGTATTTGACTAGGCTACACTCATTAGATTGCCATGAAATTTTGAAAGAATGTTGCCGATGGAGTGGTGAATCTATGGTTAAAATTTGGTGATTTTATCATTGATAGAAATGGAGATATGAATTTTCTTCTTGGAGGAGGTTCTGCTGGGCAGTTTGTTCAAAATGGAGAGAAATGGAGTTGCTTGGTCTTGCTTGCTAGTATCTTGTTCTCATCTTGTGTCTTTGAGATATTATCTCATAAAGTAGCTTTATTAAAGCTATGATGTCATGGATGATGAATTTTTGATGGACATGTGTCTTGTTTTTGTGGTTGGATGAGAAAGGATGCTAAGTACTGGTTAATCTCTAATGGTTCTAGTTTGTAATGTAACTAGATTGCCTACTAGATATTTATCACTTGAACATGCATGTATCTTGCTTCCTCTGCTTGTTTCTTTGTCCGTTTATCACTCAATTCATTGATCGTTTGTAGGAATAAATCATTCGTTTCTAGTTAGGGTTTTACCGGAAACCGTTTTAATATTTATACTACCATTCTCCATCATTCTTAATAATTCTCGAATCCATTTTCCTTAAATCCCTTCAATAATTCCTTAAGTCTTTCAGTGTCCAGGGAAATCTCGGGGAAAATAAAAGTGCTATTTTTCAGAATCCGACAGCTTTTACATACACTCTTTTTTCCCCCTGGATCACTAATACGAACTCAGAATTTCGTTCCGGGTACTTCTATATAGCGTCGTCTTAATATTCCTAAATCCACCAAAATCACTATTCATCCATTTTTCTTTACTCATCGTCTTAGGGTTGTACAATTGTCCCTGATCTCTTTCGATCGTTCCTTAACCTTTTTACGGACCCACTGGACCAATAACAGATATCGATCTGGATGACATAAGAATAATTTTCTCCTTTCGAATTATCAAATCTCAATTCCCTAAGAGATAGATAATTCTTACCTAAACCGTCAACCAATAGTATTCTTCATGGCATATAAACATTTGAATCCAAATCTATTCCTTTCATTCATTATCTCAATCGTTACATCGTAGTCGTAATCACTATTCACCATTACCTCAGTACATAATAAAAAGTTTTAATTATATCCAAAATTTGGGGTACTCACAAGTATCATGCTTTGTTAATTTTCTGCACAGTCTAAGATTAGATCACAAATAACTTAGAAAGATTCATGATTATTTACTGAGAATCATGCTTCATACATATTCCTTCATCGGTGTTTACATTCAGACAAAAATAATATCAGAGTTTCTCAGAGTTTATCCAACATGTCAACAGTGTATGACCTACAGAGCATGCTAACAGAGTTTAACAGTTAACGAACAGAGTTTGCATAGCAGAGTTTAACAATAGAGTTCACATAGCAGTTAACATATCACAGAATTATGAGCAACACATTACATAAGTAAAATTTTGAGTCTAACCAATATCTCTAGTCAAAACCAGAGATCATTCCTAGTTCATTTACCAGCCTTGTAAATATAGCTTCACTCAATGGCTTGGTGAAGATATCTGCAAGCTGTTGTTCAGTAGACACAAAATGAAGCTCAATATTCCCTTCCTCTACATGTTCTCTGATAAAGTCGTACCTTATGCTGATGTGCATGGTCATTGAATGTTGTACTGGATTACCTGTCATAGCAATAGCACTTTGATTATCACAGTAAATAGGTATTTTACTGTACCTCAATCCATAATCCAACAATTGATTCTTCATCCACAAAATTTGTGCACAATAGCTACCAGTAGCAATATACTCTGCTTCAGCTATAGATGTAGAAATTGATTTCTGTTTCTTGCTGTACCAAGAAACAAGTCTATCACCCAGAAATTGACAACTTCCACTGGTGCTTTTTCTGTCTATCTTACAGCCTGCAAAGTCTGTATCAGAGTAACCAAGTATCTTGAAATCTAATTCTCTAGGATACCACAGACCTAAGGTTATGGTCCCCTTGAGATATTTAAAAATTCTCTTCACAGCTGTTAGATGTGGTTCTCTGGGGTCTGCCTAAAACCTTGCATAGAGACAAGTTGCTTACATGATATCAGGTCTGCTTGCTGTTAGATAAAAAAGAGACCCTATCATGCCTCTGTAGCTTGTCATATCTACTGGAGCTCCCGTGTCTTTGTCCAACTTTGTTGTTGTTGCCATGGGAGTTGATGCAGATGAGCAGTCAAGCATACCAAATTTCTTGAGAATATTTCTGGTATATTTTGTTTGATTTATGAAAATCCCATCATCTGTTTGCTTCACCTGTAGGCCTAGAAAATAACTAAGCTCTCCCATCATGCTCAATTGATACTAGGACTGCATGAGCTTGGCAAACTTTTTACAGAGTTTATCATTAGTAAACCCAAAAATTATGTCATCAACATATATCTGAACTAAAAGCAAGTCATCACCATAGTTAAAGTAGAACAGTGTTTTATCAATTTCACCTCTGTTGAACCCACTTTCTAAAAGAAATTGAGCCAGAGTTTCATACCATGCTCTTGGTGCCTGCTTAAGTCCATAGAGTGCTTTATCCAGCCTGTAGAAATAGTCTGGATATTTTGGGTCCACAGAACCTGGTGGTTGTTCAACAAACACTTCTTCTTCAAGCTTCCCATTCAGAAAAGCACTTTTCATATCCATCTAAAATACCTTGAATTTCTTGTGAGAGGCATATGCTAGAAAAATTCTTATTGCCTCCAATCTTGCAACTGGAGCAAAAGTTTCATCATAGTCTATTCCTTCCTGCTGTGAATAGCCTTTTGCCACAAGTCTTGCCTTGTTCCTTGTAACAACTCCCTCACTATAAGTTTTATTTCTGAAAACCCATCTAGTACTAATAACAGATCTATTCTTTGGTCTAGGTACAAGGGTCCATACTTCATTTCTTTAAAATTCATTTAACTCCTCCTGCATTGCTGTTATCCAGTCAGCATCTTGAAGAGCTTCTTTTACCTTCTTTGGTTCATTCTAAGACAAGAATGCATGAAACAGACATTCACTTGCTGTAGCACTTCTTGTCCTTACTTTTGCATCTGGATCTCCAATAATTAAATCAGGTGTATGAGATTTTATCCATTTCCTAGCAGAAGGTAAATGGCTTCTATCAGTATGTGATCCTCTTCCTTGATCCATGTTCTCCTGATTTTCTTGTTGCCTTTCATCAGTTTCTGAGGCTCCCCCTGAATTTGACTGCTCAGAGCTTGAACTGTCAGATTTTGCACTTTCAGAGTTTGAGTCATCAGAGTTTGATCCAGATTTTTCAGTTGACTCACTCACTACACCATATATGACCTATTGCAAACCCAATATACATATGTGTTGCTAAAAGTGTTGCTATAGACACAAAATTTGCTAATCTATTGCAATATTTTGAAAAATGTTGCATAAAATATGAAAGTGTTACAAGCCGAAGGATCATTTTGAAAATTTTAGAACAATTGCAATACTTTAAAGAAGTGTTACAATAGACAAAACGCTTTTGATCAAATTGGTCAAAAATTGTAGGCGGGAACTAAAATTTTTCGTTGGGCGGGTTAAGAATTGGTGCTAAAAATTTGTATTAAAAACAAAAACTTTACTTAATTACACAAAGTAATAACAAAAACTTTTCATTTCTCTCACTCAATTCTCTCATCTCGGCCGCTCTTCTCCCAGTCGCCCGTCTCTTTCATCTCATCCGCCCGTCTCTCTCATCTCTGTTGTATCTCTCTCTCACAATATCAATTAGAGGAAAACCCCCAAAACTGATTGAGCTTCAATAACCGATTAAAGCTTCAATTAGAGGTAATCACCCATCTTTCTCTGATTATATAGATTTATACATGTATATATATGTATTCTGATTTTGTTGTTATATTTTTAAGCAAAACCCCAAAACTGATTGAATAGACTAATTAACATCAATTGAATAGGATTTTAGCTCAAGATTTGTTCTTGTGGTTTGTTGTTAAGGAAATTAGCGTTGATGTTCCAAACTTTGTTTTGATTTTTGATTTGTGGAAGGATAGAAAGGCTGTTGTTGCTTTTGCTCGCCATTTTGGGTACTCTCTTATCCCTGTATAATCTATTACTGTTAATATATTGCCCTTTATATTTGCTTTATTAAGTTTGGTATCTTTTTATTTTATGATTTGGTGTATTCGAATGTCAGGTGTGTTCTTCGTCGAAAAAGGGCTGCTTATCTTACTGATAAAAAGGTATTATTTTGTGCTCTATCTTTTTTTTACATTCATCAGGTGATGCTTATTTCGCGTATGAGCATTTCAGTTCCCCTCTTCCTTTTAAACCTGGTTTACCAACAAGATTGAACACTAAATATCAGTTCGAAATTAGGTAAATTATTTAAGTAGTTGCCAGCATATATATGCCACTTTCCAACTATTCCTTGAAACTCATATTTCTCTCGCGCAGGCCTTAATCACCATTATTGCCTACTTTTCTTCTTTTCCTAGTTTCCTTCATATTTTCTTTTACAAATTTCCCTCCCATATTTCCTACTCTCTATTTCTAACTTGGTGTGTGCAACACAGATAGGCCCGATGGTTCCACTTAATTATTTGGTCAATTTGACACTTTATATGAATTCTTTTTTACTTAACATTTTGTGAACAGGACGTGATGGATGCATTGGGGGTGGCACTTGTTATAAATGGACCTGGTAGTGTAGATCAGGTATGTATAGTTTTACCATACTGATATAATCTGACCTGGTTGTATAGTTGATGCATCATCACTACGAACGTTTATTAGCTTGAAAATTTCATGAGCACAGAGTAACATGCGCCTTTCTAAGTATATCATCAATCCTTTGCAGGCAAAAACATTCGCTGAGCAAATAGATTTTAAGGGAGGTATGGAACTTTTAAGTACTCTTTGCTATCTCAGTCTCAAGCATGTTTCGCAAACTGAGTTGAAGCTACAAGAACAAATCTTCATATTGTTATGATGTTCAGCTACTGAAGAGACAGTATACCAATAACTAGTCTATACCAATCGTGAGGAACCTTTTCATCTTAGTTCCATTGCACTCAAGACGTTTTATTGCTACAACGCCAATTAACATAACTAATAATTTATGTTTCTAAGCAATTCTCTTTGTCCTCTTGTGAAACTCCAAGGCATTGTTTGGCTGTTCAGTCATCTGATCTGCAGTTTCTTCACATTTATGATGACACTGCCTTAATTCAACAATTTGCTGCTTATGCTTTTAAGGTATACTATGTTTAATCTCTGTCTGTGATTGTGATATGTGTTGCTCAAGAGTATAATAATCATGATTCATAATTACTGCTCAAGATTGAATGGCTCTGAGCAGAGTACCTGTCCATGTCAATAGGAGTTTGAGATAAGAATTTCTGGCTAGAGTAAAGCTATGAATTGTTTTACACATAGTTTACAATGACAGGCTGTAGCTAGAAGACCCTCTTATCAAGGTATCCATACTTCATTTGTAGAGATTATCAAGCATATTATGTCAATTTTAGGATGCTTGTCAGATTACAATTCCATCTGTGCATTCGTAAGTATTTCTGTGTTTAATCGTAGAATGCAAATTTAATTAAATTGTCTCAAATACTTCTCTAACAGTTTGTCTTAGTAAAGTAATTTGTATTACAATCTTACAATGGAAAATGGCCCAGAACTGCCAATAAGAAATGATTTTACAATGGGAAATGGCAGTTCAACTTATTTCTTAAATCCTTTCAGTAAAATTTACAAGAAGAAGAAATGTTTCGGTTCAAGTCATCCACTTGAAATCCCTTGCATCAATGTTTCTTTTAAAGAAACCCTGTTAAACTGCAGAAAAGATAACGCAAAAATTTCTTCTTCCTCCAACTCAGGTGTCTGAAATGTTTTACTGGAGTTTGATCAAGGTTGCTATTGCAAATTTCAGGTGAGCATGCTTCCATACTCTCTTACCTCATTCCTGGAAGGATTAACAAATTCCTATTATTTTAACTTGAGTTCTTATAGAACTTGCAAATTGTCTTCCACTTTTGCAGTCATTGAAGATTGGTGGTTATTACATTATAAAGCATCACAAGGAAGATCGTTATTGCACAATTAAGTGCTCGAACGATACGAGTAGCAGTACAATCTCTTCAGACTCCAGATTTAGATGGTTTTTGCCTAAGGGAAAACTAATATCTTTGAGTGGACATGTGGTTGCTTTTCACAGCACCGATCACTCCTCTCTTGCTATAAATATTGGTCATAATAGGTCCATTGGTGATTACGTCCCAAATTTCATTAAGGGTAAAACAATGAGTGCCTGCATGCATGTCCTAATTGAGAACCACATGGTAATAGTCATCTATCTCTGGTCTTATACATTTTGTTTAGGTAACTTTGCAATCTTATGTTATTTATATTATAAATTACTATTCTTAGAGTTGCATTCCTTCATTCCTTTTACTTTCAGTTATTATTTAGTGCTTATGACATAATGGGATTTTCTCCATAGGTCGGTAAAAGTGGTCCTTCATTCCCCATCCAGAAAAAATGGGTCAGCGGAGAATTTTTAAGAACAAAATCTCATCTTTATCCTGGAACAAACACCTTAGGTAAAAGTGGTCCTTTAGAAGTCAATGCGAGTACTCCTTATTATAGTGGCAGTTCATCTATTAAGTAGTATTAAGTTACATGAATCGTAATCAAAAGAAATAGATACATTAATTTTCTTAGAATACAAATTTTAATAAAAAAATAATGGAAAAGATATGACATGCAAGATGCAGTAAACCATTAAGCTGAGTGTTAATCTTTAAAACTACAACAATACATGGTCTGGCCCGACCGGTTAACATCTGGTACAGTTCTTACAACTATACTTCCGGTTAACATCTAGCTGATATAGTGACTGACATATGAAGCATCTCTATTAATTTTTGTTCTATATACGTGAAAATGAATGTGCTACAACATTCTCATTTGTCACTTTCTAATTTTCATTCTACTGTTCATGTAGTCATATGTTCCTCGTGTAAATTATATGTTGACAGTTTCTCGTGTAAATTCCTGATCTGTACGACCCACATTGTTGAGTTTATGACAATTCAATATGCTTTGGGAAATTAACATGTGGACGAGAGAAGCAAGAATAATGAAATGGATGTGGGCATCCGTGTTCTTGCAGTAGCCTGTCATTTAACAAATAAAAAGAGTTCCCATAATAGTGTTGTTTGTGCATTAACTTGAATGGGTTGTATCTAGGTGAAAACATGGGCAGAATTATTGAATACCTTCTGCACCAGTGGCAAGCTTGAATTGGAACTCCTGTATAAAGTCCAGGTTCAGTGCTAGGTGGATACAAAGTTGATGAAGATATTTCCGGAAATTGTGAGGTCTTTCTATGACTTGGACGTGCTTGCAGAAGATACTATTCTTCACTGGTTTCGCAAGGGAAAAATCCCAAGGGCAGGTAATTTTAGAACTAATTTTATTTTGTGTTGATTTGGCTTACCTTTCTGTTATATTTAATTAAGTTGTCATTTTTTTAGTGTATATTGATTTAAGTGAACTTTGTTAATCTTTTATGCCTTTTTTGCTCCATTAGTTTTATGTACATGGTGGCCCTCAGTTTATATCAGTATCCCTATTTTCTCGATTGTATGTTGGTTAAAGCTTGTATTTATCAAATTTGTTGGATTTTTGTGTTAACTAGTTGGATATATGTGTTAATATTGTTTTAATTTTGTTAACAATTAATTATATGCTCGTAGTGTGGATATTTTTTTCAAGCTGTGATTATTTTGTAAAATCCAATGTTATATAATAATTTATCATTGTATATATGCAATCATTTTTTATGTGATTTTTAGGTGGATTTACTTGATGAATTGACTACAAGGTACATCCATAGAGAGATACCTGTTGTTTTTGGTATATGGAGTACAGGTTTGGACTCTCTCTTAATTATCTTGAAATTTAAATCAGTGGAGTGCAAGTACACTTAGGGAATCTCTGTTAGTTTTTTTTATAGCAGACTGCTCTACAAGAATGACTCTGTGAGCATAAATTGTGTGCAAAAGAGTAACAACTCTTTTGTATTGATGTGGCATATTCCATCAGGACATTGTAAACTACATTTTGAGCATAAATTGGAGACTTCAAGCGTTTTTTGATGGATACTCTGTTTTGCTGCTCATGATGCAGAATTGTTTTCTCATAATGTAGGTTTTTCTAATTTGCTTATTCTCGGAAAATAGTGATTTTCTGAGTGTTTTGAATGGTCTCATAATGTACCATGTTTATTAATAAGTAAGTATGGTCATAAGTTTATGTCATGACAGTTTTAGGATGCCTAGTTATACACTATGTCGTGAAGTGGATGATATTACTTCCAAAAGCTATTATGTTGAGATATTTGTGAAGGTACACTTTTGTATTAGCTCCCTTGATCATTCTCAATCTTGATTTGTTAGGCCGAATACACACTAATAATCAATATTAGATGAGAGAATAATAATTAAGATGATTATGCACTTTAAATCTTCTGGTATTAAAAACCCTCTTCGTGATGTAAACTATCACAAAGAGCGGCTAGGTTACAATAAAGATAGTTCGATGCACGATACCCTTCTAGGGTTAACCTAACTGTATTTATAAAACATACAGCTTCGATACAATCTCTAATTGATATTCCTAATAATCAGCTATACAATGATATCAATTACAGATTGTCACACGTCTCCTAAGTCAACTCGATCTCTTTGATAGCTATCCAGTCTCCAAAGATCTCGCTTCCATATCAATCTTCAATTGATCTCTAATATCTTTTGTTGACTTCGTACGCGCTGCTTCTAGACAGAGTTTAACTAAACTCTGTCGAGCTTCCATAGTCAGTGTTTAACTAAACTCTGACTGCTTCCAGCTAAACTCTGATTTGTCGCTGTAGCTCCTAAACACTGTTTTCATCAATCATTTCTAACAATCTTCCCCAACTTGTTCATTAGCAAGAATGTACAAGTTTACAGTAAATGATGATGTCAAAACAAATACAAAATTACAGTGATTAATATACAAACAGAGTTCAAGCTTTTACTTAACAAAAATCTACAGAAATAAGAAAACTCTTACAGACTTTAACCTCTAATCTCTTCAAGATCTGGTGTAGCTTTGAGATAGTCTATAAGCAATCTTCTTTCAGCATTTTCAAGTTCATTCTCCATAGCTTCCTTGATCTCTCTCAACTGAGGATCATTCTCATCAGTCTGATAGATAGCAGCTCTGAGATCGTAGATTTTGTTTCTTCTCATTTCATTTCCCAATCTGATATACTTCACCTCTTCAGACTTCACATTAAAATCAAGAACAGAAGATCAGTCTTTAGCTTTGTAGCTCCCTTTTCCATCTCTATCAGCTTTCCATTCCAGTCTCTGTACTTAGGAACATATTTACTGTTATACTTCATGCCTCTTCTTGCCAGATTCTGAAGCATCTTCTGTCTAAGCACATTGGCAACAGATTGAGTCCTTTGATTTGTTACCTTGAAAAGATACAGAACATGTTCTAGTTCTTCCCAGTATTTCAAACCAATATCATTCTCCCCAATTTTAAAAACTGTTACATCTGCCATGAAGTATAATAGAAAATCTTTCTTTAGGCTCTTTTGATAGACCAACTGTACTGATTCCAGTCTGTCTAAACTCTCTTGAGTGACAACACATTGACCTGGAACAGCCAGTGAAGATGGATCTCTAGGACTAACATTCTGCCTTTTATCCCTGTGTGATCCTATACCACCCTTGTTGTTTCTAATTTTTCCAGAAATTGCTCTTCCATCAGTGAAATTCATAGAACCTTTAAGTGCTTGATTTGGATCATGAAGAGTTCCCTTTCCAAAAATTGATTTCAACTGAGAAGATTGTAAAGGTGTGGTCACAACTTGTGTAGCAACAGAAATTGTGTTTTCATTCTTCTTTACAACTTTTGTAGAAACAGAAGTTGTATTTTGTCCAGCAATGCCTTTCAGCTTTTGCTTAAAGTCTGCATCTGTTGGTTTTCTGGATACTTGCATCCTTTGTTCAGTACCAACTTTTTCTTTGATTTGAATGCCTTTAAGAACAGGCTTTGCAGCTTTCACATTCTTCTTAGAATTGCCAGATTTCACAGCTTTCTTATGTTCTGCTAGAAATATCTTCTCTTGAGCTTGAACATCTGCAATTGTAACTCCCTCTTCATTTTCTTCTTAAAATAACTTAGCAGCCAATTCCTCATCAGTCTGAGGATCAGAGGATATTACCAAACTCTTAGTCTTTGAAGAACCTCGAGTATCAGTGTTTAACCCAGCAGACTGTGATTTAAGAGTCTTGCTGCTAGTTTTCAGAGTTTGAGTTTCTATAACCTTGCCCTTGCCTTTATTATTTGCTCCTCCATCTCCAGCATTATCCTTCTGAGTCAGAGTTTGAAATTGCTTGCATTTTGACTTTGCAACTCTCTCCCCCTTTTTGACATCATCAGGCATGAGTATAGATGTAATCAACTCCAAAGAGGTAGCAATAGAATCAATTTTAACAGACAAGGCAGACTGATTCTCTTCAACTTTACCCAGCCTGGCAAAGAGATTGTCTTGAGCTTTAGAAAATTTTGTAGTCATGAGTTTAGACTCTCTTTCCATTTTCATTTCTGTAGTTAGGATCTCAGTCCTCAAGTCAGTGATTGCCTTCGTAGTTTCATCAAATCTACCATCCAGAGTCTTGACTTGAACTACAGTTGCTTTTAAGCAAGAAAGAATCTCTGGATTGGATATAGTGTTGGCAGTTTGCTTAACAAAATTAGCTGCTCTCCCTCTTGGAAGAATGCAATCCTCTTTGTACCAGTCAGCAGAAAATTTTGCAAGTTGTGCTTTTTCAATTTCATGAGACTTACAAGGTTGAGCAAAAGAGGTATGTTTATTGTCTGTTTGCACTGGTGCACTCAGAAAAGAATCAAAGTTTGCACTGCTTTCACCTTCAAGTTCAACACTTGCAGCTTTAGCATGTTCTACATCATCTTGAAGTGAAACACTGTGCTGAGCATTGTCAGCCACAGTTTCTGCAATTTCTTCTGCAGCCTTGTCAAGATTTTCTTCGTGTTGCTCAGGCTCAGCAATAGAGTTTGCATTTGTGTCATCAACAGGCATAGGCTGAGAAGTAGCCTTGGTTGATTGATCAACCTCATCACCTCCTTCAACAATTTGGTGAGCATCTGAGAGTAACTCTGTATGTGATGCTACAGTTTCAGAAATGACAACTGTAGGTTGATCAGCTGCACCAGTTGCTTCAGATTGAGCAAAAATAGATGAGATATGATCAGAGAATGGCATGAATGAATCAAGAGTATCATCCATTGGAGAAAAGCCATCTCTATTATCCTCTTCTGCAGGCATTTTATCCTCTGCAGGCATTTCAACTTCTGCAGGCATTTTATCCTTTGCAGGCATTTCAACCTCTGCAGGCATTTTATCCTCTGCAGGTATATCTTTTTCAGCCTCAACAGTAGGTGTTTGCTGTGAAACCACCTTTGGAGCTTCAACATTTTCACCATCAGAATCAGAGATTACTAGTTTTCTTCTCTTAGCTAGAGGCACTTCATCTGAATCCTCTTTACTAGATTCTGCCACCACAGAGGGTGATTAGGTCTTTTTGCTCTTTGAATCTTTCTTCTAGAATAAACAGCTCCAGGAGATGTCTGTTTTGCTTTGGTTTGTTTCTCTATTGGCTTCTTAACTCTTGCATGTCTTTCAGTAGTTCTGCTGATTGTTTTACTCTGCCTCTTTTTGCTTTAGGCTGTGGTTGTGGTTGAGATTGTGATGGTTCAGTGTTTAGTTGTTGAGTGTGTGAAGATTATTTTATGATTGGAGATTGAGTTTTGTGACTGGATGCAGGTTGTGGTTTAGGGATAGAGGTTTGGTTTGAGGTTGCAGGTTGTTGAGTAAGTACAGTGTGGGTAGGTGATGTAGGTGGTTCAGTGCTTAAGGTTTGAGTATGATCAGTGTTTAGTGGTTCAGGTTGTGGTTCTGGTTGTGGTTGGTCTTGAGGTTGGTTGAGAAAATTCTGCAAAGCAAGTGGCAGAACAAAGACAAGTAGATTTTCTTTACCAGCATCTTTATTAGTCATATCAGAGAATATTCTCTTGTTGACTCTAAAATGCTGAATTACATCAGCTTCAACAATTTCTAAACCAGATACACAAGCAGTGAATAGCATTGGACAAATCGAGCAAAATAAACTGTAGTAGACTCTTACAGTTTATCACCTAGATTCATTAGAACATATCTACCAAAATCAAAATTACTACCATAAAGTAGAGAATACCCGATTTGTAGACTGTCCATTGGAATAGCATCCCAGTTAGTAACATTCTTCTAGAATGTTCTTGTGATGCAGTCGAAGAAAAAATTCCATCCTTCCTGAGATTAGGCCTCTTTACGCTGCCAAGCTTTTCAAGAGAATCCATGTAGCCTATCTCCTGTAGCATTTGTCTCAATTGAGGTTCACCAACATAAGCATAAGAGGTGTGTGTATCAAAACCCATCGTTTCTATGACAGTTTGTGGAGTAATCACAAACTCTTGTTTCCATCCACATAGACTGAGTTTTGCCAAAAAGTTGCAATTTGAGATGCAGAGAGAGTACTAGGTTCAACCAGAGCTTGTCCAATCTCTGAGTCTCTTAAGAAGTTCTGCATAAGATGAAACGCTTCTGGAACACGTTCATGATTGAGTGGGGCTGCATAATTGTTATGGACAAAACGTAGACCAAAAACAGTGAATGATTTAGAAACCATAAAATCAAGAAACGGGCAAGAAATCACAATGAAAAGTGTATGTAGGAAAAGTGTTTGCTAAAATGCGCAAGTGAAAACTGAGAGAACTGTGAGATGTAAAAGTGAGTGGGTGAAAGTAAAAGTGAAACGATGTACACAAAAGTAATTAGAGTTGTAATTAAAAATTAAAACTCAATCGTTTGTGTATTCAAACACTCAACAGTTCCTAGATTAATGTGTAAGTGGGACACAATAATGAGTGAGTGGGACACGTGTCATACATGCAGTGGATCAGTTAATCATGCACAGTAAAAATAGCAATTATCACCGCTGTATTCTCTTTCCTATTTCCAAGACACTTTAACACAATACACTTATTAACAGTTTTCAAAAGCACTATTTACTCCAAAATTTTCAAATTAACCAAATGAAAATTTACCTTAGAGTACTAACCACAAATCAACAGCGTTTGTCAATTCTCCAACTTTATCACTGAAACCCTTTCAAAAATTGCACAGTTGTGAAAATATGTGTGTGTAGCAGAGTTTACCAAATCAATTTTTAGAGCATCTAATTTTTCATAAAATGCATAAAGTAAATCAATAAACACTGGATGCACAAACTCTCATAGTAAACACTGACTGTGTGATGAAAGCTAAACTCTGTAGTAATCAATCTATATACAGTAACATTTAATTTATTTTATACCCCCTCTATTGCTAATATGTATATGTATATATATATATATATATTTATATTTATATTTATATTTTATTCTATTCATTCCAGTAATTAGAGGTTGGAGCTAGTCACCAAAAATTCAAAAATTTTAGCCCTTATCATTTTGTTAAGTTCCTGGGTCATCCTAGTCTTTGACTAGTCACCAAAAATCAGAGAATTTTAGCACATATTATATACCAATAAGTTCCTGGGTCATCCTAGTCACCAACATAATCTCAAAGGAGTATAGCAACCTATATACATTTTCTTTGGGGGTATTGCAGTAAGCATTTTAATCTACCAGAGTATAACTAACAGAGTTTAGAGTTCATCAACATTAGTAGTTATTCATGAGAAGCAATGCACACAGTATTTATAGACTCAGAGTTTAGGACAAAATAAACTAAGAGATGCTATAAATATGAACCAGTATCATGTTGTGTTAACTTTCTGCACAATCTAAGATTAGATCATAATAACTCAGAAAGATTCATGATTAATTGTTGAGAATCATGCTTCATACATATTTCTTCATTGGTGTTTCCATTCAGACAAAAATCAACTCAGAATTCACAGAGTTTATCAAACTTATTAACAGTGTATGACATACAGGCATGCTGATAGAATTTAACAGAGTTTGACAGTGTTTAACAGAGTATGCATGACAGAGTTTAATCAACAGAGTTCATTTAGCACTTAACAAATCAAGGAAATATGAGCAACACACTTCATAAGTTAAATTTGAATCTAACCAACATTCCTAGTCAAAACCAGAGACCATTCCTAGTTCATTGACCAGTCTTGTAAATGTAGCTTCACTCAATGGTTTGGTGAAGATATCTGCAAGCTGTTGTTCTGTAGACACAAAATGTAGTTCAATATTCCCTTCTTCCACATGTTCTCTGATGAAATTGTACCTTATGCTGATGTGCTTGGTCATTGAATGCTGTACTGGATTGCCTGTCATAGCAATAGCACTTTGATTATCACAGTAAATAGGAATCTTACTGTACCTCAATCCATAATCCAGCAATTGATTCTTCATCCACAAGATCTGTGCATAACAACTACCAGCTGCAATATACTCTGCTTCCGCTGTAGATGTAGAAATTGATTTCTGTTTCTTGCTGTACCAAGAGACAAGTCTGTCACCAAGAAATTGACAACTTCCACTAGTGCTCTTTCTGTCTATCTTGCAGCCTGCAAAGTCTGCATCAGAATACCCAAGTAGCTTGAAATCTGATTCTCTGGGGTACCACAGACCTAATGATATGGTGCCCTTGAGATACTTGAAGATTCTTTTCACTGCTGTCAGATGTGGCTCTCTAGGATCTGCCTGAAACCTTGCACAAAGACAGGTTGCATACATGATGTCAGGCCTACTAGCTGTCAAGTAAAGAAGAGATCCTATCATGCCCCTGTAGTTTGTCATATCCACTGAAACTCCTGTGTCTTTGTCCAATTTAGTTGCTGTTGCCATGGGAGTTGATGCAGATGAACAGTCAAGCATGCCAAATTTCTTGAGAAGATTTCTGGTATATTTTGCTTGATTAATGAAGATACCATCATCTGTTTGTCTCACCTGTAGGCCTAGAAAATAACTAAGCTCTCCCATCATGCTCATTTGATATCTGGACTGCATGAGCTTGGCAAACTTCTTACAGAGTTTATCATTAGTAGACCCAAAGATAATGTCATCAACATATATCTAAACTAAAAGCAAGTCACTCCCAGATTTGAAATAAAATAGAGTTTTGTCAATTGTACCTCTGTTGAATCCACTTTCTAAGAGAAATTGAGCCAGTATTTCATACCATGCCCTTGGTGCTTGCTTAAGTCCATAGAGTGCTTTATCCAGCCTGTAGACATGGTCTGGATATTTTGGGTCCATAAATCATGGCGGTTGTTCAACAAACACTTCTTCTTCAAGCTTCCCATTCAGAAAAGCACTTTTCACATCCATCTGGAACACTTTGAACTTCTTGTGAGAGGCATATGCTAGAAAAATTCTGATTGCCTCCAATCTTGCAACTGGAGCAAATGTTTCATCATAGTCTATTCCTTCCTGCTGTGAATAGCCTTTTGCTACCAGTCTAGCCTTGTTCCTTGTGATAACCCCTTCACTGTCAGTCTTGTTTCTGAAAACCCATTTAGTACCAACAATAGATCTGTTCTTTGGCCTTGGTACAAGGGTCCAAACTTCATTCCTTTCAAATTCATTCAACTCTTCCTGCATTGCTGTTATCCAGTCAGCATCTTGAAGAGCTTCTTCCACTTTCTTTCGTTCATTCTTAGACAAGAATGCATGAAACAAACATTCACTTGCAGTGGCACTTCTTGTTCTCACTTTTGCATCTGGATCACCAATTATCAAATCAGGTGTATGTGATTTAGTCCATTTCCTAGCAGAAGGCAAATGACTTCTGTCAACATGTGATCCTCCCCCTTGATCCATGCTCTCCTGATTTTGTTGTGGGCTTTCTTCATTTTCCGAGACTCCCCCTGAACTTGACTGCCCAGAGTCAGAATTTGAATATTCAGAGTTTGAATCATCAGAGTTTGATCCAGATTTTTTAGTTGACTCAGTATCAATGTTTGAGTCTTCATCTTGATCATGCTCCCCCTCAACTGGTTCTTCCCTTTGTTGTGGCTGAGAAGTTTCTCCAGTGTTTACCAGTAGAGGTTCAGAGTCTGTTTCAACAGAGTCTGTCAGAATATTTTGATCAGAGTTTACTTCAACAAAGTTTAAATCTTCATTTTCAAAGTTCAGTTGATCATATTCATCTATGTCTTCACGTCCAGTTATTTTCTTGTCATCAAAAGACACATGTATAGATTCCATGATCACTTTAGTTCTCAGATTGTAAACTCTGAATGCCTTTGTTGACAGTGGATAGCCAACAAAAATTCCTTCATCTGCTTTTAGCTCAAACTTGGTCAACTATTCAGGATGAGTCTTCAAAACAAAGCATTTGCACCCGAAAATATGAAAGTATTTCAGGTTAGGCTTCTTTTTCTTCACCATCTCATATGGTGTCTTTCCATGCTTATTGATCAGTGTAGCATTTTGAGTAAAACAAGCAGTTTGAACAGCTTCTGCCCAGAAATAAGTTGGCAATTTTGCTTCATCAAGCATAGTTCTGGCAGCTTCTATCAAGGTTCTATTTTTCCTTTCAACTACACCATTTTGTTGTGGTGTACCAGGTGCTGAAAATTCTTGCTTCACTCCATTGTTCTTGCAAAATTCTTCCATTGTTGCATTCATGAACTCAGTTCCATTATCACTTCTGATGATTCTGACTTTGTTACTTGATCCTTTGTCCAGAAGCTTCACATGCTCCATCAGAGTTAATGTAGTTTCATCCTTCTTTGCTAGAAAATACACCCAAGTGAATCTAGTGTATTCATCAACAACGATTAAAGCATATTTCTTCCTTGCCATAGACATAACATTTACTGGACCAAAGAGATCGACATGCAAAAGATGATAAGGATCAGTGATTGAAAATTCTGTCTTGCTCTTGAAAGATGACTTCCTTTGCTTGGCCTTTTGACATGAATCACATAGACCATCAACATTTAACAGAGACTTTGGGATTCCTCTTACAATATCCTTTCTGATCAATTCATTGATGTTGTTCAAGTTCAAATGTGAGAGTTTCTTGTGCCAGTTCCAACTCTCTTCACTAGACATTCTTGTAGATAGGCAAATAGCTTTTCCAACTGAGTCTATTAAGAGCTTGATTTCATAAATGTTGTTTTGCCTATGACCAACTAGAACAACCTTTCCTGTAGATTTGCTGATAACTTCACAATATTCAGGTTGAAAATCTACATGATATCCCTTGTCACAGATTTGACTCACAGATAGCAAGTCATGCTTGAGTCCTGGGACATGAGCTACATTGTTGATGATGACATTTCCAAGATTAATATTGCCATATCCCAATGTTCTTCCTACATTGCCATCACCATAGGAAACTTTTGGGCCAGCCTTCTCCTCATAGTCTGATAACAGAGCTTTATTTCCAGTCATGTGTCCTGAACATCCACTGTCCACAACTAGGGTTGCCTCCCTGTTGCCCTGCAATCACAAGCAATAATGAGGATTAGATTTAAGGATCCAGACTTGCTTGGATCCTTTGACATTCTTAACTTTGTTAGCTTTAACAGCGGAATTAACATTATCAGAGTTTGAGCTAACAGTATCAGAGTTTCACTTGCAGTATTAACTTTCACCCATTTCAGATTGGGTTTCAGTTCATAGTAATTAGGATAGATAGCATGATACTCTCTGCAAGTATAAATGGAATTCCAAGTGCTTCCACAGTGTGTGCATAAAGTCTGTGACTTAGTTCTAGCAAAATCCTTCTTTACCTCAGACTTGGAAGGTAAAGAATTTATATTTTTGTTTTTCTTGCAGAAATTTGCAAGATGCTTAGTACTACCACAGTTATGACATGTCTTTCTTGGAGCATAACTAGCAAGCATTGGTTTATTTCCTGAAGTGATGCCCACTTTTCCATTTCTGTTCTTATTTGACACTCCCTGTTTCTTAACAGATTTTAACTCCTTCAGTTTATGTTTGAGTTGCTTATCTGTCATTGAACCAATATTAACCTGTTTAACACTAGTTTTTACTGGTTCATTTTTAACAGCTTCTTTTTCATTATCAGACAAAAATTTACTGGCTCCATGTACAAAATGAGGTCTGATTTTAACTTGACTTTGAAATCTTAGTTCATCTCCCTCATTATAACCTAGACCAACAGTGTCGGTTTGAAAAATCTGTTGAGTGTCCTTTCCAGACTTAGTCCAAGTCCTAATTTTCTTATTTGCTTCCTCCAACTCAGATTCTAGTTGTTTATATTTCTGAAGCAAATCCTGTTCTATAGAAATAGCATCATCTCTCTCTTTCTGAACTTGTTGCATGTTTTCAAGTTTTTCTTCAACAAATTTATTTCTAACCTTAAGTTCAGAATTTTCAGATTTTATCCTCTCATTCTCTAAAGTCTGATCCCTATAACTTATATGCAATGACTTAAGATAAATTCTTAATTGGTAAATATCATCAATATTATAAGCATAGGTAGTTAGAGGTACCTGATTTTCAGAAGTTTCTGATTCAGTAGTAGCCATGAGAGCATAGTTCATTTCTTCATCAGAATCTGAAGTGTCTGCCCAATCTCTGCCTTTAGTGTAGAGTGCTTTTCCAGTTTTACCCTTCTTGTACTCAGGAGCATAGTGACCCATCTCCTTGCACTTGTAGCATTGAATTTCAGACTTATCCTTCTTCCCAGACTTGGTCTCTTTTCTTTCAGACTTCCTGAAACTTTTTTTGTCTTCATTTGAATCTCTAGAAAACCTTTTCCCTTTCTTGAAATTCTTGAAACCCATTTTCTTGAAGGTCTTCACCATCAACACAGCCATTTTTCTCATTTCTTCTTCATCATCCTCAGAGTAAGATGATTCAGAAGAGTTTGAATCACAATCAGAGTTTGATGATTCACTTTCTGAGTGTATGACCAAAGCTTTTCCCTTCATTTTCCTTCTAGATGCCTCTTTCTTCTGAGGCTTCTCTTCAACCTTAAGAGCAACAGACTTAGCCTTTTTGTTGAATCTCCTGTTTCTCTGCTCCATTTCCAATTCATGAGTTTTGAGCAGGCCATAGATTTCATCAATCTCTGTTTCAGCAAGTTCATAGTTGTCTCTAATAGTGGTTGTTTTCACATCCCACTTTTCAGGTAGAGAAAGAAGAAACTTGAGATTTGAGTCTTCTAGATCATATTCTTTGTTGAGCAATGACAGATCATTGGGCAGTTTACAGAATCTATCAGATGTTTCTGTCATGGTCTCTTCAGGTTTAGCCTCAAAGTGCTCATACTCTTGTGTGAGTATGTTTCTCCTATTCTTCTTAATAGCAGCAGTTCCTTGACATCTGACTTCAAGAGCATCCCAGATCTCTTTTGCAGTGGTGCAGTTAATCACTTTGTTAAACATAACATTGTCTAAAGCACTATGCAGTAAATGCCTAACCTTCGCATCCTTAGCAATTGATGATAGATCTTCAGGAGTCATGTCCTTCTTTTCCTTTGGAACTATTTTAGCTTCTTCACCAGCAGTTGTAGAAGATAGGTTTGTAGGATTGTGAGGGCCTTCATTAATCCTGTCAAGATATTCTGGATCTGTAGCCTCTAGAAACATAGTCATCTTGACCTTCCACATGGCATACTCTGATGGCCTGAGAATAGGAACCCTGATTGGTTCATAACGACTCACAGTAGTAGGAGCCTTTTCAGAACTAGTAGATGTTGGTGGAGAAATTGCTGACATGATTATTGTTGTGTTTGGATCTTAAACTGTAATAAAGTAACAGATTAGCTCTGATACCACTTGTTAGGCCGAATACACATTAATAATCAATATTAGATGAGAGAATAACAATTAAGATTATTATGCACTTTAAATCTTCTGGTATTAATAAACTATCACAAAGAGCTGCTAGGTTACAATAAAGATAGTTCGATGCACGATACCCTTCTAGGGTTAACCTAACTGTATTTATAAAACATACAGCTTCGATACAATCTCTAATTGATATTCCTAATAATCAGCTATACAATGATATCAATTACAGATTGTCACACGTCTCCTAAGTCAACTCGATCTCTTTGATAGCTATCCAGTCTCCAAAGATCTCGCTTCCATATCAATCTTCAATTGATCTCTAATATCTTTTGTTGACTTCGTACGCGCTGCTTCTAGATAGAGTTTAACTAAACTCTGTCGAGCTTCCATAGTCAGTGTTTAACTAAACTCTGACAGCTTCCAGCTAAACTCTGATTTGTCGCTGTAGCTCCTAAACACTGTTTTCATCAATCATTTCTAACATGATTATATACTTGTCATGTTCTGAAAAAATTGAAGTTGTACAGGTATTCAGACATCTAGTGATGCCAAGCATTTTGATGGTAAGAGCACTTCCAGCTCTACTAACTTCCAGCCAAAGATATGTCCAGAGTCTTGCAAGATGACATTGAGACTGACCAGCAGAAGGTGGAGCAGATTTTGGAGGAACCAGGTAATTCATTTGGCTTATTCAGCAAGGAGTTTTTGTCTCGGTACGGGCTTCACTTGCTAGTTCTATACTTGTATACCCAGTATTCCTATACCTTTCTTATATATACTTCTTTTGTTACTTTATTCTTCTAATCATACACAATGTTGTACAAAAATGTTTGACCGAGGAAAGTATGTTGGTCCTGTTAGTTGGTTTTGAGGAGGAGAGATCGAGTTTACAGTCGGTATAAGGTCAGCCTTGGTAGATAAGGTGTGCTAGGAAATAGGAAATTGTTTGATTTGAACTTCCAGTCTCTCTTGTAATGTAGTTCAATATGTGACCCTGCCAATTGCCAAATTAAAGATAAAACTTCGCTTTTGTGGAGATTTTTTTTTTTCATAATCTAGGAAACTAAAATGTTTTGTTCACAGTGTTTTATGATTTCACCAGTACACTTTCTCAGCAATCTTGTTATTGAAACAATGTGGATATTATAGGGACATGGTACAATATTTTATGTTGGGATTGGGATTGTTGAAGGAAGTAACTCATCTCAAGAGTGGGAAGAACTGGAACTGAAGATCTAAAAGCTACTATCCAATATCATTATTTGGCCTGCAGTTCACGAAATTTATGAAAGCAAAAGCTGTCACTTGATGTAAAAAGGACGAAATGGATATTGTTAACTGGGAGGTTGGTTATTATAGGCATTATGACAAGAATAGGAAATACTACATTTTATTTAGATATTGGTGTGTAAGTCGTCTATGTGTTTCAACTTTGGATTTATATTTTTATGGTAAAAGCCAATTTTGTTTGGGCTTTATTGATGTATATTCTGTTGGATTTGCTATCCGGAAAATTGGAAATGTGATTTCTGGTTTGATATGCTTTTATGTTGGTTTATTGACATTTCAAACAGGATAATGCAAATTGGACTAATACAAAGTGTTGCACATTAATGTTGCTAAAAATATCTAAATGTATTACAATAGGAACAAAAGTGTTGCATATAAATGTTGCTAAAAAATCAAAAGCATTACAATAGGGGAGAAGATGTTACATAAAAATGTTGCAATAAATTGACTTTGCAACACTTTTAACTAAAATATGTTACAAAATTGTGTTGAAATAGTCTATTGCAACATCATAAAAGTGTCACTAAACTTGACAAAAGTGTTGCACTAAAAGGGATATTGTAATACTTTAAAAATGTTGCAATAAGTAAGTAAAACGTTGCTATAGGGCTCTATTGCAACGGCAGCAGATGCAACGCTGAATTTTGGCAAAAACGTTGCAAAAACCTCTATTGTAACACATTTGGGGTCTAATATGACACTTTTTTGACGTTGCAATAGCCCATATTTGGTGTAGTGACTATCAGAATTTGAATCATCATTTTGATCATGCTCCCCCTCAACTGGTTCTCCCCTATGTTCTGGCTGAGAATTTTCTTCAGTGTTTACCAGTAGAGGTTCAGAGGATGCTTCAACAGAGTTTGTCAGATCAGTTTCATCAGAGATTACTTCATCAGAGATTAAGTCTACATTTTCAAAGTGCAGTTGATCATGTTCATTTACATCTTCAAGTCCAGTTATTTTCTTGTCATCAAATGACACATGAATTGACTCCATGATCACCTTGGTTCTCAGATTATAAACTCTGAATGCCTTAGTTGACAGCGGATAGCCAACAAATATTCCTTCATCAACTTTTAACTCAAATTTGGTCAACTGTTCAGGATGAGTTTTCAGCACAAAGCATTTGCACCGAAAAATATGAAAATATTTCAGGTTTGGCTTCTTTTCCCTTACCATCTCATATGGTGTTTTTCCATGCTTGTTGATTAGTGTGGCATTTTGAGTAAAATAGGCTGTTTGAACTACTTCTGCCCAGATATAGGTTGTTAATTTTGCTTCATCAAGCATAGTTCTGGCAGATTCTATCAAGGTTCTGTTCTTCCTCTCAACTACACCATTTTGTTGTGGTGTACCAGGTGCAGAAAACTCTTGATTCACTCCTCTGTTCTTGCAGAATTCTTCCATTGTTGCATTCCTAAATTCAGTTCCATTATCACTCCTGATTATCTTTACTTTGTGTTTTGATCCTTTGTCCAGCAATTTTACATGCAGTTAATGCAATTTCATCCTTCTTTGCAATAAAATACACCCAAGTGTATCTGGTGTGTTCATCAACAATGACTAGAGCACATTTCTTTCTTTCAATTGACAAGACATTCACTGGTCCAAAGAGATCAACATGTAGAAGATGATAAGGATCAACAATTGAAGATCCAGGCTTGCTCTTGAAAGATGACTTCCTTTGTTTCGCCTTTTGACAGGAATCACACAGGCCATCAACATTTAATAAAGACTTTGGAAGTCCTCTTATAAGATCCTTTCTTATCAACTCATTAATGTTGTTCAGATTCAGATGAGAGAGCTTCTTATGCCACTTCCAACTCTCTTCACTAGACATTCTTGTGGACAGGCACACAGCTTTTCCATCAGAGTTTTTGAACAAACTTGCTTCATAGATATTATTGCGCTTGTGTCCAACTAGAACAACTTTCCCTGTAGATTTATTGATGATTTCATACTATTCAGGCTGAAAATCTACATGATATCCTCTGTCATAGATTTGACTCACAGATAGCAGATCATGCTTGAGTCCTGGAACCAGAGCTACATTTGTGATGATGACACTTCCAAGATTGATATTACCATATCCCAGAGTACGTCTTATGTTGCCATCTCCATAGGAAACTTTTGGGCCAGCCTTTGCCACATACTCTGATAGTAGGGCTTTATTTCTAGTCATGTGTCCTGAACATCCACTGTCCAAGACTAGGATACTTTCCCTGATGCCCTGCAATCATAAACATTCAATTAAGGTCAGATTTAATGATCCAGACTTGCTTGGATCCTTTGGATTTCTTAACTTTGTTAGCTTTAGCAGCGGAATTCACATTAACAGAGTTTATACTACCATTTTTAGAGTTTACACTTGCAGAATTAACCTTAACCCATTTCAAATTGGGCTTAAGTTCATAGTAATTATGATAAATAGCATGATAATCCCTGCAAGTATAAATAGAATTCCAAGTACTTCCACAATGTTTGCATAAAGTCTGTGGTCTAGTTCTAACATAATCTTTCTTTACTTCAGACTTGGAAGCTAAAGAATTAATGTTTCTATTCTTCCTGCAGAAACTAGCAAGATGGTTAGTGCTACCACAGTTATGACATGTCTTTCTTGGAGCAAAAGTAGCAAGCATTGGATAATTACCTTGAGTAATGCCTACTTTACCATTTCTATTCTTCCTAGACACTTTCTGTTTCTTAATAGATTTTAACTCCTTAAGCTTATGCTTGAGTTGTTTATCTGTCATTGAACCAATATTAACCTGTTTAACACTAGTTTTTACTGGTTCTTTCTTAACAGCTCCTTTTTCAGCTTCAGACTTAGGTTCATTTATTCCATGAACAAATTTTGTAGATGGAAGATGTGTTCTAACTTTGACCTTATTTTGAAACCTAAGTTCATCTCCCACACGGTAACCTAAACCAATTGTGTCTGACTGAAAAACCTCTTGAGTGTCTTTTCCAGAATGAGTCCAAGTTTTAATTATGTGATTTGCCTTCTCCAATTCAGATTCTAGTTGCTTATATCTTCCTAGCAAATCCTGTTCTAGATAAGCAGCATCATCTCTTTCTTTCTGAACTTGTTGCATGTTTTCAAGTTTCTCTTCAACAATTTTATTTCTCTCTTTAAGTTCAGAATTCTGAGATTTGATTCTCTCATTCTCTAAAGTCTGATCCCTATAACTGATATGCAAAGACTTAAGAAAATTCTCAATTCAGATATATTATGAGTGTTATAAGCATAGGTAGTTAGAGGTACCTTGTTTTCAGAATCTTCAGATCCATTCTCATTAATAGCCATGAGAGCATAGTTAACATCCTCATCTGAGTCTGAAGTGTCTGCCCAGTCTCTGCCTTTTGTGAAGAGTGCTTTTTCAGTTTTACCCTTCATGCACTCAGGAGCATAGTGACCCATCTCTTTACACTTGTAGCATTGAATCTCAGACTTGTCTTTCTTCCCAGATTTGGTATCCTTTCTCTCAGACTTTCTGAAACTCTTTCTGTCAGAATTTGAATCTTTCTTAGAAAACATTTTTCCCTTCTTGAAGTTCTTGAAACCCATCTTCTTGAAGATCTTCACCATCAAAGCAGCCATTTGCATCATTTCTTCTTCATCATCCTCAGAATCAGATGATCCATCAGTGTTTGAATCAACATCAGAGTTTGATGACTCACTTTCAGAATGTATGACTAAAGCCTTTCCCTTAGCTTTCTTCCTTGATGCTTCCTTCTTCAAGGGCTTTTCTTCAACCTTAAGAGCAACATACTTTGTCTTCTTGCTTGATCTCCTGTTTCTCTGTTCCAGTTTTAGTTCATGAATTTTGAGCAACCCATAAATTTCATCAATCTCAGTATCAGCAAGATCATAGTTATCTCTTATGGTGGTTGTCTTCACATCCCACTTTTCAGGTAAGGCAAGAAGAAATTTGAGATTTAAATCTTCTAGATCATACTCTTTATTGACCAGTGACAAATCATTGAGCAGTTTACAGAATCTGTCAAATGTTTCTGTCATGGTTTCTTCAGATTTAGCCTCAAAGTACTCATACTCCTGTGTGAGTAACTTTTGCATCCTTAGCAATAGATGAAAGATCTTTAGGAGTCAGATCTTTCTTCTCCTTTGGAACTGTTTTAGCTTCTTGACCAGCAGTAGCAATAGATAGCTTTGTAGGTTTATGAGGACCTTCATAAATTCTGTGAAGATATTCTGGATCTGTAGCCTCCAGAAACATGGTCATCTTCACCTTCCAGATTGAATACTCTGCTGGCCTGAGAATAGGAACCCTGATGGTCTCATAACGACTCACAGTAGTAGGTTGAGCCTTCTCAGAACTTGAACCTGTCGGAGGAGGTATTTCTGCCATTGATTATAGCTGTGTGTGTGGATCTTAAATTGTATAGAGTAACAGATTGGCTCTGATACCAATTGTTAGGCCGAATACACAATTATAATCAAGATTGTATGAGAGATTAACAATAAAACACACGTTTAAACAATTAAAAACTGTTTGGAATTAATAACTTCTCTCACAGTGATGTAAAAAATCACAGAGAGCTGCTTAGGTTACAATGAATAATGTTACACGATGATCGATACCCTTCTAGGGTTAACCTAATTGTATTTATAATATATACAGCTGCTATACAATCGATAATTGATACTCCTATAAATTAGCTATACAATTGATATCAATTACAATTGCTACACGTCTTCTTAGTCAACTCAATCTCCTTGATAGCTATCCAATCTTCAAAGATACACTACACCATAAATGGTCTTTGCCAACACTGAAAATCGATGTTGCCACGTTAAATGTTGCCTTAGATGTTAAAAAGCGAATAAATTTGATATAAGCCAACATCATAACCGGATGTTGCCATTCATGTTGCCTTAAATTCAATTTTAGTCCTCAAAGGCAACACATGAATTGGTGTTGCCTTAGACACCTGAAAAAATGTTAAAACTTTTTCCGCTATTACTGAAAATAGAAGCCCGCTAAAATTTTCACTTAAGTTAAAAAGCCTGCTCTCATCTAAAACAAAAGAAAACAAAATAAAACAAAATAAGCTCACAGATCTCATCTCTCTCTCTCACTGTCACAGCTCCCTCTCATCTCTCTCGGCTCTCATCTCTCTCACTCTCTTCTCTCCCTGTCATCTCTCTGGTGTCCATCTCCGCTATTCATCTCCGTTATCCATCTCTGCTCATCTCGGCTATCTCGGCTATCTTTCTCTCTCTCCGGCGTCCATCTCCGCTATTCATCTCCGATTCGTAATTTGTTTTAATTCATAATTTACAAACTCTTACATCGATTTATAACTCTTACACTCTCAATTCACTTTTAATTTGTTTTATTTTGCAGGTAATTAGGGATTTGATTTTGGGGCTTTCCATTTAGGTATTCATATTTAATTGATTTGGGTTTCAATTTTAGGGTTTTGCTTTATCTGATTTGGGTATATCTATGTGTATATGTATCTTACATACATAGCTTTGTGTGACATTTGTACTTTTCAATCCTTTGTTTTTGGATATTAGTAATTTCTTTGTTAGCATGCTTGATGTTGGTTCATGGGTTCAGGTTTAAAAAATAGGAGTACGCTTGTAACACCGCCAGATCCGAGGTCAGGGATCGGGTCGTTACGGTCTCATAACTCATACATAATACTTGACTTGAGTCCAAAATCAATAAGTAGCATGCTATGACCCCACAATAATATCCACTCACACACACATAGTTATAATCCTAGAGATGAAATTGAAATAAGTCTTACATAAAAGGGTTTACGAATAAAAGTTATTACAATCCAAAAGGATAACATTATAAGTTTAAAAGTTTTGCCGTTGATTACATTAATTATACATATAGTTAAACAGGAAACAAAAGTTGTCTAACTATGCTACCTCAGCAATGGCGGCTAGCATCTCAGCGGGGAGTCTGGTGGGTCGGGTAACCCGCTTGCGCCGAGTGCGCCTGACGCGAGCCATGTGTCCTAGCTGTTGTTGTGACATAATAAATAAGCAAGGGTGAGCAATAGCCCACCAATAATAATATAACAGGACAGTGATAGTATATAACAGTTCGAAATATCATTATTTCCATATGCCATGCATTAACAAAGTTAGTGCCAGTACAATATAAAGGATGAAGTTACAGGGTAACTTAAAGTATTTATTTTGTGGAAATATCTGCTAAGTCAAAATAAGCAAAGTATTATCATTTATCATATAAAGAGGAACTTGCAAGGAAAATATTGCAATTCCAGTTATTAACATTTTTCGAAGTCCTACAACCTGAAAGAAGTCTCTTCGATACGTGTTACGGAAGACACCGTCAACCTGAAAGAAGTCTCTTCGATACATGTTGCAGGGAATTCCCAATTTGGGAGATGAACCAATACTGGAGTTATCACGCGCCAGCTGTCCCACTCCCTGATGATCAGTCGGGGATGGTACAGCCCAATATAGTTTACTACCGGTAGAAGGAAGAACTGACAGCTCCACTTGTCAATTGCCTTTAATAGTAACTCCCTGGCCAATGGTTAGGCCTTGTGATGGACCGCGCGACTCGGCCTCTTACACACGACTCCTAGTTCGAATAAATCCACAGCATTGAAACGTAGAGTTTGTCCTCCCTTCCCCAAGTGGAATACTTGTTGATATGACTCCACAAAGTAGTCGTATCTAGTTGGAAAGGAAAATTCACCCAAATTTCCCAAGCTTTTGCTTGTTAGTGGATATCAACTAGTTTCAACAATCTTACCCCTCGAATGATGAGAAGGTACACACAGACTTAATGAGTCCATAGCAACCAAGTTGCGAGTGAAAAGGATAAATTATGACCGGAAAGTCAACAAGATAAATAACCTTTCTCAAGTAAGGTTCCCTTATAATTTAAAAGATAGATTCGAGTGAAGAATGGAATCTTGAGGACCTTTCTTAATATAATATTAATCGTATGACTCCGAAGAATTTTTAGAATGATCGAAGATCGAAGATAATATTTGAAGAAGAACAAACAACATTGAAGTTGTTTCCAAGTATTGAATAAATATTTATAGAATATTTATTGAGTCGGAAGTATTTAATGAATGAAAGAATATTTTTTTAATCAGAGTATTTCTCAAAATAATCCTTGAAGGAATATGAAGAAAATATTTATTGAATAAATAATTACTTAAATGAATATTAAAAATAATATTCATTTAATAAATAATTTTGAAAGGAATGTTTGGAATAATATTCGTTAAGTAAATAAGACTTCAAATTAATATTCAAAAATAATATTCATTTAATAATTAATAATTTAAATGAATATCCAAGTGATATTCATTTAATAAATCAAACTTTAAATGAATATTCGAGAATAATATTCACTTAATACATGATGTTCTAAATGAATATCCGAATGATATTTATTTAATAATCAAAGATTTTATAGAAATATTTGAAATAATATTCGATAAATGGTTCGTCTTTAGATAAACATTGAAGGATAAGGTTTATCGGATGAATAACGTTCAAATAAGTATTAGAAGTAACATTCGATAATTAATTAATCTCAGATGAATATTCAACTAATTATTCGTCGACAAAAGAATGAAAAATATTTACTTAAATATTTTCCTCCGAAAGTAATCTCGATATATCAAGAAATACTGACTCCCGGTCTATATTCAACAAATAGGATTCATATGCCCTTCTCTAAGGGTCTTATCAACATCCGGCTTATAATCGATATATTATCTATCTAGTTATAAGTCAAAGAACAATCAGGGAACAAGTATATCAATATGACTTGAAAGTAGGCATGCATGTTATGGCATATGTATAACAGAAAGCATATATATTCACAACAACAGCCTAAAAAGGGAAAGTTGAAACTTGCCTGGTAATCGAGTACGAGTAGGGGTAGTGGTAGGGTATCCCGGGTCAGCTCGGCGATCTATAAATAGTCAGGAGATTCGAAGTTAATTGCTTAACACTTTTAAAAAGGTTATGTATTAACTTAAGTCGAAACATGTTTTCGAATTATCTCGTTATACCCCTTTTTAGTGTAACTCTTTTTATTACCGATACGATTCGACATTAATTCGTCATTAAGACATGTCATCGTACTCACACTTAGTGTATACTTAAGTCGTATAAGTTCTAAATTCGATCGATTACGAACCAAGATTATATCTCGAGTTTTATCGCTCGTTTTCTAAGTTATAACCAAAGTTATACTTTTAAGGGGTTCGTTCGCGTTTAACCTTGATTCCAACATTTTTATAAAATCGAAAAATGATCCGATTCACATGAGGTTTTCTCTCACACCTTCCATTTTACCTCTAGTATTTAATTACCAAGATTCGCCACTGACTTACATATTTTACGAGGGTTCAATTTCAGTTACGAATTCTCGTTTACGGTTTCGAACTACTTTTAGTAAACCGGCCGTAACTCCTGAACCGTAAGTCCGTTTCACACATTATTTATATCAAAACGAAGCTTGGAACATTATCTATCCTATCATGGCAGATTACAAAGCTAGGCAGTGAGTTACATCTACTGTCCAAGTCGTTTTTCTTAAGGTTGACGAAATTTTTGGCATTACGACGGCTATAAATCGAATATCTACCAATTTCAAACCTTCCCATAAACATGGTATCCACTCCAAAAAACATATACATGATTTATACCCATGAACTGAGGCAAAGCAATGCCTTTCCA
Organism: Saposhnikovia divaricata; assembly: GCA_036435485.1. Taxonomy (NCBI): domain Eukaryota; kingdom Viridiplantae; phylum Streptophyta; class Magnoliopsida; order Apiales; family Apiaceae; genus Saposhnikovia; species Saposhnikovia divaricata. Next base: position 94,751,513 of record CM071594.1, read on the forward strand.
TTCATCTAATTATTTTTAACATTTATCCAAAACTCAATCATAATCATGCTTATAATCATGCTTTAACCTTAACATAACCATAACTAAGCTATATCTATCATAAACATGCTTAAATCTCAAACAAGGGTCAGGGTTTCAAGAGGTTATACCTTCCTTAGAGAGTGATATAGCCTTACTAAGCCTTGTATGGTCCTTTGGAGTGCTTAAGCTTGCTAGAACAATCAAAAGATTCAAAGAAAACAAAGTTAATACATGAAGAACACTATTCATCATCACCTTTCTTGATTTTTTTGAAAATGGAAAAAGATGAGTTTGAAGCTAATATTTTGAGAAGATCATTTTTATGAAATTTAAGACTCACCTTAAAAATTTCAAGATCAAACAATGGTTGGAAGTTGGATTTTCGTTTTGGAATTCTTTGTTTGGTCGAATGGAATGAATGAAGGGGGGGGGGGAGAGTTTGCCTTGGTCTTTTGCTTGGTTATGTGATAAAGTGAATTATTAAGATGAGATTTAGATTGTATCTCATCTAAAAGCCACTTTAATAAAGTGATGATGTATAGGATGATGAAAAATGGATGGACAAGTGTTGAGATTTTGATGGTTCTCATGTAACTAGTAGTTTGATTTTGCTAAGTGCTAGTTAATCTCTAACCATGCTAGTTACTAGATATTTATCACTTGTACATACATGTATCTTGCTTCCTCTGCTTGATTATGTGTCCGGTTATTGCTCGTTTCGATTGATTGTTCGTAGGAATATTTCACCAATTTCTAATTAGGGTTTACCGGGAATCTTCTTAATATTAATACTATCATTCTCCATCTTTCTTTCTAACTTTCCAATTTATATTCCTTAAATCCCTTCGTTAAATCCTTAAGGCTATCAGTGTCCAGTGAACTCTCGGAGAAAATAAAAGTGCAGTTTTTCAGAATCCGACAGCTTTTACATACACTTATTTTCCCCCTAGATCACTAATACGAACTCGGAAATCCATTCCGAATACTTCTATATAGTGTCATCTCATATTATTCTTTACTTCCACCAAAACACTATTCATTCTTTATTCTTTACTTATTCTCTTAGGGTTGTACAATTGTCCGTATTCTCTTTCGATCGTTCCTTAACCTTTTTACGGAACCACTGGATTACTCGTTATCGATCTGGATGACATGAGAATATTCTCCTGCTTGGAATTGCCATATCTTATTCCCCTAGGAGATAGATTATTCTTACCTAAGTTGTCAACCATTAGCATTCTTCAAGGCATATAAACAATAAAGTCGAATTCCATTCATTCTTTCAAAATATCAACTATTACATCGTAGCCGTAACCACTATTCATTCTTACATCATTAAATAAATAAAAGTATTAATTCTACCCAAAATCTGGGTTCTTACAACGCTAGATGAATCTCAAGCTAAACTTGCTCGTATCATACTGTATTTGATTAAAATCAAAACTAAAAAAATAAATTTAGGACAATACAATATGTATCAGAGTTTTTAAGTAATGAGGAGCCTGGCACAAGACAGAGTGTTAATAAAACAACTAAATTTTTCGTTCTTAATTTTCTTCTTTTACTTTGTAATTTAGCGAGGTGCTCTCTTTCAATTAGCATTAAGAATTTTTTAACTTGCAAACAATAGATTTAAAAATCAAATGTGGTATCACTCAGGTTGAATCTTTTTAACTTACTCAGGTTGATTTGTGGTTTGCTCTATCATGTTGGCTGTTCCGCACTCTAATATTTGCAACATTGGTACTGCCATTTGCTGGTCCTATGCTTATTGGTGCATAGTATATATTATTGGCATCATAGATTCACTAATATTGATATTGATATTCGTAGAGTCTGCTACGAATGTGATTCAGTGTTTAACCTATTTAATCACAAGCATCATTGTCACCTCTGTACAGAAGTATTCTACGCCAAGTGCAATGAAAACACAGTGACTGCCTCTCCTGATGATTACAAGATTGGAAGAGAAGAATCAGAAAGGCTCTTGTCAGTTCTGCCGTGTGTGCGACCAGCCCGAGTCTCCGATTGCGTTAACACGGAGGATATTAGTTTTAGCATGAACAGGTAGCTATTTTTTGAATGTTTGTTAATTTCCAATACTAAATATGATTGAAAATGCACTCATGGTGTAACACCCCCAGATCCGGGGTCCGGGATCCGGTGGTTACGGTTTCCAATTCTGTCCACAACAATTGAACTTTCCTTAACATAAAATAAATTACGTCTCTATGACCCAACATAACAATATAAAACACACCCGTTATAGTCCCAGAGATGAAATCAGAGTAACAATCAAATTTTTATTAATCACATTATGAGTTCTTACAATCCAAAAGAATTTCAATATAAATACATACTCTTTGCCATCCATTTACATAAGTCATACTAGACCATATTCTTGGTACTGAAAGAATAAATATATCCTACCAATAGCTTCTTCTTCAGCTCTGATAGTCTCATCGTCCTCGCCCACGTCGAGTGCGCCTTGTGCGAGTCATCTGGTCTAGCTGTTGTTGTGATATAATAATAAAGCAAGGGTGAGCAATAGCCCACCAACAATAATATATAACTGAACGATAATATATAACAGTTCAAAAGTATCTTTCAAACCATATGCCATGCATTTACGGAAATGATGCCAGTATAATATGAACGATGAAGTTACAAGGTAACTTAAAGTATTTGTTTGTAGAAATATCTGCTACATCAAAAGTAAGCGTGATATTCTCATTGTCATTAAAAAGAGGAACTTGCATGAAAAGATTGCAATTCCAGTTATGAACACTTTTCCAGCTCTGCCAACAGTAATCATGTTGCAGGAAATAAATAAGTTTGGATGATGAATCAATGATGGAGTATTCACCGCGCCCGCTGTTCCAATCTTGATGATCAGTCGAGATCGTACAGCTCAAATTAGATTTACTACCGGTAGAAGGAAGAACTGACGGCTTTACTTGTCTACCGCCTTACTAGCTCTCCCCGGCCAACGGTTGGGCCAAAGGGGATGGACCGGCGCTACTCGGCCTCTTACACGACTCCTAGTTCAAATAGAATTCATGATTCTGAATGTAACGTTCGTCCCCCTTTCCCCAAGTATAATACTTGTTGATAAGACTCTACAAAGTAGTCGTATCTGGTTGGAAAGGAAAATTCATCAATAACTTCCAAGCTATTGCTTGGTAACGGATATCAACTTGTTCCAACAATCTTACCCCTCGAAAGATGAGAAGGTACACAACGACTTAATAAGTCAATAGCACCCGCATTGCGAGTGAAGAGAATATTTTATGACCGGGAAGTCGACAAGATAAATAACATCTTCCAAGTAAGGTTCCCTTATTATTAGAGAGGTAGACTCAAAGAAGAATGATGTCTGAGAACCTTTCTTGATATAAGATTAATAATAATATGACTCCGAAATATTTTCTGTAATAATCGAAGAAGATAAACCTTATCGAGGTTATTCTAAGTATGGAATAAATATTCAGAGAATATTTATTGAATTAAAATATTTTACAAAATATTTAAGAATATGAAAGAATATCTTTAATCAGAGTATTTCTCAAATAATCCTTGAAGAAATATCTAGAGAATATTTATTGCATAATTAAGTATTCAAATGAATATTCAAAATAATATTCATTAATTAATAAGACCTGAAAGGAATTTTTAAAATATTTAAAATAATATTCGATGATTAAATAGAACCCTGGATGAATATTCAAAATAATATTCATAATTAATTAGGAATTTAAATGAATATTGAAAAAGTAATATTCATTTAATGAATAATATTCTAAATGAATATCAAGTAATATTCATTTGGTAATCCAAGCTTTAAAGGAATATTCGAGATAAGACTCGATAAATAAATCAAGCTTCAGATGAACATTAAAATAATATTCGTCAGATAATTACTATCTTAAATGAATATTCAAAAGTAATATTCATTTAATGAATAATATTCCAAATGAATATCCAAATAATATTCATTTAGTAGTCCAACCTTTAGAAGAATAATCGAAATAATAATCGATAAATAATTCGACTCTGAATGCATATTAAAAATATTATTCGTCGAATAGTTACGTTCAAATAATTATTTGAAGTAAGGATCGTTAAATAAATAATCTTGAACGAATATTCAAATAATATTCGTCGCCCGAATAATGGAAAATATTTACTTAAATATTTTTCTCCGAGGTACTCTCGATATATCAAGAAATATTGACTCCCGGTCTGTATTTGATGAATAAGATGGATACGCCCTTCTATGAGGGTCTTACAATAACCGGCTTATAATTGATACGTAGTTATCTAATTTATAAGCCAATAAACAATCAGGGAACAAGCATAACGATATAACTTGAAAGTAGGCATGCATGCTATGGCATATGTATAACAGAAAACATATATATATATATATATATATATATATATATATATATATATATATATATATATATATATAATATATCACAATAACAGCCTAAAAGAAGGGAATTGAAACTTGCCTGGTAGTCGAGTACGGTAAGGGGTAGTGGTAGCGGGTCCCGGGTCAGCTTGGTGATCTATAAATAGCCAAGGCATTCGGGATTAATCACTTAACATCTTAAAAGTTAAGTTATAATTAAATCGAAACACGTTCTCGAGTTATCTCGTTATACCCCTTTTAGTGGATTTCTTTTATCATCGATCCGACCCGACATTCGTTCGTTAATACGACATGTCATTGTACTTACACTTGGGACATACTTAAGTCATACAAGTTCTAAAGTCGATCGTTACGAATTTTATGCTCCGAGTTTTATCGCCCGTTTTCTAAGTGTTTTACCGAAGTTATAATCAAGCGGGTTTTTAGGGGTTCGTTCGCGATTAACTTTGATTCGAACATTTTTATAAAATCGGAAAACAATCCGTTTCACATGAGGTTTTCCCTCACACCTTCCTTTTCACCTCTAGTATTTAATTACCAAGATTCGTCATGACTTTACATATTTTATCGGGGTTCAATTTCAGTTACGAACTTTCGTTTACGGATTCGAACTACTTTTAGTAAACCGACCGTAACTCCTAAACCGTAAGTCCGTTTCACGCGTTCTTTATATCAAAACGAAGCTTATAACATAACCTATCTTATCATGGGAAAATACAACACTGGACAGTGAGTTCATGCTACTGTGATGCACGGTTTTTAAAGATTATCAAAAATTCGGCATTACGACGGCTATATTTACACGATTTCCAAAGTTTTCACATCACCGTGATTCAATCAAGCACTACACCCCATCCATTCTAACACATGATAACATCATATCTAGTCTAACAACATCTCATCTCAACCATCTCATGGATCACAATCCAAACAACAACCATAATCAACTAATAACATAGATCTAAGCATAACATAGCATACTAACACTAAATCATCCATAAAACTCATAAAATCTCAAAATGGTACCAAGGGGTTTTGGAGCTTGTTACCTTCCTTAGCGAGTGATATAGCCTTATCAAGCCTTGATCTATCCTTATGTGACCTTAAGCTAGCTAGATCAATCAAAAGAAACATAAAAATCAAAGGTTAGTTCATAAGAACACTATTCACCCTCATCTTTGTTGATTTTTTTGAAAATGGAAACAAAGGAATTTGGGCTTGAAAATTCTAGGAGATTAGTTTTATGAAATATAGGACTCACCATAAAAATTACAAGATCAAATGATAGTTGGAAGTGGGATTTCCCCCTTGGAATTAAGGAAAAATTCGAACGGTATAAGCTAGAGAGAGTTTGATGTGTTCTTGTGGTTTTTCTTGGAATAATGCATAAAGTGGATGAGCCTTGGATAATATCTAATCTCTGTTTACTTTAATAAAGTGATGATGCACTAGATGATGTATTTTTGCAAGACAAGTGTTGTGTTTTGTATGGTTATAAGCTAACTAAATGGTTTGCTTTCTAAGTACTAGTTTCCTTGCTAAGTATGCTAGTTGCATGAGTCATCACTTGGTTTGCTAGATATTTTCCACCACTACATGCATGTATCTTGATTCCCTGCTTGTTTCTTTGTCCGTTTATTGCTCAATTCATTGATCTTTCGGACGAATAACTAAGTAGTTTCACCTCTAGGGTTTACCGGGAAATTTCTCGATATTCATAATACCTTCCCCCATCCTTAATATAATCCTCGTGATGACCATGTAGGATATTTAATCTCGATACGAACTTAATCCATAATCTAGGATTCGTTCGCTTTATTGATTAATCTCGTTATAAAGTTTTAGCGGTTTCTAGAACGCTTGTTTCACTGCCACAGTGGTTTCCTACCTTCATTCTTAAATCAAATATAATAACATCCCAAAATATCAAATCCTCAAAGTTAATATCTCAATTCTTGGATTATAATAATATTTAATCCACTGTCCAGTCAAATATTATACCGAAAAAGAATTTGGAATTTCTGAATTCCGATCGTCTCTGCATTCACTTATTTCCTCCGCGTATTACTAATATGACTTCGAAACATCCATATCACGTCCCGTACATAGGGTGGCGTGAAAAGTTTTCCAACTTACAAAATCACTATTCATCCACCAAATTACTATGCACGTACAGGAAACACTATGCACGCATGGGAAACACTATGCACGTACGGGAAACACTATGCACGCATGGGAAACACTATGCACGTACGGGAAACACTATGCACGCATGGGAAACACTATGCACGTACGGGAAACACTATGCACGTATGGAAAACACTATGCACGTACTCATTTCCCTTCAAGGATCCATTAGCTCCTTCCTGGATGGTAGATTATTCTTATCTAGGTCCTCAACCATCGAATTACTCTATTCTGACAATATACCAATGCATCAGGATCATTGTCCAAAGCAATATCCATTCATTACAATCATTGTTCTTTGAAACCACCATTCATTAGAGCTGGTGACCTTGTTGTCGGAATCATTGTTCCTCATTTTATCATTACTTAATAAAAAGTTTTATTTATATCCAAAATTTGGGTCTCTTACAGTCTCCCCTCCTTAAAAGGATTCCGTCCCGGAATCAGGTAGGAAGCAAAGAGTCGTTTGCCTGTCGTTCACTTTTTCGCTTCCCGGTCAATTCTTAGTCGTTCTACCCTTCCTCAGCACATCTTCTAGTGCTACAATCCATACTGTATCCTTTTTCCATCAACATTGCTACTTTTCGTACAACTCACGATCCGGGTTATACTCTCACTCAGTCTTATCCTTATTGATACCTGCAGTAACATTGGTATCACTATCACCCTACGAATTCGGAGGTAACCTCGCTCGTACTGTGCATTTCCTGATCGCTTTAATCTTCGCAATCTCGATCAATATAGAGAAGTGGAAAGATTTATTGAGAGATCACTATGATCAATTGAACATTTGTTATATTGCATAGTTAGTACAGAAGGGGGCCAGCCTTTAGTACTTGACAAGCAATTAAACAAGTTATGGTATTCCACTTAGACTTCTATCACATAGACAGATAGTCACGTAGCAGTACCTCCCCTCCTAAAAGGGTTGTTCTTCTCAATTCATAAAGAAGATGAATAAGAGAGAAGAAGAGAAAAGAGTTCTAAAGGATTATAGAAAGCTTTCATGATTGTAGAATATCATACTCAGAATTTACCTCTGAACTATAGAGGTTTATCAAAGAAGAAATTAATCATAATTATATCCAATACTATTTGATAGCAATCTCACGTGTCAACATATCTTGCTGCTTTGTCCATTATTCTATGGACAAATACTCTTGTTCAATCTTAGCGATACTCACATTCGGGAAATCCTTCAACCTTTCAGGTTAAATCTTAGATTTCTCACTTGACATCATTATTACTGACATCCCATATCATGTTACTAGCTTTTTCATAACTATAATATTGACACTATCAGGTTGTCATCCTGAGAATTCATTAGAAAACCCATTCATAACATTCCTTGCTTCTCATTCCATAGTTGCTTTCCCAACCTTTTCTTTATCAATCACATCCTTCTTATTATCTGATTCTTACTCATTTCTATTATTTACTTTCACCTTCACCTCTTTATTGAGACACCTTTTTGCACTTGGTACCTCCTTATCGGTATTCCGTCACATTTATTCTATAATCATCACGTTATTCCAATTTAAACTTTCCGAAATGAATCTGGCCCGATCCCTTTAACTTAGATTCATATAATCTACTTCTGCCAACCTTGTTTCTCATCACTTGTTCTTTTCTATCCGTGGTTTTCCACAGGTTGTCTTTCGTAAGTCAGACCAGGTCGTATATCTACCGGCTCATGCTCTTATCATCTATCGAGCATCTGCATTTTACTGGCGTAGCCTGGCCACATGAAAACCCGTTATGACCGTGCTATAAGTTTTGGGGGTAAGGCAGGCTCGAATACCGCCGTCCGAACACATTTTAAACTCTCAGGTGGCCCAATAAGTCTCGGGCTCAACCGCCCTTCCCTCCAAGTCTCATTAATTCTTTCCATGGGAATATCTTTAACATCATGAATCATCAACCTCATATTCTCTATCTTGTTTGCGCAGAAGTACACTAACATAAACTTGTTTGTCATTCATCAACATGCCATTTAGTTAATCAATGGCAGCACTTTCTTTATCTTTACATTGTCATCTACTTTCTTAGAAGAATCACCATCGCTTGTTGTTTACGTAGTGCTTTAATAGCTAATCCTACGGGTCTCCAATCCTTTAGGGAGACAAAGTAATCACTATTCCTTATCCATAAGGAACACTTCCTGAACTTGATGTAGATATTACATGAAGTAGATAAAATTGCAGAAGAGTTTCAAGCATCGCAGCCATGTCAGGTTGATGAAACTATCACTCATGCAGCTTCCATAAAAGACTGGAAACTTAACGGTTTACTTCGTTAATTTTGTATCATGGTTCTGGTCTGCCTCAAAACGGGACCTTCTAAGGTACGTAATATGCTTAAGACTCCATCAGGAATCGAATCTTTACTTAAACTATTATTACCTTCGATTCTTGCACAATCATCAAAAGGAATGTAACTTCCTCCACTCCAATATGACCTTCAAGGTCTTTCCAAATATCATTTTGTTTCTTCGGTATGAACATTTGTAATTATTCCTTTATACTTAGATTGTCGGCCACCTCATTGGCCTTTCCTGATACTAACAATTTCTTGTAATCCATGTTCTCTGGATACATTCCAACTCAAACTTTTCTACCTCATTCCCATCACTGTTGGGTTAAAGCATTCTCCATTAAGCTCTGCTGAAGGAGAAAATATAACTATCAGTCTTTTTTTTTCCCATAAGTCATTGCTTCCACCTTCCCGTGGGAACTTTATCAAAGTTACTCTCGATCATACCTAGGATATTTGTTCTCTTAGTTCTTTCTTGTTCTAGGATAATCTCAACCTTCTTGGGTTCCATCCATACCTCATCATGGTTTCATACATGCCTCATCTGGCATTATTGTTATTGTGTCTTACACATTCTCTACCAAACTTCTATTTTGAAACTCAGAATGTTAACTTTTTCCTTGTAAGGTTTCTTAGGTCGTCCTCCTCATTCCTCCTGTATTTTCTAGGTACAGGGTATATCAAAACGTCATTGATCAATACTCTAATAATTCTACCTATGTTCTTTCCAGAACTCTTTTTTAATAATCCTTACAGGTCATTGTTGCCTTAGCAAATCCAACTCATATCATCTGAATTCACAATGTCTTTATTAGGGTTAATGCCATCCCTTGTGCATTCCCCAGGGTTTGTCTTAATTTATGGATATCCTATCCTTAATTCAACTTCCAAGGAATTCTTGCATCCTATAATTGGCAATCAAATCATGTATCCTTAATAAAGGTCTCTTTTCAATCCTTCTCATTTGATAATCGATCGGTGGCTTAATGCCACCCTCTTCTTTCAGATAGTTGTCAGCCTATTTGGCCTTCCAAAAGGCAACGTATGCCTATCTGCTCTCTTACAGAACTTGGTAATGGTAGCAAGGATGTTTTGGAAGATATTGGTCGAGTTCAACGTGAATCTCTTAGTACTTATCGTTCTTTTCAAATGTACTTGCCTTAGACAAAATTTCTACAGCATACTGATCCATCTCTGACCATTTCCATACTCTCTTCATAAACCTTCGTTGTTTACTTTCCTTAGTTATAATATATTCATGGTATTTATAATACCCTAACATCAAACATTTCAAGTCATTATACTTTTATTTTTACTCGTAATCTTGGATAATCATATATAGATGAATCACTTTAGTACGGGTGACCCTATACAAAAAAAATCTAGCAAATTCCCAATCAAAATATGGGTTGCAAAGGGTTTAGTAGAAGATTCCTACGATCTCATTAATGTTTCCTTTATATCAGAAGCCCTTGCAGTCGGCGCTTTCTTAGAAGCAACCCTGCTTTGTCCTTTCATTGCTGGTCTAGTCACTTGATAATCCTTTGTGACTTGGCCTCAACTGGCCATACAAAAAAAATATATTTGATTTTAGGGGTTCGCTAATAGCATTACTTTTCTAGCAATTACCGGCATAGTGCCTTCTTCTTTGATACCTTTCTACCTTTCCAAAACTTTACTTCATATAAGTCTTAATCGGCTACTCAGCGCCGTCTCCGGTCACTTTTTCTCTACTTTTATCTTTTCAACTATTCTTATCAATCCCGCGTGCCACACAAGCTTACCATTCCTGGCATAACAGCCTTTTCATTTAAGTCAATCCTGGAATTTCTCAGTCCGGCTGGTTTCTTACTTACATTTCCTGTTTCCGTCCAATCTCACTTCATCATTTTATCTCTACCATCGATTATAATACTCAGGGTCCGTCTACTAACCCATATATGACGGCAACCTTACCCAATCCACAGGGTTCGCTCCAGTTTCCATTCTCTTCAATGATGTTCTCTGATAATCAGAAAGACAAGATTTGCCAAAATTCGCTGAATTCCTTTTTTTTTTGAATCAGGGAAATTTTGGTCAATCTATCCACCTACTGGTAACATTAAGGAGACCAATTTCGAAACCTGAAGAATAGTTCTATGAACCTCCAAGCAGGTAGAACCATAAGCAGTCATAATTAACGAAATAATCGTCATCAGGTTGGAAGTTAAACCACTGGAGAGGAACCATTTATATACATCCTTTAGAGGGGAATCAACAGTTTCAAACTGAAACCAGTCACAACTTCCTGATACCTATATGTCCTGATATTCAATATTACCAAATGTTAGTCTACCCAACCACTAGTCTCAGCAGGAACCTTACCGTCGGAGTTGGTTGTTCCAAAAAATTTGGCACTACTAAGGCCATCCGAACCTGGTGAACCGTGTTGTCCAAATGCATCCGCCAGTACTTTGTCATGCTGCGCAAGCACACATCCTAATTCTTTATGTGAAGCGTCGTTGGAAGCACAAAGTCTCCTTTTTCCATTAAGCAATGCCAACTCTTGGTCATTACCACTTTCATCTTTTAGCTCCAGGAAGATTTTCTCACATTTTTCCCTTTAACTGCTGATCGTAGTACTTGATCCATTATAATTCCGTGTCGGAGTAAACTTAAGGTAACTACTATAATCCATTCAAAGAGAAGAAGGAATTTAATATTCCTCTGAATCACATGCATCTAACGTTTCTGGTTCATCATTTAACTGAGTTGAATTAACTCTATACTCAGTCTCTGGCAGTAGTCTCATTACGAGTTCATCTTGACTCACTGGTCTTATCTTCCGGTAGGTTTTGAGATCATTGTCTTTCTTACTACTTCCTTATATAACTTTACCCAATCATGCTGTCACTTCCCAATGTCTTTACTTTCTACTGATTCATTCATGAACATTTCCCTGAATAAAACCACCTCATTAACCTCACTTTGGTTTCGTAAATTATAACCTATGACATCTGCCTTCTCGTGGCAAATTATTACTGATAATATTCATACTGATTCATTTATCAAATGATATGGCACTTACTGCCTCATTCTCAACTATTCCTAGGGACTCTGCTCCTCGTCCTATATCGCTGTCTATGATAATCATACATCCCTCTATCTCTTTCTTTGTTAAGATGAAAATCTCTAAGGATTCTCATCTATTTCCGTATAAGATCTCAAGTAATTCTTCCAATCCTTCTTTCTTGCTGGTACTACATCTGGTAGTCCAGCTATGAATTCAACATGCATCTTCAGATCTCTTAATAATATCTCGGTTCTTTATACTCACTTTTCTGAGCACCATATCTTAATCATCACAGTCTTTCTGGCTGCGACCCTCATTACCCAAGGGTAAGCTCCTTATCCTAACAGGATTTTCCTTTTTTGCTGGAACCTCTTCCGGGTCTCCAGTAGGGTACTCCATCGAATTACCCGCTGATCTTCAGCATATAAAGCATCATCACGCTGCTGCTCGTATGCCTCAAGGTCTGTCGCCTTACTCGTCGATACGATATCGAGCTAAGTTACTATCATGATACTTACGAGTTCCCATAAGGGTTTTATATGTCATCACTACATTAAGTAGTCCGACTATGAACTTGGCAAGAGTTCTTATTATCTTATTGAATTTATTGTTTTAACATCACCTCATCTCTGGGGTTTATAACGTACGCTCTGATACCACTTCTGTAACACCCCCAGATCCGGGGTCCGGGATCCGGTGGTTACGGTTTCCAATTCTGTCCACAACAATTGAACTTTCCTTAACATAAAATAAATTACGTCTCTATGACCCAACACAACAATATAAAACACACCCGTTATAGTCCCAGAGATGAAATCAGAGTAACAATCAAATTTTTATTAATCACATTATGAGTTCTTACAATCCAAAAGAATTTTAATATAAATACATACTCTTTGCCATCAATTTACATAAGTCATACTAGACCATATTCTTGGTACTGAAAGAAATAGCTTCTTCTTCAGCTCTGGTAGTCTCATCGTCCTCGCCCACGTCGAGTGCGCCTTGTGCGAGTCATCTGGTCTAGCTGTTGTTGTGATATAATAATAAAGCAAGGGCGAGCAATAGCCCACCAACAATAATATATAACTGAACGATAATATATAACAGTTCAAAAGTATCTTTCAAACCATATGCCATGCATTTACGGAAATGATGCCAGTATAATATGAACGATGAAGTTACAAGGTAACTTAAAGTATTTGTTTGTAGAAATATCTGTTACATCAAAAGTAAGCGTGATATTCTCATTGTCATTAAAAAGAGGAACTTGCATGAAAAGATTGCAATTCCAGTTATGAACACTTTTCCAGCTCTGCCAACAGTAATCATGTTGCAGGAAATAAATAAGTTTGGATGATGAACCAATGATGGAGTATTCACCGCGCCCGCTGTTCCAATCTTGATGATCAGTCGAGATCGTACAGCTCAAATTAGATTTACTACCGGTAGAAGGAAGAACTGACGGCTTTACTTGTCTACCGCCTTACTAGCTCTCCCCGGCCAACGGTTGGGACAAAGGGGATGGACCGGCGCTACTCGGCCTCTTACACGACTCCTAGTTCAAATAGAATTCATGATTCTGAATGTAACGTTCATCCCCCTTTCCCCAAGTATAATACTTGTTGATAAGACTCTACAAAGTAGTCGTATCTGGTTGGAAAGGAAAATTCATCAATAACTTCCAAGCTATTGCTTGGTAACGGATATCAACTTGTTCCAACAATCTTACCCCTCGAAAGATGAGAAGGTACACAACGACTTAATAAGTCAATAGCACCCGCATTACGAGTGAAGAAAATATTTTATGACCGGGAAGTCGACAAGATAAATAACATCTTTCAAGTAAGGTTCCCTTATTATTAGAGAGGTAGACTCAAAGAAGAATGATGTCTGAGAACCTTTCTTGATATAAGATTAATAATAATATGACTCCGAAATATTTTCTGTAATAATCGAAGAAGATAAACCTTATCGAGGTTATTCTAAGTATGGAATAAATATTCAGAGAATATTTATTGAATTAAAATATTTTACAGAATATTTAAGAATATGAAAGAATATCTTTAATCAGAGTATTTCTCAAATAATCCTTGAAGAAATATCTAGAGAATATTTATTGCATAATTAAGTATTCAAATGAATATTCAAAATAATATTCATTAATTAATAGACCCGAAAGGAATTTTTAAAATATTTAAAATAATATTCGATGATTAAATAGAACCCTGGATGAATATTCAAAATAATATTCATAATTAATTAGGAATTTAAATGAATATTGAAAAAGTAATATTCATTTAATGAATAATATCTTCCAAGTAAGGTTCCCTTATTATTAGAGAGGTAGACTCAAAGAAGAATGATGTCTGAGAACCTTTCTTGATATAAGATTAATAATAATATGACTCCGAAATATTTTCTGTAATAATCGAAGAAGATAAACCTTATCGAGGTTATTCTAAGTATGGAATAAATATTCAGAGAATATTTATTGAATTAAAATATTTTACAGAATATTTAAGAATATGAAAGAATATCTTTAATCAGAGTATTTCTCAAATAATCCTTGAAGAAATATCTAGAGAATATTTATTGCATAATTAAGTATTCAAATGAATATTCAAAATAATATTCATTAATTAATAAGACCTGAAAGGAATTTTTAAAATATTTAAAATAATATTCGATGATTAAATAGAACCCTGGATGAATATTCAAAATAATATTCATAATTAATTAGGAATTTAAATGAATATTGAAAAAGTAATATTCATTTAATGAATAATATTCTAAATGAATATCAAGTAATATTCATTTAGTAATCCAAGCTTTAAAGGAATATTCGAGATAAGACTCGATAAATAAATCAAGCTTCAGATGAACATTAAAATAATATTCGTCAGATAATTACTATCTTAAATGAATATTCAAAAGTAATATTCATTTAATGAATAATATTCTAAATGAATATCCAAATAATATTCATTTAGTAGTCCAACCTTTAGAAGAATAATCGAAATAATAATCGATAAATAATTCGACTCTGAATGAATATTAAAAATATTATTCGTCGAATAGTTACGTTCAAATAATTATTTGAAGTAAGGATCGTTAAATAAATAATCATGAACGAATATTCAAATAATATTCGTCGCCCGAATAATGGAAAATATTTACTTAAATATTTTTCTCCGAGGTACTCTCGATATATCAAGAAATATTGACTCCCGGTCTATATTTGATGAATAAGATGGATACGCCCTTCTATGAGGGTCTTACAATAACCGGCTTATAATTGATACGTAGTTATCTAATTTATAAGCCAATAAACAATCAGGGAACAAGCATAACGATATAACTTGAAAGTAGGCATGCATGCTATGGCATATGTATAACAGAAAACATATATATATATATATATATATATATATATATATATATATATATATATATATATATATATATATATATATATATATATATATATATATATTAAATCACAACAACAGCCTAAAAGAAGGGAATTGAAACTTGCATGGTAGTCGAGTACGGTAAGGGGTAGTGGTAGCGGGTCCCGGGTCAGCTTGGTGATCTATAAATAGCCAAGGCATTCGGGATTAATCACTTAACATCTTAAAAGTTAAGTTATACTTAAATCGAAACACGTTCTCGAGTTATCTCGTTATACCCCTTTTAGTGGATTCCTTTTATCATCGATCCGACCCGACATTCGTTCGTTAATACGACATGTCATTGTACTTACACTTGGGACATACTTAAGTCATACAAGTTCTAAAGTCGATCGTTACGAATCAATATTATGCTCCGAGTTTTATCGCCCATTTTCTAAGTGTTTTACCGAAGTTATAATCAAGCGGGTTTTTAGGGGTTCGTTCGCGATTAACTTTGATTCGAACATTTTTTATAAAATCGGAAAACAATCCGTTTCACATGAGGTTTTCCCTCACACCTTCCTTTTCACCTCTAGTATTTAATTACCAAGATTCGTCATGACTTTACATATTTTATCGGGGTTCAATTTCAGTTACGAACTTTCGTTTACGGATTCGAACTACTTTTAGTAAACCGACCGTAACTCCTAAACCGTAAGTCCGTTTCACGCGTTCTTTATATCAAAACGAAGCTTATAACATAACCTATCTTATCATGGGAAAATACAACACTGGACAGTGAGTTCATGCTACTGTGATGCACGGTTTTTAAAGATTATCAAAAATTCGGCATTACGACGGCTATATTTACACGATTTCCAAAGTTTTCACATCACCGTGATTCAATCAAGCACTACACCCCATCCATTCTAACACATGATAACATCATATCTAGTCTAACAACATCTCATCTCAACCATCTCATGGATCACAATCCAAACAACAACCATAATCAACTAATAACATAGATCTAAGCATAACATAGCATACTAACACTAAATCATCCATAAAACTCATAAAATCTCAAAATGGTACCAAGGGTTTTTGGAGCTTGTTACCTTCCTTAGAGAGTGATATAGCCTTATCAAGCCTTGATCTATCCTTATGTGACCTTAAGCTAGCTAGATCAATAAAAAGAAACATAAAAATCAAAGGTTAGTTCATAAGAACACTATTCACCCTTATCTTTGTTGATTTTTTTGAAAATGGAAACAAAGGAATTTGGGCTTGAAGTTTCTAGGAGATTAGTTTTATGAAATATAGGACTCACCATAAAAATTACAAGATCAAATGATGGTTGAAAATGGGATTTCCCCCTTGGAATTAAGGAAAAATTCGAATGGTATAAGCTAGAGAGAGTTTGATGTGTTCTTGTGGTTTTTCTTGGAATAATGCATAAAGTGGATGAGCCTTGGATAATATCTCATCTCTTTTTACTTTAATAAAGTGATGATGCACTAGATGATGTATTTTTGCAAGACAAGTGTTGTGTTTTGTATGGTTATAAGCTAACTAAATGTTTTGCTTTCTAAGTACTAGTTTCCTTGCTAAGTATGCTAGTTGCATGAGTCATCACTTGGTTTGCTAGATATTTTCCACCACTACATGCATGTATCTTGATTCCTTGCTTGTTTCTTTGTCCGTTTATTGCTCAATTCATTGATCGTTCGGACGAATAACTAAGTAGTTTCACCTCTAGGGTTTACCGGGAAATTTCTCGATATTCATAATACCTTCCCCCATCCTTAATATAATCCTCGTGATGACCATGTAGGATATTTAATCTCGATACGAAATTAATCCGTAATCTAGGATTCGTTCGCTTTATTGATTAATCTCGTTATAAAGTTTTAGCGGTTTCTAGAACGCTTGTTTCACTGCCTCAGTGGTTTCCTACCTTCATTCTTAAATCAAATATAATAACATCCCAAAATATCAAATCCTCAAAGTTAATATCTCAATTCTTGGATTATAATAATATTTAATCCACTGTCCGGTCAAATATTATACCGAAAAAGAATTTGGAATTTCTGAATTCCGATCGTCTCTGCATTCACTTATTTCCTCCGCGTATTACTAATATGACTTCGAAACATCCATATCACGTCCCGTACATAGGGTGGCGTGAAAAGTTTTCCAACTTACAAAATCACTATTCATCCACCAAATTACTATGCACGTACAGGAAACACTATGCACGCATGGGAAACACTATGCACGTACGGGAAACACTATGCACGTACGGGAAACACTATGCATGTACGGGAAACACTATGCACGCATGGGAAACACTATGCACGTACGGGAAACACTATGCACGCATGGGAAACACTATGCACGTACGGGAAACACTATGCACGTATGGGAAACACTATGCACGTACTCATTTCCCTTCAAGGATCCATTAGCTCCTTCCTGGATGGTAGATTATTCTTATTTAGGTCCTCAACCATCGAATTACTCTATTCTGACAATATACCAATGCATCAGGATCATTGTCCAAAGCAATATACATTCATTACAATCATTGTTCTTTGAAACCACCATTCATTAGAGCTGGTGACCTTGTTGTCGGAATCATTGTTCCTCATTTTATCATTACTTAATAAAAAGTTTTAATTATATCCAAAATTTGGGTTTCTTACACATGGCTATGTGGCTGTACCAGCACTGTTTTGTATTTAGCATTTATGAAGTAAACTGACTATAAGATACTAGTGTCAGAAGACAGATGAATAGTCAGTAGAGTTGTTCTGGAATTAATAGTTGTATAAATGACTGACAATAGCACAAAAGTGTACTTAATTTTACGAATAAATACATATGATATTTACATGTTGATACTACTACATCCATCAGTTTTTTAATCTTCCTCTTTCCAGACAGAAGGCCAAATCTTGTTCCAAGTGCAAAATGTTTGTGAAATCTGTTCCAACAGAAAATCTCATTCCACCTCCGAATGCCATGAAATTTTTTGATGCACCTTTTTGTTCCATATCTTGTGTGATTAAATGTACAGTACACGGGAGAGTTTAGCATAAACATTTTCTAGCTTTATGGTTGCTAGTATTGTTTTTTATATGTCAGACTGCTTGCAGGTGCAGAAACGTATCGATTGAGCGTTCTATACGTTGAGATTTTAAAACTTACCTTTCATCTCCATGGGTTGAATACAAGAGGATCTTTGTATGCTGACGGGTTCAAATGCACAGCTGGAGGACAGACCATTACTGCCCAACCAACTGGAATGGTATGCCTTGCATTAGTACCAATTTTTTATTATTGAGTTACATTTTTTTGCTAATTATTATTGAGCTATGTTTTTCTATACAAATATTAAAAAGCCACTGAAAATAATTTATTTACCTTTAAACTTGATATCCTTGAGCGCTTTTCTGAATACTCCTGGAACTATGTTTGCCAATCTAGCTGTTTCATTGATGAACTACGATAACGATAAAGACTGAGCATGAAGGATACTAGTGAATGTATCTCTTAAAATTAAAATAATTATACACAAGTGATTATTCTTGCTCACCTGCAATGTAAACTTCATTGATTTGTATTCTTCCCATGCGAGTCTATCATCCAAGTTCTTCCTTTTGCTCAGTATTGCATCATGTTCATCCTGTACAATTTTACTATATATCTCAATATGTATCTTGCTATGATGTTAAATTACATAGGTCATCAGTTATTGGTAAATTATTGTTAACTCTTTCAGGATATGTGGATGTTCCGATAGAATTTTGTTAACTCTTTGTTTTTGAATCAGGGACCACGCAGTACTTCAGACATGCCATAGGTTGCATTGATTGGTCAGTGTGACACCCCCAGATCCGGGGTCAGGAATCCGGGCCGTCACGGTCCAATTTCCATTCAATATCAATATCTCTTGAGTTTTTTTTTTTTTTTTAATATAATAATTAAGCAATTGACCCCACACTAATACACACACACCAGTCATATGCTCAGAGAACAATATCCATTAATGATAGCAGTTAAAGATAAACTATTATTACAATCCCAGAATACCATCTATTACACCCATATATAAGTATATACTACCTTGAGAACAAGTGTCGATACTTTCTCATAAGGTAGACTTCCCCTTTACCCTCTTCCGAGTTGTACTGCGACGTTTCGGCACCTGATCTAGCTGTTATATAAATAAATAGCAAGAGTGAGCTATAATAGCTCAGCAAGATAAATTTTGTAAACTAGCTTCAAAGAAAAATATATATATATATATATTAATAAACAGAAAACCCATCATAATCCTTAAGAAAAGAATTAATTCTTACTTATTAAATACACCATCCATTTTTCTTTATAAGAAAAGAAATATAGAACAATATAATATCAATTTTTCTTCATCTGTAACCATAATTCTATCATCTCATATCATTATTCTGTTTCAGTATAGAATCTGAAAACCATTGTCTACACTTTCTTTTCAAAAACATTGGGGATATCTGCTGTCGCCTGATACGTTAGGACGATGATCAGTCGCCTAATCGTACCTGCTCTCTGTTTACTACCGGTAGAAGGAATGAAGGCCACCTGCTAACATCATCCCTGGAGGAAGGCCACCTGCTAACATCCTCCCTTGGCATCTTCGTGCCGTAATAAAAATAATAAATGCTGGACTGTGTCGCACACAGACCTGACACAGCCGCTTACGCAATTCTGTTGCAATCCCCCTTTTTATAAAATCATTATTTCCTTTTTTTTAAAAAAAATCAGTCCACATTTCCATTTTTTCGCTTTCAAATAATAATAATGCTGGACTGTGTCGCACACAGACCTAACACAGCCACTTACGCAAATCTGTTGCAATTCCCCTTTTTATCACATCATTATTCCCTTTTTAAAATATCATACCACATATCATTCACTCATATCATTTCCATTTATCATCACCTTTTAAAAAAATATATATGTCATAATACTTTGATTATGACTCAGACATCTCCTCTGTATTCAATAAAATCAAATACGCTCTTATATACATAAAATATTCCATCTCTTTCAAAAGTATTAAATAATCATCAAATAATATTTATTAAATCACAATTATTTAAAAAGAATATTTTTAACATAATATTATAAACATATAACTCTAGATAACAACTGATACCATTCTTTCATATCCCTTTAAAACATAAATTATATTCGCTCTATCAATATTCGCATCCATATCCATAATCCATATTCAAAAATCTCAGCAAACAGGGAATATATCCCTAACCATATCATCATATAAGATTCATATATTATCCACCAAAACCATTTTTCTTTGAACATAAACAGTTTATCAAAATAAGGATAAAAGAATTCTTGCTCCCTTTAATCCATATCCATACTCATATTCATATACATCTCCCTTAAATTTCCAAAATCAGGAAAACAAATCTTTAACAATATTGTAATGATAGAATCACATATATATTCCATGAAATCATTTTCCTTTGAACATAAATAATTTTTCAAAGTAAAGATAGAAGGAATCTTGCCTGGATCCCTAAAGCGAGTAGGTATGATCCTGTGTTCGTCTCCCGTCTCTATAGAAACGAAAGGATCACCGTTAGTATATATCCCACTTAAACACTTAATCCTTATATAATAACACCCTTGACACCTAATATATGTTTAACATAGCCTTTATGTACCAAAATTTCCAAGAACTTAACCACTTTTAAACTCGATCAAAGTTTCAACGATTTACACCATTTTCTTAACAACTCTTGACTTTAAAAATTCTCATAAATAATAAATTTCGAATTTTGACTTAGGGTCAGTTGGTAATGTCTCTCTAACCACCCTACTACAATATCCCAAAATTTCATAATATTTAAAAATGTCTAAGTAGGTCGATCATAGCCTCAAAGTTAACACAATTACATTTTCTCGGTTCTCGAACGTCTTTTACTAAAACTGACTTTTCTCCTAAACCGTTCATCAGATTTTAACGTACTTTATATCAAAACGATCTATGAACTAAGCTCTATCATTTCATGGTCAATTGGTAACCTAGGCAGTAGGGTACCGTACGGATACAGGAGTCACAAAACAGGGCAGATTTCTTCCTAACGAAAATCGGGCATTATAACGGCTATAATTTCATACTTTCCATAAATCCAACTCCTCCAAATCAATTGTCAAAAACAATAATCATCACCTACACCATGTGGTCTTCATTACCAGCCATGGTTACAATCCCCAAACACTTCCATATTTAACTCAAATCACTTATAAACACATATATCATCATGAATCATCACTTATCATAACTTTAATCAATAAACTTTCTATAATCCATCATCAACTCAAAGTAATACTAAGGGTTCTTGAGCTTTATACCTTCTTTGTAGAGTGAACAACACTTAATAAGCCTTGAATAGTCCTTAAACAACCTTAAAGTAGCTTGGATCAACTAAAGAAATCATAAAACCAAAAGTTAGTTCTTGAAGGTTACTATTCAGCCATCACTTTGTAAAAATCATAGAAAATCGAAAAATAAGAGTTTGGCTCTCAAATTTTTTACCACATCTTGGACTCTTCATAAGCTTTTATTTGAGCTATAGATCACCAAAAACAAAGCTTCCTAGCTATGGTTTTGAGCTCCATCTTTCCGCTGGACAGAAACTGGGCAGATTGGGTTCTCTAACTTTGAGCATGGATTTGACTAGGCTATACTACTTTGTTGGACATGAAATTTTGAACGAACCTTGCACATGGAGTGGAGAAGTTATGGTTAAAATTTGGTGATTTTATCATGTATAGAAATGGAGATATGAATTTTCTTCTTGGAGAATGTCCTGCTGGGCAGTTTGTGGAGAAAGGAGAGAAATAGAGTTGCTTGCTTTCTTTTGCTCTCATCCTTGCATTATTGGTGATAATATCTCATAAAGTGGCTGGGCTCCCTCCTTGGTTCTTGTGCAAGGTGTGTTTAGGAAGCTTGGTTGATATTTTGTGGTTTAATCCTTGCCAAAGTACTAGTTTGCCCCTTAAAACAAGTTAGTGGATGGTGATGTCATGTTGATGATCTCATAATCCTCTTTTCCTTGATTTTCTTAAGTAATTTGCTAGCACTCTTGGTAATAATAATGTGGTATATATCCTTGTTATATTGTTCATCTTGGTTGTTTGGTTTTCATACTCGTTTAGTTGTGGTTCGTTTCGAATACATCTCGTTTTCCAAGTGGTTTTGAAATCATTTAACAATCCAAATTCCTTTGGTATTCTCTTAACTTAATAATCCCCTGGCTCAAATCTAAATTTACTAATCCCTCAATATATAATTCTTATAATGTTTCCATGCTCCTTAATATCTAATAGAAGTTCTTTGGAAGTCCAATCCTCAAAAATCCATATTTAGGAATTTCTGAAATCCATCGTCATTTCGAGTCACTTATTTTCATAGTGCGACACTAATATGGTTTATGATTATTCATTTTATGTATCAATTATAGGGTACCTACTTAACATTTTCCTAAATCCCCAAAATTTACTACTCATTTAAGCACTGTAGCATTTCTAAAGTTAGGGTTATTACAGTCTTCCCCCCTTAAAAGGATTCCGTCCCGGAATCATGTTGAAGTCATCAGCGAATACCCTCCTCATTTTACACCCCCTACTTCCCATATTACTTCCTCCATCCTCTAGTTCCTCCTTAAACATCTCTATCTTGTTTGTACAGAAGTACACCAATATAAACTTGCTTGTCATTCATCAACATGCCATTTAGCTTATCAATAACAATACTTTTACTATCTTTACCGTACCAACCTTCTCTGGCATTCTGTCATTCTATATTATCTCATTTCTCATTTCTCTTTTTTTTCTAAGGGTATCGGCCACCACATTGGCCTTCCCTGAATAGTAGTGTGTCTCACTTATTGTCTAACTATATTTTGATTTCTATCATAACATAAAATATAAATACTTCCATCTTATTATATCTTGTTTCTGTAAAATCTTCCAGAAATTTGACTAGAAGGCTATTCCTTGAAACAATTGTAAAAAATATTATCTATAATATATATATTTCCTGTTCGTACTTATACAAACATATACTTTCCTTTCATCCTTGAAAAATATTCTCGCGCTTTCTCCAATACTCTTAATCTCCTTTTTATAGAGTTCTCTGACTCTTAACAGATATTGATTTGGATGACGCGAGAATAACTCATTTTCTTATATCACCATAGTTTACTTTCTCACAGATAGATTATTCTTATCTATATTATCAGTCCAGTTACACCATTCATGGACTTAGTCGATCCCTAACCGACCATTTACACTTAAGAGGTTAAATTAGCGCGTACATGCAATTTCCTCCGGATACCTTATCCCATATGTCTATTGTTCACTACACGCTCTTTACATCTTACTGATCCACCTTAGTTCCTTCATGATATACTATCTATTCCACCTCTGTAATTTTCCTTTATTATTCTCATCAAAATCTTTACCTCAAGTTTTACTCATTCACACCTTTTGGATTTATCCTTTGAATACTTAACATCTTTAATCTCTCTTTGCTACTTAGGGTATTAGTCACAATATTGGCCTTTCCCACTAATAGTTATTGCACCTTGAATCCTTCATTAATTATCCTCACTTCTTTTGTTTATCCTTATTCTAACTCTATCCTCAAAATACACCTTACTCTCAATAGTAAATATCAATTATGCCTTAAAATTCCTCATATTCTTTTCTCTTACTAATCATCAAATATATCCATTTCTTCTCACGAAATTCCTTCCTCTCTTATAATCAAACGCTTCTAGCTCTAATTATCTCTTATTGAAATTTCCTTTGGAATCTCAAGTTTCCTTGTATAATCACGTATACTATAAACATTGCTTCCATCCTTTAATGAAATCTTCTATATTCGAAACAATTAATAGAATTTAAGAGAGTTTGAATTGAAACGAACCCAGAAACAAGCAAGGGTCCCACAACAATTTATAAAATTAAAAGTTTTAAATAACTTTTATTCGAAACAAAAGAATATTTGAGAAATCAATATGATGGAAGAACCCGTATGTCACACAAGTGAGGGCGTCCCCTCCGACTTTCAATCACACAGACAGATCGTCCTTGTGTATACATATTGGGTTGTTCCTCTTAGTTGGAGTAAGAAATATAGAGGGAAATTTAAATCACGATGATAAATACCATCTTCCAAAAATAACCTTAAGGAAATATTTTGACTAAAATAGATAAAATACAATTTTGAAACACATTCCAAAGGTACCAGAAAGTTTTGAAAAGATACCGGCCCTTAATGAATAATTACCCACCGGTGGAGGAAAATTTGAAACTCAATAATATAATTTAGCAGGGCTTTAGAAAATTTGAAAGTAGTTACCGTTAATAGCCTCTGCCCAATTGAAAATCCCAATAATGGATGGTTTTCCTCAAATACCATTTATATCTTAGACTACGTACTCTCCAAAATTTCTTAAATTTGGCACTCACCATTTATCCTTAACCTATCATCTGATATTCCCAATTATCGTCATTTACCTAGTCGTGACTTGGCTCAATACTGTCTGCCTTTATCCATAATAGAACACAACCTTCTAATCGATATACTTACATAATATTGATCGTCTTGACCTGACACTGCTCTGGTATTAAGGACCCTTCAAACTATACTTCTAAATTGTATATTCTAACATACCCTGTATACTCACGAGGTTATCTAACGTACACTTCCCGATACATCAAGTATTCCCTTTCTCATATCGATCCCGTGTGCTACATAAACTTAACACTTTTGGCATAATAACCTTTTCATTTAAGTCAATCTCGTAATGTCTCAGTCTTTCTTGGTCCTTAAGGTATATCTTGGCTTTACCGACCAACCTCAGTTTCACCCTTTCATCTCCACAAACAATCAGTGTCTATTCACCAATCTACTTACACCATTACCTCAAACTCTCTCATTTTCCCTTACATTTGCCCTAGTATTACGTTCAGGCGGCATGATTCTGTACATAACAATATTCTCCATTGTTTACCCAAATTTAGGGTACAATATACATTATTCCATATTCAATAATTAAATCACCGATTAATACATTTATGTATATATACCTAGACACTCACAAACATAACTCGACTCACCCATTTCATCTCCCTATAATAAAACATAAACCTTTATTAGTAATAATCTATAAAATTATAATCACTACTTAAAATAAATGCTACACTCGATAAACCACCCTTGAACTCGATGTGAGTTCACAATTTATATTATTACTGATATATTTATTATTATCACTTTTGTTCCTGAGCATTATGACTCTTAGCTCTGATACCATCTGTGACACCCCCAGATCCGGGGTCAGGAATCCGGGCCGTCACGGTCCAATTTCCATTCAATATCAATATCTCTTGAGTTTTTTTTTTTTTTTTTAATATAATAATTAAGCAATTGACCCCACACTAATACACACACACCAGTCATATGCTCAGAGAACAATATCCATTAATGATAGCAGTTAAAGATAAACTATTATTACAATCCCAGAATACCATCTATTACACCCATATATAAGTATATACTACCTTGAGAACAAGTGTCGATACTTTCTCATAAGGTAGACTTCCCCTTTACCCTCTTCCGAGTTGTACTGCGACGTTTCGGCACCTGATCTAGCTGTTATATAAATAAATAGCAAGAGTGAGCTATAATAGCTCAGCAAGATAAATTTTGTAAACTAGCTTCAAAGAAAAATATATATATATATATATTAATAAACAGAAAACCCATCATAATCCTTAAGAAAAGAATTAATTCTTACTTATTAAATACACCATCCATTTTTCTTTATAAGAAAAGAAATATAGAACAATATAATATCAATTTTTCTTCATCTGTAACCATAATTCTATCATCTCATATCATTATTCTGTTTCAGTATAGAATCTGAAAACCATTGTCTACACTTTCTTTTCAAAAACATTGGGGATATCTGCTGTCGCCTGATACGTTAGGACGATGATCAGTCGCCTAATCGTACCTGCTCTCTGTTTACTACCGGTAGAAGGAATGAAGGCCACCTGCTAACATCATCCCTGGAGGAAGGCCACCTGCTAACATCCTCCCTTGGCATCTTCGTGCCGTAATAAAAATAATAAATGCTGGACTGTGTCGCACACAGACCTGACACAGCCGCTTACGCAATTCTGTTGCAATCCCCCTTTTTATAAAATCATTATTTCCTTTTTTTTAAAAAAAATCAGTCCACATTTCCATTTTTTCGCTTTCAAATAATAATAATGCTGGACTGTGTCGCACACAGACCTAACACAGCCACTTACGCAAATCTGTTGCAATTCCCCTTTTTATCACATCATTATTCCCTTTTTAAAATATCATACCACATATCATTCACTCATATCATTTCCATTTATCATCACCTTTTAAAAAAATATATATGTCATAATACTTTGATTATGACTCAGACATCTCCTCTGTATTCAATAAAATCAAATACGCTCTTATATACATAAAATATTCCATCTCTTTCAAAAGTATTAAATAATCATCAAATAATATTTATTAAATCACAATTATTTAAAAAGAATATTTTTAACATAATATTATAAACATATAACTCTAGATAACAACTGATACCATTCTTTCATATCCCTTTAAAACATAAATTATATTCGCTCTATCAATATTCGCATCCATATCCATAATCCATATTCAAAAATCTCAGCAAACAGGGAATATATCCCTAACCATATCATCATATAAGATTCATATATTATCCACCAAAACCATTTTTCTTTGAACATAAACAGTTTATCAAAATAAGGATAAAAGAATTCTTGCTCCCTTTAATCCATATCCATACTCATATTCATATACATCTCCCTTAAATTTCCAAAATCAGGAAAACAAATCTTTAACAATATTGTAATGATAGAATCACATATATATTCCATGAAATCATTTTCCTTTGAACATAAATAATTTTTCAAAGTAAAGATAGAAGGAATCTTGCCTGGATCCCTAAAGCGAGTAGGTATGATCCTGTGTTCGTCTCCCGTCTCTATAGAAACGAAAGGATCACCGTTAGTATATATCCCACTTAAACACTTAATCCTTATATAATAACACCCTTGACACCTAATATATGTTTAACATAGCCTTTATGTACCAAAATTTCCAAGAACTTAACCACTTTTAAACTCGATCAAAGTTTCAACGATTTACACCATTTTCTTAACAACTCTTGACTTTAAAAATTCTCATAAATAATAAATTTCGAATTTTGACTTAGGGTCAGTTGGTAATGTCTCTCTAACCACCCTACTACAATATCCCAAAATTTCATAATATTTAAAAATGTCTAAGTAGGTCGATCATAGCCTCAAAGTTAACACAATTACATTTTCTCGGTTCTCGAACGTCTTTTACTAAAACTGACTTTTCTCCTAAACCGTTCATCAGATTTTAACGTACTTTATATCAAAACGATCTATGAACTAAGCTCTATCATTTCATGGTCAATTGGTAACCTAGGCAGTAGGGTACCGTACGGATACAGGAGTCACAAAACAGGGCAGATTTCTTCCTAACGAAAATCGGGCATTATAACGGCTATAATTTCATACTTTCCATAAATCCAACTCCTCCAAATCAATTGTCAAAAACAATAATCATCACCTACACCATGTGGTCTTCATTACCAGCCATGGTTACAATCCCCAAACACTTCCATATTTAACTCAAATCACTTATAAACACATATATCATCATGAATCATCACTTATCATAACTTTAATCAATAAACTTTCTATAATCCATCATCAACTCAAAGTAATACTAAGGGTTCTTGAGCTTTATACCTTCTTTGTAGAGTGAACAACACTTAATAAGCCTTGAATAGTCCTTAAACAACCTTAAAGTAGCTTGGATCAACTAAAGAAATCATAAAACCAAAAGTTAGTTCTTGAAGGTTACTATTCAGCCATCACTTTGTAAAAATCATAGAAAATCGAAAAATAAGAGTTTGGCTCTCAAATTTTTTACCACATCTTGGACTCTTCATAAGCTTTTATTTGAGCTATAGATCACCAAAAACAAAGCTTCCTAGCTATGGTTTTGAGCTCCATCTTTCCGCTGGACAGAAACTGGGCAGATTGGGTTCTCTAACTTTGAGCATGGATTTGACTAGGCTATACTACTTTGTTGGACATGAAATTTTGAACGAACCTTGCACATGGAGTGGAGAAGTTATGGTTAAAATTTGGTGATTTTATCATGTATAGAAATGGAGATATGAATTTTCTTCTTGGAGAATGTCCTGCTGGGCAGTTTGTGGAGAAAGGAGAGAAATAGAGTTGCTTGCTTTCTTTTGCTCTCATCCTTGCATTATTGGTGATAATATCTCATAAAGTGGCTGGGCTCCCTCCTTGGTTCTTGTGCAAGGTGTGTTTAGGAAGCTTGGTTGATATTTTGTGGTTTAATCCTTGCCAAAGTACTAGTTTGCCCCTTAAAACAAGTTAGTGGATGGTGATGTCATGTTGATGATCTCATAATCCTCTTTTCCTTGATTTTCTTAAGTAATTTGCTAGCACTCTTGGTAATAATAATGTGGTATATATCCTTGTTATATTGTTCATCTTGGTTGTTTGGTTTTCATACTCGTTTAGTTGTGGTTCGTTTCGAATACATCTCGTTTTCCAAGTGGTTTTGAAATCATTTAACAATCCAAATTCCTTTGGTATTCTCTTAACTTAATAATCCCCTGGCTCAAATCTAAATTTACTAATCCCTCAATATATAATTCTTATAATGTTTCCATGCTCCTTAATATCTAATAGAAGTTCTTTGGAAGTCCAATCCTCAAAAATCCATATTTAGGAATTTCTGAAATCCATCGTCATTTCGAGTCACTTATTTTCATAGTGCGACACTAATATGGTTTATGATTATTCATTTTATGTATCAATTATAGGGTACCTACTTAACATTTTCCTAAATCCCCAAAATTTACTACTCATTTAAGCACTGTAGCATTTCTAAAGTTAGGGTTATTACAGTCAGTCTGTTTCTGTTTCTATAGCATCTGCACAATCCGGAAGCGTTGGAACTGATAATTCACTAGAAACTGCTTGGCATGCTGAGAGTGAAAGTCTCAAGTCAATTCTAGTGGAAGCTAGCTCCTCAAAGTAAGTTTCGTAGACTAGCAGTAGTGGAGACCCTTGCTCAACAGATCCGCAAGCGTTTGAAATGGAGTGTAGATTTAATTGTATAATGATTTGACTTGTGTAATTAGTAATTTTTTGTAACGGAATTAGTGATATATTTTAGTTTTATAAAAGTTGATGAATGTCATTTATTCAAATTATATTTTAGTTTACCTTGACTTGCGTTAATTTTTTATTGTATTTTTGAAAATTTGAAGAATATCACAAGTAAAACAAAATCCAAAAAATTAATTAAAATATAAATTTTCAGAAAATTTATATCAACTGGTGTTGCTGTAGAGGGACAAAGATGTTGGAATAGGCTATATGGCAACATCGCAAGGGTGTTGGTGTTGAGTAGACAGTGTTGCCATAGATTTTATGCCAACATTGAAAATAGTGTTGCTATTTTGCACGAAATGTTGGCATAAGTGCCTAAGGCAACATGATGTTGATGTTGCCGTAGTTTTGACAAATGTTTTGGCTTAACCTCTAAGGCCACATGCAAATTCCCAACACCTTCAAAATTGACCAAAGTGTTGCCTTAAATCTTATGGCAACATTTTTCAGCATTTTTAACACTTATTTTGGGTGTTGGCAAAGACCATATATGGTGTAGTGATATTGCTTCCATAATTATCTTCAATAATTCTTCAAACACTGTTGACCAGTAGACGCTTCCTCCAGACAGAGTTTAACAAACTCTGTCGAGCTTCCATGTGTCAGCGTTTAACTAAACTCTGACTGCTTCCATCTAAACTCTGATAATTCAATGTAACACTTTAACACTGATTATTATTCACATCAATTATATCTAACATAAAAGTTCTATTTTTCAGAATCCGATAACTTTTACATACAATCTTTTTCCCCTTGGATCATTAATACGAACTCAGAAATCCGTTTCGGGTACTTCTATATAGTGTTGTCTAATAATATTTCTATTTCCACCAAAAACACTATTCATCACTTATTCTCCCTTTATTCCTTGTAATTATAAAAATGTCCTTGCGCTTTCCCGAGCGTTCCTTAACCCTTTTACGGAACCACTGGACTTATACTAGATATCAATTTGGATGACATGAAAATACTTCCTCTGTTTGTATGCCATATCATATTTTCTTGACGATAGATTATTCTCACCTAAGTTGTCAACCCATTGCATTCTTCATGACATATAAATATTGGAATCCATATTCATTCCATAATAAAAGTTTTAATTCCTACCAAAAATCAGGATTCTTAAAGTCTCCTCTCCTTAAAAGGATTCCGTCCCGGAATCAGGTAGGAAATAAAGAGTCATTTGTCTGTCATTTCACTTTTCAGCTTCCCGGTCAATTCTTAGTCGTTTTACCCTTTCTTAGCGCATCTACTGCTGCTACAATACATACTTTATCCTTTCCCATCAACTTTGCTACTTTTCGTACAATACACTATCCGGGTTATGCTCTTACTCAGTCCTATACTATTATCCTTATTGATATCTACAGTGACATTGGTATCACTATCGCCTTGCGATTTCGGAGGTAACTTCACTCGCACTATGCATTTCCTGATCGATTAAATCTTCGCAATCTCGATCAATATAGAGAAGTGGAAAGGTTTATTGAGAGATCACTATGATCAATGAACATTTGTTATATTGCATAGTTAGTACAGAAGGGGGCCAGCCTTTAGTACTTGACAAGAAATTAAACAAGTTATGGTATTCCACTTAGACTTCTATCACACAGACAGATAGTCATGTAGCAGTACCTCCCCTCCTTAAAGGGTTGTTCCTCTCAGTTCATAAAGAAGATTAATAGGAGAGAAGAAAGAAAAGAATTTCAAAGAATTATAGAAAATTTTCATGACTGCAAAATCTCATACTTAGAATTTACCTCTGAACGATAGAGGTTCATCAAAGAAGAAATAATCATAATTATATCCAATACTATTTGATCGTAATCTCACGTGTCAACATATCCTGCCTCTTTGTCCATTATTCCATGGACCTATACTCTGGTTCAACCTTAGCAACACTTACTTTTGGGAATCTTTCAACCTCTAAGGTCAAATCTTAGATTTCTCGCTTGACATCATTGTTACTGATATTCCACGCCACGCTACTAGCTCTTTCATAATCATAATTCTAACATTATCAGGTTATCTCGGGAGTTCGTTAGAAGCCCATTCATAACATTCCTTGCTTCACATTTCATAATTACCTTCCCAATCTTTTCTTTATCAATCACATCCTTCTTATTATCGGATTCCCATTCACTTCTGTTATTTAACTCCACCGTCATCTCATTATTGAGACACCGGTCACCTTTACTCAATAACGTCACATTTTTTTTGGGGTTAAACTTTCCTTTGTTCAACCATCGAGATTTTCACTTTCTCGATCCTTGAGTCTCCTTATTACTCAAACGATCTATTCCAAATTTCCTCGAATTTTCCAAATTTAAAAGGAGTTAATCTTTATGTCATTTATGCTTTCAATTTCAACTTTCCGTTATGACCAACACCCTTTACCATGTCAATTTCATACTTTCCTAGCTTCATGGCTGGGGTTTCTCAGGAGTTCGCATATCTACTCCCGTATTGATCCACAACTCTATATACATTTCTATCAGTAACTTGGTTTCTATTTCTACTATGATCCCTTTATGAACTATCATGGCATTATTATTTATTTCAAACACGTCATTCCAAATTAAACCATCCGAATTAAACCTTAACGATTTCTCTAACTTAGATCCAATATAATCTATTTCTGCCAAACTTGTCTCTCCACATCTCTTTAATCCTTCCCACGAGGATACTTTTAGCATCATGAATCTCCAATCTCCTATTCTCTATCTTGTTTGTGCAGAATTACACCATCATAAACTTTCTTGTCATTCATCAACATGCCATTTAGGTTATCAATAGCAGCACTATCTTTATCTTTGCGTTGCCATCTACTTTCTTAGAAGAATCACCACTATATTAATGTAGTCCACTGTTGCATCACCATCGTTGTCGTTTACGTAGTGCTTTAATAGCTAATCATACGGGTTTCATAATTGTTAGATCAAAGTCCTTTAGGAAGACAAAATAATCAATATTCCTTATCCATAAGGAATACTTCCTGAACTTGATGTAGATATTAATGAAGCCAATAAAGTTCCAGGAGAGCTTCAAGCATCGTAGCTATGATAGGTCGATGAAATTATTAATCACATGTCTTTATTAGAAGATTGGAAACTTCACGGTTCACTTAATCAATTTCGTACCATGGTCCTGGTTTTCCTCAATTTCTGTAACAGCCCCAGATCCGGGGTCGGGGATCCGGTCGTCATGGTCTAAATTTCCATCCATAATATCAACATAAATTAAATTACAACCTTGTAACCCAAAACCATAACATAAAACATACCCGTTATAGTCCCAAAGATGAAATCAGAATAATTAACGAGTATTATTAATCACAAGTTGAGTTCATACGACCTGAAAGAATTACCATTTAACTGTTACATACTCTTTGCCATCCATTTACATATGTCATATAAGTAAATACATTTGATAAACCAAAAGCTGACAGTCTAGCCTACTGGTTGCTTCTACCTCAGTAATACCGTCAATGACATCAGTAGGCAACCCTATGACTGCTGTCCCTGCTTGCACCGAGTGCGCCTTGCGCTGGCCATCAGATCTAGCTGTTGTTATGATATAATAAATAAATCAAGGGTGAGCAATAGCCCACAAAGAATAATATGTAACTGAATAGTAATAATATATAACAGTTCAAAATATCTTTGAAACCATATGCCATGCATTAACGAAGATAGTGCCAGTATAATGTAAACGAAGAAGTTACAAGGTAACTCAAAATATATTCTGTGGAAATATCTGATAGACAAAAGATAAGCAATATACTATAATCCTTTATATCTATTATAGGCTAACAAGGTGTTTCAAGCCTATTTAGTAAATTACGAGGATACCCTTTATCATATTAAAATATAAAAAAAGATGTTTTTCTTGGGAATTGAACTCATGACCATTAAGATACAAATGACCTATGTTCACATACACAACCACTACACCACATCAATTTTTTTGTAGCTTTTTGAAAATCATCAATCATATGTACAAAAAAACACGCTTCCTATAATTTTTCATTAAGATACAAATGACCTATGTTCACATACACAACCACTACACCACATCAATTGTTTTGTGGCTTTTTGAAAATCATCAATCATATGTACATAAAAACACGCTTCCTATACTTTTTAATATTTTATTGAGATTTACTTAGGATAAATTGAACTCATGACCTTAACGATACAAGTGGCTTATGTTCACATACATAAAAAACTTTTTAAATATCATCGATCACATGTAAAAAAAACCCACTTCCTATAATTTTTTACTATTTTTTTGAGATTTACTTAAGTAAATTTTCAAAATTTCAACCCTTTCAAAAACCTATAAATTTGTTATGGATTTTCGTGTTATTTAAATTGAACTCATGACCTTCAAGATACAAGTGGCTTGTGATCACATACAAAACAACTACACTACATCAATTCTTTGGTACCTTTTTGAAAATCATCGATTACATGTAAAAAAACCCGCTCGTATAATTGTTTACTATTTTTTTGAGATTTAATGAACTTAAAATTATCAAAATCTCAACCCTTTCAAAAACTTATAAATTTGTTATGGATTTTCGTGTTATTTAGTAAATCTCTAAACTACTCATTTCATACATATCATTTAAATGATATGTAATAATATATAATATTATGTAATGTTATTTATGTTATTTAACACAAAATGACCACTACGCATCTATACTATTATATTAAAAGTGAAACATTAAAAGTTTTGGTGATTTGCTTTTCCGTACGGTTATCCTAATTATTAAAATAAATAATAATATAATATAATTAATGGAAATTAACTGATAGTCCTTTTCACGTTTACTTTTAATTGAAGATATTATCTTTTATAAATACCTCAAAAATCAGTTGTATATCTTCCAATCATTAATATTTCCTTTTTAATTAAAATACGTTACATTTTAATTTAGAACTAATCATGCAATCACACCATATATTCTAACTGTTAATAAAATATATTAAAAATAGGTAAATCAATTTTCAATCAAATAATTACAAATCTTGGTACATTAGTTTGACAATAATATGTTAATCCAATCCATTGACAAATGTTGGGTTAATTGTAATTAAAATTTAAAAAATATGGTGTTGACACAATGACATTCAAGATATATGTATAAGATTATTGTACGAAAGATATGGCAATTAAAGATTTTTATACCTAATTAGCTCATAATCATAATAGTGATAATTTCATAAGAATATGTGTATGTAAAATTATCATAGTTAAAATAACTATCATGCCATCACAATAATTTCACTTTTAAAATTTTAAGATAGAAGTGTTTTAACAATGACAAAAGTAAATTATTATCGGGAAAAAAATTGTTTTGAAATTAGAATGATAATTTTATGAAATTATAATACAATAATATTTTTTATCTATATTATGAATATGCCATGAAAACAAGATATGCACTCACGTAGTACACATGACAACATGAGTTTCTAACCATCAAATAAGGACATATTATACAGAATATAGGGAAACACGACATGATTTTTTGGTCTTATCAAGGGAATTGATTTTATGATCTCTAAAAATGGAGTTAAATTCACAATCACTGAATAAATTATGTCTTCGGAAATTATTGGGGTTTGATGCCTTTACCTAAAATTGTTGTCTACACAAATTGCTACCGTAAAAAATTAATGTTTTTCCTAAAACAGTTTTTTTTGTAAAAAATTGTTGTGGGAAAATTGCTTTTAGATTTTCTAAGTTTTTATATAAAAAAAAATCAGAATTAGTTGATATGCTAGATTTAGACTCTATATAAGTTATCGATTAAATAAATAAATAAATGGATAGTTAAATTATAATGTTAAACAAGATTATATATACTAAACAAAGATGTTAAGTTATGTATGACTACCTATAACATAATGATCGATTAGTGATATTTTAAGATTGTATAAAAAATAAATGATTTTTTTCCAGTGTAGCACATATTAGTTTGTATGGATATATCATACATTTTAGTTGATTTCTCCTAATATTAAAATATTTTGTGTTGTTATTGCCATAATACATCTCCTACCACATATGTAATGATCTACCTATATACTCTTGTTGGTTTACTATTGCTAATGGAAACAAACTAAATAGCATAATATTATCATGATAATATTTTAAAAATTACTTCTAAAAAATAGATTAAACGACATATTATTGTTGCAATAGTACTTGGTCGATAATGAGTACTCATATGTATCATTATTATCATTCTTCTTACATTCAACGAGTGCTGCTACAACTATGATACCTAGGTCGGACCTGAGAAATTGAAAGTTCCAAGTGAATTTGAATTTGTACTCAACTATAAATCAAAATCACATACATGCGATTTATTTTTTGGCACTCCTCATACCTTAAACTATTTTTTGGTGCTACATTGAACAAAATATGCCTCGAATATCATTTTTTGTGCCTCTACGTACTTTTTAATTTTTTTTTAATTATTAGGAAAGATGTGCCCCTAAATTACATTATCTTTCTAGTGCCCCATTTATTAGCTTGAGCGGCTTAATCTCATGACTGATTTTGTATGTTACTCAAAATTTAGAATTCGTTAATATTTCAAAATTCGAACGATTAGCATCTATTGACCTTAATTAAATCGAAGCACATAAAATAGATTGACAAGAAAATATGACCGACTACTTGCGAAGAAATTGGACGAATTAGAATGTGGCCCGTGCCTTGCACGGGCTATCATGCTAGTTTATCATAAAAGAGGAACCTGCAGGAATATATTGCAATTCCAGTTTCAAACACTTTTTCACCCTGCCAACGTTGATAATGTTGCAGAAAATTTATAACTTGGAAGATGAACTAATACTGGAGTATTCACCGTGCCAGCTGTTCCAATCCTTACGATGATCAGTCACAGATTGTACAGCTCAATTTAGATTTACTACTGGTAGAAGGAATAACTGACGGATTTACTTATCTACCGCCCTGTTAGATCTCCCCGGCCAATGGTTGGGCCAATTGGATGGACCGGCACTACTCGGCCTCTTACACGACTCCTAGTTCGGATGATCCATGATTCTGAAACGTAAAACTCATTCTCGTTTCCCCAAGTATAATACTTGTTGATGAGACTCCACAAAGTAGTCGTATCTAGTTGGAAAGGGAATTCACCAATATTTCCTAAGCTGTTGCTTGTTAATGGATATCAACTTGTTCTAACCACCTTAACCCCCGAATTATGAAGAGGTAATAAAAGATTCAATTGATAAATTACAACCAAGTTGCAAGGGCAAAGAATAGTCTTAAAGAATTTTATGACCGGGAAGTCAACAAGATAAACAACAGTTCTCAAGTAAGGTTCCCTTATAATTTGAAAGATAGCTTTGAATGAAGAATAGAATTTTGAGAACCTTCTTTGATAAAAATAATAATAGATAGGCTCAAAATAATTTACATAATATTTGAAGGTCGAAGATGATATTTGAATGAAGTAAATCATTTTTAAAACGAGTTAGAAGAATTAAATATATATTCAAAGAATATTTATTAAGTCATAAATATTGAAAGAATATTGCTAGAAATAATCTTTGAATAAATATTCGCAATAATATTCATTAAATAAATAATGAATATTCAAATTAATAATACTTATGGAAGAAATAAAACTCAAGTGAATATTTGAAATAATATTCGATAAATGAATCGACTTTAAATGAATATTAAAAATAATATTCATTGAATAAATAGAGTTCAAATGAATATACAAAATAATATTCATTAAATGAATAAAGCTTAAAAGGGATTTAGAAATAATATTTGTTTAATATTCCTCGACTGAGGTAATATTCAAATAACATTCCTCGATAGATTTATAATCGAATAACAATCCTCGAAATAATAATCTGTCACTGGAATCCCTCCGGGTTTCCACGACTATTTATATATATCAAATTACTGACTCCCGGTCTATATTTGAAAAATGATACCCTTCACTAAGGGTCTTAGCAAAAATCCGGCCTATAACTAATATATCATATCTAGTTTATAAGCCAATAATAATTTAGGGAACAAGTATTTCAATAGACTTGAAAGTAGGCATGCATGCTATGGTATATGTATCAGAAAACAACAGATATATATATTATCACAACAACAGTTCCAAGGTATTGGAAAATTGCCTGGTACTCCCGCTATCCTAGTGGTATGACTCGGGGTGGTCCGGAAATCTATAAATAACCAAAATTATCCCGGGTTAATCACCTATCACTTTGAAACGCCAAGTAAATAATTTACTTAAGCTAAAGCACATTTTCAAGTTATCGCTTATTAACACCGTTATGACCCGACACTTGCTTGCTATCAAGGTATGTCATTACACTTATACTTGGTAGGTACTTAAGCCATATAGGTTCTAAGGTCGAAAGATTATACATCGAGATTTATCGATCGTTATCTAAGTGATTTTCCAAAGTTATAACCACTCGTTCTTTTTAGGGGTTCATTCGTACTTAATCCTGATTCGAATATTTTTATAAAATCGAAAAATGACCTTTTTAACATGAGGTCTTCTCTCACACCTTATTTATGATCTATACTATTTAATTACCAAGATTTGTATCTGAATTACTTGAGTTAAGGGAGTTCAATTTCAATTACGAATTTGCATTTACGGTTTCGAACCACTTTTAGTAAATCGGCCATAATTCCTAAACCGTAAGTCCGTTTGCTTCGATTCTTGTGCCAAAATGATCTATGACTCGAGATCTACAAGTGTGTGTTATATAATTAACCAGATTCGATATTTAGACCTACTTTGATGCACGGTTTTCAAGGTTTAACAAAATTTTTGGTATTACAACGGCTATAAATCGAACGTTCCAAATTTGTTGACCAAGCAACACCGGGCATACCATACATCCATAACCTCAACAACCATTCATTTTACATCTCTATAGTCAGTGGTGTGGCTAAAATCCAACACCCACCAATTTACACATCAAAACTAAGCCAAATAATCATGGATGTTCTTATTAAACACCATACCTTAAACTACTAGCATAATCTCTACTAAAACTCAACATAACTCAAGCGAGGGTTCGGTTTTTACCTCTATTGATGCCTTAAGAACAATAAAAAAAGCCTTAAAATGGATCCTCAAGTCTTGTATGCTCCTTAAAAAGCTTGAACTCTAAGAATAAAACATGAGAAACTAAGTAAAACACTATTCATCATCACTTTTGTAAAATTCATATAAAATCGAAAATTAAGAGTTTGGCTCTCATATTTTTACCACATCTTGGCCTCTTCATAAGCTTTGTTTTGAGTCCTAGCTCATCAAATTTGAAGCTTCTTAGGTAGGGTTTTGAGCTCCCTTTTTCTGCTGGACAGAAACTGTCAAGAACAGGGTAGTTTGGCTTTTTCAACTTAGGGAAGGTATTTCACTAGGCTACACTCCTTTTTTAGCCATGAAATTTTTAATGAGCCTTACCCATGGAGTGGAGAAGCTATGGTTAAAATTTGGTGATTTTCGAATGGGTAGAAGTGGAGATATGAATTTTTCTTTGAGTGGTGTTCCTGCTGGGCAGTTTGGGAGAGTTTGTGTTTTGCTTGGCTTGCTCTTGTTCTCTTCATCCAATCTTGCATTATTGTGTTGTTTGGATAATAACTTAGCATAAATCTACTTTATTAAAGGTAATAAGTCATGGATGATGCATTTTGGAGGGACAAGTGTTGATCTTTAGTGGTGATTATGCTAACTAATTTGATGTCTAATGTTGCTAGTTGCTCATGTAACTACTTGGTTACTTGATATTATCTACTTGCACATGCATGCACCTTGGTCCTCTGCTTGTTTCTTTGTCCGGTTATTGCTCAATTCATTGATCGTTCGGAGGAATACCTCGAAGATTTCTAGTTAGGGTTTTACCGGAAACCGTCTTAATATTTATACTATCGTTCTCAATTCTCTTTAATAATTCTTGAATCCATACTCCTTAAATCTTTTCAATAATCCCTTAAGTCTTTCAGTGTCCAGGGAAATCTCGGAGAAAATAAAAGTGCTATTTTTCAGAATCCGATAACTTTTACATATACTCTTTTTCCCCTTGGATCATTAATACGAACTTAGAAATCCGTTCCGGGTACTTCTATATAGTGTTGTCTAATAATATTCCTATTTCCATCAAAAACACTATTCATCACTTACTCTCCCTTTATTCCTTGTAATTAGAAAAATGTCCTTGCGCTTTCCCGAGCATTCCTTAACCCTTTTACGGAACCGCTGGACTTATACTAGATATCGATTTGGATGACATGAGAATACTTTCTCTGTTTGTATGTCATATCCTATTTTCTTGACGATAGATTATTCTTACCTAAGTTGTCAACCCATTGCATTCTTCATGACATATAAAAATTGGAATCCATATTCATTCCATAATAAAAGTTTTAATTCCTACAAAAAATCAGGCTTCTTACAAAAACCCTAAATGAATATTCAAAATAATATTCATTTTAAAAAACAAACCCTTAAATGAATATTTAAAATAATATTCATTTAATAAAATAATAATTTGAATAACATTTATTCAATATTTTTATTAGAAAATAATCTCAAGAAATACGAAAATATCGACTCCCTACACAAAGGGCCTTTGTAAAACCCGGCTTATAACTAATAACTCGTATCTAGCTTATAGGCCAATAATCAAATCATTGCTCAAGTATCACACAATATATACTTTCGAAAACAGTTATGCCTTCCATTAGCATTTTCAACAGAAATAATATTCAAATAGTATTTCTCGACTGAGATAATATTCAAATAACATTCCTCGAAAGATATAGTAAGCAAATATCATTCCTCGAATGATATTATATTCAAATAACAGTCCTCGAATGGTTTCCAAGTAATTAATATTTTATCGAAATATAATTAATATTTATAAATAACATTCCTCAAAATAAATAATAATCTTCCGTTAGAATCCCTCCGGGTTTCCACGACTATCTTTATATCTCAAAATACCGACTCCCGGTTTAGAGTCGAAAACAAAGAATATGCTCTTATCTCTAGAGCTACAAGGTATACCGGTTCATAAATACTTAAGTCAAAAGATCGTATATAATACAAAGGTCAAATTCTATTTCAACAGGAAATAAGATATATCGCAAAATTGTACAACTTTATACAAGACAAAAGCAGTTTTATAATCAATACTTCAAAGTATAGATTTAGAAAACTTGCCTGATGCTCGAGAAGTGATAGGGGTTAACGACAATGTCGGACAATCTAGACAAAGTAAAAGAAAACATACGATTAATTCCCTGGATATTCCACTTATAAATCAATGCTTAAACACGTGAGCGAAACGCAACCAAGGCATTACTAGCTTGCTTTAGGCTCATACTAAGTCCATGTTAATCGACAATTACTTAAGTCGAACATTCGCTTTAGAAATCGGATCTCGTTTTGCCCGTTTTACTAAGTGGTTTTCAAAGTTATAACCAAGTACTTCTCTAATGGGTTCCTTCGCACTTAACCTTGATTAACACATTTTCATAAAATCAAAAAACAATCCTTTTTGTACGATTCATTTTAGATTGTCTTCTCCACTGACCAAACTTCATACCATCCAAATTTCATGAGTTTTAAATATTGATAAGGGGTCCGAATATATTTTACAAGTTGGTACTCCATAGCAGTTTGGTTTTGTTGAACACCATTCATTAAAAAGACCGTTTCTCCTAAACCGTATATCCGTTTCACATGATCTTTATATCAAAACGAAGCTTAAAACACAAAATAACTTATCATGGCAGTGGTGATGTTAACCAGTGGGGGTTTCATGTCCTAATGTTACACACAAAACAGGGCAGTGTAAAATTGGTCATTATAACGGCTCTAATTTAACGATTCCCCAAAATAATACTTAATCATCCACCAACAACAAAAACTTCAAAATCTCAAGTTAATCATCTATTCTAAACCATGATTTCTCAAGAATATCTCACAACCAACAAGTACTTGATCATGGCTAAACAACAACTACAAACAACTATACATACAAAGATCTATACATACTATCATATCTCATTACCAAATCATCGATAAAACTCAAATTAAAAACTTGGGTTCTTCAGTTCCATAC
Organism: Saposhnikovia divaricata; assembly: GCA_036435485.1. NCBI lineage: Eukaryota > Viridiplantae > Streptophyta > Magnoliopsida > Apiales > Apiaceae > Saposhnikovia > Saposhnikovia divaricata. The sequence goes on from CM071594.1 coordinate 94,793,480, forward strand.
CTTCCTTGATGAGTGGGTAGTGCTAAAAAAGCCTTGAATCATCCTTATATAACCTTAAAATGATCAAACCATCAAGATAAAACCAAGAACACAAAGACGGTTACTATACACCTAACTGTAAATCATTAAAAACGAGTATGGGAATCAAGGAGGTTATAAGAACCTGGATTTTGGTAGTAATTTAAACTTTTATTATGTAATGGAATATGAATGTATCAGTGGTTCTAATGAATGAAAATTTAATGGATTTAGATTCAACTGTTTATATGCCATGAGCAATGCAATTGGTTGACAACTTAGATAAGAATAATCGATCGCCTAGAAAGTAAGACATGGATACAAACAAAGGAAGTTAATCTCATGTCATCCAAATCGATCTCTGTTATAAGACTAGTGGCTCCGTAAAAGGGTTAAGGAACGTCCGAAAGAGAACAGGGACATTTTTATAAATATAAGGAATAAAAAGAGAATAGAGTGTGAATAGTGTTTTTGGTGGAAATGTGAATATTATTAGACGACACTATACAGATGTTAAATATAATTGATGTGTTTTAATCAGTGTTTAAGTGTTACAGTGAATTATCAGAGTTTAGATGGAAGCAGTCAGAGTTTAGTGTAAACTCTGACATATGGAAGCTCGACAGAGTTTGTCAAACTTTGTCTGGAGGCAGCGTCTACTGGTCAACGGTGATTGAAGATTTATTATGGAAGCGATATCTTTGAAGATTGGATAGCTATCAAAGTGATCGAGTTGACTTAGGAGACGTGTGACAATCTGTAATTGATATCATTGTATAGCTGATAATTAGGAATATCAATTAGAGATTGTATCGAAGCTGTATGTTTTATAAATACAGTTAGGTTAACCCTAGAAGGGTATCGTACAACGAATTATCTTTATTGTAACCTAGCAGCTCTTTGTGATAGTTTACATCACGAAGAGGGTTTTTAATACCAGAAGTTTTTAAGTGCATAAACATCTTACTTGTTAAACTCTCATACGAATTTGATTATTAATTTTGTATTCGGCCTAACAAGTGGTATCAGAGCCAATCTGTTACTTTATTACAGGTTAAGATCCAAACACAACAATAATCATGTCAGCAATTCCTCCACCAACACCTACTGTTTCTGAAAAGGCTCCTACTACTGTGAGTCGTTATGAACCAATCAGGGTTCCTATTCTCAGGCCATTAGAGTATGCTATGTGGAAGGTCAAGATGACTATGTTTCTGGAGGCTACAGATCCAGAATATCTTGACAGGATTTATGAAGGCCCTCACAATCCTACAAAGCTATCTGTTGCAGCTGCTGGTGAAGAAGCTAAAATAGTTCCAAAGGAAAAGAAGGACATGACTCCTGAAGATCTATCATCAATTGCTAAGGATGCAAAGGTTAGGCATTTACTGCATAGTGCTTTAGACAATGTTATGACTAACAAAGTCATTAACTGCACCACTGCAAAAGAGATATGGGATGCTCTTGAAGTCAGGTGTCAAGGAACTGCGACTATTAAGAAGAATAGGAGAAACATACTCACACAAGAGTATGAGCATTTTGAGGCTAAACCTGAAGAGACCATGACAGAAACATTTGATAGATTCTGTAAATTACTCAATGATCTGTCATTGGTCAACAAAGAGTATGATCTAGAAGACTCAAATCTCAAGTTTCTTCTTTCTCTACCTGAAAAGTGGGATGTGAAAACAACCACTATTAGAGACAACTATGATCTTGCTGAAACAGAGATTGATGAAATCTATGGGCTGCTCAAAACTCATGAATTGGAAATGGAGCAGAGAAACAGGAGATCAAGCAGGAAGGCAAAGTCTGTTGCTCTTAATGTTGAAGAGAAGCCTCAGAAGAAAGAGGCATCAAGAAGGAAAATGAAGGGAAAAGCTTTGGTCATACACTCAGAAAGTGAATCATCAAACTCTGATTGTGATTCAAACTCTTCTGAATCATCTGACTCTGAGGATGATGAAGAATAAATGAGGAAAATGGCTATGTTGATGGTGAAGACCTTCAAGAAAATGGGCTTCAAGAATTTCAAGAAAGGGAAAAGGTTTTCTAGAGATTCAAATGAAGACAGGAAAAGCTTCAGGAAGTTTGATAAGAGAGATTCTAAAGGGAAGAAGGATAAGTCTGAAATTCAATGCTACAAGTGTAAGGAGATGGGTCACTATGCTCCTGAGTGCAAGAAGGGTAAAACTGGAAAGGTACTCTACACTAAAGGGAGAGATTGGGCAGATACTTCAGATTCTGATGAAGAAGTGAACTATGCTCTCATGGCTACTACTGAATCAGAAAGTTCTGAAAATCAGGTACCTCTAACTACCTATGCTTATAATATTGATGACATTGCTCAATTAAGAATTTATCTTAAGTCATTGCATATAAGTTATAGGGATCAGACTTTAGAAAATGAGAGGATAAAATCTGAAAATTCTGAACTTAAAGTTAGAAATAAACTTGTTGAAGAAAAACTTGAAAACATGCAACAAGTTCAGAAAGAGAGAGATGATGCTGTTTCTATAGAACAGAATTTGCTTCAGAAATATAAACAACTAGGATCTGAGTTGGAGGAAGCAAATAAGAAAATTAGGACTTGGACTAATTCTGGAAAGGACACTCAACAGATTTTTCAAACAGACACTGTTGGTCTAGGTTATAATGAGGGAGATGAACTTAGATTTCAAAATCAAGTTAAAATCAGACCTCATTTTGTACATGGAACCAGTAAATTTTTGTCTGAAAATGAAAAAGAAATTGTTAAAAGTAAACCAGTAAAAACTAGTGTTAAACAGGTTAATATTGGTTCAATGACAGATAAACAACTCAAACATAAACTGAAGGAGTTAAAATCTGTTAAGAAACAGAGAGTGTCAAATAAGAACAGAAATGGAAAAGTAGGCATCACTTCAGGAAATAAACCAATGCTTGCTAGTTATGCTCCAAGAAAGACATGTCGTAACTGTGGTAGTACTAAGCATCTTGCAAATTTCTGCCAGAAAAATAAAAATATAAATTCTTTACCTACCAAGTCTGAGGTAAAGAAGAATTTTGCTAGAACTAAGCCACAGACTCTATGCACACACTGTGGAAGCACTTGACATTCCATTTATACTTGCAGAGAATATCATGCTATCTATCATAATTACTATGAACTGAAACCCAATCTGAAATGGGTTAAAGTTGATACTGCAAGTGTAAACACTAATACTGTTAGCTCAAACTCTGATAATGTTAATTCCGCTGCAAAAGCTAACAAACACTACAAGAAAAGGGTCAATAGACATCGGTTTCTGGCCGATGTCTATGTTATTTTGGATGTGATGTCTAGGTTGGAGATGTCTATTCTAGACATCAGTCAGATACTGATGTCTAAGCTAACATAGACATCAGTTTTTCATTCAATACACATCAGTTTTTCTACAAAATAGGTTAGATATAATTAATTATATAAACAACTTGCATGCCTTATATTCTAGAAAACATATAATAAACTAACTTATATTTCACATACACATCACTTTCTTTCTTTAAAAAAGATGTCTATTCCGATATTAGACATCATAATTTTAGCATATAAAGTGATGTCTATAGATAGCTTAGACATCACTCTAGACTGATGTCTAATGTTCTTATAGACATCTGTTTCTTTTTAAAAAAACCGAAGTGTATAGTGACCTTAGAGATCATCCTAGACCGATGTCTAATGTATGTATAAACATCAGGTCTTTCTGAAAAAACTCATTTATATTTGTCTCTTAGACATCAGATTTTACTTATAAAAGTGATTTCTAATTGTTTTTTAGACATCTGACAAAGTGATGTATATAATTGTTTTAGAAATCATTATTTTTTAAAACTTTTGATGTCTTTGTTACAATTAGACATTAGTTTCTGAGTGAAACTAAATAAACCGTTGTCTTTCAATGCATACCAAAAAATAAAAAACTGGACCATTCACTATATCCAACCATGCATTTAGATTAAACCAGTCACAAAATACAACCACCAACAATGTATCTGTTCCATTAACAAGATACCAAACATCACTGGGCACAGTGCACAACCAAAAGTAAACATAAAAAGCATAACAACTTGAATTACTACATCACAGACTGCATAATGTCTCCAAAACAGATTACCAAAATCGCAGAACTAGCAATTCAAGCGGTTAACCAAATGTTTACGTCAATTTAAAGAGACCTACTAGAAACTATTAGATCTTGTCTTGGATGAACTTGAGAGCCTGGATACGTACTTCATCAAGCTCGGCCTCGGTGTATGTCGTTCGAGTCTTCGGCAACCACTAAAGGCAACAAACAAACACAATTAAACAAAAATGAAAAGTGCACCTTTATAATCAAAAGTAACCCATTAGAAAAACAAAGACGCACACCTTTGTAGCAAAAGTCAATTTTGTATCACTCATAATTTCTTTCATGTAGCGCATTACTACATAAGCACATTCAGTACCACCGGGTTGCTTGGGGGATCCCTATTAATTCCAAAAAATAAAATGCATCAGAAAATAAATTTACTAGAACTGAGTTGAAGTGTTAAAGTGTAAAAGTACTTACACTCAGAAACTTTGCCTTGGACGGCTTCCGATTGCCCCTACCAGTTTCACAATTGTAAGTTTTCACTGCCCTGCAAAAAAAATAAAAACTGATCCAATGTACACAGAAAATCATGAATTTTCATCAAAATGTTACGGTAAATAAAAAATTACCTTGATAATGCTAGTTCTAGTGATGTAAACTGTGTTGGGTGAGGGAGTGGATTGAGAAAATAAATTTCACCTTCCCATATATTAGCCAAAATCCAATGCATACTGTTTTCATTAAAAAAACATACCAAAGACAGATTTTTAGTACTCTATCCAGTTTTTTAGTATCGTAACTTAATATAAGCTAGAACTTACTCCTGATTATGCGGCAAAAAGAACAGCCGATCCGGGTTGCCCTCTTTCAAGCGCTCAACAATGCCAGCTTCAAAATCAGCATTCAAATTATATAAGGATCCAGGGTGAATAAAAGCAAATGTTTCTGCCAGTTCTGGTCTTCCACTTATCTCAGCATGCAAATGCCTACCAAAAAAAGATACCAACATTAGAAGTAGAGACATGCAATTGGAAAAATACTAACATTAGAATGCATATCAGAAAAAGAAAAATTGTAACTTACGCCATGTAAGCTGAAATTACAGCTTGCCCTAGCATATCAAACTCCAACAACGCCAAAACATTCTCATGTAACAAATAAATTGTCTTTTCATGCCTAAACAGTTCTGACTTGCAGTCAACCTGTATCGAAAGCCCAGCAGTTTCCATCCAGCTGGTTACATGTTTTTACAGTAAGTTAAAGCCCTTCGGTACTTTTGCACTTGGTTTTACATGTAAGAACTGTGCCCTCAATTTCTGCAACTCATCATTCTTGTTTTTGTTTTCTCCACTTGGTCGCACCCTTTCTTTTTTCTTAATCTGTAGATCATCAAATCATAAAAAATTTAAACACAATTTCATTTGTAATATCCTCACAAGCACCATTTTTATTTCAAATTCAGACCACATATAGTAAATTATACCTCAGTAGTTGTGTAGCTTATTAAATCCTCAGGCCATGCTAAAAAAGAGCCAAGTGCATCGCGGACTGTCTCCAATTCACCATGGATCGGCACTGGAAGCAAGGCATCTGGTTTGATGATGCCATCGATAGAGACACACTGATGTCCAAGTGGTATATCAATTCCATGGACTTTTCCTCCAGCCTCGCGAGGATACACCATACCAAATGCAACCTTGTTCTCTATCCTCTCGACATATAGGTCACACATTCTGTTTCCCTACAATATTTAAATGAACAAATAAAAATACTAAGGTAAAAAGAAATCATCAATTCATAGAGCTTAAGCAATAAAATAAAATACTAAATTATAGAATTAAATACTAAGGTATTAAATTTACCAAATTTCCAGGAGGTGAAGGCCTAGGGGGAGCATCTGTAGGAACACAGTCCTCATCAAACTCTAGCACAACTGCAGCAGGCTGATTGTTTTTCGGCTGGAAACTTGCCTTTTCAGACTGCATTGGGGAGTGATGATTCTGGCCAGAAGTAATCAATGCCTTCAGCTGAGCAATCTCTGCCTCAAGAGCTTTCGTCTTTTCATCCCTTTGACGATCACGGGCCATCAACTCTTCCTTCGTTATTCGAACTTTCTTCTCTCGTGGCAAATTAAAGAACTGTTTTGGAGTGATGTACCCTCCAACAGCACGGACCCTACCAGAATGCTCAGGACTCCCTAAAGCCGTAGTCAAAACATCTTCAGCTCCAGAAAATTGTATTTCACCCTTCTCTTTCTTTTCCAACAAAGTATCCTATTAATATGAAAATAATTAGCCAAAATTACAAAGAGCCTAAAAGCATATTAATTATAAATGATGCCCTCCCTCATTTCTGTACTTACCTGCACGTAAAGGTCACAATGCATATAAGTTGACTTCAATTAAAAACATGATTGCTTATAGAAAAAATTAATAAAAAAGGAAAGAATGTAAACTAACTTTTTGTTCAAACCAATCAGCAAATTGTCGATTCTGCTCTCCCAATAGCCACTGTGCACTCTTTTTTTTCCCTTGGTAAATCCCTTCCAAATATTTCTTATGCAACCTGACAATTTAATCAGATAAGATTAGACCGCATGAAAAAGAACTTTGAAACTTAAAAATATACTTTTAAAAATGTTACTTACATAACATATGGTTCCACTTCAGTGTTGTTGAGGAGGACTGTAAGATGCGCCTCATCTCGTTCTTTTTCTGGTACCGACTTCATTGTCACACCACCTATTGGACCAGAATTGTTGTCTTCATATTTCAAAAGACCAGAAGTTCTACTACTCTCACTATAGAACTCAGTGCAAAATTCTATTGATTCTTCTTTGAGATAACCTTCAGCTATACAACCTTCCGGATAAAATCGGTTTCTTACATAACTCTTCAATATTTTATTGAATCGTTCAAATGGAAACATCCATCTATAAAAAACCGGTCCACATAAACGCAATTCCCTTACTAAGTGGACAGTGAGATGTACCATAACATCGAAAAATGATGAAGGGAATATTTTTTCCAACTCACACAGGGTCAAAATCAGATATGCTTGTAGTTTACTCAATTTCGACACATCCACAACTTTGTTGCACAAAGAGTTGAAAAAAAACACAATCTTATGATACTAACCCTAACATTTTTTGGAAGCACAGAACGAATAGAAACTGGTAGTAACTGTTGGAGGAGGATATGGCAATCATGGGACTTCAACCCATTCAAATTTAGATCAGTCATTGATACACAATTTCTAATATTTGATGCATGTCCATATGGGAGTTTTATATTGGACAATGATGACAACATAATTTTTTTTTCTTTCTTGGATAAATTAAAAGGGGCAGGAGGCAAGTATGTTCTTTTCTCACCTACTTGAGGAGCTAAATCAGCCCTTAATCCCATCTCAACCATATCAAGACGAGAGGCAGTGCTGTCTTTAGTCTTGTATTTCATATTAAGAAGTGTCCCAATTAAATTATCACACACGTTCTTCTCGATGTGCATAACATCTAAACAATGACGAACGTGGTGAAACTTCCAATATTCTAACTCAAAAAAATTGATTTCTTTTTTCCATACAGATTCCACCTTTTTTTGACTTCCCCCCTTCCCAAAACTGAATTTGAGTTGTTGTTGTTGCGCCAACACTTCTTCTCCACTAAGCGGTTCAGGTGCATGACCAAATTCTTGTTCTCCATCAAAAGATGCCCTCTGCCTCCTAAAAGGATGATCATTATCTAAATACTGACGATGACCTTGGTAGCACATTTTCTTACTATGACTTAAATATTTAGCCACAGTTTTATCGCCGCATATTGGACAAGCCTTATAACCCTTATTGATGCAGCCCGAAAGATTTGCGTATCATGGGGAGTCATTTACTGTCCACATCAGAACTGCCCTTAAGGTGAAAAAAGATTTTGTATGCGTATCGTACACGTTCGGTTCCACTTCCTCCCATAATTTTTTTAAATCATCAATCATTGGCTGTAGATATATGTCAATATTATTACCAGGCTCATGCGGGCCACAAATTAATGTTGATAACATGATAAACTTCCTCTTCATGCATAACCATGGAGGAAGATTATATATTACTAACATAACTGGCCAACAACTGTACCGGTTTTTTAATCCATTACTGTGTGGATTTATACCATCAGCCGCTAATCCTAAGCGTATATTTCTAGCCTCCCTACCAAACTCAGGCCACCTGTAATCTACATTTCTCCAAGAAGGAGAATCAGATGGATGACGCATCTTCCCATCTTCAGATCGATTATCTGCATGCCAGCTCATTAATTTAGCAGTAGAAGCAGATTTAAACAATCCTTTAAATCTGGGGATTATCGAAAAATACCACATAACCTTGGCTGGCACATTAACCCTAATTTTTCCATCTTTCGCAACTTTCCAGCGAGAGAGACCACAGTTTGGACACTCAGAAGAAGACTCAAGAATTGGACCCCTGTATAATACGCAGTCATTTGGACAAGCGTGGAATTTAACATACTCGTGTCCTAAATCAGTTAAGGTTTTCTTTGCTTCATACATATTAGCAGGAAGCACATTATCTTTTGGAAGAAAAGAGCCAATAGATCCAAGAAGATCAGTGAAGGCCTTATCACTAACTCCAAACCTAGCCTTCCAATTATGTAGTGTTAACACTGACTCAAGTTTAGTGCACTCACTTCCCTTGAACAGAGGTTGTTCCGCATCGGCAACAAATCTCTTAAACTCATCTGATTCATTATCGAAATCTTCCTTATTATAGGCTGCTTCACATACGTTAAATGTTTCTGAATTTAGTGTGGGCTTCAAGGGAGGACAAGTACTACCAACTGATGACTTAGTACTTTTAACAACCTCTTCTCCATGCCAAATCCATTCATAATACCCTAAACTAAAACCCGCTTCATATAGATGACCTTTGATTATTTTGATATAATATTTCTTGAAGTTAACGCAGCGTGCACATGGGCAAGGGATTTTCTTTGGGTTTTTAGCATTATCCTCAGCAAATATCAAAAAGTTTTCGACTCCAATTTCATATTGCAATGAATCCCTATCCGCTTTTATCCAAGACTTATCCATTTAATTTCCAACGACCTGATATGTCAGTCAAGTTTTTAGTATAATTATAGCTAGTGATTACTTATTATGTATTCTGACCTATAATAGTTTTATTGTAGCCTTATCCATATAATAAAAATCCAATAGTTTATATTAATAAAAATGCACGTATGACATATGATATCTAGCAATAATCACAAATAGGACATGATAGACATAAGAAAAACAAAAGGAACACAAATCTTCAATCTAAATTAATAATAACAGGCAACATGTAATTAACGTTTAACTAAAGGCATGCAATTTCTATAATTCTTGTACATGGCAAATAGAGAAAGTACAGCTACCATATACTATTTGAGTTCTAACAAAGAACGGAGCACTGGAATAAGCAATCATGACAATCAAATACACAAAGCAGAAAAAGTCGCTATATAAACAAGAATGGGAGCGGGAGTACCTCTTAATTAGTAGAAGCACTATGTCAACACCGTGAACAATAGCTAGGAACTATCCTTTCTTCTTCGCAAACCAAAAAATATCCCTGAATATCAGCCAAACAATAAAAACTCAAACGACAATATTTAAGGTTTTCGTAAAATTTGAAAACTAAAAGATAAACCTCCAGCCAGCAATAAAATAATTAACAAGGTATGAAACTAAAATACATCCAACTCATATAATTTGAAATTGACCAATAGAAAATCACAACAACTTTCACTTTCTCTTTGTCGATTATGTCGGAAAAACAGTAATACTCAAACAATAGCACTGTTAGATGACATGCCAAAAATCCAACAATATAATAAACAAATAATAACATGCATCCAATTAAATAACATACAAATAATCATATAATACCACATTTCAGAAATTCAAAATGAAAATGAAAATACATCCAACTCATATAATTTCAAACTTGACCAGTAGAAGAGCAACCAAATAGTAGCCAAAAAACATACAAATAATCATATGATATAACACATATCAGAAATTCAAATAAGAAATTCAAAAATTAAAATTACCTAACGAACAGCCACAACCACAACCAAGTGAATGAGGTCCTGTAAAAAGAATGCATTCAAAAGAATTAGGGTAATACATACAAGTAAATAAAAACACACAATTAAGAAATTAGGGTTTTGATTTAAAAAGCCCCAAATTAAGAAATTAGGGTTTTGACTTGAAAAAACCCTCAAATTGAAGCTCTCAATAGATCGAGAAGACCCTAGAAATACCAGAGGAGACCTTATTCGTGTAGAGTATTACCGATTCTTACAAATTTCAACACGAGCAGTGGTACCGGAGGTGAGTGGTGAGTAGAGTAGAGAGTAGTGGTGAGTAGAGTAGTGAGTGGTACCGGAGGTGAGTTTGTAGTGATGAGTGGTACCGAGGTGAGTTTGTGGTGGTGAGTTTCAGTCGAGAGAGAGTGAGTCGAGAGAGAGAGAGAGAGAGAGAGAGAGAGAGAGAGAGAGAGAGAGAGAGAGAGAAAGTCGAGAGAGAGAGAGAGTTAATTTGTCTGAATATTTTTGTTTAATTAGATTTTGTTTTATTAATTTGTCTGAGAGGCTCAATAATTGTACTGTATGGGCTTGGGCGGGGAGAATATTTGGTTAAGGGGGGGGGAAATTTTGATTTAGGGGGTGAAAATTTCACTAAGGGGGAAAACAAAATGGGTCGCACGTTTTTTCATTTTTTAAAGAGTGACTTTAGACATCAGTTTTAAAAATAGTGATGTCTACGAATAACAAAGACATCAGTTTAATTCAGGATGATGTTATTACATCTTTTAACATCAGTGACATTTACGACCGATGTCTAAAGTGTGATGTCTATTGAACTTTTTCTTGTAGTGAAAGTTAAGAATGTCAAAGGATCCAAGCAAGTCTGGATCATTAAATCTAATCCTCAGTAATTGCTTATGATTGCAGGGCAACAGGGAGGCAACCCTAGTCGTGGACAGTGGATGTTCAGGACACATGACTGGAAATAAAGCCCTGCTATCAGACTATGAGGAGAAGGCTGGCCCAAAAGTTTCCTATGGTGATGGCAATGTAGGAAGAACATTGGGATATGGCAATATTAATCTTGGAAATGTCATCATCAACAATGTAGCTCATGTCCCAGGACTCAAGCATGACTTGTTATCTGTGAGTCAAATCTGTGACAAGGGATATCATGTAGATTTTCAACCTGAATATTGTGAAGTTATCAGCAAATCTACAGGAAAGGTTGTTCTAATTGGTCACAGGCAAAACAACATTTATGAAATCAAGCTTTTGATAGACTCTGTTGGAAAAGCTGTTTTCCTGTCTACAAGAATGTCTAGTGAAGAGAGTTGGAAGTGGCACAAGAAACTCTCACATTTGAACTTGAACAACATCAATGAATTGATCAGAAAGGATCTTGTAAGAGGACTCCCAAAGGCTCTGTTAAATGTTGATGGCTTATGTGATTCATGTCAGAAGGCTAAACAAAGGAAGTCATCTTTCAAGAGCAAGACAGAATTCTCAATCACTGATCCCTATCATCTTCTGCATGTTGATCTCTTTGGTCCAGTAAATGTTATGTCTATAGCAAGGAAGAAATATGCTTTAGTCATTGTTGATGAATACACTAGATTCACTTGGGTGTATTTTCTAGCAAAGAAGGATGAAACTGCATTAACTCTGATGGAGCATGTGAAGCTTCTGGACAAAGGATCAAGTAACAAAGTCAGAATCATCAGAAGTGATAATGGAACTGAGTTCAGAAATGCAACAATGGAAGAATTCTGCAAGGACAATGGAGTGAAGCAAGAATTTTCAGCACCTGGTACACCACAACAAAATGGTGTCGTTGAAAGGAAAAATAGAACCTTGATTGAAGCTGCCAGAACTATGCTTGATGAAGCAAAATTGCCAACTTATTTCTGGGAAGAAGCTGTTCAAACTACTTGTTTTACTCAAAATGCTACAATGATCAATAAGCATGGAAAGACACCATATGAGATTGTGAAGAAAAAGAAGCCTAACCTAAAATACTTTCATATTTTCGGGTGCAAATGTTTTGTTTTGAAGACTCATCCTGAACAGTTGACCAAGTTTGAGCTAAAGGCAGATGAAGGAATTTTTGTTGGCTATCCACTGTCAACAAAGGCATTCAGAGTTTACAATCTGAGAACTAAAGTGATCATGGAATCTATACATGTGTCTTTTGATGATAAGAAGATAACTGGACTTGAAGACAAAGATGAATATGATCAACTGAACTTTGAAAATGAAGATTTAAACTCTGATGAAGTAAACTCTGATGAAACAATTCTGACAGACTCTGTTGAAACAAACTCTAAACCTCTACTGGTAAACACTGGAGAAACTTCTCAGCCACAACAAAGGGGAGAACCAGTTGAGGGGGAGCATGATCAAGATGAAGACTCAAACACTGATACTGAGTCAACTGAAAAATCTGGATCAAACTATGATGATTCAAACTCTGAAAATTCAAATTCTGACTCTGGGAAGTCAAGTTCAGGGATCTCAGAAAACGAAGATATATCATAACAAAATCAGGAGAGCATGGATCAAGGGGGAGGATCACATGCTGACAGAAGTCATTTGCCTTCTGCTAGGAAATGGACTAAATCACATACACCTGATTTGATAATTGGTGATCCAGATGCAAAAGTGAAAACAAGAAGTGCTACTGCAAGTGAATGTCTGTTTCATGCATTCTTGTCTAAAAATGAACCAAAGAAAGTGGAAGAAGCTCTTCAAGATGCTGACTGGATAACAGCAATGCAGGAAGAGTTGAATGAATTTGAAAGAAATGAAGTTTGGACCCTTGTACCAAGGCCAAAGAACAGATCTATTGTTGGTACTAAATGGGATTTCAGAAACAAGACTGACAGTGAAGGTGTTATCACAAGGAACAAGGCTAGACTGGTAGCAAAAGGCTATTCACAACAGGAAGGAATAGACTATGATGAAACATTTGCTCCAGTTGCAAGATTGGAGGCAATCAGAATTTTTCTAGCATATGCCTCTCACAAGAAATTCAAAGTGTTCCAGATGGATGTGAAAAGTGCTCTCCTGGAAAGCTTGAAGAAGAAGTGTTTGTTGAACAACCACCAGGATTTATGGACCCCAAATATCCAGATTATGTCTACAGGCTAGATAAGGCACTATATGGACTTAAGCAGGCACCAAGAGCATGGTATGAGACACTTGCTCAATTTCTTCTAGAAAGTGGATTCAACAGAGGAACAATTGACAAAACTCTGTTTTATTTCAATCAAGGAAGTGACCTCCTTTTAGTTCAGATATATGTTGATGACATTATCTTTGGGTCTACTAATGATAAACTCTGTAAAAAGTTTGCCAAGCTCATGCAGTCCAGGTATCAAATGAGCATGATGGGAGAGCTTAGATACTTTCTAGGCCTACAGGTGAGACAAACAAATGACGGTATTTTCATTAATCAAGAAAAATATACCAAAAATCTTCTCAAGAAATTTGGTATGCTTGACTGTTCATCTGCATCAACTCCCATGGCAACAGCAACTAAATTGGACAAAAACACATGAGTTTTAGTGGATATGACAAACTACAGGGGCATGATAGGATCACTTCTATACTTGACAGCTAGTAGGCCTGACATCATGTATGCAACCTGTCTTTGTGCAAGGTTTCAGGCAGATCCTAGAGAGCCACATCTGACAGCTGTGAAAAGAATCTTCAAGTATCTCAAGGGCACCATATCATTAGGTCTATGGTACCCCAGAGAATCAGATTTCAAGCTACTTGGGTATTCTGATGCAGACTTTGCAGGCTGCAAGATAGACAGAAAGAGCACTAGTGGAAGTTGTCAATTTCTTGGTGACAGACTTGTCTCCTGTTACAGCAAGAAACAGAAATCAATTTCCACATCTACAGCTGAAGCAGAGTATATTGCAGCTGGTAGCTGTTGTGCACAGATCTTGTGGATGAAGAATCAATTGCTGGATTATGGATTAAGGTACAGTAAAATTCCTATTTATTGTGATAATCAAAGTGCTATTGCTATGACAGGTAATCCAGTTAGACCAAGCACATCAGCATAAGGTACCACTTCATCAGAGAACATGTAGAAGAAGGGAATATTGAACTACATTTTGTGTCTACAGAACAACAGCTTGCAGATATCTTCACTAAACCATTGAGTGAAGCTACATTTACAAGACTGGTCAATGAACTAGGAATGGTCTCTGGTTCTGACTAGGAATGTTGGTTAGATTCAAATTTTACTTATGTATTGTATTACTCATATTTCCTGATTGGTTAAATGCTAAGTGAACTCTGTTGATTAAACTCTGTTATGCATACTCTGTTAAACTCTGTCAGCATGTCTGTATGTCATACACTGTTAATAATTTTGATAAACTCTGTGAACTCTGAGTTAATTTCTGTCTGAATGAAAACACCAATGAAGAAATAAGTATGAAGCATGATTCTCAGCAATTAATCATGAATCTTTCTGAGTTATTGTGATCTAATCTTAGATTGTGCAGAAAGTTAACACAGCATGATACTGGTTCATATTTATAGCATCTCTTAGTTTATTTTGTCCTAAAACTCTGAGTCTATAAATACTGTGTGCATTACCTTACATGAATAACTACTGATGTTGATGAACTCTAAACTCTGTTAGTTATACTCTGGTAGAATAAAATGCTTACTACAATACCCCAAAGAAAATGTATATAGGTTGGTATACTCCTTTGAGATTATGTTGGATACTAGGATGAGCCAGGAACTTATTGGTATATTATATGTGCTAAAATTCTCTGATTTTTGGTGACTAGTTAAATACTAGGATGACCCAGGAACTTATCAAAATGATAAGGGCTAAATTTTTTGAATTTTTGGTGACTGGTTCCAACCTCTAATTACTGGAATGAATAGAATTAAAAAAATGTATATATAGAGGGGGTATAAAATAAATTAAAAGTTACTGTATATAGATTGATTTCTACAGAGTTTAGCTTTCATCATACAGTCAGTGTTTACTATGAAAGTTTGTGCATCCCGTGTTTATTGATTTACTTTATGGATTTTATGAAAAATTAGATGCTCTAAAAATTGATTTAGTAAACTCTGCTTCACACACACATATTTTCACAACTGTGCAATTTATGAAAGGGTTTCGGTGATAAAGTTGGAGAATTGACAAACGCTGTTGATTCGTGGTTCGTACTCTAAGGTAAATTTTCATTTGGATAATTTGAAAATTTTGGAGTAAGTAGGGCTTTTGACAACTGTTAATAAGTGTATTGTTGATGAATTTGTTCCTTATATGATTACTTTAATTAGTTTTCATATTCTCTTCTTTGATTTATTTCCTTGAAGAACAGTTCATAAACATAAAAAAAAATTGCAGAACACACTGAATAAGATTAGAGAAACAGAATTTTTCATTGATAATAAGAAAGAGATTACAAGCAAGTATTACATCTTTTTGTTCTCTCTATCTGCTAATCTATTCAACAGGAAAATAAAAGGTCAAGTCCAAACCACTCAATTGTTAGCAAACATCCCAGATCCCATCTTTGCCACTTTATTTGGGTGGAAGTTGAAGGGATAAGGTTATTTTTGCTGACATATTCATTAACAATGGTTGATGGTGTTGGATGAGGATGCCTTCGAGGAAAGACATGCTAATGTTGCTTGGAGAGCAGCATCGATGTCGATCACTCTTGCAGGTTTTTCTCTCTCGATCTCTTCCAGACCGGCATCCATCTGCAGCCACAGAGTTTCAAGCTGCCTTTCCCAGTCAAACGCATCAAACTCTTCACGTGTATAGCTGAAGATATCTCTATTCTCTACGAGATGGAGATTCTTTTCTTTGATGGTAAGGTTTGACATTGTTATTCAGAGTGTGTTGTTTGAAGGGTTTTTGATTTTACAGGGAAGAATGAAAGGTTAAAGGGATAGTGAACTAATCTGAACAAGTCTCTAGGCCTTAAATAGAGATGGGTAAGCAACGAAGTATTAAAACGCTTCGTATTCTGGTTATTAATGGTTACAGGTAAACGATTCATATTCTGGTTTTAATTGGGTCCAGGTATTTTAAGAGAGTGTTATTTGATTTTTTTTAAATCAAATATTTTATTGTTATAATTTGCAAAATACACTTCTTAAAAATACGAGCACGTGACCCACTCAGCCATTACTGTGTCCCACTCACACATTAATCTAGGAACTGATTGAGTGTTTGATTACATAAGAGATTGAGTTTTTAATTACTCTAATTACTTTTGTGTCCAAACGGTTGTGTTTTATTTTTACATCTCACAGTTCTCTCACTTTTCACTTGGGCATTCTCGCAAACACCTTTCCTACATACACTTCTCTTAGGGATTCTTGCAAATTTCTTAACTCAATGGCTCTTAAACCATTCACTGCTCTTGGTCTACGGTTTGTCCCTAACAACTATGAAGCTCCACTCTATCATGAACGTGTTCCAGAAGCGTTTCATCTAATGCAGAATTGCTTGAGAAACTCAGAGATTGGACAAGCTCTGGTTGGACCTGGTACTCTCTCTGCATCTCAAATTGCCACTTTTTGGCAAAAATCAGTTTATGTGGATGGAGGAGAGAATGGGACTCCTAACATCATCTTCACTTATGAAGAACAAGAGTTTGTGATTACTCCACAAACTGTCAGAGATACAATGGGGTTTGATACACATACATCTTATACTTATGTGGTTGAACATCACTTGAGACAGATGCTACAGGAGATAGGTTACATGGAATCTCTTGACAAGCTTGGCGGTATAAAGAGGCCTAATCTCAGGAAGGAATGGAATTTTTTCTTCGATTGCATTACAAGGACATTCTAGAAGAAAGTCACCAACTGGGATACCATTCCAATAGACAGTCTACAAATCGGGTATTCTCTACTCTATGGTAGTAATTTTGATTTTGGTAGATATGTTCTGATGAATTTAGGTGATAAACTGTCAGAGTCTACTACAGTTTATTATGCTCGATTTTGTCAAATGCTGTTCAATGCTTGTGTACCTGGTCTAGAGATTGCTGATACTGATGAAATTCAGCCTTTTAGAGTCAACAAGAGAATATTCTCTGATATGACTAATAAGGATGTTGGTAAAGAAAATGTCCCTGCCTTTGTTCTGCCACTTGCTTTACAGAATTTTCTCAATCAACCTCAGGAGCAACCACAACCAGAACCACAACCAGAACCACAACCAGAACCACAACCTGAACCACTAAACATTGATCGTACTCAAACACCAAACACTGAATCATCTACATCCCCTACTCACTCAGCACCTACAAAACAACCTTCACACACTCTACAAACAAACTCTGAATCATCACAATCTCCACCACAACCACAGCCTAAAACAAAAAGAGGCAGAGTAAAGTCAGCACTAAACACTGAACGACATGCAAGAGTTAAGAAGGCAATAGAGACAAAAATGAAAGCAAAACAGACATCTCCTAGAGCTGTTTATACTAGAAGAATGAAAAGAATAAAATAAACGGCAAACATACCTAAGTCACTTTCAGTGGTAGCACAATCTAGTGAAGAGAATTCAGATGAAGTGCCTCTAGCGAAGAGAAGAAAACTGGTAATCTCTGATTCTGTGGATGAAAATGTTGAAGCTCCAGAGGTGGTTTCACAGCAAACACCTACTGTTGAGGTTGAAAAAGATAAAATGCCTGCAGAGGTTGAAATGCCTGCAGAGGTTGAAATGCCTGCAGAGGTTGAAATACCTGTAGAGGTTGAAATACCTGCAGAGGTTGAAATGCTTGTAGAGGACAAAATGCTTGCAGAAGAGGATACTAGAGATGGCTTTTCTCCAATGAATGATATTCTTGATTCATTCATGCCATTCTCTGATCCTATCTCTGATACTGGTGCAGCTGATCAACCTACAGTTGTTCTTTCTGAAACTGTAGCATCACATACTGAATTACTCTCAGATGCTCACCAGACTGCTGAAGGAGGTGATGAGGTTGATCAAGCAACCAAGGCTACTTCTCAGTCTATGCATGTTGATGACAAAAATGTAAACTCTGTTGCTGAGCCTGAGCAACATGGAGAAAATCTTGACAAGGCTGCAGAAGAACTTGCTAAAACTGTGGCTGACAATGCTCAGCACAGTGTTTTACTTGAAGATGAACATGCTAAAGCTGCAAGTGTTGAACCTGAAGGTGAAAGCAGTTCAAACTCTGATTCTTCTCTGAGTGCACCAGTACAAACAGACAATAAACATACATCTTTCACTCAACCTTGTAAGTCTCATGAAGTTGAGAGAGCAAAACTTGCACAATTTGCTGCTGACTGGTACAAAGAGGATTGCATTTTTCCACGAGGGAGAGCAGCTGATTTTGTTAAACAAACTGCTAATACTATCTCCAATCCATAGATTCTTTCTTGCATAAAAGCAACTGTAGTTCAAGTCAAAACTCTGGATAAAAGATTTGATGACACTACAAAGGCAATCACTGATTTGAGGACTGAGATCGTAACTAGAGAAATGAAAATGGAAAGAGAGTCAAAACTCATGAATACAAAATTTTCTAAAGCTCAAGACAATCTCTTTGCCAGGCTGGGTAAAGTTGAAGAAAATCAGTCTGCATTGTCTGTTAAAATTGATTCTATTGCTACCTCTTTGGAGTTGATCACCTCTATACTCATGCCTGATGATGTCAAAAGGGGGAGAGAGTTGCTAAAGACAAGTGCAAGCAATCTCAAACTCTGATCAGAAGGGATAGTGCTGGAGATGGAGGAGCAAGCAGTAAAGGAAAGAACAAAACCGAAGAAGTTCAAACTTTGAGAACTAGCAAGTCATCTAAATCACAGTTTGTTGGGATAAATACTGATACTCAAGGTACTTCAAAGACCAAGAGTTTGCTATTACCTTCTAATCCACAGACTGATGAAGAATTGGCTGCTAAGTTGTTTATTGAAGAGAATGAGGAAGGAGTTACAATTGACGACATTGAAGCTGAAGAAAAGAGTTTACAAGAAGAACATCTCAAGGCTTTAAAGTCTGGTAAGTTAAAAAGAGGAAAAGCTCCTAGGCCTGTTGTTAAAGGTGTTGTGATCAAGGAAAGGGCTGATGTTAGTCAAAGATCTCAGTTTTCAAAGGAAACAATGGCAGCAGAAGCTCAACTCAAGCTGAAAGGCATTGAAGGAGAAAGTTCACAGAAGAAAGTTACAACTTCTGTTGCATCACAAGTTATGACCACACCTTTACAATCTTCTCAGTTGAAATCGGTTTTTGGGAAAGGAACAATTCAAGATCCAAATATATTATCTGGAGTTTCTATGAATATTTCTGATGGAAGAGCCTTGTCTGGTAAAGTTGGAAACAATAAGGGTGGACTAGGTTCACACAAAGACAAAAGGCAATATACAGGTCTTAGAGATCCTTCTTCACTGGCTGTTCCAGGTCGTGGTGTCACTCAAGAGAGTTTGGACAGACTGGAATCAGTACAGTTAGTTTATCAGAAGAGTTTAAAGAAGGACTTTCTCTTGTACTTCATGGCTGATGGGACAGTATTTAAAATTGGTGAGAATGATATTGGCTTGAAATATTGGGAAGAACTAGAATATGTTCTATATCTTTTCAAGGTGAATAGTCAAAGGACTCAATTAGTTGCTAATGTGCTCAGAAAGAGGATGCTTCAGAATTTGGCAATCAGAGGAGAGAAGTATAATAACAGATATGTTCCTAAGTACAGGGATTACAATGGAAATCTTATTGAAATGAAGAAAGGTACTGCAAAATTAAAGACTGATTTGGGGATCACAGTACTTGACTTCAATTCACAGTCAGAAGCAGTCAAATTTATCAGACTGGGAAATGAGATGAGAAGAAACAAAATCTATGATCTTAGGGCTGCTATCTACCAGACAGATGAGAGTGATCCTCAGCTCAGAGAGATTAAAGGAGCTATGGAGATTGAGCTTGAAAAAGGAGAAAGAAGATTGCTCATAGATTATCTCAGAGCTATGCCAGATCTTGAAGAGATAAGAGATTAAGGTCTGTAATGATTTTCTTATTCTCTGTAGATTTTGTTAAGTAGAAGCTTAAACTCTGAATTTGTATAAGTACTGTATTTGTCTATTTGTTTTGACATCATCAATTATTGTCATTAACTTGTGCATTTTTGCTAATGAACAAGTTGGGGGAGATTGTTAAATATAATTGATGTGTTTTAATCAGTGTTTAAGTGTTACAGTGAATTATCAGAGTTTAGATGGAAGCAGTCAGAGTTTAGTGTAAACTCTGACAGATGGAAGCTCGACAGAGTTTGTCAAACTCTGTCTGGAGGCAGCGTCTACTGGTCAACGGTGATTGAAGATTTATTATGGAAGCGATATCTTTGAAGATTGGATAGCTATCAAAGAGACCGAGTTGACTTAGGAGACGTGTGACAATCTGTAATTGATATCATTGTATAGCTGATTATTAGGAATATCAATTAGAGATTGTATCGAAGCTGTATGTTTTATAAATACAGTTAGGTTAACCCTAGAAGGGTATCGTACAACGAATTATCTTTATTGTAACCTAGCAGCTCTTTGTGATAGTTTACATCACGAAGAAGGTTTTTAATACCAGAAGTTTTTAAGTGCATAAACGTCTTACTTGTTAAACTCTCATACGAATTTGATTATTAATTGTGTATTCGGCCTAACAACAGAAGTACCCGGAACGGATTTCTAATTTCGTATTGATGATCCATGGACAGAATAAGTGTATGTAAATGATATTCAAATTTGAAGAATAGCACTTTTATTTTTCCCGAAAATTTCCTAGATACAAAAGGATCAAGGGATATAATATGGAGTTAAGGAATTGTGTCACATTAAAGCAATGGAATGCTACTTATAAGTCGTAACGTATTGATTTTATTAACGAGTTACAAAGAGAATCAAATTGGTGGAAAATGGAGGAATTAATTTACTTAAGTGTAAGTCAACAAATAAAAGGATGGTTTAGTTGTAATTGTTACAAATGGGGGATGCATAATGTGGTGATGGCACTTGGACAAATGACAATTAGACAACATAAAAGCAAGATGATGCATCCAATGACAATTAGACAACATAAAAGCAACTTTAAGAACTAACCATGTTTTTCTTGGTTTCTTTTGATCATCTAAGCTATACTAAGGTTAGATAAGGGCTAAACAAGGCTTAATAAGTGCATACATACATCAAGGAAGGTATAACACTCTTTAAACCCTAGCTCATATTTTGAGTTTTGATGATTTAGATGAGTTATAAAGATTTGATGCATGTTTGGAGCATTATGATTATGATTGGGCTTTGGTGATTGTTAAAATGGTTTTAATAAAGGTAAAGGCAGTGTTTAGACTTGGTTGAATGTTAAATAACATGCATGAGTTGTTAGAATGGAAACTATGATGTTTGGAGGTTATAAATTTTGGGATTATTCAATTTATAGCCGTCGTAATGCCGAAATTTCGTTAACCATTACAAATATGTTTTTAACAGTTGGGATAAATCACTGATCTTGATGAATAGATAACCCATACTTGTAGATCTCGAGTCATAGATCATTTTGGAGAAAGAATCGAAACAAACGGACTTACGGTTTAGGAATTATGGTCGATTTACTAAAAGTGGTTCGAAATCATAAATGCGAGTTCATAATTGAAATTGAAACCCCTTAACATAGTTAATTCTGTGGCGAATCTTGGTAATTAAATATTAGAGATCATAAGGAAGCCGTGAGAGAAGACCTCTTGTAAAAAGGATCATTTTTCAATTTCATAAAAATGTTCGAATCTAAGTTAAGTGCGAATGGACTCCTTAAGAGCGCACTTAGTAATAACATTGGAAAATCACTTAGAAAACGGTCAATAACTCGCGAGGTGTAATCTTTTCTAGTAAACGATCGACACTTGGACTTATATGACTTAAATACCCCCAAGCATAAGCACCATTCAATGCCTTGATATCGAGCCAGTGTTGATTATAATGATTATAATAAGAGTTATGTTATGGGGATGTCCAATGAGTTAACTTGAAAATGAGTTTAACCTAAGTAAAGTATATACTTAGCTTTTCAAAAATGTTAAGTGATTAACCTTGAATAATTTTCGATTGTCTATAGATCACCGGATTGATCGGAGACACATTACCCCTACGACCCTTCCAGCCAACAGTTCTTTTATCTTTACTTTATTAAATTATAAAATTCCTGGAAAATGGTTTTGTTGAAAATGTATATATGTATAAATGATTACATATTATTGCGTTGCAATGGACATGTTTCTGATTTCTAAAATTATTTATGAATACAAATAATGCAAGGTATTTTATGGATAAAAAGGAGCAATTTGGTAAATGGAATTATGAAAAGGAAATTTTCAGAATAAATGGAATAAGAACTTCGATAATGGGGATTCTATCTTTGGGCTGAGTTCAATGCAATCCAGCTTGCAATATTTTATTCTGGCCCATGTGTTGCCGAGGGGGGATTGTGGAGAACTTTCCTCCAGGAATGATTTCCGGAGAGGGTCATTCCTTCTACTAGTAGTAAACAGGAACAGGTACGTATAGGGCGACTGATCACCGTCCGGTTCTATCTGGCTATGATGAAGATCCCCTGAATTCTTTAATAATTGTTGAAAATTTCATTGCACTAGTATGTTGGAAAAGAATGAAATGGTATGGAACAATGAATGGTATCAAGGAATTAGAAGAGAAACTGATATTATATCTTTATAACGAATAACAATCAAGTTTATGTTGGTGTATTGCTGCGCAAACAAAATACAGATATTTATGAAAATGTTTTCCTTACTTTACTTTGTAACTTCTTCGTTTATACTTTATTGAAACAACTTTGTTAAATGAACAACCAACACTTCCAAAGCTTTTATAAATTGTTCTACTTCAAACAGGATTTAAAACTTTATCTTGCCGAGCTATTTTAGCTCACTCTTGCCTATGTTTATATCACAGCTAGCAGATACCGCCGATACGTCGCTCCACACCCCGGAAGCGGGTAAGGGCAGGGATATATGATAGGGATCTGTCACCTATTCCTAAGGTAGCCTATATATATATATATATTCCTAAGGTAGCCTATATATATATATATATATATATATATATATATATATATATCTAGGGTATGAGTAGACGTGTGTAAGTTAAATCAGAAGTTTGTTGTAATATAATTTGGTTGTTGATATGCTTCCTGTAGAAGTATTTTCAACAATGCTACTTAAATATTCTGGGTTTGTAATAATAACTTTACTTTAACTGTTTTAATGATGGATGTTGTTCTCTGAGCATATGACTAGTGTGCGTTGTAATAAGTATGGGGTCAATAGTGTGCGTATAGAATGTCATTAAATTTATCAAGTGCCAAGAGTATAATATGTTTAAATGGAAATTGGACCGTGATGACCTGGATCCCTGACCCCGGATCTAGGGGTGTCACAAAAATGGTATCAGAGCTCAGAGTCATACTGCTCAGGAACAAGAGTGTTAATAAGGCAAAGATATATGTATATATATGATAAAATGTGTGAACTCATATCGAGTTCAAGGTCGGTCTATCGGATATAGTACTGTCCCTAAGTAGGGATTAAGATTTTATATATTATTACTAATAAGAGTTATGTTTTATTATAGGAGGAGGAGCGGACTGGTGAGGCGAGTCACGATGGGTGGCGAGGGATTACAAAGGAGGAGGCTGTACAGTTAGAGGAGCGCGGTATTGAGATTCCCTTGCATGTCGTAGCAGGTTTGAGGAGGAGAGTCCGGGTCGGACATAGACAGCAGTATATGGATGCTATGGCAGTAGTGCCATATGTGAGGGGACAAAGACCAACAGTTGGGTCAGATGAGGCAGGTCCCTCTAGGGTGAGGCCAGAGGTTCCGGAGGAGGACGTTCCAGCACCTAGACGTCCTAGGATTAAGAATGAGGTAGAGGAGCAGCCGGTGTTTAGGGACATCCACATGATTCCTATTCCACCCGTCCCAGTTTTTCACCTGTTCCATCACCGATACCGAGCCCAGACCCCTTGGATGACTGAGGAGGAGATAGACCCTTTTGAGGATACAGACCCTGTGGAGGATTCAGATGCAGATGCGGATCCATCTCCTTTAGATGCTCCACCCCCACCTGTAGCTCCACCCTCACCCGTAGAGGCACCCCTACCAGAGGCCCACCCACCAACAGGAGATGCTATTCATGTTACTCTATTGACAGATTATCAGCTTTTGGAGGGACAGTTGTCAGAGTCCCGCCGTATGGTGGATATGTTGTTGTAGAGGTTGGCTGGACCTACGGGCAGGGTAGCCCAGATTTCGGAGGGGATATCTGTAGGGCTGATCAGTGTAGAGATGCGATCACTTGTTCGCATTAGGGAGTTGACAGCAGAGAGAGGGGCACCAGAGTGGAGAGATGAGGTAGACCAGGTTATTACGTCTGCCATGGTTCAGCTGAGGGAATAGAGCAGGACTGCCATGATCTGTAGTTCGTAGTTCTTAGTCACTAATCAGACTATAGTCACCTTAGTGGTGTCATTTTGGAGGATTAGTCTAGTGTTTACTGTATTAATCCTAGTTTGATTAGAGGACTGTTGCTAGTACTTTTGTTGTATCAGATTAGCATGTATCAGTATCTTTTGAGGTTTAAACTGTGGACATTATGAAGCATATATGGTAGTGAAAAATGTTATTCGCAGGTTGTGATGTATTTATCGTAACCAGTGCAGTTTACTTATATTCTGTTTAAGTCATCTTATACCTTGTTGTTAATTAAAATGGCGGTATATAAATGTGTTAATTAGTAATATGTGATGGAACATGGGAATGAGGAATATCGTGTATTGAATTTGGGTAATTAATGGAGAATATTGTTATTTATAGAATTATGCCGCCTAGAAGAATTACAAGAGCTTATGCAAGGGAAAATCCCGGAGATCAAGGGAGCCATAATCAAGAAGAGTATAGACAAAATGAACATGATATTGATGAATCAGACTATGAGGAAGAAGAATATGAATCAACTGGTCAAGAAAGGGACCAGAGAGGGGACCCCTTAAACCAATTTATGGACTTATTAAGGCAGAATTTGAACCTTCATCAGAATCATCAACAACCACCAGTTCCACCTAATCCTGTAGCCAATTCATTCCGTGCTTTCAAGTCACTAAAACCCACAGAGTTTGAAGGAACTACCAATCCAGTTGCAGCCAGGGCATGGTTGAAAGAGATGGAGAAAGCTTTTGAAATACTGAATGTAGATGAAGGACAGAAAACAATCTTTCCTGCCTATCTCCTAAAAGGAGAAGCTAATTATTGGTGGGAGGCAAAAAGGAACTTAGAAGGAGCAGGAGTAATAACTTGGGAGAGATTTACCAGGATGTTTCTAGACAAGTATTCTCCTAAATACCTGGAAAACCAAATGGAAAAAAAATTCCTGGAGCTAAAGCAGAATAACCTATCAGTGGCTGAATATGAATCTATGTTTACGGAGCTATCTATGTTTATACCGAAGTTCGTAAATTCCGAAGAGAAGCGAGCAAGAAGATTTCAGATAGGGTTGAAACCATGGATACAGACTCGAGTGACAGCCTTCGAATTAACTTATTATGCCGTGATAGTTCAGAAGGCATCGATAATAGAGGCAGGAAGCGAACAAGTGCAAAGAGACCGAGAGAATAAGAAAAGGAAAACTGAAAGTCAGAAAGGAAGTTCAAGTGGAAGGAATTTTCCTAGTAAATTCAGTAAAGGACAGGGGTCTCAAACTGCAAGGAATCCAGGATTTAATAGAAGTCAAAGTGAGACAGTTAATCAGGGAAGTAAACCATCAGGAGCATCCCAGCCTAATCAATCAAGGCCACCTCTACCTGATTGTAATACTTGTGGTAGGAAGCACACGAGCGTCTGTAGACTACCAGGAATAACTTGTTACAAGTGTGGACAGAAAGGGCACTATTCCGACAAATGTCAAGAAACTAACACTAATGCCAAGAGAGACCTCAAATGTTTTCAATGTGGAAAATTGGGACACATGGCTAGAGATTGCCGTTGTGGTGGTTCATCTGCAACAAGGCAAAGTGGTAGTGCTTCGAATAGACCTCATACTGCCAGAACATTTAATATGACATTGAGGGACGCAGTGAGGCATGCAGATGTGATTGCAGGTACACTCCAACTCAACTCCATAAACGCAAATGTTTTATTCGACTCGGGAGTGACCAAATCTTTTATATCCCAAGACATTGCTAGTAAATTGAAACTTAAGGTAGAATTATTATAAGAACCCTTACGGGTAGAGATAGCTAATCAGGAAGTCATTCCAGTTAAACAAGTATATCCAAACTGTGACCTAGAATTTGAAGGATGTCAACTTCAAGTAGATTTGATTCCTCCGAAATTAGGAGAGTTCGATGTTATCTTAGGAATGGATTGGTTATCAAACAATGAAGCTAATATTGACTACAAGGGAAAGAAAGTAAGGATAAGGTTACCTGAAGGTAAAGAGTTGGTGTTCAAAGGACAAAGACAAAGTAAACAATTTCTGACTATCATACAAGCTAAAAGATTGATACGCCAAGGATGTGAGACGTATTTATAGCTTATGTGATAGATGCCACTAAGAAAGCACCTGACCTAAGTATGATTCCTATAGTTAATGAGTTTGCGGATCTATTCCCAGAAGATCTTCCTGGATTGCCACCTGATAGGGAGATAGAGTTCGCTATAGACTTGGTGCCATGAGCAGCACCAGTTTCAAAAGCCCCGTATAGGCTAGCCTCGATTGAGCTAAAGGAATTAGCCTCCCAATTGCAAGAACTTCTTGATAAGGGCTTTATTCGACCTAGTGTATCTCCGTGGGGAGCACCTGTTTTATTTGTCAAGAAGAAGGACGGGAGTATGAGGTTGTGCATAGACTATAGAGAGCTGAACAAGTTGACGATCAAGAATAAATATCCATTACCGAGGATAGATGATTTGTTCGACCAATTGAAGGGTGCCGAGTACTTTTCAAAAATAGACTTAAGATCCGGATATCACCAACTAAAGATTAATCCTGAGGATATTCCTAAGATGGCATTCCGCACACGTTATGGGCATTATGAGTTCTTGGTAAAGTCTTTTGGTTTAACTAATGCGCCGGCAGCTTTCATGGACTTAATGAATAGGATCTTCAAGAAATATCTGGATAAGTTTGTTATAGTCTTCATTGATGATATATTGGTTTATTCAAGGACTCAGAAAGAACATGAGGAGCATTTGAGGATAGTCTTAGAAACCTTGAGGCAAGAGCGGCTGTACGCTAAATTTTCGAAGTATGAATTCTGGTTGCGAGAAGTCCAGTTTCTAGGACACGTGATAAGTAAGGAAGGAGTGTTAGTTGATCTCGCAAAGGTAGAAGCAATTTCAAATTGGGAAAGACCAAAGACTCCAATGGAAGTAAGAAGTTTTGTGGGATTGGCTGGATATTATAAGAGGTTTGTTCAGGATTTTGCCAAGATAGCGGCACCATTAACCCGACTCACTCATAAAACTGAGAAGTTTTTGTGGACGGATAAGTGTGAGGAGAGTTTTGAGGAGCTAAAGAAAAGATTAATGACAGCTCCAGTATTAACCTTACCAGATGAAAAAAGGAACTTTGTAATTTTCAGTGATGCATCCCATAAGGGCTTAGGTTGTGTACTTATGCAACACGGCAAGGTGGTTACATATGCGTCGAGACAATTGAAGGAGTATGAGTTAAAGTACCCTACCCATGACCTGGAGTTAGCTGCCATAGTATTCGCGTTGAAAATCTGGAGACATTATTTATATGGAGAGTAGTGTGAGATTTACACTGACCATAAGAGCCTTAAGTATATCTTCACCCAGAAGGAGCTTAACATGCGCAAGAGAAGATGGCTAGAGTTGATCAAGGATTATGATTGTGAGATCCGTTATCACCCGTGTAATAACCCTAACTTTTGTAATGCTACAGTACCTAAATGAATAGTAAATTTTGAGGATTTAAAGAAATGGTATGTAGGTACTCTATACTTGAAAGAGAAAATGAGTAAACAGAAACCATATTAGTGTTGTACAATGAAAATAAGAGAATCGAAATGACGATAGATTTCAGAAATTCCTGAATATGGATTTTTGAGGATTTTGGTTTCGAATGAGCTTCTATTGGATATGAAGGAGCATGGAGATATTAAAAGAAATATATATTGAGGAATTGGTGGATTAGTATAAACTAAAGAATGATTAAGTTAAGGAAATGCCAAAGGAATTTGGATTGATAAACAATTTAGAACCACTTAGATAACGAGGCGTATTCGAGACGAATCGTGATTAAACAAGTATGGAAACCAAGTAACCAAGGTTAGTAAATAATAAGGAGATTTACCACATTAGTATTTACAAAGGTTATTAGTATTTACTTAAGGTTAAAGAACCAAGCTTACAAGATACTCTTCTATGACATAAGCAGTGATATCACCTTCCACTAACACTTAATTAAGGGGTAGATTAGTCATTAATCAAGGTAAATATCTACACCATTCCACAAGACTCTACTATTTACAAGATTAAGGAAGATAAGATCAAAAATCAAGAGCAAAATCTTTCCCCCTCCATTTCTTGCAAATTCGGCCAAAACAGATCAGTCTCAGTAAAACAGCCATATCTCACTCAATTCTCAATGAAATTGGGCGATCTTTAGCTTTCTGGAAACCTTGTGAGATGCTCTACAACTTTCGTTCAGGAGCCTCGAGCAGAAAACGAGCAGAAGGGTTTCGTGTTGGCCAATCAATGTTGCGTGTTCTACTAGTCAGGAAGTGTTCTTGAATTCCCATGTTTAGATCATCCATCTAAGGCCTCCCAAGGACCATCCAAGGCCATACCAAGGTTAACCAAGCTTGATTGTGGTTATAAGAGCATAAAGGAAGGTATAAATCCTAACCCCTTTTTATTATGTGAGTTTTAGTGATGTTAATGGATGATGTGTGGTTAAAAGTGATTATTGTGATGTTAGCTAGCCTAAATTTTGATTGATTGTTGGGTGATGGTATTGAGGCCTCACCACTGATTATATGGATTATGAGGATGTAATATTGATGTGTATGGAGTGGTGGATGATTATATGGCTTGGTTGTGATGGAATGGTTTTTGGAATGTCCAAATTATAGCCGTCGTAATGCCGAATTTTCGTTAGCCCATTTAGATAGCAAAATTCGTATTTGTCACTGGACTAATTATTGTAACCACTGACCATATTTAGTAGATTTTGGTGTCTAGTTTATGTGGCCGCAAGAATCATGTCAAAAGAGTTTACGGATTAGGAGATATGTCAAAAGTTGTTCGAGGAATTGAACTGCAGAAATGTACTAACTTTGAGGCTATAATTAACATACTTAAACATTTTTAAATATTATGAAATTTTGGGATATTGTAGTAGGGTGGTCAGAGAGCTATTACCAGTTGACCTTGGGTCAAAATTCAAAATTTATATTTTATGAGAAATTTTACAGTCGAGTGTGGTTATTAAGGGAAATGGTGGAATACACTAAAACTTTGATCGAGTTTAAAAATGGTTAAGTTCATGTAA
Organism: Saposhnikovia divaricata; assembly: GCA_036435485.1. NCBI lineage: Eukaryota > Viridiplantae > Streptophyta > Magnoliopsida > Apiales > Apiaceae > Saposhnikovia > Saposhnikovia divaricata. The sequence continues at coordinate 94,823,289 of CM071594.1, forward strand.
ACTTTTGGGTGCGTAAAAGCTATGTCAAACATATATTTTGTAATAAGGGTGTGATTGTATAGAGATTAGGTGATTAAGTGGGATATATATATGTACTAACGGTGATCCTTTCGTTTCGATAGAGACGAGAGACGAGCTCAGGATCCTACCTACTCGTTTTAGAGATCCAGGCAAGATCTTTTCTATCCCTACTTGGAAATTATTTATCTTCAAAGAAACTTGATTTCATGGATTATATATGTGATGCTATTGTTACTATATTGTTAAGAATTTGTTTTCCTTGATTATTGATATTAAAAGGAGAGGTATATAAAGATGTATATGAATATGGATATGGATATGAGTATGAGATGGATATGGATATGGATATGAGTATGAGATGGATATGGATATACATAGAGATGATTATGCATGAAGTGAACATGCCTTATGGTTAAGAGAATATGAGAGAATGGTATCAGTTGTTATCTAGAGTTATATAAAGGAATGGTATCAGTTGTTATCTAGAGTTATATAAAGGAATGGTATCAGTTATTATCTAGGGTTATATGATTTATAATATTATTTTAAAAATATTCTTTCTAAATGTGTGATAGATATTATTGAGTAATATTTAATACTTCTAAAATAAATGGAATACTTTATGTATATAAGAGCATATTTGATTTCATTGAATACAGAGAAGAGGTCTGAGTCATAATCAAAGTATTAAGATATATATATATATATATATATATATATATATATATATATATATATATATATATTCTTAAAGGTGAAGATAAAGGGTAATGGAAATGATAAATGTGAATGGAAATGTGAATGGAATATTGATTGACAAAAAGGGGGATTGCAACAGACTTGCGTAAGTGGCTGTGTCAGGGCTGTGTGCGACACAGTCCAACATTTATTATTTTGATTACGGCACGAAGATGCCAAGGGAGGATGTTAGCAGGTGGCCTTCCTCCAGGGATGATCTTCATTCCTTCTACCGGTAGTAAAAAGAGAGCAGGTACGATTAGGCGACTGATCATCGTCCTAACGTATCAGGCGACAGCAGATATCCCCAATGTTTTTGAAAAGAAAGTGTTGACAATGGTTTCAGAGTTATATGCTGAATCCAAGAAAATGAGATAAGATGATGGAATTATTTATATGGAATGAAGAGAAACTGATTTTATATTAATTGTATATGGTTGTCGTATACAAGAAACAGAAGGATATTATTGCGAGATCTTATTCAAACGGAATATTATTTTTGGAAAATTATACGGAAACGAAGTATGGATTATTATATTATTTTAGAAGAGAAACTCATATTATATGCTTTAAGAAGAGAAACTGATATTATAATACTATATATTACTTTTCGTACAAAGAGGAATAGATGGTGCATTTGATAGATAATAATTATTTCTTTTCTTAATGACTATGATGAATTTTCCCATTTTTTTATATATATATGTAAAGGTTTATTTTCCCTTTTATGGTAGTAGATAGAAGTTATCTTGCTGAGCTATTTTAGCTCATTCTTGCTATTTATTTATACTACAGCTAGGTCCCACGCCAATACTCCGCACTACACCCCGCAAGAGGGTAAGGGAAAGGCGACCTTTTGAGCGAGTGCTGCGACCATCCCCGAGGTAGTGACAAGCGAAAGGGGCTTAGTAGACTTATGTAAATTAAGTGTGTAAGTTTGTAATAAACTTTTGGTTGTTGAAATGCTTCCTGTAGAAGTATTATTCAACAATGTACTTAGTAGAGTTCTGGGTTTGTAATAACTGTTAACTTTAAACTTTTAATATTGTGGATGTTGTTCTATGAGCATATGACTGGTGTGTGTGTGTGTATTAGTGTGGGGTCAATTGCATAAGTATTAAGTAAAAAAAAAAAAAGACCAAGAGATATTGTTAATAAATGGAAATTGGAGTATGATGGCCCGGATTCCTGACCCCGGATCTGGGGCTGTCACAGTTGGTATCAGAGCTTAGAGTCATATTGCTCAGGAACAAAAGTGATAATAATATACACATATAGATATATATGTAATGATATAAAATATGAACTCACATCGAGTTCAAGGGTGGTTTATCGAACGAAGCGTTTATTCTAAGTAGTGATTAAATTTTATAGATTATTACTAATAAATGTTTATGTTTTAGTATAGGGAGAGGAGATTGGTAAGCCAAAGTTAAGGGTATTTAAATCTTCTTGAGCTGAAGGGAGTTTGAAGTAATATTGTAAGTGGATTGGTGAATAGACACTAATTGTTTCAATTGATTGCGGTGATGAAATGGTGAAACTGAGATTGGTCGGTAAAGCCAAGATATACCTTAAGGACCAAGACAGACTGAGAGGTCTCGGGATTGACTTAAATGAAAAGGTTATTATGCTAAAAGTGTTAAACTTATGTAGCACACAGGATTAATTTGAAAAAGGGAATATTTGATGTATTGGGAAGTGTACGTTAGACAATCTCGTGAGTATAAGTGGTATGTTAGAATATAGAATTATAAAGAATAGTTTTAAAAGGGTCTTTGATATCGGAGCATTATCAGGATAAGACGATCAACATTACGTAAGTATATCGATTAGAAGGTTGTGTTCTATTATGAATAAAGGCAGAGAGTATCGAGCCAAGTCACGACTAGGTAAATGAAGATAATTGGGAATAGCAGACGATAGGTTAAGGCTACATGGTGAGTGCCAAATTTAAGAAATTTTGGAGAGTACGCAGCCTAAGATATAATTAGTATTTGAGGAAAACCTTCCATTATTGGGATTTTCAATTGGGCAGAGGCTATTAACAATACCTATTTTCAAGCTCCTACAGCCCTGCTAAATTACATTATTGAGTTTCAAATTTTCCTCAACTGGTGGGTAATTATTCATTAAGTGCCGGCATCTTTTAAAAACTTTCTGGTACCCTTGGGGATGTGTTTCAAAATTTTATTTTATCTATCTTAGTCAAAATATTCCTCTAAGATTACTTTCGGAAGATGGTATTTATCATTTTGATATAAATTTTTCTTTATATTTTTACTACAACTAAGAGGAAAAAACCCTATATGTATACACAAGGACGATCTGTCTGTGTGATTGAAAGTCGGAGGGGACGCCCTCCTTTGTGTGACATACGGGTTCTTCCATTATATTGATTTCTCAGATATTCTTTTGTTTCGAATAAAGGTTATTTAAAACTCTTAATTTTATAAATTATTGTGGGACCCTTGCTTGTTTCTGGGTCCGTTTCAATTCAAAGTCTCTTAAATTCTATTAATTGTTTTGAATATAGAAGATTTTATTAATGGATGGAAGCAATGTTTATAGTATACGTGATTATACGAGGAAACTCGAGATTCCAAGGGAAACTTCGTTAAGAAATAATTAGAGCTAGAAGCGTTTCAATATAAAAGAGGAAGGAATTTCGTGAGGAGAAATGGGTATATTTGATTATTAGTAAGAGAAAAGAATATGAGGAATTTTAAGGTATATTTGAGATTTACTATTGAGAGTAAGAGTATTTTGAGGATAGAGTCAGAATAAGGATAAACAAAGGAAGTGGGGATAATTAATGAAATATTCGAGGTGCAATAACTATTAGTGAGGGAAGGCCAATATTGTGACTAATACCCTAAGTAGCAGAGAGAGATTAAAGATGTTAAGTATTCAAAGGATTAATCCAAAAGGTGTGAATGAGTAAAACTTGAGGTAAAGATTTTAATGAGAATAACAAAGGGAAATTTCAGAGGTGGAGTAGATAGTATATAATGAAGGAACTAAGGTGGATCAGCAAGATGTAAAGAGGGTATAGTGAACAATAGACATATGGGATAAGGTATCCGGAGGAAATTGCAGGTACGCTCTAATTTAACTATTTAATTGTAAATGTTTGGTTAGGGATCGACTAATTCAATGAATGGTGCAGGTAGGTTGACAATCTAGATAAGGAAAATCAATATCTGATTAAGGGTCAGAGAATTCTATAGAAAGGAGATTAAGAGTATGAGGGAAAGTGTGAAAACATATTTTTCAAGGATAAAGGAGAAGTACGTTCTTGTTTAAGTACGAACAGGAAATATATATTATAGGTAATATTTTCTTACAATTGTTTTTAAGAATATTATTAGAGCTTATTTTCTGGAAAATTTTACAGAGATGATATATAAAAATGTTGGAGTATTGATATTTTATGTCATGATAGAGATCATAATATCGCCAAACCATAGTGAGATACACTACCATTCAGGGAAGGCCAATGTGGTGGCCGATACCCTAAGGCAAAAGATGAAGGAGAGGTGAGATAAAACACAATGACGGTATATAGGAGGAGATTTTCAAGAAAAAGATAGTGAAAGTGCTGCTATTGATAAGATAAATGGCATATGGATGAATGACAAACAAGTTTATATTGGTGTATTGTGCTCAGACAAGATAGGGATGTTATGAAAGAGCAAAAGGATGGAGGAAGTAATATGAGAATTAAAAGGTGTAATGTGAGAAAGGTATTCGTCAATATCTTCAACATGATTCCGGGACGGAATCCTTTTAAGGGGGAAGACTGTAATAACCCTAACTTTTGCCATGCTACAGTACCTAAATGAATAGTAAATTTTGAGGATTTAAAGAAATGGTATGTAGGTACTCTATACTTGAAAGAGAAAATGAGTAAACAGAAACCATATTAGTGTTGTACAATGAAAATAAGAGAATCGAAATGACGATAGATTTCAGAAATTCCTGAATATGGATTTTTGAGGATTTTGGTTTCGAATGAGCTTCTATTGGATATGAAGGAGCATGGAGATATTAAAAGAAATAATATATTGAGGAATTGGTGGATTAGTATAAACTAAAGAATGATTAATATAAGGAAATGCCAAAGGAATTTGGATTGATAAACAATTTAGAACCACTTAGATAACGAGGCGTATTCGAGATGAATCGTGATTAAACAAGTATGGAAACCAAGTAACTAAGGTTAGTAAATAATAAGGAGATTTACCACATTAGTATATACAAAGGTTATTAGTATTTACTTAAGGTTAATGAACCAAGCTTACAAGATACTCTTCTATGACATAAGCAGTGATATCACCTTCCACTAACACTTAATTAAGGGGTAGATTAGTCATTAATCATGGTAAATATCTACACCATTCCACAAGACTCTAGAATTTACAAGATTAAGGAAGAGAAGATCAAAAATCAAGAGCAAAATCTTTCCCCCTTCATTTCTTGCAAATTCGGCCAAAACAGATCAGTCTCAGTAAAACAGCCATATCTCACTCAATTCTCAATGAAATTGGGCGATCTTTAGCTTTCTGGAAACCTTGTGAGATGCTCTACAACTTTCGTTCAGGAGCCTCGAGCAGAAAACGAGAAGAAGGGCTTCGTGTTGCGTGTTCTACTAGTCAGGAAGTGTTCTTAAATTCCCATGTTTAGATCATCCATCTAAAGCCTCCCAAGGACCATCCAAGGCCATACAAAGGTCAACCAAGCTTGATTGTGGTTATAAGAGCATCAAGGAAGGTATAAACCCTAACCCCTTTTTATTATGTGAGTTTTAGTGATGTTAATGGATGATGTGTGGTTAAAAGTGATTATTGTGATGTTAGCTAGCATAAATTTTGATTGATTGTTGGGTGATGGTATTGAGGCCTCACCACTGATTATATGGATTATGAGGATGTAATATTGATGTGTATGGAGTGGTGGATGATTATATGGCTTGGTTGTGATGGAATGGTTTTTGGAATGTCCGAATTATAGCCGTCATAATGTCGAATTTTCGTAAGCGCATTTAGATAGCAAAATTCGTATTTGTCATTGGACTAATTATTGTAACCACTGTCCATATTGAGTAGGTTTTTGTCTAGTTTATGTGGCCGCAAGAATCATGTCAAAAGAGTTTACGGATTAGGAGATATGATCGTTTTAGTGAAAGTTGTTCGAGGAATGGAACTGCAGAAATGTACTAACTTTGAGGCTATAATTAACATACTTAAACATTTTTAAATATTATGAAATTTTGGGATATTGTAGTAGGGTGGTCAGAGAGCTATTACCAGTTGACCTTGGGTCAAAATTCAAAATTTATATTTTATGAGAATTTTTACAATCGAGTGTGGTTATTAAGGGAAATGGTGGAATACACTAAAACTTTGATCGAGTTTAAAAATGGTTAAGTTCATGTAAACTTTTGGGTGCGTAAAAGCTATGTCAAACATATATTTTGTATCAAGGGTGTGATTGTATAGAGATTAGATGATTAAGTGGGATATATATATATATGTACTAACGGTGATCCTTTCGTTTCGATAGAGACGGGAGACGAGCTCAGGATCCTACCTACTCGTTTTAGAGATCCAGGCAAGAACTTTTCTATCCATACTTGGAAATTATTTATCTTCAAAGAAACTTGATTTCATGGAATATATATGTGATGCTATTGTTACTATATTGTTAAGAATTTGTTTTCCTTGATTATTGATATTAAAAGGAGATGTATATGAAGATGTATATTAATATGGATATGGATATGAGTATGAGATGGATATGGATATGGATATGAGTATGAGATGGATATGAATATACATAGAGATGATTATGCATGAAGTGAACATGCCTTATGATTAAGAGAATATGAGAGAATGGTATCAATTGTTATCTAGAGTTATATAAAGGAATGGTATCAGTTGTTATCTAGAGTTATATAAAGGAATGGTATCAGTTATTATCTAGGGTTATATGATTTATAATATTATTTTAAATATATTCTTTCTAAATGTGTGATAGATATTATTGAGTACTATTTAATACTTCTAAAATAAATGGAATACTTTATGTATATAAGAGCATATTTGATTTCATTGAATACAGAGAAGAGGTCTGAGTCATAATCAAAGTATTATGATATATATATATATTCTTAAAGGTGATGATAAAGGGTAATGGAAATGATAAATGTGAATGGAAATGTGAATGGAATATTGATTGACAAGAAGGGGGATTGCAACAGACTTGCGTAAGTGGCTGTGTCAGGGCTGTGTGCGACACAGTCCAACATTTATTATTTTGATTACGGCACGAAGATGCCAAGGGAGGATGTTAGCAGGTGGCCTTCCTCCAGGGATGATCTTCATTCCTTCTACCGATAGTAAAAAGGGAGCAGGTACGATTAGGCGACTGATCATCGTCCTAACGTATCAGGCGACAGCAGATATCCCCAATGTTTTTGAAAAGAAAGTGTTGACAATGGTTTCAGAGTTATATGCTAAATCAAAGAAAATGAGATAAGATGATGGAATTATTTATATGGAATGAAGAGAAGCTGATTTTATATTAATTGTATATGGTTGTCGTATACAAGAAACAGAAGGATATTATTGCGAGATCTTATTCAAATGGAATATTATTTTTGGAAAATTATACGAAAACGAAGTATGGATTATTATATTATTTTAGAAGAGAAACTCATATTATATGCTTTAAGAAGAGAAACTGATATTATAATACTATATATTACTTTTCGTACAAAGAGGAATAGATGGTGCATTTGATAGATAAGAATTATTTCTTTTCTTAATGACTATGATGAATTTTCCCATTTTATATATATATATATATATATATATATGTAAAGGTTTATTTTCCCTTTTATGGTAGTAGATAGAAGTTATCTTGCTGAGCTATTTTACCTCATTCTTGCTATTTATTTATACTACAGCTAGGTCCCACGCCAATACTCCGCACTACACCCCGCAAGAGGGTAAGGGAAAGGTGACCTTTTGAGCGAGTGCTGGCGACCATCCCCGAGGTAGTGACCAGCGAAAGGGGCTTAGTAGACTTATGTAAATTAAGTGTGTAAGTTTGTAATAAACTTTTGGTTGTTGAAATGCTTCCTGTAGAAGTATTATTCAACAATGTACTTAGTAGAATTCTGGGTTTGTAATAACTGTTAACTTTAAACTTTTAATATTGTGGATGTTGTTCTATGAGCATATGACTGGTGTGTGTGTGTATTAGTGTGGGGTCAATTGCATAAGTATTAAGTAAAAAAAAAAGACCAAGAGATATTGTTAATAAATGGAAATTGGAGTATGATGGCCCGGATTCCTGACCCCGGATCTGGGGCTGTCACAACCCGGGTAAGGCCAATGTGGTGGCTGATGCCCTTAGTAGGAAAGAGAAGCTCAAGATGATAGCTTCAGAGAAAGAGTTGATAAGAGACTTCGAGAAGTTGGAAATCGAGGTAAGGATACCAGGAGATGGTCAAGAAAGGTTGATGGAAATTCGAATTCAACCCCCATTGTTAGAAAAGATTAGACTATGCCAAGGATGAATAATGGAGGAAGAAAAGAACTCGAAGGAAGAGATAATGACTGTAGAAGAAATTAAGTGTGAAAGAGATAAAGAAGGGATAATGAGGTATGCATAAAGGATATGGATCCCAAATGTTCAGGAACTCAAGGACGAGATTTTATATGAGGCACACAACTCAAGATACTCGGTGCACCCCGGTAGTACTAAGATGTATAGAGATCTGAAAGAGTACTACTGGTGGCCTAACATGAAAAAGGACGTAGTAGAGTGGGTAAGCAGATGTTTGACCTACCAGCGAGTGAAAACAGAGCATCAGAGATTCCCGAATGGAAATGGGAACATATAGCCATGGATTTCATAGTAGGATTACCCTGAACCAAAGCCAATCATGACGCCATATGGGTAATTATAGACCAACTAACGAAGTCAGCTCACTTCCTTCCGATCAATGAAGGATACACGGTCGACAGATTAGTAGATATTTACTTAAAGGAGATAATAGCACGACATGGAGTTCCAGTCACCATAGTATCTCATCGAGATCCTAGATTGAACTCCAGATTTTGGAAGAGCTTTCAAGAATGTGTAGGAACCAGACTGAACATGAGTACCGCCTATCACCCTCAGACAGACGGGCAAAGTGAAAGGACCATCTAAATATTGGAAGATATGTTGAGAGTCTGTGCTATAGACTTTAAAGGAAATTGGGATGAGCACTTGCCCTTGATTGAATTCTCCTACAACAATAGCTTTCATTCAAGCATATGGATGCCGCCGTACGAGGCCCTTTATGGAAGAAAATGCAGATCTCCCTTATACTGGGATGAAGTTGGAGAGCGAAAGATGCTCGGGCCCGAAGTAGTTCAACGGACTAAAGATGCAGTAGACTTGATCACAGGACGGCTGGTAGCAGCCCAAGATCGACAAAAGAAGTAAGCAGATTTGGCACGGAAGGACAAGGAATATGAAGTGGGAGACCTAGTATTCTTAAAGGTATCTCCTTGGAAAGGGTTGATGAGGTTTGGAAAGAAAGAAAAACTGAGTCCTAGATACATTGGATCATTTGAGATCTTAAGACGCATCGGAGACCTAGCTTATGAACTGGCATTACCTCCAAACTTACAACAAGTGCACAACGTGTTTCATGTTTCGATGTTAATAAAATATAATCCGGACGCTAAGCATATCGTGGAATATGAACACGTAGACATACAACCAGACCTAACCTATGTTGAACAGCCTGTGGAAATCATAGACCGAAAGGAACAAGTGCTCCGAAACATTGTCATCAAGTTAGTCAGAGTTTTGTGGCAGAACCATAATATGGAAGAATCGACTTGGGAACTAGAGAGCGAAATGCTGGAAAAGTACCCCCGTTTGTTTTCAAACTGATTCCGGGACGGAATCCTTTTAAGGGGGGGGGAGACTGTAAGAACCTGGATTTTGGTAGTAATTAAAACTTTTATTATGTAATGGAGTATGAATGTATCAATGGTTCTAATGAATGAATATTTAATGGATTTAGATTTAAATATTTATATGCCATGAGCAATGCAATTGGTTGACAACTTAGATAATAATAATCGATTGCCTAGAAAGTAAGACATGGATACAAACAGAGGAAGTTAATCTCATGTCATCTAAATCGATCTCTGTTATAAGACTAGTGGTTCCGTAAAAGGGTTAAGGAATGTCCGAAAGAGAACAAGGACATTTTTATAAATATAAGGAATAAAAAGAGAATAGAGTGTGAATAGTGTTTTTGGTGGAAATGAGAATATTATTAGACGACACTATACAGAAGTACCCGGAACGGATTTCTAAATTCGTATTGATGATCCATGGACAGAATAATTGTATGTAAATGATATTGAAATTTTAAGAATAGCACTTTTATTTTTCCCGAAAATTTCCTAGATACAAAAGGATCAAGGGATATAATATGGAGTTAAGGAATTGTGTCACATTAAAGCAATGGAATGCTACTTATAAGTCGTAACGTATTTGTGACAGCCCTAGATCCGGGGTCAGGAATCCGGGCCATCATACTCCAATTTCCATTTATTAACAATATCTCTTGGTCTTTTTTTTATACTATTTAATACTCACACAAATGACCCCACGCTAATATCATCACACACCAGTCATATGCTCAGAGAATAACATCCATTAATGATAGCAGTTAAAGATAAACTATTGTTACTATCCCAGAATACCATCTATTACACCCATATAAAAGTATATACTACCTTGAGAACAGGTGTCGATACTTTCTCATAAGGTAGACTTCCCCTTTACCCTCTTCCGGGTTGCACTGCGACGTTTCGGCACCTGATCTAGCTGTTATATAAATAAATAGCAAGAGTGAGCTATAATAGCTCAGCAAGATAAATTTTATAAACTAGCTTCCGAAAGAAACATAAATATATCTGTATAATAAACAGAAGACAAATCATAATTATTATAAAAAGAATTTATTTTTATTGGATAACTACTCCTTCCAAATATTTTTATACTAAAAGAAATATATAGCATTCTAATATCAGATTCTCTTCTAATATAATATCAGTTTTTCTTCTAAAATAATATAATATCAGTTTTTCTTCTATACTAATTAAAAACCATTACATCACCTCAGCATAATATTTCAAGATAATATATCATCTGCACATCATCTCTCAATACAATCTTTCCATTTCCCTTTTTATACAACAATTATATAAAAATACTATAAAATCAGTTTCTCTTCTTACTGTAAAAACAATTCCATCTTTTCATACCATTTTCTTTTTTCAGAATACAGATCTGAAAACCATTATCAATTCTTTCTTTTAAGTTTTGGGGATATCTGCTAGCGCCAGATACGTAGGACGATGATCAGTCGCCTGACCGTACCTGCTCTCTGTTTACTACTAGTAGAAGGGATGATCCCACCTGGTCATCAACCCTGGAGGAAGGCTACCTGCTACATCCTCCTTCGGCAACTCTTGGGCCGTAATAAATATTGAGTGTTGGACTGTGCCGCACACAGCCTCTTACGCTTGTTGGATTGTGCCTCACACAGCCTCTTACGCTTTCTGTTGCAATCCCCTTCTTTTGTCAAATCATTATTCCATTTATCAAACACCATTCCACATTTTCCATTTTTCCGTTTCCAATTCCATTCGCATATATCATTTCCATTTCCATTTATCATCACCTTTAAAAATACATATGTCATAATACTTTGATTATGACTCAGACATCTCCTCTGTATTCAATGAAATCAAATACGCTCTTATATACATAAAATATTCCATCTATTTTAAAAGTATTAAATAATAATCAAATAATATTTATTAAATCACAACTATTTAAAAAGAATATTTTTAACATAATATTATAAACATATAACCCTAGATAACAACTGATACCATTCTTTCATATACCTTTAAAACATAACGTATATTCGCTCTATCCATATTCATATTCATATCCATATCCATAATCCATATTCAAAAATCTCAGTAAACAGGGAATATATCCCTAATCATCTCATCATATAGGATTCATATATTATCCACCAAAACCATTTTCTTTGAACATAAACAGTTTATCAAAATAAGGATAAAAGAAATCTTGCTCCCTTTAATCCATATCCATACTCATATTCATATATATCTCCCTTTAATATCCAAAATCAGGAAAACAAATTCTTAACAATATTGTAATAATAGAATCACATATATATTCCATGAAATCATTTTTCGTTGAAAATAAATAATTTTTAAAAGTAAAGATAGAAGAAATCTTGCCTCGATCTCTATATCCCAGTGGCATGACCTGTAACACCCCCAGATCCGGGGTCCGGGATCCGGTGGTTACGGTTTCTAATTCTGTCCACAACACTTGAACTTTCCTTAACATAAAATAAATTACGTCTCTATAACCCAACACAATAATATAAAACACACCCGTTATAGTCCCAGAGATGAAATCAGAGTAACACTCAAATTTTTATTAATCACATTATGAGTTCTTACAATCCAAAAGAATTTCAATATAAATACATACTCTTTGCCATCCATTTACATAAGGCATACTAGACCATATTCTTGGTACTGAAAGAATAAATATACCCTACCAATAGCTTCTTCTTCAGCTCTGGTAGTCTCATCGTCCTCGCCCGCGTCGAGTGCGCCTTGTGCGAGTCATCTGGTCTAGCTGTTGTTGTGATATAATAATAAAGCAAGGGTGAGCAATAGCCCACCAACAATAATATATGACTGAACGATAATGTATAACAGTTCAAAAGTATCTTTCAAACCATATGCCATGCCTTTACGGAAATGATGCCAGTATAATATGAACGATGAAGTTACAAGGTAACTTAAAGTATTTGTTTGTAGAAATATCTGCTACATCAAAGTAAGCGAGATATTCTTATTGTTATTAAGAAGAGGAACTTGCAAGAAAAGGTTGCAATTCCAGTTATGACCCTTTTCCAACTCTGCCAACAGTAATCATGTTGCAGGAAATAAATAAATTTGGATGATGAACCAATGATGGAGTATTCACCGCGCCCGCTGTTCCAATCTTGATGATCAGTCGAGATCGTACAGCTCAATTTAGATTTACTACCGGTAGAAGGAAGAACTGACGGCTTTACTTGTGTACCGCCTTACTAGCTCTCCCCGGCCAACGGTTGGGCCAAAGGGGATGGACCGGCGCTACTCGGCCTCTTACACGACTCCTAGTTCAAATAGAATTCATGATTCTGAATGTAACGTTCGTCCCCCTTTCCCCAAGTATAATACTTGTTGATAAGACTCCACAAAGTAGTCGTATCTAGTTGGAAAGGAAAATTTACCAATAACTCCCAAGCTATTACTTGGTAACGGATATCAACTTGTTCCAGTGATCTTACCCCTCGAAAGATGAGAAGGTAAGCAACGACTTAATAAGTCAACAACACCCGAGTTGCGAGTGAAGGGAATACTTTATGACCGGGAAGTCGACAAGATAAATAACATTTTCCAAGTAAGGTTCCCTTATTATTAAGGAGGTAGACTCAAAGAAGAATGATGTCTGAGAACCTTCCTTGATATAGGATTAATAATAATATGACTCCGAAATATTTTTCGTAATAATCGAAGAAGATAAACCTTATTGAGGTTATTCTAAGTATGGAATAAATATTCAGAGAATATTTATTGAATTAAAAATATTTAAAGAATATTCAGGAATATGAAAGAATATCTTTAATCAGAGTATTTATCAAATAATTCTTGAAGAAGTATCGAGAGAATATTTATTGCATAATTAAATATTCAAATGAATATTCCAAATAATATTCATTAATCAATAAGACCTGAAAGGAATATTTAAAATATTTAAAATAATATTCGATGATTAAATAGAACCCTGGATGAATATTCAAAATAATATTCATAATTAATTAGGAATTTAAATGAATATCAATAAAGTAATATTCATTTAATAAATAATATCCTAAATGAATATCAAGTAATATTCATTTAGTAATCCAAGCTTTAAAGGAATATTCGATATAATATTCGATAAGTAAATCAAGCTTCAGATGAATATTGAAGATAATATTCATCAAGTACTTAATACCTTAAATGAATTTTCAAAAGTAATATTTATTTAATGAAATAATATTCTAAATGAATGTCCACATAATATTCATTTAGTAGTCTCATCTTTAGAAGAGTATTCGAAATAATAATCGATAATCAATTCGACTCCGAATGAATATTGACGAATATTATTCGTCGAATGATTACGTTCAAATAATTATTTGAAGTAAGGATCGTTAAAATAATTAGTCTCGAACGAATATTCAAATAATATTCGTCGCCCAAATAATAGAAAATATTTACTTAAATATTTTCCTCCGAGGTAATCTCGATATATCAAGGAATATTGACTCCCGGTCTATTTTTGATTAATAAGATGTATACGCCCTTCTATGAGGGTCTTACAATAATCGGCTTATAACTGATATATAACTATCTAGCTTATAAGCCAACAATAACATTCAGGGAACAAGTATATCACTTCAACTTGAAAGTAGGCATGCATGCAATGGCATATGTATATCAGCATATATATATATATATTTATTCAATCACAACAACAGCCTAAAAGAAGGGAATTGAAACTTGCCTGGTAGTCGAGTACGGTAAGGGGTAGTGGTAGCGGGTCCCGGTTCAGCTTGGTGATCTATAAATAGCCAAGGCATTCGGGATTAATCACTTAACATATTAAAAGTTAAGTTATACTTAATTCGAAACACGTTCTCGAGTTATCTCGTTATACCCCTTTTTGTGGATTACTTTTATCACTGATCCGACCCGACATTCGTTCGTTAATACGACATGTCATTGCATTTATACTTGGGACATACTTAAGTCATATGATTTCTAAGGTTGATCGTTACGAACCAATATTATACTCCGAGTTTTATCGCCCGTTTTCTAAGTGTTTTACCGAAGTTATAAAAGAGTCGTCTTTTAGGGGTTCGTTCGCGTTTAACCTCGACTCGAACATTTTTAATAAATCGAAAAATGATCTTTTTGACATACGGTTTTCTTTCACGCCTTCCTTTTTACCTCTAGTATTTATTTACCAAGATTCGCCATGACGTTACATAGTTTACGAGGGTTCAATTACAGTTACGAACTTTCGTTTACGGATTCGAACTACTTTTAGTAATTTGGTCATAAATCCTAAACCGTAAGTCCGTTTCATGCGATCTTTATATCAAAACGAAGCTTGAAACATAATCTATCCTATCATGGCAGAAAATGAAGCTGTACAGTGAGTTATAGCTACTGTGATGCTCGGTGTTTAATAGTCTAACGAAAATTCGGCATTACGACGGCTATAAATCGAACGTTCTAAAATTCATAACAATCAATCCAAGCCACACCGGGCATACTATACATGGTTTTCATCTTAACCAGTCCAAGAAGGTTTCAATTAACCATCATAATCATCAAAACTCTTAAATCATCACTACTAACTACATAATCATGCTTTTATGCATATAACAACACCATAATCTTAACTAATCTAAAACCATCAAGAACATATATAAAACTCAAAGTAAGATCTTGGGTTCTTAAGAATTATACCTTCCTTGGAGAGTGTACAAGCTATAATAACCCTTATATAGTCCTTGTATGGCTTTAACAAAGCTTAAATCATCCAAAGAAACCAAGAAATCAAAGTTAGTTTCTTGAAAACACTATTCACCCTCATCTTTGAGGATTTATTTGAAAATGGAAAACATGGAGTTTGAAGCTAAGATTTCTAGGAGATCATTTTTATGAAATATAGGACTCACCATAAAAATTTGGAGATCAAACAATGGTTGGAAGGTGGATTTTGAAATCTTAAAACTCCAAAATTCGAAGTGCCTTGGTTTTGGGGGAAAAACAGTGAACTTCTCGAATTTATTTACCCATCCAAACGATCTTCAAAAATTATGAAATTAAATCCCCAACTTCACCTTGATGTGTTGAAGCTCCATGAATTTTTTCATGATTTTTAGATGAGTAGATCTAGGTGAAAAAAAATGGCAAAGACCCCTGCCCTGGAAAATGCAACTGCTGGAAAAATGGGGGAGAGGTGGTGTTTGCTGGGCTAGTTGTCAAATGCTATTTGTGATATGTATAAGTGGGTATAGCTGCTAATACTCCTCTTAATACAAGTGTCAAAGGTTTATGATGTGTTAGAAAAATTGATGATGTGAAGCCTTGTTGTTTTCTTCTTGTCCATCCACCTCATTACTTCCTTTCTCATTTCTTTTCTTCATTTCATTTCCACCAAATATTCTTATATATAACCCCAGCTGATCAAGTAGGGTTTTTTTTATCTCATTACGTATTTAATCCGTAATTTCTTTCGCGTTTGCTTGATCGCTTAATCTTGTTATAAAGTTCTAGCGATTTCTAGAACACTTGTTATTCTAACTCAAAGGTTTTCATTCTAAATCCTCAAATCATACTTAATAAATAAAATCCTTGAATCCTTAACATTATAATACTCTTGTCTTGATCGTATTGATAGGCTCTTTACGGTTCGGTCAAATATTGTACCGAAAAAGAATTTGGAATTTCTGAATTCCGATCGTCTCTGCATTCACTTATTTCCTCCGCGTATTACTAATATGACTTCGAAACATCCATAACACGTCCCGTACATAGGGTGGCGTGAAAAGTTTTCCAACTTACAAAGTCACTATTCATCCACCAAATTACTATGCACGTACAGGAAACACTATGCACGTACGGGAAATACTATGCACGTACGGGAAATACTATGCACGTATGGGAAATACTATGCACGTATGGGAAATACTATGCACGTATTCATTTCTCTTCAAGGATCCATTAGCTCCTTCCTGGATGGTAGATTATTCTTATCTAGGTCCTCAACCATCGAATTACTCTATTCTGACAATATACCAATGCATCAGGATCATTGTCCAAAGCAATATCCATTCATTACAATCATTGTTCTTTGAAACCACCATTCATTAGAGCTGGTGACCTTGTTGTTGGAATCATTGTTCCTCATTTTATCATTACTTAATAAAAGTTTTAATTATATCCAAAATTTGGGGTTCTTACAGTCTCCCCTCCTTAAAAGGATTCCGTCCCGGAATCAGGTAGGAAGCAAAGAGTCGTTTGCCTGTCGTTCACTCTTTGGCTTCCCGGTCAATTCTTATTCGTTCTACCCTTCCTCGGCACATCTTCTAGTGCTACAATTCATACTTTATCCTTTTTCCATCAACGTTGCTACTTTTCGTACAACTCACTATCCGGGTTATACTTTTACTCAGTCTTATCCTTATTGATACCTGCAGTAACATTGGTATCACTATCACCCTACGATTCGGAGGTAACCTCGCTCGTACTGTGCATTTCCTGATCGCTTTAATCTTCGCAATCTAGATCAATATAGAGAAGTGGAAAGATTTATTGAGAGATCACTATGATCAATTGAACATTTGTTATATTGCATAGTTAGTACAGAAGGGGGCCAGCCTTTAGTACTTGACAAGCAATTAAACAAGTCATAGCATTCCACTTAGACTTCTATCACATAGACAGATAGTCACGTAGCAGTACCTCCCCTCCAAAAAGGGTTGTTCTTCTCAATTCATAAAGAAGATGAATAAGAGAGAAGAAGAGAAAAGAGTTCTAAAGGATTATAGAAAGCTTTAATGATTGTAGAATATCATACTCAGAATTTACCTCTGAACTATAGAGGTTTATCAAAGAAGAAATTAATCATAATTATATCCAATACTATTTGATCGCAATCTCACGTGTCAACATATCTTGCTGCTTTGTCCATTATTCTATGGACAAATACTCTTGTTCAATCTTAGCGATACTCACATTCGGGAAATCCTTCAACCTTTCAGGTTAAATCTTAGGTTTCTCACTTGGCATCATTATTACTGACATCCCATATCATGTTACTAGCTTTTTCATAACTATAGTATTGACACTATCAGGTTGTCATCCTGAGAATTCATTAGAAAACCCATTCATAACACTCCTTGCTTCTCATTCCATAGTTGCTTCCCCAGCCTTTTCTTTATCAATCACATCCTTCTTATTATCTGATTCTTATTTACTTCTGTTATTTACTTTCACCTTCACCTCTTTATTGAGACACCTTTTTGCACTTGGTACCTCCTTATCGGTATTCCGTCTCATTTACTCTATAATCATCACGTTATTTCAATTTAAACTTTCCGAAATGAATCTGGCCCGATTCCTTTAACTTAGATTCCTATAATCTACTTCTGCCAACCTTGTTTCTCATTACTTGTTCTTTTCTATCCATGGTTTTCCACAGGTTGTCTTTCGTAAGTCGGACCAGGTCGTATATCTACATTCTTGTACTCCTATCATCTGTTGAACATTTGCATTTTACTGGCGTAGCCTGGCCACATGAAAACCCGTTATGACCGTGCTATAATTTTGGGGGTAAGGCTGGCTCGAATACCACCGTCCGAACATTTTAAACTCTCAGGTGGCCCAATAAGTCTCGGGCTCAACCGCCCTTCCCTCCAAATCTCATTAATTCTTTCCATGGGAATATCTTTAACATCATGAATCATCAACCTCATATTCTCTATCTTGTTTGCGCAGAAGTACACTAACATAAACTTGTTTGTCATTCATCAACATGCCATTTAGTTAATCAATGGCAGCACTGTCTTTATCTTTACATTGTCATCTACTTTAGAAGAATCACCATCGCTTGTTGTTTACATAGTGCATTAATAGCTAACCCTACGGGTTTCAAATCCCTTAGGGAGACAAAGTGATCACTATTCCTTATCCATACGAAACACTTCCTGAACTTGATGTAGATATAACATGAAGTAGATAGAATTGCAGAAGAGTTTCAAGTATCGCAGCTAGGTCCGGTTGATGAAACTATCACTTATGCATCTTCCATAAAAGACTGGAAACTTAACGGTTTACTTCATCAATTTTGTACCATGGTCCTGGTTTGCCTCAAAACGGGACCTTCTAAGGTACGTAATATGCTTAAGACTCCATCAGGAATCGAATCTTTACTTAAACTATTATTACCTTCGATTCTTGCACAATCATCAAAAGGAATGTAACTTCCTCCACTCCAATATGACCTTCAAGGTCTTTCCAAATATCATTTTGTTTCTTCGGTATGAACATTTATAATTATTCCTTTATACTTAAACTGTCGGCCACCTCATTGGCCTTTCCTGATAATAATAATTTCTGGTAATCCTTGTTCCTTGGATATATTCCAATTCAAACATTTCTACCTCATTCCCATCATTTTTGGGTGAAAGCATTCTCCCTTAAGCTCTGCTGATGAAGAAAAATATATTTAACAGTCTTTCTCCATAAGTCATTGCTTCCACCTACTCGTGGGAACTTTATCACGTTTATTCCCCATCCTACTTAGGATACTTCTCTTCTTAGTTCTTTCCTTATCTTAGGATAATCTCAACCTTTATAGGTTCAATCCATACTTCCTCATGGTCTCATACATGCCTCATCTGGCATTACTGTTACTATGTCATACATTCCTTACCAAACTTCCATTTTGAAGTTCGGAATATTACCTTTTTCCTTGTAAGGTTTCATAGGTCATCCTCATCCTTCCTCCTGTATTTTCTGGGTACAGGGTATATCAAAATGTCATTGATCAATACTCTAATAATTCTATCTATGTTCTTTCCAGAACTCTTTTTTTTTTTTTCTAATAATCCTTACCGGTCATTGTTGCCTTAGCAAGTCCAGCTCATATCATCTGAAGTCATAATGTCGTTATTAGGGTTAATGCCACCCCTTGTGCATTCCCCAGGGTTTGTCTTAATTCATTGATATCCTATCCTTAATTCAACTATCAATGAATTCTTGCATCTTATAATTGGCAATCAGATCATGTATCCTTAATAAAGGTCTCTTTTCAATCATTCTCATTTGATAATCGATCGGTGGCTTAATGCCACCCTCTTCTTTCAGATAGTTGTCAGCCTATTTGGCCTTCCAAAAAGGCAACGTATGCCTATCTCCTCTCTTACAGAACTTGGTAATGGCAGCAAGGATGTTTTGGAAAATATTGGTCGAGTTCAACGTGAATCTATTAGTACTTATCGTTCTTCTCAAATGTACTTGCCTTAGACAAAATTTCTACAGCATACTGATCCATCTCTGACCATTTCTATACTCTCTTCATAAACCTTCGTTGTTTACTTCCCTTAGTCGTAATATGTTCATGGTATTCATGATACCCTAACATCATGCATCTCAAGTCACTATACTCCCATTTTACTCAAAATCTTGGACAACCATATACACATGAGTCACTTTAGTACGGGTTACCCCATCCCAAAAAGGTCTAGTAAATTCCCCATCAAAACATGGGTTGCAAAGGGTTTAGTAGAAGACTCCTACGATCTCATTAATATTTCCTTTATATCAGAAGCCCTTGCAGTCGGTGCTTACTTAGAAGCAACCCTGCTTTGTCTTTTCATTGCTGGTCTAGTCACTTTATAGTCCGTTGTGACTTGGCCTCAACTGGCCACACTAAAATAAAAATATATGATTTTAGGGGTTGGCTAATAGCATTACTTTTCTAGCAATTGCCGGCATAGTGCCTTCTTCTTTGATACCTTTCTACCTTTCCAAAACTTTACTCCATATAAGTCTTAATCGACTACTCGGCACCGTCTCCGGTCACCTTTCCTCCACTTTTATCTTTTCAACTATTCTTATCAATCCCGCGTGCCACGCAAGCTTACCATTCCTGGCATAACAGCCTTTTCACTTAAGTCAATCCCGGAGTTTCTCCGTCCGGCTAGTTTCTTACTTACATTTCCTGTTTTCGTCCAATCTCACTTCATCATATTATCACTACCGTCGATTGTAATGCTCAGGGTCCGTTTACTAACCCATTTTATAGCAACCTTACCCAAATCACAGGGTTTGCTCCAGTTTCTACTCTCTTCCATGACATTCTCTGATTATCAGAAAGACAAGGTTTGCCAAAATTCACCGAATTCCTTTCCAGACTCAGGGAAATTTTGATCAATCTACCCACCTACTGGTAACATCAAGGAGACCAGTTTCGAAACCTGAAGAATAGTTCTATGAACCTCCAAGCAGGTGGAATCATAAGCAGTCATAGTTAACGAAATAATCATCATCGGATTGGAAGTTTACCCACTGGAGAGGAATCAATTATATCCATCCCTTAGAAGGGAATTAATAATTTCAAACTGAAACCTGTCACAACGTCCTGATATTCAATACTACCAAATGTCGGTCTACCTAACCCTTTATGCGAAGCGTCATTGGAAGCACAAAGTCTCCTTTTTCCATTAAGCAATGCCAGCTCTTGGTCATTACCAATTTCACCTTTTAGCTCCAGGAAGATTTTCTCACATTTTTCTCTTTAACTGCTGATCGTATTACTTGATCTATTATAATTCCGTGTCGGAGTAAACTTAAGGTAACTACTATAATCCATTCAAAGAGAAGAAGGAATTTAATATTCCTCTGAATCACATGCATCTAACGTTTCTGGTTCATCATTTAACTGAGTTGAATTAACTCTATACTCAGTCTCTGGCAGTAGTCTCATTACGAGTTCATCTTGACTCACTGGTCTTATCTTCCGGTAGGTTCTGAGATCATTGTCTTGCTTACTACTTCCTTATATAACTTTTACCCAATCATTCTATTACTTCCCAATGTCTTTACTTTCTAAATGATTCATTCATAAAATGAACATTTTCCTTAATAAAACCACCTTATTAACCTCAATTTGGTTCCATAATTTACAACCTACGACACCTGCCTTCTCATGGCGAATTATTACTGACCATATTCATACTAATTCATTTATCAAATGATATGGCACTTACTGCCTCCTTCTCAACTATTCCTAGGGACTCTGCTCCTCGCCCTATATCACTGTCTTTGATAATCATACATCCCTCTAGCTCTTTCTTTGTTAAGATGAAAATCTCTAAGGATTCTCATCTATTTCCGTATAAGATCTCAAGAATTCTTCCAATCCTTCTTTCTTGCTGGTACTACGTCTGGTAGTCCGGCTATGAATTCAACATGCATCTTCAGATCTCTTAATAATATATCAGTTCTTTATACTCACTTTTCTGAGCACCATATCTTAATCATCACAGTCATTCTGGCTGCGACCCTCATTACCCATGGGTAAGCTCCTCATCCTAACAGGATTTTCCTTATCTGCTGGAACCTCTTCCGGGTCTCCAGTAGGGTACTCCATCGAATTACCCGCTGATCTTCAGCATATAAAGCATCATCGCGCTGTTGCTCGTATGCCTCAAGGTCAGTCACCTTACTCGTCGATACGATATCGAGCTAAGTTACTATCATTATACTTACGAGTTCCCATAAGGGTTTTATATGTCATCACTACATTAAGTAGTCCGACTATGAACTTGGCAAGAGTTCTTATTATCTTATTGAATTTATTGTTTTAACGTCAC
Organism: Saposhnikovia divaricata; assembly: GCA_036435485.1. Classification (NCBI taxonomy): domain Eukaryota; kingdom Viridiplantae; phylum Streptophyta; class Magnoliopsida; order Apiales; family Apiaceae; genus Saposhnikovia; species Saposhnikovia divaricata. The sequence goes on from CM071594.1 coordinate 94,845,670, forward strand.
CTCATCTCTGGGGTTTATAACGTACGCTCTGATACCATTTCTGTAACACCCCCAGATCCGGGGTCCGGGATCCGGTGGTTACGGTTTCTAATTCTGTCCACAACACTTGAACTTTCCTTAACATAAAATAAATTACGTCTCTATAACCCAACACAATAATATAAAACACACCCGTTATAGTCCCAGAGATGAAATCAGAGTAACACTCAAATTTTTATTAATCACATTATGAGTTCTTACAATCCAAAAGAATTTCAATATAAATACATACTCTTTGCCATCCATTTACATAAGGCATACTAGACCATATTCTTGGTACTGAAAGAATAAATATACCCTACCAATAGCTTCTTCTTCAGCTCTGGTAGTCTCATCGTCCTCGCCCGCGTCGAGTGCGCCTTGTGCGAGTCATCTGGTCTAGCTGTTGTTGTGATATAATAATAAAGCAAGGGTGAGCAATAGCCCACCAACAATAATATATGACTGAACGATAATGTATAACAGTTCAAAAGTATCTTTCAAACCATATGCCATGCCTTTACGGAAATGATGCCAGTATAATATGAACGATGAAGTTACAAGGTAACTTAAAGTATTTGTTTGTAGAAATATCTGCTACATCAAAGTAAGCGAGATATTCTTATTGTTATTAAGAAGAGGAACTTGCAAGAAAAGGTTGCAATTCCAGTTATGACCCTTTTCCAACTCTGCCAACAGTAATCATGTTGCAGGAAATAAATAAATTTGGATGATGAACCAATGATGGAGTATTCACCGCGCCCGCTGTTCCAATCTTGATGATCAGTCGAGATCGTACAGCTCAATTTAGATTTACTACCGGTAGAAGGAAGAACTGACGGCTTTACTTGTGTACCGCCTTACTAGCTCTCCCCGGCCAACGGTTGGGCCAAAGGGGATGGACCGGCGCTACTCGGCCTCTTACACGACTCCTAGTTCAAATAGAATTCATGATTCTGAATGTAACGTTCGTCCCCCTTTCCCCAAGTATAATACTTGTTGATAAGACTCCACAAAGTAGTCGTATCTAGTTGGAAAGGAAAATTTACCAATAACTCCCAAGCTATTACTTGGTAACGGATATCAACTTGTTCCAGTGATCTTACCCCTCGAAAGATGAGAAGGTAAGCAACGACTTAATAAGTCAACAGCACCCAAGTTGCGAGTGAAGGGAATACTTTATGACCGGGAAGTCGACAAGATAAATAACATTTTCCAAGTAAGGTTCCCTTATTATTAAGGAGGTAGACTCAAAGAAGAATGATGTCTGAGAACCTTCCTTGATATAGGATTAATAATAATATGACTCCGAAATATTTTTCGTAATAATCGAAGAAGATAAACCTTATTGAGGTTATTCTAAGTATGGAATAAATATTCAGAGAATATTTATTGAATTAAAAATATTTAAAGAATATTCAGGAATATGAAAGAATATCTTTAATCAGAGTATTTATCAAATAATTCTTGAAGAAGTATCGAGAGAATATTTATTGCATAATTAAATATTCAAATGAATATTCCAAATAATATTCATTAATCAATAAGACCTGAAAGGAATATTTAAAATATTTAAAATAATATTCGATGATTAAATAGAACCCTGGATGAATATTCAAAATAATATTCATAATTAATTAGGAATTTAAATGAATATCAATAAAGTAATATTCATTTAATAAATAATATCCTAAATGAATATCAAGTAATATTCATTTAGTAATCCAAGCTTTAAAGGAATATTCGATATAATATTCGATAAGTAAATCAAGCTTCAGATGAATATTGAAGATAATATTCATCAAGTACTTAATACCTTAAATGAATTTTCAAAAGTAATATTTATTTAATGAAATAATATTCTAAATGAATGTCCACATAATATTCATTTAGTAGTCTCATCTTTAGAAGAGTATTCGAAATAATAATCGATAATCAATTCGACTCCGAATGAATATTGACGAATATTATTCGTCGAATGATTACGTTCAAATAATTATTTGAAGTAAGGATCGTTAAAATAATTAGTCTCGAACGAATATTCAAATAATATTCGTCGCCCAAATAATAGAAAATATTTACTTAAATATTTTCCTCCGAGGTAATCTCGATATATCAAGGAATATTGACTCCCGGTCTATTTTTGATTAATAAGATGTATACGCCCTTCTATGAGGGTCTTACAATAATCGGCTTATAACTGATATATAACTATCTAGCTTATAAGCCAACAATAACATTCAGGGAACAAGTATATCACTTCAACTTGAAAGTAGGCATGCATGCAATGGCATATGTATATCAGCATATATATATATATATTTATTCAATCACAACAACAGCCTAAAAGAAGGGAATTGAAACTTGCCTGGTAGTCGAGTACGGTAAGGGGTAGTGGTAGCGGGTCCCGGTTCAGCTTGGTGATCTATAAATAGCCAAGGCATTCGGGATTAATCACTTAACATATTAAAAGTTAAGTTATACTTAATTCGAAACACGTTCTCGAGTTATCTCGTTATACCCCTTTTTGTGGATTACTTTTATCACTGATCCGACCCGACATTCGTTCGTTAATACGACATGTCATTGCATTTATACTTGGGACATACTTAAGTCATATGAGTTCTAAGGTTGATCGTTACGAACCAATATTATACTCCGAGTTTTATCGCCCGTTTTCTAAGTGTTTTACCGAAGTTATAAAAGAGTCGTCTTTTAGGGGTTCGTTCGCGTTTAACCTCGACTCGAACATTTTTAATAAATCGAAAAATGATCTTTTTGACATACGGTTTTCTTTCACGCCTTCCTTTTTACCTCTAGTATTTATTTACCAGGATTCGCCATGACGTTACATAGTTTACGAGGGTTCAATTACAGTTACGAACTTTCGTTTACGGATTCGAACTACTTTTAGTAATTTGGTCATAAATCCTAAACCGTAAGTCCGTTTCATGCGATCTTTATATCAAAACGAAGCTTGAAACATAATCTATCCTATCATGGCAGAAAATGAAGCTGTACAGTGAGTTATAGCTACTGTGATGCTCGGTGTTTAATAGTCTAACGAAAATTCGGCATTACGACGGCTATAAATCGAACGTTCTAAAATTCATAACAATCAATCCAAGCCACACCGGGCATACTATACATGGTTTTCATCTTAACCAGTCCAAGAAGGTTTCAATTAACCATCATAATCATCAAAACTCTTAAATCATCACTACTAACTACATAATCATGCTTTTATGCATATAACAACACCATAATCTTAACTAATCTAAAACCATCAAGAACATATATAAAACTCAAAGTAAGATCTTGGGTTCTTAAGAATTATACCTTCCTTGGAGAGTGTACAAGCTATAATAACCCTTATATAGTCCTTGTATGGCTTTAACAAAGCTTAAATCATCCAAAGAAACCAAGAAATCAAAGTTAGTTTCTTGAAAACACTATTCACCCTCATCTTTGAGGATTTATTTGAAAATGGAAAACATGGAGTTTGAAGCTAAGATTTCTAGGAGATCATTTTTATGAAATATAGGACTCACCATAAAAATTTGGAGATCAAACAATGGTTGGAAGGTGGATTTTGAAATCTTAAAACTCCAAAATTCGAAGTGCCTTGGTTTTGGGGGAAAAACAGTGAACTTCTCGAATTTATTTACCCATCCAAACGATCTTCAAAAATTATGAAATTAAATCCCCAACTTCACCTTGATGTGTAGAAGCTCCATGAATTTTTTCATGATTTTTAGATGAGTAGATCTAGGTGAAAAAAAATGGCAAAGACCCCTGCCATGGAAAATGCAACTGCTGGAAAAATGGGGGAGAGGTGGTGTTTGCTTGGCTAGTTGTCAAATGCTATTTGTGATATGTATAAGTGGGTATAGCTGCTAATACTCCTCTTAATACAAGTGTCAAAGGTTTATGGTGTGTTAGAAAAATTGATGATGTGAAGCCTTGTTGTTTTCTTCTTGTCCATCCACCTCATTACTTCCTTTCTCATTTCTTTTCTTCATTTCATTTCCACCAAATATTCTTATATATAACCCCAGCTGATCAAGTAGGGTTTTTTTTTATCTCGTTACGTATTTAATCCGTAATTTCTTTTGCGTTTGCTTGATCGCTTAATCTTGTTATAAAGTTCTAGCGATTTCTAGAACACTTGTTATTCTAACTCAAAGGTTTTCATTCTAAATCCTCAAATCATACTTAATAAATAAAATCCTTGAATCCTTAACATTATAATACTCTTGTCTTGATCGTATTGATAGGCTCTTTACGGTTCGGTCAAATATTATACCGAAAAAGAATTTGGAATTTCTGAATTCCGATCGTCTCTGCATTCACTTATTTCCTCCGCGTATTACTAATATGACTTCGAAACATCCATAACACGTCCCGTACATAGGGTGGCGTGAAAAGTTTTCCAACTTACAAAGTCACTATTCATCCACCAAATTACTATGCACGTACAGGAAACACTATGCACGTACGGGAAATACTATGCACGTACGGGAAATACTATGCACGTATGGGAAATACTATGCACGTATGGGAAATACTATGCACGTATTCATTTCTCTTCAAGGATCCATTAGCTCCTTCCTGGATGGTAGATTATTCTTATCTAGGTCCTCAACCATCGAATTACTCTATTCTGACAATATACCAATGCATCAGGATCATTGTCCAAAGCAATATCCATTCATTACAATCATTGTTCTTTGAAACCACCATTCATTAGAGCTGGTGACCTTGTTGTTGGAATCATTGTTCCTCATTTTATCATTACTTAATAAAAGTTTTAATTATATCCAAAATTTGGGGTTCTTACATGACCCGCGGTTCGTCCTGAGTTTCTATAAACACGAAAAGGATCCTCGTTAGAATACTACATCCCTTACTCACTTCACCTTTATATAACAATATCCTTGACACTTAGTATATGTTTAACACATTATTAATAATCCAAGAGTTCCAAGAACCTATCCATTTTGGACTCAATCAAAGTTTCAGTGTTTTTCACCATTTCCCTTAATAACCACACTCGACTGTAAAAATTCTCAGAAAATATCAATTTCGAATTTTAATGCAAGGTCAGTGGGGTTTTAATCTTCGTTCAACCCTTAATAAACTATTGTTACTATCCCAGATTACCATCTATTACTAAGCCTTGAATAATCCTTGTACAACCTTAACCAAGCTTGGATGATCAAAAGAAATCAAGAAAATCGAGTTAGAAATTCGGAGTCCCTAAAACCGAACTGAAAGATCATGAAAAACGAGGCCCTTACCGATCTCTTCTGAACGAGGATTCTAAAGGAAAGTTGTAGAGCATCTTAACAAATTTCTAAACATATAATAAACACAAAATTCCATTGAGTAATGAAGGAGATATGGCCATTTGAAGATCATCACAGAAACTATCAACAATCTGGACAGTTTACTTCTTCAACTTGGGGAGATGATTTGCCTAAGCTACACTACTTGGATTGCTATGAAATTTGGAGTAAATAATGCCCATGGAGTGGAGAGGTCGTGGTTAAAATTTGGTGATTTAATCATGGATATAAATGGAGGTATTAATTTTTCTATCCTCCTTGCTCTTGCTGGGCAGTTTTTATAGAAAAGAAATGGAGAGATTTTTGGTGAGGATGAAGATGATATTTTGTGTTGATTAAGCTTATCTTGGCTTAATCTCTTGATGCTTCTAGAGTGTGATGGATATTTGCTATGGTTATTGACAAATTTGCCCTTAAACAAGAGTTAGTGGAAAGTAATGTTACTAATGATGTCACTTGGTTGCTCTTTTTGTGACAATTACTTCCATCTCCTTGCCCTTTCACTTTCACCATAAGCCACTCACCTAAATCAACAATTCAGCTCCTTGTTTAGTAATTGGGCCTAAATTGGGCACTCCCCATGTTTAATGGTCTAATGTTTGAACCTTGTCCAAGATTCTCTAGCCATTGGATTTATCGAATGATTTCTGTGGTCATCTCAGTGATTTCTCCTTTGTAAATTCCTTGGATATATAATATCCTCTCCCACATCATATATTAGTGTGTTAGGGTGATTCTAATCCTCAAGTAGGTATTAGATCCAATATCCTTGGTATATTCTCTTTTTCTCAGAAGTTGGTCTCCCGGTTATTTCTCGGGTTCTCAAGCATTCTCAAACTCGTTTAACAATCTAAATTCCCTCGGCATTTCCTTGACTTGATCACTCTTTGGTTTAACCTAATTTCACTATTTCCTAAAGATATAAACCCTTTAACATTTATATACTCCTTAATATCACATTCAATATAGTCTCAATCGAAATCGAAAATCCTTAAAGTTCATATTCAGGAATTTCTGAAATCCATTATCATTTTGAGTCACTCATTTTCATAGAACAACATCAATATGGTTCCTGATTATTCATTTTCTGTTTCAATTATAGGGTATCTACATACCATTTCCTTAAATCCTCAAAATCATTATTCATTTAGGTACTGTAGCATTGCAAAAGTTAGGGTTATTACAATCTTCCCCCCTTAAAAGGATTCCGTCCCGGAATCACGTTGAAGATATTGACGAATACCTTTCTCACATTACACCTTCTAATTCTCATATTACTTCCTCCATCCTTTAGTTTCTCCTTAAACATCTCTATCTTGTTTATACAGAAATACACCAACATATACTTGCTTGTCATTCATCAACATGCCATTTAGCTTATCAATAGCAATACTTTCACTATCTTTTCCTTGAAAATCTCCTCCTATATTCAGTCATTCTATCTTATCTCATCTCTCATTCCTCTTTTGCCTAAAGGTATCGGCCACCACATTGGCCTTCCCTGAATGGTAGTGTATCTCACTATTGTTTAACTATGTTTTGATCTCTATCATGACATAAATATTAACACCTCAATATTCCTATATCTCATCTCTGTAAAATTTTCCAGAAAATAAGCTCTACTAATATTCTTTAAAACAATTGTAAGAAAATATTACCTATAATATATATTTCTTGTTCGTACTTAAACAAGAATGTACTTTTCCTTTATCGTTGAAAAATATATTTTCACACTTTCCCCAATACTCTTAATCTCCTTTTTATAGAGTTCTCTGACCCTTAACAGATATTGATTTTCTTTATCTAGATTGTCAACCTACCAACACCATTCATTGACTTAGTCGATCCCTAACCAAACATTTACACTTAAATAGTTAAGTTAGAGCGTACCTGCAATTTCCTCCGGATACCTTATCCCATATGTCTATTGTTCACTATACACTCCTTACATCTTGCTGATCCACCTTAGTTCCTTCATTATATACTATCTACTCCACCTCTGAAATTTCCCTTTGTTATTCTTATTAAAATCTTTGCCTCAAGTTTTAATCATTCACACCTTTTGGATTAATCCTTTGAATACTTAACATCTTTAATCTCTCTCTGCTACTTAGGGTATTAGTCACAATATTGGCCTTCCCTCACTAATAGTTATTGCACCTCGAATCCTTCATTAATTATCCCCACTTCCTTTGTTCATCCTTATTCTGACTCTATCCTCAAAATACACCTTGCTCTCAATAGTAAATCTCAATTGCACCTTAAAATTCCTCATATTCTTTTCTCTTACTAATCATCAAATATACCCATTTCTTCTCACAAAATTCCTTCATCTCTTATATTGAAACGATTCTAGCTCTAATTATCTCTTAACGAAGTTTCCCTTGGAATCTCGAGTTTCGTCGTATAATCACGTATACTATAAACATTGCTTCCATCCATTAATGAAATCTTCTATATTCAAAACAATAAGTAGAATTTAAGAGACTTTGAATTGAAACGAACCTAGAAACAAGCAAGGGTCCCACAATAATTTATAAAATTAAGAGTTTTAAATAACCTTTATTCAAAAAAAAAAATATTTGAGTAATCAATATGATGGAAGAACCCGTATGTCACACAAGTGAGGGCGTCCCATCCGACTTTCCATCACATAGACAGATCGTCGTTGTGTATACATATAAGGTTGTTCCTCTTAGTTTGAGTAAGAAATATAGAGGGAAATTTAAATCACGATGATAAAGACCATCTTCAAAAAATAATCTTAGGGAAATATTTTGACTAAAATAGATAAAATACAATTTTGAAACACATTCCAAAGGTACTAGAAAGTTTTTAAAAAAAATGCCGGCCCTTAAAGAATAATTACCCACCACTGGAGGAAAATTTGAAACTCAATAATATAATTTAGCAGGGCTTTAGGAGCTTGAAAATAGGTACTGTTAATAGCCTCTGCCCAATTGAAAATCCAAATAATGGAAGGTTTTCCTCAAATACCATTTATATCTTAGACTGCGTACTTTCCAAAATTTCTCAAATTTGGCATTCACCATTTATCCTTAACCTATCGTCTGATATTCCCAATTATCGTCATTTACCTAGTCGTGACTTGGCTCAATACTTTCTGCCTTGATCCATAATAGAACATAACCTTCTAATCGATATACTTTCGTAATATTGATCGTCTTGACCTGACACTGCTCTGGTATTAAGGACCCTTCAAACTATACTTCTAAATTGTATATTCTAACATATCTCGTATACTCACGAGGTTATCTAACGTACACTTCCCGATACATCAAGTATTCCCTTTCCCATATCAATCCCGTGTGCTACATAAACTTAACATTTTTGGCATAATAGCCTTTTCATTTAAGTAAATCTCGAAATGTCTCAGTCTGTCTTGGTCCTTAAGGTATATCTTTGCTTTACCGACCAACCTCAGTTTCATCCTATCACCTCTACAAACAATCGAAACGATTAGTGTCTGTTCACCAATCCACTTACAATATTTCTTCAGACTCCATTAAACCAAGAAGACTTTAAATACCCTTAACTTTAGCTTACCAATCTACTCTCCCTATACTAAAACATAAACGTTTATTAGTAATAATCTATAAAATTAGAATCACTACTTAGAATAAACGCTTCGTTCGATAAACCACCCTTGAACTCGATGTGAGTTCATATTTTATATCATTACATATATATCTATATGTGTATATTATTATCACTTTTGTTCTTGAGCAATATGACTCTTAGCTCTGATACCATCTGTGACGCCCCTAGATCCGGGGTCATGGATCCAAGTCATCACGGTCCAATTTCCATTTATTAACAATATCTCTTGGTCTTCTTTTTATACTATTTAATACTCACACAAATGACCCCACGCTAATATCATCACACACCCGTCATATGCTCAGAGAACAACATCCATTAATGATAGCAGTTAAAGATAAACAATTGTTATTATCCCAGAATACCATCTATTACACCCATATAAAAGTATATGCTACCTTGAGAACAGGTGTCGATACTTTCTCATAAGGTAGACTTCCCCTTTACCCTCTTCCGGGTTGCACTGCGACGTTTCGGCACCTGATCTAGCTGTTACATAAATAAATAGCAAGAGTGAGCTATAATATCTCTGCAAGATAAATTTTATAAACTAGCTTCCGAAAGAAACTTAAATATATCTGTATAATAAACAGAAGATAAATCATAATTATTATAAAAAGAATTTATTTTTATTTGATAACTACTCCTTCCAAATATTTGTATACTAAAAGAAATATATAGCATTCTCATATCAGCTTCTCTTCTAGTATAATATCAGTTTTTCTTCTAAAATAATATAATATCAGTTCTACTTCTATACTAATTAAAAACCATTACATCACCTCAGCATAATATTTCAAGATAATATATCATCTGCACATCATCTCTCAATACAATCTTTCCATTTCCCCTTTTATACAACAATTATATAAAAATACTATAAAATCAGTTTCTCTTCTTACTGTAAAAACAATTCCATCATTTCATACCATTTTCTTTTTTCAAATACAGATCTGAAAACCATTATCAATTCTTTCTTTTAAGTTTTGGGGATATCTATAACGCCTTAGAAATTTCAGATTATTTAATCACTAAAAGTATTTATTTTATTATTAAATATGAATTATGTGGCGTATATAATTGTTGTGGAGGTGATTTGTCTGTGGAATAATAATTGGAGGTCAGATGGATATTTTATATGTGTTATGTAAGCCCGACTATTTTTAATTATATTTTTGAGATTTATTTCCTATTTATTTGTGTTATAATTACCTTCTTTGAATTTTATAGAATTCTCGGGATTAGCAGAAATCCTGAAATCTTTTTCATTATTGATTTTATTAGTTTACATGACTTTTAAAAATATTGGGTGAATTGTTTTTGGGTTTCAAGGATTTTAAATTGATTTTACGAATTATTTTCCAATTTAATGGTTTAATCTTGTAAAAATCATATTTAATTCGTTTTAAATCCTAAAAATATTTTAAAAATATGGGGACGACCGTAATTTTGTATTCTTTATTTTAGAAATTTAATTTTTAAAATTTTCCCTATTCTCCTAATAATTCAAATTTTTTTGAAATTGCAATGAATTGTTTATTTTCAGAATTTGTGTTATCTCTTTTGTTTTTCCCCAATTTAAAACCTAATCCCTAATTTCTATCTATTCTATTCCACCGCCACCATCTCAGTTCACAAACAGCACTCTCTTGAATCTCTCGGTTCTTCTCGAACCTCCCTTCTCTCCCTCGCGACATTCTCTCTCGCCTCTCGACACCATCTTCTCCGATTTAATTCGTTCCATTGTTACTGGTAAGTGGCAGTGGTGTGTGCTGTTTTCCTTGTGCGGTTCATACTCTATCTCATCACTCCTGTTTTACCAGCATATGTATATACGGCCTTTGAGTGTTGTTGTGATTAACAATCGAGAGACTGTGTGTGTATAATTGACAGTGCGTGTGTGTGTCGAGTGAGTGTGATGGTGTGTGCGTACTGTGTGTGTGAGTATTCGGTGGTGTTGTGTGTGTGTCGAGTATTCCCCTCCCCTGTTCTTGTGGTTCAATTGTTGTTCCTTGGAAATGAGTTGCGGATTGGAAGCTCCAATTGGGGTACCATCGTGACTTGTTCTTCCTGCAAGTTTTGTTGAACTTGATACTATCCTGTGATGTTGTTAAGTGGTTCGAGATTGTGGTGGGTTCGGCATTGTTAAACTCTCTGTATTGATAATTGGTCGGTTGGCTTGTGCACATAATTGTGTTCTACATTGGCTACTGTACTGCGAATTTTGTCGCAATTGCTGCTCGAATTAATTTCCTCTGCATGATGTTACTTGATTTCAGTCTGAAATTCTATATGATTAATTTCGATATTAATGTGTGGATAATTCGTACAATAGTAAGTGTGGAATTCCGAGTTGGAAACCCTAATTTTGGGCACCCTCGGGATTTTGCCCCCTCGACGGTGATTTAATTTGAGTCGAGGGTATATCATTGGCGATGATGATTATTTTCTGAGCCAAAAATTATTTAATATTTAATATTTGTTATTATCTAATAAATTGTAATTTATTGTCGAGTTGGTATTAATTGCTTAAATGGTATTAAATTATGAATCGGAGGATTGTAAATGCAAATCGAGATGTGAATTGGGATTGAATACTAATTGTGGATTCGATTAGTAATTGAGATTTGTGTTGGTTGTGTCGGCTGTATCCCGACTGGCAGTCCCCCGTATAAAGGGGATGCCGTCAAAATTTTTCTAAAATATATTAAAATCATTTCTTGAAAACGAGTATGTATAATTATATAATTTATGCGAATTGTGAGTCGGGCTTCATATTTTAAAATCTACGTAGTGTGTGTTAACGTGACTATTTGGTTAAATACTTTTGTCTATGGCTTACATAAGGATATTATATGATTAAATAAACATAAATTAGGGAACTATTCGCTGGGGTAGACTAAGTGGAATGTTTATATTGATTAGCGAGTATTAAACGGGATTCTGAAATAGTGTTATATTGTGTGTAGATCCCGTGGATAAAGGGAAGGCTAAAGCTGAGGACGTAAAGACGCTTCGGATTCTGTGATTTTCTATTTAAGGCAAGTAAATTGCTTCAATCATCTCTTAAATGAGTTATGATTACAAAAACCTGATTCATATGTTTATTCGAATTACTCTTGCTATAATTGTTCCAGTAATTTCCCGAAATCTTGGATACTTAATCGTTATGCCCCAAATTGGTTCTACTGTGTTGTTGATGCTATTAATGAATTGATTTACATTCATATTCCTTGCAAATATATTATTCCATTTTTCTTTTAAGTAAACCACTTCACTTACATTTCCAGCGAATTATGACTATCTTAACCTGATTCCTATGCATTCGATTTATCCTTGATATAACTGTGCTGATAATTTTCATTAATTGTGAATATTCAATTGTTATATCCTGAGTTGATTATATTGTTTTCGTTGATCCTTTTAGTAGCTTGACTTAAATTAATACCCTGTTTGCCATATCGAATTTGCCAATATTTAATTCAGAGATTACTTGGCCTTATTCTACTTGGTGAGATTTGAGATGTTGACCTGGAACGAAAGTGTCCAGAGTGTTTGGCAGTTGAGGTGGTCGATCGTTCCGACACCTGATGTTTAGCTAGGATTGGACTGTTAGTTTTTTTTGAAATGTGGACCGTAAGGGTCGGACCAGATTCGTGGTCAGAAATGATTAAGGCCAATGTGTGCCGTGGATCCATTAAAGGACATTGCTGTGTGCGTTTGTCCGGGGTTAGTGCGTGACTGATCAGCAGCCTAACCTTATAAAATGCATGATAGTCCAATCCGCTTCTATTCTATGATTCAGATAAAAGATGAACCTTTAATTGAGATATATATATTGTTGATTGTTAATTCTTGAAAATCTTGCAGACATATCAGTTGTTGATGTTTTAATTTCATACATATATACTTGCTGAGCGTTTTGGCTCACTTGCTTGCTAATTCTGTTTCCTCAGCTAAGCCAGGAGATGTCTAGAAGAAGTGGCCCGTCGGGTTGGGGTAGTCACCGAGGCAGTCAGAGGGTCGAGGCGGTTGGTTGGGTAGTGACATATACCTTGGTTTATATTATATCTGTATTTGTAGGCAGATCATCATATTTAATGGGTTGTATATTATTTGATTCAGTTCTGGGTTGTAATAGCTATTGACAGTTGTTTCATACAGTGACCTGTGTGCGGTCTGGGTTGTTATGGTTTTATTTTCTTATGGATTAGTATAACTTGTGCTTGTGGACTGTTTTTAGTTCTACTTAGTTGTTTGAGCAGGTGGTTAGTTCGGTTTATGATTACTTCATGCCGAAATTTTTAAAAATTTCTCCTATAATAATGTTTAATTGAGTATAAAAGTTTATTATTATTATTGTTGGCAAGTGAGGGTGTTACAAGTTGGTATCAGAGCCACAGGTCACAGTCACTGAAACAATTAGGTGGGAAGTCGGGGTAGAGTTATAAGAAAGGTTAGGATGGTTTCGTGAGAGACAGGAAGTCTAATTATATTGTATATATATATATATGTATACTTCAGGCACCTGCTTCTGGTTCCGATTCAGACCCGGACGAGGATCCGGAAGGAGGGGCTTCTGTACCGCAGCAGATTTCCCCAGGGGTTATGCAGCCGTTCGTAGGATCGCAGGGCTCAGTGAACGGGCCAGCATACCAGTATACACCTCAGCCTGTTCCATATCATGTGTACGAGCGAGTGGCCCGAGAGAGGGACTATCTCTTAGGGCAGATGGCAGAGTGGAGGGCTATGAGGGCTGGGGAGGAGGATCGGGCTAGAGATAGAGATAGAGCGGTGGCTGAGCTGGAGGATGTCCGGAGGCGAGTACGAGCTCTTAGACGTGTTGTCATTAGGCGGGGACGGATGAGATCCCGAGATGAGCCGGCATTTGTGACACAGCAGGTGACCCTAGGTCTGGTGACGGCAGAGCTGGAGAGCATTTTGGGATCAGCTTGGCGGGGAGAGTCGGATGACGATGATGACCAGTGATGATTAGGGTAGTATGATGATGTGGTATTTAGCGGCATGTTATGGCAGTAGTAGTACGTCAGGATTCGCAGTGCGACCAGTTTTGTTGTATATATCTGTTGTACTGTGACTAGATGCTGGCAGTCTCCTCTTTTAGCATTATGTTGTACCCTTATCGAAGCATTGTTCTTACGCTTGTATCTGATCTATCTATATATATCATTATCACTTTTGCAGAACTGTGTTAAATTTCCTTATACTGTCATTTACTTAAGCATCTTATTTACTGCTCGTTTCATACTTACTTTCAGCACCATTTCCTTTTAGCATTGTTTTTACTTTCGATACTATGTTGATCTTAGCACTATGACTACTGTTTCTTTATGGTACCTACTGAACGTCTGTGAATACCTTGTGTAACCTTGGATTGATATCCTATTGCGCCCTGTGAATCAGTTGTTGATCGGAATTTTGGTTGGAGACCTTGAATTACTCTTCAGCAATATATGCATTGTTTGTTTAAGTTTGATCATTTGAGATATTATTTTCTGAACCTGAATCTAATATAATTGTTCATTGATTTCAGAAATATGCCTCCCAAAAAGAAGAAACAAAATACCCGCACCCCCGATCAGGGTGAACAAGCTAATCCACCTCCTGTTGGACAGATGGACCCTGCCTTAGCACAAATATTACAAACTCTTGTTCAACAGACTGCTACTCTGGCACAGCAACAGCAGCAATTACAGCAGCAGTTGTTGGCTCAACAGCAACAACAGCAACAACAGCAACAACAGCAACAACAGCAGCAGCAGCAGCAGCCACCTGTTCCTCCGGTGGTTACTTTTAAGTCTTTCCAGGCAGTAAAACCTCCTGAGTTTAAAGGGACAGCGGACCCGGTGGAGGCGAGGTCTTGGTTAAAAGAGATGGAAAAAGCCATTGCACTGGTGGGGGTCCCAGCAGACAAACAAACTGAATATGTAAGTTATTTCTTGAAGAATGAAGCTACTTACTGGTGGGAGTCAGTGAAGATGTTGGAAGCTACTGAGGTGATTCCTTGGGAGAGGTTCACAGAGCTATTTTTGGAAAAGTATTTCCCCGACTATATGAAAAACCAGATGGAGATGAAGTTTTTGGAGCTGAAACAAGGGAAAATGTCGGTGACAGAATATGAAACCAAGTTTACGGAACTAGCTAGGTTTGCTCCGGCCTATGTGGATACGGAGAGGAAGAAGGCTAAGAGGTTTCAACAAGGATTGAAACCGTGGATTCGTACTAAACTAGCAGTTTTGGAGTTGGAGACTTATGCAGCAGTGGTGCAAAAGGCCATGATAGCTGAAGGGGAAAGCGAATTATACTTCAAGGAAAAAGAAGGAAAGAAAAGGAAGGCTGGGTCAATGGGGGAACGACAAGAGCAAGGCAGTTCTCAGAATGCGCCAAATAAAAAGCCAGGATTCCAGCCAGGAAAGTATGGGAACCCTAAGAAGCCGGGATCAGGGAATGGGGGCCAAGGAAATAGAATTCAAGATGCGAGTCAACAGAAATTGGTTAGGCCACCCTTGGCAGAATGCAAAACTTGTGGGAAGAGGCATCCGGGGGTGTGTACAAAGTTGGAGGTGACGTGTTTCAAATGTAATCAAAAAGGTCATTATGCTCGGGAATGCAAGGCAGGAATTGTGTGTCACCGTTGTGGGAAGCCAGGGCATATTATGAAAGACTGTAAAGTACCTGTAGTGAAACCCCCAGTTCTGGCTAATCCAATACTGCAAGCAATTGAAGCACCCCCAACATCAAGTATCAGACCAGTGGCGAGGACTTTCAACATGACTCTGAACGAAGCTATTAAGAATTCGGATGTGGTAGCAGGTACGCTCCCTGTAAATTCTGTTCAAGCTAAAGTGTTAATTGATTCCGGGGCTACGAAATCCTTTATATCCAAAGAATTTGTTCAAAAGTTAAATTGTGAGGTATGCATGTTACGTGAAGCTATAGTTATAGAAATAGCTAATTCAGAACGAATTCCGGTTACGCAAGTGTGTCCTCGTTGCAAGATTGATATTTCAGGGCATTGTTTTTACGCTAATTTGATACCCTTTCAGTTAGGTGAATTTGATGTTATCTTAGGAATGGATTGGCTAACAGAGAATAATGCCCAAATTGATTGTAAGAATAAGAAGGTGATCCTTAAACCCTCTGATAATGTAGAGGTTACCTTTAGGGGTCAGAGGCAAGATAGGAGATTTTTAACGATCATTCAGACAAAGAGGTTGTTGAGGCAAGGATGCGAGGGCTATATGGCTTATGTCATGGATACTAGTCAAGAGGTGCCTAAAATAGAGGAAATTCCAGTGGTGAATGAATTTCTTGATGTTTTTCCGGATGAACTTCCCGGATTACCTCCGGATAGAGAAATAGAATTTACCATTGATTTAGCCCCAGGAACTGAACCCGTGTCAAAGGCTCCTTATCGAATGGCACCTGTAGAGATGAAGGAATTGGCAGTTCAATTGCAAGACCTTCTGGAGAAAGGTATTATTAGACCTAGTGTATCGCCGTGGGGAGCTCCGGTATTATTTATAAAGAAGAAGGATGGAAGTATGAGACTGTGTATCGATTATCGGGAACTAAATAAGTTGACCATTAAGAATAAATACCCTTTGCCAAGAATTGATGATTTATTTGATCAATTAAAAGGAGCAACTTGTTTCTCGAAGATTGATTTGCGGTCAGGATATTTTCAATTAAAGATTAGACCGGAAGACGTTCCAAAAACAGCGTTTCGGACTAGGTATGGGCACTACGAGTTCTTAGTGATGGCCTTTGGGTTAACTAATGCACCAGCAGCGTTCATGGACCTAATGAATAGAGTCTTCAAGAAATATTTGGATAAGTTTGTGATTGTGTTTATAGATGATATTTTGATATACTCAAAGACCGAAGAAGATCATGCAGGGCATTTGAGAATAGCCTTAGAAACGTTGAGGAAAGAGAAACTGTATGCGAAGTTTTCCAAATGTGAGTTTTGGTTGAAAGAAGTGCAGTTTTTAGGGCATGTCATCAGCAGTGAAGGGATTAAGGTGGATCCTGCTAAAATTGAAGCCGTGATGAATTGGGACAGACCTAAAACACCCACAGAGGTTCGAAGTTTCTTAGGATTGGCGGGATATTATCGAAGATTTGTTCAAGACTTTGCGAAGATAGCCACCCCACTAACAAAGTTGACAAGGAAGAATGAAAAGTTTGTGTGGAATGAGAAGTGTGAGGAAAGTTTCCAGGAATTGAAGAAGAGATTAGTGACTGCACCTGTGTTGACACTTCCGGATGAAAAAGGAAATTTTGTGATCTACAGTGATGCATCTCACAAAGGTTTGGGATGTGTACTAATGCAGCACGGTAAGGTAATTGCTTATGCTTCGAGACAATTGAAACCTCACGAGCAGAAATATCCTACTCATGACTTAGAATTAGCCGCGATTGTTTTCGCCTTAAAGATTTGGAGACATTATCTGTATGGGGAAAAGTGTGAAATTTACACGGACCACAAGAGTTTAAAATATATTTTCACCCAGAAAGAGTTAAATATGAGACAGAGAAGATGGTTGGAATTACTCAAGGATTATGATTGTACCATCAACTATCATCCTGGGAAGGCGAACGTGGTGGCGGACGCTTTAAGTAGGAAGGAGAAAATCAGTATGTTGACAATGCCTGTGGAATTATACAAAGAGTTTGAAAGGTTGGAGATAGAGGTATGTATGCCTGCAAGTAGTACAGACACGGTGTACACTATGACGTTTCAGCCAGAATTGTTAGAAAGGATTCGCAGATGCCAGGAGGAAGTCATGAGCGGAGATGTGAACAAGTTAACCGGTGAGGAAATATGCACACAGGTAGATGACAAGGGGATATTGAGATTTTCTTCACGTATTTGGATACCCAATGTGACAGAGTTGAAGAATGAGATTCTACAGGAAGCCCACAGCTCAAAATATTCGATTCATCCAGGAAGTACGAAAATGTATCGAGACTTGAAAAGGAATTTCTGGTGGCCAGATATGAAGAGAGATATTGCTGAATGGGTAAGTAAGTGTTTGACCTGTCAGAAAGTAAAAGCAGAACATCAAAGGCCAAGTGGGATGCTACAACCATTAGAGATTCCCGAGTGGAAATGGGAACATATTGCAATGGACTTTGTGGTTGGATTGCCAAGGACGAGAGCTAATCATGATGCTATCTGGGTAATTGTTGATCGATTAACGAAATCTGCACACTTTCTTCCGATAAATGAGAGGTTTTCATTAGACAAATTAGTTCATCTATACATAAAAGAAATTGTGGTGCGACATGGAGTTCCAGTATCAATAGTCTCAGATCGAGATCCAAGATTTAATTCGAGATTCTGGAGAAGTTTTCAAGAATGTTTGGGCACCGAATTAAAAATGAGTACTGCTTACCATCCTCAGACTGATGGACAGAGTGAAAGAACGATTCAAACAATTGAAGACATGCTCCGAGTTTGTGCATTGGATTTTGCAGGAAGTTGGGATGAACACTTGCCGTTAGTGGAATTTTCATACAATAATAGCTTTCATGCTAGTATCGGTATGCCGCCGTATGAAGCATTATATGGACGAAAGTGTCGATCTCCAGTATACTGGGAAGAAGTTGGTGAGCGAAAGATACTCGGACCTGAGTTAGTTCAGCAAACCAAGGAAGTAGTTCAACTTATTCAGAAACGGTTAGTGACGGCTCAGAATCGACAGAAAAAGTATGCTGATTTGGCCAGAAAGAATATGGAGTTCGAAGAAGGAGAGCAAGTACTGTTGAAAGTATCTCCGTGGAAAGGATTAGTAAGATTTGGCAAGAAAGGAAAATTAAGTCCAAGATTTGTGGGGCCTTTCGAGGTATTGAAGAAAGTCGGAAAAGTCGCCTACGAGTTAGCTTTACCGCCCCATATGCAACATATCCATAACGTGTTCCATGTATCTATGCTTAAGAAGTACCATCTGGATTCTAAACATGTCATTGAATATGAGCCGATAGAGATTCAGCCAAATTTATCTTATGTGGAGCAGCCTATCAAAATACTAGATCGAAAAGAAAAGGTTCTGAGGAATAAAACAATTCCTATAGTGAGAGTTTTGTGGAGAAACCCCAAGGTGGAAGAATCAACTTGGGAGTTGGAAAGCGATATGCTGGAAAAGTATCCTCAATTATTCTCTTAGGTGAGATTCTGGGGACAGAATCCTTTTAAGGGGGGAAGGTTATAACGCCTTAGAAATTTCAGATTATTTAATCACTAAAAGTATTTATTTTATTATTAAATATGAATTATGTGGCGTATATAATTGTTGTGGAGGTGATGTGTCTGTGGAATAATAATTGGAGGTCAGATGGATATTTTATATGTGTTATGTAAGCCCGACTATTTTTAATTATATTTTTTAGATTTATTTCCTATTTATTTGTGTTATAATTACCTTCTTTGAATTTTATAGAATTCTCGGGATTAGCAGAAATCCTGAAATCTTTTTCATTATTGATTTTATTAGTTTACATGACTTTTAAAAATATTGGGTGAATTGTTTTTGGGTTTCAAGGATTTTAAATTGATTTTACGAATTATTTTCCAATTTAATGGTTTAATCTTGTAAAAATCATATTTAATTCGTTTTAAATCCTAAAAATATTTTAAAAATATGGGGACGACCGTAATTTTGTATTCTTTATTTTAGAAATTTAATTTTTAAAATTTTCCCTATTCTCCTAATAATTCAAATTTTTTTGAAATTGCAATGAATTGTTTATTTTCAGAATTTGTGTTATCTCTTTTGTTTTTCCCCAATTTAAAACCTAATCCCTAATTTCTATCTATTCTATTCCACCGCCACCATCTCAGTTCACAAACAGCACTCTCTTGAATCTCTCGGTTCTTCTCGAACCTCCCTTCTCTCCCTCGCGACATTCTCTCTCGCCTCTCGACACCATCTTCTCCGATTTAATTCGTTCCATTGTTACTGGTAAGTGGCAGTGGTGTGTGCTGTTTTCCTTGTGCGGTTCATACTCTATCTCATCACTCCTGTTTTACCAGCATATGTATATACGGCCTTTGAGTGTTGTTGTGATTAACAATCGAGAGACTGTGTGTGTATAATTGACAGTGCGTGTGTGTGTCGAGTGAGTGTGATGGTGTGTGCGTACTGTGTGTGTGCGTACTGTGTGTGTGTGCGTACTGTGTGTGTGAGTATTCGGTGGTGTTGTGTGTGTGTCGAGTATTCCCCTCCCCTGTTCTTGTGGTTCAATTGTTGTTCCTTGGAAATGAGTTGCGGATTGGAAGCTCCAATTGGGGTACCATCGTGACTTGTTCTTCCTGCAAGTTTTGTTGAACTTGATACTATCCTGTGATGTTGTTAAGTGGTTCGAGATTGTGGTGGGTTCGGCATTGTTAAACTCTCTGTATTGATAATTGGTCGGTTGGCTTGTGCACATAATTGTGTTCTACATTGGCTACTGTACTGCGAATTTTGTCGCAATTGCTGCTCGAATTAATTTCCTCTGCATGATGTTACTTGATTTCAGTCTGAAATTCTATATGATTAATTTCGATATTAATGTGTGGATAATTCGTACAATAGTAAGTGTGGAATTCCGAGTTGGAAACCCTAATTTTGGGCACCCTCGGGATTTTGCCCCCTCGACGGTGATTTAATTTGAGTCGAGGGTATATCATTGGCGATGATGATTATTTTCTGAGCCAAAAATTATTTAATATTTAATATTTGTTATTATCTAATAAATTGTAATTTATTGTCGAGTTGGTATTAATTGCTTAAATGGTATTAAATTATGAATCGGAGGATTGTAAATGCAAATCGAGATGTGAATTGGGATTGAATACTAATTGTGGATTCGATTAGTAATTGAGATTTGTGTTGGTTGTGTCGGCTGTATCCCGACTGGCAGTCCCCCGTATAAAGGGGATGCCGTCAAAATTTTTCTAAAATATATTAAAATCATTTCTTGAAAACGAGTATGTATAATTATATAATTTATGCGAATTGTGAGTCGGGCTTCATATTTTAAAATCTACGTAGTGTGTGTTAACGTGACTATTTGGTTAAATACTTTTGTCTATGGCTTACATAAGGATATTATATGATTAAATAAACATAAATTAGGGAACTATTCGCTGGGGTAGACTAAGTGGAATGTTTATATTGATTAGCGAGTATTAAACGGGATTCTGAAATAGTGTTATATTGTGTGTAGATCCCGTGGATAAAGGGAAGGCTAAAGCTGAGGACGTAAAGACGCTTCGGATTCTGTGATTTTCTATTTAAGGCAAGTAAATTGCTTCAATCATCTCTTAAATGAGTTATGATTACAAAAACCTGATTCATATGTTTATTCGAATTACTCTTGCTATAATTGTTCCAGTAATTTCCCGAAATCTTGGATACTTAATCGTTATGCCCCAAATTGGTTCTACTGTGTTGTTGATGCTATTAATGAATTGATTTACATCCATATTCCTTGCAAATATATTATTCCATTTTTCTTTTAAGTAAACCACTTCACTTACATTTCCAGCGAATTATGACTATCTTAACCTGATTCCTATGCATTCGATTTATCCTTGATATAACTGTGCTGATAATTTTCATTAATTGTGAATATTCAATTGTTATATCCTGAGTTGATTATATTGTTTTCGTTGATCCTTTTAGTAGCTTGACTTAAATTAATACCCTGTTTGCCATATCGAATTTGCCAATATTTAATTCAGAGATTACTTGGCCTTATTCTACTTGGTGAGATTTGAGATGTTGACCTGGAACGAAAGTGTCCAGAGTGTTTGGCAGTTGAGGTGGTCGATCGTTCCGACACCTGATGTTTAGCTAGGATTGGACTGTTAGTTTTTTTTGAAATGTGGACCGTAAGGGTCGGACCAGATTCGTGGTCAGAAATGATTAAGGCCAATGTGTGCCGTGGATCCATTAAAGGACATTGCTGTGTGCGTTTGTCCGGGGTTAGTGCGTGACTGATCAGCAGCCTAACCTTATAAAATGCATGATAGTCCAATCCGCTTCTATTCTATGATTCAGATAAAAGATGAACCTTTAATTGAGATATATATATTGTTGATTGTTAATTCTTGAAAATCTTGCAGACATATCAGTTGTTGATGTTTTAATTTCATACATATATACTTGCTGAGCGTTTTGGCTCACTTGCTTGCTAATTCTGTTTCCTCAGCTAAGCCAGGAGATGTCTAGAAGAAGTGGCCCGTCGGGTTGGGGTAGTCACCGAGGCAGTCAGAGGGTCGAGGCGGTTGGTTGGGTAGTGACATATACCTTGGTTTATATTATATCTGTATTTGTAGGCAGATCATCATATTTAATGGGTTGTATATTATTTGATTCAGTTCTGGGTTGTAATAGCTATTGACAGTTGTTTCATACAGTGACCTGTGTGCGGTCTGGGTTGTTATGGTTTTATTTTCTTATGGATTAGTATAACTTGTGCTTGTGGACTGTTTTTAGTTCTACTTAGTTGTTTGAGCAGGTGGTTAGTTCGGTTTATGATTACTTCATGCCGAAATTTTTAAAAATTTCTCCTATAATAATGTTTAATTGAGTATAAAAGTTTATTATTATTATTGTTGGCAAGTGAGGGTGTTACAATATCTGCTAGCACCATATACGTAGGACGATGATCAGTCGCCTGACCGTACCGGCTCTCTGTTTACTACTAGTAGAAGGGATGATCCCACCTGGTCATCAACCCTGGAGGAAGGCTACCTGCTACATCCTCCTTCGGCAACTCTTGGGCCGTAATAAATATTGAGTGCTGGACTGTGCCGCACACAGCCTCTTACGCTTGCTAGACTGTGACTCACACAGCCTCTTACGCTTTCTGTTGCAATCCCCTTCTTTTGTCAAATCATTATTCAATTTATCAAACACCATTCCACATTTTCCATTTTTCCGTTTCCATTTCCATTCACATATATCATTTCCATTTATCATCACCTTTAAAAATACATATGTCATAATACTTTGATTATGACTCAGACATCTCCTCTGTATTCAATGAAATCAAATACGCTCTTATATACATAACATATTCCATCTATTTTAAAAGTATTAAATAATAATCAAATAATATTTATTGAATCACAAGTATTTAAAAAGAATATTTTTAACATAATATTATAAACATATAACCCTAGATAACAACTGATACCATTCTTTCATATACCTTTAAAACATAACGTATATTCGCTTTATCCATATTCATATTCATATCCATAATCCATATTCAAAAATCTCAATAAACAGGGAATATATCCCTAATCATCTCATCATATAAGATTCATATATTATCCACCAAAACCATTTTCTTTGAACATAAACAGTTTATCAAAATAAGGATAAAAGAAATCTTGCTCCCTTTAATCCATATCCATACTCATATTCATATATATCTCCCTTTAATATCCAAAATCAGGAAAACAAATTCTTAACAATATTGTAATAATAGAATCACATATATATTCCATGAAATCATTTTTCTTTGAAGATAAATAATTTTTAAAAGTAAAGATAGAAGAAATCTTGCCTCGATCTCTATATCCCAGTGGCATGACTTGCGGTTCGTCCTGAGTTTCTATAAACACGAAAAGGATCCTCGTTAGGAATACTACATCCCTTACTCACTTCACCTTTATATAACAATATCCTTGACACTTAGTATATGTTTAACACATTATTAATAATCCAAGAGTTCCAAGAACCTAACCATTTTGGACTCAACCAAAGTTTCAGTGTTTTTCACCATTTCCCTTAATAACCATACTCGACTGTAAAAATTCTCAGAAAATATCAATTTCGAATTTAAATGCAAGGTCAGTGGGGTTTTAATCTCCGTTCAACCTACTATATTGTCCCAAAATTTTATAACTTTTAAAAATGTTTAAGTATGTAACTATGACCTCAAAGTTGACACAACTGCATTTTCTCGGTTTCCGAACGACTTTCATTGAAACTCACTTTTCTGCTAAACCGTTCATTGGATTTTGACGTACTTTATATCAAAACGATCTATGAATCAAGATCTATCCTCTCATGACCAGTTGGTGCCTCCTACTGACCTTTAATGGTTTGGGATCTCTGTCTCAAAACAGGGCAACTTTATGGTTAACGAAAATCGGACATTATAACATCTATATTTCCTCACTTTCCATATTATAACTCCTCCAAATCCATCATCCAACACATATACCAGTCCCTACTCCATGTGGTCATCATACCAACCATGGTTACAAGCAAAACACACTTCCATATCCAATTAAAACTCAAATCAACAACCATATCATCAAGATTACATGCTTTATATAACTTAACTTCTAAACTAAGCATGATCAATCATAAACTCATAATTCAAGCAATGGTTTCAAGAGAGTTATACCTTCCTTGATGGATGTAAGACCTTACTAAGCCTTGAATAATCCTTGTACAACCTTAACCAAGCTTAGATGATCAAAAGAAATCAAGAAAATCGAGTTAGAAATTCGGAGTCCATAAAACCGAACTGAAAGATCATGAAAAACGAGGCCCTTACCGATCTCTTCTGAACGAGGATTCTAAAGGAACGTTGTAGAGCATCTTAACAGCTTTCTAAACATATAAAGAAGACAAAATTCCATTGAGTAATGAAGGAGATATGGCCGTTTGAAGATCATCACAGAAACTGTCAACAATCTGGACAGTTTACTTCTTCAACTTGGGGAGATAATTTGCCTAGGCTACACTACTTGGATTACTATGCAATTTGGAGCGAATAATACCCATGGAGTGGAGAGGTTTTGGTTCAAATTTGGTGATTTTATCATGGACAGAAATGGAGGTATTAATTTTTCTTTCCTCCTTGCTCTTGCTGGGCAGTTCTTAGAGAAAAAAGATGGAGAGCTTTTTGGTGAGGATGAAGATGATATTTTGTGTTGGTTAATCTTATCTTGGCTTAATCTCTTGATGCTTCTAGAGTTTGATAGATATTTGCTATGGTTAATGACTAATTTGCCCTTAAACAAAAGTTAGTGGAAAGTAATGTTACTAATGATGTCACTTGGTTGCTCTTTTTGTGACAATTACTTTCATGTCCTTGCCCTTTCACTTTCACAATAAACCACTCACCTAAATCAACAATTCAGCTCCTTGTTTAGTAATTGGGCCTAAATTGGGCGCTCCCCATGTTTAATGGTCTAATGTTTGAGCCTTGTCCAAGATTCTCTAGCCATTGGATTTATCGAATGATTTCTGTGGTCGTCTCAGTGGTTTCTCCTTTGTAAATTCCTTGGATATATAATGTCCTCTCCCACATCATATATTAGTGTGTTAGGTTGATTTTAATCATCAAGTAGGTATTAGATCCAATATCCTTGGTATATTCTCTTTTTCTCAGAAGTTGCTCTCCCGGTTATTTCTCGGGTTCTCAAGCATTCTCAAACTCGTTTAACAATCTAAATTCCCTCGGCATTTCCTTGACTTGATCTCTCTTTGGTTTAACCTAATTTCACTATTTCCTAAAGATATAAACCCTTTAACATTTCTATACTCCTTAATATCACATTCAATATAGTCTCAATCGAAATCGAAAATCCTTAAAGTCCATATTCAGGAATTTCTAAAATCCATTATCATTTTGAGTCACTAATTTTCATAGAACAACATCAATATGGTTCCTGATTATTCATTTTCTGTTTCAATTATAGGGTACCTACATACCATTTCCTTAAATCCTCAAAAACACTATTCATTTAGGTACTGTAGCATTGCAAAAGTTAGGGTTATTATAGTATTGATTTTATTAACGAGTTACAAAGAGAATCAAATTGGTGGAAAAAGGAGGAATTAAGTGACTTAAGTGTAAATCAACAAATAAAAGGATGGTTTAGTTGTAATTGTTACAAAAAGGGGGATGCATAATGTGGTGATGACACTTGGACAAATGACAATTAGACAACATAAAAGCAAGATGATGCATCCAAAATTTAGATAAAGATCAATAATACATGTATTAAGAGATAATAATACAAACCAAAGAAAAGAAAACAAACACCAATATCTCTCTTTGTCACTCTCGGCCAAGGAAGAAGAAAAAGGGGGGGAAGGACTTGCCACCATTCTCTTGCTACAATCTAGAGCTTAAAACAAAGCTTGAGACTAGGAGAAGGTATATTCAAAACCTTAGCATTATTCTTTAAGGTTAGCTTGTTCAAAAGTTTGTTGAAAAGTGATGATGAATAGTAACTTTAAGAACAAACCTTGTTTTTCTTGGTTTCTTTTGATCATCTAAGCTATACTAAGGTTAGATAAGGGCTAAACAAGGCTTGATAAGTGCATACATACATCAAGGAAGGTATAACACTCTTTAAACCCTAGCTCATATTTTGAGTTTTGATGATTTAGATGAGTTATAAAGATTTGATGCAGGTTTGGAGCATTATGATTATGATTGGGCTTTGGTGATTGTTAAAATGGTTTTCATGGAGGTAAAGGCAGTATTTATCCTTGGTTGAATGTTAAATAACATGCATGAGTTGTTAGAATGGAAACTTTGATGTTTGGAGGTTATAAATTTTGGGATTATTCGATTTTTAGCCGTCGTAATGCCGAAATTTCGTTAACCATTAAAAATCCATTTTTAACAGTTGGGATAATTCACTGATCTTGATGAATAGATAACCCATACTTGTAGATCTCGAGTCGTAGATCATTTCAGCGAAAGAATCGAAACAAACGGACTTACGGTTTAGGAATTATGGTCGATTTACTAAAAGTAGTTCGAAATCATAAATGCGAGTTCTTAATTGAAATTGAAACCCTTAACGTAATTAATTCTGTGGCGAATCTTGGTAATTAAATATTAGAGATCATAAGGAAGGCGTGAGAGAAGACCTCTTGTAAAAAAGATCATTTTTCAATTTTATAAAAATGTTCGAATCTAAGTTAAGTGCGAATGGACTCCTAACATTGGAAAATCACTTAGAAAACAGTCAATAACTCGCGAGGTGTAATCTTTTCTAGTAAATGATCGACACTAGGACTTATATGACTTAAATACCCCCAAGCATAAGCACCATGCAATGCCTTGATATCGAGCCAGTGTTGATTATGATGATGATAATAAGAGTTATGTTAGGGGGGTGTCCAATGAGTTAACTTTAAAATGAGTTTAACCCAAGTAAAGTATATACTTAGCTTTTCAAAAATGTTAAGTGATTAACCTTGAATAATTTTGGATTGTCTATATATCACCAGACTGATCGGAGACACATTACCCCTACGACCCTTCCAGCCAAGAGTTCTTTTATCTTTACTTTATTAAATTATAAAATTCTAGGAAAATGGTTTTGTTAAAAATGTATATATGTATAAATGATTACATAGTATTGCGTTGCAATGGACATGTTTCTGATTTCTGAAATTATTTATGAATACAAATAATGCAAGGTACTTTATGGATAAAAAGGAGCAATTTGGTAAATGGAATTATGAAAAGGAAATTTTCAGAATAAATGGAATGAGAACTTCGATAATGGGGATTCTATCTTTGGGCTGAGTTCAATGCAGTCCAGCTTGCAATATTTTATTCTGGCCCATGTGTTGCCGAGGGGGGATTGTGGAGAACTTTCCTCCAGGGATGATTACCGGAGAGGGTCATTCCTTCTACTAGTAGTAAACAGGAACAGGTACGTATAGGGCGACTGATCACCGTCCTGTCGTATCTGGCTATGATGATGATCCCCTAAATTCTTAAATAATTATTGAAAATTTCATTGCACTAGTATGTTGGAAAAGAATGAAATGGTATGGAACAATGAATGGTATCAAGGAATTAGAAGAGAAACTGATATTATATCTTTATAATGAATAACAAGAAAGTTTATGTTGGTGTATTGCTGCGCAAACAAAATATAGATATTTATGAAAATGTTTTCCTTACTTTACTTTGTAACTTCATCGTTTATACTTTATTGAAACAACTTTGTTAAATGAACAATCAACACTTTCAAAGCTTTTATAAATTGTTCTACTTCAAACAGGATTTAAACTTTATCTTGCCGAGCTATTTTAGCTCACTCTTGCCTATGTTTATATCACAGCTATAGCAGATGCCGCCGATACGTCGCACCACACCCCGGAAGCGGGTAAGGGCAGGGATATATGATAGGGATCTGTCACTTATTCCTGAGGTAGCCTATATATATATATCCAGGGTATGAGTAGACGCGTGTAAGTTAAATCAAAAGTTTGTTGTAATATATTTTGGTTGTTGATATGCTTCCTCTAGAAGTATTTTCAACAATGCTACTTAAATATTCTGGGTTTGTAATAATAACTTTACTTTAACTGTTTTAATGATGGATGTTGTTCCCTGAGCATATGACTAGTGTGTGTTGTAATAAGTGTGGGGTCAATAGTGTGCGTATAGAATGTCATTAAATTTATAAAGTGCCAAGAGTATAATATGTTTAAATGGAAATTGGACCGTGATGACCTGGATCCCTGACCCCGGATCTAGGGGTGTCACAGAGGTAAGGAGAGTGGTTACCCTATATGCATAGAGCTTCTCAAGGGCTTCGATTTGATTGGTAGAATGCGCGAAACGGCTAAGGGAAACTCAAGATACAAGCTTTTCTTCCTCCTCCCATTTTCTCCTCTTTTGCTCTAGGGTTTTTCATGAAAAATGGGGGAAGTATTCTTTTCTTGCTTACTTTACACCAAATATCTTCTCATCCTTATCAATGTTGATGTGTTGGTCAAGTTTTAAAGCTTATCCACCATGTTACTCCCTTTTTGGTGATTTTACATCCTTATCCTTGCACTTTCACCCTTTCTTCCACTCTTGCCCTTGCCCCTTCACTAATTCCATGAGCCATACTCTTTAATCACTTGTATTTGTAGCTCCTTGGAGCCTCTTGGATGTGGAGGGCTTAGGTTTTGGGCCTCAGTCAAAGTTCTCTCGTCATTTGATTCATCGAAAGATTTCTACGATCGTCTCAGTGGTTTTCGTTCTAAATCCTCAATTCCTCAAATTAAATATCTCATTTCTTGATAGTACTGATATATAATTCACTGCCTGGTCGAATATTCCATAAAAATAAACTTTGGACTTTCTGAATTCCGATCATCTTTACATACACTTATTTACTCCGTAGATCACTAATATGATTTCGAAATCTCCATAGCATATCCCATACATAGGTTGGCATGAAAAGTTTCTTAGTCTACAAAATCAATATTCATCCATGAAAAACACTATTCACACATGAAAAAACACTATTCATTGATGCACTTAATCATAATAAGAAAAGTTTTAATTCTACCAAAAATTCGATTCATTACAGTCTCCCCTCCTTAAAAGAATTCCGTCCTGGAATCAGTTTAAGAATAGCTGGGGTCTCCTTTGTTGCACTCGTTAACTCCCAGGTGGATTCTTCCACGGGGATATCTTTAGCATCACGAATCTCTAACCTCATATTCTCTATCTTGTTTGCGCAAAAATATACCAACATAAACTCGCTTGTCATTCATCAACATGCCATTTAGCTTATCAGTAGCAGTACTAACTCTACCTTTGCAGGCTTGGTCCGCATACTTTCTCTATCTATCCTGGGCTATCACTAGCCGCTTGCTGGTAAAATCTTTTGGCTCTCTGGTTTGTTGAACTAACTCGGGTCCCAATATCTTTCTCTCGCCAACCTCCTTCCAACGCAAGGGAGAACAGCATCCCTTCCATATAGGCCGCGTAAGGTTGAATCCCTATACTAACATGGTAACTGTTGTCATGCGCAACTTTGTTTATGGTAAGTGATTATCCAAATCCCCTTATATAAATGTCAACCTACTTGTCGACGGTGTACTTCTCATTGAAACTAATTTGAATATTCCAGCAATCGATTCGAGTAACTCTTGTTGTCTAGTAATGAGCTTGTCGGGCCTCCACTGTTTTGGCCTTCCTGTCTCATTGTTATCTACTATCAACTCCCGTTGCTCCAGACCTTTTCTTTAATCATTTTACAGAAAGCCGACCTACCTCCTGTATTTAGTCGTTCTCTATTATCTAATCTCTCATCTCTCTTCTTTCTCTCTTACTCTGAAAGAAAGAAGGTGAGTCTCTTGGAGGATTTGTTTGCGGGGAATGTTATCTGGCCTGTTGTATGTTTAGTTCTTCTACGTATATATATACTTGAGGATCTTATGATCCGAATAAATCTTACATTTTTCTCCGTATAATTAATGCCTCCAAATCTTTAAGGCGAAAACTATTGCGGCCGATTCTAAACCAATTCGTTAAATCCATAAAAGTTGCGGGTGCATTAGTTCACCCCAACTGACATTACTGAAAACTCGGAGTGTCTATACCAAATGCGAATCGCAATCTTGGGTATATCCTCAAGTTTAACTTCCAGCTGGTGATATCCAGTTCTTAAATAAATTTTGGAAAAAAATACACAACAACTTTCATCTGGTCAAACAACCATTTATCCTCGGTAATGGTACCTATTCTCAATGGTGAACTCGTTCAACTCTCGATGTTCGATGCATAATCTCGTGCAAACATCTTTCTTTCTCACCGCAACACCGGGTTCTCCACGGTGGTACACTGGGTCTTATCATATTCTTGCCCAACAATTCTTGTAACTGAGTCGTTAACTCTTTAATTCCCACTGGGCTAACAGGAGATGCGGCACTATACCCTGAATACTCGGTATTCATTCTCATGTCATCCAAATCGATATCTGGTAGCTCATATCATCCAAATCGATATCTGGTAGTTCATTGAAACCTTGTACAGCCCCCCAAAACTACTGTAATTTCCTTTATACTTGGTGTCTCTTTTCTCGGCATCAACCATAAGAGCTAATTAAGCCTCATATCTCTAGCGTAATAATTTCTTAGTCTTAACTATATTCATGAAGTTTTGAATCTGACTCCGTCCCTTAATTATTACTCTTTTACCTAAAAATTAATTGGCTTCATTGGGTGCCAACCAATCCATCCTTATTATAATATCAAATTCTCCCAACTTCGAAAGGAATCAAATCTATAAAAAGGGCCGACCTCATATTTCTGGTTTACCACCTGGATGTACCAATTCTACGGGAAAATCTCTTGATCGACCATCTTTACTCGCAATCACTCTGTTAGGGTTCAATCTTAAGGTCTAATTGTCATGCACAATCTTGAGGTGCAAAGTACTTAGCAGTTCTGGAATAAAATGTTAATACCAATTGAGTTTAAGTAGGAGGGTACTTGCTATCATGTCCGTGTTTCTCGCGGCACCTTGCAAGGTCATTTTGAAAGTCCTGGTAGGGGTTGCCTGCTGGAGGTAGCCTTATTAATTCTGGGTATAGCTGGTCCAGTAGACAGACATTCCTTAGCCTTATGTCCAAGCTTTCCACAATCGATACCTTTTGCACTAATGTAGCATAATCTGTTAATTCCAACATCACCACGCGATTCTGGATCCATTGTTTCAGCCCTAGTTGAAACCTACGGGCTCTTTTCTCTTCTTTGTCCACAATTTTGGGACAACCCTCAACAATTCGGATAACTTAGCTCCACACTCTGCCACAGTCATGGTTCCTTGTTGTAACTCTAGAAACTTTTATTTTCATCTGGGTCTCCATATATTTCAGAAAATATTCCTCTAAAAAAACAACAAGCTAAATCTCTCCCAAGTCAGAACACTATCTCCCTCTAGGTTTGCCTTAGATTCCCACCAGTGATTCGCCTCTCCCTTCAGGAGGTAGGCGGCGAACACTGTTTTCTGGTTTCCTGCAATACTCAGTATCTCCATTGATTTCTTCATCTCTTTTAGCCAAGCTCTGGCCTCTATTGGGTTAGTGGTTTCATGGAATTCTGGGGGTTTCTACTTGACTCCGCTATTATTAGAGTTTCACGATACATCGTTATTCCTTTCACATATATCGCTTGACCAACTTTCCATTACCATAATATCCTTGAGAGAGAGAGAGAGAGAGAGAGAGAGAGAGAGAGAGAGAGAGAGAGAGAGAGAGAGAGAGAGAATAAACTAATTCATTGATTTGTCACCGATATTTTAGTCGTCTTAGGGATCCGCTCTTGTCATAGGCGATTTCGTTGTGAATCTAATTCCTATCAACGATTTTTTGACTTATTCGACCTGGTTGGCCTCCCCTTGGAATTCAATAAAGATAACAAGAATCATAGAGCTTTGAAAAGATAGCTCCCATATCAAGGAAAACGTCACACACTGGCGATCATAAGGTTATGAGTTTTAAGGTAACCTTATTTGAGATGAGAGAATTTACTGAGAGATCAATATGATCATAAGAACTCAATGTTGCGGGTCTCAATTAAGACATTATTAAAGGTAATTAGCCTTCTTGTATTTCACAACTCACAAGTGACGGCGTCCCGTCAGACTTCTATCACACAGTCAGATAGTCCTTGTGGCCCCCTTTAAATATAGGGTTGTTCGTCTCAGTGGAAGTTGAGAAGTATGAAAGTAATTCAAAGTCAAATTATTAATTATCGTCTTTTGACAAATAATTCTCAAATGGACACCTTGGATAAAATAAAAAAAGTGAACAGCTTCCAAGGTGCGATTTACAAGAAAAGGATAGCTAGAAAGATACTGGTATTCAACAAGCAAGTGGTGAGGTATCACCATAGGATTATTCATTATTTGAAGAAAAAGTGAAAGCTGGAATAACATCATTTGACAGGGCTTCGAAAACTTGAAAGTAGGTATCGTGACAACTTCTGGCACAATTGAAATTGAATATGGTTTAACACAAGTGTTATAAACAACTTCGAAGAGGGAGCATATCTTTTATCGAAATTCTCTCTAAGAAGAGGCCAAGATAGATTATAGATTGGGAAGGTTTTACCAAGGTCTCTACGGATCCCTTTTTATGTCGGCTCCTCTTACGGATAATCGTTCGATTCTAAAGCTTTCTTTTCCATGTACACCCTAAGGTACTCGATACTTACGTCATCGTTGACTCATAATAGTCGCTAAGGCCTCAACCATCGACATTTGCAATCGCAGGGAGTTCTTTTGCTAATCAATTAGATTGTATAAGACACCTATCACACTCTTACACAAGAACCTACACTTGTTAGCTTCTCCTCATCCTCAGATTCTAAAATGTTTCTGTGAAATTTCAGATATAACAAGTCAAATTACCAGAGTACAGAGTCAGTCATGACTTATTTGCCCCAAGTTAAATAAAAATTCTATCTTCCATTATGATTTATCTTTTAACGATTAAAGCATATATAAAGCCCAGGCAAGGCATGTACCCATTTATTAATAAAATATATAACCTGTTTAATCAAAAAATTATTGATAAATAATAGTATATGTTTGTGGCATTTATATACTCATAACATGAGTCTCATATACTATCTAGAACTCAATTTTCAAAAAACCTACTTCACAACCTATCTATAATATTTTTATGAACTTATGGGTCTATTTCTTGACACTTCACTTTTACGAAGTCCAATACATTTCTTAACATTTCCTAAATTAACATATTTTTTTACTACTATTAGTAGGTCCCACTATCTTACACTTATTATTTGAAGAAAAAGTGAAAGCTGGAATAACATCATTTGACAGGGCTTCGAAAACCTGAAAGTAGGTATCGTGACAACTTCTGGCACAATTGAAATTGAATATGGTTTAACACAAGTGTTATAAACAACTTCGAAGAGGGAGCATATCTTTTATCGAAATTCTCTCTAAGAAGAGGCCAAGATAGATTATAGATTGGGAAGGTTTTACCAAGGTCTCTACGGATCCCTTTTTATGTCGGCTCCTCTGATGGATAATCGTTCGATTCTAAAGCTTTCTTTTCCATGTACACCCTAAGGTGCTCGATACTTACGTCATCGTTGACTCATAATAGTCGCTAAGGCCTCAACCATCGACATTTGCAAGCATCTCAAGCAAGCGTTCTATTCTTATATGAAGACTGCGATGCCGGTGTCGCCCCAAGCAATGACGAATTCCTCGTTTTGAATAGGCGGTACTCTGGAAGATCGTTAGAAACTACATGCTTAAATCTAATTACTATTATAATCATCTTCATACCAAACATTCCTTTTCTCGTATCAATCCCGTGTGCTACATAAGCTTAACACTTTCGACATAATAGCCATTTCATTTAAGTCAATCCCGGAATTTCTCAGTCCGTCCTGGTCCTTAAATATATTTTGCCTTTACCGTCCAATCTCAACTTCATCATTTTATCTCTATAATCAATTGTAGCAATCAGGGTCTGTCCACCAACCCATATAGCGGCTACCTTACCCAATCCACAGGGTTCGCTCTAGTTTCCAATCTCTTCGGTGACATTCTCTGATAATAAGAAAGACAAGGTTTGCTAAAATTTGTTGAATTTCTTTCCAAAATCAGGGAAATTTGATCAATCTATTTACCCATTAGTAATACTCGGATCTGATTTCCGGCCTCTCAGTTCTATCCTCATAATTCCCTCCTAGTTTCCTGAGGGTGGTAAACTCGTTCGTGGTTCCATCTCTGCGTGCTTGTCTTACAATAACATTCGCGTGGTACATATACCCAAAATTCTCCCCGAGATAATAAAATCCCTCAATGATGTAATAGACACTATTTCCAGTGGAATCGCTGGTCGTGGGGGATTGAAACCTCATAGCCAAAGTAATTCCTTCCACTATTCTAGGCAACTAAGTACCCTTAATCATACGTGAAAATCTGGACATCTTGGTTCTTACGTATGTCGCCTCCTTATGGGCAACTATAACCGACTTCGAGTAACAGGTTTCGTTCAAGTCAAATCAATCCACTGATACTACCTATACCGCCTCTATCTCATCTGCTCTTGAGACTCTACTCTATTCTCTTTGTCATATCTCTTGATGAAGCATAAACGATTCTAAACTTTCATCTCATCACTTAATCGACCACTAAAGATTCTTCCCTTGACCCTCCATGGGGTTTTCCTCTAGATCCTCCTATGGATCTTCCTTTATCGGGTCTCTGTCCATCTCAAGGAGCGCAACATCAAATGTTTATTTGAAGGCCTCGGGGTCTGGTATCTCAGAATCCCATCTATCTATAACTCGTACGAATCAAGATGACTTACCATGAAGTCCTAAGTATGGTTTCCTATTGAGTATTGAATACAGTAAAAGAACACAGAGGGGGGGTGAATGGATTCTTGAACTTTTCTTTGTTCTTGAATCTTTGCAACAAGATATGTGTTTAGTGTGTGAGATATGTAAGTGCAGATAACAAAGACAAACACAACACAATATCACTTTAATCTAATATTTTATTAGATAAAGATTTTGCTACAATCTGTGAATACAAATGGTAGTATTCTCAGCTTCGTTTTTCTTAGAGAGATATTTCTTGTGATGTATCTTGAAAAACTTATCTGCTAAGGAAGTGAGGCTGTATCCTTATAGACATGGATACACCTACTTACTACAAATAAGGTAGGTAAAACAAACTACTTTCCAGTATGTCTATCTTATTTGAGTAAGAGTCCAAACGGCTACAGATTTGACTTTGCAAATCCTGTTCAGATCCACTTCTTTAGCTCCTTGTCCCTTTGTCTTATCTCTCCAAGCTTCTTTGTAGGCTTTCCAATACGCTTTATAGTACATAGTAAAATAAAGCGTCTTGGCTTGTTACAGGTTTTTGACTTGTACAATTCTTCAGTATTTTGTCTCCAAGAATGTATTCGAGAAGTGGCTAAGTGATTGATTCTAGAACTCGAATTGACTTAATCGATAACTCTGAGTTCTCGAATAGTGTTATATTGACATATTGAATCACTTCTCGAATAGCTCTTTTCTCTGGGACTCCTTGAGATATCGAATAGAGCATTTTGACATATCGAATCCCTGAGATGTCGAATAGCTTCTTTACTCCTTGAGATATCGAATAGATCATTGACTTGTTTGACTCTTAGAGAACTCGAATGATGCTTTGACTTGTTGACTCCATGAGTTCTCAAATAGAGTAATAGACATATCGAATCTCTGAGATATCGAACAGTGTATTCAGAGATATCGAATAGTGTCTTCTGAGATATCGAATCTCTGACTTCTCGAATGCTAGACTTCTCGAATAGATAAATGTACTTCTCGAATTGGTACTTAGGCAAATTCTTCTTTTCTTCAAATCCCAACTATGATTATTTGGCAGTCTTTATCTCCTTGCTTGAGGCATGAACCTTGGAACTTCTTTCAAGCATTATTCTTGACTTTATAAGTACAGTAACATAACTAGAATTTGATGCCTATTACAAGTACAGAACAAATAGAAACTCTACAACTAAAGGTTCCCTCAGTTAAGAGGTCATGTAGGTAATGCATAGCATTACACATACTTAGGCTTGTTATTAGATGTATTCAGGCATGCCTCTATGACTAACAATGTAAGAACCCAGATTTTTGGGTAGAATTAAAACTTTTTATTATGTATTGATGTAAGAATGAATAGGGGTTACAACTAGAATGTAATACTGGTTTTAATGAATGAATAATGAAAGGATATATATTCCAAGGTTATATGGCCTGAAGGATGCTATTGGGTGATAACTAAGGTTAGAATAATCTATCTCCTAGAAAGTTAAGATAAGATTCCCTAGAGAGAAATAGATACCCTCATGTCATCCAAATCAATATCTATTATAAGCCCAGCGGTTCCGTAAAAAGGTTAAGGAACACTCGAGGGTGAACCAGGTTCATTTTCCCAACTATAGGAATTAAATAAAAATAAGTGATGAATAGTGATTTTGTAAGTTGGAAAACTTTTCACGCCACCCTATGTACGGGACGTGTTATGGATGTTTCGAAGTCATATTAGTAATACGCGGAGGAAATAAGTGAATGCAGAAACGATCGGAATTCAGAAATTCCAAATTCTTTTTCGGTACAATATTTGACCGAACCGTAAAGAGCCTATCAATACGATCAAGACAAGAGTATTATAATGTTAAGGATTCAAGGATTTTATTTATTAAGTATGATTTGAGGATTTAGAATGAAAACCTTTGAGTTAGAATAACAAGTGTTCTAGAAATCGCTAGAACTTTATAACAAGATTAAGCGATCAAGCAAACGCGAAAGAAATTACGGATTAAATACGTAACGAGAAAAAAAAAACCCTACTTGATCTGCTGGGGTTATATATAAGAATATTTGGTGGAAATGAAATGAAGAAAAGAAATGAAAAAGGAAGTAATGAGGTGGATGGACAAGAAGAAAACAACAAGGCTTCACATCATCAATTTTTCTAACACACCATAAACCTTTGACACTTGTATTAAGAGGAGTATTAGCAGATATACCCACTTATACATATCACAAATACCATTTGACAACTAGCCAAGCAAGAGGAAAAGAGAGAAAAAGAAGCAAATACCACCTCTCCCCCATTTTTCCAGCAGTTGCATTTTCCAGGGCAGGGGTCTTTGCCATTTTTTTTCACCTAGATCTACTCATCTAAAAATCATGAAAAAATTCATGGAGCTTCTACACATCAAGGTGAAGTTGGGGATTTAATTTCATAATTTTTGAAGATCGTTTGGATGGGTAAATAAATTCGAGAAGTTCACTGTTTTTCCCCCAAAACCAAGGCACTTCGAATTTTGGAGTTTTAAGATTTCAAAATCCACCTTCCAACCATTGTTTGATCTCCAAATTTTTATGGTGAGTCCTATATTTCATAAAAATGATCTCCTAGAAATCTTAGCTTCAAACTCCATGTTTTCCATTTTCAAATAAATCCTCAAAGATGAGGGTGAATAGTGTTTTCAAGAAACTAACTTTGATTTCTTGGTTTCTTTGGATGATTTAAGCTTTGTTAAAGCCATACAAGGACTATATAAGGGTTATTATAGCTTGTACACTCTCCAAGGAAGGTATAATTCTTAAGAACCCAAGATCTTACTTTGAGTTTTATATATGTTCTTGATGGTTTTAGATTAGTTAAGATTATGGTGTTGTTATATGCATAAAAGCATGATTATGTAGTTAGTAGTGATGATTTAAGAGTTTTGATGATTATGATGGTTAATTGAAACCTTCTTGGACTGGTTAAGATGAAAACCATGTATAGTATGCCCGGTGTGGCTTGGATTGATTGTTATGAATTTTAGAACGTTCGATTTATAGCCGTCGTAATGCCGAATTTTCGTTAGACTATTAAACACCGAGCATCACAGTAGCTATAACTCACTGTACAGCTTCATTTTCTGCCATGATAGGATAGATTATGTTTCAAGCTTCGTTTTGATATAAAGATCGCATGAAACGGACTTACGGTTTAGGATTTATGACCAAATTACTAAAAGTAGTTCGAATCCGTAAACGAAAGTTCGTAACTGTAATTGAACCCTCGTAAACTATGTAACGTCATGGCGAATCTTGGTAAATAAATACTAGAGGTAAAAAGGAAGGCGTGAAAGAAAACCGTATGTCAAAAAGATCATTTTTCGATTTATTAAAAATGTTCGAGTCGAGGTTAAACGCGAACGAACCCCTAAAAGACGACTCTTTTATAACTTCGGTAAAACACTTAGAAAACGGACGATAAAACTCGGAGTATAGTATTGGCTCGTAACGATCGACTTTAGAACTCATATGACTTAAGTATGTCCCAAGTATAAGTACAATGACATGTCGTATTAACGAACGGATGTCGGGTCGGATCAGTGATAAAAGTAATCCACAAAAAGGGGTATAACGAGATAACTCAAGAACGTGTTTCGAATTAAGTATAACTTAACTTTTAATATGTTAAGTGATTAATCCCGAATGCCTTGGCTATTTATAGATCACCAAGCTGAACCGGGACCCGCTACCACTACCCCTTACCGTACTCGACTACCAGGCAAGTTTCAATTCCCTTCTTTTAGGCTGTTGTTGTGATTGAATAAATATATATATATATGCTGATATACATATGCCATTGCATGCATGCCTACTTTCAAGTTGAAGTGATATACTTGTTCCCTGAATGTTATTGTTGGCTTATAAGCTAGATAGTTATATATCAGTTATAAGCCGATTATTGTAAGACCCTCATAGAAGGGCGTATACATCTTATTAATCAAAAATAGACCGGGAGTCAATATTCCTTGATATATCGAGATTACCTCGGAGGAAAATATTTAAGTAAATATTTTCTATTATTTGGGCGACGAATATTATTTGAATATTCGTTCGAGACTAATTATTTTAACGATCCTTACTTCAAATAATTATTTGAATTTAACTATTCAACGAATAATACTTCTCAATATTCATTCAGAGTCGAATTGATTATCGACTATTATTTCGAATATTCTTCTAAAGATGAGACTGTTAGATGAATATTATTTGGATATTCTTTTAGATTATTATTTTATTAAATAAATATTACTTTCGAATATTCATTTAAGATATTAAATACTTGATGAATATTATTTTAATATTCATCTGAAGCTTGATTTAATTATCGAATATTATCTCGAATATTCCTTAAGGCTTGGATTACTAAATGAATATTACTTGATATTCATTTAAGATATTATTCATTCAATGAATATTACTTTTGAATATTCATTTAAATTTCCTAATTAATTATGATTATTACCTTAAATATTCTTTTCAGGTCTTATTAATTAATGAATATTGTTTTGAATATTCATTTAAATATTTATTTATTCAATAAATATTCCCCTGATATCTCTTCAGGGATTATTTTGAGAAATACTCTGATTAAAGATATTCTTTCATATTCCCAAATATTCTGTAAAATATTTTAATTCAATAAATATTCTCTGAATATTTATTCCATACTTAGAATAACCTCGATAAGGTTTATCTTCTTCGATTATTACAGAAAATATTTCAAAGTCATATTATTATTAATCTTATATCAAGAAAGGTTCCCAGACATCATTCATCTTTGAGTCTATCTTCTTAATAATAAGGGAACCTTACTTGGAAAAATGTTATTTATCTTGTCGACTTCCCGGTCATAAAGTATTCCCTTCACTCGCAACTCGGGTGCTGTTGACTTATTAAGTCGTTGCTTACCTTCTCATCTTTCGAGGGGTAAGATTACTGGAACAAGTTGATATCCGTTACCAAGTAATAGCTTGGGAGTTATTGGTAAATTTTCCTTTCCAACTAGATACGACTACTTTGTGGAGTCTTATCAACAAGTATTATACTTGGGGAAAGGGGGACGAACGTTACATTCAGAATCATGAATTCTATTTGAACTAGGAGTCGTGTAAGAGGCCGAGTAGCGCCGGTCCATCCCCTTTGGCCCAACCGTTGGCCAGGGAGAGCTAGTAAGGCGGTACACAAGTAAAGCCGTCAGTTCTTCCTTCTACCGGTAGTAAATCTAAATTGAGCTGTACGATCTCGACTAATCATCAAGATTGGAACAGCGGGCGCGGTGAATACTCCATCATTGGTTCATCATCCAAATTTATTTATTTCCTGCAACATGATTACTGTTGGCAGAGTTGGAAAAGGGTCATAACTGGAATTGCAACCTTTTCTTGCAAGTTCCTCTTCTTAATAACAATAAGAATATCTCGCTTACTTTGATGTAGCAGATATTTCTACAAACAAATACTTTAAGTTACCTTGTAACTTCATCGTTCATATTATACTGGCATCATTTCCGTAAAGGCATGGCATATGGTTTGAAAGATACTTTTGAACTGTTATACATTATCGTTCAGTTATATATTATTGTTGGTGGGCTATTGCTCACCCTTGCTTTATTATTATATCACAACAACAGCTAGACCAGATGACTCGCACAAGGCGCACTCGACGCGGGCGAGGACGATGAGACTACCAGAGCTGAAGAAGAAGCTATTGGTAGAGTATATTTATTCTTTCAGTACCAAGAATATGGTCTAGTATGCCTTATGTAAATGGATGGCAAAGAGTATGTATTTATATTGAAATTCTTTTGGATTGTAAGAACTCATAATGTGATTAATAAAAATTTGAGTGTTACTCTGATTTCATCTCTGGGACTATAACGGGTGTGTTTTATATTATTGTGTTGGGTTATAGAGACGTAATTTATTTTATGTTAAGGAAAGTTCAAGTGTTGTGGACAGAATTGGAAACCGTAACCACCGGATCCCGGACCCCGGATCTGGGGGTGTTACAGAAGTGGTATCAGAGCATACATTATAAACCCCAGAGATGAGGCGACGTTAAAACAATAAATTCACTAAGATAATAAGAACTCTTGCCAAGTTCATAGTCGGACTACTTAATGTAGTGATGACCTATAAAACCCTTATGGGAACTATTAAGTATCATGATAGTAACTTAGCTCGATATCGCATCGACAAGTAAGGCAACAGACCTTGAGGCATACGAGTAGCAGCGCGATGATGATTTATTATATGCTGAAGATCAGCAGGTAAATTCCATAGAGTACCCTACTAGAGACCCGGAAGAGGTTCCAGCAGATAAGTAAAATCCTGTTAGGATGAGGAGCTTACCCATGGGTAATGAGGGTCGCAGCCAGAATGACTGTGATGATTAAGATATGGTGCTCAGAAAAGTGAGTATAAAGAACCGAGATATTATTAAGAGATCTGAAGATGCATGTTGAATTCATAGCCGGGCTACCAGATGTAGTACCAGCAAGAATGAAGGATTGGAAGAATTACTTGAGATCTTATACGGAAATAGATGAGAATCCTTAGAGATTTTCATCTTAACAAAGAAAGAGCTAGAGGGGTGTATGATTATTAAAGACATCAATTTAGGGCGAGGAGCAGAGTCCCTAGGAATAGTTGAGAAGGAGGCAGTAAGTGCCATATCATTTGATAAATGAATTAGTATGAATATGGTCAGTAATAATTCGCCATGAGAAGGCAGGTATCGTAGGTTGTAAATTATGGAACCAAATTGAGGTTAATAAGGTGGTTTTATTAAGGAAAATGTTCATTTTATGAATGAATCATTTAGAAAGTAAAGACATTGGGAAGTGATAGCATGATTGGGTAAAGTATATAAGGAAGTAGTAAGCAAGACAATGATCTCAGAACCTACCGGAAGATAAGACCAGTGAGTCAAGATGAACTCGTAATGAGACTACTGCCAGAGACTGAGTATAGAGTTAATTCAACTCAGTTAAATGATGAACCAGAAACGTTAGATGCATGTGATTCAGAGGAATATTAAATTCCTTCTTCTCTTTGAATGGATTATAGTAGTTACCTTAAGTTTACTCCGACACGGAATTATAATAGATCAAGTAATACGATCAGCAGTTAAAGAGAAAAATGTGAGAAAATCTTCCTGGAGCTAAAAGGTGAAATTGGTAATGACCAAGAGCTGGCATTGCTTAATGGAAAAAGGAGACTTTGTGCTTCCAATGACGCTTCGCATAAAGGGTTAGGTAGACTAACATTTGGTAATATTGAATATCAGGACGTATAGATATCAGGACGTTGTGACAAGTTTCAGTTTAAAACTGTTGATTCCATTCTAAGGGATGTATATAATTGGTTCCTCTCCAGGGGTTAAATTTCCAACCCGATGACGATTATTTCGTTAATTATGACTGCTTACGGTTCTACCTACTAGGAGGTTCATAGAACTATTCTTCAGGTTTTGGAACTGGTCTCCTTAGTGTTACCAGTCGATGGGTAGATTGATCAAAATTTCCCTGAGTCTGGAAAGGAATTCGGTGAATTTTGGCAAACCTTGTCTTTCTGATTATCAGAGAATGTCATGGAAGAGAGTAAAAATTGGAGCAAACCCTGTGATTTGGGTAAGGATGCTGTAAAATGGGTTAGTAAACGGACCCTGAGCATTACAATCGACGGTAGTGATAAAATGATGAAGTGAGATTGGACGAAAATAGGAAATGTAAGTAAGAAACTAGCCGGACTGAGAAATTCCAGGATTGACTTAAATGAAAAGGCTGTTGTGCCAGGAATGGTAAGCTTGTGTGGCACGCAGGATTGATAAGAATAGTTGAAAAGATAAAAGTGGAGGAAAGGTGACCGGAGACGGTGCCGAGTAGTCGATTAAGACTTATATGGAGTAAAGTTTTGGAAAGGTAGAAAGGTATCAAAGAAGAAGGCACTATGCCGGTAATTGCTAGAAAAGTAATGCTATTAGCCAACCCCTAAAATCATATATTTTTATTTTAGTGTGGCCAGATGAGGCCAAGTCACAACGGACTATAAAGTGACTAGACCAGCAATGAAAAGACAAAGCAGGGTTGCTTCTAAGTAAGCACCGACTGCAAGGGCTTCTGATATAAAGGAAATATTAATGAGATTGTAGGAGTCTTCTACTAAACCCTTTACAACCCATGTTTTGATGGGGAATTTACTAGACCTTTTTGGGCTGGGGTAACCCGTACTAAAGTGACTCATGTGTATATGGTTGTCCAAGATTACGAGTAAAATGGAAGTATAATGACTTGAGATGTATGATGTTAGGGTGTCATGAATACCATGAATATATTATGACTAAGGAAAGTAAACAACGAAGGTTTATGAAGAGAGTATAGAAATGGTCAGAGATCGATCAGTATGCTGTAGAAATTTTGTCTAAGGCAAGTACCTTTGAGAAGAACGATGAGTACTAAAAGATTCACGTTGAACTCGACCAATATCTTCCAAAACATCCTTGCTACCATTACCAAGTTCTGTAAGAGAGCAGATAGGCATACATTGCCTTTTGGAAGGCCCAATAGGTTGATAACTATCTGAAAGAAGAGGGTGGCATTAAGTTACCAATCGATTATCAAATGAGAATGATTGAAAAGACACCCTTATTTGGGATACATGATCTGATTGCCAAATATAGGATGCAAGAATTCCTTGGCAGTTGAATTAAGGATAGGATATCCATAAATTAAGACAAACCCTTGGGAATGCACAAGGGATGGCATTAACCCTAATAACGACATTATGAATTCAGATGATATGGGTTGGACTTGCTAAGGCAACAATGACCGGTAAGGATCATTAAAAAGAGAGTTCTGGAAAGAACATAGACAGAATTATTAAAGTATTGATCAATGACGTTTTGATATACCCTGTACCCAGAAAATACAGGAGGAATGATGAGGATGACCTAAGAAACCTTACAAGGAAAAAAGGTAATATTCCGAACTTCAAAATGGAAGTTTGGTAAGGAATGTATGATATAGTAACAATAATGCCAGATGAGGCATATATGAAACCCTGAGGAAGTATGGATTGAACCTATAAAGGTTGGGATTATCCTAAGATAAGGAAAGAACTAAGAAAAGAAGTATCCTAAGTAGGATTGGGAATAAACGTGATAAAGTTCCCACGGGTAGGTGGAAGCAATGACTTATGGAAAAAGACTGATAGATATATTTTTCTCCTTCAGCAGAGCTTAAGGGAGAATGCTTTCACCCAACAGTGATGGGAATGGGGTAGAAAAGTTTGAGTTGGAATGTATCCAGAAAACATGGATTACAAGGAATTATTATTATCAGGAAAGGCCAATGAGGTGGCCGACAGTCTAAGCATAGAAGAATAATTACAATGTTCATACCGAAGAAACAAAATGATATTTGGACAGGACCTTGAAGGTCATATCGAAGTGGAGGAATTTACATTCCTTCTGATGAATGTGCAAGAATCGACGGTAATAATAGTTTAAGTAAAGATTCGATTCCTGATGGGTCTTAAGCATATTACGTACCTTAGAAGGTTCCGTTTTGAGGCAAACCAGGACCATGGTACAAAAATTGATGAAGTAAACCGTTAAGTTTCCAGTCTTTTATGGAAGATGCATAAGTGATAGTTTCATCAACCGGACCTAGCTGCGATGCTTGAAACTCTTCTGCAATTCTATCTGCTTCATGTTATATCTACATCAAGTTCAGGAAGTGTT
The DNA here is from genome assembly GCA_036435485.1 of Saposhnikovia divaricata. NCBI lineage: Eukaryota > Viridiplantae > Streptophyta > Magnoliopsida > Apiales > Apiaceae > Saposhnikovia > Saposhnikovia divaricata. Next base: position 94,890,596 of record CM071594.1, read on the forward strand.
CCTTATGGATAAGGAATAATGATTACTTTGTCTCCCTAAGGGATTTGAAACCCGTAGGGTTAACTATTAACGCACTACGTAAACAACAAGCGATGGTGATTCTTCTAAGAAAGGAGATGACAACGTAAAGATAAAGAAAGTGCTGCTATTGATAAGCTAAATGGCATGTTGATGAATGACAAGCAAGTTTGTGTTAGTGTACTTCTGCACAAACAAGATAGAGAATATGAGGTTGATAATTCGTGATGCTAAACGTATTCCCGTAGAAAGAATTAATGAGACTTGGAGGGAAGGGCGGTTGGGCCCGAGACTTATTGGGCCACCTGAGAGTTTAAAGTGTTCGGGCGGCGGTATTCGAGCCAGCCTTACCCCCAAAATTATAGCACGGTCATAACGGGTTTTCATGTGGCCAGGCTACGTCAGTAAAATGCAGATGTTCAACAGATGATAGGAGTACGAGCATGTAGATATACGACCTGGTCTGACTTACGAAAGACAACCTGTGGAAAACCACGGTTAGAAAAGAACAAGTGATGAGAAACACGGTTGGCAGAAGTAGATTATATGAATCTAAGTTAAAGGAATCGGGCCAGATTCATTTCGGAAAGTTTAAATTGAAATAACGTGATGATTATAGAATAATGTGACGGAATACCGATAAAGAGGTGCCAAGTGCAAAAGATGTCTCAATAAAGAGATGAAGGTGAAAGTAAATAACCGAAGTAAATAAGAATCAAATAATAAGAAGGATGTGATTGATAAAGAAAAGACTGGGAAAGCAACTATGGAATGAGAAGCAAGGAATGTTATGAATGGGTTTTCTAATGAATTCTCAGGATGACAACCGGATAGTGTCAATATTATAGTTATGAAAAAGCTAGTAACATGATATGGGATGTCAGTAATAATGATGTCAAGAGAGAAATCTAAGATTTAACCTGAAAGGTTGAAGGATTTCCCGAATGTGAGTATCGCTAAGATTGAACAAGAGTATTTGTCCATAGAATAATGGACAAAGCAGCAAGATATGTTGACACGTGAGATTGCGATCAAATAGTGTTGGATATAATTATGATTAATTTCTTCTTTGATAAACCTTTATAGTTCAGAGGTAAATTCTGAGTATGATATTCTACAATCATGAAAGCTTTCTATAATCCTTTAGAACTCTTTTCTCTTCTTCTCTCTTATTCATCTTCTTTATGAATTGAGAAGAACAACCCTTTTAGGAGGGGAGGTACTGCTACGTGACTATCTGTCTATGTGATAGAAGTCTAAGTGGAATGCCATGACTTGTTTAATTGCTTGTCAAGTACTAAAGGCTGGCCCCCTTCTGTACTAACTATGCAATATAACAAATGTTCAATTGATCATAGTGATCTCTCAATAAATCTTTCCACTTCTCTATATTGATCGAGATTGCGAAGATTAAAGCGATTAGGAATTGCAAAATTACGAGTGAGGTTATCTCCGGACTTCATAGCGCGTTAGTGATACCGAAGTCACTGCACGTACCAATAAGGTTAATAGTATAAGAACGGACAAGAGCGTATACCGGATGATGTGTTGTGCGAAAGTATCAAAGAATTGGTAGAACGGATAAGGGTGTATTGTAACACCAGTATGAGATGCTTTAGAAAGATTGGAGTGTGTAAGGATCGACCAGAGAATTGGAAAGTGAAATAACCAACAAATACCCAATTGTCTTCTACCTGATTCCGGGACGGAATCCTTTTAAGGAGGGGAGACTGTAAGAACCCAGATTTTTGGGTAGAATTAAAACTTTTTATTATGTATTGATGTAAGAATGAATAGGGGTTACAACTAGAATGTAATACTGGTTTTAATGAATGAATAATGAAAGGATATATATTCCAAGGTTATATGGCCTGAAGGATGCTATTGGGTGATAACTAAGGTTAGAATAATCTATCTCCTAGAAAGTTAAGATAAGATTCCCTAGAGAGAAATAGATACCCTCATGTCATCCAAATCAATATCTATTATAAGCCCAGCGGTTCCGTAAAAAGGTTAAGGAACACTCGAGGGTGAACCAGGTTCATTTTCCCAACTATAGGAATTAAATAAAAATAAGTGATGAATAGTGATTTTGTAAGTTGGAAAACTTTTCACGCCACCCTATGTACGGGACGTGTTATGGATGTTTCGAAGTCATATTAGTAATACGCGGAGGAAATAAGTGAATGCAGAAACGATCGGAATTCAGAAATTCCAAATTCTTTTTCGGTACAATATTTGACCGAACCGTAAAGAGCCTATCAATACGATCAAGACAAGAGTATTATAATGTTAAGGATTCAAGGATTTTATTTATTAAGTATGATTTGAGGATTTAGAATGAAAACCTTTGAGTTAGAATAACAAGTGTTCTAGAAATCGCTAGAACTTTATAACAAGATTAAGCGATCAAGCAAACGCGAAAGAAATTACGGATTAAATACGTAACGAGAAAAAAAAAACCCTACTTGATCAGCTGGGGTTATATATAAGAATATTTGGTGGAAATGAAATGAAGAAAAGAAATGAAAAAGGAAGTAATGAGGTGGATGGACAAGAAGAAAACAACAAGGCTTCACATCATCAATTTTTCTAACACACCATAAACCTTTGACACTTGTATTAAGAGGAGTATTAGCAGCTATACCCACTTATACATATCACAAATATCATTTGACAACTAGCCAAGCAAGAGGAAAAGAGAGAAAAAGAAGCAAATACCACCTCTCCCCCATTTTTCCAGCAGTTGCATTTTCCAGGGCAGGGGTCTTTGCCATTTTTTTTCACCTAGATCTACTCATCTAAAAATCATGAAAAAATTCATGGAGCTTCTACACATCAAGGTGAAGTTGGGGATTTAATTTCATAATTTTTGAAGATCGTTTGGATGGGTAAATAAATTCGAGAAGTTCACTGTTTTTCCCCCAAAACCAAGGCACTTCGAATTTTGGAGTTTTAAGATTTCAAAATCCACCTTCCAACCATTGTTTGATCTCCAAATTTTTATGGTGAGTCCTATATTTCATAAAAATGATCTCCTAGAAATCTTAGCTTCAAACTCCATGTTTTCCATTTTCAAATAAATCCTCAAAGATGAGGGTGAATAGTGTTTTCAAGAAACTAACTTTGATTTCTTGGTTTCTTTGGATGATTTAAGCTTTGTTAAAGCCATACAAGGACTATATAAGGGTTATTATAGCTTGTACACTCTCCAAGGAAGGTATAATTCTTAAGAACCCAAGATCTTACTTTGAGTTTTATATATGTTCTTGATGGTTTTAGATTAGTTAAGATTATGGTGTTGTTATATGCATAAAAGCATGATTATGTAGTTAGTAGTGATGATTTAAGAGTTTTGATGATTATGATGGTTAATTGAAACCTTCTTGGACTGGTTAAGATGAAAACCATGTATAGTATGCCCGGTGTGGCTTGGATTGATTGTTATGAAATTTAGAACGTTCGATTTATAGCCGTCGTAATGCCGAATTTTCGTTAGACTATTAAACACCGAGCATCACAGTAGCTATAACTCACTGTACAGCTTCATTTTCTGCCATGATAGGATAGATTATGTTTCAAGCTTCGTTTTGATATAAAGATCGCATGAAACGGACTTACGGTTTAGGATTTATGACCAAATTACTAAAAGTAGTTCGAATCCGTAAACGAAAGTTCGTAACTGTAATTGAACCCTCGTAAACTATGTAACGTCATGGCGAATCTTGGTAAATAAATACTAGAGGTAAAAAGGAAGGCGTGAAAGAAAACCGTATGTCAAAAAGATCATTTTTCGATTTATTAAAAATGTTCGAGTCGAGGTTAAACGCGAACGAACCCCTAAAAGACGACTCTTTTATAACTTCGGTAAAACACTTAGAAAACGGACGATAAAACTCGGAGTATAGTATTGGCTCGTAACGATCGACTTTAGAACTCATATGACTTAAGTATGTCCCAAGTATAAGTACAATGACATGTCGTATTAACGAACGGATGTCGGGTCGGATCAGTGATAAAAGTAATCCACAAAAAGGGGTATAACGAGATAACTCAAGAACGTGTTTCGAATTAAGTATAACTTAACTTTTAATATGTTAAGTGATTAATCCCGAATGCCTTGGCTATTTATAGATCACCAAGCTGAACCGGGACCCGCTACCACTACCCCTTACCGTACTCGACTACCAGGCAAGTTTCAATTCCCTTCTTTTAGGCTGTTGTTGTGATTGAATAAATATATATATATATGCTGATATACATATGCCATTGCATGCATGCCTACTTTCAAGTTGAAGTGATATACTTGTTCCCTGAATGTTATTGTTGGCTTATAAGCTAGATAGTTATATATCAGTTATAAGCCGATTATTGTAAGACCCTCATAGAAGGGCGTATACATCTTATTAATCAAAAATAGACCGGGAGTCAATATTCCTTGATATATCGAGATTACCTCGGAGGAAAATATTTAAGTAAATATTTTCTATTATTTGGGCGACGAATATTATTTGAATATTCGTTCGAGACTAATTATTTTAACGATCCTTACTTCAAATAATTATTTGAATTTAACTATTCAACGAATAATACTTCTCAATATTCATTCAGAGTCGAATTGATTATCGACTATTATTTCGAATATTCTTCTAAAGATGAGACTGTTAGATGAATATTATTTGGATATTCTTTTAGATTATTATTTTATTAAATAAATATTACTTTCGAATATTCATTTAAGATATTAAATACTTGTTGAATATTATTTTAATATTCATCTGAAGCTTGATTTAATTATCGAATATTATCTCGAATATTCCTTAAGGCTTGGATTACTAAATGAATATTACTTGATATTCATTTAAGATATTATTCATTCAATGAATATTACTTTTGAATATTCATTTAAATTTCCTAATTAATTATGATTATTACCTTAAATATTCTTTTCAGGTCTTATTAATTAATGAATATTGTTTTGAATATTCATTTAAATATTTATTTATTCAATAAATATTCCCCTGATATCTCTTCAGGGATTATTTTGAGAAATACTCTGATTAAAGATATTCTTTCATATTCCCAAATATTCTGTAAAATATTTTAATTCAATAAATATTCTCTGAATATTTATTCCATACTTAGAATAACCTCGATAAGGTTTATCTTCTTCGATTATTACAGAAAATATTTCAAAGTCATATTATTATTAATCTTATATCAAGAAAGGTTCCCAGACATCATTCATCTTTGAGTCTATCTTCTTAATAATAAGGGAACCTTACTTGGAAAAATGTTATTTATCTTGTCGACTTCCCGGTCATAAAGTATTCCCTTCACTCGCAACTCGGGTGCTGTTGACTTATTAAGTCGTTGCTTACCTTCTCATCTTTCGAGGGGTAAGATTACTGGAACAAGTTGATATCCGTTACCAAGTAATAGCTTGGGAGTTATTGGTAAATTTTCCTTTCCAACTAGATACGACTACTTTGTGGAGTCTTATCAACAAGTATTATACTTGGGGAAAGGGGGACGAACGTTACATTCAGAATCATGAATTCTATTTGAACTAGGAGTCGTGTAAGAGGCCGAGTAGCGCCGGTCCATCCCCTTTGGCCCAACCGTTGGCCGGGGAGAGCTAGTAAGGCGGTACACAAGTAAAGCCGTCAGTTCTTCCTTCTACCGGTAGTAAATCTAAATTGAGCTGTACGATCTCGACTGATCATCAAGATTGGAACAGCGGGCGCGGTGAATACTCCATCATTGGTTCATCATCCAAATTTATTTATTTCCTGCAACATGATTACTGTTGGCAGAGTTGGAAAAAGGTCATAACTGGAATTGCAACCTTTTCTTGCAAGTTCCTCTTCTTAATAACAATAAGAATATCTCGCTTACTTTGATGTAGCAGATATTTCTACAAACAAATACTTTAAGTTACCTTGTAACTTCATCGTTCATATTATACTGGCATCATTTCCGTAAAGGCATGGCATATGGTTTGAAAGATACTTTTGAACTGTTATACATTATCGTTCAGTTATATATTATTGTTGGTGGGCTATTGCTCACCCTTGCTTTATTATTATATCACAACAACAGCTAGACCAGATGACTCGCACAAGGCGCACTCGACGCGGGCGAGGACGATGAGACTACCAGAGCTGAAGAAGAAGCTATTGGTAGGGTATATTTATTCTTTCAGTACCAAGAATATGGTCTAGTATGCCTTATGTAAATGGATGGCAAAGAGTATGTATTTATATTGAAATTCTTTTGGATTGTAAGAACTCATAATGTGATTAATAAAAATTTGAGTGTTACTCTGATTTCATCTCTGGGACTATAACGGGTGTGTTTTATATTATTGTGTTGGGTTATAGAGACGTAATTTATTTTATGTTAAGGAAAGTTCAAGTGTTGTGGACAGAATTGGAAACCGTAACCACCGGATCCCGGACCCCGGATCTGGGGGTGTTACAAACAATCTCCTCCAAATTGTGAGTAAGACCCTTAGTCACAATTTCATGTCTGATAACAAGCCTAACATACATAAAGATAAAACTTGACAGTACATGTATGAATTTTGATTAGCAATGTGGATAGAACTACAGGGTGAGTAATCTTACAGCCTATGAAGAAGTACTAGCCATTATCATTTGTTTCCCTTTCCATAGCTTTGGCTTGCAAATCATCATATGCTTTCTGTCTTCTTTCTTTCTCTTTCCTTGTATTCTCATCCATAGCTTTTATTATTTCTGCCATAGCATCCAATTCTTCAAGCAAAATTGAGTCTTTGAAATCTTCAAGTACTGGTTTCAGAATGTTTGCAGGATAGTGGTTGAGTAGATTCATTCTGATGTGGACCTGATCCCCATTTCTCCTCCTATACTTCACCACATAGGGGTTAAACTGAACTCTACACAATCCCTTTGCCCTTAGCTTTTCTGCTTCAATCTCCAGTCTCTCAATTTTTTCTCCATTGCTAGCCATTTCTCAAGACACTCTTTTCTGATTTTCTCCTTACGATCTCTCTTCATCTTCACAAAATCAATTAGCTCCAGCTTCCATACTCTTTCCACTTTATCATCTGAGCTCAACAATGCAATGATTCTTTCTATGTCATGTAGTTTGCCCCAGTGTTGACATCCTCCTTGTTTGAATTTCTCCTCCCTTCCATCAGTATGTTTGATCTCAAGGCAGTTATCAACAATGGCAACATGATAGATTCTTTGAGCTTGTAAGAATTGCAGTTGGTCTTCATCAAAATCTTCATCTAGTGGTTGGAGTTTTAAGCCTGGATAGATTGTCAGAGTCCTTTACTTTGATAGCTTTGGTTTCCTTGCAGCTTGTTTGAATTTGATCCTTTTGACATGGTTGTCTGGCAGTAGCATGTGACCTTTGTTTGTGGACAATTGTAGTATTCCATTAGCAATATGCTTTTTGAAATGTACAGATGGTTTCTTGACTTGAATATTCTTCTCTTCTTGAGGTGGTAAAACAGTTGCAGAAGCCATGGGATTAGATTTTGGTAGGTCATTAATAACAGCATTCGCCCTAGACTTAGAGTCTTGTGTTGTGGTGAGATTACTGCTAGCAATGCCTAAGGCTTGCTGTTTTCCATTCCTCCTCTCATAGACTTTGCCTTGGTCATCATCCTTCTTATCCTTGCTGTCTTTCTTCTTCTTCTTATCCTCATCCCCCTTATCACTCCTGTGATGACTTCTCCTCCCATCACTCTTGTCTTTATCTTCATCATCCTTATTCCTCCTTGGCTTGGCCATTTCTGGAATTACACCAGTTGCAATGTATGATCTGAGAATGTGCAGTGCCTCTATCTCTTCAGCAGTACTTGTCCCCTTCTTCTTTTGCAGTAGATCAATGATGGCAATAGTGAGTCTGTGATTTCGAGAAGTGAGATAATTGGGAATGACCAATTGTTTAATCTCTTCAATTCTGGTGCCAGACTGATAGATGATGGTCCATGGCTTCTTAATCACTTCTGGCAGCCTTGAAGGTTGGCCATCCCTCAAGTCATCATACAGACTCTTATTGTTTTCATTTACATTCCTTTTCTCTATGAGCACAATCAGTGCATCTATCTCTGAATGTTTCAAAGCATGTAGAGTTTTGTAGGTTAGATGCCAGATTCTGGATTTTGCTACCATCATTACTTCCTTGAGCCATGAGCTATCAATTTTTCTAGGTACCACAGTGAAGTAATCGATCTGATCCTTCAATCTCCTTAGATACATTTGAGTGTCACCAGCCTGTTCTTTTGAGACTTTCAAAAACTCCAAGAATGCATCATCATCATTTGAGTTTGCAATTTCTTGTAGCTTGGCCTCAGTGACCACCTTCACTTCTACAGGCTTGGCACTTTTAGATATGGAGAGTGAAGTTTTATCAGATGGCATACTCCCTGCAACCACTGTGGTTGTGATAGTTTGCCTTTGACCACTGGAAGTAGGGATGTGCACAGTTGGTAGAGTGACAACTGGCAGAGAAGTAGGAGGCTCATCAACTTTGTCTTTTCCTTTGCCAGGCACATGAATTAGAGATTTTGAAGTTCTTTGATGAGCACCTTCAGTGATTTTGATGCCCTTTACTGGTGGTTTCTCCCCCTTTGTATTTGAGTTCCTTGATGTCCTCTTCTCCCCCTTAGGCTTGTTGTCAGGCACAGAGGCTGTAGTATTGACCTTTGGGGTTGAAGATTCTTCAGGTAGAGGGAGACCCATATGCTTCATCATTGCAGACAACATTGATTGTTGATGCAGAAGAACATCAGCTGTGGTGGTGGCTTGAGTGTTCAACTTCTCAGTTAGAGTTTGTACCTTGTCTGTAAGATGAGCATTGGACGGAGTGAGAGTAGCTACCTCCTTTTCAAGTGCATCTACCTTACTGAATAATGCATTAGGTTTGAAGCCAGACAGGGATTGTTCTTTAAGTCTCTGTACTTCAAATCTAGACAGCTCATGCACAGGAACCTCAGTTACCAGCTTGTCTCCATATTGATTTGCAAAGAGTGTCCTAAGCATGGCATTGGCATCTGTAGTCTGATCAGATAGAATTTGAAATTTGCTTCCTAGACCTGTGACTGTATCTTTAAGGAGAGCTAGACTATTATCCATCTTGGTGCAGGTGGTGTTGCAGTGTCTGATATCTTTGACCACACTGTCTAGTTGAGGAAATTTAGCATCAAAGGCCCTCTTTATCTCTTCTACTGACGTGGCTGTCTTGTCACTTACTTTGTTGACTTCAGTTTTGACTCCCTTGCCAAGATAGTGTGCAGCCTTGAGAAAACCCTTGTAGGAATCATTGAAAGCTTCATACACTTCACTAGGGGACAGGGATTTTGCATTTGAACCCAGTGAAGTGATGTATTCCTCTCTATGATATTGAAGTGCTTCACTGAGAGTTACATCATACTTTCCTTGCATCCAGGCATCTACATTGCTATCTCTCTCAGCATCATCAATAATCTTGGCCTTCTGCATCTCCATATCATCCCTATGGCATAGTAGGATGGCTTCATAATCTGGATTTGAGATGTTGGAGGTGACAAGGTTCTGGGCTATTTTGACAAACTCAGGAATCTGATCCACAACATAGCTTTGGAGAGCTTCAATGGATATTTTTGGTGGAACAAACCCTGATCCTGAAGCACTGTCATGTTGCACGGGCTTCAGCCATTGGGACAAAAAGTGAGAGCTAGATCTAGGCAAGCTAGACTCCTCAGTTACAGATGCAATTTCTGTAACCGGATGAAAAGACTCTGCTACTGTTGTCTCCACAGAAGTGGGATGAGTTACAACAGTAGTTGACACAAGCACAGAGTCTCTAGTTAAAACTAGTGAATCCTCTGTGTTTGTGATGGTATCATTAGGAGATGCCCCAGCATGCATTCCCTGACCATCTAAATGTGGTACCTGGGTGGTGAGCAAGGTGTCATGCACCAAGTCACTTGAATCCATTGGCTCATCAAGAGAAAAGAATTCTTGATGATCAATGCCTTGCTCCTCAATTGCTTGAGTTGCAGGCTCCAAAGAAATATGAGTGGTAGATTCTGGAAGAGAAGTGTGTTGTAGATTAGATTTTGGCAACTCCCCCTGAGAGATAGAGGGAGTTTCAATTGTGATGTGCTCTCCACTCAGTGTTGTGCCAGGCTTATCACTCCCATGTGCTGACTCTGTACAAGTAGGTGCATTGGGGAAAATGCTTGATTCTATAGATGCACCCTGTTGAGAGGATACACCTAGTGAGCTGTTTGCCCCTGATTTTATAACTTTAGCCATTTGGGTGACTGAAGAGGTGGTTTTAGACTTCTTCTTCTTCTTCTTTGGCCTTAGTAAGGGTGACTCAGGTTCCTCACTTGCTATGCCTAATTCTACAGCCAAGGCTGCTTCAGTTAAGATTTTTAGAGGTTCAGAAGCAACCTGCTTTCTCTTCTTTTTACTAACATCACCCTTTTGAGAGGATGATGCAGTTGTCTCTGTGTTTGGTAAAGTGTTTGGCTGAGAGGGTTGGTTAGCAGGCCCTGGGTTAGCATTTTGCTCTACATGCTTGGGCCTAGCTAACTCAGATTTTGAGGCACATATTGGCATGTTGTGGGGGTAAGTCCTAAATAAACTCTCCATAAGGGGAGTTATTTTGAGCCTTACATCCACATCATTCCTAGTCTCCAAGCTACCAAAAATGTGTTTGGTCATGGATTTTGGATAGCCTATTCTATTTTTGTCTAACCCAGGCAATTCAATCAATTTAACATCTATGAAATTAAGTACAGATTGAATAAAGCGAGGGAAGAAAATTTGATTACCTCTCTTGGCTGAGTTCTTACCAAGTCTCCCATACAATTCTTGCATTATGATCAAACCAACATCAATCTTTCTCCTATATGCTAGAGCATATCCTATTTGTTGAACAGGTGTGCTGATTTGATCAAAGCTAGACTTCCTTGCTGTGAAGACTTGAAGAAGAGTGGCAAAGACATAGCTCCATTCTTTCCTCAAGTACTTCCTATTCAAATTTCCAAACTTGATTCTATCTGAGTAGTTGATAAAATCAAAGAAATCTTCCAATTCCTGATCAGTTGCTTGACTGTCATATACTCCTTGTTGTAACCCCAGTGCTTGATTCATATTTTCAGTAGTGATGGTGATTTCCTTGTCCTGAATCTTGCAATAGATTACGTATGAAGTTATTGCATTCTCTAGGGCCACGACCTCCACAGTAGCAGTTCTCCAAAACTGTTCTAGTAAATCTAGATACAGAGTTGGGTTGGCTGAGAGTGCATCCTTGATGTATGATTCAGCCATCCATCGAACGAAGCACTTAAAGTTTGCATTGGGTGCTTCAACATCGTTGGTTATTGCTATGAAATTGGTGTGGGTAGGAATTGTGAGTTGGGTATTTGCCATTGTTACACAGAGAGATGAGAAGAGAATGAAGGTTGAAGAAGAAATTTAGCTTTTGACGTTAGGGTTTACAGAGGTTTTTTAACTTTAGCTGCCTGAGAAATCGAATGAATTGATTTGAACAGTTGTGGAATTGTATATACGTGATTGACTTGAGTTGTCGATTAGATATAAGTTTTGTATCGATAAGTCAGTCATTCGAGAAGTATAAAACAACTATTCGATAAGTCAAGAAAGGCTTATTCGATATCTCAAGCAGTTTGTAACTCACAACTGGCAGTTATTTAACTCAGAAAATAATTCTAAGCTAAATAAAATATGTTTTTATGAGCGAAATGAAGTTTTGAATATAAATCCAAAAAGCGATTAAGTGTCAGCGAGAAATCAGCCTTTTCAAATGATTCGATAACTCAAATACAGTATTCGAGAACTCCATCAATAGAGAACTAAAATACTCTATTTGAGAACTCAAAGTGTGCTATTCGATTTCTCCAGAAGACACTATTCGAGAACTCAGGAGGGTTCTTGATAGGCCTATTCGAGAACTCGAGCCATGACAAAACAATGAACCATTCGAGAAGTCTGACTTATCGAACTATACTTTTCACTCATAAAATTCAATTTTCACTATCTTTTAAAATTTACCAGAAATATTCACTGAAGAATATTCTATTAAATTAAATAGTGATTCTCTCAAAATTTCACAGAAATTTCAAGCTAAAGATGTATGATTTTCAACATAAGAAACATTGTGGAATATTTATAAATCATAATCCAGCCAATACTTACTTTAAAAATATTGAGCATTTGATAAAGTAAGTATTTACTGCTGCAACAATCTAGTTGACATATTCACTCAGCCAGAATTTGAAGAATTCAGCATTCCAATCTCATTAGCCAACCTTGTGAAGGTGGCTTCATCTAATGGCTTAGTGAATATGTCAGCTAGTTGTTTCTCTGTGGGAACATAATGTAACTCAATGGTTCCATTAGTTGCATGCTCCCTTATGAAGTGATATCTGATGTCAATGTGCTTTGTCCTAGAATGATTGACAGGATTGGAAACTATAGAGATTGCACTTGTGTTGTCACACATGATTGGAATTCTTTCCAACACAAGTCCATAATCTCTAAGTTGGTTTCTGATCCAAAGCACTTGAGCACAGCAACTTCCAGCAGCTATGTACTCAGCTTCAGCTGTGGAAGTTGACACAGATTGTTGTTTCTTGCTGTACCAAGAGTCTAACCTTTGTCCAAGAAACTGGCAGCTACCTGAGGTGCTTTTCCTATCCACTCTGCATCCAGCATAATCAGCATCAGAATAACCAACCAGATTGAACCCTGTGTCCTTGGGATACCATAACCCCAAGTTTGGTGTGCCCTTCAGATATCTGAAAATCCTCTTTATTGCTATCATATGTGATTCCTTTGGATTTGATTGAAACCTTGCACACAAGCATGTTGCAAACATGCTGTCTGGCCTACTAGCAGTGATGTAGAGTATAGAACCAACCATGCCTCTGTAGATTGAGATATCTACCTTCTTGCCCTTACTATCTTCATCTAACTTGGTAGCAGTGGCCATGGGTGTCTTTGCAGGTGAGCATTCTTCTAAGTCAAATTTCTTCAATAGATCCTTGATGTATTTGGTTTGACTTATAAAAATGTCATCCTTCCTTTGACTCACTTGCAGCCCAAGAAAGAATGTTAATTCTCCCATCATACTCATCTCATATCTGCTCTACATGAGCTTAGAGAATTTCTCACATAGCTTCTCATTTGTAGAGCCAAATATGATATCATCCACATAGATTTGAACTAAGATAATATCATCACCATGTTTCTTGTAAAACAGTGTCTTGTCTAGTGTGCCTCTAGTGAATTGATTCTCAAGTAGAAATTGTGACAATGTGTCATGCCATGCCCTAGGAGCTTGCTTAAGTCCATACAGTGCTTTAAGCAATCTGTAGACAAAGTGAAGGAATTGTGGATCCTCAAAGCCAGGTGGCTGTTGCACATATACTTCTTCTTCCAACTCCCCATTCAGAAATGCACTCTTGACATCCATTTGATAGACCTTGAAATTAGAATGTGCAGCAAATGCCAATAAAATTCTGATGGCCTCTAGTCTGGCAACAGGGGTAAAAGTCTCATCATAGTAAATGCCTTCCCGTTGAGAGTATCCTTTTGCAACCAACCTTGCTTTGTTTCTTATGACTACACCATTTTCATCCATCTTATTCCTTAGAACCCATTTTGTTCCAACAATGGTTTTATCCTTTGGTGCAGGCACAAGTTCCCATACTTTGCTTATTTCAAATTGGTTTAGCTCCTCTTGCATAGAAATTATCCAATCAGGATTCAACAATGCATCTTCAAGTTTCTTAGGCTCAACTTGGGATAGAAAACAACCATAGACACATTCATTTAGAGTTGCTCTCCTTGTCCTCACTCCTATATTTGGATCTCCAATTATCTGATCTGCAGTATGTGATCTATCCCATTTCCTTGTATGTTCAGATTGATTTCTCAGCCTTGATGTTGCTTCATCATCCAGATCATGATCATTTACATTTCCTCCCCCTGTGAAGTTTCCACTAATCACAGGTGTGTCTTGGATGCTTGTTTCTTCATTGTTGGTTGACACAGGTTCTTTATTCACTTGAGTTTGTTGGATTGTGGGCACAAATTCAGTTTCAATCTCCTCATCAGAATCATCTAGATTGTTAAACTTCAAAGGATCTTTATCTTCATCATTGGCTTCTTCTAATCCAGGTAGTTTGCTGTCATCAAATGTCACATCTGTGCTTTCTAAAACTTTCTTTTGAGTGATGACATAAACTTTGTATGCAATTCTTTCCATAGAGTAGCCAAGAAAAATTCCTTCAAATGCTTTTGCATCAAACTTTCCAACATATTCTGAGTTGTCTTTTAACACAAAACATTTGCTTCCAAAAGTATGAACATACTTTAGGGTGGGCTTCTTTCCAGTCATCAAGTTGTAAGGTGTCTTTCCAGTGTTTTTGTTGATGAGAGTTCTATTTTGGATATAGCATGCAGTGCTCACAGCCTCAGCCCAAAAACATGTAGGCATCTTTGCATCAAGTAACATTGTTCTAGCAGCCTCAATCAGAGTTCTATTCTTTCTTTCAACAACTCCATTTTGTTGTAGAGTCCTTGGAGCTGAGAATTGTTGAGAAATACCATTTTCTTTGCAGAATGCTTTAAGCATGGCATTTCTGAACTCTGTTCCATTATCACTTCTTAATGCAATCACACTTGCATTGTTGGCCTTTGCTTCCTTGTCAATTTTCTTTATATGCTCAATGATTACTTGGGGAGCCTCATCTTTTGATGCCAGAAATTCTACCCATGTATACCTTGTGAAATCATCAACCATCACCAGAGCATACTTTTTCCTTCCTAGTGACATAATATTGATAGGCCCAAACAAGTCCATATGAATTAGTTGTAGGGGCTTGGTTATTGATGTCACTGTCTTTGACTTGTGGCTTGATCTTTTCATTTTTCCCTTTTGACAAGCCTCACACACTCCTTCTTGACAGAATTCAAGTGTGGGCATGCCTCTTACTAACTCTCTTTTGACTAGAGAATTAATGCCTTTGAAGTTCAAGTGTGATAGCTTCTTATGCCACAGCCAACTATCTTCATTTGATGCTTTTGAGTAAAAGCAATAGATTTTGTCCTTGTTTGCAGAGTTCATATTGGCTACAAACAGGCTTCCTTTCCTTACTCCAGATAAAGCAAAGTCACCAGTCTTTTTGTGGGTGATCAAACATTCATCTTTGTCAAAATTCACTTTGAAGCCTCTGTCAGTAAATTGACCAACACTCAGTAGATTGTGCTTGAGTCCCTTGACCAGTGCTACATTTTCAATGATGACATTTCCAATTTCCAACTTGCCATATCCCAGTGTGTTGCCAATGCTGTCATCTCCAAAAGCAACCATTGGGCCAGCCTTCTCCTCATACTGTGATAGCAGGGCCATATCACCAGTCATATGGTTTGAGCATCCACTGTCCAAAATCCACATGACCTTTCTTTCACTTTCTTTGCCCTGCAAACACAAAGGTATTACTTCTCCTTTGGTACCCAAAAAAGTTTGGGTCCATGTGGCTTAACAACATTCTTATCATAAACAGCATGCTTATCAATTTTCTTGATGTTAGTCTTCTTGTCACTGTTAGAAGTCTTAGAATCAGGGTTCTTAGACTTAGGTGACAGAGGCACCTTCCTAACTTTAGGAGGACTTGAAGACTTTGTTCTTGTGTAGTGTGTGTGAACATTGTGACTGATGCAACCTTCCATGAATTGTCTTCTCAAATTAAAGCAACTAGTCATTACATTCATGTTACATGGCATACAATCAAATTTATCACAGAAAGGAGAGTCTCTATGTCTTAAAGGCACAGAGCAATCATAGAATGGTTTAGCAACACTACCAGATGGTTTCTTGCATGCATGAGTTAAATGATTAGTGCTAAAACAATTTTGACAAACTTTCCTAGGGGCATTTTGCACATAAGCATAATTGTTGTCCTTGTTAATCCCTAATTTGCCATTCCTGTTTTGTTTCTTTTTAGCCACTTTCTTCTCAAACTCATTAGTCCCAGCTGAAACAAACTTCACAAATTTCTCAAGTCTAGGTTTACCTCCTACTGACTCCTTGGCTTTGGTTTTGACATTCTCACTCTTAGAGGATGCTTGTTATTCATTTGATTGTGCCTTATCTTCATCATCCAACATTTGCTTAATGAGTAAGGCATCCTCATCAATCTCAAGTGTTGGTGTTTTAAATATTGGGGTCTCAGCCTTTTTCCAAACCTGAGGCACTTCCTCTTGAACAAAAATGTCATCTTCAATGACTGCATAGCCTTTCCTCTACTTGAGAGTGTCATAATCAAGTCCAATAGCAGCCTTAGGTCTAGCTAGATTTTTCTCATGGTAGGACTGCAATTGACTAGAGGAATTCTTGAATGTTTTCAATTTAAATTCATTTTCAGCTAGTTCATCCATAAGAGCTTTCTCAACTTGACTAGCACATAGAACCTTATTCTTTAGATATTCGATTTCTTGTTTAAGGTTTTCTATTTGCATAGCAGTTAGTTCTAGTTCCTCATTTCTTTTGTTTAACAGTTCATTCCTAGTAGACAGTTTAGCAATCTCTTCATTAGTAGCAGTCATACTAGTATGAATATTAAACATCTCAACAGATAGTTGTTCAACCATAGATTTGTATTCAGAAACAGACATGTCTATAGTAGTGAGGGATGGTACTTGAGAGTCTGATTCAGATGGTTCTTCCTTGGAGTTGGCCATCAAGGCATAGTTGCAGAATTCTTGTTCTTCTTCATCACTATCAGAATCATCCCAACACTTCCCTTCAGCTATGTAGGCATTTCCTGGTGCATGCTTCTTTAGCAGAGCCTCATACTTATCTTCAAGCTCAAGAAACTCCTTATCCTTCTTCTTAGGCTTCTTGCATTCACTGGCAAAATGCCCTAGGTCATTGCATCTATAACATCTCATAGATGACCTATCCACATAGCTGGTTTTGAATTTGTTTTTGTTTGCTTTCACAGGTGCCTTGCTCTTGTTGAATGAATGATTTTGAGATCTAGACTTGAAGGGCTTATTCCTCTTAAATCTGATGTTTGGAATTTTCTAGCCATAAAAGCATATGAAGTGTTTTCCATGGTATCCAACTCTTCAAGAGTATAGAACTCATCTTCTTCCTTTTCATCAACAGGTTCAGTCACTTCTTCTTTAGTCTCTTCATCATCTACTATCTCTTCTATTCTCAGTTGACTGGTAGATGCTTCCAGGTCTTGAACGGATTTGTTGACAATCAAGGCACAGGATGTGTTTATCATTCTGTCTTGGTTGGCTTGGATAGCCCTCTTCTGAAGCAACTCAAGCTCATGAGTTTTTAAAACCCCATAGAGCACATCATATGTGACTTTGTTCAAATCTCTTTCTCTTAGAGATATGACCCTTTGCTCTAGATGGTTTGGTGCAGATAGTAGAAACTTCATGTTTAATTCCTTAGTGTTGTAAACCTTCCCATTCATTTGAAGCTCAGTCACCAGCTTGTGAAACCTCTCAAACATACCAGTAATACTTTCTTTGGACTGTGCCATGAAAGCTTCATACTGTGTGACCAGTATCTGTTTCCTATTTTCTCTTACCTCCTCTGTCCCTTCACATAACACCTCGATGTGGTTCCACATGTCCTTGGCTGATGTGCATGATGCTATATTAGTAAACATCGACATATCCATGGAGTCTATGATCAGCAACATGAGATGACTGTCTTGGGCAACCTTTTCCTTCTCTGAGTCCGTCCATTTGGATGGTTCTTTTGCAACATATGATCTAGGAATGACTATTGTGCCCACTGTAGATTCAGCAATTTCTTGTTGTGGTACAAATGGACCATTCTTGAGGATGTCAGGGTAGAGAGGATTGGCAGCTTTGATGAACAACAACATTTTTATTTTCCAGAGGTTGTAATTCTCTTTGTCGAACTTAGGGACCTTCACCGTACCTGTAGTCTTTGGTGTATTCGAACTCATGATCGTTTTCTGTTTAGATTAAACAGCCTGCTCTGATATGACTTGTTGAGTATTGAATACAGTAAAAGAATACAGAGGGGGATGAATGGATTCTTGAACTTTTCTTTGTTCTTGAATCTTTACAACAAGATATGTGTTTAGTGTGTGAGATATGTAAGTGCAGATAACAAAGACAAACACAACATAATATCACTTTAATCTAATATTTTATTAGATAAAGATTTTGCTACAATCTGTGAATACAAATGGTAGTATTCTCAGCTTCGTTTTTCTTAGAGAGATATTTCTTGTGATGTATCTTGAAAAACTTATCTGCTAAGGAAGTGAGGCTGTATCCTTATAGACATGGATACGCCTACTTACTACAAATAAGGTAGGTAAAACAAACTACTTTCCAGTATGTCTATCTTATTTGAGTAAGAGTCCAAACGGCTACAGATTTGACTTTGCAAAGCCTGTTCAGATCCACTTCTTTAGCTCCTTGTCCCTTTGTCTTATCTCTCCAAGCTTCTTTGTAGGCTTTCCAATACGCTTTATAGTACATAGTCAAATAAAGCATCTTGGCTTGTTGCAGGTTTCTGACTTGTACAATTCTTCAGTATTTTGTCTCCAAGAATGTATTCGAGAAGTGGCTAAGTGATTGATTTGAGAACTCGAATTGACTTAATCGATAACTCTGAGTTCTCGAATAGTGTTATATTGACATATCGAATCACTTCTCGAATAGAGTAATAGACATATCGAATCTCTGAGATATCGAATGAGATATCGAACAGTGTATTCAGAGATATCGAATAGTGTCTTCTGAGATATCGAATCTCTGACTTCTCGAATGCTAGACTTCTCGAATAGACAAATGTACTTCTCGAATTGGTACTTAGGCAAATTCTTCTTTTCTTCACATCCCAACTATGATTATTTGGCAATCTTTATCTCCTTGCTTGAGGCATGAACATTGGAACTTCTTTCAAGCATTATTCTTGACTTTATAAATACAGTAACACAACTAGAATTTGATGCCTATTACAAGTACAGAACAAATAGAAACTCTACAACTAGAGGTTCCCTCAGTTAAGAGGTCATGTAGGTAATGCATAGCATTACACATACTTAGGCTTGTTATTAGATGTATTCAGGCATGCCTCTGTGACTAACAATTCCCAGAAGAAGTCCCCTCTCCGGCTTCATCTCAAACAGTCACGGTCATATCGTCAAACCCGACTACGAACTTGATTTGAACTCTAGTTATTGTCATCATTCTTAAGGGTATTGTAAGACTAGATCTCCTATCATTTCTGAGGACTGTAACCTGACGTTCTGATACTATTTCTGTAACAGCCCCAAATCCGGGGTCAGGGATTTAGAGTAGTCACGATCCATTTACTCCTTGCCTTACCTGTATTACGCGCAATGTTCATAATTCACCTGCTCATGACCCCACAATATATGTCTCACACACACACACACAGGGTAGAGTCTCAGAAATGACACAATACAACAACTGCAAAATAAATAATTTTTATTACAATACCCAAATTTCTTTTGAATCTGTCACTGATACAACTTCTGAGTAATGTTACATTACTAACTTAGCCTTCTGATGCTCACAATCCTTTCATACCATTCATATCTATACATAAGATGAATACCAAAAGCTGCAACCTGATTCGACTGGTTCGTACTACTCTCAGGATCACTGCTAGAAAACTGTTTATGGACACGCCTTGCGGGGTATGTGCCGTCCCGTTGGCATCCTGCTTCGCTGCTATATAATATATATAAAATAATATCAAGAGTGAGCGATAGCTCAGCAAGGTAATGAAAGTATAGCATAACTCTGCCTTTAATTTAAACCCAAAATAAGGCGGGTATAAGACAATAATTGTCAAAAATATCTTTTTACCGAAAGTATTTCCTTATCGGAATATATTCGAAAATAGTACCATTGTAGTACTTTAAATATCATTTTCATAATATCTCTGCAAACTTTCGTTATTCATACTATGGGCCAAGTTCTAGTATAATATAAAAGATGAAGTTACAAGGTAACTCAATATAACCTTTCCGTAAAATATCTGCTGTATAAAATATAAGCAGAATATCAACATATAACTTAAAAGATGAAGTTATAAGATGATCCAATATCAAAAACCTCCTTATCACAACTCATGTTATGTTAGGTATCAACAGAGTCATAAAATATAAGATAAAAGATGAAGTTACAAGGTAATTCATTGTAACGTCAGTTTTGAACACTTTCCAAACCCCTGCCAACCTGATCGGAAGTGTTAGGTCCCGAAGTATCCTAGAAGGGGGGTTGAATACGATACTACCAAAATATTTCGATTTTCAAGATTTTTGCGGATAACAATTTTTCAGATCTTGAAATCAAAATAACGAAACACAATTTCAGGAATATATCTTTATTGATAATAAACCCGAAGGGGTGTTACAACTTCTAATCCAATGGATTAGCTTCAAAACCTGAACTGTTAAATATAATTGATGTGTTTTAATCAGTGTTTAAGTGTTATAGTGAATTATCAGAGTTTAGCTGGAAGCAGTCAGAGTTTAGTTAAACTCTGATAGTTGGAAGCTCGACAGATTTTGTCAAACTCTGTCTAGAGGAAGCGTCTACTAGTCAACAGTGATTGAAGATTTATTATGGAAGCGATATCTTTGAAGATTGGATAGCTATCAAAGAGATCGAGTTGACATAGGAGACGTGTGACAATCTGTAATTGATATTATTGTATAGCTGATTATTAGGAATATCAATTAGAGATTGTATCGTAGCTGTATGTTATATAAATACAGTTAGGTTAACCCTAGAAGGGTACCGATAACGAATTATCTTTATTGTAACCTAGCAGCTCTTTGTGATATTTTACATCACGAAGAGGGTTCGAAATACAAGAAGTTTTTTAAGTGCATAAATGCTTTTACTTGTTAAACTCTCATACAAAGTTGATTGTTAATTGTGTATTCGGCCTAACAAGTGGTATCATAGCCAATCTGTTACTTTGTTACAGGTTAAGATCCAAACACAACAATAATCATGGCAGCAATTCCTCTACCAACACCTACTGTTTCTGAAAAGGCTCCTACTACTGTGAGTCGTTATGAACCAATCAGGGTTCCTATTCTGAGGCCATTAGAGTATGCTATGTGGAATGTCAAGATGACTATGTTTCTGGAGGCTACAAATCCAGAATATCTTGACAGGATTTATGAAGGCCCTCACAATCCTACAAAGCTATCTGTTGCAGTTGCTGGTGAAGAAGCAAAAATGGTTCCAAAAGAAAAAAAGGACATGACTCCTGAAGATCTATCATCAATTGCTAAGGATGCAAAAGTTAGGCATTTACTGCATAGTGCTTTAGACAATGTTATGTCTAACAAAGTCATTAACTGCACCACTGCAAAAGAGATATGGGATGCTCTTGAAGTCAGGTGTCAAGGAACTGCGGCTATTAAGAAGAATAGGAGAAACATACTCACACAAGAGTATGAGCATTTTGAGGCTAAACCTGAAGAGACCATGACAGAAACATTTGATAGATTCTGTAAACTGATTAATGATCATTAATGATCTGTCATTGGTCAACAAAGAGTATGATCTAGAAGACTCGAATCTCAAGTTTCTTCTTTCTCTACCTGAAAAGTGGGATGTGAAAACAACCACTATTAGAGACAACTATGATCTTGCTGAAACAGAGATTGATGAAATCTATGGACTGCTCAAAACTCATGAATTGGAAATGGAGCAGAGAAATAGGAGATCAAGCAGGAAAGGAAAGTCTGTTGCTCTTAATGTTGAAGAGAAGCCTCAGAAGAAAGAGGCAACAAGAAGGAAAATGAAGGGAAAAGCTTTGGTCATACATTCAGAAAGTGAATCACCAAACTCTAATTATGATTCAAACTCTTCTGAATCATCTGACTCTGAGGATGATGAAGAAGAAATGAGGAAAATGGCTGTGTTAATGGTGAAGACTTTCAAGAAAATGGGCTTCAAGAATTTCAAGAAAGGAAAAAGGTTTTCTAGGGATTCAAATGAGGACAGGAAAAGCTACAGGAAGTCTGATAAGAGAGATTCTAAAGGGAAGAAGGATAAGTCAGAAATTCAATGCTACAAGTGTAAGGAGATGGGTCACTATGCTCCTGAGTGCAAGAAGGGTAAAACTGGAAAGGTACTCTACACTAAAGGTAGAGATTGGGCAGATACTTCAGATTCTGATGAAGAAGTGAACTATGCTCTCATGGCTACTACTGAATCAGAATCCTCTGAAAATCTGGTACCTCTAACTACCTATGCTTATAATATTGATGACATTGCTCAATTAAGAATTTATCTTAAGTCATTGCATATAAGTTATAGGGATCAGACTTTAGAAAATGAGAGGATAAAAGCTGAAAATTCTAAACTTAAGGTAAGAAATAAACTTGTTGAAGAGAAACTTGAAAACATGCAACAAGTTCAGAAAGAGAGAGATGATGCTGTTTGCAAAGAACAGAATTTGCTTCAGAAGTATAAACAACTAGAGTCAGAGTTGGAGGAAGCAAATAATAAAATTAGGACTTGGACTAATTCTGGAAAGGACACTCAACAGATTTTTCAAACAGACACTGTTGGTCTAGGTTATAATGAGGGAGATGAACTTAGATTTCAAAATCAAGTTAAAGTCAGAACTCATTTTGTTCATGGAACCAGTATATTTCTGTCTGAAAATGAAAAGGAAGCTGTCAAAAGTAAACCAGTAAAAACTAGTGTTAAACAGGTTAATATTGGTTCAATGACAGATAAACAACTCAAACATAAACTGAAGGAGTTAAAATCTGTTGAGAAACAGAAAGTGTCAAACAAGAACAGAAATGGAAAAGTAGGCATCACTTCAGGAAATAAACCAATGCTTGCTATTTATGCTCCAAGAAAGACATGTCATAACTGTGGTAGTACTAAGCATCTTGCAAATTTCTGCAATAAAAATAAAAATATAAATTCTTTACCTACAAAGTCTGAGGTAAAGAAGGATTTTGCTAGAACTAAGCCACAGACTTTATGCACACACTGTGGAAGCACTTGGCATTCCATTTATACTTGCAGAGAATATCATGCTATCTATCATAATTACTATGAACTGAAACCCAATCTGAAATGGGTTAAAGTTGATACTGCAAGTGTAAACACTGATACTGTTAGCTCAAACTCTAATAATGTTAATTCCGCTGCAAAAGCTAACAAAGTTAAGAATTCCAAAGGATCCAAGCAAGTCTGGATCCTTAAAACTAATCCTCAGTAATTGTTTGTGATTGCAGGGTAACAGGGAGGCAACCCTAGTCGTGGACAGTGGATGTTCAAGACACATGACTGGAAATAAAGCCCTGCTATCAGAATATGAGGAGAAGGCTGGCCCAAAAGTTTCCTATGGTGATGGCAATGTAGGAAGAACATTGGGATATGGCAATATTAATCTTGGAAATGTCATCATCAACAATGTAGCTCATGTCCCAAGACTCAAGCATGACTTGTTATCTGTGAGTCAAATCTGTGACAAGGGATATCATGTAGATTTTCAACCTGAATATTGTGAAGTAATCAGTAAATCTACAGGAAAAGTTGTTCTAGTTGGTCACAGGCAAAACAACATTTATGAAATCAAGCTTTTGATAGACTCTGTTGGAAAAGCTGTTTGCCTGTCTACAAGAATGTCTAGTGAAGAGAGCTGGAAGTGGCACAAGAAACTCTCACATTTGAACTTGAACAACATCAATGAATTGATCAGAAAGGATCTTGTAAGAGGACTCCCAAAGGCTCTGTTAAATGTTGATGGCCTATGTGACTCATGTCAGAAGGCTAAACAAAGGAAGTCATCTTTCAAGAGCAAGACAGAATTTTCTATCACTGATCCCTATCATCTTCTGCATGTTGATCTCTTTGGTCCAGTAAATGTTATGTCTATTGCAAGGAAGAAATATGCCTTAGTCATTGTTGATGAATACACTAGATTCACTTGGGTGTATTTTCTAGCAAAGAAGGATGAAACTGCATTAACTCTGATGGAGCATGTGAAGCTTCTGGACAAAGGATCAAGCAACAAAGTCAGAATCATCAGAAGTGATAATGGAACTGAGTTCAGAAATGCAACAATGGAAGAATTCTGCAAGGACAATGGAGTGAAACAAGAATTTTCAGCACCTGGTACACCACAACAAAATGGTGTAGTTGAAAGGAAAAATAGAACCTTAATTGAAGCTGCCAGAACTATGCTTGATGAAGCAAAATTGCCAACTTATTTCTGGGCAGAAGCTGTTCAAACTGCTTGTTTTACTCAAAATGCAACACTGATCAATAAGCATGGAAAAACACCATCTGAGATGGTGAAGAAAAAGAAGCCTAACCTGAAATACTTTCATATTTTCGGGTGCAAATGTTTTGTTTTGAAGACTCATCCAGAACAGTTGACCAAGTTTGAGCTAAAGGCAGATGAAGGAATTTTTGTTGGCTATCTACTGTCAACAAAGGCATTCAGAGTTTACAATCTGAGAACTAAAGTGATCATGGAATCTATACATGTTTCTTTTGATGATAAGAAGATAACTGGACTTGAAGACAAAGATGAATATGATCAACTGAACTTTGAAAATGAAGATTTAAACTTTGATGAAGGAAACTCTGATGAAACAATTCTGACAGACTCTATTGAAACAAACTCTGAACCTCTACTGGTAAATTCTGGAGAAACTTCTCAGTCACAACAAAGGGGAGAACCAGTTGAGGGGGAGCATGATCAAGATGAAGACTCAAACACTGATATTGAGTCAACTGAAAAATCTGGATCAAACTCTGAAAATTTAAATTCTGACTCTGGGCAGTCAAGTTCAGGGGGAGTCTCAGAAAACGAGGACAGATCACAACAAAATCAGGAGAGCATGGATCAAAGGGGAGGATCACATGCTGATAGAAGTCATTTGCCTTCTGCTAGGAAATAGACTAAATCACATACACCTGATTTGATAATTGGTGATCCAGATGCAAAAGTAAAGACAAGAAGTGCTACTGCAAGTGAATGTCTGTTTCATGCATTCTTGTCTAAAATTGAACCAAATAAAGTGGAAGAAGCTCTTCAAGATGCAGACTGGATAACAGCAATGCAGAAAGAACTGAATGAATTTGAAAGGAATGAAGTTTGGACCCTTGTACCAAGGCCAAAGAACAGATCTATTGTTGGTACTAAATGGGTTTTCAGAAACAAGACTGACAGTGAAGGTGTTATCACAAGGAACAAGGCTAGACTGGTAGCAAAAGGCTATTCACAGCAAGAAGGAATAGACTATGATGAAACATTTGCTCCAGTTGCAAGATTGGAGGCAATCAGAATTTTTCTAGCATATGCCTCTCACAAGAAATTCAAAGTGCTCCAGATGGATGTGAAAAGTGCTTTTCTGAATGGAAAGCTTGAAGAAGAAGTGTTTATTGAACAACCACCAGGATTTGTGGACCCCAAATATCCAGATTATGTCTACAGGCTAGATAAGGCACTATATGGACTTAAGCAGGCACCAAGAGCATGGTATGAGACACTTGCTCAGTTTCTTCTAGAAAGTGGATTCAACAGAGGAACAATTGACAAAACTCTGTTTTATTTCAATCAAGGAAGTGACCTCCTTTTAGTTCAAATTTATGTTGATGACATCATTTTTGGGTCTACTAATGATAAACTCTATAAGAAGTTTGCCAAGCTCATGCAGTCCAGATATCAAATGAGCATGATGGGAGAGCTTAGTTACTTTCTAGGCCTACAGGTGAAACAAACAGATGATGGAATTTTCATTAATCAAGAAAAATATACCAGAAATCTTCTCATGAAATTTGGTATGCTTGACTGTTCATCTGCATCAACTCCCATGGCAACAGCAACTAAATTGGACAAAGACACAGGAGTTTCAGTGGATATGACAAACTATAGGGGCATGATAGGATCTCTTCTATACTTGACAGCTAGTAGGCCTGACATCATGTATGCAACCTGTCTTTGTGCAAGATTTCAGGCAGATCCTAGAGAGCCACATCTGACAGCTGTGAAAAGAATCTTCAAGTATCTCAAGGGCACCATATCATTAGGTCTGTGGTACCCCAGAGAATCAGATTTCAAGCTACTTGGGTATTCTGATGCAGACTTTGCAGGCTGCAAGGTAGACAGAAAGAGCACTAGTGGAAGTTGTCAATTTCTTGGTGACAGACTTGTTTCCTGGTACAGCAAGAAACAGAAATCAATCTCCACATCTACAGCAGAAGCAGAGTATATTGCAGCTGGTAGCTATTGTGCACAGATCTTATGGATGAAGAATCAATTGCTGGATTATGGATTGAGGTACAGTAATATCCCTATTTACTGTGATAATCAAAGTGCTATTGCTATGACAGGTAATCCAGTACAGCATTCAATGACCAAGCACATCAGCATAAGGTACCACTTCATCAGAGAACATGTGGAAGAAGGAAATATTGAACTACATTTTGTATCTACAGAACAACAGCCTGCAGATATCTTCACTAAACCATTGAGTGAAGCTACATTTACAAGACTGGTCAATGAACTAGGAATGGTCTCTGGTTCTGACTAGGAATGTTGGTTAGATTCAAATTTTACTTATGTGGTGTATTACTCATATTTCCTGTTTGGTTAAATGCTAAGTGAACTCTGTTGAATAAACTCTGTTATGCATACTCTGTTAAACTCTGTCAGCATGCCTATATGTAATTCACTGTTAATAAGTTTGATAAACTCTGTGAACTCTGAGTTGATTTTTGTCTGAATGAAAACACCAATGAAGAAATATGTATGAAGCATGATTCTCAGCAATTAATCATGAATCTTTCTGAGTTATTGTGATCTAATCTTAGATTTTGCAGAAAGTTAACACAAGCATGATACTGGCTCATATTTATAGCATCTCTTAGTTTACTTTGTCCTAAACTCTGAGTCTATAAATACTGTGTGCGTTACCTTACAAGAAAAACTACTGATGTTGATGAACTCTAAACTCTGTTAGTTATACTCTGATAGAATAAAATGCTTACTGCAATACCCCAAAGAAAATGTATATAGGTTGTTATACTCCTTTGAGATTATGTTGGATACTAGGATGACCCAGGAACCTATTGGTATATAATATGTGCTAAAATTCTCTGATTTTTGGTGACTAATTAAATACTAGGATGACCCAGGAACTTATCAAAATGATAAGGGCTAAAATTTTTGAATTTTTGGTGACTGGTTCCAACCTCTGATTACTGCAATGAAAAATAAAAAAAATGATGAAAATACAAATAAAAAAAATAAATAAATAAAAAATGTATATAAAGGGGGTATAAAATAAAGGTTAATGTATATAGTTTGATTACTTCAGAGTTTAGCTTTCATCATACAGTCAGTGTTTACTATGACAGTTTGTGCATCCAGTGTTTATTGATTTACTTTATGGATTTTATGAAAAATTAGATGCTCTAAAAATTGACTTAGTAAACTCTGCTTCACACACAAATATATTCACAACTGTGCAATTTATGAAAGGGTTTCGGTGATAAAGTTGGAGAATTGACAAACGCTGTTGATTCGTGATTTGTACTCTAAGGTAAATTTTCACTTGGACAATTTGAAAATCTTGGAGTAAATAGGGTTTTTGACAACTGTTAATCAGTGGATTGTTGATGAATGTGTTCTTTATATGATTACTTTAATTAGTTTTCATATTCTCTTCTTGATTTATTTTCTTAAAGAACAGTTCATAAAACATAAATAACAGTTGCAGAACACAATGAATAAGATTAGAGAAACATAATTTTTCATTGATAATAAGAAAGAGATTACAAGCAAATATTACATCTTTTTGTTCTCTCTATCTGCTAATCTATTCAACAGGAAAATAAAAGGTCAGTCCAAACCACTCCATTGTTAGCAAAAATTCCCAGATCCCATCTTTGCCACTTTATTTGGGTGGAAGTTGAAGGGATAAGGTTATTTTTGCTGACATATTCATTAACAATGGTTGGTGGTGTTGGATGAGGATGCCTTCGAGGAGAGCCATGCCAATGTTGCTTGGAGGGCAGCATCGATGTCGATCACCCTTGCAGGTTTCTCTCTCTCGATCTCTTCCAGACCGACATCCATTTGCAGCCACAGCGTCTCAAGCTGCCTTTCCCACTCAAACGCTTCAAATTCTTCACGCGTATAGCTGAAGATGTCCCTATTCTCGACAAGATGAAGGTTCTTTTCTTTGATGGTAAGGTTGGCCATTGTTTTTCAGAGTATTTGGTTTGAAGGGTTTGTGATTTTACAGGGGAGACTGAAAGGTTAATGGTTTAATGAACTAATCTGAGCAAGTCTCTAGGCCTTAAATAGAGATGGGTAAGAACGGAGTTCTTAAACGCTTCGTATTCTGGTTATTAAAGGCAACAGATAAACGCTTCAAATTCTGGTTTTACTTGGGTCCAGATATTTTAAAAGAGTATTATTTTATTTTTGTTTAAATCAAATATTTTAATGTTTTAATTTTTAATATACTCTTCTTAAAAATAAGCGCACGTGACCCACTCGCCCTTTAATGTGTCCCACTTACCTATTATCGTGTCCCACTACACATTAATCTAGGAACTGATTGAGTGTTTGTTACATAAGAGATTGGGTTTTTAATTACTTTAATCACTTTTGTGTCCAAACGGTTGTGTTTTATTCTTACATCTCACAGTTCTCTTATTTTTCTCTTGGGCATTCACGCAAACACCTTTTCTACATACATTACTCTTGGAAATTCTTGCAAATTTCTTAACTCAATGGCTTCTAAAGCATTCACTGCTCTTGGTTTACGGTTTGTTCCTAACAACTATGAAGCTCCACTTTATCATCAACGCGTTCCAGAACCGTTTCATCTCATGCAGAACTTCTTGAGGGATTCAGAGATTGGACAAGCTCTGGTTGGACCTGCTACTCTCTCTGCGTCTCAAATTGCTACATTTTGGCAAAATTCAGTTTATGTGGATGGAGGAGAGAATGGAATGTTGGTGTATACTGAAAATATTTATTTGAAGTATTTACATTTATTTCTGGCCGGTTTAATTGAGAATCATTTAAATGTTTACATATTTTGTAAATATTATATATTGTGAATAATCTAGTATCAAATGGGATACAGAATATTAGATTATTAAATACGGTTTATATAATATAATAAGGTTCACAGCACAGGTGGAGTTAGACAATCCACTGAAATGGCTGTAGTATTATTTAGATTAGTTTATATTGACTAATAAATAATACTAATATACTTTGTGTATATTGAATAGGATCAAATTTAGAATTGTTCCCTTATACTGATTAAGAAGGTGAACTAAGATTCTATGTTATTATTAATGCTTAGGTTCTTAATCCGGAAATAATAATTGACACGTATATATTATTTACATGCTTTGATTTATATATGAAATAATTCTTGTGAATTATTTCATTATATTTTTGGTGATGAAATAATATATATGGTGGGATATTATTTATTGAAGGAATCCATGTCCTGATAATATTCGGGTTAATGATGTCCCCTTGAAAGCTCAAAAAGATTTAATTATGTGAAACCCTACAGGTGGATTTATTCCGGCATAATTAAATAAAGGTTGAGTGGATAATCAAGGATAAAAGATATTAATTAAATGAATTATCAGTAATTTATTTAATTAATGGACATGCGATATTTTAAACATGGGGAATTTAATAAGCAAATAATATTGGAACCGAATAAATTAATTAAATTACGGTATTAGGAAAGGTAGTGCAAATATTAATTCTTTAGTGGATTGAATTAATATTTAATTACATTGGGCTAGGCTCAAGATGTAATTAGAAGGCCCAACCTAATTATCCATGATCCCTATTGTAGCCTATATATATTCTTATTCTCTTCTTGCTGGGGGCTGGTCGAAAAAATTTTGTAGCCACCCAGGAGCAAGAAGAGAGGATAACTTGAGAAGACGAAGGCCACACTTTGCTCAAGGGAATTTGGGAATACAATAGAAGAGCGTGGAATCAACCGTTAACAAGGTGATTTTTCTATTCGTACTCGTTAATTTAGTGTATCAAAATTCGCAGTGCCAAGATCTGATTGTCCCAACAATTGGTATCAAGAGCCTGGTTCATTGGTTCTGCGAATTTTGATACGATGTCCATGCCGTAATTATATATGCATGTGTATAGTGGTGTGCTTGGATAATAATCTTTTGCAGGTTGTTTAGTATCCACTATTATGGCCATGTAATTTTAATTATGTGTTTGGATCCCACGTGGTTTAATCGTGGTTATTTTGTTTGGTTTCCACGTGGTTTATCGTGGTTGTAAAACACGAGGGTTGATCGTGTTAGAATAGATTTACAAAATTAGTTTTGTATTAGATCTGTTTTGTATGTAATTGTTTGATGGATTATGTAAAAATTCGGGTATTTTGTAACAATTTCGTGCGATCGGAAATCAAAACGGAGAAAAATAATTGTCCGCTGCGTAGCTGTTATGGCTGCTGGTTCATTTTTTTTTTGTTTTAACGAAGTCGACAGAAGCTGCTGTTGTTCAGAAACAGATCTGGTGGAACAGAACAGGAGCTGCGCACGTGAAAAAGAAAGAAAAAAACTGGCAAAGCAGGGTAACGCAGGTTTGTCCTGCGTTACAATAGGTACCAGGGGTGTAACGCATGTTGCACATGCGCAACAGGGCTTCCAGGACCTGTAACGCATGTGCGTCATGCGCAACAATACTTTCCAGGGCTGTAACGCAGGCTTTGATTGCGCAACAGCAAGGTTTTGGCAGAAAAATGATTTTTTCAGCAGAACAGGGCTGGAAATTTATTTATTTTTCAAGGGGCCATAATAGTGGATTTAAATTATATTTTTTAATTTTAATTCCGCTATTTAATTTTTTAATTATTGCTTTAAATAATTATTATGTGTGTTGTTAATTATGTGTGTAATTTTTAATTGCATGTTTAACATAATTAGGACGACATGGACATTAATTTTATTTATTGCTTTAATTTTATGATGCATGCTGCTATGTTATGTGTTCTTTGTTTTGTTATTTTTATAACATGTGGACCTCGAAAAAATAACATAGGGCGATGCATCTAGATAAAATTCCTCAATTTTAAATAAAAATTCTAAGTGGGTGAGGGAATTAATTAGGCATTAAATCCCATGGTCTCCATTATTGTTTGAATGTAATTTAACACCGAGACGAATATAAATTATATACATGTCACCCATCGTGGCGTATGATTTATGGTGTCAGGTAGTGTTATGGATATTACTAGAACAAGCTTCCTAAATTAATTACGAATATTGAAAGGTATATATGCCACCCAATGTGACGTACCAAGTTTCATAGAATTCGATTAATTAGAAGGGTGCCAATGATTGAATATAGATTTTCAATATAGAGAGAAAGGATGATTCTGTCTAGAAAGGGGTCTTAAGTGATGCCTCTTGACAATGCTCCCCCCGATCTGGGAATTATCCTATTATCGATTATTGATTTGAAATATTTAATGGTGGTATCCAGTCTTTTTATTAATTTAAGATTTAATAATGGTATACACTTAGCTATGAAAAATAATATATAGTCCAATATAATCCACCCTAACGTGGCGTATTATTTAGTAATAGGACCGAAGTAATATTTAAACGAATTTAAGTGGTATATATGTCATCCATCGTGGCGTACCAGATACTTATGGTGTTTAAATATTAGTGCATTAATTTTAATTAATTGTTAGAGGAAACCAATAGGATTTAAGATTTATGCAACTATCTGATTATGTGTTACACGTATGATTCTCAGGATTAGATCACTATGGGCTTTAATCCACTATTCACCATACTTAAGGATAACAAACTTACTGGACCGAACTATATTGAATGGAAACGTAATTTGGACATAGTGTTGACTGCTGAGGAGTACAAATTTTGTACTTATGAACCCAATCCAGACCAGCCTGCTGAAGATGCTCCTGAAAGTGAGAAGGAGTATTATAAGCGGTGGATTAAGGCTGATGAGATGTCGCGATGTTACATTCTGGCAACAATGTCGGGTGTTTTGCAGCATCAGCATCAGGCTATGCCCACTGCTTCAGATATGCTCTTTAATCTCAAGGAACTTTTTGGAGAACAGAATAGGGCTGCTAGGCAAGTAGCAATGAAGGCTTTAATGAACACTCAGATGGTTGAAGGAACACCTGTAAGGGATCATGTTCTCAGAATGATGTCTCATCTGAATGAGATGGAGATCCTTGGTGCTGATATTGATGGGGAAACCCAGATCGATATCATCCTTATGAGCTTGCCCAAAAGTTTTGAGCAGTTCCGCTTGAATTACACCATGAACAAAAGGATGTATAGTCTCGCGGAACTTCTGACAGAACTTCAGGCAGCTGAAGGACTCTTTAAGCAGAATGTTCAAGTGAATGTGGCTGAGAAAGCTTCTTCATCTAAGCCGAAAGGTAAGAAGAAGAAAAAGACTCAGACACAGAAAGCTGGAAAGGTTGCTAATGCAGTGGGAGTTCAAGGTGGTGTGAAAAAGCCTAAGGGCAAGTGCTTCAGGTGCAAGCAGTCAGGTCACTGGAAACAGGATTGTCCTCTTCCTAAGAAGACAAACAATACTGGTATGTCTCTTTCTCTAGTTACAGAAACATATATAGCGGCTATATCTACGAGCACTTGGTGTGTAGATACAGGAGCCACTGACCATGTTTGTAACTCTATGCAGGGGTTCCAGCAATACAGAATGCTTAGAGACGGCGAGATATATGTGTTCATGGGAGATGCTACGAAAGTAGCAGTAGTTGCAGTTGGAATAATTACATTGTCTTTTGGCGATGATAGGATTTTGGTTTTGAACAATTGTCTTTATGTACCTTCTTTTAGAAGGAATTTAATTTCGATTTCTAAACTTGCCATGGATGGTTATAATGTTTGTTTGGATCGTAATGTTTCTATTATGATGAATAAACGAGTTATATGTTCTGGTACATTGCAAGACAATTTATATATTATTAATCCTATCCAACCAATGCTGCAACATAAGGAAACTAATAACATTCTTTCTAGCTCAAATAAAAGAAAGAAACCTTCTGAATTGAACCAAACATATCTTTGGCACTTAAGGTTAGGTCATATTAACTTGAGGAGGATTCAAAGACTGGTAGTAGATGGGCCATTAGGCTCGTTGGCAGTGGAGCCATTTCCAGTTTGTGAATCCTGCTTGGAAGGTAAGATGACTAATAGGCCTTTTAAAGCAAAGGGGAATAGAGCTAAAGAAGTGTTAGAATTGGTTCATACTGATTTATGTGGACCTATGAGTATCCAAGCAAGAGGAGGTTATGAGTATTTTGTCACTTTCATTGACGATTATTCTAGATATGGGTACATTTATTTGTTGCGCCGTAAGTCTGAGTGCTTTGAAAAATTCAAAGAGTACAAAGCAAGTGCGGAGAAGCGACATCTTGGAAAATATATCAAGTCACTACGATCAGATCGTGGTGGCGAATACTTGCTTGGAGAATTTAGGGAATATTTATCAGAAAATGGGATTGCATCCCAGTTGTCTGCACCTGGCACACCTCAGCAGAATGGTGTAGCAGAGAGAAGGAATCGGACTCTTTTAGAGAGTGTTAGATCGATGATGAGTTATTCAGATTTACCCAAGTCGTTTTGGGGATATGCTATAGAAACAGCAGCTTACCTTCTGAACTTGGTACCTTCTAAGTCGGTTCCCAAGACTCCAATAGAATTGTGGACTGGTAGCAAACCAAGTCTAAGACATATTCGGATTTGAGGTTGTCCAGCACATGTGCTGAACAAGAACGCGACCAAGTTAGAATCTCGTACAGAAGTAAGGCTGTTTGTAGGCTATCCCATGGGAACGAAAGGTTATTAATTTTATAGTCCTAGGGATCGAGATATCATTGTTAGTACCAATGCTAGATTCTTAGAAGAAGACTATATAATGAAACACAAACCCATGAGTAGTATCGTTTTAGAGGAACTAGTGGGAGGGAAAAATAATCCCCAAGTGCCAATAGTACAAGTAGAACATCCACAAGAAAATGCACAACCAGTCAATAATACCACACCGGTGCTTCGTCGTAGTGGGAGGGTTGTTCAACAACCTGAAAGATTCATGTTTTTGGGAGAGTCCTCGGACTTGGTCTCTGGTGAACATGATGAGGATCCCAGGACATACGAAGAAGCAATTCTAGATAAAGATGCAGATCTTTGGCAAAAGGCAATGGAATCTGAGATGGAATCTATGTATTCTAATCAAGTTTGGGAGCTCGTGGAACCACCCAAAGGTGTAAAACCCATTGGATGTATGTGGATCTACAAGAAGAAAAGAGGATCTGACAAAAAGGTGAAAGCCTGGAAAGCACGACTTGTTGCGAAAGGGTATACTCAGAAAGAAGGGATCGATTATGAGGAAACCTTTTCGCCAGTTGTTATGCTTAAGTCGATCCGGATTCTTTTATCTATAGCAGCTCATCTCGATTATGAGATTTGGCAAATGGATGTCAAGACAGCATTCCTTAATGGAAGTCTTGAGGAAACCATCTATATGCAACAACCAAAAGGGTTCATTAAGGAAGGCCAAGAGCATCTTGTTTGTAAGCTTAAGAGGTCTATTTATGGACTAAAACAAGCTTCTAGGGACTGGAATATTCGTTTTGATCAGGCAGTCCAGTCATATGGATTTGATCAAAGTCCAAGCGAATCATGTGTGTATAAGAGAAGTGAGGGTAATGCAGTGGTTTTTCTAGTACTGTATGTTGATGACATTTTACTCATTGGAAACAATGTTAAGATGTTGTCATCAATAAAGGCATGGTTGTTCAAACAATTTGAAATGAAGGACTTAGGTGAAGCGGCATACATCCTTGGGATCAAAGTAATAAGGGATCGCAAGAAAAGGATGTTGGCTTTATCTCAAGAGCCTTACATTGATGAAGTATTAGCTCGTTTTAACATGCAGAACTCTAAGAAAGGTTTTTTACCTTTTAAGCATGGAGTGGCTCTATCCAAGGAGCAGTGTCTTTCGACACCTAAGGATATGGAGAGCATGAAAGCAGTTCCTTTTGCTTCGGCATGTGGAAGCTTAATGTATGCTATGTTATGTACGAGGCCTGACATCTGCTTTGCTGTAGGCATGGTTAGTAGATATCAGTCGAACCCAGGTCAAGAACATTGGAGTGCAGTAAAAACTATACTCAAGTACCTGAGAAGGACTAAGGAGTATATGTTAATTTACAAGGCCTCAGATTTGTTTCCTATAGGGTATACCGATTCAGATTTCCAGAAAGATAGGAGTCAAATATTTGGTTATAAAGTAGTTTTGTGAGTAATAGTGGATTAAATAAACACTGATATACTCATAGAATATTTTGAGTATAAGTGGGAGATTGTTGGTGTATACTGAAAATATTTATTTGAAGTATTTACATTTATTTCTGGCCGGTTTAATTGAGAATCATTTAAATGTTTACATATTGTCTGAATATTATATATTGTGAATAATCTAGTATCAAATGGGATACAGAATATTAGATTATTAAATACGGTTTATATAATATAATAAGGTTCACAGCACAGGTGGAGTTAGACAATCCACTGAAATGGCTGTAGTATTATTTAGATTAGTTTATATTGACTAATAAATAATACTAATATACTTTGTGTATATTGAACAGGATCAAATTTAGAATTGTTCCCTTATACTGATTAAGAAGGTGAACTAAGATTCTATGTTATTATTAATGCTTAGGTTCTTAATCCGGAAATAATAATTGACACGTATATATTATTTACATGCTTTGATTTATATATGAAATAATTCTTGTGAATTATTTCATTATATTTTGGGTGATGAAATAATATATATGGTGGGATATTATTTATTGAAGGAATCCATGTCCTGATAATATTCGGGTTAATGATGTCCCCTTGAAAGCTCAAAAAGATTTAATTATGTGAAACCCTACAGGTGGATTTATTCCGGCATAATTAAATAAAGGTTGAGTGGATAATCAAGGATAAAAGATATTAATTAAATGAATTATCAGTAATTTATTTAATTAATGGACATGCGATATTTTAAACATGGGGAATTTAATAAGCAAATAATATTGGAACCGAATAAATTAATTAAATTACGGTATTAGGAAAGGTAGTGCAAATATTAATTCTTTAGTGGATTGAATTAATATTTAATTACATTGGGCTAGGCTCAAGATGTAATTAGAAGGCCCAACCTAATTATCCATGATCCCTATTGTAGCCTATATATATTCTTATTCTCTTCTTGCTGGGGGCTGGTCGAAAAAATTTTGTAGCCACCCAGGAGCAAGAAGAGAGGATAACTTGAGAAGACGAAGGCCACACTTTGCTCAAGGGAATTTGGGAATACAATAGAAGAGCGTGGAATCAACCGTTAACAAGGTGATTTTTCTATTCGTACTCGTTAATTTAGTGTATCAAAATTCGCAGTGCCAAGATCTGATTGTCCCAACATGGAACTCCTAACATTATCTTCACTTACGAAGACCAAGATTATGTGATTACTCCACAGACTGTACGAGATACAATGGGGTTTGACACACATACTTCTTATACTCTGGTTAATGAAACTTATTTGAGAGAGATGCTACAAGAGATAGGTTACATGGAATCTCTTGACAAGCTTGGCGGTATAAAGAGACCAAATCTCAGAAAGGAATGGAACTTCTTCTTTGATTGCATTACAAGGACGTTCCAGAAGAAAGTCACCAACTGGGATGCCATTCCAATAGACAGTCTCCAAATCGGGTATTCTCTACTCTATGGTACTAATTTTGATTTTGGTCGACATGTTCTGATGAGCTTAGGTGATAAACTGTCAGAACCTACTACTGTTTATTATGCTCGTTTTTGTCAAATGCTGTTCAATGCTTGTGTACCTAGTCTCGAAATTGATGATACTGATGAAATTGATCCTTTTGGAGTCAATAAGAGAATATTCTCTGATATGACTAACAAGAATGTTGGTAAAGCAAATCTCCCTGCTTTTGTCATGCCACTTGCTCTGCGAAATTTTCTCAATCAACCAAAAGAACCACAATAACCTGAACCTGAACAACAACAACAGCAACCTGAACCACAACCACAACCACAACCACAATCACAAACACAACAACAACCTGAACCACATCCTGAATCTGAGCCTGAACCGTTAAACATTGATCGTACTCAACAACCAAACACTGAATCACCTGCTCACTCAGCACCCACAAAACAACCTTCACCCACTCCACACACAAACTCTGAATTGTCAAAATCTCCACCAGAATCACAGTCAGCACAAAGAGTTAAGAAGGCAGTAACTGAACAACATGCAAGTGTTAAGCAGGCGAAAGAGACACAAAGAAAATCAAAGCGGACATCTCCTGAAGCTGTTTATACTAGAAGAGTGAAAAGAATAAAAGATCGGGCAAAAATGCCTAAGTCACCATCTAGTGAAGAGGATTCGGATAATGTACCTCTAGAAAAACGAAGAAAACTGATATTCTCTGGTTCTGTGGATGAAGATATTGAAGCTCCAGAGGTCGTTTCACAGCAAACACCTCCTGTTGAGGTTGAGAAAGATGAAATGCCTGCAGAGGACAAAATGCCTGCAGAAGAGGATGCTAGAGATGGTCTTTCTCCGATAAATGATATTCTTGATTCATTTATGCCATTCTCTGATCCTATCTCTGATATTGGTGTAGCTGATCAACCTACGGTTGTTCTTTCTGAAGCTGTGGCATCCTATACTGAGTTAATAGCTGATGCTCACCAAACTGTTGAAGGAGGAGAAGAAATTGATCAGGCAACCAAGGTCACTTCTCAGCCTATGCCTGTTGCTGAGCCTGAGCAACATGGAGAAAATCTTGACAAGTCTACAGAAGAAATTGCTAAAATTATGGCTGAAGATGAACATGCTAAAGCTACAAGTGTTGAACCTAAAGGTGGAAGTAGTGCAAACTCTGATTCTTCTCTGAGTGCACCATTACAAACTGACAATAAACATACACCTTTCCCTCAACCTTGTACTTCTCATGAAGTTGAGAGAGCACAATTTGCAAAGAATGCTGCTGAATGGTACAAAGAGGATTGTATTTTTCCACGAGGAAGAGCAGCTGATTTTGTTAAGAAAAATGCTGATACTATCTCCAATCCAGAGATTCTTTCTTGCTTAAAAGCAACTGTAGTTCAAGTCAAAACTCTGGATAGAAGATTTGATGATACTACATTGGCAATCACTGCTTTGCGAAATGAGGTTGTAGCTAGAGAGATGAAAATGGAAAGAGATTCAAAACTAGTGACTACAAAATTCTCCAAAGCTCAAGACAATCTCTTTGCCAGGCTGAGTAAAGTTGAAGAGAATCAGTCTGACTTATCTGCTAAAATTGATTCTATTGCTACTTCCCTGGAGTTAATAACATCTATTCTTATGCCTGATGATGTCAAAAAGGGGGAGAGAGTTGTCAGAAGGGATAGTGCTGGAGATGGATGGGCAAGTAACAAAGGAAAGAACAAGGCTGAAGAGTTTCAAACTCTGAGAACTAGCAAGTCATCTAAATCACAGTCTGTTGGGAGAAATACTGATACTCAAGGTACTTCAAAGACCAAGAGTTTGCTGTTACCTTATCCACAAACTGATGAAGAATTGGCTGCTAAGCTGTTTATTGAAGAGAATGAGGAAGGAGTTACGATTGAGGACATTGAAGCTGAAGAAAAGAGTTTACAAGAAGAACATATTAAAGCTTTAAAGTCTGGTAAAGTACAAAGAGGAAAAGCTCCTAGACCTGTTGTTAAAGGTGTTGTGATCAGAGAAAGGACTGATGTTAGTTAAAGTTCTCAGTTTTCAAAGGAAGCAATTGCAGCAGAGGCTAAACTCAAACTAAAAGGCATTGAAGGAGAAAGTTCACAGAAGAAAGTTACAACTTCTGTTGTATCACAAGCAATGATCACACCTTTACACTCTTCTCAGTTGAAATCGGTTTTTGGAAAAGGAACAATTCATGATCCAAATGTATTATCTGGAGTTTCTATGAATGTTTCTGATGGAAAAGCTTTATCTGGCAAAGTTGGTAATAATAAGGGTGGACTAGGTTCACACAGAGACAAAAGGCAATATACTGGTCCTAGAGATCCTTCTTCACTGGCTGTTCCAGGTCGTGGTGTTCCTCAAGAGAGTTTGGACAGACTGGAATCAGTACAGTTAGTTCATCAGAAGAGTTTAAACAAGGATTTTCTTTTGTACTTCATGGCTGATGGGACAGTATTTAAAGTTGGTGAGGATGATATTGGCTTGAAATGTTGGGAAGAACTAGAGTATGTTCTATATCTTCTCAAGGTGAATAGTCGAAGGACTCAATCAGTTGCTAATGTGCTCAGAAAGAGAATGACTCAGAATCTGGCAATCAGAGGAGAGAAATATAATAGCAGATATGTTCCTAAGTACAGGGATTACAAAGGAAATCTCATTGAAATGAAGAAAGGTACTGCAAAGTTAAAAACTGATTTGGGAATCACAGTACTTGATTTCAATTCACAGTCAGAAAAAGTCAGATTTATCAGACTGGGAAATGAGATGAGAAGGAACAAGATCTATGATCTTAGGGCTGCTATCTACCAGACAGATGAAAGTGATCCTCAGCTCAGAGAAATTAAAGAAGCTATGAAGATTGAACTTGAAAATGCAGAAAGAAGATTGCTGATTGATTATCTCAGAGCCATGCCAGATCTTGAAATGATAAGAGATTAAGCTCTGTAAGGATTTTCTTATTCTCTATAGTTTTTATTAAGTAGAAGCTTAAACTCTGAATTTGTGTAAACACTGTATTTGTTTATTTGTTTTGACATCATCAATTATTGTCATTAACTTGTTTATTTTTGCTAATGAACAAGTTGGGGGAGATTGTTGAATATAATTGATGTGTTTTAATCAGTGTTTAAGTGTTACAGTGAATTATCAGAGTTTAGCTGGAAGCAGTCAGAGTTTAGTTAAACTCTGACAGTTGGAAGCTCGACAGAGTTTGTCAAACTCTGTCTAGAGGAAGCGTCTACTGGTCAATAGTGATGGAAGATTTATTATGGAAGCAATATCTTTGAAGATTGGATAGATATCAAAGAGATCGAGTTGACATAGGAGACGTGTGACAATCTGTAATTGATATTATTGTATAGCTGATTATTAGGAATATCAATTAGAGATTGTATCGTAGCTGTATGTTATATAAATACAGTTAGGTTAACCCTAGAAGGGTATCGATAACGAATTATCTTTATTGTAACCTAGCAGCTCTTTGTGATATTTTACATCACGAAGAGGGTTCGAAATACAAGAAGTTTTTTAAGTGCATAAACGCTTTTACTTGTTAAACTCTCATACAAAGTTGATTATTAATTGTGTATTCGGCCTAACAAGAACACTCCTAAGGATAGTTTAGGCACGAGGACCTTCTACCTGACACTTCCAGAAAGCGGGCTAAGTCGACTTTCCTACTAGATAGACTGTCTAGCAGCTTACACAGAGAAGATATAAGAGAGAGAAGAGAGAGTTGTGTGTTGAGGTGTGTTTTGAAATGAAATACAACAGGCCTATTTATAGGTTTTAGAAAGTCACTATTTGACACTATTCCAACAACCCCCAAATAGTAATCGGACACTATTTCACCAACCCCAAATAGTAACCGGACATTATTACACCAACCCCAAATAGTAACCGTTGGTTACTACTCATATGAATAGTACTATTCATATGAATAATGATTTCGGATATTCATATGAATAGTAATTTCGGATACTATTCATTTTCCTCTTAATTTGACATCCTTAAATATTCAGCTTCCAACCAACTAGAGGATATCAATACTGCTCTAAACTCAATCATACCTCTTGAACAGTTTTTCTATGTTAGATACTTCGATTTTTTTGTGAAGTGTTGACGCCTAGTGCAACTGGTCTGGTTCACAGACGACTAACATTCACTCGTGGTCTTCATATCATGTCTTTAAGAATACTCCTAAGAATTGTACAATCATAAAAACTTTATCACTGGAATCTTTTGGCCCTTCAACTGAATCGTCTGTACATCTTATTTTGTCACTGAGGCTTGATCATGTTAATGAACAATGAACTTCTTTCAGCGACTTGATCCTTGTTGATGCCTGCTCTTCAAATTTCACGATCCTTGTATAGAGTTAATATTATTTATCTTTTATCATAGTTGAGTTATATATGTCTCTATTACATATTACATTACATTATGCTTTACAATCTCCCCCTATTTGATTGTTAGGGTTTAACAAGCAAATTCTTAGAGGATAACTCAACTGATACAACAAAATAAAATACTAAGATAAATAATATTAAAGTGCATTCTGGATCATATATATACATTTTCCAGATTTCTAAAATTAACCAAGTGCAAGTTAATTGTTCCTCTAGACGGAACATATCCTCAAGTTTGCCTTGCTTTCTTTCCACATAGCACTAACACTCCCATTAGCTTTTCCTTTCCGAAAATAAAGTTAATTTCGTGTCAACAACCTTTTCTTTGCCCCTACGCCTAGTAGATTTTTCTTGATCATCCAACTTCTCCCCCTCAGTTGGGTTATCCTCCAAAGTAGTAGGATGTGGAGTTGGTAAATTAGACACTGCAAGGAAAACTGAAATATACAATGGTTATTGCCCGTTGTCTGATACCCTGGAATAGCGTTGTCTATCGAGCAGGTGTCTCTTACCAACATCACACAACGGTACACATATCGTTGTCTGATATCCGGAATAACAACACACCAGGCTCCAAAAGCGTTGTAGCACACCCA
This sequence comes from Saposhnikovia divaricata, assembly GCA_036435485.1. Classification (NCBI taxonomy): domain Eukaryota; kingdom Viridiplantae; phylum Streptophyta; class Magnoliopsida; order Apiales; family Apiaceae; genus Saposhnikovia; species Saposhnikovia divaricata. The sequence goes on from CM071594.1 coordinate 94,932,558, forward strand.
GAAACCACAACGGTTATGGTATAAAGCGTTGTAGAAATGGTGATATTACAACGTTTTTTTATTATGAATGTTGTTAGATTTTGATGTGCACAACTGTTTTGGTGAAGTAGAGGCACGCAAAGCCAGCATTACACAACATTCACATGTGATAGAATTCGTTGTCTTCATGTTTTTTGTACAATGTTTTGTACCTTCAAAAGTGTTGTTTGATTCGAATGTGCACAACTGTTTTGTAGCTTCGAAAGTGTTGTTAGATTCGAATGTGCACAACATATACATGTGATACAATCGTTGTCTGAATTGTTTTTGTACAATATTTTGTAGCTTCAAAAGTGTTGTTATAAACAAAATGCACAAGTGTTTTTAGGCAACCAGATGCTTGTTTTAGTTTAATTTACACTATGCTTTTTATGCCAGTGAGGATGTGCATGTACTAAGTTTAGTCAATGTTTTTTTGTTCATTCATGTTGTCTGAGTTAGTTTGGTACATCGGGTTCATATTGAAAGCATGTTGTCTTTTTTTGTGTCTCGTTGTTAGACAATAGTTTCTATGTTAAAATGTAACACCCCCAGATCCGGGGTCCGGGATCCGGTGGTTACGGTTTCCAATTCTGTCCACAACACTTGAACTTTCCTTAACATAAAATAAATTACGTCTCTATAACCCAACACAATAATATAAAACACACCCGTTATAGTCCCAGAGATGAAATCAGAGTAACACTCAAATTTTTATTAATCACATTATGAGTTCTTACAATCCAAAAGAATTTCAATATAAATACATACTCTTTGCCATCCATTTACATAAGGCATACTAGACCATATTCTTGGTACTGAAAGAATAAATATACCCTACCAATAGCTTCTTCTTCAGCTCTGGTAGTCTCATCGTCCTCGCCCGCGTCGAGTGCGCCTTGTGCGAGTCATCTGGTCTAGCTGTTGTTGTGATATAATAATAAAGCAAGGGTGAGCAATAGCCCACCAACAATAATATATAACTGAACGATAATGTATAACAGTTCAAAAGTATCTTTCAAACCATATGCCATGCCTTTACGGAAATGATGCCAGTATAATATGAACGATGAAGTTACAAGGTAACTTAAAGTATTTGTTTGTAGAAATATCTGCTACATCAAAGTAAGCGAGATATTCTTATTGTTATTAAGAAGAGGAACTTGCAAGAAAAGGTTGCAATTCCAGTTATGACCCTTTTCCAACTCTGCCAACAGTAATCATGTTGCAGGAAATAAATAAATTTGGATGATGAACCAATGATGGAGTATTCACCGCGCCCGCTGTTCCAATCTTGATGATCAGTCGAGATCGTACAGCTCAATTTAGATTTACTACCGGTAGAAGGAAGAACTGACGGCTTTACTTGTGTACCGCCTTACTAGCTCTCCCCGGCCAACGGTTGGGCCAAAGGGGATGGACCGGCGCTACTCGGCCTCTTACACGACTCCTAGTTCAAATAGAATTCATGATTCTGAATGTAACGTTCGTCCCCCTTTCCCCAAGTATAATACTTGTTGATAAGACTCCACAAAGTAGTCGTGTCTAGTTGGAAAGGAAAATTTACCAATAACTCCCAAGCTATTACTTGGTAACGGATATCAACTTGTTCCAGTAATCTTACCCCTCGAAAGATGAGAAGGTAAGCAACGACTTAATAAGTCAACAGCACCCGAGTTGCGAGTGAAGGGAATACTTTATGACCGGGAAGTCGACAAGATAAATAACATTTTTCCAAGTAAGGTTCCCTTATTATTAAGAAGATAGACTCAAAGATGAATGATGTCTGGGAACCTTTCTTGATATAAGATTAATAATAATATGAATTTGAAATATTTTCTGTAATAATCGAAGAAGATAAACCTTATCGAGGTTATTCTAAGTATGGAATAAATATTCAGAGAATATTTATTGAATTAAAATATTTTACAGAATATTTGGGAATATGAAAGAATATCTTTAATCAGAGTATTTCTCAAAATAATCCCTGAAGAGATATCAGGGGAATATTTATTGAATAAATAAATATTTAAATGAATATTCAAAACAATATTCATTAATTAATAAGACCTGAAAAGAATATTTAAGGTAATAATCATAATTAATTAGGAAATTTAAATGAATATTCAAAAGTAATATTCATTGAATGAATAATATCTTAAATGAATATCAAGTAATATTCATTTAGTAATCCAAGCCTTAAGGAATATTCGAGATAATATTCGATAATTAAATCAAGCTTCAGATGAATATTAAAATAATATTCATCAAGTATTTAATATCTTAAATGAATATTCGAAAGTAATATTTATTTAATAAAATAATAATCTAAAAGAATATCCAAATAATATTCATCTAACAGTCTCATCTTTAGAAGAATATTCGAAAAAAATAGTCGATAATCAATTCGACTCTGAATGAATATTGAGAAGTATTATTCGTTGAATAGTTAAATTCAAATAATTATTTGAAGTAAGGATCGTTAAAATAATTAGTCTCGAACGAATATTCAAATAATATTCGTCGCCCAAATAATAGAAAATATTTACTTAAATATTTTCCTCCGAGGTAATCTCGATATATCAAGGAATATTGACTCCCGGTCTATTTTTGATTAATAAGATGTATACGCCCTTCTATGAGGGTCTTACAATAATCGGCTTATAACTGATATATAACTATCTAGCTTATAAGCCAACAATAACCTTCAGGGAACAAGTATATCACTTCAACTTGAAAGTAGGCATGCATGCAATGGCATATGTATATCAGCATATATATATATATTTATTCAATCACAACAACAGCCTAAAAGAAGGGAATTGAAACTTGCCTGGTAGTCGAGTACGGTAAGGGGTAGTGGTAGCGGGTCCCGGTTCAGCTTGGTGATCTATAAATAGCCAAGGCATTCGGGATTAATCACTTAACATATTAAAAGTTAAGTTATACTTAATTCGAAACACGTTCTTGAGTTATCTCGTTATACCCCTTTTTGTGGATTACTTTTATCACTGATCCGACCCGACATCCGTTCGTTAATACGACATGTCATTGTACTTATACTTGGGACATACTTAAGTCATATGAGTTCTAAAGTCGATCGTTACGAGCCAATACTATACTCCGAGTTTTATCGTCCGTTTTCTAAGTGTTTTACCGAAGTTATAAAAGAGTCGTCTTTTAGGGGTTCGTTCGCGTTTAACCTCGACTCGAACATTTTTAATAAATCGAAAAATGATCTTTTTGACATACGGTTTTCTTTCACGCCTTCCTTTTTACCTCTAGTATTTATTTACCAAGATTCGCCATGACGTTACATAGTTTACGAGGGTTCAATTACAGTTACAAACTTTCATTTACGGATTCGAACTACTTTAATAATTTGGTCATAAATCCTAAACCGTAAGTCCGTTTCATGCGATCTTTATATCAAAACGAAGCTTGAAACATAATCTATCCTATCATGGCAGAAAATGAAGCTGTACAGTGAGTTATAGCTACTGTGATGCTCGGTGTTTAATAGTCTAACGAAAATTCGGCATTACGACGGCTATAAATCGAACGTTCTAAAATTCATAACAATCAATCCAAGCCACACCGGGCATACTATACATGGTTTTCATCTTAACCAGTCCAAGAAGGTTTCAATTAACCATCATAATCATCAAAACTCTTAAATCATCACTACTAACTACATAATCATGCTTTTATGCATATAACAACACCATAATCTTAACTAATCTAAAACCATCAAGAACATATATAAAACTCAAAGTAAGATCTTGGGTTCTTAAGAATTATACCTTCCTTGGAGAGTGTACAAGCTATAATAACCCTTATATAGTCCTTGTATGGCTTTAACAAAGCTTAAATCATCCAAAGAAACCAAGAAATCAAAGTTAGTTTCTTGAAAACACTATTCACCCTCATCTTTGAGGATTTATTTGAAAATGGAAAACATGGAGTTTGAAGCTAAGATTTCTAGGAGATCATTTTTATGAAATATAGGACTCACCATAAAAATTTGGAGATCAAACAATGGTTGGAAGGTGGATTTTGAAATCTTAAAACTCCAAAATTCGAAGTGCCTTGGTTTTGGGGGAAAAACAGTGAACTTCTCGAATTTATTTACCCATCCAAACAATCTTCAAAAATTATGAAATTAAATCCCCAACTTCACCTTGATGTGTAGAAGCTCCATGAATTTTTTTCATGATTTTTAGATGAGTAGATCTAGGTGAAAAAAAATGGCAAAGACCCCTGCCCTGGAAAATGCAACTGCTGGAAAAATGGGGGAGAGGTGGTATTTGCTTCTTTTTCTCTCTTTTCCTCTTGCTTGGCTAGTTGTCAAATGATATTTGTGATATATATAAGTGGGTATAGCTGCTAATACTCCTCTTAATACAAGTGTCAAAGGTTTATGGTGTGTTAGAAAAATTGATGATGTGAAGCCTTGTTGTTTTCTTCTTGTCCATCCACCTCATTACTTCCTTTTTCATTTCTTTTCTTCATTTCATTTCCACCAAATATTCTTATATATAACCCCAGCTGATCAAGTAGGGTTTTTTTTTCTCGTTACGTATTTAATCCGTAATTTCTTTCGCGTTTGCTTGATCGCTTAATCTTGTTATAAAGTTCTAGCGATTTCTAGAACACTTGTTATTCTAACTCAAAGGTTTTCATTCTAAATCCTCAAATCATACTTAATAAATAAAATCCTTGAATCCTTAACATTATAATACTCTTGTCTTGATCGTATTGATAGGCTCTTTACGGTTCGGTCAAATATTGTACCGAAAAAGAATTTGGAATTTCTGAATTCCGATCGTTTCTGCATTCACTTATTTCCTCCGCGTATTACTAATATGACTTCGAAACATCCATAACACGTCCCGTACATAGGGTGGCGTGAAAAGTTTTCCAACTTACAAAATCACTATTCATCACTTATTTTTATTTAATTCCTATAGTTGGGAAAATGAACCTGGTTCACCCTCGAGTGTTCCTTAACCTTTTTACGGAACCGCTGGGCTTATAATAGATATTGATTTGGATGACATGAGGGTATCTATTTCTCTCTAGGGAATCTTATCTTAACTTTCTAGGAGATAGATTATTCTAACCTTAGTTATCACCCAATAGCATCCTTCAGGCCATATAACCTTGGAATATATATCCTTTCATTATTCATTCATTAAAACCAGTATTACATTCTAGTTGTAACCCCTATTCATTCTTACATCAATACATAATAAAAAGTTTTAATTCTACCCAAAAATCTGGGTTCTTACAGTCTCCCCTCCTTAAAAGGATTCCGTCCCGGAATCAGGTAGAAGACAATTGGGTATTTGTTGGTTATTTCACTTTCCAATTCTCTGGTCGATCCTTACACACTCCAATCTTTCTAAAGCATCTCATACTGGTGTTACAATACACCCTTATCCGTTCTACCAATTCTTTGATACTTTCGCACAACACATCATCCGGTATACGCTCTTGTCCGTTCTTATACTATTAACCTTATTGGTACGTGCAGTGACTTCGGTATCACTAACGCGCTACGAAGTCCGGAGATAACCTCACTCGTAATTTTGCAATTCCTAATCGCTTTAATCTTCGCAATCTCGATCAATATAGAGAAGTGGAAAGATTTATTGAGAGATCACTATGATCAATTGAACATTTGTTATATTGCATAGTTAGTACAGAAGGGGGCCAGCCTTTAGTACTTGACAAGCAATTAAACAAGTCATGGCATTCCACTTACACTTCTATCACATAGACAGATAGTCACGTAGCAGTACCTCCCCTCCTAAAAGGGTTGTTCTTCTCAATTCATAAAGAAGATGAATAAGAGAGAAGAAGAGAAAAGAGTTCTAAAGGATTATAGAAAGCTTTCATGATTGTAGAATATCATACTCAGAATTTACCTCTGAACTATAAAGGTTTATCAAAGAAGAAATTAATCATAATTATATCCAACACTATTTGATCGCAATCTCACGTGTCAACATATCTTGCTGCTTTGTCCATTATTCTATGGACAAATACTCTTGTTCAATCTTAGCGATACTCACATTTGGGAAATCCTTCAACCTTTCAGGTTAAATCTTAGATTTCTCTCTTGACATCATTATTACTGACATCCCATATCATGTTACTAGCTTTTTCATAACTATAATATTGACACTATCCGGTTGTCATCCTGAGAATTCATTAGAAAACCCATTCATAACATTCCTTGCTTCTCATTCCATAGTTGCTTTCCCAGTCTTTTCTTTATCAATCACATCCTTCTTATTATTTGATTCTTATTTACTTCGGTTATTTACTTTCACCTTCATCTCTTTATTGAGACATCTTTTGCACTTGGCACCTCTTTATCGGTATTCCGTCACATTATTCTATAATCATCACGTTATTTCAATTTAAACTTTCCGAAATGAATCTGGCCCGATTCCTTTAACTTAGATTCATATAATCTACTTCTGCCAACCGTGTTTCTCATCACTTGTTCTTTTCTAACCGTGGTTTTCCACAGGTTGTCTTTCGTAAGTCAGACCAGGTCGTATATCTACATGCTCGTACTCCTATCATCTGTTGAACATCTGCATTTTACTGACGTAGCCTGGCCACATGAAAACCCGTTATGACCGTGCTATAATTTTGGGGGTAAGGCTGGCTCGAATACCGCCGCCCGAACACTTTAAACTCTCAGGTGGCCCAATAAGTCTCGGGCCCAACCGCCCTTCCCTCCAAGTCTCATTAATTCTTTCTACGGGAATACGTTTAGCATCACGAATTATCAACCTCATATTCTCTATCTTGTTTGTGCAGAAGTACACTAACACAAACTTGCTTGTCATTCATCAACATGCCATTTAGCTTATCAATAGCAGCACTTTCTTTATCTTTACGTTGTCATCTCCTTTCTTAGAAGAATCACCATCGCTTGTTGTTTACGTAGTGCGTTAATAGTTAACCCTACGGGTTTCAAATCCCTTAGGGAGACAAAGTAATCATTATTCCTTATCCATAAGGAACACTTCCTGAACTTGATGTAGATATAACATGAAGCAGATAGAATTGCAGAAGAGTTTCAAGCATCGCAGCTAGGTCCGGTTGATGAAACTATCACTTATGCATCTTCCATAAAAGACTGGAAACTTAACGGTTTACTTCATCAATTTTTGTACCATGGTCCTGGTTTGCCTCAAAACGGAACCTTCTAAGGTACGTAATATGCTTAAGACCCATCAGGAATCGAATCTTTACTTAAACTATTATTACCGTCGATTCTTGCACATTCATCAGAAGGAATGTAAATTCCTCCACTTCGATATGACCTTCAAGGTCCTGTCCAAATATCATTTTGTTTCTTCGGTATGAACATTGTAATTATTCTTCTATGCTTAGACTGTCGGCCACCTCATTGGCCTTTCCTGATAATAATAATTCCTTGTAATCCATGTTTTCTGGATACATTCCAACTCAAACTTTTCTACCCCATTCCCATCACTGTTGGGTGAAAGCATTCTCCCTTAAGCTCTGCTGAAGGAGAAAAATATATCTATCAGTCTTTTTCCATAAGTCATTGCTTCCACCTACCCGTGGGAACTTTATCACGTTTATTCCCAATCCTACTTAGGATACTTCTTTTCTTAGTTCTTTCCTTATCTTAGGATAATCCCAACCTTTATAGGTTCAATCCATACTTCCTCAGGGTTTCATATATGCCTCATCTGGCATTATTGTTACTATGTCATACATTCCTTACCAAACTTCCATTTTGAAGTTCGGAATATTACCTTTTTTCCTTGTAAGGTTTCTTAGGTCATCCTCATCATTCCTCCTGTATTTTCTGGGTACAGGGTATATCAAAACGTCATTGATCAATACTTTAATAATTCTGTCTATGTTCTTTCCAGAACTCTCTTTTTAATGATCCTTACCGGTCATTGTTGCCTTAGCAAGTCCAACCCATATCATCTGAATTCATAATGTCGTTATTAGGGTTAATGCCATCCCTTGTGCATTCCCAAGGGTTTGTCTTAATTTATGGATATCCTATCCTTAATTCAACTGCCAAGGAATTCTTGCATCCTATATTTGGCAATCAGATCATGTATCCCAAATAAGGGTGTCTTTTCAATCATTCTCATTTGATAATCGATTGGTAACTTAATGCCACCCTCTTCTTTCAGATAGTTATCAACCTATTGGGCCTTCCAAAAGGCAATGTATGCCTATCTGCTCTCTTACAGAACTTGGTAATGGTAGCAAGGATGTTTTGGAAGATATTGGTCGAGTTCAACGTGAATCTTTTAGTACTCATCGTTCTTCTCAAAGGTACTTGCCTTAGACAAAATTTCTACAGCATACTGATCGATCTCTGACCATTTCTATACTCTCTTCATAAACCTTCGTTGTTTACTTTCCTTAGTCATAATATATTCATGGTATTCATGACACCCTAACATCATACATCTCAAGTCATTATACTTCCATTTTACTCGTAATCTTGGACAACCATATACACATGAGTCACTTTAGTACGGGTTACCCCATCCCAAAAAGGTCTAGTAAATTCCCCATCAAAACATGGGTTGTAAAGGGTTTAGTAGAAGACTCCTACAATCTCATTAATATTTCCTTTATATCAGAAGCCCTTGCAGTCGGTGCTTACTTAGAAGCAACCCTGCTTTGTCTTTTCATTGCTGGTCTAGTCACTTTATAGTCCGTTGTGACTTGGCCTCATCTGGCCACACTAAAATAAAAATATATGATTTTAGGGGTTGGCTAATAGCATTACTTTTCTAGCAATTACCGGCATAGTGCCTTCTTCTTTGATACCTTTCTACCTTTCCAAAACTTTATTCCATATAAGTCTTAATCGACTACTCGGCACCGTCTCCGGTCACCTTTCCTCCACTTTTATCTTTTCAACCATTCTTATCAATCCTGCGTGCCACACAAGCTTACCATTCCTGGCACAACAGCCTTTTCATTTAAGTCAATCCTGGAATTTCTCAGTCCGGCTAGTTTCTTACTTACATTTCCTATTTTCGTCCAATCTCACTTCATCATTTTATCACTACCGTCGATTGTAATGCTCAGGGTCCGTTTACTAACCCATTTTACAGCATCCTTACCCAAATCACAGGGTTTGCTCCAATTTTTACTCTCTTCCATGACATTCTCTGATAATCAGAAAGACAAGGTTTGCCAAAATTCACCGAATTCCTTTCCAGACTCAGGGAAATTTTGATCAATCTACCCATCGACTGGTAACACTAAGGAGACCAGTTCCGAAACCTGAAGAATAGTTCTATGAACCTCCTAGTAGGTAGAACCGTAAGCAGTCATAATTAACGAAATAATCGTCATCGGGTTGGAAATTTAACCCCTGGAGAGGAACCAATTATATACATCCCTTAGAATGGAATCAACAGTTTTAAACTGAAACTTGTCACAACGTCCTGATATCTATACGTCCTGATATTCAATATTACCAAATGTTAGTCTACCTAACCCTTTATGCGAAGCGTCATTGGAAGCACAAAGTCTCCTTTTTCCATTAAGCAATGCCAGCTCTTGGTCATTACCAATTTCACCTTTTAGCTCCAGGAAGATTTTCTCACATTTTTCTCTTTAACTGCTGATCGTATTACTTGATCTATTATAATTCCGTGTCGGAGTAAACTTAAGGTAACTACTATAATCCATTCAAAGAGAAGAAGGAATTTAATATTCCTCTGAATCACATGCATCTAACGTTTCTGGTTCATCATTTAACTGAGTTGAATTAACTCTATACTCAGTCTCTGGCAGTAGTCTCATTACGAGTTCATCTTGACTCACTGGTCTTATCTTCCGGTAGGTTCTGAGATCATTGTCTTGCTTACTACTTCCTTATATACTTTACCCAATCATGCTATCACTTCCCAATGTCTTTACTTTCTAAATGATTCATTCATAAAATGAACATTTTCCTTAATAAAACCACCTTATTAACCTCAATTTGGTTCCATAATTTACAACCTACGATACCTGCCTTCTCATGGCGAATTATTACTGACCATATTCATACTAATTCATTTATCAAATGATATGGCACTTACTGCTTCCTTCTCAACTATTCCTAGGGACTCTGCTCCTCGCCCTAAATTGATGTCTTTAATAATCATACACCCCTCTAGCTCTTTCTTTGTTAAGATGAAAATCTCTAAGGATTCTCATCTATTTCCGTATAAGATCTCAAGTAATTCTTCCAATCCTTCATTCTTGCTGGTACTACATCTGGTAGCCCGGCTATGAATTCAACATGCATCTTCAGATCTCTTAATAATATCTCGGTTCTTTATACTCACTTTTCTGAGCACCATATCTTAATCATCACAGTCATTCTGGCTGCGACCCTCATTACCCATGGGTAAGCTCCTCATCCTAACAGGATTTTACTTATCTGCTGGAACCTCTTCCGGGTCTCTAGTAGGGTACTCTATGGAATTTACCTGCTGATCTTCAGCATATAATAAATCATCATCGCGCTGCTACTCGTATGCCTCAAGGTCTGTTGCCTTACTTGTCGATGCGATATCGAGCTAAGTTACTATCATGATACTTAATAGTTCCCATAAGGGTTTTATAGGTCATCACTACATTAAGTAGTCCGACTATGAACTTGGCAAGAGTTCTTATTATCTTAGTGAATTTATTGTTTTAACGTCGCCTCATCTCTGGGGTTTATAACGTATGCTCTGATACCACTTCTATAACACCCCCAGATCCGGGGTCCGGGATCCGGTGGTTAAGGTTTCCAATTCTGTCCACAACACTTGAACTTTCCTTAACATAAAATAAATTACGTCTCTATAACCCAACACAATAATATAAAACACACCCGTTATAGTCCCAGAGATGAAATCAGAGTAACACTCAAATTTTTATTAATCACATTATGAGTTCTTACAATCCAAAAGAATTTCAATATAAATACATACTCTTTGCCATCCATTTACATAAGGCATACTAGACCATATTCTTGGTACTGAAAGAATAAATATACCCTACCAATAGCTTCTTCTTCAGCTCTGGTAGTCTCATCGTCCTCGCCCGCGTCGAGTGCGCCTTGTGCGAGTCATCTGGTCTAGCTGTTGTTGTGATATAATAATAAAGCAAGGGTGAGCAATAGCCCACCAACAATAATATATAACTGAACGATAATGTATAACAGTTCAAAAGTATCTTTCAAACCATATGCCATGCCTTTACGGAAATGATGCCAGTATAATATGAACGATGAAGTTACAAGGTAACTTAAAGTATTTGTTTGTAGAAATATCTGCTACATCAAAGTAAGCGAGATATTCTTATTGTTATTAAGAAGAGGAACTTGCAAGAAAAGGTTGCAATTCCAGTTATGACCCTTTTCCAACTCTGCCAACAGTAATCATGTTGCAGGAAATAAATAAATTTGGATGATGAACCAATGATGGAGTATTCACCGCGCCCGCTGTTCCAATCTTGATGATCAGTCGAGATCGTACAGCTCAATTTAGATTTACTACCGGTAGAAGGAAGAACTGACGGCTTTACTTGTGTACCGCCTTACTAGCTCTCCCCGGCCAACGGTTGGGCCAAAGGGGATGGACCGGCGCTACTCGGCCTCTTACACGACTCCTAGTTCAAATAGAATTCATGATTCTGAATGTAACGTTCGTCCCCCTTTCCCCAAGTATAATACTTGTTGATAAGACTCCACAAAGTAGTCGTATCTAGTTGGAAAGGAAAATTTACCAATAACTCCCAAGCTATTACTTGGTAACGGATATCAACTTGTTCCAGTAATCTTACCCCTCGAAAGATGAGAAGGTAAGCAACGACTTAATAAGTCAACAGCACCCGAGTTGCGAGTGAAGGGAATACTTTATGACCGGGAAGTCGACAAGATAAATAACATTTTTCCAAGTAAGGTTCCCTTATTATTAAGAAGATAGACTCAAAGATGAATGATGTCTGGGAACCTTTCTTGATATAAGATTAATAATAATATGACTTTGAAATATTTTCTGTAATAATCGAAGAAGATAAACCTTATCGAGGTTATTCTAAGTATGGAATAAATATTCAGAGAATATTTATTGAATTAAAATATTTTACAGAATATTTGGGAATATGAAAGAATATCTTTAATCAGAGTATTTCTCAAAATAATCCCTGAAGAGATATCAGGGGAATATTTATTGAATAAATAAATATTTAAATGAATATTCAAAACAATATTCATTAATTAATAAGACCTGAAAAGAATATTTAAGGTAATAATCATAATTAATTAGGAAATTTAAATGAATATTCAAAAGTAATATTCATTGAATGAATAATATCTTAAATGAATATCAAGTAATATTCATTTAGTAATCCAAGCCTTAAGGAATATTCGAGATAATATTCGATAATTAAATCAAGCTTCAGATGAATATTAAAATAATATTCATCAAGTATTTAATATCTTAAATGAATATTCGAAAGTAATATTTATTTAATAAAATAATAATCTAAAAGAATATCCAAATAATATTCATCTAACAGTCTCATCTTTAGAAGAATATTCGAAAAAAATAGTCGATAATCAATTCGACTCTGAATGAATATTGAGAAGTATTATTCGTTGAATAGTTAAATTCAAATAATTATTTGAAGTAAGGATCGTTAAAATAATTAGTCTCGAACGAATATTCAAATAATATTCGTCGCCCAAATAATAGAAAATATTTACTTAAATATTTTCCTCCGAGGTAATCTCGATATATCAAGGAATATTGACTCCCGGTCTATTTTTGATTAATAAGATGTATACGCCCTTCTATGAGGGTCTTACAATAATCGGCTTATAACTGATATATAACTATCTAGCTTATAAACCAACAATAACCTTCAGGGAACAAGTATATCACTTCAACTTGAAAGTAGGCATGCATGCAATGGCATATGTATATCAGCATATATATATATATATTTATTCAATCACAACAACAGCCTAAAAGAAGGGAATTGAAACTTGCCTGGTAGTCGAGTACGGTAAGGGGTAGTGGTAGCGGGTCCCGGTTCAGCTTGGTGATCTATAAATAGCCAAGGCATTCGGGATTAATCACTTAACATATTAAAAGTTAAGTTATACTTAATTCGAAACACGTTCTTGAGTTATCTCGTTATACCCCTTTTTGTGGATTACTTTTATCACTGATCCGACCCGACATCCGTTCGTTAATACGACATGTCATTGTACTTATACTTGGGACATACTTAAGTCATATGAGTTCTAAAGTCGATCGTTACGAGCCAATACTATACTCCGAGTTTTATCGTCCGTTTTCTAAGTGTTTTACCGAAGTTATAAAAGAGTCGTCTTTTAGGGGTTCGTTCGCGTTTAACCTCGACTCGAACATTTTTAATAAATCGAAAAATGATCTTTTTGACATACGGTTTTCTTTCACGCCTTCCTTTTTACCTCTAGTATTTATTTACCAAGATTCGCCATGACGTTACATAGTTTACGAGGGTTCAATTACAGTTACGAACTTTCGTTTACGGATTCGAACTACTTTTAGTAATTTGGTCATAAATCCTAAACCGTAAGTCCGTTTCATGCGATCTTTATATCAAAACGAAGCTTGAAACATAATCTATCCTATCATGGCAGAAAATGAAGCTGTACAGTGAGTTATAGCTACTGTGATGCTCGGTGTTTAATAGTCTAACGAAAATTCGGCATTACGACGGCTATAAATCGAACGTTCTAAAATTCATAACAATCAATCCAAGCCACACCGGGCATACTATACATGGTTTTCATCTTAACCAGTCCAAGAAGGTTTCAATTAACCATCATAATCATCAAAACTCTTAAATCATCACTACTAACTACATAATCATGCTTTTATGCATATAACAACACCATAATCTTAACTAATCTAAAACCATCAAGAACATATATAAAACTCAAAGTAAGATCTTGGGTTCTTAAGAATTATACCTTCCTTGGAGAGTGTACAAGCTATAATAACCCTTATATAGTCCTTGTATGGCTTTAACAAAGCTTAAATCATCCAAAGAAACCAAGAAATCAAAGTTAGTTTCTTGAAAACACTATTCACCCTCATCTTTGAGGATTTATTTGAAAATGGAAAACATGGAGTTTGAAGCTAAGATTTCTAGGAGATCATTTTTATGAAATATAGGACTCACCATAAAAATTTGGAGATCAAACAATGGTTGGAAGGTGGATTTTGAAATCTTAAAACTCCAAAATTCGAAGTGCCTTGGTTTTGGGGGAAAAACAGTGAACTTCTCGAATTTATTTACCCATCCAAACGATCTTCAAAAATTATGAAATTAAATCCCCAACTTCACCTTGATGTGTAGAAGCTCCATGAATTTTTTTCATGATTTTTAGATGAGTATATCTAGGTGAAAAAAAATGGCAAAGACCCCTGCCCTGGAAAATGCAACTGCTGGAAAAATGGGGGAGAGGTGGTATTTGCTTCTTTTTCTCTCTTTTCCTCTTGCTTGGCTAGTTGTCAAATGATATTTGTGATATATATAAGTGGGTATAGCTGCTAATACTCCTCTTAATACAAGTGTCAAAGGTTTATGGTGTGTTAGAAAAATTGATGATGTGAAGCCTTGTTGTTTTCTTCTTGTCCATCCACCTCATTACTTCCTTTTTCATTTCTTTTCTTCATTTCATTTCCACCAAATATTCTTATATATAACCCTAGCTGATCAAGTAGGGTTTTTTTTTTCTCGTTACGTATTTAATCCGTAATTTCTTTCGCGTTTGCTTGATCGCTTAATCTTGTTATAAAGTTCTAGCGATTTCTAGAACACTTGTTATTCTAACTCAAAGGTTTTCATTCTAAATCCTCAAATCATACTTAATAAATAAAATCCTTGAATCCTTAACATTATAATACTCTTGTCTTGATCGTATTGATAGGCTCTTTACGGTTCGGTCAAATATTGTACCGAAAAAGAATTTGGAATTTCTGAATTCCAATCGTTTCTGCATTCACTTATTTCCTCCGCGTATTACTAATATGACTTCGAAACATCCATAACACGTCCCGTACATAGGGTGGCGTGAAAAGTTTTCCAACTTACAAAATCACTATTCATCACTTATTTTTATTTAATTCCTATAGTTGGGAAAATGAACCTGGTTCACCCTCGAGTGTTCCTTAACCTTTTTACGGAACCGCTGGGCTTATAATAGATATTGATTTGGATGACATGAGGGTATCTATTTCTCTCTAGGGAATCTTATCTTAACTTTCTAGGAGATAGATTATTCTAACCTTAGTTATCACCCAATAGCATCCTTCAGGCCATATAACCTTGGAATATATATCCTTTCATTATTCATTCATTAAAACCAGTATTACATTCTAGTTGTAACCCCTATTCATTCTTACATCAATACATAATAAAAAGTTTTAATTCTACCCAAAAATCTGGGTTCTTACATAAAACCTGTTTGGCTTAGAACATGTTAGACAATGGGTTAACTACAAGGAAAATAAGCGAGATGGCCATAACATTCATACCAACTAAAATTATCATATATCATCCATACCAACTAAAATTTGACCATTACATAAAATGGGCACAACCATCAACACAAACTACTCCATACCAAATATTCATCATTACAACCATTCACCAAGCCATCTAACCAACCGAAATAAGTACATCCAGAAATTAGACTAACATCAATGTATTTTGAGATGAACATCTCCATCAAAAACAGATGGACTTGAAGATAACTTAAGTTTAAATATAAGCGCCATACCCATATATATGTACGCTAAAATCCCAAAAGTTAACAGTTGTTCAACCTTAAATACGGAGTCACCTAACGAGCAGCAACCTACTGAGCATGGTTCTTCATGAAGTACTTTGCCCACTCAATCTTGATTTCATTGAGTTCCTTTACGCCATAACCCTGCATGTTACCCCTTCGAAGCCACTGAAAAATAGAGCAATGTTAGTGCATATCACATATCTTTGATAAAAAAAATAAACAAATTGAAATTTTTACCTTTGAAGTAAACTTCAGCTCCTTGTCAAAAGATATTTCCTTCATATAGCGCATCACAAACAACCCACAATCTTTGCTCCCATGCTGGAGTGGAACACCCTAAAAATATATGTAAAAATATTACATTTAA
Source organism: Saposhnikovia divaricata (assembly GCA_036435485.1). Lineage (NCBI taxonomy): Eukaryota > Viridiplantae > Streptophyta > Magnoliopsida > Apiales > Apiaceae > Saposhnikovia > Saposhnikovia divaricata. The sequence goes on from CM071594.1 coordinate 94,948,808, forward strand.
ACTGCTTTAGAGAGCACAGAAAACTGACAGGAACTTATAACTCTGCCAAAAAAAAAAAAATTACCGCCAAATTCTCCCAGGTTACTTTCTTCTTTAGATACCTCTTTCCATTTTGCATGTACAGTTTGATGCCACTGTGACAAAATAATATGAATCAAAATTAAAGTGATTCTAAATTAAAAAAATTATAGATCTGGTACTCACTTGTCAACCACTTCTATTCATTCTTCACCGGCAATTCTTCGTTTCAACGGGTCCATGTGGTATACAATTTGTGCTTCTGGATTCACGGCAGTCAGCACCCAATGGTTCCTAGTAAATAATATATAGACTAAATTAGTTTTGACCGTTATAATATTATAAATAAACTATTAGCATTCATGTAAAAATAAATGAGGCACATTGATATATTATCAGGAGATGCAATATCAGCATTCATTTTCACAAACAATACTAAAGCTCAACAAATCAAATGAAACAAGAACTCACACATGGTTATATGGCAATAGAAAAATTTGCCCCGTTTTCGCATTATTGAATCTTAGAGAAAGCGCACGTGACCTCTCTGCTAGACTACCGCAACCAAGAGCACCTATCAAGCCGGGATCAACAAACGATACCATATCGGACATCTTTTGTTTTTTCAAAGATTCCTCCAGCATACTGTATAAAAAAAATTAGCAAACCTAAATAATCATTTTGTTCAAGAACTCTTGACAACGTCAATAAATTTTTTGAAAGTGATACTTACTTAACAAACAAGCAAATTACTGAACCCGATATTTCGCCTCCAGAGCATAAAGCATGCACATCCGATAAAAAAATAGCCTTCTTAGTAGTTAACGCAAACGCTTCTTGGCTTAACTGGAAAGTCAATGTGCGACCACTAGCTTGTGCCTCTTTTGCCCAAATCCACAAGCGCTTCAAACTCGGGGGGTAATCAGGGCCCATATCAACCACAAACTCTGGTTCCAGGACACAGTCATTCAGTTTCTTAAACTTTTTTGCAACCATATTCTTGGCTTCCTGAAAAGGAAAGATTAGTAAAAGTCAACTTAGAATGTAAACCGAAGTAGTAAAATAAGTAGATCCATTAGGTAAACGAAAATAAAAACTATGCTTTAATCCTTTACATATAAGGTTATAACCTTTGGAGATCCTTGCACGGGAGCTTTGCTTGTCTCCACTCCGAGTATAAGATTTCTCGGCCAAGCAATATATGTTCCGAAAGCTTGCTCCACAGTCGTGATTTCACCTTCAATTGGGAAGGGAATCTGAACAGTTCCTTGGATGACACGAGTAATAGACACTCGTGCATTTTCTTTTGCCAATGGTTTTCCATGAAGAACCTTACTTACTGTATCAACTGTTGCGTAAGCAACAACATTTGTCGGGGAGCCAATTGTCAATTCCCACTCCGAACAACCCTTGACAGTATTATCAGCTCCCTTAGACACATTCGGAACAGCCACCTGCCCATCATCAACCTCCACAACCTCTTGATTCTTATCTTCAACATCATTCTTCTCACCAGGTTGGATCTTCTCTTCAGCATGCTTCTCCTCTTCAACAAAAGGTAATTTATTATCGACCAGATCTAGCTTCTTTTTCACCCCTTCCACACCCAAATCCATACCATGCCCTCCCTTGGAACAACTTCCTTGTTGTGATCCAATATTTGGACTACCATCAGTAGTATCAATTTTGTTTCCACACAAACCAGCTTTCAGCTTTGCCATCTCTATCTCGAATTTTGTAGACCAAAGAGCATCCCGTTCTCGAATTATTCTATCAGTCTCTTCGGCCATAAACTTTTAGATACCTTCTTGTATCTTTTCGGACAATGTATAAATTCAATGTGTTCAAAAAAACCCCAAATCATAAACATATTAAAAACCCCCAAATCATAAACATATTAAAAACCCCCAAATCATAAACATATTAAAAAAACAGGGCATATCATATCAAACTAGGGCATGTCATACAAAAAAATTCAATTAACTTATACATAACTATATGCATGCATGCATATAGCAGCTGTACACAACACAAATCAGACCATGTATACATTCAATGTGTTCAAAAGAAAAACATGCAACCCCATAGCAGATCTTAAAAAACATTTTTAAAAAACCAATTGTTGAGACCAAAATCAGGGCATATCATATCAAATAAGGGCATATCATATAAAAAAAATCAATTAACTACTACATAACTATATGCATGTATATAATCAGGGCATATCATATCAAATAAGGGCATATCATATAAAAAAATCAATTAACTACTGCATAACTATATGGAAGGGGGAAAGAGTGAGAGAGAGATAGTGAAGGGAGAGAGATCTTAGCAAGAGTGTACCGAGAGAGAGAGAGAGAGAGGGAATTGACAGAGAGAGGGAGTTGAGAGAGAGTATGGTGGAGTGAGATGCGTGGAGAGAGTATGGTGGAGTGGGAAAGATGAGTGCTTTGACTTAATTGAAATTAGGGATTGTAATGAAATAAAAGGGGGGAAATAGGACGGGGGAAGGGAAAATTGGAGTTTAAGTTTTAGGGGGGAAATGAAATTGGGTTATGTTATTAAAAATTAATGTAAAGAAAATTTATCAACGGTTAAACATGATTTTTTTTAGAAAAACATTTGGACGATCCAACCGTACTGGAAAACATGATGTGAACGAATGATGTTAGAAAAAAAAAATTTCCAACGATCCAATCGTACGGATGATGTTATATAGTGATTTTAGTGATGTGTACGAAAAATTAGAAAAAAACGAATCATTCTTGTATGCAATTTAATGGTCAACTATCAAAGTACTACTTGGTCAAACTATTATAATGTTCGGATAATATTTTTTTTAAATTTTTTTTGATGATCCAACCGTAGGGATGATGTTATATATCAATTTTAGTGAGGTGTACAAAAAGTTAGAAAAATAAATCATTCTTGTGAGTGTTTATCATCTAAACCCACCAAATGTCCTACTACTTCAAACTAGTGCCGTAACGATTGAACATGATCCATTTTTTTAAATTTTTTTCCCAATGATCCAATCGTACGGATGATGTTATATAGTGATTTTAGTGATGGGTACAAAAAATTAGAAAAAAAACGAATCATTCTTGTATGCAATTTTAATGGTCAACTATCAAAGTACTACTTGGTCAAACTATTATAATGTTCGGATAATATTTTTTAGAAATTTTTTTTTGACGATGCAACCGTATGAATGATGTTATATACCAATTTTAGTGAGGTGTACAAAAAGTTAGAAAAATAAATCATTCTTGTGAGTGTTTATCATCTAGACCCGCCAAATGTCCTACTACTTCGAACTAGTGTCGTACCGATTGAACATGATCCATTTTTTTAATTTTTTTCCCAACGATCCAATCGTACGGATGATGTTATATAGTGATTTTAGTGATGTGTACGAAAAATTAGAAAAAAACGAATCATTCTTGTATGCAATTTAATGGTCAACTATCAAAGTACTACTTGGTCAAACTATTATAATGTTCGGATAATATTTTTTATAAATTTTTTTTTGACGATCCAACCGTAAGGATGATGTTATATACCAATTTTAGTGAGGTGTACAAAAAGTTAGTAAAATAAATCATTCTTGTGAGTGTTTATCATATAAACCCGCCAAATGTCCTACTACTTCGAACTAGTGCCGTACCGATTGAACATGATCCATTTTTTTAAATTTTTTTCCCAACGATCCAATCATACGGATGATGTTATATAGTGATTTTATTGATGTGTACGAAAAATTAGAAAAAAACGAATCATTCTTGTATGCAATTTTAATGGTCAACTATCAAAGTACTACTTGGTCAAACTATTATAAAGTTCGGATAATATTTTTTTAAAATTTTTTTTTGACGATGCAACCGTATGGATGATGTTATATACCAATTTTAGTGAGGTGTACAAAAAGTTAGAAAAATAAATCATTCTTGTGAGTGTTTATCATCTAAACCCGCCAAATGTCCTACTACTTCGAACTAGTGTCGTACCGGTTGAACATTATCCATTTTTTTAAATTTTTTTCCCAACGATCCAATCGTACGGATGATGTTATATAGTGATTTTAGTGATGTGTACGAAAAATTAGAAAAAAACGAATCATTCTTGTATGCAATTTTAATGGTCAACTATCAAAGTACTACTTGGTCAAACTATTATAATGTTCGGATAATATTTTTTTTAAATTTTTTTTTGATGATGCAACCGTATGGATGATGTTATATACCAATTTTAGTGAGGTGTACAAAAAGTTAGAAAAATAAATCATTCTTGTGAGTGTTTATCATCTAAACCCGCCAAATGTCCTACTACTTCGAACTAGTGTCGTACCGGTTGAACATTATCCATTTTTTTAAATTTTTTTCCCAACGATCCAATCGTACGGATGATGTTATATAGTGATTTTAGTGATGTGTACGAAAAATTAGAAAAAAACGAATCATTCTTGTATGCCATTTTAATGGTCAACTATCAAAGTACTACTTGGTCAAACTATTATAATGTTCGGATAATATTTTTTTAATTTTTTTTTTGACGATGCAACTGTATGGATGATGTTATATACCAATTTTAGTGAGGTGTACAAAAAGTTCAAAAAATAAATCATTCTTGTGAGGGTTTATTACCATAAATAATAATTTTATCCAATTTTTCAAAATCAAATAAAATGCACCAAATCAAATAAAACCAATTTATTAATGTAAATTAAATGCACCTGCATATCTTTGTCTGAACGAAGACAAAGCTAAACCCATTGTTCTAGCCGCCTTTCTCAAAATTTCCAATCCCTCCCATTTCATTCTATCCCTCCCGGCTAATTTTCAATTTCAATCCCCCCTTTTTATCCCTCCCAACTCTCTGAAATTTTCAATTTCAATTCCCCCCAGTTTCAATTTCAATTCCCCTCATTTTCAATCTTCAATTTTGTGAAGACTACAAGCCTGCATAAGCCATCTCTTAGGTATTTACAAAGGTATGAATAGATTGTTGGTGTTCTACTTAAATTTACAAAGGTATTAATTTGTGTACTTTGTTTGTTTGTGTGATTGTTGGTGTTCTACTTAAATTGTCTTAAACTGTCTTTCAATTTCAATCCCCCTTTGCTGTCTTCACTGTGCTCTGTCTTAGGTTTATTTACAAAGGTATGAATAGATTGTTTATGTGTTTCTTGATAATATGTGACTATTGAATTCATGTAAACACTAATGGCTCGATAAGATTACTTGGGAGGTGTTTGGTTTAATGTTACTGGATCTTTAATCGATTTTTTTGTTGTTGTTTGGAAGAGAAATGTATGTTCATTCTGCTTCTCCCTCATTCCTATTCTTACTGTTATTGCCATCAACAATTCAAGCATCCCCTCAATGCCAAACTATGCCATAAGTCATCATTTTCCTTGAAGTAAAATTTTTTTACATTGACTAAGGGTTTATTGTAAAGATAACAAAGTACTAGAAATTCATCTAATGTTGTTTGCGTATGTTATACAAATTGCTTATTAGATAAATAAAATAATGTTGTTTGCATATGTTATACAAATTGCTTATTAGATACATTTATTTAATTTAATCTAACTAGCAAGGGTTAACATATTTACTATTATATTAAGATTTTATGCTTCTGCAAATGAAGGTGTCAAAACTCAAAAAGATGGACAGGTCTTGGATGAGGGCTGATAGAAGAAGTAAAGAGTTCCAAAGAGGAGTTGAAGAATTGTTGCTGTTTGCCTTTCAAAACGAACAGGATAAAGATAAAATTAGTTGCCCATGTTTAAGATGCGCAAATAGTAAATCATGGAATGCTCGAACAGTAAGGGACCATCTCTTTCTAAATGGTATCGATCAGACCTACATGACTTGGATTTGGCACGGGGAGTTAAATAGAGAAGAAGAGAGTCAGCATGCCAGTACTGAAGAGCCCAACACGTCAGAATCTGTGGATCAAATGCCATTTGAAACAGAGAATAGTGATGGAGACGATGCGGTTTCGCTGGAATCCTCATATTTCTTGAACCATGCCCAATCTGAACATGAACCCCTTTATCCGGGATGTGAAGGATTTACTAAGATGGAGGCATTAGTACAGTTCTATAACATGAAAGCAAAAAATCAAATGTCTGATGGTTGTTTCTCTGAAATTCTACTTCTGATTGGGTCAATTCTTCCGGAGGGCAACACTATTCCTTCTTCGTTCAGTGAAGCTAAGAAAACCTTGTGTGCTTTAGCAATGGATTATGAAAAAATACATGTTTGTCCGAATGACTGTCTACTATACCGTGGAGAAAGAGATGAAGATGAAACGAGGTGCCACATTTGTCAAGCATCTAGATGGAAGTTGAATAAAAAAGGAGATGAAATGGAAGGGGTTCCTGCCAAAGTTTTATGGTATTTTCCGCTAATACCACGTTTGAGGAATCTGTTTAGTTCACCTCAAACTGCCAAAGACCTGACTTGGCATGACACAGAGCGTATCAAAGATGACAAAATGAGGCATCCGGCAGATTCAAAGACATGGAAGGAAGTTGACACGAAGTGGCCGGAGTTTGCTTCAGATTCAAGAAACTTACATTTTGCTTTATCATCCGATGGATTCAATCCTTTCCACGGTACAAATATCGATTACTCTTGTTGGCCAGTTTTGATGACAGTTTACAATCTTCCACCATGGCTTTGTATGAAGAGAAAATATATTATGCTTTGTTTATTGATATCCGGACCAACTCAACCCGGTAATGATATTGACGTGTTTCTTCAACCGCTTATGGAAGATTTACAAAAGTTGTGGCATGGGAAACAAGTGTATGACGCATACAAAAAGGAGTACTTTTTGCTAAGAGGCATTTTGTTATGGACAATAAGTGATTATCTAGCACTTGGCAACTTGTCGGGCAACATTATCAAAGGGTATAACGATTGCCCTATCTGTGTTGATGAAACAAAAGCTAAAAGGCTAGTTAATTACCGTAAGTGTGTGGTCATGAGGCATCGGAGGTGGTTGCCCCGTCAACATCCACATCGCCGGCAGAAACAAGATTTTGATAACACGGTTGAAAAGGAAATTGCTCCAGTTCCATTAACCGGAGAGGAAGTGCTTAAAAGAGTACAACATTTGAAGGGCCATGTCTACGGTAAGACACAAGGCCAACCTAGATTGAAGAAAGGTGATGATAGGCCTGTTTGGAAGAAGGTTTCCATTTTCTTTGAACTTGAGTATTGGAAGTTTCTGCCGGTTAGGCATGTTCTCGATGTGATGTACATCGAAAAGAATATATGTGAAGCATTACTCGGTACCATGCTTAATATACCAAAGAAAACAAAAGACAAGGAATCTGTCCGTATTGACATGGCTGAAATGGGAATAAGAATAGAGCTGAGGCCTATAACTCCGGGGAAAAAGGAGAAGTTACCATTGGCATCTTGGAATTTAACTTATTCTGAAAAAAAAGTTGTTTGCTCGTCCTTTCTTGGAATGAAACTGCCTGATGGTTTTTGTTCCAATATTAGGAGTCTAGTTTCAATGGAAACTCTTCGACTTACTGGAATGAAATCTCATGACTGCCAAATGATCTTGCATCACTTACTCCCAATTGAAATTCGTTCATCTCTGCAGAAACAAGTTAGAGACACTGTTATTAGATTTTGCCTCTTCTTCAAGGCAATTTGCAGTAAAGTTATTGAGGTTGATAAGTTGGAGAAAATGCAATCCCAGTTGGTAGTAACTTTATGCGAGCTTGAAAAATACTTCCCCCCTTCCTTGTTTGATTTAATGTTTCATCTCTCCGTGCATCTTGTAAGAGAAGTTGAGCTTTGCGGACCAATTTTTCTTAGATGGATGTATCCTTTTGAGAGATATATGAAGACATTCAAGGGATATGTAAGAAATCGGGCTCGTGCAGAAGGTTGCATTGCCGAGGCCTACATTGCAGAAGAGGCCGTTGAGTGTTTGGTGAAGCATGACGAAGCAACTATTGGAGTACCAAAAAATGGTAGGCATAGGCAGGATGGGATTTGTAGGCCATTATCTGGTGCGACGATTATTACCCCGAGCAACACTGATTTGCACTTGGCACATTTATGTGTTCTACAAAATACCACAGTTGTTAGGCCATATTTTGAGTAAGTCATGAATGAAATTACTCTTTTTTTTAATGTCCATCATTTTCTGCATGCACTTATTTTCTGCACTATTTTTGGATACAGTGAACACATGGCATTTTTAATGACCAAGTATCCGGAACATGAAAATGATGAAATGTGGCTAAAGAACAAGCAAAATGAGACATTCCCAAGATGGTTTAAAGAAAAGGTATTATGTGTGTTTAATACTACTTTTGTAGGATTTAACTACTCCTTAGCTATTATAAATCATTTTACAACATGTATGTTTTTTTTTTGAAGATCGCTTCAGTTTTGCTTGATGACAAAGAGGTGTCGCAGGAGATACGATGGATTGCAGATGAGCCCAACAAGGATGTTCCTACATTCAATGGCTATAAAATGGATGGTGTTACATTTAGTACCAAGGATCGTGATGATACACGTCAAGTTCAATGCAGCGGTGTGTGTAGAAGCCGATACAATGGTTGTGCAGGGTAAGGATCAAAACATTGAGCACACTTCACATACATTTTATGGAGTTATAACCAGTATATGGGAGTTGGACTATAACAATTTTAGGGTCCCTATTTTTCGTTGCAAGTGGGTAGATATGAACAAGGGGATAAAGGTGGATGACTTGGGATATACATTGGTTAATGTAAGAACCCTAATTTTTGGTAATATTTCCTTTTACTTAATATCTTGTGACATTATCATTATGGAACCTTTCTAGTCATCCTTGTTGATTTATAGAATTGATTGTCTGAGAAACTGCGTTGTTGCATTTATGATGTAAGATATACAGAGAGATTGTGAAGGCAAGAGTCCTGTTGTTAGTAATATTTATAAAACTTGGAATTTGAGAATGGTTAGAGTATAAAAGGATTTATTAAGAATTATGACGAGGAATTATGGATATTCGAGGAAATTACACAATTAGTACTTAAGGAATTATAAGGGAAATCTCTACGTGACGAAATATTATTACGAGAGAATAATTAAGTTACGATACGAAGTAAGGATCAAATAACAAGCATTGGTGGGAGAATAATATTGCAAGGAAAGAAATTACATGCAAGTGCCATGTAACTAGCTAGTTAGAAAAAGGAACTAGAAAACATAAAAGTAGAAGTGAATAGTGACTAGCATGATGGATGATGTACTTAGGGGACAATAGGGCATGGGAGGCAACCTAGGCTATAGACTTGGCAACATGTGACTACTCTTTATTAACCACAATAATACATATCATACTTAGCATTTCTTACCATTCCAACAAAACAAAAAGAGAAAAACACTCCCCCCCCCCTTAGAAATAGCTCTCGGCCGAACCACCTTGGGAGAGAGGGAGAGATTTTCTCTCCAAGATTTCTTCATCTACAACCTTGCTCAAAATTCCTAGGGCTTCCTTGCATCATATTAGAGGTATGGTATCAATTTCATAGCCTTCCATCCATTAGTTCTTGAGATATAAATTGTTGAAAGTTAGAAAAGTGTTAACATAAGTTTATTATCTTTTAGATCTTGAAGGATTAAGGTTTGTGAGGGCTCATCCAAGTATTCTTAGTTGTTGTAAAGCTCATCCAAGGTCCTTAGCTACTCAAGAAGGTATAAAATCTCAAACCACCCTTGGATATGTGTTGTTCATATAGTATGGTAGTAGATCCATGTATTTTAGGGCTTATCTTGAATGTATATGTATTGGATAGCATGGATCTTGGGCTTTGATGTTGAGATTGTGATTTTTATGACTAGGGTTAATATATATATCTCCATGAGTGTTATGAGTCATGATCTAAGTGTATTAAGTGGTGTTTATGTTATGGAAGTATGAAAAATGGTTGATCTAAGTGATTTGAGCTTGCTGAGTTTGTCCAGGAACTTTGATCTGTGTTGTAGCACGATTTTGAACACCCAAATGATGTCCCCTGATGTCCTACCTTATATTGTTGGAAAGATAATTGAATGTAGTTTCTGGAAATGTAAGATTCATAGCTAGGTGATGTGTGGATTTTTAGTTATGGCCGGAGGAGTGAATTTTGTTTCTGGACTATGGACTGCATTAAGTGACCCCCTTGTGAACCTTGTTTAAACACCTTAAAATATATTTGGGATCATGGAAAAATTTGAGAATGTAGGTAATGCAGTGGTGAAGACCACCCAAAAGGATTTCACTGTTGTGTTTGTAGTTTTCAAATTATATCAAATGCTATGTTTATCGAAGTATTGATGCAATTGAGATTGAACAAGTACATGTATGCTTTTACCCCTTGAACTTAGATTGAAATGTTTTCTTCGGACAACGACTCTAGCAATAGAGGTCGTAGCGGTCCGTATATACTATTGACCGGGGAGCGGTATATTATTATATCGTATCTATATTGCGAAAACCCGAAGGGTCATTCGGGTGGTATCGTATATTCGAATAACTATTATTATATCTTCGTAAATACTCGAAACCCTATCTTGGATTAAGAGTTTATTTTATCGAATAATTATTTTATTAATTATTAATATTAAATCTTAAAATATTATTTATTAATTACTGTTCATTATTTAAAGACAAAGTTAATCCAAGATACTTTTTAATACTTCAAACTCGAACTCATTTGAACTCAAAACATTTTCGAAAACCCCCGGTCAGATTCTGCTTCTTGTATGATTTCAAGAATCATCGGTCGACTGATGTCGGACCTCAACTACTCTATTTTCAATCAAAATCAAGTTTTAAAAGAAAAGAAAAAGGGACTCTGGCAGGTGTGGGAACCGTTGACGAACGATTCCCGGGATGTGTAAGCGGCCGTGAGCCAGGCGGTCCATCACTTATTATTCCGGCCAGGTGTTGCCGAAGGATGATTACGGATGTAGTTTTCATCGAGGGTGATTACGGATGTAGTTTTCACCCGAGGGATAGTTACGGATGTAGTTTCTATCCTTCTACCGGTAGAGAAGACCCGCGGATTATTGGACTTGATGTGGCGACTGATCATCGTCAATCCTTGTCAGGTTTTTATGTTTTCTTTAAGTCCCATTCCTCCATTTTGGAAAAAAAAATGCTTTGACACTGCTTCTTAGGCTTTTGTGCCAAGTTGCTGATAGTGTTCTATTTTGATGAGAATGATGTTGATTCAATGCAGTATCTAGAACTGCAAGTTTATTTTGAAAACAAGGGCACATATTGTTGCACCTTCGAGATTTATCAACTATGACAAGTGATTTCATAACTGATTGATTCAAACAAATATATCAACTGCCAATCATATGAGATGTATATTGCTTATCTTATATATATATTTCTTGCTGAGCTATAGTTGCTCACTCTTGCTTGTTTTCAAACTTTACAAACACAACAGCTAAGCGAAATGGCAAGACCCAGGCAGACTGCTCGAAAGCAGGTGACTAGGCCCGAGCCTCCACTTGAGATTCCACCGGTAGGCCCCATTAGCCGGATTGGTTGGCAGCTTTTGTTAGTACGTTTTATTTATAAGCATGACCTGTGCAAGGCAGTGTATCGTAACAAACTTTCAAGCCGCCAGCTTCGCTTCATATCGGAGTGTTGCTGGTAGCATAAATACTATTTAATTCGGTCTGTAATAACTCTGATAACTTTATTACTGTTTAATCAATGTGTGACGTTTCTGAGTCTCTAACCTGTGTGTGTGAGTGTGGTGTGAGTTTATTGTGGGGTCGATGGCTGTGTTATATATATTGTGTGCAAGAACAGGTATGTTACTAATGGAAAATGGACCGTGAGCGCCTAGATCTCCGACCCCGGATCTGGGGGCGTCACAGAAATGGTATCAGAGCGAGGTTACAGTTCTCAGAAACGATAGTAATTTAAGAAAGCAACCCTAATAATAATAACAATAACGATAACCTTAATAACAACCTTAATAATACTTAGAACTCTCATCGAGTTTGTAGTCGGGTTATCGGATATAGCCCTGACTTTAAGGCCCGTGAGGGAACTACTCCTAAACCCTTCTTTTATGGTTAGTGACCCACCTTATTTCCCTTGTGTAGATGGAGGAGATACCAGACCCTGAGGCTTTCGAGAGAGAGCATGATGAGGCCCTGATGCGAGAGACCGAGGATCCTGAGGAGGATATGGGTGCTGACTCCGAGCTTGGCCCCTGGATTACAGTGATAGAGAGTACTGATGATGAGGATCCCGTTGAGGAGCCCTTTGAGCCTGAGCCCGAGCCAGAGCCTGTTACCCCATCTCCTGTAGCTACTGATGAGGAGAGTGTGAGATCCGGCGAGGGTCGTGTTGTGTCACCCCCACCTTCTCCACAGACATCTAGCCCTGTTTCATCGGACGGTGACTCTGAGGATGACACTTCTGGCGAGGAGGAGCTTGACCCTACCCCTGCTCCTGCTCCTGCTGCTGCTGCACCTACGCCTGTTCCTGTCATACCACCGCCACCGGCGGACCTACCCCCATTGTCCGGTAGTGAGCATGCTTACGTGGTACAGTTCCTGACCCGAGACTTGCTATCTGCAGAGGCCCGACTTCACGAGGCGAGGCGGGCACTAGTGGAGGAGCGCGAGGCGCGCTTGAGGATCCAGGCTGAGATGAGGACCACTGTTGCTAGGAGGACTAGGGCTCGACTCCACAGGATCGAGATGAGGAGTCGCGATAGGATTCTTGGTTTAGGGATCCGCGGGGGCGGAGTGATCCAGGCTAGGGATGCTAGACGTGTTGTGCGTCGTGCATTTACCCGAGTGAGGACCTTGCTCCGTCGCGGCGCGGCCCCGTGATGTGTTACTTATAGCTCAGTCCCCTAGGTTCAGATGACATTAGTGTGTCGATTTTGCGGGATAGTTGACTTGTGTAGTGGTATCCTTTCTGACCAGTGGATGAGTAGACTGACCTACAGATATGTAGATGTGACTTCGGGTAGTATGTATGGATGTAGCCCTACTTTTGTGTAGCCTGACTATTCGGATGATGTATTGTATTTGTTCCACTTTTGCTAGACTTCGACATCGGAACTATGTATTTGGCTTTAACATCCAAACTTGTGATAACCCTTGTACCGTGCTTATTTAGTTTCAGTTTCCTTAATATTGCCTCAACTGCCTTACTTTCCGATGCCATGCTTTACTGTTTTGATATACAACTGTGATTATACAATTGCTACAAGCCACAAATACAACCATACTGTTTCAAATTTACGATTTGCGATTTCAAATTGTTTTCTACAACTTCCAAAAATGTTCCTACAATCTTTAAAAATAAATTTTTCAAAAAAAAAAATGTTTTGAAATTTTGAAAAATATTTTTGAGGTTTCGAAATTTTGAAAACTCTTGTAAATGTTTTCGCATCCCAAAGGGATCTTTTCCCCCAAAAATGTTTGACATTTTATCTCCAACAACGGATTATTAAAACTTTTGCACTTCCACCCTTATGAGGAGGAACGATACGCTCCTGACCCGTGCAAACGCTGTCAGGTAATTGGAAAACCCTAACCCCTTCCTTGTTTTATTATCAGAATCATGCCACCTAGAAGAATGAACACCCGAGCCCACCCGATCAGTTCTGAGGGCCAGGGTAGCCACCATGGAGCCGGAGGCCACCAGAATCGTGAAGGGGAGAATGTCAACCTGAGTGATAATGAGGGCAACGATCATAACCTGTTTGACGACTCTGAGTATGAAGAAGAAGAAGCTGGTGATGATACCCGAGAGGTAGAACATCCTAGGGGAGGCCCTATGGAACAGTTCATGGAGTTACTTAGGCAGAACTTGGACCGTCCCCCAGTTCAGCAACCACCCCAGAATGCTAATGCTAATGCTTTCCGGAACTTCAAATCCCAGAAACCCCCAGAATTTAAAGGAACTGCCGACCCTGTCGAGGCAAGGGCCTGGCTGAAGGAAATGGAAAAATCTTTCGAGATACTGGGTGTCGCTGAAGAGCAGAAGACTGTTTTCGCCACTTACCTTCTAAAGGGTGAGGCGAACTATTGGTGGGAAGCTAAGAAGAATTTGGAAGGAAGAGGTGTGGTAACCTGGGAGAGATTTAGGGAGTTGTTCTTGGAGAAGTACTTTCCTAGGTTCATGGAGACACAAATGGAGCTAAAGTTTTTGGAGCTGAAGCAAGGAAACATGACGGTGGCCGAGTATGAGGCCAAATTTACTGAGCTGTCGAGGTTTGTGCCAGAGTATGTGAACTCTGAGGCAAAGAGGGCCCGAAGATTTCAATTAGGGCTAAAACAATGGATTCAGAATCATGTGGCGGTTCTTGAGCTGACAGACTATGCCACCCTGGTACAGAAAGCGTCAATTGTTGAAGCTGAGAGTGAACAGATGCAGAAGGAGAGAGAAGGAAAGAAGAGGAAGTTGGATAGCCGAAAAGGAAACTCTGCTGGTGGGAGCTTTCCGAGCAAATTTAAGCGAGGAACGATGTCCCAACCCAGCAGGAACTTTGGAACCAAGAGAGCTAAAAGTTGGAGTGTGGGCCAGGGCGGCTGACCGCAGGGATCGTCTTACTCTACCCCATCCCGAGCCCAACCCCCAGAATGCAACAAATGTGGAAGGAAACATGCGGGCGTGTGCAACCTGCAAGATGTGAAGTGCTTCAAGTGTAGGCTGACAGGGCATTATGCTAACGCCTGTCGCGGAACTAGTAACAACCTGAGTGTCGGAGGTAATTGCTTCAAGTGTGGGAAACCAGGGCACCGAATGAGGGAATGTATGTCCTCTGGGCCAGCTGCATCGAGAGTGAGTGGAACTGCTTCTAACAAGGCCCCTACTGCAAGAACTTTTAACATGACGGTGCAGGATGCCGTGAGGAACACGGATGTGATTGCAGGTACCCTATTACTCAACTCAGTTAAAGCAAATGTTTTATTTGATTCGGGAGCTACCAAGTCTTTCATATCTCTAGATTTTGTATGTCGGTTAGGCCTTAAGACTGAACCATTGAAAGACAGATTGAAAATAGAGATAGCTAATCATGAAATTATTCCCGTTAGCCAAGTATGTCCAGGTTGTGACCTAGAAATAGAAGGGCGACACTTTCGGGTAGACTTAATACCTTTTAAACTAGGGGAGTTTGACGTAATAGTAGGTATGGATTGGTTAACAACCCATGGAGCCCAGATTGATTGTGTCAAGAAGAAAGTAAGTTTGAGACTGCCAGGGGACGAAGAAGTAGTGTTTAGTGGGAAACGGCAAAACCAAAAGTTCCTGACTATGATTCAAGCTAAGAAGTTGTTGCGTAAAGGATGCGAAGCCTATTTAGCCTATGTGAAGGATACCAAGAAAGAGGCACCAAACCTACAGGAAATCCCTGTCGTCAATGAGTTCGCGGATGTATTTCCGGACGATCTTCCCGGACTACCACCCGATAGGGACATCGAGTTTGCTATAGACTTAGTTTCGGGTACGGCCCCAATTTCGAAAGCCCCATATCGGCTAGCCCCAGTGGAAATGAAAGAATTGGCCACTCAGTTACAAGAGTTGTTGGATAAAGGGATGATAAGACCTAGTGTGTCACCGTGGGGAGCCCCGGTGTTATTCGTGAAGAAGAAGGACGGTAGCATGAGACTATGCATAGATTACCGGGAGTTGAACAAGGTGACTATAAAGAATAAGTATCCCTTGCCCAGGATAGATGACCTGTTTGACCAATTAAAAGATGCAGTTTATTTCTCTAAGATTGATTTGCGGACCGGGTACCACCAGTTAAAGATCAAACCAGAAGATATACTAAAGACGGCCTTTCGCACCCGATATGGACACTATGAGTTCCTAGTGATGTCATTTGGGTTAACGAATGCCCCTGCAGCTTTCATGGACTTAATGAATCGAGTCTTCAAGAAATACTTGGACAAGTGTGTTATAGTCTTCATCGATGACATCTTGATTTATTCCAAGACGAAGGAGGAACATGCAGAGCACTTGAGGATTGTATTGGGAGCATTGAGAGAAGAAAAGTTGTACGCTAAGTTCTCGAAGTGCGAATTTTGGTTGAAGGAAGTTCAGTTTTTAGGGCATGTGATTAGCGAACAAGGTATTCTAGTGGACCCAGCCAAAATAGAGGCTGTATCAAATTGGGAGAGACCAACCACTCCGACAGAGGTGAGAAGTTTCATAGGACTGGCTGGCTACTATAGGAGATTTGTCCAAGACTTTGCAAAGATAGCAGCCCCTTTGACCCGACTAACTCGAAAGACCGAGAAGTTCGTGTGGACTGAAAAATGCGAAGAGAGCTTCCAAGAGTTGAAGAAGAGATTGGTGACAGCACCAGTATTAGCCCTACTTGATGATAAGGGAGATTTTGTGATTTATAGCGACGCATCCCATAAAGGTTTAGGGTGTGTGCTTATGCAGCACGGTAAGGTGATTGCTTATGCGTCCAGACAACTTAAGGAGTATGAGATAAGATACCCCCACTCATGATTTAGAATTAGCAGTGATAGTTTTTGCTTTAAAGATCTGGAGACATTATCTGTACGGAGAAAAGTGTGAAATCTACACGGATCACAAGAGCTTAAAGTACATATTCACTCAAAAAGAGTTAAACATGAGGCAGAGGAGATGGCTAGAGCTAATCAAAGATTATGATTGTGAGATTCATTATCACCCAGGGAAGGCCAATGTGGTGGCCAATGCACTTAGCCGAAAGGAGAAGCTTAAGATGATAACGTCAGTGGACGAGTTGATCAAGGCCCTTGAGAAACTGGAGATTGAAGTGAGGCTACCAGGAATTGGACAAGAGAGTCTAATGGAAATAAAAGTCCAACCACCGTTATTGGAAAAGATTAAGTTGTGCCGGGAAAAGAAGATGGAAGAAGAAAAGAATTCGATGGAGAAAATCTTGACTGGCGAAGAAATTAAATGTGAGAAGGACGGGAATGGAATTATGAGGTACGCATCTAGGATATGGATTCCGAACGTTCAAGAGTTAAAAGATGAGATTTTGCAAGAGGCTCATAGTTCGAGGTACTCAATTCACCCTGGAGGCACTAAGATGTATAGAGATCTGAGAGAATACTATTGGTGGCCTAATATGAAAAAGGACGTGGCAGAATGGGTAAGTAAATGCTTGACGTGTCAAAGAGTAAAGGCCGAACATCAGAGGCCCAGTGGATTGTTGCAACCCTTAGAGATACCCGAGTGGAAGTGGGAGCAGATTGCGATGGACTTTGTGGTCAGATTACCAAGGACCAAGACAAATCATGATGCCATTTGGGTAATTATCGATAGGTTGACCAAGTCAGCACATTTTCTTCCAATCAACGAGAGATATACTGTCGACAAGCTGGATGATATTTACCTAAAGGAGATTGTGGTTAGACATGGGGTTCCTGTGAGCATTGTATCAGATAGAGACCCAAGATTCAACTCCAGGTTCTGGAGAAGTTTTCAGGATTGTGTGGGGACTAAGTTAAACGTGAGTACTGCATACCATCCCCAAACAGACGGACAGAGTGAGAGAACCATCCAGACCATCGAGGACATGTTGAGGGTATGTGCCATTGATTTTAAGGGAAGTTGGGATGACCACTTGCCGCTGATCGAATTTTCCTACAACAACAGTTACCATGCGAGTATAGGCATGCCCCCATATGAAGCTTTATACGGACGGAGATGTCGGTCTCCCTTGTGTTGGGAAGAAGTTGGAGAGCGGAAGATTTTAGGGCCTGAACTGGTCCAACAGACAAGAGAAACTATCGAGCTCATAAGAGGACGGCTGGTAGCAGCCCAAGACAGACAGAAGAAGTATGCGGACCAGACCCGCAAGGACAAAGAATATGAAGTAGGAGAGTTTGTGATGTTGAAGGTATCGCCGTGGAAAGGATTGATGAGATTTGGTAAGAAGGGAAAACTAAGCCCGAGATTTATTGGACCTTTTGAGATCTTAAAACGAGTTGGGAAGTTAGCCTATGAATTGGCTTTACCCCCGAGCTTACAGCAAGTACATAACGTGTTCCATGTGTCCATGCTACGACCGTACCATACCGACTTCCGACATGTGATAGAACATGATCAAGTGGATCTGCAACCAGACTTAACATATGTAGAGCAACCCGTAGAAATCATGGATAGAAAATAACAGGTGCTGAGGAACAAGGTTGTCAAACTAGTGAGAGTCTTGTGGAGGAATCAGAATGTCGAAGAATCAACATGGGAACTAGAGAGCGCAATGCGTGAAAAGCACCCCCAACTGTTTTCAACCTGATTCCGGGACGGAATCCTTTTAAGGAGGGGAGGCTGTAAGAACCCTAATTTTTGGTAATATTTCCTTTTACTTAATATCTTGTGACATTATCATTATGGAACCTTTCTAGTCATCCCTGTTGATTTATAGAATTGATTGTCTGAGAAACTGCGTTGTTGCATTTATGATGTAAGATATACAGAGAGATTGTGAAGGCAAGAGTCCTGTTGTTAGTAATATTTATAAAACTTGGAATTTGAGAATGGTTAGAGTATAAAAGGAGTTATTAAGAATTATGACGAGGAATTATGGATATTCGAGGAAATTACACAATTAGTACTTAAGGAATTATAAGGGAAATCTCTACGTGACGAAATATTATTACGAGAGAATAATTAAGTTACGATACGAAGTAAGGATCAAATAACAAGCATTGGTGGGAGAATAATATTGCAAGGAAAGAAATTACATGCAAGTGCCATGTAACTAGCTAGTTAGAAAAAGGAACTAGAAAACATAAAAGTAGAAGTGAATAGTGACTAGCATGATGGATGATGTACTTAGGGGACAATAGGGCATGGGAGGCAACCTAGGCTATAGACTTGGCAACATGTGACTACTCTTTATTAACCACAATAATACATATCATACTTAGCATTTCTTACCATTCCAACAAAACAAAAAGAGAAAAACACTCCCCCCCTTAGAAATAGCTCTCGGCCGAACCACCTTGGGAGAGAGGGAGAGATTTTCTCTCCAAGATTTCTTCATCTACAACCTTGCTCAAAATTCCTAGGGCTTCCTTGCATCATATTAGAGGTATGGTATCAATTTCATAGCCTTCCATCCATTAGTTCTTGAGATATAAATTGTTGAAAGTTAGAAAAGTGTTAACATAAGTTTATTATCTTTTAGATCTTGAAGGATTAAGGTTTGTGAGGGCTCATCCAAGTATTCTTAGTTGTTGTAAAGCTCATCCAAGGTCCTTAGCTACTCAAGAAGGTATAAAATCTCAAACCACCCTTGGATATGTGTTGTTCATATAGTATGGTAGTAGATCCATGTATTTTAGGGCTTATCTTGAATGTATATGTATTGGATAGCATGGATCTTGGGCTTTGATGTTGAGATTGTGATTTTTATGACTAGGGTTAATATATATATCTCAATGAGTGTTATGTGTCATGATCTAAGTGTATTAAGTGGTGTTTATGTTATGGAAGTATGAAAAATGGTTGATCTAAGTGATTTGAGCTTGCTGAGTTTGTCCAGGAACTTTGATCTGTGTTGTAGCACGATTTTGAACACCCAAATGATGTCCCCTGATGTCCTACCTTATATTGTTGGAAAGATAATTGAATGTAGTTTCTGGAAATGTAAGATTCATAGCTAGGTGATGTGTGGAGTTTTAGGTATGGCCGGAGGAGTGAATTTTGTTTCTGGACTATGGACTGCATTAAGTGACCCCCTTGTGAACCTTGTTTAAACACCTTAAAATATATTTGGGATCATGGAAAAATTTGAGAATGTAGGTAATGTAGTGGTGAAGACCACCCAAAAGGAATTGGATTAAAATATGAATTTTTGGATTTTATAAAAATGCTAGAGTAAAATTCGCGAAATGGGAAAAAGTCGATTAGTGGAACATTATTCTAGGGTTAGTGGTTATGGTTCGAACGAGGTAACTAAATTAAGTCGAGTAAGTGACGAGCGTAAACGAGTGATGTCATGGACCTATAGTGGGGCTAGGGAGTCATAAGACGAAGTCGTTAAGTTAATTTCGTACCCCCTTAAAACCCCGTAATTAGAGAGAAATTGTTAAGGTACTAACGATCGATTATTGTTTATGTATAGATCGTTCGAATTCGCACGCTCGACCACCCCAACCAAACCAAGGCAAGTTTACTTTTCAAAACTTATCCCTATACAAGGATTTCACTGTTGTGTTTGTAGTTTTCAAATTATATCAAATGCTATGTTTATCGAAGTATTGATGCAATTGAGATTGAACAAGTACATGTATGCTTTTACCCCTTGAACTTAGATTGAAATGTTTTCTTCGGACAACGACTCTAGCAATAGAGGTCGTAGCGGTCCGTATATACTATTGACCGGGGAGCGGTATATTATTATATTGTATCTATATTGCGAAAACCCGAAGGGTCATTCGGGTGGTATCGTATATTCGAATAACTATTATTATATCTTCGTAAATACTCGAAACCCTATCTTGGATTAAGAGTTTATTTTATCGAATAATTATTTTATTAATTATTAATATTAAATCTTAAAATATTATTTATTAATTACTGTTCATTATTTAAAGACAAAGTTAATCCAAGATACTTTTTAATACTTCAAACTCGAACTCATTTGAACTCAAAACATTTTCGAAAACCCCCGGTCAGATTCTGCTTCTTGTATGATTTCAAGAATCATCGGTCGACTGATGTCGGACCTCAAATACTCTGTTTTCAATCAAAATCAAGTTTTAAAAGAAAAGAAAAAGGGACTCTGGCAGGTGTGGGAACCGTTGACGAACGATTCCCGGGATGTGTAAGCGGCCGTGAGCCAGGCGGTCCATCACTTATTATTCCGGCCAAGTGTTGCCGAAGGATGATTACGGATGTAGTTTTCATCGAGGGTGATTACGGATGTAGTTTTCACCCGAGGGATAGTTACGGATGTAGTTTCTATCCTTCTACCGGTAGAGAAGACCCGCGGATTATTGGACTTGGATGTGGCGACTGATCATCGTCAATCCTTGTCAGGTTTTTATGTTTTCTTTAAGTCCCATTCCTCCATTTTGGAAAAAAAATGCTTTGACACTGCTTCTTAGGCTTTTGTGCCAAGTTGCTGATAGTGTTCTATTTTGATGAGAATGATGTTGATTCAATGCAGTATCTAGAACTGCAAGTTTATTTTGAAAACAAGGGCACATATTGTTGCACCTTCGAGATTTATCAACTATGACAAGTGATTTCATAACTGATTGATTCAAACAAATATATCAACTACCAATCATATGAGATGTATATTGCTTATCTTATATATATATTTCTTGCTGAGCTATAGTTGCTCACTCTTGCTTGTTTTCAAACTTTACAAACACAACAGCTAAGCGAAATGGGAAGACCCAGGCAGACTGCTCGAAAGCAGGAGACTAGGCCCGAGCCTCCACTTGAGATTCCACCGGTAGGCCCCATTAGCCGGATTGGTTGGCAGCTTTTGTTAGTACGTTTTATTTATCAGCATGACCTGTGCAAAGCAGTGTATCGTAACAAACTTTCAAGCCGCCAGCTTCGCTTCATATCGGAGTGTTGCTGGTAGCATAAATACTATTTAATTCGGTCTGTAATAACTCTGATAACTTTATTACTGTTTAATCAATGTGTGACGTTTCTGAGGCTCTAACCTGTGTGTATGAGTGTGGTGTGAGTTTATTGTGGGGTCGATGGCTGTGTTATATATATTGTGTGCAAGAACAGGTATGTTACTAATGGAAAATGGACCGTGAGCGCCTAGATCTCCGACCCCGGATCTGGGGGCGTCACAGTTAATTTGAATAGGTTAGGTTTTTTGAATGATCCTTTTGTGTTAGCAAAGCACGTTAAACAAGTTTGTTACATCGACGACCCTCTTGATAAATTATGGTCCGTGGTGTTGAAATTACCCGAGAGAAAGTACCATGAAGACAATGATAATGAAAATTAGGGATCCGTCGAAGTAGAACTTGAGAATGACTGTTTTGTGCCCAACTTACCGGATGTTGATTTACTCGATGAGGACATGCCTTGTTACATGCAAGATGTTGATGAATTAATTCAACTTTCATGATGATGTTAATTAATTTGTGTACTTTGAATTTCAGAATGTTGTAACAGATGATAACTTTGGTTTGCTACAATTTATGGTTCGTTTGCTTGCTGATCTTCATGGCTGCTTGGTTTGCTATACTTGATGGTTTGATTTGTCCATAGTTTGGCAGGTTTGCTCACTTCCTGTTAATTTTTTTTTTTGCATTAAATCAGACAACGGTTTCCAACAAACAAACAAATGTATAAAACAAACACATACAAACAATGCACAGACCGTTGTCTTATTTTAACAACGGTTATAAGACCATTGTTTGATAGATTTGTAGACAACGCTTGCTTAAACCATTGTGTGAATCATGTAGCGGTTTATAAATGTTGTCTCAACAGAGATCAGACAATGTTCGTAAAAACAGTTGTGCAACCTTACTCGTCTTTACAACACCACATTGCAAAAGCCATTGTCTGAATCAATTTACTAGACAACATTTTTAACCCGTTGTAGGGTACCTGGATGACACAATACTTTTCTGAATTTACAAAAAAACCGTTGTCTCTTAATTCCAAACAATGCTTTTTTGTCAGAGCGTTGTCTAATGAGTGTTGTCTGATTGCGATTTTCTTGTAGTGAGACGAAGATGGCTTACCAAGGAGTTGATTGCATCTTTTAACTGGGTTGCCATGGTATTCAATTGAACCTGGAATACATCATGTTGAATAAGTTGCAATTTTTTTATTTCTGCAATGGACTTAGAGATATTTGGCAACCCTTTCTCCATTGTTTGGACCCGTGTAAGGAGTCTGTTGTATTCCTTTTTGGTTATAGGTGCACGTGGTTGGGTAGGTTGCTCACTCATACGTTCTGCAGGTGTTTCACTCAACACTCTATATTCACTCGGTTTACTGGTTTGGGTTGCACTTACATGTTCTGTTCGTGTTTCCCTTAACTCTCCTCTAGAGCTTCCACCGATATGTGTACCTACAAATGAAATCATCCTAGCCCCTTTGTCAGAGGTCACGGATGGTGCAATTAAAGTTCATGAGCTTCCATCCTCGCGTGAAGCGAGTTGCCGACCACTGGTAAAGAGTGGTAAATCTCGAAAGAGATCCATAGATTTTCCCTCTGGGAGGTTAAACTTGAATCGATTAAATGGCACAAAACCCAAGTTTCCCTCGTATGTCTGTGAAGACACTTGGTTCATAAAAGAACCACCTATCGATGGATCTTTCCGTAAAATGGAAGATTCACCAGCAGTTATTGAGGTAGGTAATTCCACCTCGGATGCCTGTGAAGGCATTTGATCTTTAGAAAGATCATCAACCACTCTTTTGTTCCGTGAAATGGAACTCAAGATAGTTGCTCTCGTCAATTCAACCTCATTTACATTTTCACTCATTGGATAAGGAAGAATTGTTTCACTAACAGTTGCCGTTACCTCAGGTTCATTGGGTTTACTCCGTTTAGAATGAGATAGAGCGGCTGATGTAACTAACTCCTTATGTGGTGCTGCTGAGGCACTATCTCCCTCAAAAGTGTTGATGGATGGTCGTTTAAGTGACAATTGAGGTGTAGGAGTTTGTTGTGTTTGTGTTTGCATTTGTAGAATGGGTTCTTCAACCTATGTTAGAGTCGGTGGGATTTCCTGCTCTTGATCGGGTAAGATGGCCACTAGGGGCTGTAGAAACTGTATTTCCTATGACACAACAGGGAATACAGAGGTTGGAATAGCAGGGATTGAAATATTACCTTGTCGTATACCTGCTCTTACTAGTCTTGGTAACAACGGAAGTGGGACAGTCTTTAGATATTCAGTTATGACTGTAGGCACATCCGTATAGTTCTTTTTGGTTATGTAATTAATTACATTCGTCTTCATGTAAGAACATTCCACCTTTCGACCATTTTCCAAGCGTACCCTGTCTTCATCATTCAAAAAATCATTTAATATTAGCTGTAGAAACCTTGGATATAGACATTTGACATTTTGAGTCCGAACATCTCTTCTTCCCAAGTGTTTCATCTTTAAAATAATTTGACCAAGCACTATTTTTCCAAAATTAATCCTCAAATTATTGGCGACCGCATACCCTATTTTTTGAATAAATTCAGGTATTCGATCCTGATTTGTTCTATCTGAGGAAAAAGCATGGTTAACATTGTGAAAGAAGAAATTCCAGTACTGGGTTAGAAACGTTCTAGAAAGATTACCAGTATTGAAATTGTCATCTTGGTACCTTATAAAATGAAAGAACATTTTAATATGTTCAGGTGTAGGATCAGAAACAAGATTTTCCATAGGAAAATGAAGAATTCGATTAACATCTCGTTCAGTGACCCTAATCGGCCTACCAAATAGTCGATATGTGAATGCACACCCGTCCTGTCCAGAAGTGTTAACCGCACTACAATATAGTTCACGAAATGCATCATGGTTAAGCTGCACTGGTGTAACTAAAGCATAGCGAATTAATGAATGTTCATTCAGAAATTGTGTCCAAGCCCGAAATTGCTCATCCTGAATGGTTTCGATTTGCTGAATGGAAATAGGATTAACTTTAGCAATTAAAAAGCTTCCCTGCAATGCCATTTTCAAAACTTTGGGGAAATTCAAAAACAAGGGTTATTTTTTATAAAGGTAGATGTATAAAGCAAGAATATGAAATCCGATCTAAAAATCACCAGCTAGATTTGAGAGATCTTTCCGATCAAAGCTCGAAATATTCAGCAATCGTGTGTATATACTCTGTATATCTGAAAAATGATGATGTTAAACACAAACAAAAACTCATCATTTATAAGGTTTCAAGGACTAGTGGGTTATGTGAGGGCGTGACAGGTTAGGTTAGAAAAGAAATTAAATGCATTTATCACCGCTCAATAATTCAAACCAAACAACCTAACCAGCCGAAAAATGTCTTATCACCGAGACCTATCAGCCTATGTACACACACATACACACTTATTATCTCTAATTATTGTGGATTTAAAATAACCAATCAATAATTCAAGAATTAATCCACAATAATCAGACAAACTCATAATTAAATAGACATAAAATTAACAAAATATCATTAGTTGATATATGTTAATAAAATATTTATTTAATTATGCTACAATGATATCTCCAGAATAATCATGCAGATAAGAAAATAAAACAAACAAAATCCAGAGAATGAAATTCACTGGCTACAAGCAAATTGAACAGACATTTTAAAAAATCATGTGAAATTTAACATACCAAGCTCACTTACCAACCTTGGAAAGGTTGCTTCATCCAAAGCTTTAATAAAAATGTCTGCCAACTGTTTTTCACTAGGAACAAAATGCAGTTCCACAGTGCCTTCCATCACATGCTCCCTGATGAAATGGTATCTGATGTCTATGTGCTTGGTTCTAGAATGCTGCACTGGATTCTGTGATATTGCAATTGCACTAGTGTTATCACAGAAACTTGGGATCTTTTCAACTTTAACTCCATAGTCAAGTAGTTGATTTCTCATCCATAGAATCTGTGAACAACAATTCCCAGCTGCTATGTATTCAGCCTCTACAGTTGAGGTAGATACTGAGTTCTGCTTCTTACTGAACCATGAGACCAGCTTGTTTCCCAAGAATTGACAGGTTCCTATGGTACTTTTTCTATCCATTTTGAAACCTGCATAATCTACATCTGAGTAACCAATTAGATCAAAACCAGAATCTCTAGGGTACCAAATGCCAAGGTTTGGTGTTCCCTTGAGATATCTGAAAATCCTTTTAATAGCTACTAAGTGAGATTCCCTAGGTTCTGCTTGAAATCACACATAAACATGTAGCAAACATAATATCAGGTCTACTAGTTGTTAAGTATAAAAGAGATCCAACCATGCCCCTATAGCTTGTCATGTCCACCTTCTTTTCCTTAGTATTCAGTTCAAGCTTAGTGGCAGTGGCCATGGGTGTTTTTGCAGAAGAGCAATCTGCTAAATCAAACCTTTTTAAAAGATCATAAATGTATTTTGTTTGGCATATAAAAATTCCCTCATTCCCTTGTTTAACTTGTAAACCAAGAAAATAAGTTAATTCACCCATCATACTCATTTCATATCTACTTTGCATGAGTTTGGCAAATCTCTTGCAAAGTTTCTCATCTGTAGACCTAAATATTATATCATCTACATAAATTTGGATAAGTATCATAGAGCCTTTGACATTTCTATAAAAGAAAGTTTTATCAATAGTACCTCGAATGAATTAATTCTCTATAAGGAACTGTGAAAGTGTGTCATACCAGGCTCTAGGTGCTTGCTTTAGGCCATATAGTGCTTTGAGTAGAAAGAACACATATTCTGGAAAGTCTGGATCTTCAAAACCAGGCGGTTGACTAATATACACCTCTTCCTCCAGAATTCCACTCAGAAATGCACTCTTGACATCCATTTGATAGACTTTGAAATTGGCATGCGCTGCATAGGCCAGGAAGATCCTTATTGCTTCTAACCTTGCCACTGGAGCAAAGGTTTCTTCAAAATCAATTCCTTCCTCCTGACAGTAGCCTTTAGCAACTAATCTAGCTTTATTCCTTGTGACAATGCCATTCTCATCCATCTTGTTCTTGAATACCCACTTAGTGCCAATCACTGATTTGTCTTTAGGTTTGGGTATAAGTTTCCATACTTCATTTCTTTCAAACTGGTTTAGCTCTTCTTGCATTGCTAAAACCCAGTCTGGATCCAGAAGAGCATGTTCAACTCTCTTTGGTTCCTCTTTGGATAGAAAACTGCTATATAAGCATTCTTCTTGAGTTGCTCTTCTGGTTTGGACCTTTGCATTAGGATCTCCAATGATAAGCTCAAATGGATGATCCCTGGTCCATTTTCTTTGTGGTGGTAAGTTTGACCTTGATGAAGTGGCTTCATTTTCTCTGTGTTGATCATTGTGACTTGTTGTTGAGTTTTGATTGTGAGAAACTCCTCCTGAGTGTATGGCCCTCGAGATTGATGGAGTTCTTGCAGATTCATCAACAAATGCTTCTCTTTGATTTCCAACTGATGGTATAAGTTGCTCTTGAACAGGTGGTTCATTCTGCACTTCAACTGATGATCATTGTCTGTTTCTCACACCATTTGATCTCCATTCTTCATCATCATCTTCACTTTCTTCACCACTTCTCCCATTCTCAAATGAGACAGACTCATGAAAACCTTCATCTAGTAGACCAGATATTTTCTTGTCATCAAAGACAACATGTATGGACTCCATTACAATGTTTAGTCTTAGGTTGTAGACTCTGTAGGATTTTCCAGCTGAGTATCCAACAAAGATAGCTTCATCTACCTTTGAATCAAATTTTCCAAGATGCTCACCATGATTTTTCAGTACAAAGCATTTGCATCCAAAGACATGCAGAAAGTTGATTGTTGGTTTCTTGCCTTTGAAAAGTTGATAAGGTGTCATGCCTTTTGCTTGATTGACAAAAGAAATATTCTGAGTGTAGCATGCAGTGCTTATAGCTTCTGCCCAGAAGTATGTTGGTAGCTTAGACTCTTCAAGCATTGTTCTTGCAGCTTCAATTAGAGTTCTGTTCTTTCTTTTCGCTACACCATTTTGTTGAGGAGTTCTTGGTGTAGAGAATTCTTGGATAATTCCTTCTTCTTCACAAAACTCTCTTATTACAGAATTCTTGAACTCCGTTCCATTGTCACTTCTAATTCTCCTTACTTTGAGTAGAGGATTGTTGTTGACTATATTGATGTGATTTATAATGACTTCACCCGCCTCATCCTTAGAGGGCTGAAAGAATGTCCAAGAGAATTTTGAGAAATCATCAATAATCATAAGATAGTATTTCTTTTTTGAGATTGACAACATATTGACTGGTCCAAAGAGATCCATGTGAAGTAGTTGCAATGGTTGATCAATTAATGACATTGACTTTGATTTGAAAGAGGCCTTCTTCTGCTTCCCTTTCTGGCATGCATCACACAATCCATCCTTGGAGTAATCCAATTTTGGAATACATCCAACCAAATCCTTCTTTACCAACTCATTCATGCCAAAGCCAACCTTCATCGACACTTGCCTTGCTGAGAAGACATGTAGTCATGTTTGCATTTGTTGAATTGAAGTCAGCAATGTACACATTTCCTCTTCTATCTCCTGTCAACACTACCTTGTTGTCACTTTTCTTGAAAATGACACAAGCTTCAGATGTGAACCAGACATTCTGGCCTTTATCACACAGTTGGCTGACACTTAGCAAGTTATACTTAAGTCCATCAACCAGTGCTACTTCTTCAATGACAACATTCCCTTGTGAAATCAAGCCATATCCTTTGCTGTTGTCTTCAAAGGTAATGCTAGGGACAGCTCTCTCCTCAAGCTTAGTGAGCAGGGTAGAATCTCCAGTCATATGCCTAGAACAACCACTGTCCAGATACCAAAGATTCTTTCTGTTTCCCTGGTTGCTTTCTGAGCTAGCTTCTTCAACAGTTTCGTTTGCCATGAGTGCAAGATTGACAAACTCCTCTTCTGTATCTGAGTCACCTCCAACAGCCCAGTCACTGTCTTTTGACACGAATGCTCTCCCTTGTTGCTTGAGAAGATCAAAATATTTCTTCTTGTAATCAAAAGTCTCGAACTGTTTCTTCTCTTTCTCAACTTTGGATTTTCTGCATTCATTGGCAAAGTGACCAGCAATTCCACAGTTATAGCATTTGATCTTTGATCTTTCAACCACATCCTTTTTTAGTTGATTGCTTTTCTTGAATTGCCCGGCTCCTGCCGGATTCTTCTTAAATCTTATCTTCGAAAATCTCTTTGACAGAAATGCCAAATACTCATCTAGATCTTTAGCTTCATCATCACTTAATGCATCAGGTTCTTCAATCATCTTGCTTTTACCTTTGCTAGTTTCAGCTTCACCTTCACAAGTTTTTTAACTTAGTGTGGCTTCTACACTCTTCATTCTTCCACCACCTTGGATTGTTGGAATATTGGCCACCAAGGCAACAGATCCACTTTTCTTCTGGATTTTCTCCACTTCCTCATCTTGCTGCATTTCAAGCTCATAGGTCTTTAGGATGCCATACAGTCTCTCAAGTGTAAAATCTTTGTAGTCCTGAGAGTTCCTCAACGAGACTGTCACTGGCTTCCATTCCTTAGGAAGAGATCTCAGAAACTTTAGGTTGGAGTCCTTGGTTTCGTATTTTCTCCCATACAACTTTAGACCATTCAGTAACTTTTGAAATCTACTGAATATGTCTGTTACATTATCACCAGAGGAGTAGTAAAAATGCTCATATTCTTGTATTAGGAGCTGAATTTTATTCTCTCTGACCTACTCAGTTCCTTCACAGATGGTTTGGATAATGTCCCACATTTGCTTAGCAGTGGTGCAGTTAATGACATTATCAAACATATCTTGATCGATTCCATTGAACAAAATGTTCATGGTCTTCCTATCTTTGTGAATCTCCTCCAAGTCTGCATCTATGTACTCAGCTTGATTCTTTGGAATAGAGCTTCCAGCAGCTACAGTGCCATCATCTTGACCAATCCCAGAGTTGGCCTTCATTGGAACATGAGGTCCTTTCTCTATGCAATCTACGTAGCCTTCATCGATGGCTGAGAGATGAAGGTGCATTTTTACTTTCCAGTGAAAGTAATTATCTTTGTCAAGCATTGGAATCTTCACACCTGTATCCTTCCTTCCAATGGTTTTGATCTTTGTACTTCTTGTATGCTAGAAGTTTTTTTACACAATATCACGCAAGTATACGTGGTCACAAGTAATATAGATAAAATTGAGTTCGTTCCGCAGAGATATGGTATACGTTTTAATTCAGTAGATGTATTTATGCAACAATGTATGGTTTTAACTCACTGCTAAGACAAATAACAATTGAGGTTTTGATTATCTAAATTATACTAAAAGCAAAATATTAAACTAAGAATTAACTTAACTAATGATAATTGAAATCGAATTTCTTATAAGAGAATAAACATGGGATCCTAACTTCATTAAATACTTCACTTAGATCTGATGCCTTTAATCACTATATGCAATGGTTTTGATATCTGATCGGATAACACGAAACAAGTACACGCTACCTGTCAGCATACGAATACCAAACTAAACATACATCCACAAAAGAGATAGAAGATGAATAGACACCAATTATGATTAGACCCTATATGTCTATAAAATTTGAAAACATAACGGTTGAAGAACAAGTTATCCATTAAGATCACATAGGGTAGTATAAGTATTTTCATCTCACACCACGAATCATATTGATAAACAATTATGAACCTATGCTAGCATGGAAAGTTCTAAATCTCAAGATCCACTTTCACTTCACAAGTGATTAACAATTCAATTTAGATGTTGGCTACGCATCTAAAAGCATTAAGATTAACCATACGAGGATATCAATTACACACCACACACAGATCTTTAAAGCATCAAGATACTAAGTTCCATAAATAAATCCGTTAGAATCCCATGACAACGATTAGCTCATAATCGAACCACTCGTCATCATGGGATCTGATGGAACCATGATAATAAACAAGATATGGAAGAAAGAAGCAATAATATTATTAAAACTAAGAGTTGAGAAAACAAATCTATAATCCAAAATAACACAAAAGATGAAGTAGATCTAGATCCGTTGCTTGTCACGAGCGTTGAATCCTTCTCTCCTTTTCTCCCTTGCAGATCTAAGCTATGATACAATAATAAAAACTGATACGAATTACAATAATAAGATGTGTTTAAATAGGCTCTAGATTTCTTGCCCAGTAAGAAATTACCTTCTATTAGAAATCGATTAAGGTACTAAAAACTCCCCAAAATACAATTAGAACTTGAAAAGGGCAAAACAGTAAATTCCCTGCTCCCATCAGTCTGCTTGTCATGCTTCCTGCGCCCACCACATGCAACCTGCGTGCGCGAATCCTGTCCTAAGTTGTAGAAAATCTTCCAGGCTTTGCGTGGACAGTAAGATCGCTGAAAACGGACTTCTAGAACTCCAGATATGGCCAAAACAGTGTAGACTGCGCAACCTTCTCAGAAATCCGAATTTTAATCAATTTATCCTCCAAAAACGATAGAAGCATCAACCATAATCGATATTCTTGTAAATCTGCACAACTAAGCAAAACACATCAAAATTATAACAAACTTGAGTCCAAGACAATCAATTTTAGCCGATATGGAACGCTACAAGTGGATATAAAATCCACTTATCAAGTTTGCTCTGATACCAATTGTTATGTCCCGAAGTATCATAGAATGGGGGGTTGAATACGATACTACCAAAATATTTCGATTTTCAAGATTTTTGCGGATAACAATTTTTTGGATCTTAAAATCAAAATAACGAAACACAATTTTAGGAATATATCTTTAATGATAATAAATCCGAAGGAGTGTTACAACTTCTAATCCAATGGATTAGCTTCAAAAACTGAACACTCCTAAGGATAGTTTAGGCACGAGGACCTTCTACCCGACACTTCCTGAAAGCGGGCAAAGCTGGCTTTCCTACTAGATGGACTGTCTAGCAGCTTATACAGAGAAGATATAAGAGAGAGAAGAGAGAGTTGTGTGTTGAGGTATGTTTTGAAATGAAATACAACAAGCCTATTTATAGGTTTTAGAAAGTCACTATTTGACACTATTACAACAACCCCCAAATAGTAACCGGACACTATTTCACCAACCCCAAATAGTAACCGGGCACTATTACACCAACCCCAAATAGTAATCGTTGGTTACTATTCACTATTTCGTCTGTACATCTTATCTTGTCACTGAGGCTTGATCATGTTAATGAACTTCTTTTAGCGACTTGATCCTTGTTGTTGCCTGTTCTTCAAATTTCATGATCCCTGTATAGAGTTAATATTATTTATCTTTTATCCTAGTTGAGTTATATATGTCTCTATTACATATTACATTATATTATGCTTTACAGGAAGTCTCTTCGATACGTGTTGCAGGAAATGCCCATCAACCTTATTGAAGTCTCTTCGATACGTGTTGCACGAAATATCCAAATTTGGATGATGAACTAATACTGGAGTATTCACAGCGCCAGTTGTCCCAACCTTCGATGATCAGTAGCAGGTTGTACAACACAGATATGGTTTTACTACCGGTTGAAGGAAGAACTGACGGATTTACTTGTCTACCATCCCTCTAGTAATTCCCTGGCCAACGGTTGGGCCTTGGAGAGGCACTACTCGGCCCATATACGACTCCCAGTTCGAATAGAATCCATGACTCTAAAACGTAAAGTTCGTCCTTCTTTCCCCAAGTATAATACTTGTTGATAGGACTCCACAAAGTAGTCGTATCTGATTGGAAAGGAGATTTCACCAATATTTCCCGAGCTATTGCTCGTTAATGGATATCAACTTGTTCCATCGGTCTTACTCCTCGAGTGTTGAGGAAGTAACAAAGACTCATTTTGATGTATAGCAATCAAAGTTGCGAATGAAAATAATACTTTCAAAAGTTTATGACCGGGCAGTCAACCATAATAAATAACAGTCTCTCAAGTAAGGTTCCCTATATTTTGGAAGTTTGAGCGAGTATTTAAATTTTCTTAAAAGGTAGATTTAAATGGGAACCTCCCCTTGATAAAATAATCATAATAAAGCTCGGAAATATTCTTCATATTTATTGAAAGTCAAATAAATTCCAAGAAAGATAAACTATTTTTAAAACCATTTTAAAAGTATTTAATAAATATTCAAATAGCATTTATTAAATCATAATTGTTTATAGAATATTTTAGACAAAATAATTATCCATAATAATCCTCAAATGAATATTCAAAGATAATATTCATTTAATAAATAAATCCTTAAGTTAATATTCAAAATAATATTCAATAAAGAAATACAATCTTAAATGAATATTTGAAATAATATTCATTATAATAAAACCCTAAATGAATATTCAAAATAATATTCATTTAATAAAACAAAACCTTAAATGAATATTTAAAATAATATTCATTTAATAAAATAATAATTTGAATAACATTTATTTAATATTTTTTTCAGAAAATAATATCAAGAAATATGGAAATATGGACTCCCAGTCTAAATTAAAGAATGTGTGTCATAGACACTACACTAAGGGCCTTTGCAAAACCCGGCTTATAAGTAATAACTCGTATCTAGCTTATAAACCAATAATAAAATCATTGCTCAAGTATCACACAATATATACTTTCGAAAACAGTTATGCATTCCATTAGCATTTTCAACAAAAAAAATATTCAAATAGTATTTTTCGACTGAGATAATATTCAAATAACATTCCTCGAAAGATATAGTAAGCAAATATCATTCCTCGAATGATATCATATTCAAATAACAGTCCTCGAATGGTTTCCAAGTAATTAATACTTTATTGAAATATAATTAATATTTATAAATAACATTCCTCAAAATAAATAATAATCTGCCGCTGGAATCCCTCCGGGTTTCCACGACTATCTTTATATCTCAAAATACCAACTCCCGGTTTAGAGTCGAAAACAAAGAATATGCTCTTATCTCTAGAGCTACAAGGTATACCGGTTCATAAATACTTAACTCAAAAGATCGTATATAATCCAAAGGTCAAATTCTATTTCAACATGAAATAAGATATATCGCAAAACTGTACAAGTTTATACATGGAAAATGCAGTTTTATAATCAATACTTCAAAGTATAGATTTAGAAAACTTGCCTGATGCTCGAGAAGTGATAGGGCTTCGCGACAATATCGGACAATCTAGACAAGGTAAAAGAAAACATACGATTAATCCCCTGGATAATCCACTTATAACTTGTAACACCCCCAGATCCGGGGTCCGGGATCCGGTGGTTACGGTTTCCAATTCTGTCCATAACAATTAAACTTTCCTTAACATAAAATAAATTACGTCTCTATGACCCAACACAACAATATAAAACACACCCGTTATAGTCCCAGAGATGAAATCAGAGTAACAATCAAATTTTTATTAATCACATTATGAGTTCTTACAATCCAAAAGGATTTCAATATAAATACATACCCTTTGCCATCCATTTACATAAGTCATACTAGACTATATTCTTGGTACTGAAAGAATAAATATACCCTACCAATAGCTTCTTCTACAGCTCTGGTAGTCTCATCGTCCTCGCCCGCGTCGAGTGCGCCTTGTGCGAGTCATCTGGTCTAACTGTTGTTGTGATATAATAATAAAGCAAGGGTGAGCAATAGCCCACCAACAATAATATATAACTGAACAATAATGTATAACAGTTCAAAAGTATCTTTCAAACCATATGCCATGCATTTACGGAAATGATGCCAGTATAATATGAACGATGAAGTTACAAGGTAACTTAAAGTATTTGTTTGAAGAAATATCTGCTACATCAAAGTAAGCGAGATATTCTTATTGTTATTAAGAAGAGGAACTTGCAAGAAAAAGGTTGCAATTCCAGTTATGACTCTTTTCCAACTCTGCCAACAGTAATCATGTTGCAGGAAATAAATGAATTTGGATGATGAACCAATGATGGAGTATTCACCGCGCCCGCTGTTCCAATCTTGATGATCAGTCGAGATCGTACAGCTCAATTTAGATTTACTACCGGTAGAAGGAAGAACTGACGGCTTTACTTGTATACCGCCTTACTAGCTCTCCCCGGCCAACGGTTGGGCCAAAGGGGATGGACCGGCGCTACTCGGCCTCTTACACGACTCCTAGTTCAAATAGAATTCATGATTCTGAATGTAACGTTCGTCCCCCTTTCCCCAAGTATAATACTTGTTGATAAGACTCCACAAAGTAGTCGTATCTAGTTGGAAAGGAAAATTTACCAATAACTCCCAAGCTATTACTTGGTAACGGATATCAACTTGTTCCAGTAATCTTACCTCTCGAAAGATGAGAAGGTAAGCAACGACTTAATAAGTCAACAGCACCCGAGTTGCGAGTGAAGGGAATACTTTATGACCGGGAAGTCGACAAGATAAATAACATTTTCCAAGTAAGGTTCCCTTATTATTAAGGGGATAGACTCAAAGAAGAATGATGTCTGAGAACCTTTCTTGATATAAGATTAATAATAATATGACTCCGAAATATTTTCTGTAATAATCGAAGAAGATAAACCTTATCGAGGTTATTCTAAGTATGGAATAAATATTCAAAGAATATTTATTGAGTTAAAATATTTAAGGAGTATTTGGGAATATGAAAGAATATCTTTAATCAGAGTATTTCTCAAAATAATCCCTGAAGAAATATCAGGAGAATATTTATTGCATAATTAAATAATCAAATGAATATTCAAAGTAATATTCATTACTTAATAAGTCCTGAAAGGAATATTTAAAATATTTAAAATAATATTCGGTGATTAAATAGAACCCTGATGAATATTCAAAATAATATTTATAATTAATTAGGAATTTAAATGAATATTGATAAAGTAATATTCATTTAATGAATAATATTCTAAATGAATATCAAGTAATATTCATTTAGTAATCCAAGCTTTAAGGAATATTCGAGATAATATTCGATAATTAAATCAAGCTTCAGATGAATATTAAAATAATATTCATCAAGTATTTAATATCTTAAATGAATATTCAAAAGTAATATTTATTTAATAAAATAATATTCTAAAAGAATATCCAAATAATATTCATTTAGTAGTCTCATCTTTAGAAGAATATTCGAAATAATATTCGATAATCAATTCGACTCTGAATGAATATTGACAAATATTATTCGTCGAATGATTACGTTCAAATAATTATTTGAAGTAAGGATCATTAAATAAATAATCTCGAACGAATATTCAAATAATATTCGTCGCCTGAATAATGGAAAATATTTACTTAAATATTTTCCTCCGAGGTAATCTCGATATATCAAGGAATATTGACTCCCGGTCTATTTTTGATGAATAAGATGTATACGCCCTTCTATGAGGGTCTTACAATAACCGGCTTATAACTGATGTATAACTATCTAGCTTATAAGCCAACAATAACATTCAGGGAACAAGTATATCAATTCAACTTGAAAGTAGGCATGCATGCAATGGCATATGTATATCAGCAATCATATATATATATTTATTCAATCACAACAACAGCCTAAAAGAAGGGAATTGAAACTTGCCTGGTAGTCGAGTACGGTAAGGGGTAGTGGTAGCGGGTCCCGGTTCAGCTTGGTGATCTATAAATAGCCAAGGCATTCGGGATTAATCACTTAACATATTAAAAGTTAAGTTATACTTAAATCGAAACACGTTCTCGAGTTATCTCGTTATAGCCCCTTTAGTGGATTACTTATTATCACTGATCCGACCCGACATTCGTTCGTTAATACGACATGTCATTGTACTTATACTTGGGACATACTTAAGTCATATGAGTTCTAAAGTCGATCGTTACGAACCAATACTATACTCCGAGTTTTATCGTCCGTTTTCTAAGTGTTTTACCGAAGTTATAAAAGAGTCGTCTTTTAGGGGTTCGTTCGCGTTTAACCTCGACTCGAACATTTTTAATAAATCGAAAAATGATCCTTTTGACATACGGTTTTCTTTCACGCCTTCCTTTTTACCTCTAGTATTTATTTACCAAGATTCACCATGACGTTACATAGTTTACGAGGGTTCAATTACAGTTATGAACTTTCGTTTACGGATTCGAACTACTTTTAGTAATTTGGTCATAAATCCTAAACCGTAAGTCCGTTTCACGTGATCTTTATATCAAAACGAAGCTTAGAACATTACCTATCCTATCATGGCAGATTGCAAAGCTAGGCAGTGAGTTACATCTACTGTCCAAGTTGTTTTTCTTAAGGTTAACGAAATTTCGGCATTACGACGGCTATATATCGAACGTTCCAAAAATTATAACAATCCAACCAAGCCACACCGGGCATCCACACAACTTATCACATGATTATGAACATCATCAAGTCCAGATCATACCAGTTTACCACAATAATTAACATGCTTTCTTGCTCAACTAAATCACTTACTAATTATGCTTATAATCATGCTAACATCATAACCAAGCTTAGCTCATCAAAAACATCCATAAACTTAAAGTTGATCTAGGGTTTCAAGAGTGTTATACCTTCTTGAGAGTATGTACTAGCCTTACAAAGCTTGTTATAGTCCTTGGATAGCCTTAGGGTAGCTAAGATCAACCATGAAAACAAAAAAAATCAAAGATTAGTTCATGAAACACTATTCATCCTCCTCTTTCATGATTTTTTTGAAAATGGAAACAAAGGAGTTTGGACTTGAAATTTTTAGGAGATTGCTTTTATGAAATATAGGACTCACCATAAAAATTTGATGATCAAACAAGGAGTGGAAGCTTGGTTTGGAAATCTAAAAATTCCAAAAATTCGAAGTCTTGTTTCTTGAGGGGAAAAACAGGGTGATTTTCTTGAATTTATTTACCTATCCAAACGATCTTCAAAAATTATGAAATTTTGAACGAATACTCTACATATATTGAGGAAGCTATGGTTAAAATTTGGTGATCTATGAATGGGTAGAAGTGGAGATATGAATTTTTATTTCATGGTGGTTCTTGCTGGGCAGTTTGAAGAAAATGGAGAGAGATGGAGTTGCTTGGCTTTTCTCTCCCACTTTGTTTCAATTGATAAATGATATGTTTCTATGATATTTCCCTTGCCAAGGATCAGATGTAACCAGCCTTGTCACCCCTCAATCCATGTGCCAAAGATTTGTGGTTAGAAAGAAAAAGAGTAACAAGGTGCATTGTTGGCTTGTTCTTGATCAAACACCTCATGAATCCACTTGTTCTTGATTTGTTTCACACTTAATCCTCTTATGACTTGCATGAGCTGATCTTGCATGTAATATATCTGTGTTGTGTTGTATTTTAAAGCTCATTAAGCGTTTGTTTGATCGCTTAATCTCGTTTTAAAAATTCTAGCGATTTCTAGAACGCTCGTTTTTCTAACTCGAAGGTTTTTGTTCTAAATCCTTAAATCGTATTTAATAAAAATAAAATCCTTGATATAATAATTCTCTTTTCTTGTTCGCATTGACATGCTCTTCACTGCTCGATCCAATTTTCCATAAAAATAGAGTTTGGAATTTCTGAATTCCGATCGCGTTTACATACACTTATTTACCTTGTAGATTACTAATATGACTTCGAAATATCCATACCATGTCTCGTACATAGGTGGCATGAAAAATTTCTTAAACCTCAAAAATCACTATACATCCACAAAATCACTATGCACGTACAGGAAACACTATGCACGTACGGGAAATACTATGCACGTACGGGAAATACTATGCACGTACGGGAAACACTATGCACGTACTCATTTCCCTTCAAGGATCCATTAGCTCCTTCCTGGATGGTAGATTATTCTTATCTAGGTCCTCAACCATCGAATTACTCTATTCTGACAATATACCAATGCATCAAGATCATTGTCCAAAGTAATATCCATTCATTACAATCATTGTTCCTCATTTTATCATTACTTAATAAAAAATTTTAATTATATCCAAAATTTGGGGTTCTTACAGTCTCCCCTCCTTAAAAGGATTCCGTCCCGGAATCAGGTAGGAAGCAAAGAGTCGTTTGCCTGTCGTTCACTTTTTGGCTTCCCGGTCAATTCTTAGTCGTTCTACCCTTCCTCAGCACATCTTCTAGTGCTACAATCCATACTGTATCCTTTTTTCATCAACGTTGCTACTTTTCGTTCAACTCACTATCCGGGTTATACTCTTAATCAGTCTTATCCTTATTGATACCTGCAGTAACATTGGTATCACTATCACCCTACGAATTCGGAGGTAACCTCGCTCGTACTGTGCATTTCCTGATTGCTTTAATCTTCGCAATCTCGATCAATATAGATAAGTGGAAAGATTTATTGAGAGATCACTTATGATCAATTGAACATTTGTTATATTGCATAGTTAGTACAGAAGGGGGCCAGCCTTTAGTACTTGACAAGCAATTAAACAAGTCATGGTATTCCACTTAGACTTCTATCACATAGACAGATAGTCACGTAGCAGTACCTCCCCTCCTAAAAAGGTTGTTCTTCTCAATTCATAAAGAAGATGAATAAGAGAGAAGAAGAGGAAAGAGTTCCAAAGGATTATAGAAAGCTTTCATGATTGTAGAATATCATACTCAGAATTTACCTCTGAACTATAGAGGTTTATCAAAGAAGAAATTAATCATAATTATATCCAATACTATTTGATCGCAATCTCACGTGCCAACATATCTTGCTGCTTTGTCCATTATTCTATGGACAAATACTCTTGTTCAATCTTAGCGATACTCACATTCGGGAAATCCTTCAACCTTTCAGGTTAAATCTTAGATTTCTCACTTGACATCATTAGTACTGACATCCCATATCATGTTACTAGCTTTTTCATAACTATAATATTGACACTATCAGGTTGTCATCCTGAGAATTCATTAGAAACCCATTCATAACATTCCTTGCTTCTCATTCCATAGTTGCTTTCCCAGCCTTTTCTTTATCAATCACATCCTTCTTATTATCTGATTCTTACTCATTTCTATTATTTACTTTCACCTTCACCTCTTTATTGAGACACCTTTTTGCACTTGGTACCTCCTTATCGGTATTCCGTCACATTTATTTTATAATCATCACGTTATTCCAATTTAACTTTTCCGAAATGAATCTGGCCCGATCCCTTTAACTTAGATTCATATAATCTACTTCTGCCAACCTTGTTTCTCATCACTTGTTCTTTTCTATCCGTGGTTTTCCACAGGTTGTCTTTCGTAAGTCAGACCAGGTCGTATATCTACATGCTCGTACTCCTATCATCTGTTGAACATCTGCATTTCACTGGCGTAGCCTGGCCACATGAAAACCCGTTATGACCGTGCTATAAGTTTTGGGGGTAAGGCTGGCTCGAATACCGCCGTCCGAACACTTATAAACTCTCAGGTGGCCCAATAAGTCTCGGGCTCAACCGCCCTTCCCTCCAAGTCTCATTAATTCTTTCTACGGGAATACGTTTAGCATCACGAATTATCAACCTCATATTCTCTATCTTGTTTGTGCAGAAGTACACTAACACAAACTTGCTTG
Organism: Saposhnikovia divaricata; assembly: GCA_036435485.1. Classification (NCBI taxonomy): domain Eukaryota; kingdom Viridiplantae; phylum Streptophyta; class Magnoliopsida; order Apiales; family Apiaceae; genus Saposhnikovia; species Saposhnikovia divaricata. The sequence continues at coordinate 94,989,079 of CM071594.1, forward strand.
TCATTCATCAACATGCCATTTAGCTTATCAATAGCAGCACTTTCTTTATCTTTACGTTGTCATCTCCTTTCTTAGAAGAATCACCCTCGCTTGTTGTTTACGTAGTGCGTTAATAGTTAACCCTACGGGTTTCAAATCCCTTAGGGAGACAAAGTAATCATTATTCCTTATCCATAAGGAACACTTCCTGAACTTGATGTAGATATAACATGAAGCAGATAGAATTGCAGAAGAGTTTCAAGCATCGCAGCTAGGTCCGGTTGATGAAACTATCACTTATGCCTCTTCCATAAAAGACTGGAAACTTAACGGTTTACTTCATCAAATTTTTTTTTTTTGTACCATGGTCCTGGTTTGCCTCAAAACGGAACCTTCTAAGGTACGTAATATGCTTAAGACTCCATCAGGAATCGAATCTTTACTTAAACTATTATTACCTTCGATTCTTGCACAATCATCAAAAGGAATGTAACTTCCTCCACTCCAATATGACCTTCCAGGTCTTTCCAAATATCATTTTGTTTCTTCGGTATGAACATTTATAATTATTCCTTTATACTTAGACTGTCAGCCACCTCATTGGCCTTTCCTGATAATAATTTCTGGTAATCCTTGTTCTCTGGATATATTCCAATTCAAACATTTCTACCTCATTCCTATCATTATTGGGTGAAAGCATTCTCCCTTAAGCTCTGCTGATGGAGAAAAAATATATTTATCAGTCTTTCTCCATAAGTCATTGCTTCCACCTACCCGTGGGAACTTTATCACGTTTATTCCCAATCCTACTTAGGATACTTCTTTTCTTAGTTCCTTCCTTATCTTAGGATAATCTCAACCTTTATAGGTTCAATCCATACTCCCTCAGGGTTTCATACATTCATCATCTGGTATATTGTTATTGTGTCTTACATTCTCTTCCAAACTTCTAGTTGGAAACTCAGAATATTAGCTTTTCCTTGTAAGGTTTCTTAGGTCGTCCTCATCATTCCTCCTGTATTTTCTAGGTACAGGGTATATCAAAACGTCATTGATCAATACTCTAATAATTCTATCTCTGTTCTTTCCAGAACTCTTTTTAATAATCTTTACAGGTCATTGTTGCCTTAGCAAATCTAACTCATATCATCTGAATTCACAATGTCTTTATTAGGGTTAGTGCCATCCCTTGTGCATTCCCCAGGGTTTGCCTTACTTTATGGATATCCTATCCTTAATTCAACTGCCAAGGAATTCTTGCATTTTATACTTGGCAATCAAATCATGCGTCCTTAATAAGGGTCTCTTTCCAATCATTCTCATTTGATAATCGATCGGTGGCTTAATGCTAACCTCTTCTTTCAGATAGTTGTCAGCCTATTTGACCTTCCCAAAGACAACGTATGTCTATCTGCTCTCTTACAGAACTTGGTACTGGTAGTAAGGATGTTTTGGAAGATATTGGTCGAGTCGAGTTCAACGTGAATCTCTTAGTACTTATCGTTCTTCTCAAAGGTAATTGCCTTAGATGAAATTTCTACAGCATACTGATCCATATCTGACCATTTCTATACTCTCTTCCTAAACCTTCGTTGTTTACTTTCCTCAGTCATAATATATTCATGGTATTCATGATACCCTAACATCATACATCTCAAGTCATTATACTTCCATTTTTTTTTTTTCGTAATCTTGGACGATCATATACACATGAGTCACTTCAGTACGGGTGACCCCATCCCAAAAAGGTCTAGTGAATTCCCAATCAAAACATGGGTTGTTCGGCAGAAGATTCAAATGATCTCATTAATGTTTCCTTTATATCAGAAGCCCTTGCAGTCGGTGCTTTCTTAGAAGCAACCCTGCTTTGTCCTTTCACTGATGGTCTAGTCACTCGATAATCCTTTGTGACTTGGCCTCAACTGGCCACACTAAAATAAAATAAAATAATAATAAAAAAAAAATGATTTTAGGGGTTGGCTAATAGCATTACTTTTCTAGCAATTGCCGGCATAGTGCCTTCTTCTTTGATACCTTTCTACCTTTCCAAAACTTTACTCCAAATAAGTCTTAATCGACTACTCGGCACTGTCTCCGGTCACCTTTCCTCCACTTTTATCTTTTCAACTATTCTTATCACTCCCACGTGCCACACAAGCTTACCATTCCTGGCATAACAGCCTTTTCACTTAAGTCAATCCCGAAGTTTCTCAGTCCGGCTGGTTTCTTACTTACATTTCCTCTTTTCGTCCAATCTCACTTCATCATTGTATTTCTACAATCAATCGCGATAACCAGGGTCTGTCCACCAACCCATTTTACCGCATCCTTACCCAAATCACAGGGTTTGCTCCAAATTTTTTTTTTACTCTCTTCCATGACATTCTCTGATAATCAGAAAGACAAGGTTTGCCAAAATTCACCGAATTCCTTTCCAGACTCAGGGAAATTTTGATCAATCTACCCACCTACTGGTAACATTAAGGAGACCAGTTTCGAAACCTGAAGAATAGTTCTATGAACCTCCAAGCAGGTGGAATCACAAGCAGTCATAGTTAACGAAATAATCATCATCGGATTGGAAGTTTACCCACTGGAGAGGAATCAATTATATACATCCCTTAGAAGGGAATCAATAGTTTCAAACTGAAACCTGTCACAACGTCCTGATATTCAATACTACTAAATGTCGGTCTACCTAACCCTTTATGCGAAGCGTCATTGGAAGCACAAAGTCTCCTTTTTTTTCCATTAAGCAATGCCAGCTCTTGGTCATTACCAATTTCACCTTTTTGCTCCAGGAGGATTTTCTCACATTTTTCTCTTTAACTGCTGATCATATTACTTGATCTATTATAATTCCGTGTCGGAGTAAACTTAAGGTAACTATTATAATCCATTCAAAGAGAAGAAGGAATTTAATATTCCTCTGAATCACATGCATCTAACGTTTCTGGTTCATCATTTAACTGAGTTGAATTAACTCTATACTCAGTCTCTGGCAGTAGTCTCATTACGAGTTCATCTTGACTCACTGGTCTTATCTTCCGGTAGGTTCTGAGATCATTGTCTTGCTTACTACTTCCTTATATAATTTTACCCAATCATGCTGTCACTTCCCAATGTCTTTACTTTCTAACTGATTCATTCATAAAATGGACATTTTCCTGAATAAAACAATTTCATCAACCTCAATTTGGTTCCATAAATTACAACCTATGACATCTGCCTTCTCATGGCGAATTATTACTGACCATATTCATACTAATTCATTTATCAAATGATATGGCACTTACTGCCTCCTTCTCAACTATTCCTAGGGACTCTGCTCCTCGCCCTAAATCGATGTATTTGATAATCATACATCCCTCTAGCTCTTTCTTTGTTAAGATGAAAATCTCTAAGGATTCTCATCTATTTCCGTATAAGATCTCAAGTAATTCTTCCAATCCTTCTTTCTTGCTGGTACTACATCTGGTAGTCCGGCTATGAATCCAACATGAATCTTCAGTTCTCTTGCTAATAACTCAGTTCTTTATGCTCCCTTTTCTGAGCACTATACTTTAATCATCACAGTTTTTCTGGCTGCAACCCTCATTCCTCAAGGGTAAGCTCTTTATCCTAACAGGACTTTTCCTTATCTACTGGAACCTCTTCCGGGTCTCCAAATAGGGTACTTCATCGAATTACCCGCTGATCTTCAGTATACAAAGCATCATCGCGCTGCTGCTCGTATGCCTCAAGGTCTGTCGCCTTACTCGTCAATACGATATCGAGCTAAGTTACTATCACGATACTTAAGAGTTCCCATAAGGGTTTTATATGTCATCACTACATTAAGTAGTCCGACTATGAACTTGGCAAGAGTTCTTATTATCTTAATGAATTTATTGTTTTAACGTCGCCTCATCTCTGGGGTTTATAACGTACGCTCTGATACCACTTCTGTAACACCCCCAGATCCGGGGTCCGGGATCCGGTGGTTACGGTTTCCAATTCTGTCCATAACAATTAAACTTTCCTTAACATAAAATAAATTACGTCTCTATGACCCAACACAACAATATAAAACACACCCGTTATAGTCCCAGAGATGAAATCAGAGTAACAATCAAATTTTTATTAATCACATTATGAGTTCTTACAATCCAAAAGGATTTCAATATAAATACATACCCTTTGCCATCCATTTACATAAGTCATACTAGACTATATTCTTGGTACTGAAAGAATAAATATACCCTACCAATAGCTTCTTCTACAGCTCTGGTAGTCTCATCGTCCTCGCCCGCGTCGAGTGCGCCTTGTGCGAGTCATCTGGTCTAACTGTTGTTGTGATATAATAATAAAGCAAGGGTGAGCAATAGCCCACCAACAATAATATATAACTGAACAATAATGTATAACAGTTCAAAAGTATCTTTCAAACCATATGCCATGCATTTACGGAAATGATGCCAGTATAATATGAACGATGAAGTTACAAGGTAACTTAAAGTATTTGTTTGAAGAAATATCTGCTACATCAAAGTAAGCGAGATATTCTTATTGTTATTAAGAAGAGGAACTTGCAAGAAAAAGGTTGCAATTCCAGTTATGACTCTTTTCCAACTCTGCCAACAGTAATCATGTTGCAGGAAATAAATGAATTTGGATGATGAACCAATGATGGAGTATTCACCGCGCCCGCTGTTCCAATCTTGATGATCAGTCGAGATCGTACAGCTCAATTTAGATTTACTACCGGTAGAAGGAAGAACTGACGGCTTTACTTGTATACCGCCTTACTAGCTCTCCCCGGCCAACGGTTGGGCCAAAGGGGATGGACCGGCGCTACTCGGCCTCTTACACGACTCCTAGTTCAAATAGAATTCATGATTCTGAATGTAACGTTCGTCCCCCTTTCCCCAAGTATAATACTTGTTGATAAGACTCCACAAAGTAGTCGTATCTAGTTGGAAAGGAAAATTTACCAATAACTCCCAAGCTATTACTTGGTAACGGATATCAACTTGTTCCAGTAATCTTACCTCTCGAAAGATGAGAAGGTAAGCAACGACTTAATAAGTCAACAGCACCCGAGTTGCGAGTGAAGGGAATACTTTATGACCGGGAAGTCGACAAGATAAATAACATTTTCCAAGTAAGGTTCCCTTATTATTAAGGGGATAGACTCAAAGAAGAATGATGTCTGAGAACCTTTCTTGATATAAGATTAATAATAATATGACTCCGAAATATTTTCTGTAATAATCGAAGAAGATAAACCTTATCGAGGTTATTCTAAGTATGGAATAAATATTCAAAGAATATTTATTGAGTTAAAATATTTAAGGAGTATTTGGGAATATGAAAGAATATCTTTAATCAGAGTATTTCTCAAAATAATCCCTGAAGAAATATCAGGAGAATATTTATTGCATAATTAAATAATCAAATGAATATTCAAAGTAATATTCATTACTTAATAAGTCCTGAAAGGAATATTTAAAATATTTAAAATAATATTCGGTGATTAAATAGAACCCTGATGAATATTCAAAATAATATTTATAATTAATTAGGAATTTAAATGAATATTGATAAAGTAATATTCATTTAATGAATAATATTCTAAATGAATATCAAGTAATATTCATTTAGTAATCCAAGCTTTAAGGAATATTCGAGATAATATTCGATAATTAAATCAAGCTTCAGATGAATATTAAAATAATATTCATCAAGTATTTAATATCTTAAATGAATATTCAAAAGTAATATTTATTTAATAAAATAATATTCTAAAAGAATATCCAAATAATATTCATTTAGTAGTCTCATCTTTAGAAGAATATTCGAAATAATATTCGATAATCAATTCGACTCTGAATGAATATTGACAAATATTATTCGTCGAATGATTACGTTCAAATAATTATTTGAAGTAAGGATCATTAAATAAATAATCTCGAACGAATATTCAAATAATATTCGTCGCCTGAATAATGGAAAATATTTACTTAAATATTTTCCTCCGAGGTAATCTCGATATATCAAGGAATATTGACTCCCGGTCTATTTTTGATGAATAAGATGTATACGCCCTTCTATGAGGGTCTTACAATAACCGGCTTATAACTGATGTATAACTATCTAGCTTATAAGCCAACAATAACATTCAGGGAACAAGTATATCAATTCAACTTGAAAGTAGGCATGCATGCAATGGCATATGTATATCAGCAATCATATATATATATTTATTCAATCACAACAACAGCCTAAAAGAAGGGAATTGAAACTTGCCTGGTAGTCGAGTACGGTAAGGGGTAGTGGTAGCGGGTCCCGGTTCAGCTTGGTGATCTATAAATAGCCAAGGCATTCGGGATTAATCACTTAACATATTAAAAGTTAAGTTATACTTAAATCGAAACACGTTCTCGAGTTATCTCGTTATAGCCCCTTTAGTGGATTACTTATTATCACTGATCCGACCCGACATTCGTTCGTTAATACGACATGTCATTGTACTTATACTTGGGACATACTTAAGTCATATGAGTTCTAAAGTCGATCGTTACGAACCAATACTATACTCCGAGTTTTATCGTCCGTTTTCTAAGTGTTTTACCGAAGTTATAAAAGAGTCGTCTTTTAGGGGTTCGTTCGCGTTTAACCTCGACTCGAACATTTTTAATAAATCGAAAAATGATCCTTTTGACATACGGTTTTCTTTCACGCCTTCCTTTTTACCTCTAGTATTTATTTACCAAGATTCACCATGACGTTACATAGTTTACGAGGGTTCAATTACAGTTATGAACTTTCGTTTACGGATTCGAACTACTTTTAGTAATTTGGTCATAAATCCTAAACCGTAAGTCCGTTTCACGTGATCTTTATATCAAAACGAAGCTTAGAACATTACCTATCCTATCATGGCAGATTGCAAAGCTAGGCAGTGAGTTACATCTACTGTCCAAGTTGTTTTTCTTAAGGTTAACGAAATTTCGGCATTACGACGGCTATATATCGAACGTTCCAAAAATTATAACAATCCAACCAAGCCACACCGGGCATCCACACAACTTATCACATGATTATGAACATCATCAAGTCCAGATCATACCAGTTTACCACAATAATTAACATGCTTTCTTGCTCAACTAAATCACTTACTAATTATGCTTATAATCATGCTAACATCATAACCAAGCTTAGCTCATCAAAAACATCCATAAACTTAAAGTTGATCTAGGGTTTCAAGAGTGTTATACCTTCTTGAGAGTATGTACTAGCCTTACAAAGCTTGTTATAGTCCTTGGATAGCCTTAGGGTAGCTAAGATCAACCATGAAAACAAAAAAAATCAAAGATTAGTTCATGAAACACTATTCATCCTCCTCTTTCATGATTTTTTTGAAAATGGAAACAAAGGAGTTTGGACTTGAAATTTTTAGGAGATTGCTTTTATGAAATATAGGACTCACCATAAAAATTTGATGATCAAACAAGGAGTGGAAGCTTGGTTTGGAAATCTAAAAATTCCAAAAATTCGAAGTCTTGTTTCTTGAGGGGAAAAACAGGGTGATTTTCTTGAATTTATTTACCTATCCAAACGATCTTCAAAAATTATGAAATTTTGAACGAATACTCTACATATATTGAGGAAGCTATGGTTAAAATTTGGTGATCTATGAATGGGTAGAAGTGGAGATATGAATTTTTATTTCATGGTGGTTCTTGCTGGGCAGTTTGAAGAAAATGGAGAGAGATGGAGTTGCTTGGCTTTTCTCTCCCACTTTGTTTCAATTGATAAATGATATGTTTCTATGATATTTCCCTTGCCAAGGATCAGATGTAACCAGCCTTGTCACCCCTCAATCCATGTGCCAAAGATTTGTGGTTAGAAAGAAAAAGAGTAACAAGGTGCATTGTTGGCTTGTTCTTGATCAAACACCTCATGAATCCACTTGTTCTTGATTTGTTTCACACTTAATCCTCTTATGACTTGCATGAGCTGATCTTGCATGTAATATATCTGTGTTGTGTTGTATTTTAAAGCTCATTAAGCGTTTGTTTGATCGCTTAATCTCGTTTTAAAAATTCTAGCGATTTCTAGAACGCTCGTTTTTCTAACTCGAAGGTTTTTGTTCTAAATCCTTAAATCGTATTTAATAAAAATAAAATCCTTGATATAATAATTCTCTTTTCTTGTTCGCATTGACATGCTCTTCACTGCTCGATCCAATTTTCCATAAAAATAGAGTTTGGAATTTCTGAATTCCGATCGCGTTTACATACACTTATTTACCTTGTAGATTACTAATATGACTTCGAAATATCCATACCATGTCTCGTACATAGGTGGCATGAAAAATTTCTTAAACCTCAAAAATCACTATACATCCACAAAATCACTATGCACGTACAGGAAACACTATGCACGTACGGGAAATACTATGCACGTACGGGAAATACTATGCACGTACGGGAAACACTATGCACGTACTCATTTCCCTTCAAGGATCCATTAGCTCCTTCCTGGATGGTAGATTATTCTTATCTAGGTCCTCAACCATCGAATTACTCTATTCTGACAATATACCAATGCATCAAGATCATTGTCCAAAGTAATATCCATTCATTACAATCATTGTTCCTCATTTTATCATTACTTAATAAAAAATTTTAATTATATCCAAAATTTGGGGTTCTTACATAACTCAATGCTTAAACACGTGAGCGAAACGCAACCAAGGCATTACTAGCTTGTTTTAGGCTCATATATACTAAGTCCATGTTAATCGACAATTACTTAAGTTGAAGATTCGATTTAGAAATCGGATCTCGTTTTGCTCGTTTTACTAAGTGATTTTCAAAGTTATAACCAAGTACTTCTCTAAGGGGTTCCATCGCACTTAACCTTGATTCACACATTTTCATAAAATCGAAAAACAATCCTTTTTGTACGATTCTTTTTAGATTATCTTCTCCACTGACCAAACTTCATACCATCCAAATTTCATGAGTTTTTAATATTGTTAAGGGGTCCGAATATATTTTACAAGTTGGTACTCCATAGCAGTTTGGTTTTGTTGAACACCGTTCATTAAAACGACCGTTTCTCCTAAACGGTATATCCGTTTCACATGATCTTTATATCAAAACGAAGCTTAAAACACAAAACTAACTTATGATGGCAGTGGTGATGTTAACCAGTGGGGGTTTCATGTCCTAATGTTACACACCAAACAGGGCAGTGTAAAATTGGTCATTATAACTGCTCTAATTTAGCGATTCTCCAAAATAATACTTAATCCAATCATCCACCAACAAAAAACACTTCAAGATCTCAAGTTAATCATCTATTCTAAATCATGATTTCTCAAGAATATCTCACAACCAACAAGTACTTGATCATGGCTAAACAACAACTACAAACAACTATGCATACAAAGATCTAACATACTATCATATCACATTACCAAATCATCAATAAAACTCAAAGTAAAAACTTGGGTTCTTGAGTTCCATACCTTCCTTGATGAGTGGGTAGTGCTAAACAAGCCTTGAATCATCCTTATATAACCTTAAAATGATCAACCCATCAAGATAAAACCAAGGACATAAAGATGGTTACTATACACCTAACTATAAATCATTAAAAACGAGTATGGGAATCAAGGAGGTGAGGAGAGTGGTTACCCTATATGCGTAGAGCTTCTCGAGGGCTTCGATTTGACTGGTAGAATGCGCGAAACGGCAAAGGGAAACTCAAGATACAAGCTTTTCTTCCTCCTCCCATTTTCTCCTCTTTTGCTCTCAGGTTTTTCATGAAAAATGGGGGAAGTATTCTTTACTTGCTTACTTTACACCACATATCTTCTCATCCTTATCTATGTTGATGTGTTGGTTAAGTCTTAAAGCTTATCCACCATGTTACTCCCTTTTTGGTGATTTTACATCCTTATCCTTGCCCTTTCACCCTTTCTTCCTTTCCTGCCCTTGCCCCTTCACTAATTCCATGAGCCATGCGTACTCTTTAATCACTTGTATTTGCAGCGAGCGTCTTGGACGTCCAGGGCTTAAGTTTTGGGCCTCGGTCAAAGTTCTCTCGTCATTTGATTCATCGAAAGATTTCTACGATCGTCTCAGTTATTTTCGTTCTAAATTCTCAAATCAATTATAATAAAATTCCAAAATATTAAATCCTTAATTCCTCAAATTAAATATCTCATTTCTTGATAGTACTGATATATAATTCACTTCCCGGTCAAATATTCCATAAAAATAAACTTTGGATTTTCTGAATTCTGATCGTCTTTACATACACTTAATTACTCCATACATCACTAATATGACTTCGAAATCTCCATAGCATGTCCCGCATATAGGTTGGCATGAAAAGTTTCTTAGTCTACAAAATCATTATTCATCCATGAAAAACACTATTCACGCATGAAAAAACACTATTCACTGATGCACTTAATCATAATAAGAAAAATTTTAATTCTACCAAAAATTCGGGTTACTACAATCAACTTCTCCTTGTTGTCTTTCAAAGCGACCAGCTCAGTAAGCCCCGGCTAACTCCTCGTCTTTCTTTTTCAACTGCTCTTCCATCTGGTGCGTGGAGACTCCTCTTTTGAGACTCAGTCTCAAAGTCCTTAGCTTTTACCTTCCAGACTTTGGCCTGGTGGACCAAGCTCTGAAAGTGGACATTGGCCTGCACAAAAAGTCAGTGTTACAAATGAAACAAAGGTGCTTAAAAGTTGAAAAGGCAAGGTTTGAGACTTACAACAGCTATAGCCTGAGACCCAAGTGCCTCTGACTCCCCAATACCTCCGTGAAGGACCAAGTCCTTATAGTCAGGGGGAGTGATCGTGTTCAATGACTAGTCCATCGAATGCTTGGTCGAACCCACCACAGAATCCTGTTTCCTGAAGCCCTGGGAAGGCCTGAACACTGTCGACTGAACATTGACCTGGGAACTCCCATCCAGGCTAGCCACGTCACTATACTTCAGATTCCCTTTCTGAAGCTTGTGAGGATGTAAAAAGGAAGGCTCATTGTCCTTTCCCTGAGGGTCAACACCCATTTTAGCTCGAGCCATCCTGGAGGTCTCGTCGTTGGGAGAGGGGCAGCTTCCACGATCATCTTCGCAACTGCGAAAACATAAACAAAAACAAGTATGAATAAGTTAAGTAGGGAGATAATTGACAAAGATAAGAAAGAGAGAGTTGCCCCGCTCAGAAACAGGAGAAAGGCCTACTGCCCTTAGAGATTTTTCGTTAATAAGGCTTTGCCATGTTATAGAATCGCCGTCGCCTTTAGTCAAAATTTCAAAAGCAGCTTGTTCTTCAGTATTGAGTATGATACCTTTAGCACTACCACCTGAAATCTTCGAAAAGGTCCTCCTAAAGAGGGTGCCCCGGTCACCTCCTTCCCACGCTAAGTAAGAAGAGGGGGGACTTGGGGTGAAGTTTAACATATACCCAACCAGGATTCCTGGCAGGGCTATTATAAAATTGAAAATTTTGCGAAAGAGGGGGACATATAGAGGAAGGTTTTGTCTGAGACATAAAACCGTAAAACATAAATGATTCTCCACGCATTTGGTGGGAGTTGACACGGGTTGATTTGAATATCATCTAAAAGACGAGGAATGAACTCATGAAAGGGAAAATGAAGGCCAACTATTAAACTCTCCCTATAAACACATAAAGAGTTGGGCTTCCAATGACAAGACCTGTCACCTGGACCAGCTAAGACAAGTTTTAAAGGGGGATTATTTTAAATAGTTCATTTTGGCAAGACGGGCTTTAGACTTGTCCTCCATGGAAGCTTGAAGCTTTTAAGAAAACCTGAAAATGTATGGTCGGAGAAGATGACCGGAGAAAATTAGCTCGAAACTTCGAGAGAGAAACTTGGAGAGTATAACTTAAAGAAGGTTTGAGAGAAAGTGAAATGTGGGAAGTGAGGTGTGAAAAATGAACTCACACTCTCACTCTTATATAGCAAAAGATAGCCGATTGAAATTCTTTCAAACGGTCAGAAAACCTGGAGGGACCGGTCAGAATCTTCATTTTGACCTGTAAAAAGCCCACAAAACAAGCCCAGTAGGCAAAGGCCCAATTCTAGAACATTCCAGGGTTTAGCACTTGAAAAGTATACAGTTTTTGTTTTTTAAATTTTTTTTGAGGATCCTTCTAGAATTCGCAGAAGTAATCTTGAAGGTTCTAGAACTTTGGCCAAAGAAGGTTTGAGAAGCCCAAAAGCAATAAAATATTGTTAAAAACCAGCCCAAAAGACTAGGGGCCCAAATAACGATCAGGAATCCTGGTCAAAAATCTCTTCGATTAGGCAAGAAAAAAGGCCCTTATTTCGATCAAGATCCTGGTCGAAACGATCAGGAATCCTGGTCAAAAATCTCTTCAATTAGGCAAGAAAAAACACCCTTATTTCGATCAAGATCATGGTCAAAATGATTAGGAATCCTGGTAGAAAATCTCTTTGATTAGGCAAGAAAAAAGGCCATTATTTCGATCAAGATCCTGGTAAAAAATGATCAGGAATCCTGGTCAAAAATCTCTTTGATTAGGCTGAAAAAACGGCCATTATTTCGCCCAAGGTCCTGGTCGAAACGATTAGGAATCCTGGTCAAAAATCTCTTCAACTAAGCTGAGAAACAAACCTTATTTCGACCAGGATCCTGGTCGAAATGACCAGGAATCCTGGTCGAAAATTTGTTCGATCAAGAAGAAAATCAGACCTTATTCCGATCAGAATTCTAGTTGAAATTCTGGTCGAATCAGTCAATCCTGGTCGAAAAATTTCGACATTTTTGCGTTATTTTCAGCAGCAAAATACACAAATTATTTAAAAATAAGTACTTCTTATTAAATATTTTGGGAAAAATCATAAAAATTCCTGAAAAAGTGAAATAATTTATAAAAATTATTTTTAAAGGCAATGAGCCCAAGAAATTTCCAAGTAGGAAAAAGCATGTAGGCACTAGAAAAATCCCAAAAATGCAAGAAAATTATGAATAAATTTTCTGTGAGACATGAGTATTAACTGTTAGCCTCGAATAAGGCGAATCATCGTAAATGCGTAGGTCGCTCCACACTTTGCATTCAAGATGATATCCATGAAACAATAGTGTATACGAGCCTTTGACTTCAATGGAGACACATTACATATTACATTAAATGAACCTAGATTGGTCTAAAGTCAAAGCTCAGTTATGAGGCCCAAAACCCTAATTATAGTAATAAATTCGTAATTAATAAATCAGCTAAGTTGAGACACCAATGTTGGGTCCAAAAGGACACTAAATCAGCTGTGGAGTAGCCTCCAAGGTATACAATCCCAATACTTATCCATCTTGCTTTAGGAAGGATCTAGAATTGGGCCAAGGTTATGTCTTGCCCACCAAGATACCTAATTCTACTCTTATTCTAGGGTTCTCAATACCTATTTAAGGACCTAATCCTTCTCAAGCAGAACTACGTTTTATTGGCTTGATTCTTGATATTTGCAAGATACATAGGCATCTTGTGAGGACCCGAGTTAAGTCACGAAACACTTAATCAGCCATTGAAGCTCGAAGCTCTCCCTAACCCTAGCATTCAATACGCAATAATTACACCCTAGTTTTTATTCCATATCACATTGACCTGGAATTCATCCAGCTAAAGATGTGGAATATACATTTTCTACCAGTCAACTTATCAAGCAAAGACAATCCAGTAATTGTAAAGGTAATAGATTTGTACTCTTAAGATGGGAAAATGATTGTAGTTCAGATACAATGACTTAGATTTTCGTTAACAAGATCATAGATAACGCTTTTTCTTGTGTGCTTTATTTTCTGATCCATTATGGTTGGTTAATGTGACTTTTGCAGTTCTAAGATAATGTGACTTATGGTTGGTCAACACCATTCCTATAAATAGGTGCTTTAAAAAAAACAAATTTATAATAGGTGCTCTATAAATAGGTTAATAAATCAGTTAAGGTCACATCTGCAGTTATTAATTAGTTCTCTCCATCTGGAGTTAAGGTCATATACGAATTATTTGTTTACTGCTATGGATCCATGAACATCAGTTTGACAAAATCAGCTACAATGCTTACTAATTACATGGGCTCTACGTTTTTGCTATCGCTATTTGGAGGTTTTGTTTGTGATACTTTCTTGTCCAGATTCAAAAGTTGTGTCCTGTTTGGATCTCTAGAAGTATTGGTAATGTTAATCTCCATTTCAACTGTCAAGTTATCATTGTAATGATTTTCGTTTAAATTTTTCAGTGGTGAAGCATAAATACGTAAACATGCTGCATGCCGCTTATATATCTAGTGGAGTTGTGTTAATTAATTGTGATCATAACAGTTAGCTAATTGTCTAATGCGGTTCAAGATTGGATTAAATTAATTGCACGGCTATGCAGTTTGAATAAAAAGAATCAAAATTTCTGCTAGCAACACAGGCATTTATCAAACACTTGAGATCTTTGCCCTGCAAGGATGCTGACAAGGATGGAGCTTGGGTGCCAGTAATTTCTAATTCCTTTAATAAACTTAGACTGTGTACATTTTCAAGTTCATGTCAATCTTTGTTATGAGTTCTGTTTTCTCATATGATATGGATATATGTTTATAGTTTGATCTTTGATTATTTGTAGACATTGGGATGGTGTCGATCGCAACACAGGTTGGTGTATTTTATACTTTGTTAACATAATTTGTTTTTCCTTATGATATACTATATTGGCCTACAAATTCATGCCTTGTGATAAAGCTAGAATGGAAATGATGCAGGTTTTCCTAAAAGTTCACTGGGATGTTATATGTGAAAAGTTTCAACTAATAAAATTGTAGAATAGTTGTTAATAGTTTTTGTATTTACATCTTGTAGGATTTGAGAAGGCAATGTTTAGGAGAATGAAGGAGAAGAAAAATAGGGCAAAGCAAGGTTAATGAAATTGAAGGTCCAAGATGAAGTCGATACAAAGGTGAATAAGGTCCGGAGGAACTTGACATGGATACATAGACTTTCTAGTGTTGGACATACTTTTTTGTATTTTCATTTCCTTAAGTAAGGATATTTGCCAAGCTTGTAAACCTTCCTTTGATGTTCTTGTTTTGTTTTAGAGTTGTGGATTATAAATTTTGTAATGGCATAAATGATTACGTTTTGTGAAATGAAAAAAATATATTTTAGCTATTATTGCATTTATTGTTGTGGAAAATGAATATATATATATATATATATATATATATTTAATTTTGTACAATATGAATTTGGTACAGGTGGGTCAGTGGGTCCATTTTACAAACAAATGTGTATCCTATGCCAATACAATTGATCGTGTAGGTGTAAAAAATGTTGCAATTGACCCTACGCCAACGATGAAAAAACTAACACCCGAAAAGTGTTGTCGTAGAAATTTTTGAGGCTATGCCAATAATTTTTGGGCTTTCTGCAATAGTTTTGAAGTGTTGTCGAAGGCCATCTATGACCAAGTACAAGATGAAGAGAAGGGAATGTCCAAAACAACTAGAAATGCAATTTTTGGTCATCGTGTCTACATGGATAATTAAGGTCACAGCATTGTTAATTAGTGTTCCAACCTAGCTACTTCAATTTTGCTTAGTATTATCTTTAGATAATGCCATTTTTTTATAGCTCTTGGAAGGAGTTTTGTTTCTGGTTCCCTTCTCAAAAAGTTGATATACAACTAGTTTTTTATGCTAAAAAGGTTTAGACGTCTAAATAATGAGATTTATAACAAAAACTGACCTCTCGACCTTTATAATTGTGTTCAGGGAAGAGAAGTACATAAAACTCTCTCCACGTTTTGTCAATATTTGGTGAATATGTCTTATTTTAGTAGGAGTTCAAGAAAGAACCCAATTAGAGAATCACTTTCAAAAATTTATTTTAAAATTTGAAAAAAATTATAAATAATTTTTTATCTTAAAAGTGTTTCCAAAAAGTTTATTATAAACAAAAATTTGTTTATAAAATATTAAAAAAATTATTATAAAAATTAAGAATCAATTTTTAAATCTCATAAAATATAATAATCTATATTTGAATTCATAACTTTCATTAACCTGTTTTTGAATCTCAATTAAAAAGTTTGGAAAATGTGCATGAATCTTTTTCAATATTCAGTTATTGATTCAAATTTTGATTTTATAAATTATGTAATGACAATTGAAACGTAAAAATGTGAATATTTCATTGAAATAAGTAAATTAAAATTTAAAATCTATTTCTGAACCATAGGTTCTTTCTTTCTCTTTTCAAGAGGGTTATTCCTGGAACCTCATGTTAGAAAATGGAAAGTTTGAGGCATATTTACAATATTTGCTTGATGTAATTTCCGGAAACTAACAAGTGGAGGTTGTTCCTTGTAATGAGAACTTAAACTTTCATGATTGGATCTAAGACATTTTCTTAGTGTAATCCATAAATAAATTGAGTTGAAGTTGCTTGCTTGAAATGGGTTATGTAGATTGTTTAGTTGAAATAACTTGAGTCCCACATTGAATTGGTAATGAGAGGTTGGTAGCTTTATTTAGCTCCATGTGCAAGTGTAGTGCACTACTACTAAGGCATGTGGGTGTGCATGGTAATAGTGTGGGCCTCGCGCGCGCACACACACGCGCGTCGCCGTCGCCCGCCTCGCCACGACATGACTCGGGTCGGGTCGGGTCGAAGGGCGATTTGGGCGAATGTCTCGGCATCTCGCGTACGCGAGGCGACCTGAGCGAGGAATTTTATTACCTGGATTATTGATTTATTTTAACAGGTTTTAGATTTATTTGTTACAGCAGTTTAAATCCTAATGGACCGGATCAGTACTTTGGTTAAATCCTGATGGACCTGGTCAGACATCAAATAATGATGGGCCAAATCCAGATGGATATCAGATCCTGACTAGCACCGAATCCTGATCCTGATGGACATCAAATCCTGATGCTACTGTAACTGAAAAATAAATCCTGATGAAGTTAATGCAATTAAATCAGAATAATTACTTTCCTTTTATGGAGTATCAATTACGTTTTATTTTTGTATTATATACATACAGAATAGAACGTTGTGATATACACTTCGAAGGACAAAAAACCCTAGCAGCCTTATTGTTTTCTCTGCTCTCTCTCAATACATACAGACTATATACATAATTCTCAGGCGAACTGAGGTGCTGGTCGCTGTTGATCACTGGTGTATTTATGAACACTTTGATCTGTTGTTGTTTTATCCTGGAAGCGATATTGCTGCAACCCATCACAACGTAAGTGGGGCAATAATCTCTTCAAAAACAGCCAAATCTTCTCGAAGGGCTTGGTGACTTAGCTGTTCTTCTCTCTTGTTGTCTTTACTAAAGCTTCTATGAGAGATAAGTTTTATCTTGCCTTTTCTTGTTATATTTCAGTCACTGATTATATTCTTGTTTATGCCTTCGTGATTTGTTTTGTTAATTGGTTATATGCCTGTTCTTGTTTAATATATATCACTGCCTCATTGTTGCTGTAGTTTAATTATTCCCAACAATCTTGAAGAGATTATTTGTGTTATATATTGTTAATTAACAAGATGGCTAACGAAATAGAATCTCCTGTTGTTGAGACTGGCTCTGGGTCTAGTGTTACTGCACCTACCATCGACTGGACCATCTATCGTTTCCCACAGCCGATTGATTTTTCAGGAATGCCTGCTAAATTCAGTGGGGGTGTTGGTTTTTCTCGTTGGCAGAAAAAGATGAAACTGTGGTTAACGGTAAAGGGTCTATTGCCGGTGGTGCAGTATGAGAAACCTGTTGTAGTTAAGGAAAAGCCTGAAAACGCTAAGGCTTATGCTATGTGGGAGGAGAAGGATGGGGTGGCTAGGGCTACAATTCTGGCAGTTTAGCGAACACTCTATTTAATGTTTATTCATCTGATTCCTATACTACTATGCTCTTATGGGAGAAACTTGACTAGACACATAAAAATGACTCGCAAGGGTTGGAAAAGTATTTTGTGGCTAGGTTCCTTTACTTTAAACTGGTGGATTCTAAATCCATGACTGAGCAGGTGCATGAGTTTGAGATGTTGGTTCATGCTTTGAAGGAGTCTGGTATGGACCTTCCTGAAAAGTTTCAGATTATGTCTGTGATTGAAAAGTTCCCAAAGCCTTGGGAAGAGTTTGCACTCTCTCTGAAAAGACAGAAAGGAAAGATCACTTAGACAAACCTGATATTGGACATCTCAATGCAGGAACATCACAAGTCCAAATAGGGACATGTGACGCCTGTTGAACATGCTGGGAGTTCGAAGGTGAATGTAGTGATTGTTGGATAGAAAAGAAAGATTGTCGCTAAGAAGGATAACACTAAGCCTAGAAATGACAAGAACAAGGCTAAGAAACCTAAGGCAAACAAACCATGTTGGTCTTGTGGACAGGTTGGTCATTGGAGCAAGGACTGTCCAGTAAAGAAAGCTAAGAAACCTGTTGTGGGAGCACAGGCTAATACTGTGCTTGGAACCATTGTTGGGCCTATGGTTAACATGGTTGTTGGTGAGGCTGTTGCTTCTGAAACCGACAACGGGTATGTAACCTACAACCCTGTACTTCTTTCTACTTATTCATCACATGAATGGTTGATTGATATTGGAGCTAATGTACATATTTGTACTAGAGTGCAGCTCAAGTTCTTGGAATAGGAAACGTGGACCTGAAGTTTGCTTCTGGGCGTGTTCTATCCCTCACTAGAGTGCATCATGTTCCTGACATTCATAGAAATATAATAAGTGGAATTTGTTTAGTTAAGAATGGATTTGAACTTTCTCTGAAATGTAATAAAGTAGTTATTACACATACTTGTTTATTCCTTGGCAAAGGTTATTTGTCTGATGGATTGTTTTTAATAAACATTGAGCCTGTTTTGGGCAGTTTTATTAATGATAGTGTTGCTCCTTCTGTTAATTGTGTTGAATCGTCTGATTTATGGCACGCACGTCTTGGTCACTTGAATTTTGGTGCTCTAAAGAATATGATGAACTTAGAGTTGATTCCAAAACATGCCATTGATAATAAATCTAAATGTCAAATATGTGTGACGGCTAAACAAACTAGGAAACCCTTTCATAATGTGGTTAGGGATTCAAATGTGTTAGATTTAGTGCACACGGACATATGTGAATTTGGTGGTGTTTTAACCAAGGATCATAATAGATACTTTATTACCTTTATAGATGATTGTAGTAGATATTGTTATGTTTATTTGCTTAAACATAAAGATGAAGCACTACAAAAATTCATTATGTACAAAACTGAAGCTGAAACACAAACTAGTAAATTACTTAAACGTTTGTGATCAGATAGAGGTGGTGAGTATAGAGTACCTTGTTTAATGAATTTTGCAAAAGCAATGGTATAGTTCATGAGGTAACTCCACCATACACACCTGAGTTTAATGGGGTGGCAGAACGAAAGAACAGAACTTTTAAAGATATAATCAATAGTATGTTGATTGATTCGGGGATACCTAGGTACATGTGGGGAGAGGCTCTGAATACGGCTTGCCATATTCTGAATAGAGTCCCTCTGAAACATATGGACAAGACACCTTCTGAATTATGAACAACGAAAAGGACTAGTTTAAAATATCTTCATGTGTGGAGGTGCCTCGCAAAGGTACTTGTCCCTGAATACAAGAGAAAGAAACTAGGGCCGAAAACTGTTGATTGCCTTTTTATGGACTATATTGATACCACTACGGCTATGAGATTTTTAGTGTTAAAATCTGACATAGACGGAATAGTGGCTAACACTATAGTTGAATTTCGTGATGCATCATTCTTTGAGGATGTGTTCCCTATGAAGACTGGTTTACCTCAGGGTATTTCTGATGATGATCCCACTCACACATCGAGTTCCATTCCTAATCATGTGGAAAGGATGACAAATGTGGGGGCAGATCCTAGTAGTAGCTCTACTCTTGATGAAGTAGATGAACCTAGAAGGAGTAAGAATGCAAAGGTAGTCAAGGATTTTGGAAGTGATTTTATCACTTACAATATCGAGGATGAACCTTTAACTTTCCGGCAAGCCATGGATTCTTCAGAATCTAGGTACTGGAAAGGTGTTATAAAAAGTGAAATTGACTCTATTGTTTCTAACGGAACATTGGAGTTGGTTGATCGACCTCCTGGTGTTCTACTATAGGATGTAAATGGGTCTTCAAAAGGAAGATGAACCCGGATGGCTCAATAGATAAGTATAAGGCTAGGCTAGTAGCTAAGGGTTTTAAGCAAAAGGAAGGCATTGATTACTTTGATACATACTCTCCGGTTGCTAGAATGACAGCAATCCGAATGCTAGTAGCATTGGCTTCTGTACATGGTCTTATCATCCATCAAATGGATGTAAAGACAGCTTTTCTTCATGGTGAACTTGAAGAAGAGATTTATATGGATCAGCCTGAGGGATTTGTTGCTTCGGGAAATGAAAGGAAAGTATGTAAGTTAATCAAGTCTATATATGGCTTAAAACAAGCTTCAAGAGACTGACATAAAAAGTTTGATGAAACTGTTTTAGAATCAGAATTTGTAGTTAATGAAAGTGACAAGTGTGTCTATTACATGGTTAAAGGAAATGAATGTATTATTGTGTGCCTGTATGTGGATGATATTTTATTGTTTGGAACCAATATTGAGATTATTAACGAGACAAAAAGGTTCTTGAAAAGGCATTTTGAAATGAAGGATATAGGAGAGGCTAGGGTGATTCTTGGAATCAAGTTGACTCAGTCAACTGATGGAATAACCTTGTCACAATCTCATTATATAGAGAAATCTATACTTGAGAAGTATGGTTATTCAATTTGTAGAATTGCAAGTACTCCGTATGATCCAAAAATTGCCCTTGTCAAGAATAGTTCAGGAGTTCCCGTGTCTCAGTTAAGGTATTCTCAGATTATTGGGAGTTTGCAGTACCTTGCTAATGGTACTAGGTCGGATATTTCATATTCAGTGTCTAAGTTAGCAAGATATACAAGTTGTCCAAACAAGACTCATTGGATGCTCTTGATAGATTATTAGATATCTGAAAGGCACCATATATCTTGGTTTGCATTACAGGAGGTTTCCTAGAGTGCTAGAGGGATATAGTGATGCAAGTTGGATAGCTAAGAAGTCTGGTTCTAATGGACTGACTGGATACCTGTTTACCCTTGCGGATGGAGCAGTATCGTGGAAGTCTTCTAGACAGACTGTTATAACTCGCTCTACTTTTGAGGCTGAGTTGTGTGCTTTAGATGCCACGGGGATGGAGGCTGAATGGTTACATGGACTTATGTCAGTGTTACTTGTAGTAAGTCGACCACTTCCTGCTTTTATTGTTCATTGTGATAGCCGTACAACTATCGACAAGATTACAGCAAGAAGTATAATGTGAAAACAAAGAGACATATCCAAGTTAGAATAAAGTCTATAAGGGGTCTAATGTCTGATAGGATCAAAGCTGTTGAGTTTATTGGAACCCAAGAAAACCTAGATGATCCTTTGACTAAGGGACTTGAGCATGCTGTTGTCCTTAAGTCTAGGTTGGGGATGGGACTGATAGCCCATAATGATTCATCTACAGTAGGAACCCAATACACATAAGAGGAGATCCCTCGAAATTATATTCAATATGGTAATAACAAGTTGTAAGGGTGAATTGGTTGTACCTTTAACTCCATAGATTGATACTCACGTATCTGGAGTCTATCCCCTGTAAACCTATAAGGTACTGTAACTGCCAAAATAGCAAGAATTATTTTGAACTCTGAATGGGGTCAAGGCATTTGACGAGATGCTAGCAGTACATCTATGGAGATGCCCATCTAAGAGAATGTAATTGTATGGTCGCAATTAGAGGAAAGGGTTATTCCTTGAAGCACTCGACGAACAGGATCAAGACATGACCATTAATGTCTCAAAGCCGTAGATTAGCACCATAGCCTTTGACTTGTCGTCGTCTATGGAGTGTGGTTACACCAAATGGATAAAGATTCAAGGTGAAACATTCCATCTGTATCCGATAGCCATCGAAGTAGAGGAATTAGGAGGGTTTAAACCCGAAAGGGTACCGACTCTGAAAAAACAAGTCATGATGAGGATAGATATGCATTTCTGAATGGATTTGTGGGGGATTGTTAGAAAATGGAAAGTTTTAGGCATATTTATAATATTTACTTGATGTAATTTCCGATAACTAACAAGTGGAGGTTGTTCCTTGTAATGAGGACTTAAACTTTCATGATTGGATCTAAGACATTTTCTTAGTGTAATCCATAAATAAATTGAGTTGAAGTTGCTTGCTTGAAATGGGTTATGTGGATTGTTTAGTTGAAATAACTTGAGTCCCACATTGAATTGGTAATGTGAGGTTGGTAGCTTTATTTAGTTCCATGTGCAAGTGTAGTGCACAACAACTAAGGCATGTGGGTGTGCATGGTGACCTGGACGAGGAATTTTATTACCTGGATTATTGATTTATTTTAACATGTTTCAGACTTATTTGTTACAGCAGTACTTGAATTAACTCCTGATGGACCGGATCAGTACTTGGGTTAAATCCTGATGGACCTGGTCAGACATCAAAAACTGATGAGCCAAATCCTGATGGATATCAGATCCTGACTAGCACCGAATCCTGATCCTGATGGACATCAAATCCTGATGCTACTGTAACTGAAAAATAAATCCTGATGAAGTTAGTGCAATTAAATCAGAATAATTACTTTCCTTTTATAGAGTATCAATTACATTTTATTTTTGTATTATATACATATAGAATATAACGTTGTGATATATGCTTCGAAGGACAGAAAACCCTAGCAGCCTTATTCTTTCTCTGCTCTTTCTCTCAATACATACAGACTATATACATAATTCTCAGGCGAACTGAGGTGCTGGTCGCTGTTGATCACTGGTGTATTTGTGAACACTTTGATCTGTTGCTATTTTATCCTAGAAGCGATATTTGTTAGGTCTCGAAAAAGGGCTATTTTAAGCTAGAAGGGGGGGTTGAATAGCTTAATATCCAATTTAAAAATTATTATTGCGTTTTAAAAATATTTATCCAGTTTTAAATCTTTTACCGAGTTGTTATGCAGTTTATAAGTGCAGAATAAAAGACAAGGGAAGAAAATACCACAAAGGAGATTTTATCCTGGTTCGCGATGGCGAACCCCTAATGGATTCGCTCACCCCTACTCCAGTCCCCGAGCTCCTTTCCGGACTCAATATTTCCTTAAAAATAAACTCGCTCCATTAGTAGATGGAGAAGCCTTTACAACCTTACAAATATTGGTCTTGGTACGTGTCTCCTCGACACTACCTCACAGTAAATATAAAAACAAATACAACACTTATCTTGGACTGTAACTCCCCGTTACTCCCTCAAAGTCGTTGTAAACCTACACAACTTATCTTAGACAGCAACTCCCCGCAACTTCTTCAAAGTTGATGTAGAACCCTTGTGTAGACTATGAATCCCTAGCTTTTGTCGATCTTAGGTCTTAGATGAAAGGTCTTGGATCTTTCCTCTTCTTCACGGTGCAAAGGTTACTAACTCCCCGCTAGTACCTAGGACTTGGGTCTTAGAACGAGAATCACCTCACTTCAACTTCACCTCACTGCAAGAATTAGAATACAATATCTACGAAACAAAACCTTTAACAAAAAGAGTTTGGACTTATATGTCCGAGAGTAACTTTAATATTCTTGTACGAATATTAAGTATGTTAAGTTCTATAAGCGTTATTTGCTTATGACTTTGTGTATATTCTTATATTCGATATGACTTGTAAATCGAAGAATATTTTTAATGCAATACTCCGTTTAGTGAGGAGTTTTTAAATATTGATTAAGTCCTTTAATCTCGTAGGCTTATAATCGTATACTTAAAATATTACTTTGTTATTGAAAATATGTCTATTTTCGAAGTAATGTAAATATCAAATCCTTGTTTAAGCTTTTGTAGCTTTAAGGATGTTTCATAAATAACTTCTCATACGATGTAGTCTTCTTTTGGACTAATCGTATATATTTATTTGAATGAGAGTTTAACAATACAACTTTAACGTTTTGCACTTTTAAAATGATTTGGCTAATTTAAACATCACACACAAATATATAACTGACACATGCATAAAAGTAACTTGTTATAAAATAACGAGGACCGCTATTATGCGTTAAAATAGTGCAAAAAATATTTAAAAGTGCGGAAAGTAAAATCACTCACAAGTGTGAGGACAAGAATAAAAAGGTGCGGAAAATATATAAACGGCTTTCGCCACTTTATTACGCGTCTAAATTAAACACACCCGAACGAATATTTAAACACACCACACAAAAATAATATATATAATATAAGCCTTAAAGATCTTCTTCCCACGAAACATTACAGGTGATAGATAGGAATTAAATCAAGCCTTAGCACAGTTATATATATTACAACAATAAACGGCCAAAATAATTGCGTTAAAGTATTAATATAACTTTTGATATAAGAGCATAAAAAGATGAAGAGAAGTTCGTTAGGAGCTCTTATATTCAAGATAAAATATGGTCGGTTAACACTCGGATAAGAAGCTAAAATATTACCACTTTTGGAGTTCGCCGGAAAAATTCGCCGGAGATTCGGCCGGATTTTGGCTCGTGGGTCGAACTTGGGCAGCCCTTCGGGAGGCCGGAAAGTAGTGGTAGAGGAGCTTGCTTGGTGGGAGAGAGCTTGGTTGTTTGAACTAAGCTTGTACTGTATAACAAAAACCTTGAATATATTGTAAGTATATATAAGAAAGAGAAGGTTTTTGAGAAAAAATACGTGTTTAAAGTGTTTGGATATTTGGAGAGAGCTTATACTTCTAAATTACCATCAATTTCTTGGCTCTTTAGCTTCTTGGAAATGGGGTGTGCGAGGGGGTTTATTTATAGGAGGAGCTGGTGAAAGGAGTGATTGAGATTGAAGGAAAAGGGAGTGGTTGAGATTAAAAAAATGTGGATTGATGAGGTGGAAAGTGGTTTGTGTTAGTTGGGAATAGTTTTTAATTTCTTTGTAGTGGTTTTGGTATTAGAAACCAGATGTGTATTATAATGTATCGGAGTCGTACCAATTAACGATTAAATACGTAACATGCATCGTTAATTAAATATCCGATAAAAATGAGAATACCCAATAAATAAAACTAAAATTATGGAGCACTTAGGAATATTATAAAATGAGATTCTGGAAAGTTTGGTCAATTTTGGTCAACCTTGACTTGGACAAACGTGGTCAAATGTGGACCCACTGTCTCGATTTTCGTGCCTGAACCAAAATTCTCGAAAAATTACGAAACTTTTACCATGCATAGAAAATAACATTTAAGTGACCCATCTCAAGTTTCAAGTCATTCTAGAAGGTGGAAGTATTTTAGTTGGATTTAATACGATTAAATCAGCTTTCGGTTCCGAATAAAATACTATTGGTCTTTCCGTGAAATAGATATATTTTTTGACCAATGTTTTGACTAGAATAAATAATTAGAATATATTTCCTAATATATAAAATGTTTTGAGAGTGTAGAAATATTTTTGAATGATTAAAATAATTTTCTCCGAAAATAAAATAAATTTAGGAAGCGGAAGAAAAATTACTTTAAATATTTCTGGCACGAGATGAAACTAAGTATAAATATTCTATCAAAGAATATTGATATAAATGAGGATGAAAAGTCTTTTCCATGATGAGAATGTATTTTGAGTACAGAGACAGAATATTTTTCGAATAAAAACTGATCGTTTTTAAATGTTGCACGAATTCTCTAAAGAATATTAAATCTTGAATATTCTTTGTTCGAGCTTGTCGCCTTATCAATGTTGCAAGGAAGATCTAAAAAATATCACATCTCAATATTTCTTTTTCGATCTTTATTGCCTTAGAGATATATTCCATAAAAATATATAATTTGATTTTGCGGAATAATGGAATATCTCTAATAAGTAAGAAGATAAATTTTGCTAGAGTTGACTTTTGACTTTTGATGGAATCAATTAAATTAATGACCTAGTGGAGAGGATAACTAAGTGTAATTAAATTTTATGTTAAATCGTACAAATACCAAAATAAATAGGGTTTTTTTCTAATATATCCCATTTTGAAATGTCATTTATAATTGTGTCCCATCTTTATTTGTTATTATAAATATATCCCATTTTTGTAATTTGTCCTATTTTTTGTAGTAACCATGATTAAATAAATAACTACACATTCATAAAAGACAGTTTTGTCCTCTTATTATAATTGTTGTACCAATAACATAACAAAAATATCATCAAGCCTTTGTTCTTTTATTGGCCTTGCGATAATAATTTTTCAACACTAAAGGGTTTCCTTTTTACTTATTTATTTTTCACTTAAGGTAGTTAACAAAACTCATAAGCCAGAGGATCTTGTTTGTACAGAGTGACAGTTTAAGGTTATTGAATACTGCACGTTGAAACCTGTTGTACATAACTAGATAACAAAAACTCTGCAAGACTTCTTGTTTGCAAAATTATTAAACTAAGAGCTCATCAACTTGGAGGATTTTTGTACAGCCCTATGGAAATGGAAAAAGGATATTGATCAAATACATGCTATAAACGAATACAAGCTACATATTTAAGCTGTGAGTTGTTTATTCGCCAAAAGAATAAGACTGCTTTAAAAGGATTAATTTTAGATTATGAGCGACACTGATGGTTATACAAACTAATAAGTTAGTTTGCTTAATTGAATAAATTGTTCTAATTAGCAACATGTTCTAATTAGTAACATTTTTGCGTATGAACAGAGACATGTAGTTAGCAAAATTATTGGGGCAGTCACTTCTGCAGTCCTGCTCCATATATCTCGGCCTCAGTAGACAATCATAAGTGTAAGCAGTAAAAGGAGTATAGATATATTTATGCAGGGAACTTTAGATGCACTTAATAATCAGCTGGAGGAGCCTCCACCCGTTTAAAGCTCTCTCCAATCTTGTCTCAAATGAGCTCCTGTGGGCAGCAAGGAATACGACGTACATGCAACAAGTACATGGTTTATGTGACAGGTAAAATTGGAAAATCATTTGCTAAGTGGGGAAATCCAACGTGGTTCAGTTGGGATGACAAATTATGTTGGGATTTATTTAATCTAAACATATTTATTTGAATTGATTTGTTTTAAATAAGCCAATGTCTCGCCTGTGAACATTGGGCTGTAGTTTAGGAAGTTGTTATGATTCAGTTGCATCTGTTTAGGAAGGAATAAGGTTGGAGATAAATTAGGAGATAACATCCTGATTTGTAGAGGCTCCTTACTATATGTACACTTCATTATCACTCTAATACAATCAATCAGTTTAACAAGTTTTCCATACTAGTTATCAAAACATATTCTGTTTCTTAGTTACTTTCATTCTGATCCATCATCTGGTATCAGAGCAAATCTGGGTTAACAACAGATGGAGTCAAGCAAGAGTAAGGAAGGATCATTTGGGCTGAGTTATCCGTTACTAACGAAAAAAACTACACCACTTGGGCCATGAAGATGAAGGTCTTTATGCAGGCACATGGGGTGTGGGAAGCAATAGAGCCCAACGATCCTAAAGTGGTGATCGATGAGAAGATGGACAAAAAGGCGATGGCCATTATCTACCAAGGCCTTGCTGATGACATGCTGTTGATAATTGCGGAGAAGATGACATCCAAGGATGCTTGGGGAGCGATTAAGACGATGTGCCTAGGTGCTGATAAGGTGAAAAAGGCTAAGGCTCAAACACTTAAATCAGAGTTTGAGTCACTAAAAATGAAGGATTCAGAACAGTTAGATGACTTCTGTATGAGACTAAATGGCCTGGTTATGAATATCAAGGCTTTAGGAGAACCGATTGGAGAGGAGTATGTTGTGAAGAAAATTCTAAGAGCTGTCCCAACTAAATTCTTGCAAATTGCTTCAGCCATAGAGCAATTCGGGAATTTAGAAACCATGTCTGTGGAGGAAGTAATGGGTTCACTGAAAGCCCACGAGGAACGTCTGAATGGGCAAATGGAGAATAATGAGGGACAGCAGCTCTTGATGATAGAGGAAGAATGGCACAAGAGAGAGAATGACAATGGCAAGCTCCTACTCACGAGAGAAGAATGGTTAAAGAGGTCAGGCAAAGGTGCATCCTCTAGTGGAGGCGATTTTCGAGGGAAAGACAATCGCAATTTTCGTGACAGAAGCCAGGTGAAGTGTTTTAACTGTGGCATTTTTGGTCATTTCGCAGTTGAGTGTCGTAAACCAAGGAGAGGTAGACAACAAAAAGGCAAAATAAACCTGACACAGTTGAATGATGAAGAGCCTGCACTGTTGATGGCTATGTGTGAGGAAAGTGCAGATGATGAGATTTATTTTACTGAAGGCGGGAGTTCAAGGAACTTGAAGGAAATCGAAGAAAATACATGGTATCTCGACAACGGGGCCAGTAATCACATGACAGGCCGTCGAGAAAAGTTTTAAAAATTAGACAAAGCAGTAAGAGGAGAAGTCAAGTTTGGAGATGGCTCGTTGGTAAAGATCGAGGGAAAGGGCTCAATCAAAATTGTTTGCAAGAATGGTGAAACCAGAGTGCTACATGGAGTGTAATACATACCCTCACTACGAAGTAATATCATAAGTTTGGGCCAGTTGTCAAAAGAAGGAAATCGGGTGGTTATGAGTGGGGACAACCTGCGGGTTTATGATAGTTGTGGGAGACTGCTGATCCAAGTCAAGAGGTTTGTTAATCGACTCTATAAGATTCATATTGAAGAAGCACAACAGCAGTGCTTCTTAACAAGGAGTGAGGAAGAAGCATGGTTATGGCACAAACGACTTGGGCATGTGAACTTTAAGGCAATGCAGATGATGTCAAAGAATCAAATGGCTCATGGATTACCTCTCATCAATCAGCCCAAGGAGAACTGCAATGGATGTCTCATGTCAAAACAAACACGTAAGCCCTTCCCATCTCAAACAAATTTTATTGCAGAAACTGTTTTAGAATTGATTCATGTGGATCTTTGTGGGCCTATATCTCCCCCTACCCCATCTGGCAATCGTTACTTTATGCTTTTAGTTGATGATCACAGTCGTATGATGTGGGTGTATATGTTAAAGACGAAAGATGAAGCACTGAACTGTTTCAAGAAATTTAAGTTGTTGGTTGAGAATGGTGCAAAGCAGGGCATTCGAGTATTGAGATCCGACCGTGGAGGGGAGTTCTGCTCAAAGGAGTTCAACTCCTTTTATGAGGCACAGGGCATTCTAAGACATTATACAGCGCCCTACACACCACAACAAAATGGTGTCGTAGAACGCCGTAATCGAACGGTAGTAGCCATGGCCAGGAGCTTAATAAAGGAGAGAAAAGTACCTTCAAAGTACTGGGGGGAGGCTATCAGACATGCAGTGTTTATTTTGAATAAACTGCCAACTCGAGCACTATCCACTATCACTCCACATGAAGCTTTGTTTAAAAAGAAGCCAAATGTTGATTGCTTGAGAGTCTTTGGGTGTACAGCCTATATGAAAGTGCCTGCAGTGCACACACGAAATCTAGACGATAGGAGCAAATTAGTTGTACACCTTGGAAGAGAGCCAGGGACAAAAACATTTAGATTGTACGATCCAGTCTCAGGCAACGTACACATAAGTAGAGACGTAGTGTTCAATGAAGATAAAGAATGGGATTGGGGGACAGAAGCAAACTCTGGCACAAACGGGGGAGGTCAGTTCATCTTGGAGGACTTTACATCACCTTCACTGGAACAAACTGATCATCCTGAATCAGATGGGTCAGAATCAGATGGGTCACCTTCAACAACTCAGTCTCTGATGTCAACACCTCAGTCTTCGAGGTCAACACACGCAAGTGCCCAGTCTGAGGGTGAAGATACAACTGACTCCAGTGCTTCAAGCACTAGTAGTGAGCAGCCACGAAAATTCAGGTCCCTCAGTGATATCTAGGACCATACAACAGTGGTGGAGCTGGCAGATGAGCTACTGCTGATGGGTATTGATGAACCCGTATGTTTTGAGCAAGCAGTCCAAGATGATGTTTGGAAAGAAGCAATGAACAAAGAAATTGAATCCATCGAAAAGAATAAAACTTGGCAGCTGACAGAACTACCAAAGGGGCACAAAGCTATTGACCTCAAATGGGTTTTCAAATTAAAGAAAGACCAAAACGGAGAAGTAACAAAACACAAGGCTCGTCTCGTGGCCAAAGGTTATGTGCAGCGTTATGGTGTAGACTATGAAGAAGTGTTTGCCCCTGTGACACGATTAGAGACGGTACGACTACTGTTAGCTCTAGCAGCTAAGAACGACTGGGAGATACATCATCTCGACGTTAAATCGGAGTTCTTAAATGGAGTAATACAAGAAGAGGTTTATGTGTCACAACCAAAAGGCTATGTGAAGAAAGGATCTGAACATAAGGTTTATAAACTCCTCAAGGCACTGTATGGCCTTCGTCAGGCCCCAAGGGAGTGGTATGCTCGTCTCAACAAATGTCTGTCACGACTGGGTTTTGTTAATTTTCCATTCGAACATGCTGTTTATATTAAAAGAGAGGGTGATCATTCCCTAATTGTTGGCGTTTATGTTGATGATCTGTTGGTCACCGGCACGAATCTGTCCCACATTGTCAAATTCAAGGGGGAAATGGGTCGTGAATTTGACATGTCTGACCTTGGAGGACTGTCGTATTACTTGGGGTTGGAAGTCATTCAAGGCAACAAGTACATTGAGCTGCGACAATCGTCCTATGCCATGAAAGTACTCGAGAAGGCAGGGATGGCAGATTGCAATGCTGTTAAATATCCTATGGAGCACAAGTTGCAGCTTCATGCAGACGAGACTGGTAAACCTGTTAATTCTACGCATTTTAAAAGTATCATTGGCGGGTTAAGATACTTAGTGCACACACGTCCTGATATTGCTTACGCAGTGGGGATAGTCAGTAGATATATGGAGAGACCTACAGAGCTCCATTTAAATGCTGTGAAGAGGATTTGTCGCTATGTGAAGGGAACACTGCAGTATGGGCTAGTTTATACAAAGGGGCGTAGGAATTACATTTTGTCTGGCTTCTCAGACAGTGACTTGGCTGGCAGTGTAGATGATCGAAAGAGCACCGGAGGGATGGCTTTCTACCTTGATGAAAATCTGATCACCTGGGTATCTCAAAAACAGCGTTGTGTAGCGCTTTCATCATGTGAGGCAGAATTTATGGCCGCAACAGCTGCTGCCTCTCAAGCAATTTGGCTTCAACGGGTTCTCACCTATGTTTCGAATGTTAAACCAGGTCCAGTTACTTTATATATTGACAACAGGTCTGCAGTGGACTTGGCTCGGAACCCAGTTTTTCATGGAAGAAGTAAGCACATCGATCTTCGATACCATTTTATTCGTGATTGTGTTGAGCAGGGTTTAATTGTCATCAAACATGTTAGTATACATGAGCAACGTGCTGACATACTTACCAAGGCACTAGCAGCAGCGAAGTTCGAGAAGATGAGGGATTTGCTAGGAGTCAAGAATCTTGAGAATGTTTAGATTAAGGGGGAGTATGTTGGGATTTATTTAATCTAAACATATTTATTTGAATTGATTTGTTTTGAATAAGCCAATGTCTTGCCTGTGAACATTGGGCTGTAGTTTAGGAAGTTGTTATGATTCAGTTGCATCTGTTTAGGAAGGAATAAGGTTGGAGATAAATTAGGAGATAACATCCTGATTTGTAGAGGCTCCTTACTATATGTACACTTCATTATCACTCTAATACAATCAATCAGTTCAGCAAGTTTTCCATACTAGTTATCAAAACATATTCTGTTTCTTAGTTACTTTCATTCTGATCCATCAAATTACCTGGGTTCACGTATGATTCTGTTCTCATGACTTCAACTGTTAAAAATAATATAATCCTGTTGTGGGGCACCTATTCATTAAAATTCTCAACTGGCACTTATTCTTTGGTTGGGAATATGACACTAACACTGATAATGTCAAAAATTACAGAAAAACTGTCGAGGCAATTATGTGCAACATCCTACCAAAATCTCCAAAAGCTTCAGACAACAGAACAGAGGGTAATATCCAAATCTTTTGAACTGGACCTTTATTTGATCTGTAGTATTACGTGATGGGTGAAAATAACCTATCATGCCTTGTCTGTATATATTATGGATATTATAGTCTTAATATAAATATCACATGTATGTAATTATATGTATATGAGTTAACTTTAATCAAAGGACATATTTATAAATACTATATAAAAAGGGATATATCTATAATTGACCTTTAAATTTGGGACATATTAAACTAATACCCAAATAAATAATATATCCAAGATAGCCTTTCAATATTGTTGCAACCCATCACAACATAAGTGGGGCAATAATCTCTTCAAGAACAGCCAAGTCTTCTCGAAGGGCTTGGTGACTCAGTTGTTCTTCTCTCTTGTTGTCTTTGCTAAAGCTTCTATGAGAGATAAGTTTTATCTTGCCTTTTTTATTTATATTTCAGTCACTAATTATATTCTTGTTTATGCTTTCGTGATTTGTTTTGTTAATTGGTTATATGCCTGTTCTTGTTTAATATATATCACTTCCTCATTCTTGTTGTAGTTTAATTATTCCCAACACCTCATATTATATAATAACAATTTATGTTGCCTATAAAAAATATTGAATATTTACTGTTCTATGATTGTTAGTGACAAAATAATGAATTTATAGTTGGATCACGTTTGGTTAAGTTTTAAACTAAGTGTTAAGTGTAAAGTAAAAATTTTAAGCAAACATCTGTTCGGAAATTTTGTATAATGGATAAATTATGAATTATTGAAAATGATAAAAAAACAAATTAATTTGATCAATTATTAATTTCAATGATGATATTAATTTTTATCAATTAAATCATCAAAATTAATATCATCAAAATAAAATATATCATTCAAAAAATTACCGCATGCCCTTCAAGCTATTATTTTTAACTTTAAGTCATCTTAGAGCAACTTCAACTATCTCTAGCATGTTCCTTAAAAATACTATAAATAATATGATTCTTAATAATTTAGGAAATTATATTGTATGTTAACTCCAACAATACTTCTTATATTTGCTCCTTATAAATATAATAATGTGAAATTCAAACTCCACTAAGAAAAAGGTGAATTGAATAGGAGGGAATTGAATATTTAATTAGTGAAAATAAAATAAAGAAGGACTATAGCTTCCTTATTAATAAGGGATGAGAGGTGTGTACTAACTTTTAAGGGACCATTTAGAAGATTGTTGGAGTACAATTTTAAAACCTTAAATTTCAACTTAGAACATGAGATAGCTAGTGTGTTGGAGTTGCTCTTTACACAAAACACAAACAAACATTTTTCAAATATAAGTAAAAAAAATCACTTCAACAGGCTCTAGATCTCATATCTCAAACCTCATAGGACCGTGTGATGTGATAAAATATAATACCGCAAGCGCACGGTGTCTGTTGTTAGCAGATACTAGCAAGTACATGTCAAATTCATAAAGAGACGCGTTTCAAGATATTAATCTAACTATTGGGAATTGTTCCCAAAAGAAAATCGAGTAATGAAGATTTTTACTAACTAAAAATGTAAATTTAAATATGTTTTAAATCAATTAACTAAAAGTCTAGTGCAATTCAGGTACTTAAACCAAAAATCACAAAAGTATGTCAATACAATGGGTCAAGTAATTAAAGTAATGGTCAATCTCTCTCAAGCATTAACACTTTTAGAAATCCAATGATGCTCTTGCACTCATTTTCAATTCTGCTAATCGTATCTCTGCTTCTAGTGAGTAAATTCTCTCGATCAATTACTCCTATTTGCATTCAATTAATCAATGATATTGGCCAATTACACAAATTAAGTATTAAAACATATCAATTAGAATTACTCTTTACCCATTAAACTACTAATCAAATTAAAACGTAATCATGGTGCAAGTATGGCTCCCTTTTGCATCCTAGAATGGAACTACTCACTCATATTAGAAACAAAAGCAACAAAAAACTACATAGATAGCCATATAAAATATGTACTAATAAAAATAAGAGAGTAAAGAATACATCTAATCTTATATTAATGAAGAAGCTTAGCCAAGTACTTACAATGGAAGAGATGAAGAAAAAATCCTAGTTATGTAAAAGTACGTATGTATTCTCTTTCTCCTCTCTCCCTAAAAGCTAATAATAAAACTAATGATCAACTCTGATCCTCTTTTTAATAATAATAAAAGTCTTCTAATATTTTAATCAAAATACAAATAGATATCCATAACTGAATAGGACTCTCATGTAAAATTCGCAGTTGATTTTGCTCCACTGTTTCTGGGCTTTTCCAGCTGGACTCTGGTCTTTGATCCATCTCAGAATTAAAGAAAATTCTTTAATTATCTGGTGAACTATAAGATCGTCAAATCCAACTTCTGGAACTCAGGATAGGACCCAAACAGTGTAGGCAGCCCGTTTAGTCCAATAATATGAATTTTCTTCTATTTGAACTCCACGATAACTCTTTTTTCTCCAAATCCTTCCAAGATTAAAAATTCCTTGTATTCTACAATAAAACATCAAAATCAATTAAATAAAAATCCAAATCAATGTAAAACACAATAAGATGAAAATAAATTCATCTAAAATATATATAATAATATATCTATCACCGTGTAATTGGGAAAAGTTGACACCATCTGAAATTTGAGTCTGTGTCTAACTTTTGAAACCTAAATCTACCTCTTTTGAAACTTCTATTAAACCTACTGACACGCACATGACTAGAGCTAATAATGATTTTTTGAAAGGAGTTTGTACCTTTTAATATTATTATAAATCCAGGTAAAAAATTCTTTGATAATGGGATAATTATTGCATCGATTTTTTTAGCGATAGAGTAACTTTTAGCTTCAGTGATAATGGGATAATCTTAATTGCCTAGGTGTTCTTATTGTCTATAAAAACAATCTGGGGTTCCTTGTTATTAGATTTGAAACTAATGTGAATTGATTTGTCGCTACTGAGTCGAGGTCATTCTAGGTGGATAGTGTTGATGACATGTTTGAAATTTTTGCGAAACCATGGGATGAGAAGTTGTTTTTAGTCTGTCTTTTACATGAACATAGTAAAATGTGGATTCAGTTATCGGATGTTCCATCACTTACTGATCTAAAAAAGGTTGTTTTAACTTACTAGTGTTGTGGGAAATCCAGTTATGCTAGTACGGATGAAAATGCATTGGGAGTGGCAAACTGGCAATGATTTACGTTTCTTATCTCACTAGTACAAAACTGACATTATACGTCGCCATTTTTACGTCGGCTAAACATAAAAGCGACGTATATACTACTTTTATACGTCGGTTGTTGTTTTAGCCAACGTAAAAGGGTTAAATTGATGACTTTTTACGTCAGGTTTTTAATTGACCGACGTATATGAGTGTTTTATACGTCGGTTGAGGAAAAGATGACGTATATCATGATGTTATACGTCGGTTGAGGAAAAGGTGACGTATATGATACTATTATATATGTCGGTTGAGTAAAAGGCAACGTATGATACTATTATATACGTTGGTTGAGTAAAAGGCGACGTATATGATACTATTATATACGTCGGTTGAAGAAAAGGCAACGTATATAATATTCTCTTTTACGTCACTCTTAATATAACCGACGTATAAAAGTGGGTGTTAGGCCACGTGTCACATTATTATTGGGTAACACTTGAGCACATGGATCATTACTTAGAGCCGTTGGACGCAATTAATCTCAACCGTTCATTTTAACTCAATTATCTTATTTCTCCAATCTCTCTCTCATCATTCTCAAATCTCTCTCCGTCTCCCTCATCTTTCTCGTTTAATCTCTCCACCACCACCTCTCTTTCTCCGCCCTCGACTCTCTCCCACCCCAATCTCTCTCTCTCGTTGTCTGCCTCTCTCTCCCTCAAACCCCATCTCCATCTCTCTCAACCTCTCCTCCCTTATCTCTCCCTCCGCCCTTATCTCCCCCTCTCTGTTCTCAGCATCTCCTCCCTCACATCC
The DNA here is from genome assembly GCA_036435485.1 of Saposhnikovia divaricata. Lineage (NCBI taxonomy): Eukaryota > Viridiplantae > Streptophyta > Magnoliopsida > Apiales > Apiaceae > Saposhnikovia > Saposhnikovia divaricata. The sequence goes on from CM071594.1 coordinate 95,025,203, forward strand.
GAAGCATAATCATGAATAACAATCCCCTCATCTCTTTCTCCATATCGTGGTAAACCTTAAATTCAATCTTGAATTGGGTTTTGTATGAAACGGTTGTTTTAATCTTCGCCGGAGTTCATCAAGTTTTGACCAGTTTTTTGTTGTTAAAGCTTGTTTTAAATTTTTATTGTATGTATATGTAGATCCTTGTATGTACGATGACATATAATTTCCTGAGAATTTTTTGGCACATTTTAATTTATCGGACTTTTGTGTTATCACCGGATTTCTTAATTTTTTGGTTCAGTTTTTGATGTATTTCAAACTAGTAGTTGCTATAGGTTGTAAGGAGTGAAAAAGGAGAGTTGTATATGATGATTTGGTGACTATTTGGACCGCAGTTAATTGATTGTTTAATTTTCTTTAATAATTACCCATCACGCCTTAGACCAGCGGTGAATGAGAGGGGAGAAACTGTGGCACAGAGGAGTTGCAGGCGCGAGGTGAAGGAGGAATGGAAAGAGAGGAAGTGATGGGCGGCGTTGTGGTGGCTGTTGGCCGGCCACTGGAGGTGAATGAAAGGGAAGGAGGAGGTGGGTTTGAACAGGCATCAAATTTTTTTTTAATTTTTTGGACCTTATACATCGGTTGTTTAGAAGAACCGACGTAAAAGGATAACAATATACGTCGGTTACTAATGAATTGTTCTTATTCTTTTAAAAAATTTTGGACCTTATACGTTAGTTGTTTAGAAGAACTGACGTAAAAGGTTACAATATACGTTGCCTTTTTAACCGACGTAAAAGGCTCATGACTTTATACGTCTCCTGCCCATACGTCGCCATTTAACCGTCGTAAAAGGCTGTTTTAACCGACGTAAAAGGCCATTTTTGTTCTAGTGTCTAAATGCCTTGTACCCTTGTGACGCCTGTCATATGAATGCTCATGAAACTTCCGTCCTTACCTTATTGGTCTACTAGACATTGATAAATTCTATGAGAGCATGACAAAATTTGGTTGGTTTTTTTAGACGCTGTTATACTAAAGGTCAACATGCTGAGCTGGTTGTTAGTCCATAAAGTTTTACAAACTATAGATATAGAAAGGCTATATGTAATGTGAAAAAGCAACAACAAACATATTCATCACTACATTTGGTTGTAAGAAAGAGATTCATTTCTTCAGTATGTGATCAGTTCTTTAATTCTCTCTTCATCTTGCTATTACAGAAGCATACATATACGTAATTTCTTATTTTTTGATATGGTATCAGAGCATATGACGATCATCTAGGGCTCTGTTCATCGTCTTGCTCATCGTGTTCTGTTGTGTTCATCATGTTTGTACTCGTCTTCGTTTGTGTTCATTTGTTTATGTTCAGTCGATCTTACTTCGCAGCTGTTGCATCAAACCCTAATAATTTAGCCCCAAATTCATTTAATTCTACCAATATCACGACAAATCAAGATACAACTACATCAAATTCCATGGCGACATCTTCTATTATAACTATAATTGATGTAAATCATCCATATTACATACAAAATGGTGATAATCCAGGTATGGCTTTAGTTACGCAACCACTTAATGAGCAGAATTATCATCAATGGAGTCGTTCTATAAAACTTTCCCAGTCCACAAAGATGAACTCACAAGATTACATGTTCTCTGATAGGATATAACTAGCCCAGGATGGGGGCCCAGACCTGTCTGGGGGTACTAGTCCCGGTTTGAGGCTCAATCCAGAACACCCGCAGCCTAGGCCCAAGATGCGTGAGACAACACTGCGCAACACTACCAGATGTGGCACACACACAAGTCATGATTGTGGCCCTACATGACAACAACAAATAAAGGAAATCCTATGATTGGCACAATCACGTCCCTATCAATCCACGTGTTAACATGACATTGGCACACGCCACCACAATTATCACCTGGACAGGCGGGGACTATCTACAACATACAGGTGTCCCATATACCTAGGATCCAATGCTCATGATTGCAAGTATCAACCCCTCAACCCTAATCCCTGGCCTATAAATAAACCAGGAGAGAAAGGTTTAGGGGTTACGTTCCTTCACACACTCATATACACACACCCTCCACATTTCAATACTCTAGTCCTTATCTTTTACCTTCCAAAGCCGATCTCAAACCCCCCTTCGATGTTGTTTTGCAGAGGCCCAACCACCACCATTACCCCTCACCAGGCGTGAGAATGGCGGAGGAAGCACCTGATCAGGTTCTGGAGTTATCATTGGTCTAGAAGGAGGGGGTGGCACTGTCCTTTGGTCTCGCTGCCACTGGACTCGACTCCATCAACAAGCTCTCGAAAGAGGGTCATAATCAAACCAGTAAGATCTAAAAACCACCTGAACCCTTTGATAAAAATGCAACCTTTACACCTTTTCAGCTATATATGCATGTCTTTTAGCCCCGTCTAGCCTCTTTTAGTCCAGATCTGTTGCTTGGTCTTGATATAGTTTTGATTTTTAGCCTTTAGTCCCGAATGATATCTAGGTCGGTAGTCATGACTGCTTGATTTGTTGAAGTCTTGGCTTATTCTTGCTTATTTTTGTTTTAAACCAAAAAGTACGTGCATACATACGTTGTTTACTCAAAAACCAACCTAGATCTGTTATAAAATTGTGCCTTATGAAATTTCTAGTTTTGGGAACCATATCTACCTGTTGAAAGCATGCCGAGAGGCAGTAAGTCCACCAACAGAATATCTTCCAGTATTCAGAGATTGGAGCCTAATCCGGACCAAGACCAACCCTAGTCCTGGTCACTGCACCGCCGATTCTAGAGAGGGTTGGGATTGGTATAACGCCTTAGAAATTTCAGATTATTTAATTACTAAAAACTATTTATTAAATGTGAATTATGTGGCGTATATAATTGTTGTGGAGGTGATGTGTCTGTGGAATAATATTTGGAGGTCAGAGTGATATTTTATGTGTGTTATGTAAGCCCGACTATTTTAATTATATTTTTGGGAATTTATTTCCTATTTAATTGTGTTATATTTATCTTCTGTGAATTTTATAAAATCATCGGGATTAGCAGAAATCCTGAAATCTTTTTCATTATTAGCTTTATTAGTTTATATGACTTTTAAAAATATTTGGTGAATTATTTTTGGTTTTGGGAATTTTAAAATGATTTTATGAATTATTTTTCCATTCTATGGATTTAATCTTGTAAAATCCATATTTAATCCGTTTTTTATCCTAAAAATATTTTAAAAATATGTGGGTGATCGTAATTTTGTGTTCTTTATTATAGAATTTTTAAATTTAAAATTTCACCCATTTTCCTATTAATTTGAATTTTGGGAATTATTAATTGTTTTTTTTTAAGTATGATAATTATTCCTTTAAAATCATTTTTCCCCCTTTTTAATACTAGCAATCCCTAAATTGAGAAATTCATTCTCAGACCACAGAAATTACACGAGCTCTCTAGAAAACTCCTCTCTCTCTCTCATTTTCCTCTCTCAAAGTCGATCTCTCCCACATCTCTCTCTGGTGTTAACATCTGGTATCAATTCCGTTGGTAAATTCGCCTCTCCCCTTCGTCCATTCGCCTGGATTGTCTGCAATCGCTGTGTTGTGTGTATATAACTGCGTGTGTGTGTAAAGCTGTGCGATTGTGTGTGTGGATGCGTGTGTGCAGCGTGTGTACGTGTGTGTGTGTGCCGGTCGAAGCTTCCCCTCCCTGTTTTTAACATTAAGATATATGTATGTGTTCTTGTTTATGGTGGTGAGGATTTCCGGCGATGGTTGTAGGCCGGCAGTTGGGTGTGTTTTGATCTGTGTGGTTCGATTGTACTGTGTTGGTGTTGTTGTCTCGAGTTGTCATATGGATGAGAACTTGAATGTTGAGATTGGTGTTGTGATGGTATCCCTGTGTTAATTGATATATTCTGTTATACAGGGGTATTGCAATTGCTGTGAATTCTTGTTCATTGAATTGACCAAGGATGTTGTATCCTATATTGCTCGATTTTGTGGCTACTACATTCGAAATTCTGAGAAATTATTTAGTGATGCATTCGAATATTTCTGTAAAAAAATTACAAAAATTTATTGTAATAATTTTGTGCGGAGTCTCGAGTCGGAGACCCAAATTAGGGCACCCTCGGGATTTTGCCCCCTCGACGGTGATTTAATTTGAGTCGAGGGTATAAAATCGGCAATGATGATACGTGAGCCGAAATTTAAAATATATATTTATATGTATTTAATTGTAGTTTATTATGGATTTAAGTTAAGTTATTTAAGTTGTAATGAATTGTCCGAATTGAATCAAATAATGATTTGATTGGTTAAAGTGGAATATGATTAATGATTGGGATTGTGTTGGTTGATTGAGTCGGCTGTATCCCGACTGGCAGTCCCCCGTATAAATGGGATGCCGTCAAAATTTTTCTAAGATATATTAAAATCATTTCTTGGAAATGAGTATATATATAATAATACAATTTATACGAGTTGTGAGTCGGGCTTCATATTTTAAAAATCCATGTAGTGTGTGTTAACGTGACTATTTGGTTAAATACTTTTGTCTGTGGCTTACATAAGGATATTATATGATTAAATAAACATAAATTAGGGAACTATTCGCAGGGGTAGACTAAGTGGAATGTTTACGTTGTTTAGTGAATATTGAGCAGGATTCTAAAATAGTGTTATATTGTGTGTAGATTCCGTGGATAAAGGGAAGGCTAAAGCTGAGGACGTAAAGACACTTCGGATTCTGTGATTTTCTAGTTAAGGCAAGTAAATTGCTTCAATTACCTTTCAAATGAGTTATGATTATAAAAGTCTGATTCATATGCTTATTTAAATTACTCTTGCTATAATTGTGCTGTTAATTTCCCGAAATTGCAAATACATAATGGTTATACCCCAAATTGATTCTACTGAATGGTTGATTCTTTTAGTGAATTGGTTACATCCATATCCCTTGCAAGCATATTGTTCCACCTCTCTTTCAAGTAAACCGCTTCACTTATATTTCCAGCGAATTATGATTATCATAACTTGATTCTTATGTAATTGATTTATCCTTGATATAATTGCTCTGATAATTTCCATTAATTATGAATATTCAATTGTTATACCCCAGGTTGACTATATCGTTTTTGTTAATCCTTTTTGTGACTTGACTCAAGTCAATACCCCTTTTTGCCATATCGAACTTGTCGATATTTAATTCAGAAATTACCCGACCTTGTTCTATTTGGTGAGATTTGAGATGTTGACCTGGAACGAAAGTGTCCAGGGTGTTTGGCAGTTGAGGTGGTCGATTGTTCCGACACCTGATGTCTAGTTAGGATTGGACTGTTAGTTTTTTTAAAATGTGGACCGTAAGGGTTGGACCAGATTCGTGGTCAGGATATTATTAAGGCCAATGTGTGCCGTGGATCCATTAAGGACATTGCTGTGTGCGTTTGTCCGGGGTTAGTGCGTGACTGATCAGCAGCCTAACCTTATAATTGTTTTTATTTATAAAATGCATGATAGTCCAATCCGCTTCTATTCTATGATTCAGATAAAAGATGAACCTTTAATTGAGATATATATATTGTTGAATTGTTAATTCTTGAAAATCTTGCAGACATATCAGTTGTTGATGTTTTAATTTCATACATATATACTTGCTGAGCGTTTTAGCTCACTTGCTTGCTAATTCTGTTTCCTCAGCTAAGCCAGGAGATGTCTAGAAGAAGTGGCCCGTCGGGTTGGGGTAGTCACCGAGGCAGTCAGAGGGTCGAGGCGGTTGGTTGGGTAGTGACATATATCTTTGATTATATTATATCTGTATTTGTAGGCAGATTATCATATTTGATGGGTTGTATATTATTTGATTCAGTTCTGGGTTGTAATAGCTATTGATAGTTGTTTCATACAGTGACCTGTGTGCGGTCTGGGTTGTTATGGTTTTAATTTCTTATGGTTTAGTATAACTTGTGCTTGTGGACTGTTTTAGTTATACTTAGTTGCTTGAGCAGGTGATTAGTCCGGTTTATGATTACATCATGCCGAAATTTCTAAAATTTCTCCTATATTAATATTTAATTGAGTATAAATGTTTATTTTATTTTATTTAATTGTTTTTACTTTCGATACTATGTTTATCTTAGCACTATGACTATTGTTTCTTTATGGTACCTACTGAGCGTCTGTGAATACCTTGTGTAACCTTGGATTGATATCCTATTGCGCCCTGTGAATCAGTTGTTGATCGGAATTTTGGCTGGAGACCTTGAATTACTCTTCAGCAATATATGCATTGTTTGTTTAAGTTTGATCATTTGAGATATTATTTTCTGAACCTGAATCTAATATAATTGTTCATTGATTTCAGAAACATGCCACCCAAAAAGAAGAAACAAAATACCCGAACCCCCGATCAGGGTGAGCAAGCTAATCCACCCCCTGTTGGTCAGATGGACCCTGCCTTAGCACAAATATTACAAACTCTTGTTCAGCAGACTGCTACTCTGGCACAGCAACAGCAGCAATTGTTGGCACAACAGCAACAACAGCAACAACAGCAACAACAGCAACAACAGCAACAACAGCAACAACAGCAACAACAGCAACAACAGCAGCAGCAGCAGCAGCCACCTGTTCCTCCGGTGGTTACTTTTAAGTCTTTCCAGGCAGTTAAACCTCCTGAGTTTAAAGGGACAGCGGACCCGGTGGAGGCGAGGTCTTGGTTAAAAGAGATGGAAAAAGCCATTGCACTGGTGGGGGTCCCAGCAGACAAACAAACTGAATATGTAAGTTATTTCTTGAAGAATGAAGCTACTTACTGGTGGGAGTCGGTGAAGATGTTGGAAGCTACTGAGGTGATTCCTTGGGAAAGGTTCACAGAGCTATTTTTGGAAAAGTATTTCCCCGACTATATGAAAGACCAGATGGAGATGAAGTTTTTGGAGCTGAAACAAGGGAAAATGTCGGTGACAGAATATGAAACCAAGTTTACGGAACTAGCTAGGTTTGCTCCGGCCTATGTGGATACGGAAAGGAAGAAGGCTAAGAGGTTTCAACAAGGATTGAAACCGTGGATTCGTACTAAACTAGCAGTTTTGGAGTTGGAGACTTATGCAGCAGTGGTGCAAAAGGCCATGATAGCTGAAGGGGAAAGCGAATTATACTTCAAGGAAAAAGAAGGAAAGAAAAGGAAGGCTGGGTCAATGGGGGAACGACAAGAGCAAGGCAGTTCTCAGAATGTGCCAAATAAAAAGCCAGGATTCCAGCCAGGAAAGTATGGGAACCCTAAGAAGCCGGGATCAGGGAATGGGGGCCAAGGAAATAGAATTCAAGATGCGAGTCAACAGAAATTGGTTAGGCCACCCTTGGCAGAGTGTAAGACTTGTGGGAAGAGGCATCCGGGGGTGTGCACAAAGTTGGAGGTGACGTGTTTTAAATGTAATCAAAAAGGTCATTATGCTCGGGAATGCAAGGCAGGAATTGTGTGTCACCGTTGTGGGAAGCCAGGGCATATAATGAAAGACTGTAAAGTACCTGTAGTGAAACCTCCAGTTCTGGCTAATCCAATACTGCAAGCAATTGAAGCACCACCCCCAACATCAAGTATCAGACCAGTGGCGAGGACTTTCAACATGACTCTGAACGAAGCTATTAAGAATTCGGATGTGGTAGCAGGTACGCTCCCTGTAAATTCTGTTCAAGCTAAAGTGTTAATTGATTCCGGGGCTACGAAATCCTTTATATCCAAAGAATTTGTTCAAAAGTTAAATTGTGAGGTATGCATGTTACGTGAGGCTATAGTTATAGAAATAGCTAATTCAGAACGAATTCCGGTTACTCAAGTGTGTCCTCGTTGCAAGATTGATATTTCAGGGCATTGTTTCTACGCTAATTTGATACCATTTCAGTTAGGTGAATTTGATGTTATCTTAGGAATGGATTGGTTAACAGAGAATAATGCCCAAATTGATTGTAAGAATAAGAAGGTGATCCTTAAACCCTCTGATAATGTAGAGGTTACCTTTAGGGGTCAGAGGCAAGATAGGAGATTTTTAACGATCATTCAGACAAAGAGGTTGCTGAGGCAAGGATGCGAGGGCTATATGGCTTATGTCATGGATACTAGTCAAGAGGTGCCTAAAATAGAGGAAATTCCAGTGGTGAATGAATTTCTTGATGTTTTTCCGGATGAACTTCCCGGTTTACCTCCGGATAGAGAAATAGAATTTACCATCGATTTAGCCCCCGGAACTGAACCAGTGTCAAAGGCTCCCTATCGAATGGCACCCGTAGAGATGAAGGAATTGGCAGTTCAATTGCAAGATCTTCTGGAGAAAGGTATTATTAGACCTAGTGTATCGCCGTGGGGAGCTCCGGTATTATTTGTAAAGAAGAAGGATGGAAGTATGAGACTGTGTATCGATTATCGGGAATTAAATAAGTTGACCATTAAGAATAAATACCCTTTGCCAAGAATTGACGATTTATTTGATCAACTGAAAGGAGCAACTTGTTTCTCGAAGATTGATTTGCGGTCAGGATATTTTCAATTAAAGATTAGACCGGAAGACGTTCCAAAAACAGCGTTTCGGACTAGATATGGGCACTACGAGTTCTTGGTGATGGCCTTTGGGCTAACCAATGCACCAGCAGCGTTCATGGACCTAATGAATAGAGTCTTCAAGAAGTATTTGGATAAGTTTGTGATTGTGTTTATAGATGATATTTTGATATACTCGAAGACCGAAGAAGAGCATGCAGGGCATTTGAGAATAGCCTTAGATACGTTGAGGAAAGAGAAATTGTATGCGAAATTTTCCAAATGTGAGTTTTGGCTGAAAGAGGTGCAGTTTTTAGGGCATGTCATCAGCAGTGAAGGGATTAAGGTGGATCCTGCTAAAATTGAAGCCGTGATGAATTGGGACCGACCTAAAACACCCACAGAGGTTCGAAGTTTCTTAGGATTGGCGGGATATTATCGAAGATTTGTTCAAGACTTTGCGAAGATAGCCACCCCACTAACAAAGTTGACAAGGAAGAATGAAAAGTTTGTGTGGAATGAGAAGTGTGAAGAAAGTTTCCAGGAATTGAAGAAGAGATTGGTGACTGCACCTGTATTGACACTTCCAGATGAAAAAGGAAATTTTGTGATCTACAGTGATGCATCTCACAAAGGTTTGGGATGTGTACTGATGCAGCACGGTAAGGTAATTGCTTATGCTTCGAGACAATTGAAACCTCACGAGCAGAAATATCCTACTCATGACTTAGAATTAGCCGCGATTGTTTTCGCCTTGAAGATTTGGAGACATTATTTATATGGGGAAAAGTGTGAAATTTATACAGACCATAAGAGCTTGAAGTATATCTTCACTCAGAAGGAGTTAAATATGAGACAGAGAAGATGGTTGGAATTACTCAAGGATTATGATTGTACCATCAACTATCATCCCGGAAAGGCGAACGTGGTGGCGGACGCTTTAAGTAGGAAGGAGAAAATTAGTATGTTGACGATGCCTGAGGAATTATACAAAGAGTTTGAAAGATTGGAGATAGAGGTGTGTATGCCTGCAAGTAGTACAGATACGGTGTACACTATGACGTTTCAGCCAGAATTGTTAGAAAAGATTCGCAGATGCCAGGAGGAAGTCATGAGCGGAGATGTGAACAAGTTAACAGGTGAGGAAATATGCACACAGGTAGATGACAAGGGGATATTAAGATTTTCTTCACGTATTTGGATACCCAATGTGACAGAGTTGAAGAATGAGATCCTACAGGAAGCCCACAGTTCAAAGTATTCGATTCATCCAGGAAGTACGAAAATGTATCGAGACTTGAAAAGAAATTTCTGGTGGCCGGATATGAAGAGAGATATTGCTGAATGGGTAAGTAAGTGTTTGACCTGTCAGAAAGTAAAAGCAGAACATCAAAGGCCAAGTGGGATGCTACAACCATTAGAGATTCCCGAGTGGAAATGGGAACATATTGCGATGGACTTTGTGGTTGGATTGCCAAGGACGAGAGCTAATCATGATGCTATCTGGGTAATTGTTGATCGATTAACAAAATCTGCACACTTTCTTCCGATAAATGAGAGGTTTTCATTAGACAAATTAGTTCATCTGTACATAAAAGAAATTGTGGTGCGACATGGAGTTCCAGTATCAATAGTCTCAGATCGAGATCCAAGATTTAATTCGAGATTCTGGAGAAGTTTTCAAGAATGTTTGGGCACCGAATTAAAAATGAGTACTGCATACCATCCTCAGACTGACGGTCAGAGTGAAAGAACGATTCAAACAATTGAAGACATGCTCCGAGTTTGTGCATTGGATTTTGCAGGAAGTTGGGATGAACACTTGCCGTTAGTGGAATTTTCATACAATAATAGCTTTCATGCTAGCATCGGTATGCCACCGTATGAAGCGTTATATGGACGAAAGTGTCGATCTCCAGTATACTGGGAAGAAGTTGGCGAGCGAAAGATACTCGGACCTGAGTTAGTTCAGCAAACCAAGGAAGTAGTTCAACTTATTCAGAAACGGTTAGTGACGGCTCAGAATCGACAGAAAAAGTATGCTGATTTGGCCAGGAAGAATATGGAGTTCGAAGAAGGAGAACAGGTACTGTTGAAAGTATCTCCGTGGAAAGGGTTAGTAAGATTTGGCAAGAAAGGGAAATTAAGTCCAAGATTTGTGGGGCCTTTCGAGGTATTGAAGAAAGTCGGGAAAGTCGCCTACGAGTTAGCTTTACCGCCTCATATGCAACATATCCATAACGTGTTCCATGTATCCATGCTTAAGAAGTACCACCTGGATTCTAAACATGTCATTGAATATGAGCCGATAGAGATTCAGCCAGATTTATCTTATGTGGAGCAGCCTATCAAGATACTAGATCGAAAAGAAAAGGTTTTGAGGAATAAAACAATTCCTATAGTGAGAGTTTTGTGGAGAAACCCCAAGGTGGAAGAATCAACTTGGGAGTTGGAAAGCGATATGCTGGAGAAGTATCCTCAATTATTCTCTTAGGTGAGATTCTGGGGACAGAATCCTTTTAAGGGGGGAAGGTTATAACGCCTTAGAAATTTCAGATTATTTAATTACTAAAAACTATTTATTAAATGTGAATTATGTGGCGTATATAATTGTTGTGGAGGTGATGTGTCTGTGGAATAATATTTGGAGGTCAGAGTGATATTTTATGTGTGTTATGTAAGCCCGACTATTTTAATTATATTTTTGGGAATTTATTTCCTATTTAATTGTGTTATATTTATCTTCTGTGAATTTTATAAAATCATCGGGATTAGCAGAAATCCTGAAATCTTTTTCATTATTAGCTTTATTAGTTTATATGACTTTTAAAAATATTTGGTGAATTATTTTTGGTTTTGGGAATTTTAAAATGATTTTATGAATTATTTTTCCATTCTATGGATTTAATCTTGTAAAATCCATATTTAATCCGTTTTTGATCCTAAAAATATTTTAAAAATATGTGGGTGATCGTAATTTTGTGTTCTTTATTATAGAATTTTTAAATTTAAAATTTCACCCATTTTCCTATTAATTTGAATTTTGGGAATTATTAATTGTTTTTTTTTAAGTATGATAATTATTCCTTTAAAATCATTTTTCCCCCTTTTTAATACTAGCAATCCCTAAATTGAGAAATTCATTCTCAGACCACAGAAATTACACGAGCTCTCTAGAAAACTCCTCTCTCTCTCTCATTTTCCTCTCTCAAAGTCGATCTCTCCCACATCTCTCTCTGGTGTTAACATCTGGTATCAATTCCGTTGGTAAATTCGCCTCTCCCCTTCGTCCATTCGCCTGGATTGTCTGCAATCGCTGTGTTGTGTGTATATAACTGCGTGTGTGTGTGTAAAGCTGTGCGATTGTGTGTGTGGCTGCGTGTGTGCAGCGTGTGTACGTGTGTGTGTGTGCCGGTCGAAGCTTCCCCTCCCTGTTTTTAACATTAAGATATATGTATGTGTTCTTGTTTATGGTGGTGAGGATTTCCGGCGATGGTTGTAGGCCGGCAGTTGGGTGTGTTTTGATCTGTGTGGTTCGATTGTACTGTGTTGGTGTTGTTGTCTCGAGTTGTCATATGGATGAGAACTTGAATGTTGAGATTGGTGTTGTGATGGTATCCCTGTGTTAATTGATATATTCTGTTATACAGGGGTATTGCAATTGCTGTGAATTCTTGTTCATTGAATTGACCAAGGATGTTGTATCCTATATTGCTCGATTTTGTGGCTACTACATTCGAAATTCTGAGAAATTATTTAGTGATGCATTCGAATATTTCTGTAAAAAAATTACAAAAATTTATTGTAATAATTTTGTGCGGAGTCTCGAGTCGGAGACCCAAATTAGGGCACCCTCGGGATTTTGCCCCCTCGACGGTGATTTAATTTGAGTCGAGGGTATAAAATCGGCAATGATGATACGTGAGCCGAAATTTAAAATATATATTTATATGTATTTAATTGTAGTTTATTATGGATTTAAGTTAAGTTATTTAAGTTGTAATGAATTGTCCGAATTGAATCAAATAATGATTTGATTGGTTAAAGTGGAATATGATTAATGATTGGGATTGTGTTGGTTGATTGAGTCGACTGTATCCCGACTGGCAGTCCCCCGTATAAAGGGGATGCCGTCAAAATTTTTCTAAGATATATTAAAATCATTTCTTGGAAATGAGTATATATATAATAATACAATTTATACGAGTTGTGAGTCGGGCTTCATATTTTAAAAATCCATGTAGTGTGTGTTAACGTGACTATTTGGTTAAATACTTTTGTCTGTGGCTTACATAAGGATATTATATGATTAAATAAACATAAATTAGGGAACTATTCGCAGGGGTAGACTAAGTGGAATGTTTACGTTGTTTAGTGAATATTGAGCAGGATTCTAAAATAGTGTTATATTGTGTGTAGATTCCGTGGATAAAGGGAAGGCTAAAGCTGAGGACGTAAAGACACTTCGGATTCTGTGATTTTCTAGTTAAGGCAAGTAAATTGCTTCAATTACCTTTCAAATGAGTTATGATTATAAAAGTCTGATTCATATGCTTATTTAAATTACTCTTGCTATAATTGTGCTGTTAATTTCCCGAAATTGCAAATACATAATGGTTATACCCCAAATTGATTCTACTGAATGGTTGATTCTTTTAGTGAATTGGTTACATCCATATCCCTTGCAAGCATATTGTTCCACCTCTCTTTCAAGTAAACCGCTTCACTTATATTTCCAGCGAATTATGATTATCATAACTTGATTCTTATGTAATTGATTTATCCTTGATATAATTGCTCTGATAATTTCCATTAATTATGAATATTCAATTGTTATACCCCAGGTTGACTATATCGTTTTTGTTAATCCTTTTTGTGACTTGACTCAAGTCAATACCCCTTTTTGCCATATCGAACTTGTCGATATTTAATTCAGAAATTACCCGACCTTGTTCTATTTGGTGAGATTTGAGATGTTGACCTGGAACGAAAGTGTCCAGGGTGTTTGGCAGTTGAGGTGGTCGATTGTTCCGACACCTGATGTCTAGTTAGGATTGGACTGTTAGTTTTTTTAAAATGTGGACCGTAAGGGTTGGACCAGATTCGTGGTCAGGATATTATTAAGGCCAATGTGTGCCGTGGATCCATTAAGGACATTGCTGTGTGCGTTTGTCCGGGGTTAGTGCGTGACTGATCAGCAGCCTAACCTTATAATTGTTTTTATTTATAAAATGCATGATAGTCCAATCCGCTTCTATTCTATGATTCAGATAAAAGATGAACCTTTAATTGAGATATATATATTGTTGAATTGTTAATTCTTGAAAATCTTGCAGACATATCAGTTGTTGATGTTTTAATTTCATACATATATACTTGCTGAGCGTTTTAGCTCACTTGCTTGCTAATTCTGTTTCCTCAGCTAAGCCAGGAGATGTCTAGAAGAAGTGGCCCGTCGGGTTGGGGTAGTCACCGAGGCAGTCAGAGGGTCGAGGCGGTTGGTTGGGTAGTGACATATATCTTTGATTATATTATATCTGTATTTGTAGGCAGATTATCATATTTGATGGGTTGTATATTATTTGATTCAGTTCTGGGTTGTAATAGCTATTGATAGTTGTTTCATACAGTGACCTGTGTGCGGTCTGGGTTGTTATGGTTTTAATTTCTTATGGTTTAGTATAACTTGTGCTTGTGGACTGTTTTAGTTATACTTAGTTGCTTGAGCAGGTGATTAGTCCGGTTTATGATTACATCATGCCGAAATTTCTAAAATTTCTCCTATATTAATATTTAATTGAGTATAAATGTTTATTTTATTATTGTGGGCATGTGAGGGTGTTACAATTGGACCCGGTGATGCTAGAGTCACGATTGAGGTGAATCAGTACAAATACACCCGAACGGGAGCAAGCTGAAAATTCCCAAGACTTTGAACATTCTCACCAATCCCAGAGGTCAATCTTTAACCGGATTACTGACAAGGGCAAAGGACCACAAAAGCAAGCAACCCACAAGGCCCAGAGCAAAAACGAAGACAATAAATCTGAGAAACTCAGAAAATTGACCGAACTCAAAGAAAAAATTAGGCAAGAGGAGCAGGCCAAATTTGAACTCAAAATCCAGAAGAGAATCCAAGAAGAAGAGGACTGGGTCCTAAGGAGGTCCGGATCCAAGAGAGTCTACAGAGAAGTCAGTCCGGAGATCATCTCGGACGAAGAAGAGCCTGAGGACAACCTGATCCAATGATACATGAGCTACAAAGAAAGGTTGGACATGACTCCGGACTGGAAATTGAAGGGACCCTGACTCCATTCAACCGATCTCTGGAAGCCATGCCAAGGCAAAAGAGCTTGAAAAACTACAACTTTGACTCATTTGATGGATTGGGGGAACCTGAAGAACATGTCAACTATTTTGAGCAGATTGCTCTCATCTACTTCTATAATGACATCACCAAATGTCAATTCTTCTCTTCAACCCTGAAGGGAGGGGCCCAGAGATGGTTTAACCGGATTCCCTCCCGGAGCATTCACAATTGGAAACAATTCCGTGAGTCCTTTCTGAAGAGATTTATGGCTAACAGAACTCACGAGCTACATATGTGCCACCTAGAAACGATTTGGCAATATGACAATGAATCCCTCTCTGCTTACATGAAGCGTTTCCAGGAGGCAATCAACAAAGTCTCAAACCTTGATGAACGTGAGGGTTTAAGCATTTTTCGGAGGAACCTAGACCCGGAACATAATGAAAGATATGTCGTCGAACTCATCAACAAGGAACCCCAAATCCTGGCAGCTGCTTATTCCATGGCAGCCAGATTCTTCAAAGAAACCGATGTGCTACAAGCCATGAGAAGGACCCGATAACGGACTTCTTCCACCCGAACAACTCAGGATGATCGCCCTCGAGGTGGTTATCAGCCGGATAAGAGATTCAAACCAAACAGACAAACCAACTATATTCAGAGCTCTCAGCTCTCAGTCCCAGAGAAAACATCTGAGCCAGCAGCTCTAGCAACCAAACCGGACTCGAGGCCCCCAAGGCCGCCAAAATCTGATCCCAAACCGGAACCAGAATGGACTCCACTCAGCCGAACCCGGTCTGACATCCAGAGGGAAGTCCGGGATAAGCCATAGTTCTACCCCCCAAAGCCCATGGTCACAACGTCGGAGAATCGGCCAACTCACAAACAATGCGACTACCACGGGACTCATGGTCATACAACCGAAAACTACTTATCTCTCAAATACTTCATTGAGGACCAAATCAAGAAAGGAAACATGGGACAGTACAAAGCTCGAAAAACTATGGAAAACGGGGAGGGCTCCGGATCAGGAAAAAAGCACGTTGTCAATGTGGTGATGGGAGGATCCAGTTCTCCTTCCCCTAGTCGGGCTCTGGAGATGAAGTCATGATAATCTAGTCCTTCCCCGAGCAAGTGATAACCTTCAGCAATGCTGACTTTGAAGGCATAGATCCAAATCATAATGATGCCCTGGTCGTTAGTTTGGACGTTGCAGACAATGAAGTTAAAAAGATTCTTGTTGATAACGGATACTCGGTCAACATCGCCTTCAAACACACTTTTGACAGAATGTAGCTGGGAAGCATGAAAATGAATGAATGCAGAGAGGACCCTTTCTATGGGTTCGGGAACAACCCGGTCCCGATTCAGGGAACCCTGTACTTACCGGCGGCACCTTTCCGAAGCAAATCACCCACATTGTGAAATTTTATGTCATCAACACCCCATCCTCCTACAACATGATCCTCGGCCATCCGGCCTTGACTAAGCTCCGAGCAATAACCTCCACACCACATTTAAAGTTCAAATTTCCGACACCTGCTGGAATCGAAGAAGTCAAGGGAGATTCAGAGATTGCGGGACGATGTTATGGCCAAGCATTAGTCATGGTTAAAACCGATCCAGAAAACAAAAGGAAAGCCTCTTTGTATCAAAAGAACTTAAGTCGAAAGAAGCATAGAGTTCATTTCAAAAAGGAACCCGGACACGAAGTCCAAATTATTGAAAGCATGGAAGCCCACACCAAGGAAGAACTAATTTCTAAATCCCGGGACTACCTGGAGTCCAACACTCAAGCCCGGATCCAGTAGTTTTCCTCAAAGAAGGACCTGGGTAAGGTAGAACCCGCTGTTAAAAAAGAATCTATTGAATTCAAGGAAGACAACTCATATAGAAAGATAAAAATTGGATCCGAACTTGACTTGGTCTTCAAGAGGGACCTGACTTAGCAGCTTAGAAGTTATTTCGATGTTTTTGCTTGGAGCCCGGATGACATTCCTGGACTTCAAGAATCTGTGGCTATGAACAATCTAGATGTTAACCCGAGCAAGAAGCCCGTAAAGCGAAAGTGAAGGAACTTCGCTCCAGAAAGACAGAAAGCAATCGATGAAGAAGTGGAAAAGCTACTCAAAGCTAAAATAATCTGTGAGATCAAGTATCTGGATTGGCTGGCCAATGTGGTCCTAGTTAAAAAACCAAATCGAAAATGGAGAATGTGCGTTGACTATACTGACCTCAATGCTGCATGCCCCAAAGACTCGTACCCATTGCCGAGCATTGACCAACTCATCGATGCCACCGCGGGACATGTAATTTTCAACTTCATGGACGCCTTCTCCAGATATAGCCAAATAAAGATGAACCCGTCCGATATAGCTAAAACCACCTTCATAACCCACAGAGTTGTCTATGCTTACAAGTACATGCCCTTCGGATTAATGAACGCCGGTTCAAAATATCAGAGAGCCATGATAGAAGTATTCCAAGATCAATTGGGTAGAAACTTGGAATCTTATGTGGATGACATGATTGCCAAGTCCAAAACAGTTGAAGAACATATCCCGAATCTACGGGAGTGCTTTGAAAACCTAAGGAAGCATGACATGAAGCTGAATCCGGAAAAATGCACCTTCGGGGTGGAAGTAGGAAAGTTCTTGGGATTCATGATTAGCCAAAGAGGGATTGAGGCTAACCCGGAGAAGATCAAAGCCACAATGGAAATGGAACCGCCCCGGACTTAGAAGGATTTCCAAAAACTAGCAGGATCCCTGGCGGCATTAAGAAGGTTCATTCCTAAACTTGCTAAACGTTGTTTACCTTTCTTTGATTTACTTAAGGGGGCGAGAAACAAGAAGGAGATAGATTGGAGCCCGGAGTGCCAGAAGGCCTTCGAATCATTGGGGCATCATTAATTCGGGAGCAAGATGGGCAACAAAAACTATTCTACTATGTCAGCTAAGTATTGAAGGATGCCGAAACCAGGTATCCAAACCTAGAAAAATTTGCCTTTGCCCTGGTGATGGCATCAAGGAAACTACGACATTATTTCTAAGGTCGAGAAATCAGAGTCATAACCGATCAGCCATTGAGAAGAATAATTCATAAGCTAGATGTGTCCGGGAGACTCGTCAACTGGGCTATTTAGTTGAGCCAGATCTAACTTACATTCATACCTAGAACAGCAATCAAGGCACAGATCTTGGCCGAATTTATTGTTGAATGCTCCTTCCCCGAGCACCGGTCTAGTCCCATGATCTTTGATGCTGGAGTAGAAAATGACGCTGATCCGGATTCATGGACTTTTTATGTGTGGATGGCTCTTCAACAAGTGAATGATCTGGTGCAGGTCTAATAATGAAAAGTCCACACGGGTTCCAAATCCAACAAGTTATAACCTTCAAATTCTTTGCGTCCAACAACCAGGCTGAATATGAGGCACTACTGGCCGGACTACGGCTTGCCCGGTCACTGAAAGTCCAGAGCTTGAACATTTATAGTGATTCCCAGATTTTAGTGAAACAAACTAAAGGGGAATATATTGCAAAAGATTCACAGCTAGCTCGATAACAATCCCTAGTCAAAAGTTACCTAACTACGATCCCAAAGTTTAAAATAAGCCAGATCAATATAGAAGAGAATGCAGAAGCTGATTCATTATCCAGGCTAGTCTAGAATGCTGCGGAACTGGACAATTCGGTTTACTTTGAAGAAATTGAGAAGCCCACAATTGAAAATGATGAAGTTATGGAGATAGACGATCAACCCAACTGGATGACCCCTTTGATCTTATACTTGGATACGGGGGAGTTACCCAAAGACAAGAATAAAACTCAAAGACTCAATGCCAAAGCTGCAAAGTTTTTCCTAGAAGAAGGACAGCTTTATCGCCGAACATTCTTTAGTCCGGTTTTAAAGTGTATTGGACCCGTCGAAGCTGAGTATTGCCTGCAAGAGATTCATGAAGGGATTTGCGGAGATCATCTATCAGCAAAAACTTTAGCTTATAAAATTATAAAGCAAGGCTATTACTGGCCAACTATTCATAATGATGCGATTGAGTTTGTCAAAAAGTGTAGGAATTTCCAGTTGTTCAGCAATGTGCAAAGACAGAGCCCAGTTGTCTCCTATACCATTCGCCATCTGGGGAATAAACATCATGGGCCCTTTTCCCCGGACCAAGGGTGACTTGAGGTATCTCCTTGTGGCGATTGATTATATGACAAAGTGGGTAGAGGCTAAGGCAATACGGACCATCAATCAGCAAGACTGCATTCGGTTTTTGGAAAATTATTTAAAAATGGCCCTCAGTTCGTTGGGTCAGATTTTGAAAATTATTTGAAGGAAAGAAGAATCAAGCATAAGAAATCGTCTGTGGCTTACCCAATGGGAAATGGTCAAGTGGAAGTGACCAACAGGATCCTGCGTAGGGGAATTGAGAAGAGGCTCCAGGAGAGCAAGAACAAATGACCGGAGGAGTTACCAAATGTGCTTTGGGCATACAGGACTAGTCCAAAAACCAGTACCGGAGAAACGCCCTTCAAACTGGCCTACAGAACCGAAGCTATGCTACCTATCGAAGTGGGATCCCCGTCACACCGAGCTATAAACTTTGAAGAAGTGGCAAACGAAGAAGGTTTGAAGGTTAACCTATACCTGATCGATGAAGTCCGGGACAAAGCTATTGAAAAAATGGAAAAGTATAAAGAGAAGACACGAGACCTAGTCCTTCGCGACTCTGAAGCTTCAGATCCCACCAATACCGGGAAGCTAATTCCTAAGTGGGAAGGACCATATAAGGTCAAGGAGATTCTTCGTCCCAGAACCTACAAACTCAGCAATATGGATGATTCTGAGGTCCCTAATACCTGGTATGGCCTCAGACTCGGAAAGTTCTACCAATGAGAAGAAACTCAAGGCAAGAAGAACCAATCAAGGAGCTCCATCAAAGCCCAAAGTCTTCAATAGATAGATTTTAGTCTCTATAATTGTTAGGCCGAATACACAAATAATAATCAACTTTGTATGAGAGATTAACAAGTAAAAGCGTTTATGCACTTAAAAAACTTCTTGTATTTCAAACCCTCTTCGTGATGTAAAATATCACAAAGAGCTGCTAGGTTACAATAATGATAATTCGTTATCGATACCCTTCTAGGGTTAACCTATCTGTATTTATATAACATACAGCTACGATACAATCTCTAATTGATATTCCTAATAATCAGCTATACAATGATATCAATTACAGATTGTCACATGTCTCCTATGTCAACTCGATCTCTTTGATAGCTATCCAATCTTCAAAGATATCGCTTCCATAATTAATCTTTAATCACTGTTGAACAGTAGACGCACTTCCTCCAGACAGAGTTTAACAAACTCTGTCGAGCTTCCAACTGTCAGAGTTTACACAAACTCTGACTGCTTCCAGCTAAACTCTGATAACTCCCTGTAACACTTAAACACTGATCAAAACACATCAATTATATTTAACAA
The DNA here is from genome assembly GCA_036435485.1 of Saposhnikovia divaricata. NCBI lineage: Eukaryota > Viridiplantae > Streptophyta > Magnoliopsida > Apiales > Apiaceae > Saposhnikovia > Saposhnikovia divaricata. The sequence goes on from CM071594.1 coordinate 95,045,538, forward strand.
TCTCCCCCAACTTGTTCATTATCAAAAATGTACAAGTTAATGACAATAATTGATGATGTCAAAACAAATGATAAATACAGTGTTTATACAGATTCAGAGTTTAAGCTTAAAAACTATAGAGAATAAGAAAATTCTTACAGAACTTTAATCTCTAATTATTTCAAGATCTGGCATGGTTCTGAGATAATCAATCAGCAATCTTCTTTCTGCATTTTCAAGTTCAGTCTTCATTGCTTCTTTGATTTCTCTGAGTTGAGGATCACTTTCATCTGTTTGGTAAATAGCAGCCCTAAGATCATAAATCTTGTTTCTTCTCATTTCATTACCCAGTCTGATAAATCTGTCTTTTTCTGCCTGAGTATTGAAGTCAAGTACTGTGATTCCCAAATCAGTTTTTAACTTTGCAGTACCTTTCTTCATTTCAATGAGATTGCCTTGGTAATCTCTGTACTTAGGAATGTATCTGCTGTTGTATTTCTGTCCTCTAATAGCCAGATTCTGAGTCATCTTCTGTCTTAGTACATTAGCAACAGATTGAGTCCTTCGACTATTCACCTTGAGAAGATATAGAACATACTCTAGTTCTTCCCAATATTTCAAGCCAATATCATCCTCACCAACTTTGAATACTGACCCATCAGCCATGAAGTAAAGAAGAAAATCTTTATCTAAACTCTTCTGATGAACCAACTGCACTGATTCCAGTCTATCCAGACTCTCTTGAGGTACATCACGACCTGGAACAGCCAGTGAAGAAGGATCCCTAGGACCAGTATATTGCCTTCTGTCTCTAGATGAGCCTAATCCAGCCTTATTATTTCCAATCTTACCAGATAAAGCTTTTCCATCAGAAATATTCATTGAGACTTCAGATAACACATCTGGATCATGAAGTGTTCCTTTACCAAAAACTGACTTCAACTGAGAAGATAGAGGTTTAAACACAACTTGTGTAGCAACAGAGGTTGTATCTTTCTTCTTTGAATCTTCTCCTTCCATAGCAATGCCTTTCAGCTTGTGTTTAGCTTCAGCTTCTGTTGATTTCTTAGATAAATGTGATCTTTGATCAGCATCAACATTTTCCTTGATCACAACGCCTTTAAGAACAGGCCTAGGAGCTTTTTCTTTTTGTACCTTGTCAGACTTTAAAGCTTTAAGATGTTCTTCATGTAAACTCTTTTCCTCAGCTTCAATGTCTTCAATCGTTACTCCTTCCTCATTCTCTTCAATGAATAACTTAGCAGCCAACTCTTCATCAGTTTGTGGATTTGAAAACAACAGTAAACTCTTGGTCCTTGAAGTTCCTTGAGTATCAGTATTTCTCCCAACAGACTGTGATTTGGATGACTTACTAGTTCTCAGAGTTTGAACCTCCTCAGCCTTTTTCTTTCCTTTGTCTTTGTTACCTGCCCCTCCATCTCCAGAACTATCCCTTCTAACAACTCTCTCCCCCTTTTTGACATCATCAGGCATAAGGATAGAAGTAATTAACTCCAGAGAGGTAGCAATTGAATCAATTTTAGCAGATAAATCAGACTGATTCTCTTCAACTTTACTCAGTCTTGCAAGGATATTGTCTTGAGCTTTAGAGAATTTTGTAGTCACTAGTTTTGAATGTGTTTCCATCTTCATCTCTCTAGCTACAACCTCATTTCTCAAAGAAGTGATTGCCAAATTAGTATCATCAAATCGTCTATCCAGAGTTTTAACTTGAACTATAGTTGCTTTCAAGCAAGAAAGAATCTCTGGATTAGAGATAGTACCAGCACTTTGCTTAACAAACGTAGCTGCTCTTCTTGATGGAAAAATACAATCTTCTTTGTACCATTCAGCAGCATTCTTGGCAAATTGTGCTCTTTCAACTTCATGAGAAGAACAAGGTTGAGAAAAAGATGTATGTTTATCATCAGTTTGTACTGGTGCACTCAGAGAAGTATCAGAGTTTGCACTACTGTCACCTTCAGCTTCAACACTTGTAGCTTTAACTGGTTCATCTTCAGCCATAGATTTATCAATATCTTCTGTAGGCTTTTGAGGATTTTCTTCATGTTGCTCAGGCTCAGCAACAGGCATTGACTGAGAAGTTACTTTGGTTGCCTGATCAATTTCTTCACCTTCTTCAATAGTGTGGTGAGCATCAGATATTATCTCAGTATGAGATGCCACAACTTCAGAAGGTACAGATGTAAGTTGATCAACTACACCAACATTAGAGATAGGATCAAAAAATGGCATAAATGAATCAGGAACAGAATTTATTGGAGAAACACCATCTCTTGCATCCTCTTCTGCAGGAATTTTATCCTCTGCAGGCATTACATCCTCTGCAGGTATTACATCCTCTGCAGGTAGTGCAACTTTCTCAGCCTCAACAGAAGGTATTTGCTGTGAAACAACCTCTGGAGCTTCAATATCTTCATCCACAGAATCAGAGAATATCACTCTTCTTCGTTTTGCTAGAGGTACATTATCTGAATCCTCTTCACAAGGTGGTGACTTAGGCATGTTTGCTCGAGCTTTCAATCTCTTCCCTTTTCTAGTGTAAACAGCTTCAGGAGATTTTCGTTTTGATCGCCTCTTTGTCTCTTCTGCCTGTCTTAGACTTGCATGTCGTGCAGCAAGTGCTTTCTTAACACCTTGAGATTTAGACTTTGATGTTAATGGAGAATCAGAGTTTGAGTTTGAAGTGGGTGAAGATTGCTTTGCAGGTGATTCAGTGTTTGGTTCTGGTTGAGGTTCAGGGTGTGGTTCAGGTTATTGTGGTTCTTGTTCAGGTTCATCTTGTTGTGGTGCATCGTGTTGTGGTTCCTGTTGGTCTTGTTGTGGTTCTTGTGGTTGATTTAGAAAATTTCGTAGAGCAAGAGGCATGATAAACTCAGGAAGATTTTCTTTACCAACATCCTTGTTAGTCATATCAGAGAATATGCGCTTATTGACTCTAAAAGGATCAACTTTATCAGTTTCATCAATGTCAAGACCAGGTACACATGCATTGAACAACATTTGACAAAAACGAGCATAGTAGACAGTGGTAGTCTCTGACAATTTATCACCTAAGTTCATCAAAACATATCGACCAAAATCAAAATTAATACCATAGAGCAAAGAATACCCGATATGGAGACTATCCATTGGAATGGCATCCCAGTTTGTGACTTTCTTCTGGAATGTTCTTGTTATGCAATCAAAGAAGAAATTCCATTCCTTTCTTAGATTTGGTCGCTTTATGCTGCCAAGCTTGTCAAGAGATTCCATGTAACCTATCTCTTGTAGCATATCTCTCAGATAACTTTCATTAACCAGAGCATAAGAAGTATGTGTGTCAAAACCTATCGTATCTCGTACAGTCTGTGGAGTAATCACATGGTCTTGGTCGTCATAGGTGAAGATAATGGTAGGAGTTCCACTTTCTCCTCCATCCACATAAACTGAGTTCTGCCAGAATGAAGCAATTTGAGACGCAGAAAGAGTAGCAGGTCCAGTCAGAGCTTGTCCAATCTCTGAATCTCTCAAAAAGTTCTGCATGAGATGAAACGATTCTGGAACGCGTTCATGATAGAGTGGAGCTTCATAGTTATTAGGAACAAACCGTAAGCCAAGAGCAGTGAATGCTTTAGATGCCATTGAGTTAAGAATTCCCAAGAATTTCCAAACGATATGAATGTAGAAAAGGTGTTTGCGTGAGTGCCCAAGAGAAAAATAAGAAAACTGTGAGAGTAAGAATAAAGCAAACTCGTTTGGACACAAAAGTGATTAAATTAATAAAAACTCAATCTCTTATGTACCAAACACTCAAACAGTTCCTTGATTAATGTGTAGTGGGACACGATAATAGGTAAGTGGGACACATTAAAGGCGAGTGGGTCATGTGCGCCTATTTTTAAAAAGAGTATATTAAAATTAAAACATTAAAATATTTGATTTTAACAAAAATCAAATAATACTCTTTTAAAAATATCTGGACCCAAGTAAAATCAGAATTTGAAACGTTTACCTGTTGCCTTTAATAACCAGAATACGAAGCGATTAAGGACTTCGTTCTTACCCATCTCTATTTAAGGCCTAGAGACTTGATCAGATTATTTCATTAAACCTTTAACCTTTCAGTCTCCCCTGTAAAATCACAAACCTTTCAAACCAAATACTCTTGAAAAACAATGGCTAACCTTACCATTAAAGAGAAAAACCTTCATCTTGTCGAAAATAGAGACATCTTCAGCTATACTCGTGAAGAGTTTGAAGCGTTTGAGTGGGAAAGGCAGCTTGAGACGCTGTGGCTGCAAATGGATGCTGGTCTGGAAGAGCTCGAGAGAGAGAAACCTGCAAGGGTGATCGACATCGATGCTGCCCTCCAAGCAACATTTGCATGGCTCTCCTCGAAGGCATCCTTATCCACCACCACCAACCATTGTTAATGAATATGTCAGCAAAAATAACCTTATCCCTTCAACTTCCACCCAAATAAAGTGGCAAAGATGGGATCTGGGAATTTTTGCTAACAATGGAGTGGTGTGGACGGACCTTTTACTTTCCTGTTGAATAGATTAGCAGATAGAGAGAAAAAAAATATGTAATATTTGCTTGTAATCTCTTTCTTATTATCAATGAAAATTTTGCTTTTCTAATCATATTCATTGTGTTCTGCAACTGTTATTTGAGTTATATGAACTGTTCTTCAAGAAAATGCATCAAGAAAAGAATATGAAAACTAATTAAAGTAATCATATAAAGAACACATTCATCAACTATCCACTGATTAACAGTTGTCAAAAACCCTACTTACTCCAAGACTTTCAAATTGTCCAAGTGAAAATTTACCTTAGAGTACAAATCACGAATCAACAGCGTTTGTCAATTCTCCAACTTTATCATCGAAACCCTTTCATAAATTGCACAGTTGTGAATATGTGTGTGTGTGAAGCAGAGTTTACTAAGTCAATTTTTAGAGCATCTAATTTTTCATAAAATCCATAAAGTAAATCAATAAACACTGGATGCACAAACTGTCATAGTAAACACTGACTGTATGATGAAAGCTAAACTCTGAAGTATTCGAACTTTATACAGTAATTTTTATTTTATACCCTCTTTATATACACATTTTTTTTTTTATTTTTTTTCATTTTCATTTTTTTTTATTTTTTTTTATTTTTTTTTATTTTTTTTTATTTTTTTTTCATTCCAGTAATCAGAGGTTGGAACCAGTCACCAAAAATTCAAAAATTTTAGCCCTTATCATTTTGATAAGTTCCTGGGTCATCCTAGTATTTAACTAGTCACCAAAAATCAGAGAATTTTAGCACATATTATATACCAATAAGTTCCTGGGTCATCCTAGTATCCAACATAATCTCAAAGGAGTATAACAACCTATATACACTTTCTTTGGGGTATTGCAGTAAACATTTTATTTTATCAGAGTATAACTAACAGAGTTTAGAGTTCATCAACATCAGTAGTTCTTCATGAAAGGTAATGCACACAGTATTTATAGACTCAGAGTTTAGGACAGAATAAACTAAGAGATGCTATAAATATGAGCCAGTATCATGCTGTGTTAACTTTCTGCACAATCTAAGATTAGATCTCAATAACTCAGAAAGATTCATGATTAATTGCTGAGAATCATGCTTCATACATATTTCTTCATTGGTGTTTTCATTCAGACAAAAATCAACTCAAAGTTCACAGAGTTTATCAAACTTATTAACAGTGTATGACATATATACATTCGATATCTCAAAGACTCAATATGCTATTCGATATCTCAGGGATTCGATATGTCAAAATGCTCTATTCGATATCTCAAGGAGTCCCAGAGAAAAGAGCTATTCGAGAAGTGATTCGATATGTCAAGATAACACTATTCGAGAACTCAGAGTTATCGATCAAGTCAACTCCAGTTCTCGAATCACTCACTTAGTCACTTCTCGAATACATTCTTGAGGACAAAATATGACAGAGTTTAACAGAGTATGCATAACAGAGTTTAATCAACAGAGTTCACTTAGTATTTAACCAATCAGGAAATATGATTAATACATCACATAAGTAAAGTTTGAATCTAACCAACATTTCTAGTCAGAACCAGAGATCATTCCTAGTTCATTAACCAGCCTTGTAAATGTAACTTCACTCAATGGTTTAGTGAAGATATCTGCAAGCTGTTGTTCTGTAGAGACAAAATGTAGTTCAATATTTCCTTCTTCCACATGTTCTCTGATGAAGTGGTACCTTATGCTGATGTGCTTGGTCATTGAATGCTGTACTGGATTACCTGTCATAGCAATAGCACTTTGGTTATCACAGTAAATAGGTATATTACTGTACCTCAATCCATAATCCAGCAATTGATTCTTCATCCATAAGATCTGTGCACAACAGCTACCAGCTGCAATATACTCTGCTTCAGCTGTAGATGTGGAGATTGATTTCTGTTTCTTGCTGTACCAGGAAACAAGTCTGTCACCAAGAAATTGACAACTTCCACTAGTGCTCTTTCTGTCTACCTTACAGCCTGCAAAGTCTGCATCGGAATACCCAAGTAGCTTAAAATCTGATTCTCTGGGGTACCACAGACCTAATGATATGGTGCCCTTGAGATACTTAAAGATTCTTTTCACAGCTGACAGATGTGGCTCTCTAGGATCTGCCTGAAACCTTGCACAAAGACAGGTTGCATACATGATGTCAGGCCTACTCGCTGTCAAGTATAGAAGAGATCCTATCATGCCCCTGAAGTTTGTCATATCCACTGAAATTCCTGTGTCTTTGTCCAGTTTAGTTGCTGTTGCCATGGGAGTTGATGCAGATGAACAGTCAAGCATACCAAATTTCTTGAGAAGATTTCTGGTGTATTTTTCTTGATTAATGAAAATTCCATCTTCTGTTTGTTTCACCTGTAGGCCTAGAAAGTAACTAAGCTCTCCCATCATGCTCATTTGATATCTGGACTGCATGAGCTTGGCAAACTTCTTACAGAGTTTGTCATTAGTAGACCCAAAGATGATGTCATCAACATAAATTTGAACTAAAAGGAGGTCACTTCCTTGGTTGAAATAAAACAGAGTTTTGTCAATTGTACCTCTGTTGAATCCACTTTCTAGAAGAAACTGAGCAAGTGTCTCATACCATGCTCTTGGTGCCTGCTTAAGTCCATATAGTGCCTTATCTAGCCTGTAGACATAATCTGGATATTTGGGGTCCACAAATCCTGGTGGTTGTTCAACAAACACTTCTTCTTCAAGTTTTCCATTCAGAAAAGCACTTTTCACATCCATCTGGAACACTTTGAATTTCTTGTGAGAGGCATATGCTAGAAAAATTCTGATTGCCTCCAATCTTGCTACTGGAGCAAATGTTTCATCATAATCTATTCCTTCCTGCTGTGAATAACCTTTTGCTACCAGTCTAGCCTTGTTCCTCGTGATAACACCTTCACTGTCAGTCTTGTTTCTGAAAACCCATTTAGTACCAACAATAGATCTGTTCTTTGGCCTTGGTACAAGGGTCCAAACTTCATTTCTTTCAAATTCATTTAACTCTTCCTGCATTGCTGTTATCCAGTCTGCATCTTGAAGAGCTTCTTCCACTTTCTTTGGTTCATTTTTAGACAAGAATGCATGAAATAAACATTCACTTGCAGTAGCACTTCTTGTCTTTACTTTTGCATCTGGATCACCAATTATCAAATCAGGTGTATGTGATTTAGTCCATTTCCTAGCAGAAGGCAAATGACTTCTATCAGCATGTGATCCTCCCCCTTGATCCATGCTCTCCTGATTCTGTTGTGATCTATTTTCGTTTTCTGAGACTCCCCCTGAACTTGACTGTCCAGAGTCAGAATTTGAATTTTCAGAGTTTGAAGCATCAGAGTTTGATCCAGATTTTTCAGTTGACTCAGTATCAGTGTTTGAGTCTTCATCTTGATCATGCTCCCCCTCAACTGGTTCTCCTCTTTGTTATGACTGAGAAGTTTCTCCAGAATTTACCAGTAGAGGTTCAAAGTTTGTGTCAACAGAGTCTGTCAGAATTGTTTCATCAGTGTTTCCTTCATCAGAGTTTAAAACTTCATTTTCAAAGTTCAGTTGATCATATTCGTCTTTGTCTTCAAGTCCAGTTATCTTCTTATCATCAAAAGAAACATGTATTGATTCCATGATCACTTTAGTTCTCAGATTGTAAACTCTGAATGCCTTTGTTGACAGTGGATAGCCAACAAAAATTCCTTCATCTGCCTTTAACTCAAACTTGGTCAACTGTTCTGGATGAGTCTTCAAAACGAAACATTTGCACCCGAAAATATGAAAGTATTTCAGGTTAGGCTTCTTTTTCTTCACCATCTCATATGGTGTCTTTCCATGCTTATTGATCAGTGTTGCATTTTGAGTAAAACAAGCAGTTTGAACAGCTTCTGCCCAGAAATAAGTTGGCAATTTTGCTTCATCAAGCATAGTTCTGGCAGCTTCAATTAATGTTCTATTTTTCCTTTCAACTACACCATTTTGTTGTGGTGTACCAGGTGCTGAAAATTCTTGTTTCACTCCATTGTCCTTGCAGAATTCTTCCATTGTTGCATTTCTGAACTCAGTTCCATTATCACTTCTGATGATTCTCACTTTGTTGCTTGATCCTTTGTCCAGAAGCTTCACATGCTCCATCAGAGTCAATGCAGTTTCATCCTTCTTTGCTAGAAAATACACCCAGGTGAATCTAGTGTATTCATCAACAATGACTAAAGCATATTTCTTCCTTGCAATAGACATAACATTTACTGGACCAAATAGATCAACATGAAGAAGATGATGAGGATCAGTGATAGAAGATTCTGTTTTGCTCTTGAAAGATGACTTCCTTTGTTTAGCCTTCTGACATGAGTCACATAGGCCATCAACATTTAACAGGGTCTTTGGGAGTCCTCTTACAAGATCCTTTCTGATCAATTCATTGATGTTGTTCAAGTTCAAATGTGAGAGTTTCTTGTGCCACTTCCAACTCTCTTCACTAGACATTCTTGTAGACAGGCAAACAGCCTTTCCAACAGAGTCTATCAAAAGCTTGATTTCATAAATGTTGTTTTGCCTGTGACCAACTAGAACAACCTTTCCTGTAGATTTGCTGATAACTTCACAATATTCAGGTTGGAAATCTACATGATATCCCTTGTCACAGATTTGACTCACAGATAGCAGGTCATGCTTGAGTCCTGGGACATGAGCTACATTGTTGATGATGACATTTCCAAGATTGATATTGCCATATCCCAATGTTCTTCCTATATTGCCATCACCATAGGAAACTTTTGGGCCAGCCTTCTCCTCATATTCTGATAGCAGGGCTTTATTTCCAGTCATGTGTCCTGAACATCCACTGTCCACGACTAGGGTTGCCTTCCTGTTACCCTGCAATCACAAACAATTACTGAGGATTAGTTTTAAGGATCCAGACTTGCTTGGATCCTTTGGCATTCTTAACTTTGTTAGCTTTTGCAGCGGAATTAACATTATCAGAGTTTGAGCTAACAGTATCAGTGTTTGCAGTTGCAGTATCAACTTTAACCCATTTTAGATTGGGTTTCAGTTCATAATAATTATGATAGATAGCATGATATTTTCTGCAAGTATAGATGGAATGCCAAGTGCTTCCACAGTGTGTGCATAGAGTCTGTGGCTTAGTTCTAGCAAAATCCTTCTTTACCTCAGACTTTGTAGGTAAAGAATTTATATTTTTATTTTTCTTGCAGAAATTTGCAAGATGCTTAGTACTACCACAGTTATGACATGTCTTTCTTGGAGCATAACTAGCAAGCATTGGTTTATTTCCTGAAGTGATGCCTACTTTTCCATTTCTGTTCTTGTTTGACACTTTCTTTTTCTCAACAGATTTTAACTCCTTCAATTTATGTTTGAGTTGTTTATCTGTCATTGAACCAATATTAACCTGATTAACACTAGTTTTTACTGGTTCTCTTTTGACAGCTTCTTTTTCATTGTCAGACAAAAATTTACTGGTTCCATGAACAAATTTAGTTCTGACTTTAACTTGATTTTGAAATCTAAGTTCATCTTCCTCATTATAACCTAGACCAACAGTGTCTGTTTGAAAAATCTGTTGAGTGTCCTTTCCAGAATTAGTCCAAGTCCTAATTTTCTTATTTGCTTCCTCCAACTCAGATTCTAGTTGTTTATATTTCTGAAGCAAAATCTGTTCTTTGCAAACAGCATCATCTCTCTCTTTCTGAACTTGTTGCATGTTTTCAAGTTTCTCTTCAACAAGTTTATTTCTCTCTTTAAGTTCAGAATTTTCAGCTTTTATCCTCTCATTTTCTAAAGTCTGATCCCTATAACTTATATGCAATGACTTAAGAAAAATTCTTAATTGAGCAATGTCATCAATATTATAAGCATAGGTAGTTGGAGGTACCTGATTTTCAGAGGATTCTGATTCAGTAGTAGCCATGAGAGCATAGTTCACTTCTTCATCAGAATCTGAAGTATCTGCCCAATCTCTGCCTTTAGTGTAGAGTACCTTTCCAGTTTTACCCTTCTTGCACTCAGGAGCATAGTGACCCATCTCCTTACACTTGTAGCATTGAATTTCAGACTTATCCTTCTTCCCTTTAGAATCTCTCTTATCAGACTTCCTGTAGCTTTTCCTGTCTTCATTTGAATCCCTAGAAAACCTTTTTCCTTTCTTGAAATTCTTGAAGCCCATTTTCTTGAAAGTTTTCACCATCAGCACAGCCATTTTTCTCATTTCTTCTTCATCATCCTCAGAGTCAGATGATTCAGAAGAGTTTGAATCATAATCAGAGTTTGGTGAATCACTTTCTGAATGTATGACCAAAGCTTTTCCCTTCATTTTCCTTCTTGATGCCTCTTTCTTCTGAGGCTTCTCTTCAACATTAAGAGCAACTGACTTTCCTTTTCTACTTGATCTCCTGTTTCTCTGCTCCATTTCCAATTCATAAGTTTTGAGCAGTCCATAAATTTCATCAATCTCTGTTTCAGCAAGATCATAGTTGTCTCTAATAGTGGTTGTTTTCACATCCCACTTTTCAGGTAGAGAAAGAAGAAACTTGAGATTCGAGTCTTCTAGATCATACTCTTTGTTGACCAATGACAGATCATTAATCAGTTTACAGAATCTATCAAATGTTTCTGTCATGGTCTCTTCAGGCTTAGCCTCAAAATGCTCATACTCTTGTGTGAGTATGTTTCTCCTATTCTTCTTAATAGCTGCAGTTCCTTGACACCTGACTTCAAGTGCATCCCATATCTCTTTTGCAGTGGTGCAGTTAATGACTTTGTTAGACATGACATTGTCTAAGGCACTATGTAGTAAATGCCTAACTTTTGCATCCTTAGCAATTGATGATAGATCTTCAGGAGTCATGTCCTTCTTTTCCTTTGGAACCATTTTTGCTGCTTCACCAGCAACTGCAACAGATAGCTTTGTAGGATTGTGAGGACCTTCATAAATCCTGTCAAGATATTCTGGATCTGTAGCCTCCAGAAACATAGTCATCTTGACCTTCCACGTAGCATACTCTAATGGCCTCAGAATAGGAACCCTGATTGGTTCATAACGACTCACAGTAGTAGGAGCCTTTTCAGAAACAGTAGGTGTTGGTGGAGGAATTTCTGACATGATTATTGTTGTGTTTGGATCTTAACCTGTAATAAAGTAACAGATTGGCTCTGATACCACTTGTTAGGCTGAATACACAAATAATAATCAACTTTGTATGAGAGATTAACAAGTAAAAGCGTTTATGCACTTAAAAAACTTCTTGTATTTCAAACCCTCTTCGTGATGTAAAATATCACAAAGAGCTGCTAGGTTACAATAATGATAATTCGTTATCGATACCCTTCTAGGGTTAACCTATCTGTATTTATATAACATACAGCTACGATACAATCTCTAATTGATATTCCTAATAATCAGCTATACAATGATATCAATTACAGATTGTCACACGTCTCCTATGTCAACTCGATCTCTTTGATAGCTATCCAATCTTCAAAGATATCGCTTCCATAATTAATCTTTAATCACTGTTGAACAGTAGACGCACTTCCTCCAGACAGAGTTTAACAAACTCTGTCGAGCTTCCAACTGTCAGAGTTTACACAAACTCTGACTGCTTCCAGCTAAACTCTGATAACTCCCTGTAACACTTAAACACTGATCAAAACACATCAATTATATTTAACAATAATGAAGCAAAATAAAAGCTTTTTTGTAATCTGAATCTTATGTTTAATGAACTCGGGCCTTGCCTTGTATTTTTCTTCATTATTTATAAAGTTACTTTATCACTCACACACACAAGACCCCGGTCCGGAGCCATAGGAAACATTGAGACCAGGGCAAAAGCAATATGCATCAACTACCATAATCCGGGGTATCCCCTACGTGGACGATCCAGATTGAGAGCAAAATTAAGTGAAAATTTCCTAAGTAACCTAAGGTTTTCAAGATTTGGACTTAAGGAAATAATTCAAAAATAACTACCACAATCAGGACTACCTCCTACGAAGGACATCCGGATTGGGGGCCAAAATTCTAAAATTTTCCTAAGTAACCCAAAGTTTTCAAGCTTTGGACTTAAGAAACTAATTCAAAAACAACTACCACAATCCGGACTACCTCCTACGAAGGACATCCAGATTGGGGGCCAATATTCTAAAATTTTCCTAAATAAACCAAAATTTTCAAACTTTGGACTTAATGAAAAATTCAAAAACAACTACCACAATCCGGACTACCTCCTACGAAGGACATCCGGATTGGGGGCCAATATTCTAAAAATTTCCTAAGTAACCCAAAGTTTTCAAGCTTTGGACTTATGGAAAAGTTTAAAAATAGCTACCACAATTCGTACTATCCCCTACGAGGACGATCCGGATTGAGGGAAAAATTAAGCGAAAATTTCCTAAGTGACCCAAAGTTTTCAAGCTTTGGACTTAAGGAAAAAAATCTGAAACTACCACAATCCGGACTACCTCCAAAAAAGACAATCCGGATTGGGGATCAAAACACAAAAAAAATTTCCCAAGTAACCTGAAGCTTTAAGCTTTGGAATAACTTACAACTACTTCCTATGAAAGAAAACAAACAAGAAGAAATAGTAACGCAAGCAGGAATGATGGTCTTTCAAGCCATTTTTATTCATAAATGAAGTTGAATACAACTTTTATTTATAAACATAAAAAGGTAAGAATACTCCAGATTCAGGCAACTTTTGCTCCGGGAGCTGAGGAAGAACCGCCGGAACCTTCACCATCTGCTCTGCCCTTCTTCTTGACATTCTTCTGAGCCTCTTTACGTTTAGCCAAAGCTTCCTCAATCCTTCAAAGAAGCTCTGGGAAGTTCGCCTCAGACTCGGGACCGTTAAAAACCAGGTCGTCTACTATGACTTTGTTGTTGTCATAATTGTAGATCAAACCAGGACTCATTTTTTAAAAGGTTTCTAAGGAAGAGAAAGGGAGGTCGTGTTTAAGAAGCTGGGATGATTCTTTGTGGATTGAGAGGTGCTATTTATAAAGGAGAGATGGGTGGAAAAGGTTTGTAAGTTTAAACAATATCAATTCCCCATGATTCTTGGAAAATTGAACGAGAATTAATACCTTGGTCTAACACGATGACCTATGCATTTGACCAAGAAGAGTACAATTCTCAACATTTTCTAATAAATGTTGAAGAAATTCAGTGAAGAATGCCCTCGATTCATCTATTCATCCTCGTTTCATCTATTCATTCCTGATGTTGCCCTGCTGCACCCTTTTTCTGGATTACAATTACCACAATATGGATTCCATCCTTTGGAAACAATCCGGATTGGGGACAAAATTACTACAAATTTTCTAAGTTACTCAGAGTTTTCAAACTCTGGACTTAAGGAAAGTCAACTACTACCACAATCCGGATTCCAACCTTGGGAACCAATCGGGATTAGGGGGCAACTATGCACAATAAAACATGTACGAATGAAGCATAATAATTGCAAAGTAAAAATATTCAAAGCAAAAATTCTGCATCGTCTTCATTGCCGGGCGGAGCTTCTTCATGTTGAACAACATGAGGGATGATCAGACCGGGACCTTCATATGGCACGGGCTCATATCCAGACTCATCAAAAGCATCCTCAGTTCCAACATAGAGATTCATAAACTTCTCCCAAGAAGGATCCGGATCAGTCTTTATGAGCCTCTCTGCGACTAGCAAGCACCGGTACAGTTTTTCAGCAGCAGCCCCAGCAGTAGCTTCTATATACTCATCAGAATTTTTGAACTCAGCAACGACCTCCTCCGCCGATTTGCGCCCTCCCAGCTCGGTCTCAAGCTCTCCAATACGCTTCTTAAAACCCCCGAACTCAACTGCGGTAGCAGCAGCCCTGTCTGTAGCCGTCTTCACCCCGTCCTCTAGCTCAGAAACCTTCTTCTCCAGTTCAATGATCCTTAAATCCTTGCTAGAGGCCTCAGCCAAATACTTTTTAAACTCAGCAATTTCTTTATCCTTTTCAGAAAGTTGTCGGGATAGCTCGGCAATCTGCTCTTCTTCATTTGTAGCATTCGCATGGGATCTAGCAAGAGTGATTCTGGCCTGCATCACCTAATCAACTGATAGAAAGTATAGGGAATTGATAGAAAGGGCTTAAAGTTACCTGGGCCCAAAGGGCAAAACTCCTCCTAATCAACTGGGAGTTTGGAAGCTTATCCATGGCTTTCCAATCCGATTCTTCAGGAATCTTGCCGGCCATCTCCACAATTTCCTGGAGCGAGAGCTTCCCAACCCGGTGGGGGCACCATTCTTGCTAGTCCCAGCTCCTCCGGACTTGCCGGAAGCAGCGCCAACTTGGCGAAGAGAGTCCGCATCAAAAGCACCTAAACCTTAATCCCTGGCCTATAAATAGACCAGGAGAGAAAGGTTTAGGGGTTACGTTCTTTCACACACTCATATACACACACTCTCCACATTTCAATACTCTAGTCCTTATCTGTTATCTTCCAAAGACGACACTTATTCTCACGCCGGAGACACCGCGGGGCTCAAACCCCCCTCCGGTGTTGTTTTGCAGAGGCCCAACCATCAGCATTACCCTTTACCAGGCTTGGAACGGCGGAGGAAGCACCTGATCGGGTTCTGGAGTTATCATTCTCTTACTTACATCTTGTCCTCATTGTCTTTGGAATTTGTAATGTGTAGCTTATTTCATTATGTAAACCCACAAGATTTCATCAAACTGAACCCTACGATTTTGCTTATAGCATAAAAATCAGATGGTGAACAAGGAGCTCTGTGACGAGGCACGGACATATGGTGACATACAACTTATGCCTTTCGTTGACTACCACTACAAGACATCGGGGTCATTTTCGACCAAATAATTTCGACTACGGCTAATTTCGACCATATTTGGTCGAATTTAGTAGGGTCGGCTAAATTCAACCAAATATTGTCAAAATTAATGTGGCCGGCTAAATTCAACCAAATTTGGTCGAATTGAGAGGTGTGTACTAACTTTTAAGGGACCATTTAGAAGATTGTTGGAGTACAATTTTAAAACCTTAAATTTCAACTTAGAACATGAGATAGCTAGTGTGTTGGAGTTGCTCTTTACACAAAACACAAACAAACATTTTTCAAATATAAGTAAAAAAATCACTTCAACAGGCTCTAGATCTCATATCTCAAACCTCATAGGACCGTGTGATGTGATAAAATATAATACCGCAAGCGCACGGTGTCTGTTGTTAGCAGATACTAGCAAGTACATGTCAAATTCATAAAGAGACGCGTTTCAAGATATTAATCTAACTATTGGGAATTGTTCCCAAAAGAAAATCGAGTAATGAAGATTTTTACTAACTAAAAATGTAAATTTAAATATGTTTTAAATCAATTAACTAAAAGTCTAGTGCAATTCAGGTACTTACACCAAAAATCACAAAAGTATGTCAACACAATGGGTCAAGTAATTAAAGTAATGGTCAATCTCTCTCAAGCATTAACACTTTTAGAAATCCAATGATGCTCTTGCACTCATTTTCAATTCTGCTAATCGTATCTCTGCCTCTAGTGAGTAAATTCTCTCGATCGATTACTCATATTTGCATTCAATTAAACAATGATATTGGCCAATTACAAAAATTAAGTATTAAAACATATCAATTAGAATTACTCTTTACCCATTAAACTACTAATCAAATTAAAACGTAATCATGGTGCAAGCATGGCTCCCTTTTGCATCCTAGAATGGAACTACTCACTAATATTAGAAAAAAAAGCAACAAAAAACTACATAGATAGCCATATAAAATATGTACTAATAAAAAAATAAGAGAGTAAAGAATACATGTAATCTTATATTAATGAAGAAGCTTAGCCAAGTACTTACAATGGAAGAGATGAAGAAAAAATCCTAGTTATGTAAAAGTACGTATGTATTCTCTTTCTCCTCTCTCCCTAAAAGCTAATAATAAAACTAATGATCAACTCTGATCCTCTTTTTAATAATAATAAAAGTCTTCTAATATTTTAATCAAAATACAAATAGATATCCATAACTGAATAGGACTCTCATGTAAAATTCCCAGTTGATTTTGCTCCACTGTTTCTGGGCTTTTCCAGTTGGACTCTGGTCTTTGATCCATCTCAGAATTAAAGAAAATTCTTTAATTATCTGGTGAACTATAAGATCGTCAAATCCGACTTCTGGAACTCAAGATAGGACCCAAACAGTGTAGGCAGCCCGTTTAGTCCAATAATATGAATTTTCTTCTATTTGAACTCCAAAATAGCTCTTTTTACTCCAAATCCTTCCAAGATTAAAAATTCCTTGTATTCTACAATAAAACATCAAAATCAATTAAATAAAAATCCAAATCAATGTAAAACAAAATAAGATGAAAATAAATTCATCTAAATATATATAATAATATATCTATCACCGTGTAATTGGGAAAAGTTGACACCAACTGAAAGTTGAGTCTGTGTCTAACTTTTGAAACCTAAATCTACCTCTTTTGAAACTTCTATTAAACCTACTGACACGCACATGACTAGAGCTAATAATGATTTTTTTGAAAGGAGTTTGTACCTTTTAATATTATTATAAATCCAGGTAAAAAATATTTTGATAATGGGATAATTATTGCATCGATTTTTTTAGCGATAGAGTAACTTTTAGCTTCAGCGATAATGGGATAATCTTAATTGCCTGAGTGTTCTTATTGTCTATAAAAATAATCTGGGGTTCCTTGTTATTAGATTTGAAACTAATGTGAATTGATTTGTCGCTACTGAGTCGAGGTCATTCTAGGTGGATAGTGTTGATGACATGTTTGAAATTTTTGCGAAAACTTGGGATGAGAAGTTGTTTTTAGTCTGTCTTTACATGAACATAGTAAAATGTGGACTCAGTTATCGGATGGTCCATCACTTACTGATCTAAAAAAGGTTGTTTTAACTTACTAGTGTTGTGGGAAATCCAGTTATGCATGTATACAAAGGAGGCAATTGGTGTTTGCACCCGAGGTTATTGTGCTACTGTGTGGGTGGTGGTCAGTACACTATGCCTTACCCAATGTTATACTGGCTAGCTAGTACGGATGAAAATGCATTGGCAGTGGCAAACTAGCAATGATTTATATTTCTTATCTCACTAGTACAAAACTGACATTATACGTCGCCCCTTTTACGTCGGCTAAACATAAAAGCGACGTATATACTACTTTTATACGTCGGTTGTTGTTTTAGCCAACGTAAAAGGGTTGAATTGATGACTTTTTACGTCAGGTTTTTAATTGACCGACGTATATGCGTGTTTTATACGTCGGTTGAGGAAAAGGTGAGTATATGATGATGTTATACGTCGGTTGAGGAAAAGGTGACGTATATGATACTATTATATACGTCGGTTGAGTAAAAGGCGACGTATGATACTATTATATACGTTGGTTGATTAAAAGGCGACGTATATGATTCTATTATATACGTCGGTTGAAGAAAAGGCGACGTATATAATATTCTCTTTTACGTCACTCTTAATATAACCGACGTATAAAAGTAGGTGTTAGGCCACGTGTCACATTATTATTGGGTAACACTTGAGCACATGGATCATTACTTAGAGCCGTTGGACGCAATTAATCTCGACCGTTCATTTTAACTCAATTATCTTATTTCTCCAATCTCTCTCTCATCATTCTCAAATCACTCTCCGTCTCCCTCATCTTTCTCGTTCAATCTCTCCACCTCCACCTCTCTTTCTCCGCCCTCGACTCTCTCCCACCCCAATCTCTCTCTCTCGCTGTCTGCCTCTCTCTCCCTCAAACCCCATCTCCATCTCTCTCAACCTCTCCTCCCTTATCTCTCCCTCCGCCCTTATCTCTCCCTCTCTGTTCTCAGCCTCTCCTCCCTCACATCCGAAGCATAATCGTGAATAACAATCCCCTCATCTCTTTCTCCATATCGTGGTAACCCTTAAATTCAATCTTGAATTGGGTTTTGTATGAAACGGTTGTTTTAATCTTCGCCGGAGTTCATCAAGTTTTGACCAGATTTTTGTTGTTAAAGCTTGTTTTAAATTTTTGTTGTATGTATATGTAGATCCTTGTATGTACGATGACATATAATTTCATGAGAATTTTTTAGGCACATTTTAATTTATCGGACTTTTGTGTTATCTGTAAGGAGTGAAAAAGAAGAGTTGTATATGATGATTTGGTGACTATTTGGACTGCAGTTAATTGATTGTTTAATTTTCTTTAATAATT
Organism: Saposhnikovia divaricata; assembly: GCA_036435485.1. Lineage (NCBI taxonomy): Eukaryota > Viridiplantae > Streptophyta > Magnoliopsida > Apiales > Apiaceae > Saposhnikovia > Saposhnikovia divaricata. The sequence continues at coordinate 95,064,323 of CM071594.1, forward strand.
ACCCATCACGCCTTAGACCAGCGGTGAATGAGAGGGGAGAAACTGTGGCACAGAGGAGTTGCAGGCGCGAGGTGAATGAGGAATGGAAAGAGAGGAAGTGATGGGCGGCGTTGTGGTGGCTGTTGGCCGGCAACTGGAGGTGAATGAAAGGGAAGGAGGAGGTGGGTTTGAACAGGCAGCGAATTTTTTTTTAATTTTTTGGACCTTATACATCGGTTGTTTAGAAGAACCGACGTAAAAGGATAACAATATACGTCGGTTACTAATGAATTGTTCTTATTTTTTTAAAATTTTTTGGACCTTATACGTTAGTTGTTTAGAAGAACTGACGTAAAAGGTTACAATATACGTCGCCTTTTTAACCGACGTAAAAGGCTCATGAATTTATACGTCTTCATTTAACCGACGTAAAAGGCTGTTTTAACCGACGTAAAAGGCCATTTTTGTTCTAGTGTCTAAATGCCTTGTACCCTTGTGACGCCTGTCATATGAATGCTCATGAAACTTCCGTCCTTTCCTTATTGGTCTACTAGACATTGATAAATTCTATGAGAGCATAACAAAATTTGGTTGGTTTTTTTAGACGCTGTTATACTAAAGGTCAACATGCTGAGCTGGTTGTTAGTCCATAAAGTTTTACAAACTATAGATATAGAAAGGCTATATGTAATGTGAAAAAGCAACAACAAACATATTCATCACTACATTTGGTTGTGAGAAAGAGATTCATTTCTTCAGTATGTGATCAGTTCTTTAATTCTCTCTTCATCTTACTATTACAGAAGCATACATATACGTAATTTCTTATTTTTTGATATGGTATCAGAGCATATGACGATCATCTAGGGCTCTGTTCATCGTCTTGCTCATCGTGTTCTGTTGTGTTCATCATGTTTGTACTCGTCTTCGTTTGTGTTCATTTGTTTATGTTCAGTCCATCTTACTTCGCAGCTGTTGCATCAAACCCTAACAATTTAGCCCCAAATTCATTTAATTCTACCAATATCACGACAAATCAAGATACAACTACATCAAATTCCATGGCGACATCTTCTATTATAACTATAATTGATGTAAATCATCCATATTACATACAAAATGGTGATAATCCAGGTATGGCTTTAGTTACGCAACCTCTTAATGAGCAGAATTATCATCAATGAAGTCGTTCTGTAAAACTTGCCCAGTCCAAAAAGATGAACTCACAAGATTACATGTCCTCTGATAGGATATAACTAGCCCAGGCTGGGGGCCCAGACCTGTCTGGGGGTACTAGTCCCGGTTGGAGGCTCAATCCAGAACACCCGCAGCCCAGGCCCAAGATACGTGAGAAAACACTACGCCACACTACCAGATGTGGCACACACACAAGTCATGATTGTGGCCCCACATGACAACAACAAATAAGGGAAATCCTATGATTGGCACAATCACGTCCCTATCAATCCACGTGTTAACATGACATTGGCACACGCCACCAAAATTATCACCTGGACAGGCGGGGACTATCTACAACATACAGGTGTCCCATATACCTAGGATCCAATGCTCATGATTGCAAGTATCAACCCCTCAACCCTAATCCCTGGCCTATAAATAGACCAGGAGAGAAAGGTTTAGGGGTTACGTTCCTTCACACACTCATATACACACACCCTCCACATTTCGATACTCTAGTCCTTATCTTTTACCTTCCAAAGCCGATCTCAAACCCCCCTTCGATGTTGTTTTGCAGAGGCCCAACCACCAGCATTACCCCTCACCAGGTGTGAGAATGGCGGAGGAAGCACCTGATCAGGTTCTGGAGTTATCATTGGTGCTAGAAGGAGGGGGTGGCTCTGTCCTTTGGTCTCGCTGCCACTGGACTCAACTCCATCAACAAGCTCTCGAAAGAGGGTCATAATCAAACCAGTAAGATCTAAAAACCACCTGAACCCTTTGTTAAAAATGCAACCTTTACACCTTTTCAGCTATATATGCATGTCTTTTAGCCCCGTCTAGCCTCTTTTAGTCCAGATCTGTTGCTTGGTCTTGATATAGTTTTGATTTTTAGCCTTTAGTCCCGAATGATATCTAGATCGGTAGTCATGACTGGTTGATTTGTTGAAGTCTTGGCTTGTTCTTGCTTATTTTTGTTTTAAACCAAAAAGTACGTGCATACGTACGTTGTTTAATCAAAAACCAACCTAGATCTGTTATAAAATTATGCCTTATGAAATTTCTAGTTTTTGGAACCATATCTACCTGTTGAAATCATGCCGAGAGGTAGTAAGTCCACCAACAGAATATCTTCCAGTATTCAGAGATTGGAGCCTAATCCGGACCAAGACCAACCCTAGTCCCGGTCACTGCACCGCCAATTCTAGAGAGGGTTGGGATTGGACCCGGTGATGCTAGAGTCACGATTGAGGTGAATCAGTACAAATACACTGATGTCCCCCTCGCGGCAATACATATGGAGAACCTTACCAGAGAAGACCTTGCAGAAGCCATCCGGACATACCGAACCCAGACACAAGCTCCACCCGAACGGGAGCAAGCTGAAAATTCCCAAGACTTTGAACATTCTCACCAATCCCAGAGGTCAATCTTTGACCGGATTAGTGGCAAGGGCAAAGGACCACAAAAGCAAGCAACCCACAAGGCCCAGAGCAAAAACGAAGACAATAAATCTGAGAAACTCAGAAAATTGACCGAACTCAAAGAAAAAATTAGGCAAGAGGAGCAGGCCAAATTTGAACTCAAAATCCAGAAGAGAATCCAAGAAGAAGAGGACCGGGTCCTAAGGAGGTCCGAATCCAAGAGAGTCTACAGAGAAGTCAGTCCGGAGATCATCTCGGACGAAGAAGAGCCTGAGGACAACTTGATCCAATGATACATGAGCTACAAAGAAAGGTTGGACATGACTCCGGACTGGAAATTGAAGGGACCCTGACTCCATTCAACCGATCTCTGGAAGCCATGCCAAGGCAAAAGAGCTTGAAACACTACAACTTTGACTCATTTGATGGATTGGGGGACCCTGAAGAACATGTCAACTACTTTGACCAGATTGCTCTCATCTACTTCTATAATGACATCACCAAATGTCAATTCTTCTCTTCAACCCTGAAGGGAGGGGCCCAGAGATGTTTTAACCGGATTCCCTCCCGGAGCATTCACAACTGGAAACAATTCCGTGAGTCCTTTCTGAAGAGATTTATGGCTAACAGAACTCACGAGCTACATATGTGCCACCTAGAAACGATTCAGCAATATGACAATGAATCCCTCTCTGCTTACATGAAGAGTTTCCAGGAGGCAATCAACAAAGTCTCAAACCTTGATGAACGTGAGGGTTTAAGCATTTTTCGGAGGAACCTAGACCCGGAACATAATGAAAGATATGTCGTCGAACTCATCAACAAGGAACCCCAAAGCCTGGCAGCTGCTTATTCCATGGCAGCCAGATTCATCAAAGAAACCGATGTGCTACAAGCCATGAGAAGGACCCGATAAGGGACTTCTTCCACCCGAACAACTCAGGATGATCGCCCTCGAGGTGGTTATCAACCGGATAAGAGATTCAAACCAAACAGACAAACCAACTATATTCAGAGCTCTCAGCTCTCAGTCCCAGAGAAAACATCTGAGCCAGCAGCTCTAGCAACCAAACCAGACTCGAGGCCCCCAAGGCCGCCAAAATCTGATCCCAAACCGGAACCAGAATGGACTCCACTCAGCCGAACCCGGTCTGACATCCAGAGGGAACTCCGGGATAAGCCATACTTCTACCCCCCAAAGCCCATGGTCACAACGTCGGAGAATCGGCCAACTCACAAACAATGCGACTACCACGGGACTCATGGTCATACAACCGAAAACTACTTATCTCTCAAATACTTCATTGAGGACCAAATCAAGAAAGGAAACATGGGAAAATACATAGCTCGAAAAACTATGGAAAAAGGAGAGGGCTCCGGATCAGGAAAAAAGCACGTTGTCAATGTGGAGATGAAGTCATGATAATCTAGTCCTTCCCCGAGCAAGTGATAACCTTCAGCAATGCTGACTTTGAAGGCATATATCCAAATCATAATGAAGCCCTGGTCGTTAGTTTGGACGTTGCAGACAATGAAGTTAAAAAGATTCTTGTTGATAACGGATCCTCGGTCAACATCGCCTTCAAACACACTTTTGAAAGAATGTAGCTGGGAAGCATGAGAATGAATGAATGCAGAGAGGACCCTTTCTATGGGTTTGGGAACAACCCGGTCCTGATTCAGGGAACCCTGTACTTACCGGCGGCACCTTTCCGAAGTAAATCACCCACATTGTGAAATTTTATGTCATCAACACCCCATCCTCCTACAACATGATCCTCGGCCATCCGGCCTTGATTAATCTCCGAGCAATAACCTCCACACCACATTTAAAGTTCAAATTTCCGACACCTGCTGGAATCGAAGAAGTCAAAGGAGATTCAGAGATTGCGGGACGATGCTATGGCCAAGCATTAGTCATGGTTAAAACCGATCCAGAAAACAAAAGGAAAGCCTCTTTGTATCAAAAGAACTTAAGTCGAAAGAAGCATAGAGTTCATTTCAAAAAGGAACCCGGACACGAAGTCCAAATTATTGAAAGCATGGAAGCCCACACCAAGGAAGAACTAATTTCTAAATCCCGGGACTAACTGGAGTCCAACACTCAAGCCCGGATCCAGTAATTTTCCTCAAAGAAGGACCTGGGTAAGGTAGAACCCGCTGTTAAAAAAGAATCTATTGAATTCAAGGAAGACAACCCGGATAGAAAGATAAAAATTGGATCCGAACTTGACTTGGTCTTCAAGAGGGACCTGACTTAGCAGCTTAGATGTTATTTCGATGTTTTTGCTTGGAGCCCGGATGACATTCCCGAACTTCAAGAATCTGTGGCTATGCACAATCTAGATGTTAACCCGAGCAAGAAGCCCGTAAAGTAAAAGTGAAGGAACTTCGCTCCAGAAAGACAGAAAGCAATCGATGAAGAAGTGGAAAAGCTACTCAAAGCTAAAATAATCTGTGAGATCAAGTATCTGGATTGGCTGGCCAATGTGGTCCTAGTCAAAAAACCAAATCGAAAATGGAGAATGTGCGTTGACTATACTGACCTCAATGCTGCATGCCCCAAAGACTCGTACCCATTGTCGAGCATTGACCAACTCATCGATGCCACCGCGGGATATGTAATGTTCAGCTTCATGGACACCTTCTCCTGATACAACCAAATAAAGATGAACCCGGCCGATATAGCTAAAACCGCCTTCATAACCCACAGAGCTGTCTATGCTTACAAGTACATGCCCTTCAGATTAATGAACGCCGGTTCAACATATCGAAAAGCCATGATAGAAGTATTCAAAGATCAATTGGGTAGAAACCTGGAATCTTATGTGGATGACATGATTGCCAAGTCCAAAACAGTTGAAGAACATATCCCGAATCTACGGGAGTGCTTTGAAAACCTAAGGAAGCATGACATGAAGCTGAATCCGGAAAAATGCACCTTCGGGGTGGAAGTAGGAAAGTTCTTGGGATTCTTGATTAGCCAAAGGGGGATTGAGGCTAACCCGGAGAAGATCAAAGCCACAATGGAAATGGAACCGCCCCGGACTTAGAAGGATATCTAAAAACTAGCAGGATCCCTGGCGGCATTAAAAAGGTTCATTCCTAAACTTGCTGAACATTGTTTACCTTTCTTTGATTTAATTGAGGGGGCGAGAAACAAGAATGAGATAGATTGGAGCCCGGAGTGCCAGAAGGCCTTCGAATCAATAAAAGAATTTCTGACATCACCACCAGTCCTGACTAAAGCCGAGCCCGGGGAAGAATAATTCAGAGTCATAACCGATCAGCCATTGAGAAGAATAATTCATAAGCTAGATGTGCCCGGGAGACTCGTCAACTGGGCTATTTAGTTGAGCCAGTTCTAACTTACTTTAATACCTAGAACAGCAATCAAGGCACAGATCTTGGCCGAATTTATTGTTGAATGCTCCTTCCCCGAGCACCGGTCTAGTCCCATGATCTTTGATGCTGGAGTAGAAAATGACGCGAATCCGGATTCATGGACTTTTTATGTGTGGATGGCTCTTCAACAAGTGAATGATCTGGTGCAGGTCTAATAATGAAAAGTCCACACGGGTTCCAAATCCAACAAGTTATAACCTTCAAATTCTTTGCGTCCAACAACCAGGCTGAATATGAGGCACTACTGGCCGGACTACGGCTAACTCGGTCACTGAAAGTCCAGAGCTTGAACATATATAGTGATTCCCAGATTTTAGTGAAACAAACTAAAGGGGAATATATTGCAAAAGATCCAAAGCTAGCTCGATAACAAGCCCTAGTCAAAAGTTACCTAACTACGATCCCAAAGTTTAAAATAAGCCAGATCAATAGAGTAGAGAATGCAGAAGCTGATTCATTATCCAGCTGGTCTAGAATGCTGCGGAACTGGACAATTCGGTTTACTTTGAAGAAATTGAGAATGTAACACCCCCAGATCCGGGGTCAGGGATCTGGTGGTTACGGTCTTACATCCATTCATAATACTTGACTTGAGTCCACAATAATATCCACTCACACACACAACAGTTATAGTCCCAGAGATGAAATTGAAACAAGTCCATAATATCAGAGTTTACGAATAAAAGTTATTACAAGCCAAATGATATGTTTAAAGGTTTTGCCGTTGATTAACGTTAATGTTACATATAAATAGACTGATAAACAAAAGCTGCCTATCTATGCTACCTCAGCAATGGCAGCAAGGACATCAGCGGGTAGTCCTCGAACGGCGGTAACCTACTTGCGCCGAGTGCGCCTGACGCGGGCCATCTGTCCTAGCTGTTGTTGTGATAATATGAACAAAGCAAGGGTGAGCGAAAGCCCACCAACAATAATATAACTGAACAGTGATACATATATACAACAGTTCAAAATATCCTTTGAAATCATATGCCATGCACTGATGAAGTTATTGCCAGTATAATATAAAGGGTGAAGTTGCCAGGTAACTCAAAGTATTTGTTTGTAGAAATATCTGCTACATCAAAAGTAAGCGAGATATTCTCATTGTCATTAAAAGAGGAACTTGCATGAAAAGATTGCAATTCCAGTTATGAACACTTTTCCAGCTCTGCCAACAGTAATCATGTTGCAGGAAATAAATAAGTTTGGATGATGAACCAATGATGGAGTATTCACCGCGCCCGCTGTTCCAATCTTGATGATCAGTCGAGATCGTACAGCTCAAATTAGATTTACTACCGGTAGAAGGAAGAACTGACGGCTTTACTTGTCTACCGCCTTACTAGCTCTCCCCGGCCAACGGTTGGGCCAAAGGGGATGGATCGGCGCTACTCGGCCTCTTACACGACTCCTAGTTCAAATAGAATTCATGATTCTGAATGTAATACTTGTTGATAAGACTCTACAAAGTAGTCGTATCTAGTTGGAAAGGAAAATTCACCAATCACTTCCAAGCTATTGCTTGGTAACAAATATCAACTTGTTCCAACGATCTTACCCCTCGAAAGATAAGTAGGTAAACAACGACTTAATAAGTCAATAGCACCCGAGTTGCGAGTGAAGAGAATACTTTATGACCGGGAAGTCGACAAGATAATTAACATTTTCCAAGTAAGGTTCCCTTATTATTAGGGAGATAGACTCAAAGAAGAATGATGTCTGAGAACCTTTCTTGATATATGATTAATAATAATATGACTCCGAAATATTTTCCGTAATAATCGAAGAAGATAAACCTTATCGAGGTTATTCTAAGTATGGAATAAATATTCAGAGATTATTTATTGAATTAAAATATTTTACATAATATTTAGGAATATGAAAGAATATCTTTAATCAGAGTATTTCTCAAATAATCCTTGAAGAAATATCGAGAGAATATTTATTGCATAATTAAATATTCAAATGAATATTCAAAATAATATTCATTAATTAATAAGACCTGAAAGGAATATTTAAAATATTTAAAATAATATTCGTTGATTAAATAGAACCCTGGATGAATATTCAAAATAATATTCATAATTAATTAGGAATTTAAATGAATATTGAAAAAGTAATATTCATTTAATGAATAATATTCTAAATGAATATCAAGTAATATTCATTTATTAATCCAAGTTTTAAAGGAATATTCGAGATAAGACACGATAAATAAATCAAGCTTCAGATGAACATTAAAATAATATTCGTCATGTAATTACTATCTTAAATGAATATTCAAAAGTAATATTTATTTAATGAATAATATTCTAAATGAATATCCAAATAATATTCATTTAGTAGTCCAACCTTTAGAAGAATATTCGAAATAATAATCGATAAATAATTCGACTCTGAATTAATATTAAAAATATTATTCGTCGAATAGTTACGTTCAAATAATTATTTGAAGTAAGGATCGTTAAATAAATAATCTCGAACGAATATTCAAATAATATTCGTCGCCTGAATAATGGAAAATATTTACTTAAATATTTTCCTCCGAGGTAATCTCGATATATCAAGAAATATTGACTCCCGGTCTATATTTGATGAATAAGATGTATACGCCCTTCTATGAGGGTCTTACAATAACCGGCTTATAATTGATACGTTTGTTATCTAATTTATAAGCCAATAAACAATCAGGGAACAAGCATAACGATATAATTGGAAAGTAGGCATGCATGCTATGGCATATGTATAACGGAAAACATATATATATATATATATTCAATCACAACAACAGCCTAAAAGAATGGAATTGAAACTTGCCTGGTAGTCCAGTACGATAAGGGGTAGTGGTAGCGGGTCCCGGGTCAGCTTGGTGATCTATAAATAGCCAAGACATTCGGGATTAATCACTTAAAACTTTAAAGGTAAGTTATACTTAAATCGAAACACGTTCTCGAGTTATCTCGTTATACCCCTTTTTGTGGATTTCTTTTATCATCGATCTGACCCGACATTCGTTCGTTAATACGACATGTCACTGTACTTATACTTGGCATATACTTAAGTCATATAAGTCCGAAAGTCGATTGTTACGAACCAATATTATACTCCGAGTTTTATCGCTCGTTCTCTAAGTGTTTTAACGAAGTTATAAACGAGTCGTCTTTTAGGGGTTTGTTCGCGTTTAATCTCGATTCGAATATTTTTAATAAATCGAAAAACGATCCTTTTGACATACGGTTTTCTCTCACACCTTCATTTTTACCTCTAGTATTTATTTACCAAGATTCATCATGACTTTACATATTTTATCGGGGTTCAATTTGAAGTACGAATACTTGTTTACGGCTCCGAACCACTTTTATGAATTTTATCGTAACTCCTAAACCGTAAGTCCGTTTCACGTGATCTTTATATCAAAACGAAGCTTATAACATAAGCTATCCTAACATGGCAGAAACGTTTCTGGACAGTAGGGCCTTGATGTGTAAAATGGCATACAAAACATGATATTGTAAAATCGGGTATTATAACGGCTATATTTACGCGTTTTCCAAAGTTTTTACACTTTATCTCGATCTAACAAAGATCAATCCAACCACACAAACACATGATAATCGTCATGACTAGTCTATCAATAACTCATCTTAACCATTACATGGTTCATAAACCAAATCATAATCATAACAACTACTAACATGGATCTAAACTTATAATAACATACTAATTACTAAATCATCCATAAATCTCATAAGATCTTAAAATAACACCAAGGGTTTTCAAGTATTATACCTTCCTTAGAGTGTGATATAGCCTTACTAAGCCTTGTATGGTCCTTAGGTGTGCTTAAGCTTGCTATATCATGAATGAAAACAAGAAAAAAAAAAGTTAGTTCTTGAAATATAAGTCTTACCCTAAAAGTTTCAAGATGAAACAATGGGTATTACTTTTATGAAATATAAGTCTTACCCTAAAAGTTTCAAGATGAAACAATGGTGGGAAGCTTGGTTTTGGATTTGGAATTAATGGATGGCCGAATAGAATGCTTCAAGGGGGAGTGTTTGATTTTTTTGTGTTGGTTGCTTGAATAATGACTAAAGTGATGATCTTAGAATAATATCTCATCTCTTTTTACTTTATTAAAGTGCTTTTGGAATGAATGGTTAGATTGGAAGGCATGTGTAGCACTTGGATGGATTCTTGCTAACTAGGAGTTTGATTTGTCCAACTACTAGTTCAAACCCTAACATGCTAGTTACTTATCCCACTTGGTTGCTAGATATTTATTCTAGTAGCTTGTACATGACTCTTGCTTCCTATGCTTGTTTCTTTGTTCGTTTATTGCTTAATTCGCTAATCGTTCGAGGGAATAACTCAATCGTTTCTAGTTAGGGTTTTACCGGGAATCTTCTTAATATTAATACTATCATTCTCCATCTTTCTTTCTAACTTTCCAATTTATATTCCTTAAATCCATTCGTTAAATACTTAAGGCTATCAGTGTCCAGGGAACTCTCGGAGAAAATAAAAGCGCGGTTTTTCAGAATCTGACAGCTTTTACATACACTCTTTTTCCCTCCGGATCAATAATACGAACTCAGAATTTCGTTCCGGGTACTTCTATATAGCGTCGTCTAATAATATTCTCAATTACACCAAATCACTATTCATCATTATTCTTTACTTATTCATCTAGGGTTGTACAATTGTCCGTATTCTCTTTCGATCGTTCCTTAACCTTTTTACGGAACCATTGGATTAATTGCTATCGATCTGGATGACATGAGAATATTCTCTTGCTTGGAATTGCCATATCTTATTCCCTTAGGAGATAGATTATCCTTACCTATGTTGTCACCCTTTAGCATTCTTCAAGACATAGAAATAATAAAGTCGAATTCCATTCATTCTTTTAAAACATCAACTATTACATTGTAGCCGTAGCCACTATTCATTCTTACATCATTAACTAAATAAAAGTTTTAATTCTACCCAAAATTTGGGTTCTTACAGTCCCCCCTCCTTAAAAGGATTTCGTCCCGGAATCAGGTAGAAGACAATTGAGTACTTGTGGGTTGTTTCACTTTCCAGTTTCCCAGTCAATCCTTAATCAATCCCAATCCTTTTTTTTAATTAATCTCTGCTACTTTTCGTACAACACACTATTCAGGTTATGCTCTTACCCAGTCATATACTATTTTCCTTATTGGTATCTGTGGTGACTTCGGTATCACTATCGCGTTACAAATTCGGAGATAACCTCACTCGTAATTATGCATCTTCTGATCGCTTTAATCTTTGCAATCTCGATCAATATAGAGAAGTGGAAAGATTTATTGAGAGATCACTATGATCAATTGAACATTTGTTATATTGCATAGCTAGTACAGAAGGGGGCCAGCCTTTAGTACTTGACAACCAATTAAACAAGTTAGGGTATTCTACTTAGACTTCTATCACATAGACAGATAGTCACGTAGCAGTACCTCCCCTCCTTAAAGGGTTGTTCTTCTCAATTCATAAAAAAGATGAATAAGAGAGAAGAAAAGAAAAGAGTTCTAAAGGATTATAGAAGGTTTTCATGACTGTAAAATATCATACTCAGAATTTACCTCTGAACTATAGAGGTTCATCAAAGAAGAGATTAATCATAATTATATCCAATACCATTTGATCGCAATCTCATGTGTCAACACATCTTGCTGCTTTGTCCACTATTCTATGGACCTATACTCTGGTTCAACCTTAGCAACGCTCACTCCAGAAAATTCCTTCAACCTTTTTGGTTAAATCTTAGGTTTCTCGCTTGGCATCATTGTTACTGACATTCCATGTCACGCTACTAGCTTTTTCATATCTAGAATATTAACACTATCAGGTTGTCATCCCGAGAATTCATCAGAAAACCCATTTATTATTCCATTCATAATATTCCTTGCTTCACATTCCATAGTTGGTTTCCCAATCTTTTCTTTATCAATCACATCCTTCTTATTATCTGATTCTTATTTACTTCCACCTTCATCTCTTTATTGAGGCATCTTTTGCACTTGGCACCTCCTTATTGGTATCCCGTCACATTTAATCTATAATTATCACATTATTTCAAATTTAAAACCTCCGAAATGAATCTGGCTGATTTCTTTAGCTTAGATCCAATATAATCTACTTCTGTCAACTTGTTTCTCATCACTTATTCTTTTCTACCCGCGGTTTTTCACAGGTTGTCTTTCGTAAGTCAGACCAGGTCGTACACCTACCTGCTCGCACTCTTATCATCTGTTGAGCATCTGCATTTTACTGGTGTAGCTTTGCCACATGAAACACGTTACTACCATGCTATAAGCTTTGGGGGTAAAAATGGCTCGAATGCCACCTTCCGAACACTTTTAAACTCTCAGGTGGCCTAATAAGTCTCGGGCTCAACTGCCCTTCTCTCTAAGTCTCATTAATTTTTTCCACGGGAATACATTTAGCATCATAAATCATCAACCTCATATTCTCTATCTTGTTTGCGCAGAAGTACACTAACACAAACTTGCTTGTCATTCATCAACATGCCATTTAGCTTATCAATAGCAGCACTTTCTTTATCTTTACATTGTCATCTACTTTCTTAGAAGAATCACCATCACTTGTTACTTACGTAGTGCCTTAATAGCTAACCGTACTGGTTTCAATCCTTTAGGGAGACAAAGTAATCACTATTCCTTATCCATAAGGAACACTTCCTGAACTTGATGTAGATATTACATGAAGTAGATAAAATTGCAGAAGAGTTTCAAGCATCGCAGCTAAGTCAGGTTGATGAAACTATCACTCATGCATCTTCCATAAAAGACTGGAACTTAATGGTTTACTTAGTCAATTTTTTTGTATCATGGTCCTGGTTTGCCTCAAAACGGGACCTTCTAATGTATGTAATATGCTTAAGACTCCATCAGGAATCGAATCTTTAATTAAACTATTATTACCTTCGATTCTTGCACAATCATCAAAAGGAATGTAAATTCCTCCACTCCGATATGACCTTCAAGGTCTTTCCAATTATCATTTTGTTTCTTCGGTATGAACATTTGTAATTATTCATTTATACTTAGACTGTCGGCCACCTCATTAGCCTTTCCTGATAATAATAATTCCTTGTAATCCATGTTTTCTGGATGCATTCCAACTCAAATTTTTCTACCTCATTCCCATCACTGTTGGGTGAAAGCATTGTCCCTTAAGCTCTGCTGAAGGAGAAAATATATCTATCAGTCTTTTTTTTTCCATAAGTCATTGCTTCCATCTACCCGTGGGAACTTTATCACGTTTATTCCCACTCCTACTTAGGATACTTCTTTTCTTAGTTCTTTCCTTATCTTAGGATAATCTCAACCTTTATAGGTTCAATCCATACTCCCTCAGGGTTTCATACATGCATCATCTGGTATATTGTTATTGTGTCTTACATTCTCTTCTAAACTTCTAGTTGGAAACTCAGAATATTGACTTTTCCTTGTAAGGTTTCTTAGGTCGTCCTCATCATTCCTCCTGTATTTTCTAGGTACAGGGTATATCAAAACGTCATTGATCAATACTCTAATAATTCTATCTCTGTTCTTTCCAAAACTCTTTTTAATAATCTTTACAGGTCATTGTTGCCTTAGCAAATCCAACTCATATCATCTGAATTCATACTGTCTTTATTTGGGTTAATGCCATCCCTTGTGCATTCCCTAGGGTTTGTCTTAATTTATGGATATCTTATCCTTAATTCAACTGCCAAGGAATTCCTGAATCCTATAATTGGCAATCAAATCATGTATCCTTAATAAGGGTCTCTTTTCCATCATTCTTATTTGATAATCGATCGGTAGCTTACTGTTAATTTCTTCTTTCAGATAGTGGTCAACCTATTTGACCTTCCAAAAGACAACGTATGTCTTTCTGCTCTCTTACAGAACTTGTTAATGGTAGCAAGGATGTTCTGAAAGATATTGGTCGAGTTCAACGTGAATTTCTTAGTGCTTATCGTTCTTCACAAAGGTACTTGCCTCAGACAAAATTCCTACAGCATACTGTTCAATTTCTGACCATTTCTATACTCTCTTCATATACCTTCATTGTTTACTTTCCTCCATCATAATATATTCATGGTATTTATAATACCCTAACATCATACATCTCAAGTCATTATACTTCCATTTTTACTCGTAATCTTGGGCAATCATATAAAAATGAATCACTTTAGTACGGGTGACCCCATTCCAAAAAGTCTAGAAAATTCCCAATCCAAACATGGGTTGCAAAGGGTTCAGTAGAAGATTCCTACGATCTCATTAATATTTCCTTTATATCAAAAGCCCTTGCACTCGGTGCTTACTTAGAAGCAACCCTGCTTTGTCCTTTCATTGCTGGTCTAGTCACTTGATAATCCTTTGTGACTTGGCCTCAACCGACCATACTAAAATAAAAATATGTGGTTTTAAGGGTTGGCTAATTAGCATTACTTTTCTAGCAATTGCCGGCATTGTGCCTTCTACTTTGATACCTTTCTACCTTTCCAAAACTTTACTCCATATAGGTCTTAATCAACTTCTCGGCACCATCTCTGGTCACCTTTCCTCTATTTTTATCTTTTCAACTATTCTTATCACTCCCACGTGCCACGCAAGCTTACCATTCCTGGCATAACAGCCTTTTCACTTAAGTCAATACCGGAGTTTCTCAGTCCGGCTGGTTTCTTACTTACATTTCCTGTTTTTGTCCAATCTCACTTCATCATTGTATTTCTACAATCAATCGCGATAACCGGGGTCTGTCCACCAACCTATGTGGCGGCTACCTTACCCAATTCATGGGGTTTGCCCCAGTTTCTACTCTCTTCCATGATGTTCTCTGATAATCAGAAAGACAAGGTTTGCCAAAATTTGTTGAAGTTCTTCCCAGAATTAGGGAAATTTTGGTCAATCTATCCATCGACTGGTAACACTAAGGAGACCAGTTTCGAAACCTGAAGAATAGTTCTATGAACCTCCTAGTAGGTAGAACTGTAAGCAGTCATAATTAACGAAATAATCGTCATCGGGTTGGAAATTTAACCCCTGGAGAGGAACCAATTATATACATCCCTTAGAAGGTAATCAACAGTTTTAAACTGAAACTTGTCACAACGTCCTGATACCTATACGTCCTGATATTCAATATTACCAAATGTCAGTCTACCTGACTACCAGTCTCAGAAGGAACATTACCGTCGGAGTTGGTTGTTCCACAAAAATTGGCACTACTAAGGCCATCCGAACCTGGTGAACCATGCTGTCCGAATGCATCCGCAAGTACTTTGTCGTGCTTCACAAGCACGCATCTTAATCTTTTATGCGAAGCGTCGTTGGAAGCACAAAGTCTCCCTTTTTCCATTAAACATTGCCAATTCTTGGTCATTACTAATTTCATCTTTTAGTTCCAGGAAGATTTTCTCACATTTTTCTCTTTAACTGCTGATCGTATTACTTGATCCATTACAATTCCGCGTCGGAGTAAACTTAAGGTAACTACTATAATCCATTCAAAGAAAAGAAAGAATTTAATATTCCTCTGAATCACATGCATCTAACGTTTCTGGTTCATCATTTCACTGAGTTAAATTAACCCTATACTTAGTCTCTGACAATAGTCTCATTACGAGTTCATCTTGACTCACTGGTCTTATCTTCCGGTAGGTTCTGAGATCATTGTCTTGCTTACTACTTCCTTATATAACTTTATCCAATCATGCCGTCACTTCCCAATGTTTTCACTTTCTAACTGATTCATTCCTAAAATGGACATTTTCCTGAATAAAACAACTTCATCAACCTCAATTTGGTTCCATAAATTACAACCTATGACATCTGCCTTCTCATGGCGAATTATTACTGACAATATTCATACTTATTCATTTATCAAATGATATGGCACTTACTGCCTCTTCTCAACTATTCCTAGGGACTCTGCTCCTCGCCTTATATCGATGCCTTTGATAATCATACATCCTTCTATAAGTCATCACTACATTAAGTAGTCCGACTATGAACTTGGCAAGAGTTCTTATTATCTTAGTGAATTTATTGTTTTAACGTCGCCTCATCTCTGGGGTTTATAACGTATGCTCTGATACCACTTCTGTAACACCCCCAGATCCGGGGTCAGGGATCTGGTGGTTACGGTCTTACATCCATTCATAATACTTGACTTGAGTCCACAATAATATCCACTCACATACACAACAGTTATAGTCCCAGAGATGAAATTGAAACAAGTCCATATATCAGAGTTTACGAATAAAAGTTATTACAAGCCAAATGATATGTTTAAAGGTTTTGCCGTTGATTAACGTTAATGTTACATATAAATAGACTGATAAACAAAAGCTGCCTATCTATGCTACCTCAGCAATGGCAGCAAGGACATCAGCGGGTAGTCCTCGAACGGCGGTAACCTACTTGCGCCGAGTGCGCCTGACGCGGGCCATCTGTCCTAGCTGTTGTTGTGATAATATGAACAAAGCAAGGGTGAGCGAAAGCCCACCAACAATAATATAACTGAACAGTGATACATATATACAACAGTTCAAAATATCCTTTGAAATCATATGCCATGCACTGATGAAGTTATTGCCAGTATAATATAAAGGGTGAAGTTGCCAGGTAACTCAAAGTATTTGTTTGTAGAAATATCTGCTACATCAAAAGTAAGCGAGATATTCTCATTGTCATTAAAAGAGGAACTTGCATGAAAAGATTGCAATTCCAGTTATGAACACTTTTCCAGCTCTGCCAACAGTAATCATGTTGCAGGAAATAAATAAGTTTTGATGATGAACCAATGATGGAGTATTCACCGCGCCCGCTGTTCCAATCTTGATGATCAGTCAAGATCGTACAGCTCAAATTAGATTTACTACCGGTAGAAGGAAGAACTGACGGCTTTACTTGTCTACCGCCTTACTAGCTCTCCCAGGCCAACGGTTGGGCCAAAGGGGATGGACCGGCGCTACTCGGCCTCTTACACGACTCCTAGTTCCAATAGAATTCATGATTCTGAATGTAACGTTCGTCCCCCTTTCCCCAAGTATAATACTTGTTGATAAGACTCTACAAAGTAGTCGTATCTAGTTGGAAAGGAAAATTCACCAATAACTTCCAAGATATTGCTTGGTAACGAACATCAACTTGTTCCAACAATCTTACCCCTCGAAAGATGAGAAGGTAAACACAGACTAAATGAGTCCATAGCAACCAAGTTGCGAGTGAAGAGGATAAATTATGACCGGGAAGTCAACAAGATAAATAACATTGCTCAAGTAGGTTCCCCTATAATATGGAAGTTTGAGCGAGCATTTAAATCCTTTTAAGATAGACTTAAATGAAAAAGAAAGAGTTGGGAACCTTTCCTTGATAAAATAGTCGTAAAAAGACTCCGAAATATTTTACATAATATCTGGAGGTGGAAGGTAATCTCCGAATAATATAAATTATTTTAAAAGGAATTTTAAAAGAATTAAATAAATATTCCAAGAATATTTATTTACTCAATAATAATTATGGAATATTATTAACTCATAATATTGCTCGTAAGTAATCCTCGAATGAATATATGGAATTATTTAATAAATAAATCCCTCCTTAAATGAATATTCGAAATAATATTCATTAAATAATTAAACTCCAATAAATATTTAAAATAGTATTCAATAAATAAGTCAAACCTTAAATGAATATTTGAAAATAATGTTCATTTAATATTTACTCTTTTAAATAAATATCCAAATAGCATTCATTTAATAATCAAAACTTTAAAGGAATAATCGAAATAATATTCCTTAAGTAAATAGAACTTCCAATGAATATTTTAAAATAATATTCATTAAGTACATAAAACCTTAAATGAATATTCGAAAGTAATATTCATTTAATAAATAACATTCTAAAGAATATCAAAATAATATTCATTAAATATCAACTCTAAATGAATATTCAAAATTAACATTCATTTATTATCTCTCGACTAAGATCATACTCGAATAACATTCCTCGAAATATTTCCAAGTAATTGATACTTTATGGAATATAATAACGTTTAACAATAACCTTCCTCAGATAAATAATAATCTGTCGTTGGAATCCCTCCGGGTTTCCACGACTATCTATAACTCAAAATACCGACTCCCGGTCTATATTTAGAATGAATATCATATGCCCTTCGCTAAGGGTCTTACCAAAACAATCCGGCTTATTACTGATAAATCGTATCTAGTCTATAAGCCGATATCAATTCAGGGAACAAGTATCACAAAAACCAGAGTCACAATATAATTGGAAACAGGCATGCATGCGATGGCATATGTAAAACAGAAATCATATACATATATTATCACAACAACAGGTTTAAAGGTTTGAACACTTGCCTGGTAATTGAGCACGGGTGGGGGTAGTGGTAGGGTGTCCCGAGTCAGCTCGGCGATCTATAATAGTCAAGAAATTCAAGATTAATCACTTAACATTTTTCAAAAGGTTAAGTATTAACTTAAGTCGAAACATGTTTTCGAATTATCTCGTTATACCCCTTTTTAGTGTAACTCTTTTTATTACCGATACGATTTGACATTTGTTCGTCATTAACACATGTCATCGTACTCACACTTAGTGTATACTTAAGTCGTATAAGTTCTAAATTTGATCGATTACGAACCAAGATTATATCTCGAGTTTTATCGCTCGTTTTCTACGTTATAACCAAAGTTATACTTTTAAGGGGTTCGTTCGCGTTTAACCTAGATTCGAACATTTTTATAAAATCGAAAAATGATCCGATTCACATGAGGTTCTCTCTCACACCTCCCTTTTTACCTCTAGTATTTAATTACCAAGATTCGCCACTGACTTACGTATTTTACGAGGGTTCATTTTTAATTACGAATTCTCGGTTACGGTTTCGAACTACTTTTAGTAAACCGACCGTAACTCCTAAACCGTAAGTCCGTTTCACACGATCTTTATATCAAAACAAAGCTTATAACATGATCTATCCTATCATGGCAGAAAACGAAGCCAAACAGGGAGTTACATGTTCTGTCAAAATCGTTTTCTTAAGGTTAACGAAATTTTGGCATTACGACGGCTATAAATCGAACATTCCAAAAATCATAACAACAATACCAAGCCACACCGGGCATCCATACAATTTATACAAATGTTACACATCCTCAACTGTCCAAGAACATCTACTTTACCATTATAATCCTCATATCTTTTATATCAAAGAATCACCACATAATCAAGCTTATAATACGCTAACAACATAGCTAAGCTTAAGTCACTCAAGAACATGCTTAAATCTTCAAAACAAAGCTAGGGTTTCAAATGGATTACCTTCCTTGGGATATGTTCTAGCCTCACTAAGCTTGGTAGAGTCCTTGCCTAGCTTTAAGTTAGCTAAGATCATTCAAAAGAAACCAAGAAATCGATGTTAGTTCATGGAGGTTACTATTCACCCTCCACTTGAATGATTTATTTGAAAATGGAAAAAGTGGAGATTGAAGCTAAGATTTCTAGGAGATCTATTATATGAAATTTAATACTCACCATAAAAGTTTGGAGATTTAATAAGGAGTGGAAGTTGGGTTTTGAAATCTTAAAACTCCATTTTCATAAGAAAATTCGAAGTGCCCATGTTCATGAGGAAAACCAGAGCGATCTTCACGAATTTATTTGACCATCCAAACGATCTTCAAAAATTATGAAATTAAATCCACAACTTCATCTTGATGTGTAGAAGCTCCATGATTTTTTTCATGATTTTTAGATGAGTATAACTGGGTGAAAAAAATTCGAAACGACCCCGTGCTCTAGAAATCTGAACTGCTGGAAAAAGAAAATGGGGGAGAGAGAGAACTAGCTTGGCTTCTTGATTACTCTTGCATAAAGTGAAATAACAATAATGCTAGATATTTTGATGGATGCATCTTATCTTCCAAAAGTGATGACATCACTAAGCTTAAGTCATCAATTGAACAAGTGTTGGTTGTTTATGGTGTTGGTGATGTAATTAAGCTAAATACTTGGTTTGTTTTCTAAGTATGCTAGTTACCTTGTAACTACTTGGTCACTTGGTCATATCCACTAGCACATGCATGCATCTTAGCTCACTGCTTGCTCTTTTGTTCGTTTATTACTCCATTTCATTGGTCGTTCGGAGGAATATCTCAAATATTTCTTGTTAGAGTTTTACCGGAAACTTTCTTAATATTTACACTACTATTCTCATTCCTCCTTTATAATACTTAGATTTAAATCTCTTAAATCTTTTTAATAAATCCTTAAGTCTTACAGTGTCCAGGGAAATCTCGGAGAAAATAAAAGTACGGTTTTTCAGAATCCGACAGCTTTTACATACACTTATTTTCCTCCTGGATCACTAATACGAACTCGGAAATCTGTTCCGAATACTTCTATATAGTGTCGTCTCATAATATTCTTACTTCCACCAAAAACACTATTCATTCTTTATTCTTCCTTTATTTCCTATATTTATGACAATGTCCTTGTTCTTTCTCGGGCGGTCCTTAACCCTTTCACGGAACCACTAGACTAATCGTTATCGATCTGGATGACATGAGAATATTCTCTTGCTTGGAATTTCCATATCTTATTCCCCTAGGAGATAGATTATTCTTACCTAAGTTGTCAACCATTAGCATTCTTCATGACATATAAGTATTTGAATCCATATCCATTCCATTCATTCATTAGAGCTGGTGACCTTGTTGTCGGAATCATTGTTCCTCATTTTATCAGTACTTAATAAAAAGTTTTAATTATATCCAAAATTTGGGGTTCTTACAGTCTCCCCTCCTTAAAAGGATTCCGTCCCGGAATCAGGTAGGAAACAATCGGGTTCTTGTTTGTCATCTAGCTTTCCAGTCCTCGGTTGATCCTTAATCATTTCAACCCGTTTACAGCACATCTCCGTAGTGCTACAGTACTCTCTTTTTCCTTTTTATCAACTTTTCTACTTTTGCAAATCACACTATCCTGGTTCTGCACTTACTCATTCATATAATATCACCCTTATTGGTATCTACAGTGACTTCGGTATCACTATCGCATTGCGAATTCGGAGATAACCTCACTCGAACTATGCATTTCCTGATCGCCTTAATCTTCGTAATCTCGATCAATATAGAGAAGTGGAAAGATTTATTGAGAGATCACTATGATCAATTGAACATTTGTTATATTGCAGAGTTAGTACAGAAGGGGGCCAGCCTTTAGTACTTGACAAGCAATTAAACAAGTTATGGTATTCCACTTAGACTTCTATCACATAGACAGATAGTCACGTAGCAGTACCTCCCCTCCTTAAAGGGTTGTTCTTCTCAATTCATAAACAAGATGAATAAGAGAGAAGAAAAGAAAAGAATTCTAAAGGATTATAGAATTTTTTTTTTTTTTTTTTGTAAAATATCATACTCAGAATTTACCTCTGAACTATAGAGGTTCATCAAAGAAGAAAATAATCATGATTATATCCAATACCATTTGATCGCAATTTCACGTGTCAACATATCTTGCTGTTTTGTCCATTATTCTATGGACCTATACTCTGGTTCAACCTTAGCAACACTTTTGGAAAAATCTTTCAACCTCTCAGGTTAAATCTTAGGTTTCTCGCTGGACATCATTGTTACTGACATTCCATGTCACGCTACAAGCTTTTCATATCTATTATATTAACACTATCAGGTTGTCATCCCGATAATTCATCAGAAACCCATTTATTAATCCATTCATAACATTCCTTACTTCACATTCCATAGTTGCTTTCCCAGTCTTTTCTTTATCAATCACATCCTTCTTATTATCTGATATTTATTTACCTCTGTTATTTACTTCCACCTTCATCTCCTTATTGAGACATCTTTTGCACTTGGCACCTCCTTGTTGGTATCCCGTCACATTTACTCTATAATCATCACATTATTCCAATTTAAAACCTCTGAAATAAATCTGGCCGATTCCTTTATCTTAGATCCAATATAATCTACTTCTATCAACTTGTTTCTCCTCACTTATTCTTTTCTACCCGCGGTTTTCCATAGGTTGTCTTTTATAAGTCAGACCAGGTCGTACACCTACCTGCTCGCACTCTTATCATCTGTTGAGTATCTACATTTTACTAGTGTAGCTTTGCCACATGAAACACGTTACTACCATGCTATAAGCTTTGGGGGTAAAACTGGCTCGAATGCCACCTTTCGAACACTTTTTAAACTCTCAGGTGGCCTAATAAGTCTCGGGCTCAACTGCCCTTCTCTCTAAGTCTCATTAATTCTTTCTACGGGAATACATTTAGCATCATGAATCATCAACCTCATATTCTCTATCTTGTTTGCGCAGAAGTACACTAACACAAACTTGCTTTGTCATTCGTCAACATGCGATTTAGCTTATCAATAGCAGCGCTTTCTTTATCTTTACGTTGTCATCTAGTTTCTTAGAAGAATCACCATCGCTTGTTGCTTACGTAGTGCGTTAATATCTAACCATACGGGTTTCAATCCTTTAGGGAGACAAAGTAATCACTATTCCTTATCCATAAGGAACACTTCCTGAACTTGATGTAGATATTACATGAAGTAGATAAAATTGCAAAAGAGCTTCAAGCATCACAGCTAAGTCAGGTTGTTGAAACTATCACTCATGCATCTTCCATAAAAGATTGGAAACTTAATGGTTTACTTCGTCAATATTGTATCATGGTCCTGGTTTGCCTCAAAATGGGACCTTCTAAGATATGTAATATGCTTAAGACTCATCAGGAATCGAATCTTTACTTAAACTACTATTACCGTCGATTCTTACACAATCATCAGAAGGAATGTCAATTCCTCCACTCTGATATGACCTTCAAGGTCCTTCCAAATATCATTCTGTTTCTTCGGTATGAACATTTGTAATTATTCCTCTATACTTAGACTGTCGGCCACCTCATTGGCCTTTCCTGATAATAATAATTTCTGGTAATCCTTGTTCTCTGGATACATTTCAATTCAAATTTTTCTACCTCATTCTCATCACTGTTGGGTGAAAGCATTCTCCCTTAATGCTCTGCTGAAGGAGAAAAAAAAATATAACTATCAGTCTTTTTCCATAAGTCATTGCTTTCACCTTCCCGTGGGAATTTTATCAAAGTTACCCTCAATCATACCTAGGATATTTGTTTTCTTAGTTCTTTCTTGTTCTAGGATAATCTCAACCTTCTTTGGTTCCATCCATACCTCATCATGGTTTCATACATGCCTCAACTGGCATTATTGTTATCGTGTCCTACATTCTCTACCAAACTTCTATTTTGAAACTCAGAATGTTAACTTTTTCCTTGTAAGGTTTCTTAGGTCGTCCTCATCATTCCTCCTGTATTTTCTATGTACAGGGTATATCAAAATGTCATTGATCAATACTCTAATAATTCTATCTATATTCTTTCCAAAACTCTTTTTTTTTTAATCCTTACAGGTCATTGTTGCCTTAGCAAATCCCACTCATATCATCTGAATTCACAATGTCTTTATTAGGGTTAATGCCATCCCTTATGCATTCCCCAGGGTTTGTCTTAATTTATGGATATCCTATCCTTAATTCAACTGCCAAGGAATTCTTGCATCCTATAATTGGCAATCAGATCATGTATCCTTAATAAGGGTCTCTTTTCAATCGTTCTCATTTGATAATCGATCGGTGGCTTAATGCTAACCTCTTCTTTCAGATAGTTGTCAGCATATTTGACCTTCCAAAAGACAGCGTATGTCTATCTGCTCTCTTACAAAACTTGGTAAAGGATGTTTTGGAAGATATTGGTCGAGTTCAACGTGAATCTCTTAGTACTTATCGTTCTTCGCAAAGGTACTTGCCTCAGACAAAATTTCTACAGCATACTGATGAATCTCTGACCCTTTCTATACTCTTTTCATAAACCTTCATTGTTTACTTTCCTTAGTCATAATATATTCATGGTATTTATAATACCCTAACATCATACATCTCAAATCACTATACTCTTGAACAATCATATACACATGAATCACTTTAGTACGGGTGACCCCATTCCAAAAACGTCTAGTATATTCCTAATCAAAACATGGATTGCAAGGGTTCAGTAGAAGATTCCTACGATCTCATTAATGTTTCCTTTATATCAGAAGCCCTTGCAGTCGGTACTTACTTAGAAGCAACCCTGCTTTGTTCTTTCATTGCTGGTCTAGTCACTTGATAATCCTTTGTGACTTGCCCTCAACTGGCCACACTAAAATTATATATGATTTTAGGGGTTGGCTAATTTAGCATTACTTTTCTAGTAATTGCTGGCATAGTGCCTTCTACTTTGATACCTTTCTACCTTTCCAAAACTTTACTCCATATAAGTCTTAATCGACTTCTCGGCACCGTCTCTGGTCACCTTTCCTCTACTTTTATCTTTACAACTATTCTTTTCAATCCCACGTGCCACGCAAGCTTACCATTCCTGGCATAACAACCTTTTCACTTAAGTCAATCCCGGAGGTTCTTAGTCCGGCTGGATTCTTACTTACATTTCCTGTTTCCGTCCAATCTTACTTCATCATTTTATCTCTACCATCGATTGTAATACTCAGGGTCCGTCTATTAACCCATATGACAGCAACCTTACCCAATCCACAGGGTTCGCTCCAGTTTCCATTCTCTTCAATGATGTTCTCTGATAATCAGAACGACAAGGTTTGCCAAAATTTGCCGAATTCCTTTCCAGAATCAGGGAAATTTTGGTCAATCTATCCACCTACTGGTAACATTAAGATGACCAGTTTTGAAACCTGATGAATAATCCTATGAACCACCAAGCAGGTAGAACCATAAGCAGTCATAGTTAACGAAATAATCGTCATCAGATTGGAAGTTTAACCACTGGAGAGGAACCAATTATATACATCCCTTAGAAGGGAATCAACAGTCTCAAACTGAAACCTGCCACAACATCTTGATACCTATATGTCCTGATATTCAATATTACCAAATGTCAGTCTACCTGACTACTAGTCTCAGAAGGAACATTACCGTCGGAGTTGGTTGTTCCACAAAATTGGCACTACTAAGGCCATCCGATCTGGTGGACCGTGCTGTCCGAATGCATCCGCAAGTACTTTGTCGTGCTGCGCAAGCACACATCCTAATCTTTTATGTGAAGCATCATTGGAAGCACAAAGTCTCCTTTTTCCATTAAGCAATGCCAACTCTTGGTCATTACCAATTTCATCTTTTAGCTCTAGGAAGATTTTCTCACATTTTTCTCTTTAACTGTTGATCGTATTACTTGATCCATTATAATTCTGCGTCGGAGTAAACTTAAGGTAACTACTATAATCCATTCAACGAAAAGAAAGAATTTAATATTCCTCTGAATCACATGCATCTAACGTTTCTGGTTCATCATTTAACTGTATTGCGATAACTCTATACTCCGTCTCTGACAATAGTCTCATTACGAGTTCATCTTGACTCACTGGTCTTATCTTCCGGTAGGTTCTGAGATCATTGTCTTGATTACTACTTCCTTATATAACTTTATACAATCATGATGTCACTTCCCAATGTTTTCACTTTCTAACTGATTCATTCATAAAATGGACATTTTCCTGAATAAAAAAAACTTCATTAACCTCACTTTGGTTCCGTAAATTACAACATATGACATCTGCCTTCTCATGGCGAATTATTACTGACAATATTCATACTAATTCATTTATCAAATGATGTGGCACTTACTGCCTCTTCTCAACTATTTCTAGGGACTCTGTTCCTCGTCCTATATCGATGTCTTTGATAATCATATATCCCTCTAGCTCTTTCTTCGTTAATATGAAAGTCTCTAAGGATTCTTATCTATTCTCGTATAAGATCTCAAATGATTCTTCCAATCCGTCTTACTTGCTGGTACTACATCCAGTAGTCCGGCTATGAATCCAACACGAATCTTCAGTTCTCTTGCTAATAACTCAGTTCTTTATGCTCCCTTTTCTGAGCACTATACTTTAACCATCGCAGTCTTTCTGGCTGCAGCCCTCATTCCTCAAGGTTAAGCTCCTTATCCTAACAGGATTTTTTTCCTTATCTGCTGGAACCTCTTCCGGGTCTCCAGTAGGGTACGCCATCGAATTACCCGCTGATCTTCAGCATATAAAGCATCATCGCGCTGCTGCTCGTATGCCTCAAGGTTTGTCGCCTTACTCGTCGATACGATATCGAGCTAAGTTACTATTATGATACTTAAGAGTTCCCACAAGGGTTTTATATGTCATCACTACATTAAGTAGCCCGACTATGAACTTGGCAAGAGTTCTAATTATCTTAGTGAATTCATTGTTTTAACGTCGCCTCATCTCTGGGGTTTATAACGTACGTTCTGATACCACTTCTGTAACACCCCCAGATCCAGGGTCAGGGATCTGGTCGTTACGGTCTCAATATCCATCCAAAAAAAAACCAACATAATTTAAATTACAACCTTGTGACCCAAAACAACAATATAAAACACACCCGTTATAGTCCCAGAGATGAAATCAGAGTAACAACCAAATTTTATTAAACACATTATGAGTTCTTACAACCCAAAAGAATTTTAATATAAATACATCCTCTTTGCCTTCCATTTACATGAGTCATACTAGACCATATACTTGGTATTGAAAGAATAAATTTATCCTACCAATAGCTTTCTCTTCGGCTCTGGTAGTCTCATCGTCCTCGCCAGCATCGAGTGCGCCTTGTGCGAGTCATCTGGTCTAGCTGTTGTTGTGATATAATAATAAAGCAAGGGTGAGCAATAGCCCACCAACAATAATATTTAACTGAACGATAATATATAACAGTTCAAAAGTATCTTTCAAACCATATGCCATGCATTTACGGAAATGATGCCAGTAATATGAACGATGAAGTTACAAGGTAACTCAAAATGTAAATATATGAGGGAATATCTGCTATGTCGAAAATAAGCAAGATATTATAAAGAGGAACTTGCAAGGAAAATTTTGCAATTCCAGTTACGAACACTTTTCCAGCTCTGCCAACAATAATCATGTTGCAGGAAATAAATAAGTTTGGATGATGAACCAATGATGGAGTATTCACCGCGCCCGCTGTTCCAATCTTGATGATCAGTCAAGATCGTACAGCTCAAATTAGATTTACTACCGGTAGAAGGAAGAACTGACGGCTTTACTTGTCTACCGCCTTACTAGCTCTCCCAGGCCAACGGTTGGGCCAAAGGGGATGGACCGGCGCTACTCGGCCTCTTACACGACTCCTAGTTCCAATAGAATTCATGATTCTGAATGTAACGTTCGTCCCCCTTTCCCCAAGTATAATACTTGTTGATAAGACTCTACAAAGTAGTCGTATCTAGTTGGAAAGGAAAATTCACCAATAACTTCCAAGGTATTGCTTGGTAACGAACATCAACTTGTTCCAACAATCTTACCCCTCGAAAGATGAGAAGGTAAACACAGACTAAATGAGTCCATAGCAACCAAGTTGCGAGTGAAGAGGATAAATTATGACCGGGAAGTCAACAAGATAAATAACATTGCTCAAGTAGGTTCCCCTATAATATGGAAGTTTGAGCGAGCATTTAAATCCTTTTAAGATAGACTTAAATGAAAAAGAAAGAGTTGGGAACCTTTCCTTGATAAAATAGTCGTAAAAAGACTCCGAAATATTTTACATAATATCTGGAGGTGGAAGGTAATCTCCGAATAATATAAATTATTTTAAAAGGAATTTTAAAAGAATTAAATAAATATTCCAAGAATATTTATTTACTCAATAATAATTATGGAATATTATTAACTCATAATATTGCTCGTAAGTAATCCTCGAATGAATATATGGAATTATTTAATAAATAAATCCCTCCTTAAATGAATATTCGAAATAATATTCATTAAATAATTAAACTCCAATAAATATTTAAAATAGTATTCAATAAATAAGTCAAACCTTAAATGAATATTTGAAAATAATGTTCATTTAATATTTACTCTTTTAAATGAATATCCTAATAGCATTCATTTAATAATCAAAACTTTAAAGGAATAATCGAAATAATATTCCTTAAGTAAATAGAACTTCCAATGAATATTTTAAAATAATATTCATTAAGTACATAAAACCTTAAATGAATATTCGAAAGTAATATTCATTTAATAAATAACATTCTAAAGAATATCAAAATAATATTCATTAAATATCAACTCTAAATGAATATTCAAAATTAACATTCATTTATTATCTCTCGACTAAGATCATACTCGAATAACATTCCTCGAAATATTTCCAAGTAATTGATACTTTATGGAATATAATAACGTTTAACAATAACCTTCCTCAGATAAATAATAATCTGTCGTTGGAATCCCTCCGGGTTTCCACGACTATCTATAACTCAAAATACCGACTCCCGGTCTATATTTAGAATGAATATCATATGCCCTTCGCTAAGGGTCTTACCAAAACAATCCGGCTTATTACTGATAAATCGTATCTAGTCTATAAGCCGATATCAATTCAGGGAACAAGTATCACAAAAACCAGAGTCACAATATAATTGGAAACAGGCATGCATGCGATGGCATATGTAAAACAGAAATCATATACATATATTATCACAACAACAGGTTTAAAGGTTTGAACACTTGCCTGGTAATTGAGCACGGGTGGGGGTAGTGGTAGGGTGTCCCGAGTCAGCTCGGTGATCTATAATAGTCAAGAAATTCAAGATTAATCACTTAACATTTTTCAAAAGGTTAAGTATTAACTTAAGTCGAAACATGTTTTCGAATTATCTCGTTATACCCCTTTTTAGTGTAACTCTTTTTATTACCGATACGATTTGACATTTGTTCGTCATTAAGACATGTCATCGTACTCACACTTAGTGTATACTTAAGTCGTATAAGTTCTAAATTTGATCGATTACGAACCAAGATTATATCTCGAGTTTTATCGCTCATTTTCTACGTTATAACCAAAGTTATACTTTTAAGGGGTTCGTTCGCGTTTAACCTAGATTCGAACATTTTTATAAAATCGAAAAATGATCCGATTCACATGAGGTTCTCTCTCACACCTCCCTTTTTACCTCTAGTATTTAATTACCAAGATTCGCCACTGACTTACGTATTTTACGAGGGTTCATTTTTAATTACGAATTCTCGGTTACGGTTTCGAACTACTTTTAGTAAACCGACCGTAACTCCTAAACCGTAAGTCCGTTTCACACGATCTTTATATCAAAACAAAGCTTATAACATGATCTATCCTATCATGGCAGAAAACGAAGCCAAACAGGGAGTTACATGTTCTGTCAAAATCGTTTTCTTAAGGTTAACGAAATTTTGGCATTACGACGGCTATAAATCGAACATTCCAAAAATCATAACAACAATACCAAGCCACACCGGGCATCCATACAATTTATACAAATGTTACACATCCTCAACTGTCCAAGAACATCTACTTTACCATTATAATCCTCATATCTTTTATATCAAAGAATCACCACATAATCAAGCTTATAATACGCTAACAACATAGCTAAGCTTAAGTCACTCAAGAACATGCTTAAATCTTCAAAACAAAGCTAGGGTTTCAAATGGATTACCTTCCTTGGGATATGTTCTAGCCTCACTAAGCTTGGTAGAGTCCTTGCCTAGCTTTAAGTTAGCTAAGATCATTCAAAAGAAACCAAGAAATCGATGTTAGTTCATGGAGGTTACTATTCACCCTCCACTTGAATGATTTATTTGAAAATGGAAAAAGTGGAGATTGAAGCTAAGATTTCTAGGAGATCTATTATATGAAATTTAATACTCACCATAAAAGTTTGGAGATTTAATAAGGAGTGGAAGTTGGGTTTTGAAATCTTAAAACTCCATTTTCATAAGAAAATTCGAAGTGCCCATGTTCATGAGGAAAACCAGAGCGATCTTCACGAATTTATTTGACCATCCAAACGATCTTCAAAAATTATGAAATTAAATCCACAACTTCATCTTGATGTGTAGAAGCTCCATGATTTTTTTCATGATTTTTAGATGAGTATAACTGGGTGAAAAAAATTCGAAACGACCCCGTGCTCTAGAAATCTGAACTGCTGGAAAAAGAAAATGGGGGAGAGAGAGAACTAGCTTGGCTTCTTGATTACTCTTGCATAAAGTGAAATAACAATAATGCTAGATATTTTGATGGATGCATCTTATCTTCCAAAAGTGATGACATCACTAAGCTTAAGTCATCAATTGAACAAGTGTTGGTTGTTTATGGTGTTGGTGATGTAATTAAGCTAAATACTTGGTTTGTTTTCTAAGTATGCTAGTTACCTTGTAACTACTTGGTCACTTGGTCATATCCACTAGCACATGCATGCATCTTAGCTCACTGCTTGCTCTTTTGTTCGTTTATTACTCCATTTCATTGGTCGTTCGGAGGAATATCTCAAATATTTCTTGTTAGAGTTTTACCGGAAACTTTCTTAATATTTACACTACTATTCTCATTCCTCCTTTATAATACTTAGATTTAAATCTCTTAAATCTTTTTAATAAATCCTTAAGTCTTACAGTGTCCAGGGAAATCTCGGAGAAAATAAAAGTACGGTTTTTCAGAATCCGACAGCTTTTACATACACTTATTTTCCTCCTGGATCACTAATACGAACTCGGAAATCCGTTCCGAATACTTCTATATAGTGTCGTCTCATAATATTCTTACTTCCACCAAAAACACTATTCATTCTTTATTCTTCCTTTATTTCCTATATTTATGACAATGTCCTTGTTCTTTCTCGGGCGGTCCTTAACCCTTTCACGGAACCACTAGACTAATCGTTATCGATCTGGATGACATGAGAATATTCTCTTGCTTGGAATTTCCATATCTTATTCCCCTAGGAGATAGATTATTCTTACCTAAGTTGTCAACCATTAGCATTCTTCATGACATATAAGTATTTGAATCCATATCCATTCCATTCATTCATTAGAGCTGGTGACCTTGTTGTCGGAATCATTGTTCCTCATTTTATCAGTACTTAATAAAAAGTTTTAATTATATCCAAAATTTGGGGTTCTTACACAAGTTTTAAAGGAATATTCGAGATAAGACTCGATAAATAAATCAAGCTTCAGATGAACATTAAAATAATATTCGTCATGTAATTACTATCTTAAATGAATATTCAAAAGTAATATTTATTTAATGAATAATATTCTAAATGAATATCCAAATAATATTCATTTAGTAGTCCAACCTTTAGAAGAATATTCGAAATAATAATCGATAAATAATTCGACTCTGAATGAATATTAAAAATATTATTCGTCGAATAGTTACGTTCAAATAATTATTTGAAGTAAGGATCGTTAAATAAATAATCTCGAACGAATATTCAAATAATATTCGTCGCCTGAATAATGGAAAATATTTACTTAAATACTTTCCTCCGAGGTAATCTCGATATATCAAGAAATATTGACTCCCGGTCTATATTTGATGAATAAGATGTATACGCCCTTCTATGAGGGTCTTACAATAACCGGCTTATAATTGATACGTTAGTTATCTAATTTATAAGCCAATAAACAATCAGGGAACAAGCATAACGATATAATTGGAAAGTAGGCATGCATGCTATGGCATATGTATAACGGAAAACAAATATATATATATATATATATATTCAATCACAACAACAGCCTAAAAGAATGGAATTGAAACTTGCCTGGTAGTCGAGTACGATAAGGGGTAGTGGTAGCGGGTCCCGGGTCCCGGGTCAGCTTGGTGATCTATAAATAGCCAAGACATTCGGGATTAATCACTTAAAACTTTAAAGGTAAGTTATACTTAAATCGAAACACGTTCTCGAGTTATCTCGTTATACCCCTTTTTGTGGATTTCTTTTATCATCGATCTGACCCGACATTCGTTCGTTAATACGACATGTCACTGTACTTATACTTGGCATATACTTAAGTCATATAAGTCCGAAAGTCGATTGTTACGAACCAATATTATACTCCGAGTTTTATCGCTCGTTCTCTAAGTGTTTTAACGAAGTTATAAACGAGTCGTCTTTTAGGGGTTTGTTCGCGTTTAATCTCGATTCGAATATTTTTAATAAATCGAAAAACGATCCTTTTGACATACGGTTTTCTCTCACACCTTCATTTTTACCTCTAGTATTTATTTACCAAGATTCGTCATGACTTTACATATTTTATCGGGGTTCAATTTGAAGTACGAATACTTGTTTACGGCTCCGAACCACTTTTATGAATTTTATCGTAACTCCTAAACCGTAAGTCCGTTTCACGTGATCTTTATATCAAAACGAAGCTTATAACATAAGCTATCCTAACATGGCAGAAACGTTTCTGGACAGTAGGGCCTTGATGTGAAAAATGGCATACAAAACATGATATTGTAAAATCGGGTATTATAACGGCTATATTTACGCGTTTTCCAAAGTTTTTACACTTTATCTCGATCTAACAAAGATCAATCCAACCACACAAACACATGATAATCATCATGACTAGTCTATCAACAACTCATCTTAACCATTACATGGTTCATAAACCAAATCATAATCATAACAACTACTAACATGGATCTAAACTTATAATAACATACTAATCACTAAAACATCCATAAATCTCATAAGATCTTAAAATAACACCAAGGGTTTTCAAGTATTATACCTTCCTTAGAGTGTGATATAGCCTTACTAAGCCTTGTATGGTCCTTAGGTGTGCTTAAGCTTGCTATATCATGAATGAAAACAAGAAAAAAAAAAGTTAGTTCTTGAAAAAACACTATTCACCCTCCTCTAAAATGATTTTTTTGAAAATGGTAAAAGAGGAGATTGAAGCTACAATTTCTAGGATATTACTTTTATGAAATATAAGTCTTACCCTAAAAGTTTCAAGATGAAACAATGGTGGGAAGCTTGGTTTTGGATTTGGAATTAATGGATGGCCGAATAGAATGCTTCAAGGGGGAGTGTTTGATTTTTTTTTGTTGGTTGCTTGAATAATGACTAAAGTGATGAGCTTAGAATAATATCTCATCTCTTTTTAATTTATTAAAGTGCTTTT
The DNA here is from genome assembly GCA_036435485.1 of Saposhnikovia divaricata. Classification (NCBI taxonomy): domain Eukaryota; kingdom Viridiplantae; phylum Streptophyta; class Magnoliopsida; order Apiales; family Apiaceae; genus Saposhnikovia; species Saposhnikovia divaricata. The sequence goes on from CM071594.1 coordinate 95,097,524, forward strand.
GGAATGAATGGTTAGATTGGAAGGCATGTGTAGCACTTGGATGGATTCTTGCTAACTAGGAGTTTGATTTGTCCAACTACTAGTTCAAACCCTAACATGCTAGTTACTTAGCCCACTTGGTTGCTAGATATTTATTCTAGTAGCTTGTACATGACTCTTGCTTCCTATGCTTGTTTCTTTGTTCGTTTATTGCTTAATTCACTAATCGTTCGAGGGAATAACTCAATCGTTTCTAGTTAGGATTTTACCGGGAATCTTCCTAATATTAATACTATCATTCTCCATCTTTCTTTCTAACTTTCCAATTTATATTCCTTAAATCCATTCGTTAAATACTTAAGGCTATCAGTGTCCAGGGAACTCTCGGAGAAAATAAAAGCGCGGTTTTTCAGAATCCGACAGCTTTTACATACACTCTTTTTCCCTCCGGATCAATAATACGAACTCAGAATTTCGTTCCGGGTACTTCTATATAGCGTCGTCTAATAATATTCTCAATTACACCAAATCACTATTCATCATTATTCTTTACTTATTCATCTAGGGTTGTACAATTGTCCGTATTCTCTTTCGATCGTTCCTTAACCTTTTTACGGAACCACTGGATTAATTGCTATCGATCTGGATGACATGAGAATATTCTCCTGCTTGGAATTGCCATATCTTATTCCCTTAGGAGATAGATTATCCTTACCTATGTTGTCACCCTTTAGCATTCTTCAAGACATAGAAATAATAAAGTCGAATTCCATTCATTCTTTTAAAACATCAACTATTACATTGTAGCCGTAGCCACTATTCATTCTTACATCATTAACTAAATAAAAGTTTTAATTCTACCCAAAATTTGGGTTCTTACAGTCCCCCCTCCTTAAAAGGATTCCGTCCCGGAATCAGGTAGAAGACAATTGAGTACTTGTGGGTTATTTCACTTTCCAGTTTCCCAGTCAATCCTTAATCAATCCCAATCCTTTTTTTTTTCATTAATCTCTGCTACTTTTCGTACAACACACTATTCAGGTTATGCTCTTACCCAGTCATATACTATTTTCCTTATTGGTATCTGTGGTGACTTCGGTATCACTATCGCGTTACGAATTCGGAGATAACCTCACTCGTAATTATGCATCTTCTGATCGCTTTAATCTTTGCAATCTCGATCAATATAGAGAAGTGGAAAGATTTATTGAGAGATCACTATGATCAATTGAACATTTGTTATATTGCATAGCTAGTACAGAAGGGGGCCAGCCTTTAGTACTTGACAACCAATTAAACAAGTTAGGGTATTGTACTTAGACTTCTATCACATAGACAGATAGTCACGTAGCAGTACCTCCCCTCCTTAAAGGGTTGTTCTTCTCAATTCATAAAGAAGATGAATAAGAGAGAAGAAAAGAAAAGAGTTCTAAAGGATTATAGAAGGTTTTCATGACTGTAAAATATCATACTCAGAATTTACCTCTGAACTATAGAGGTTCATCAAAGAAGAGATTGATCATAATTATATCCAATACCATTTGATCGCAATCTCATGTGTCAACACATCTTGCTGCTTTGTCCACTATTCTATGGACCTATACTCTGGTTCAACCTTAGCAACGCTCACTCCAGAAAATTCCTTCAACCTTTTGGTTAAATCTTAGGTTTCTCGCTTGACATCATTGTTACTGACATTCCATGTCACGCTACTAGCTTTTTCATATCTAGAATATTAACACTATCAGGTTGTCATCCCGAGAATTCATCAGAAAACCCATTTATTATTCCATTCATAATATTCCTTGCTTCACATTCCATAGTTGCTTTCCCAATCTTTTCTTTATCAATCACATCCTTCTTATTATCTGATTCTTATTTACTTCCACCTTCATCTCTTTATTGAGGCATCTTTTGCACTTGGCACCTCCTTATTGGTATCCCGTCACATTTAATCTATAATTATCACATTATTTCAAATTTAAAACCTCCGAAATGAATCTGGCCGATTTCTTTAGCTTAGATCCAATATAATCTACTTCTGTCAACTTGTTTCTCATCACTTATTCTTTTCTACCCGCGGTTTTTCACAGGTTGTCTTTCGTAAGTCAGACCAGGTCGTACACCTACCTGCTCGCACTCTTATCATCTGTTGAGCATCTGCATTTTACTGGTGTAGCTTTGCCACATGAAACACGTTACTACCATGCTATAAGCTTTGGGGGTAAAACTGGCTCGAATGCCACCTTCCGAACACTTTTAAACTCTCAGGTAGCCTAATAAGTCTCGGGCTCAACTGCCCTTCTCTCTAAGTCTCATTAATTTTTTCCACGGGAATACATTTAGCATCATAAATCATCAACCTCATATTCTCTATCTTGTTTGCGCAGAAGTACACTAACACAAACTTGCTTGTCATTCATCAACATGCCATTTAGCTTATCAATAGCAGCACTTTCTTTATCTTTACATTGTCATCTACTTTCTTAGAAGAATCACCATCGCTTGTTGCTTACGTAGTGCCTTAATAGCGAGATCACAACAACAGCCTAAAAGAAGGGAATTGAAACTTGCCTGGTAGTCGAGTACGGTAAGGGGTAGTGGTAGCGGGTCCCGGTTCAGCTTGGTGATCTATAAATAGCCAAGGCATTCGGGATTAATGACTTAACATATTAAAAGTTAAGTTATACTTAATTCGAAACACGTTCTCGAGTTATCTCGTTATACCCCTTTTAGTGGATTCCTTTTTATCACTGATCCGACCCGACATTCGTTCGTTAATACGACATGTCACTGTACTTATACTTGGGACATACTTAAGTCATATGAGTTCTAAGGTCGATCGTTACGAACCAATATTATACTCTGAGTTTTATCGCCCGTTTTCTAAGTGTTTTACCGAAGTTATAAAAGAGTCGTCTTTTAGGGGTTCGTTCGCGTTTAACCTCGACTCGAACATTTTTAATAAATCGAAAAATGATCCTTTTGACATACGGTTTTCTTTCACACCTTCATTTTTACCTCTAGTATTTATTTACCAAGATTCTCCATGACGTTACATAGTTTACGAGGGTTCAATTTCAGTTACGAACTTTCGTTTACGGATTCCAACTACTTTTAGTAATTTGGTCATAATTCCTAAACCGTAAATCGAAATGCTTCGATTCTTTCGCCAAAGTGATCTATGTTCAAAACTATGTCAGTAGGGTTCATTAACTTGCCAAGAACAGAGAGTTATGGCTACTGACCAGTTCGGTTTCTTAGTGTTAATGAAAATCGGGCATTACGACGGCTACGAATCGAGCGTTCTAAAATTCATTACGCAACAACCAAGCCACACCGGGCATCTAATCAATTACTACAGTTAATAATCATCTCTTAAAAGCTCAAGAATATCATGCTTCATCAATATATCATCATAAAGCTAATCTAACCACAAAATCATGCTAACATGGTGGTAAAATACTACTAATATCACTTAATCCAAAATCACCATGAATCATGCATAAATTCAAAGTAAAGCTTAGGGTTTGAAATGATTTATACCTTCCTTAGAGAGTAGTATAACCTTCCTAAGCCTTGATCTATCCTTGGATGATCCTAAGCTAGCTAAATCCACCATGAAAAACAAGAAAAAACAAGATTAGTTCATAAAACCACTATTCATCCTCCTCTTTGATGAATTATTTGAAAATGGAAACAAGAGAGTTTGGCTTTGAAATTTTTAGGGGATCACTTTTAGGAAATGTAAGACTCACCATAATTTTTACAAGATCAAGAGATGGTGGGAAGTGGGGTTTTGATTTTGGAATTAAGGTGTTGGCCGAATGGAATTTTCAAGGGGGGCGGGGAGAGTTGCTTGGTTTCTTTTGTTTTAATCTCATCCACTCTCATCTATTATCAAGATAATATCTTTTATAAAGTCACTTTATTAAAGTGATGAGGTGTTGGATGATGAAATGGCAAGACAAGTGTTGGTTTTATGGTGGTTTAGAGCTTAACTAGGTAGTTACTTTGCTAAGTACTTAGTTCTTCCTCTAAGGTGCTAGTTCCTTGATTCTAGTTTAGTTACTAGATATTTTATACTAGTATCTTGCACAAGACTCTTGCTTCCTCTGCTTGTTTCTGTGTCCGGTTATTGCCCGTTTCGATTGATCGTTCATAGGAATATTTCACGGATTTCTAATTAGGGTTTACCGGGAATCCTTTTTAATATTAATACTTTCATACTCCATCTTTTATTCTAACTTTCCAATTTATATTCCTTAAATCCATTCGTTAAATATTTAAGGCTATCAGTGTCCAGGGAACTCTCGGAGAAAATAAAAGTGCGGTTTTTCAGAATCCGACAGCTTTTACATACACTCTTTTTCCCCCTGGATCATTAATACGAACTCGGAAATCCGTTCCGAATGCTTCTATATAGTGTCGTCTCATATTATTATATACTCCCACCAAAACACTATTCATTCTGTATTCTTTACTTGTTCTCTTAGGGTGGTACAATTGTCCGTATTCTCTTTCGATCGTTCCTTAACCTTTTTACGGAACTACTGGATTAATCGTTACCGATCTGGATGACATGAGAATATTCTCCTGCTTGAAATTGCCATATCTTATTCCCTTAGAAGATAGATTATTCTTACCTATGTTGTCACCCTTTAGCATTCTTCAAGACATAGAAGTAATAAAGTCGAATTCCATTCATTCTTTCCAAATATCAATTATTACATTGTAGCCATAACCACTATTCGTTCTTACATCATTAAATACATAAAAGTTTTAATTCCACCCAAAATCTGGGTTCTTACACCTCGTGATGACCATGTAGGATATTTAATCTCGATACGAACTTAATCCGTAATCTAGGATTCGTTCGCTTTATTGATTAATCTCGTTATAACGTTTTAGCGGTTTCTAGAACGCTTGTTTCACTGCCTCAGTGGTTTCCTACCTTCATTCTTAAATCAAATATAATAACATCCCAAAATATCAAATCCTCAAAGTTAATATCTCAATACTTGGATTATAATAATATTTAATCCACTGTCCGGTCAAATATTATACCGAAAAAGAATTTGGAATTTCTGAATTCCGATCGTCTCTACATTCACTTATTTCCTCCGCGTATTACTAATATGACTTCGAAACATCCATATCACGTCCCGTACATAGGGTGGCGTGAAAAGTTTTCCAACTTACAAAATCACTATTCATCCACCAAATTACTATGCACGTACAGGAAACACTATGCACGTACGGGAAACACTATGCACGTACGGGAAATACTATGCATGTATGGGAAACACTATGCACGTACTCATTTCCCTTCAAGGATCCATTAGCTCCTTCCTGGATGGTAGATTATTCTTATCTAGGTCCTCAACCATCGAATTACTCTATTCTGACAATATACCAATGCATCAGGATCATTGTCCAAAGCAATATCCATTCATTACAATCATTGTTCTTTGAAACCACCATTCATTAGAGCTGGTGACCTTGTTGTCGGAATCATTGTTCCTCATTTTATCATTACTTAATAAAAAGTTTTAATTATATCCAAAATTTGGGGTTCTTACAAAGGACATCCGGATTGGGGGCCAAAATTCTAAAATTTTCCTAAGTAACCCAAAGTTTTCAAGCTTTGGACTTAAGAAACTAATTCAAAAACAACTACCACAATCCGGACTACCTCCTACGAAGGACATCCGGATTTGGGGCCAATATTCTAAAATTTTCCTAAATAACCCAAAATTTTCAAACTTTTGACTTAAGGAAAAATTCAAAAACAACTACCACAATCCGGACTACCTCCTACGAAGGACATCCGGATTGGGGGCCAATATTCTAAAAAATTCCTAAGAAACCAAAAGTTTTCAAGCTTTGGACTTATGGAAAAGTTTAAAAATAGCTACCACAATCCGTACTATCCCTTACGAGGACGATCCGGATTGAGGGAAAAATTAAGCGAAAATTTCCTAAGTGACCCAAAGTTTTCAAGCTTTGGACTTAGGGAAAAAAATCTGAAACTACCACATTCCGGACTTCCCCAAAAAAAGACAATCCGGATTGGGGGTCAAAACATAAAAAAAAATTCCCAAGTAACCTGAAGCTTTAAGCTTTGGAATAACTTACAACTACTTCCTATGAAAGAAAACAAACAAGAAGAAATAGTAACGCAAGCAGGAATGATGGTCTTTCAAGCCATTTTTATTCATTGAATATAACTTTTATTTATAAACATAAAAAGGTAAGAATACGCCAGATTCAGGCAACTTTTGCTCCGGGAGCTGAGGAAGAACCGCCGGAACCTTCACCATCTGCTCTGCCCTTCTTCTTGACATTCTTCTGAGCCTCTTTACGTTTAGCCAAAGCTTCCTCAATCCTTCAAAGAAGCTCTGGGAAGTTCGCCTCAAACTCGGGACCGTCAAAAACCAGGTCGTCTACTATGACTTTGTTGTTGTCATAATTGTAGATCAAACCAGGACCAATTTTTTAAAAGGATTCTAAGGAAGAGAAAGGGAGGTAGTGTTTAAGAAGCTGGGATGATTCTTTGTGGATCGAGAGGTGCTATTTAAAAAGGAGAGATGGGTGGAAAAGGTTTGAAAGTTTAAACAATATCAATTCCCCATGATTCTTGGAAAATTGAACGAGAATTAATACCATGGTCTAACACGAAGACCTATGCATTTGACCAAGAAGAGTACAATTCTCAACATTTTCTAATAAATGTTGAAGAAATTCAGTGAAGAATGCCCTCGATTCATCTATTCATCCTCGTTTCATCTATTCATTCCTTATGTTGCCCTGCTGCACCCTTTTTCTGGATTAAAATTACCACAATATGGATTCCATCCTTTGGAAACAATCCGGATTGGGGGCAAAATTAATACAAATTTTCTAAGTTACTAAGAGTTTTCAAACTCTGGACTTAAGGAAAGTCAACTACTACCACAATCCGGATTCCAACCTTGGGAAACAATCCGGATTAGGGGGCAACTATGCACAATAAAACATGTACGAATGAAGCATAATAATTGCTAAGTAAAAATATTCAAAGCAAAAATTCTGCATCGTCTTCATTGCCGGGCGGAGCTTCTTCTTTGTTGAACAACAGGAGGGATGATCAGACCGGGACCTTCATATGGCACGGGCTAAATTCCAGACTCATCAAAAGCATCCTCAGGTGCAACATAGAGATTCGTAAACTTCTCCCAAGAAGGATCCGGATCAGTCTTTATGAGCCTCTCTGCGACTAGCCAGCACCGGTATAGTTTTTCAGCAGCAGCCCCAGCAGTAGCTTCTACATACTCATCAGAATTTTTGAACTCAGCAACGACCTCCTCCGCCGATTTGCGCCCTCCCTGTAGAATGAGAAACAGATATATGAACACACACATAGTAAACTGTATATACACACACAATATAAAGTAAACATTCTCTTAAGACTAGTATGATAACTGCCATGTACAAGAAGGAAAGTTCTCTTGAACTACATTGTATTGCTTCTGGTAATTCTAAATGAATGATTACAAGCAAATAAATAGGCGTAACACACACAGGGTGGTGACTACAAACTTGCAACTATCTCCTATAAATTCTCTAACAAACCCATCAGCCCATGACTCTCCTGAAATGTATGAACAAGTACACGACCTAGTCTAACCATACGACCAAGTCTAAACTTAATAACAACCTTATTCAAATAATTAAATAAACTAAAATAAAACCCAAATAAATGAAATAGTTTAGATTAAAATCCCAACAATCTCCCCCTTAATCTAAACTTTTCTCATCAGCCCATTTGGCTTTCTGCAAATTTCATGAACCCGTGTGGCTTTCAGCCCGTTTGGCAAGCTATTTGCCCATTTGGCAATTTCTTCATCAGCCCGTATGGCTATTAACTGAGCCCGTTTGGCTCGTCTTCACAAGCCCGTATGGCTTTCAACTGAGCCCGTTTGGCTCGTCTTCACAAGCCCGTATGGCTTTTCTTCACAAACCCGTATGGCTTTTCTTCAGATCTGCACTCAGACGTTTACAAAATCTGCTCCTCTGTCGAGGCTTCTCTTGGGACTTCTTCCCAGCCTCCGGCTTCATCCTTGCATTGACATCTTTTCCAAACAAACTCTCCACGAAATCTTTAGACTCTGCCACTTTCTTTCGCATGCCAAATCTTGATAACTTGGAACCTGTTTCTTCAAGCTCCCACACCCACTGAAGTATATACATATACACAGACCCGCAGAATTGCAAAGACTTATATTCTGCCAAACTTGCATTCTTCACCTCGCTGCATATGAACAGCTGAGCTCTTAAGCTTGGATAGAACAATACATTCCAACAGAAGCAATACATTCCGTATCGCTTCCCAGAACCAAAACCCAAGCACAGGAAGGAATCGTCACGTCTCCGAATAACTGCAAAAAAAAAAATACACCCCAATAGCAGTATAGTAGAAAAATTACCAGCCCCTTGTTATCACTAAAATCCATTCCACCTTTAACATTTTTCATATACATAACCCCACGATCCTTTCTCACAATAACATGATCATGGCTCATAGCCAACACCATCCCAGCCGCCGCAGCATGCCCCGTCACTGCAGCTATCGTCGGCATCGTCAAGGACATCAAATCTCCTACCACCGGCTTAAACATACAGCTCCACCATTCCAACAAGCCGTGCATAGGTCGATCCAGAAGGCCCAGAAATCTTCCGCTTTGATACCAAGTGTAGAATGAGAAACAGATATATGAACACACACATTGTAAACTGTATATACACACACAATATAAAGTAAACATTCTCTTAAGACTAGTATGATAACTGCCATGTACAAGAAGGAAAGTTCTCTTGAACTACATTGTATTGCTTCTGGTAATTCTAAATGAATGATTACAAGCAAATAAATAGGCGTAACACACACAGGGTGGTGACTACAAACTTGCAACTATCTCCTATAAATTCTCTAACAAACCCATCAGCCCATGACTCTCCTGAAATGTATGAACAAGTACACGACCTAGTCTAACCATACGACCAAGTCTAAACTTAATAACAACCTTATTCAAATAATTAAATAAACTAAAATAAAACCCAAATAAATGAAATAGTTTAGATTAAAATCCCAACACTCCCAGCTCGGTCTCAAGCTCTCCAATACGCTTATTAAAACCCCCGAGCTCTATGACGAGGCACGGACATATGGTGACATACAACTTATGCCTTTCGTTGACTACTACAACCTCATCACTTGGAAGACAATAGCCATATGCATCTATGGGGTACATTCGGTACTAAGCTTATTCGAAGACAGTCCAGGCCAGCCTTTTTGACTTGGTTTTCCAACAAATACGGGTTGTTTCAGCTATGTATATAATGAAAACAGATGACGATGCATTTGTTCGAGTTGATGAAGTGATCGCTTCTCTAAAAATAGGCTCAAAGTGATTCGTGGAGTTCTTTACGGTCTCATAAATTCAGATTCTCGAACTCATAGAAGTCATGATATATAGCAAGTGGTATTAGCACCAAGGTATTTCTTTTTCACAAGGTATGAATGTGCTGGTTAAGAATGTAAAGGAAAAAAAGTGATTTTCTTTAGAAATACTGTCTGTCTTCTCTTCTAGATATTTCAAGATAATTTATATTTGATTATTTTCGATAGTCAAGTCTAATATATACTTCTTCAATATGACTGTAGGACTTTGAGCTTTACTTATCTCGTCAACTGTAAGAAGCCTGTTGCATGTTTGCACATTACAATTTACAGCTTTATATCTACATGTGAATTGTTTTGTCAATAAATTTATGAAAAAAAACTGTTGTGCATCATATGTTAATCTATACAACTTATTGTAAAATATTTTTAAACTAAAATTTTTGTTTTATATAGAATGTAGGTTTCTTATGTGCAAGTTCTGTAGTAATATATTCCTTGATATTGTGATGAATTAATCAAGCTTAAGGTGTATGGTTCTGATAAATGTAAGTTTTGCGTGTTTTACTTAAATTTGCCTTTTAACTTATTTTGTCTGGTTTTACGTGAGACATTTTTATTCAAGTGAAATTAAAAAAAAGTTTTCAATAGGAATTGAACCTGGGTCTATCAATTAAGTTACACCTCTCAAACCCATCATTGCTACTATATCATACTCCCTCCGTCCCGACCTATTGTTAACATTTCAAAATAGAGTGTTTGACACGCATTTTAGGTAGATTTTAAGGATAGTTCCATAACTTATTTTTGAAATTTTCTTTTTTTGTATAAAAATAGAACAATCCTATTTTTATACAAAAATAGAAAATTTTAAAAATAAGTTATGGAACTATCCTTAAAATACACCTTAAAATGCGTGTAAGAAAGTGACAAAAAAGTATTAAGAATTGAATGGGATGGAGGGAGTATGTGTTTGTAATCATGCACTTAATTCACAAATTTTTAATCATACTTTCTTTTTGCATTTATTGATTTAATTTATATTATACTGGATAATAGAAGTATCTATTATTATTATTATTATTATTATTATTATTATTATTATTATTATTATTATTATTATTATTATTATTATTATTATTATTATTATTATTTTATCATCATCATCATCATCATCATAAGATAACATGGATTTTGGTTTGAGAAAAATGATGAGATATTTTATTCAATTTAAAATTACTAATTTACCCTTGTATTTATTATTTTTCCAAAAAAAATGTTGTTTGAGAAAAATGGTTAGTCATTTAATTCAACTTGAAATTATTAAATTACCTTTATATCTATTATTTTAAATAAAATTACTGTTAGAGGGAATTAAAGTTTAGTCTAACAATGAAAACAAGACGCGAAATAGTTGTCGTTAGTGTAATTTAATGAGAGTCGATCCCTTCTCTCTCATCTCTCTTCTCACCTATCGTCTTCTCTCCCCCTCTACTCCTTACCTACATATACTCAATCTTAATAATCATAGCAATCGTAGGAAATTCATTTTTTCCTTTCTCTTGTTTTCTTTTTTGCTTTTTCCTTCAATTATTTCGAATAATCTTCATCTTTGGGTGAGACTCTTGATTCTTGCATCCATTGTTTGGGTGTTTTATGTCTCTCCTTTTGGAGTGGTTTGTGTCTCTCCTTTTAGAGTGTTTTTGTTGCATTTTGGTTTTTTGTCGTGTTGTTTTTAGAATGATTTCTATGATGTATTGGGAGATCTGGAAAGCCCGTTTCGAATCTGGAACGGTCATAATTATCGCGATTGCACAATGAAAGATTGTTCAATATATGGGGGAATTTGTACCCCTAACCTCACCTCAGTTGGAGTAACTAATGGGTATGAACACTGGACCATCACTGGGTTTTTATGTGCATAGGTCAATTATGATGCTACTATTTTCAGGTATGTTGATGTCGACTGAATTGTTCGGGAAACCTTTGTAATCATTTTTATTGTCAATAATATTTATATTCTGTAAGTTAAGCGATCTGAAAGCAAAACAGCTATTTATTTAACTCATTTCTTTGTTTCCCAAGTCCGGAAGTTTGTTCCGACTTCTTAAAACAACAAAAAAATAACTGCATCACAAAACTTAAGACATATCTTTGAAAATTTTATCAGGACCTTTAGGTTTTTTAAATGTGTTCTTATGAGTATTAGTTTCCAGGTTGTTTCTAGGTGTTATAGTTGTTTAGGACACTTTTTTGATGTTCCAATGTTTCAATGAATGCATTAAAATTTGTTTGTCAAAAAAAAAATAAAAAAATACATGTACTATGTGAGTATGAATTTGTATGACGGTGATGGATGAATATATGAAACATACATACCATTTTTTTTCTTAAACTTGGAGCATGCATATGTTGACGATTAAATATAACATACAAATTAAATCATGATAATCATACACTTACGTTAACAATTATTATATTATACATATTTATAGATATTGAGTCAGAGCTTATTGGGTGGTTAAATATCAGAACTCTAAATCTAAAAAAAACCGGAATCTAATTTAATTTAAAAGAGTAGATTTTTAAAAGTATATATGACCATTTTTCAAAAAAAATGAATAAAAAAATTATTTAGATTTCAAATATTTAGACAGACTAAACATATAAACAAATAATAAAAAAAAAAAAATTTAGCATATATCCGATAAATGTTGAAATTATTTTATTTTAACAAAATATTATTGGAACAACCCTTTTATCCTTTTATAAGTATACTATTTTAAATTAAATGTAATAAATGTCAACATTCAACATTTATATAAAATTAAATTCAATTATAACAAAATTTTAAAACATTATGTACCCATTAAAAATAAATTATGAACTATATTACATGTAAAAATTAAAGCTCGGTGTATATGTATATATATATATATATATATATATATATATATATCTATATATATAGACAAAATTACGAAATTTTATAGAGACCAATAGGAGTTTTAAACTTAAATTTTTTTATAGTATAAAAAAGGCTACAAAAAAAGTAAATTACACATATTATTTTGTTTTTAAAAATGAAATTTTCCAATGAGATCACAAATAAATTATATGTAAAGCAAATATTTAGATAGGTCAACTGGATTGTAAATCTTTAGCATGCCAATTTCACATCGAGAATATAATTTGTTAATAGATATTAATACTAAAAGTATCAACAAATAATACAATTTATGAATGCAATTTCACATTAAGAATATAATTTGTTCACATCGATAAAAATTATTGTGTCTAAGGTTTTTAAAGGTTAAGTCAATAACTAAAATGTACCAAACTTGCTAACTTTTCAAAATGACATATAGTTAGTTGTAAGCTCTGGAACTTGATCCGATTCTCAAAATACTTGGAATTTAACTCCAATTGTTACATGACCGTTTAAAACTATGATGGTATACTTATCTATCTCTTTTTTTACATTTAGAGTCTATTTGGGGTGGCTAAAGCTATCCAAATCTATTTTAAGTGTTTGTGTACACTTAAATTTTTTAACTTAAAGTTATTTTTAGTTCAAAAACTTTTAAATCTACTTAGTCTACTTAGTTTTACAATGAATTCAATTTCAAATCATTACATCAATAACAAAATTAGTCTAACTCCAAAAGTTTAACCAGCATCTACCTGATTCAGAACCTGGAATATAAATACCAGACCTGGGGCAGCTACTCTCTTCCTCGCTAAACTCTTCCTGGCGGTCTAAATCGTACATACCATACTAGTACAAAATTGATCTTTTACGTCGCCTATTATACGTCGGTTCCGCCTAAAGGCGACGTATATTCAACCATTATACGTCGGTTCCGTCTAAAGGCGACGTATATTTGCGTTTCTAAGTACCTTTTATGTCGGCTTTGTGTAAGGCGACGTATAAGATGTACTTTTTACCTCGCCTTTGTATAAGACGACGTATAAGATGTACTTTTTACGTTAATTTTGTGTAAAGCGACGTATAAGATGTACTTTTTACGTCGGTTTTGTGTAAGATGACATATAAGATGTCTCATTCTTTAGTGTGCTAGGCCACGTGTCACATTATTATTGGATAATACTTGAGCACATGGAATGTGCTTCTTTAAATTACTTAAAGCCGTTGGCTGCAATTAACAAGATCTCGACCGTTCATTTTTTTTTTCATTTTAACTCTCTTTTAACTCATATCATTTTAACTCACTTATTCATTTTTAGATTCTCTTCTTCTCCCGCGGCTCTCTCCTTCTTTTTCCTTCATCCTCAGTCTCTCCCTCTCCTCCTCTATTTCTCCGATGATCCCCACCAGTTCCGGCCTCACCATCGCCTCGGTGGTTCTTCCCTTTCCACCCCTTTCTTCTCCTCTCTCTCTCTTGACATCTCTCCCTTCTATCTCACCTCTATCACCAACCCCTGCCTTGCTTTTTTTTGTTTCAATACAAACCATCAAAAAATGATTCAAATTTTTTGCTCAAAAGTTCACAAAAACTTGAAAATCTTGTTTTTCAGTGCAACAATTATTTTAACATTGAAGAATCTAGGAAGATTCATTTGAATGTAATTAAAGATGGGTTCTTTAGTGATGTGTTTTTGTCGAATACCCTTATTAATTTATACGTTAAAGTTGGTGATTTGGGTTGTGAACTGTAATATACGTGATTTTAATAATAATAATAATAATAATAATAATAATAATAATAATAATAATAATAATAATAATAATAATAATAATAATAATAATAATAATAATAATAATACGAAAAGGAGTTACGGTTTTATTAAAATTCTTAGAATCCTAAATATAATAGGGGAGTTGTAGGTTATAAATATTTAGTGGTGTTGTATTTCTAAACACGCTATCAAATCCTAGAAACCGCAGAGAGAGAAGCAAGGATCGAAAGACAGAGTCGCAGTCTAGTAGCACCACGATCTATAGTTATATACAAAAATACAAGTAAGATGATGATTTCTTTTACCTAGTATTATAATCTTTCAACCATTAAATTAAGTTATTGTTTTAATGAGTTCGTGCTATCATGTTACACACCACACACTAGCACATGTACTAGTACTTGGTTTATAATATTTAATTTACTGTTTAGGGGATTGTACTAGGCACACAGGAGTAGTCTTGTTAATGAATTTTTTTTTTAAATGTTCGTAGATGTATATTGTCCCTGTTGGTTAACTTTCCACTGTATTCATAATCAAGCTTATTTAATTAAGTAATTTAATATGTAAAGATTGTTCGTGTGTTGTATGTGCATAATCAAAATAATGATTTTGTTTATTAAATTGAATATCTTTTGTTTAGTCACTAATTAAGTTATGGTATTGATTTAATATTAAGATAATCACCAGGAGCAAGTTGCAATGGCTAGTTCATGTATGTACATATTAACCGGAGTTGTAGCTTGTTAATCTTTTAATAATAAAAATGTATTTAATGATTAAATATAAAAGAATGTATTTTAATTATAAATTATATTTTGTAATTAGATCGGGAGCGGGAACATTAGCGGATTGTTAGTGAATTTCATAAGTATTTGAGATCGTTATTTTCAAGGTACGGATTCTCTTTTCTTTTTATTCACCGCTACTCCTCTTAAGAATATTTAAATTAAGTTCATTTTGACCACATATCTTTTCATTTGGTTTTAAATCATTTGATTCCGAAAATTTATTTTTACCTTGAAAAATATTTTTGAATCTATTTCGAATTATTTAAATATCTGTTTTTGTGATTCTTCTGATATTGCGTACATTTTATATCTGTTGGAAATATTGAAAATATCTTGTTCATGTGATTGTAAAAGTTTTGCGAAATATTTTATTTGAACCCTTAGCGATATAGGGTATACCGAGTTAACCAGCTATAGGGGTACTATAGCCATGTCATTGCGGCACCAGTGACATGACACTTCCGTGGGAGTGTGATTGGTCACGGCGTATCCTTCTGATAGCTCAGGTCACGAGCTTTTGTGCATTTTGATATTTGTTTCATGATACGTGGGTGCACCCAGATTTGATTTGATTTGTGATTTGATTTGGCGGTGACATTGTATATGCCGTACACGTTATCTGATTTGTTACACGCATTAGGTACCCTATGATGTGTGTATTTGTATCTGTTTTGTTCTGATCTCGGTATGAAATATCCTAACCCCTCGTTGCTTCAGCCATGCATATTTTAAAATAAATGTTTTATTATAACTGTCAAATATACTTATCTATTTTTCTGTTTTATAAATTGTATTCCAAATCCGTACTGGGCGTTTGGCTCATGACGTATTCTTTTTCTGGTAGGTGCTTAGGGGGATCTGGGATTGTGTTATGGAGTGCTACCCATTATTTGGTTGCTTAGGATTTATGGACTTCTAGAATTATTTAGACTGGATTATTTATTTATAGATTTTGGATGGTCAGGGAAATCGGAATGGTCAGGGAAATCAGGATGGCTAGGGTAATCACTTGGAGCCATTTACATGGTTGGGGAGGTTTTTTAAGCAGAAACCAGATTCTTTTCATTCAGCATCAACTCCTATTGATGCTGAAAATTGGATTGTTCATCTTGAGAAGATTTTTTATGCCTTGGGTTGTGATAAGCTTCAGAAAGTCAAGTTAGCTGTGTACAAGTTGGAGGGGGATGCTCAGAGGTGGTGGAGAGGAGTGAAAGCTACTAGATGAGAGGAATTTACAGAGACATTGGTATGGCAGGGATTCAAAGAGGTGTTCTATGAGCAGTACTTTTCTAATGCAGATAGAGAAGGTTACTTGAGGGAGTTTCATTCTATTGCGCAGAATTTTGACGAGAGCATTACTGACTATATGGCGAGGTTTATCAGGTTGGCTGGATTCGCTGGGACTGCTACACAGAAGGTTTAAAAATTTAAATGGGGGTTGAGGCCTAATCTGAGGGGTGGTATCATTTCACTGAGGTAATGTGGCTGAGGTGGCAGATGCAGCTAAGGATATTGAGAAGGAGCGCACTGAGTATAGAGCTTACAGGTTCCAGAATGATCACAAGCGGAATAGAGATGATCAGAGTTTTGTACGAACAGTGCGACTACCACGGGACTCATGGTCATACAACCGAAAACTACTTATCTCTCAAATACTTCATTGAGGACCAAATCAAGAAAGGAAACATGGGACAGTACATAGCTCGAAAAACTATGGAAAAAGGGGAGGGCTCCGGATCAGGAAAAAAGCACGTTGTCAATGTGGGAAGATCCAGTTCTCCTTCCCCTAGTCCGGGCTCTGGAGATGAAGTCATGATAATCTAGTCCTTCCCCGAGCAAGTGATAACCTTCAGCAATGCTGACTTTGAAGGCATAGATCCAAATCATAATGATGCCCTGGTCGTTAGTTTGGACGTTGCAGACAATGAAGTTAAAAAGATTCTTGTTGATAGCGGATCCTCGGTCAACATCGCCTTCAAACACACTTTTGACAGAATGTAGCTGGGAAGCATGAGAATGAATGAATGCAGAGAGGACCCTTTCTATGGGTTCGGGAACAACCAGGTCCCGATTCAGGGAACCCTGTACTTACCGGCGGCACCTTTCCTAAGCAAATCACCCACATTGTGAAATTTTATGTCATCAACACCCCATCCTCCTACAACATGATCCTCGGCCATCCGGCCTTGACTAAGCTCCGAGCAATAACCTCCACACCACATTTAAAGTTCAAATTTCCGACACCTGCTGGAATCAAAGAAGTCAAAGGAGATTCAGAGATTGCGGGACGATGCTATGGCCAAGCATTAGTCATGGTTAAAACCGATCCAGAAAACAAAAGGAAAGCCTCTTTGTATCAAAAGAACTTAAGTCGAAAGAAGCATAGAGTTCATTTCAAAAAGGAACCCGGACACGAAGTCCAAATTATTGAAAGCATGGAAGCCCACACCAAGGAAGAACTAATTTCTAAATCCCGGGACTACCTGGAGTCCAACACTCAAGCCCGGATCCAGTAGTTTTCCTTAAAGAATGACCTGGGTAAGGTAGAACCCGCTGTTAAAAAAGAATCTATTGAATTCAAGGAAGACAACCCGTATAGAAAGATAAAAATTGGATCCGAACTTGACTTGGTCTTCAAGAGGGACCTGACTTAGCAGCTTAGAAGTTATTTCGATGTTTTTGCTTGGAGCCCGGATGACATTCCTGGACTTCAAGAATCTGTGGCTATGAACAATCTAGATGTTAACCCGAGCAAGAAGCCCGTAAAGCAAAGTGAAGGAACTTCGCTCCAGAAAGATAGAAAGCAATCGATGAAGAAGTGGAAAAGCTACTCAAAGCTAAAATAATCTGTGAGATCAAGTATCTGGATTGGCTGGCCAATGTGGTCCTAGTCAAAAAACCAAATCGAAAATGGAGAATGTGCGTTGACTATACTAACCTCAATGCTGCATGCCCCAAAGACTCGTACCCATTGCCGAGCATTGACCAACTCATCGATGCCACCGCGGGACATGTAATGTTCAGCTTCATGGACACCTTCTCCAGATACAGCCAAATAAAGATGAACCCGGCCGATATAGCTAAAACCGCCTTCATAACCCACAGAGCTGTCTATGCTTACAAGTACATGCCCTTCGGATTAATGAACGTCGGTTCAACATATCAGAGAGCCATGATAGAAGTATTCCAAGATCAATTGGGTAGAAACCTGGAATCTTATGTGGATGACATGATTGCCAAGTCCAAAACAGTTGAAGAACATATCCCGAATCTACGGGAGTGCTTTGAAAACCTAAGGAAGCATGACATGAAGCTGAATCCGGAAAATGCACCTTCGGGGTGGAAGTAGGAAAGTTCTTGGGATTCATGATTAGCCAAAAGGGGATTGAGGCTAACCCGGAGAAGATCAAAGCCACAATGGAAATGGAACCGCCCCGGACTTAGAAGGATATCCAAAAACTAGCAGGATCCATAGCGGCATTAAGAAGGTTCATTCCTAAACTTGCTGAACGTTGTTTAGCTTTCTTTGATTTACTTAAGGGGGCGAGAAACAAGAAGGAGATAGATTGGAGCCCGGAGTGCCAGAAGGCCTTCGAATCAATAAAAGAATTTTTGACATCACCACCAGTCCTGACTAAAGCCGAGCCCGGGGAAGCTTTGTCCATTTACCTGTCTACAGGACCCCTGGCCATTGGGGCAGCATTAATTCGGGAGCAAGATGGGCAACAAAAACCAGTCTACTATGTTAGCTAAGTATTGAAGGATGCCGAAACCAGGTATCCAAACCTAGAAAAATTTGCCTTTGCCCTGGTGACGGCATCAAGGAAACTACGACATTATTTCTAAGGTCAAGAAATCAGAGTCATAACCGATCAGCCATTGAAAAGAATAATTCATAAGCTAGATGTGTCCGGGAGACACGTCAACTGGGCTTTTTAGTTGAGCCAGTTCTAACTTACTTTCATACCTAGAACATCAATCAAGGCACAGATCTTGGCCGAATTTATTGTTGAATGCTCCTTCCCCGAGCACCGGTCTAGTCCCATGATCTTTGATGCTGGAGTAGAAAATTACGCGGATCCGGATTCATGGACTTTGTATGTGTGGATGGCTCTTCAACAAATGAATGATCTGGTGCAGGTCTAATAATGAAAGTCCACACGGGTTCCAAATCCAACAAGTTATAACCTTCAAATTCTTTGCGACCAACAACCAGGCTGAATATGAGGCACTACTGGCCGGACTACGGCTTGCCCGGTCACTGAAAGTCCAGAGCTTGAACATTTATAGTGATTCCCAGATTTTAGTGAAACAAACTAAAGAGGAATATATTGCAAAAGATCCAAAGCTAGATCGATAACAAGCCCTAGTCAAAAGTTACCTAACTACGATCCCAAAGTTTAAAATAAGCCAGATCAATAGAGAAGAGAATGTAGAAGCTGATTCATTATCCAGGTTGGTCTAGAATGCTGCGAAACTGGACAATTCGGTTTACTTTGAAGAAATTGAGAAGCCCACAATTGAAAATGATGAAGTTATGGAGATAGACGATCAACCCAACTGGATGACCCCTTTGATCTTATACTTGGATAAGGGGGAGTTACCCGAAGACAAGAATAAAACTCAAAGACTCAAGGCCAAAGCTGCAAAGTTTCTCCTAGAAGAAGGACAGCTTTATCGCCGAACATTCTTTAGTCCGGTTTTAAAGTGTATTGGACCCGTCGAAGCTGAGTATTGCCTGCAAGAAATTCATGAAGGGATTTGCGGAGATCATCTATCAGCAAAAACTTTAGCTTATAAAATTATAAAGCAAGGCTATTACTAGCCAACTATTCATAATGATGCGATTGAGTTTGTCAAGAAGTGTAGGAATTGCTAGTTGTTCAGCAATGTGCAAAGACAGAGCCCAGTTGTCTCCTATACCATTCGCCATTTGGGGAATAAACATCATGGGCCCTTTTCCCCGGACCAAGGGTGACTTGAGGTATCTTCTTGTGGCGATTGATTATATGACAAAGTGGGTAGAGGCTAAGGCAATACGGACCATTAATCAGCAAGACTGCATTCGGTTTTTGGAAAATTATTTGAAAATGGCCCTCAGTTCACTGGGTCAGATTTTGAAAATTATTTGAAGGAAAGAGGAATCAAGCATAAGAAATCGTCTGTGGCTTACCCAATGGGAAATGGTCAAGTGGAAGTGACCAACAGGATCCTGCGTAGGGGAATTGAGAAGAGGCTCCAGGAGAGCAAGAACAAATGACCGGAGGAGTTACCAAATGTGCTTTGGGCATACAGGACTAGTCCAAGGACCAGTACCGGAGAAACTCCCTTCAAACTGGCCTACAGAACCGAAGCTATGCTACCTATCGAAGTGGGATCCCCGTCACACCGAGCTATAAACTTTGAAGAAGTGGCAAACGAAGAAGGTTTGAAGGTTAACCTATACCTGATCGATGAAGTCCGGGATAAAGCTATTAAAAAAATGGAGAAGTATAAAGAGAAGACACGAGAATATTTTGGCAAGAAGGCTAGAGTCAAGAACTTTCAAGTTGGAGACCTAGTCCTTCGCGATTCTGAAGCTTCAGATCCCACCAATACCGGGAAGCTAATGCCTAAGTGGGAAGGACCATATAAGGTCAAGGAGATTCTTCATCCCGGAACCTACAAACTCAGCAATATGGATGATTCTGAGGTCCCTAATACCTGGCATGGCCTCAGACTCGGAAAGTTCTACCAATAAGAAGAAACTCAAGGCAAGAAGAACCAATCAAGGAGCTCCATCAAAGCCCAAAGTCTTCAATTGATAGATTTTAGTCTCTATAATGAAGCAAGAATAAAAGCTTTTTTGTAATCTGAATCTTATGTTTAATGAACTCGGGCCTTGCCTTGTATTTTTCTTCATTATTTATAAAGTTACTTTATCACTCACACACACAAGACCCCGGTCCGGAGCCATAGGCAACATTGAGACCAGGGCAAAAGCAATATGCATCAACTACCATAATCCGGGGTATCCCCTACGAGGACGATCCAGATTGAGAGCAAAATTAAGTGAAAATTTCCTAAGTAACCTAAGGTTTTCAAGATTTGGACTTAAGGAAATAATTCAAAAATAACTACCACAATCCGGACTACCTCCTACGAAGGACATCCGGATTGGGGGCCAAAATTCTAAAATTTTCCTAAGTAACCCAAAGTTTTCAAGCTTTGGACTTAAGAAACTAATTCAAAAACAACTACCACAATCCGGACTACCTCCTACGAAGGACATCCGGATTGGGGGCTAATATTCTAAAATTTTCCTAAATAACCGAAAATTTTCAAACTTTGGACTTAATGAAAAATTCAAAAACAACTACCACAATCCGGACTACCTCCTACGAAGGACATCCGGATTGGGGGCCAATATTCTAAAAATTTCCTAAGTAATCCAAAGTTTTCAAGCTTTGGACTTATGGAAAAGTTTAAAAATAGCTACCACAATCCGTACTATCCCCTACGAGGACGATCCGGATTGAGGGAAAAATTAAGCAAAAATTTCCTAAGTGACCCAAAGTTTTCAAGCTTTGGACTTAAGGAAAAAAATCTGAAACTACCACCATCCGGACTACCTCCAAAAAAGACAATCCGGATTGGGGTCAAAACACAAAAAAAATTCCCAAGTAACCTGAAGCTTTAAGCTTTGGAATAACTTACAACTACTTCCTATGAAAGAAAACAAACAAGAAGAAATAGTAACGCAAGCAGGAATGATGGTCTTTCAAGCCATTTTTATTCATAAATGAAGTTGAATACAACTTTTATTTATAAACATAAAAAGGTAGGAATACTCCAGATTCAGGCAACTTTTGCTCCGGGAGCTGAGGAAGAACCACCGGAACCTTCACCATCTGCTCTGCCCTTCTTCTTGACATTCTTCTGAGCCTCTTTACGTTTAGCCAAAGCTTCCTCAATCCTTCAAAGAAGCTCTGGGAAGTTCGCCTCAGACTCGGGACCGTCAAAAACCAGGTTGTCTACTATGACTTTGTTGTTGTCATAATTGTAGATCAAACCAGGACCCATTTTTTAAAAGGTTTCTAAGGAAGAGAAAGGGAGGTAGTGTTTAAGAAGCTGGGATGATTCTTTGTGGATTGAGAGGTGCTATTTATAAAGGAGAGATGGGTGGAAAAGGTTTGTAAGTTTAAACAATATCAATTCCCCATGATTCTTGGAAAATTGAACGAGAATTAATACCTTGGTCTAACACGAAGACCTATGCATTTGACCAAGAAGAGTACAATTCTCAACATTTTCTAATAAATGTTGAAGAAATTCAGTGAAGAATGCCCTCGATTCATCTATTCATCCTCGTTTCATCTATTCATTCCTTATGTTGCCCTGCTGCACCCTTTTTCTGGATTAAAATTACCACAATATGGATTCCATCCTTTGGAAACAATCCGGATTGGGGGCAAAATTAATACAAATTTTCTAAGTTACTAAGAGTTTTCAAACTCTGGACTTAAGGAAAGTCAACTACTACCACAATCCGGATTCCAACCTTGGGAAACAATCCGGATTATGGGGCAACTATGCACAATAAAACATGTACGAATGAAGCATAATAATTGCAAAGTAAAAATATTCAAAGCAAAAATTCTGCATCGTCTTCATTGCCGGGCGGAGCTTCTTCTTTGTTGAACAACAGGAGGGATGATCAGACCGGGACCTTCATATGGCACGGGCTAAATTCCAGACTCATCAAAAGCATCCTCAGGTGCAACATAGAGATTCGTAAACTTCTCCCAAGAAGGATCCGGATCAGTCTTTATGAGCCTCTCTGCGACTAGCCAGCACCGGTACAGTTTTTCAGCAGCAGCCCCAGCAGTAGCTTCTACATACTCATCAGAATTTTTGAACTCAGCAACGACCTCCTCCGCCGATTTGCGCCATCCCAGCTCGGTCTCAAGCTCTCCAATACGCTTCTTAAAACCCCCGAACTCAACTGCGGTAGCAGCAGCCCTGTCTGTAGCCGTCTTCACCCCGCCCTCTAGCTCAGAAACCTTCTTCTCCAGTTCAATGATCCTCAAATCCTTGCTAGAGGCCTCAGCCAAATACTTTTTAAACTCAGCAATTTCTTTATCCTTTTCAGAAAGTTGTCGGGATAGCTCGGCAATCTGCTCTTCTTCATTTGTAGCATTGGCAGGGGATCTAGCAAGAGTGATTCTGGCCTGCATCACCTAATCAACTGATAGAAAGTATATGGAATTAATAGAAAGGGCTTAAAGTTACCTGGGCCCAAAGGGCAAAACTCCTCCTAATCAACTGGGAGTTTGGAAGCTTATCCATGGCTTTCCAATCCGATTCTTCAGGAATCTTGCCAGCCACGGACATATGAACCCTACGATTTTTCTTATAGCATAAAAATCAGATGGTGAACAAGGAGCTCTGTGACGAGGCACGGACATATGGTGACATACAACTTATGCCTTTCGTTGACTACCACTACAAGACATCGGGGTCATTTTTGACCAAATAATTTCGACTACGGCTAATTTCGACCATATTTGGTCGAATTTAGTAGGGTCGGCTAAATTCAACCAAATATTGTCAAAATTAATGTGGCCGGCTAAATTCAACCAAATTTGGTCGAATTTAGTATGGTCGAATTTAATAGGGCCGGCTAAATTCGACCAAATATGGTCGAATTTAGTGGGCTGGCTAAATTCAACCGAATATGGTCGAATTAAGTAGCTGCCAAAAGTAGAAGGGAAAGCTCCCGCCAATTGAAAAATTGTCTTCGACCATATTTGGTCTAATTTAGCAATTGGGGTGAGCGGGAAAATTTATTTCAAACTTAGTAAAAAGTTGGAAACTTGTAGCCCAAATTTTTACAAATCATTCAAAATTATTTTCGACCATATTTGGTCGAATTTAGCTAAATGTGACCAAATTCGGTTGAATTTATTATTTTCAGAATTTGAAAAAATGTTATTATAATTTAAATGTTTGTACACAACATGAAAAAATATTTATAAATGGGGTACGTTCCACGTAGTCATAATACCAAATTTTATGTTCAAAAATTGGCATTTTTCCCATTTTAATTTATTTTACAAACTAGTTAAAAATGGGGAAACAAATAAAAAAATGGAAAATTAGTGAAACTAGGGTAAGATTCATCACACAAATAGTGAGTATTACTAATTTGGTGTGTATGAGTTTATGTTAAGAAATTCCATTTTTCCTAATTTTATTTTATTTATTTATTTATTTTACAAACTAGTTAAAAATGGGGAAAAAATAAAACAAAATGTAAAATTAGTGAAAGTATTGTAAGATTCATCACACAAATAGTGAGTATGACTACTTTGGTGTGTATGAATTTCAAGTTAAATTTTGGTCTTTTTTATATTTTTATTTAATTTTTTAATTTATTTTCCAAACTAGTTGACCGTTAAATTACCAAACCAAATTAATTTATTTTTTTCTGAAATTTTGGTAATAACATTAAAAAGGATGGATATTGATCACCGTATGGTTGGATCGTCGAGAAATGTTATTAAAAAAATCAAAACACTGAACCCGGACGAAACCCCGTTTAGGGGTAATAGTCAAAGTACTAGTTGGCCGTTAAATTACCAAACCAAATTAATTTATTTTTTTCTGAAATTTTGGAAATACCATTAAAAAGGATGGATCTTGACCATCATATGATTGGGTCATCGAAAAATATTTTTAAAAAAATTGAAACACTAAACCCTGACGAAACCCCGTTTAGGGGTTATAGTCAAAGTACTGGTTGACCGTTAAATTACCAAACCAAATTTATTTATTTTTTTCTAAAATTTTGGCAATAACATTAAAAAGGATGGATCTCGACCACCGTATGGTTGGGTCATCGAGAAATGTTATTAAAAAAAATCGAAACACTAAACCCTGATGAAACCTCGTTTTGGGGTTATAGTTAAAGTACTAGTTGGCCGTTAAATTACCAAACCAAATTAATTTATTTTTTTCTGAAATTTTGGAAATACCATTAAAAAGGATGGATCTTGACCATCGTATGATTGGTTTATCAAGAAATTTTTCTAAAAAAAATCGAAACACTAAACCCTGACGAAACCCCGTTTAGGGGATATAGTCAAAGTACTAGTTGACCGTAAAATTATCAAACCAAATTAATTTATTTTTTTCTGAAATTTTGGAAATTACATTAAAAAGGTTGGATCTGGACCACCGTATGGTTGGGTCATCGAGAAATATTTTTAAAAAAATCGAAACACTGAACCCTGACGAAACCCCGTTTAGGGGTTATTGTCAAAGTGCTAGTTGACCGTTAAATTACCAAACCAAATTAATTTATTTTTTTCTGGAATTTTGGCAATACCATTAAAAAGGATGGATCTTGACCATCGTATGATTGGGTCATCGAGAAATATTTTTAAAAAAAATCGAAACACTAAACCCTGACGAAACCCCGTTTAGGGGATATAGTCAAAGTACTAGTTGACCTTTAAATTACCAAACCAAATTAATTTATTTTTTTCTGAAATTTTGGTAATAACAATAAAAAGGTTGGATCTGGACCACCGTATGGTTGGGTCATCGAGAAATATTTTTAAAAAAATCGAAACACTGAACCCTGACGAAACCCCATTTAGGGGTTATAGTCAAAGTACTAGTTGACCGTTAAATTCCAAACCAAATTAATTTATTTTTTCTGAAATTTTGGCAATAACATTAAAAATGATGGATCTTGACCACCGTATAGTTAGGTCGTCGAGGAATATTATCAAAAAAATCAAAACACTGAACCCTGACGAAACCCCGTTTAGGGGTTATAGTCAAAGTACTAGTTGACCGTTATATTTCCAAACCAAATTAATTTATTTTTTCCTAAACTTTTGGCAATAACATTAAAAAGGATGGATCTCGACCACCGTATGGTTGGGTCATCGAGAAATATTTTTAAAAAAATCGAAACTTAACCCTGACGAAACCCCGTTTAAGGGTTTCTTCTTCTCTTGTCCAAATCAATTCTTCCATTGCTACTACTACTATTTTTTAATTGTTTTCTAGTGTTCATAGTGAGTATGACTACTTGGGTGTGTATAATATTTATCCAAAATTTGGCTATTTTTGTCCTATTTTTATTTAATTTTTTGAATTTATTTTATAAACTACTTAAGAATGGATGGAAAATCAAATTATTAGCCGAATTAGTGGAAGTAAAGTAAAATTAATCACAAAATTAGTTAGTATGACTACTGGGTTGTGTATGAATTTTAAATCAAATTTTGACCTTTTTTCATAATTTTATTAAATGTATCAAGTAAATCTACAAAATATTTAAAAATGAGTGGAAAATCAAATTATTTAAAAATTAGGTAATATTCATCGCAAAAATAATTAGCATGAATACTTGGATGTATATAAATTTTATATTAAATTTAAGATTTTTTTTTCCTATTTTAGTTAATTTTTTGACTCCTAGCCAAGCTCTTAATTTCGGCCAAATATGGTCAGACATAAATTCGACTGAAAATGATCGAACTTAACCCGTTTCAAAATAAACCAATTTTAGGCTGCCGTGTGTCACGATTTTAGTGGTTAAAAGCAAAGCACAAGGATTGCTATTTTGTTTTTAATCTTGAACGTCTATTTCCCTCTTACACCATTTCATCCTATCCCTTAATTCAAATTCATATATATCTTTCTATTCTCTTTTTGACATTATTCATCCACCTCTCTTTTTATTCTCTTTTTATTTCCCTCAATCAACCGTCACTCTCTCTTTTCTCAGGTAAGAACAAATAAACTCTCAAGGTTAAATATTTCAATAATCAGTAGTATGATTTTACTCTCCTTTCACTCTATTATTGTTCTCTTATTGGGTGTAAGGAATATGGAAGAAGGAGATGGGGCGGGAAGAAGGAGGGTTGAGGAAAAAATCGATGGAGAGGTTTGCGATGGAGAAGGGGATGGGCGGATTGAGTTGTTGAACGAGGCGGGGCGGTGACGAATTGAAGGAGGAGGGTCGAGGGCGGCGGTTATGTGCAGCAGATTGTTGGGTTTGTGGAGTCTATTAGGTTTCAGAATTGGTTTCTGATTTGACTTTGGAATTCCTGAATTGGACCCTAATTAGAGTTAGGATTAGAGTTAGGAATTTCAGAATTAGACTCTGATTGGTTGACCCAGTTTCTTCTCTTATAAATACTCATGTAATTGTAACATAACACAACACAACAATTGTGAGAGATCAATATAAAATTAGTGCGGCTTGTGGAATAGGAATTTCCGAACCACGTAAATCTTTGTCTTGTGTGATTGTCGTTATTTTCTTGTTCTTGTTTATTCGCTTTGGGTTTTGCTTTCGTTGTTGTATACTCAACAACTAGTATCAGAGCCTAGGTTTTCAGGCGAGTGGGAGCGATGGCAGAAGAAGGGAAAGTAAAGATCGACAAATTTGATGGCCAAGATTTTGGGTTTTGGAATATGCAAATTGAAGATTATTTGTATCAGAAAAAACTACACGAACCGCTGGAGAAGAAGAAGCCAGAAAAGATGGATGAGAAAGATTGGAAGCTATTGGATAGACAGGCCCTGGGTGTTGTCAGATTGACTTTGGCGAAGAACGTTACTTACAATATCGTCAAGGAAACGACAACTTATGGATTGATCAAGGCGTTATCAAATATGTATGAGAAGCCGTCTGCTTCGAATAAGGTATATTTGTGTCGCTTGTTGTTTGCCACAAAATTGAATGAAGGTGATTGTGTTGCTGATCATGTGAACGAATTTAACTCTATCCTATCAAGATTGACATCAGTGGATATTAAATTCGATGATGAAGTACAAGCCTTATTGTTGGTATCCTCGTTACCTGACAGTTGGTCAGGATTTGTCACTGCTATTTGTAATTCATCTGGGAGCAGTAAGATGACTTTTGATGGAGTTCGAGATGCGATTCTTGGGGAAGATATTCGTAGGAGAAACTCAGGAGAGTCGTCAGGTTCCTTGTTGAGTACTGAGAGTAGAGGCAGAAAGTCCGATAGGGGGCAGAATCAGGGGCGTAGCAGATCGAAGTCACAGAATCAGGGGCGTATTGTCGTTATTTTCTTGTTCTTGTTTATTCGCTTTGGGTTTTGCTTTCGTTGTTGTATACTCAACACAGATGGGGGTGGAGAAAGCTGTTGGGTAAGGTGGAGGAGTTTGGAATGGGAGGTTGAAGAAGCAGCGGGAATCGCGAATTGGGTGGTTTGAACTGCTGGTGTTGCGAGGGAAGAAGGTGAGGTGGGTATGGTGGTTGGGACAGAGGAGGTGGATGTGGGTGGATGAGCAGCGGTGGCGGGGGAGAAGTTCGAAGAAAGGGGAGGAGATGTGGCGGATGCCGGAGTTGAATTGGTGGCGGATGAGAGGTTACGAGGTGGGTGCGTTGTGCTGTTGGCACCGGAGGTGAAGGGAAGAACAGCGGAGGGAATGGCCGATGAAGGACAGGGGAGGAGGATGGAGGTGTTGGGTGAAAGAAATGGGTTAGGGATTCACCGAAAAAGAGCAGCAGAGAAGAAGCTGCTATTTTTTTTTAAGATTCTGGTACCTTAAATTTGACTAGATATGGTCGAATTTATATTCTTACATTCGACTAGATTTGGTCGAATTTAATACACTTTAGGCGCCAAAAATTTAAAATTTCCAAAATTCAAAATTTTTAATATCTTTGCCAAATTTATAATTTCGACCAAATTTGGTTGAATTTAGTTGGTTGAATCTAGACGGTCGAATTTAGTTGGTCGAATTTTGCTATTTTCGACCGTTTTGTGTATTTTCGACTCCATTATAATCGACCATAGCAATTTCGGTCAAATTTATGTATTTTCGACCGTATTCGATCGAAAATAGCTAAATTCGACCGTTTTGAGTTGGTCGAATTTAGCCAAGTTTTGTTGTAGTGTACTACAGCCTCACCACTTGGAAGACAATAGCCATATGCATCTATGGGGTACATTCGGTACTAAGCTTATTCGAAGACAGTCCAGGCCAGCCTTTTTGACTTGGTTTTCCAACAAATACGGGTTGTTTCAGCTATGTATATAATGAAAACAGATGACGATGCATTTGTTCGAGTTGATGAAGTGATCGCTTCTCTAAAAATAGGCTCAAAGTGACTCGTGGAGTTCTTTACGGTCTCATAAATTCAGATTCTCGAACTCATAGAAGTCATGATATATAGGAAGTGGTATTAGCACCAAGGTATTTCTTTTTCACAAGGTATGAATGTGCTGGTTAAGAATGTAAAGGAAAAAAAGTGATTTTCTTTGGAAATACTGTCTGTCTTCTCTTCTAGATATTTCAAGATAATTTATATTTGTTTATTTTCGATAGTCAAGTCTAATATAAACTTCTTCAATATGACTGAAGGACTTTGAGCTTTACTTATCTCGTCAACTGTAAGAAGCCTGTTGCATGTTTGCACATTACAATTTACAGCTTTATATCTACATGTGAATTGTTTTGTCAATAAATTTATGAAAAAAAACTGTTGTGCATCATATGTTAATCTATACAACTTATTGTAAAATATTTTTAAACTAAAATTTTTGTTTTATATAGAATGTAGGTTTCTTATGTGCAAGTTCTGTAGTAATATATTCCTTGATATTGTGATGAATTAATCAAGCTTAAGGTGTATGGTTCTGATAAATGTAAGTTATGCGTGTTTTACTTAAATTTGCCTTTCAACTTATTTTGTCTGGTTTTACGTGAGACATTTTTATTCAAGTGAAATTAAAAAAAAAGTTTTCAATAGGAATTGAACCTCGGTCTATCAATTAAGTTACACCTCTCAAACCCATCATTGCTACTATATCATACTCCCTCCGTCCCGGCCGATAGTTAACATTTCAAAATAGAGTGTTTGACACGCATTTTAAGGTAGCTTTTAAGGATAGTTCCATAACTTATTTTTTGAAATTTTCTTTTTTTATATAAAAATAGAACAATCCTATTTTTATACAAAAATAGAAAATTTTAAAAATAAGTTATGAAACTATCCTTAAAATACACCTTAAAATGCGTGCCAAAAAGTCACAAAAAAGTGTTAAGAATTGGATGGGATGGAGGGAGGGAATATGTGTTTGTAATCATGCACTTAATTCACCAATTTTTAATCATACATTCTTTTTGCATTTATTGATTTAATTTATATTATACTGGATAATAGAAGTATTTATTATTATTATTATTATTATTATTATTATTATCATCATCATCATCATCATCATAATAATAAGATAACATGGATTTTGGTTTGAGAAAAATGATGAGATATTTTATTCAACTTAAAATTACTAATTTACTCTTGTATTTATTATTTTTCCAAAAAAATGTTGTTTGAGAAAAATGGTTAGTCATTTAATTCAACTTGAAATTATTAAATTACCTTTATATCTATTATTTTAAATAAAATTACTGTTATAGGGAATTAAAGTTTAGTCTAACAATGAAAACAAGACGCGAAATAGTTGTCGTTAGTGTAATCTACTCTCCCATCTCTCTTCTCACCTATCGTCTTCTTTCCCCCTCTACTCCTTACCTACATATACTCAATCTTAATAATCATAGCCATCGCAGGAAATTCATTTTTTCCTTTCTTTTGTTTTCTTTTTTGCTTTTTCCTTCAATTATTTCGAATAATCTTCATCTTTGGGTGAGACTTTTGATTCTTGCATCCATTGTTTGGGTGTGTTATGTCTCTCCTTTTGGAGTGGTTTGTGTCTCTCCTTTTGGAGTGTTTTTGTTGCATTTTGGTTTTCTGTCGTATTGTTTTTAGAATGATTTCTATGGTGTAATTGGAGATCTGGAAAGCCCGTTTCGAATCTGGAACGGTCATAATTATTGCGAGAACTCACCTTGCACAATGAAAGATTGTTCAATATATGGGGGAATTTGTACCCCTAACCTCAGTTGGAGTAACTAATGGGTATAAACACTGGACCATCACCGGTTTTTTATGTGTATTGGTCAATTATGATGCTACTATTTTCAGGTATGTTGATGTCGACTGAATTGTTCGGGAAACCTTTGTAATCATTTTTATTGTCAATAATATTTATATTCTGTATGTTAAGCGATCTGAAAGCAAAACGACTATTTATTTAACTCATTTCTTTGTTTCCCAAGTCCGGAAGTTTGTTCCGACTTCTTAAAACAACAAAAAAATAACTGCATCACAAAACTTAAGACATATCTTTGACAATTTTATCAGGACCTTTAGGTTTTTTAAATGTGTTCTTATGAGTATTAGTTTCCACGTTGTTTCCAGGTGTTATAGTTGTTTAGGACACTTTTTTGATGTTCCGTTGTTTTAATGAATGCATTAAATTTTGTTTGTCAAAAAAAAATAAAAAAATACATACATGTAATATAAGTATGAATTTGTATGACGGTGATGGATGAATATATGAAACATACATACCATTTTTTTTCTTAAACTTGGAGCATGCATATGTTGACGATTAAATATAACATACAAATTAAATCATGATAATCATACACTTACGTTAACAATTATTATATTATATATATTTATAGAAATTGAATCAGAGTTTATTGGGTGGTTAAATATCAGAACTCTAAATCTAAAAAAAAAACATGAATCTAATTTAATTTAAAAGAGTGGATTTTTAAAAGTATATATGACCATTTTTCAAAAAAATGAATAATAAAATTATTTAGATTTCAAATATTTAGACAGACTAAACATATAAACATATAATAAAAAAATAAAATTTATAGCATATATCCGATAAATGTTGAAATTATTTTATTTTAACAAAATATTATTAGAACAACCCTTTTATCCTTTTATAAGTATACTATTTTAAATTAAAATGTAATAAATGTCAACATTCAACATTTATATAAAATTAAATTCAATTATAACAAAATTTTAAAACATTATGTACCCATTAAAAATAAATTATGAACTATATTACATGTAAAAATTAAAGCTCGATGTATATATATATATATATATATATATATATATATATATATAGGCCTTTACTCCATACAGAACACTCTTATATAACAAACAACAAAGAACACCTTAGATCTATTAGATCCTTTGGCCCCGCCAGGGGCACCCAATACAAAAAGTTATTTTTTTTACCCTTTATCAAGTCTGCAAAAAAAAAATAATAAATATTACTGTTCACGTGATGACGTCATCATGACGTCATCACGTGAACAGTAAATTTTCAAAAAAAAAATTTTTTTTTTGCTGGATGGATGGAGCCTAAAAAAATAAGAACTTTTTGTATTGGGTGGCCCCGCCAGGGGCAATGGATCTATGAGATATGAGGTGTTCTTTATTGTTTGTTATATAAGGTGTTTGCCATGGAGTGCAACTCTATATATATATATATATATATATATATATATATATATATATATATATATATATATACATATATACATACATATATATACATATATATAGACAAAATTACGAATTTTTATAGAGACCAATAGGAGTTTTAAACTTAAATTTTTTTATAGTATAAAAAGGCTACAAAAAAAGTAAATTACACATATTATTTTGTTTTTAAAAATGCAATTTTCCAATGAGATCACAAATAATATATATGTAAAGCAAATATTTAGATAGGTCAACTGGATTGTAAATCTTTAACATGCCAATTTCACATCGAGAATATAATTTGTTCAGTTTATGAATAGATATTAATACTAAAAGTATCAACAAATAATACAATTTATGAATGTAATTTCACATTATGAATATAATTTGTTCACATCTATAAAAATTATTGTGTCTAAGGGTTTTAAAGGTTAAGTCAATAACTAAAATGTACCAAATTTGCTAACTTTTCAAAATGACATATAGTTAGTTGTAAGCTCCGGAACTTGATCCGATTCTAAAAATACTTGGAATTTAACTCCAATTGTTACATGACCGTCTAAAACTATGATGGTATACTTATCTATCTCTTTTTTTTACATTTAGAGTCTATTTGGGGTGGCTAAAGCTACCCAAATCTACTTTAAGTGTTTGTGTACACTTAAATTTTTTAACTTAAAGTTATTTTTAGTTCAAAAAATTTTAAATCTACTTAGTCTACTTAGTTTTACAATGAATTCAATTTCAAATCATTACATCAATAACAAAATTAGTCTAACTCTAAAAGTTTAACCAGCTGCATCTACCTGATTCAGAACCTGGAATGTAAATACCGGACCTGGGGCAGCTACTTTCTTCCTCGCTAAACTCTTCTTGGCGGTCTAAATCGTACATACCATACTAGTACAAAATTGATCTTTTACGTCGCCTATTATACGTCGGTTCCGCCTAAAGGCGACGTATATTCAACCATTATACGTCGGTTCTGCCTAATGGCGACGTATATTTGCGTTTCTAAGTGCCTTTTATGTCGGCATTGTGTAAGGCGACGTATAAGATGTACTTTTTACCTCGGCTTTGTATAAGGCGACGTATAAGATGTACTTTTTACGTCAATTTTGTGTAAAGCGACGTATAAGATGTACTTTTTACGTCGGTTTTGTGTAAAATGACATATAAGATGTCTCATTCTTTAGTGTGCTAGGCCACGTGTCACATTATTATTGGATAATACTTGAGCACGTGGAATGTGCTTCTTTAAATTACTTAAAGTCGTTGGCTGCAATTAACAAGATCTCGACCGTTCATTTTTTGCTCAAAAGTTCACAAAAACTTGAAAATCTTGTTTTTCTGTGCAACAATTGTTGTAACATTGAAGAAGCTAGGAAGATTCATTTGAATGTAATTAAAGATGGGTTCTTTAGTAATGTGTTTTTGTCGAATACCCTTATTAATTTATACATTAAAGTTGGTGATTTGGGTTGTGCACTGTAATATACGTGATTTTAATAGTAATAATAATAATAATAATAATAATAATAATAATAATAATAATAATAATAATAATAATAATAATAATAATAATAATAATAATAATAATAATAATAGGAAAAGGAGTTACGGTTTTATTAAAATTCTTAGAATCCTAAATATAATAGGGGAGTTGTAGGTTACGGCGTGGCAGTGTGATTGATCACGGCGTATCCTTCTGATATCTCAGGTCACGAGCTTTTGCGCATTTTGATATTTGTTTCAGGATACGTGGGTGCACCCAAATTTGATTTGATTTGTGATTTGATTTGGCGGTGACGTTGTATATGCCGTACACGTTATCTGATTTGTTACACGCATTAGGTACCCTATGATGTGTGTATTTGTATCTGTTTTGTTCTGATCTCGGTATGAAATATCCTAACCCCTCGTTACTTCAGCCATGCATATTTTAAAATAAATGTTTTATTATAACTGTCAAATATACTTATCTATTTTTCTGTTTTATAAATTGTATTCCAAATCCGTACTGGGCGTTTGGCTCATGACGTATTCTTTTTCTGGTAGGTGCTTAGGGGGATCTGGGATTGTGTTATGGAGTGCTACCCATTATTTGGTTGCTTAGGATTTATGGACTTCTAGAATTATTTAGACTGGATTATTTATTTATAGATTTTGGTTTTTCGTATTTATTGGTTTGAATTGTAATTTTTGGAGGTTAATACTATTCGAAGATTATTAGACTGTTTAATCGTTATTCAGATATTATTTTAGTGCTCTGTTTGCAGGTTATGGATTTTAAGTAATATCTCCTCCCATTTTAGGAAGGGGGTGTTACAAAGTTGGCATCAGAGCTTAGGTTCATTCTTGTAGAAAACCTATTTAGGTTGACCTGTGAGTTTGGGTAGGCGTTAGGATGGGTATTCAGTTTTAAATTCATATCATATTGCGTTACTCTTTCGATATCTTTTTTTTATTCTGCTTATCTATTCTTTTGATCTTTATTCTTTTGCTAATCTTATATTGTAGATGCCTCCTAAGAAAAATCAAAATCAAACTACCCTGAATGTTAGCCCGGCTCAGCTAGCTAATATGTTAGGGCAAGCAGTGGCAAACGGTATACAACAAGCTATGGCAAATATGAATAATCAGAATAATCAGAATGGTCAGGGCAATCAGAATGGCCAAGGCAATCAGAATGGTCAGGGAAATCAGAATGGTCAAGGAAATAAGGATGGCTAGGGTAATCACTTGGAGCCATTTACATGGTTGGAGAGGTTTTCTAAGCAGAAACCAGATTCTTTTCATTCAGCATCGACTCCTATTGATGCAGAAAATTGGATTGTTCATCTTGAGAAGATTTTTGATGCCTTGAGATAAGCTTCAGAAGGTCAAGTTAGATGTGTACAAGTTGGAGGGGGATGCTCAGAGGTGGTGGAGAGGAGTGAAAGCTACTAGATGAGAGGAATTTACAAAGACATTGGTATGGCAGGGATTCAAAGAGGTGTTCTATGAGCAATACTTTTCTAATGCAGACAGAGAGGGTTACTTGAGGGAGTTTCATTCTATTGCGCAGAATTTTGACGAGAGCATTACTGACTATATGGCGAGGTTTATCAGGTTGGCTGGATTTGCTGGGACAGTTGCAGGGACTGCTATACAGAAGGCTGAGAAATTTAAATGGGGGTTGAGGCCTAATCTGAGGGGTGGTATCATTTCACTAAGGTTTCCTAATGTGGCTGAGGTGGTAGATGCAGCTAAGGATATTGAGAAGGAGCGCACTGATTATAGAGCTTACAGGTTCCAAAATGATCGCAAGCGGAATAGAGATGATCAGAGTTTTGTACAGGGTCGGCAGTGGAATGGAGGTCAGGATAGTCAGCAGGGACAGTGGCGTGGAAGATATCAGAATATGAGGACTCAGTCCGCTTATGGTTAGAATCAGTATGGTGTTCAGAAACAGAATCAGAATTATCGATTTCAGCAGCAGCAGCCTAGGCAGTGGCAGGGTCGTCAATAGGGGTAGAGTCGCTATTCAGTTTATGGGGGCAACCCCAATATGATTACAGTGGCTCTTTGTGCTACTTGTGGTGGACATCATCCAGGAAGAGCTTGTTATAAACAGACCGGGGCTTCTTTCTTGTGTGGTAGCATGTCACATAGGGCAAAGGATTGTACAGCATCACGTAACACTGGTGGAGGAGCAGGTGGTAGTGGTAGTGGCAGTCAGCAGAATACTTTAGGCAGAGTGTTTGCATTGACTGCTAATCAGGCAGTAGCTAATTCAGGTACCATTTCAGGAACACTTCTTGTTGGTAGACGTGATGCTTATGTGTACCGAGAGTGTTCGACAGCTGTTTGGGAGAGAAATTGTAAGTTTAACTTGCTTCCGATGGAGACGCATGACTTTGACATTATTCTGGGTATGGATTGGTTGAGTGAACATCGAGCTACAATTGACTGTCAGGGGAAGAGGGTGATCTTTGGAGATGCAGATAAACCAGAATTTGTATACCAGGGTTCTCAACCGAAAGGAGAGGTTAAAATGATTTCAGCTCTAAAGGCGAGTAAACTTTTGTCTAAGGGTTGTGATGGCTATCTTGCTTTCGTGAAGGATACTTCTAAGGATGAGCCTTGCATCGAGGATTATCCAATTGTTAATGAATTTTCAGATGTGTTTCCCGATAAACTACCAGGTTTGCCACCACAGAGAGAAGTGGAGTTTACTATTGAACTTGTTCCAGGGGCAGAGCCTATTTCTAAGGTGTCATACCGAATGGAACCACTAGAGTTGCAGGAATTAAAAGTGCAGTTGCAAGAGATGTTGGATAGAGGATTTATCAGGCCAAGTGTATCTCCATGGGGTGTTCCGGTGTTGTTTGTGAAGAAGAAGGATGGTTCTATGAGATTGTGCATCGACTACAGGGAGTTGAATAAGGTGACTATCAGAAACAGGTATCCTTTACCACGCATTGATGACCTTTTTGATCAGTTGCAAGAGGCGATATTCTTTTCGAAGATAGATTTGAGATCAGGTTACCACGAATTGCGAGTGAGGGAAGAAGATATTCCAAAGACTGCATTTCGTAGTCGTTATGATCATTATGAGTTTCTTGTGATGTCCTTTGGGTTGACGAATGCACCAGCGGTGTTTATGGATTTGATGAATCGGGTCTTTCATGATTACTTGGATAAGTTTGTTGTGGTCTTCATTGATGATATCTTGATATACTCGAGGAGCAGGGAGGAGCATGAGGAGCATTTACGTATTTTACTTGAGATCTTGAGGGAGAAGAAGTTATTTGTAAAATTTTCAAAATGTGAGTTTTGGTTGGAGCAGGTGGCATTTTTGGGGCATATTGTGTCTTCTAGAGGGATTGAGTTAGATCCTGCAAAAGTCGAGGCTATAACTAATTGGCCGAGACCTAGCACTGTGACAGAGGTGAGGAGCTTCTTGGGTTTGGCAGGTTACTACAGGCGCTTTGTGGAAGGTTTCTCATCCATAGCTTTGCCATTGACTCAACTGATGAGGAAGGGTGTTAAGTTTATGTGGAATGATGATCGTGAGCAGAGTTTTCAAGAAAGAGATTGGTGTCAGCTCCTATTCTTGTATTGCCATCAGGGAGTGGAGGATTTCAGGTTTATAGTGATGCTTCTAAGAGAGGATTATGGTGTGTTCTTATGCAGTATAGGAAGG
The DNA here is from genome assembly GCA_036435485.1 of Saposhnikovia divaricata. NCBI lineage: Eukaryota > Viridiplantae > Streptophyta > Magnoliopsida > Apiales > Apiaceae > Saposhnikovia > Saposhnikovia divaricata. The sequence continues at coordinate 95,135,026 of CM071594.1, forward strand.
TGATTTCTTACGCTTCTAGGCAGCTTAAACCTTACGAGGTAAATTATCCTACTCATGACTTGGAGTTAGCAGCAGTGGTCTTTACTTTGAAGATTTGGAGGCATTATCTGTATGGAGAGACTTATGATATATTCACTGATCATAAGAGTCTTAAATAAATTTTTACTCAGAAGGAGCTTAACATGAGACAGCGAAGATGGCTTGAACTTCTTAAGGATTATGATGCTAATATTCAGTACCATCTAGGGAAGGCGAATGTTGTGGCAGACGCTCTTAGTAGAAAGAACTTGGGGAGTGTTGCATCTCTCATTACTCAGCCGCATCTTATTTCAGACATGGAGGGCTTTGGTATTGAGCTGTATGTTGGAGGATCAGATGGTAGCATTGCGAGTTTGAGAGTGGAACCAAATCTGGTTTCAAGGGTTAAGGAAGCTCAGAAGAATGATACAGGATTTGAAGGTATTAGATCAAAGGTGGCAGAAGGTAAGCAAAAATATTTTCGTGTTGATGATGAGGGTGTGATATGGTTGGGTAGTAAATTGTGTGTGCCCGCGGATGTGGCGATTCGTGAAGAGATTTTGACTGAGGCTCATAGGTCTTCATTCTCTATTCATCCAGGTTCCACCAAGATGTATAGAGATTTGAAGAAGCACTTTTGGTGGAGTGGAATGAAGGGAGACACAGCAGAGTTTGTGGGAAAATGTCTTATATGTCAACAGGTGAAGATAGATCATCAGAGGCCTAGTGGATGGTTGCAGCAATTGGATATTCCAGTTTGGAAGTGGGAGAACATTACTATGGATTTTGTTACTCATTTTCCGAGAACCTTTAGAAAGAATGATGTTAAATGGGTGGTGGTTGATAGACTTACTAAGTCTGCTCATTTCTTGCCTATTAGAGAGACTACTCCTGTTCATGAGTTGGCAGAGATTTTTCAGCGGGATATTGTTAGACTTCATGGTGTTCCTGTGTCGATAGTTTTTGACAGGGATACGAGGTTTACATCACGCTTTTGGAAGGGATTCCAGCAATCTTGGGATACAGACTTAATTTTAGTACTGCTTATCATCCGCAGACCGATGGACAGTCAGAGAGGACGATTCAGACATTGGAGGATATGTTGAGGGCTTGTGCTTTGGAGTGGACAAGGGATTGGGATAAGTATTTGTATCTTGTTAAGTTTGCGTACAATAATAGCTGGCACGCGAGTATTGGTATGCCACCATTCGAGGCTTTGTATGGTAGGAGGTGTAGGGCACCATCTTGTTGGGATGAAGTTGGTGAAAAAGTCATTGAAAGGCCAGAACTAGTTAGAGTCACTAATGAGAAGGTGGAGAAGGCTAAGGCAAGCTTGAAGGAAGCTCAGTCACGTCAAAAGAGTTATGCGGATCAACATAGAAAGTTTGGTGGATTTGAACCTGGTGATCATGTGTTCTTGAAGGTGTCTCCTTGCAAGGGTGTTAAGCGCTTTGGTATGAAGGGAAAGCTTAGTCCGAGATATGTTGGCCCGTTTGATGTTATAGAGAAGGTGGGGGAAGTGTCTTACAGAGTTGCGTTGCCACCTAAGTTATCTCATGTACATAATGTGTTTCATGTGTCGGTTTTGAGAGGCTATAAGTATCATCCGTTTCACAAAGTTCAGTACCCGCTACATAAGATTATGGAGGATCTTTCTTGCGAGGAGGAGGCAGAAGCTATCTTAGCGCGAGAGGAACGAGTTTTGAGGAAGAATACTATACCATTTTGAAGGTCTTGTGCAAAAACTATTCTGAAAGAGAGGCTACTTGGGAATTAGAGGAATCTATTCGCGAGAGATATCCGCATTTATTCGATCCAGGTACGAGTTTTAGTTTCGTTAGATTCTGGGGACGGAATCCTTTTTAAGGGGGTATATATGTAATATACGTGATTTTAATAATAATAATAACAACAACAACAATAATAATAATAATAATAATAATAATATTAATAATAATGATAATAATAATAATAATAATAATAATAATAATAATAATAATAATAATAATAATAATAATAATAATAATAATAGGAAAAGGAGTTACGCTTTTATTAAAATTCTTAGAATCCTAAATATAATAGGGGAGTTGTAGGTTATAAATATTTTAGTGGTGTTGTATTTATAAACACGCTATCAAAACCTAGAAGCCGCAGAGAGAGAAGCAAGGATCGAAAGACAGAGTCGCAGTCTAGCAACACCACAGTCTATAGTTAAATACAAAAATACAAGGAAGATGATGATTTCTTTTACCTAGTATTATAATCTTTCAACCATTAAATTAAGTTATGGTTTTAATAAGTTCGTGCTATCATGTTACACACCACACACTAGCACATGTACTAGTACTTGGTTTATAATATTTAATTTAATGTTTAGGGGATTGTACTAGGCACACAAGAGTAGTCTTGTTAATGAATTTTTTTTTTAGATGTTCGTAGATGTATATTGTCCCTGTTGGTTAACTTGCCACTGTATTCATAATCAAGCTTATTTAATTAAGTAATTTAATATGTAAACATTGTTCGTGTGTTGTATGTGCATAATCAAAATATTGATTTTGTTTATTAAATTGAATATCTTTTGTTTAGTCACTAATTAAGTTATGGTATTGATTTAATATTAAGATAATCACCAGGAGCAAGTTGCAATGGATAGTTCATGTATGTACATATTAACCGGAGTTGTAGCTTGTTAATCTTTTAATAATAAAAATGTATTTAATGATTAAATATAAAAGAATGTATTTTAATTATAAATTATATTTTGTAATTAGATCGGGAACGGGAACATTAGCGGATTGTTAGTGAATTTCATAAGTATTTGAGATCGTTATTTTCAAGGTACGGATTCTCTTTTCTTTTTATTCACCGCTACTCCTCTTAAAAATATTTAAATTAAGTTCATTTTGACCACATATCTGTTCATTTGGTTTTAAATCATTTGATTCCGAAAATTTATTTTGACCTTGAAAAATATTTTTGAATCTATTTCGAATTATTTAAATATCTGTTTTTGCGATTCTTCTGATATTGCGTACATTTTATATCTGTTGGAAATATTGAAAATATCTTGTTCATGTGATTGTAAAAGTTTTGCGAAATATTTTATTTGAACCCTTAGCGATATAGGGTAAACCGAGTTAACCAGCTGTAGGGGTACTACAGCCATGTCATTGCGGCACCAGTGACATGACACTTCCGTGGCAGTGTGATTGGTCACGGCGTATCTTTCTAATAGCTCAGGTAGAGAGCTTTTGCGCATTTTGATATTGATTTGTGATTTGATTTGGTGGTGACGTTGTATATGCCGTACACGTTATCCGATTTGTTACACGCATTAGGTACCCTATGATGTGTGTATTGTATCTGTTTTGTTCTGATCTCGGTATGAAATATCCTAACCCCTCGTTGCTTCAGCCATGCATATTTTAAAATAAATGTTTTATTATAACTGTCAAATATACTTATCCGTTTTTCTGTTTTATAAATTGTATTCAAAATCCGTACTGGGCGTTTGGCTCATGCCGTATTCTTTTTCTGGCAGGTGCTTAGGGGGATCTGGGACTGTGTGATGGAGTGCTACCCATTATTTCGTTGTTTAGGATTTATGGACTTCTAGAATTATTTAGACTGGATTATTTATTTACAGATTTTGGTTTTTCGTATTTATTGGTTTGAATTGTAATTTTTGGAGGTTAATACTATTCGAAGATTATTAGACTGTTTAATCGTTATTCGGATATTATTTTTGTGCTATGTTTGCAGGTTGGATTTTAAGTAATATCTCCTTCCATTTTAGGAAGGGGGTGTTACATGCCTGGTTGGTGTTTAATGAAATGTCTGAGAGAAATATGGTGTCTTAGGCTTGTTTGGTTTCTGGGGTATGTTCAGAATGAGTTGTGTGAGGATTCTTTTGATGTTTTTCGAGGTATGGTGCGTGAAAGGTTTGTTACGATTAGTTATGCTATTGGGAGTGTTTGAAACCGAGTTAGTATACGTTTGGGAGCTTGATTATTGCAGCATGTTCTTCTGTTGAGTGTGGTTTGTCTTTGCTTATGCAGATTTTGGCGAAAGTTTAAAGATTTGGATGTTTGGAAGATCTGTATGTTGGTAGTGCTTTAGTAAGCCGTTTTGCAAGATTTGGTCTGCTAGATATAGCTACAGAGATTTTTAAACAGATGGGTGCGAGGAATGCAGTAACTTTGAATGTTTAGATGAAATGATATGGAATGGTGGTGGTGTTATGTTCTGTTAAGCTTTTGTAATAAAGTTTATATGTTAGTTTTAATATAATTATGTTTTTCCAAATTCAATTCACTTGATACGTTTTATGTTTTGTTTGAGAATTGTTGGTTTATGGGTTTCTAGGTATGATTAAAGAGAAACAAAATAATTTTTTTTGAAATTTTTTGGATAATATACGTCGGTTCCGACATGGGCGATGTATAAAATATATTTTATATACGTCGGTTGTTTAAAAGAACTGACGTAAAAGGATAACAATATACGTCGCTTTTTTGTTTATATACGTAGGTTGTTTACAAGAATCGATGTAAAAGGATAACAATATACGTCGCTTTTTTGTTTATACGTCGGTTACTCAGACTTTTATACATCGGTTATTTGGTCTTTTACGTCGGTTATTAAGCCGACGTATATTCTACCTATTACGTCGCCTTTTTACCCGATATAAAAGACTCTTGACTTTATATGTCGTCCCTCCATACATCGCCATTTAACCGACGTATAAGGTCTATTTAACCAACGTAAAAGGCCTGTTTTCTATTAGTATCTTCACGTTTCACAGTCAAGTTAGGGTATAAACAAAAATATGACCCAAACATCGTTCAGCAGTGTAAAAAAACAACAGGTAATAATGATATGTCAACAACATAAATTTCAATCAAAATATAAATGCTTCTAACAATTGAACATGTTAATTGGAATTTACAATAAGATGCTACGTGCTAAAACAATAAGATGCTACGTGATAAAACGGGTACGTGACTAAAAATTTCCAAATGTATATAATTTTATAAACACCAAATAGTTAATTTATAATTAATAAATAGGATAAAAATAGAACATATTGATATGTTCAAATTGATGGAAACTACTGAGTAATTCCAAGACATATTTTCATAAGAAAACAATTTCTTGTATGTAAATAATTTTTAACAAATGTAAATAATTTAGAGAATCCTGAAATATGATATATTATGGATGTAATAATTACTAATTATTTTCATATTAATTTTAGGATTATTTTTTATTTTGTCAAATTAAATTGAATTTAAATTAATTAAATTATTATTTTTTAGTTGTTTATCAAAGAACAGAAAAATCGATGTGTATTTGATAATTGTTGTTAGAAGTAAAATATACATTTTTTAGAGACGATAAAAAATTTCTACAATCGATAAATTTATTTTATAGAAAGAAGTACGTTGAACATTTGGTATGTATACAATAGTAAAAGGAGAAAATCGGAAAATCTATATTTCTTTAAATGATAATCACAAATGTTGCATTGTAGTATCCGAAAGTTGGAGAAAATCAGAAAATCTATATTTCTTAAAATGTGTTAAAAATATATGAGTATAGCCTTTCCCAACACCTTAAGATTTTGGGTGAAACGGTTTCTAACATGGTATCAGAGCTCTGGTGTTTGTGGTGGTTGGTCGGTTAACACCTTCCAAAAATAAAAAAAATAAATTAAAATACATATAAAATGTAATTTTACAAAAGATAAACCACATATGTAACTTTATAACAAACTCTTTTAATTACACTCTTTAGCTACACCCAACTTTTTTACACTCTTTCAATTACATGAAAACCAAATATTTTCAAAATCATTTTTCATAATTTTAATATCACATATTTATTAAAAAAATTACAACATATTATAAATCAACAAAGTGAAAAAAAAAACTAAAACTACAAAATAAACAATAAAAATTTTACACAATTATAAATTAATATTAAATTCTATTTTAAATAAATACGGAATATTACATTATGCATTATTATGGAATCATAATTGGAATATGATAATATCAACAAAAATTTGAATGTAAGTATATACGATACTTCCATTTATATTTATATTATTATGATAGTCATAATTCGAATACTATATCATATAATTAAACGATTATTATTAAATAATATATATTATGTCAATATTATGTTAAGGAATATATATGAGACAAATAATTATTAAAATATAAATAAAAAATTATTTAATTTTAAGAAAGTTGTGCATCACACGGTTATAGGCTAGTACTACTAATTTACTACTTGACTTAAAGTTAAGATTCTTTGGATATATTATTACATGTTCCACACTAAAATTATGAATTAAAGATATTTAATACATTGATGTTCTACTTATGTGTAATGTAATTTAGTTTTGTAGATTGAAGTGTATTGTAATTTGCACATATGGTGATCAATACTAGATTAAGTTGTCCATGACTTTAATTCTTGGACATCGAGTTGTTTTATCACTAATCAACAAATACAAATATATCAACCCGATCAAGCCGAACCAACCCAACCCGACTTTAGTAAGATTTACGATGGGTTTGAATTTTATAAACCCGAGCTAATTGGGTTGGGTTACTAAATTACTTGTAACCCGTCCAACCCGACCTACGGGCTTAGGGAAGTGTTAAATATATATGAGTATAAAATCCGCCTTCCCCAACACCTTAAGGTTTTGGGTGAAACGGTTTCTAACAAAATGATAATCACAAATATTGCATCGTAGTATCCGAAAGTTGGAGATTATATTCGTTCATTATTGCCAAGGATTTTTTATATTCAACATCTTTTTAAAATTTATAAACATTTGCATCTCGGATTCGATTAGGATTGTCAAGAATTTTTGGATATTTAAAAGATTTTGGGTAATAAATAAGATAAGAATTTTGGAAACTTTTTTTACTAATTTAAAATATCTAAGGGTGCTAATTACTCAGATTCCCAAAAAATTATAAAAAAATATATACGTTTCTAAATCTATGGTCATTAGAATACAAAAAAGTAAAAAAATATCTCAACTAATATATTCTCAAACCTCTATAAATTGCTCGCATCCTCGTCTCTGAAATCTCGTACTCAAACATACCTCTTTTCACTCTATTGAGTAGTGCAATACATCTTGGTTGTAATGGATAACTCAAGAAAGTCCGACTCATCTTCATCAACACATATCTCTGAAAAAAATCATGAGAAGGCTGTATCTGGTCCCTTACCACAACAACACTCTATTGATCCTATAATAAGCCCCATCTCATCCAATGTCCCACCTACCCTGCATACTTTTCCAGCTTCAATAACCCATGAAGGAGCTCGATATACGATCAACTCTGATGGCTATATAGTCAACAACAATGTGGGAATCAATGACATGAATCGAACTTTCACAAAACAACCATTCATCCTTGAAATCCCTAATGGATCCGATGTGATAAGTTGTGTCGTACAATTTGCACAACGTTACGGAGTTCCCGTAACTGTACTTTGTGGCAATGGACTCATATCTGAAGTTGATTTCACATGTCCACAATCCCAAATCCAACCAAAATTTATTTGTGGATGTTACCAGATAATTTCATTTTCAGGAATTTACAACGGTTTGAATGCTGTTTTTGATGACATTGTCAGTTCTTTTACTGTGTCACTTGTTGATGCTCATGGAACTCTTATGGGAGGACTGGTCGCTTCAACAATGAAAGCAGCAAGTACTGTGACGCTGGTTGTTTGCGTTACCAATGACTTATCTTAGAAAGTTTAGATTGTGTTAAGTTCATGGCTTTGTGTTCATTTCTGTTATCTCTAATCTTGTATTGCATTCATGCACTCTGCTCCAATTGAATGACTAGTGTGAGCATTGAAATTTCTTATATTATTAAATTGTGTTAAATTTATCATGTTTCTAAAAATTCAAATATTTATTATTCGCCGGAAATAAGTAAGTTATAGTAAAGAGTAATGTAGTAGAAACAATATTTTTTCATTCTTTCAAAATATTACTATACTATTCTAATATTATGTAAAAATGTCAAATTTCAGACATCATAAAATATAATCTAAGCCCAACAAGTCCAAGCTATAAGGCCAAGATCCATGACACCCACATAAAACATATATGGAAAGTAAACCATTATGATCTGGTTATGATGAACAGCCATGACTAGTGACATCTCATATATGGCACAAATAATAAAAAAAAATTATATAATGTATAATCAATCCTAAAAATAATGTAATAAATGTATTAAATATAATAAAATGTATTTTTAAAAATTGTGAGCACGAAAGTTAAAAGACTGAACTACTTATGTATATTATTCAGGTATGTACCTGTTACCATTCTTTTAGCCCCTCTTTCGTATGTTTATACAGGCCAAAGTAACAAGAGTATTGTTAGACCTGTTGCACCATATTAATTAACAGGTCATTTTCCTGAATGTGAAATTATTATTTTATTCTTAATTTTTAAAAAAATAACAAAAATGTCATCATTTTAATATTTATGTAAAAATTTGCTAAAAATATGTTAGTATTGGAAATCGAACCTCTAACCTTTTCCTATTAACCTCATGTCATAACTATTAAATTACAATTAATTTTGGATATATTTTAAAAATCTTATTATATAAAAGAAGAATAAAATTACATATTCTTTTTTATCTCATTTTTAATTTTTATTTTGGCTAAATAATATGTTTGTTGCATTGCACCAATTTAAGGCTAATATCTATCTATTACTATATCTATACTATTATATAAATTCCGAAACATTGAAAGTTTTGGTACCTGTTTTTTGGTACTAAGTGAATTTACTTATTTACCCCTCATTATAAAGATATATATATATGATATGTATACTATTAAAATTCTTAAAATAAATAATAACATAATATGATTAATGGTAAGTAGTCGATTGTTTTTTTTCACAATTACTTTTAATTGAAGATATTATCTTTTATAAACACCCACTAATCTTACAATCACAAATATCTATACTATTATATAAAAGCCGAAACAATAAAAAGTTTTGGTCTCTATTTTTTGTTACTAAGTGAATTTATTTATTTACCCTTTATCTATACTATTAAAACTCCTAAAATAAATAATAACATAATATAATTAATGGTAAGTAGTCGATTGCCTTTTTTCACATATACTTTTGATTGAATTATTACCTTTTATAAACACCTACTAATCTTGCAATCATTAATATATAACCGAAAATATCACATCATATTTTACAATTATTAATAAAATATATTAAAAATTTGTATACGTTGTTTATAAAAACATCAATCGTATCATATCTTACAATCATTAATATTTACTTTCAAATTAAAACATGTTACCTTTTTAATTTAAAACTAATCTTACAATCATTAATATATACCCGAAAATATTACATCATATTTTTCAATTATTAATAAAAATATATTAAAAATTTGTATACGTTGTTTATAATAAGGAAACATTAGTATAATCCGTAAACATGAGTATATTAAATTAAAATTAATTAATAAAAATAATGGTAAGTAGTCGATTGCCTTAATTAAATTATAATTATTATAAACTAATCAATTACTTTTTTCACATAAATCGTATAATCTTTTTAATTTTCACGTTGACTTTCTATTTCTATAGATAAAATATCTATTTTTCCAATTATATCACGGGCGGTTCTATTTAATACAATAAACTAATAATATTCTAATATTAATAATTAACTGATTTTCTTTTTCAGCTAAAACGTATCATCTTTTATATATTTTCTAACTAAAATCCCTCTTTTAATAGAAATATCACGTACAATATTAATTTCTTCTTTTCAAAAAACATTACGAGCAATTGTATTTAGTAAAATAACGTAATTAAATTATAAATACTATAAACTAATCAATTACCTTTTTCACCAAAAACATGTTACCTTTTTAATTTTCTTTAACTAAATCCTCTATTATTCTAATCATTACACGGACATTATATTTAATGAAATAAAAGAATTATTTTATAATTACTAATAATTAAACAATTATTTTTTTCAACTAAAACCTATCATCTTTCTATATTTTCTGATAAAAATATCTCCATTTTTAGAATATCATGGATAACATTTATACAACTATTATCAAATCATCTCATATAAAAATTTAAGCCTCCAAAATTAATATTTCAAAAAATAATTTAAATTAATGAAAAAAAATTCATATAATATTTTAAAAAATCCGTGCATCGCACGGGTTTTAACCTAGTATTATATGTTAACAAAAGGGTAAAATATGCCAAGAAATTGCTCGTGAATTTACCCTTTTATCCCTTTATTTTTGAAATTTACAAAAATGTCATCTCTACATACTTTATGCAAAATTAATAAAAATTTATGTATGTATTAGGAATCCAACCATTGACCTTAATAGTCTTAACCATTGTGTTATGATGAGCTTTGGTTATATTTTTTAAATCTTACAACATAAACCACATTTTCTTCCTTTATCTTATACTTTTTCTTATTTTAACATTTGAGTAAATAACATGTTAGTTTATAATATTTATTTAACTCCATTTTTTTCATTTTTCAAAGTTCTATATATTACTATGTAGAATATGTGATACAGAGTTATATCTTTCATGTATTATATTTTTTTATCTAATTTTTTTTGTCAAATTTTTTGTTTTAAAATTAATTTTAGAATTATTCAAAAAATTCTATTGTTGATCAATATTTTCTCTATCACACGATAAAAGATAATTTTCTGTAAAATAATGGCCTTACTATGTTTTTAATTAATTTATAACTTTTTAATTTACTTATATTTTTTCGCTTGAATATATATCGATTATGTTATTAATATTAATGATTCGCATTTTATACATACTATATCTCTCATTAGGTTCCCTTAAAAAAAATATATATCTCTCATTAGGTATTACTTGATAACTAAAATTTATATATTTATTAAAACCAAATCTTATTTTTTATTTAAATAATTTAACATCTACATGAAAACGTATGTAAATTATCTTTTTTCTTTTTTGACTCGGTTATATTATGTATAGTCTAATTTTTTTTCAATATCAATTATTTAAAATGACAAAAGAGAATTGTAGAGTATGCTCAGTCAATTAAAGTATTTTTTATTATTTTATCTATCCAATATTTTAGTAATAACATGAAATAACATTTCATTTATCCAAAAAAAAAAAAAAGCAGGTTAGTCAAAAAGAGAAGAGCAGTGGTTTATCTTATAGAATTTTTAAACAAAATTCAGAAACAACTATAGCACAATTGGTTAAGGCATGAGTTTGAGATTAAATGGTTGGTGGTTCGATTCCTAACACAAGAATAATTTCATTATTTTTTACATAATTATTACAAGCATTATTTCATTATTTTTTTACAAAATTATTAAATGATGACATTTTTTTAATATTTTAGAAAATAGGGGTAAATTTTTGTGTTTGAAACATAATTTTAGAATTATTCAAAAAATTCTATTGTTGATTAATATTTTCTCTATCACACTATAAAACAGAAATTTCTATAAAATAATGGTCTTGCTATGTTTTTTATTAATTTATAATTTTAATTTTACTTATATTTTTTAGGTTGAATAGATATCGATTATGTTACTAATTGTTATGATTAGCATTTTATACATTCTATATCTCTCATTATATTTTATTTGAATTAATCATGTATTCATACATAAAATATAATATAAAACTTTAATCTAGTATAAGTAACATATAATATATATTGCATCTCATTATTTATTCTTGAATATATTTTTAAATTAAAAAATTAGTCTTGAAATTATTATTTAATTATATAATAATCATTTTCATATCCTTTGTTCGTACTCTTATTGTCTAACAATAAATGTACACTTCATTTTTATTATCTTACGAAATGACATGTAATTTTTAATAACTTTACTATTTATTATATTCTTATTATTTACTCACATTTTCTTCAATTTTTTAACTTTCCTCACAATTATAAATTTCCTCACTCACCCTATTAATAATTGATGATGAGACGAAGAAAGTAATAAATTTATCCATTTTTTTCTACTTTCTTCCATTTTTACGCTCTCTTCAAAGACAATCTTTATTTGATATTTATAAATATATCTAAAATTTAAATTCATTTATCTAAATAACTATTATTACATTTATAATATAATAATGACTGATAATTAGATTAGTCAAGTATATAAATTGTTAGTCAGAATCCAATTGATAAAAGTATATGGTTAGATTTGTTTAAAAGAAGATAAATATTTTTGTCAAAAATTATGTATAATATATATATATATATATATATATATATATATATATATATATATATATTTATAAAACATGATTCATTTTGAGTTAAAATATATTTCAAAAATTATATTTATGCGAATACACAAGTTATTTCATTTTAATCATAAACGGCCGTGTTATATATGAATAATTATGCTAAAATAATTATTTATATTATATTCAATTGTTTAATTCGATAAACTTCAATTCACGTCATTTAATATTAAATTAATATTTTAACAATTACAACTAATCATCAATTTTTATCATATAGATATCTATCCAAATTTTGTAGAATCTAAAATTAAAGAAAATAATATATTCATGAAATTGTTAATGCAACATTACAAAATTACGGTAGAAATATAAGATAAGGTTTAAGTATTATCTTTTACCATTTTTTAGTTACAAATTTACTTTGATATCTATAAAAATTCGTGCGAGTAACAATTCGATGCATCGCACGGGCTTTTACGCTATTTTATATAAAAATATAGTCGGTTCCACTTAAAATCAGTTTAAAAACGTGAACTGTGAACTACTCCCTTACTCCCTCAGTACCATTTTATGTGACTCTTCCCATTTTATGTGATTGGAGACGTTCCAAAAAAGAATGAATCTATAAAACTTTCTAAAAATAGTATTTTTTTTTTTAAAATGTAAAACACTATTATACTTATTACTTTCCTCCACTTTCTTAATTCTATTATTAATTAAACATTATTACATCCATTAATTTTCTTCACTATCTCAAATTTATTATTAAATATTGATAGGTTCCATCACTTTACCCACTTTTCATCTAATTTATTTTTCTTACATATTTTCTTAATAAGTCAACTGTAATTTTCTTAAAACTGTAATTTTCTTATATATTGTGCAAGTCAAACCAACTCATATATTATGGAACGGTGGTAGTAATATATATGCTATTTTGCAAACTATATAACTATAGTTTAATATTAATTACTTTTTTATATATTTAATTTTTATAAATATTTACAAAAAAAAATAGAAAAACATTGTGAGGAATGAAAAGATTATTTTAAAAAAATAATTTTTTTTTAAAAAACCACCTTTCTAACCGATGAATATGAATTTTTGACTAAACACGCATCCAACACTACAAGACACGTGCTTTAATGGTTGATTTTAACATCTACAGAACTGTGGTCGGAATTGGGTCAGTCGAAAGAGGTTCTATTTTGTAAGAAGGCTCAAGTTAATCTTAGGTTCTAAATCAGAATTTTTATATTATATGAATAAAATTTTAAGGTGTTTGGTAGAGTTTTGTTATCACTTGAAAGTTATTTATTTAATTTTTTTAATTATCTCATTTTTAAATATAAAATATGCAATTAAATAAATAATTGTTATTATTAAAGGCATCTCACCTCTAAACTATATTATATTTAGGATATAAAATATAAGTTCTAACCTTTTTTTACAACAAAATCTCCTAATTCTAATTGAATCATAAGAAAATCTCACCGACGTGCAAACCGAATCAAAGTCAAATAGGATTTTATTATTTTGTACGTTTAGAATATTTTAATATATAAAATGGTGTCTGCCTAAAAATAGTTAGACAAAATTGGTATAGAAAACTATATGAATAATTATCTTAGGGTTTTTTTTTTACTATTATGTCCCATTTTAAAAGTTTTTTTATAATTATATCTCATTTCTTATTAAATTTATAAATATATCCTATTTTCAAAATATTTACAATTTTAAATTAACCATGGTTAAATTCATAAATTTAATTATTTAAATGACACATATAACTTAAGTCTTAATCTTTGTGGGGGATTTTTAAACGTAGGGTTAAGGAAAAAAAAATCCTTCATAAAACTTAATAAAACAAAATTCTCATAAGTTATAGGGGTAATTCATGTGATAAATGGGACTATGTCTTATCGAACTGCCGCGTATGAGAACAGATACTAAGATAATAAAATCATTATGGCAAAAAAAAAAAATCAAAAGTTATTTTTTCATTTTATTCAAAAACACCAATTAAAACCAATCTCATTTGCTTATGATCTAACCCTTTTTTATTTGAGTTTGGTTGCTTGCAGCACCCTACTTTCTCCTCATGTATAATTTCTTGGTGATGAGCATGTGCCACACTTTTATTATTTTATTAATACATATGTTTTTAGGTATACTAGCTTATAACCCATGCGCGGGTTTTTTTAATATGAATTAAATTTTATTATACGTTACAATTATATTTTTATATTATTATTTTTTAATAATTATTTTAATTTAAATTTAAATAATTTATACAAATTTAATTAATGATATGCATTGTTTAAAACTTATATTATGAAATTTTAAATTAAATATGTCATTGATGAAATTTTAAATCTTGAATATTTTGTAAAGTAACTTAATCATATAAAATATTTAGTCATTAGATCTAGCGGTTCTGATTTTTTGCTAAAAATCTAACATAATTATTCGTTGCATATAGATATCTATTATATATTTTTATTAGTAATTGAAAGATATGGTGTGATATTTTTGGGTATATATTAATGATTGCAAGATTATGTTTAAAATTAAAAGATAACATGTTTTAATTATAAAAGAAATATTAATGATTGGCAGATTATGTTTGCAAAATTATGTTTAAAATTAAAAAGTCGGGTATATATTAATGATTGTAAGATTAGTTTTAAATAAAAAAGGTAACGTGTTTTAATTAGAAAGGAAACATTAATGATTTGAATATATGATATGATTCAATTAAAAGTAAAGTAAACCTCTTTTAAATTGATTAAAATATACGATATTTTAAGTGTTTATAAAATTTTATTTGTTATTTAATATAATTTGATATACTCATATATACCGATTATACTAATGTTTCCTTATTATAAATAATGTATATGGATTTTTAATATATTTTTTAATAATTGAAAAAAATTGTGTTATATTTTGGGGTGTATATTAATGATTGTAAAATTAGTTTTAATTAAAGAAGGTAACGTGTTTTAATTATAAAGAAAATATTAATGATTTGAAGATATGATATAATTGATGTTTTTAAATGTTTATAAAAGGTAATATCTACAACTAAAAGTGAATGTGAAAATGGGTAATGGCTAATTACTATTAATTTTATTATGTCATTATTTATTTTAATAATTAGGATAACCAAAACCAAACCAACAAACTTTCAATATAGATAGATCTGATTGAAAATTCAGAAGTGTATGTATTATTTTATTCTTAAATTTAAAAAAAGTAAAGAATGTTAAGAATTATTATTTTGAGCAAATGTTGCAATATTTAATTATTTTAAATTTTTACATTCAAATACATGTAAAATATTAATATTTTTTATTTGTAAAATTTCTTAACATTAGAATAAATTGATAAATTGTATAATTTATATATAAGACAATAATGTCAAAAAGAGTAGACTGGATTAATTACTAAATTGTTCTTTAAAAAAATTACTTAAAAACATTGATTACTTTTATTAGTGAATTTGATTCACAAAATGCTAGAAAAATAATTTTTAGTAAATAATTTTTTTTACATATATTTGTTGTTTTTTTATAATTAATTACTAAAGGTATACTTTTTTCGATTTTACAAGGCACACAAAAATCCAAAACCTGAGTATCGGAAGTAAAAGGTAATGAGGTAATGGATGGGAGTTAACATACATAACATAAGTGAACTATTAAAACTAACCATAAATATTAGATTAATATTTATATTTATAACTTAAATATATGTATATATATGAGTTATATAAGAGTTAAAAAATAATCATAGAACATATTTATAATTATTAAATAAAAAATGATATATTTGGAAAGCACATCATTAATTTGGGATATAATATACAAATTTCCTTAATCTTATTATCATGTATATTTAACTAATATTGTGTTCACAAATCTATATTGATATTATATATATATATATATATATATATATATATATATATATATATATATATATATATATATATATATATATATATATATATATATATATATATAGGGCTTAATGATCCTATAGTTAACTATAGGAGAATTTTCTACAGTTAACCACTGAAATAATGATACATCATATAGTTTCCTAAATAAAAATACACACCTTTAATGCCCCTGCGGGGCTCATATAAATAAAAGATAACACTCAAATGTTTCTCATATATATATATATATATATATATATATATATATATATATATATATATATATATATATATAGCAGGTGCTCATATGAGACCCCACTTATAGTGAGAACTGAGACCTTTTCTTTTTATACTATATTACCCAACAATCTAATCTAATTATAGTACGTACCCTGTCAATTTCCCACCCCTGACCCCCACCCCACCCCACCCCACCCCTTCCCATCCCCCATCGGCACCGCCATCTTCTACCATCGTTATTCTCAAAAATTCCAACAAAATCATCATCATATATACATACCATATCTATATACACATGTATACATAAGTATATATCCTCTTCATCTTCATCTCTCCTGCATCACTGACGACCATAAATGCATCGATAAACGAATTCTTTTAAAAAACAATCAGTGATTTGCCACCTTTCCATAGAAGTAATATACAAATCTGAAAGTTTTTAAGGAATTGCTTTCAACAAATTTAGTGATTTGCGCTAAAAGAATTAGTGATTTGCTTATAAATTTCAGTAATTTGAATTTAATTTACGTCTAGTCTCGCAGGGACACCATCTCTATCGTCTTCCTCCGGCGAGCTCCATGGTTCGATCTCCATCAGGTAAGCATGTGATTTATGATGAAGAAGAAAGTGGAGACTTGACTGAAAAACTCATCACAAATCTGAAATGAGCAGGTGGTTAGTGGTGGTGGTGATGGGGACCGGAGATGGTGGTGTTGTGACTTTATCTTGTCTCAGATCTGGATTTTTTTTGATGATTTATGCTCGAATATTTGATGATTTGTATTGAATTTTTTGGTGATTTGCTTTGAATTTTTGGTGATTTGCTTTGAATTTTTGGTGATTTTGACCGAAAATTAGTGATTCTGTGGGTCATAGGAGTGGTGGTGATTTGGTGATATGTGGTTTTTGGTGTGGTGGTTGTGGAGTGATGGTGGTTGTGGTGTGATTGTGGTAACAGTGGTGATATGGTAGTGAGGTGCTGGTGAGGGCGGTGATGTGCAATTCCGATGGTGGTAGCATGGTCAGAGGTGAGGTTGAATATGGTGGCAGCGCGGTTGATTGGAGGTAAATGTTGTTTGAGCAGAGAAGAAGGAGCAGAGAAGCAGGGGAGAGGATGCGTGCCTTTTTGTTTATTGGGCTTTTTTTAGGCGGCCCATTGTATAGTTCTCACTCTAACAGGGGTCTCACTAGAGTAGCCCTATATATATATATATATATATATATATATATATAGATTTTTTAAAAAAACTTGAAAGCTATTTATCTAATTTTCTAAATTATCTAAATTTTCAAAATAAAATATGCAATCAAGGAAATAATTGAAATACATAAAATATGTAATCAAGGAATAATTGATGTTATTAAAGTTAAGTCCCACCTCTAAATTATATTATAGTAAGGATATAAAAAGAAAGTTCTAACCTTTTTTTTACAACAATATCTCCCAATTCTAATTTTTTTTAGGTAAGCCATTATTTATTATAAAGCCAAGGGTACATGGGTCAGGCAGCGGCGAGCCTTTTGCTGGAAAACCTGGTGTGCTGCAGCTAAAACTACTAGCAAGTCTAAGCTACTACTAGAGCTTACAATCACTACTACTAGTGCAACCACTGAGAAACGCTTGACCAAGGCTCAAGAGAAGCTGCTGCCTACCACTAAGGTCTACATTCAGTCGATATCCCCTAGTGGGGGGTCACTTGCAAAAAGATTCACCCATGGTCTGCAGGGTGAATCTCTTTCTGAAGTTCTCCTACGTCTAACTGCACCTCGTCTTCCTCCATCTCCATGACTAGTGCCCTGGGAGCATCTTCTTGGCCCAAACCTAGTTCGTCCACTTGATCCGATAGCACTAGGCCTCCTTCGAAGTTCATTGGATCAGGATCATGGATAGGTATTATAACATCGACGTAGTCTGGATGATCCATGATAGAGTATATATTTATATGTATTTTACATGATTTTATTCCTCATATTAATTCTATTTTGCATTTAATTGGATTTTTATTAAATAAATTTTAATTTTTTATTGTAGGAAGTAATAAATCCTAAACTTGGATGGATTGGAGAATAAAGAGCTGAATTTAGAGATTTTTTAGAGGAAATTCGGATTTATTGGGCTGCACGCGCGAACTTCATAGTTTGGGCCATATCTTGAGTTCTACAAGTCAGTTTTGGACGATTTAGCAGCCTACGCGAAGATAACAGAATTTTATTTAATTTTAAAGTGGTCTAATTATCAAATTACAAGTAGAACGGGCCAGAAGTACTGAAGAAAAGTCAGCTATGACTTTTCCTTGCAAAACAGAATAAGTTTAGGTTTAACGTTCCTAGAGAAGAAAAATACTTTTATTATTATAAAGTTTTTAACTTGTTATGGGTTTTTCAACCTTAACGCAAGAGTACGTATCACAACAAGTAGTAAATAAGTTCGTTCCCACGAGGACTGTTAATAAGCTGTCAATTACCACTTACTATCTTTCTTTCAATTCAAGTCTAAATAAAAATCAAGTGGAGTGTTTACTAAATTATCACTAAACAATTAAAATAACACAATATCGAATAATAAATTCCAAGAGAATGAAGGCTAGGCCTTTAACTCCTCTAATGTTCATTAACAAGCTTCTTCCTTAACCTCTATTCTCGTGGTCTAATTGCTAGTCTAGGGCTATCAAGTATTCACAAGGACATTCCGAATCTCATGTGACTCTAATTTATGCATTAACTCCCATATTCCTATGTAGAATTTTAATACATAAACAGCATTAAGTTTCGCCTTAATTGGACTACCTAGGGTGTTTAGGTATATTCCTATATATACCTAAGTTAAGACCCAATCAGTATTACCTAGGACTAATATATATATATATATATATATATATATATATATATTAGTCCTAGGTAATACTGATTGGGTCTTAACTTAGGTTTTCTCTTCCAAGTCCACCTAAATTACTGATTCAATCTCAAGGGTGATCAATCTTTGAGAAGCATTAAACACAAATCAGTATAAACAATTAATACGACCACAAAAATATAGAATAGAATACAACTTATATATTAACAAAAGACTCCATTAAAGGCCTAGAGAGAAAATTAGTTCATCATCTCAAAAGAAATCAATACACGAGAGTATGTAAACATGATGGAAAAGTAAGGAGAAAAGATAAAATCTGTATTCGCAGCAATCTCTTCAACCCAAGCTTTTTCCTCTCTTGAGCGTAGCCTCCTTTTTTCTTCTCTAGGAACGTTAAACCTAATAATATTATCTCATGTCTACATGTCTCTAATAAAAAATTTTTAATGCTATTAAGAAAAATACAAAAATACGTTTCCTAAACTGATTCTATTTTACAAGGAAAAGTTGTAGCTGACTTTTCTTCAGTACTTCTGGCCCGTTCTAGTTGTAATTTGATAATTGGACCACTTTAGAATTAAAGAAAATTCTATTATCTTCGTGTGGGCTGTTAAATCGTCTAAAACTGACTTGTAGAACTCAAGATATGGCCCAAACTATGAAGTTCGCGCGTGCAGCCCAATAAATCCGAATTTCCTCTAAAAAATCGGGTTTTATATCAAACGGGCCACTGATCTCATTAAAAAGTATCAAGTAGCTCCCCAGTCTCCACGAGGACTCATTTAAGCCACTAAACTAAAAAATATATCATTTGCCCCCTGCATTCACAAAAATAATACAATTTATGGTGGTCTAAGTGTCTTAGATAAAATTTATGGTGGCCAAAAAAGTTCAATCTTGGATAGATTGTATTATTCTCACTTAGGCCACCATAAATTGTATTATTTTTGTGAATGCAGAGGGGGCAAATGATATATTTCTTAGTTTAGTGGCTTAAATGAGTCCCCGTGAAGACTGGGGAGCTACTTGATACTTTTTAATGAGATCAGTGGCCCGTTTGATATAAAACCTCCAAATTCAGCTCTTTATTCTCCAATCCATCCAAGTTTAGGATTTATTGCTTCCTACAATAAAACATTAAAATTTATTTAATAAAAATCCAATTAAATGCAAAATATATTTAATATGAGGAATAAAATCATGTAAAATACATATAAATATATACTCTATCAAATATCCCCACACTTAGCATTTTGCACGTCCTCGGGCAAATAAAGAAATAAAGCTAATCTAACTAACTAACACCATTTTTGTAAATGACACGATTGCATTGATCATATGCAACAAGCCGTTAAACCCCTAGGCAGCCCTAGTAGGACGAGTTTTGTCTCGTGAGGGTTTGTATTGAATCTACCCACAAAATCCATTTTTATCATGATTGCCAAGTCTCGAACATGTAATAAGTCATAGTACTCCACACTAGTAAGACTCAATCACCTAACAATTCTAAAATATTACATGACTTTTTGTTGTACACCATTTAACATAACAATCCAAGTATGCACACGTAGTCTATAGAGACAAAATATCATGAAATCCACATTAAAGTTTTCTTCAACATGCAAGCATGCTATGGATACAAAAGAATCTCACAATACTCTCAAATCACACAAGTGTATAGGTATAAATGTTTCGCTCAAGTTCAATCAATGTACTCGTATGCTACCATATGCTTGGTTGTCCACCAAATCTCCACTACTTCGTATACATGCATACATGAATCAAAAGGTCTTTATTAAAGGTTGTAATATGGCTTAGGTAAAAGCTAGGATATCAAGAAATAGGCTAACAAGTGGCTAAACTTGATCAACCAATAGATCATAGCGTTCACTTATAATTAAAGCACCCAACATGAAAAGTAGATCATGTAAAAGTTTGTCAGACTCTCACAAGCATTAAACCCATAAGCACATAAAACCCATGTACTTTCCCTCTTTCATATTGTACAAACCAATGAACACAAACTCTACTTGACCTTTTTTTTTAAACTCCAGTAACCAAGGGCAGTGAAAAGTCACAAAGAATAATTTCTAGTACAATGCACTTAATACCAGCACATGTACATGGATCGTCCCTTTCATATCCACCTACTGGTCTCAAAGGAGTACATATCCTCTCTCTTTTTTTTCTTTTTTTTCATATTGATTCCCACCAAATGAACACTTTAGCAAAAGAAATCCCCACACTAAATATTCACCAACCCTGAAGTTGAATCACTATGCTCTACCAGTAAATCAAGACATGAATAAATAAGTAGGCTTAAGAATTTTAGATTGGTGATATACGAAAGAAACAGATAAAAGCTCAAGGGGGTTCACTAAGGATTATTTTTCAAGGTACTTCTTAGGACAAATAAGGTTAATCCTAGTGCCTTTATCATATTCATGCATACACATATCATGTAGTCTCAAAACGGTTTAAAACAAGATCTGGAGAAACACGCGTAATGATGAACAACACACAACAAAAGAAATGGATTGATATAAAATATATCAATCATAAATTAGGTTCAAATCCTCACAAGGTAGAAGCATGCGTTACCCATTAAAATTGACTAAGAAGCATCTCAAATTTTCAAATTTTCGCAAGCACACATAAGGGATTATCAAGTATCAAATGATTTTTCATGAAAATGACACTCAGAATTATCATGCGAAATAAATCTACACAATGTGTACTTATCCATGCTAACATGCTCTTGAGACAACGTAATTATATACAAAAAGTTTTTTAAATTTTTAATATTTTTTGAATTTTATAATATATAATTTTTTTGAATTTTTTAAATATATTGCGAATGTATCCCCATACTTAAATGGTTCATTGTCCTCAATGAATAAATATAAAATATATACATAATTAAAAGATCCTAAAAACAAATACAAAAATAAAATAAAAATGAAAATAATTTAAAAAGAAAGGTTAAAATACTCCCCTGGTGCATATGCACGAAGTGTTGTCGGAAAAAGAATTAAGAAATGATGTCTTTAATGCTGAAATTCCAGAGCCCAGCTTCATTTAATATTAATGCAGACCATATTATAACAAAAAAGCAAGGCAGCTCAACTGGTTGAAAGGTGCATGTAGGAGTCATGCAACACCCTTTGGTCAAGGGTTCAACTCCCTTGGCCATCATATTTCCAAATTATTTTTGAAGAAGGCTGCCAACGAAGTAGCTGACATGGCAAACGGAGTGCTAAGAGCAAGTGCAATGGGAGCCCAACTGGATGATGTGGAGGAGAGAGAAGGAGACTTGGGTTTTTGATCAGCGTTGGAGAGAAACAAGATAGTTGGCCAGGCCCGGGAACTTGGGCTGGCCAAGTCTGTGTGCGTGGTAGGCTTTTCTTTTTTTATTTGTATTTTATCTCTCCTACTAAACTCAACTCATGTCTTGATTATATAAAACAGATTAAATAACAATTAAGTAGGACATACTAAAATTTGGACTTGGGCTTTGCATTGGAGCTAGTTGGCCACTTAATTTATCAAGTCCGGTTTTTGCTGAGTTGGCTTCAAAAAAAAATGTCAGTGGACTTGGGCTCGTCCACTGCACTTGCTCTAAGGTCCAGATGGAATGGAACTGACGTGGCGCCAAGTGGCGTGCTGACATAGCGACATCTGACTATTGACGTGAGTTGAGATGGCAGCTGACCTGGTATGACTAGACTGCTGACAGGTTGAAGAGATGGCAGATGACTTGGAGAGATGTAGATGCTAACCAGATTGGGCTCAAACGTAATGGGCTAAATTGGAGTAACCAGTAGGATATGAGCTTCAATGTTGTTTCCCTAACCAGATAATTCAATACCGCAGGGAGTACTACACGCGCCACAGGTTGATCAGCGCTCAGAGTCAGATTTGGAGACAGGAAATTTCATCCCGCGGGATGATTTAGCACACCAAGGTGCAGAAATTAATAATATGCACAGACATATTTACACCATAGGTAGTCTGTTCAGTACCGTGGGTTTCGTGCATGTCCAAAACAAAAACAGTAGCAGGGAGTATTGCACTGCAGCTAGTAATACGTACACCACCAATTGAAATTTCGGAGCTGGGAGTTTAATTTTTTTTTCCAGCTAGCAAATTTTTTCTCCTGAAACACTTCACACAAAATTATCAAGGCACCTTATGGGAGTAAAAATAATAAAAATTAAAAAAAATCTAATCTAAAAAAAATACAAAATAAAATAATTGAAATAAAACAATTACTAACCAAACACAAATCATGGGTTGCCTCCCAAGAAGCGCCTTATTTATAGTCATGATTTTGACTATTCAAATCCTTCATAGCTCAGAAAGAGTGATGGATGAGACATTACGATCAATGTCTTCACCCAAATATGGTTTAAGTATCTGTCCGTTAACTTTGAAAGTTCTCCCTGTAAGCATAATGTGAAATGACTTTTACCACTCTAAAAGGTCCAGACCAACGTGATTTGAGCTTACCTGGAAATAACTTTAATCGAGAGTTAAATAATAAAACGATTTGTCCCGCTTCAAGTTCCGATCATAATTTTCCGATCATGCCACTTCTTCATTTTTTTCTTTATAAATCTTCGAGCTCTCAAAAGATTTCAATCGAAATTCATCAAGCTTATTTAGTTGAAGAGACGCCTTTCTCCAGCTGCAGTAAAATCAAAATTCAACTTTTTAATTGCCCAAAAAGCTTTGTGCTCCAATTCCACAGGTAAGTGACAAGATTTTCCATAGACCAGCTGATAAGGGGATGATCCCAATGGTGTTTTATATGCTGTTCTGTAGGCCCACAGACTCTCATCTAACTTCTTTGACCAATCTTTTCTTGTTGAATTAACTGTCTTCTCCAAAATCTGCTTGATTTCTCTATTAGAAACTTCGGCTTGTCCATTTGTTTGAGGATGATAAGCACATACTCCCTTGTGAAGAACACCATATTTCAACAACAATGATGTGAATTGCTTGTTACAAAAATGTGTTCCCTCATCACTAATTATAGCTCTTGGTGTTCCAAATCGAGTAAAAATATTCTTCTTCAGAAATTCAAGTACCACGGATGCATCATTGGTTGGGGTTGCTATGGCCTCAACCCATTTAGAAACATAATCAACTGCTAGTAAAATATATTGGTTTCGAAATGACATCACAAACGGTCCCACGAAATCAATACCCCAGACATCAAATAACTCAACCTCCAAAATATAATTCAGAGGCATCTCATTCCTCTTAGAAATATTACCAGTACGTTGGCATCTATCACATCTCTTTACGAATTCATGTGCATCTTTAAAGAGAGAAGGCCAGTAAAAACCTGATTGAAGGACCTTTGCTACAGTCCTATCACCTTGAAAATGGCCACCATATGGAGAATTGTGGCAATGATTCAAGATACTTTCAACCTCATCATCAGGAATACACCTTCGTAGAACATTATCTGGACAAAGCTTAAAAAGAAAAGGCTCGTCCCATAGAAATGATTTAACCTGATGCAAAAACCTTTTCTTCTGTTGAAAATTAAACTCATTAGGGATAATATTGCTCACCAGATAGTTAACAAAATTCGCAAACCAAGGGAGTCCACTGTTGTTGACAACCATAAGCTTTTCATCAGGAAAAGCGTCGTTAATGATCTGAGAACCATCAGAATTCTCATTGTTTTCCAACCGAGATAGATGATCAGCAACTTGATTTTCAGAACCCTTTCTATCCTTAATTTCCAAATCAAATTCTTGCAAGAGTAGAACCCATCGAATCAAGCGAGGCTTGGCATCCTTTTTCTCAATAAGATATTTAATAGCAGAATGGTCAGTGTAAACAATCACCTTCGTGCCCACAAGATATGATCTGAATTTCTCAAAAGCAAAAACCACCGCAAGCAATTCTTTCTCAGTAGTTGTATAATTCAATTGAGCACTAGAGAGAATATTACTTGCATAGTATATAGAATGAAAAATTTTATTGCTTCGTTGTCCCAAAACTGCTCCAAGTGTAAAATCACTCGCATCACACATCAACTCGAAAGGAAGACTCCAATCTGAAGCAGTAATAATTAATGTAGAAACCAATTTCAGTTTAATCTCCTCATATGCTGCAAGACAAAAATCATCAAATATGAACTTGGTGTCATTCTCCAATAAATTACATAGTGGCTTTGATATTTTAGAGAAGTCTTTGATGAATCGCCTGTAAAAACCAGCATGACCAAGAAAACTGCGAACTCTTTTAACAGAACTCGGTGGAGGGAGCTTTTCAATACTTCGAGCTTAGCTTTATTAACCTCTAATCCTTTACTTGACACTTTATGCCCGAGAACAATGCATTCTTGAACCATAAAATGACATTTTTCCCAATTTAGCACCAAGTTAGTCTCTTCACATCGTTGCAATACTCGTGCCAAGTTATACAAGCATGAATCAAAAGAATCACCAAGTACAGAAAAATCATCCATGAAAACTTCTACGCCCTGCACTACCATGTCAGAGAGTATAGCCATTATGCACCTCTGAAAAGTAGGTGGTGCATTACACAGTCCAAAGGACACTCTTTTGAAAGGAAAAGTACTGAACGGGCATGTGAAAGTAGTCTTCTCCTGATCCTCTGGTGCTATAGCAATTTGATGATATCTATAATACCCATCCAAGAAACAATAGAACTCCTTACCAGCTAATTTATCCAACACCTAATCAATGAATGGTAAAGGAAAATGATCTTTCCTCGTGGCTTTGTTCAATTTTCGGTAGTCCATGCATACCCTCCATCCTGTTACTGTTCTGGTTGGAATAAGCTCATTTTTTTCATTAGCTACAACTGTGATTCCACCCTTCTTTGGGACACACTGAATCGAACTCACCCAAGAACTATCTGAAATAGGGTATATGATTCCTGCATCTAGCCACTTGATGATCTCCTTCTTCACTACTTCCTTCATGATAGGATTCAGCCTCCTTTGATGCTCGATACTAGGCTTGTGGCCATCCTCCATTGTAATTTTATGCATACAAAACGAAGGACTTATACCTTTGATATCAGCAATTTTCCACCCAATAGCTTTTTTAAATTCCTTTAAAACTCGAAGCAGCTTCTCCTCTTGATCGACTGAAATAGTAGAAGATATGATACTGTCAATGTTGAATTTTCACCAAGAAATACATACTTGAGATGCTCTGGAAGTTGTTTCAACTCTAGTTCTGGTGGCTCCTCAATAGATGGTTTTGATGCCTTGGATTTCTCAGGCATCTCAAAACTCTCAAATTTCTGAAGAGCTCTCTGATAAGTAGGAAGTGCATTTAGTTGCTTGATACATTCAGCAATCTCATCAAGACTTTCATCACCTTCTTCTTGTAAAGACAAATCTAGAGCATCAATAGTGTGATGCGCTAGCACTTGCATGTCATCTTCACCTGTAATAGCACTCAAAGAAAAACAACTCTCATCATCATTAGAAAACTTCATAGCCGAAAAAACATTAAACGTGACCTGATCATCCTGCACTCGCATGGTTAACTCTCCTTTCTGAAAATCAATAAGAGTTCTTCCAGTAGCTAAAAATGGCCTACCAAGAAGCAATGGAATGTCTGCATCCTCTTCCATATCAAGCACAATGAAATCTACTGGAAAAATGAATTTATCCACCTTTACAAGAACATCTTCAACTATACTGTTGTGGAATAAAAACGAGGGTTTGTATGTATTAAATACAAGGGATGGTGAGCTTCGAGCTTTAATGGTTGTTCTTGCGTTCGAGACTAAACGGTCCTCACAAGATTCCTACGTATCTCTGTATTGCTAGAGAATCAAGCCAACGTAGTTCTGAGAATGAGGGGTCAGGCCCTTTATAT
This sequence comes from Saposhnikovia divaricata, assembly GCA_036435485.1. Classification (NCBI taxonomy): domain Eukaryota; kingdom Viridiplantae; phylum Streptophyta; class Magnoliopsida; order Apiales; family Apiaceae; genus Saposhnikovia; species Saposhnikovia divaricata. The sequence continues at coordinate 95,162,309 of CM071594.1, forward strand.
AGGCTGAGAAGCCTTAGAATTAAGGTAGGAGTTGGAGACTTAATAGATAAGTCACCTCCTTGAGGAAAGTTCTAGACTCCTTCCTTGTAGGAGTCTGTTGCCATATCGAATTGGATGCCTTGGAGGCTAAGTCTTGTAGAGATAATGTCCTTATCTGACACTTATTGCTGAGCTGTTTATTACCCCTAATATTAATTACGAAATTAATATTAAAGATAGGACTTTGGACCCTGTTGGTGGGCCCCACGTTCGGACCATACCGGGTCTAATTAATGCAACACTAAATGTGTCTTTAGGGCTTATTTTTAGCCCATATCATTTGCCCCCCAACTTCTAGGAAAACTGATCAGGTTTTCCTTGAAGTTTTAACGGTCCTTTCCAAGACTCGGGTCAGGGTTCATTTTTATACACTAGTGTTTCACGAGTATTGTCTTTATGTAAAGCGTGGAGCGACCGACGCGTTTACGACAATGTTAATTCGATGCTAATCGGCACTAATCAGCCTTAACGACATTTAAACAATGTTTAAACGACGTTGAACGGCATAAAACGGTACTAACTAGCCTTAAACGATACTTAAACAACGTTTAAGTGACGCCAACCGGCATTAAACGACACTGAACGGTGCTTATCGGCACTAACGGTGCTAATCGGCACTTAATTGGTGCTTATCGGCAATAACGGTGCTATCGGCACTAACGGTGCTAATCGGCACTTAATCAGTGCTTATCGGCACTAACAAGCCTTGAACGACACTTAAACAATGTTAAGCGATTCTAAACGGTGCTAAACGGCACTAGCGGGGGTCCGGGGGCGGCAGCCCCCGGGCGGGGGTCCAAGGGGCGGCAGCCCCTGGCGGGGTCCAAGGGGCAGAGCCCCTGGATGGGGTCGAGCTGGAAATTTTTTATTTCCAAGGACTAGTACTATTCAGAAATTATCATTTCGACTCAAATTTCTGAATTTTAATCACAAAATTCGAGCTCAATTTCGAGCTCAAACTGCCTCCAGATCGCAGCCATTTTTCTTGTTTCCTAAGTCATTTTCGACCTGGAAATTTCGAGGAGAAATCAGTGTATTTTCGAGCTCAATTTCGAGCTCAAACGGGGGCCAAGTCGTGGCTGTTTTACAGGTTTTTTAGTTCATTTTCGAACTAATTCATACGACCTCATTCGGTATGGAAACGACCTCGAGTTTTCACCCAGGTCGTGACCTTCTCCCCGGCTTTTCTAGTCATTTTCGACCTGGGGTTTGCGATCTCAAACCACGCCTCAAATGGACATGTTTTAGTTGATTTTCTGGTTATGTGAATGAGCTCGAAATCCTATTGCAAAGCGAGGTCGTAGGTGCCGACCTCATACCACCTTGTTGGAATGTTGATTCAGTTATTCATTCTTGAGTTGTTCACGAATCTCTTGATCCAAGGTTGGATCTGATAGCTTTGTTGGCCTTCTAAGGCTTCAACTTAGTTCCTTAGCCCTTGATTTATAACACAAGGCCTGGATTCTAAGGTTGATGTTGGTGTTCTGGATCACCAACACGAGGTTTCAGGTCAATAGGAGGTGTTTGTTATGCCTTAAATGGTTTCGTGAACCTTGACTTGTGACCTTCCGGGCCTTAACTTATTTGATGAGACCTTGGTTTTAAGGTTATTATCAACCCTTGATTCCCTTGATTCTCATTCTAAGATGTAGGAATGATGAAGTCCCTTAGTTCTTTCCCCCCTTGCTTCATATAGTGGAGGTCTTGCTTCTCGGTTGATCGCTCAAGAAGTTCACTTGCCACTAAGCACTCAACTTTAAGTCTGGTGTGCCTTGGCTGGTTGCCAATCCTCTATCTTACTTTTAGGTTTCCAACCTTCTTCTTATACTTGTAGAACCTTGACTAGGTTTTAAGTAGCCTGATGCCTCTTGTCAGGTTCGTTTGGAGGCAGATAACCTTGTTGGCCATCAAGGCTTGAATTTTTAGATTTGAAGTTCAAGACCTCAAGTGTGGAATTGTAAAGGACCTCTTATCTCAACACTCTCATTAACAGTTTCTGTACCTTCAAGGCATTATCAAGGGGCCAACCAGTCTCAAGATGAGCTTTAGGGTCTATCCTTCAGCTTACATCAACTGGTGCTACCAATTTCAAATTGATGGTGGGGGTCTTCAGGACTTGGAAGTAGACGCTCCCAGAATGGGTCTCGACCCTTGAATTGAGATAAGGCATCGACCTTTGTATTCTCCTCCCTTGGGATATATCTGGCACTCATCTAACTGGGCTATCGCAGCTTTCACAATCCTCAAGTATTTGGCCATATTCTTTTCTCTAACCTCAAACTCTCCATTGACTTGTGAGACTACCAACTTTGAGTCTCCACAGACTTTCAGGTTCTTGACCCTCAGGGCTCTTGTCAGTCTAGGTCGGCTATCAGAGCTTCATACTCCGCCTCGTTGTAGGTTATTTGGAAGTCCAACTTCAAGGCATACTCGAGTGTGAACCCATCGGGGCTTTGCAGACTTAACCTGCACCACTGGTTTTTGTTTTAGATGCCCCATGAAAATAGAGCTTTTTGTTTTTGATGCCCCATCAAAATAGAGCATCCAATATTCCTTCTTCTCTTCCAGGGGTTTCTCACCTTGCTGACCTTCCTGGTCTATCAAAATAGAGCATCCAATATTCCTTCTTCTCTTCCAGGGGTTTCTCACCTTGTTGACCTTCCTGGTCTATTACCTCCTGCCCCCCGACTTCTTGGTTGTCAATGGTATATTCAACCACGAAGTCAGCTAGAGCCTGAGCTTTGATGGCTGTCCTAGGCTTGTACTTAACATCGAATTCTCCTAGTTTGATTGCCCACTTGATGAGCCTTCCATTGGCTTTCGGGCTATGCAATATGTTTCTTCAGCGGGTGTTCCATCAGGACTTCAACGTTTGTCTTTATCCAGGGTCCTTCAAGGACTTAAACTCTTATCTGCTGTAACCTAACTCTACCATTCGGGGTATGCTTTCATTTGTTTTCATTCGTGTATTCTTTTATTTTCGGTACTTGGTCTTCTTTGACTCACACATCAGGTGCTTGGCACATAAATAAAATCACAATCAATGAATGGAAAACAAACTTGCATTAATAACTTGGAAATGGGTTCAACCCTTACATAGAGTACTACTGTCCTACTCGGAGCAACATGCTCTACAATGGTTTTAATGAACCTTATTTCTACTTCTACTATATAAATATGAAGCTAAGTCCTACTAGGATAACTTAAGCCCAATCGAGCCTTTGCAAGACTAGGTCTGCACCACTTGATTTTGTTTTTGGTGCTCCATCAAAATAGGGCACCCACCACTCCTTCTGGTCTCCTCATTCTTATTATGAAGTTCACTTCCTGCTTGGGGTACTACCTCCTGCCCCCCGACTTCTTGGTTGCCAATGGTATACTCAACCACAAAGTCAGTTAACGCCTTATCCTCAATGGCTGTCCGAGGCTTCTGTGTGATGTCCTCTGCTGACCTTTCTTTGTGTTCCTTACCACTGTGGACTTCCATGTCTTCAACCGGAAGGACCTGCCCCCCGACTCCATCAGGCCTTAACGAGGCTACATAACAGCTTCGTGCCATCTTCTGATCACCTTTATGTTCTCCAAAACCATTCCTGGTAGGGAACTTGATCTTCACATGATAGGTTGAGGCAACAGCCTTGAATGCATGAAGTCCAGTCCTTCCAAGGATAGCGTTGTACGCTGAATCCGCCTTGATTACCAGGAAGTTCAACATCTGAGTGGCCTCCTTGGGCTCTTGCCCGATAGTTACAGGCAGCTGAATAGTCCCTTCAACTTTGGATTTTACTCCATTAAATCCGTATATAGGCATGTTATTGGGGGTCAACTGAGAATCAGTGTATCCCATCTTCACAAACGCATCATGAAACAGAATGTCAACGGAAGCTCCATTGTCTATCAAGACTCGCTTCACCTCCGAGTTTCCAATCACAGGAGTTATGACCAACGGGTCGTCATGGGGGAACTTCACCCCTTCCAAGTCTGAGTCATCAAAACTAATCGCTACCTCAGTTTTTGCAAGCTTCGGGGCCTCTCCCACGATGTGCAACACCTCTCGGGCATAAGCCTTTCGAGAGTTCCTAGTTGTCCCGGCCGCAGTTGGGCCTCCTGAGATCATGTTGATTACTGGCCCTCGGGGTTGTGGGTTGCGATCTTGATCGTCATCCCTTCTATTATAGTCTCTTCTCTGATTAGCACGGTCTTCACCCTTAGTGAAGTGCCTCAGCTTCCCTCTACGGATCAAAAACTAAATCTCATCTTTGAGTTGCTTACAATCGTCAGTGTCATGCCCCACGTCTCTATGGAATCTGCAATACTGATTCTGGTTTCTCTTTGCGGGATCACCCCTGAGTGGCTTCGGCCATCTGAAATCCTTATCATTCTCAATGTCCAACAAGATTCGACTCCTAGGAGTATTCAACCTTGCATACTCAGTGAACCTTGACCCTTGGTTCTTCTTAGGGGCAGAGTCGGAGTCCTCGCTAGTTCGGGGATACTTGTCCCTAGCATCATACTCTTGATCATCATAGTCCTGGTCTTGCTTTCACTTCTTGGAGTCATTGTTACCTCCTCCTCCACCTACGGTGGTTTCTTTCTTCAAGCTATCCTCAGCTTTAATATACTTATCAGCCCTTCGTTGGAGCTCAGCCATATTTTCTGGGGGATGCTTCGCTAATGACCTTTTAAAGAAGAGGTCAGTGGTTCCGTGCTCCAGGGCTACCATGGCCACCTTATTCTCCAAGTCAGTGATATTTAGAGTCTCCTTAGTGACTTGCTTAAGGTAATCCCTTAGATTTTCATTCTTTCCTTGTACCACATACATAAGAGACGCAGAGCTCTTCTCATGAACTCTTCCACTAATGAATTGGATGATAAAAGCAGTGCTCAATTCCTTAAAAGATCCAATCGAATTTGCAGGCAAACGGCTGTACCACATTTGAGCCATACCCGACAGGGTTTGAGGGAACGCCCTACACTTGAGAGCGTCACTAGCAGGCTGCAACAGCAGTGCGTTCGAGAATGTTCTCACATGGTTTGCGGGATCACCCGTTCCATCATAAGCCTTTATTGTAGGCATCTTAAACTTCCTAGAGATGTGAGCATTCATCACTTCCTCGGTGAACGGGGGTGTTGGATCATCAGGATCTCCGAGAGGCATCAGATCTTTGGGGTTTCCCTTGGGAATTTCCATCCTTGTGGTTGTTCTTCCGAATGAGGCATCAGCCCTTCTTCGTCTCCTTGAAGACCTCTCCAAATCAATGATGGGAATCGTTCCTGAGGTTGGAGGAGGTCGAGTTTGATTTTGTCTTGCTTGCTCCATTGCTATGTCATCCTTCAGCCTTTGGATCTCAGCCTCGTGAGCCTTAATCCTCTCCTCAACCGTTGGTGGAGGTCCATCATGGATCCCTTGAGTCCTTCCTTGAGGCTCTCTTCTAGCACGTTGCCTCCTCGGGGCTTCATCACGATCATCATCCTCAGACGATGAATCATCAGTATAAGGGCCGGAGTAGTCATCATAATCTCGGTCCCGGATTTGTAAGGCATGACCACTTGGTCCTGAGCCTTGAGTCATCGGGGGTAGTTGGGCAGACCGTGCCTGGGATTAGTGTACAAGGGGAGATCCGTAGTATGGATCTGTACCCCTGGTGGCGGGTTGTTCGGATTAACAATCTGGAGAGAGTTGGTCGCTTATCCTGCCTGATTGGACAGAGGCAACGTACTCTCAGCATGGGGGATCACCCCTGGTTGCTGAGAAACTTGAGAGTGGATAATGACAGCTGATGCTGGGGGAGCCTGTTGAATGATCGTCCCTGATGCTGGGGGGTCTGCTCGGTGAGAGGTGGGGTAGAGCTAATTGGCACGGCCTCAGTTACAACTGGTGTTGTTCTTCGTGTTTGAACCATGGTTGATGTTGTCTTCCCACAGACGGTGCCAAATGTTGTGGAATAAAAACGAGGGTTTGTATGTATTAAATACAAGGGATGGTGAGCTTCGAGCTTTAATGGCTGTTCTTGCGTTCGAAACTAAACGGTCCTCACAAGATGCCTACGTATCTCTGTATTGCTAGAGAATCAAGCCAACGTAGTTCTGAGAATGAGGGGTCAGACCCTTTATATAGGCTGAGAAGCCTTAGAATTAAGGTAGGAGTTGGAGACTTAATAGATAAGTCACCTCCTTGAGGAAAGTTCTAGACTCCTTCCTTGTAGGAGTCTGTTGCCATATCGAATTGAATGCCTTGGAGGCTAAGTCTTGTAGAGATAATGTCCTTATCTGACACTTATTGCTGAGCTGTTTATTACCCCTAATATTAATTACGAAATTAATATTAAAGATAGGACTTTGGACCCTGTTGGTGGGCCCCACGTTCGGACCATACCGGGTCTAATTAATGCAACACTAAATGTGTCTTTAGGGCTTATTTTTAGCCCATATCATATACCCCTTGGATATGCCAAAGATCTATCTTCCAACTGCAAACGAACTAATGTTGGCTTAACTTCTCCAACTCCTAACTTCATAAAAATTGACAATGGCATTAAATTGACACTTGCCCCCAAATCACATAAGGCTTTGCCAAAATATTGTGTTCCAATAGTGCAAAGGATAGTGAAGCTTCCAGGATCCTTGAGCTTCGGAGGAAGCTTTTTCTGTAGAATAGCACTACACTCCTCAGTTAAAGCCACAGTTTCAAATTCTTCTAACCTTCTCTTTCGTGACAAAATATCTTTCAAGAACTTGACATAACTTGTCATCTGCTCCAGTGCTTCAGCAAAAGGAATATTAATGGACAATTTCTTGAATACATCCATAAATTTCTGAAATTGCTTTTTTTGTTTTTGTTTCTGCAAGCGTTGAGGATATGGAGGAGGCGGATAGACAGGCTTCTTTATTGTTGGTGCTTTAACTTCTTCTTTTTGATCTTCACTGCAATTTTCATGTACCAACTTTTGAGGCTCTTCACTAGACTCAGATTCCTTTATAACCTCTTCATCAGCTTTCTTTGTGTTTCCCTCAATCTCCTTACCACTTCTCAAAGTTATTGCTTTGCAGTACTCCTTTCGATCATTCTTTGGATTCAGCTCGGTATCACTAAGCAAGGAACCTTGAGGACGATTATTCATAGCACTAGCCAATTGACCCACTTGCATCTCTACAGCTCTCATAGATGCACTTTGGCTTTGAATCAACTCATCTGTTTTCTGCATGTATTGGAGAAGAAGATCTTCAGTTGTCGACTTCTTTTCCATTTCCTGTTGCCTTGAATTTTGTTGAAAACCCGGTGGTGCATTAGGCTTGTATGCCATGTTTGGCCTAGCATTGTTGTTCCATGAAAAGTTGGGATGATTCCTCCAACCAGGATTGTACGTATTTGAGTAAGGGTTGTTTTACTGGTTACTTGAATTCCCTACATAGTTCACTGTATTCGACTGTGATGCATCATGACAGATCAATGGACATTGCTGAATTGGATGTCCTTCCCCACATGTATCGCAAAACATATGAACATTCTGAACTTGATGAGCATGATGAACTGGTTGATGTCTGTCCACTGATAAAGACTCAAGCTTTTTATTCAAAGCTTCAAACTGTGACACCATCTGAGCTGAAAAAGATGTTAAAGGATCAACTTCGTGCAAACCAACTACTTTCTTGGAACTTGTTCTTTCATAGGTCCTGCAATTAATGGAAGTAATATCCTCAAGAATCTCAAAAGCATCTTCGGGATACTGGTTCATCAATGAGCCCCTAGCTGCACCATCGACATGAGTAGCACACTATAATGTCAGCCCATTATAAAATGTACGAATCTTCTGCTGATCAGATAGTCCATGATGTGGACACTTTCTCAAAAGATCTTTGAACCTCTCATAAGCTTCATAGGGAGACTCCATATCAAACTGCTAAAAATTTTGAATTTATTTGATCAAACGCTCAGTCTTTGCTGGAGAAAAGTACTTGTTCAAAAAAATTTCAACAAGTTGATTCCATGTAGTGATTGAATTGTTGGGTAGAGAATCCAACCACTCTCGTGCTCTTCCTTCCAACGAGTGGCTAAATAACCTCAACCTTATAGTCTCCTCAGCAACACCATTAACCTTGAAATTATCAACAATCTCAAAAAAATTCCTCAAGTGAGCATTAGGATCTTCATCTGCAGAAAGACCATGAAACTTGTTGTCCCTGATAGCCTGCATTGTAGCAGAGTCAACATGAAAATTATTCACAGCAATAGCAGACCTTGAAATACTAGAGTGAATGCCATTGAAATAAGCCATTATGTACTCCTTCACCCGCAAGTACCTCACAGCAGGATTTACAGGCGGATCATTCACATTACCACCCATTGTATTGAACTGACTATTAGCTTTATTTGCTTTTGAATATGTCTCAAAGTTCTCTCAATCTCCAAATCAAGTGGAAGAAGTGAAGATGAGTCACGTCTACGCATACAAAACCAAGCCCCTACAAAACGGAACAAAATAATAGTCAATAACTTGATCTCAAAGTACTAAATAGCGCAATGATATTAACAATAAAATACTTAAAACTAGTCCCCGGCAACGGTGCCAAAAACTTGTTATCGATTTTACAAACGCTAACGCAAGTGCACGTATCGAACAAGTAGTATATAAATTCGTTCCCACGAGGACTAATTTAAGTTGTTAAATACCAAACACAATTGTTCTCCCAATTCAAGTTAAATAACATATGATCAAAAATTATAATTACAAATTACTACTAAAAGATAAAACTATACAAATCAACCCAAGAATAAGACATGAGTAAAAACATCTAGGCCTTTAACTTCTTCTTGAGTTCTATAAGTCTCTTGACATCTCTATTTTCATGTTCTAGTCGCTAGTCTAGGATACACATCTATTCTACTTGGACCTTCCGATTCTCAAGTGATCTAACTCACAAGATTAACTTCCATATCCCTATGTAAAGTTTAAATCTGTGAGCAGCATTAACACATAGCCCTAATTTGACTACTTGCAGTAAATAGGTATATTCTTATCCTAAACACAAATTAACACCATTGTTAATCACAAGTTATACTGAATGGGTCTAATTTAGGTTATCTCTTCCAAGCATCACCTAAATTAACAAATCAATCTCAAAGTTAATTACTCTTTGAGAAGCATTACACATGAATCAATATAATCAACCATAATGAACATCAAATATAGAATTAAAAAGAAGACTTGTATATAAACTCAAGAATCTATTAAAGCCCTAGAATAACAATTTAGTTCAACATTCTAAAAGAACAGCACAACAAAGGAGTAAAGAAGAAGAAGCAAAGATAAAACTTGTTTATGGATTCAATCTTCTCGCATCCAAGGCGTTTGTGTCTTCTTCGAAAGTCCATGTTCTTCTTCCTGGTTGTTCTTCTCTCTCGTTACCAAACTATTCTACGTGGTCTATTGTCTAACAACTATCTATATCTAATATATTTATTATCCATACAAGTGTTTTTAATGATTAAATATAAATACAAGAAATATTTCTAAATAGAATAAAATTCTACTTCGAAAATTCGTAGCCTGCTGTTCCTGGACTTTTTTGGGCATTTGAGGGCAGATTAAAAATATGGGCCTGTGATAGAAATATTGGCCTTCTTCCGAGCTTTCCAATGACTGCTTACGGGCCTCAAACGGACTTGTAGAACTCTCGATAGAGCCCAAATAGCGAAAATTGTGAAAGCTGTCCAAAAATCTGAATTTTTAATGAATTAACTCCAAAAAATTGATTTTCAACTCCAATCCATTATTTTCTTGATTCCTACAATAAAACATTGAAATACTTTAAATATATTCCAATTTCATGCAAAAATAACTACAAATATAGGGATAAACTAATAATAAATAACTACTTATCAATCCACGCCTAGGCCAAGGTCCCAGTCTAGGAGTTCTTTTATTCCGCCAACGGGATGGTGCAGAGTGTACAATCTGTCGCGGACTTCCATTGCTAAGAAAATCTCACCGATGTGCAAATCGAAATTGAAATCAAAGTCAAAGAAAATTTTAGTATTAAAATTTTTATTAGTGTGCACGCTTCTTATAATATATACAACGGATGTCGGCCTAAAAATCGTGTGATAAAATTGGTATAAAAAATAAATTAATAATATATCTTATTATCTATGTATATTTAATTCACACAATATTTTGTTCACCAATCTATATTGATATTATACATATATTTATATCAATTTTTTCTTAAATAATTTTTATTTAAAATTTTTTTATTAAAATATAATTAAGACCTTCGCGAAATGCGGCTTAGTCGACTAGTGAACTTATAATTAACTTGAATTGACCCTTATAAGTAAATGATGAATACAAATTTAGTGATAAATGGGCACTTATATTTGTTCTCTCGGAAAAAAAAACCTGGGTTAGATCTTAAAGATTTTTCCTCTGTGAAGGGAGAAAAGGACCCAAATAACATTTAACAAAGAAAAAAATAAAGACTCAAATAACACAATTCAAAAATATGATCTCAAATATCACACTAAAACACTACATCATGTAGTATTTTCAATTTTTTTATATACAATGCAACATCATGTAGCGTTTAGGAGGATGGGAAACGCTACATGATGTAGCATTTGGGGGTTGGGGGTGTGGTGGGAGGGGCACGTTACAGGATGTATCATTGGGTGGGGTGGTAGGCAGGTGGCACTGAGGGAGAGAGAGAGAGAATTAAACTTTCAAATTATTAAAATATCAAAATTTTATATATTATATTTTAATTTAATATTTTATAATTTTATCGATATTTCCTTTGGGATCAAATAGTTTCCATTTGGGATTTAGAAATATTCAATATTTTAATTAATTTTTTTTAATTTTATCTATATTACCTTGGGGATTCAATAGTTAACCTTTGGGGTTCAACAGTTCCATTTTGGGTTTTAGAAATATTCACAATGACGAATAAATCGTATACGAACTTAGGGTTTAGGATTAGTTTATCTTGATTTTTAAAAAATCGGGGCTGGCCCCCGAAGAAAACACAATTTGAATTGTCATTTTGATTATAAGTTCTCAAACAATGTTTGCAAATACATTATTTAGAAAAAAAAATTAAAAAGATAACACCACCCAAAACACCACTTTAAGTAGAGTTTTGAACCTAAAACTCTACTTTGAGTAGCGTTAAAAAAAATAGAATATCCTCTAGCGTTTTCAGCTCTTAACAAATGATATAATAGCTTTTTATTTTTTTCCCCAGAAATACGCTTGAAGCACCGTTTAGTGTGCTACTAAACACTTCTTCAACTAGCGTTTTACTAAACAAAAGGAAACGTGCTTTTGGAATGCCAGGCAATCTAGCGTTTTGTGTGTTTTACTGTAAACGTTCTTTTATCTAGTGTTTTATTATGATATTTGGGACCACACATACAGATTGTGATGTTTAGGACATTTTATGTTGATACTGTGATATTGGGGGGCCAACACCCCTGTGAAGAAGAGGTGACTGTCCCGACCATGGGCTTTTCCACTAGTGCATGTGGACAGGGGTGACCCTAACTATGAGCGCGGTAGTCTTGCATCTAAGGGACTCCCAAAATCTGGTATTGTATGAAATTTGTAAATGTTGAGTCGAAATTTTACATAATAGAAGTGCAACAGATGTATTAAATTACATAAAAGAGATAAAAGGTAGCTATCCAAATGATTGAATTTCTATTAGGAGTCTTCAAACTATACTCTTTACAATTGCCTATGCGGAACCAAGTTTGTAAAAACCAAAGTTGATTAAATACTACCTTCGTTCAACTCTGTCTCAAGAAATGTTAAGTGGTTCACCTATGTTATCTTTAAAAATATGTTTCGGCAACTTGACTATGTGAATTTGATTGATAGTTTTATTTTAATTAAATTATGAGATTATTTTACACGATGTCGTCATCTATTTTATTAGTCAATTTTAAGTGTATATTTTGTTTTTGAAAATTATGTGAATTTTTTTGATATTTTTGCATCTAAAATGCAAGGCTTGATATATATAAATATAATAATAAGATTATTTTACATATTATGTCAGTACTATCGTCTGCTTTATTAATAAATTTTAAATATATATTTTTTTTATGAAAAAAAATGGAAATTTACCAAGGATACTAGATTTAAAGTTTCTATTTGCAAAAATACCATCTCCTTGAATTAATTGCAATTTTACCAACCTAAGTTTCAAAATTGCAAAAATACCAACCCTAACCCTAACCCTCCCCCCTTTCCCCTTTATCCTTTCTGCGCATGTGTACTTTATTTTTTTAGGGTGGGGTGCTATTTTGGTGGATTTGGGTTGCAAGGCCCCGCAGGGGCGTATTCAACTGAATGCAACCACATTCAACCAAATGCAACCACATTCAACTTTCTTTTTTTTTAAGGTGGGGTGATTTTGGTGGATTTGGGTTGCAAGGCCCCGCTAGGGGCAATATACAACCAAATGCAACCACATTCAACTTTTTTTTTTTAGGTGGGGTGATTTTGGTGGATTTGGGTTGCAATGCCCCGCCAGGGGCAATATACAAACAAATGCAACCACAATCAACTTTCTTTTTTTTTAAGGTGGGGTGATTTTGGTGGATTTGGGTTGCAAGACCCCGCCAGGGGCAATATTCAACTGAATGCAACTGAAATCAGAAATTTAGTTGCATATGTTTGCATTCAGTTGCTGATTTCAAGTTCCATTTTTCAATTGTCATTTTCGACCTCATTTTTGAACTCTATATATATATATATATATATATATATATATATATATATATATATATAGTTCAAAAATGAGGTCGAAAATGACAACTGAAAAATGGAACTTGAAATCAGAAATTTATTTGTATGTGGTTGCATTCGGTTGCAAATTTAGTTGAATATGCCCCTGCGGGGCCATGCAACCTAAATCCACCAAAATATCACCACCCTATATATATATATATATATATATATATAAAAGTATCCCCACCTTAAAAAAAAGAAGATGAATGTGATTGCATTCAGTTGAATATGCCCCTGCGGGGCCTTGCAACCCAAATGAACTAAAATAGCACCCAAAAAAAAAAAGTACACAGGCAGCACCTACGTACAAGAGAAGAGAAAGAGGGGGAAGGGGAGGGGTAGTATTTTTGCAATTTTGAAACTTAGTTAGTAAAATTGCAAATAGTTATTCTTAACAAAAGTAAATGTGCAAAAATTTACTTTTTCCTATTTATTTATCAAAAAAAACCCAAAAAAAAAAAAAATTAAACCCCCATAATTTAGTCGATTCCTGGGATCACCCCTCCATGTGGATCAAGTTCCGGTGGAAGCTGCAATGTCAAGCAAAGCAAAGACCCATAATCCACCAACCCCGAACAAGGCAAAAAGGTTGAATTAGAATGATATAATAAAATGTAGGAAAGGAACAGTTATATCTCACTGTCATTGTGTCAATTAATTTTATTTTCTTCATTTCCCATTCTATTCCACCCACTCTTATTCTTACCTACCTTCTCAACTTGCCATCCCAAGCTTCGCAATTTTTTAAACTTTTCTGTAAGTCACTCTTCTCATTCTCATTTTTATGTTGCTTCATCTTTTTTGAGCCTTTGATTATGTGGAACAAGGTGAACAACAAGAGGACCAGCCACCTAACTTGAAAATGACTTTAGTTTGTGTCTTATTTTCACTGGTGCTTGGTGATCTTAATGCATAGTTCATCAAACCATTTTGATCCTGTTTGTGAAAACTTGCAAGTATATTTAAAAACTATTTACAGATATATAGAAAAGCACACAGAACTCAAGCTATGGATGTGTTTGATCAAACAAATCAGTTTCTTTACAATCTCCATGCAAGTATGGAGGGAGACTCTAAGTTTTCGGGTATACTTGAAATCTACATTCATCATGCTAGGAACATTCATAACATTTGTATCTATGATAATCAAGATGTTTATGCAAAATTTTCGCTAACCTATAACCCGGACGACGCCCTCACCACTAAGATCATCAATGGTTGTGGCAGAAACCCGGAGTTTAATGCGTCTTTCATCATGAAAGTTACTCAACTAGATGCCCTCCTTAAGTGTGAAATGTGGATGCTTAGTAGAGTTAAGAATTATTTGGAAGATCAGTTGGGTTTTGCTTTAGTCCCAATTTCTTTAGTTGTTGGCAATGGAAAAATAACCAAGGATTTTAGTATATCTTTAGATATATCTAAAGATATACTAAAATGTTCCTGTTCCCGCAGTTGATTCTGCTGCCAACTCTTCGATAACTTCAGAAGTTCTGTTGTTGGACCGGAGGATATCTCAAGTGGTGTTGGATCCAGTTGAGTATTCAAGGATTGAGTTTCCAGATATCAATGTAGCTACAGAGAATCAACAAATGGTGAATCAATATTTCAATTTGGAAGGACATGGTTCTGTGTCAAGAAATGAGTTGGTTAATTCTGGTTTATTCCTTCGTCTTGGTGCATCCCATGAACCTGTAGATGACTATGAAATGACTGCTAACTCGTCCGAGGACAACGGGGGTTCCTTGCTTTCTCCCAATGGGAGTGTTCAAAATTCTGGAATTTTAAGCTCTACAATGACAAGCTTGAGTGATGACCGCAACTCTGGTGATTCAATGGACAAGACGAGTCATTCCCATCTTGACTTGCTGAAATCTACAAGCCAGTCAATTACCAGAGAAGCAGTAAGGTTTACTGCTAATCCAGACACTGTGACATCAAGAGAAGGAAGTGGAATCAGAGATGCAATAGAACCGATATTTAAAGACAACAATAATGAAAGCTGCAAGGAAATATATGTCGCAAAGGCAATCACAACTACACTTGGATATATGAACATCGAGGCTGAACAATCCGCTATGCAGCAACAAATAGTTGACATGTACATGAGGAGCATGCAGCAATTCTCTGAGCCACTTAAGAAAATGAAACTTCCGATGGACCTTAACAAGCAGAAAGCTGAAAATCACAGCAATGTTATTCATAACCAGAAACTGAACCAGAACCATAACAGCGTTGAAGTTGAACCAAAAAAAGAAGTTGCAAGAGTATTATACGGAAGCAGGGCATTTTACTGGGACATGCCTGATGCAGCAAATGTGATTTCCATGAGGAAGGTTTCTGGGTGTAATTGTTGAAAAGAAGTTAATTTATCACGTACATGGTATACCTGTTTTCTCAAATATCTTACTAATAGAATTATCAACCGGATCTTGCTTTAATCTGTTTAAAGCTTTATGTTACTTATAAACTAGATGCTTACTCCCCTGATTTCGTGCCCCCTTTGGTCGTTCAACGTAAAGATCTTCATTTAGCTCATCCCGGAGAAGTGCTTATTTGACATTAAACCTAAATATTTTCCAGCTGTGATGTGGTGCTAAAGAAATAATCATACAGTGCTCAACCTTGCAGCAGGTGCAGAGACCTCGGCACACACATGCCTTGTGTTTATCAATGTCTTCATGCACTTTGTACTTTACGACACCCACTTTACTCCAAAGCCATTTTCCTCTAACAGACATGGTAAGTGGCAAGTCTTGTTCTCTCTGTGTTGAACTAATCTTTTACAGTACAAAGCTTGCCTCTCATCTCAATCCTGCCCTGAAGCTATAAAATGAACATGATCAAGCTTACTTTTCCTCACATCTCAGCCATGCAATAGAAGATCCGGATCATCGATCCTGATCCATGCTTCTTGCCCTATAAGTATTTAGTATGCATGTCTTCTGTATTACTTGACATGTCTTTTTACTACTTTTCTTAATTATTTTTTACATTAATATTACTCATACACAATAAATTTTCAATCTAAAATTTATACAAATGTCGGAGTTTATAGTATTTAAAATATTTATATCAAGTCAAGATACTTATTTTAGATTCATTTATAAGTTGTTCAAAATGCTTGCTAAATATTCTCATTAAAATAAGTTCATATGTTTTTTTTGGCTGAATCGAACGGCAAATTTCATTAACTTGAAAAGAGTCATACATAAGTGTTTCCAAGCATGTCTTGTTAAATGATATGCAACTTAACATCGTCAGCAATTCAAAATTTTCGGTTTAGCAAGAACTATATACATGAGTCTGTTGTGATGTACTAAGTTCTCTAATCATCACGCTAATCTACTCCTTGATCAAATCAAAATTGTAATTTGTGCATCACAGTCTGTAATTCATATAATTCATTGCTAACCGACATGGCACAAGCAAAAATAGAAAGTAGATTATTCAAGAAACCTGCAAAACACAATTTACAATAAAAATTACTTTGTACTGGGAGAGTCAAAAACTCCTGAACATTCAGAACCTTAAAAATTGAGTCCCAACTATAAATGATCATTGCGCAGTCTGCCAAAGAGGTGCTCTCCTTCAAAATTGAAAAGTTGCAATACGTAAAAAATATAAAAATTGTTTAAGAAATTGATGTTAATCTAAATCTATTTCTGTAGTCATTCTACTTTCAAAGATTAACTGTCAACCTTCTTCCCGGTAGTGCCAAATTTGGTTCAAGGAGTAGATAGTGTGCAGATTAGGTTTCTACGATAACTATTGTTATTCAGATCAGTACCTCGGTAATGTACTTGCACTTTGCTAAATTGTACAAACTTTAAGTACATAAAGATTCAACAAAACACAATAACAATTAATAATATAAACAGCCATATCATTAACTTTTTTTTTTTTTTTTTTGAAAAGGGCCATATCATTAACTTTTGAAATTGGAGGCATCCACAACAGCAATATACCAACTTTCATCATGTCCAAAAATTGTATTGCACCAGCAACTTATATCACAACACATGGGCCATGGCTATCACATCCATGATGGTAAGAGCAGAAAGAAGGCCCTTGCAATATCAACTCTCTTCCGGGACATCAAACTATTATTGCCCCTTTCATCACTCAGTGTTCAAAATTTCTACATCAACAATTACATCGAGAAAAACAGGGATCTATCATTTCAGTGGGTTCTACTCAAGTATAAAAGATGTCCTATAAAATATCTGGCTGCTAATTTCTTCTACAAAACTTTCATCAGGACAGGGCTTAGGAGAAAGTGAAACAATTTCTATCCTCAGCAATTAAAAAAATATCAACCAATCAACAAGTCATTGTCACTGTCTTCACTGTCATCACTGCATCAAAATTGATTCATCAATGAGAAATTACAACAAAGCAAATTAGCACCCAAAACTTACCACGGAAACTAGCATAAACATCAGTACAAATTCGTGATTTAAAAAACAAAAAAAGATATGCAATAGATTTCTAAAATGAATCTATGACATGAACAGTGTATGTGTTGAGTCTTGATGGACAAACTAGACCAACTGAATAGCAAGAAAAAAATTGACTACTACATGAACGAATACAAAATTTAGGATATGTTTACGGTCAGGTCTCATATTTTTCAAGCACTTGTTTCAATAAGTGGTAATCAAGTATGGAGAACAGAGCAGACTATAAATTACCTATGTTCAGGGAACTTCGAAATGCGTCTAGCATCCAAGCCTGTTATAAATTTCTGTGAAGTTTGAATATTGTCTGTCCCTGAAAATTAGAGAACGGAAGTTAAATTTACATAAATTAAAATAATCTGAAATGAGAATCGTAAGAATAAAGAACAAGCATCTGCCAAAAATAGGAAGCATTCCTGTTTTGGATATTCCAAGCAGTAGAAACTTTTTTGATTTTATATCAAGCATGGGATTGAGGAAAATATGGAAGATCTATATATAAAGACAGATAGATGCATGCACACACCTTTCGTTAATTGGAAGGCATGCAATGCACATCTTTCTGCAGCAAGTCTAACAGGAGTGCTTGCATCCTTTAAGCAATCAGCAAGAGAAGGGCCGAATACTGTGATGTAGGTCATAGTCACAGTCGGATTGGCCTGGGTAAAGAATTTTCATAGACAAACTAAATATCAACTAAACAACATCATGCAATAATACCAAAAATAATACTTTTGCCACAAAATGATTGGATAATTGATCACAGATCATACTTTTGCTACGGATTTTAACACAGATAGTGCCCTTCTTCTGACTTCACTTGAATCATCCTGCATGGCTGATACAATAGAAGGTATAATTTCTGAATGTGCATTGGTGATCGATGGTTCACTTAGAGTTTGATGGATTAAAAGCCTTCCTAATGCCTTAGTAGATGTTTCACGAACTGCAAACTGCCCAAAATACAGAGTATCAGAGACAATCCAGTTCAAATAACAGAACTTTCTTATAATTTGGTTAAAGTTCTAGTAAAAAATAACCTTTTCATCATTTAGGGCAACTTTAAGGCAGTCCAAAATCTCTGAAAAAAATGTGCAACCACACAACCTGGAAGGCTCGTTTCTGAGGATGGAAGATATGGTCAGCACCGCCCCGTGTCTGGAGCAAAAGTCTGGAGACGAGGCCGACTTGGAAAGCTCCTCTAGTAGTTCAACAAATTGGTCATCTTCCAAGTACTGTCATATCAAACATAGAGGCTTGAAGTCACTCGAGACAAATAAAGTGGATGTTAAAGAAGTCATTAAAATATTTCAACTGTTGACATTCCCATTTTAAATCATCATTTATTCCATATCAGGCACGCAAGATTTAACAAGGACATAAAAGATATATGTAAGAAATGCAGTAGTTTGTGTTATACATGACAAACCTGTGATACTATGCCCAGTGTGCTTGCAGCAGATAATCGAATTTGATCATCGTCACTGTATATCAATTCCTTTAAGAGAGTGTAGACACGTGTTCTAACAGCACTACTCACACTCTTGCCAGCATATTTAACAACACCTTTGAGAGCAGTCAAAATTGCCTCACGGACTCCACTTTCCGATGCCTGACCAAACCATTTCTAGAGTTAAATGCTTTTTACCAGTAATATTAATATGAAGTCGCCAATGAAACATAACAAGTATTACCTGCAAACTAGACAGAAGATCACCAACTAAGGGATCAACCCTAGCACTAAGTGCACTAAGCTTCCCAAGTGCAAGAGCAGCGCTCGAACGAACAGTCCTGAATTTGGGTGTTTGCATGATAATGAGATTCAGTATTTTCAAGTTATCAACTTACTCAGTTACAAGTAACGGAAGTATAATGTATCAATTACACTATTTAAAACTTACCTGGTGTTATCCCGTAGACACTTGATAAATGTTGTTTGAAGCTGTGGAAGAAACGGTTTAAGGGCTATACCTCCCTTTCGTATCATTATACACAACGTTGACAAAATTGCACTCTTTACTTGCCACGGAAACCGATCACCAATGATTCGGATAAGAGGCCTGTTGTAAAATTTTATGTAATAGATAAATATGACTATCGACGTGTGAAATGGTATATTTATCAACAAAGAAAGAGGCTAGCAGTGCCAAGACATTATAACATAGTAGTCCATATTTCGGCATCTTTTGACCATGTGCAGTGTTGACTGTTGTGGAAGGCATAACATTAGGCAAGAGATGTGCAGTCCTCGCCTGGGCCCCATCAATGTGGCCAGTGCCTTGTGGGTGTGTTAAATAGTTTCCACGTTTTTTTAATTCCTGATACTTCAGTACTAAGACTTTGAAAATATAACTATCGACGTGTGAAATGGTATATTTATCAACAAAGAGGCTAGCAGTGCCAAGACATTATAACATGGTAGGCCATATTTCGGCATCTTTTGACATGTGCATAGTGTTGATTGTTGTGGAAGGCACAACATTAGGCAAGAGATGTGCAGTCCTCGCTTGGTTTGGAGGTAAGGCACCGCCCCATCAATGTGGCCAGCTAGGAAGCACGGACTCTTCATTTTGGTTGCCGTATGCGAGTCCGACTCTCCGACTCGCCGACTCGGCCCCGACTCGGCTGGACTCGGCCCCGACTCGCCAGGTGGAGAGTCCGGACGAAAACGTGGTTGGGCTCGGCCTGGACTCGGCATGGACTCGGCTTGGACTCGGCCCTACTTAAAAAAGCCCAAGAAGATGAACCAGAGATGGAGTCTGTTCTTTTTACCCAAGAAGATGAACAGAATGTTGAGAATATTGACCGATCTTTTTCTAGTTTTCCACTTATTTTGAAGAATGAAACTTTTATTACTTGTTATGAACTTATGAATTTATGAATATGTATTATATATATATAAAATATATATATTTATTATTATTATTTTATTTGCCGAGTCCCGTATCCAAGACTCTTCGATGATTGGCGAATCCCCGAGTCCCCGTACCCGTGTCCCGTGTCGCCGTATCCGAGTCCGTGCTTCTTAGGTGGCCAGTGCCTTGTGGGTGTGTTAAATGGTTTCCACGTTTTTATAATTCCTGATACTTCAGTACTGTATAAGATCAAGGAGCGGTTGGCATTCTATAATAAGATGCTCTCTCTGGCTTGCCTCTTGCTAAAAGACAACCCCCAAACGCTGACATAATTTTTACTTGAAATGTTTAGTAAAATATGCCTAGCAAGGATACCCTTTTTTTTTTTTGCTAAATTAAATATATATTAGAAAAGGAATAGAAATACAAATATGCCAAGAACAATCCCCAAAATGAATAGAAATACAAATATTCAGAGAATATAACAAGTCCATAAAGTCAACAAACAAAATTAAAAGTATAAATAACAGTAAAAATAACCCTACTGGACGAAAGAGTAAAGGCTAAACAAGAAATAAGATTAAAAAAAACAAATAATAAAAAGACCAATCTATAATAATGTCAAAACTACATTTACGGAAATGATCCCATCCCTCATCTCTCCCCAGCTAGGAAAAGCTTGGCTCCGTCAAATTGAAAATTAGAGCTCTCAAAAAGGTCAAGAGCAAGCCGGCTGTAGCACTGATCCAAGAAAGCACTCATCCTCCGACCTGCCACGCCAATGAACCAAATACTCTCGATAACGACCAAGTCGAGGGGGCACAAACCTCTCATAAGTCCACTAAGTTATGTTTCTTTCATGATACATGTCATACAATCCCTATAAATTATCTTAAATGTGATTAATATACTAAATAATTTTTTATGGGCTGTGAAAGCTATATTACTTTAGTTTCCGTATTTGACTTTAAAAATTTGTCAAAAAGACAAATTGTTATATACATTACCTTTTCCTTTGGGATTTTCACCCTTTTTAAATTTCCACTTAACGGTTATTGTTCTACATAAAGTACAACTCTTCAGATGATTAAAGAGGATAGATTTTTCTCCACGTAAGAAGCATCCGTCAGTGCTTCACGCGTACTAATAAATATGGAACTTTACCTATAATGAAGACCAGTGAATTAACAGTTTATAATTAGATAGCACATTGCACCTGCTTCAGCAAATGTGTGAGAAACCTTGATTAACGTAATAATGGAGTCTGGGTAACTCGTAAGACATGCATGTACAAAATTCCTACATTCTTTAACGCCCACGTTTTGTCTGCTTCGTGAGCACACAAGATGTCCAAAAGTTGTAATTTATGTAAGTTTTATAAGCTTGCTTCAAACGCCAAAAACTAACACTTCCCCTATTAAGAAATATTCAGAACCAAAGAATGTTGGCCTCATCTTCTTCTCAAATAAGTAAATAACAATGCCAACTCAAATGCAACCCATACATCCACCATGAATGCAAAACATAAAATTCTTCCTCAACTGATGTTAAAAAGATAATTTAAGGATCCCGTGATCCAACTAAACAATTCTGAAGCACTTGAGATGTTGAACTTGATTAATTGATGTCATGTACTATATTTATTTATATTACATGACAATGCCAATTTCTACTATTCCGTTACCTAATTAAAAACTAAAACAGATTTGACTCGAGAGTGTACATCAGGTTTTAAAATTTAATGAACTATCAAGTGAGTCTGCAACTCTGCGCGTTTCACAACACTGACCTTCGCAAATAATAAGATGTAAACAATTATGAACATGACAAAGTAGGAAAACTAATGTGCAAACTCCAAAACTTGTATACTATTTTATATATTTGAACTTATAAAATGCACATACCCCGTAATGGGAATGACGAACTCCTTCAGAGATGCTTCACTTGTCACCTCTATTAATTCTCCTAAACCCAGGGCCGCCTGTTCCCTTAACTCCGCCGATCCACTTATTAGTCCCTGAAATTACAATTGGTTCTAATTACTCGCGGGATGCAGGAAGAATATTAATCATACAGAACTGATTTATATATAGAACAAATTCATGCATCTAAGATAATTGCATTCACATAGAGCCAAGGTATTCATCACGTCAACTAACAAAAAAAAAATACACAAAACGAGAGGAAGTTACGAAAAATGCACAAAACGAGAATAAGTTACAGTATGATACGGAAGTAAAACAGGAGCTCTTGCAGACAGATGGTTAGTAAGATATTTTCAGGAAATGGCAACAAATAATGTTGTGAAAAAAATTTCGAAAAACACACTACAATTATTAAAGAAAATAGATAGTTATAAAGTAAGATATGAGTGAAAGCATACCTGAAGGAAGATGGGAAGGAGTGGTTGAAGAGCTTTCGGAAGACAAAAGCCTGGTACAAGAACCAGACCTCCCTATTTAAACAGAAAACAATTATGTTTAGCTTTTTACATAAAGTAAGAACAATATATCATAGAGAAGCATCACATTTATCAAACATGCATCCTTGTAAATCTAATTGCATTTGTTATCCACCTTTTTCTTTCGACGTTCTTTATCTCTGGATGTTGATACAGCATCACGGACCAATTTAATATATGAAGGAAGTACTTCTTTCGGGATCGAACCAATTACTCTCCCCAGTGCTTCCCAAGACACCTGATAAACAGTTGGTCAAATAACGTGCACAAAGTAGAAATCTAAAATGAATTTCTTGACAAACTTACAATCACTGTAGATGGATCAGAATCGCTGAGCATGATAATCAAGTTTGAAATCATATTTGGAGCTTCATCCACCACATATAATTTGCTATTCTTGAAGAAGTATCCAATAAGATACGCAGAATTCTTTCTAATTGAGGCCTGAAAAGATACAAGATAAAGTAATAAGTGAAAGAGAGGGAGTGACCCTATATAGTAAAAAAGGAAATCAAACCTTATTATCTCCGACTCCTTTAAGTAGCTCTCCAATCAAAGAGTCGACGCCTTCATCATCAATGACCAAGACAACAGTTTCTGCAGCTTTCTTCGCCAACTTTTGAATATCCTAAATTATAACGAGGATCGTTGTAACAATGGAACAGCTACACAACATGATTATACAGTGATAAAGTAAGCATCTAGTACATAATTTCTGTATGCATTTATCATACCTGATCACTATCACCCATTGCGGAAAGTAAAGCAGGAAGCACCGTACCAAGATGAAAGTTAAGGCTGGACCCCGCAACCTCTGCTAAAGCACCCAAAGCATGTGCATTGAAGGCACTGGAAGGGTAATCAAAGATGTACATAGTTCAGCAACACTACGAAGAGCAAATAATCGGTAGTATATATACAAACAAAAAAATAACATACGAAAGAGGAAGTTGAACGAGCTTGGGCAAGATATGTGGCAATACAGCTGTAGTCCTGACACTGAAAATGATGAAAATTTTTAACACTTTAAACTAGCAAAATTTAAAAAAAAAAAAAAAAAAATCTGAAGCTGCATAAAAGACTATTTCCTACCTTAAAATTTGTTTGAGACCATCAAGTGCAGTATCAGACATCTGATCATCCTCTAAAGCATGAAGAAGAGTAGGAACGATTTCATCAATTGCTTGCAAGCCAGCACTCTACAATTTGAAAAATGACTGATCATTTGTGTTTACAGAGAACACAGCAAATAGAGCACATAAATATATATATATATAATATATATATATATATATATATATATATATATATATATATAGAGAGAGAGAGAGAGAGAGAGAGAGAGAGAGAGAGAGAGAGAGAGAGAGAAATGTTCCTACAGTTAACTTTAGGAGAATTTCCTAAAGTTAACCTTTAAAATCATTTGATTGTTACCTTTTATTTATAAGGGCCCCGCAGGGGCATTAATGATGTGTCTTTTTATTTAGGAAAGTATGTGATGTGTCTTTATTTTAGTGGCTAACTGTAGGAAATTCTCCTATAGTTAACTATAGGATCATTAAGCCCATATATATATATATATATATATATATATATATATATACACACACACACACATATGCATAACATCACCCAGCTATAGAACACGTACCTTGTAGAGAGTACTAAAAGCTAAGCCTGCAGACTCACGGACCTCGGGCGAACTAAAAAAGAAATGAAGTATCTCAGTTGTTTACATATAAGCAAAGATAATGGCTGATTTATGTAATAAGTTTATACTTTGAATCAAGCAACTAACCTGTCACAAAGTGCTGTACGGATTGTGGGAATCAGATCATCCATGAAACTTAACAACTGACTTTTACCAGCACTTGCCATCACTTCACTTAGACCAATACAGACACCCTGTAGACAAGGGTAATTAGAGTAGGATAGACTAATGAACTCTACGTCCTGGACTCGGCGGGAATCTTCCTAGTGTCAACTAAAAAATTTAATAAAAAATTGTATATTTTTGGCCAAAAAACAAGTGTCAAGTATTCAAACCCCCGTCCAAGTATTACTCCAGCATGGGTACAGGATGCTCTATTTGAAATAGATGGTCGGGATAATACATACAATATTTCTGTAAAACAATGAAATAAATAGTGGGGGAAGGGACAACTAATGTTTACTAAACAACTTTATCAAAAGCTTTACAGGAAAGGGATAAGTCCCACACATACACACATAAGTATTTATTTATCTAATTTAATCAAAAGAAAAATGAAAAAGGATGTTAAAGTTAAAACATGATAGATCCCTAATTAGTAAAATGTGATCTATTCGTAAGTACTCCAACATCCCGAAAAAAATAAGTTCAAAAAAAGTTGCAAGTCAAAGACTCACCTGTCGTCTGCTTGTGCTAGAGTCTTTCAACCCCTTCGATAAAATTGGGATTATCAATGGAAGTACTCTCTCCCCTAGCTTCCTAACAAGCTCACCCAATGATCTTCCTGCTACCTGAAATATACAGGTAACATGTATATCATGTTCTGATCCATATATATCCAAGGCTGCTAAGAGCTTTTAGAAACGAGCTGCAGACCTGCCGCCTCTCAGACGAGGAGGATGCAAGAGACAAAATTAATGTATTCATTAACACCGGCATTATTTCCTTCAGAGTTTTTGGGGTGTTTGCAACAATAGTTTTCCAGACATGTAACGCAGCCTGGTTTATGAGAGAGAATAAAAAGAAATTTATGCTTAGATGATTAAGATGCATTTAAAAATCTCAATTTACATGATAATAAAAGAAGCTGTAACACATATACCTGGCGTACACTCAAACTGACATCAGTTCGAACCATATATAATGCAGCCAGCACCTCATTACGCTTGTCCTTTCCAAGAACCTCGATAATAGCACGGCCATGTGCTTCTGTACTAGACCCTTCATCATCACTACCACCCTCAAGAAGTGCTTTTCCAGAAGTTCCAGCAACCTGAAATGAACGATTATCTTATCTTAAGATATGCATAAGAGGCTATTGACATACGGTACGACATCTGACACAATTCAATATTCTAAAAAATAGAAATAGTAATTATAGTATAACCTGAACAAGTAAAAGATAATCAAGATACAAAAAAAAAAATAACACTATAAAGAAAATAATATGATTCCGGGGACCTCAGCTATTCTGACAGATGAAGCTGATCCTGCTTAATTTGAAATTTGTACATGCACCGGTTTACTCTAGTATACTAAGAGAAAATGGGCATTTGAAGAATCTATGCCAGAAAATCTATATGTAGACAGTAGTTGACTTGTGATGCCTACTCATCTCCTAGTTGCTCTGACCAAAATAAGGTAAGTAAAAAAAAAAATGAAATGACTTGGTAGATAGTAGTTACTGCCTTTAACTTTAATCTCCACTGTTGTGGCAAATAGATGTCGATATTCAATCTAATATATATTACGCTCCAACTATCAACTACAGATGACTAATTTGTTCAGCTAGTGGACTAATTTTGGTAAGTTATCGCATAATTGACCAAGACAAGGCATCATGGTAACCTCAGTACACCAACGTACGGGGAATTAATAAAGATATTAATGATCAGGCGTAAATTACCGTATCAGCATAAACTCTGTAAGATAGATTATGATCTTGAACCAAAACAGTGATGAACTTTATCTAATTTTGTTCATACAAGTACACCAAAAAGTATATACGTGGTGCAGTATCCAGCAGCAAATATACATACCTCATATATAAGAAAACAAATTCCATGTAGATCGATAAAGAATCATTTTATCGAGAGAAAAGAAAAAAAATATATACCTTGAACAAAAGATCACCTAACAATTCAACAGAACTTTGTCTGATACGCCAATTGTCGCTGAAAATTCCATCCTCTACAGCAGGAAGAAGTAGAGGCAACGACCTAATATTCATATAAACTAATCACTCAGACACATATTCATCACTAAGATTTAGATATATTACTACATAAGACACCACGTAGACACTGCCCTTGGATGTCAGAAAGCGATTAATAATGATAGGGTAAAACTAGAAGCAATATGTTTGCTAGTTGTAGCAACACCATAAGCATTATTTAAAAAGTAAAAGTAAACATACGAGGTCGCATAATGTTCCACCAGGACATGCCCAGCACTAAGTGCGGCCTCACGAACAGATTCATTCTCATCAGCAAGACCTATATGAATTATAGGATCAAATGAAATTCAGAAACAATACAAAGACAAACATGATAGGCAATCATGGCCTTATGTAAATTGTGATGAGACATAATAAAGTAGACATGTTATATTCAAGAATCAGGACAAAATGAAATTCATAGTAGAATAAGCTCCACGGAAAAGATTGAACTAGTACGGAAGTGGCATAAAACACATATTTGAAATGGTACAAAAGCGAGTAAACGAGAATTATTACCATCTAATATAGCAGGAAGGACCTGCTGCAAATAGTTCTGGAATTGCACTCCCAATGACCTAGGTAAGTACTAAAGAAGAGAACAGATAATTAGATTTCTCCTAAAATTACAAGTACAGAGAAGACCACTTAAAAAAAAAAAAAAACACAAAAAAAAAATTGCACTGACAAGACTATGGCAAAAAAAACCTCACAATGATATTTACCTTAAAAAGCGTCAAATGACCATCACGAACAGATGCTTTTTTATGGGAACAATTGCGGATGACATCAGGGAGAATGTGTTCAAAGTGATCTGTTCCTAGTGCAGCCAATACCTATATAGAAACTAAATTCTTTGAGCAATTAAAAAAAAAAAATTAAACAGATCAAGGTACTAGCTTTACCAAATTTGATAATATCAAAATAACATACTGACAGCAAGAAAATCGGAGCCTCGGTAACTTGCACATTGTAACCCTAAAACTAAAGCATTAGATGAAGTTACTCCCTAATTCCTCCGTCCCATTTTTAATTATCACATTTCCTAATTTGTTTGTCCCAAAAGTGTTTTCCACATTCAACCAATATGGTAGTTTAAGTGTTAATTTTGTTTATTTATGTGAAAAGAAATACATATTTATAGCAATTAATAGTTTATTTACTCTGATTGAATAGAACATATTTATATTAATGAAATGAAGGACAACCATATAAGAAATAAGAAACTACAGAAATGCAAAGATAATTGACCTCGCTCAGCCCTTGTGCAGCTCCAGAGCGCTCAACATTACTACCATCAGATTTAAGTGTATCTAACAACCATGGGACAAGATCTGGGAATTTATCTTCTCCCATTCCTCTAATAAGAGAACCAAGGGCTCTAGCAGCAACAGACCTAACTTCAGGGATTGGATCCACAAGAACCTAACAATTTTGAAAACACGTGAGAAACTTGTTTATGGTGATGACCAGGTGAAGTACTGTAAAAATAATAACTGGAATGATATCACAAGGATATACCTTTTTAATCTCAGGAAGAAGCAAATTTATGTAGGGAATCATGTCCTTTGGTTCAGTCACCAACGAGCACATATTCCCAGCAATCTGAGCAGCTTTCTTTTTAGTTTCAGAACTCCTCTCCCTAAGTCCTCTATGAATAATTGGTACCAATAATGCTAGTGAAGGAGAGTCGATTGAATTAATAAAAGTGGTCTGCAGTAAGCAACAAACTCAGATGTCACCAGGATGATTATAGAAGGATTTCATGTGGATATATGCATAATATTTTTACATTATAATCACTGATTCTTACTTGAAGTAGGATGTCCAATGAGTATCGAGTATGTTCATTAGGATCAGTAAGGCCCAATAGAAGTGTAGGGACAAGAGCAGAAATTTCCGGATTCTTAATCACGCTCCCAACCTGGAATACACAACATAAATCATATCATACTGATTAAAAGCAAAGACTTGCAAACTTAAAATCAACAAGCTATCACCTGTTGTAGTGCAGTCTGTGCTGCCGACTGTACTTTGGGGTGGGTATCTGTTAAAACCTTAAGGGACAAAAAGAAATAGTATACTTAGTATCAAGACATAATCTTCATTTTCTTTGAACTAACAAAGGCTGAACTAAATTACACAGAATGCATGTCTATCGTGTATACCTCAGTTAACTTGGGCACAATTTTAGGAAGGCACTGAGACAGCTGTTGAGGAGCACAGTAAGCCATAGCACCAAGAAGCTGAACACTGCTTTGCTTTGTCCGCCAAGCTTTATCCTCGAGGCCCTGACATATTTATGCAATTTTAATATATAATGTACCATCACAAAAAATAGTAGGATATGCACTTCAAAGTGCCTGGTTTGACAGAATCACTCCCAGAACGCAACTTACTTTATATTAGACCAATACCTACTTGCATTCCTCTGTTTGTGAGTAAAGTACTAATGGGAGGGCAAATACATTTGTTATCTGGATACTGGCGTTTCTAAATTCAGATATTCCAAAAATGCAAGGTAATGGGCCCCATCTGATTCAAGATAATGTGGCTTTGTACACAAACACAACATACAGGGGCCTTGTACTACTGCCGGTATGCAACACATGAAGTTGATTAGTTAAAGAATTGAATTATCCAGGGAAGCTAATAATGAATTTAGAGGCTAGTTTTGCGAATTAAGCCCAGCTCCATTACTTTTAAGGGGGATCTATTTGCACTGCGCTCCAGATTGCCTGTGCGAGTTGGGCGCCCTTTTAGTTTAAAATTTATTTGAGGAGATAGCAAATCGGAGGAGGCTAGTCACTAACAATACTGCATTACCACAATGTTTCATGTGGTTGAAGGATTTTTGTAAAGGAGAGGAGGTTGATTAGAAAAGATAGTATTCCTTATTTATTATATCTTCCATTATTGGTAATGAGAGTCATCTTTCCACTTACACATAGAAATTAAGATTAACTACCACCCACGTATATCTTCCTTCAACGATAGATAGTGGGTGAAAACATATCAAGGACCTTGAGTGAAGAATTTTAACATGAATTTTATTTAGCAAAAAAAAAAAAAAAAGAATATTAACATGAGAAACATCTTGTTTTTTATCCGAATGGTTTCTCAATACTATTATTGCACCACATTAAGATGCTCGGAAGGGCAAGTTTATAGGGTTGACAAATTACTAAAAGTTTAATCATTTTTTGTAGCCTGGATGATACTGAAAGTAATTATATGCCCCTCTTCAATTCCTTGATCAGGCTATCACCCTATCAGTATCATGTTCGATATATTATGAGATATGCATAGGAAGAATACATGATTCTTCGCAAGTAAATTTGAGGTATGAGGTATAATACGGCCAAAGAGAACACATAACATGCTATGCAAGGGTGCAGCATATCCAAAGTGAGAACCTTCAGAAGTGATGGAAGGACAAGCTTTACACCCTGCGCACTGAGCTGAGACATCATAGCACGAGCAGCACATTCCGCAGCTTCTCGAACAGCAACAACTTGATCAGAAAAAGAAACCAAAAGCAATGGTAGCATTTGAATCACATACCTGCCATTAAAAAGAGAAGCATAATTTGTGTACTGATCTTATATGTATATAGTAGAAACGCTTTACCGATAAGTTGGATTCTACATACGGTTCAAAGACCTTTCCAAGCGTCTCACAAAGGCACTCAAATGCTAGTAGGGCTCCTTCACGGCATTTTGCTGAATTCCTGTATCCATATTTGGCAAACTTTAACCAGAACACACATGAACTTCCACAGAGAGGTGGATGATCCAAGTACACAGTTAAACAACAATCTCAAAAATACAGGAAAGATCTACATTTACACGTCAAAAGAGAGTACGCAACTGGTCATTCCTACTCTATACAATAGAAACAAACATAAGTACAAAACTACAAATTCTTTAGATAAGTTTGGTAAACCATGAGAATCAAGAGCTTGGCTTCATAGTCAGCAAATGAATTAGGTATCAGATAGGTTGTTCATAAAATTCATACCTTAAAGATCAATACGATCTAATTGACTTGATTTAAAGAGTAGGAGTGCATGTAAAGATAAGAAATACGTCAAATTAAATCTATACTACTTATAATTGTTAAGTAAGTTACTATAAGCGATAAATTCATAAGAAAAAACACAAACAAACTAGAATGAAAGCAGTAACAAATCTAACGGCATTAATAGGTTCAGACAGACCAAAAATTTATGCACCAAGCAAGCATACATCACATGTAACAAAACATCAAGAAGGTTAACAATCTATGGCTTTGATTTGCAGCATTTTAACTGGTTCTGAGATGGTATAGTTTTCTGCAAGAATATACAATCTCTCCTGTTCTCAATCACAGACATCACTCACATCTTGCTTTGCACAATTACGAACAGAAGAGGACAACAGATACTTGTTGAGAAAAACCTGTCAGCAAGACCTTCGCGTAGAACAGCCGCTATCCCATACTTCTTCAAACAAGAAATTCTGAATCCCTTAACTAACCCAGCAAGTCCAAATGCTGCTCCACGGCGCTCCCCATATTTGTCACTCTTCATCAACTGATCCAAAAGCTTAGATACAAGTGCCGGTGCATCCCCCTATGACACACTCAACATTGTTAACTGAATAATTTGCCCAGCTGTAGTTGTGTACGATACATGTAACACAATAACAGGTTATAATAATCAGCCAAACTTCTGTTCAAGTGGTATAAATTTTGTACGATTGGAAACCCTGTGGATGAGAACGAACAGGTAGAACATGTTTCATTAAGAACAGGTAAAGCATGTTTCATTAGGTTTGGAAGGAACACGACAGCTAAAAAATTGAAGCAAATTATTACATAGCTGACTAGATCATGAGCAGGTAGCATGTTTCACTGCAGGTGGGGAATTAAGTTTCTATTGGATCTAGTATAGAATGGTTTGATGATCTCTTCAGCTGGCAACAATGAGAGGGAAATTAAAATAAGATAATTTTTCAACTTAGTTTGAAAAAATCAGTTTTATGCCCTTCCCCTTCCAGGTATTAGTGGCAGAGCTGCCCCATATGGAGCAGCTTAGTCGCAGGTTACCCATTTGGCCTACCCCCTTGAGAAGCATAATGCTCCTGTAACTCCCAAGTATGTTAATTAGACTTTGACTGATACAACAATCGAGATCATTGTCTTGACGTTAATTGTGGTCAACTCGTTCCTCTCTTTGGAGGCTAAAAAACCACTAAGGGTAGTGACTGAATTGCTTTGCGGTTCAATCACCCTACTAAAATACTTTTTATGACCCTATATCAAATTGGTATTAGAACACCAAGTTTTTCCACAGATTCATAATTTCTTTAAAATCACTATTCATAGACAGAACATAAGTACATAACTGTTAGGAATAGACTACAATTTATTTGAAAGAACTGTTCATCTTCGATTAACTAGTGATGTAAGTTGACTGTTAGCCTCCTATCATGTCGTTAAAGATCTTCATATATATTAACCCATGACAGCAAACTTAAGCTTCTGCCTCTCTTTATTCCAGCCTTTCAGGTATAAAGAGGAAAGAGATCCCTATTCGTTATTTTTCTCCTAGACTTTTCCACATGTCACCTAAACCTTGCCCTGATTTACAGCCTGTTCTATGTTTTCTTTAAAATTTTAGAATTTACAATTGCTCTCTCCAATATGAGATGGTTCTACCGTTCTATGTATGAAGCCTTTCCACTGTATTTCACATGGGTTGTTTCTACACGTTCAAACTATGATCTAGCAAAAAGCAAGTAGGCCATTAACCATCGTACCCGGCTTGACTTGCTGCTTTGTACGCAAGAAAAGTTCTGGTCCACGCCATTTTCGGACTCTTAATCATTGTTCATATCGTTAAACCATTGGAGGGAATAAAAGCCTATCAAAACTGCTATATGCAAAAGTTCAATGGAGTACTCTTAAATTAAGTACTAACTGGAATATCATATGTTCTGCTCTGCTTCCAAAAGTCCATTGGTTGGCACTTCTATAGTTATTGACTATTACAGCCAGTGGTAAAAGCCGTGGTCAAATGAGGGCACTGGACTATAATAAAAAGTTTATTCTTTTCATTACTTACAAATTTATCTACTTTATAATATAAAGCCGGCTAACTATTGGTAAAATAAAGCATATACTTGAATCTACCACTAATAACATTTTGTAAATAGACTGATATCGTAGCTGAATTTTTCAGTTAACTTGTAACACTGTAAGGATGATAACCCATATAGATGTCGTAAAGGAAAGAGAAATATGCATCTCATCTGCCCAGCCAGATAGGAAGATTTAAACGATTTGTATAAACTACAGTTGGGAAAGCGAAAAGTGTAACATCTCAATCAGATTTTATGCAGAAAGGATTCCCAGAGAAGAAAGATATTCACGATGAAATGCAGTGTGGTTGAGAAAGTTTTAAAAACTGTAAGGCGGCAAGAAAAGATGTGCCGCGTGATGAAACGTGATGAAAAATATATGCTTCTTAAATTAAGGACAACATTTCTCCTAACATTGGATTCTACTCATAGAAAATTAATAACATACTCTTCATGTTAAGCATGACTATCTCATCCTGTCAACAAATCAGATCAAGTCTCAATTACCTGAATCATGAATATTAATTTACACAATTGTTTGTGACTCTTCTACTTGCTACCTGGCTGGGTCCAACTAATCATTCAATTCATCAGAAAAAGGTCAACGATTCAACTCGACTTATTACGCCCCTCTTACCGTTCAAGGCTTTCATTTGAATATATTATAAAAGAATCAACAGCAAGTCATTAACTACTGGCTTTTCTGTAATGCAAGTTCTATGCATTCCTAATGCATTGCCCAATAGTGAGATGACTCATAAATAACAAGCAACAACCGATAGCAACTGAGAGAATATGAGATTCATTAACACCAATAAGAAAGGGTAGATATCACATATACCAAGCATATTATATATAAAACTTTATGTTCTCTAAAATGCATGAGAAAAATGCATCAAAATATACAACTGTGCAAATCAGTAAAAGCAGAAGTAACACACAATAAAGCAACCAAAAAACACCATAATATGGCATGCAGTAATACACAGAAGAAACGCATCCTTGATCTTAGAAGACGATGGATGTTATTATAGACATAATGTCGAAAATAAACACATTCATCAATGATAGACAGGAAATCTTCTATATTTCAGTAAATTTTGACTCTGCTCCCTACACATACTTGTTTTGATTGCATTAGTGGAGACAGGCATGCTGAAACTGCTCTTTGAACAGCTTCAGAAGGAGTATTTATCACATCCAACAATTTCTCTACAACAGCATGCACTTTTGGATCATCCTGTTCAATGAAATATGTGTAAACACTAAATTCAACTATTATCGTGAGATTTTATAATAATATGGACAAGAAAAACATCACCTTGCCCAAATGTTTAGCCAAAGCACCAGTAAAGATAACCACGCCCTCACGCACCAAGTCATACTTTTCTTCATTTGATGCCTAAATATAGGAAGAAAAAGTTGCATTACAACTTCTGAAAGTTACATAATTGTCAACAAGGATATAGAAGAAAATACAATGATAGAATTTAAGAGGGACACCAAAAGTTGCAAACCTTTTTGTTTAAGTAATTCTCGAATATGGGAAATAAAAGGGACACGTTATCTTTTCCATGCTTGTCAATAATCATTATCCCAGCATTTAGCATTCTACCTCGAACATCTGCATTGCTGTCAGCCTGAAAACAAGCAGCACAATTTGGTTCGCAATTTTAGTATACCTATCTGCCTTGTAAAATAGAAGATCTACATCAATAGAAATATTCATTATTTCAAGTTTTTACACGTGCACTAGGATGTCAGCAGATGAGTAATCTTATAATCATATTTCAAGATCACTTTACTACACTAAAGCATCGATTCGAATCACCCATAACCCATGTTATACACGAAATCCCCATCTTTTACATTCAAACTTGTCAAATGTCCTGATAATATTATAGCTTAGATGTTTTTTTAAGCCTCTTTAGTATCCCTTTATCCTTTTATTCCCTCTTTCATATGTTCCTACAACAATTAGAAAATTTATTCTTAGCAACTAACTACCAAATTACAATTATTTAAGTTTTGATAACTACATTATTGGAGAAACCATAATATATAACGAAAAAACAAATTTTGAGAAAGAATTGTAATAAAGAAGCAAAACGCAACTGCAAAGAAATTGCAAAATTAAAGCACCTACTAAGACAATGTTAAGCTGCTATTTTGCTCTTGAAAAAATTATTACTTGATCAGATCAATTCTGAAACCATAACATATCAAGCACAACAAGACATGGAATTTTTTGCTAAAACATAATGCTATAAAAGAAGAGTGCAAGTACCAGTGCTCGAGATATTAAGAATGTCATAACTACTGGAAGGTCTTTAGTCCTGAGTACATCAGCCACAGAAAGTAAGGCTAATGCTGTCCCTTGTCTGCCAAGCCAACCAGCATCAATGTTGTCCTCGCCAAACCCAACATCACGGATGTATAAAGAAAATAATGTTGATAGAGATTCCTAAAGCAAATATCAGAACTTTATTTTAGGAGAATGAGAGGCAAATTAATTATACAATGCCACGCTTCATGTTATACCTGTATAGTATCTGGATTTTCGTCTAAAACAGCAGCCAATGCCTCTGCAGCAGCCATACGTACATTATAATTAAAATGTGATAGGGCTTTAAAAAGACCAGAGTAATCTCTACCAAACTCATAGCCATATCGATCCCATATATCCTCGGCCACTTCTGCAACTGGCTGAAGCAAACAAGAGATCAGGTTAACTAAATTGAAACTATGTTATAGACTTTGGGGAGCAATTGAATATTCAATTAAATTTGGTTAATTACGAAAAAACATCTATGCTATATTATACTCCATTCCGAGCTCATTGCAAAATTTGTCTTATACACCGTGTTCGTCAGAGAGATAAGTGGCTCTACTATCTAGCTGGTTTATAGTTAGATTGGTCATCCCTTCTTTATAGGGTGTATAGCAAATAAAGCAACCACGTTATACTTCCAATTTAGAAATGTGGAACTCAATCCAATTTTTTATATTATACCATTTTCATCTATTGTTTAGCTTGCCATCTTCAACAATGACAAAGAAATTTGTTCAAATTTCATTAACAGTTTTCCCTCTAAATTTTATATAAACATCAGATATTACAAGGTGATATGAATACAAAGAATAATGGACAATCATCATATTTAGAAATTAACCCAATGCTTTTAATGTAGCCTAGTGAGTACTAAGATTTCTTAGGTTACAGGTTACTTTAGAGCAAGGCCAACAGCTTTCCTATATGAGCCCTTAACTTAGAATATATGGAATTTGGCACAAAATAGTGCTCCAAGCCTCCAACGATGTCTTAGTCGTTCCCTAAATCACTGGGAACCCTTTGGCATTCCTTATTGTTGAGGAACCACTAGCCATCCCTTATCTCATACATAGTAACATAATAATGACTTTCCTACCTTGTAATACTATTTTGCTCTCTCCTAAACATAGTGGGAGTTCAAATTTATTATTATTATTATTATTATTATTATTATTATTATTATTATTATTATTATTATTATTATTATTATTATTATTATTATTATTATTATTATTTTATTATTATTATTGTATTACTCCCTCTGTCCCATTCAACTGTTAACAATTTCTATTTTGGGATGTCCCATTCAATTGTTAACATTTCGAAACTTTCTAAAAATAGTAAACTTTTAATACTTTAAAACTCAAATGGGCCCACTATTTCCCACTAACTCCTAATATCTTCCTACTATTGGATATGCTCTTACCATAAATGTTGGTTTCTGGACCAAACCATCTAAACTAAAAATTATTGTGACCACTGCTGCGAGGAGAACGCAAGAATCAGTTCTAGTCTCGTGAGGATAAATCCATGAATAGGACAAAATACCTTCTCGACATCATGCAAGGCAATCCAAATGCTAGTTGCAACTTCAACACTTCTGGGTAGAGAACGGCTGGTAACAGCTGGAATGCACTTTACAGCATTAAGACAGGCCAATCTAACATGAATGTCCTTTGCATAAATCCCATCCAGAGCCTATATGAGAAGTAAATGATGATGTAATTAGCAACATTGTCGATTCAAAAGCATCAAAAAGCTGAGGCTTAAACTAACACATACAGGAGCAACTTCATCTGGCTGTAAACCCAGACACAATTCATTCAGTGCCGGACCAATAGACGCTTGATAAGCAGGAATAACACCAAGTACATGATAAAGAACCTGTAGAAATATATAAGAAACATAAAAGTCAATAGTAACAGTCGATATACACTAGAACATTGAGGAATATATTTTAATTGACCTAACTGTTATCATACGAAGCCTTGGTAAGGGTAATATCGGATCCATATGCAGGAAAAGTATTTTTAGAACATCATCATGAAGTGCACTCTTCTTGGAAGAAAGGAGTATCCTCTCCATTATCTATTTCCAAAAGAAGCAATAGAAAGATAATTGGCACCTGAGTTGAAATATATATTAGATTAATCTAAAATCCCGTGTAATTATCGGAAAAGTTACCGGGAAGACAAAAGTAAAGGAATCCACAGGAAGAGGTCCTGTTTTACAAGAAACTGATAAACCAGTTATTATGCGTTCAAAAAGACCCAAAAACAGTCCTCCTTTAGGCACTCTGTCACCATCAGAAGGAATTATATCGCACAATCGATGAGATTCATCACTCGCAATAAGTCGTAATGCAGTAGCAAGGTCAAGCGCCCAGTTGTTAAGAGGAGAAACACTACATTTTGCAAGCATAATCATGGTCTTGTAGGCCGCCTCACCAACTATTGGTGACCGAAGCAAAGGGTTAACAAACTTGACCTGAAAGTGGGGAAACTAAATTAACACAAAACAGAAAAGCAAGGGCCAGATATAACTGACAGAAGGGAAACAGAAAAAGATTATACAGTGTAAACCCTCTAAAGTTATATCCCTGGGACTGCGAAAAATTATCACTTCAGAGAGGTTATCACGTAAGAGGGTAAGAGAGGTTTATAATTGTTTATTTCAAAATAATTACAATTGTGGAACTGGGACCGGGACTTTTTATTAATTTAGAGAGGTTTTCACTTAAGAGGGATTCTACTATTAGTGGCACATCCATCATAAAAGATTTATAAAACAATGCTCAGCTGACCCACAACCCACAATTATTTGACAGCTAATCGACTGAAAAATTATTGATCTATACCATGAACATGTAAGAAAAGGGAGTAGATACTAGATACTTGTAACTGAGGACCAACTGCAAGAAGAATAGTACACTAATTTACTTGGGTTACTAAATAAATGACAGAGGACTAACCAGTGTGGGTAACTGACTGTGAGCAAAGATAGGATTTGACATGGCCATCTCCCCAAGAGCCTTTAGCATCAGAGATAAAGTATTTTGTATAGATATGACCCTGTTACGAACACATGCTTCCTCTCTGAGCTGCAGTTCACGTGCCTCTTCCTTTGCCGTCTTTCCCTTCTCTACAAGAATCATAATTAGAAGTAAAAGGTCAAGGGATGTTGCTAGTACATACAGTGACCATTGACCAATTTTTCCTAATAATTAACAGCCTTAAACAATGACTTGCCAGCTTTTTTTGTTGACTTTGTCCCATCTTTCTTCCCCGCAGTTGAAGACTCTCGCTTGATGGCCTTGTCCTGTACGCATAGTAAACAACGCTCCTTAAATACTCTACAGTAGACAAATTGAGAAGACGGAAAATATGCAAAATATACTAACATTTACAGAGCCATTATCGTTTTCATAGACCCGAAAACGGCCTTTGGCTTGCTTTTGATTGTTACCAGTAACAAACTCTGCAATATAGACACCTTGCTCAGTAGATAGCATCCCCTCTGGCGTAAGATAAATCTGTTGATTAAGGAATATTAGACCTTGATACAGTATAAGACTATAAGTTAATTCACATGTGACAAAATCTCCCCCCCCCCCAACCAAGAAGAAGGGAAGATAACACAAAAAATCAACTTGGTTGCAACAATGTTCTCTGACAGTAACATAACGAGTCAAGAAGAAAACAATAAACTTATAAAACAATAATGGTAGGAAACGACAATAACTTGGCAGTTTGCACTGCAAATACAAAGGAACACATGCAGTAAGATAAGACAAAACTTTCAACTTCCTACATGGTTACAAAGCAACAAACATTATAAGTATTGAAGTTTCTAACTTTCAAACGCTTATGTACACCTCTTGTATATAAATAAATACGTATACAAAACCCAGAGCCTGCAAACCCTTTCTCTCCTCTCTTGTAGCTTTCTACTTATCCTAAAATTGGCTGCAAATTAGACAATCTTGTAACCGAGCATAAAATGGATCCTCAAGTTGCACCCTAGCTAATACCGCAGCTTCCCATTTCCATAAAATTCAGTTCCCGACAATACCAAGTAAAAAAGGCTGTAAACACCTCAAGTCTTACCCCTTCTAAGCAAAAGAATGTGTTTCATTTCTTTATCTGCAAAAATACTTGGGAAAATAGTTCGCTACTGCAATATATACATTTAACGATATACACATATTACATGTTTTAGAGAAGATAAGTTATTCAGGTAACTTGTCAAAAAATGAAACAGAAACAACGAACAATATTATGCAATATGCATATATCGTATCTATAAGAGAGCAGCATTGCAAGAAAGTAGTAGCAAGACTTGCAACTAAAAGGAAGCATAGAAAGAGCATGTTTGACTTGGATTATGAACAGGTGCCGCATGCGTATCTACTACTAGCACATTTATGACTCACAAACTCAAAATACAAGTGACCAAGAAAGGAGTTTGCCAGTCAAATATATTATCAAGTTATCAAAAAAAAGTTGAGGAGAGAGAACGACATAAACAGAAATTGATATTGCGAAAGATTTTCTCATAAATACAGAAATAGATGTAGGTTGCAAATAGATATTTGCAATGGTTTAATGAAATGGAAGCAGCTTTTCTTTTTATGCCTTGCAAATTCAAAACTAATTAGATTTACGGAAGATGTCTTAATTTTAAAAAGATTTATAAGCAGGTTAGACCAATTTATAAGATAAGCCAAACATAACCAGGAAATGCCTTCTCTCACACAACATTAGTTACAAACAAGAAAAACACATACCTGAATATCATTTTCTGAAAGTTTATCATGCTCAAAACGATCTGGAAGATTGTTCAAGTGCTGAGGATAAAAAATTAAGAGTTCAGCAAGCCTGTTAATTTGTACCTGGCACAAGTAAACTTAAGCATGAAACGAACCTTTTCAAACTCGGTGTAGGTGTCAGCAGGTGTTATGGACATCAAAGTTGAGAGAGAGTGTATAGCGGCTTCTTGTTCAAGGTGATTGGAACTCATTAATCCAATAGGTCCTAGTAAACCCTACAAAGTCACAAGAAACAAAAAAACATTTAAGAATAATCTGAGTATGCTGTACGGATACTGTAGGGATATTTTCTGATCCATTCCGACTAGCATAAAACCTCCTGCCTAGAACAATAATAACTGAAATTTTTATCAAAACTTTAAACTAAATGGTCGTCATTTTCAAACAGAAGCTTTACTTCCGTAAGGCCAATAAGAGAGGAAGACCTACCTCCAGACTGGCAATTCACTCTACAAAAGAAGTCACATGGCAAACTCTTCATTCAAGTACAATTCAGTTGTGTTAGAGGCACGCAGCGGCGCACACCTAGGCGCCTTACTTTGCCCAAAACGCACATCCCTTGCCTAAATTTTCCCAAGGCACAGCGGCTTCAATCATGAGCCACCTCAGCTCAAGAGGTGTAAGGCAGAAAATTTTTTAACCAATTTTGAAAATAGCTAAAGTATTATTTAACTATTATAAGGGTTTACATTTAGTTTAAGAAACACTCTTTTATTAGAGTACTTACTATTTTTTACTAATCTCTGCCATGCATGTATGTAGAATAAATACTAGAATTTTTCTTTAATCTAAACTTAATACACAAGATCAATGAAACCTATACTAAATTACAAAATTTGCAGAATTGTATATTTTTAAACTTATTCATACAATATATCTTTTTATTAACTGGAAGCAAAGCAACTTTTGTTATTAAGGACGGATTACTCAAAATTCATGATATTCATACAAAAAATTGGTTGCATAAACTTCCCATTTTAAATGACATAAAAATAAGTTCTATACACAAATTTTCATCAAATCACAGATTATTTTAGGCTATATTGATCTATATGTTTGACAATGCTGTAGTCCGATCTTCTGCAATCAACAACTGACGTAAAATTACTTCTTCACTTTGTAAGTTAGTGTTCAAATTACTTCTTCCCCATATAAATTGCATTAAATGTTGGAATTTAATTTATCATTTATATGTAACAGGTGTATATAGCTGTATAAATAATTACGCGTTGTAATCCTCGGTTCAATGAGGCGTGCACCTCGCATCTATAAATTGGTACTGAAATTCATTGCTTGAGTGATGTTATAGAGAAGCATGTGATTTTCATTTAGTTTCCACCCTCTACGGTGGCAATCCGTAAATTTAACAGGCTTGCGAAAATTGATCTCTTACAATTATTTTAAATTTACCTTGCATATATTGCCCAAGTCAGCCATGATCAGATCAATAACATCAAAACTACGTGTTTGCAGACACTTCTGCAACCTCTGCAAATCAAGTTGATGGGTGTATCAGTATATTGCATATCATAGAAAATGAAAAGCTTGATTCATAGCCAACTACGGTTTAGTAAAATATTAACTTCTTCTGAAAGATAGATTACAAATTTCACTTAAATGGTGACAGCCTGACAGGTCAGAATTATGAAATACCATTACACAATAAGATTGGTATTTGTCTTATGTATTTGTCTTATACGCTTTGTATAATGGTGACTATTTGGTATCTTATTATAAGGGATCCGGTTCTTTTGAATTTCCAGATTTCCAATCAAGCAAACAATAAGCTCATATATATGTAACCATTCTTCACAGGAGAAGATACCGCTCATTCATGTGTTGTAATTTATGTTTCCTTTATCTTTAATTTTGAAAAAGCAAGGGCTTTTGGACAGGAGAAGAATTAGGGACAGCTTCCAGCATAGTACAAATAGAAAATGAAGCAAGAGAACCTCGTATCATGATTGATTAGCAGTTCCACAGTCTGATAAAGTCATTATACATGACAGCAGTTATCAGGTGCAACTAAAATTTGATGCTTTCAAATATATTAAAAACTGGATAACAAACTAATTCAATATAGACGACATAGAATAATTTGCTTATGCATAGAAGAGTTACCTTCCACACTGCATTTCCTTTGGCTGTACCAACTAAACATGGGTGATGTGAGCAGAGTATAACACGTAAAAAAATACTAGGATTAGCAGCCAGAACTTCGGGTGTCATCACCAGCAAAGCTTTAACCAAAACCTCAACTGATGGAACGAAAGGGACTTGAGTATCTAATGAAGTTTCTGTCTCACTGTGGATCATGTAATTAATTCAATTAATAGAAGGACTAAAAAAACTTATGAAATATTTTTGGACTATGACGAAATCAGCAAAACTATGTATGTATACAGGCTTTTTTCAAACTTATTAGAATTCAGAAAACAGCCTCCACAAACAATTTTATATATACTCTGCAACAGTATATATATACCCTAGAAGACAGATTAAAAATTTCAAACCACCAAATCAGTGAAATGCAAAATTCAAAAAATAATAATAATAATAAAAATAATAATAATAACAAAAGAAGAATCCAGCTAGAATATGTACCTTCTCTTCATCAGAACAACCTTTTCTTCAACAACAGACAGGTAACTTGAATACTCAACTACAAGAGCTTCACATAATTGTGGAGAAGCGGCAAGAATCTTCTTCAAAGAACTTTGAGCTACTTTACGAATGTCCCAACATGGATGACATAGGAAAAAAATTAAAAGCTGCAACAGTTGATAGTCAGTTAGTGATACAGCTAGGGTATAAACAGAAACAAACAGGGAATGGCATTTCAGTGTGCTTTACCTGAGAAAGGGATTTATCGGAAAGTGACTCCAACACTCTGCAGAATTTTTTACACAATATTAAGGGTTAGCAAAGCAATTTTCACAAAAGTATTATCTAAAGATAGATGAGGCACATCAACATAATCCAAAAGAGCGAGAGACTATGATACACCACAAACACACGCAAATAAAGACCTCTGGGAATGGTCCACTAGCATAACCTCAACCAGCTCAAGGCATGCCAAACAGTCCTCAACTGATAGTTTTAAAGCCTGCAGAACAAGAAAGCAAGTCAAAAACAGAAAAAAGTTACTTTCTTTACCATAAGAAGTACGACTTTTATATATTATTCTAGCAACATACATAATGTAAATTTCTAATATGATATGAAATATCTTCAATATAGGATAATTTTATAAAGCTATTTTTTAACTTTAACTTTTTCATTTATTAGACACACACACATTTATTGATTTAAAGTCAAAATGGGGTTGCTTTAAGCGGCCCTAAACACCCTGGAAGTCCCACATTTACCAACTTTTAATCAGAAAATGACATGCATGAGTTTAAACCTCCACTTTTGGCCTTGGATAGGGCAGCCTTTGAATTTTAAAAACACATGGACAAATTAAAGCGCAATGTCAAACCAGTATTACATAGGAAAGTGATTCGAAATGGGTACGGAAATGGATACACAGAACATCACTTTTAGTGAGTCTGTACGAAGGAACATATGGGTATTATGGGACCCCAAGGGCAGGATGTGTCTTTTAAAAGAAACTATTATTATACATTTTCAAATACAATATAAAATTTTAATAAACAATATACATGTTTACTATTAAAACTAATGTAACTTGTGTTAGGGGGAGTTTGGTTCGCGTTGGGGAAACGGAATGGAATTCAAAAAGGAAAATGAGAAAGGAAAGGAATGATCCTTAATTGTTTTACCTCTTTGGTTTTAATCCAGAAACGGAATGAAAAATTATATCAAAATTATTTTTAATTTACAAAAACTAAATTAAATATTATTTTTAACTTATAAAAATATTTACATGTTATTATATGTTTTAAAATTTAAGTTATAAATTATAACTGAAAATGGAAGGACATTAGGAAAGGGAAAAGAATACCTAGTGGGGGGTGGGGAATGGTGTATGAAGGATATTGGGTAAATCTAAAACCAAAAGGGTCAAAGGGAATGAAGAACTTTATGAAACAAACACCAACAAAGGAAATGAATCAAGTTGTTTCCCTTTCCCTTTGTTAGTGAACCCAAACCAAACGCCCCCTAAAAGTTCCCTGATTATTTTGTGATTTACAAGGTGATAGGGCTGGAAAATGACAGTTAATGTGCTTGTGTGCTTGAAACATTAAAAGGTGACTAATATAAAGACATTAACTTAAAACAAACTTCAGTAATAGTCTAGTGTTAGACTGACTGAACAATGAACAAACATGAAGGGGCAAACCAGGTAAAACTTACCATAGAAATTGGTACAACGGAAGATTCAGTTTGAGATACTATCGACCAAACTCTTTCTTGAACTATGGTATCCTCTACAAATAAAATAAAATTGAGGCATGTAATAAACCACAGGGAGATATTCACGTAGATACAGAAAGACAATTGTGGGAATAATGATGAATAAAAAGCTTCTATGCCAATAAAGACCACCTATAGAATGCTACCTGTTTTAATATCAAGGGCAGAAATTTTCGAAATGATAAGCAAAGCATAGATTCCATCCAACCTCTGAACTGCTTTTGAAAAACCAGTTTTAACAAGCTGGAGGAGAGGTCCTACCAAGGGGGATAACTGAAAACATTCACATTAGAGTTAAAGAATTAGAAAACTGTTTATGGGAATCTTTAACTATATTAAACAAGAAAATACAATTATGTAAATTTTTCAAACCGTCAAAATTGCATCAATGTTCTTGGTCACACCCAGTATGCAACGGAGATGACCCCTTCTTAAGGCTTCCTTCTCTTTCAATCCAGAAGCCATGAATGAAAGTAGATCCGGTTGTATAACAGCTGTGGACCTTGCTGCCCAAGAAGCCAAGGCAGACAAACTTGCAAGCTTTACCTCTTCATTTCCTGAAAATTAGACAATCAACAGAACTTAAAAAACCACCATTTAATTCGGTCGGAGAACTATAAAGGTTTCACGAATGTATAGGTTAAGCCAGATATATGTGAATGCATCAACTTGAAAGAGAACAATTTAGAGACTCACCATCATCCT
Source organism: Saposhnikovia divaricata (assembly GCA_036435485.1). Taxonomy (NCBI): domain Eukaryota; kingdom Viridiplantae; phylum Streptophyta; class Magnoliopsida; order Apiales; family Apiaceae; genus Saposhnikovia; species Saposhnikovia divaricata. The sequence continues at coordinate 95,207,208 of CM071594.1, forward strand.
TGTAACAGGATAAAATAAAACTGCATATATTTGGGGAGATTTTGCTGAGATGCTTCCCTTCAAGAGCACTTGACAATTCTTGCAACGCAGTGACCATACCAACTCTCTGGTATGGAAATGCAAGTCGTCCTTCAGAACCTATTGATGCCAATAAAAACTTTAAGCAACTCTCTTCAACAGAAGATTCGCATGATTGTTTGTATTTCAAAATATAGCCATCATTTATCAAATAAAGAAAAGGATACTTCATTTCGCTAAGAACTTATTTAAATTTGTTATGCAGAAGCAAAATGCAAACCTCCAATCACAGATTTGATGGCATTGAACATTGCTTCAATTGCATCTGGATTACTTGATTTTTCACTTAGACACTTGATTATAGATAAAGCCACAAGTCTTCTTCCTTCATCTGCATGCCTAGCCTGTGGGAGTACTACAGAAAGAATTTCAAGTGCATACTTGCTCAAATCAAGGTTCACAGATTTTAAGAGAACGTTGATTGACCCCAGCACAAGCTCAGGACTCCTTTTTAACATTTTAACAGAAGATGGGACCACAATACTCTTAAATTCTTCATGTGATAAATACGAAAACAGTGATCTGAATGCTTCACTAAGGTCATCTGATGGTTTCTCCTTCACATTCAGAATCACTTTTACATACATGTCGAGAAATATAGCCTGTGAATTGCAAAGTACCAAATTGAATCAGCAGCATTAAAAAAAGTTGTTCAGAATAAGAGCTTTTAACCCTGAACTCCTACCCATTACACACTGCCGATATTTGCATTTAAAGCAACCATCTGGTAGTCATATGAATGTATTTTAAAAATGTGGTACCACTTTAAACATAAACATTTGTAATAATAACAAAAATATAAGCATGCTCATGATATTTTTATATTTACAAATAATGAACCAACCCTGTATTACATCTAGCAGTGTACATGTTAACGCCAAGGACCATTTTTGAATATCCTAATTCCTAAATGCTTTGTAAAAATATGTATCTGTAAGTATCCCAGTTAGCAGTACACCCTGTATGTAAATATATGGATAAAATATGTGTAGCCTTGAAAATTAACTATTCAGTACCTTCCATTGGTCAAAAAACGAAGAATTTGAGCGTGAATATTCCAGTACAAATGACAATAATTCAGGAAAGTCTTTGTAAGGAATCCTCGAATCTTTGAGTTCCTCGATGTACGTCTTGTATATCTGTGGTGACTGAATGATGCATACAGAAAAAAGGAAAGTACGATTTAACACGAACAGGTTGGGAATAAACTTATCATAGCAAGGATTTATAGATGAACTACCTCAGAGAACAAACTGTATATTGTTTTCTTGCAATCCCTTAGCTCACGCAGAGATCCTTGCATCTTAACAATATGAATGACTGATGCCTGAGCTGAAGCTACTCTGCACAATGCATTTTTTGATACCAAAGGAAACTGGCTCTTACTTAAAAGAAGAGACGACCACTTGACAAGTCTGTAACATCCAATATGACTCTGAAACTTTATCTGTTTTTCCATCACTTGCACAACAGTAGCTGCAAAACTTTTCATAAAACTATCCACCCTTAACGCTTTTACTATCACATTGTCCACAGAATTTCTTGATCTTCTTTCATCATATGTATACAATGTTCTGAAAATTAAATCTACTAACAGTGATACAACCTCGGTAGTCATTTCTGCAGAGTTCAAACACAGTTAATTTCATTAGTATCAGACAAAAGCAACTTTTCAAGTAATAAGCCCAATCCAGTCCAGGCTTCCATATTCAAATTTAGATGTAGATACCAAAAGTGGACGCTTTTCACTAATAATCATTGTGAATTCAGACTGTATCCGATTTGTTTCTTGATTTCTAAATTTGACTAAAATAATAAATTTACTTTAAATTCAATCTCTTGCTCAATTAAAGCCTGTTTTCATAAATAAGTCTTAAAACAAAATTCAACAAGTCGCTTGAATTCAACTTCCAGAAAAGAGATTAGGATTTCAAAATTTTAGTAGACACTTGTATTTAGAATACTCTCGTGTGTGGTCAGAATTGTGAACATTAAGCAATAGTTGGTACATAAGCATGTTCTACACCAGAGAAAACGAAAGATATAGACACACATAATATCCAACAGATAGTAAACGGCTTAACATTTATGCCCTTACAAGTAGTACAAATATAGACACAAAACTAAATTAGTTAAAGTAAACCCTTTAAGTGAAAATTTATATATTGGCCCTTAAATTAGCCAATTTGGCAGGACAACATTTTTTCCTAATTAATTAAATTTTATCTTTTCGTAAAAAACAAATCAGGTTTAATTTATTGTTTGTGGGTGGTATGGTTTACTGTTTTTTGGGATTTGATTAGGCACCGAGCACTTAGAAGACAAAATATACATATATATATATATATATATATATATATATATATATATATATATATATATATATATAGGAGACGGATAAAATACAAACTTTTATATTAAGGGTATGTGTTGAAAATTATCGGAAAAACATCACCCCTCTATCAAAAAACAAATATATGAAATTTTCGTATAATGTGCATTCAACACACGTATAAATGGGATTCAACATCACCTATTAAATAGTAGTTATAGTTGTGTTGAACAGATAATATTTATTTCTCAACTACTATTTTAGGGTATAGAAATATGAAATATCAACTGTTTAATAAAAAACATTCTAAATATATATTATATACATGGGTTCAATGCAAGTATAGCTACTTGTTGAACAACAATTATACTTGTGTTGAATACTCGTTACACAAAAAAATTAATTATTCATGAACATATGTCACAAATATGTTTCTTAAAAAGTAGTAATCTTTAATCAATTATTTACGAAAAAAATCAATTGAAATAACCAAGGTTTAAAATGTTTATAAAGTTTGTACTGGAACCTACCCCTATATATGTTTTTTAACATAATAAAATCTTGAAATTTTTCTGGGATGTACGATTAGTATAATCTTTGATTTGTTGATAGTATCATGCAAAACAAAAGTTCCGACCTCATAAAAGGCCATGTTGTCTCCTAGCATACTTGGTAATTTAGGGTCGGGATATACATTTGACAAACTTAAAGGGCCTGGTGGGGTTACACTGAAATTTAGTTTAGGGGATCTGGGGATTACAATTAATACTACTTCTATGATCAAATTCTTCAAAAAGAAATTACAAAAATTAGCAATCAACTAGATTTGTTAGATAGCAGGTGTGTGATTTTCTCCCTCCCAATCTAACTCAAAACCACGAACAACCTAAACCAGACTTAACTCAATAAACCAAGTCATATACAGCATGTACCTTAACAAATAAACAGACACTCATCAGAGCTAGTATAAGCATTCTAACAATCTAAAATAAAAACTTTGAAATCATTTAGCTATCCTACAGCCGGTGTACAATTGTCTCACTCACCCAATTGCATTAATCATTTAGCTATTCTAATTCCTGCTGCCGGTGTACAATTGTTTCACTTACCAATTGAACTAATAATTTAGCTATTCTAATTCCTGCTGCCGGTGTACAATTGTCTCCCTCACCAATTGCACTCCCAACCTACACAACCTCCTTCTCCGCAAACCATAATTCAACCAAAAACAAGAAGTCGCAAACTCATATCCAAAACCAAAAAAATCATCACAAACGCAAACTCAACTCAAATCTTGAAAAATGCACCATATTCCTCAAAATAAAATACATAATCAACATCTCCCTCGTACTACTAATTCGATCATTTCAACAAATATACACATTAGAACAATTCTCATCTTCGATAAAACCATCACGCGAGCCTACAAACACAAATTCACACAAACACAAACATACTAAACCCTAAACCCTAACAAGCTAACATAAACACACATACACACACAATTTCCAAACACAAATCGAAAAAACTAGAGTAATGCAGAGACAAACGGAGCACCTTGCTTCTCGATTCGATGTTCGACATCGCTCCAGAACCTGCGTCTACCGATATCAATCCCCAATTCTCGTTCACGCTTCTCCATGAATTCAATTGAGAATTCATCAGCTACTGAAACTAACTCTAAACCTCCCATTTCTTTTGATTATCAATCGATAGATGTATGAATTTGTGTGTATATGTGTGTAGTGAAGATAGGGGTTTGAGTGAAGAGATGACCTAATGGAGTCGCCTCCGAGTCTGATTCAGTTTTGCTGCTGCTTTGCTTATGCAATCGTTTTATAGGCTGCATTTACATACACCTTTTCTATACGTATCTTTCTTTTTCTTTTCTTTTTTTCTTTTGTTTGTTTCTTTTTTAATTTTAATTTCTGTTGTTTATTTGTTTTTGAGAGATGATAGTTGCGCACTTGCGTAGGAGCAAGATCAAATACAACTGAAAATGTAAATTTACAAATATTTCTCCATATTTATAATTTAGGTTCAACATTATTTATAAATTATATTCTTATATATAATAAGCGTAAAAGCGATTTTATTCATAATTTTCATCACTGTATTATCAAAATAATTTTAACCGTCGAACCTAATATTTTTTAAAATAGATGATCACGCTTATATCATGTTAAAAGAGGAAATTATAATCGATAATGGATATAATTAGAAAAAGTTACACTAGAAGTGAATTTTAGAAAGAAAGTTATAATCTAAAGAGAAAATGACCAAAATAACACAAAAACACAACCCAGCTGTCCAAAATGACCATGTGCGCGAATAATGCCTGAAATAACCAGGGGGCAACGCATTTGCGGGAAGCGTAGATGGAATACGCATGTTCAACTTGCGCATCTGGGGTAACGCATCTTCCAGATGCGCAATGACGTCTTATGATGTCATTATCTCCAAAACATCTCCGGCTTGCTCTGAACTCAGAAATCGCCTCAGAAATCGTCTCAACCCGTCCATTACATTCCGACTACCTCCACTCCTCTTGAGGGCATCAAAACCAAGCCCAGACGTGCCTCTACATCTTACCATATTCATTTGTTGAGTTTTGGCCCCGCAGAGGCGTGTACGAACAGATCTGAAAATGAGATCGGAAAAAAGCTTTGAATTGGGGATTTTCAATTCGGCGAAACAAACGAAAAACGACGAATATAGGCTTGTAGAAGAGGAAAAGACGAGCAATTTATTATATAATATGATGGTCGAAAATTGCCTCCGACAGCGTTCGAAAGGGACGATGAATAGTGCCATATACGCATGTTGAACATGCGTACCCATGGCAATGTTCACAAGTGCATATGTGAATTTTACAAAGCCCAAATATGCGTATATAGCCTAAGCAATCCATGCACACAACGCAAATGCGTAGCTTCCTGGTTATTTCGGGCACTGATCCCGCGCGTGATCATTTTGGGCACCCCACTTTAAATTTTGGTTATTGAAGGCTTTCACCCTAATCTAAAAGGATATAAAAAAAGTTGTATTAAAATTGAATTTAAAAAAAAATCATAATCTGATTAAAAAAGATTGTCTTAGAACTGAATTTTATTTATTTTTTTATTAGTATTCAAAAAAATTCATATTTACTATTTGAACTCTATCTTGAGATCTAGAAATCAAATTTGGATGATTTTACAATACACACGAAACTCATAAAATTATCTTTAATTTAGTGATGATTTATTAATTATAATTCAAATGGAAACACTCAGAATCTCAAGAGAAAATATAATTACGAATTTTTGCATTAATCCTATTCAATGTAGAAGACATACATTGATCTATTCAATGTAGAAAACCTAATTATATGTGATTTAAATCATTGACATACACCTTTTCATATTTCAAAATAAATACACTTTTTAGTTTATAACATATTAAAATATTAATTTTTTTATGTTAGATCCAACAGTTTTCATCTATTTATTTTAAGATCTAACGGTTCTTATTTATTTTATCGTACGGAGGACCAGACTACCGATTATCAAAGTTTTGGATAAAATTTCTCCTACACTTATTATTAAAATTTTATTTAGTTGTTAGTGGAACAATCTTCAAATAATAATAAGAGTATTTTGATAATCAAAATGAGTTATAAGTAGAATTCATAAATCGAATAGAATTATCAACGTAAAAAATCGTCAATTTCTTCTCTTTTTTGTTTCTGCGTAGGTTTAATTGGAAATTAATTTTCAAACCATTACTAAATTAAAGATTATTTTGTTAATTTCACGTGGATTGTAAAATCGTTAAAATCAAATTTTAAGAATTCAAGATAGAGTATAAATATTAAATCGAATGTGCAAAATTTTATATATATATATATATATATATATATATATATATATATCAATTATTATTTAACAACAATTTGATAGGTAAATTAATAACATATAAAATTGAAAAAATTAATATAATTATACATATTATAAAAGTAGCTGGGTTATAAGCTAATGTTGATGAGTGGATTTCGTAACAACTTTTGAGAGGTTTATGGTGAGTTGTAAAGGCTAACGATCAACTAATCTATGGAGAATGGAGGTTTTTTGTGGAGGTTGAACTGAGCTCGAGAGCGTTTACAAGAATCTCGCAAGTTCCCTTGAGGCTTGTGTCGTGTGTTCTCAAGAATCTCGTAGGTGTATCGTGAGGCTTGTAAAACATGTTCTCAAGGTGCCTACGTACCCTTGTATATATAGGGATCAAGTTCACGTAGTTCTTCTTAGACTAGAAGTCTGGTTAGGCAGCAATATTCTAGGTTCCTAATTCATGGGGAACTCCTTTTCTCCAGATCCAGCCACGAATAGGCGACCTAAGTCGAGTAGAACTCAAGTTCTAGCCCGACTAGGAGTATCTTTACTAGTTCTAGTCCTATTAGATGTATTAAAGGATCATCTGCGCCCAAGGAATACATTCCAATAAGGAGTTGATGTTCATAACTTGCTCCTAAAGAATAGGAGGCTAAATCATACTATAAATCTGCTGGCATAAATCTGTTCTCGTACGGGAAGTTGTCTCTCATGAACTTGTCTCCCGGGAAGCTGTCTCTCAGGAACCTGTCTACAGGAACCTGTCTCTCGGGGACCTGAACCTGTCTGGATCCATTTCACATGTTATTTAGCCCCATTTAACTTAAGGGACCTCAATCATAACCCATATTAATCATACGGATTGGATCATTAAGCCCAATGGGCCTAAATCTAGCCCATGGAGATTTTGGGCACAACAACTACCCCCCGGTTCCTTGAAGTCATAGGATGCGAGAGGAACCTAAATAGCCTGATATTTTAAGGTCCAATCCCTTCAATGCTCCCATGTTTCTTCTGAGTGAATCATGCAGGTCTTTATCTTCTTGCTTGAATCATGACAAGGGCACAAAGTGAATCCAATTAGGCGCTGAGTGAATCCTTTGACAAGGGCACAAAGCAAATCTAATTGGGCACTGAGTGAACCATAAGAATGTCAAAGAAACCACGTGACTCCAAATATGGCATAAAGTGAACCTAATTGGGCGTTATGTGAACCTATGCCGAGGGCACAAAACGAATCCAATAGGGCACTAGATGAATCCTTAAAAGGGACAAGGTGAATCTTAAGATGGTCAAGGGAACCGCGTGAATCCAAATAAGGGCATAAAGTGAACCTAATTCGGCGTTATGTGATCCTATGCTGAGGGCACAAAACGAATCCAATAGTGTAACACCCCCAGATCCGGGGTCCGGGATCCGGTGGTTACGGTTTCCAATTCTGTCCACAACAATTGAAATTTCTTTAACATAAAATAAATTACGTCTCTATGACCCAACACAACAATATAAAACACACCCGTTATAGTCCCAGAGATGAAATCAGAGTAACAATCAAATTTTTATTAATCACATTATGAGTTCTTACAATCCAAAAGAATTTCAATATAAATACATACTCTTTGTCATCCATTTACATAAGTCATACTAGACCATATTCTTGGTACTGAAAGAATAAATATATCCTACCAATAGCTTCTTCTTCAGCTCTAGTAGTCTCATCGTCCTCGCCCGCGTCGAGTGCGCCTTGTGCGAGTCATCTGGTCTAGCTGTTGTTGTGATATAATAATAAAGCAAGGGTGAGCAATAGCCCACCAACAATAATATATAACTGAACGATAATATATAACAGTTCAAAAGTATCTTTCAAACCATATGTCATGCATTTACGGAAATGATGCCAGTATAATATGAACGATGAAGTTACAAGGTAACTTAAAGTATTTGTTTGTAGAAAAATCTGCTACATCAAAAGTAAACGTGATATTCTCATTGCCATTAAAAAGAGGAACTTGCATGAAAAGATTGCAATTCCAGTTATGAATACTTTTCCAGCTCTGCCAATAGTAATCATGTTGCAGGAAATAAATAAGTTTGGATGATGAACCAATGATGGAGTATTCACCGCGCCCGCTGTTCCAATCTTGATGATCAGTCGAGATCGTACAGCTCAAATTAGATTTACTACCGGTAGAAGGAAGAACTGACGGCTTTACTTGTCTACCGCCTTACTAGCTCTCCCCGGCCAACGGTTGGGCCAAAGGGGATGGACCGGCGCTACTCGGCCTCTTACATGACTCCTAGTTCAAATAGAATTCATGATTCTGAATGTAACGTTCGTCCCCCTTTCCCCAAGTATAATACTTGTTGATAAGACTCTACAAGGTAGTCGTATCTAGTTGGAAAGGAAAATTCACCAATAACTTCCAAGCTGTGGCTTGGTATCGAATATCAACTTGTTCCAACAATCTTACCCCTCGAAAGATGAGAAGGTAAACAACGACTTAATAAGTCAACAGCACCCGAGTTGCGAGTGAAGAGAATACTTTATGACCGGGAAGTCGATAAGATAAATAACATCTTCCAAGTAAGGTTCCCTTATTATTAGAGAGGTAGACTCAAAGAAGAATGATGTCTGAGAACCTTTCTTGATATAAGATTAATAATAATATGACTCCGAAATATTTTCTGTAATAATCGAAGAAGAAAAACCTTATCGAGGTTATTCTAAGTATGGAATAAATATTCAGAGAATATTTATTGAATTAAAATATTTTACATAATATTTAGGAATAGGAAAGAATATCTTTAATCAGAGTATTTCTCAAATAATCCTTGAAGAAATATCTAGAGAATATTTATTGCATAATTAAATATTCAAATGAATATTCAGAATAATATTCATTAATTAATAAGACCTGAAAGGAATATTTAAAATATTTAAAATAATATTCGATGATTAAATAGAACCCTGGATGAATATTCAAAATAATATTCATAATTAATAAGGAATTTAAATGTTTATTGAAAAAATAATATTCGTTTAATGAATAATATCCTAAATGAATATCAAGTAATGTTCATTTAGTAATCCAAGCTTTAAAGGAATATTCGAGATAAGACTCGATAAATAATTCAAGCTTCAGATGAATATTAGAATAATATTCATCAAGTAAGTAATATCTTAAATGAATATTCAAAAGTAATATTCATTTAATAAAGTAATATTCTAAATGGATATTCAATTAATATTCATTTAGTAGTCCAATCTTTAGAAAAATATTCGGAATAATAATCGATAATCTATTCGACTTTGAATGAATATTGAAAAATATTATTCGTCGAATGGTTACGTTCAAATAATTATTTGAAGTAAGGATCGTTAAATAAATAATCTCGAACGAATATTCAAATAATATTCGTCGCCCAAATAATAGAAAATATTTACTTAGATATTTTCTTTCGAGGTAATCTTGATATGTCAAGAAATATTGACTCCCGGTCTATATTTGATGAATAAGATGTATACACCCTTCTCTGAGGGTCTCACAATAACCGGCTTATAATTGATACGATAGCTATCTAATTTATAAGCCAATAACAATCAGGGAACAAGCATAATGATATAACTTGAAAGTAGGCATGCATGTTATGGCATATTTATAACAGAAAACACATATATATATATATATATATATATATATATATATATATATATATATATATATATATATATATATATTCAATCACAACAACAGCCTAAAAGAAGGGAATTGAAACTTGCCTGGTAGTCGAGTACGGTAAGGGGTAGTGGTAGCGGGTCCCGGGTCAGCTTGGTGATCTATAAATAGCCAAGGCATTCGGGATTAATCACTTAACATCTTAAAAGTTAAGTTATACTTAAATCGAAACACGTTCTCGAGTTATCTCGTTATACCCCTTTTTGTGGATTCCTTTTATCATCGATCCGACCCGACATTCGTTCGTTAATACGACATGTCATTGTACTTACACTTGGGACATACTTAATTCATACAAGTTCTAAAGTCGATCGTTACGAATCAATATTATGCTCCGAGTTTTATCGCCCGTTTTCTAAGTGTTTTACTGAAGTTATAATCAAGCGGGTTTTTTAGGGGTTCGTTCGCGATTAACTTTGATTCGAACATTTTTATAAAATCGGAAAACGATCCGTTTCACATGAGGTTTTCTCTCACACCTTCCTTTTTTACCTCTAGTATTTAATTACCAAGATTCGCCACTGACTTACATATTTTACGAGGGTTCAATTTTAATAACGAACTCGTACTTACGGTTTCGAACGTCTTTTAGTGAATCGGCCATAATTCCTAAACCGTAAGTCCGTTTCACATGATCTTTATATCAACCTTTATAGGTTCAATCCATACTTCCTCAGGGCTTCATACATGCCTCATCTGGCATTATTGTTACTATGTCATACATTCCTTACCAAACTTCCATTTTGAAGTTCAGAATATTACCTTTTTCCTTGTAAGGTTTTATAGGTCATCCTCATCCTTCCTCCTGTATTTTCTGGGTACAGGGTATATCAAAATGTCATTGATCAATACTCTAATAATTCTATCTATGTTCTTTCCAGAACTCTTTTTAATAATGCTTACCGGTCATTGTTGCCTTAGCAAGTCCAACTCATATCATCTGAAGTCATAATGTCGTTATTAGGGTTAATGCCACCCCTTGTGCATTCCTTATGGTTTGTCTTAATTTATGGATATCCTATCCCTAATTCAACTGCCAAGGAATTCTTGCATCTTATAATTGGCAATCAGATCATGTATCCTTAATAAAGGTCTTTTTTTTCAATCATTCTCATTTGATAATCGATCGGTGGCTTAATGCCACCCTCTTCTTTCAGATAGTTGTCAGCCTATTTGGCCTTCCAAAAGGCAACGTATGCCTATCTGCTCTCTTAAAGAACTTGGTAATGGTAGCAAGGATGTTTTGGAAGATATTGGTCGAGTTCAACGTGAATCTCTTAGTACTTATCGTTCCTCTCAAATGTACTTGCCTTAGACAAAATTTCTACAGCACACTGATCCATCTCTGACCATTTCCATACTCTCTTCATAAACCTTCGTTGTTTACTTTCCTTAGTCATAATATATTCATGGTATTTATAATACCCTGTAACACCCCCAGATCCGGGGTCAGGAATCTGGTGGTTACGGTCTTACATCCATTCATAATACTTGACTTGAGTCCATAATAAATAAATCACATGCTGTGACCCCACAATAATTACCACTCACACACACAACAGTTATAGTCCCAGAGATGAAATTGAAATAAGTCTTACATTAAAGGGTTTACGAATAAAAGTTATTACAATCCCAAAAGGATAACATCATAGGTTTAAAAGTTTTGCCGTTGATTACATTAATTATACATATAGCTAAACAGGAAACAAAAGCTGTCTAACTATGCTACCTCAGCAATGGCGGCTAGCATCTCAGCGGGTAGTCCGGTGGGTCGGGTAACCTGCTTGCGCCGAGTGCGCCTGACGCGAGCCATCTGTCCTAGCTGTTGTTGTGACATAATATAAACAAAGCAAGGGTGAGCGAAAGCCCACCAACAAATATATAACTGAACGATAATTTAAAACAGTTCAAAGCTATCTTTTAAACCATATGCCATGCATTTACGGAAATGATGCCAGTATAATATGAACGATGAAGTTACAAGGTAACTTAAAGTATTTGTTTGAAGGAATATCTGCTACATCAAAGTAAGCGAGATATTATTATCGTTAATAAGAAGAGGAACTTGCAAGAAAGGGTTGCAATTCCAGTTATGACTCTTTTCCAACTCTGCCAACAGTAATCATGTTGCAGGAAATAAATGAATTTGGATGATGAACCAATGATGGAGTATTCACCGCGCCCGCTGTTCCAATCTTGATGATCAGTCGAGATCGTACAGCTCAATTTAGATTTACTACCGGTAGAAGGAAGAACTGACGGCTTTACTTGTATACCGCCTTACTAGCTCTCCCCGGCCAACGGTTGGGCCAAAGGGGATGGACCGGCGCTACTCGGCCTCTTACACGACTCCTAGTTCAAATAGAATTCATGATTCTGAATATAACGTTCGTCCCCCTTTCCCCAAGTATAATACTTGTTGATAAGACTCCACAAAGTAGTCGTATCTAGTTGGAAAGGAAAATTTATCAATAACTCCCAAGCTATTACTTGGTACGGATATCAACTTGTTCCAGTAATCTTACCCCTCGAAAGATGAGAAGGTAAGCAACGACTTAATAAGTCAACAGCACCCAAGTTGCGAGTGAAGGGAATACTTTATGACCGGGAAGTCGACAAGATAAATAACATTTTCAAAGTAAGGTTCCTTAATTATTAAGGAGATAGACTCAAAGAAGAATGATGTCTGAGAACCTTTCTTGATATAAGATTAATAATAATATGACTCCGAGATATTTTCTGTAATAATCGAAGAAGATAAACCTTATCGAGATTATTCTAAGTATGGAATAAATATTCAGAGAATATTTAATGAGTTAAAATATTTAAAGAATATTTGGGAATATGAAAGAATATCTTTAATCAGAGTATTTCTCAAAATAATCCCTGAAGAAATATCAGGAGGATATTTATTGAATAAATAAATATTTAAATGAATATTCAAAACAATATTCATTAATTAATAAGACCTGAAAAGAATATTTAAGGTAATAATCATAATTAATTAGGAAATTTAAATGAATATTCAAAAGTAATATTCATTGAATGAATAATATCCTAAATGAATATCAAGTAATATTCATTTAGTAATCCAAGCCTTAAGGAATATTCGAGATAATATTCGATAATTAAATCAAGCTTCAGATGAATATTAAAATAATATTCATCAAGTATTTAATATCTTAAATGAATATTCGAAAGTAATATTTATTTAATAAAATAATAATCTAAAAGAATATCCAAATAATATTCATCTAACAGTCTCATCTTTAGAAGAATATTCGAAATAATAGTCGATAACCAATTCGACTCTGAATGAATATTGAGAAGTATTATTCGTTGAATAGTTAAATTCAAATAATTATTTGAAGTAAGGATCGTTAAAATAATTAGTCCCGAACGAATATTCAAATAATATTTGTCGCCCAAATAATAGAAAATATTTACTTAAATATTTTCTCCCGAGGTAATCTCGATATATCAAGAAATATTGACTCCCGGTCTATATTTGATGAATAAAGATGTATACGCCCTTCTATGAGGGTCTTATAATAACCGGCTTATAACTGATATATAACTATCTAGCTTATAAGCCAACAATAACATTCAGGGAACAAGTATATCAATTCAACTTGAAAGTAGGCATGCATGCAATGGCATATGTATATCAGCAATCATATATATATATTTATTCAATCACAACAACAGCCTAAAAGAAGGGAATTGAAACTTGCCTGGTAGTCGAGTACGGTAAGGGGTAGTGGTAGCGGGTCCCGGTTCAGCCTGGTGATCTATAAATAGCCAAGGCATTCGGAATTAATCACTTAACATATTAAACATTAAGTTATACTTAAATCGAAACACGTTCTCGAGTCATCTCGTTATACCCCTTTTAGTGGATTACTTATTATCACTGATCCGACCCGACATTCGTTCGTTAATACGACATGTCACTGCACTTATACTTGGGACATACTTAAGTCATATGAGTTCTAAGGTTGATCGTTACGAACCAATATTTTACTCCGAGTTTTATCGCCCGTTTTCTAAGCGTTTTACCAAAGTTATAAAAGAGTCGTCTTTTAGGGGTTCGTTCTCGTTTAACCTTGACTCGAACATTTTTAATAAATCGAAAAATGCTCTTTTTGACATACGGTTTTCTTTCACACCTTCCGTCTTACCCCTAGTATTTATTTACCAAGATTCGCCATGACGTTACATAGCTTACGAGGGTTCAATTTCAGTTACGAACTTTTGTTTACGGATTCGAACTACTTTTAGTAATTTAGTCATAAATCCTAAACCGTAAGTCCGTTTCACGTGATCTTTATATCAAAACGAAGCTTAGAGCATTACCTATCCTATCATGGCAGATAAGGTCTCTGGACAGTAGGGGTTCAACATGGAAAATGGCATACAAAACATGGTATTGTAAAATCGGGCATTATAACGGCTGTAAATCGAATATCTATCAATTTCGAATCTTCCCATAAACATAGCATCCAACCCAAACAACATATACATGACTTATATACATGAACTGAGGCCAAGCAATGCCTTTCCGTTCATCTAAACTATTTTTAACATTTATCAAAACTACATCATATTCATGCTTATAATCATGCTAATATCACATCTCATACTAAAACCCATCAAGAGCATGCAAAATCTCAAGGTAAAGCCTAGGGTTTAAAGTTGTTATACCTTCCTTGGAGTATGATCTAGCCTCACTATGCTTGGTATGATCCTTAGAAGTGCTTAAGCTTGCTAAATCAACCAAAGAAATCAAGGAAAAACAAGATTAGTTCATGAAAACACTATTCACCCTCCTCTTAAATCATTTTTTTGAAAATGGAAAAAGAAGAGATTGAAGCTAGGATTTTGAGGAGATCATTTATATGAAATGTAAGTCTCACCATAAAAGTTTCAAGATCAACAAATGGTTGGAAGTTGGATTTTGAATTTGGAATTTCCAAGAGGCCGAATGCCTTGCTTCTTTGGAGAGAAAGATGAGTTCTTGCTTGGTTGCTTGAAAATAATGCATAAAGTGACTTGTTTTAGATAATATCTCATCCTTGTCACTTTAATAAAGTGGTGATGTATAGAATGATGTATTTGTGAGGACAAGTGTTGAAGATTGGATGGTTTAAGGCTTAACCAAGTGATTTGATTTTCTAAGTACTAGTTGATCTCTAATGGTTCTAGTTCCTTGATTCTAGTTTGGTTAGTAGATATTTTATACATAGCACATGCATGCATCTTAGTCTCTGCTTGCTCTTTTGTCCGGTTATTGTTCGATTCGATTGATCGTTCGTAAGAATAACTCTTTCGTTTCTAGTTAGGGTTTTTACCGAAAACCTTCTTAATATTTATAATACTATTCCTCATCTTTCTTAGTACTTCTCGAATTTAAATTCCTTAAATCCCTTTTATGATTCCTTAAGTCTTGCAGTGTCCCGGGAAATCTCGGAGAAAATAAAAGTGCTCTTTTTCTGAATCCGACAGCTTTTACATACACTTATTTTCCTCCTGGATCACTAATACGAACTCAGAAATCCGTTCCGAATACCGGGTATATCATTATTATAATAATATTCCAAATTCCACCAAAATCACTATTCATCACTTATTTTTATTTAATTCCTATAATTAGGAAAATGAACCTGGTTCACTCTCGAGTGCTTCTTAACCTTTTTACGGAACCGCTGGACTTATAATAGATATTGATTTGGATGACATAAGAATAATCTTACTTGAAGTAATATACTTATATTCTTAGGAGATAGATCATTCTTATCTATGCCGTCAGCCAAAAGTATTCTGCATGACATATAAGTAATTGAATTCAAATCCGTTCCATTTATTTAATAGATCTTCGTTACATCGCAGTCATAACCACTATTCATTCTTACATCATTAAATACATAAAAGTTTTAATCCCACCCAAAATCTGGGTTCTTACATACCCTAACATCAAACATCTCAAGTCATTATACTTCTATTTTTACTCGTAATCTTGGGTAATCATATATACATGAATCACTTTAGTACGGGTGACCCTATACAAAAAAATCTAGCAAATTCCCAATCAAAACATGGGTTGCAAAGGGTTCAATAGAAGATTCCTACGATCTCATTAATGTTTCCTTTATATCAGAAGCCCTTGCAGTCGGCGCTTTCTTAGAAGCAACCCTGCTTTGTCCTTTCATTGCTGGTCTAGTCACTTGATAATCCTTTGTGACTTGGCCTCAAGTGGCCACACAAAAAAAATATATGATTTTAGGGGTTGGCTAATAGCATTACTTTTCTAGCAATTACCGGCATAGTGCCTTCTTCTTTGATACCTTTCTACCTTTCCAAAACTTTACTTCCTATAAGTCTTAATCGGTTACTCAGCGCCGTCTCCGGTCGCCTTTCCTCTATTTTTATCTTTTCAACTATTCTTATCAATCCCGCGTGCCACGCAAGCTTACCATTCCTGGCATAACAGCCTTTTCACTTAAGTCAATCCCGTAGTTTCTCCGTCCGGCTAATTTCTTACTTACATTTCCTGTTTTCGTCCAATCTCACTTCATCATTTTATCACTACCGTCGATTGTAATGCTCAAGGTCCGTTAACTAACCCATTTAACAGCATCCTTACCCAAATCACAGGGTTTGCTCCAGTTTCTACTCTCTTCCATGACATTCTCGGATAATCAGAAAGACAAGGTTTGCCAAAATTCACCGAATTCCTTTCCAGACTCAGGGAAATTCTGGTCAATCTATCCATCTACTGGTAACATTTAAGGAGACCAGTTTCGAAACCTGAAGAATAATCCTATGAATCACCAAGCAGGTAGAACCATAAGCAGTCATGATAACGGAATTATTGACATAAAGTTGGAAGTTTAACCACTAGAAAGGAACCAAATATATATATCCCATAGAAGGGAAATCAAAAGTTTCAAACTTAAACATGCCACCTCTTCCTGATACATATACATCTTAGTTGTCGATAATATCAAATGTCAGTCTTCCTAACCACAGGTTTCAGAAGGAACACTACCATCGGAGTTAGTCGTTTCATAAAAATTGGCACTACTAAGGTCATCCTAGTCTGGTGTACCGTGTTGTTCGAATGCATCCGCAATTACTCTATCGTGCTGCATAAGCACACCACCTAAACCTGTATGAGATGCATCATAATGTATCATAAAGTCTTCCTTCTCCCGTTAGGCAACACCAACGCCGGGTCGTTACCAATTTCATCTTAAAACATTCTCTATTACCTCTTAACCACTAATCGCATTACTTGATCCATTTGCAATTCAGTGTCAGAATAAACTTAAGGTAACTACTATAATCTATTCGGGGAAAAGAAGGAATTTAATATTCTTCTGAATCACATGCATCTAACGTTTCTGATTCACCATTTTACTGAGTTAAAATAAACTTATACTTAGTACCTGATAGTAGTCATAATACGAGTTCATCATAGACCCACTGGTCTTTTCCTCTGGTAGTTTCTGAGATCATCGTCTCACGTACTACTTTATATAACTTTATCCAATCAGGCCATCACTTTCCACTATCTTTACTTTCGAAGCTGGTTCATTCATAATATGGACATTTCGTTGAATAAAACCACCTCAACAATCTCAATTTGGTTTCATAAAATATAACCCATGAAATCTGCCTTCTCATGGTGAATTACCATTGACAATATTCACACTAATCCATTTATCCGATAATATGGCACTTGTTGCCTCTATCTCAACTGCTCCTAGGTGCCTCCGTCCTACATCGACGTCTTTGATAATCATGCATCATTCTAACTCCTTTCTCATTAATCTGAAAGTCTCTAATGATCTTTATCTATCCCCATATAAGACCTCAAGTAATCCTTCCAATCTGTCTTAATTGCCGGTACTACCTCTTGTAGTCCGGCTATAAATCCAACATAAAATTTCAATTCTCTTAATAATATCTCAGTTCTTTGTGCTCACTTCTCTGAGCACTATAATCTTAACTCTCGCTATCCCTCTGGCTACAGCCCTCATTTCCTTGGAGTAATCTCCTCATCCTCAATAGAATTTTCCTCTGCTGGAACCTCTTTCGAGTCCTCAATAGGGTACTCTATCGAATTCACAATCCGATCGTCAGCATATAATACAACATCATCATGTTGCTGCTCGTACGCCTCAAGGTCTGTCGCCTTACTAGTCGATACGAGAACGAGCTAAGTTACTATCATGATACTTAAGAGTTCCCATAAGGGTTTTATATGTCAGCACTACATTAAGTAGTCCGACTATGAACTTGGCAAGAGTTCTTATTATCTTAGTAAGTTTATGGTTTTAACGTCGCCTCATCTCTTGGATTTATAACGTAACGCTCTGATACCACTTCTGTAACACCCCCAGATCCGGGGTCCGGGATCCGGTGGTTACGGTTTCCAATTCTGTCCACAACAATTGAAATTTCTTTAACATAAAATAAATTACGTCTCTATGACCCAACACAACAATATAAAACACACCCGTTATAGTCCCAGAGATGAAATTAGAGTAACAATCAAATTTTTATTAATCACATTATGAGTTCTTACAATCCAAAAGAATTTCAATATAAATACATACTCTTTGCCATCCATTTACATAAGTCATACTAGACCATATTCTTGGTACTGAAAGAATAAATATATCCTACCAATAGCTTCTTCTTCAGCTCTAGTAGTCTCATCGTCCTCACCCGCGTCGAGTGCGCCTTGTGCGAGTCATCTGGTCTAGCTGTTGTTGTGATATAATAATAAAGCAAGGGTGAGCAATAGCCCACCAACAATAATATATAACTGAACGATAATATATAACAGTTCAAAAGTATCTTTCAAACCATATGCCATGCATTTACGGAAATGATGCCAGTATAATATGAACGATGAAGTTACAAGGTAACTTAAAGTATTTGTTTGTAGAAAAATCTGCTACATCAAAAGTAAACGTGATATTCTCATTGCCATTAAAAAGAGGAACTTGCATGAAAAGATTGCAATTCCAGTTATGAATACTTTTCCAGCTATGCCAACAGTAATCATGTTGCAGGAAATAAATAAGTTTGGATGATGAACCAATGATGGAGTATTCACCGCGCCCGCTGTTCCAATCTTGATGATCAGTCGAGATCGTACAGCTCAAATTAGATTTACTACCGGTAGAAGGAAGAACTGACGGCTTTACTTGTCTACCGCCTTACTAGCTCTCCCCGGCCAACGGTTGGGCCAAAGGGGATGGACCGGCGCTACTCGGCCTCTTACATGACTCCTAGTTCAAATAGAATTCATGATTCTGAATGTAACGTTCGTCCCCCTTTCCCCAAGTATAATACTTGTTGATAAGACTCTACAAGGTAGTCGTATCTAGTTGGAAAGGAAAATTCACCAATAACTTCCAAGCTGTGGCTTGGTATCGAATATCAACTTGTTCCAACAATCTTACCCCTCGAAAGATGAGAAGGTAAACAACGACTTAATAAGTCAACAGCACCCGAGTTGCGAGTGAAGAGAATACTTTATGACCGGGAAGTCGATAAGATAAATAACATCTTCCAAGTAAGGTTCCCTTATTATTAGAGAGGTAGACTCAAAGAAGAATGATGTCTGAGAACCTTTCTTGATATAAGATTAATAATAATATGACTCCGAAATATTTTCTGTAATAATCGAAGAAGAAAAACCTTATCGAGGTTATTCTAAGTATGGAATAAATATTCAGAGAATATTTATTGAATTAAAATATTTTACATAATATTTAGGAATAGGAAAGAATATCTTTAATCAGAGTATTTCTCAAATAATCCTTGAAGAAATATCTAGAGAATATTTATTGCATAATTAAATATTCAAATGAATATTCAGAATAATATTCATTAATTAATAAGACCTGAAAGGAATATTTAAAATATTTAAAATAATATTCGATGATTAAATAGAACCCTGGATGAATATTCAAAATAATATTCATAATTAATAAGGAATTTAAATGTTTATTGAAAAAATAATATTCGTTTAATGAATAATATCCTAAATGAATATCAAGTAATGTTCATTTAGTAATCCAAGCTTTAAAGGAATATTCGAGATAAGACTCGATAAATAATTCAAGCTTCAGATGAATATTAGAATAATATTCATCAAGTAAGTAATATCTTAAATGAATATTCAAAAGTAATATTCATTTAATAAAGTAATATTCTAAATGGATATTCAATTAATATTCATTTAGTAGTCCAATCTTTAGAAAAATATTCGGAATAATAATCGATAATCTATTCGACTTTGAATGAATATTGAAAAATATTATTCGTCGAATGGTTACGTTCAAATAATTATTTGAAGTAAGGATCGTTAAATAAATAATCTCCAACGAATATTCAAATAATATTCGTCGCCCAAATAATAGAAAATATTTACTTAGATATTTTCTTTCGAGGTAATCTTGATATGTCAAGAAATATTGACTCCCGGTCTATATTTGATGAATAAGATGTATACACCCTTCTCTGAGGGTCTCACAATAACCGGCTTATAATTGATACGATAGCTATCTAATTTATAAGCCAATAACAATCAGGGAACAAGCATAATGATATAACTTGAAAGTAGGCATGCATGTTATGGCATATGTATAACAGAAAACATATATATATATATATATATATATATATATATATATATATATATATATATATTCAATCACAACAACAGCCTAAAAGAAGGGAATTGAAACTTGCCTGGTAGTCAAGTACGGTAAGGGGTAGTGTTAGCGGGTCCCGGGTCAGCTTGGTGATCTATAAATAGCCAAGGCATTCGGGATTAATCACTTAACATCTTAAAAGTTAAGTTATACTTAAATCGAAACACGTTCTCGAGTTATCTCGTTATACCCCTTTTTGTGGATTCCTTTTATCATCGATCCGACCCGACATTCGTTCGTTAATACGACATGTCATTGTACTTACACTTGGGACATACTTAATTCATACAAGTTCTAAAGTCGATTGTTACGAATCAATATTATGCTCCGAGTTTTATCGCCCGTTTTCTAAGTGTTTTACTGAAGTTATAATCAAGCGGGTTTTTTAGGGGTTCGTTCGCGATTAACTTTGATTCGAACATTTTTATAAAATCGGAAAACGATCCGTTTCACATGAGGTTTTCTCTCACACCTTCCTTTTTACCTCTAGTATTTAATTACCAAGATTCGCCACTGACTTACGTATTTTACGAGGGTTCAATTTTAATAACGAACTCGTACTTACGGTTTCGAACGTCTTTTAGTGAATCGGCCATAATTCCTAAACCGTAAGTCCGTTTCACATGATCTTTATATCAAAACGAAGCTTATAACATGATCTATCTTGACATGGCAGAACATGATACTGGACAGTGAATTATGGCTACTGTCAAACACTATTTCTTAAGGTTAACAAAAATCGGGCATTACGACGGCTATAAATCGGACGTTCCATAAATCGTAATCAACAACCCAAGCCACACCGGGCATACCAATCATCTTACATTCATAATACTAATCTCATAAGTCCAGGAACATCATATTATATCATCATATTCATCACATTTCTTAAATCAAATAAACTAATTACATAATCTTGTAAACATGCTTATAACAACATTATCACCAAAACTTATCCAAAACTCCATTAAAACTCAAATCAAAGACTTGGGTTCTTGAAGTTTATACCTTCCTTGGAGTAGATAAAGAACTTGCTAAGCCTTGTATAGTCCATGAACATTCTTAACCAAGCTTAGATCATCCAAAAATCAAGAAAACCAAGAATTTTGTTCTTGAGGTTACTATTCATCCTCCACTTTCTTGATTTTATTGAAAATGGAAAGAGTGGTGTTTGAGGCTAAGATTTCTAGGGTATCATTTTTATGAAATATAGGATCTATGATAAATTTTAGGAGATCAAACAATGGTGGGAAGAATGATTTTTGTTTTTGAATTAAGGAGGAAGTCGAATGGTGCTAGATGGGGGAGAGGAAGAGGTTTTGCTTGACTTGCTCTTGGAAATAATGCATAAAGTGATATGTTTAGCATAATATCTCATCCTTGGTTGCTTTAATAAAGTGATGATGCATGCAATGATGTAATTTGGCAAGACAAGTGTTGATATTTTGGTGGTTTAAGGCTAACCAAGTGTTTTGTGTGCTAAGTACTTGGTTGCATTCTAATTAATCTAGTTCCTTGCTAGTTACTAGATATTTATCACTTGCACATGCATGTATCTTGCTTCCTCTTCTTGTTTCTTTGTCCGTTTATTGCTCAATTCATTGATCGTTCAGACGAATAACTAAGTAGTTTCACCTCTAGGGTTTACCGGGAAATTTCTCGATATTCATAATACCTTCCCCAATCCTTAATATAATCCTCGTGATGACCATGTAGGATATTTAATCTCGATACGAACTTAATCCGTAATCTAGAATTCATTCGCTTTATTGATTAATCTCGTTATAACGTTTTTAGCGGTTTCTAGAACGCTTGTTTCACTGCCTTAGTGGTTTCCTACCTTCATTCTTAAATCAAATATAATAACATCCCAAAATATCAAATCCTCAAAGTTAATATCTCAAATATTATAATAATATTTAATCCACTGTCCGGTCAAATATTATACCGAAAAAGAATTTGTAATTTCTGAATTCCGATCGTCTCTACATTCACTTATTTCCTCTGCGTATTACTAATATGACTTCGAAACATCCATATCACGTCCCGTACATAGGGTGGCGTGAAAATTTTTCCAACTTACAAAATCACTATTCATCCACCAAATTACTATGCACGTACAGGAAACACTATGCACGTACGGGAAACACTATGCATGTACGGGAAACACTATGCACGTATGGGAAACACTATGCACGTACTCATTACCCTTCAAGGATCCATTAGCTCCTTCCTGGATGGTAGATTATTCTTATCTAGGTCCTCAACCATCGAATTACTCTATTCTGACAATATACCAATGCATCAGGATCATTGTCCAAAGCAATATCCATTCATTACAATCATTGTTCTTTGAAACCACCATTCATTAGAGCTGGTGACCTTGTTGTCGGAATCATTGTTCCTCATTTTATCATTACTTAATAAAAAGTTTTAATTATATCAAAAATTTGGGGTTCTTACAGTCTCCCCTCCTTAAAAAGATTCCGTCCCGGAATCAGGTAGAAAGCAAAGAGTCGTTTGCCTGTCGTTCACTTTTTAGCTTCCCGGTCAATTCTTAGTCGTTCTACCCTTCCTCAGCATAGGGATGGGCATTCATCCCGGCCCGTTCGATCCCGATCCGATCCCCGCACCGAACGGGGCGGGGATCCGGGGATTTTTTCGGGTACGGGTCGGGGAACGGGGATAATTTTCAAAAAAAATCGGGGAGCGGGCCGGGGCCGGGTTTTTATGTGTCCCCGGCCCGATCCCCGACCCCCGCCCCGATTTTCTCTCCCCGGCCCGATTTTTAATCTCGACTCGATTTCACCACACTTTAATATATATATATATATATATATATATTAATAATCATATATTAATATAAATGAATTTCCAATACTTCATAATGGAAACAAAATGATGTTTTAATTTTATATGTTTATCTTTCTAATAGTTAAATAACTTCATTTCCATATTGTTTATAATTGTTTCTTTAAATAATATTTTTTTTATCTCAATTTAGTGCATTTGAGCTCAATAGTTAGTGTTTAAAATTATTTAAAATTATTTTTTGTTTTAAATAAAATTCCCCGATTCCCCGCGGGGATCCCCGTTACCCGTTCGGGCCGGGGACGGGGAATAAAAAATAATCCCCGACGGGGAACGGGCCGGGGACGGGGATCGGGTTTGAATTCGGGGATGGGGGCGGGGATAGCACTCCCCGGCCCCGAAATGCCCCGACGCCCATCCCTACCTCAGCACATCTTCTAGTGCTACAATCCATACTGTATCCTTTTTCCATCAACGTTGCTACTTTTCGTACAACTCACTATCCGGGTTATATTCTTACTCAGTCTTATCCTTATTGATACCTGCAGTAACATTGGTATCACTATCACCATACGAATTCGGAGGTAACCTCGCTCGTAATGTGCATTTCCTGATCGCTTTAATCTTCGCAATCTCGATCAATATAGAGAAGTGGAAAGATTTATTGAGAGATCACTATGATCAATTGAACATTTGTTATATTGCATAGTTAGTACAGAAGGGGGCCAGACTTTAGTACTTGACAAGCAATTAAACAAGTCATGGTATTCCACTTAGACTTCTATCACATAGACAGATAGTCACGTAGCAGTACCTCCCCTCCTAAAAGGGTTGTTCTTCTCAATTCATAAAGAAGATGAATAAGAGAGAAGAAGAGAAAAGAGTTCTAAAGGATTATAGAAAGCTTTCATGATTGTAGAATATCATACTCAGAATTTACCTCTGAACTATAGAGGTTTATCAAAGAAGAAATTAATCATAATTATATCCAATACTATTTGATCGCAACCTCACGTGTCAACATATCTTGCTGCTTTGTCCACTATTCTCTGGACCTGTACTCTGGTTCAACCTTAGCAACACTTACTTTTGGAAAATCTTTGAACCTCTCAGGTTAAATCTTAGTTTTCTCACTTGACATCATTATTACTGACATCCCATATCATGTTACTAGCTTTTTCATAACTATAATATTGACACTATCAGGTTGTCATCCTGAGAATTCATTAGAAAACCCATTCATAACATTCCTTGCTTATCATTCCATAGTTGCTTTCCCAGCCTTTTCTTTATCAATCACATCCTTCTTATTATCTGATTCTTACTCATTTCTATTATTTACTTTCACCTTCACCTCTTTATTGAGACACCTTTTTGCACTTGGTACCTCCTTATCGGTATTCCGTCACATTTATTCTATAATCATCACGTTATTCCAATTTAAACTTTCCGAAATGAATCTGGCCCGATCCCTTTAACTTAGATTCATATAATCTACTTCTGCCAACCTTGTTTCTCATCACTTGTTCTTTTCCATCCGTGGTTTTCCACAGGTTGTCTTTCGTAAGTCAGACCAGGTCGTATATCTACCGGCTCATGCTCTTATCATCTATCGAGCATCTACATTTTACTGGCGTAGTCTGGCCACATGAAAACCCGTTATGACCGTGCTATAAGTTTTGGGGGTAAGGCTGGCTCGAATACCGCCGTCCGAACACTTTTAAACTCTCAGGTGGCCCAATAAGTCTCGGGCTCAACCGCCCTTCCCTCCAAGTCTCATTAATTCTTTCCATGGGAATATCTTTAACATCATGAATCATCAACCTCATATTCTCTATCTTGTTTGCGCAGAAGTACACTAACATAAACTTGTTTGTCATTCATCAACATGCCATTTAGTTAATCAATGGCAGCACTTTCTTTATCTTTACATTGTCATCTACTTTCTTAGAAGAATCACCATCGCTTGTTGTTTACGTAGTGCATTAATAGCTAATCCTACGGGTTTCAAATCCTTTAGGGAGACAAAGTAACCACTATTCCTTATCCATAAGGAACACTTCCTGAACTTGATGTAGATATTACATGAAGTAGATACAATTGCAGAAGAGTTTCAAGCATCGCAGCTATGTCAGGTTGATGAAACTATCTCTCATTCAGCTTCCATAAAAGACTGGAAACATAACGGTTTACTTCGTTAATTTGTATCATGGTCCTGGTCTGCCTCAAAACGGGAACTTCTAAGATACGTAATATGCTTAAGACTCCATCAGGAATCGAATCTTTACTTAAACTATTATTACCTTCGATTCTTGCACAATCATCAAAAGGAATGTAACTTCCTCCACTCCAATATGACCTTCAAGGTCTTTCTAAACATCATTTTGTTTCTTCGGTATGAACATTTGTAATTATTCCTTTATACTTAGACTGTCGGCCACCTCATTGGCCTTTCCTGATAATAATAATTTCTGGTAATCCATGTTCTCTGGATATATTCCAATTCAAACATTTCTACCTCATTCCCATCATTGTTGGGTGAAAGCATTCTCCCTTAAGCTCTGCTGATGGAGAAAAAAAATATATTTATCAGTCTTTCTCCATAAGTCATTGCTTCCACCTACCCGTGGGAACTTTATCACGTTTATTCCCAATCCTACTTAGGATACTTCTTTTCTTAGTTCTTTCCTTATCTTAGGATAATCTCAACCTTTATAGGTTCAATCCATACTTCCTCAGGGTTTCATACATGCCTCATCTGGCATTATTGTTACTATGTCATACATTCCTTACCAAACTTCCATTTTGAAGTTCAGAATATTACCTTTTTCCTTGTAAGGTTTCATAGGTCATCCTCATCCTTCCTCCTGTATTTTCTGGGTACAGGGTATATCAAAATGTCATTGATCAATACTCTAATAATTCTATCTATCTTCTTTCCAGAACTCTTTTTAATAATGCTTACCGGTCATTGTTGCCTTAGCAAGTCCAACTCATATCATCTGAAGTCATAATGTCGTTATTAGGGTTAATGCCACCCCTTGTGCATTCCCCATGGTTTGTCTTAATTTATGGATATCCTATCCCTAATTCAACTGCCAAGGAATTCTTGCATCTTATAATTGGCAATCAGATCATGTATCCTTAATAAAGGTCTTTTTTTTTTCAATCATTCTCATTTGATAATCGATCGGTGGCTTAATGCCACCCTCTTCTTTCAGATAGTTGTCAGCCTATTTGGCCTTCCAAAAGGCAACGTATGCCTATCTGCTCTCTTACAGAACTTGGTAATGGTAGCAAGGATGTTTTGGAAGATATTGGTCGAGTTCAACGTGAATCTCTTAGTACTTATCGTTCTTCTCAAATGTACTTGCCTTAGACAAAATTTCTACAGCACACTGATCCATCTCTGACCATTTCCATACTCTCTTCATAAACCTTCGTTGTTTACTTTCCTTAGTCATAATATATTCATGGTATTTATAATACCCTAACATCAAACATCTCAAGTCATTATACTTCTATTTTTACTCGTAATCTTGGGTAATCATATATACATGAATCACTTTTGTACGGGTGACCCTATACAAAAAAATCTAGCAAATTCCCAATCAAAACATGGGTTGCAAAGGGTTCAGTAGAAGATTCCTACGATCTCATTAATGTTTCCTTTATATCAGAAGCCCTTGCAGTCGGCGCTTTCTTAGAAGCAACCCTGCTTTGTCCTTTCATTGCTGGTCTAGTCACTTGATAATCCTTTGTGACTTGGCCTCAAGTGGCCACAAAAAAAATATATATATGATTTTAGGGGTTGGCTAATAGCATTACTTTTCTAGCAATTACCGGCATAGTGCCTTCTTCTTTGATACCTTTCTACCTTTCCAAAACTTTACTTCCTATAAGTCTTAATCGGTTACTCAGCGCCGTCTCCGGTCGCCTTTCCTCTATTTTTATCTTTTCAACTATTCTTATCAATCCCGCGTGCCACGCAAGCTTACCATTCCTGGCATAACAGCCTTTTCACTTAAGTCAATCCCGTAGTTTCTCCGTCCGGCTAATTTCTTACTTACATTTCCTGTTTTCGTCCAATCTCACTTCATCATTTTATCACTACCGTCAATTGTAATGCTTAGGGTCCGTTAACTAACCCATTTCACAGCATCCTTACCCAAATCACAGGGTTTGCTCCAGTTTCTACTCTCTTCCATGACATTCTCGGATAATCAGAAAGACAAGGTTTGCCAAAATTCACCGAATTCCTTTCCAGACTCAGGGAAATTCTGGTCAATCTATCCATCTACTGGTAACATTTAAGGAGACCAGTTTCGAAACCTGAAGAATAATCCTATGAATCACCAAGCAGGTAGAACCATAAGCAGTCATGATAACGGAATTATTGACATAAAGTTGGAAGTTTAACCACTAGAAAGGAACCAAATATATATATATCCCATAGAAGGGAAATCAAAAGTTTCAAACTGAAACATGCCACCTCTTCCTGATACATATACATCTTAGTTGTCGATAATATCAAATGTCAGTCTTCCTAACCACAGGTTTCAGAAGGAACACTACCATCGGAGTTAGTCGTTTCATAAAAATTGGCACTACTAAGGTCATCCTAGTCTGGTGTACCGTGTTGTTCGAATGCATCCGCAATTACTCTATCGTGCTGCATAAGCACACCACCTAAACCTGTATGAGATGCATCATAGTGTATCATAAAGTCTTCCTTCTCCCGTTAGGCAACACCAACGCCGGGTCGTTACCAATTTCATCTTAAAACATTCTCTATTACCTCTTAACCACTAATCGCATTACTTGATCCATTTGCAATTCAGTGTCAGAATAAACTTAAGGTAACTACTATAATCTATTCGGGGAAAAGAAGGAATTTAATATTCTTCTGAATCACATGCATCTAACGTTCCTGATTCACCATTTTACTGAGTTAAAATAAACTTATACTTAGTACCTGATAGTAGTCATAATACGAGTTCATCATAGACCCACTGGTCTTTTCCTCTGGTAGTTTCTGAGATCATCGTCTCGCGTACTACTTTATATAACTTTATCCAATCAGGCCATCACTTTCCACTATCTTTACTTTCGAAGCTGGTTCATTCATAATATGGACATTTCGCTGAATAAAACCACCTCAACAATCTCAATTTGGTTTCATAAAATATAACCCATGAAATCCGCCTTCTCATGGCGAATTACCATTGACAATATTCACACTAATCCATTTATCCGATAATATGGCACTTGTTGCCTCTATCTCAACTGCTCCTCGGTGCTCCCCGTCCTACATCGACGTCTTTGATAATCATGCATCATTCTAACTCCTTTCTCATTAATCTGAAAGTCTCTAATGATCTTTATCTATCCCCATATAAGACCTCAAGTAATCCTTCCAATCTGTCTTAATTGCTGGTACTACCTCTTGTAGTCCGGCTATAAATCCAACATAAAATTTCAATTCTCTTAATAATATCTCAGTTCTTTGTGCTCACTTCTCTGAGCACTATAATCTTAACTCTCGCTATTCCTCTGGCTACAGCCCTCATTTCCTTGGAGTAATCTCCTCATCCTCAATAGAATTTTCCTCTGCTGGAACCTCTTTCGAGTCCTCAATAGGGTACTCTATCGAATTCACAATCCGATCGTCAGCATATAATACAACATCATCATGTTGCTGCTCGTACGCCTCAAGGTCTGTCGCCTTACTAGTCGATACAAGAACGAGCTAAGTTACTATCATGATACTTAAGAGTTCCCATAAGGGTTTTATATGTCACCACTACATTAAGTAGTCCGACTATGAACTTGGCAAGAGTTCTTATTATCTTAGTAAGTTTATGGTTTTAACGTCGCCTCATCTCTTGGATTTATAACGTAACGCTCTGATACCACTTCTGTAACACCCCCAGATCCGGGGTCCGGGATCCGGTGGTTACGGTTTCCAATTCTGTCCACAACAATTGAAATTTCTTTAACATAAAATAAATTACGTCTCTATGACCCAACACAACAATATAAAACACACCCGTTATAGTCCCAGAGATGAAATCAGAGTAACAATCAAATTTTTATTAATCACATTATGAGTTTTTACAATTCAAAAGAATTTCAATATAAATACATACTCTTTGCCATCCATTTACATAAGTCATACTAGACCATATTCTTGGTACTGAAAGAATAAATATATCCTACCAATAGCTTCTTCTTCAGCTCTAGTAGTCTCATCGTCCTCGCCCGCGTCGAGTGCGCCTTGTGCGAGTCATCTGGTCTAGCTGTTGTTGTGATATAATAATAAAGCAAGGGTGAGCAATAGCCCACCAACAATAATATATAACTGAACGATAATATATAACAGTTCAAAAGTATCTTTCAAACCATATGCCATGCATTTACGGAAATGATGCCAGTATAATATGAACGATGAAGTTACAAGGTAACTTAAAGTATTTGTTTGTAGAAAAATCTGCTACATCAAAAGTAAACGTGATATTCTCATTGCCATTAAAAAGAGGAACTTGCATGAAAATATTGCAATTCCAGTTATGAATACTTTTCCAGCTCTGCCAACAGTAATCATGTTGCAGGAAATAAATAAGTTTGGATGATGAACCAATGATGGAGTATTCACCGCGCCCGCTGTTCCAATCTTGATGATCAGTCGAGATCGTACAGCTCAAATTAGATTTACTACCGGTAGAAGGAAGAACTGACGGCTTTACTTGTCTACCGCCTTACTAGCTCTCCCCGGCCAACGGTTGGGCCAAAGGGGATGGACCGGCGCTACTCGGCCTCTTACACGACTCCTAGTTCAAGTAGAATTCATGATTCTGAATGTAACGTTCGTCCCCCTTTCCCCAAGTATAATACTTGTTGATAAGACTCTACAAGGTAGTCGTATCTAGTTGGAAAGGAAAATTCACCAATAACTTCCAAGCTGTGGCTTGGTATCGAATATCAACTTGTTCCAACAATCTTACCCCTCGAAAGATGAGAAGGTAAACAACGACTTAATAAGTCAACAGCACCCGAGTTGCGAGTGAATAGAATACTTTATGACCGGGAAGTCGATAAGATAAATAACATCTTCCAAGTAAGGTTCCCTTATTATTAGAGAGGTAGACTCAAAGAAGAATGATGTCTGAGAACCTTTCTTGATATAAGATTAATAATAATATGACTCCGAAATATTTTCTGTAATAATCGAAGAAGAAAAACCTTATCGAGGTTATTCTAAGTATGGAATAAATATTCAGAGAATATTTATTGAATTAAAATATTTTACATAATATTTAGGAATAGGAAAGAATATCTTTAATCAGAGTATTTCTCAAATAATCCTTGAAGAAATATCTAGAGAATATTTATTGCATAATTAAATATTCAAATGAATATTCAGAATAATATTCATTAATTAATAAGACCTGAAAGGAATATTTAAAATATTTAAAATAATATTCGATGATTAAATAGAACCCTGGATGAATATTCAAAATAATATTCATAATTAATAAGGAATTTAAATGTTTATTGAAAAAGTAATATTCGTTTAATGAATAATATCCTAAATGAATATCAAGTAATGTTCATTTAGTAATCCAAGTTTTAAAGGAATATTCGAGATAAGACTCGATAAATAATTCAAGCTTCAGATGAATATTAGAATAATATTCATCAAGTAAGTAATATCTTAAATGAATATTCAAAAGTAATATTCATTTAATAAAGTAATATTCTAAATGGATATTCAATTAATATTCATTTAGTAGTCTAATCTTTAGAAGAATATTCGGAATAATAATCGATAATCTATTCGACTTTGAATGAATATTGAAAAATATTATTCGTCGAATGGTTACGTTCAAATAATTATTTGAAGTAAGGATCGTTAAATAAATAATCTCCAACGAATATTCAAATAATATTCGTCGCCCAAATAATAGAAAATATTTACTTAGATATTTTCTTTCGAGGTAATCTTGATATGTCAAGAAATATTGACTCCCGGTCTATATTTGATGAATAAGATGTATACACCCTTCTCTGAGGGTCTCACAATAACCGGCTTATAATTGATACGATAGCTATCTAATTTATAAGCCAATAACAATCAGGGAACAAGCATAATGATATAACTTGAAAGTAGGCATGCATGTTATGGCATATGTATAACAGAAAACATATATATATATATATATATATATATATATATATATATATATTCAATCACAACAACAGCCTAAAAGAAGGGAATTGAAACTTGCCTGGTAGTCGAGTACGGTAAGGGGTAGTGGTAGCGGGTCCCGGGTCAGCTTGGTGATCTATAAATAGCCAAGGCATTCGGGATTAATCACTTAACATCTTAAAAGTTAAGTTATACTTAAATCGAAACACGTTCTCGAGTTATCTCGTTATACCCCTTTTTGTGGATTCCTTTTATCATCGATCCGACCCGACATTCGTTCGTTAATACGACATGTCATTGTACTTACACTTGGGACATACTTAATTCATACAAGTTCTAAAGTCGATCGTTACGAATCAATATTATGCTCCGAGTTTTATCGCCCGTTTTCTAAGTGTTTTACTGAAGTTATAATCAAGCGGGTTTTTTAG
This sequence comes from Saposhnikovia divaricata, assembly GCA_036435485.1. Classification (NCBI taxonomy): domain Eukaryota; kingdom Viridiplantae; phylum Streptophyta; class Magnoliopsida; order Apiales; family Apiaceae; genus Saposhnikovia; species Saposhnikovia divaricata. Next base: position 95,239,408 of record CM071594.1, read on the forward strand.
GGGTTCGTTCGCGATTAACTTTGATTCGAACATTTTTATAAAATCGGAAAACGATCCGTTTCACATGAGGTTTTCTCTCACACCTTCCTTTTTACCTCTAGTATTTAATTACCAAGATTCGCCACTGACTTACGTATTTTACGAGGGTTCAATTTTAATAACGAACTCGTGCTTACGGTTTCGAACGTCTTTTAGTGAATCGGCCATAATTCCTAAACCGTAAGTCCGTTTCACATGATCTTTATATCAAAACGAAGCTTATAACATGAACTATCTTGCCATGGCAGAACATGATACTGGACAGTGAATTATGGCTACTGTCAAACACGATTTCTTAAGGTTAACAAAAATCGGGCATTACGACGGCTATAAATCGGACGTTCCATAAATCGTAATCAACAACCCAAGCCACACCGGGCGTACCAATCATCTTACATTCATAATACTAATCTCATAAGTCCAGGAACATCATATTATATCATCATATTCATCACATTTCTTAAATCAAACAAACTAACTACATAATCTTGTAAACATGCTTATAACAACATTATCACCAAAACTTATCCAAAACTCCATTAAAACTCAAATCAAAGACTAGGGTTCTTGAAGTTTATACCTTCCTTGGAGTAGATAAAGACCTTGCTAAGCCTTGTATAGTCCATGAACATCCTTAACCACGCTTAGATCATCCAAAAATCAAGAAAACCAAGAATTTTGTTCTTGAGGTTACTATTCATCCTCCACTTTCTTGATTTTATTGAAAATGGAAAGAGTGGTGTTTGAGTCTAAGATTTCTAGGGTATCATTTTTATGAAATATAGGATCTATGATAAATTTTAGGAGATCAAACAATGGTGGGAAGAATGATTTTTGTTTTTGAATTAAGGAGGAAGTTGAATGGTGCTAGATGGGGGAGAGGAAGAGGTTTTGCTTGACTTGCTCTTGGAAATAATGCATAAAGTGATATGTTTAGCATAATATCTCATCCTTGGTTGCTTTAATAAAGTGATGATGCATGCAATGATGTAATTTGGCAAGACAAGTGTTGATATTTTGGTGGTTTAAGGCTAACCAAGTGGTTTGTGTGCTAAGTACTTGGTTGCATTCTAATTAATCTAGTTCCTTGCTAGTTACTAGATATTTATCACTTGCACATGCATGTATCTTGCTTCCTCTTCTTGTTTCTTTGTCCGTTTATTGCTCAATTCATTGATCGTTCGGACGAATAACTAAGTAGTTTCACCTCTAGGGTTTACCGGAAAATTTCTCGATATTCATAATACCTTCCCCAATCCTTAATATAATCCTCGTGATGACCATGTAGGATGTTTAATCTCGATACGAACTTAATCCGTAATCTAGGATTCGTTCGCTTTATTGATTAATCTCGTTATAACGTTTTTAGCGGTTTCTAGAACGCTTGTTTCACTGCCTCAGTGGTTTCCTACCTTCATTCTTAAATCAAATATAATAACATCCCAAAATATCAAATCCTCAAAGTTAATATCTCAATTCTTGGATTATAATAATATTTAATCCACTGTCCGGTCAAATATTATACCGAAAAAGAATTTGGAATTTCTGAATTCCGATCGTCTCTACATTCACTTATTTCCTCCGCGTATTACTAATATGACTTCGAAACATCCATATCACGTCCCGTACATAGGGTGGCGTGAAAAGTTTTCCAACTTACAAAATCACTATTCATCCACCAAATTACTATGCACGTACAGGAAACACTATGCACGTACGGGAAACACTATGCACGTACGGGAAATACTATGCACGTACGGGAAATACTATGCACGTACGGGAAATACTATGCACGTACGGGAAACACTATGCACGTATGGGAAACACTATGCACGTACTCATTTCCCTTCAAGGATCCATTAGCTCCTTCCTGGATGGTAGATTATTCTTATCTAGGTCCTCAACCATCGAATTACTCTATTCTGACAATATACCAATGCATCAGGATCATTGTCCAAAGCAATATCCATTCATTACAATCATTGTTCTTTGAAACCACCATTCATTAGAGCTGGTGACCTTGTTGTCGGAATCATTGTTCCTCATTTTATCATTACTTAATAAAAAGTTTTAATTATATCCAAAATTTGAGGTTCTTACAAATAGGGCACTAGATGAATCCTTAAAAGGGTTAAGGTGAATATTAAGATTATCAAGGGAACCACGTGAATCCAAATAAGGGCACAAAGTGAACCTACTTGGGCGCATGATGAATCATCAGAAATTTTAGGGGCACCAAGTGAATCCGTAAGGGCACAAGGTGAATCCCTTCAAATGATAGGGGCATCAAGTGAATCCGTACGGGCACAAGGTGAATCCCTTCAAATGCTATGTTAGTCACAGAGACATGCCTGTACTCATACAATAACAAGCCTAAGTATGTGTAATGCTATGCATTACCTACACGACCTCTTAACTGAGGGAACCTCTAGTTGTAGAGTTTCTATTTGTTTTGTACTTGTAATAGGCATCAAATCCTAGTTGTGTAACTGTACTTATAAAGTCAAGAATAATGCTTGAAAGAAGTTCCAAGGTTCATGCCTCAAGCAAGGAGATAAAGACTGTCAAATAATCACAGTTGGGATTTGAAGAAATGAAGAATTTGCCTAAGTACCAATTCGAGAAGTACATTTGTCTATTCGAAAAGTCTAGCATTCGAGAAGTCAGGGATTCGATATCTCAAAAGACACTGTTCGATATCTCTGAAGGTCAACTAGACAAAGCCTTATTCGAGAACTCAGAGATTCGACATGTCTAAATACTCTATTCGAGAACTCATGAAGTCAACGGTCAAAGCATCATTCGATTTCTCTAATGGTCAACAAGTCAATGTTCCATTCGACATCTCAGAGACTTAAGAAGCTATTCGACATCTCAGGGATCCGATAAGTCAAAAGCACTATTCGACAACTCAAAGGATTCCTGGAGATAAGGCTATTCGAGAAGTGACTCAATATGTCAAGATTGTACTATTCGAGAACTCAGAGTTATCGAATGCTAGTTCTCGAATTAGTCACTTAGACACTTCTCGAATGGATCCTTGGAGACAAAGCTACTGGAGAATTGTACAAGTCAGAAACCTGCATCAAGCTAAAGCACTTTATGGACCACAATCTGTAATGTACTTTGGAAAAGCCTACAAAGATGCTTGAAGAGATGTACAAGAGACAAAGAGCTAAAGAAGTGGATCTGAACAGAGCTTTGCAAAGTTAAACTTGTAGCCGTTTGGATGCTTACTCAAAAAGGATAGACACACTAGAAAGTAAAGTTGTTTAGCTACCTTATTTGTTGTAAGTAGGTTGTATTCATGCTCTATAAGGATACAGCCTCACTTTCTTAGAAGTTAATTTTTTCATACACAAAAGAAAACATCTCTCTGAGAAAAACGAAGCTGAGAATACTAACATTTGTATTCACAGATTGTAGCTAAATCTTTATCTAATAAAATATTAGATTAAAGTGATATTGTGTCTTGTGTTGTTCTAAATCCGCATTTACAAATCTACACACACAAACACATATTGTGCTACACTGATTCAAGAACAAAGAAAAGTTCAAGAATCCATTCACCCCCCTTTGTATTCTTTAATCGTATTCAATACTCAACATGCTAGGGGCACCAAGTGAATCCGTAAGGGCACAAGGTGAATCCCTTTGAAGGATTTTCAAGTACAAGCAAACTCTAGGTTAGGTTACCCATGCTTAGGTTCCTAAAACCCTTAACTAGGTGCCCACATGCTTATGGGACTCTTGAATGTGTGCCTACGATTCATAGGGCTTTTCGAAGTGAATCTTTCTAGGCTCTATGCAAATCTTTTTTAGCTATCGAGTACCTGTAGCTGACAGGTCTTTCAAAGTGAATCTTTCTAGGCTCTATGCAAATCTTTGTAAGGGCATAAGGTGAATCCAACTGGTCATTATATGAACCTCTGCTAAGGCAAAAACCGAAACCAATTGGGCACCAAATGAATCCATAAAAGGGTACAAAGAGAATCCATCAAGATACCAAACAAATGTGCGTGGATACATGAAGCACCAAGTGAATCCTTTTGGGCTCTAAGTGAACCTATACGGGCACATAGAGAATCCATAAGGGCACTAGGTGAATACATGGATATGCTTAGGGAACCTAGTGAGTCCTTCTGGGCTCTAAGTGAATCCTTGAATGGACCACAAAGAGAATCCATAAGGGCACCAGATGAATACATGAAAATCTTGGGGAACCTAGTGAATCGTTCTGGGCTCTAAGTGAATCCTTGAATGGAGCACAAAGAGAATCCAGAAAGGCACTAGATTAATCCTCTAAAGGCATGGAGCTCTTTCTGTAAGTACACTTTTTTCTATTTAGATATCGGCTGGCTGGGAACTTCAAGGAGGAAGCTGCTAATTAGAAACTATCAAAAATTGGCTTCTAATGAATGTCAATGAACCTGGAAGCTGTTACATACAAGCTTCAGGTATATATTAATGAACTTGCAAGATGTCAGTTACAAGAAAATAACGAGTAATCTACTAGACACATATAAATACAACTAGACCTAGAAGCTGTTATCTATGAGCTTCCGGTGAGTAACGCAAAACCTATTAACTGTAGCTAAATATAACTAAACCTGGAAATTGCAGGTAAATACCAAGGAACCTGTGACCTGCAGGTAAACATTAAGGAATCTGCGAGGTGCAAGTAAATAACAAGGAAGCTGTGAGCTACAGGTTAATATCAAGGAACCTGCAATCTGTTAGGTACACGTGCATTCTAACATCAAGAAACATAATCAAGACATAATCATAGCTTTATCGCATATAAGATCTCAATAACATAAATACTTAAGCATGCTTTATGTATAGTAAGAGTTTATTGCGCGTACCTGGGAGGTTTTCTATGAATATGTAAGCAGAAAAGGAGAGGTATCACCTGGATATTTCTTTAGACTGATCAGAAGTGAAGTGGAAGCCTCCGTTAAGATTTGAAAACTCATTGACGCGTTCATGATGCAAGCATGCTGCTCTTCAAGATACTAGACCAAATCAATTCTCAAGGTTCATGAGCCAAATATGAGCCATGAGGTTCCTAAACTGCATCCTAGCTGTGAGGTTCCTGAACTAAACCGTGAGCTTCCTGGACCTGATGGTGAGGTTCCTAACCTGAATTCTCAAGATATTGAAATCCTTGATTTTCAAACTACCAAGTCCTATAGTAATTATACTACCTGTTTGCACTAAATCACGCAAGCGTACGTGGTCACAAGTAATATATGAATAAGTCAAGTTCGTTCCCACAGAGATCTGGTTTAGGTTTCAATTCAGTTAATGTACTTATGCAACAAAGTATGGTTTTAACTCACTGCTAAGACAAGTAACAATTTTGGGTTTTCAATTATCTAGAATTAACTAAGAAGCAATTTATCAAAACTAAGAATTATGTAACTAAAGATAATTTAAATCGAATTACTTATGCTAGAGAAAACATGGGATCCTAACTTCATTAAATACTTTGCTTAGATATGACGCCTTTAATCACTATATGCAATGGTTATTATATCTGATCGGACAACACGGAACAAGTACACGATACCTCTCAATATACATATACCAAACTACCCATACATCCACAAAAGAGATAAAAGATGAATAGATACCAATTATGTTTAGACCCTATATCTCTATAAGATTTGAAAACTTAACGGTTTAAGCACAAGTTATCCATAAAGATCACACAGGGCAGCATAAGATGGTTCAAATTACGCTACAAATCATGATGTCACACATACATCAACTTATCCTATGCTAGCATGGCAAATTCTAAATCTCAAGATCCACTCTCGCTTCACAAGAGATTAATAGATTAGATGTTAGCTACGCATCTATCAATTAAGCATAACCATACGAGGATATCAATATACATCACACACAGATCTTTAAAGCATCAAGATACTAAAGCTCCATACATAAATCCATTAGAATCCCATGATAACGATTAGTTCATAATCGAACTGCTCGTCATCATGGGATCTGATGAAACCATGATAATAAACAAAGTATGAATAATAATTATGGTAGAGTAATAGAGTTAAGAAAACAAATCCCAAAAAACATCCAAGAGTATCGCCTAATTAGAAGAAAGATGAAGTAGATCTAGATCTCCGTCACTTGTCACGAGCGTAGGAATCCTTCTCCAACTCTGAATCTCTATCTCTCGGCTTTCTCTCTGTGTTATGTAGTTTGTTTTTTCGAATTACAATGATAGGTAGTGTTTATATAGGCCCTAGAAGTCTTTTCCAGCAAGAAACTACCAAAATTACATCTTAAATTCGAAACAGGAAAGAATTTCAGGATTTTCCAGGAAGTTGTAGCACAGCCTGCGCCACTAGTAGCGCTGCCAGCGCTGTCTGAATGTTCCCGGGCGCTGCCTGCGCTGTTTGTAGCGCTGCCAGTGCTGTACATTCTGCCAGAATTTTGATTTTGCTTTATTCTTCAATAAAATTTCCCAAGCTTTGCGTGGACTGTAAGATCGCTGAATTCGGACTTCTAGAACTCCAGATATGGCCAAAACAGTGTAGACTGCGCAACCTACACGGAAATCCGAATTTTCCATAATTTGCTCATTTCTCATCCGTTTTCTCTTCCGATTCTTTTGCCACATCCCGTTCTTCAATTCTTGAGCGTGAATCCACCATGAAACATGCAAATGTATCTCTTCACTTTAAGATAGTAACCCTGCACCATTCTTACTAAAAACGAATAAAAAATACGACATACTTGAGGCCAAGTTAATCAATTTAAGCTGATTTGAAGCGTTCCAAGTGGATATAAAATCCACTTATCACACCCCCAAACTTAAACCGATGCTTGTCCTCAAGTATAAACAGACTCAATACGAACTAATGCAATGTAATGCATGAATACAACTAATATGAAATGTAGCGATCCCCTCGAACTAACCAAAACCAACTAGCAAGCAAATATCTCAAAGAATGCAATATGTCCAAACAGAGCTTGACTAAGTTCCCGTATACTAACAATTCATGAACAGAAACGTGTGTGTGTGCAATGCTCATCAGAAATACTCCTAACACTAGATCAAAATCATACATATTCTTCGCCAAGACAATCACAAGTTTATAAATAGAATAGACGGTAAACACTTCATAACCTAGGGACACCTCCATCCTCATTTGAGTTAGACAGGAATTCATGCTTTATTAGTAACAACTATGACACATAACAACAATGCATGATTATTTAACCGTGCAATGGATGAGACCCTAAAAGGCTTATACAATAATACCCATGTAGTGAGCGTTAGGTTAGTGGATCCCAGACTATAAAAGCCTTAGGTCACCAGGCACAAAGTCCCCGCGAACTTAATTGCTCGAGTATTAAAGAGCTCACCCTGGTTAATTCTACAAATTAACAATTCACACAACTCTTTTTTTCTTTTTTTTTTCTGATTTTTTTTTGCATATATGCAATCTGGAATGAGAATTCTCATCCAACCCTAGACTACTCATAAAAATATGAGCCGGCTACTAGCCATTTGATGCCTAGCCATTATTGACAAATACAAACAACTAGCATGAAATTCCCGGTTTCCCCCAAACTTAGATTTAAATGCTCCTACGCCATCAAGGGAATAACGAAAATTCTAAATATAATCAAGTGATTAAATCGAAAAACAACCAAACAGGCATGACCTCAACCTAGCCCAAAAGCAAACGATGAGACTGTGAAAAGAATTTGTTTCTGAAGCATGCAAGTCAATTTCATAAGAACTATAAATCAACCCTCTATTCATCATTACCACACTCAAATTGACATCTACCTACCAATCAGAATTAGCTCATCCTAAGGGATCATGAAATATGCTATGCAAATGCAACTAAATGGACTCACATGGTATATGAAAACAAAATAACAGAATGTCCTACATGAAATAAACACGCAAAAATTCGAACAAATATGAATGAACTACTACTAAACATGCAAAATATGATATCCTACATGAACAAAGACTCAACTAACACTACTTATCCCCAAATCATCCCCAAACTTAAAATATTCAATGTCCCCATTGAATTGAAGGTAATACAAAGGATAGCAGAGATACCTAATCATCGGCAGGGTCACCCTCCTCGGGTGGTGAATCTGGTGGTGGATAGACAGCATGAGCTCCAAAAACAGGCCAAGTGACCTCTACACCCTCCGCACGAAAATAGTAACCCAGAATTATGAAGCATTGGGGAAATGCTCTTTTATTGAAAACAGGAAATCCAAGGGTTGCCTCCCAGGAAGCACCTTTGTTTAAAGTCTTTAGCTAGACATGGCAATGGTTTTTTCTCTTGAATATTTCTACACCGTATCTCTATATGGCCATTTAATTATCTTTTCCGGGGCTACATCCTTGATGACAAGTTTCAGCCTTCTTTGCTCCTCAAAAGTGTCAGTAACATTGTTCTCTTCACTACCTGACAAGTTAACAACAATAATAATAGGCAAAGTAGATGATTGACCCAAATATGCATACCTCAGGTGATCTGGTGGTTTAAGCTCGAGTTTGGAAGCTTCTTCAACATGATGATTTTCATTATTAACTACCAAAGACTAATCAAGAGTGGAAATAGACGGATTAGGAACGGAAGTGGCTGGTTCACCAACAGAAGTCTTAACAACAGACTTAGGATCAAAAGAACTATCTTCAAGTTGAATTTCATGCTTAGACCAAATAGCATTCAATTCCTCTAACATTTCATAAGAAGTAAAATTCCTATACAACTCATGAAGATCTTTATTACCCTCATACTTTAACAAAACATCTTCCTCAAGAAAAGACTCAATTGCACTATCCTCAAGATTTGACCATGAAACAACCTCATCAATCAGCACCTGAGAATCCCAAAGATCAGCCACGCCTAATTCCTCATCTTCAGTATCAGACTTTCCTTGTAAAGCAATGTCTAATGCATCCGACTTCAACATTTGATCAAACGCTTTATTCTGGCCAGTATCAACCCCTTCCACTCTAAAGCACTCTTCATTCTCCGCAGTAAATTTCATGGCCTTGAACACATTAAAAGAGACAGTCTGATCTTGCACTCTCATTGTGAGCTCTCCTTTCTGAACATCTATCAAAGTACGACCAGTAGCGAGAAAAGGCCTTCCCAAGATGATGGGAATCTTCTTATCTTCTTCTAAATCAAGAATCACGAAATCCGTAGGGAAGATGAGCTTATCAACTTTTACCGAAACATCCTCCACGATACCTCTAGGATAAGTGATCGACCGATCAGCCAGCTGTAAAGAGAAATTTGTAGGTTTAGGATCGGGCAGACCAAGTTGAATGAAAACAGACAAAGGCATGAGATTGATGCTAGCTCCCAAGTCACACAAACACTTGTCGAAATATAAGTTACCTATAGTACACGGAATGGTGAAACTTTCCGGATCTTTAAGTTTAGGAGGCAACTTTTGTTGCAGAACAACACTGCACTCTTCCGTCAAAGCAACATTTTCCAATTCCTCGAGTTTCAGCTTCCGTGATAGAATACCCTTCATGAACTTTGCATAGCTCAGCATCTATTCAAGAGCTTCTGTAAAAGGTATGTTAATCTGTAACTTTATGAATACCTCAAGAAATTTGCCTAACTGGTTATCTAACTTCTGCTTCTTGAGTCTTTTAGGATATGGAGGAGGAGGGTAGATCTGATTGCTCTTTGTAGACTACTCTAGAATAGATTTTTCAACAGGATTCTTGCTCTTTTCCGCTTCACCATCCAACTGATCAGCTACCAAGTCAGATTTTTCAATTTCGGGCCCTGCAGATTTTTCATCCAACTGATTATGAACTTCTGCATCTTCCTTAACTGTTGATTTCTGATCGATTGTAACTCTTCCGCTTCTCAAAGTAACTGCCTTCACATGTTCATGGACAACTTTCTTCCCTGGATTAGCCTCCGTGTCATTAGGAAGCACTCCCAGTGGCCTATTTAGCTAAGCAGTAGCAATCTGACCAATCTGATTTTTCCAAGGTCTTAAGCGAGACAGCTTGACTTTTGTACATCATCCTCAACTCTTCCAATTCCGATTTTTCAAAAAAAGACTGCCCCACACCTGCATGAGGCTGTTGCTGAAATCCCGGAGGTTGAAATTGCCTAGGGGCATACTGTTACTGAAAATTCTACCCTTGCTACTGCTGAAAAATCTGAGGATTGTAAGGCTGAGCCCTATATTGCTGACCTTGAAATTGCTGATAAGGCTGTTGTGGTTGTAGCATGCCACCCTGATTATTGCTCCAACTGAAATTCGGATGATTTCTATTGCTCGGATGATAAGTATTCGGGGCTGTTGCTGATTCCGAAAGTTGCTCACAAACTGCACTGATTCAGTAGAGATGGCACATTGATTCATCTCATGTGTGCCTGCACATAGCTCACAAACACTAGTAACCTGTCGAATCCCATGATTTGCCAAAGAATCTATTTTCATATTCATTGCCTCTAGCTGAGCTGCTAAAGCTGTGGCTGCATTAACATCAAGAATTCCTGCCACCTTTTGATGTGGCATTCTCTAAGTTGGATTCTGATATTCATTTGCTGCCATCATCTCGATAAGATCATAGGCCGCCTCATAGCTCTTAGCCCATAATGCTCCTCCTGAAGCTGCATCCACCATCTGTCTCGACTGCCATCCTAACCCATTGTAAAAACAGTTGATTACCATCCAGTTTGGCATGCCATAATGAGGACACTTCCTAAGCATCTCCTTGTAGCACTCCCAAGCTTCACATAATGATTCACCTGACTACTGAGCAAACTGAGTAAGAGCGATCCTGATTGTTGCTATTTTAGCCATGGGGAAGAATTTAGTGAGAAATTTCTGAGCAAGATCCTCTCATGTCATAATAGAACCAGCTGGTAAAGATTGTAACCGGCTCTTAGCTTTATCCCTAAGAGAGAATGGGAAAAGTCTCAATTTGACAACATCTTCCGACACACCGTTGAACTTGAAAGTGTCGCAAATCTCAATGAAGTCCCGGATGTGCATATTAGGATCTTCCGCTGGAGCACCCCCAAACTGAACTGAATTCTTTACCATCTGAATCGTGCTAAGCTTGATTTCAAAGTTGTTAGCTGCAATGGCTGGTCTGACAATACTAGATTGGATGTCATTGATTTTAGGCTGAGAATAGTCCTTCAAAGCCTTAACTACTGCTGCTGCTCGATCACCCATCTCTACTGTTGTTTCAAGATCTTCTTCGCTTTTATTTGTGACTAGATCTACGTCTTCCAGTTTACGAGTTTGAGAACGTGTTCGCATACACGCTCAAGTACCTGAAAAACACCGAACAAACAAGATATGTAAGTAAACAATCCGAGTCAGTGAACTCTAACGACCACTGATGACAAGCACATAAACTAAAAATAAAACACCGATGATCCCCGGCAGCGGCGCCAAAAAACTTGTTTGCACTAAATCACACAAGCGTACATGGTCACAAGTAAGTAATATATGAATAAGTCAAGTTCGTTCCCACAGAGATCTGGTTTAGGTTTCAATTCAGTTAATGTACTTATGCAACAATGTAGGGTTTTTACTCACTGCTAAGACAAGTAACAATTTTGGGTTTTCAATTATCTAGAATTAACTAAGAAGCAATTTATCAAAACTAAGAATTATGTAACTAAAGATAATTTAAATCGAATTACTTATGCTAGAGAAAACATGGGATCCTAACTTCATTAAATACTTTGCTTAGATCTGATGCCTTTAATCACTCTATGCAATGGTTATGATATCTGATCGGACAACATGGAACAAGTACACGCTACCTCTCAGTATACGTATACCAAACTACCCATACATCCACAAAAGAGATAGAAGATTAATAGACACCAATTATGTTGAGACCCTATATCTCTATAACATTTAAAAAACATAACGGTTTAAGCACAAGTTATCCATAAAGATCACACAGGGCAGTATAAGATAGTTCAAATTACGCTACAAATCATGTTGTCACACATACATCAACTTATCCTATGCTAGCATGGAAAATTTTAAATCTCAAGATCCACTCTCGCTTCACAAGAGATTAATAGATTAGATGTTAGCTACGCATCTAACAATTAAGCATAACCATACGAGGATATCAATATACATCACACACAGATCTTTAAAGCATCAAGATACTAAAGCTCCATAAATAAATCCGTTAGAATCCCATGAAAATGATTAGTTCATAATCGAACCGCTCGTCATCATGGGATATGATGAAACCATGATAATAAACAAAGTATGAATAATAATAATGCTAGAGTAATAGAGTTAAGAAAACAAATCCCAAAAAACATCCAAGAGTATCCCCTAATTAGAAGAAAGATGAAGTAGATCTAGATCTCCGTCACTTGTCACGAGCGTAGGAATCCTTCTACAACTCTAAATCTCTGTCTCTCGGCTCTCTCTTTGTGTTATGTAGGTTGTTTTTTCGAATTACAATGATAGGTAGTGTTTATATAGGCCCTAGAAGACTTTTCTAGCAAGAAACTACCAAAATTACATCTTAAATTCGAAACAGGAAAGAATTTCAGGATTTTCCAGGAAGTTGTACCGCAGCCTATGCCACTAGTAGCGCTGCCAACGCTGTCTGAATGTTCCCAGGTGCTGCCTGCGCTGTTCATAGCGCTGCCAGTGCTGTACATTCTGCCAGAATTTTGATTTTGCTTTATTCTTCAAGAAAATTTCCCAAGATTCGTGTGGACTGTAAGATCGCTGAATTCGGAATTCTAGAACTCCGGATATGGCCAAAACAGTGTAGACTGCGCAACCTACCCAGATCGCTGAATCCGTATTTTCCACAATTTGCTCATTTCTCATCCGTTTTCTCTTCCGATTCTTTTGCCACTTCTCGTTCTTCAATTCTTGAGCATGAATCCACCATGAAACATGCAAATGTATCTCCTCACTTTAAGATAGTAACCCTGCACCATTCTTACTAAAAACGAATCAAAAATACGACATACTTGAGGCCAAGTTAATCAATTTAAGATTCGAAGCGTTCCAAGTGGATATAAAATCCACTTATCACTACCCCCCTAGTTCTTCAGGGAAGCTTGTCTTTGATGAAGAACTAACTCCAGGAAGCTTCACAATTCTTCGTTAATCTGTAACAAGTCGTTGAACATTCATCCTAGAAGTTGAGTACTGCGTGTTTTCTTCAAGATGCTCATATCAGATTCTTATAGCTACTCTTCATCAAAATCTTCAACTATATCAAATTTTCCTTAACGCTTGATACTATAACTTCTTCACATCATTCCTGCTTGTAGCTTTTAAATGTCTTCTCTTTTCTTCTTGAACCTCTTACGAAACATGCTGAGAATGAACCTCTATGTCTAATACAAGTATCCCAATACAGCACCTCTAAGCTTACGCGAGCTAACTCATTGTAAGAAATAAGAGATACTTAAAGAGATTACTTGTGAAGTATTACTAGCAGCTCACTGAATTGAATGAGGTACGTTCCTTGTTTTACAAGCTAAATATAAGCTCATGTATGACGGAAAAGAACTACTCATAATATCATTGAAAACTACTGGAAAGAAATAGGTTTGCTTGCTAGGGAGGTATACATGCATTACCCCCCCAGTTCTAAGAAGAAAATGCATATATAAATAAAGGTCTCTCAACTCTACTTTAAATAAACTCTCAAACTTTCAGCTACTGGTCACCTCGAGCTATCCATTCCACGAGCTTCCCGGCTTTAATCAAATCCTCAATTTGGTCTTTCAGTGCGCTACATTCAGAAGTATCATGGCAATTATCCTCATGGAAGTCAAAATATTTATTCAGATCTTTCCTTGCTCCTACAGGTAAAGGTGCAGGCTTCATAAATATTCCTTCTTTCCCATAAACCGTGAAGATATGGTCCACTGGAGCGACCAAAGAGGTATAATTGTCGCACTTTGTCTTCAAATTATCTTTACTTCCTTTGGAGGAAGCTCGATCCCCAATAACATATGCTTGCGGGCTTGGAAACCTCTCTCGCTTCCTTCCTTTATGACTAGCTTCATCTCCAAGATCTTTTGTTTCTCTCAGCTTCAACAAGGATTTTTCCACACACTTATATAGTTCAGCTTGTTAGTAGAACTCAGCTAGTGTTTCCAGAAGTCTGAACCAACTCTAACTCCAGCAATCAGGAAGCTCATAATGACCTCGTCAAGAGCTTTCTTAACTCTGGGAACCTCTGCATTGAAACGTTTGAGGTACTCTGTCAAGGTCTCATGTAACACCCCGATTTCCGAAGATATTAATTTTGATTATTTTATTGGGAATAAGATTTATTGAGGTTAAATTTTGAACCGTTTTGGAGGTAATAAAGAATTTAGAGACCGAGACGATAAATTGTGGATTTTGAGAAATAAATTCTTTTATTGGTTAATAGTGAAAATATTATGTCAAATATTAATTTTTTGACGTTGGATGATTTTTAGGATTTATTTTCGGAAAATTTGCAAGTGGACTCGTAATTATTTAAAATACGAGATTTTTGGAGATTTGACGACTTTATTTTTATTAAGTTAAGTTGTATAATTATTTTGGAAATTTTGGGAGATAATTGTTTTATTAAAACAATTATGAGGAGAATAAAAAGGAGATAAATGAATAAATGGTGTTTTATTTGGACCCGAAATTAAGTGTTAGTAGCTATATATGAATTGGGCCAAGCCCATTTAGACACAACACACGCTGAAAAAAAGAACGGGGAGAGAGAAAAGGGAATTGAGGGAAGAAAGAAAATTAGGGTTTGTAAATTGAATTTGGGGGTTTGAATGAAGAAGAAAAATTGAGGAAGAAAAGATGATGTGTATGTGGGTTGTGCAATTCGTGTGTGTATGTGTGATGTATTGTGTATGTGCGGCATGGGAGTATGTTCGATGTGTGGGCTGGGCAGGTGTGAGGCGCGGCCGGAAGACCACCACCGTGGCGGTGGTGGTGGGTTTGCATTGGTTAGAGGAGGAAGAAGAGAGGTTGTGTTGTGCGTGTGTAGTGTGTAGGTGCGTGTATTGTGTGATTTTGGTGTGTATGTATAGTTGTGTGTTTTTTGTGTGTGCTCGCCGGAAGAGACCACCATCGTGGCGATGGTGGTGGTTTGGGCAGCGGGTGATTTGTGCAGCTGGTGGTGTTGTGCAGGAGAGAAGAGAGGGAGAGAGATAGAGAGAGAAAGAAAGAGAGGGAGAGATGGAGGGATAGAAAACAAAGGAGAGAAAAGGCTGGAGAGATTATTGAATATTTGGAGAGATGCAGAGATATTGGAGAGGGAGCATCACGGAAGATAGAAGAAGAGATTTACATGGAGAGATGTTGGAGAGATGTAGGCAGGTAGGAGAGAACAATCAGTGAAGATGGAGGAGGCGCGTGGTCATGAAAATGACAAAGGTTCGCAAAAAGAAAAAAATGTGTATGCGGGGCAGCGGTGGTAGTCACCGGAGAAGCTCCATGGATCCGGTTATGGTGTACGTATTTTTACACCGTAATTGGGTGATTTAATTTCGTTGTCTTTGAAGTTGTAATTTCGAGAAATTATTATTAATTTCGGAGTTATATTTTGAGAACTCGTGAAATATTATAGTTGTAAATTATGGACATTTATTTGGAAATTTGTGGAATATTGGCATTATAATTTTTGGGATTTAACTTAGAGACTCGTTGAATAGTAGATTTATATTTCGGGTTGTAACCTTAAGAACTCAGATTTTTGGAGTTTTAAAGTTGTAGATTTTTATTGATAAAATGTACTTGGAATTTATAAGCGGATTTTTAGGATTTGTGGGAGTTTGAAGTTGGAAATTATTGGTGATTGATTAGAACTGATTGTTGAGGTGCTGTGACACCGGGTAGCGTCTATTTACGAAAAGTTCATGCCCGGTTTTCTGTAAAAAGGACTGTAACTCAAGACTATTAAATGTGTAAAATTTACGAGACTTGTAACCGTAAATTTTTAAAGCGTGAAATTTTATAATTTGGATTTCGAGGAGCAAGCTGTAAAATAGTGGAACTATCGATTAGTAAGCCATAGAAGCTTATTCGGTATATTGTGACTTAAGAAGAAGTCAGTGGTTTTAGTGAATACTCGTAGCAATAAATCAAGTTGTAGAATGTAATCGTTTAAGATCGGATTGCTTTGTAAAGTCTGAGTAGAATAAATTGAGGATATACGATTGAAGAGTTTGTTGATGCTTGTCCAGGTTATTGAAAAAAAATGGGTTGAGGAACGGTTGGACTGCTTGGATAGCGGTGGTTGTAAGTATATCTTGCTGTGATAAACTGAAAATAATGCGTTATATTTTTGTTAACGTATTTACTGTGTCTTAAATTCTATGCGTATAAAAATGTGAATTTTATTTCCAGTAAAATATTTATTTTGAACTGGAAAAGTGGAAAGTAGAAAAGTGTATTTGTGAATTTTAGAAGAAATATATTTTTCAAGTAGAAAAGTAGAAATGTGGATTTATGAATTTGAAAGGAATATACCTTTTAAATTGAAGTGTTTAAAGTGTGCTTTTTATGATATTATGAATACTCGTTAAATTGTTTTAACTAGTATATGTCGAAAGGTGATTTGAGGAAAACTGAGCAGGCTGGCATTGATAGTGAGTCACCTCCAGAAATGGAGATTTGGTAGAACCTCCAGAAATGGAGATTTGGTAGAACTTCCAGAAATGGAAACTTTGTGAACTTCCTGAAATAGGAAGTAAAGGTCGGGGACCCCCACTGGTAGAACTTGATGAACTTGGCGTGTGTAGAATGCCCAGTTTTTCCTCACGTAAATTGTGAAGTTTATATTTTCATTATAAACTGTGAATTGTGAAATGATGTGAATTGCTTATATGCAATATTGTGAGAATGCTTTAAGATTCGATTTATTGTGATATTGTGTTGAGTTTCGGATTATTGTGGAATAAAACTATTTACGAAATTAATACTGAGTTTTTAAAAGATGAATACTTTGGCAGACCTCGGATTTCGGTGTGAGTATATTTTACTATAAACTATGTTGTGCTGGCATATTAGCAGGACTCTGGTTTCGGTGTGAGTTATTTTTTTTATAAACTGTGTAGTGATGATGGTTTCCAAAACGAAAATATTTTTATAAAACTTTAGTGGATCACTACAAAATATACTTACTGAGCTTTATAGCTCATTCTTCTATTTTTATAAATTATCACAGGAGATACCAAAGATTTTATAAGGATCCGTGGAAAAGTAGAAAGAAGTGATGGACCAGCGGAGCTGGTGTTTGATTTAGTGGTCGTACATCACGTACTGAAGTCATAGATTGACTTAAGATTGAAGCGCTGGTTGTGGGTTTTAGTCGTCTATTGATGCGAGGTAAGTCAGGACATAGTTGGTTTGTAGTTGTACAAATTACAATTCATGGTTGATAGTAGTCGAGATGCGATGTGCGTGGCACAATTTTTGGTGAAATGGACTTTTGTTATAGAGTTGAATTTTTGAATTGAAAAATAGGTGGATAGTCCTATTTATGAATACTTCATGCCGAAATTTACAAAAAAAAATATTGGCAGGTTAAGCAAGTTGTGATGTAGTTTTGGCAGACCCTCGGGCCGGTTTCTTTCCAGAGGAAATCAAACCGGGGTCGGGGACGTCACATCTCATCTACTCTCTGCTTGATGTTGGCCAATGTATTGGTTGGGGGTGCAAAAGTAACGAAAGCTCTAAACTGAGTAACGAAGAGCTTCCCCATATTCTCCCAAGAATCTATAGAATCTGATGGTAACTTCTTGAACCATTGATGGGCTCCACCATGAAGGGTTGCAGCCAGTAATCTACACCTTGTTGGCTCCTTAACTTGATAAACTTCCATCTCGGTATTGAAACGACCCAGATACTCTACGGGATCCGTAGTGCCATCAACTTTAAACTCGTTTGACATACGATAGGATTTAGGTAACGGGGATTTTCTAACCTTCTTAGTGAATGGAGATGAGGTTATTGCACATGTTATTGACTGCTTTTCTTCCTTGAGTTTCACTAGAATCTTCTTGAGGTCTTCAACATTCAAATCAACAGCTCCACCATCCTTTGCTACCTTATCTTTATCATCGGCTTCCTGTGAGTCTGCTATGCTCGAATCGTTCACGATCTCGTCTGAACTTGAATCATCTTTAATTATCTCGATGTAAGGTTCCTTGGCTTTATTCTTATTCTTAAGCCCTGCCAAGATCTGTGATTGAATCTTCTAAACAGGAGGTTGCTTACCTTGTGGTTCGCCCTCTCTTCCTTTTTCATCATCTTTCTTTGGGTATTCGATCTCTTCTTCAATCTTTTCTTCACGTTCTTCTTCATCAACATCAAACTTCTTTGAAGAACTCTTAGCTTTCTTACCCTTCTTTCTTGATGTCAACCTCGACTTCTTCTTCTTCTTTTATGTTGTCTGTTCAAGAGTTGTGAGCCTCTCTTCAATCGATTTTAAATGCTCTAGGACGTCAGCATGAGTAATCTTCTTTGCTTTCGGGGTTTGATCTTCCCCTTGGGGTTGTTTCTCTACAGATTGTGTTGCTTCGCTATCAGAACTGCCTGCCATCTTTCCACTCTTAAGATGATAACTCTCCCCTCCTTCTAGCGCCAATGTTGATGAGTGGATTTCGTAACAACTTTTGAGAGGTTTATGGTGAGTTGCAAAGGCTAACGATCAACTAATCTATGGAGAATTGAGGTTTTTTGTGGGGGTTGAACTGAACTCGAGAGCGTTTACAAGAATCTCGCAAGTTCCCTTGAGGCTTGTGTCATGTGTTCTCAAGAATCTCGTAGGTGTATCGCGAGGCTTGTAAAACATGTTCTCAAGGTGCCTACGTACCCTTGTATATATAGGGATCAAGTTCACGTAGTTCTTCTTAGACTAGAAGTCTGGTTAGGCAGCAATATTCTAGGTTCCTAATTCGTGGGGAACTCTTTTTCTCCAGATTCAGCCACGAATAGGCAACCTAAGTCGAGTAGAACTCAAGTTCTAGCCCGACTAGGAGCGTCTTTACTAGTTCTAGTCCTATTAGATGTATTCAAGGATCATCTGCGCCCAAGGAATACATTCCAATAAGGAGTTGATGTTCATAACTTGCTCCTAAAGAATAGGAGGCTTAATCATACTGTAAATATGCTGGCATTAATCTGGTCTCGTACGGGAAGCTGTCTCTCAGGAACCTGTCGGCAGGACCTGTCTCCCGGGAAGCTGTCTGCAGGAAGCTGTCTCTCGGGAACCTGTCGACAGGAACCTGTCTCTCGGGGACCTGAACCTGTCTAGATCCATTTCACATGCTATTTAGCCCCATTTAACTTAAGGGACCTCAATCATAACCCATATTAATCATACAGATTGGATCCTTAAGCCCAATGGGCCTAAATCTAGCCCATGGAGATTTTGGGCACAAAAGCTAGTAAATATTAAAATCCATCCATTATATCTATTATAGGTCAACATGGGTTTTGAGCCTAGTTAGTAAATTACGAATTTGTCCTTAGATTTGTATTAATGTTAAAAATTTTAAAGTTGGAAGGAATTGAACCCATGACCTTCTAACACTTATAACTTTTTGTTCACATGTACAACCACTAAACCAAATTACTTTTTTGTGAAATATTTTAAACTCATTCATTACGTTCTCAAATAACCCACCTATTAGCAATATTTATTTTATAATTTATTCAGGATAAATGTGCCCACATAATTTTACTAATTTTAACAATTTGAATTTTAATAAGAATTAAATCTATGACATTCATATACTCATAAATTTAATGCTCACGTTTATTTTTTATGATTTATTAGGATAAAACCATTAAAATATTTTCTCATATAATAGTAAAAAATGGTAGTCGGGGAGAGAAAATATAAATTGACAAACATGATGTCGTTGAAGTCGAAATTAAGAAAGGTACTGAGTGGCCGAAAATTGGTCAAAAAAAATAAAAGTGAGGAGGTAGGTGATGGAAAATAAGTAAAAGTCGATCTCAAGTAGGTAAACGAGTGGAAGTGAAAATAGATCAATAAAAATTATTTACAATATTTTCTCTTTTTTAACAATTATGTCTATATATTAGTCAAATGGCCAGAATATGTTTATTATTAAATTGTTAAAAAAGTTGATGAATGAAGTATATAACATATTTTTACTCGATATCAGTATAATATTTTATTTTTAATATGAAAGGTACTGAGCTGGCTGAAAATTGGTAAAAAAATCGAAGTGAGGAGGTAGGTAACGGAAAATTAGTAGAAGTTTATCTCAAGTAGGTAAACGGGCGGAAGTTAAAATAGATATATAAAAATTTATTACAATATTTCTCTCTCTTTTAACAATTATGACTATATTAGTCAAATGACCAAAATATGTTTATTATTAAATTAGTACAAAAAATGATAAATAAGGTGTAAAACATATTTTTACTCGATATCAGTATAACAATTTATTTTAAGTATATTTGCACTATATCGATCAATCCTATTATCATCAGGTAATTTATAGATTGATTAACAAAATAGATTAAAATATTAAAAATAAGAAATAATTTACATATGGCCTCTTGATTGAGTGGGACTATGAAAATGCATGGCCATGCTCAAATATTGATTTGTTTTAATAGTCTGCTCATTGATCAAGGAAACCCGGATTAAACGTTGAAGATGATGACTAATAACATGTCTCGAGTTTAATCTATAATATTTGGTTAAAGGTATTATATTACACGAAAACATTTATCACGAAAGGATTATTTGGATCACCAATTATTATTATTATTACTTGGGTAGCAATGATGTATTACTAGATGCCACTCATTGTTTATAATTTTATTATTAGATATTAAAATTATTGCCAACGTAATAATAACCTAAAGGGTCACACACTTAGAACGTTTAAAAGGAGTTTTAATTTAAATTCCGAATTTAAATTAAATAATTATAAATTCGAAATTGGTTATTTAATTAATTAAGTTGGACTTAATTAATTAGATCATAAATTGAATTTTATAACACTAACCCAATCAATTTTGGTTTTATGAGAAGCCCAAAATGAATTACGGTTTTCAGCCTAATATCTCCTCTATAAATACATAAGGATGTATTGTTTTAGGGTTAACTTTGCATAATTCATTTTTTAGCAAAACCCTAGCAGCTCTACATCAAGAGAGGTTAGAGAGAGAGAGTGTGAGAGATCGAGGGCAGTTATCGGCTAGTACTAACTCCGGTGATTGTAGAGACAATCGGGCGTTCGTGTGGACTGATTAGAGACGCGGATCTTGCTAACAAGGGTTGCGTGGTGATTGCATCTTGGACCTCCATCTATCAGAATCGTAAAGCTCTTTAATAGGTATGATTTCGTTTCTCCATAATCTGCTCGACTTATACATGGATCCTGAGTTAGGGTTTCGAATTTTTATTGTTTTAAGCACTATTTTCGCTGCGTTTTATGTCTCGAAACCCAACAAAAATCTAGTTAAGTTGTCTCTAAGTTATCATCAATAAATCCCAACAATAATGTTGGTCATTGGAATTGAACACATGGCCTTCATGGTAGGGATGAATTAAGTTCACATCATTAACCACTATACCGAAGATATTTTTTGTATTTTAAAAATCATCAACGACATTCTAAGATCATATTTATTATTTTCTATTTAACATTTCATTTTAAAATATAATCAAGATAAAACTATCAGCATATCCGCCGCTTGCTAATAATGAAATATATTATCACAGATTTCTTCAAAAATTTAGTATTACAGATGAATTATGTTATCTATCTATTTTATATAGTGTAGGCTAATATGATCCTTTGACCAATTCTGAAAAGACTAACATATGCCTTTGATTTATAATCGTTATTCTCATTTAGGAGTGTAAATGAATCAAAATGTTCGTGTGTTACTCGAACTCGGCTCATAAAATATTCGAATTTCGCTCAATATTTTTTGAGTCGAACTCGAGCTTAAGTACTTTACGGAGTCGAGTTTAAACTTCAAATTACCCGGCTTGTAAGGTTCGTGAGTGTAATCGAGATCTTATCATTTTGACTTTTTATAGAATATATATATATAAGTTAGTGATCAAATAGAAACCAAAATTAAAATTGAAACTAGAAACTAATATTAGCCCTTAGATCTATGTAATCTAATGGCCCCACTAGGGGCACCACAAACAAATCCAATACACCCTCACATACACAATTACAACTAATCCCCTTCGTTTTTAATTTAATTTTTCTTGTCAATCGATGAGTTTTTTTTTGAAATACGACTTCACTGTATTTTTCTCCATCTCCCAATGATCAATTTGCATACCATATATGCTATATTCCGACGCGATTTAGAAATTATTTTATTTAGTTTCTAGTTTCTATTCTAAGAATAGGTTATATTAGAGTAAGACCCTATATATATATATATATATATATATATATATATATATATATATTTCAACATAAATATTTAATGTTTTTATTTGAGTCAAACCCGAATCGAACCATTCATATTCATTCTTTTGATGAAAAAGGGTAAAATCAGTTCCAGTTTTAGAACTGAGTTCGGACGTAACGAACTTTTATTAACCAATCTTCAAAATTAAAATTTAATGCCGACCGAACTCGACTGAACATTTTAGACGAGGTCAAACTCGAGGCTTACACTGTTTGAGTCGGCTTGACTTGATTACACCCCTACTCTCATTTTTGTCTGGTAAAATATTTTAATAGAATAAAAAATATAATTTTAGTAAAAACAAAATCTACTGCAGATGAGATTTGAACTTCATATTTGTTAACTGATACATATTTAGATAAACACATAGTTATGCTAGAAATATTATAAAATAGATTATAGACTATATAAAAAATTATAGATTTAAACTGTCTATGTAAGAACCCAGATTTTTGGATAGAATTAAAACTTTGACTATGTATTAATGTAAATATGAATAGTGGTTACAACTACGATGTAACAATTGTTTTGATGAATGAAAAAGGAATGGATTTGGATTCAAATGTTTATATGTCTTGAAGAATGCTATTGGATGACAACTTAGATAAGAATAATCTATCTCCTGGATAAGTAAGATATGGTAATTCCAAATAGGAGAGCTGTTCTCATGTCATCCAAATCGATATCTATTATTAGTCTAGTGGTTCCGTAAAAGGGTTAAGGAAAGCCCGAAAGAGAAAAAGGACATTTTTATAAATATAAGGAATAAAAAGAGAATAAAGTGTGAATAGTGTTTTTGGTGGAAATAGGAATATTATTAGACGACACTATATAGAAGTACCCGGAATGGATTTCTGAGTTCGTATTAATGATCCAAGGGGAAAACGAGTGTATGTAAAAGTTATCGGATTCTGAAAAATAGCACTTTTATTTTCCCCGAGATTTCCCTGGACACTGAAAGACCTAAGGACTTATTAAAAAGATTTAAGGGATTTAAATTCAAGAATTATAAAGGAGGATTAAAGATGTGAGCAAAATATTAAGAAGGTTTCCGGTAAAACCCTAATTAGAAATCTTCGAGGTATTCCTCCGAACGATCAATGAATTAAGCAATAACCGGACAAAGAAACAAGCAGGGGATCAAGAAGCATGCATGTGCTAGTGGAAAATATCTAGTAACCAAGCTAGTTACAAAGGAACTAGAACAATTAGAGAATCAAACTAGTACTTAGCAATCAAACTACTAGTTAGCATAAACACCACCAAAGATCAACACTTGTCTCTCCAAAAACCTCATCCATGACATCACACCTTTAATAAAGCTACTTTATACAAGATATTATCACAATAATTCACATGAGATAAGACCAAGCAAGAGAAAAGCAAGCAAAAACACCAAACTCTCTCATTATCTCCCATTCGGCTTCTTGCATAATTCAAGATCCAAAATCCAACTTCCAACCATCATTTGATCTCCAAATTTTTATGGTGAGTCTTATAATTCATTAAAGTGATCTCCTAGAAATCTTAGCTTCAAATTCATTTTTTTCCATTTTCAAATAAATCATCAAAGTAGGTGATGAATAGTGTTCTTCATGAACTAACTTTGTTTTTCCTTGATTTCTTGGTTGATCTAAGCTAACTTAAGGCCATACAAGGACCATACAAAGCTTAGTAAGGCTAGTACACTTTCCAAGGAAATTATAACACTTGAAACCCTAGCTTGAATCTTGAGTTTTTATGGAATTTTTGATGATATATGCATGTATAACTCTTAGAGAGGTGATTAAGCTTTGTTATATGTTAAACTAATTAGTAAGAATGGAAAGGCAGTGATTGGCCCCAGTTCTATGGTAATTATCATGTATATGTGGTTTAGAGTGGAAGCCATGATTGTTGGAGTGTTTTAATTTTGGAAACGTTCGATTTATAGCCGTCATAATGCCGAAATTTCGTTAACCCTTGAAATTCGTGTGTAACAGTTGGTATAATTTTCTGACCTTGATAAGTTTATGACATACCCTTGTAGATCTCGAGTCATAGATCGTTTTGGAAAAGAATCGAAATAAACGGACTTACGGTTTAGAAATTATGGCCGATTTACTAAAAGTGGTTTGAAACCGTAAGTACAAGTTCGTAATTGAAATTGAACCCTCGTAAAATATGTAATTCAGTGGAGAATCTTGGTAATTAAAATATTAGAGATCATAAGGAAGGTGTAGGAGAAAACCTCATGTCAAAAGGATCATTTTCCGATTTCATAAAAATGTTTGAATCGAGGTTAGGTGCGAACGAACCCCTAAAAAGCACACTTGGTTATAACTTTGGTTAATCACTTAGAAAACGGGCGATAAAACTCGAGGTATAATCTTGGTTCGTAAACGACCGACCTTAAAACTTATACGACTTAAGTATATACCAAGTGTAAGTATGATGACATGTCTTAATAACGAACAAATGTCGGATCGTATCGGTGATAAAAAGAGTTACACTAAAGGGTGCATAACGAGATAGCTTGAAAACGTGTTTTGACCTAAGTTAAGTTTATACTTAACCTTTTAAAAAGCGTAAGTGATTAATCTCGAATATCCAGAATGTTTATAGATCACCGTGCGGAACCAGGACACACTACCTCTACCCACACCCGACTACCAGACAAGTTTCCAATACTTGGAACTGTTGTTGTGATATTATATATATGATTGTTGTTATACATATGCCATTGCATGCATGCCTACTTTCAAGTTATATTGTGATCCTTGTTCCCTCATTTATTGTTAGCTTATAAGCTAGATAGATAACGTATCGGTTATAAGTTGGATATTGTTAAGACCCTGAGGAAAGGGCATTTGAGTCTCATTCTTCGAATATAGACCGATAGTCAGATTTCTTGATATATCTTGATTATTCCGGAGAGAATATTTAATTTAACATTTCTCCATTATTTATTCAATAAATATTATTTCAAATATTCATTCGAACTTTATGTAGTCGGTGAATATTATTTCTAATATTCATTTAAAGTTGATTCATTTATCGAATATTATCTCGACCATTCCTTTGGAATTTATTCATTATTTATTTGTTGAATATTATTTCAAATATTCATCTGATCGTTATCTAAATATTATTTCGGATATTCATTCGAGTTTTATTTATTTGATAAGTATTATTAATTTAAATATTCATTAATTATTTAATAAATATCATTTGTGAATATTTATTCGAGGATCATTCCGAGTGATATTTTATATTAAGATTATTCCTTCACTATTTTTAACTTAATAAATATTCTTTGGAATATTTATTTAATTCTTCTAACTCGTTTCAAAAATGATTTACTTCATTCAAATATTATCTTCGACTTTCGAATATTATGTAAATTATTTCGGAGTCTTATTATTAATACTTGTATCAAGAAGGTTCTCAAAATTGCATTCTTCATTCAAATCTAACTTTCAAATTATAAGGTAACCTTACTTGAGAAATGTTATTTATCTTGTTGACTTTCCGGTCATAAATCCTTCGAAATTATTCTTTTCACTCGCAACTTGGTTGCTAATTGCTTATTGAATCTTTGTGTACCTTCTCATCATTCGAGGGGTAAGATTGTTGGAACAAGTTGGCATCCATTAACAAGTAGTAGCTTGGGAAATATTGGTGAATTTTCCTTTCCAACTAGATACGACTACTTTGTGGAGTCTTATCAACAAGTATTATACTTGGGGAAAGGGGGACGAACTTTACGTTTCAGAGTCGTGGATGTTATTCGAAGTAGGAGCCGCGTAAGTGGCCGAGTGGCGCCGGTTCAGCAATGGCCCAACCGTTGGCCGAGGGGTTCCAGAGGGCGGTAGACAAGTAAATCCGTCGGTGCTTCCTTCTACATGTAGAGAACAAAAGTGGGGAGCATAACATGCGACTGATCATCGTAAATGTTATGTCTTCTGGCGCGTCAATGCTCCAGGATTAGTTCATTTTCTCAGAATTGGAAATTTTCTGCAGCAATATCATTATTGGCAGGGTTGAAAAGTGTTTGAAACTGGAATTGCAATATAAGTTCCTCTTTTATGATAAATGATAATATCTTATTTATCTTTGACATAGCAGATATTTCCATGGATTATATATGTTGAGTTACCTTGTAACTTCATCGTGTACATTATACTAGCACTATCTTCGTTAATGCATGGCATATGGTTTCAAAGATATTTGAAATATTATATATCATCACTGTTTAGTTATATTATTGTTGGTGGGCTATTGCTCACCCTTGCTTATTTATTATGTCACAACAACAGCTAGGACTGATGGCCCGCGTAAGGTGCACTCGGCGCAAGCAGGTTACCCCAGCTCGAGGACTACCCGCTGATATCATTGCTGCCATTGCTGAGGTAGCATAGATAGGCAGCTTTTGGTTTACCAGTTTAATTATATGTATAATTAATCCTAATCAACGGTAAGAACTTTTAAACTTATGATGTTATCCTTTTGGGTTGTAATAACTTTTATTCGTGGATTCTATAATTAGCAGACTTATTTCAATTTCATCTCTGGGACTATAACTGTTGTGTGTGTGAGTGGATATTATTGCGGGATCACAGCATGCTACTTATTTATTTTGGACTCAAGTCAAGTGTTAATTATGGGAATGGAGACCGTAACGACCCGATCCCTGTCCCCGGATCTGGCGGCTGAGAGAGTTGCTAGGTTGGGACGCCAGGGCGGAAGGAGGCGTGCTAGAGCTCGAGAGATACATAGGGCAGTGACCCGTATTGAGCTGAGGGCTCGGATGAGGGTCCGGACTTTACCTACCGATGGACATGGCATGGTATCCAGGATTGATGCTGAGGAGATCTTCCGCATTGCTATGATGAGGGTCAGGGCTTTGGGTTCCACTGGTGATTGATTTCAGAGACAGTGATGTAGTAGTCTAGTCTTCTAGACATGTACGGACATAGTAGTGCCGACTTTTGTGGGATAGTTTCATTGTATTTATCTTCCCTTTACTGGCTAGACGGATTGAAAGGCAGAGTGTGTAAACTTGTAACACTATAACTAATGTAACTCAAACTAAAGGAAAAGATACTTAACCAGAAGACAATCAAGAACAAGAAGTCACAAGAAATCAACACTAAATGAAGACAAGGTAATTGATACAATTCAACATGTTAACTATGATCAATCCAAGAAGAAATCATTGAGAGAAGTTCAAGTCAAAGTTGTTCATGCCTCAGTGATTTGAAAAGCCAAGAATCAAGATCATAACTATCAGTATCAATAAGACCAATTGATTTCAAGTGAACAAGAAGGAAAGCAAATATTGGAAAGCCACATTACTAATTGGATATGGTAATTTATTCAAGAAGCAAAAACCCTATCAAGACTAGTCACTTATGAATCCGACCGTTGCATCAAGTGTCAGGACATTGATAGCAAGTTTATGTCTGTAATAAAGATCCATATTCAAGAGCTTAGTGAAGAACAAAGAAGACATGAAGATATCACAAGTTCAAGATGTGCATTGAAGTTTCAAGTTGAAGACCAGAATATTTTCTAAGTACTAAATATTCTAGATGACCAAGTAGAAGTTTCTAAGTAGAAGTTCTATTAGAAATTCGAGATGGCTAAGTAGAAATTCTCAAGTAGAAGTTCTACTTAGAGTGCAGCTTCAACATGACACATGGCATCTTCTGATTGGCAGATTTCCAAGCTTTCAAGTTAAGGCAAGATTTATGTGGACATCATTGGGCCACGTACATCTTAGTCTTTGAAGACTACAGGACATAGATTACATGTAGTATAAATAGAAGTACTTGTGTAATGTTTTTAGTTAGTGAGCAATTCTTGAGAAAAACACAAGAGAAAAAGAGAGAGTGCATTCACAGAGCTTAGTATCATTCACTTCTCTCTGAACTTCTGTCATACTTTGTAATGAATGTTGTAGCAACCCTTTCAAGTTATATATAAGACATATATTCGTTGAATCTGTGTGTTCATTTATTGCATCGTATTTATTGCTTCTCATATTCGAAAAGTTGTATTCACCCCCCCTCTACAACACATTTGGACCTAACAATTGGTATCAGAACCATATGTTTAACATACAAAACATAGATCCTTGTGTTGAGTAGAAGAATCGTGAGTTTTTCATTTTCTAGATCTACTTTTCATTTTCTTGAAAAGTGTGCTTTAAATCGTTTGTGGTGAAAAACTCATCTGAAAAATTATTTAAATACTCCAGGTGTGATTATTTAGCTTGGATGTATTTTAATTAATTTTTGTGAATTAATCTGGGTACTTTCATATTTGGTGTTCTTGAGTGTTCATCATCTATTCTTATCAAAGAAGACAACCCAACAACTTTTTGATCTCCTTTTCAAACAGAAAAATAGTAAAAGAATAAAAAGGTGTTTTTGGACTTTGTGATTTGCATTATTCACAGCCGAAAGTGAACAAGACATATTCATTACCTAGCACGTGGGTTAGGTGGGTTAGGTGAGTAAAGCATTCAAAGTCAAAAGGTGTTAAAGAGATAATATTGTTTATTCAATATTAAAGTAATCTGCAGAAAAATTATTCTAAGGACAAAAGTTCTACATAGAATTTCTACTTGAGAATTTCTACATAGAATTTCGACTTGGACAATTTCTACTTGGTGAATTTCGACTTGAGCAAAATTTCTACTTAGAGAAATTTCGACTTAGGCAAAAGTTCTACATAAATATTCTACATAGCCTAGTCTTGGGTACTTAGAAACTTTTAGTGACTAGAATTGAGATGGCTCCTAAAAAATGCATTCAAGATCCCAATGTTCAACAGAGATCACTATGAAGAATGGGTTTTCAGAATGAGACTATATCTAGAGACTGTTAACCCTGAATATCTGGAAGTCCTTGACAAGGGTAAATTTGTCCCAATGGTGGTTATTCCTGATACTGCCGTACGACAAACCTTGATGGAATCTCTTGATCATGAAATGTTTAATATAGTCAAAGGTCTGACTACAGCGAAGAAGATTTGGGACAAGATAGAAGTTGTCATGGAAGGATCTGCAGAGGTCAGAAGCAACAAGACACTCATACTCAAGATGGAGTATGACACCTTTAGAATAAGGAAAGGAGAAGGCATAACAGATGTCTACCTACGATTCAGTCAGTTGGTATTGGATTTGAATCTGAGAGGTGTAACTCTCCCCATGGTTGAGACTAATACGAGATATCTGAGGAACCAGCCAAAAAGCATTGAACATAGGGTCTACGCAATAAGAGAAACCAGAGATTTGCATACAACTTCTCTGGAAGAATATTATGGAATATTAAAGACCTATGAGCTGGAAACACTTCAAGATCAAGCATGGGACAATGATTCAAAGGGAAAAGAAAGTGCATCAGGATTAGTTGCTGATGAGGAAGAGTCTAAGAAGGCAATGGTTGCAGCAAAGCCTAAATCATCACTTGCACCACATCAAGTTGATAATGATGACGAGTGCACATCTGACAGTGATGATGACTACTACA
Source organism: Saposhnikovia divaricata (assembly GCA_036435485.1). NCBI lineage: Eukaryota > Viridiplantae > Streptophyta > Magnoliopsida > Apiales > Apiaceae > Saposhnikovia > Saposhnikovia divaricata. The sequence continues at coordinate 95,269,446 of CM071594.1, forward strand.
CCCAAGAAGAGCTGGACAACATGGACGATAGTGTCGTGGCATACATGGCAAGGAAGTTCAGCAACATGAGATTCAGAAAGAGCAACCGACCACAGAGAAATTCTTCATATTATTATCGGGCTGCTAGGAGTGGTGGTAGTTCGTCAGGCTACAAAGGAAAAGACAAGAATACCAGCTACAAATCTCCTTTGGATTTCAAAATGAAGTTCAAATGCTATAACTGTGGTGAAGCTGGACATTTTGCCTCGGATTGCAAAAAGCCTAAACAGACTTATCCAAAAGAGACATATGAAGCCCTCAAAAGCAAGTATGAATCACTGGTGAAGGAAAGACATGGAAAACGAGCTTTATTGGTGACAGAAGGAAGAGCTTGGGATGATTCAGATGAGGAAGATGTTACTCATGTAGCAAACTTTGCCCTCATGGCTGAGACATCAGAGGAACCAGAGGTACCAGTTCTGACTCTTAAAGTAGAAATGTCTATTGATGATTATAAGGAACAGAACGGGGCTCTTAGTGAAGAGATCTATATGTTGTGCAAAAGCCTAGACTCTTCTCAAAAGGAACAGAAAACACTTGTTGCCAAATGCAGAATGCTTGAGGCAAAAGTGGAAGAGCTAGAGGCTGCTTGCACTGTAGATACTTCCCTAAGAGACTTTATTAAATCTCTGGAACACAAGCTCGTCCTTATGGAAGAAGTAGAAGCATGTCTTAGGAACAATCTAGCTGAGTTAGAAACTAAATGCGAAGCTTACAAACTAGCTGCTAGTAAAGTGTATGTAGATAATGACACATTTAAGAGGATAACTGGAGTAGGTGTAGGACTTGATTATTCTGACCTTCCTAAGAAAGAAGGAAAGAGACCTATTGACCCTAGTTTCAGTGACCTTAAAAACGAAACACCTAGAATTCTTAAATCGGCTGTCAAACCTATCTACAAACATCTTGTTCCTAGAATAGAAGAAGAAGAGACTGAATTGATAGCTAGATATGAGATTGAGATGGAAGATCGCCAGAAAGAACAACCTATAACTCCTATTAAACAAGTTAAAATCAATTTCCCTAGAGATGAATCTAGACTGGGATTAGGAGCTAAGGCTGTTAAACAACAAGGAAAGAAAGAGAAAGGCATAAAAGAGGTTAAGGCTGAACGAATAAAGAAAGCATGTTATCATTGTAAATCTACTGAACATCTTTCTTATGCATGTAAAGCTAACATAAATGTTCCTGCTGCACTTGCCATGCCTACCACACATACAATGAATAATCTGCATCAGAATCATGCACAGTGTGGTCAACCTAATTGTATGCCATGCACTTTTAACATCATGCAAACTTTTGTGCATTTAATGAATGCATCTAGCCAGTCATGCTCAAATACTGTTGCTAGTTATAATATCAAGAAAAAGTATGGGAGAGCCAAGACTGTCAGTCCTCCTAAAGTTAGGAGTGACAAACCTTCTCCTAAGACTGACAAATCTGTCAAGTCTGAGAAAGGAAAGGAGATAGTCGAAAGCTCTAGTAATGTGAAGAAAAGTGCATCTCCTGTTGTTAAATCTGTTGATTCTCGATCTTATCAAAAAGTCGGGCCCAATCAAAGTTGGGTTCCGAAGAATGTCTAACCAATCTGTCATTGCAGGGCGTTAAGCAGAATAGAAATAAAGTCATATGGGTGCTAGACAGTGGAGCATCGAGGCATATGACTGGAAACAAGTCCCTGCTTACAGAGTTGGTTATGAAGGCTGGCCCTTATGTTACCTTTGGAGATGACAGCATAGGTGTGACTAAGGGATATGGCAAACTGAAAACTGGCAATGTCATCATTGAAGATATTTCCTATGTTGAGGGACTAAAGCACAATCTGTTGAGTATAAGTCAATTCTGTGACAAAGGTTACGAAATTGTCTTCAACAAGAAAGGTGTATCAATCACTCACATCAAGGAAGGCTCACTAGCTTTGAGAGGAGTTCGAAAGGCAGATCTTTTTGTTGCAGATATGGATTCAGCAAATCAGGATGAGGTCACCTGTTTCTACAGCAAAGCCTCGGATGATGAAAGCTGGTTATGGCACAAAAAGTTATCTCACTTAAACTTCAAAACGATGAATGCTCTCGCGAGGCGAGAACTGGTGAGAGATCTACCTCAAATGGAGTTCGCTCCGAAAGGACTCTGTGAAGCTTGTGAAATGGGAAAGTCGAAGCGAGCATCGCATAAAAGCAAAGAAATTTCTAGTATTACTGAGCCTCTACAACTTCTTCATATGGATTTGTTTGGCCCAGTGAATGTCCTATCTTTGTCTAGGAAAAGATATGCTTTGGTAATCGTGGATGACTTCTCCAAGTATACATGGGTATTGTTCGCAATGACGAAAGACGAAGTACCTTTCTTAATCATTGATCATATCACTCAAATTGAGAATGTTTCAACACTTACTGTGAAGACGATTAGATCAGACAATGGCACTGAATTCAAAAACGCAGTGCTAAATGACTTCTGTGTATCTAAGGGAATACGTCGTCAGTATTCAGCCCCGAGAACTCCACAGCAAAATGGAGTAGTTGAAAGGAAGAATAGAACTTTGGTTGAAGCAGCAAGAACTTTGTTGTATGATTCAAAACTTCCTCTGTATTTCTGGGCCGAAGCAGTGAGTACCGCTTGTTACACTCAAAATAGAACCTTGATCATAAAAGATAAAGAAAAGACACCATGTGAGCTAATGAACAATAGAAGACCAACAATCAAATACTTTCATGTCTTCGGAGCAAAATGCTATGTGCTTATAAATGATGAAAATCTAGGCAAGTTTGCAGCAAAAGCTCGTGAAGGAATCTTTGTTGGTTATTCTACAGATGTGGTGGCAGCTTATAGAGTGTTCTTGGTGAATGATCGAAAAGTGACTGAAAGTTATAACGTCAGATTCGACGATACCAAACTCTCATCAATTTCAAGAGATTCTAGTGAACCTGAGTCCCTAAAATTTCAGAATCTGGACTTAGAAGATCTTGAAGATGAACCTGAGTTGGTTGTTCCATTAAATGTTCTAAGCGTACATGAAGAACCTGAGTCTAGTGAACAAGCTAATTCTACAAGATCAGGAGAGACCTCTTCAGTACGAACCGGCAACAACTCAGGGGGAGTAAATAGCAGCTCAAGGACTACTGTTCAAGGCTCGAGTCGAGTTGACTCTAGTTCTGTAGGAGCTGGCACTAACTCAGGGGGAGTTAGTGAGAATAATCAAAGTAGTCAGCACCCCAACTCAGAAAGTCAAGCTGAATCATCAAGACAATTTCCAGGTGAACGAGTATGGAATAGAGACCATCCGTTTGAGTTAATTATTGGTGATCCAGATGCTGGTGTGACTACTAGAAGAACTGCAAGAGCTGACATGGCTAATATCTCATTATATTCTGGGTTCTTATCCAAGCTTGAACCTAAAGAAATAGAAGAAGCTCTTGGTGATGCTGATTGGGTGATTGCAATGCAAGAGGAACTCAATCAGTTTGAAAGGCAGAAAGTTTGGAAACTGGTACCCCGACCAAAGAACATACCCGTAATTGGAGCTAGGTGGGTATTCAGAAATAAACTGGATGAAAACGGACTTGTAACACGAAACAAGGTTCGTTTGGTTGCAAAAGGTTATTCTCAGCGAGAAGGAATTGATTATGATGAAACCTATGCACCAGTTGCAAGACTTGAGGCAGTCAGGATGTTCTTAGCATTTGTAGCACATAAGAACTTCAAAGTTTTCCAGATGGACGTGAAAAGTGCCTTCCTGAACGGAGAGTTAGAAGAAGAAGTGTATCTGGAACAGCCGCCTGGCTTCGTTGATCCAGAACATGCAGATTTTGTGTATCTACTCTTCAAATCTGTCTATGGCCTCAGGCAATCCCCAAGACGATGGTATGAAACCCTATCCTTATTCTTAATTGAAAATGGTTTTGTTAGGGGAGTAATTGATAAAACATTGTTCTATAAAGTTGTGAGAAATGACTTAATACTTGTTCAAGTATATGTGGACGATATTATTTTTGGGTCATCAAATGAGCGCTTGTGCGAGAAATTTGCCAAGCTAATGCAGGAAAAATATGAGATGAGCATGATGGGAGAGCTGTCCTTCTTCCTTGGATTACAGATTAGTCAGAGAAAAGATGGTGTCTTTATCTGTCAATCCAAGTACGTCAGAGATTTACTCAAGAAGTATAATCTAGAAGATGCATCAGCAGCTAAGACTCCCATGGCAACAGCCATGAAGCTTGATGAAGACAAATCAGGTAAATCAGTTGACATCACAAGCTATCGAGGTATGATTGGCTCACTCCTCTATTTAACTGCAAGTAGACCCGATATAATGTTCGTAACTTGTTTGTGCAAGGTTCTAAGCGGATCCTAGAGAATCACATCTCGTAGCCGTCAAAAGAATTTTTAGGTATCTCAAGGGCACACCAAATCTAGGGATTTGGTACCCAAGAGATACAGGTTTTAATCTTATTGGCTATTCGGATTCGGACTATGCAGGTTGCAGGATTGATAGGAAAAGCACATCTGGTGCTTGCCAATTTCTTGGCAGAAGATTGGTGTCCTGGCAAAGTAAAAAGCAACATACAGTATCTACTTCTACTGCTGAAGCTGAGTACATTGCTGCTGGAAGCTGTGTAGCTCAAATACTGTGGATGAGGAACCAATTGAAGGATTATGGCATGGAGCACAAGAAAATTCCAATCATGTGTGACAACACAAGTGCCATTGCCATAACCAACAATCCTGTAGATCACTCAAGAACCAAGCATATTGGCATCAGGTATCATTTCATAAGAGAACATGTCGAGGAGGGGACTGTGGAGCTACATTTTGTGCCCACAATGCAACAAATTGCAGATATATTCACCAAACCTCTTGATGAAGTAACATTCAATAGGTTGGTTGGTGAATTGGGAATGCTTAACACAAGTTAGTAAAGCCTTCTATCTGTAAAATCCATGTTTATGTTTGTATGTGCAAGCTAATCAATCATTATGTGCTTAGACTTTAAAATGCCTAATTAATGATTGTTATAGTTTGCATATAGTGTGATTTTGCATGAATTCATTGTGTTTTAAGTGTCTTTTATAGCACAAATCTGTGAATTTATGCTTGTTAGATTGCATGATCATAGGGGGAGTTAAATTCATAATATTCTGAATATTGCATGATTTTTAGATGAATTTACCTATGATTTTCATGTAATTAGAGGCCTTAGAATTAAAAAACTTCATAATTTCGAGTTAGGTTCTATCTCGAAACTCATCTAGAAATTCGACTTGAATTTCGACTTAAGCTGTCAGAGTGAAGTTTTTGAAAAATTCTAAGTCTGGGAAGAATTTCGAGTTGGTCATCTCGAAATTCGACTTCGAGTTCGAGTTCGAGTTAACAGTGTGCCTAGTTCTATCTTCAAAATATTCGAGATAAAGTCTATCTCGAATTTTATCTCAAAAGTTGAGATGAGGTTTCCATTTAAGGGAATATTTTGAAAAGAACTGAGAATTAACTTCGAGTTAGTCTATCTCGAAACTCAACTCGAATTTCGACTTGGTGTTCGAGATAGAGTTCTCAGTTAAGCTAAAGGGAATTTTTCGAGTTACACTCCTAACTCGAAACATGTCTTGAATTACCCTGTACTTTTTGCTTCAAGGGGGTATTTTGGAAGGAATTTGAGATTAACTTCGAGTTAGTCTATCTCGAAACTCAACTCGAATTTCGACTTGATGTTCGAGATAGAGCTCTTAGTCTATCTCGAAACTCAACTCGAATTTCGACTTGATGTTCGAGATAGACTTCTAACTCGAAAAGTATCTTGAATTTCCTTGTCTTTCTTAGAAGGGAATTTTCCAAGTTTACTACAAATCAGTATTGTTCAAGATAGGTTTTCCCTATAGTTTTTGCTGTAAAATTGGTTAAAGTGCTTATTTGTGCTTCATTGTTCGAGTTAACCTCTATCTCGAACTTTATCTCGAAGTTCGACTTGATGTTCGAGATAGAGATGTTCGAGATAGAAATGTTCGAGATAGAGTTCGACTTAGATGTTCCCTGTATGGACTTGGTAATTTTCACTCTTTTTAACAGGGACATTTTTGTCATTTCACATTCATCTATATATACATCTCTAACTCGATGCCTAATTCACTTTACCTAATTTCATTTTCACAGCAGCCGTTTCACAAAAACAGTGCGATTTCACAGACTTCATATAATTAACCCGTGTTTTTGTGATTAAACTCATACTAATCACGATTTACTGCCAAATTTTTGACTGTTAATCACTGTGTTATCATTAATCATTGTGATACTGTGTTTTGTAACCGCATATACACGCGCATATACATACACACAAACATCAAGTTTTGTGTATCTGTTCAAAAACACGAATTCATATTCTCCACATATACACACGATTTCACTGATAAACACACGAATATTCATCTTTGTTGAATATTCAAATCTAGTAATTGGCTGTTCATATTCCGTAGTTTAAATTTTCAGACTATCTTTTGATATTCTCGAAAAATTAAAAGGAATAAAACTGATTAATTCGTAAATTATTTGTTTTTCAAAATTAAACAAAATTCACATCTTTTTAAAGAAAAACATTTAAATTAAAATGGCTCACCAATTTTCACTTGCTAAAAACAATTTTTATAATATTTCTACGGAAATTGGTGATCAACTCCCGCGGTTTAAGTTTTGGATACGATTTCTCAATTTGTACTCCAAAGCTAGCCATGCTTTTACTGCTAAACCTACACTAGTACATGATGCTTTACAGCAATTATGGACTAGTGCGGTTACTTTTGGGAGCAAATCAACCCCCTTAGGTTTCAGGTTTACCTTAGCGGGTCAGGAATATGAGGTGACTGAAGAGATTGTCAACAGAGTTCTGGGATTCCCAATTAAAGATGCTTATGATCCAGAACCTACAGCTACAGAACGCCTCAGATTCTTTGAAGAAATTGGATGTTATCCTCCGAAAGGCCCAATCACAGGAAATATCCAAAAGCAATTCTTCCATGTGGAATGGAATTACTTTTTCGAGGCCATCACAAGATGTTTTCGAGCACGCGAAAAAGACTTTCATCAAATTCCAATTCCAATGCAAACCTTTGCAGTTGCCCTAGCAAGAGATCTGGATATAAATTATGGACGAATAGTTCTCTCTGAGATAATGGCCTCAATGGGATCTCTTGCAAGCAGAGACCTCACTACAGCTGATGTTGTCTGCTGGTTTCCTCGGTTCCTACAAATGCTGATTAATGACTTAATACCGAAGGATGCTCTTGCTGTTAGACAGAGATTTGCCGGAAGCCCAACATCTGCATCGCTAGGGATGGGCACTAAGTCACTTTCAACCATTGCTAATCAGGATAAACATCAAGGTAAACCTATGTCAATTCCTGAAAATATACAAATGTGGCTTAGATATGATGCAGGAGTTACCAATTTGGAGGCATCATCACAAGTTTCATCACATGCTCAAAATCCATCTGTTCATGCTGAGGCATTTGATGAGATTCCTGATGAGGAAAGCGATGATGCACAAGGTAATCAATCAGGTAATCTCTCCCTGCATACTATTCATTCCTCCTATGTATCTGATTCCGCGACCCAAGAGACTGCTAACCCGCAGGATCTATCCCAGGGTGAGAGCTACATTTCTGAGTCCAATACACATTCTTATTCTCTTTCACCCTTGTTAACGGAAGTCAGAAAGCCAGCACGTGTATATGTAGAAAATGATGAGGAGAATGAACCCGAAGAGCAGCAACTTATTCGAAAGAAAGCCAAACTTTTCCACGCTGCTACTTCACAACCACAGTCAAACCCTAGTGTGTCACACACAACCACTCCACCTCACGAGAGTGGTTCTCCCTTTAAACAGTCTACACATAGGGATTTTGATGACAGTTTTGTACCTTTTGATGATCTTGTTGCTTCAAAAAGACATGGATTTTTAACAACTTCAGCCGTACCTTCACCGGTACGTACTGATGCTGCAAAGAGGATCGGTTCTAATGTCGTACAAGAACACTTTGCAGCCGCTCAGCCTGAGATTCCAACTCAGGACATAACAGACATAGATCCCATAACTGCCAATTATTTTGCTTATCAAATTTCTGCAGGTACTGCTTCATATTTTGGATCAATAATTGAAGACATACACGAGCGTGAGACAGGGAGTGTGTGTGAGAGGTTAGGGAGAGAGTATAACGACCTAGAAAATTTCGAATTTAAAATTATTTATGTATTATAAATTATATTATGTGAATATTGTTGTAAAGGTGAAATGTATGTGAGATGATGTTTATATGTTATATGATGATATGTGTGTGCTGTGAAGGTCCATGTATTTTTATTTGTATTTTTGATGATTTAAGTGTATTTAAATCATATATTTTGACCTTCTGTTAAATTTTATAAAATTACCGGAAGGATTAAAAATCCCGAAATCTTTTGTGTTATTATCTATATAATATTATTTAAATTGTAAAATTTTCGGGAGAATTAATTTTGGAGTTTTAGTATTTTAAAATGATTTTAAGAGTTTATTTTTTTATTTAAAGGATCAAAACTTTGAAAATTCATATTTAATTCATTTTTTATCCGAAAAATATTTTGAAAATATGTGGATGCTCGTAATTTTATATTCTTTATTTTAAAAATGAAAAGTGTAATTTTCCGAACGTTTCATTTGATTTCGATTTATGAGAATTGGTTATTAGTTTTAAAAGTGTATCAGTGGTATATTAGTAGTAGTATTAGAGATGGGCCAAGCCCATTTATATAGAAACGCAGCAGGCCCAATTCACAGACAGAAACGCGCAGATAGAAGCACAGCAGAGGAGAGTTCGAGAGAGTTCACGAACGAAAAAAAAAAAGAGTAGAGGAGTAAAGAAATTGGGGGAAAGAGAACAGGTGGGGGAAGATTGAATACATACATACGGTTGTATGCAATCGGTGTGTATTATATGGTGTGACTGGGTGTGTTGAGAAGAAAGGAACGGGAAAAATGGAAGGAAGATGGCGACGGGAGAGATGGATGCGCGGCGGAGAGGTGGCGGCCGGCGGCTTTCCGGCGAGTTCAGTCGGTGTTCTTCACTGCAGGCGATTCCGACGAACGGCGAAGAGGGAGAGACATAGATGGTATAATTTCGTTTTTATTTATTTATTTTATTTAATTAATTTTCGTGTTTTAAATTATTTAGTTTTCGTATATTATTAATTGTCAATTTTAGATTAATTATGAGTATTGTTGTAAATTAATTAGATTTAAATTGTGAGATTATTGTGGTAATTTAATTAACTTAAATTGCTAGTTATTATGTTAATTCTCGTAATTAAACTATATTAAATTTCGAGAATATTGTTGTGGTTTAATTTGTTTTAAAGTGCGAGGTGAATATCTTATTGTCGTAAATTAGAGATAATTGTTAATTGTTAGTTGCTGGTAATCATTGTTGTTTAATTACTAGAATTATAATTTCAAAAGTGGAATTTGGGGATTTTGGATGTGTCGAATTGGATAATTTGTTTTAGTTTATATTAGTGGGTAAATTACGTTAATTGTGATGGTAATTAGTGTTAATATATTAGTTTGAAATATTAATTTCGGATGTCGAAGCTTCCGATTATTTAATGATGGTTCAGTCGGGAGTTGTATGGTGGTTAGTTGATGATTGTTGTTGTATTATATATATAAGTTATGTGAGTTAGCTGGTCGTAATTGGCTATATGCTAAGTGTTATGGATCAAGTAATTGTATTTGTTAAGTGCTTATCTGTCACATTCTTGGTGGTGAATTATATGTGGTCAAGTGGTTTTGGTAAAGGAATATATAATCTCTTAAGCAGTACATTTCGGTTTAAATGTTATTTATCACAGATTAATTGTTAAATTTATTTGATTATGTGATTATCTGCGAGGAGTTGCAATGGAATCACAAGTCTTAAATGTCAATATTTAAAGACTTGTGAAATTCTCTTCAACTAGTTCCTCGGGCTTACGAATATCCCTGATTAACTATCACGAGTATAATTAATATACTTGAGTGATGTGATCACTGATATAGCGTAAGTAATAGTTAGTGCTAGGGGTTGTTCCCTAGGGCTTACGAACACCAATGATTGATTGTCACGTGTATCATTAAAAATGCGTGAGAGATACGATCATTGGTGTAGCGTAAGTAATAGTGTAATATAAATCATTATGTGCTAGGTGCCGCATGTTTGGGCGGGTACTTTTCATTATATGTTTACTTGATGTTGCTGCCAGAGAAGCAGCTTTATTTTCAAATGATTTTGAGTTGAAAAACAGGGGTTAAAATTGTATTTGAGGGCTGTGCCCATAGTCCGATAAACGAATACTTCATGCCGAAATTTTCTAAAAATCCCCTGTAAATCTATTTAAAACTTATTTAATTTCAATGCTTGAAGGTGTGTTATGATTACTAAGGGTTAAGTATAAGTATTAGTGGATTATTTCGAGAATATATCGTGGTTTTAAATATTAAGTGGTGGTGCTGTTTTGAAATGGTTATGTGATGTGTTTATGTGACTTAGCTGATTATAGTAAGGCTATTATGTGAGTATGAATGAATATGTCTATATGTATTGTATATGTAATCGTTATAGGACGCGCATAGGTAGAATAGAGCAAACGATAAGATTTTGCTTGAATTAGTACTGAAACTGTATTTGACCTTGTAAAGGTTCGAGTAGGAGATTTGGTTAAGAGCGGTGCGGGTAAATGGAAAGCTGAGCAGGAGAATATTTATCAAGTCATCGGGTGTGCTGGCGTGGAGTCGGTGAAGTATGAAAGAGAAATAAAAGTAGAGCCAAGTAAGAAGACCAGCATGAAAAGTGTGGAGACTAGCGAGAAGTTGAGTTAGAGATCTATGATTAGGATCGAGAACTCCGTATGTTGAGGCAAGTGTTCGCTCTTCACTTATCTTTCAAGTGATGCAGTTCATTCCTTTTTGTCATATAAGTTAGTTTGGGTCAAATGTGTTAGAAAATGATATACTTCCCAGTTATCATGAAATTGTTTATTTTCCATACCCCTAAGTTGAATACTAAGTTTTTAAAAGAACCCTAAACATAATCTTCTCCGCTTAAATACTGTACTCAAGCTATGATATTGGATTCCTCAACTGAACACCATATCTTTTACCTTTCTCTAAAAAGTTCAAGGAACGTTCTAAACTGAGGAAGTCCAAGATTTTAAAATCTTATAAAATATTTTAGCGACCCCTGGTTATGCTTTATTTTCACCCGATGGACTCCCTCTATGTGACGTCCCGGGAATCCGGGGTCAAGGATCCGGGCCGTCAAAGTCCAATTTCTGATCACTATTAATATTTCTGAAAATTTTTTTTTTTTTTTTTTAATAAATAAATAAATAGGCAGTTGACCCCACACTAATACACACACACCAGTCATATGCTCATAGAACAACAACCAGAACATTTAAAAGTTTGAAAGTTAATAGTTATTACAAGCCCAGAATTTACCAAGTACATTGTTGAACAAAGCTTCTACAGGAAGCACTTCAACAACTAAAGTTTATTACAACTTACACACTTAATTTACATAAGTATACTAAGCCCCTTCGCTTGTCACTACCTCGGGGATGGTCGCCAGCACTCGCTCAAAAGGTCGCCTTTCCCTTACCCTCTTGCGTGGTGTGGTACGTAGTATCGGCATGGGACCTAGCTGCTATATACATAAGTAGCAAGAGTGAGCTATAATAGCTCAGCAAGATCATTCTGTAACTAAAATTTAAAATGTGAACAAGTATACATATATGTATAGGCATATGTAATAGCAGGAAACAATTAAAATCCTTAAGGAAGAGTAAAGCTCTTATTTAATAATACATCATCCACTCGCTATTATAAGAAAGTAATCTATATTAATATAATATCAGTTTTTCTTCATCTGTATCCATAATACCATCATCTCATATCATTACTCTGTTTTCAGTATAGAAATCTGAGATAATATAATATCAGTTTTTCTTCATCTGTAACTATCATTCCATCATCTCATATCATTATTCTGTTTTCAGTATAGAAATCTGAAATAATATAATATCAGTTTTTCTTCATCTGTAACTATCATTCCATCATCTCATATCATTATTCTGTTTTCAGTATAGAAATCTGAAAACCATTGTCTACCCTTTCTTTTCAAAACATTGGGGATATCTGCTGTCGCCTGATACGTTAGGACGATGATCAGTCGCCTAATCGTACCTGCTCTCTTTTTACTACCGGTAGAAGGAATGAAAATCATCCCTGGAGGAAGGCTACCTGCTACATCCTCCCTTGGCATCTTCGTGCCGTAATAAAAATAATAAATGCTGGACTGTGTCGCACACAGCCCTGACACAGCCACTTACGCAAGTCTGTTGCAATCCCCCTTTTTATCACATCGTTATTCTCTTTTTAAAATATCATTCCACATTTCCATTTTCTCACTTTCGTTTTCACATATCATTCTCTCATATCATTTCCATTCTCACACATTACTTCTATAAAATATATATATATATATCATAAGGCTTTGATTATGATTCAGACCTCTCTTTCAAATTCATAATTCAAATATACTTTTATATTCGTAAAATATTCCATCTATTTTAAGAGTAATGAATGTTAATCAAATAATGTTTATTAAACCACTGATACTCAATAAGAACATTTTTAATATAATATTATAACCATATAACCCTCGATAACAACTGATACCATTCTCTCTTATTCTCTTAATCATAAGGCATGTTCAATTCATGCATAATCATCTTTATACATATCCATCTCATACTCTCATTCATATTCATATACATCTTATACTCATATCCATATTCATATACATCTTCAGATATCTTTCTTTTCAATATTAATACTTAAGAAGGACAATTTCTTCATAATATAGTAATAATAGCATCACATATATATCTCACAAAAATCAAGTTTCTTTATGAAGATAAGTAGTTTTACAAATAGGGATAGAAGAAATCTTGCCTCGGTTTCGATATCCTGACGATATGGCTCGTCCCTCTTCCGGAGTTTCTATAAACACAAAAGGACCATCGTTAGAACCACATCTCTTACTCACTACACTCTTGTATAACATTACCTTTTGAAACTTTAATATATGTTTAACGTATTATTATTATCCCAAAGGCTCAAGAACTCAACCGTTCATAACCTAAATCGAAGTTTCAGGGGTTTTCATCATTTTCCTTAACGACCACACTTAACTGTAAAAATTCTCAGAAAATATGGATTTCGAATTTTAATGTAAGGTCAACTGTCAAGGGTCCTCTGACCACCCTACTACACCATCCCAAAATTTCGTGACTTTTAACAATGTTAAAGTATGGTAATTGTAACCTCAAGTTTGATACATTTACAGTTTCTCGGTTTCTGAACCGCTTTCACTAAAACTGACTTTTCTCCTAAACCGTTCATCAGATTTTAACGCACCTTATATCAAAACGATCTATGAACTAAGCTCTATCATTTCATGGTCAATTGGTAACCTAGGCAGTGAGGTACCATACGAATGCAGGGGTCACAAAACAGGGCAGATTTTCGTTCTAACGAAAATCGGGCATTATAACGGCTATAATTTCGTACTTTCATAAATCCAACTCCTCCAAATCCATTATCAAACACCATAATCCTCACCTACACCATGTGGTATGCTTCACCAGCCATGGTTACAAGTCCACAACACATTTCCATAATCATTCAAACACATATAAACAACTATAACATCATAAACATAACCTTTATACCACTTAATCACTAAACATAACATTATCCATCATAAACACAAAAGGGCAAGGGTTGTTATACCTCTTGGAAGCTTGAAGAACACTTAATAATCCTTAATAACCCTTGGACACACCTTGAACAACCTTGAATTAACTTGAATCAACTAAAGGAATCATAAAAACCAAATTAGTTTCTTGAAACCACTATTCATCACTATTCATCAAGCAACTTTCATGAATTTATTACCTATGAAGATGATGATGGTTGGCCTTGAATCCTTGTGCTAGTCTTAGTCTATCCTCCAAGAAGCTCCATAATTTTTCCCTTGATTTTATCTTGAAGAGAACTAGGGTTTTGATTTTGATTTTTTTCTTTCTTTTCTCTTTTTTTCTCTACAATGGCCGAATGGTTTTGCTAAGGAAAGGGGAGAGAGTTTTTGTGTTTTTTTCTTTGATCTTATCTCCTAATTACTTGTTAACTTAGAGTCTTGTAGAAGCTTGCAAGATATTTGTGGTTAAAACCATACTAAATTACTAATTCACCCCTTAAAACAAGTTAGTGGATGATGACATCACCCTAATGACCTCATAATCTCTTTTTTTTCTTGATTTCTTTTCTAATTATAATTCTAGTACTCTTGGTAATTATAATGTGGTATATATCTTTGTTATGTTATAATCTTGGTTGTTTAATCTCCATACTCGTCTAATTGTGGTTCGTTTCGAATGTACCTCATTATCTCAGTGGTTTTTGAAATCATTTAACAATCCAAATTCCATTGGTATTCTCTTAACTTAATAATCCCCTGGCTCAAATCTAAATTCACTAATCCCTCAATATATAATTCTTATAATGTTTCCATGCTCCTTAATGTCCAATAGAAGCTTATTCGAAATCAAAATCCTCAAAATCCATGCTTCAGGAATTTCTGAAATCTAACGTCATTTCGAGTCACTTATTTCCATTGTACAATACTAATATGGTTTCTGTTTATTCATTTTATGTTTCCATTATAGGGTACCTATATACCATTTCTCTAAATCCTCGGAATTTACTATTCATGTGACCACTGTAACATTACTGAAGTTAGGGTTATTACATCCTTCCCCCCTTAAAAGGATTCCGTCCCGGAATCATGTTGGAAAGGTTCATAAGTATCTTTCTCATTCACATCTTCTAATTTTCACACTACTTCCTTTATCCTTTTTCCTTCTATAATATATCTATCTTGTTTGCGCAGAAATATACTAACATAACTTCCTTGTCATTCATCAACATGCCATTTAGTTTATCAATAGCAGTCCTTTTACTGTCTTTTCCTCACAAATCTCCTCCTGTTTCCAGTCATTCCAGGTTATCTCGTTTCTCCTTCCTCTTTTGACGAAGATATTTGCCACTACATTGACCTTTTCTGAATGGTAGTGTATCTCACTTATGGTTTGACCATCCTCTGATCTCTATCATGACATAAATATTAATTCCTCAATATTCCTATAGCTCCTCTCTGTAAAATTTTCCAGAAAATAAGCTCTAATAATATTCTTTAAAACAATTGTAAGAAAATACTACCTATAATATATATTTCCTGTTCGTCTCCACAAGCTTGTGTTTTCCCAAAACACTCCTACTTTTCTTTTCATAACGTTTCCTAGCCCTTAACAGATACTGATTTTCCTTATCTATTTTATTAACTTATTTATTCCATTAATTGATTAAGTCGATCCTTAACCAAAGACTTACACACAAAATTTAAATCGAAAAAGCAAGTACCTGTATCCGCATCTGGTTTTGTCAACGCTTCCCCTAAGGTCATGTTGTACACTCTAGCAGTAGGCCTATTTGAAGCAGCCCCACTCTGTCCTGATGCGTATGACCCACCTGAACGGCAATCTCTAGCAAAGTGTCCTAGTTTCCCACACTGGTAACACTTAACATCTCTTCTAGGGTTTGCATCAGTTGATGGGCACTGGTTAAAGTAGTGTCCTTTTTGTCCACACTTAAAACAAGTTATTCCCAGCACTCTACAGACTCCTATATGCTTTTTACCACACGTCTCACAATCTGGTAATGGTGGTCGTGATTGATTGGACTGAAATGTTCCCGAAGATTTTCCACCTTGATTCACCGTCACACTAGTAGTCTTGTTACCCCCCGATTTTCCCATAAATTGAGATTTTTGTCCTTTACCTCCTTTGTTAAAGTAGCTTCCCTCACTTGAACCTCCTTTTGGGCCCTCAAATCTTCTTTTCTTATTCTCTCGACCTATTTGAGCTTGCTCACTCTCGGCCTCTATAATTGATGCCTTTTGAACCACTGCAGCATAATCAGTTAACTCAAATGGGGCCACTCTCGTTCGTAACCAGGGTTTTAACCCTTGTTGAAACCTTTTTGCACGTTGTTCTTCAGTACGCACAAACTCGGGAACAAACCTCGACAGTTCTGAGAATTTATTTTCATACTCTGCCACTGTTAGGTTATCCTGTTTCAACTCCAGAAACTTTAATTCCATTTGGTTTTCTAGATACCTAGGAGAATACTTTTCTAGGAACACCCTAGTGAAACGCTCCCAGGTTATCACTCCCGCTTCCTCTAGGTTCTTCCTAGCTTCCCACCAGTAATTTGCCTCTCCCTTTAGAAGATAGGCTGCAAAAACTGTTTTCTGATCTTCCTCTATCCTCAGTATTTCGAAAGCTTTCTCCATTTCTTTTAGCCATGCCCTGGCTACTACTGGGTTAGTGGTTCCCTCGAATTCTGGGGGCTTTAATGACTTAAAGGCACGAAAGGAACTAGCTGCCTGGTTGGGGAGAACAGGTGGTGGTTGAGGATTCTGTGGATTTGCTAAATTCTGCCTTAATAAGTCCATGAATTGGGCAAAGGGATCACCTCCCGGATTCCTTTGTTGGCCAGTTGATTCCTCTTCTCCTTCTTCATGATTTCCTTCATTATGAGCATTTTCGTTCAGTCTAGTACCTTCGATATTTCGACTTCTTTCGTCTCTCTCATTTTCCCTTGCATTCGCTCTACTGTCACGTCTAGGTGGCATAGTTCTGTACATAACAATAGTCCTTATTAATTACCCGAATTTGGGTTACCATATACATCATTTCTATATACACAATTATATCATTATTTAGCTCATTGTATATCACAATATCTTTATCATGCGATTTACATCTAGTTATACCATAACTTTAGTAGGTAAGTGTATCGCCCTTAACACGATAGCCTTTTCATTAAGTCAATCACCTTTTATATATCAATATTTCTGAGTCTCAACATTTATTATACAAAAATATGCAGCAAAAATTTAGATAGAAATGCACAAACTTCATTAATGTACATAAATATTTTACAATTTGGTTACAACATCTTTTACTGCTAATAATATACATCATCTAATACAAGGTTCGAAACCCAAAACATAGTCGTACATACTAATCCGATATCACCAAAAGTACTACTAACTGTCCTCTAATCAGACTGGGATTAAAACAGTGGACACTAAACTAATCCCCAAAATGACATCAGCAAGATGACTAGTCTGATTAGTGACGAACTACTATCCCGGCTCACACCCCTGCCCTGACCACATCCCGTATCTGGACCACCATGGTAGTAACCGTATCAACTATCTGGGCCCTCCACGCCGGGTCTCCCCTATCACCCAACAACCTCCTAAGATCTCCCAATGCTCGTAGCTCAATACTGATCATCCCCAGAGATATCCCATCCGGGATAACCCCTCCTCTCCCTCTCTCTAACCTCTGTAGAAGGGTGTCTATAGTCCTGCGGGACTCCTCCAACTGTCCCTGAAGAGCAAAGTACTCGGTCAATAAGGTAGCTGAAAGTGAGTCACCCGCCGGTAAGGGTGCCTCCTGAGGGGGTACAGCTAGGGGAGGTGCATCCACAGGTGGAGGTGGTGGTGGTGCAAAGGGTGGGGATGGAGGAACCGACTCTGTCTCAGCATCCTCTGAAGGATCCTCCTCCTCCTCAAAGAAACCAAAATGCCCTGGAGGGGTAAACTGCTCAAAAGGATCATCTATAGGGTCAGGACTAGGTAGTGGGGATGGAACTGGTGACGGCTCCGGGATGGGTCGGACAGGTGTGGGAATCATCTGAATATCCCTCCACTCAATCGGCTCCTCAGGTATAACTGACAACCTAGGCCTCTTACGCAGTGGCCTCTCCTCCTCAGGGATCTCTGATCTCACTCTGGACGGACCTGCCTCGTCAGATCCTGTAGAAGGTCTACCCATATATGGCACTAGGGCCACAGCATCTCTCCGTCTCTGCTCCTCTGCCTCATCTCTCTCTAATCGCTCTCTAGCCGCCGCCCGGCGTCTCTCCCTGAGGTCCTCAACTGCATACTCGGGGACCTCTACCCCGGCCAGCTGAAGATCTAATAGCTCCTGCTCTGACCTCCCTAGCCACTGGGGGTCCTGACTCGGCTCAACCATCTCCGCTCCCTATAATAAAACATAAAATTCTATTAGTAACAGTCTAATAAATTATAATATATGCTTAAAGTAAATACTACCTGCGATATACCACCCCTGAACTTGATGGAAGTTCACAATTTATATGATAACTGATACATTTATTATTATCACTTTTGTTTATGAGCATATGACTCTTAGCTCTGATACCATCTGTGACGTCCCGGGAATCCGGGGTCAAGGATCCGGGCCGTCAAAGTCCAATTTCTGATCACTATTAATATTTCTGAAAATTTTTTTTTTTTTTTTTAATAAATAAATAAATAGGCAGTTGACCCCACACTAATACACACACACCAGTCATATGCTCATAGAACAACAACCAGAACATTTAAAAGTTTGAAAGTTAATAGTTATTACAAGCCCAGAATTTACCAAGTACATTGTTGAACAAAGCTTCTACAGGAAGCACTTCAACAACTAAAGTTTATTACAACTTACACACTTAATTTACATAAGTATACTAAGCCCCTTCGCTTGTCACTACCTCGGGGATGGTCGCCAGCACTCGCTCAAAAGGTCGCCTTTCCCTTACCCTCTTGCGTGGTGTGGTACGTAGTATCGGCATGGGACCTAGCTGCTATATACATAAGTAGCAAGAGTGAGCTATAATAGCTCAGCAAGATCATTCTGTAACTAAAATTTAAAATGTGAACAAGTATACATATATGTATAGGCATATGTAATAGCAGGAAACAATTAAAATCCTTAAGGAAGAGTAAAGCTCTTATTTAATAATACATCATCCACTCGCTATTATAAGAAAGTAATCTATATTAATATAATATCAGTTTTTCTTCATCTGTATCCATAATACCATCATCTCATATCATTACTCTGTTTTCAGTATAGAAATCTGAGATAATATAATATCAGTTTTTCTTCATCTGTAACTATCATTCCATCATCTCATATCATTATTCTGTTTTCAGTATAGAAATCTGAAATAATATAATATCAGTTTTTCTTCATCTGTAACTATCATTCCATCATCTCATATCATTATTCTGTTTTCAGTATAGAAATCTGAAAACCATTGTCTACCCTTTCTTTTCAAAACATTGGGGATATCTGCTGTCGCCTGATACGTTAGGACGATGATCAGTCGCCTAATCGTACCTGCTCTCTTTTTACTACCGGTAGAAGGAATGAAAATCATCCCTGGAGGAAGGCTACCTGCTACATCCTCCCTTGGCATCTTCGTGCCGTAATAAAAATAATAAATGCTGGACTGTGTCGCACACAGCCCTGACACAGCCACTTACGCAAGTCTGTTGCAATCCCCCTTTTTATCACATCGTTATTCTCTTTTTAAAATATCATTCCACATTTCCATTTTCTCACTTTCGTTTTCACATATCATTCTCTCATATCATTTCCATTCTCACACATTACTTCTATAAAATATATATATATATATCATAAGGCTTTGATTATGATTCAGACCTCTCTTTCAAATTCATAATTCAAATATACTTTTATATTCGTAAAATATTCCATCTATTTTAAGAGTAATGAATGTTAATCAAATAATGTTTATTAAACCACTGATACTCAATAAGAACATTTTTAATATAATATTATAACCATATAACCCTCGATAACAACTGATACCATTCTCTCTTATTCTCTTAATCATAAGGCATGTTCAATTCATGCATAATCATCTTTATACATATCCATCTCATACTCTCATTCATATTCATATACATCTTATACTCATATCCATATTCATATACATCTTCAGATATCTTTCTTTTCAATATTAATACTTAAGAAGGACAATTTCTTCATAATATAGTAATAATAGCATCACATATATATCTCACAAAAATCAAGTTTCTTTATGAAGATAAGTAGTTTTACAAATAGGGATAGAAGAAATCTTGCCTCGGTTTCGATATCCTGACGATATGGCTCGTCCCTCTTCCGGAGTTTCTATAAACACAAAAGGACCATCGTTAGAACCACATCTCTTACTCACTACACTCTTGTATAACATTACCTTTTGAAACTTTAATATATGTTTAACGTATTATTATTATCCCAAAGGCTCAAGAACTCAACCGTTCATAACCTAAATCGAAGTTTCAGGGGTTTTCATCATTTTCCTTAACGACCACACTTAACTGTAAAAATTCTCAGAAAATATGGATTTCGAATTTTAATGTAAGGTCAACTGTCAAGGGTCCTCTGACCACCCTACTACACCATCCCAAAATTTCGTGACTTTTAACAATGTTAAAGTATGGTAATTGTAACCTCAAGTTTGATACATTTACAGTTTCTCGGTTTCTGAACCGCTTTCACTAAAACTGACTTTTCTCCTAAACCGTTCATCAGATTTTAACGCACCTTATATCAAAACGATCTATGAACTAAGCTCTATCATTTCATGGTCAATTGGTAACCTAGGCAGTGAGGTACCATACGAATGCAGGGGTCACAAAACAGGGCAGATTTTCGTTCTAACGAAAATCGGGCATTATAACGGCTATAATTTCGTACTTTCATAAATCCAACTCCTCCAAATCCATTATCAAACACCATAATCCTCACCTACACCATGTGGTATGCTTCACCAGCCATGGTTACAAGTCCACAACACATTTCCATAATCATTCAAACACATATAAACAACTATAACATCATAAACATAACCTTTATACCACTTAATCACTAAACATAACATTATCCATCATAAACACAAAAGGGCAAGGGTTGTTATACCTCTTGGAAGCTTGAAGAACACTTAATAATCCTTAATAACCCTTGGACACACCTTGAACAACCTTGAATTAACTTGAATCAACTAAAGGAATCATAAAAACCAAATTAGTTTCTTGAAACCACTATTCATCACTATTCATCAAGCAACTTTCATGAATTTATTACCTATGAAGATGATGATGGTTGGCCTTGAATCCTTGTGCTAGTCTTAGTCTATCCTCCAAGAAGCTCCATAATTTTTCCCTTGATTTTATCTTGAAGAGAACTAGGGTTTTGATTTTGATTTTTTTCTTTCTTTTCTCTTTTTTTCTCTACAATGGCCGAATGGTTTTGCTAAGGAAAGGGGAGAGAGTTTTTGTGTTTTTTTCTTTGATCTTATCTCCTAATTACTTGTTAACTTAGAGTCTTGTAGAAGCTTGCAAGATATTTGTGGTTAAAACCATACTAAATTACTAATTCACCCCTTAAAACAAGTTAGTGGATGATGACATCACCCTAATGACCTCATAATCTCTTTTTTTTCTTGATTTCTTTTCTAATTATAATTCTAGTACTCTTGGTAATTATAATGTGGTATATATCTTTGTTATGTTATAATCTTGGTTGTTTAATCTCCATACTCGTCTAATTGTGGTTCGTTTCGAATGTACCTCATTATCTCAGTGGTTTTTGAAATCATTTAACAATCCAAATTCCATTGGTATTCTCTTAACTTAATAATCCCCTGGCTCAAATCTAAATTCACTAATCCCTCAATATATAATTCTTATAATGTTTCCATGCTCCTTAATGTCCAATAGAAGCTTATTCGAAATCAAAATCCTCAAAATCCATGCTTCAGGAATTTCTGAAATCTAACGTCATTTCGAGTCACTTATTTCCATTGTACAATACTAATATGGTTTCTGTTTATTCATTTTATGTTTCCATTATAGGGTACCTATATACCATTTCTCTAAATCCTCGGAATTTACTATTCATGTGACCACTGTAACATTACTGAAGTTAGGGTTATTACACTCTAGGGGATATTTTATTCAACTAATCCTCTCGAAATTATTTATAAATGATTGTTGTAAACTACTTAATTCGCTTATATTGATTCCAACTTTTCAATGTGTTTGGAGAAATTTTATTAAACATTGAGCACCTGACTATATCCTTGTTTTGTCATATATCCTCAGTTGTTAATCATGTTGCTAGTAAATCCTTTTGTTGATTTATTTAAAGATGTTATGATTTCAATTATTTGTATCGAGCTTGTCGATACCTTCTTTTACTGTTGCTTATTCAATTATTATCTTTCATTGTATCGAACTCGTCAATACCCTTTGAGATTGTCGTTCATTATGTATCACCCCTTTACTGTGTCGAACTTGTCGACATCTATTAATATTATCATTCTTTATTTACCCCTGTTGTTGGGTTGATCTTGTTGATACCAGTTGATGTAGAGACATCATCAGTGATTCTTATTTATGAATTGATATTCTAGAACGTGAGTTTTCCAGTTAGTTGATGTGGTAAGGTGGTCGATTGTCCCGACACCTAGTGTGAAAGATTTAGAATTGGAAATGTTTTTAAAAGTGGCCCTTGGGGCGTAAAACCCTTCGGGGTGGGACCGTAAGGGTCGGACCAGATTCGTGGTCAGAAATGATTAAGGCCAATGTGTGCCGTGGATCCATTAAAGGACATTGCTGTGTGCGTTTGTCCGGGGTTAGTGCGTGACTGATCAGCAGCCTAACCTTATTATTTTTTTTTAAATAAATAAAAATCCAATTCAAATCTATACAGTGAGATTGAGTCATTTTGATATCCGATTCTTTTGAATCTTATTTCGAGTACATTCTCTTGTCAGAACTTTTGTCAGTTCTCATTGTTGATGAACCTTGTTTCGGTGTGCAACGTTGGCCCTCGGGATAAACAGATAATTGATTTAGTCGATTCTTTTTGAAACACTTAATTATTCATCTTGTTTATTAGAACTTATAGCTATTGTTGAAACTGCGATTACTTTATACACTTGCTGAGCATTGTAGGCTCACTCTTGCTTTTGTTGTTTTTCCCCAGTTAATAGTGGAGTATAGTACCCCAGTAATGGACAGTGGGTGTTGAACTTCGGACAGCGAGAAGAGGCGATCGGGATACAGATTCGCATTTGTTAGTGGTTGGGATTTGGTCAAGGTTGGATATCTAGATAGATATTGATTTTGTTTATTCATAAAATTGTATATTATTTTATTTGGATTCGGGTTGTAATAGTTAATCAGTAGTTGTTTCATACTGTGACCTGTGAGCGGTCTTGGATAGTTAGAATTTATATTTCTTTATGATTTTATCAATTATATGTAGTGAGCAGGATTGACTTGAGATTGTTGGTTTTGTTGATTTGGACAGGTGGTTCGTCCTATTTGCGAATACATCATGTCCAAATTTCCTGAAATTTTCCTGTAAAATATTCATTTTCTTATAAAAAGCCTGTATATTAATATAGAGAAAGTGAGGGTGTTACAGAGAGGAACCTTCATTTTCAAGGCCCGAAACCGAGCACCAAATACCAACAGAACGAGTATTAGAGCGAGGTCACCTAAACCAAACACCGTCCCTTAACACTGAAAATCTTGATACGCGTATGACTTCTATGGAAAATCAGATGAGGCAGTTCGGACAGACGATGGGGCAGTTCGGGATGAACATTGGAAACAACCAAAGGGCTCTAGACGACTACGCAGCAAGAATGGCAAGTCAAGCTACAGCTTTTGATGATTTGACAAATAAGGTCAATGACTTGGGCCATGCTGGTGGTGTCTTGGGAAGCACTCTCAATGAGAGGATGGGGGCATTGGAGTCTACAATGCATACAATGGCTGTGGAGATCAGTAGAATGATGTTCGCAGTCAGGAGTTTTGTGCCCCCGGAGTGTTTCGAGTCGCAACAACCTCCCCCCGATGCTGGTGCAGGTGGTGCAGGTGGTGCTAGTGGAGCGGGAGCCTCTGGTTCTGGTTTTGGAGGTTCCTATGCAACTGGTGGATCTGAAGACCAAGGTGGAGCTCAGGATAACTCACCTAAGGGGGAGAGTGGAAAGGAGACGAGATAGCAGGCAGTTCACATCGAAGAAATTGAAGAACCCGCTGATCTTGTCAAGGAACCAGAAGTTGAGCCGTCTGTTGATGGAGAGGCTCTGAGGATGAGAAAGGGTAAGGCAGTAATGGTTGATGAACCATTTGTTGACCTGAGTCATCAGGAAACAGTACATGAGGTACTTGACTCAGATTCTGACATGGAAGACGTACCGTTGGCACACGCTATAAAAAGATCTTTGAAGGAACAAGGTGGAGGTGCTGGGATGTCTTCCGGAATGCCTGAGGAATTTCCTGTTGATGAGGAAACCCTTAAAGCTCAACAGTTAGCCTTGGAACAAGCTCAGTTCCATAAAATGAAGATGATGCAAGAACATGCTGCGTTCCTAGAAAAGAAGGTGGAGCTACAAGGGAAGCAGTATGATCATGAGCTTGCAAGGCTAGCTGATCCTCAAGTTGATCTGGACAAACGAAGGATAGGGCAGAAATGGGATGAAGCAAGGAAGATAATGATGGGACCCTGTGCGAAAGGAGTTCATAACAAGGATGCAGATGATCTGTTCTACAACTTGAATTTGCAGAATCCAATGACTGGGGACTATATAAATGCTTTGAAGAGATTAATTTCTATAGTCAGGGTTGGATACAATGCAAATCTTAAGGAGTGGCAGGTTATCTTGTCTTTGGTAGAAGGAGTCCCAACATCTTTCCTATATGTGGATGACCAATTCATAATGAGAAGATCTGCGTCAGAGTTGTTCTTGCTAGCGACTAAAATTCAATACTCTCAATCTGAGGAGCTAAGCATTCTGTACAGGGATCAGTTAATGCAGCTAGCAGAGGACAAGGGTCCAGAATTCTCAGCATATCCAAATTTTGTCCGGATGGTAGTTGACGGAAAGATGAAGAGGGTTAGCATGGAGGAAAATGATCTAATGGAGCTTTCAGTAGAATCTCTCAAAGCTGTCTGTAGACAAATGATGAGTAAGGGATTCGCTTCTGAGCTTAAAGATAAATCCGTGAAGATCATTGAAAGAGTTATATTCAAGAAGAGCAATGAGGTGTGGAAGTGTGATGTCATTGCTCCAAACCCTCTTGATGACGTGAAGATTGAGCCGGAGCTGATAGAGAAGAAATGGAATATTCTTCAAGCCATGAAGAATGTAGATGAAGCTCTGACTCTTCCTTCTGGAGCACTAGAACAAGGAGAAATAAGGGAGGCTATTGGTGTTCCAGGAAGTGATAGTGTATACTGGATACACGCTTATGTTGAAGATACAGCTGATGCCTTAGTATTCATAGATGCAGACCAGAATCAAACAATCTTGCATATGAGTAGACAATGGCTGCTACGGACTCAAGATGCTGCATTTCTGGAGAGAGTATTATATGTATTCAAATGGGGCGAAGTGGAAGATAAGTTTGTTGAAGAAAAGCAGAGACTCATGAGTTACCTGTCTGAGATAGTGGTGGAAAAGAAGCGAATGGAGCGAGATGTGGCTAGTGTCCACAATACTAACCGTGTCAAAGGCTATCCCAAGATGATCTATTGTCAGTTTAAAGCTGATAAAACACATTGGAAATCTCAGCTCATCATGAAGAACTTTGAGGATATTCCAAAGATCAGGACTACTCAGGAGGTGGACAAACTCAGAAGGCTTTTCAAACATCCTTATCCAGAGCCCAAGAACCCTCTAGAAATGGAAGCTGTAAGTCTGTTGAATGCTAGGTGGAAGCAGCTTAAAGATCCAGTGTACAAGAAAGAACAGCAGTAGAAGGAGAAGCGCAAAAGGCAGAAAGAAGAGAGAGACCAAGCTGCTGAAGCTAGAAAGAGGAAACGGAATTAGGGTTAAAGGTCAGAGTGGTGTGAACTTGAAGTTGGAAAAACTTCATGTCTTTCGGTTGCTTTAACTCACTTGAGGAAAATTCACCTTAGAGTGAATCCAATAAGGTGATACAAGTTTGACTAAAAGGTCTGAAATAATCCAGGTGATAGGAATCACTCAAATGATCTTTAATTCGAAGTTCGAATTCTGTTTCTAGTTTAAGTTCTTTGTATTGTTTTCATGTAAATTTCAATTGTAAATTATTCAAGACTGTAATGTTAATTATCTTTTCTCGTCTCATTGTTTAGTTGAGTTATCCTTCATTAATTTGAATGTCATTGTTAGACAATCAAATTGGGGGAGATTGAAAGGCAGAGTGTGTAAACTTGTAACACTATAACTAATGTAACTCAAACTAAAGGAAAAGATACTTAACCAGAAGACAATCAAGAACAAGAAGTCACAAGAAATCAACACTAAATGAAGACAAGGTAATTGATACAATTCAACATGTTAACTATGATCAATCCAAGAAGAAATCATTGAGAGAAGTTCAAGTCAAAGTTGTTCATGCCTCAGTGATTTGAAAAGCCAAGAATCAAGATCATAACTATCAGTATCAATAAGACCAATTGATTTCAAGTGAACAAGAAGGAAAGCAAATATTGGAAAGCCACATTACTAATTGGATATGGTAATTTATTCAAGAAGCAAAAACCCTATCAAGACTAGTCACTTATGAATCAGACCGTTGCATCAAGTGTCAGGACATTAATAGCAAGTTTATGTCAGTAATAAAGATCCATATTCAAGAGCTTAGTGAAGAACAAAGAAGACATGAAGATATCACAAGTTCAAGATGTGCATTGAAGTTTCAAGTTGAAGACCAGAATATTTTCTAAGTACTAAATATTCTAGATGACCAAGTAGAAGTTTCTAAGTAGAAGTTCTACTTAGAAATTCGAGATGGCTAAGTAGAAATTCTCAAGTAGAAGTTCTACTTAGAGTGCAGCTTCAACATGACACATGGCATCTTCTGATTGGCAGATTTCCAAGCTTTCAAGTTAAGGCAAGATTTATGTGGACATCATTGGGCCACGTACATCTTAGTCTTTGAAGACTACAGGACATAGATTACATGTAGTATAAATAGAAGTACTTGTGTAATGTTTTTAGTTAGTGAGCAATTCTTGAGAAAAACACAAGAGAAAAAGAGAGAGTGCATTCACAGAGCTTAGTATCATTCACTTCTCTCTGAACTTCTGTCATACTTTGTAATGAATGTTGTAGCAACCCTTTCAAGTTATATATAAGACATATATTCCTTGAATCTGTGTGTTCATTTATTGCATCGTATTTATTGCTTCTCATATTCGAAAAGTTGTATTCACCCCCCCTCTACAACACATTTGGACCTAACACGGATAGACCATGTATTTCACTTTTGACTAGATGTTGTTAGGATGGTTGTACTCCTAAACTGTCGTTGCGACTCAGATGATGTATCTTTCAGTACTATGTATATATTTGTTTCCTTTCAATCATTTCAGTTCTGTTGTGATGTGATCACCATTTTATTAGCATATTTACTGCACGTATTGCTTTCGATTAAGTTGCCATGACATATAGAATTGTGGGATCCTAAATCCAAATATGTAACGATTTTTGCAAGGAAGAATCCTTTAAAACAAGTAAATTAGCCTAATGTGTAATTGCCCAAATTTTCAGTAAGATGCCTCCACGAAGGATGGGAACTAGGGCTAACCCCCGTGAGTCTACCGATCAAGAAAGTCACAATCAATATAGGGAAAATCCCGAATATGATGAAGCTCAAGATGAGGATTATAATGAGCAAGAGGATTCCAAGTATGGGACAGCAGACGAAACCTTTTTCACTGGAGAATTCGAAGAAGAAGTAGAAGAAGAAGAAATTGAGGTTGAACAGGAAGGGGAGAACCAAGATAGGGACCCCATGGGTCAGTTTATGGATCTGCTTAGGCAAAATTTGAACCGTTACCCCCAATCACCCCAGGTAAACAACAGTACGGTGGCAAACTCTTTCAGGGCCTTTAAGTCCCTTAAGCCCCCAGAATTCCACGGATTAGCTGACCAAGCTGAGGCAAGAGCCTGGATAAAGGAAATGGAAAAGTCATTTGAGTATCTAAGCATTGAGGAGGCGCAAAAGACTATTTTCGCCACTTACCTTCTAAAAGGAGAGGCCAATTATTGGTGGGAGGCTAAGAAGAACATGGATACAGATGCTATAGTAACTGGGAGAGATTCAAACAATTGTTTCTGGAAATGTACTTCCTGAGGTTCATGAAAACTCAAATGGAGCTCAAGTTTTTAGAACTAAAATAGAACAATTTGTCAGTGGCTGATTATGAGGCCAAGTTTACCGAGTTATCAAGGTTTGTGCCAGAATTTGTGGATACTGAGGAGAAGAAAGTAAATAGGTTTCAGCAAGGGTTGAAGCAATGGATTCAGAATCGGGTAGCAGTCTTAGAGCTTACAGATTATGCCACCTTGGTACAAAAGGCAACCATTGTGGAAGAAAGAAGTGATCAAATGCAGAGGGAAAGAGAGAAAGGGGGAATAAAGAGAAAGCATGCCAGCATGGGCGGAGGTTCCGTGGGAGGAAAGCCCCCAAATAAGTTTAACCGAGGAGCAGTTTCCCTACCTGGGAAGAGCGTAGGGTTTAAACCATCTGTGAGTGCAAGTGTGAGCCAGGGCGGCCAGCAAGTAGGAGTGTCCCGTTCCCACCTTTCCAGACCTCCATTACCTGTATGTGCAACTTGCGGGAGGAGGCATTCTGGAGAGTGCAACCAGAGAATGGTAACTTGCTTCAAATATGGACGAGTGGGTCACTATTCCACCCATTGTACCACAGTTACTCCCATTGCTAGTAAAGGCGCAGCTTGTTTCCAGTGCGGACAACAAGGTCACATGAGGAAGGATTGCCCAATGAACAAGCCAGCGGCATCAGGGGCAAGCAAAGCTGCCTCCAATAGGCCACCAACTGCTAGAACTTTTAACATGACAGTGCAAGATGCCGTGAGGGACACGGATGTGATAGCAGGTACCTTTTCTCTCAATTCAGTTAGCGCAAATGTCTTATTTGATTCTGGAGCAACTAAGTCTTTTATATCAAGGGATTTTGCTAGTAAATTAAAACTTAAAACCCAACCACTAAGGGATTCTTTACAAGTAGAAATAGCCAACCAGGAAGTCGTTCCAATTAATCAGATTCACCCCGGTTGCAAATTAGAAATAGGAGGACGATCTTTCTATGTCGATTTGATTCCTTTTAAGCTAGGGGAATTTGATATCATTTTGGGAATGGATTGGTTGTCCCGCAATAACGCTCAGATAGATTGTAAAGGGAAAAAGGTTAAGTTGAAAACCCTAGGAAAGAAGGAAGTAGTGTTTCAAGGGATACGACAGACCCAGAATATTCTAACCATGGCGAAGACCAAGAGATTGTTGCGAAAAGGGAACGAAGCTTATTTAGCTTATGTTATAGATACCCAGAAGGAAACGCCCAAGATACAAGACATTCCGGTAATTAATGAGTTCGAAGATGTGTTTCCACAAGATCTTCCCGGATTACCATCTGATAGGGTAATTGAGTTTGCTATCGAGTTAGCCACGGGGACGGCACCGGTTTCGAAGGCCCCGTACCGATTAGCCCCAGTTGAAATGAAAGAGCTAGCTAAGCAGTTACAGGAATTGTTTGATAAGGGTATGATAAGACCCAGTGTGTCGCCTTGGGGCACACCAGTATTGTTCGTTAAGAAGAAGGACGGGAGTATGAGGTTATGCATCGACTATCGAGAGTTGAACAAATTAACCAAAAAGAATAAGTACCCGCTACCCAGAATAGATGATTTGTTTGACTAGTTAAAGGGTGCTGAATACTTCTCTAAGATTGACCTGAGAACGGGATATCACCAACTGAAGATTAAACCCGAAGATATCCCAAAGACTGCATTCCGTACCAGATATGGACATTATGAATTCTTGGTGATGTCATTTGGACCAACCAATGCCCCGGCAGCTTTCATGGATTTAATGAATAGAGTGTTCAAGGAGTATTTGGACCAGTTTGTGATAGTTTTCATCGATGATATTCTTATCTACTCAAAGACAGAGGCAGAACACGCCGAACATTTGAGGATAGCCTTAGAAATACTCATGAAAGAACAGTTGTATGCCAAATTTTCGAAGTGTGAGTTCTGGAAAAATGAGGTGTAATTCTTAGGGCACGTGATCAATAGGGAAAGAGTGTTGGTTGACCCCTCCAAGATAGAGGCAGTTTCAAACTGGGAACGGCCAACCACTCCAACAAAGTTTCATCGGATTGGCAGGGTATTATAGAAGATTTGTTCAAGATTTTGCGAAAATTGCAGCCCCGTTAACTCGACTTACCCATAAAACTGAGAAATTTGAATGGACCAAAAAATGCGAGAAGAGTTTCCAAGAGCTGAAGAAGAGGTTGGTAATGGCCCCAGTATTGGCGTTGCCCGATGGAAAAGGAGATTTTGTAATTTACAGTGATGCTTCGCATAAAGGATTAGGATGCGTGCTTATGCAGCATGGTAAGGTAATCGCGTATTCATCAAGGCAGCTAAAGGAATATGAGATCCGATATCCCACTCATGATCAAGAATTAGCAGCAATAGTTTTTGCCTTAAAGATTTGGAGGCACTACTTGTATGGAGAGAAGTGCGAGATTTACACTGACCATAAGAGCCTCAAGTATATTTTCACTCAGAAAGAGCTGAACATGCGCCGGAGAAGATGGCTGGAATTAATCAAAGATTATGATTGTGAGATTCGTTATCACCCGAGTAAAGCCAATGTGGTGGCTGACGCCCTCAGTAGGAAAGAGAAACTCAAAATCATAACCTCAGAAGAAGAATTGGTGAGAGATTTCGAAAAGTTGGAAATTGAGGTCAAGATACCCGGAGATGGTCAAGAAAGGTTAATGGAAATTCGAATCCAACCCCCATTATTAGAAAAGATTAGACTATGTCAAGAACGAATAATGGAGGAAGAAGAGAACTCCACGGAAGAGATAATGACCGGAGAAGAAATTAAGTGTGAAAGAGACAAAGAAGGAATCATAAGGTACACATACAGGATATGGATTCCAAATGTGCAGGAGCTTAATGGCGAGATTTTATATGAGGGACAAAACTTAAGGTACTCAGTGCACCCCGGTAGTACCAAAATGTATAGAGATTTGAAAGAGTACTACTGGTGGCCTAACATGAAAAAGGATGTAGCAGAGTGGGTAAGGAGATGCTTGACCGGCCAAAGAGTGAAAGTAGATCACTAGAGACCCAGTGGACTTTTGCACCCCTTAGAGATTCTCGAATGGAAATGGGAACATATAGCCATGGATTTCGTAGTAGGCTTACCAAGGACCAAAGCAAATCATGACGCCATATGGGTAATTATAGACCGACTAACAAAGTTAGCTCACTTTCTCCCGATCAATGAAAGGTATACGGTCGATAGACTAGTGGATATCTACTTAAAGGAGATAGTGGCGCGACATGGAGTCCCAGTCGCCATAGTATCCGATCGAGATCCTAGATTTAACTCCAGATTTTGGAGGAGCTTTCAAGAATGTGTAGGAACCAGACTAAACATGAGTATAACATATCACCCCCAGACAGACGGGCAAAGTGAAAGGACCATCCAAATGCTAGAGGATATGTTGAGAGTCTGTGCTATAGACTTTAAAGGAAATTGGGATGATCACTTACCATTGATTGAGTTCTCCTACAACAATAGCTTTCATTCAAGCATAGGAATGCCGCCGTATGAGGCCCTTTATGGAAGAAAATGCCGATCTCCCTTGTATTGGGATGAAGTTGGAGAGCGAAAGATGCTCGGACCCGAAATGGTCCAACGGACTAAAGATGCAGTAGATCTAATCAGAGGACGGTTGGTAGCAGCCCAAGATCGACAAAAGAGATATGCCGACTTAGCTCGGAAAGGCAAGGAATATGAAGTTGGAGACCTAGTGTTTTTAAAGGTATCTCTCTGGAAAGTTTTAATGAGGTTTGGGAAGAAGGGAAAACTAAGTCCTAGATACATTGGGCCCTTTGAGATCTTAAGACGTATCGGGGAACTAGCTTACGAACTAGCATTACCCCCAAATCTGCAGCAAGTACACAATGTGTTCCATGTTTCGATGCTAAGGAGATATAAACCAGACGCCAAGCATATCGTGGAATACGAGCACGTGGACATGCAACCAGACTTGACCTATGTAGAGCAGCCTGTAGAAATCATAGACCAGAAACAACAAGGGCTCCGAAACAAGGTCATCAAGCTTGTCAGAGTTTTGTGGCAGAACCACAACGTAAAAGAGTCAACATGGGAGCTAGAAAGCGCAATGATGGAAAAGTACCCCCATTTATTTTCAGACTGATTCCGGGACGGAATCCTTTTAAGGAGGGGAGACTGTAAGAACCCGGATTTTTGGATAGAATTAAAACTTTGACTATGTATTAATGTAAATATGAATAGTGGTTACAACTACGATGTAACAATTGTTTTGATGAATGAAAAAAGAATGGATTTGGATTTAAATGTTCATATGTCTTGAAGAATGCTATTGGTTGACAACTTAGATAAGAATAATCTATCTCCTGGATAAGTGAGATATGGTAATTCCAAATAGGAGAGTTGTTCTCATGTCATCCAAATCGATATCTGTTATTAGTCCAGTGGTTCCGTAAAAGGGTTAAGGAACGCCCGAAAGTGAACAAGGACATTTTTATAAATATAAGGAATAAAAAAGAATAAAGTGTGAATAGTGTTTTTGGTGGAAATAGGAATATTATTAGACGACACTATATAGAAGTACCCGGAACGGATTTCTGAGTTCGTATTAATGATCCAAAGGGAAAAAGAGTGTATGTAAAAGTTATCGGATTCCGAAAAATAGTACTTTTATTTTTCCCGAGATTTCCCAGGACACTGAAAGACCTAAGGACTTATTAAAAAGATTTAAGGGATTTAAATTCAAGAATTATAAAGGAGGATTAAAGATGTGAGCAAAATATTAAGAAGGTTTCTAGTAAAACCCTAATTAGAAATCTTCGAGGTATTCCTCCGAACGATCAATGAATTAAGCAATAACCGGACAAAGAAACAAGCAGGGGATAAAGATGCATGCATGTGCTAGTGGAATATCTAGTAACCAAGCTAGTTACAAAGGAACTAGAATAATTAGAGAATCAAACTACAAGTTAGCATAAACACCACAAAAGATCAACACTTGTCTCTCCAAAAACCTCATCCATGACATCACACCTTTAATAAAGCTACTTTATACAAGATATTATCACAATAATTCACATGAGATAAGACCAAGTGTAAGAACCCCGATTTTTGGTAGGAATTAAAACTTTTTATTATATAATGATGTAAGAATGAATAGTGGTTACGACTACGATGTAATAGTTGATCTTCTAAATGAATGAATGGAATTCGATTTAAATATTTATATGTCTTGAAGAATGCTAATGGTTGACAACTTAGGTAAGAATAATCTATCTCCTTAGGGAATAAGATATGGCAATTCCAAGCAGGAGAATATTCTCATGTCATCCAGATCGATAACGATTAGTCCAGTGGTTCCGTGAAAGGGTTAAGGAACGCCCGAGAAAGAACAAGGACATTGTCATAAATATAGGGAATAAAGGAAGAATAAAGAATGAATAGTATTCGGAACGGATTTCCGAGTTCGTATTAGTGATCCACGGGGGAAATAAGTGTATGTAAAAGCTGTCGGATTCTGAAAAATCACACTTTTATTTTCTCCGAGAGTTCCCTGGACACTGATAGACTTAAGGATTTAACGAAAGGATTTAATGAATTTGAATTCGAAAGTTAGTAAGAAAGATGGAGAGTGATAGTATTAATATTAAGAAGATTTCCGCTAAACCCTAATTAGAAATCCGTGAGATATTCCTACAAACGATCAATCGAAACGAGCAATAACCGGACAAAAGAAACAAGCAGAGGAAGCAAGTCATGCATAAGCTATTAGAAAATATCTAGCAACCAAGTGGTGACTCAAGTAACTAGGATACTTAGCAAGAAACTAGTACTTAGAAAACAAACCACTTAGTTAGCTTGTAACCATCCAAAACTCAACACTTGTCTTTCCAAATACATCACTCCATGCATCATCACTTTAATAAAGTGAACATAAGATGAGATATTATTCAAGACATCACTTTATGCATTATTTTTCAAAGACATCAACCAAACAAACCCATTCTCTCCAAGAACAACACCATTCGACTTTTTCCTTAATTCCAAGGAAGAAATCCACCTTCCACTCCTTGTTTGATCTTGTAATTTTTAAGGTGAGTTCTATATTTCAAGAAACTGATCTCCTAGAAATTTCAAGTCCAAACTCCTTTGTTTCCATTTTCAAAAAAATCAAGAAAGAGGAGGGTGAATAGTGTTTTCATGAAAACTAATCTTTGATTTTCTTGTTTTCATGGCTGATCTAGCAAGCTTAAGGCAATCCAAGGTCCATACCAAGATTTTTAAGGCTAGTTCACACTCTCAAGGAGGAATACCACTCTTGAAACCCTAGATCTACTTTAAGGATATGCTTGTTCTTGATGAATTTGAGCTTTGTTAGGATGTTAGTATGATTATAAGCATGTTAGCATGATTTGTAGTTGTTTTCATCATGTGATGATTATGATGGTAAAGTAGATGTTCTTGGACAGATTTGGGATGAGAAATATGTGTATAAGTTGTGTTGATGCCCGGTGTGGCTTGGTTGTGTTGTTATGGTTTTTAGAACGTTCGATTTATAGCCGTCGTAATGCCGAATTTTTGTTAACACTTAGAAACCGAGCATGACAGTTAATATAATTTCCTGAACATGGTAATATTATGACTGGTCCTTGTAGATCTCGAGCCATAGATCGTTTTGGCGCAAGAATCGAAACATTCCGACTTACGGTTTAGGAGTTAAGGTCAAATTACTAAAATTGGTTCGGAACCGTAAGTAAAAGTTCGTAACTTCAATTGAACCCTCGTAAAGCATGTTACTCAGTGGCGAATCTTGGTAAATAAATAAATGAGGTCATAAGTAAGGTATGAGAGAAAACCACATGTCAAACAGATCGTTTTCCGATTTTATAAAAATGTTTGAATCAAGGTTAAACGTGAACGAACCCCTTAAAAGTATAACTTTGGTTATAACTTAGAAAACGAGCGATAAAACTCGAGGTATAATCTCGGTTCGTAATCGATCGACTTTAGAACTTATACGACTTAAGTATATACCAAGTGTGGGTATGATAACATGTCTTAATAACGAACGAATGTCGGGTCAAAACGAGGTTAATAAGAGTACACGAAAAGGGTGCATAACGAAATAATTCAAAAACGTGTTTCGACTTAAGTGAAGTTTATACTTAGACTTTTAAAAGGTGTTAAGTGGTTAATCTCGAATGTTCTGATTGTTTATAGATCATCGAGCAGACCCAGGACACGCTATCTCTACCCACACCCGATTACCAGGCAAGTTTCCAATACCTTGGAACTGTTGTTGTGATAATATGTATATCTGTTGTTTCTGATACATATGCCATAGCATGCATGCCTATTGTCAAATTATATTATGATACCTGTTCCCTGAATTGATATTGGCTTATAGACTAGATACGAATTATCAGTTATAAGCCTGATTGTTTTGGTAAGACCCTTAGCGAAGGGCAGATGATATTAATTCTTAAATATAGACCAGGAGTCGGTATTTTGAGATATATAAATAGTCGTGGAAACCCGGAAGGATTCCAACGGCAGATTATTATTTATTTTGAGGAATGTTATTATTAAACATTATTTATATTTCCATAAAGTATCAATTACTTGGAAATCTTTCGAGGAATATTATTCGAGTATTATCTCAGTCGAGAGATATTAAATGAATGTTAGTTTCGAATATTCATTTAGGAGTTGATTATTTAATGAATATTATTTTGATATTCATTGGAGTTTTATCTATTAAATGAATATTACTTTCGAATATTCATTTAAGGTTTTATGTACTTGATGAATATTATTTTAAAATATTCATTGGAAGTTCTATTTACTTAAGGAATATTATTTAGAATATTGCTTTAAAGTTTTTGATTACTAAATGAATATTATTTGAATATTCATTTAGAAGATTATTTTCAAATATTCATTTAAGGTTTGACTTAATTATTGAATATTATTTTAAATATTTATTGGAGTTTAATTATTTAATGAATATTATTTTGAATATTAATTTAAGGAGAGATTTATTTAGTAAATAATTCTATATATTCATTCGAGGATTACTTACGAGCAATATTATGATTTAATGATATTCCGTAATTATTATTGAGTTAATAAATATTCTTGGAATATTTATTTATTTCTTTTAAATTCTTTTTAAAATGATTTATATTATTCGGAGATTATCTTTCACCTCCAGATATTATGTAAAATATTTCAGAGTCTTTTTACGACTATTTTATCAAGGAAAGGTTCCCAACTCTTTATTTTTCATTTAAATCTATCTTAAAAGGATTTAAATGCTCGCTCAAACTTCCATATTATGGGGGAACCTACTTGAGCAATGTTATTTATCTTGTTGACTTCCCGGTCATAAATTTTGTAAAACTATTCTTTTCACTCGCAACTTGGTTGCTGTTTATCAATTGAATCTTTGAGTAACCTTCTCATCATTCGAGGGGTGAGATTATTGGAACAAGATGGTATCCTCTAACAAGCAGCAGCTTGGGAGATATGATGTTGAATTTTCCTTTCCAACTAGATACGACTACTTTGTGGAGTCTTATCAACAAGTATCATACTTGGGGAAAGGGGGACGAACTTTACGTTCAGAGTCGTGAACTTCTTTTCGAACTTGGAGTCGTGTAAGAGGCCGAGTAGCGCCGGTCCATCCAATTGGCCCAACCGTTGGCCGGGGAGATCTAACAGGGCGGTAGACAAGTAAATCCGTCAGTTCTTCCTTCTACCGGTAGTAAATCTAAATTGAGCTGTACAATCTGCGACTGATCATCGTAAGGATTGGAACAACGAGCGTGGTGAATACTCCAGCAGTAGTTCATCATTCAAATTCTTTTATTTTCTGCAACATGATCATTGTTGGTAGTATTGGAAAAGTATTCATAGTTGGAATTGCAATATTTTCCTGCAAGTTCCTCTTTTATGATAAATGATAATATCTTGATTATCTTTGACATAGCAGGTGTTCCCACCTATATATGCATTTTGAGGTACCTTGTAACTTCATCGTTCATGTTATATTGGCATCATTTCCGTAAATGCATGGCATATGGTTTGAAAGATACTTTTGAACTGTTATATATTATCGTTCAGTTATATATTATTGTTGGTGGGCTATTGCTCACCCTTGATTTATTATTATATCATAACAACAGCTAGACCAGATGACTCGCACAAGGCGCACTCGACGCTGGCGAGGACGATGAGACTACCAGAGCCGAAGAGAAAGCTATTGGTAGGATAGATTCATTCTTTCAGCACCAAGTATATGGGCTAGTATGACTTATGTAAATGGATGGCAAAGAGTATGTATTTATATTGTAATTCTTTTGGGTTGTAAGAACTCAAAATGTGATTAATAATATTTGGTTGTTACTCTGATTTCATCTCTGGGCCTATAACGGGTGTGTTTTATATTGTTGTGTTGGGTCATAAAGATGTACTTTATTTTATGTTGAAGTAAGTTCAAGTATTGTGGACAGAATTGGAGACCGTAACGACCGAATCCCGGACCCTGGATCTGGGGGTGTTACAGAAATGGTATCTGAGCGTACGTTATAAACCCCAGAGATGAGGCGACGTTAAAACAATAAATTCACTAAGATAATAAGAACTCTTGCCAAGTTTATAGTTGGACTACATAATGTAGTGCTGACATATAAAACCCTTATGGGAACTCTTAAGTATCATGATAGTAACTTAGTTCGATATTGTATCGACGAGTAAGGTGACAGACCTTGAGGCATACGAGCAGCAGCGCGATGATGCTTTATATGCTGAAGATCAACTGGTAAATTCGATGGAGTACCCTACTGGAGACCCGGAAGAGGTTCCAGCAGATAAGGAAAATCCTGTTAGGATAAGGAGCTTACCCTTGAGGAATGAGGGCTGCAGCCAGAAAGACTGTGATGATTAAGGTATAGTGCTCAGAAAAGTGAGCATAAAGAACTGAGATATTACTAAGAGATCTAAAGATGCATATTGAATTCATAGCCGGGCTACCAGATGTAGTACCAGCAAGTAAGACGGATTGAAAGGATTACTTGAGAGCTCATATGGGGATAGGCGAGAATCCTTAGAGACCTTTAGATCAGTGAGAAAAGAGTTAGAATAATGCGTGATTATCAAAGACATCGATATAGGACGTGGAGCAGAGTCCCCAAGAATAGTTGAGAAGGAGGCAGTAAGTGCCATATCATTTGATAAATGAATTAGTATGAATACTGTCAGTAATAATTCGCCATGAGAAGACAGATGTCATAGGTTGTAATTTATGGAACCAAATTGAGGTTAATGAGGTGGTTTTATTCAAGGAACTGTTCATTTTACGCATGAATCAGTTAGAAAGTAAAGACATTGGGAAGTGACAGCATGATTGGATAAAGTTATATAAGGAAGTAGTAAGCAAGACAATGATCTCAGAACCTACCGGAAGATAAGACCAGTGAGTCAAGATGAACTTGTAATGAGACTACTGTCAAAGACTGAGTATAGGGTTATTTCAACTCAGTGCAATGATGAACCAGAAATGTTAGATGCATGTGATTCAGAGGAATATGAAATTCCTTCTTTTCTTTGAATACCTTAAGTTTACTCCGATGCGGAATTATAATGGATCAAGTAATACGATCAACAGATAAAAAGAGAAAAATGTGAGAAAATCTTCCTGAAGCTAAAAGATGAAATTGGTAATGACCAAGAGTTGGCATTGCTTAATGGAAAAAGGAGACTTTGTGCTTCCAACGACGCTTCACATAAAGGATTAGGATGTGTGCTTGCGCAGCATGACAAAGTACTTGCGGGTGCATTCGGACAGCACAGTTCACCAGGTTCGGATGGCCTTAGTAGTGCCAATTTTGTGGAACAACCAACTCTGACAGTAATGTTCCTTCTGAGACTAGTGGTTAGGTAGACTAACATTTGGTAATATTGGATATCAGGACGTATAGGTATCAGGACATTGTGGCAGGTTTCAGTTTGAAACTGTTGATTCCCTTCTAAGGGATGTATATAATCGGTTCCTCTCCAGCGGTTAAACTTCCAATCTGATGATGACTATTTTGTTAACTATGACTGCTTATGGTTCTACCTGCTTGGTGGTTCATAGGATTATTCTTCAGGTTTCAAAACTGGTCTCCTTAATGTTACCAGTAGGTGGATAGATTGACCAAAATTTCCCTGATTCTGGAAAGGAATTCGGCGAATTTTGGCAAACCTTGTCTTATCAATGAAGAGAATGGGAACTGGAGCGAACCCTGTGAATTGGGTAAGGTTGCCGTCATATGGGTTAGTAGACGGACCCTGAGTATTACAATCAATGATAGAAAGATAATGATAAAGTGAGATTGGACGGAAACAGGAAATGTAAGTAAGAAACCAGACGGACTGAGAAATTCCGGGATTGACTTAAATGAAAAGGCTGTTATGCCAAAAATGGTAAGCTTGTATGGCACGTGGGATTGATAAGAATAGTTGAAAAGATAAAAGTAGAGGAAAGGTGACCGGAGACGGTGCCGAGTAGTCGATTAAGACTTATATAAAGTAAAGTTTTGGAAAGGTAGAAAGGTATCAAAAAAGAAGGCACTATGCCGGCAATTGCTAGAAAAGTAATGCTAATTAGCCAACCCCTAAAACCATATATTTTTATTTTAGTGTGGCCAGTTGAGGCCAAGTCACAAAGGATTATCAAGTGACTAGACCAGCAATGAAAGGACAAAGCAGGGTTGCTTCTATTAAGCACCGATTGCAAGGGCTTCTGATATAAAGGAAACATTAATGAGATCGTAGGAATCTTCTGCTGAACCCTTGCAACCCATGTTTTGATTGGGAATTTACTAGACCTTTTTGGGATGGGGTCACCCGTACTAAAGTGATTCATGTGTATACGATCGTCCAAGATTACGAGTAAAAATAGAAGTATAGCGACTTGAGATGTATGATGTTAGGGTATCATGAATACCATGAATATATTATGATGGAGGGAAATAAACAATGAAGGTTTATGAACAGAGTATAGAAATGGTCAGAGATTGATCAGTATGATGTAGAAATTTTGCCTAAGGTAAGTACCTTTGAGAAGAACGATAAGTACTAAGAGATTCACGTTGAACTCGACCAATGTCTTTCAAAGCATCCGTGCTACCATTACCAAGTTGTGTAAGAGAGAAGATAGACATACGTTGTCTTTTGGAAGGTCAAGTAAGCTGACAACTATCTGAAAGAAGAGGTTAGCATTAAGCTACCGATCGATTATCAAATGAGAACAATTGAAAAGAGACCCTTATTAAGGATACATGATTTGATTGCCAATTATAGGATGCAAGAATTCCTTGGTAGTTGAATTAAGGATAGGATATCCATAAATTAAGACAAACCCTAGGGAAGGCACAAGGGGTGGCCTTAACCTTAATAAAGACATTGTGAATTCAGATGATATGAGTTGGATTTGCTAAGGCAACAATGAATTGTAAGGATTATTAAAAAGAGTTCTGGGAAGAACATAGATAGAATTATTAGAGTATTGATCAATGACATTTTGCTATACCCTGTACCTAGAAAATACAGGAGGAATGATGAGGACGACCTAAGGAACCTTACAAGGAAAAAGTTAATATACTGAGTTTCAAAATAGAAGTTTGGTAGAAAATGTAAGACCCAATAACAATAATGCCAGATGAGGCATGTATGAAACCATGATGAGGTATGGATGGAACCAAAGAAGGTTGAGATTATCCTAGAACAAGAAAGAACTAAGAGAACAAATATCCTAGGTATGATTGAGGGTAACTTTGATAAAGTTCCCACGGGAAGGTGGAAGCAATGACTTATGGAAAAAGACTGATGGATATTTTTTTTCTCCTTCAGCAGAGCTTAAGGGAGAATACTTTCACCCAACAATGATGGGAATGAGGTAGAAAAATTGAGTTGGAATAGATCCAGAGAACATTGATTACAAGAAATTATTATTATCAGAAAAGGCCAATGAGGTGGCCGACACTCTAAGTATAGAGGAATAATTGCAAATGTGCATACCGAGGGAACAGAATGATAATTGGAAGGACCTTGAAGGTCATACCGGAGTGGAGGAATTTACATTTCTTCTGATGACTGTGCAAGAATCGATGGTAATAATAAGTTTAAGTAAAGATTCGATTCCCGATATCGTCTTAAGCAAACTACACACCTTAGAAGGTCCCGTTTTGAGGCAAACCAGAACCATGATACAAAATTGACGAAGTAAACCATTAAGTTTCCAGTCTTTTATGGAGGATGCATGAGTGATAGTTTCATCAACCAGACATAGCTGCGATGCTTGAAACTCTTCTGCAATTTTATCTACTTCATGTAATATCTACATCAAGTTCAGGAAGTGTTCCTTATGGATAAGGAATAGTGATTACTTTGTCTCCCTAAAAGATTGAAACCCGTATGGTTAGCTATTAACGCACTACGTAAACAACAAGCGATGGTGATTCTTCTAAGAAAGTAGATGACAACGTAAAGATAAAGAAAGTGCTGCTATTGATAAGCTAAATGGCATGTTAATGAATGACAAGCAAGTTTGTGTTAGTGTACTTCTGCGCAAACAAGATAGAGAATATGAGGTTGATGATTCATGATGCTAAATGTATTCCCGTAGAAAGAATTAATGAGACTTGGAGAGAAGGTCAGTTGAGCCCGAGACTTATTGGGCCACCTAAGAGTTTAAAAGTGTTCGGAAGGTGGCATTCGAGCCAGCTCTACCCCCAAAACTTATAGCATGATCGTAACGTGTTTCATGTGGCAAGGCTACGCCAGTAAAATGCAGATGCTCGACAGATGATAAGAGTACGAGCAGGTAGATATACGACCTGATCTGACTTACGAAAGACAATCTGTAGAAAGCCACGGGTAGAAAAGAATAAGTGATGAGAAACAAGTTTGGCAGAAGAAGATTATATTGGGTCTAAGTTAAAGAAATCGGCCAGATTCATTTCGGAGGTTTTAAATTGGAATAATGGGATGATTATAGAGTAAATGTGACGGGATACCAATAAGGAGGATGCCTCAATAAAGAGATGACGGTGGAGGTAAATAATAGAAGTGAATAAGAATTAGATAATAAGAAGGATGTGATTGATAAAGAAAAGGCTGGAAAAGCAACTATGGAATGTTAAGCAAGGAATGTTATGAATGGATTAATAAATGGGTTTTTTGATGAATTCTCGGGATGACAACTTGACATTGTTAGTATTGTGAATATGATAGAGTTAGTAGCGTGGCATGGGATGTCAGTAACAATGATGTCAAGCGAGAAACCTAAGATTTAACCTAAAAGGTTGAAGGAATTTACTGAAGTGAGCATTGCTAAGATTAAACAAGAGTATAGGTCCATAGAATAATGGACAAGGCAGCAAGATATGTTGACACGTGAGATTGCGATCAAATAGTATTGGATATAATTATGTTTATTTTCTTCTTTGATGAACCTCTATAGTTCAGAGGTAAATTCTGAGTATGATATCTTACCATCGTAAAAAAAAAAAAACTTTCTATAATCCTTTATAATTCTTTTCTTTTCTTCTCTTTTATTCATCTTCTTTATGAATTGAGAAGAACAACCCTTTAAGGAGGGGAGCTACTGCTACGTGACTATCTGTCTGGGTGATAGAAGTCTAAGTGGAATACCGTAACTTGTTTAATTGCTTGTCAAGTACTAAAGGCTGGCCCCCTTCAGTACTAACTATGCAATATAACAAATGTTCAATTGATCATAGTGATCTCTCAATAAATCTTTCCATTTCTCTATATTGATCGAGATTGTGAAGATTAAGGCGATCAGGAAATGCATAGTGCGAGTGAGGTTATCTCTGAATTCGCGGCACGATAGTGATACCAAAGCCACTACGGGTATCAATTAGGATAATAGTATAGGACTGAGTAAGGGCATAACCCGGATAATGTGTTGAACGAAAAGTAGCAAAGTTGATGGAAAAAGGATAAAGTACGTATTGTAGCACCAGTAGATGTGCTGAGAAAGGGTAGAATGACTAAGAATTGACCCGGAAGCTGAAG
Source organism: Saposhnikovia divaricata (assembly GCA_036435485.1). Classification (NCBI taxonomy): domain Eukaryota; kingdom Viridiplantae; phylum Streptophyta; class Magnoliopsida; order Apiales; family Apiaceae; genus Saposhnikovia; species Saposhnikovia divaricata. Next base: position 95,312,773 of record CM071594.1, read on the forward strand.
GGTGAAATGACAGACAAACGACTCTTGTTTCCTACCTGATTCCGGGGCGGAATCCTTTTAAGGAAGGGAAACTGTAAGAAACTAATACAAAACTCAACACTTGTCTTGCCAAATACATTACTCCATGCATCATCACTTTAATAAAGTGAACATAAGATGAGATATTATTCAAGACATCACTTTATGCATTATTTTTCAAAGACATCAACCAAACAAACCCATTCTCTCCAAGAACAACACCATTCGACTTTTTCCTTAATTCCAAGGAAGAAATCCACCTTCCACTCCTTGTTTGATCTTGTAATTTTTAAGGTGAGTTCTATATTTCAAGAAACTAATCTCCTAGAAATTTCAAGTCCAAACTCCTTTGTTTCCATTTTCAAAAAAATCAAGAATGAGGAGGGTGAATAGTGTTTTCATGAAACTAATCTTTGATTTTCTTGTTTTCATGGTTGATATAGCAAGCTTAAGGCAATCCAAGGTCCATAACAAGCTTTGTAAGGCTAGTTCACACTCTCAAGGAGGTATACCACTCTTGAAACCCTAGATCTACTTTAAGGATATGCTTGTTCTTGATGAATTTGAGCTTTGTTAGGATGTTAGTAAGATTATAAGCATGTTAGCATGATTTGTAGTTGGTTTAATCATGTGATGATTATGATGGTAAAGTAGATGTTCTTGGACAGATTTGGGATGAGAAATATGTGTATAAGTTGTGTCGATGCCCGGTGTGGCTTGGTTGTGTTGTTATGATTTTTAGAACGTTCGATTTATAACCGTCGTAATGCCGAATTTTTGTTAACACTTAGAAACCGAGCATGACAGTTAATATAATTTCCTGACCTTGGTAATATTATGACTGGTCCTTGTAGATCTCGAGCCATAGATCGTCTTGGCGCAAGAATCGAAACATTCCGACTTACGGTTTAGGAGTTATGGTGAAATTAGTAAAATTGGTTCGGAACCGTAAGTAAAAGTTCGTAACTTCAATTGAACCCTCGTAAAGCATGTTACTCAGTGGCGAATCTTGGTAAATAAATACTAGAGGTCATAAGGAAGGTATGAGAGAAAACCACATGTCAAACGGAACGTTTTCCGATTTTATAAAAATGTTTGAATCAAGGTTAAACGCGAACGAACCCCTTAAAAGTATAACTTTGGTTATAACTTAGAAAACGAGCGATAAAACTCGAGGTATAATCTCGGTTCGTAATTGATCGACTTTAGAACTTATACGACTTAAGTATATACCAAGTGTGGGTATGATAACATGTCTTAATAACGAACGAATGTCGGGTCAAAACGAGGTTAATAAGAGTACACGAAAAGGGTGCATAACGAAATAATTCAAAAACGTGTTTCGACTTAAGTGAAGTTTATACTTAGACTTTTAAAAGGTGTTAAGTGGTTAATCTCGAATGTTCTGATTGTTTATAGATCATCGAGCAGACCCAGGACACGTTATCTCTACCCAAACCCGATTACCAGGCAAGTTTCCAATACCTTGGAACTGTTGTTGTGATAATATGTGTATCTGTTATTTCTGATACATATGCCATAGCATGCATGCCTATTGTCAAATTATATTATGATACCTGTTCCCTGAATTGATATTGGCTTATAGACTAGATACGAATTATCAGTTATAAGCCTGATTGTTTTGGTAAGACCCTTAGCGAAGGACAGACGATATTCATTCGTAAATATAGACCAAGAGTCGGTATTTTCAGATATATAAATATTCGTGGAAACCCGGAGGGATTCCAACGGCAGATTATTATTTATTTTGAGGAATGTTATTATTAAACATTATTTATATTTCCATAAAGTATCAATTACTTGGAAATGTTTCGAGGAATATTATTCGAGTATTATCTCAGTCAAGAGATATTAAATGAATGTTAGTTTCGAATATTCATTTAGAGTTGATTATTTAATGAATATTATTTTGATATTCATTGGATTTTTATTTATTTAATGAATATTACTTTCGAATATTCATTTAAGGTTTTATGTACTTGATGAATATTATTTTAAAATATTCATTGGAAGTTCTATTTACTTAAGTAATATTATTTCGAATATTCCTTTAAAGTTTTGGATTACTAAATGAATATTATTTGGATATTCATTTAGAAGATTATTTACTAAATGAATATAATTTTCAAATATTCATTTAAGGTTTGACTTAATTATTGAATATTATTTTAAATATTTATTGGAGTTTAATTATTTAATGAATATTATTTTGAATATTCATTTAAGGAGAGATTTATTTAGTAAATAATTCTATATATTCATTCGAGGATTACTTACGAGCAATATTATGATTTAATGATATTCCGTAATTATTATTGAGTTAATAAATATTCTTGGAATATTTATTTAATTCTTTTAAATTCTTTTTAAAATGATTTATATTATTCGGAGATTATCTTTCACCTCCAGATATTATGTAAAATATTTCGGAGTCTTTTTACGACTATTTTATCAAGGAAAGGTTCCCAACTCTTTATTTTTCTTTTAAATCTATCTTAAAAGGATTTAAATGCTCGCTCAAACTTCCATATTATGGGGGAACCTACTTGAGCAATGTTATTTATCTTGTTGACTTCCCGGTCATAAATCTTGTAAAACTATTCTTTTCACTCGCAACTTGGTTGCTGTTTATCAATTGAATCTTTGAGTAACCTTCTCATCATTCGAGGGGTGAGATTATTGGAACAAGATGGTATCCTCTAACAAGCAGCAGCTTGGGAGATATGATGTTGAATTTTCCTTTCCAACTAGATACGACTACTTTGTGGAGTCTTATCAACAAGTATCATACTTGGGGAAAGGGGGACGAACTTTACGTTCAAAGTCGTGAACTTCTTTTCGAACTTGGAGTCGTGTAAGAGGCCGAGTAGCGCCGGTCCATCCCATTGGCCCAACCGTTGGCCGGGGAGATCTAACAGGGCGGTAGACAAGTAAATCCGTCAGTTCTTCCTTCTACCGGTAGTAAATCTAAATTGAGCTATTCAATCTGCGACTGATCCTCGTAAGGATTGGAACAGTGGGCGCGGTGAATACTCCAGCATTAGTTCATCATTCAAATTCTTTTATTTTCTGCAACATGATCATTGTTGGCAGTATTGGAAAAGTATTCATAGTTGGAATTGCATTATTTTCCTGCAAGTTCCTCTTTTATGATAAATGATAATATCTTGCTTATCTTTGACATAGCAGATATTCCCACCTATATATGCATTTTGAGGTACCTTGTAACTTCATCGTTCATGTTATACTGGCATCATTTCCGTAAATGCATGGCATATGGTTTGAAAGATACTTTTGAACTGTTATATATTATCATTTCCGTAGATACTTTTGGTTGTTACTCTGATTTCATCTTTGGGACTATAACAGGTGTGTTTTATATTGTTGTGTTGGGTCATAAAGATGCACTTTATTTTATGTTGAAGTAAGTTCAAGTATTATGGACAGAATTGGAGACCGTAACGACCGGATCCCGGACCCTGGATCTGGGGGTGTTACACCAAGCAAGAGAAAAGCAAGCAAAAACACCAAACTCTCTCATTATCTCCCATTCGGCTTCTTGCATAATTCAAGATCCAACTTCCAACCATCATTTGATCTCCAAATTTTTATGGTGAGTCTTATAATTCATAAAAGTGATCTCCTAAAAATCTTAGCTTCAAATTCATCTTTTTCCATTTTCAAATAAATCATCAAAGTAGGTGATGAATAGTGTTCTTCATGAACTAACTTTGTTTTTCCTTGATTTCTTGGTTGATCTAAGCTAACTTAAGGCTATACAAGGACCATATAAAGCTTAGTAAGGCTAGTACACTCTCCAAGGAAGGTATAACACTTGAAACCCTAGCATGAATCTTGAGTTTTTATAGAGTTTTGGATGATATATGCATGTATAACTCTTAGAGAGGTGATTAAGCTTTGTTATATGTTAAACTACTTAGTAAGAACGGAAAGGCAGTGCTTGGCCTTAGTTCTATGGTAATTATCATGTATATGTGGTTTAGAGTGGAAACCATGATTGTTGGAGTGTTTTAATTTTGGAAACGTTCGATTTATAGCCGTCGTAATGCCGAAATTTCGTTAACCCTTGAAATTCGTGTGTAACAGTTGGTATAATTTTCTGACCTTGATAAGTTTATGACATACCCTTGTAGATCTCGAGTCATAGATCGTTTTATCGAAAGAATCGAAACAAACGGACTTACGGTTCAAGAATTATGGCCGATTTACTAAAAGTGGTTCGAAACCATAAGTGCGAGTTCGTAATTGAAATTGAACCCTCGTATAATATTTAATTCAGTGGTAAATCTTGGTAATTAAATATTAGAGATCATAAGGAAGGTTTAGGAGAAAACCTCACGTCAAAAGGATCATTTTCCGATTTTATAAAAATGCTTGAATCGAGGTTAGGTGCGAACGAACCCCTAAAAAGCACACTTGGTTATAACTTTGGTTAATCACTTAGAAAACGGGCGATAAAACTCGTGGTATAATCTTGATTCGTAAACGACCGAACTTGGAACTTATATGACTTAAGTATATACCAAGTGTAAGTATGATGACATGTCTTAATAACGAACAAATGTCGGATCGTATCGGTGATAAAAAGAGTTACACTAAAGGGTGCATAACGAGATAGCTTGAAAACGTGTTTCGACCTAAGTTAAGTTTATACTTAGCCTTTTAAAAAGCGTAAGTGATTAATCTCGAATATCCAGATTGTTTATAGATCACCGTGCGGAACCAGGACACACTACCTCTACCCACACCCGACTACCAGGCAAGTTTCCAATACTTGGAACTGTTGTTGTGATATTATATATATGATTGTTGTTATACATATGCCATTGCATGCATGCCTACTTTCTGAAAGTATGCACCTAGAGGGGGGTGAATAGGTGTATTAGGTTAACTATGGTCTATTTTTATTTTTCCAAGTTTTTACCAGAATAATAACAGCTTGTTGTTATTAGACACTAGAATGAATCAGCTTGCTGTTATGAGCTAATGCAATGCAGAGAAAAACGAGCAGAATAGAAATACTTAACACACAAGATTTTAGCTAGGTTCGACCCCTAATCTCTATGGTCTAAGTCCTAGTCCCTTGCCAAACGCGGCAAGAGAATATATTATTAATCACTATAAACCCTATTACAAGATTCAATAATATATCTCCCTTTTTCCCTAGCTACTGTCAAAATGGCTTGCTGAAACCCCGTTTCTAAACCTGCTCTCTAAGAACTATACCACTCCCTGTTGTACAAACTTTTCTAGCTTCGTGTTTACCAAACCCTTGTTCCACAAGCCACTGCCCAGCAACTATGCCTTTACAATAAGTACAATACAGATTTGAAGGATTGAAATTACAACTCAAAGATATAGACCCTTATATATTTTTATATATAAACGTGTAATATATCTTTAGAGCTTGTGTGTGTGTTGTTTGTGAATATGGCAATGTTAAACAACTGTTTTTGAGGTGACTGAAGGTATAAACGATTTGATGAATATTCAAGCTTGTGTATGTAAGTTTCAGTTATGTTTTCGTTTATACAAGAGAAATATAAATACTAGCAAGGTCCAACGTTCAGATATGTTCAAGAAGGAGCCGTTGGTTGTTTCTTCAGATTTGATGAATGAAGAGCGTGGTTAGAAGATTCTCATACAAGGAAATCTGAGTTTGGTGCTGAGATCGTGGTAGTATGTTTCAAGAATGATTCTCATGCAAAGAAGTCTAAGTTGGGTGCTGAGATCGTGGTAGTATGTTTCAAGAATGATTCTCATGCAAAGAAGTCTAAGTTGGGTGCTGAGATCGTGGTAGTATGTTTCAAGAATGATTCTCATGCAAAGAAGTCTAAGTTGGTGTGCTTGGATGGAGACATGTCATATAACATTGTTTAGTGTATCCCCATGCTTGAGTGTTTTGTTTGTGATATTTCTGAGCTCTTTAGTATATATAATACACGTAATATATATATATAAGAGTCCTTACATTTAAATCTAAATAGCAGCTCTCTGTATTTCTGGACTTGTTCTTGACAGTTTCTGTATTCCCAGAAACGGCTTGCTGAATGTCATAACATCTTGCTGAAGGATGAAATCAGCTTGCTGATTTCGTATGGTTCCTGTGTAAATATTTCCTGAAACGGCTTGCTGAATGTCCTGTTACAGCATGTTAGTATAGCAAAATATATGTAGTTAATTAACCATCAAAATCAAATGGGCTATCAATCTCCCCCTTTTTGATGATTACCAACATATATTTTTGGGAGGGAATTTCTCCCCCTCAACATATGCTTCCCTGTAAAGATATTATAAATAATAGAGAATAGATTTCTTTTTGTCCCCCTAAGTTCATGCATATAGACATGGCATGGCATATTTGAGCAATATACTTAACTTAACTTAACTTAACCCCAAATGTTTTCTCCCCCTTAATCATTAAAAAGGAGTAAATAGAAGCAGAGTTCATTAGATTATGTCATCCCTTGACTGAGCAGTAGCATCAACTTCATTACTATCTTAGCATATTCATGTAACATTTTAGCATATTCAAAACAAAGGTGAACATATAATCACAGTGGTAGAATACAACAAATGAATAATAGGTTGATATTATGCATTTAACTGGAGGGCATGAAACATATTTAAATCATGATAACAAAAATCGATGTTACCCATCTCAGCTTGCCGTTTTCCAATTCTGCTTGCTGATTCCCAATTTATCTTGCTGTTTCCACTACACACATGCCTAATTCTCTTCTTAGAACAGTAAATCTTTCTTCTGCAAGAGGCTTAGTGAGTATATCAGCGAGCTGATATTCGGTTGGCACGAAGATAAGTTTAACATTTCCCTTAGAAACATTATCTCTTAGAAAATGATGACGGACATCGATGTGCTTTGTTCTCGATTGATTTACTGGATTCTTTGATATGTTGATTGCACTTGTACTATCACAACAAATTGGAGTTTTTCCACATTTGATTCCATAATCTCTTAATGTTTGCCTCATCCAAAGTAGTTGAGTGCAACAACTACCCGCAGCCAAATATTCTCCTTCTGCAGTAGAGAGAGCAACAGAGGTTTGCTTCTTGCTTTGCCAAGAGACTAAGCTTTGTCCTAAAAATGTTGCAACACCACTTGTGCTTTTACGATCAGTTTGACTACCTACATAATCTGCATCACTATATCCCACAAGATCAAATGTATTTGTAATAGGATAAAATAATCCAAGATTTTGAGTACCACTCAAATATTTGAATATTCGTTTAATAGCATTTAAGTGAGATTCTTTGGGATTAGCTTGAAAACGAGCACAAACACATACACTATACATGATATCAGGTCTAGATGCAGTAAGATATAGTAAACTACCAATCATACCTCTATATTTTCGAATATCAACACTAATACCTGTTTCATCAGAATTCAGCTTGCTGATTGGTGTCATTGGTGTTGATTTTGACTTTAAGTTCTCAAAACCAAATTTAGTGAGTAGATTCTTGACATATTTGGTTTGATGAACATATATTCCAGCTGAGGTTTGTTTAATTTGAAGACCCAAGAAGTAATTTAACTCACCTATCATGCTCATGTCAAATTCATTATGCATGCATTTCGAAAACCACTTGCACATAGAATTATTAGTTGATCCAAAGATAATGTCATCTACATAGATTTGAATAACTAATAAATCTTTACCTTTATGCATGGTAAACAAGGTAGGATCAATATTACCTCGAGTGAAGCCATGTTCGATTAAGAATTCACTTAATCTTTCATACCATGATCTAGGAGCTTGTCGTAGTCCATACAAGGCCTTTTTCAGCTTGTAAACATGGTTTGGAAACTCCTGACTTTCGAATCCAGGAGGTTGTTTGACGTATACTTCCTATTTCAGCACGCCGTTTAGGAATGCGCTTTTAACGTCCATTTGATAAAACTTTATCTTCTCGAAGCATGCAAATGATAACAACATTCTGATTGATTCCAACCTTGCTACAGGAGCATAGGTTTCATCGAAGTCGATCCCTTCTTGTTGATTGTAACCTTGAGCTACAAGTCTTGCCTTATTTCGAATGATTGTACCAAATTCATCAACTTTGTTCTTGAAGACCCATTTAGTTCCAATGATTGATACATCCTTTGGTGGTTCTACAAGTTCCCACACATCACATCTTTCAAATTGGTTGAGTTCTTCTTGCATTTCCACAATCCAATTCTCATCTTGAAGTGCTTCGGTTATGTTCTTTGGCTCTTCTTGAGCTACGAAAGCCGCATATCCACATATATTTTCTTGAGCCCTTCTTGTCTTGATTCCATTAGTTTTGTTGCCAATGATTAGCTCTGGAGGATGATCCTTGACTGTCCTTGGTGCTGTAGGGAATGAATGTGGCACTATCTCTTCATATTCTTGCGTTTCTTTATCTGCAGTAGAAATTTCAGCTTGATGTTTTGCAACTTCAGCTTGCTGATTTGCAGTCTGTTGAGTTTTTGGAGATATCAGCTCGTCATTATCTCTTGTTCCTGCAAAATCTTCCTCATTTTCTGGTAGATCAAGCTTACATTCTTGAAATAAAACATCAATAGATTCTTCAACAGTTAATTTAGATAAATTATAGACTCTATAAGCTCTACTAGTTAATGAATAACCAAGAAATATTGCCTCGTAGGATTTAGCATCGAATTTACCATCCTTGTCGATTGTTTTAAGTACAAAACACCTTGATCCAAAGACCTTGAAGTAGCCAATGTTTGGAGTTTTATTCCTTAACAGTTCGTATGGAGTCTTGTTGAGAATAGGCCTCATCAATACTCTATTGAGAATATAGCTTGCTGAATTTACTGCTTCTGCCCAGAAACTTCTTGGTAGCTTGCTCTCTTGCAATAAAGTTCTTGTTGTTTCTTGCAGAGATCGATTCTTTCTTTCAACTACTCCATTTTGTTGAGGAGTTCTTGGAGCTGAGAATTCATGAGTGATACCTCTTTCTTCACAATACGAAACAAACTCCTTTTGGAATTCTCCACCTCGATCACTTCTTATTCTTATAAGATTTGTATTGAGCTTTTTCTCAAGACGTTTTATCAAAGACTCAAATTCTCTGAAAGCACAATCTTTAGTTTGCAGAAATAAAGTCCATGTATATCTAGAATAGTCATCTACTATAACAAAACAATATTGTTTACCTCCCAAACTTTTGTATGCTTCCGGACCAAATAAATCTAAATGCAAAAGTTCTAGGGGTTTAGAAGTTGATACCATAGTTTTTGACTTATGTGGAGTTCTAATTTGCTTGCCTAGTTGACATGCTCCACAAGTTTCCATCTTGACATACTTGATTTTTGGCAATCCTCTAACAAGCTTTTGCGAAGACAGCTTGCTGATTTGTTCTATGTTAACATGACCAAGCCTTCTATGCCAAATCTCGGGGGTTGAGTCCATAACAGCTAAACAACATGCTGTTTTCTGCGTATCAAAGTCTAATATATATATATTTCCTTCCCTTCTAGCAACTAGGGGGACTTTGTTAGTGCTAATAGTAATAATACATTTATCAAGACTAAAGTTAAAAAAATGACCATCATCATACAACTGACTAATACTTAGCAAGTTATATGAAAGACCTTGAACATATTGTACTTTATCGATTGAAATATAATCGTTACCAATTGAGCCTTTGCCAAGAATCTGAAGGGTTTTGCTATTTCCAATTGTTACTCTCCCGCCCTTTTTCAACTTGAGACTTTTGAATAGAGTTTTATCTCCACTCATGTGACTAGTGCAACCACTATCCAAGATCCATTGCCTAGCTTTCAACTTAGTGGCAAGACACATCTACAAAAACAAACATAAAAACATCTCATCCTTTTGGTACCCATGTTATGTTGAGACCAACATGGTTAGCATCAGGAATATATGAAACATTCAAGTCAGTTTTCTTGATCCACATTTGGATCACTTTCGATGTTGTTTTTATGGTTGCTTGAGTTCTGCCAGAGTGATATCGGCAAGCTGATTCTGTTTTGCAGTAATTTGGTTGGTGTCCCTTCTTTCCACATTTTGGGCAGATTTTCCAAGGCATGGCATATTCATATGGAACTCCATCTTTGCCTTCGTATTTCAACTTCTTTTTCTTTTGTGTTGAATTAAATCCAAGTCCTTCTTTACTCAAAGATGATCTTGTTTGCTTCATAATTGTTTTTAGGATTTCTTCGCCTTGGACAAATTTTCCCATTCCTTCTTGACACTTCTTTAATTCATCTTCTAGTTCAAGTATCTTCTCAGATTGTTGTGTCTGCTTTGTCTCTTCTTCTTTGGGGGTTGAGTGTCTTTGTAGTGACTCAATGTGTAAATCTTTTGCTATGAGTTTAGCATTTAGCACGCTAAATTCTTTCATCATGGTGTCATTTCTCTTCAGCAATACTTTGTTGAGCCCTTCGACTTGAGCAAGCTTAGCTCTTAGATTAGAAACTTCATTATGATCCTTAACGTGATCTTCTTCATTCGTTAAGTCCGAAACGATCTATCTTAGGTAGCCAATCTTCTTTTTCAGTTTACTAATTTCTTCTTTTAGTTCCTCGGTAGCATCCATAGAATTGCTACTTGTATCCTGCATGGTTAGACCCTTATATATATAAGTACAATACAGATTTGAAGGATTGAAATTACAACTCAAAGATATAGACCCTTATATATATATATATATATATATATAAACGTGTAATATATCTTTAGAGCTTGTGTGTGTGTTGTTTGTGAATATGGCAATGTTAAACAACAGTTTTTGAGGTGACTGAAGGTATAAACGATTTGATGAATATTCAAGCTTGTGTATGTAAGTTTCAGTTATGTTTTCGTTTATACAAGAGAAGTATAAATACTAGCAAGGTCCAAAGTTCAGATTTGTTCAAGAAGGAGCCGTTGGTTGTTTCTTCAGATTTGATGAATGAAGAGCGTGGTTAGAAGATTCTCATACAAGGAAATCTGAGTTTGGTGCTGAGATCGTGGTAGTATGTTTCAAGAATGATTCTCATGCAAAGAAGTCTAAGTTGGGTGCTGAGATCGTGGTAGTATGTTTCAAGAATGATTCTCATGCAAAGAAGTCTAAGTTGGGTGCTGAGATCGTGGTAGTATGTTTCAAGAATGATTCTCATGCAAAGAAGTCTAAGTTGGTGTGCTTGGATGGAGACATGTCATATAACATTGTTTAGTGTATCCCCATGCTTGAGTGTTTTGTTTGTGATATTTCTGAGCTCTTTAGTATATATAATACACGTAATATATATATATATATAAGAGTCCTTACATTTAAATCTAAATAGCAGCTCTCTGTATTTCTGGACTTGTTCTTGACAGTTTCTGTATTCCCAGAAACGGCTTGCTGAATGTCATAACATCTTGCTGAAGGATGAAATCAGCTTGCTGATTTCGTATGGTTCCTGTGTAAATATTTCCTGAAACGGCTTGCTGAATGTCCTGTTACAGCATGTTAGTATAGCAAAATATATGTAGTTAATTAACCATCAAAATCAAATGGGCTATCACTTTCAAGTTATATTGTGATCCTTGTTCCCTGATTTATTGTTAGCTTATAAGCTAGATAGATAATGTATCGGTTATAAGTTGGATATTGCTAAGACCCTGAGGAAAGGGCATTTGAGTCTCATTCTTCGAATATAGACCGTGAATATTATTTCTAATATTCATTTAAAGTTTATTCATTTATCGAATATTATCTCGATCATTCCTTTGGAATTGAATATTATTTGATAATTATCTAAATATTATTTCGGATATTCATTCGAGTTTTATTTATTTGATAAGTATTATTAATTTAAATATTCATTAATTATTTAATGAATATTATTTGTGAATATTTATTCGAGGATCATTCCGAGTGATATTTTATATTAAGATTATTCCTTCAATATTTTTAACTTGATAAATATTCTTTGGAATATTTATTTAATTCTTCTAACTCGTTTCAAAAATGATTTACTTCATTCAAATATTATCTTCGACCTTCGAATATTATGTAAATTATTCCGGAGTCTTATTATTAATACTTGTATCAAGAAGGTTCTCAAAATTCCATTCTTATTCAAATCTAAATTTCAAATTACAAGGGAACCTTACTTGAGAAATGTTATTTATCTTGTTGACATCCCGGTCATAAATCTTTCGAAATTATTCTTTTCACTCGCAACTTGGTTGCTAATTGCTTATTGAATCTTTGTGTACCTTCTCATCATTCGAGGGGTAAGATTGTTGGAACAAGTTGGTATCCATTAACAAGCAGTAGCTTGGCAAATATTGGTGAATTTTCCTTTCCAACTAGATACTACTACTTTGTGGAGTCTTATCAACAAGTATTATACTTGGGGAAAGGGGGACGAACTTTACGTTTCAGAGTCGTGGATGTTATTCGAACTACGAGCCGCGTAAGTGGCCGAGTGACGCCGGTCCAGCAATGGCCCAACCGTTGGCCGGGGGGTTCCAGAGGGAGGTAGACAAGTAAATCCGTCGGTGCTTCCTTCTACATGTAGAGAACAAAAGTGGGGAGCATAACATGCGACTGATCATCGTAAATGTTATGTCTTCTGGCGCGTCAATGCTCCAGGATTAGTTCATTTTCTTAAAATTGGAAATTTTCTGCAACAATATCATTGTTGGCAGGGTTGAAAAGTGTTTGAAACTGGAATTGCAATATTTTTCCTGCAAGTTCCTCTTTTATTATAAATGATAATATCTTGCTTATCTTTGACATAGCAAATATTTCCACGGATTATATATGTTGAGTTACCTTGTAACTTCATCGTTTACATTATACTGGCACTATCTTCGTTAATGCATGGCATATGGTTTCAAAGATATTTGAACTATTATATATCATCACTGTTCAGTTATATTATTGTTGGTGGGCTATTGCTCACCCTTGCTTATTTATTATGTCACAACAACAGCTAGGACTGATGACCCGCGTAAGGCGCACTCGGCGCAAGCAGGTTACCACAGCTCGAGGACTACCCGCTGATATCATTGCTGCCATTGCTGAGGTAGCATAGATAGGCAGCTTTTGGTTTACCAGTTTAATTATATGTGTAATTAATCCTAATCAACGGCAATAACTTTTAAACTTATGATGTTATCCTTTTGGGTTGAAATAACTTTTATTCATGGATTCTATAATTAGCAGACTTATTTCAATTTCATCTCTGGGACTATAACTGTCGTGTGTGTGAGTGGATATTATTGCGGGGTCACAGCATGCTACTTATTTATTTTGGACTCAAGTCAAATGTTAATTATGGGAATGGAGACCGTAACAACCCGATCCCTGGCCCCAGATCTGGGGGTGTTACAGTCTAGCTATATTATTAAAATATGATACTTATTAAATAAATATATCACATTTTACAAAATTGTGTGCCAAAATTTATTGAATTTTAATATTAGGTTTTATATAAGTACACTTGTTGAAATCAAGACATTATTTGTTGAAGTGATTATCCGTTGAGGCTGGCATCCATTGATGAGTTAAATGCTATCCGTTGATGAGTTACATCCATTGGTGCAGATTGTTCATCCGTTTGAGGTATCGTTTCACTTTTGCAGAATTACAAAGCACAACCTATTTACAATTAGCTAACCTATTCTACATGTTATTCCCAGATTACACACTTGTATAATTGTAGAAGGGGGGGTTGAATACAATTCTTGATATTTATAAATTTCTGATAAGAACTTCAGAAACTTATGAAGAGATAATTGCAATGTAAGAATTAAACACAAACACATATAAAATCAGGTGGTTAAAATGCACCACCTGAAGCTTTTATTTGAAGAAAACTCTGTGATACAAAATGTACACAGCTGCCGTTTTACAACTCTTTGCTTCTAAAGATATTCAAGAAACCCTAAGCAAATATGTCTGTTTTCTTCTTCTACAAAGAGTTGCTACACTTGGTTATATATCCCAAGTTTTACAAGTACTACTGGAATAAGATAATACTAATCTAATTCTAGTTGACTTGCTACTACACTCCAAATACACATGTAGCCGAAAGGTTGTCCTTGTGTTCAGACATGTCTCCTGCACCTTTCTTGTATTCATAGTGTAACTGGAATGCTTCTTTCTTCTGTGTTTCCAAAGTATGGCTGCCATACTGCTTTTTGTATCTACTTTCAACTCATGTGATCTGTCAGTCAAACATGTCCTTATCAACTGCTAATCTCCATCTAATCATAGAAATCAGTGTCAATGATTATCCGTTGATGATGTACACTGACATCCGTTGATGATGTATACTGACATCCGTTGATGATGTATAGAGCAGTATCCGTTGATGTTGGGACTTGAGCAGTATCCGTTGATAGAGTGGATTTGAATTGTATCCGTTGATAGAGTTTAGTCTTCATCCGTTGATACACTTTCACTTAGACAGAATTACATAGCATAGCTTATTTACAATTGGCTACCCTATTCTGCCTATCCGTTGATAGTCAACATGACTGTGCATAAAAACACTATCAACTGATAACATAGAGATACTGCAGTGTGCTACAAAACCTCATCCGTTGATGAGCTACCTGTCAACGGATAGAGTTATAAATCCTCATCCGTTGACAGCTACAAAACCTTAAACAATTTGATTGATTGTGAAGTTATCATCAAGTACAACATATTCCTAACAATCTCCCCCAATTTATACTTGATGGCAATAAAGTATAAATTCAGGACCTTGATGATAACAAAACATTCCTAAAGATATATAAAGAACAATACATAAATTGTATTAAGCTACAATAATTAAAAACTAAAAGTTTGAGAAATTTACAGAGAAGTGCTCCTCTAGACTGAGCAGATTAGGACTGTTTCTTTCCTCTTGTTGGCATCACCCTTGATTTTCCTTCCTTGGCAGAGTTGGACTCAATCTGTATTTGGAGTTCCCTATAGAAGGCATCTTCTTCATCTACCTTTGGATTTAGCTTCTGTTGTAGCCATCTCAGGTATTGAGAACTAGCCTTTGGTAGTTGGTCTTCTAACCTGAAGAATCTCCTGTTACCATCTTCATCCCTGAACTCCATCATCCAGAAAGGTTGGAGGTGGATTTTCTGTCCATTGTATGGGATCTTCATTTTCCTTGGTAGACTTGATGGTGAGTTCCAATCCCTCCTTATTTGTTCTATTTTGTCCAGTATCTCCCCTTTTGCTATCTTGGAGAACCCTGTGTATCTCTTGATTGCAGAGAACACTTTGGTTAAGGTCAGATAATTTTCTCCAAGAACCCTCTGTAGTGGCCATGTCCTTTCCTTTCCTCCCTTGTATACAAAGACCAATCTCTCAGACAAATGTTTATATTTGTCAATTCCTCTTACTTCTAACAATTCATCCAGATAAAGATTCTTGTCAGAGTATTCTTCAATATCTGCCTGATAGATAAAATCATCCTTGTTTTCCAAGATTGGCTGCCTGACAATTGCAGGTACCCTAGCAACTTGAATTGGTTCCTTTGAAGGTTGCTTCCTTGGTTTCCTTTTCTTCTGTGTAGGCTTCTGTTGAGGCTTCAGCAAGAATGAAGGAACCTCAATGGAGTCAAGATTCATTGGTTCCTCTTTAGGTACTATAGGCTCACCATGGAAATTTACATCTGGGTTGAATACTTTCACATCAATAGGTTGTGATGAACCAACTGTCTCTTTGTTTTCAGTTTCTGGAGAGACAGGCCTCCTTGCATGTGATTTTAATCTCTTGGATTTGGGGACTGATTTCCCTTTCTTTTTGAATTTGGGGACTTCCTCAGGTTCCCTCAATTCATCCTCTACCTCATCCAATAACTCTTGAGCCAGCCTTGCTTGCTTCTCATCTGAGTTTTCATATAGATATTCAGTGCTTGGTTGAGATTCTCTTAGCAGCCTTGAAGTCTCTTCTCTCTTGGCTTCAACAAATCTAGGATGGCTGTTGGATATGTTTAGAACTTTTCCATTCCTTATGATTACAGCCATCCATTCTCTTACACAACTGTTAGTCTTCTCCTTGAATTCCTTGATTGCCTTACCCATCAACTTCTCTTCATCATCCTTGGGAAATGGAAAGTCCAGTTGTAACTTGTTCTTCCCATTTGCTTTTGGTGGTGAGAAGGGTCTTGATTTGATGTAGGGTTCAAATTCCTTAACATGAGAAGGCTCAGCATCATAGAATGTAGGAGCCACAATTGCTGGAGTGAGCACCTTCAGAATTGTTGTAGATATTGTTGGAGCTGAGGTTTGGCTAGAGAACAGATTTGATGCAATAGATTGATTGATCAATCTTTCTGTCCTCATTATCCTTTCATAGTTTTCTTCTTTCATCTTTTGGAGAGCTTCAATTTTGGCTAGCTTTTCTTCTTCTGTCAAGTTTGAAAGATCAAACTCTTCAGATAGAGGTTTGGATTTGCTGGGGGAAGCTGTGACAATGAATTCTTGTGGATTGACCACTATGGTAGGCTGCTGCTCCCCCTCACTTGCTGCTTCCCTTCTTTCAGAAATTAAGATTTGACTTGTAGTTGCCACAGCCTCTTCCACTTTCTCCCCCTTCTTGTTAGCATCAAGGGTTTGACTAGAAGTTGGGGCTGCAACTAACCTTTCTAGCAGTTGGGTTTGCAGTTTCTGATGTTGAAGAAATTGCTCCATCTGGGATTCCATCTTTTCCACTCTTGAAGTGAGAAGTTGCACAGATTTAGCCAGGTTGTCTTCTTTGAGAAACCTTTGTTGCAACACCCTCTGAGTGGCTGTAGGAGCTAGTTGCTCTAGCTTGGAATCCACAGAGATCTTCACATCCTTGATTTCTTGTTTGACCTCCTCTAAATTGGATCTCTGAATCACCATTTGCATCTTTTGTAACTTTAGGGAGTCAATTGCCTGTTGAAGAACAACCTTTCTCTGTGGATCTGCTTCTGGGTGCTCAGCCAGGGCAGATTTATATTGCCTTATGATTTCCATATCAAGTTGATGATAGGTGTAGTTTTGAGCAAATGCAAAATCATGAATACTGCTACCACCTTCATCTTCAGAGCTCTGGCTGTCTTCATCTTCAGAATTGTCAAATTCATCACTCTCAGCAGTGGTTGGCAGAGCTGCTATAGATTCCTTAGCTCTAAGTAGAGATTGTGAGGTGTGCACTAGGTGCATTGCCTCCTCTGCTTCCACATTGCCCTGTTGTGCCAGAATTTGATAGGCAGGAACAGGGTGAGTAAAGGTTTCAGCATCCAAAGAAATGGAGTCAATCATGGACTGATATTCTCTTTGAAATTCCATTTCCTTGGATGCATCCTCAACCCCCATTGACTCACTAGCAATGGCTGCTTCTTCCATCCTTATCTCTCCTGTAGTCCCTTCTCTCCCCTCATCTCTCTTTTCTTGCATCAAGGGCTCCCCTTGGCTCACACCTCTCACACCTTCACCTACTAAGGTGGTACTCTCAAACTCTCCTTTTGCCTGACCGGAAGAAATGGCCAGCCTCTCATTATTTATCTCTCCTTTTGCCTGCTCACAAGGCAGCCTCTCACTCCCTTCCCTCAAACCTAAAAGTGTTTCAACTACTGAGAACTCCTCTACACTTGACACTGGAATGTCAGATATAGCAGTGGTAGAGTGAGTTATCAACGGATAAGGAATATCCGTTGATGAAGTAGTTATAGCTGTCAACGGATGGCTAGATAGAGGCGCATCCGTTGATGGAGAAACACTTGTCAACGGATGAAGGATATCCGTTGAGGAAGGAATAATTATATCCGTTGAAGAGAAAACCAACACTGAATCTGTGGAGATTGATTTTAAGTTCGAGGCCACAGTCTGTGTTGAGAATTCTGGAAGGGAAGATTGATGGTCCAACAAATCATCTAAAAGATGATGACCACCAATTATAGAGTGGGGCTTCTCCAAGAATCTTAAAGATGGAGAATCAGGAATTGATGTAGATATCATATCCACATCCAGAGAAGGAGTTGGTGATGGTGGATTGTAATGTGTATCGATTTGAAGATTAAGATCAAGGGGCTGTGACTCCACATTTATTGAAGCCACATCAAACTGAGTTTGAGAAGGTACAGTTTCCTGTACAGTGTGTGCACCCTGTGATTCCCCTGTGGTTTTAGATTTCACTCTTCTTCCATAGGTTTTTGGGATTGGGCTATAGGTGTCCCTAACCCTCTTGTGCAGTGTTCCTTGTGGGGAACTTGATTCAGTAGTCACACTCTTTTGGAAGAGTGTAACTAGAATTTGGCCTGTAGTTACATTAGCAGTCTTTTGAGAGACTGAAATGGTGGTTGCACTCATCTCTCCTTCCTTATCCTTAGGGCTTCTTTGATGTTCACCCTGTCCCTCACCACTCACTACCACCTTCACACTCCCCTCAAGAGGTTTGGTAGTTTTTACAACAGGTGTCTTTTGAGAGACACTTGAGGTTTGCCTTTTAGAATGTGGTTTTGGAACTTTGGATTTGGTCACTTTGGTAGGAGCCTGTTTGGTCACAACTACAGACTCCATTGTGACACTAGAAGGCAAAGAAATTTGGGGGTTGGAGATAGGGGTTTCAGAGTTAGAGATAGTTACCTGAACAATTGGTAGATATACCAACTGTACTCCTGCATTGAGGTTCATTCGAATCAGGTCACTTAAGACTCTCTTCTCCTAAACAAAACATTGGAACTTGCTATCCGGGTTAGCAATGGATAACTTATTCTCAGACACATGCAGTGCTAAGAGCATTAAAAATCTAGCAAAGTAGATATTCTTGCTCCTAGTTTCCTTTTTACCCAACTTTGCAGCTATCTCATACATAACTAATGTGCCAAAATTATAGAATTTATCATTTAAAAGCATACACATCATTGTTAGCATGGACTGGGTAACAGCATCAAAATTAATAATTTTTCCTGAAAAAGTTTTAATGAAGGCATCACAGAAGTAGCTCCATTCTTTAACCATTCCTTTTCTAGCAATTTTCCCTAAGTTTTCAGTACTAAGGGCATAATTAATATAATTAAAGCATGGCAACAATTTCAGCATCAGTAGGTACTTTCAGACAGTTATTCTCAGGCAATTTTAAACAAGCAGTTATTACATCAGAATTAACCACATAGTTTTTACCCTTTAAAGAAAAAGCAATTGTACCGTCTGTGCCATTGTACTCAGCAGATGTCCACATTTCTTCAATTACCTCGTGGATTAAGGGAGTGGTAGCCGTCATAGCATATGACAGCTTGCATTTCTTCACGAAACTCATCAAAGTGTGGTAAGCTTCTGGAGCATTCACTGTGTCAACAAAGGCCGCGAAATTGTTCTTCTCATAGGTAAACCCAGTGGAGGACATCATCTTAACAATAGGCGCCATTGAAGTGTTTGAACTTTGGTTACAGAGAGTTTTAGGGAAGAAGATGCAGTTAACTTTTGATATGCTTGAAAATGAATAAAAGTGAGATGTGAGAGTACAAGTTCGCCTTTTATATTTTTCAAGAATTAAAAATGAAATAATTAAAAGTAATTACTCCATTGGTCAAAAGTAACTGTCAGATAATAAATAAAAAGAGAATAAGTACAGCCATGATTAGATATACACGGTTACCAACGGTTAAAAAAAAATATGTATATCAACGGATATAGAATGAACGGTTGAGATACAGTTTATCCGTTGATGACGTGGATAGCCTGTTACCCGTTGACATGCTAAAATCTAGTAATGTGTTTATACTATCAACGGATAAAGGATATCCGTTGATAAGCTAATTTTGCCTTAGGCAAAATCTCTGCAGAAAATTTTTCTGAAAGTTTTAACTTTCAAGTAAATCAAAACACATTTCCAGCTTCAAATCATTGAAATCAAATATCACTAGAAATTATGACAAGTTAAGCATACCTAGCTCACCTACCAATCTTGTGAATGTGGATTCATCAAGAGGCTTGGTGAAGATATCTGCAAGCTGCATTTCACTTGGCACAAAGTGCATTTCTACTGTACCATTCATCACATGTTCTCTAATGAAGTGGTATTTGATGTCAATGTGCTTGGTTCTCGAATGTTGCACTGGATTCCCTGTGATGGCAATAGCACTTGTGTTGTCACAGAAAATTGGAATCTTCTCAACTTTTAGACCATAGTCAATGAGTTGGTTTCTCATCCATAGAATCTGTGCACAACAGCTTCCAGCCGCAATGTACTCAGCTTCAGCTGTAGAAGTGGAGACTGAGTTTTGTTTCTTACTGAACCATGACACAAGCCTGTTTCCTAGAAATTGACAGGAACCTGTAGTACTTTTCCTATCAACTATGCAACCTGCATAATCTGCATCTGAATAGCCAGTTAGATCAAAACCAGATTCTCTTGGGTACCAAATGCCAAGGTTTGGTGTTCCCTTGAGATACCTGAAAATTCTTTTAATAGCTATTAAGTGAGACTCTCTAGGATCAGCTTGAAATCTAGCACAAAGACAAGTAGAAAACATTATATCAGGTCTACTAGCTGTTAGGTATAAAAGTGAACCTACCATGCCTCTATAACTTGAGATGTCCACAGACTTTTCCTTAGTATTCAACTCAAGCTTAGTTGCAGTGGCCATAGGTGTTTTAGCAGATGTACAATCCATTAAGTCAAATTTCTTTAAGAGATCATAAATATATTTTGTTTGACTTATGAAAATGCCCTCATTAACTTGCTTTACTTGTAGGCCAAGAAAGTAAGTTAATTCACCCATCATACTCATTTCATACCTACTTTGCATAAGTTTGGCAAACTTTTTGCAAAGCTTCTCATCTGTAGACCCAAAAATAATATCATCTACATAGATTTGAACAAGTATTGAAGAGCCATTAATATCCCTATGAAATAAGGTTTTATCTACTGTACCTCTAGTGAAGTGGTTCTCCAAAAGAAATTGAGATAAAGTGTCATACCAGGCTCTTGGTGCTTGCTTCAAACCATAAAGTGCTTTCATGAGAAGATATACATATTCTGGAAATTCTGGATCCTCAAAACCAGGAGGTTGATGGACATAGACCTCTTCTTCCAGTTCCCCATTTAGAAAGGCACTTTTGACATCCATCTGATAGACTTTGAAATTGGCATGTGCTGCATAGGCTAGAAAGATTCTTATTGCCTCAAGTCTTGCTACTGGAGCAAAAGTTTCATCAAAATCTATTCCTTCTTCTTGAGAATAGCCCTTTGCCACTAATCTAGCTTTATTCCTCACAATTATGCCATTTTCATCTGTCTTATTCTTGAGAACCCATTTAGTACCTATGACACTTCTATCATCAGGTTTGGGCACAAGTTTCCATACTTTATTTCTTTCAAATTGGTTTAGCTCTTCTTGCATTGCTAACACCCAATCTGGATCTAGAAGGGCATCTTCCACTTTCTCAGGTTCCTCTTGAGACAGGAAGCTACTGTATAGACATTCTGCTTGAGTGGCCCTTCTAGTTTGGACTCTTGAATTTGATTCACCAATGATTAACTCAAATGGATGATTTCTAGTCCATTTTCTTGCAGGTGGAAGATTTGATCTTGATGAGGTTGCTTCATTTCCATGATCATGTTGATTTAGCATTGAACTTTGACCATGAGAAACTCCCCCTGAGTTTGTTGTCCTTGCTGAGTTATGAAGTTGACTGTCAATGGATGCATCATTTTGCCTGTCGACGGATGCTTGAGAATTTCTGTCAACGGATGCATCTCTAATAGTGTCAACGGATGTTGCAGAATGACTGTCAACGGATGCTCCAGAATGACTATCAACGGATGCTTCATTTTCAGTGTAAGCATCACTTCTAGTTGGTATAACAGCTCTAGGTGGATTTCTGTGGTCATGATCTTCATTCTCCTCATCATCATCATAGTACATTCTTCCTTCACCTTCATTCTCAAATTCCAACTTTTCATGGTAGCCTTCATCATTTAGGCCTAGAATCTTTTGATCATCAAACACAACATGTACAGATTCCATAACAATGTTGGTTCTTAGATTGTAGACCTTGTAGGCTTTCCCTGCTGCATATCCAACGAAAATAGCTTCATCTGCCTTTGCTTCAAATTTGCCTAAATTATCTCCATGATTCCTTAGCACAAAACACTTACATCCAAAGACATGTAGAAAAGCTAAAGTTGGTTTCTTGTTGGTTAATAACTGATAAGGAGTCATTCCTCTAGCTTGATTGACCAAGGAAATATTCTGAGTAAAGCATGCAGTGTTGACAGCTTCAGCCCAAAAATATGTTGGTAATCTTGATTCACTTAACATTGTTCTAGCTGCTTCAATGAGAGTTCTGTTTTTCCTTTCAACAACCCCATTTTGTTGAGGTGTTCTGGCAGCAGAAAACTCATGGACAATTCCATTCTCTTCACAAAAAATCTTCATTGTGGAATTTTTGAATTCAGTACCATTGTCACTCCTGATCCTTTGTACTCTGTCTTCAGAACCATTGTTTAGCATTCTGAGGTGATTGATAATGATTTCACTTGCACAATCCTTGGAGTGCAGGAAGAAAGTCCATGTGAACTTAGAAAAATCATCTACAATCACCAGACAGTATTTCTTCTTTGAAATAGACATGACATTTACTGGACCAAATAAATCCATATGCAGCAATTGAAGAGGCTTAACAATGGATGACTCTGTCTTGCTTTTGAAAGATGATTTCTTTTGTTTCCCTAATTGGCAGGCATCACATAGCCCATCTTTGACAAACTCCAAATGAGGGATTCCTCTAGCAAGATCCTTTCTTACCAAATCATTCATAACTTTAAAATTCAAATGTGACAGCTTCTTATGGCATAGCCAACTCTCATCCTTACTTGCTTTGCTGAAAAGACAAGTAATGGATTCTGAGCATGCTGAATTGAAGTCAGCTATGTAAACATTTCCTTTTCTAAAGCCTGTCAATACCACATTGTTGTCTTCCTTGGCAGAAACAACACAGGCTCCTTTTGTGAACTTTACTTCATAGTCTTTGTCACAAATCTGACTGATACTCAGCAAATTGTGCTTTAAACCTTCAACTAAAGCCACTTCTTCAATGATGACATTGTCTTTTGAAATCAAGCCATATCCCTTAGTATATCCTTTGCTGTCATCTCCAAAGGTAATTCTAGGGCCAGCTCCTTCCTTGAACTCTGTGAGCAGGGTTGAATCTCCTGTCATGTGCCTAGAACATCCACTGTCTAGGTACCATAGATTCCTTCTGTTTCCCTGCACACATTTCAAAAACAAATCAAGTTGATTTTGGTACCCAAGCTTCCTTGGGTCCTTTCTTGTTAGCCTTTGACTTTGCACTCTTAGCATTCTTCATCTTAGGTGTAGATGCTTGAGTAATGGGGTTTGACAAATGCTCATTTGCATGAATATTGGATGCATGCATGTGTGGAAAATTGGCATACATATTATTCATGTTAGGTAGGTTCCATGACATTTGTGGCACATTCATAGATTGAAAGTATGGATTAGACACATATGGCATGTTCACATATGGATTTGAAAAACTAGCATTTTGATACAAACTAGGCATAACAGGCATTGCAGGCATACATGGCATTGGTTGAGGTACATGAACAGGAGCCTTGTTGACAATCTTGCAATTAGAAGATAAATGATTGACACTATTACAATTACTACAAGTTTTCCTAGGAGCAAACTTGTCAGGAGAGTAATTGTTTTTCTTGTTGATGCCTATCTTACCATTTCTGTTCTTTTTCTTTTTGCCCTCAATTTCTACCTTTTCATTGTCTGATTTACCAACAGCCTTTTTGTTGTGTAAATCACCTGTCTTAGCCTTCCCACTGGATTTGGTTTTGCTGCACTCACCACTAACAAAATTCTTGTTTACTGGACCATACTTGATGTCCAGTTTCCTAAGTTCCTTCTTACTAACAGACTTTTTGTTAGTCGACGGATACCTCTCATCCGTTGACGGTTCATCTGTCAACGGATGATCACTATCCGTTGATTCACAAATAGTCTCTAGATCCTCAAGGCCAGGTTCTAGCTCCTTTTTCTTTTGAGTCCAGGTATCCTTCACAAATGATTCTATTCCCTGAACTTCTATTATGTTTTGAGAAACATTCCTACAACTTTGAAATTTAGCAATTATCCCTTGTTCTTTTTCAAGCTGGTCTTTTAAAATCAGTTCTCTTTTTAACACAGCTTCAAGTTCACTTTTAGCATTATTGCAATCAACTCTCATTTTCTCAAATTCTAGAAATTGAGATTCTAGAGCAGCATTTCTATCACTTAAAAACAGATTAGACTCTTTAATTCTATTGTTCTCTTTAGTAAGTGATTTAAGAGTAACACTTAAGTGATATAGTTCAGTAGACATTTCATCTATAACACTATTGCATTCCTCTTTAGTGAGCTCAGAGAGATTAGTAGAAAATACCTGATTGCTAGCTGAACTTGCTTCCTGCTCTCCAGAATCAGCCATTAAAGCAAGGTTGACTAACTCAGCATCATCATCAGAATGATTGTCATCAACAGCCCAGTCATACTCTTGGGTCAAGAATGCCTTTCCTTTCTGCCTGAGAAGATCAAAATATTTCTTCTTATAGTCAACAACCTCAGTTGGCTTTCCCTTGTTCTCAGATCTAGGTTTCCTGCATTCACTTATCATATGACCAGCAATCCCACAATTGTAGCATTTAATTTTGGATTTATCCACATAGTTGTTTGTGGAAAAATCCTTGTTAAATGGCTTGGCCATCCCAGAGTTTCTCTTGAATTTCAGCTTAGAGAATCTCCTAGATAGAAAAGCTAAGTGCTCATCTATCTCATCCAATTCATCCTGCTGAAGGGCATTCAATTCCTCAGACACCTTTTCCTTGCTCCTGCTTGATTCTGCTCTACCTTTACAAACCTCCCTGTTTGGTGTAGAACTAGCAGTTTCTGTCCTTTCCTCCTTTTGCTCCAAATTGGCAACGAGTGCAACTGACCCACTTTTCTTTTGAGACTTCTCAATCTCTTCATCCTGCTCCATTTCCAGCTCATAGGTCTTTAAAGTTCCATAGAGCCTTTCAAGAGTAAATGTCTTGTACTCTTGAGTGTTTCTTAGAGAAACAGTCATTGGCTTCCATTCCTTGGGCAGTGATCTCAGAAATTTGAGATTAGAGTCTTTAACCTGATAGACTCTTCCATACAGTTTCAAACCATTTAGTAGCTTTTGAAATCTACTAAATGTATCATTCAATGTTTCTCCACTCTTAAAGTGAAAATGTTCATACTATTGGATTAGTAGTTGCATCTTGTTTTCCCTTACCTGTTCTGTTCCTTCACACAGGGTTTGAACAATGTCCCATACTTCCTTGGCGGTAGTGCAGTTAATAACATTGTCAACCATGTCTGTTTCTAGACCATTGAACAGAATATTCATGGCCTTTTTGTCTTTGTGGACTTCTGCAATATCTTCAAGACTCCACTCAGAAACAGGTTTGGGAATGAAAGTGTCAGGCACATCATCAGCCAGGCCAACTCTTGTTGCTGTCTTCATTGGAACGTGAGGACCCTTGTCAATGCAATCCACAAAACCCTCATCAATAGACGAGAGATGTAGACGCATTTTTACTTTCCAGTGAAAGTAATTTTCTCTATCAAGAACTGGAATCTTCACTCCATAATCCTTCTTAGACATGTTGGAAGTGTGTTGATCTTTAAACTTCAAATATGTTAGAAGCTTGCTCTGATACCAATTGTTATTCCCAGATTACACACTTGTATAATTGTAGAAGGGGGGGTTGAATACAATTCTTGATATTTATAAATTTCTGATAAGAACTTCAGAAACTTATGAAGAGATAATTGCAATGTAAGAATTAAACACAAACACATATAAAATCAGGTGGTTAAAATGCACCACCTGAAGCTTTTATTTGAAGAAAACTCTGTGATACAAAATGTACACAGCTGCCGTTTTACAACTCTTTGCTTCTAAAGATATTCAAGAAACCCTAAGCAAATATGTCTGTTTTCTTCTTCTACAAAGAGTTGCTACACTTGGTTATATATCCCAAGTTTTACAAGTACTACTGGAATAAGATAATACTAATCTAATTCTAGTTGACTTGCTACTACACTCCAAATACACATGTAGCCGAAAGGTTGTCCTTGTGTTCAGACATGTCTCCTGCACCTTTCTTGTATTCATAGTGTAACTGGAATGCTTCTTTCTTCTGTGTTTCCAAAGTATGGCTGCCATACTGCTTTTTGTATCTACTTTCAACTCATGTGATCTGTCAGTCAAACATGTCCTTATCAACTGCTAATCTCCAGCTAATCATAGAAATCAGTGTCAATGATTATCCGTTGATGATGTACACTGACATCCGTTGATGATGTATACTGACATCCGTTGATGATGTATAGAGTAGTATCCGTTGATGTTGGGACTTGAGCTGTATCCGTTGATAGAGTGGATTTGAATTGTATCCGTTGATAGAGTTTAGTCTTCATCCGTTGATACACTTTCACTTAGACAGAATTACATAGCATAGCTTATTTACAATTGGCTACCCTATTCTGCCTATCCGTTGATAGTCAACATGACTGTGGATAAAAACACTATCAACTGATAACATAGAGATACTGCAGTGTGCTACAAAACCTCATCCGTTGATGAGTTACCTGTCAACGGATAGAGTTATAAATCCTCATCCGTTGACAGCTACAAAACCTTAAACAATTTGATTGATTGTGAAGTTATCATCAAGTACAACATATTCCTAACACTACATATCAGTTGATAGTCAACATGACTTAAAAAACTATCAAATATGTCATCAACTGATAACTTATTCTTTCATACTTCCAACACATGTTATAAGACTTATCCGTTGATAAGTTTCATCTTCAACGAATGCTGATAAACATGCCATCCGTTGATGAGCTACAAACTTAATTATACAAAATATGTTTTAGATGTTTTGCAATATCATCAAGAACAATATACTTCCTAACAAAACTACATATAATATTCACATACACATATATATAGTTGTTGGCTTACCTATAGAGCTTCTTTCAAGAAATAAAATATAGGAGCATGCATGGTATATAAATCCATCATTTTGTAGTAAAAAAACATCATTATCACTATCAACACTGCCACCAACAACACATCGCTAACATCACCATCATTACCACCACAACTGCCACATCACCACAAACATATCACCACTAGCACACCATCACCAAAATATTGATTGTAACCACATCAACATCACCAGAATCACCAAAACCAAATCAAAATGTATAAAAAATCAGCTCATGTTACTCAAATTTGAATCCAAATCACTAAAAATTATGAACACAAATTACTAGAATTTCCAGATTAGGGGTGAAAACGAGTCAAATATGTTGAAACAGTAGTGTGATCAGATTCGGCTCGAATTTATAATCACTCGTTCGGATCCGGTCCGAATTCAAATTAATATGCTTAGATTTTGCCCAAATTCGACTCGAATTCGAATATGAATGTTCGTATTTGATTCGATTCGACTCGATTGAGTATCGAACTAATCATTTTTATATATTCGAATTTGAATTCGTTCAAAATAAACTTAAAAAATTAAGAATATTGGATCGATTATTTAAAAAAAACTAAAATATGCTAATTTGTAGAATATTACTGTTATATTTTTTTATATATAATATTTAATACATACATAACTTACAATTTCTAATAAAATACGTATAATAAACACATTATTGAGTACTCTAAAATTATTCGAGTTTTCCTGTATGAAAATGAACGAATACAAAAGTTGTGAGATTGGACTCGATATTTGTTCAAACTAAAAAATAAGATTCGAATTCTCTTATTTTTTGTACGTATAGGATAATATTCGTTTTTAACGAGTTGAATCGGGATTCGAACCTGGATTACTCAGATTCGTTTTCAACTCTATTCCAGATTTTAAAATTTGTTCATGTTCGAAGGTGTTGGTAATGGTATTGACGATGATAGAGTAGGTGAAAACGACTCGATGGGCGTTACAAACTCATATCTATTGAGAGATGACAAAGTAGGAGATGAATGAGAATCGAAGCCTCTTCAAACAAAACTAAATCATCAGCATAAAAGCCGTTCTTCAACTAGCAGTGGATGGGATAAAATTGTAAAAGAACTTAGAAGAGAAAGAAAAGTTAGAGGAGGCGTGATTAGGAATGATGATAGTTTATGCACAGATTTCATATCTCTATTTTTCACAAACACACACACACACACACACACACTATATATATATATATATATATATATATATATATATATATATATATATATATATATATATATATATATATATATATATATATTGACGAACACACTATATATATATATATACTATATATTTATTTTAATGATTAATTGATTAAGTATTTAATTAAATTAAATTCAAAAGAAAAACAAAAGAAAAGAAAAAAAGCAAGCAAAAGAAAAAAAGCAAGCAAAAGAAAAAAAAAAGTAAAAGGGAAGTAACAGGTTGTCGACAAAATGAAACAAAAGAAAAGTTAACATGCATGTGAAAAAGTATTAACAAAGCATGTATTCAAAAAGGAAAAGAAAACAGACCCTGCACATGCCTGCATATTCTCTGTCGGAACTCCTACGCGCCTCCTGCGCGCGTGCGCGACACGCGCCCGAAGACAACCAGGTTCTGTCCCGCGTGCAGCTCAAACACTCTACCCGTGACTGGTTTTCATCATGACACAGAAATCAGTTGTTATCAATTCAATCATTTTAAACGAGTTTTTAATTAAACAAGACAATCTCAATTGTCTTGCCGATTGTATTGGTAAGCTTGGATTGTCTTGCTCATTGTATTGCCTATTGTCTTGGCAATACAAATTGATTGTTTTGATGGTTTTGGATTGTCTTGCCGATTGTCTTGGCAGTACAAAATTGATTGTCTTGGAAGAGCAGATTGTCTTGCCGATTGTCTTGGCAGTACAAATGAAAAAGAAAAGATGCAGAAGACTATATTAATCAAGACAGGCGGCCAGATCAAAAAAAACAACACACAGAACATATCATCTTCAAGAAACAAAAAGGCTATTCTCTCTCATTGAAGAACAACACAGCAAGAGAAACAAATTTGTATAAATTCAAGTTCATCTTATTTTTAATATCTGATCCGATAGAACTTGTTTACTTGATACTCTTGTAATATTAACGAGTTTTTACTCCTAATCTATATCTTGATTTTTATTAACAAATCTAGAAAAGTTCATGTCGAATTTTCTAATTTGTTTTTATTAACTAGATATAATTTATGTACTGTATTTGTAACAAACCCCTCAAGTTAATATAATTTTATATTCAACTTGAATTTTGTTTCATTTAATTCCGCTCAAATTTGTCAAAATATAAATTAAATTTATCCTGACAAATTTCGATTAAACAGTACCGTTTGTATTCAACCCCCCCTTCTACAAACATATTGGACCTAACAATTGGTATCAGAGCCTATTGATTGATACACAAATCAAGATCCTATTTTTATTCAGTCAAAAATCCATTTCGAATTTTTAACTCACTTAAAAATTCATCATGTCTTCAAAAATTGGAACTGTTTAGATACCCATATTTGACAAGGAGAATTATGAACTATGGAAAAAGAAAATGATCCTTTTTCTACAAGTGGCCAATCCTAAATATTTAGGAATATTGAAAACCGGGCCAATAGTTCCTATGATTACTGAAGAGGAAATAATCGTGGAAGGAGTTGTTGTAGTTCCCGCAAGGACATATCCAATGGACATTAGTGTTTATACAAATGATGACAAAGTGGATATTTCCCTTAATCTTAATGTACAATTAATTTTGGTGGAATCCCTAGATGCGATCATGTGCAACCATGTTGTTAACTGTAAAGATGCCAAGCATATCTGGGACACCATTATAACAATAAATGAGGGAACTAAGAAAGTCAGGGAAAATAGATTGGAAGCTAAGATTGTTCAACCTTATAGCTCTGAAGAGGAAGTGATTGTAGCAGAGTATGGGAAGATAGCTACAAGTCAGGGTTGTAGAGAATTTTATTCATCAGAGGAGTTGGAGCAGTTGGAGGATCAATCAATGGCACTGGTTGTAAGATAGTTTAATCATTTCAGATTTAGAAGAAATCCTAATTTCAGACTCAGGTCTACTGAGAACAGATTCCAGCAAGGAGGTTCATCCTCAAGTAGCACAAGGGTTGGCTACGAGACTGGAATGGTAGACAGAAGCAAGATAAGGTGCTTCAACTGTAATGAAATGGGACATTTTGCAACTGAGTGTCATCGACCTGAACAAGATGCAAGGAGAGAGTATGCATCTGGTAAGAAGAACACAGACACGGCCTATGTGGTACAAGGCAAAAGCTGGGATGACACAGACAGTGAAGATGAAGAAGTTGGAAACTTTGCACTGGTGGCAAATGCTGAATCATCAACTTATTACACCACACCGGTAACTCTTACTGACACTGAGTTGATTCGTAGTCTTCATAATTCATTAGGTAATGCACAAACTGAATATAGAAGACTAGATCTGCTAAGCACTGAACTTGGCAATGAAGTGTCAGAATTGAAAAAGGTGCACATTAATCAAGATCAACAAAGAGATGAAATAACAATGCTTCATAAAAAGGAGAAATTGATTCTAGAAGTTGTAGGCAAACAAATGGCTAGAATTACTGAACTTGAAACACAGGTCAGTGCTTGTTATAATTCTGTTAAACTTTCCAAAGAGTTTTTTAACAATCAAGTTGTAGAACGAACAACAGGTATAGGGTATGGCTACAATGAAGCTGTTGGATCATTGGGCATAAATTCCCCTAACCCTGTTAGTGCTAAAGAAAGGGGTATACCACATGTACTCAAGAATGTTAAAGAACCTCTATTTAAAAAATCTGATGCTGGACCACCAGATATTCTTTCTATGGTTATCCAGGAAGAAATGAGAAATGAGGACAGTGCAAATGGCACAGTCTTTGTTAAGGATAAATGTGTTTAGGATAAATCTGTTAAGAACGCTAATCCAAAGAATGTTTCATCCAAGAAAGATGTCACAGTCTTTGTTAAGGCTAAATCTGTTGAGGACACTAATTCAGAAAATGTTTCATCCAAGATAGATGTACCTAAAGTGCCAGTCAAGGTTGTTGAAACAACTAGTTCTTCTAAGACTGGATTAGGTGGTAATAAGTCGAAGCAGAACAATAACATGTCTAACATGAGTAACATGCCTATCACTGATTCTAATCATAAAGCATGTGGTGTTGTCAACTGTATGTCTTGTGCTTTTAATGTGATGTTTGCTTACTTTAATGGTAATCATGCATGTGATAATAAGACTGCTCCTCGACAACATATGAACAGAAATAAAAATGTTAGATCAAATACTGCTAGTCCTCCTTATGTTAGGAGAGAGACATTTGTACCAAAGCCTAAACAAAGTTTTACTAAGGCTATTTACAAGGTCAAATGTCCAGTCAATGATATTATTACTAAACAAACATGGATACCTAAATTTAAACAAAAGATTGTTAAATCTGTTTATAGGGTAAAATGTTTGCTGACTAATGGTGTTAAGATTAAGAATGTTGTTTTGCCTGACAAAGGCCAATACTTCAAATATTCCGGACCCAATCAAATTTGGGTCCCCAAAAAGGTTTAACCGTTTTGGCATTGCAGGGTGTGTAACAGGTACATAGTGTTATGTGGATTTTGGACAGTTGATGTTCAAGGCATATGACCGAAGATAGAGCCCTGCTATCAAGAGTAGTGACGGTATCTGGCCAAGTGGTTCATCCCTTAGAGACAACAGCAAGGGTATGACCTAGGGTCAAGGCTATTCAATAGCTAAGGAATGTTGTCAGTAATAAAGCATCTTTTACAAGATGAAGAGCCTACTGTTCGAGGATTAAGGAAAGAGAACTTATCTGTAGCTGACATGGAATCTCAATCAAAGGTGAAGTCAACAAGGTCAAATCTAAAGCTTCATCAGACAGGAGTTCAGCTATGACATAAGGAGCTCTCTCACCTGAATGTCATATCAAGAGATTCTTTCCTGGAAATCGAATCAGTAAAGGAGACTGCCTCATCTAGAATTAAAGTAAAATAAAATTATGAGGCATGTCATAAAGAGAAGTCAAAGAAGCATCACACAAAAGTTCTACATCAATGAAAAATATACCTTAGTGATGATGACTGATGACTTCTCTCAAGAAACAAGTTGTTGTTCAAACAATCTGAAGACAAGACACCACTGATGGTTATTGATCATATCTAGAAGAGTGTCAGGAAGCAAAATTGACTATGACAACTTGGAGACCAGATTACAGGACCTATCAATTAGTGTTCTGGATGATTTCTGCACCTTCAAGAGTATTAATGCTGAAGCAGTCAATAGTTTGCTACTGACATGATTAAACCCTGATCAGTAAGAAATATAGGAAGACCCCATAAGTATGAAGGAAATTGTTTTGCAAGATTAAATCGAAAGTGAGCATCCTAGCAATCAGCTAATGCTCAAGAGGATAATTTCCTTTGTTACTCAATGGAGTCAACAGCCTATATGGTGATTGTTATTAATCAACAGAAGGTGATTGAAAGTCTTAGTGATGTTCAATAACCTCTAGCTCCCAGCTGTCAATGGTAATGATGATTCAGATCCAAGCAATGTCAACATGGAGAATCTTCATGTAAACCCAGCAGCAGCTTAGGGGGAGCAACTGAAGGATCAACTAATCAACTCAACACCACACTGATAGTCAAAGGACACTATGAGAACATGTCTGCCAAGACAAAGAATGTTGGCTCAATTAATTCTTTGTCCTAGTTCTTAGTGTTTCTAATGGTGGAAGTAAAAGACTAACAGAGCTTCAAGTACTAATGATTATTTCTTTAGTTTTCTTTTAGAAGAAACTAAGAAAGCTACAAAAGCTCTGAAAGATCCAGGTTGAGTGATTGCAATGCAAGATGATCTCAATCAGTACAAAAGGCAGATTGAAGGGAAGCTGGTATCTAGACCAAACAACAAGGCTGTATTTGGTACAAGGATAACCATAAGTCTACTTGGATGATGTCAAGGCATTGTTATGAGGGACAAAGCCAAACTGGATGCTAGGTTACAATTTGATCAAACAGTATATTTGACAAGAAGCACCAGTGACAAGACTTGAGGATATCAGGCACCTGCTGCACATTCAAGATTATAATAGACATCTAGACCTACTGAATCTGGATTGTTAAATATAATTGATGTGTTTTAATCAGTGTTTAAGTCTTATAGTGAATTATCAGAGTTTAGCTGGAAGCAGTCAGAGTTTAGTGTAAACTCTGACAGATGGAAGCTCGACAGAGTTTGTCAAACTCTGTCTGGAGGAAGCGTCTACTAGTCAACAGTGATTGAAGATTTATTATGGAAGCGATATCTTTGAAGATTGGATAGCTATCAAAGAGATCGAGTTGACTTAGGAGACGTGTGTCAATCTGTAATTGATATCATTGTATAGCTGATTATTAGGAATATCAATTAGAGATTGTATCGTAGTTGTATGTTTTATAAATACAGTTAGGTTTACCCTAGAAGGGCATCGTACAACGAATTATCTTGATTGTAACCTAGCAGCTCTTTGTGATAGTTTACATCACGAAGAGGGTTCTTAATACAAGAAGTTTTTAAGTGCATAAACGTATTACTTGTTAAACTCTCATACGAATTTGATTATTAATTGTGTATTCGGCCTAACAAGTGGTATCAGAGCCAATCTGTTACTTTATTACAGGTTAAGATCCAAACACAACAATAATCATGTCAGCAATTCCTCCACCAACACCTACTGTTACTGAAAAGGCTCCTACTACTGTGAGTCGTTATGAACCAATCAGGGTTCCTATTCTCAGGCCAATAGAGTATGCTATGTGGAAGGTCAAGATGACTATGTTTCTGGAGGCTACAGATCCAGAATATCTTGACAGGATTTATGAAGACCCTCACAATCCTACAAAGCTATCTGTTGTAGCTGCTGGTGAAGAAGCTAAAATAATTCCAAAGGAAAAGAAGGACATGACTCCTGAGGATCTATCATCAATTGCTAAGGATGCAAAGGTTAGGCATTTATTGCATAGTGCTTTAGACAATGTTATGTCTAACAAAGTCATTAACTGCACCACTGCAAAAGAGATATGGGATGCTCTTGAAGTCAGGTGTCAAGGAACTGCGGCTATTAAGAAGAATAGGAGAAACATACTCACACAAGAGTATGAGCATTTTGAGGCTAAACCTGAAGAGACCATGACAGAAACATTTGATAGATTCTGTAAACTACTCAATGATCTGTCATTGGTCAACAAAGAGTATGATCTAGAAGACTCAAATCTCAAGTTTCTTCTTTCTCTACCTGAAAAGTGGGATGTGAAAACAACCACTATTAGAGACAACTATGATCTTGCTGAAACAGAGATTGATGAAATCTATGGGCTGCTCAAAACTTATGAATTGGAAATAGAGCAGAGAAACAGGAGATCAAGCAGGAAGGGAAAGTCTGTTGCTCTTAATGTTGAAGAGAAGCCTCAGAAGAAAGAGGCATCAAGAAGGAAAATGAAGGGAAAAGCTTTGGTCATACACTCAGAAAGTGAATCATCAAACTATGATTGTGATTCAAACTCTTCTGAATCATCTGACTCTGAGGATGATGAAGAAGAAATGAGGAAAATGGCTGTGTTGATGGTGAAGACCTTCAAGAAAATGGGCTTCAAAAATTTCAAGAAAGGGAAAAGGTTTTCTAGAGATTCAAATGAAGACAGGAAAAGTTTCAGGAAGTTTGATAAGAGAGATTCTAAAGGGAAGAAGGATAAGTCTGAAATTCAATGCTACAAGTGTAAGGAGATGGGCCACTATGCTCCTGAGTGCAAGAAGGGTAAAACTGGAAAGGTACTCTACACTAAAGGCAGAGATTGGGCAGATACTTCAGATTCTGATGAAGAAGTGAACTATGCTCTCATGGCTACTACTGAATCAGAAACTTCTGAAAATCAGGTACCTCTAACTACCTATGCTTATAATATTGATGACATTGCTCAATTAGGAATTTTTCTTAAGTCATTGCATATAAGTTATAGGGATCAGACTTTAGAAAATGAGAGGATAAAAGCTGAAAATTCTGAACTTAAGGTTAGAAATAAACTTGTTGAAGAAAAACTTGAAAACATGCAACAAGTTCAGAAAGAGAGAGATGATGCTGTTTGTATAGAACAGAATTTGCTTCAGAAATATAAACAACTAGAATCTGAGTTGGAGGAAGCAAATAAGAAAATTAGGACTTGGACTAATTCTGGAAAGGACACTCAACAGATTTTTCAAACAGACATTGTTGGTTTAGGTTATAATGAGGAAGATGAACTTAGATTTCAAAATCAAGTTAAAATCAGACCTCATTTTGTACATGGAACCAGTAAATTTTTGTCTGAAAATGAAAAAGAAGCTGTTAAAAGTAAACCAGTAAAAACTAGTGTTAAACAGGTTAATATTGGTTCAATGACAGATAAACAACTCAAACATAAACTGAAGGAGTTAAAATCTGTTAAGAAACAGAGAGTGTCAAATAAGAACAGAAATGGAAAAGTAGGCATCACTTCAGGAAATAAACCAATGCTTGCTAGTTATGCTCCAAGAAAGACATGTCATAACTGTGGTAGTACTAAGCATCTTGCAAATTTCTGCAAGAAAAATAAAAATATAAATTCTTTACCTACCAAGTCTGAGGTAAAGAAGGATTTTGCTAGAACTAAGCCACAGACTTTATGCACACACTGTGGAAGCACTTGGCATTCCATTTATACTTGCAGAGAATATCATGCTATCTATCATAATTACTATGAACTGAAACCCAATCTCAAATGGGTTAAAGTTGATACTGCAAGTGTAAACACTGATACTGTTAGCTCAAACTCTGATAATGTTAATTCCGCTGCAAAAGCTAACAAAGTTAAGAATGCCAAAGGATCCAAGCAAGTCTGGATCCTTAAATCTAATCCTCAGTAATTACTTGTGATTGCAGGGCAACAGGGAGGCAACCCTAGTCGTGGACAGTGGATGTTCAGGACACATGACTGGAAATAAAGCCCTGCTATCAGACTATGAGGAGAAAGCTGGCCCAAAAGTTTCCTATGGTGATGGCAATGTAGGAAGAACATTGGGATATGGCAATATTAATCTTGGAAATGTCATCATCAACAATGTAGCTCATGTCCCAGGACTCAAGCATGACTTGTTATCTTTGAGTCAAATCTTTGACAAGGGATATCATGTAGATTTTTAACCTGAATATTGTGAAGTTATCAGCAAATCTACAGGAAAGGTTGTTCTAGTTGGTCACAGGCAAAACAACATTTATGAAAACAAGCTTTTGATAGACTCTGTTGGAAAAGCTGTTTGCCTGTCTACAAGAATGTCTAGTGAAGAGAGTTGGAAGTGGCACAAGAAACTCTCACATTTGAACTTGAACAACATCAATGAATTGATCAGAAAGGATCTTGTAAGAGGACTCCCAAAGGCTCTGTTAAATGTTGATGGTCTATGTGATTCATGTCAGAAGGCTAAACAAAGGAAGTCATCTTTCAAGAGCAAGACAGAATTTTCAATCAATGATCCCTATCATCTTCTGCATGTTGATCTCTTTGGTCCAGTAAATGTTATGTCTATAGCAAGGAAGAAATATGCTTTAGTCATTGTTGATGAATACACTAGATTCACTTGGGTGTATTTTCTAGCAAAGAAGGATGAAACTACATTAACTCTGATGGAGCATGTGAAGCTTCTGGACAAAGGATCAAGTAACAAAGTCAGAATCATCAGAAGTGATAATGGAACTGAGTTCAGAAATGCAACAATGGAAGAATTCTGCAAGGACAATGGAGTGAAGCAAGAATTTTCAGCACCTGGTACACCACAACAAAATGGTGTAGTTGAAAGGAAAAATAGAACCTTGATTGAAGCTGCCAGAACTATGCTTGATGAAGCAAAATTGCCAACTTATTTCTGGGCAGAAGCTGTTCAAACTGCTTGTTTTACTCAAAATGCTACACTGATCAATAAGCATGGAAAGACACCATATGAGATGGTGAAGAAAAAGAAGTCTAACCTGAAATACTTTCATGTTTTCGGGTGCAAATGTTTTGTTTTGAAGACTCATCCTGAACAGTTGACCAAGTTTGAGCTAAAGGCAGATGAAGGAATTTTTGTTGGCTATCCACTGTCAACAAAGGCATTCAGAGTTTACAATCTGAGAACTAAAGTGATCATGGAATCTATACATGTGTCTTTTGATGATAAGAAGATAACTGGACTTGAAGACAAAGATGAATATGATCAACTGAACTTTGAAAATGAAGATTTAAACTCTGATGAAGTAAACTCTGATGAAACAATTCTGAAAGACTCTGTTGAAACAAACTCTGAACCTCTACTGGTAAACACTGGAGAAACTTCTCAGCCACAACAAAGGGAAGAACCAGTTGAGGGGGAGCATTATCAAGATGAAGACTCAAACACTGATACTGAGTCAACTAAAAAATATGGATCAAACTCTCACGATTCAAACTCTGAAAATTCAAATTCTGACTCTGGGCAGTCAGGTTCAGGGAGAGTCTCAGAAAACGAAGATAGATCATAACAAAATCAGGAGAGCATGGATCAAGGGGGAGGATCACATGCTGACAGAAGTCATTTACCTTCTGCTAGGAAATGGAATAAATCACATACACCTGATTTAATAATTGGTGATCCAGATGCAAAAGTGAAAACAAGAAGTGCTACTGCAAGTGAATGTCTGTTTCATGCATTCTTGTCTAAAAATGAACCAAAGAAAGTGGAAGAAGCTCTTCAAGATGCTGACTGGATAACAGCAATGCAGGAAGAGTTGAATGAATTTGAAAGAAATGAAGTTTGGACCCTTGTACCAAGGCCAAAGAACAGATCTATTGTTGGTACTAAATGGGTTTTCAGAAACAAGACTGACAGTGAAGGTGTTATCACAAGGAACAAGGCTAGACTGTTAGCAAAAGGCTATTCACAGCAGGAAGGAATAGACTATGATGAAACATTTGCTCTAGTTGCAAGATTGGAGGCAATCAGAATTTTTCTAGCAAATGCCTCTCACAAGAAATTCAAAGTGTTCCAGATGGATGTGAAAAGTGCTTTTCTGAATGGAAAGCTTGAAGAAGAAGTTTTTGTTGAACAACCACCAGGATTTGTGGACCCCAAATATCCAGATTATGTCTACAGGCTAGATAAGGCAATATATGGACTTAAGCAGGCACCAAGAGCATGGTATGAGACACTTGCTCAACTTCTAGAAAGTGGATTCAACAGAGGAACAATTGACAAAACTCTATTTTATTTCAATCAAGGAAGTGACCTCCTTTTAGTTCAGATTTATGTTGATGACATTATCTTTGGGTCTACTAATGATAAACTCTGTAAGAAGTTTGCCAAGCTCATGCAGTCCAGGTATCAAATGAGCATGATGGGAGAGCTTAGTTACTTTCTAGGCCTACAGGTGAGACAAACAGATGATGGTATTTTCATTAATCAAGAAAAATATACCAGAAATCTTCTCAAGAAATTTGGTATGCTTGACTGTTCATCTGCATCAACTCCCATGGCAACAGCAACTAAATTGGACAAAGACACAGGAGTTTCAGTGGATATGACAAACTACAGGGGCAT
This sequence comes from Saposhnikovia divaricata, assembly GCA_036435485.1. NCBI lineage: Eukaryota > Viridiplantae > Streptophyta > Magnoliopsida > Apiales > Apiaceae > Saposhnikovia > Saposhnikovia divaricata. The sequence continues at coordinate 95,351,541 of CM071594.1, forward strand.
GATAGGATCTCTTCTATACTTGACAGCTAGTAGGCCTGACATCATGTATGCAACCTGTCTTTGTGCAAGGTTTCAGGCAGATCCTAGAGAGCCACATCTGACAGCTGTGAAAAGAATCTTCAAGTATCTCAAGGGCACCATATCATTAGGTCTGTGGTACCCCAGAGAATCAGATTTCAAGCTACTTGGGTATTCTGATGCAGACTTTGCAGGCTGCAAGATAGACAGAAAGAGCACTAGTGGAAGTTGTCAATTTCTTGGTGACAGACTTGTCTCCTGGTACAGCAAGAAACAGAAATCAATCTCCACTTCTACAGCAGAAGCAGAGTATATTGCAGCTGGTAGCTGTTGTGCACAGATCTTGTGGATGAAGAATCAATTGTTGGATTATGGATTGAGGTACAGTAAAATTCCTATTTACTGTGATAATCAAAGTGCTATTGCTATGACAGGTAATCCAGTACAGCATTCAATGACCAAGCACATCAGCATAAGGTACCACTTCATCAGAGAACATGTAGAAGAAGGGAATATTGAACTACATTTTGTGTCTACAGAACAACAGCTTGCAGATATCTTCACTAAACCATTGAGTGAAGCTATATTTACAAGACTGGTCAATGAACTAGGAATGGTCTCTGGTTCTGACTAGGAATGTTGGTTAGATTCAAATTTTACTTATGTATTGTATTACTCATATTTCCTGATTGGTTAAATGCTAAGTGAACTCTGTTGATTAAACTCTGTTATGCATACTCTGTTAAACTCTGTCAGCATGCCTGTATGTCATACACTATTATTAAGGTTGATAAACTCTGCGAACTCTGAGTTGATTTTTGTCTGAATGAAAACACCAATGAAGAAATATGTATGAAGCATGATTCTCAGCAATTAATCATGAATCTTCCTGAGTTATTGTGATCTAATCTTAGATTGTGCAGAAAGTTAACACAGCATGATACTGGCTCATATTTATAGCATCTTTGGTTTATTTTGTCCTAAACTCTGAGTCTATAAATACTGTGTGCATTACCTTACATGAAAAACTACTGATGTTGATGGACTCTAAACTCTGTTAGTTATACTCTGGTAGAATAAAATGCTTACTGCAATACCTCAAAGAAAATGTATATAGGTTGTTATACTCCTTTGAGATTATGTTGGATACTAGGATGACCCATGAACTTATTGGTATATAATATGTGCTAAAATTCTCTGATTTTTGGTGACTAGTTAAATACTAGGATGACCCAGGAACTTATCAAAATGATAAGGGCTAAAATTTTTGAATTTTTGGTGACTGGTTCCAACCTCTAATTACTGGAATGAATAGAATTTAAAAAAAAATGTATATATAGAGGGGGTATTAATTACTTCAGAGTTTAGCTTTCATCATACAGTCAGTGTTTACTATGACAGTTTGTGCATCCAGTGTTTATTGATTTACTTTATGGATTTTATGAAAAATTAGATGCTCTAAAAATTGATTTAGTAAACTCTGCTTCACACACACATATTTTCACAACTGTGCAATTTATGAAAGGGTTTCGGTGATAAAGTTGGAGAATTGACAAACGCTATTGATTCGTGGTTCGTACTCTAAGGTAAATTTTCATTTGGATAATTTGAAAATTTTGGAGTAAATAGGGCGTTTGACAATTGTTAATTATGGTTCATACTCTGAGTTTCAGAGTTCTCAAATAGAACAAACCCTTCTCGAATTGGTACTCTGTTCTGCTACTGATTTAATTGATGAATTTGTTCCTTATATGATTACTTTAATTAGTTTTCATATTCTCTTCTTTGATTTACTTCCTTGAAGAACAGTTCATAAAACATAAATAAAAATTGCAGAACACACTGAATAAGATTAGAGAAACATAATTTTTCATTGATAATAAGAAAGAGATTACAAGCAAGTATTACATCTTTTTGTTCTTTCTATCTGCTAATCTATTCAACAGGAAACTAAAAGGTCAAGTCCAAACCACTCCATTGTTAGCAAAAATCCCAGATCCCATCTTTGCCACTTTATTTGGGTGGAAGTTGAAGGGATAAGGTTATTTTTGCTGACATATTCATTAACAATGGTTGGTGGTGTTGGATGAGGATGCCTTCGAGGAAAGCCATGCAAATGTTGCTTGGAGAGCAGCATCGATGTCGATCACTCTTGCAGGTTTCTCTCTTTCGATCTCTTCCAGACCGGCATCCATTTGCAGCCACAGAGTCTCAAGCTGCCTTTCCCAGTCAAACGCATCAAACTCTTCACGCGTATAGCTGAAGATATCCCTATTCTCGATAAGATGGAGATTCTTTTCTTTAATGGTAAGGTTTGCCATTGTTTTTCAGAGTGTTTTGTTTGAAGGGTTTTTGATTTTTCAGGGGAGAATGAAAGGTTAAAGGATTAATGAACTAATCTGAACAAGTCTCTAGGCCTCAAATAGAGATGGGTAAGCAACGAAGTCCTAAAACGCTTCGTATTCTGGTTATTAATGGCTACAGGTAAACGCTTCATATTCTGGTTTTAATTGGGTCCAGGTATTTTAAGAGAGTGTTATTTGATTTTTTTTTTTAAATCAAATATTTTATTGTTTTAATTTGCAAAATACACTTCTTAAAAACACGCGCACGTGACCCACTCACCCATTATCGTGTCCCACTACACATTAATCTAGGAACTGATTGAGTGTTTGATTACATAAGAAATTGGGTTTTTAATTACTCTAATTACTTTTGTGTCCAAACGGTTGTGTTTTATTTTTACATCTCACAGTTCTCTCATTTTTCACTTGGGCATTCTCGCAAACACCTTTCCTACATACACTTCTCTTGGGAGTTCTTGCAAATTTCTTAACTCAATGGCTTCTAAACCATTCACTGCTCTTGGTCTACGGTTTGTTCCTAACAACTATGAAGCTCCACTCTATCATGAACGTGTTCCAGAACCGTTTCATCTAATGCAGAATTTCTTGAGAGATTCAGAGATTAGACAAGCTCTGGTTGGACCTGATACTCTCTCTGCATCTCAAATTGCTACTTTTTGGCAAAATTCAGTCTATGTGGATGGAGGAGAGAATGGGACTCCTAACATCATCTTCACTTATGAAGAACAACACTTTGTGATTACTCCACAAACTGTAAGAGATACAATGGGGTTTGACATACATACATCTTATACTCTTGTTAATGAAACTCTATTGAGAGAGATGATACAAGAGATAGGTTACATGGAATCTCTTGACAAGCTTGGCGGTATAAAGAGACCTAATCTCAGGAAGGAATGGAACTTTTTCTTTGATTGCATTACAAGGACATTCCAGAAGAAAGTCACCAACTGGGATGCCATTCCGATAGACAGTCTACAAATCGGGTATTCTCTACTCTATGGTAGTAATTTTGATTTTGGTAGATATGTTCTGATGAATTTAGGTGATAAACTGTCAGAGTCTACTACAGTTTATTATGCTCGTTTTTGTCAAATGCTGTTCAATGCTTGTGTACCTGGTCTAGAAATTGCTGATACTGACGAAATTAACCCTTTTAGAGTCAACAAGAGAATATTCTCTGATATGACTAATAAGGATGTTGGTAAAGAAAATCTCCCTGCCTTTGTTCTGCCACTTGCTTTGCAGAACTTTCTCAATCAACCTCAGGACCAACAACAACCAGACCCACAACCAGAACAACAACCACAACAACAACCAGAACCACAACCAGAACCACAATCTGAACCACTAAACATTGATCGTCCTCAAACACCAAACACTGAACCACCTACATCAACTATTCTCTCAACACCTACAAAACAACCTTCACACACTTCACAAACAAACTCTGAATCATCACAATCTCCACCACAACCACAGTCTAAAACAAAGAGAGGCAGAGTAAAGTCAGCACTGAACACTGAACGACATGCAAGAGTTAAGAAGGTAATAGAGGCAAAAATGAAAGCAAAACAGACATCTCCTGGAGCTATTTATACTAGAAGAGTGAAAAGAATAAAACAAACGACAAACATACCTAAGTCACTCTCAGTGGTAGCACAATCTCCACAATCTAGTGAAGAGGATTCAGATAAGGTACCTCTAGCGAAGAGAAGAAAACTGGTAATCTCTGATTCCGTGGATGAAGATATTGAAGCTCCAGAGGTAGTTTCACAGCAAACACCTACTGTTGAGGTTGAGAAAGATGAAATACCTGCAGAGGTTGAAATACCTGCAGAGGTTGAAATGCCTGCAAAGGACAAAATACCTGCAGAAGAGGATACTAGAGATGCCCTTTCTCCAATAAATGATATTCTTGATTCATTTATGCCATTCTCTGATCCTATCTCTGATACTGGTGCAGCTGATCAACCTACGGTTGTCCTTTCTGAAACTGTGGCATCCCATACTGAGTTACTATCTGATGCTCACCAAACTGTTGAAGGAGGAGATGAAATTGATCAAGCAACCAAGGCTACTTCTCAGTCTATGCCTGTTGATGACAAATATGTAAACTCTGTTGCTGAGCCTGAGCAACATGGAGAAAATCTTGACAAGGCTGCAGAAGAAATTGCTAAAACTGTGGCTGAAGATGAACATGCTGAAGCTACAAATGTTGAACCTGAAGGTGAAAGCAGTGCAAACTCTGATTCTTCTCTGAGTGCACCAGTACAAAAAGACAATAAACATACACCTTTCACTCAACCTTGTACGTCTCATGAGGTTGAGAGAGCACAATTTTCAAAGTTTGCTGCTGAATGGTACAAAGAGGATTGTATTTTTCCACGAGGGAGAGCAGCTGATTTTGTTAAGCAAACTGCTGATACTATCTCCAATCCAGAGATTCTTTCTTGCTTAAAAGCAACTGTAGTTCAAGTCAAAACTCTGGATAGAAGATTTGATGACACTACAAAGGCAATCACTGATTTGAGGACTGAGGTCGTAGCTAGAGAAATGAAAATGGAAAGAGAGTCAAAACTCATGAATACAAAATTTTCTACAGCTCAAGACAATCTCTTTGCCAGGCTGAGTAAAGTTGAAGAGAATCAGTCTGACTTATCTGTTAAAATTGATTCTATTGCTACCTCTTTGGAGTTAATTACATCTATTCTTATGCCTGATGATGTCAAAAAGGGGGGGAGAGTTGTCAGAAGGGATAGTGCTGGAGATGGAGGAGCAAGTAGTAAAGGTAAGAACAAAACTGAAGAAGTTCACACTTTGAGAACTAGCAAGTCATCTAAATCACAGTTTGTTGGGAGAAATACTGATACTCAAGGTACTTTAAAGACCAAGAGTTTGCTGTTACCTTCTAATCCACAGACTGATGAAGAATTGGCTGCTAAGTTGTTTATTGAAGAGAATGAGGAAGGAGTTACAATTGAGGACATTGAAGCTGAAGAAAAGAGTTTACAAGAAGAACATCTCAAGGCTTTAAAGTCTGGTACGTTAAGAAGAGGAAAAGCTCCTAGGCCTGTTGTTAAAGGTGTTGTGATCAAGGAAAGGGCTGATGTTAGTCAAAGATCTCAGTTTTCAAAGGAAACAATGGCAGCAGAAGCTCAACTCAAGCTGAAAGGCATTGAAGGAGAAAGTTCACAGAAGAAAGTTACAACTTCTGTTGCATCACAAGTAATGACCACACCTTTAGAATCTTCTCAGTTGAAATCGGTTTTTGGGAAAGGAACAATTCAAGATCCAAATATATTATCTGGAGTTTATATGAATATTTCTTATGGAAGAGCCTTGTCTGGCAAAGTTGGAAATAATAAGGGTGGACTAGGTTCACACAGAGACAAAAGGCAATATACTGGTCCTAGAGATTCTTCTTCACTGGCTGTTCCAGGTCGTGGTGTTCCTCAAGAGAGTTTGGACAGACTGGAATCAGTACAGTTAGTTCATCAGAAGAGTTTAAAGAAGGACTTTCTCTTGTACTTCATGGCTGATGGGACAATATTTAAAATTGTAAGAATGATATTGGCTTGAAATGTTGGGAAGAACTAGAATATGTTCTATATCTTTTCAAGGTGAATAGTCAAAGGACTCAATCAGTTGCTAATGTGCTCAGACAGAGGATGCTTCAGAATTTGGCAATCAGAGGAGAGAAGTATAATAGCAGATATGTTCCTAAGTACAGGGATTACAAAGGAAATCTTATTGAAATGAAGAAAGGTCCTGCAAAATTAAAGACTGATTTGGGAATCACAGTACTTGACTTCAATTCACAGTCAGAAGAAGTCAAATTTATCAGACTGGGAAATGAGATGAGAAGGAACAAAATCTATGATCTTAGGGCTGCTATCTACCAAACAGATGAGAGTGATCCTCAGCTCAGAGAGATTAAAGAAGCTATGAAGATTGAGCTTGAAAATGCAGAAAGAAGATTGCTCATAGATTATCTCAGAGCTATGCCAGATCTTGAAGTGATAAGAGATTAAGGTCTGTAAGGATTTTCTTATTCTCTGTAGTTTTTTGTTAAGTAGAAGCTTAAACTCTGAATTTGTATAAACACTGTATTTGTCTATTTGTTTTGACATCATCAATTATTGTCATTAACTTGTGCATTTTTGCTAATGAACAAGTTGGGGGAGATTGTTAAATATAATTGATGTGTTTTAATCAGTGTTTAAGTGTTACAGTGAATTGTCAGAGTTTAGCTGGAAGCAGTCAGAGTTTATTGTAAACTCTGACAGATGGAAGCTCGACAGAGTTTGTCAAACTCTGTCTGGAGGAAGCGTCTACTGGTCAACAGTGATTGAAGATTTATTATGGAAGCGATATCTTTGAAGATTGGATAGCTATCAAAGAGATCGAGTTGACTTAGGAGACGTGTGACAATCTGTAATTGATATCAATGTATAGTTGATTATTAGGAATATCAATTAGAGATTGTATCGTAGCTGTATGTTTTATAAATACAGTTAGGTTAACCCTAGAAGGGCATCGTACAACGAATTATCTTGATTGTAACCTAGCAGCTCTTTGTGATAGTTTACATCACGAAGAGGGTTCTTAATACAAGAAGTTTTTAAGTGCATAAACGTATTACTTGTTAAACTCTCATACGAATTTGATTATTAATTGTGTATTCGGCCTAACATGGATGCTAGAGGAATGTGAACAAGTGCACTCCTGGTTGGTGAGATAATTGAAGATCTCTACAGGTTAGTATAAACTGGTATCATCACTCAAGCAAGCATGGAAGACATGGTATGACACCCTAACTATAATTTAATATTTGGTATCAATCTTTAACAGTTGGTATCTTTTAACATTTGGTGTCATATTTATAGAACTCTCTACATCTTTAGGCACAAACATAAATAATATATATGTCCAATGATATCTTGATTATATTATATGTTGGTCTACTAGCTATAAATTGGTATCAAGATATTTGCTGTTTTGATGTTGGTAAAGTTGCAATTCTTTTGATTTACTTCAGTAAGCCAAAAGAATGATGACAATAAAAATAAGTCAAGGATCTTTTGTTTCTATTCAGAAGATTCTAGACCTGTCAAGACTACATGCCAACACCTCACTATAGCTGGCTTTTGACCTGTTAGTTTGGATCTAACAAGTTGGTTATCAAAAATCTTAAGATGGACCCGGATATGAGGAAATGGTACTCTAGAGATATTTGACCCAACAAGTTCAGGATCTACTAATTAGGACCTAATCAGGCTATAGAGGAATCATCAGCTCATTATCTTATTCAATTGCTAATAGATCACTTACACACATATTTTATTCTCAATTATGCAAATGTGCATGGTCCCAAGTGGATTCTTGAGAATCTATTCTTGTAGTTATTACACTTGATTTTCAGATGTCTTAAGTTGGACCCAAATCTACGGAGATGGTACCCTAGAGACATCAGTTCTGACATGTTTTGCTACATAGAGACAGATCAAATGAGTTATACGAAAGCAGGAGAACACAAGGAATCAATTTCATCTTCAACAACTCTGTGGAACACTCAAGGACTAAGCAACTTGCATAAGGTATCAATTATTTCGAGAGCATGTCTTTAGTCAAGAATAACTTGCAGATACGTTTACTAAATCACTTGATGAAATTAATTTTTCAAGATTGGTTTGTAAACTTGGGATTTTATTAATGTTATATGATTGTAAATCTCATCTGTTAAGTAATTCTTAAGTAAGCTCACAAGTTTTCAATTATCTGTATTGAAAGGAATTGTGAACTTATTTACATCCAGACCTCACACTGAAAATTATCTGTTGAATGATTGCCATGTGTATAATTGCAATATATTTTAGTGGTGATTATTTAAGGATAATTTAAATACTTAAATGCTAAAATCTAACTCATAGAGATTTAGTATTTAATTATTTATTTATTTATTTTGATTTATATGGGTTACGGAGTTGAAGCAATTCAATTTAGTATTTGCTCTGTACCTTATATTTATTAAAATAAATAAACAACATAACTAATTTGGACCTAATCTGTATTGGTCTTCAATTAGTTGTGAGATGTTAATTCTAGTGAATTTTTTCAATATTCCATTTTCAGAAATTCACTATAATTAATATCATGGTTCTAACAATTGGTTGTACTGAAGTTTTAACTTATATCAGTTAATGATATTTAGTTAGAATTCTATTTACTAACTAATTGTGAGATATATTGGTATGTGTGAAATTACTTAGAACTTCTCTAAGTAATCATTGTTATATCTTTTACAATTCACTCATATTATTATACATGGTATAAAAATTCTCTAAGTAGAACTATGGATATTGAAATATCTAAAGTTACCATAGTTCAATTACTTTGAAGAATTTTTATGCTTATTTGCAAGCTTCAAATCACTTTGATAATAAATGTTTTATACTATGGATCAAGGTGTATTGGACTTAGAATATTATTTTTAAGATTGTAGACAAGACAGTCTTGGTAATCAAGTTTTTTTTTAAGAACCAAGATTGTCTACCAACAAACAGTTGTTAGGAGTTAACAATTGTTGTTATCGAGGAGTTGTCTTGAAGTCATAAGATTAAAATGTTAATGATGATAATTATCCAAGTGATAGTGGTAGAAACAATTTTGTTATTGGCAATACCAATGTCACTGGAAAATAATCATCAAGTCATTCACGCAACAACTCGAGGGAAGTAAACAAAGGATTCACTAGTCAAACATAACATCACAACAAAGAACAAGGTGATTCATCAAGATCCAACCTTCTCAAACAGTCTGTTTGGAATAGAGCTGATCATTGGTGATCCAGATGTTGGAGTAAGAACAAAAAGGGCCTCTCAGAATCAAGGTATAGAATCTAAGGAATCTGAGAAAGCAATTGTGAATCTGGAACAACAAGAAACGTGGAAGTTGGTGCCAAGGTTTGAGCGCTAAGTAACTGGTATGACATTCTTTTCGAATTCTATCTTGTCATCTTTCTAAAAAGAATTGTCATAATCATTCTAATGTTTTAATCCATGTTTCTTTATTTTAGAATAATAATTTTCTCTAAAAATATTTTTCTCTAATTCTTTAGTTAGAATTTTTGAGGAAGCTATTTTTGTTGAAAATTTTATTATTTTAAAATAGCTGCAATATTTATGATAGTTTATTAAATCATATTTTCTCTCTAAATAATTTTCTAGTAGAAAGTTGTTTTGTCATAAAATATATGGATTTGCTAACCTATTATAAATACTCTTGTATATACTTAATGTTTTTGTACATGTATTGTAATTCTTAAATGTTAATCTTATTTAACATGTTTTGTAGTGTTTGTCTTTTTATTTTAGTCGTATGTCCGTTTATAGTTTAAGGTATGTAAATTATTAAGTTATGTATAGTTTTATTATTTTTATGTTAATTCAAATTTTTCTTCTTTGTTTAGTTTTATTTGAATTTTCTTTTCTTTTTAGTTTTTATTTAATATAATTATTATGTATATTATTTCTTATTTTTGAATATTATTTTTCATGTGTATATAAATAGTTTGTATAGTTTTTACAGTTTAGTCACTATACTTTCAAAACTTACAAACAGGTCCCTGTATTTGGTTCTTTTGTTGTTCTTCTTATTAACACACACAAAACCTGCAGTTTAAGTACAAATCTTTGTTTGATTGCTGTTAACAGATTTTCGTGTTAAGGACTTAACAATTGACCAATGTTGGTATCAAATTGGTATGTGTCTATACAATTGGTTAGGAACTAATGTTTGATTTTCAGGATCTAACAATTGGAAGACAAGACCTATCAAGTGCTAACAATTTCTAATAGTTGGTATCTATCTTACAGGACCTAAAGCATGATAAAATAGTTTTGTTTGTATTGGTTTAAACATTAACATACATTGATTCGATTAATATTTATTAATTGAATTTGTGTCCTTGCTTTTGTTTAGTAAAACTAGCTCAGGATCTTTAACTTCCTAAATTCAAAATCTCTTTCTACAGCTGTGATTACTTACATTGTAAATCTTTTGAAATCACAACTGTATATCATTTCTCTTAAGAAAAAATGCAATATTTTCTTAGAAAACTTTTCAATGTTAAAAATGCATTCTATCTCTATATTGCTCATATTCTGTGATGCAGGTTCACCTACATGAAATTTTGTATTCTCACATGTTTAGTCATAAGGTTGTAAACCTAACAACTTTTATCCCAGACTACAGTCAAACTCAAACACATTCTATCTTACACCCTAAATGGAAGTAACCTATCAGACTAGAGGTCACCAGGGAGTAACTGCACTTGATGCAGCAAACAAGGATGTGTGGGATATTCAGTTGGAGAGTCACTACCTTATACACTATCCAAAATATTTCATATGCACAAAGTGAGATTGCACACACCAAGGATGAATTGACGGAAACCTGTAATCCAACCATTTTACGGTTATGATTATAAGTTAAAGGTTCTTTAATGAACTAAAAGTCTTCACAGACCTCGAGAGAAGGTATTGATCTCAAATGCAAAATTCAACAAGATCATTATCTAACTCTCCAGAGGGAACCTCTCTGGATCCTGCGGGTAACGGATCCGACATAGGTGCGGATCGGCAACTTGTGAACTATGATTCAGATTTTACCTGATGAGTTTAACAAGGTGATGTCTTCACAGACATTAGAAGGGAATCTTGATCTCAATGCTAAATTTATAGATCATTGTTTACCTTCTCAGAATTTAAATCTGAAAACCCTAAAAAGGGAAATTAGCAACTTGTAGATTATGACTCAGATTCGTCTGACGAGTCCAACGAGGATTTGGGATTTGCGAACTCCCATTGCACCACCAGTGACCTCTCTAGAAGGGGCTATGGTGATTTTTCTTTGCAGGTACACTAACGGATGTTGGAGCTATGAGTGATATGAGTGAAACACTAGTGAGCAATAGTGTAAACAAAGAGAGAAGTGAGACACTCAAAACAAATGAGTGGAGAGAAGAGTGAAACACTTGTGAGGTACACAAAACACTATCACACACTCACAGTGAGGAAGAAAATGAAACTTCCTTTCTAACAAAGCTTTATCAATTGATTTCAATGTACTCTAACGATTGGTATAAATTGGTAACAATTTGGTATCAACTACTTTGTCAATTAGTTGAATGGAGGATTCCTCAACTAAGGGGGAGAGATATATTGAAAAAGATATATTCAAGCTTAAAGCTTACCTTAGTAGGATATACTCAACTAAGGGGGAGAAGTATTGGGGTACAAGTAAAAGAAGAGTGAGTTAGAAAGGGGGAGCAGTAAAGACTGTGCTTAGGATGAGAGGCAAGTCTAGTTTCTAAGGGGGAGCCTTAGATGAAGAAGCTTTTTCATTTGTTATGAAAGTGGAGATATAAGGAGAATTACATCACAATACTATTCTATTAGTCTTTCAATGTACTATGTATAAAGGCTAAGTGGAAGAGTAGTAAATTCACCAGAAGTTATAGAAATGGTATTGATTCACCATTGTCTATATAGTAGGAACAACTGTTTTTCTTTAGTGAGAAAAGCTGTGTCAGAAATTGGAAGTGATTGTAAATCAAGAACTGCTGATAATCACCAATGTAAGATGTGAAGGATTATCAGGCAGAGATATGAAGAATCAGAAATGAAGATGAGTTATCTATTGAAGATCAGTTCAGTGCTAGAGGAACAATCATCTATCATTTCATCAACTGAAGATTCTGGAATTGTTAAATCTAAACCAGAGAATTTTTTTTGTATTATTTACTTAGTTCTTAAAAGTTTTATCTTTTTCTTGTTTAAGTGAGGCAGTTGAGTTATCCTCTAGGTATTTGCTTGTTATTGTCTAACAAACAAATAGGGGGAGATTGAAAGGCATATGATGTAGCCTATTTGTATTTCGAGGATACAACTCAACTTAAACAAGATTGTAATAGTAAATAGTATATAGACTGTCACAAGGAATCTCAGATTGTATTATCTGTCAGAAGAAAAAGATCAAGGTCAATCTACAGACTTGAAGAATTACTACATTGAAAGAAGTTCAGACATCTGATCAAGCCTCAGTGAAGTATTCGTTAAAGAAGTGGATTCATTTAAAGTGACAGAGATTTCAACAGTGACAGAGTCAGTACAGAAGAATTAATAGAGAGAGAAGAAAGAGAAAAGAAAAGGAACCAGATTTTAAAGTCAATATATGAAGAACAGTCATTGCGGTTAGTCACTCATGAACCAGACAGTACATCGAGTGTCAACATTAAACAGTGGTGGTTTATCATTAACTTCAGTGGTTCAAGCTATCAAGACGGGTATATTAAGAGAAGACATTAACCACAACCATAAAGTCAAAAATAAAGAAAAGCCGTTGGAGTTAGTCGCTCATGAACCAGACCGTGCATCGAGCGTCAACGAAAATCCGGTAGTAATTCTTTATTACTTTCAGTGGTTCAAGAAAAAGATTTGAGCTGTCAAAAGATTTATATTAATTCTCTTTTAATTAATATAATTATGTAATTGGTTTAATTTAATAAATTAATTCATATCGAATTAATTTATTTATTAAATTAATTATCATGTTAATTAATTTTGAATTAATGTATTAAACTGAATTGATTTAATTAATTAATTAATTAATCATTATTTATTTTAATGATTAATTGATTAAGTATTTAATTAAATTAAATTCAAAAGAAAAACAAAAGAAAAGAAAAAAAGCAAGCAAAAGAAAAAAAAAAGTAAAAGGGAAGTAACAGGTTGTCGACAAAATGAAACAAAAGAAAAGTTAACATGCATGTGCAAAAGTATTAACAAAGCATGTATTCAAAAAGGAAAAGAAAACAGACCCTGCACATGCCTGCATATTCTCTGTCGGAACTCCTACGCGCCTCCTGCGCGCGTGCGCGACACGCGCCCGAAGACAACCAGGTTCTGTCCCGCGTGCAGCTCAAACACTCTACCCGTGACTGGTTTTCATCATGACACAGAAATCAGTTGTTATCAATTCAATCATTTTAAACGAGTTTTTAATTAAACAAGACAATCTCAATTGTCTTGCCGATTGTATTGGTAAGCTTGGATTGTCTTGCTCATTGTATTGCCTATTGTCTTGGCAATACAAATTGATTGTTTTGATGGTTTTGGATTGTCTTGCCGATTGTCTTGGCAGTACAAAATTGATTGTCTTGGAAGAGCAGATTGTCTTGCCGATTGTCTTGGCAGTACAAATGAAAAAGAAAAGATGCAGAAGACTATATTAATCAAGACAGGCGGCCAGATCAAAAAAAACAACACACAGAACATATCATCTTCAAGAAACAAAAAGGCTATTCTCTCTCATTGAAGAACAACACAGCAAGAGAAATAAATTTGTATAAATTCAAGTTCATCTTATTTTTAATATCTGATCCGATAGAACTTGTTTACTTGATACTCTTGTAATATTAGCGAGTTTTTACTCATAATCTATATCTCGATTTTTATTAACAAATCTAGAAAAATTCATGTCGAATTTTCTAATTTGTTTTTATTAACTAGATATAATTTCTGTACTGTATTTGTAACAAACCCCTCAAGTTAATATAATTTTATATTCAACTTGAATTTTGTTTCATTTAATTCCGCTCAAATTTGTCAAAATATAAATTAAATTTATCCGGACAAATTTCGATTAAACAATACCGTTTGTATTCAACCCCCCCTTCTACAAACATATTGGACCTAACAACAATATTTCAAAATTACGAATCATGTATTTGAAAAATAAAAAAAAATCGAGTTACATAAATTAAAATGATGTCCGTACTTTGCACGAGAATTGTTTTTTAAAATTCTTGTATCACACGAATATAAAACTAATACAAATAAAAATCTACTTAGTTTGCTAGCCTACACAATGCACACACCTGACACCTATCTAATTTAGGAGATAATATACTAATTCTAATTCTTCAATTTGGCAATGTACTTCAGATATGATATACATTGAAATTGAAATTTATAAATATTTTTCTTAGTTTATGTAGCTCGCTATTTATGGAGAATAATTAATTTGAATCTAATTGCACTTATTCATATTTCAAATCAGAATACATCTCCACTTAAAATGTAGAATATTCTTGTGCTCATAAAGTCAAGATTTTTTTATGAATTAAAACAAAATATTTATCAATAATCAACTAAACAATCATTCTTGCAGGAGGGTAAACATCCAATATTTCTTAAAAGAAATCATATTATATCCTTATATATAATAAACATAAGAGGGATCTTATCCAAATTTTGGTCTGGTCACTGTACTACCAAAATCATATATTCCATTAGATTAAAAATAGACGATTAAGATTAGATCATATTAAATTATAATCTAAAGAGGATATAATTAGAAAAGTTTGCATTAAAAGTGAATTTTTTTCAAAAAAATTATAATCTAAAAAAGCTATAATTAAAAAAAGTTGTATTAAAATTGAATTTTAAAAAGAAGATTATAATCTGAAAAGGATATATTTAAAAAAGATTGTTTTATTAGTATTTATAAAAATTCATATTTATTATTTAGACTTTATCTTGAGATCTAGAAATCAGATTTGGATGATTTTAAAATCCACGCGAACCTCATAAAATTATCTTTAATTTAGTGATGATTTAGTAATTATTATTCAAATAGAAATACTCAGAATCTCAAGAGAAAATATAATTACGAATTTTTACATTAATCCTATTCAATGTAAAAGTCCCTTTTTACGAATATTGTATTCGATACATTTCATCTATGAAATAGATACCCCTGACAAAAAAAAAATCATTGACATTTACATTTTCGTATTACAATATAAATACACTTTTTAGTTTATAATACATAAAAATATTAAATATTTTTTACGTTAGATCTAACAGTTTTTATCTATTTATTTTAAGATTTTTGTTGTACGGAGGACCAGATTACCGATTATCAAAGTTTTGGACAAATTCCCTCTTACATTTATTATTAAAATTATATTTGGTTGTTAGTAGAACAATCTTCAAATAATTAGAAGGGTAATTTGATAAGCAAAACGAATTATAAGTAGAATTTAGAAATCAAATAGAATTTTTAACGTAAAAAATCGTCAATTTCTTTTCTTATTTGTTTCTACGTAAATATAATTAGAAAAAATTATTCGACCATCACTAAATTAAAGATTATTTTCTTAAATTCACGTGGGTTGTAATTTCCAATTCAAATTTTAAGAATTTAGAGTAGAAAGATTAACTCGAACGTGTTAAATCTTATATATATCAATTTTTAATAACAATTTGATATGTAAATTAATAACATATAAAATTTAAAAAATTAATATAATTATAGATATTAAAAAAGGAGCAGTGCGTTGCACGGGTTATAAGCGTAAGGGAGATCTAGTTCATAATTTTGGTCTCTGTACCGCCAAAATAATCTCAACCGTCGAATCTAATATTTTTAAAAATGGACAATCAAGATTATATTATATTAAAAAGAAAATTATAGTCTAAAAAGAATATAATTAAAAAAGTTTGTATTAGGATTCAATTTTAAAAGAAAGTTATAATCTGAAAATGATATAGTTAAAAAAGTTGTATTTGAATTGAATTTTACTTATTTTTTTAATATTAAAAAACGTTCATATTTACTATTTGGACTCTATTTCGAGATCCAGAAATTAGATTTGGATGATTTTATAGTCCACGCGAAATTCATAAAATTATCTTTAATTTAGTGATAATTTAGCAATTATATTCCAAGTGAAAACATTCAGAATCTCATGAGAAAAATAATTATGAATTTTTAAATTAATTATATTCAGTGTAGAAGACCAACATTGATAATTCTATTTAATATAGAAAAGCTGATTATATATGATATGAATATTGACATAAAAAATTAATATAATTACATATATTTGAAAAGGAACCGTGCATTGCACGAGTTATAAGCTTGTATTTATTGTATCTTTTGTGACAATCCTTCATATGTAGACCATTGTTCAATGGAAAACCATCATACGTGGAGAATAGTGGAGAACCACTAATTTTTGATTCTATGACAGAACCAAAGTTCTATTTTTTTGGTTCTATAAAAAAAGACCAGATTTTTTTGGTTCTACAAAAAAAATCTGTTTATTTTGGTTCTTTAAAAAAAAAAATTCTGCACCAAATGCTGACGTGGCAGTATCACGTCACCTACCACGTCATCAATGCTGACATGGCAGTGTCACGTGATAGTGCCACGTCATCGACGACATCATCATTGATGATGTGGCAGGTGACAGTGCCACGTCAGCAGTGATGACATCATCAATGGCGTGGCAGTGCCACATCAGCACTGATGTCGTGGCAGCGGTGACGTGACGACTTCAGATTTTTTAAAAAAAAAATTTGGTTCTACTACAAAATGAGAAAAAATAAGGTGGTTCTCCACTGTTCTCCATGTAAGATAGTTCTGTTACTTCTGTATAGAGTACTACTCTTCATATGTATTATATCATATTTAGACGAAATAATAAGTAATATTAATTGAAATTATTTATAATCTATACTATTATATAAAAGCCGAAACATTAAAAGTCTGGTCGGTCGGTACGTATCTGTTGATTTTACTTATTTATCCTTACATAATTACAGATAAAATCCATCCTATTAACTAATCAATTTCCTTTTTCACGCAATAACTAAATAATTTCCTTTTTCAGGTAAAATATAATATCTTTTATATTTTATCTAACTAAAAATTTTTCCTTACTAAAATTTCCTTTTCTCTTTTCTTTAACAAAAATCTCTCATTTTCCAATTATATCACGGACAGTTATCTTTTTCTACCAAACTATGTTACCATTTCTCTTTTCTATAACTAAAATATCTCTTTTTCCAATTATATCACGGACGGTTTTATTTAATAAAAATAATAATAATATTATAATACTAATAATTAACCAATTACCTTTTCAGCTAAAACGTATCATTTTTTCTAATTAAATTTCCTTTTTTCATAAATATTACGGGCAACATTAATTTCTCATTTTCTAAAATCACTACGAGCAATTTCATTTAGTAAAATAACGTAATTAAATTATAACCACTATAAACTAATCAACTACCTTTTCACCTAAAACATGTCATCTTTTTAATTTTCACGTCAACTTTTTTATTTTCTCTAACTAAAATCTCTCTTTTTCCAATTATATCACGGGCAATTCTATTTAATAAAATAAAATAAGAATATATAATGCTAATAATTAACCAATTACCTTTTTCAGCTAAAATATATCATCTTTTCTATATTTTTTAACTAAAATTCCTCTTTTTCTAGAAATATCACGTGCAACATTAATTTCTCTTTTTCTAAAAACATTATGAGTAATTTTATTTAGTAAAATAACATAATTAAATTATAATTATAATAAATTAATCAATTACCTTTTCCACCTAAAACATGTTACCTTTTTAATTTTTTCTAACTAAAATCTCTCTTTTTCCAATTATATCATGGGCATTCTATTTGATAAAATAAAATAATAATTTTATGATTACTAATAATTAATCGATTACCATTTTCAACTAAAACTTATCACCTTTTCTATATTTTCTAAATAAAATCCCTCATTTTCTAAAAATATCAAATAACATCTATATATATACTAATAAGCGTTGAGCTGGCAGCTTGCAAACTCTCGAATGCAATTTTTCTATTTTTCAGTTCACCAACTTCCGATAAAAGTGGCGCACTGATCTGTTGTGACTAGACGAGACATCAATCCCTCACTCAGACACTACTTTTCATATCATTTGTAGGCACTGATAAATGACAA
This sequence comes from Saposhnikovia divaricata, assembly GCA_036435485.1. NCBI lineage: Eukaryota > Viridiplantae > Streptophyta > Magnoliopsida > Apiales > Apiaceae > Saposhnikovia > Saposhnikovia divaricata. Next base: position 95,369,784 of record CM071594.1, read on the forward strand.
TCATTTACAACTATGAACATTTAAACATGCATGTTTGGGTAATTTTTGTTTACCATAATTCACTGTAAATATCATTTTTTAAATATTAACATTGATTAAAAATCACCACAGAACACGTCCTAAATATTAATTTCTCGGACTGATTTTAAGTTAATTTCATATAAAAGTATTTCTACTATGGTTTACAAAAAATATATTATTTTTTCAGATATTCATCTATCAATTATATATATATATATATATATATATATATATATATATATATATATATATTTTGCTAAGTGACAATAATATATTTAATTATTGTAAGTTAAAAATTATATTAAATGTTAATAAACTGTCAATATCATCACAACAGTTTACTTATTTAATATAAGTATTTTTTATTTTTTTTGAGAAGCAAGCATTTCATTGAAGCCAAATTGATATGGCCATTATGTAGAATGCACCATAAATCTTACAGCACCACCTCAAACATAAAATTTCACTCATAACAGTAGCCTCCCTCAACAATACTACTACAATCGATTTATAATTCAATTACATAGAAACCCAGAAGTACTCTGCAAGCACTTGCATCTCGACCTCCACCACTCCTGCCTCATCCCCGCCCACTACAACTCCTGCTATATCTCCTCCAAGCTGCGCCACAAGCCGCTCATCCACCCAAGTAGAACAAATGATAGTGCTCATCTCTAACACCAACCTTGAATGAGGTAATTTCTGTTACGCCCCTGTCTTGCTAGATCATCTGCCCCTGAGTTATCATCTCTACTAATAAGACGAAAAATCACATTTTCTTTACTAACAATATTTTCCATACCTTCTAACAACAATTGGTTAGATAAAACTAGTCCTCCCTTGATTCTTGAAACGTAACCAATGACCTCCTTACTATCAATATAAAACACACATTTTTCATTCGAATACTCACTTCCATTTACCGCCCTAACAAGATGAATCACCGCACTTAACTCTGCTAACAAGGAACATGTAGCCTTGACTGGACCTGAGAAAATGTATAAAAGATTTCCTTCCTTATCCTTTAAGTATCCACCAATTCCTGGTGCAAAACTACCATCATTCTCCAGTTTTACCAAGCCATCAGAGTAACCAATAATCTTGCAGCCCTTTTCAAACCGATCTCTGCCACTCACCCCCACACTACCTGCAATTGCCCTCATCGGATTTACAGTCCACATACTAGCAAATTCATCGTTTAAAATCTTAGTAACTTGACACCACTTTTGTGCCCTTAACTTGATCAGAAACAGCACCTCCTCTTCCCTATACTGAACAGACTGAAACCACTTTAAATTCCTATTCAACCAAATAGACCATAAGGTAGAGGCCAACGCAACAGCCCAACCCATTCTCATTTTCGAGTCATGAAACCGGTTTATCCATTCCCAGTAATTGAAACTTCGTGCTGAATTCCATTTGTTACTTAAACCCCACTAGTCGAACACCCATTTCCAAATTTTCTTTGCAAAACTGCAACTCCACAGCAAATGTTCTATCTCCTCCACACCAGCCTTACATACTATACAAACCACATCACTTACTGCATTAGTTAACCTCTTCTGTAAGAAAATCTTTGTAGGTAGCACCCCATGCTCCACCTTCCACAAAAAATATTGAATTTTTGGTGGCACTTTTAATTTCAAAATATTATTCCACAAGCTATAACCTGAATGAATCCCCTGAGATAGAAACCTTCTGCCATCTGTTGACGAATAAGATCTACCCGTCTTTAACCAAATCAAACAGTCAGAGCCCGTTGTTAGAACAACTGAGTCAACAATAACGTTTAACCTTAAAGCTTCGTCTATCTCCCAAACACGCAATTGCCTTTTCCATAACATATTCGACTCCGAATTTGGATTAGACCAACTATCACAAAATTCCTTAATCGTTACATTCTGCAACTTTGATAACCGATAAAGTCTTGCAAAAGAAAGATACAATTCACCATTATTCGACCAATTGTCCTCCCAAAAAAGCGCTGTATTGCCATCCTTCACACTCCACTTAAAATTAGACCCTGATAACGAATTAGAGAACCCATCCTCCTTATTAATGGTAACAATACCACTCAACATAGATGATGCATGCTTATTAGTAAGTGCCTGCTCCAGATCATCAGCAAAACTACAATTATACTTCGATCTGACTAAAGCAGCCCATGAAGAGTCTCTATTTGCCTCCCATTTGAACCACCACTTGCCTAACAATGAAAAATTTTTCCGCTGAACTGAAGTAATGTCCAGTCCTCCCATGCTTCTTGGCAAGACTACCTTTTCCCAATTTATCAAGTGCATTTTCCTCCTTCTAGTCCCGTTATCATCATATTCTCCCCATAAAAAAGCTCTCCTAATAGCCTCTATTCTGTTTCTCACCCCAACAGGAATAACATAGGTACTCAGCCAGTGTGTAGGTATACCATCCAACGTTGCTTTCAACAACACCATTCTTCCCGCCATATTCATGGTAGAACACTTCCAGTCCGCAAGTTTTTTTTCCACTCTTTTTACCAAAGGGTCCCAAAACAAACGCTTTTTTGGCGATATACCAATGGTAACCCCTAAGTAAGTCATAGGCCAACCCCTATCTCACACTTTAAAATTTCTGAACCCTCTTGTAATAACTCCCTGCCTTTTCCTAAAGAATACAACATCCTCTTTGAAAAGTTTATTTTCAAACCTGACAACAACTGAAAACAAACTAGAATTCTCTTGATTGTCAACAAAGAATCTATGTCATTATTAATAAATAATAATGTGTCATCCGCAAACTGCACATGTGTGAACCTTTCTGAATTTTCCGCAACCTTAATACCTCGAAATGACCCATTCCCCGCTACAAATTCAATCATTTTACTGAGTGCTTCAACTACTAGGTTAAAGAGCAACGGTGATAAAAGGATCACCTTGTCTTAACCCACGAGTCGGTGAAAATTCCTTTGTGGGAGAGCCGTTAATCAATATCAAAACTCTTGCTTCCTTATAATAATTAACAATCCAGCTTTTCCATTTATCACTAAAACCCATCTTATCCAACAAATCTCCCAAAAAATTCCAATTTACCGTGTCAAAGGCCTTTTCAAAGTCTAACTTAAAAATTAAACCCGAAGACTTCCCCATATTGAGACTATGTGTAATTTCATTAACCATTAAGATACTATCCGCTGCATTTCTTCCCTTCATAAAACCAAACTGATGCTTACTGACCAAATTTTTCATGATTCCACCCAACCTTTCCGCTAGTATTTTGGTAAACAATTTTGGAATTGAGTTAATCAAACTTACCGGCCTGAAGTCTGTTACTAACTTTGGTTGTGATACTTTTGGAATCAACGCAATGAAAGATGAATTGAGCCCCTTAGGGAATACACCCTTGCTAGTAAATTCTTCAAAACACTGCATAATTTTTCCTTTTAAGCTATCCCACAACTTTCTAATACTCCCTATATTAAAACCATCTGGCCGCGGTGCCTTTTCCGAAGACATTGACTTTAATACACATTCCACCTCTTCCATCTTTATGTCCCTGTCCATCCATTGAGACTCCTGCAACGTAATTCTCTCCAGTTGTAGATGACCTATCTTAAACATGAGACACTCTCTGCTGCAATCAAATAAGGAAGTAAAATGCTCGAAGAAAGCATCCTTGAGTGCTGTAGGAGATGAAATCCAAGTCTGCTTCCAGAATATCCTTCGAATAAGATTTCTGCATCTCCTTTTCTGAATACACTGATGAAAATACCTCGTGTTTCTATCTCCTTTTACCTGCCAATTAACTCTAGACCTCTGCCTTAGCATGTCGACTTTTTGCTCATATAATCCTCCCAACAACTCATTCAGCACTACCTTGTTAATGTTGTTGTTTGAATCATTATCCTCCTTCTCCAAACTATCTTCCACCTCCTTTATCCGCATGTCAATATTATTCTTCCCCAACTTGGACCACTCTTTGATTCCCATTCTAACTCTCCTTAAAATAGATAATACATCTAGCTTACCCTCTTCGACATCCTTAGAGATCTGCGACTCCATTGATGCAACAAGACCACCATCCTTAAGCCAACAATTAAAAATTTTAAACGGAACAGGTCCCCAATTCTGAGATTGCTGGCTTAAAAACAAAGCCCTATGATCCGACTTCTTCCTACTCAAAGATTTCAGAAACCATTGACCCTTACTCCACCATGATGAATTTACTAACGCTCTGTCTAATTTACTCTTTCTTCCTCCTGCCCCAAACCAAGTAAACTCTGAATTACCCATCGCTAACTCTAATAAATTTGAGTTATCTATAAAATGACTAAAACCAACCATATCATCCCTTCTATACGTACAATTTACTCTCTCACTTTCATCTCGAATACTATTAAAATCACCAATAATGCATAGGCATTCATTTTGATGACTTGCCACAATACCAGCTAGTTCCAGCCACAATCTTCTTTTACTCTCCAAATCTTGTGCACTGTATACGTTTATCACACTAAAGACTTCACTATCCGCCCAACTCTGCAGTTTACACCACAACCAGTTCTCCTCCTTCGTCACCCCTACTAACTTATATAGTGAATTATCCCACATACACAATAATCCTCCCGAAAGCCCTCTAGCCTCTACCTCCACCCATTCAAAATCTTGACTGTTACATAAGTTCCTGATCGACTGAATATTCCAACCACTACATTTAGTTTCCTGAAAGCAAACTATATTTGCTTTATGCTCCAATAAAATATCTTTAACCATCCTTTTTTTAACACTATTGCAAACACCCCTTATATTCCACGAAATCAAAGAAATATTCCTCATATCAAACATTTTCAACAATCCAACTTAAAATCCACTCTTAAGACTCTTATACCTTATTTTCCTCAATGCGCTTAGCAATGACCTTGATACCCTCTTCCCTTCCCCCAACAATTGTTAGTCCCATCTCTATTGCAGTATCTACAATTCTTTCTGCTTCCAGCTCCTTTCCCCCCCTGTTGTTATTCAGATTTTCATCACCCCTGTGCTTATCTACAACCTTCTGAACAGTACCCTTATTCCTCGAACCAATCCACTTCCCTTTTAACAAAAGACTTCTTCCCCCTATTCTATTAGTTAACTTAAAATCAAAAGGATTAACCGATCTTTTACCCTTTTTTCTGGGCCTACCCCTCCTTGCACCCATATTAATCTTAAGCATATTTTCACAAATAGAATTCTGTGAAAATACATTCTCTTTCTCAACAGACTCTATCGTATCCTCCTCCACTAACCCTTCCTCACTATCTATTTTCGTTGGCTTAGATCCACACACTAAAGTTTCAGAATTGTCTCTGTAATTCCAACAACCATCATTTTTATTTTCTGCATCCCCAACCATCACCCTGCCTCCTCCTTCTGCTGTATTTTGTATAACTATATCCTTTGACACCTCTGATTCTGGTACAACCGTATCCATTCTAGAAGAATCCAACCTACCCTTACTACCCTCTTCAGAACCCTGACTAACATTAAGTCCCAACTGCTTATTCTTCTCTACTTCAACATTAATATCAACCATAGAATTTTGAACCTCCATTCCTCCATTGCCCCCTGCCAAATCTGACTGACTAACACTATCCCCTGTCCTCTCCTTATCACCTCGACCGCACCTATGCGAATCTTCCTTTAGCTCCCTAATGAACACCTCATATGATTTCCCTTTTACATATATCCTTAACTTCTCATTAATCTCCTCATATCTATTAGTCACACATATTACTCTCGGATTGTAAATTGCTAGTTCTTGCTCATTCTGATAGCTCCAAGAGACCCATTCACCAATAGCCTTAGTATATGCCCTCAAATTTTCCTCAACCCACGCCAGTAATGGAATTCCACAACATTCAACTTCCACAACTCTAGGAATAACAAAATCTTCCTCCTGAAAATGACGTGTTTTCCTAAAAAACTTCTTCAGTACCACATAATCCTCCTCATTCCAAACTCCATCATCAATCTTATTCACGTAGAAAGTGAATCTATTAACCCTCAATATCTTTATATCCTTTAGCCCTTCAGCCTTTAACCCCTCCAACAATACCTCAGCATTACTCTCCAAGCTAGTATATCCAACAATACTACTTAACATTGAAGCCTCAATGTTCTCATTTGTCTCCGATTCAACATATTCAAAAACATTCCTAGCATTAATCACCGGATTAACTGACCTCTTAACATTCACCCCAAAACCCACACCCTCCTTCTCTCCACTCCTTGCATTAATAGACATCTTCAAGATTCGCCCCAACCCTTTGTGCTGCTTTAGATTAGAAATGATACGCCCAGCCTCCTGCTCCGAAACCGTTTTCACAAAACCAAATCTATTATTCCATTTATCCCTCTTCCTAGGTAATATAATGTCTCTTATATTACCCCCTGACTTGAAGAACTCCCACAGTTCCTTTGAAGAAGCCTCATTCGGAATTTTTGACACAAAGATTGTGCAATCCTGCTCCTCCTTAGACTTAACCTTATTTTTCTTCGAAACCACCGTCTGCCATTCTTTTTCAGCCTTATCACCCTTTGACAACTCCCCCACAATTTGTGCATAAGATTTTTTGATACCTTCTCGCTCCATGTTTCTTTGAATCTGACTAACCGCTGGTAGCCCCTTTCCATCCTTAACTTCTCTCTTCTTCAAACTCCGCCAATGAATCTGATTCAGAGCATCCATCAAAGCCCCATCTTCTTTCCGTAACAACCTATCATATACCTCCTTATCTATGAGATATCTGTAAGCCCCAATATTAGGCCCGAGTCCAATAAGAAACCTCTATGGAGTATTCTAGTTCTAGAATATTCTAGGGAATTCTTATAAATATAATATCCTAGGAAGGATCTAGAATATGGAAGCCTTGTAAAGGATGTAGAAGGATCTAGAGAATAAATCCTAACCCTTGGATCTAAGATGATCTAGAATCTTCCAAGGGAGGAGTAGTAGTATAAATAGAGGAGCTCATTTGCTCCCAAGACAATCAAGCAAGTGCAAGCATTGTAAGTATTCCCTTAAGCAATATACTAGCATTCTCTAATTGCTCTTATATTCTTTACCTAGTTGTCTACTTGCTTAGTTTGTGGTGTTGTCTAGTTGTTGCCTTGTTCTCTTTGTTAGTTTTCTTGGCAGGCTGACTTAGATTGCGCGAGGAGGTGCCGAAATCTAAGGCCGCACGGCTCATAAGAAGGCATTATGGCAGAGACACACACACAAGATCAAACTAATGGCCGTGGCAAGTCAAGGGATGTTATTGCCGCTATGGAACAACGTATGTCTAAGGTAGAGACTCACGTTGGGCTTATGAAGGATCGCTTAGAGACACTAGATGATGAGCAACAAGGCTTTGATCAGGGCATCAAAGACTTGATTAGACGGAATGAGGAGATGAGTGACGAATGGGATCACAAGCTGAGATCACTCAAGGAGGAGCTCGTGAAGGAATTAGTAGGCCTCAGGGATAATCAGTTGGGGCTCGAAAGCAAGGTCGCAACCATGGGGGCGGCCCATGAAGAATGGATAGTAAAGGTGGAACGTGAGATGCTTGGGTTCCAACGAACAACGGCGTAGCTTTTATAGAGCCTCAAGGCTGATATTGATGCATATGAGGCAGAGTTGACCATAGTAAAGAAAGCTGTGGCAAATGGTGGAACACCAAGTCATGCATTCCGGCCACCAAAGTTGGATGTTCCAAAGCCAAAGGAGTATGATGGTAGGCGCGAGGCAGTAAGCTTTGACGATTTCATTTGGAACATGGAAAGATACTTCGATTCTCTTGGATTAGTGGATGAGCCAACAAAGATCAAGACGGCTACTCCATACTTGACCAAAAATGCAGGGGTTTGGTGGAAGTGCAAGCATTGTAAGTATTCTCTTAAGCAATATACTAGCATTCTCTAATTGCTCTTATATTCTTTAGCAATCTAAGTCAGCCTGCCAAGAAAACTAACAAAGAGAACAAGGCAACAACTAGACAACACCACAAACTAAGCAAGTAGACAACTAGGTAAAGAATATAAGAGCAATTAGAGAATGCTAGTATATTGCTTAAGAGAATACTTACAATGCTTGCACTTGCTTGATTGTCTTGGGAGCAAATGAGCTCCTCTATTTATACTACTACTCCTCCCTTGGAAGATTCTAGATCATCTTAGATCCAAGGGTTAGGATTTATTCTCTAGATCCTTCTACATCCTTTACAAGGCTTCCATATTCTAGATCCTTCCTAGGATATTATATTTACAAGAATTCCCTAGAATATTCTAGAACTAGAATACTCCATAGAGGTTTCTTATTGGACTCGGGCCTAATATTAGGACTTGGGCCTATGAAATTGGGCAGGCCGTAACATTCTCCCCCACCTAATGTGTCGACGTCCTCGTCGATCCTTCCTCTCGAAACCGTCTTACTTCATCTTCAAACTGCCACATGTTTGCTCCAGGTTCCCATGATGCTTCGGCTTCAGGCAATCCCTTCCATTTAACAAGAAACTCTGGGTATGCCTTGACTCCTCGACGTGACACTTTTCTCTCCGCCATGATGTAGTCAACTTCCTTCTCATAAGAAGTGTATGTGGCCGCTGGTGCTCGTTTAGATACCCCTCGTTCTGGTTCCACCTTGTCTCCATAATAGGGCTTCAAGTTGCTCACATGAAACACCGGATGGACTTTAAGTTGTGGAGGCAACTCAACCTTATATGCCACCTTGCCCACCTTCTTCACAATAGGGAATGGCCCTTCATACCTTCGAACCAATCCCTGATGCAATGGTCTTGTTGCCTTTAGTCGTTGGGTGACTATCTTCACCATGACCAAGTCTCCAACACTGAATTCTAGTGGCCTCCGTTTTTCATCCGCCCACTTCTTCATCTTCCTAGCGGCCTTGTTTAAGTAGGATTTTGCGGTTTCAGTTTGCTCATGCCAAGATTTCGCGGTCTTGAAGGCTGTAGGACTACTCCCTGAATATCCCGCATCAAGTGTAAGTGGGGTAATTGGTTGTTGCCCCATGACTAGTTCGAATGGGCTCTTATTTGTAGCTTCGCTCCGCTGTAGGTTATAAGAAAATTGAGCCACATCCATCAACTTTGCCCAATTTTCCTGATTTGCACTCACAAAGTGTCGTAAGTACAATTCTAGCAAGGCATTCACCCTCTCTGTTTGGCCATCCGTTTGCGGGTGGAAGCTTGTTGAGAAGTGTAGTGCCGAGCCCATGAGTCTAAATAACTCTGTCCAAAACTTCCCGGTAAAGCGTGGGTCTCTGTCACTAATGATCGACTTGGGTAATCCCCAATACTTAGCCACATGCTTAAGAAAGAGCTTGGCCGATGTCTCCGCAGTGCAATCCTTAGGCGCGGGTATAAACGTCCCATACTTAGAGAAACGGTCAACGACCACCATAATGCACCCGCAACCCTCGAATATAGGCAACCCAAGAATATAGTCCATGCTAATGCTCTCCCATGGACGTGTGGCGATAGGTAAGGGCTCCAACAAACCTCCCGGGGACGTATTCTCCATCTTGTCTTGTTGGCATACTAGGCATGTCCGCACAAATTGTTCTACATCATCCCGCATTTGTGGCCAGTAGTATGTTGCTTCCAACAAAGCCCTTGCCCTCCGTTGTCCCGGATGCCCGGCCCACTTACTATCGTGACACTCCTTTATCAAATTCCTTCGAAGATTCTCCCACTTAGGCACATATACCCTTCGACCTTTTGTGTATAGGAGTCCTCCATCAAGCCAAAACCTCCTTGTTTTCCCACCTACAACAAGATCCTTTAGTTGCTTGGCCATGGGGTCATGTTCCATCCCTTCCTTGATTACGTCTATCAACCCGTTCGTGAGCCGTGTGATTGACGCAAGTTCCCCTTTTCTACTAAGTGCATCCGCTACCAGATTGGCCCTTCCCGGTTTATACTCCAAGACATAGTCAAATTCAGCCAAGAAGTCCTGCCACCTAGCTTGTTTAGGAGTCAACTTCTTCTGTGTTTGAAAGTAGCTAGTGGCCACGTTGTCGGTCTTTACCACGAACCGACTCCCCAATAAGTAGTGACGCCAAACCCTTAGGCAATGAACAATGGCCGTCATCTCTTTTTCCTGCACCGTGTACCTTCGTTCGGTGTCGTTGAGCTTTCTACTCTCGAAAGCAATGGGATGCCCTTCTTGCATAAGCACACCTCCGATGGCAAAATCTGACGCATCGGTCTGTATTTCATACTCTTTCCCGCAATCGGGTAGCACCAACACTGGCTCGGCCATGATGGCTTCCTTCAATTCTTCAAACGCCCTTTGGCATTTCTCCGTCCACTCCCAAGAATTGCTTTTCTTAAGCAAATCCGTCAATGGTGTAGCTTTGGCGGAGTATCCTTGTATAAACCGCCGATAGTAGTTAACTAGCCCGAGAAAAGACCTTAATTCGGGTACCTTGGTAGGACGCTCCCAGTCCCTGATAGCCCTCACCTTGCTATCATCCATCATAAGTGTCCCGTCCCGAATTACATGCCCAAGAAATTCCACCTCAGTCTTGGCGAACGAGCACTTCTCCTTCTTTACAAAGAGATCATTCTCTCTCAGGGTCTTGAGTACCTCTCGTAGATGCTCCATGTGTTCCTCCATCGTGTTGCTATAGATGACTATATCATCGAGATAAACAACCACAAAGCGATCCAAGAAAGGCTTGAGGATCTCGTTCATCAACGTGCAAAATGTGGCTGGGGCATTTGTTAGCCCAAACGGTAGTACCAAGAACTCATATGCCCCATAGCGCGTGACACAAGCCGTCTTCGCCTCATCCCCTTCGGCTATCCGTACTTGATAGTAACCCGACCTCAAATCCAACTTTGAGTAGAACTTCGCCTTTCCTAGCTGATCGAACAAGTCAGCAAAGAGTGGAATAGGATACTTGTTTTTTATGGTGATCTTGTTTAGTGCCCGATAGTCAATGCATAACCGCATCGAACCATCCTTCTTCCTCTGGAACAGTACTGGTGCCCCATATGGTGCCTTAGACGGCCGAATGAACCCTCGTTCCAATAAATCCCCCAACTGTTTTCGAAGTTCTTCCAATTCGGGTGGGGACATTCGATATGGTGCCTTGGCGGGTGGTTTGGCCCCTGGCTCAAGTTCTATCCTGTGATCAACTCCTCTTCTGGGAGGCAGCCCCTTTGGCAGCTCGGGTGGCATCACGTCCTCAAACTCCTTGAGCACTCTTGCTATCGGCTCCGGAATTGTGTTCTCCTTTGTCCCGGCATCCTCTACTTCACGTAGACTCACCATGTAGGTCTCCTCGCCTTTCCTTAGTCCTTTCTTGACTTGCATGGCAGATAAGGTCATTGATCCCAAACTTCCCACTTTCTCGGCACTTCCTTGATCTGTACGGAGCACGGTTCCTCTTCAAAGATGCATAATGACTTGGCATAGGGAACCAAGTGTGCTCTTGACTGTACAAGAAGATCTAGCCCTGCAACAATATCATAATCATCCATAGGAGCCACAGTAAAGTCGACCTTACCATGCCATTTCCCAATTTCCACCTGCACTCCTTTGACTACGCCTTCTATAGGAATTGGTGCCGAGTTCACCGTCTTTAATGAGGACTTGGCTTCGACCACCTTCAAACCAAGTCGGTCCGCTTCCTTCTTTCGAATAAAGGTGTGGGTTGCACCTGTGTCCACCATCATAAGCGCGTTCTTGCCATTCACCTTGGTCTCAATATACATAAGAGACCTCTTCTCCTTAAGATCCTCCCTCATAGTGCCTAGCAACTTGAGCGTTCCCATGCTCACATGTTCTTCGTCTCCCTCCTCTGCGGTCAAAGCATTGAGTTTGTTCCTTTTTGGACAATCTCTAGCATAGTGCGGTCCATCGCACAAAAAGCATCCTTTGGGCTCTCGTTTGCTTTCTTCTCGACGGGTCTTCCAATATTTGTACCCAATTTTTCCTCCATTGTCGGCCTTGGGTTGATCCTTCGCTCCCCCACCTTTGGCAGAGTTACTTCCCGAGCTCTCTTTAGGTCCTTTGCTTCTGCCCGATTCGTCTCGACCCTTGGAGCTATACTCCGTTAATGCTTCGGCAATGGTTAAGGCACTAGAAATATCTTTGACCTCCCTCCTTTGAAGTTCCATCTTGGCCCAAGGTTTCAACCCCTCCAGGAAGTTGAATAAAAGATCCCTTTCGCTCATATCCGTGATTAGTAGCATGAGGTTGGAAAATTCTTCCACATAGCTTCGAATAGATCCCCCATGTTTCAACTCCTTCATCTTCTTCCGGGCCTCCAAGTCAACGTTCTCAGGATAGAATGACTTTCGGAGAGCGGCCTTGAACTCATCCCATGTATCGATAGTAGAAGTTCCCTTTTCAATCTCAGCATGCTTGCGCCTCCACCAAACCCCTGCATTTTTGGTCAAGTATGGAGTAGCCGTCTTGATCTTTGTTGGCTCATCCACTAAGCCAAGAGAATCGAAGTATCTTTCCATGTTCCAAATGAAATCGTCAAAGCTTACTACCTCGCGCCTACCATCATACTCCTTTGGCTTTGGAACATCCAACTTTGGTGGCCGGAATGCATGACTTGGTGTTCCACCATTTGCCACAGCTTTCTTTACTATGGTCAACTCTGCCTCATATGCATCAATATCAGCCTTGAGGCTCTATAAAAGCTGCGCCGTTGTTCGTTGGAACCCAAGCATCTCACGTTCCACCTTTACTATCCATTCTTCATGGGCCGCCCCCATGGTTGCGACCTTGCTTTCGAGCCCCAAATGATTATCCCTGAGGCCTACTAATTCCTTCACGAGCTCCTCCTTGAGTGATCTCAGCTTGTGATCCCATTCGTCACCCATCTCCTCATTCCGTCTAATCAAGTCTTTGATGCCCTGATCAAAGCCTTGTTGCTCATCATCTAGTGTCTCTAAGCGATCCTTCATAAGCCCAACGTGAGTCTCTACCTTAGACATACGTTGTTCCATAGCGGCAATAACATCCCTTGACTTGCCACGGCCCTTAGTTTGATCTTGTGTGTGTGTCTCTGCCACAATGCCTTCTTATGAGTTTTCTTTAGCAACTTATCCTCCTTTTCCTGATCAGTATTAACCCCCTTCTTCTCCGATCGATTCCCCTGACGGTTTGAAATTTGAGATCTCCCTCCTCGATGTGCGTGAGCCATTTTTAGTCTTATTTAATATAAGTATTAATTTTGTAATTTTATCTAAACTCGATAAATAAATGTCCTTCGAAATGAAAACTTTAATTTTATAAATTAAAGGAGAAGATGAGAGCAGTGAGGTGACACCTCTCAAATCACTCCGATCAATTTTTCTAATTTTATAGTTTTCTGTAATTTTTAATATTAAAAATCATTACCCTTTATATTTTCCGAATTTTAAGTATTAATAAACACAACTTCCTTCTTTATATTCAATTTTTAGTGTTAATAAACACAACAACTTCCCTTTATATGTTTCTATAGTCAATAAATAAAAGTTTCCTTTTTATATTCAAATTTTTAATTTTAATAATTACAACTTCTATTTTTATTTTTTTAATGTTAATAAGTACTTTCCCTTTTTAAGTTCGAATTTTTAGTGTTCCGATCGACATTTTTAAATTTATAGATTTTTGAAATTTTTAATACTAAAATTGCAATTTCCTTTATATTTTTCAAATTTTTAATATTAGTAAATGCAACTTCCCTTTTAATGTTCGAATTTTTAGTGTTAATAATTACAACTTTTCTTTTTATGTTTTTATATTTAATAAACACAACTTCCCTTTTTATGTTCGAATTTTTAGTATTAATTATTACAACTTCTTTTTTTATGTTAAAATAATTATCTTCTTACTATTTTTCAAATTTTCGTATTCGAATATTTAGTGTTAATAATTACAATTTCCTTTTTCAGTATCAAAATTATAACTTCCTTATTTATGTTAAAAACTGTTATTTCCTTACAATTTTATAAACTTTTAGTGCTAATAAATCAAATTTCCCTTTTTATGTTAAAATTTCTAAAGCAAATTAGAACTGCATTATAATTTTCTCAATTTTTTAATTAATAAATTCTAAAAATTACAATTGCCTAAAAAAATATGTGCTAATGTAGGAGACTTCCTAAAATTTTTCTCGAAGTAAAAATTACAATCTATCTGTGTATATTAAAATCGGAGGAGATCGGAGAGACTTTCACCCAGAAGCTTTAAAATATTTTTCTTGATTTTTCACATTTTTTATTTTTTTTATTAAAATAATTTCCCTGCATATTAGAGCTTTCTAATTAGTCATAAGTGTACCTATTAAACTAGTATTAAATACACTTTATTTTACACTAAACAGAAAATTTTAACAATCTTTATTATTACATTACATTATATTAATATAAATATTATTTATTTATATAAAAGTACAATTATTCTAATGTAAAATGATAAAATAAAATGATTGATATCGTTCATTTATAATCTTTATTTAAAATCACTGCAATTGTTTTCGGCAAATGCAAATAGACGATTTTTACTTTTCGATAAATCAGTGAACGTGAGAATCATTATAAGATACAGAAATAAATCCATAATTTAAGTACAACTAATATTGTATAATTTACTTTTATACATGAACAAATAACATATGGGATGTGACCAACTCGATTAAATTGAATCAACCTAACCCTTTGTTTACTTATTAAATCATTGAAAAAGTTATACATTCGTTGTTTCATTATGTTGTGTTGGAATAAATTAATATTCCAACTAAACACATTCTTATACTATTACTAATCAATTAATCATGCTATGTTATGAGACGACGTCGGCGTTTAAGAACGTTAATTAGTTATATTTAATATTTATCAATTTTTATTGTAACAATTATGTTGACATTGTAATTTGGTATGGAAAAAGGTAAGAGGCCTTTATGGAGTTTATGAAATTGATAATATGTTAGAGGATTTTTATTTTGTTTGTGCAATTAATTTTAACGAGTTAGTGTTTATTCAGATTTCAACGAATTTTAAATTCATTTTTATTGGAGATAGACATATTTATTATAAAATTTAATATAAAAGTTTTGAGTACCATTTTGAACATGTGAACAGGAATTTGAATTTAATATTACATAAAAAAAAGTTCCTATAAATGCTCAAAAAAATTCATCAAATAACTGAATATAGGTATCGGATCACTTCAATAAATATGAAGAAAGACTTACAAAATGCATTTGAATTATATTTTGTTTGTTATACAACCAAATTTATCGATAAGTTAAGTCAATCACACCTCTTATCACATTTACATTTTGCTTCTTTTTTTCATCATACAAACAAATTTATCAATAAACTAAGCAATTACGTCTCTCATAATACCATCGACAACAAAAATGATTCAAAAGTGTTACTTTTACTTATCTATTATCAAACTTTACAAATGTTTATTGATTTCAAAAGTATTTTTTTATGCAACAAAATAGGTGTCATCAATATATCAATATATTTCAAAATATTATAATTACTAATATTTAACGATTTAACTAAAACATGTTTTTTTTTGCTAATTCTTTTTCTCTATAATTCTTAAATAATTACATTTTATACAAATTTAAATTAATCATATTAACTTTCAAAAAATAAATTCAACAAACAATAATATTGAATATAAAATTTTTAAAAATATTTTTGTGGCGCCCGTAGCGCGGTTTTTTTACCTAGTTAATATAATTATTCAAATCATCTCATTTAAAAATTTAAGCTTCCAAAATTCATGTTTTAAAAAAATTAATTCAAATTAATGAAAAAATTTCATATAATATTAAAAAAATCCGTGCATCGCACGGGTTTTAAGCTAGTATGTTTAAATCTATTGAATAGGGAAATCTATTGTATTTGAGTTTCGACTTTTGATTTTATAGTACGAAATAAAGAGCGATTCAAGTTTGAGTTTAGAGAAAAAGGACCCTGAGATATATCTCAGGAACTTTTCCTAAGATATATGCAAAATATCCTTTAAATCTTGCTGGGCCCGCAGGGCTAATTAAAAATCTCTGAATTTACTAAAATACCCATCCTATTTTTATATATAAAAATTATGTATCTCAAGGAACTTACCTGAGATATATCTCAGGCTCCCTACTCTCTTGAGTTTATGCCTCACACTTTCAATTTACTTAAGACTAATTGTTGTGGAATAAAAAGTAGGGTATATTTATTGCGTATTAACTACTAGGGTTTGTGGGAGCTTCGAGCTTTAATGGCTGTTCTTGTGTTCGTGGCTGAATCTGCCTTCACAAGATGCCTACGTACTTCGATGAATATCAAAGATCAAGCCAAAAACGTAGTTCTGAGAATGAGGGGTCAGGCCCTTTATATAGGCTGTAGGAGCCTTAGAATTATGGTAGGAGTCAAAGACTTGGTAGACAAGTCTTCCTTGAGGAAGGTTCCAGATCTATTCCTTGTAGGAATCGGTTTCCATATCGAATTGGATGCCTTGGTGGCTAAGTCTGATGGAGATAATATCCTTATCCAACTCTTATTGCTGAGCTGTTTATTTCCCTCAATATTAATTACGAAATTAATATCAAAATAGGGATTCTGACCTCATTAATGGGCCCCACGTTTGGACCATGCTGGGTCTAATAAATGCCATATTAAATGTGTCTTTAGGGCTTATTTTTAGCCCATATCATTTGCCCCCCAACTTCTAGGAAAACTGATCAGGTTTTCCTTGAAGTTTTAACGGTCCTTTCCAAGACTCGGGTCAGGGTTCATCTTTATACACTAGTGTTTCACGAGTATTGTCTTTATGTAAAGCGTGGAGCGACCGACGCGTTTACGACAATGTTAATTCGATGCTAATCGGCACTAATCAGCCTTAACGACATTTAAACAATGTTTAAACGACGTTGAACGGCATAAAACGGCACTAAACGGTACTAACTAGCCTTAAACGACACTTAAACAACGTTTAAGTGGCGCCAACCGGCATTAAACGACACTGAACGGTGCTTATCGGCACTAACGGTGCTAATCGGCACTTAATCGGTGCTTATCGGCACTAACGGTGCTATCGGCACTAACGTTGCTAATCGGTACTTAATCGGTGCTTATCGGCACTGACTGTGCTATCGGCACTTAATCGGTGCTTATGGGCACTAACGGTGCTATCGGCACTAACGGTGCTAATCGGTACTTAATCGGTGTTTATCGGCACTGACGGTGCTATCGGCACTTAATCGGTGCTTATGAGCACTAACGAGCCTTGAACGACACTTAAACAATGTTAAGCGATTCTAAACGGTTCTAAACGGCACTAGCGGGGGTCCGGGGGCAGCAGCCCCCGGGCGGGGTCCAAGGGGCGGCAGCCCCTGGCGGGGTCCAAGGGGCAGAGCCCCTGGCTGGGGTCGAGCCAATACTATTCATAAATTATCATTTCGACTCAAATTTCTGAATTTTGATAACAAATTTCGATCAGGAAACTTCACATTTTTCGACCAGGATTTCGACCAGGATTCTGGTCGAAATAAGGTCTCATTTTTCTCCTGGTCGAACGGATTTTCGACCAGGATTCCTGGTCGTTTCGACCAGGATTCTGGTCGAAATAAGGTCTCAATTTTTTCCTGGTCGAACGGATTTTCGACCAGGATTCCTGGTCGTTTCGACCAGGATTCTGGTCGAAATAAGGTCTCAATTTTTCTCCTGGTCGAACGAATTTTCGATCAGAATTCCTAGTCATTTCGACCAGGATTCTGGTCGAATTAAGGGTCCAAAATTTCTCCTGGTCGAACGAATTTTCGATCAGAATTCCTAGTCATTTCGACCAGGATTCTGGTCGAATTAAGGGCCAAATTCGTGGCCTCGTCGAAGAGTTTTTCGACCAGGATTCTTGGTCATTTCGACCAGGATTCTGGTCGAATTAATGGCCTTTTAATGGCTTGGTCTGTCAAGACCTCGATTTTACGTGACTAAAAAGTAAGGTCTCAATTTTCTTGAACCCATGACCGTGCCTAAAGCAAACTTCTCTATAGCGGAGTGATTCAGGTCAGCTTCATGAAGCACCTTGGTGTCATAGTAAATGGGTTTCCAAACCTTCCACGAGAAAGCTTCAAAATCCTTTCAAAGGTTTCATGCTTGCCTAATCTTACATAGAATTACTTTGAACCTTTCATCCACCTTGTTGGAATGTTGATTCAGTTACTCATTCTTGAGTTGTTCACGAATCTCTTGATCCAAGGTTGGATCTGATAGCTTTGTTGGCCTTCTAAGGCTTCAACTTAGTTCCTTAGCCCTTGATTTATAACACAAGGCCTGGATTCTAAGGTTGATGTTGGTGTTCTGGATCACCAACACGAGGTTTCAGGTCAATATGAGGTGTTTGTTATGCCTTAAATGGTTTCGTGAACCTTGACTTGTGACCTTCCGGGCCTTAACTTATTTGCTGAGACCTTGGTTTTAAGGTAATTATCAACCCTTGATTCCCTTGATTCTCATTCTAAGATGTAGGAATGATGAAGTCCCTTAGTTCTTGCCCCCCTTGCTTCATACGGAGGAGGTCTTACTTTTCAGTTGATCGTTCAGGGAGTTCACTTGCTCCTCAGCGTTTGACTTCAAGTCCGGTGTGTCTTGGCTGGTTGTTAACCTTCTTTTCTTGATTCTAGGTTTCCAACCTTCTTCTTATGCTCACAGGACCTTGCTTTGGTTTATATTCGATTGAAGGCTCTTGATTCAAGTCCTTAAACTTCAAATGACAAATTTGATTGGAGGCAGACAGCTTTTTGGCCATCAAGGCTAAAATTTTGTGTCGGGATTTGAGATTCAAGATTTTAAATAAGGAATGACAAAAGGACCTCTCATCTCAACACTCTCACTAACTGTTTCTGTGCCTTCAAGGCATTATCAGGGAGCCAACTAGTCTCGAGATGAGCTCGAAGAGGGTCTATCCTTCAGCTTACATCAACTGGTGCTACCAATTTTGATTCGATGGTGGGGTCTTCAGGACCTGGAAGCAAAAGCTCTCTGCATAATTCTTTATCTCAGAAGAGCCATACTTAGACTGGGCTTCGGCCTTAATGTTCTTTTCTCTCTTGGGATATACTCAACATGGCATTTATCGAGCGGGGCTATCACGGCTTTCACAATCCTCAAGTGTTTGGCCATATTCTTTTCTCTAGCCTCAAACTCTCCATTGACTTGTGAGACTACCAGATTTGAGTCTCCACAAACTTTCAGGATCTTCACCCTCAGGGCTCTCGTCAATCCAAGGCTGGCCATCAGAGCTTCATACTCTGCCTCGTTGCAGGTTGTTTGGAAGTCCAATCTTCAAGGCATACTCGAGTGTGAACCCATCGGGGCTTTGCAGAACTTAACCTGCACCACTGGTTTTTGTTTTAGATGCCCCATGAAAATAGAGCTTTTTGTTTTTGATGCCCCATCAAAATAGAGCATCCAATATTCCTTCTTCTCTTCCAGGGGTTTCTCACCTTGCTGACCTTCCTGGTCTATTACCTCCTGCCCCCCGACTTCTTGGTTGTCAATGGTATATTCAACCACGAAGTCAGCTAGAGCCTGAGCTTTGATGGCCGTACTAGGCTTAACATCGAATTCTTTTAGTTAGATTGCCCACTTGATGAGCCTTCCATTGGCTTTCATGCTATGCAATATGTTTCTTCAGCGGGTGTTCCATCAGGACTTCAACGTTTGTCTTTATCCAGGATCCTTCAAGGACTTAAACTCTTATCTGCTGTAACCTAACTCTACCATTCGAGGTATGCATTCGTTTGTTTTCATTTGTGTATTCTTTTATTTTCGGTACTTGGTCTTCTTTGACTCACACATCAGGTGCTTGGCACATAAATAAAATCACAATCAATGAATGGAAAACAATCTTGCATTAATAACTTGAAATGGGTTCAACCCTTACATAGAGTACTACTGTCCTACTCGGAGCAACATGCTCTGCAATGGTTTTAATGAACCTTATTTCTACTTCTACTATATAAATATGAAGCTAAGTCCTACTAGAATAACTTAAGCCCAATCGGGGTTTTGCAAGACTAGGCCTGCACCACTTGATTTTGTTTTTGATGCTCCATCAAAATAGAGCACCCACCACTCCTTCTGGTCTCCTCATTCTTATTCTGAAGTTCACTTCCTGCTTGGGGTACTACCTCTTGCCCCCCGACTTCTTGGTTGCCAATGGTACACTCAACCACAAAGTCAGTTAACGCCTTAGCCTCAATTGCTGTCCGAGGCTTCTGTGTGATGTCCCCTGCTGACCTTTCTTTGTGTTCCTTACCACTGTGGACATCTATGTCTTCAATCGGAAGGACCTGCCCCCCGACTCCATCAGGCCTTAAAGAGGCTACATAACAGCTTCGTGCCATCTTCTGATCACCTTTATGTTCTCCAACACCATTCCTGGTAGGGAACTTGATCTTCACATGATAGGTTGAGGCAACAGCCTTGAATGCATGAAGTCCAGTCCTTCCAAGGATAGCGTTGTACGTTGAAGCCGCCTTGATTACCAGGAAGTTCAACATCTGAGTGGCCTCCTTGGGCTCTTGCCCAATAGTTACAGGCAGCTGAATAGTCCCTTCAACTTTGGATTTTACTCCATTAAATCCGTATATAGGCATGTTATTTGGGGTCAACTGAGAATCAGTGTATCCCATCTTCACAAACGCATCATGAAACAGAATGTCAACGGAAGCTCCATTGTCTATCAAGACTCGCTTCACCTCCGAGTTTCCAATCACAGGAGTTATGACCAACGGGTCATCATGGGGGAACTTCACCCCTTCCAAGTCTGAGTCATCAAAGCTAATCGCTACCTCAGTTTTTGCACGCTTCGGGGCCTCTCCCACGATGTGCAACACCTCTCGGGCACAAGCCTTTCTAGAGTTCCTAGTTGTCCCGGCCGCAGTTGGGCCTCCTGAGATCATGTTGATTACTGGCCCTCGGGGCTGTGGGTTGCGATCTTGATCGTCATCCCTTCTATTATAGTCTCTTCTCTGATTAGCACGGTCTTCACCCTTAGTGAAGTGCCTCAGCTTCCCTCTACGGATCAAAAACTCAATCTCATCTTTGAGTTGCTTACAATCGTCAGTGTCATGTCCCACGTCTCTATGGAATCTGCAATACTGATTCTGGTTTCTCTTTGCGGGATCACCCCTGAGTGGCTTCGGCCATCTGAAATCCTTATCATTCTCAATGTCCAACAAGATTCGACTCCTAGGAGTATTCAACCTTGCATACTCAGTGAACCTTGACCCTTGGTTCTTCTTAGGGGCAGAGTCGGAGTCCTCGCTAGTTCGGGGATACTTGTCCCTAGCATCATACTCTTGATCATCATAGTCCTGGTCTTGCTTTCGCTTCTTGGAGTCATTGTTACCTCCTCCTCCACCTACGGTGGTTTCTTTATTCAAGCTATCCTCAGCTTTAATATACTTATCAGCCCTTCGTTGGAGCTCAGCCATGTTCTCAGGGGGATGCTTCGCCAATGATCTCTTGAAGAAGAGGTCAGTGGTTCCGTGCTCCAGGGCTACCATTGCCACCTTATTTTCCAAATCAGTGATATTCAGGGTCTCCTTAGTGAATCGCTTGAGGTAGTCCCTCAGATTTTCATTCTTTCCCTGCACTACATACATAAGAGATGTAGAGCTCTTCTCATGCACCCTTCCGCTAATGAATTGGCTAACGAAAGCGACACTCAACTCCTTAAAAGAGCCAATAGAGTTCGCAGGCAATCGGCTATACCATCTCTGAGCCATGCCCGACAGGGTTTGGGGGAACGCTCTGCACTTTAGGGCATCACTTGCAGGCTGCAGCAGCAGTGCGTTCGAGAACGTCCTGACGTGATTTGCGGGATCACCCGTTCCATCATAAGCCTTAATTGTCAGCATCTTAAACTTCCTAGAAATATGAGCATTCATCACCTCCTCAGTAAACGGGGGTGTTGGATCATCAGGATCTCCTAGAGGCATCAGATCTTTGGGGTTTCCCTTGGGAATTTCCATCCTTGTGGTTGTTCTTCCGAATGAGGCATCAGCCCTTCTTTGTCTCCTTGAAGACCTCTCCAAATCAATGATGGGAATCGTTCCTGAGGTTGGAGGAGGTCGAGTTTGATTCTGTCTTGCTTGCTCCATTGCTATGTCATCCTTCAGCCTTTGGATCTCAGCCTCGTGAGCCTTAATCCTCTCCTCAGCCGTTGGTGGAGGTCCATCATGGATCCCTTGAGTCCTTCCTTGAGGCTCTCTTCTAGAACGTTGCCTCCTCGGGGCTTCATCACGATCATCATCCTCAGACGATGAATCATCAGTATAAGGGCCAGAGTAGTCATCATAATCTCGGTCCCGGATTTGTAAGGCATGACCACTTGGTCCTGAACCTTGAGTCATCGGGGGGTAGTTGGGCAGACCGTACCTGGGATTAGTGTTCAAGGAGAGATCCGTAGTATGGATCTGTACCCCTGGTGGCGGGTTGTTCGGATCAACAATCTGGAGAGAGTTGGTCGCTTGTCCTGCCTGATTGGTCAGAGGCAACGCACTCTCAGCATGGGGGATCACCCCTGGTTGCTGAGAAACTTGAGAGTGGATGATGACAGCTGATGCTGGGGGAGCCCGTTGAATGATCGTCCCTGATGCTGGGGGAGTCTGTTGGATGATCGCCCCTGATGCTGGGGGAGCCTGTTGGATGATCGCCCCTGATGCTGGGGGAGCCTGTTCGGTCAGGGGTGGAGCAGAGCTGAGTGGCACGGCCTCAGTTACAACTGGTGTTGTTCTTCGTGTTTGAACCATGGTTGATGTTGTCTTCCCACAGACGGCGCCAAATGTTGTGGAATAAAAAGTAGGGTATATTTATTGCGTATTAACTACTAGGGTTTGTGGGAGCTTCGAGCTTTAATGGTTGTTCTTGTGTTCGTGGCTGAATCTGCCTTCACAAGATGCCTACGTACTTCGATGAATATCAAAGATCAAGCCAAAAACGTAGTTCTGAGAATGAGGGGTCAGGCCCTTTATATAGGCTGTAGGAGCCTTAGAATTATGGTAGGAGTCAAAGACTTGGTAGACAAGTCTTCCTTGAGGAAGGTTCCAGATCTATTCCTTGTAGGAATCAGTTTCCATATCGAATTGGATGCCTTGGTGGCTAAGTCTGATGGAGATAATATCCTTATCCAACTCTTATTGCTGAGCTGTTTATTTCCCTCAATATTAATTACGAAATTAATATCAAAATAGGGATTCTGACCTCATTAATGGGCCCCACGTTTGGACCATGCTGGGTCTAATAAATGCCATATTAAATGTGTCTTTAGGGCTTATTTTTAGCCCATATCACTAATCATGTAATTTTTATTTATTGGTGATTTAATTATTATTACTAAATTGAAATTGTCCAAAAATTAAAGAAAAACAACTTATGAATTTATACAATGTGAATTCTATTCAATATAAAAAACTTACTTTGATTTAAATTATTCAAATTTAATTTCAATTATTGAATATATGATACCATTTACAATCAAATAATCAAATTGACGGATTTAACTGTTTTCATTTGTCTATTTTGAGATCTCACAATACCTTATTTTTTAGCAATTCAATATAAAAAACTTACTTTGATTTAAATTATTCAAATTTAATTTCAATTATTGAATATATGATACCATTTACAATCAAATAATCAAATTTACGGATCTAACGGTTTTCATTTGTCTATTTGGAGATCTCACAATACCTTATTTTTTAGCAATACACTATCCGTAACTATCAAATTTTGGCTTATGCTAATTTTATGTAAGAATGTAATTTAAAAATCATTTAATTAATGGGTAATAACCTTAAATATCCAATTTTCAAACAACATCCAATATATATATATATATATATATATATATATATATATATATATATATATATATTACGTTATTTTGGCCCTAAATACCTCTCTAATACGTTATTTCGGGTCCAGCATCAGGTGAGATGCGATAGTTCGTGTTGCGCGTTAGGCCGAGACGAGATATTGTTTAATGTACTGTGATAACTTGGACCCGTTGCACCGTTCACTGTATCAGCCGAATATGGTCAGCATGGCAAGACACGCAACCATAGTTTATGTTGCTTAAAACCTTTGTGACTGACAGTTGACCAGGAGATTAGAGTTTAAAAATTAGTACTAACTAGTAACTACTCCTCCTTCCCGTCTCTGCATATGAGAGTCGGCCGGTGAAACTGTCGCCCTCTTCTTCATTCTCTCCATCTCCGCTTCACTCATCAATCCATTCTCCGATCCTCCCCCAATCTTCTACCTTTTGTTTTTTAAATTTTCAATAAAAATCGAACCAAAACCAAAATTTTTAGAATTTATTTCTCAGATCTATCATGGTTTTGAGTCCGTCTTCTAAAATAAAAATTACTTTGAGATTCCATTTCTCCTCGTTAACATCATACCAAAATTTGGTGTTATT
Source organism: Saposhnikovia divaricata (assembly GCA_036435485.1). Taxonomy (NCBI): domain Eukaryota; kingdom Viridiplantae; phylum Streptophyta; class Magnoliopsida; order Apiales; family Apiaceae; genus Saposhnikovia; species Saposhnikovia divaricata. Next base: position 95,394,269 of record CM071594.1, read on the forward strand.
CCGAGGACTTTGATTTTGGATCTTTGTCTCGTCTTTTGGCGAGTTTTGTTTGTATGTTGGTTTGGGTTTTGTTCCGGACTACTTTGAAAAGGATTTTTGTGGTTTGGTGGGAGATCTGTAATTTATGCATTGATTTTGGGCTGGTGTTGGATATTGCAAGAGCTTACTTTTTGCAACTAGAATTTGTTCATCCTACGAGATATTTTATTTTCGGCATGTCTATAGCTGGTGTTCGGCATGTAGATAGCTGAAGTTTCATTTTCGGCATGTCTATAGCTGGTTTTCGGCATGTAGATAGCTGGGGTGATTCTGAACATTGGGCTACAGGTGGTGCGTATGTGAAGGTCATTTGCGATATTACCGGTTTCAGGATTGGTGCAGATTGGATTGATCGGAAAGCTACTCTAATCTTTTTTATTTCAGAGAATATTATTATTCATGATGTAAAACAGTCTGTAAACATAAGCGACTATTTGGTTAGCTCGTTTATTTGTTTCTATTCAGATTGTAGTGTCAGTTCAGGGATTTGTCCTGGCTGAGTTCTTGGTTGATGCAAATTAATACAATTCCTTGGTTGTCAAAAAAAAAAAAACCTTTGTGACTGACTTGGTCCACTTGGACTTGGAAAATAATTTTATATACAACTTGCGTGTCCATTTTTACTGAATGGGGAATTTAATAATATAATAAGAATCCATCCACTTCAATTATTTGCCTTGACTTGGCCCCTCGGTTCTAATTTTATTCTAAATTAAAGACTCACACATGGGTATTCGTCCCATATATTACAACTTATAAAGTCGCGCTTTGCGGTGTCATTACAATTTTTTAAAAAAAATTCAATATAGATTTTTGTTATATTTAACATATTTTTTAAAGATTTATATAATAATTTTTATCCACAAAAATCGAACCCTAAAACTAAAAATAAAAATTATGACATCAGTATCAAATTCTAATAGCTAATACAATCTTTTCTAGTGAGCCGTTTTCCCGATAAAACATGTTTCGAGCCGATCTTATTTGGAACCGAAATTCTAACTCCATTAGCACTTAAAAATTAAAACCTTAAAAGAGAGTAAATTCTAATCTTCACATTCTTTAAACTTTTGAATATTTATGGAGTTTTAAAGATGTAAATACATCTTATATTTTCTGTATATTATAGATATTCCCGTATTAATTTACAGCTTTCGCATGGAAAAAAATTAAAATACAAGAATTTTAGGAAAAAAAGATATAAAGTTAAAAAAATCGTATAAGACGTACATTTTCATCGTCCTCGTATTCTACTTCCAATAAAACATTTTATTATATATATTCTTTATATATAAAAAAATATTTTCTACCTCCAATTAAATTTTTAATTATATGTATTTTCTATAAATTCAAACTCTTCTTATTTATAAATTAGAACTCATATTTTACTTACAATAAAACTCTTAATTATATGTATTACAAACACTTATTCCACTTCCAATAAAACTTTTAATTATATGTATTCCGTATAAATTCAAACTCTTATTTTCAATAAATTTAAACACCTATTATGTTTCTAATATGTTAAAAAATAGTTTTTTTAGTTATTAATATTCACAATCCTAAAATTATAAAAAAAAATATATTTTTTTCTATTATATCATCAATATTAAATTTTTATATTCAACACGGTTTTCTTTAATGAACCGTTTTCTCGTCAAACATGGTTATTCCTTTTGACTCGCTTTCTCGTTAAGAACAAAACCCTAACGTTTACATATATTACTTGTATAACAATGTTTATCCCTAAAAATCGAATAATAGAAATGAGATAAAATTTGTGTCATCAATTTTAAATTGTAATAGCTGATACAATCTTTTCTAGTGAGTCGTCTTCCCGTCAAATACGTTTCGAGTCGCTCTCGTTTGAGATCGAAATTTTAACTTCATTACATATTATTATACAACTTTTTTCCTTAAAATCAAAACCTAAAAATAGTGTGAATTCCAATTTTTATTTTCACCAAGCTTCTAAATTTTATGGAGTTTTAAAAATAGAAAAACATCTTATTTTATATTTATATTATAGATACTTCTGTATTTATTTAGGGTTCCTGCATGAGAATGTTCTTTTATTTTGTTAACACATCAATTCTTTTCTTTTTAAATACAAAGACTTTTTTTATGAGATTTGTACTGGATATATGAATTTTTTTCCTAATAGAAGTATAAATAACTTGTTTTAAAAATATATAATTTTAGAATATCGTAAAAGATGTCACCACCGTCCTTGTATTCTACTTCTAATAAATTTTTTAATTATATGTCTTCTCTATATATTCAAACACCAATTCTACTTCCAATAGAACTTATAATTATATGTTTTTTCTATAAATTCGAACACTTATTCTCTATAAATTCGAACTCCGATTATATTTCCAATAGAACTTTTAATCTTATGCCTTATAAATACATATTCTACTTCCAATAGAAAATCTAATTATATGTCTTCCTCATAATTTGAACTCTTCTTATCTATAAATTCAAACACCTATTCTACTTCTAATATATTAAAAAAAAAATTATATTTATTAGTGTTTGTTCGAACTCATATTCTACTTGTAATAGAACTTTTAATCATATGTCTTATAATTAAATACCTATTCTACTTCCAATAGAGCTTTTAATTTTATGTCTTCCCTATTAATTCGAACTCTTCTCGTCTATAAATTTGAACACCTATTCTATTTTCAATATGTTAAAAGATATTTTTATATTTATTAGCGTTAAATTTATGGAGTTCTAAAATATTAAAAATAATGAAACATCTTTTCTCTTTAGATTATAGATACTCCTGTATTTATTTAGGATCCCCGCATGAGAATGTTCTTTTATTATGTTAACATATCAGTTCTTTTCTTTTTAAATACGAAGTCTCTTTTTTATGAGATTAGTACTGGATTTATGAAAAATTTTCCTAGTAGAAGTATAAATAACTTGTATAAAAAAATATATAATTTTAGAATATTGTAAAAAATGTCACCACCGTCCTTGTATTCTACTTCCAATAAAATTGTTAATTATATGTCTCCTTTATATATTCAAACACATATTCTACTTCTAATAGAACTTATAATTATATGTTTTTTCTATAAATTCGAACTCTTATTCTTTATAAATTAGAACTCCTATTCTATTTCGAATAGAACTTGTAACCATATGCCTTATAAATACTTATTATACTTCCAATAGAACTTCTAATTACATGTCTTCCCTATAATTTCGAACTCTTCTCATCTACAAATTCGAACACCTATTTTACTTCTAATATGGTAAAAGATATTTTTATATTTATTAGTATTTATCTGAACTCCTATTCTACTTTTATAGAACTTTTAATCATATGCCTTATAATTAAATATCTATTTTACTTCCAATAGAACTTCTAATTATACGTCTTCCCTATAAATTCGAACTATTATCATCTATAAATTCGAACACCTATTCTACTTCTAATATGTTAAAGGATATTTTTATATTTATTAGTGTTTAAAATCGAAAAATTCTAAAAATTAGAAAAATAGCTTGAGACGATCTTAGAGCGCCACCTAAGCGCCCGCGTATCCTCCTTTATTTATATTTATTAGTGTTAAATTTATGGAGTTCTAAAAAATAAAGAAACATCTTTTCTCTTTAGATTATAGATACTCCTGTATTTATTTAGGGTCCCCGCATGAAAATGTTCTTTTATTATGTTAACATATCAGTTCTTTTCTTTTTTAATACGAAGACTCTTTTTTATGAGATTAGTACTGGATTTATGAAAATTTTTCCTAGTAGAAGTATAAATAACTTGTATAAAAAAATATATAATTTTAGAATATTGTAAAAAATGTCACCACCGTCCTTGTATTCTGCTTCCAATAAAATTGTTAATTATATGTCTCCTTTATATATTCAAACACATATTCTACTTCTAATAGAACTTATAATTATATATTTTTTCTATAAATTCGAACTCTTATTCTTTATAAATTAGAACTCCTATTCTACTTGAATAGAACTTGTAATCATATGCCATATAAATACTTATTATTCTTTCAATAGAACTTCTAATTACATGTCTTCCCTATAATTTCGAACTCTTCTCATCTACAAATTCAAACACCTATTTTACTTCTAATACGGTAAAAGATATTTTTATATTTATTAGTGTTTATCTGAACTCCTATTCTACTTTTAATAGAACTTTTAATCATATTTCTTATAATTAAATATCTATTTTACTTCCAATAGAACTTCTAATTATATGTCTTTCCTATAAATTCGAACTCTTATCATCTATAAATTCGAACACCTATTCTACTTCTAATATGTTAAAGGATATTTTTATATTTATTAGTGTTTAAAATCAAAAATTCTAAAAATTAGAAAAATAGCTTGAGACGATCTTAGAGCGCCATCTAAGCGCCCCGCGTATCCTCCTTTATTTATATATATTGATATATTGATTTTAAATTAAATAATTTTAAATATCACAATCTAAAATGGGGTCCTTGTTAATAGTATTTTTGTTGTTCGTTCGCAGGGAAGGACTGAATGTAATATCAAGTTCAAGTATCCTATCTCTCACAATTTAGAAGTGTAAAAGAATGTTTGGTTATTTATAAACTAATTAAACTAATTATCAATTGAGAATAAAATATATGAGGAAAATAATCCAAGAACTGGGGTTCTTCACTTGGTTTCAATGCACATTCAATATCTATGTGACATCTACGTTCTTACTCTGCTGAAAACAATTCTTCTAAGGTTATAATGTTCTCTTCCAAGATACAATATAGTGTCTACAACTACACCTTTATTGTCACTTCCGTGATACAATCAAAGTACAATCATAAACTATTACGCACCAAGAATTATAAGTCTCACAACTCTCCTATTAATCTTCCAATCAAATATTCGAGTTATGTCTGTTAAATCTTGTACTAAAATCGCAACTCCTCTTCCAAGTTATTACAATCCCTAAAATCCAATCAAAGGTTCATGACTCCCCTAATTGTATTAAGCCCTCAATAACAGATCAGCAAAACAAGAAAATCACAGATAATTAAACAGGCATGAATACCAAGGAATACTACCCAATTCTCAAATTAGAAATTAGTTACACATGATTAAATTAACAAAACAAGAATTAATATAAAAATCATAATTAGAAGAATATAGAAAAGAAACCTTTTAACTTCAATCTTCAAAGAAAATAATGGTTCTCCAGGAAAAATCCTAAAAGCTGCGTACAAATTGTATCTCTCTAATAATGAACCCCCAAATTAATAACCCTCGATGTGTTTATATAGATACTCCAAGTCTTGCCCAGCAAGAAATTACCTTCTATTACAATTAGAATTTAAAGAAGGTACCCAAAACTGCCCAGAATACAATTAGAATTAGAAAAAGGGCAAAACAGCAAATTCCTAGCCTTCTTTTACAAGATCATGTGCGCGATTTCATTCAGCATATTCCTTGCACGTGCTATCTATCCCAGGTTGTAGAAAATATCTCAAGCTTCGCGTGGGCAGTAAGATCGCTGAAAACGGACTTCTAGAACTCCAGATATGGCCAAAACAATGTAGAGTGCGCAACCTTCTCGGAAAATCCGAATTTTAATCAATTAAATCTCCAAAAACGACAGAAGCATTGATATTCTTGCAAACCTGCACAACTACACAAAACACATCAAAACTACAAGAAACTTGAGTCCAAGACAATCAATTTAAGCCGATTTGGAATGTTCCAAGTGGATATAAAATCCACTTATCAGTCCTCAAATATCACATTAAAATATTATATCGTGTAACGTTTTCATTTTTTAACGAAAACATTACATTCTGTAGTATTTTGATTTTTTTTTACAAAACGCTACTTTAAGTAGTGCTAAATTTTTTTTGACAAAATGTTACTTTAAGTGGTGTTACTACTTTTTTTTGTTAAATATGTATTTGCAACACTATTAAAAACATATAATCAAACTGTCAACTTAAATTGTGTTTTCTTGATAAATTCGGCGGCCAGGTTTTTAAAAAATCGGGGATCAGTCCTGATTTTTTTAAAAATCAGGATAAATTAGGGTTTTGGGTCTAGGGTCCTAAACCCTAAGTCCGTATATGGCTTATTCGTCATTCTGAATATTTCTAAAATCCAAAATAGAAATGTTGAATCCCAAAGGTTAACTGTTGAATCCTAAAGAAAAATTCCGAAAACGCTACACGATGTAGCGTCCCCATCCCCTAAACGCTACACAATGCAGCGTGAAAAAAAATAAATTGAAAATGCTACACGATTTAATGTTTTAGTGTGGCATTTGAGCCATAATTTTGATTATGATATTTTGAAGCATTTAAATTAAAATTATGATATTTAGGTACTTTTCTCCTCACACATCCACCAATCTCATATATTAAAATCTAAGAAATTTATAAAAATCTACAATAATAATAATGATGTGTAATTGCACATTTAACTTAGGGGGTGATATATACACACCCTCAATTGATGGTTGCACATCCTATTACTATATTTTGTCCAAAATGCCCTTCACTTATTTATGTTTTACATACTCTAATCCTTTATAAATTATTGTTCTATTATTTTAATAATTTTCTAAAATCCTACAATAAACCATGCTCTAAAGTGTAAACGAACGGATATTAACATTGTTACGGTACTTAAATTATTAAGATACGTTACAATAAAAAACTGTAAATAATTTGCGTAGAACAATATAGTAAGTTAATTTATAATTTTATTGATATCTAATACAATTTCTTAATATGTTATTTTTTATCTTAATACATATTAATTATATCTTTTCTTTTAAAGTAGATAAAATTTACTTTTAAATTATAGAGGTTGTTATATTATTTTTGTTGATTAAACTCATTAATTATGGTACTCTAATTTCTAACTGTATATTTTTATCTTATGTGAAAACTTGTCACAAAAAATATTAATTCAAAATGCATTGATAATTTAAGATTATAAAACTTTTGACGCTTATACATTGTAGTGTATGTTGTTTTTTGTCATGACACTTCGATTTTAATTCTAAAAAATAAATGTCAACAAAAAAATGTAGTTAAAATGTTAATAAGGATATTTTAGTCTACAATTTTGTTAGGATTTCAATTGAGGGTATACATACATCATAAGATTCATAACTCTTAACTTATATGGTCGTAGATTTCGGAAATCGGAATAAATCGGTTTAGGTATCTAATAACGATTTATCGGTAAATTGGGATTTATCGGAATGATAAATCGAAACAAAAATCGGATAAATTTTAATATTTTTAATAATATTTAATATATTAGTCTAATTTATAATATAATATACCATTTAAAAATATTTCATAGTGATAAATTGAATTTTAAAAATCGAATCGGTCAAATATTTTTTAACGATTTATCGGCGATTTATCAACGAATCGGACGATTTTTAGAACACTGATATTTTGTAATGTGGTAGTTTGTGAGTCGTGTTTTGACCCCGTTTACCAAATCTTAACTCCAACTTATAAGTTACCTATTTCGAAAAAAAAATCATATTTACATATTTTTTTTTAGAAAAAAATATGTATAAGAAGTTCAATATTCAATATCTTGCAAAAATAAGTTACTTATTTCATAAAAAAGTACATATATACATACTTTTTTTATAGAATAAGTAACTTATTTTTGAGAAATAAGATTTTTCAACACCTTTTTTCCCCATTGATACTTATTTGTGTAACACTGTAACTGTGTTATAAAAATGATACAGAAAACGAAATGTAGTAACTGGTGGTTATTTTGGGCCACGAATTTGAAGAGGGGTATATCGGACCGTGCAAGTTCAAGATGAGGTATTTTGGTAATTCTTTCTTAATTAATTTGAGTTGTCGAATGAATATGACCTAATTTTATTAAATTATAAATCAAATAATCAATAGTCAATGATCATAAAAATAATTATAAATTACTTTAATGTACAATTCTTTTTAATATATAATTAAAAAGTTTTGAATTTATTTTATGTTTATGTAACGTAGTTTTTTTTGTAGTTAAGCAATATTTAAATACAGTATAGGAATACAGAAGTAGCAGAGAGTAGGTGTTGTTATTTTCCTTGCAAACAACCGACTGTGATTCAATAAAATAAGCCCGACTGTGATTCAATAAAATAAGCAAGGTTAGGTGGAGGATCGAGGAAGATTAAAAAAGGTGAATGGGTAAGAAGGAGTCCGGCTACATGTTCTTCTCATAAAAAAATGGCCACATGCTTTTTTATTTAAGTTCTGATGTTAAAGGTTCGGCCACGTCTTTTATTATATTTTCTCTTCCTAAATTAATTATTTTATTTGATTTTTTTTATGATTTAATTGATCAAAATTTTATTTAAAAAAAAAAATATATATATATATAGAGTTGCACTTCATAACAAACACCTTATATAACAAACAGTAAAGAACATCTCATATATAATATAATACTAGCTTAAAACCCGTGCGATACACGGATTTTTTTAATATTATATAAATATTTTTTATTAGTTTAATTTAATTTTTTAAAACATGAATTCTGGAGGCTTAAATTTTTATATGAAATGATTTGATAATAATTATATAAATGTTATCAGTGATATTTTAGAAAAAGAGGAATTTTAGTTAGAAAATATAGAAAAGATGATAAGTTTTGGTTGAAAAAGGTAATCGATTAATTATTAGTATTATAATATTATCAGCAACCGATGATATAATTGGAAAAGGATAGATTTTAGATAGAGAAAATAGAAAAGGTAATGTGTTTTGGCTGAAAAAGGTAATTGATTAGTTAATATTAATTATAATGTAATTATATTATTTTATTAAACAAAATTGTTTGTAGTGTTTTTAAAAAAAGAGAAATTTTAGTTAGATAAAATGTAAGAGATATTGTATTTTCAGGTTATTGAAAAATAGAAAAGGTAATATGTTTAACCAGAAAAAGAAAATCGATTAATAATGGAGAAATTTTAGTTAAATAAAATATAAAAGATATTATCTTTTACATGAAAAGGAAATTATTTAGTTATTGAAAAATAGAAAATATAATATGTTTAACCTAAAAAAGGAAATTGATTAGTTAGTATGATGAATTTTATTTGAATAAGGGTAAATAAGTAAAATCAACAGGTACCGTACCGACCGACCGACCAACCAACCAACCAACCAAACTTTTAATGTTTCGGCTTTTATATAATAGTATAGATAAGAGTTCCGTCTTAGCACCCAATACAAAAAGTTGTTATTTTTTTACCCTCTATCCATCTAGCAAAAAAAAAATAAAAAATTAAAATTTTTTACTGTTCATGATGACGTCACTGATGACGTCAGTATGATGTCATCATGAACAATAAATTTATTTTTTTAAATTTTTTTTATTGTGTTTTTGCTGGATGCATAGAGAGTAAAAAAATAACAACTTTTTGTATTGGATGCCCCTGGCGGGGCCATTGGATCTATTAGATCCAAGGTGTTCTTTACTGTTAGTTATATAAGGGTGTTCTGTATGGAGCTATGACCTATATATATATATATATATATATATGGGGCTACTCCAATACAAACCTCCTTAAAATACAAACCTACAAACCAAGCATAATCTAATATTTCAAGCTAATCTAATGACCAAACTAGGGGTACCCCAATACAAAAAAGGTTTAAAATACTTGGCTCTATCCAACAAAAATAAAAAAAATAAATAAAAAAAAATCATTGTTCACGTGATGACGTGGCAGTGGATTTCACTGGTTAACGGTGCTTCGCACCTTCTTATACGGCGCTTCGCGCCTTTATCATTCTAAAGTTGTAAGGAATGGCAATCAATGGTAAAGGCAATAGACGATTGACGGGTGTGTCGAGAGCCTTCGGCCCTCATGACTACCTAACTCATCCGTTTACTGTCTTAAATGCTTCGCATTTCCACGGCAAGATTTTTTTTTATTTTTTTTGTTGGATAGAGCCAATTATTTTAAGCATTTTTTTTAAGGTACCCTTGGCGGGAACCTTAGAATAGATGAAATATAATTAATTTAGTGTTGGTTTGTAGGTTTGTATTTTAAAAGTGGTTTGTATTTGAGCACTTACACTAATTTTTTTCAATCACTGTTCATGATGACATCAGCAGTGACGTCATCATGAAAAAGTGATTTTTTTCAAAAACTTTTTTTTTAATTTTTTTTTTGCTGAATTGAAAGAGGATAAAAAATAAGAATTTTTTGTATTGGGTGCCCCTGGCGGGACCATTGGATCTATTGTAATAAATGATTCAATAATGTTCTTTATTGTTCTTTATATAAGAGTGTTCTGTATGGAGCAAAGGCCTATATATATATATATAAAATTATAAAATTATATCATTAAATGAATAATCAAATTTATTTTAAAATATTTTTTTCAATTTTCAAAATTATAAATGATTAATTTTTATTTTTAATCAAAATTGGATTAAATTTAATCAGAAAAAATAAAAAATGAGAACAAAAATGGGATTGTGTTCATTCCATGAAACTTTTGGGGTCGGACTCGGATGTCCTAAACCTTGTAAGTTGTAATTCATTAACAGTGTAATGAATGAGTAAACGGAAAGTTAGATTAACCTTACAAAAGAAAATCAGGTTAAACGACATTAGCTCAAGCATACGTGTTTGTTACTACTAAAAAAACAAAAATGCATGTTAATATCGGTCAAATGTCTTTGACTCAATGTTAATAATATATAAAAAATAAATAAAAGCATAATTATCTAATATTTATGTCTGTGTACGTAATCTAAAAAAACTTAAAATCTTTAAATACTTTATTTATCAATAATTTTTTTAAAAAAATTGATAACAACAAGAGAAGTAGCATGAATTTTTAAAGATATTTATTAAAAATATAACTTTTTTTTACGATTTTACTATCTTCTCAAAATATTTAAAAAAATATTCTTTTTAAAAAAAATATTTTACAAAAATACTAATTTATTTATAAAAATAGTGCAGTTGTACGTATTTGCATTTGGCTATGCATATTGTTTAAAACGAATAATATAAAATTTTAATATAAATTTATTGTTGACAAGATTCGAACCTTGAATTTTTAGAAGAGGGATGTAAATATAGAATATTCCTTTATTATTAGATCTAACGGTTATCATCTATTTATTAAATATCTAACAACCGGTTATTCTTTTAACGGTTGGTTTAACCAAACAACCAAACTACCAATTATCCCCTAGTTTGCTTATGCATATATGTTGCAAACAGTTGTATTTTGGTTGATTTGGTTGCATATTTTTGTAAATAAATTGATATTTTCTTAATTTTTTTTTAAATTTTTGTAAAAAAAATTCTGAACTTAGATATTTGTAACAAAAACCCTTTTTTTTCCCCTTTTGGAAATTTGACAAGAAATTGATTTTGTTACTAAAATACAAAAAACATGTTGTGTTAGTCAAATTTATAACGTACAACGTCCACGTAATAATGCACTTGCACATGTTTAGTGGGTGTCATGTGGTTTATTATTATGTTTATTACTAGTTCCTCGGTTTCTTATTATTTACTGGACTTACATATTTTTAATCATTATCATTTTTAATTTCGTATTAGTATTAAATATAAAAACTTAATTATATTAAAATACTAACAAATATGAATCCCAAAAGATCATTAATAACTATATTTTATTTTATAAATTAGATATAAATTAATAATTTATTTTAGATAATGAATAGAACACTGGGAACACCATTCAGAGACGGACGGAGTTATATGTAAGGATAACTTGATCCTCGTGTCATGCAAACACTCGATTCTTCAAAATGTCTCTCACCCAATATGCAACTCTTTTGGTACTAGTTGGAGTTTTATGGTGGTTCATCCATCTCTGCCGAACAATCTTGTCCATGAACCCACGCCAACTCCACAAGCCACCCCCTGGTCCCCGAGGTTTACCACTTATAGGTCACCTCCACCTGTTAGGAAAACAACCCCATCGCACTCTCTACAACCTGTCGAAAAAATATGGCCCCATTATGTCCCTCCGCCTAGGCTCTATCCCAACCGTTGTCGTCTCCACTTCAGCTGCTTCGGAGCTGTTCCTCAAGACTCACGACACGGTTTTCGCTAGCCGTCCTAAATCTCAGGCAGCTGAATACTTGTGGTATGGTACCAAAGGCATGATATTCAGGGAGTATGGTACCTACTGGCGGAACGTGAGAAAGTTTTGTACATTGGAACTTCTCAGCTCTACAAAGATCGCCTCCATGGCAAGGATGAGAAGGGAGGAGCTTGTGTTGCTTGTCGACTCGCTAAAAATTGCTGCCAGAAACCGTGAGGTGGTAGATGTTAGCCAGAAGTTGGCCCTTCTGATGGAAGACATGACTTGTAGAATGTTGTTTGGAAAGAGCAGAGATGAAAGGTTTGACTTGAATGCCATAATACACGAGTTGACAATCGTCGTGGGAGCTTTCAATGTTGCTGATTTTATCCCATTTTTAGGGGCACTAGATCTGCAGGTACTATCAACAAAACTTTAGCTTTTCTTTCCTTTTTGCATATATTTTAAGGCTAGTACTGTAAGTAGATACTTCAGTAGACAAAGTCTTGGAAACTAGAAAACGTATTAATTTGAAATATTTTTATCAGGGACTAACTCGGCGTCTCAAAGAAACTAGCAAAGCAGTAGACAAAGTCTTGGAAACAATCATTGATGAACATGAACAAGATGCTAGTGATGGCTGTAACAAACTTGAAAGGGATTTTGTTGATGTGTTACTATCTCTGAAAAACAGTCCTTCAAGTACTCATGATCAATTAGGGCAGAACGTGGATAGATCCACTATCAAAGCAATCGTGTTGGACATGATCTTCGGAACCATAGATACTTCCCAAATAGCAGTTGTATGGATCATGTCAGAACTTGTACGACACCCAAGGGTGATGAAGCAACTTCAGAAAGAAGTTCAGAATGTCGTAGGAGATTGTGACTTTGTGAAAGAATCACAATTGTCAAACTTAGACTACCTAGATATGATAGTGAAGGAAAGCATGAGACTACATCCTGTGGCAACGCTCTTACCTCCTCATGAATCAATGGAGGACATCGTAATAGATGGATATCACATAAAGAAAAAATCGCGTATTATCATTAATAACTGGGGAATCGGCCGAGATCCTAGAAACTGGTCTGAAAATGTTGACGAATTCCTGCCTGAGAGATTTATAGGTAGTAATATAGATTTTACGGGAAACAATTTCCAACTAATACCATTTGGCTCAGGCCGCAGAGGTTGTCCAGGTATACACTTGGGCATAACAATGGTCAAATTGGTGGTAACTCAGTTGGTGCACACTTTTGATTGGGAGTTGCCTTTCGGCATGTCACCTGATGAGTTAGATATGGAGGAACTATTTGGCGCGACGGTGCCAAGAGCAACACATCTCCTTGCCGTGCCCAGTCTACGCAACCTACCATAACCTCCGCACTCATGGCTTGTGATGGATACACGAGTATGACTTGATATCCCAGATCAATAAGAAAACATGCTTCTTGCAGGATTATCATAATAGTTTTATGAAATGCTTTAAGATGAAGTACTAATTGTAGTCATATTTGTACGATATTGTAAGACATATAATCTCTGGTTAGTACTTCATTTTTAAGAGTGTTAAGCATATGTTATGTTTTTTATTTGCAGTTGCACAATAATAAAGAAGCATATGTGTTGTTTTTTTTTTTTTTTCGGCCTGTTTGGCTAACACTCCTTAAAGGAGTTTTGAACTTTAAGGAGGAAATTGTGCAAAACCGGCTTAAAGCTAGCTTTAAGTTAAAAAATTGCTTAAAGTCATAAGCTCCATTTAGGTACTTATGACTTATGGAATTTTTTTTCTTTTTTCACAATTCTTGTAAAGTTTAAATATTATGAATTTAAAATTTTTTTAAGTCAAATTTCAATTTAAGTCAAATTTTTTTAAATCCCCATTTAAATTTAAGTAAAATTACCCAAACACATTTATTCAACTTAAAGCAAACAACTTTACTTCTCCTTTAAGTTAAAAACACCTCCATTAAATCAAAAGTAACTTATTTTAAGCAATGCCAAACACCCTTTTGTTGGCAGAATATTGAAGAAAATGTTTCTTCTTCAATTAAATAGTGATTTGTATGAATGAAAGGTGGGATCTGCTATAAAAAAGCATGTCACCAGAGGTGCAGGACTCTTGTTGTAAAGGCAGAGGGTTTGATTAATCTACTCACGTAAAAAGCACGTGGGGTGAACGTGCTCATGGCTGCTGCTTCCTCCGGTTCTAGTACTTCTAGCGCTAAGAAGCTTAAACTTACTTCACAAACTGCAACTTCTCATACTATTTTGATTGTTCTTGTTTGTACTGGCATGCTAATACATATTTTGGCTAATTAACATCACTTGGTTAATTTATTAACTTTGTATTTATCTGTGTGCTTGTTGCATAATATATGTCCGTTTGGGTTATAGAATTCCAACCCGGTTAAGGCGAATGAGAATAAATGTATTAGAATCTTTTTCTCATTCCCGTTAACCCAGTCGAAATCACATGCTCCAAACAGCAAGTCATCAATATGCAAGGAGTACAATCACTCTATTCCTTAGTTTGCTTTGGTTGCTTTTAGTTTGGTTAGGATGAACTTGAAGCTAATGAAAGGCTACCATTATTGTGCTGCATCCTTTGCACATCAGTAGGAAATTGTGAATAAAGGTTGTAAAGTCACTCTCATACACTTCTCCAGGAGGAAGAACTAGCATTTTTTCATCCATGTCCTTTGTAAGCTACTTTACCGCTGCTCACATGTTACTGTAGTTCCTGAAATGTGTCTACATATATTTTCAGCCCCAGGTTCTGGTATAAAAATGTATCATGTTATATAATTATGGTGTAATTACTTAAAAATGTATCATGTTATATAATTATGGTGTAAATGTAGCATTTGTGTGTTCTCTTTCAATATATGTGGATTGCCTTGCAGGCAGCTTCTTACCAATTTTTTCCCTATGCATACTGCAATCTGCTTCATTAATTGCTATTTGCTCTCTAGACTTTATTTTGCAACTTGGATTAATTTTGATTATTTGCTCTCTAGACTTTATGTCACAAAGATCTTACTTCTCACTAAGACTTGGAATTTGCTATTTCAAAAATTTGGCATGCAATTTTTTATCTAGACTGAAAGCATTATGCAAGAAAACATAATCTTTAAGCCTTTTTATCTTGTCATGTGGGGTTTGGTCAGATTGTTAAACTCTATGCTAAAAAACCTTAAACACCTTAAAATTTGGTATTTTTTTAAAAATAAATGAATATATTAACATCAAATAATATAAAATAATGGAAAAGCGGATATATAATGGGTGAACCACGAGTAGTTCTCAATCTAAAATCTTTATTAATTTTAATTACGATAAGGTTGTGTTTGGAAACTTGAATTTCATTTCAAATCCATGATTTCATTTTCAGAATTTGAAATCCATAATTTCAAATCCAAATTTTTCGTTTGGTAAATACGAGAATTTCAAATTCAGAAATTTTAAATATGGAGAAAATTTTCATTGAAAAAATTTCTCGAGAAATTTTTCTCGGAAAAAAATTTCTCGAGAAACTTTTCTCGGAAAAAAATTTCTTGAGAAAATTTTTCCGGAAAAAAATTCCCTAGAAAATTTTTCCAGAAAAAAATTTCTCGAGAAAATTTTCCTGGGAAATAATTTCTCGAGAAAAAAATTTCTCGAGAAAATTTTCCCAAACAAAAATTTTTTCGGTAAAAAACTTCCCAGGAAAAAATTTCTCGAGAAAATTATGCCGGGAAAAATTTCTCGAGAAAATTTTCCCGGAAAAAAATTTCTTGAGAAAATTTTCCCGGGAAAAAACTTGTCGAGAAAATTTTCCCGGGAAAAAAATGTTCGAGAAAATTATTCGAGAAAAAAATTTCTCTAGAAAATTTTTACCGGAAAAATTTTCTTAGAAAATTTTTCCAGAGAAATTTTTCCCGGGATAATTTTGTCGAGAAATTTTTTTCCGGGAACATTTTCTCGACAAATTTTTACCGGAAAAATTTTCTCGAGAAATTTTCTAAGAAAATTTTCCTCGGAAAAAAAATTCTCGAGAAAAAAAGTTTCGAAAACTATTTCTATAAAAAATTTCCAAAAAAGGAGTGATGGTAATATAGTTTGGTGGAGAAGAATTTCAAATGACTACCCTTTTTTTTGTAATTTCAAATTACAAAAATTAGCTAATATTTAATTGGTATGGAATTCATCATTTCCAATTCCAAATTTTTTTAAATCTTGCCAAACACTAAATTTGATCAATTCCAGGAATTCAAATGAATTCCAACCAAGTTACCAAACAGGCAATAAGGGAATTTATTAAATATGATGATAAAAATTTCCATGCAGACTAGTTCTATGTTTTGTTTCTTCTAGCTGATTTTGTTTATGGTCCTTGACACAGACATATAAGACAGTTTGCACAAAAAACTAAGTGGAGAAACTTGGAAATGGAATTTTTTGCATCGTGGAAGGCATCATGATTTTTCAGAGAAATTAAGTAAAAAATTGTTTAGGTATTTTAAAAATTTGTGACACAAAATCCCCCCTTCAAGTTTTATTCAGATAGAGCAGCTTCCATGTTTGAAAATTTAAGTCCACAAATTTAGGAAATTTAGCCCAAAATATCACTTCAATACTGTCCTAGTAATTATAGAAATCATTAGTCATTCGCTATATTTGAGAAATGTCTAACCATTTCTAACTCCAATTTTATCAACTAAAAATTCACTTCTCTTTAATTTTATATTTCTATTTTCTATTTTTACACTTAAATTTATTATTTTAATAAAAGTAATGAGTTTGGACTTACTCTCACATGATTTAAGCAATCTTTTACTTAACTTCTCACAATCTAAGATTTAGTCATGCTCCTTTTGACTGTATAAAAAATTTCACTTTCAAGTTCCACCACATAATTTTTTGTGCAATCTTAAAGCGCGTATTTTGCTTAATGTTTCTTTTACAAGTATATTTTGCTTAATCTCATGCATAGCTAAAGTAATTATGATTTCACATGTTTTCAGGAATCAGGATCATTCTATGATATTCTTCTTGCACAAGTTGTAACATGAGCTAGATGATATATATTTCGAACCTTTACAAAATCGTAAAAATATATTATAATTAGATGATATAAAAACTGTAATGAAAAATTAAATCCTACACATTTATCTCGACATTATTAAATAAAAATACAGGCAAAAGTTATATGGAGACTAAAAATTTTGTTTATTAAAATTGCAGAAAACAAGACAGAGTAATTATCTTTAGTTAGGGAAAAGATAATCAAAATATTGTTATGTCACATCATTGATTCATTTCCCAAAATGTGGCCTTAAAAAAAAAGAAAAATAAACAGAATAGTCATTTCTCATTTTCCAGTTCTAAGATATATTAATATTTATTGAATTGAGAGAGACCCAAGTAAATCCTAATCTGATACACCATCTGACAAGTGTGTGACAAAAGAAAGACCATATACTAGTTCTATATATTTTTAAATTGGTAGTGTAAGAAAAGTTAGAAGTGTCTGTGGGCAAGGAGAGTTGCATGCAGAACAAACAAGAACAGCTGATCAACACACACCAAATCCCAGGTACATTAATTTGCTCTACTTCTAATCTATACAACTCTTTAGCAATCATCAGTGTGCATGCATAATCTGTAGTAATACTTCTTTTTGTTGGACTACATTTTGCAATGGCTTTGAAATTTAGTTTTCTCGGCTCTTGTTGTAAAGATGGTATATATGGTTTAGAAATTTGGTAGAATTCTTCTTTATTGTGAAACTTTAACATTTGATTCCAGAATGGTTTTCTAATTTTTTAATTTTACCTTTATTTTGTGCTGATGTGCATGGTGATTCATCTTCGGCCCTTCGCCTAATGATTGCAGTTGTTCAGTTTCTACGAATGGCGGTTTTTAAATCTTGCGAATTTCGTTTAGTTACTTGGTTTCCGGTGTATTTTTATTAAGTTGCCAACTCGTCTTGAATTAATTGGATTACATATTTGTTTTACTTTGTTTGGAATGGCTATTTTGTGGGATTGTAGAGGAACCTATCTTTTGGGACAGTAATCAGCATTAGCACGTACTTTTAAATATTGAGATTATCGGGGTACGGGAAGTTAATTAGTTGAGGGAATTTATTTGTATCATACATACGGTATCATGAACATTAAGTACTAAAACATTTGGTTGGAATTTACAGGAAACCAATTGGTCAAGAGAAATAGTTAAAGAAATGGACTGTGGGCTAGAGGAAGAGTTTGTAAAAGATAATACCTGCATGCCATCAACCCCTCCTAAGGGGTTGCTCTGTGGGAGACCTACAATTCTTCCAGATGGAGAATCGGCTAGAAAAAAGTTCAAACTATCTATAGAAGTTGGTTCAGCTCCGGAAAAATCAGGAATCCAGACCAGAGAAAGCGAACACATCGAAATCCAAGAAATGCCTCAGGGTAAGCACCCTAATTCTGCAATGTTTTAAACATGTTGCCTCTTTTTATTGCTTTACCTCATGGTCAGCTTACATAGAACTTCTATCTTTATTGCATATAGCTTGGTATTCCCTAGCCTTTTCCAAACATAGTTTTTCCAGTGGGATTTAAATAATTTATTTGTTTGACTCAGTGGTGCTGTTCTAAGTAACAAGAATCTGGAACGCAATCTGAATTTATGATGTCATAGACAAAGAATCTTTATTTATAGTTGTTGGACCCAGAAATTCATCATGCAAGCATAAATATATCTGAAATTGTATGCAGGTGATGCAGTAGAAGGAAAGAGTGTTATTGGAGAAGAGGCTTGTTCAAAAGAAGAGAATTACAAGATTCAAACTCAGCAGAACTTGCATATTGTGGTGGTTGGCTTATCTTCTCCTGCTCCTTCCACTCCATTCAGTCAAAATGTTAGAAAGAGGCGTGATTGCGCCACCCCATTGAAGCAAAATCCTAGAAAGAGGCGTAATAGTAGTACAGGCAAGACAGAGCAAAAGCCCAAGTTGAAAAATAGTAGACCCAAAATATTGAATGATGAAGACAATACCAAATGCACTCCTACTACTCAAGTGTCTGAATCATATTTCGAAGTAAAAATTCCTGCAATGAGTTTCACTCGTAAGGCACGAACAAAAAGGACTTATATCAGAAAGAATTGCTTAAAACTTGTTGCCGATTCTTCAAAAAATATTCAAAATGTGGTTGCTACTAAATCATGCAAGCGGTCTTTAAATTTTGACTTGGAAAACACAGAAGTAGATGGAAGTAATCTACTTGAAAACGAAGATAATCAACCCGCAAATCCAGAATTGCTTGAAAAAGTGGAGAAACGATGCTCTTTGGCAGTTCATCCTAAGATACTCAAGATAAGCCAGAGCTTGAAAAATAGGAGCAGAGAAAATGCAATGAATTTCCCGAAGATGCGCAAAAAAAGAAGGCTGAGGAGTCTTTTACACATACTCGGATTTTCTTGTAGGAGTGTGAAAACTTCAGAAGTTAGGAAGAGGTCCGATAAGGGTGTGGATCTGAATATGAAGCTAGATTGCACCTCCGTAGAGAACCAGGCTAAATTGGAAAATCCAGACATGTATTCGGCTGTAAAAATGAGGGAGAGGAGATTGGCGGGAAGTACTCGAAGGCCCTTCATAAATGTAACATCTCTTCCTAAGGAGGATCCATCGCAACTTGGGGAGGATTTTACCAAGAATCATGACGCTGAAGTTGTGTTGCGAGATCAAAATGTAGGCAGCTCAATCAATCCTCAGAAGAAACCCAAATTTCATGCAAAAGTTGATCTTGATGAGGAGACGGAGAGATTTTATAACTTGTTCATGTCAAATGGAGGATATATCTATGATCAAGAAGCAGAGGCAGACTTTGAAAAGAAGGAATATTGGGATAGGGAAAGAAATTCAACAAGAATCAGAGTGGAGTCATTCATATCCATTGTTGGTATGATTCAAGGTACCATTGTTTTCCATGTTAGTAAATATACATTATTCAGTCAATGCTATTTTTTATAACCCTTGAAAAAACAATTAATTATAACTAAAGATCTCAAATAGCTGCTATAAAAGTGTCTTAAAAAGATAAATGTTTTAGTTTTTATTAGCACTATAAACAAATAAAGTATTCTGTGTTTGCGCCTTTTCATCATTTTGATGGTCCTATGTACAAGTTTTGAAAACACATTCAGAATGTTTAAGGAGTGGAAAGATGTTCGAATAAGAGGTACAGTGGGAAGCTCTGGAGATAATGGTAGAGTCTGCAGTTCGAAGAAGTGGCATCCTCCAGAACCAGGGGGGTTGAAACTTAATGTTGATGCGTCTTTTTCCCCGGGGCATGAATCCTTCTCAGTAGGAATGGTTCTGCGCGATCAGGAGGGTACTTTTGTTGGAGGTAAGTGTATTTCCCTCCCTCGACCAGCAACTGTGATGGAAGCTGAATGTATAGGAGTTAGGGAAGCGCTGTCTTGGATAATGGAGATGCCAGGTAGGAAGGTCGCGATTGAAACGGATTCGTTGCTGGTAGCTCGAGCTCTGAATGGAAAAGCAGTATATTTGTTGGAGGTTGGTCATGTTATAGATCATTGTAGGGGGATGCTTCGAGGTTTACCGTCTGTTAGTTTATGTCATGTTCGAAAGCAAGCTAATAGGGTGGCTCATAGTCTAGCTAGGGTTCCCTGTTCGTTAAATTGCTCTCTTGTGTTTTCATCTCCTCCTACTCACTTGGTGAAGATTATCTTGAATGATTTGTTGAAGTAATGAAAGCCTTTAGTTTCAAAAAAAAAAAAATCATGATCAGTCTTGTTTTTGAAATACAGCAATCCTCATAAAGACTTGATAAAAAAAATTGTTCTGGTTTGTATGTAGCTGTTCGCTGGCAGCTGTTCTTATCTTGTGTACTTTATTTTCAATAGCTTGCATTCAAATATTCAATATTTTAAAGCGTTCGGTTATAGAAGCTTGTTAGTATTTTACTGAAATTGCATGGTTTCTCAACTTCCAAAATAAAAAAAAATGGCTAAAACATGTAAGAGAGGTTCTCTTGCTAGATATAATCATGTGAATTTGGAATGACAAGTGTGGCTTTCTATTGACTTCAGTGGAAAAAATGATTTGTTGGTTTGATTAATATTATCATTAATTCTTACTTTTTGTTGGTTAAACAAAAAGTGTTCTTGTTTTATAGGCAAAGAAAAAATAGCCCTGACATAAGTTAATGCTATAGGTGATAGAAGCTTTTCGCCTTGGAAGGGTTCCGTAGTTGATTCAGTAGTGGGAGCTTTTCTGACCCAGAATGTTAATGATCACTTTTCGAGGTAATCATAAAGTTGATTTTGATTATTCTCATTGATGTTTCTGATTAAGATAATGATCATGCCAATGATAATACTATATTCAATTTTCAGCTCGGCCTTCATGTCTCTAGCTGCACGATATTCAAATCATAAAATAAATGGTAGGAGTAAAAATTTATGGCCAGAGAGGAATGACCTGTGGCCCACCACTGGCAAAACTGATTTTAGTGCAAGAAGTAGTCTAGAGTTCGATTCTCACCCTCCCTCGCACTTGAAAAGTGAATACAAGGATGAACAGAAGAAAGAAACTAGCATAGAAAGCGATAAGTTAAGAAAAAAGCACAGTACTGGAAGAGCAAGAGATGAAAAAACCATTGATATTGTCGATTGGGAAGCTGTTAGACAAGCAACTGTTGACGAAGTTGCAGAGACTATTAAACAACGAGGAATGAACAATGTCATTGCTGGAAAAATTAAGGTACATAATTGTTTGTCAGGATTTTGGCTTGTTAACAAAGATATTCATGTTGTTGGTTGTTTAAATTATCTTTACAAATAGTTTGTTGACATTGCTGAATGTTTTGCAGGATTTTCTTAACAAAATCGTTGAAGATCATGGGTCTCCAGATCTTGAGTGGCTTAGAGATGTTCCACCGCAAGAAGCAAAGTACGTGAGGCAGCCCAAATAGTTCCAAATGGAAACAAGAAATTTTCAGTTTTGTTAAAGTTACCAAAAACATGATGTAACAACTTGTGTTATGATAACATTGATTACTCTTGCAAAGGTATTGAATTTATAATTTGATGCACATAGGAATTACTTGCTAAACTTCTATGGAATTGGAGAAAAAAGTGTGGAATGCATACGGCTTTTGACACTTCGCCATGTTGCCTTCCCAGTAAGTATTAAGTGTTTGAACACATTAGCTTACTGAAGTGTGGAGCAAGACAGACCTCTCCTAATTCTTCTGCCAAACAGGTGGACACAAATGTTCGTCGAGTAGCAGTTCGTCTAGGATGGGTCCCTTTGAAACCACTTCCAGGGGGACTACAAATGCATCTTCTAGAAATGTAAGCATTTATCACCATAAATGCATATAATAGAATTTTGTAAAGACTAATTCAATATGATGTCAACTTTATACAGGTACCCCGTGGTGAATAGTATTCAGAAATATCTGTATCCTCGACTGTGCACCCTTGATCAAGAAAAATTGTAATATTTCTCACCTATCTTCATCGATTTAAAAAAAAAATTTGGTTAACCGAAGTTCATTCCCTCCGTGTTACTAACTTATGGAGCCAAAGAGTTTGAAAACCTCTTGCTGCCAAATCACAAGTAAATCAAAAGATTAATCACTTTTGATTGGTAGAGAGTGCGAAATATTTCAAAACTGCGTAACTCCATTCAAAACATTAGACATACTTTGGATTATTTGTTGAGATTGGAAGTTTTAATATTTTACTGTAAATCTATTTGCAGATATTTGTTACATTATCATTTAATAACATTTGGAAAGGTATGGTCTAGACTTTCTTTTCTTTCTTCTAGAAATCCATTATTTGTATATTGATGTAACAATGATAGGATCACTCTATCTTCAGGTTTTCTGTACAAAGAAAAAACCAAACTGTAACGCTTGCCCAATGAGGGGAGAGTGCAAGTATTTTGCAAGTGCATTTGCAAGGTTTGCATCACATTTTCTGCTTAAATTGTTCCCTGTAATTGAAGCCTATACATCTACAGATTTAATATTTTTTCTTCTTACTCTTTTTTGCCTGTTGTTATTTTATGGTTATAAGCTATTCATTGCAAAAATCAGACAATTATTTGAGTAATTGAAATTCAAAAATGGAAACAGAAACATACTACAAAACTATTTAGAAGGATTGTAACTCTTGTTCGTATCTGCACAGCCTATATATTAATACATGTAGACAAGTGTACAAGGGTAATATATCCACATAAAAATATAATTCCAGTTTTGCGTTATTATGTGCTTCATATGTATAATATTGTCAAAGATTATAAACAGGCATAAAGCTCTAACAACTTATGTCACTCTTAAGGTAATACGTTCCAAGTGATTTTTAAAAGTAAAAAACTGTCATCTACTTTGATATTGAGGCAATATTAGGAGTATTTTTATTCTGGGGTTGCTAAAGGAGCCGCCCCTGCGTCTCAATCACATCTAAAATAACCTACAAGTTTGTTATCTGCAGTCGTAGGCTTGCCCTTCCTGCACCTGAGAGCAAAGATATTGTGACTGCTCAAAACCTAGCTGTGGAAACACCCTTGGTGCTGGAGATTGATCCTGACGTGTCTGATTCGGAGGACCAACATAAGAAATTCGAAGCAGGTTTAGAACATCATAGACAAAAATGCGAACCTATTGTCGAACATCCACCATCCCCAGAGCCTGCTGAACTAGAAGACATTGAAGATCTTTGTAAAGATTCTGATGGACTCAATGATCTCGGGAATTATGATGATGATGACATTCCTATTATCAGAATTGACAATGAAGCATGCATGGAAAATATAACAGAATATGCAAAGCGGTACAACATTTCACTTGAAGGAGACATGTCAAAAATATTGGCTCTTTTAAATTCTCCAGCTCCTCTTCCAATGCCCCCACTTAAATATGAGGACCGCTTAAGGACTGTGCACCAAGTGTAAGTATAGTAGAAATTTTGTATGATTTAAGAGTCTAATTTACAAGAGACGCTATTGCATACTGTGTCGAAGATAGTTAACGTTCATTGAGATTCATGAACTTTCATTATATAAGCTGACTATTATGTATACCTATTGCAGCTATGAGCTTCCGGATGATCATCCTATTCTGGATGAGGTAAGTGTACCGACTCATGCCTAGTGTATTTATTCTTTTGCGAAATCTTCAATATTCATTTCCTTGAAAATATGTCAGGTGGAAAGAAGGGATCCAGATGATCCATCTCCATATCTTTTCGCAGTTTGGAATGAAGGTGAATATATAATGTCGATGCAAGAAGCAACTATATAGTCCTGTTACATAGGAAAATTAGTAGCGTAACTTAGTGTTAAAGAATAAATAACCTGCAAATTTATAGTTATAAGCTTCCTTTATACTCACTAATTTAAGCATTTATCGTTAACGTCATGGCATTAGGTAAACAGAGAAGTTCTATATCCCAAACTTCATCCTCAGGAAAACAAGTGCGCTATGAAATTGTATGCGACTGTTCTGAACCTAATTGTCAATCACTTGTTTGCGGAACACTTCTGGTAAGGAAAGTAACAACAAATGCAATTATTTAATCTTGAAATTTAACTTTTATACATGATAATCACACTACAAGTCTGACATTTGTAAATTCTATGCGTAGATTCCTGTCCGTTCCGCAAATCATGGAACCTTTCCCCTTAATGGCACATACTTTCAGGTTAATGAGGTAATTTAAAGATTTTCTTTTTCTTTTCACTGTACATCAGTGCTAGGGATAAGGCGAGTAGATGACTATTTTCTTTAACACCTTATTGTTTTTCATTTTTGTCATTTCACTAACTGAATAGAAGATGTTTGTATAGGTGTTTGCTGACGATGAATCTACTCAGAGGCCACTTGTTGTTCCAAGAAATTGGCTATTGGGCCTTAAAAGAAAAACTCTGTACTGTGGTACTTCTCCAACAACAACATTTAAAGGTAAAATAGTTATAAATTTGACAATGTGGATCTACTTTAAACCATTTGATAAATATACACTTGCTAACTTTTAATTCCATAAACCAGGCTTTACTCTGTACCATATTCAGCATGCCCTTTGCAAAGGTATGGACCATTTCTTTTAAATATTGTTGTGAAGTAAAGAAGAAGTCTAGTTTTGCTACGATAAAATCGTGAAGTAGGTATTCGAATTTCTAATTTCAATTTTGTTTTCTTTTGAGTACAAACAAAATTGTGGGGTTTAATCATAGAATCAAGTTTCCCCTGATTTAGTAGTGATTCGGGAATAACTCTCGGTCAAAGTAAATCGACTGGTTCCATTTGGCTCACATTGTAGTAAAAGTAAAATCGACTGGTTCCATTTGGCTAGAAGTAGCTCTCATTCTCATGTCTGGATTCCGTTGATCGAAATTACAACTACTGCAGGATATTTTTGCATACGAGGGTTCAACAGAAAAACAAGGCATACTACTCCTCTCGGGAACCGGTTCCACATTAATACTATGCAGAAGAAGAAAAAGCCACGTGCCGTGAACAGTAATAACAATGCTTTGTGAATTTAATGCATACGATTTGTAAATACCTATTGCTTTTTGTTTCTAGCACTGTCTATAAGAATCAGCAGAAGGTGAGTTTAACAGATGAAAAAAAGGAGAAAACCTATTGCTTTTTGGTTCTAGCATTGTCTATATGGGTTAGCAGAAGGTGAGTTAACAGATGATAAAAAAGGAGAAAATATGCGAGCGTATATATGGAGAGATTCTTTTGGTTATTCCAAATGGAGAAGATTTGCCCAGTATCGCTGCTCAGAAAGTATACACTGAGAACAGTTTCTTTTGCCCAGTATCGCTGCTCAGAAAGTATATACTGAGAACCAGTTCTTTTAATCAAATGTTAATGTTCTTTATGTTTTGTATTCTAAAACCTTATAATATACATATGTTAGAGCTGGTGTTTAATCATTATTTTGTCTCTACTTGTCTTTTTTTAATTTATGGTACACTAAAATCTTTGGGTACTGCTACGCACTTGTTACATTTGATACTACATTTTGTTCACTACATGATGTGGTACATGGGTTGACAACCTACATAACACTTTTCTTTCTTCCGTTACCATTCGCCTAGCTATATAAGTTGTCAACATTACATACCACTTGGCTCCATTACTTGAGTTCCAACCAAGAACAACCTTCTCCATACTAGGGAGGCTAAAATATCTTCCTGGGAGATCAAGATTGGTGGTGGACCTTGTAGATTAGTAGATATCATGAGATGAAAAAACAAAAATCAACTGAAAATTGCAGAAATTTTGATATTCACAGTTAATACCCTAGCAGACAGATCAAGATTGGTGGACCTAGCAGACAGATCAAGATTGGTGGTGGACCTTGGAGAGATCGTCAGATGGAAATCGAGAATCAATTGACAATTGCAAAAAGTTTGAGGAAAACTTGTCCAAACTCTAACAGTAGAAGAGGATGATGGTAACCAACCTTATTGTGCAACACTATAACTGTTCTTAATTAATTTGTCTTTCATAGAACACCATTATATATATATAATGCCTTTCATAGAACACCATTATATTATATCATGGCATAAACAGTTCAGAGATAGGAGGTTGGTTCTGCCACAGTTATCGTACTTATACTGTTATACACACGAGTCATCAATTTTCTTAATTTGCTGTCCTTTCTTCTTCATACACAAGGTGCTTATTTTGCTGTAAATACTTACTATAGATTACAGATATTATTCTGATTATCTAAACTACTTAGATTTTCACTTGAGTGGTGAATATCGGCATTATCTCTAGAAGTTTGAACTACAGCTTTCGCCATAGATTCTATAATGCCTCAAGTATGAAGCTGAAAGCTAGTCGCCTAATTTACTGTGTGATCACAGTACGAGGAAGTTAGACGTTTCTAGAAAACAACAAATACACTGCATCTATTGCTGTGTTCTGGGAATTGACTTGTGAGTTGTGATATGATAAAGGTTCATGTCCTCTATATTGCTTCTTAGGTTTATTCCTCTTTTCTTCTTTTTATTATGATCATGCATAGGCGAGTTATAAAATTATACATGCGCATACTGTACCTACACATGGTTTAAGAGAGTAGTCTACAGCTTCATTGCGGCCTTCAGTTTACAGGTCATCCTATTGTCGACAGGGCCTTCAGTTATAAAAAGTCGATATCTTCCATTTCTTCTTCATCATTTACTAGAGTTTGTTTTGATCAATATCTTCTGTACGTTCATCTGAGTATATCGACTAACTGCACTGATATTTCTCCGATAAATTTCTTTCCTCAATTACACATAGCAACATGGATGAAACTTAGAATAACTGTATTCATAGAGAAAATAAACTGGACTTTTTCTCACTCTCTCACCCCCGAAAATTGTTAGAACAGATACTCATTTGTAAGTTTATAAGCACTTTTTTGTCAAAAAAACACTGGACTTTTTCACTTAATAATGAATGACACTATATATGTAAGTGACATCTGAGTGTTGGTGGTATAGACAGATGTTATCAGAATGTCGAATTCAAGAATCGAGGGTTGGAAACTTTGCAATTTAATTACAAACTGGAAAGATCGTAGTGCAGTCATGGAGGAGAAGGATATTCAAGACATTAGATTCATCAACCACTTTCTTGTAATTACATTTCTGTTGCGTACCACCGGGGGCGTCTCGTAAAATACAAATTTCAAAAATATTAAAATGTACCAATAGATTGACTGATAATCACGTTAACATTAGATATTTCAATCACAGTTTTTCTATCAATTTTTATTTCATGAAAACGCTGTATTAAACTTTGTTATCAATGTAAATGCTATATTAAACTATGTTCTCCCAAAAACGCTACATAAAACTGTGTTTCCCCATAAACGCTAACATTTCAGCGTTTTTTTTAAAAAAAAATTCAAAATGCTAGACGAAGTTGTGTTTTAGAGTGATATTTGGGGTCAATGCTTTGAGTTGTGATATTTAGGATCTTTTTCTTTCAAATTGTGATATTGGGGTCTTTTCTCAAAAAAAATTTACAAAATTTTTTTGGCATTCTTTTTTCTTGAGCAAGTTAAAATTGAAAATAATTAGCAGAAGTATGAAAATATACGCAAAAAATTCTAGCACTTCACCAATGAGCTCTAGCTCCATTGGTGACGGAGAGAATTTACCTTGTGTTCCACAAGGTTAAGATTGGATTTTTCTTGAACACAAATAATTGAGAGTAAGATTTGTTTTCTGTTCCATTAGGGGTTGTGTCTTTGTGACCTTGGCGTGTGTTGTGCCACCTTGCAAATACATGACGAGGCATGGTGTGCTGGTTTGTCCGACGAGGTTGTCCGTTAGTGTGTGCAACACTAGTTCTAGAAGTATTATAAGCTCTGAGCAGTGTAGGGTACCTTACCTTTCATGAGAATTCCGAAAGGCATGCTTGTAGATATGGTTTTTGCCAAAAGGCATGTGCCATTCTTGATTAAATATATTAAAAATTTAAGCATAATTATAACACTAATATAGAGTAACTTATCAAATATATCACTGAAAAGTGCTTCAACAATCCAGTTTTCATCTTTTGGAACATCAACATATCCAGAATTAATTTTCATATTATAAAGTTCAAAAGCATCAAAATCAAATAAGTCTTCCATTACTCCAGTAGTTGAACTTAGATCTTCAGCATGGACATCAACAATTTCTTCATTGAGGAGATCTTCCTCAGTCCTCACCATCATGATCATCATGAAACAACGCAAGACATTGGGTTTTATTCTGAGAAGTGAAAATAAATTAGGTCAATTAATTATTGGGCTAATCTATTGGTCTTGGCCCAACTTCAAAATTCTAATTAGCTACAGCTACACCAATAATAATGATATAATACAACAAAAGAAATAAGGTCAGTGCCTATGACGACCTTCCATTGCATTGCAAAAAAAAAAAGGGAAAGGAAAACTGAATTATACAAGTTTAAAAACTGCCTACTTCCTGGGCTATAATATTATGCAAAATTTTATCATCAAATCCTTATAACCGCATTTTCAGCAGTTGACTATGTTAGTTTCAAGCTAAAACATTTTTAAGTACATAAAATATGAACTATAGTCTGTAACCAACAGGCAAAATGGTCTCCTTTTTTGTGCTAGTTGTCATTCGTCTTTTTTGCTCAATTTGGCACCGTCATCGTCATTATCTTGTGAATCAGAATGTTTGGACTCGTCAAACGCCAATAACTGCACCGCATAAGGAAGTTAGGAAATCACTAATTTGAGTTTGCAAAGACATTTCTAAACACTTTACTTTAGAGGCCCTAGGCTCCTACCCCTTGTGAGGATTTGAAGCCATGACCTTATCATGGGAGGTCGGGGAAAGGACACAGACCTTTCCCACGGGATCATTCCTTAATCCTTAGCACTAATAGCTTTTAATAATAAGCCTATGACAACATAAAAACTATAAAGGTTGGTCTCACCTGCAATATGCAGATATACTAACCACCCTCCCTCCCCCCAAAAAATAATAATAATAATAAAAGATAACATTACAATGACATACCTGTTTGACCTCCCCATTCCATATGCAATGAAAAGCCAAACATCCAATGACAGAGGGTACAATATATAACAGAGCAGGCTGCAAAAAGGATCACAATGATTAAAACTAAGTACAAACAGTATTAGATAAGGTATAGCTTCTTTTCTATATCATTTAGATTTTGGTATCAATCTGGCTGCCAAACTCATAACAAACAACTCCTTTCACTTCTCCTTTTGTGTTTGTGTTGGCAGGCTATGTGGCAATGAAGCACGGAAGTGTTAAGTTCTTCAATATATATCTTGGCAATATTTTACAAAATAAATAAGACAAAGACAAGAGGCTAGCTTATCTGGGATTCCTGACAATCGTATAAAATGTTTTTACAAATGGCATAGCAACAAGATTACCCACCTGAGCAGCTTGAAACCAGTTCATCACAATGATAGTTAGAACCAAGCCTAAAGTATATCCTAGAAAAGCACTTTTGAAATATTGGCTCTGCTTTGATCTAGACACATCAAATCTCAAAGCCAGCGCCACAAAGATGCCTACAAGTTCAAGAAAAATACAGTTTAGTCAATAATTAGAATTATAATGTTCTCCTACTAAGACATCACCTACTGCATGGAAGAAAAAACCTTCACAGGCATACATAAAATACCAAATGTTGAAAATTCAAGCTTCAACAAAAATCGTATCAAAAAAATTTCTTTATCATAATGTGGCACAACAGGGTGAAATTCAATATGTGATTCTGTATCTCCTGACAATTGTCTGTTTAATGTGGTGAAGCTTCAAACTATTTCTTGCAGATATCAGTTGCGACACTTGATATAACCCAAATTGATTCAGCTTATTGTTTTTCATACAGCAAGAAAACTTCTATTCTGCTGTTTTAAAAAAATGGTTACATAAGATTAGTTAGTCTATCGAGAGGTGGCAAAATGGGATAGAAGTTAGAACCCAACCACACAAAAGCAACCCGTCTAGAAACTCAGGTTTGGGGTCCTATGAAAAAAAAACAACTGGAAAAATGTGGGTCAAGATTAATCCGACCCCATAAACCCGGAGGTCCCGGACCCATAGGACTCAATGACCAGAGTACCATTAATTTGTTTGCAACTCCTCTCTTTTCCTATTTTGGGAAATAAGTGTAATCTATCTTCCTTCACTATTTAGATGTGTATAATGATTATAAACCTTCATGTTCTTCAATTCATGAAATAGGATCCCAAAATAACTGAAATGAAAAGATCATTAAGTTCTTAACTTTTATGATCTCCGAATCCCGTTTTAATGATTGTACTACAACTTCATGTTAAAACGTATGTATATTTGACTCGACCTCTTTCTTTTTCTTTTTAAACTGTAAGTAGCCCACAAGAGCACATGTATCTCAATTTTTTTAAATTTTTAGATACAAATTCCAATATATCAAAATTCATGGTATGTAAAAAAAATAGTCTGTACAATAATTATAAAGTAGTAAGCTATTATATCTGTGTTATTATATCTACATAATAACTTTTCTATGATACATACGTGCGTTTATATTTAGACAAACATTGATTATACAAAATACAATGAACAAATATTAAAAAAATTGGAAAAAAGGAAAGGGTCAGACTTGAGAACCATATATGTATCAAAGTTTGTTTTGGGTTCTAGGCGAGTTGGGTTAGGGTCCTAAATATTCTGAAACCCACACACACACACACACACACACATATATATATATATATATATATATAGAGAGAGAGAGAGAGAGAGATTAGGGAGCCTGAGATATATCTCAGGTAAGTTCCCTGAGATACCTACCTATATTTTGTATGTAAAAATGAGGTGGGCGTTTTAATAAATTCAGAATTTTTTAATTAGCCATGCGGGCCCAGTAAAATTTAAGATTTTTTTGTATTGTATCTCAGGAAAAGTTCCCCGAAATATATCTCAGGATCCTTTTTCTCATATATATATATATATATATATATATATATATATAGGGAGAGGCTCACAAGAAAACCTTCATCTTTAAAAAAACTTAGGGTACTAATCTAAGCCATTGATTGTCAATGAATATATGGTCAAGATTAAATGTATATGAATTTCAAACCAATGCATATATGGCAGGAAATTACAATATTTTCTTTAATTAATGCATTCAAACAATTTTGGTAAGTAATCAATACCACAATTTTGGTAAGTAATCAATACCTAATTTGTAATCACTGTTTTGATTTCCTTTTAACTAATCGATTTTACCGTCTTATTATTGAAAAACAATGTTTTTTTTGCTAAATGTGAACAACAATGTTTAATCATAACATAAGTAAAACTAACAATTATTTTTTTGTACAACACTTGGTATAATTTTATTATTATATAATAAAATAAATTACGTTGAATCTTACTTTAATAATTTATAGAACACTTATGAAAATCTTACTAATTTTATATAATCTTGCTAATATTTTATTATTATACAATAAATAAATTACATTGAATCTTATTTTAAAATAATTCATAGAACACTTAACAGAACACTTATGAGAAAATTTATAAGATCTTATTAAGTGTTTCGATAAATAAAATTAAATTATTTAATATTTCATTAAGTGTTTTTTAGTAATTTCTAAAAATTATTTGTAGAAAGATAATTTTTCTTAAATTTCATAACATTTATTAAGAATCATTTAGATATTATTTGACATTTTAAATATTATTTAAATTTACAAGTGTTCTACTAGGTGTTTTCTAAGATGTTCTACTCTATATAAAAAAAGTGTTTAAGTATGCAATATCGTATTAAGTGTTTCTATAAATAAAATTAAGTGTTTTATAAATAGTGTTCTAATAAGTGTTCTAGTTGTAATAAGTGTTCTACTAGGTGTTCTATTATATATTTAAACATTCCAATAATAATAATAATAATAATATATTATTATTATTATTATTATTATTATCATTATTATTTTTATGATTATTATTATGATGATTATATAATAAAATAAACTACATTGAATCTTACCTTAATAATTTATTAAACACTTATAGAACACTTAACAGAACACTTATGACTCTTGAGAATTTTACTAATTTTATATAATCTTGCTATTATTTTATTATTATATAATAAATAAATTACATGAATCTTATTTTAAAATAATTCATTGAACACTTAACAGAACACTTATGAGAAAACTTATAAGATCTTATTAAGTGTTTCGATAAATAAAATAAAATTATTTAATATTTCATTAAGTGTTTTTAGTAATTTCTAGAAATTATTTGTAGAAAGATAATCTTCTTATAAATTTCCTAACATTTATTAAGAATCTTTTAGATTTTATTTGACATTTTAAATATTATTTAAATTTACAAGGGTTCTACTAGGTGTTTTAATAAGGATTCTCTAAGATGTTCTACTCTATATAAAAAGTGTTTAAGTATGCAATATCGTATTAAGTGTTTCTGTTAATAAAATTAAGTGTTTTATAAATAGTGTTCTAATAAGTGTTCTATTTGTAATAAGTGTTCTATTATATAATTAAACATTCCAATAATAATAGGATATTATTATTATTATTATTATTATTATTACTATTATTATTAGTATTAGTATTATTAGTATTATTATCATTATCATCATTATTATTTTTATGATTATTTTTATTATGATTATATAATAAAATAAACTACATTGAATCTTACCTTAATAATTTATAAAACACTTATAGAACACTTAACAGAACACTTATGACTCATGAGAATCTTACTAATTTTATATAATTTGCTATTATTTTATTATTACATAATAAATAAATTACATTGAATCTCATTTTACAAAAATTCATAGAACACTTATGAGAAAACTTATAAGATCTTATTAAGTGTTTCGATAAATAAAATTAAATTATTCAATATTTTATTAAGTGTTTTTTAGTAATTTCTAAAAAATTTTGTAGAAAGATAATCTTCTTATAAATTTCCTAACATTTATTAAGAATCTTTTAGATTTTATTTGACATTTTAAATATTATTTAAAATTACAAGTGTTCTACTAGGTGTTTTAATAAGGATTCTCTAAGATGTTTGTAAAAGGTGTTTAAGTATGCAATATCATATTAAGTGTTTCTATAAATAAAATTAAGTGTTTTATAAATAGTGTTATATTTTAACATTCCAATAATAATAGGATATTATTATTATTATTATTATTATTATTATTATTATTATTATTATGATGACTATATAATAAAATAAACTACATTGAATCTTACCTTGATAATTTATAAAACACTTTATGACTCATGAGAATCTTACTAATTTTATATAATCTTGCTAATATTTTATTATTATATAATAAATAAATTACATTGAATCTTATTTTAAAATAATTCATAGAACACTTAACAGAAAACTTATAAAATCTTATTAAGTGTTTCAATAAATAAAATAAAATTATTTAATATTTCATTAAGTGTTTTTTAGTAATTTCTAAAAATTATTTGTAGAAAGATAATCTTTCTTATAAATTTACTAACATTTATTAAGAATCTTTTAGATTTTATTTGACATTTTAAATATTATTTAAATTTACAAGTGTTCTACTTGGTGTTTCAATAAGGATTCTCTAAGATGTTCTACTTTATATAAAAAGTGTTTAAGTACGCAATATCGTATTAAGTGTTTCTATAAATAAAATTAAAAGTTTTATAAATAGTGTTCTAATAAGTGTTCTACTAGGTGTTCTACTATATATTCAAATATTCCAATAATTATAGAATATTATTATTATTATTATTATTATTATGATTATGATTATGATTATATAATAAAATAAACTACGTTGAATCTTACCTTAATAATTTATAAAACTCATGAGAATCTTACTAATTTTATATAATCTTACTAATTTTTTGTTATTATATAATCTTACTTATAGAACACTCAAAATAACACGATTGTTTTCTTGTCGTATTTTTAATAAATTATATTGAATCATATTTTTAATCATTTTCTTGTCGCATTTTTAATAAATTACATTGAATCATATTTTTAATCATATTTCTACTAGGTATTTAAGAATTCTCTAAATAACACGATTGTTTTCTTGTCGGTAGTAATAGAATTAGACAGTAGCTTTGTTTATTGTATCAATCACATTTAATTTTCGTATATGTGATGATTCTATAATAGGTAATAGAATATACATTCCCAAATTATTAGTTACCAAAACTGTTAAGGATCTTAGATTATATCTTTATTATGTAAATCAACGGTGGATGTAGTGGTCTCTTAGTTTCTTGGCTAAATGAGTTTTCTCCGGAACCTTACTCTATATATATATATATATATATATATATATATATATATATATATATATATATATATATATCGAACCATTTTTGACCCAAACCTAGTGTAACCCGACTCGTCTAAGCCATTTTGAACCTATAGTGAAAAGTAAAAACCGTGTCTTAAGCCAATGGTTCCTTGGGTGTTGTTAGCAAGTTCATGCCCAGCCCATACTTTGGCTGCAATTCAATTGCTAATACAGCATGCTATAGTGCTTCACAACAAACGTTGGTAGGATAGTGTACAGTTATAATCACTGGAGGATCCAGGTGTTGTGGGGGCCAAAAATTCTTTCACAAATAAATTCAAGTTGACATCTGCATTCAACAGAGCTGTAAATCTATCATCGATGACAGCAGTGTTCTCTAATTACAGACTATGAAACATATAGCATTTCTCTAGCATTTTCTTCTTTTGAGCGTCATCTATTAAACTAATTTGTACGGTACATATATATTGTAAAAAAGTAAGTCTTGTGGATCTGATGCCCACAGCTTTTCTCCACTTATGCCCATCCCTGATTGTGACTATAGGAGTAAAAGCAGGGAGGGAGAGATAACTATGCATCAAAGTGGTAGCAGGGAGAAAATAGAAGAAAACAATAAAGGACACAGGTTCGCAACGAATATACCAATACATAAATCAAAGAGTAGCAAAAATATTCAATAGCATCATGGTTACAAAATCAGTAAACATACAAATTACTGGATACTGGTTATGTTTTCGACATGATACCTGGTATCACAATGTCTCCGAGCCCAAGCATCGAAAAAGGACGCGCAGAATCTGCTGTTGGGAACAAAAGCTACAGAAGTACAAACGCACCCCTTAAATCAGGATTAATTATCTCAAGTTAAGGACTTCAAACTGATAAAGATGTAATATAGGAATAGTTAGCACCACTTGAAAGCTACTTAAAAGGAGGCCCAAACACCACCATAATTAAGTCGGCATACTAACCTTTATAGGAGCATCAAAAGATTTGGCAACACTGACCATCACCGGGGTAAAAAAAACCCAGAAAATATCATAGACAAAGAGGCCAGCCTATAATTTCAATAAAGGGAAGTATTTAGAAACGTCGAAATATATAGCTCACATTCACAAACACAAGAATAATAAAGCAAATTCATACATAATGCAAAATTACACATGCTAGCAGTAACCTTCCAGAAACTCAACAATTATATATACAATTACATATAAACAAAAAAGAACTTAATAATCGACATGTAACATGTACAAGGGAAATGTGCAACGACAATTTATAATCAATCACGAGAAATCGATGTTTATAAACAGTACTAGAGTGCAAGACAAATAAAG
The DNA here is from genome assembly GCA_036435485.1 of Saposhnikovia divaricata. NCBI lineage: Eukaryota > Viridiplantae > Streptophyta > Magnoliopsida > Apiales > Apiaceae > Saposhnikovia > Saposhnikovia divaricata. Next base: position 95,430,642 of record CM071594.1, read on the forward strand.
CCAATCAGATTTCTTCCTGACAAAATTTTACATTGTTAATAAAAAAAAGCAGATAAAAGCTCAAGAATAGATATACATGCATGAAGGAAAAAAGGCATATATATAAACAATTCATTCATACCAAAAGAATGGCCCCAGTCTTGAAAGAACCCAGCGAGAGCATCTCAATTCCCTGTAAATTATATGCAAGAAAAATCATAAAACTGAACTAATCCATTCTAGACAAAGGGGCGTGGGGCTATGATTCTAATTAATATCAAAGATAGTTAAGTCAAAGAGAACTAAGGAACCATCAAGACATGATAAAATCAAATTTGGGAATTGAGGGTAGCTAAGACTACAACAATTGACAAGCAAGTCAGCAACTCAAGGCATTATAACACAAACGAATAAATGAATAAGAAAGATTGTGCACGTACACAGAGAACATTAACTTATTGGGTTTGCATTATCTGTTTAATGACCGTCAATTTATATATAATATCAATTTCAGTCAAACCTGAATGCAAAACGCGAGCCCCAGGACATTGTTGGCCAACCAATGCTTCTGCGAAACGTACCATGCACAGAAAAAGGTTCCGGGGATGGCTGCTACTATCTGAGACCTTGTAAACTCAACCTCCACAGCTGCTTTACCAAGGTACAAGTTAAGAATTTCTTACAATGAAGATCCAAATACATGTTCCAATATCAGATAATCGACATCACAACTTGATTACCCTACCAAGAACACATTACAACTGTAAATGCTATCAACATATTCAGGCAATACTTGTAGTTTTTTCCTTACTTCTTGTGTTACATTATAATTTAACTGATTGAAATTATGAAGACTCAAAGTCACTATGTGCAATGTAAATGCATGACAAATGAAGCACTACCAGATAGCAAATGTTAAGTGATCCTATTAAATTTTGAGTGAAAAATTTTGAGTGTGAAAGGCAAATGAAAAACAATGTACGGTTTCAGAAATATTCATATTCATATATTATAAACCATCTACCAAAGGTAACAGGTAAAACATCCACACAAAAAGTAGGCAGGGAAGGGAGGGCATGAAAAGAAAGTAAGAATACTAACAGCGAAAATAAGGAAAACGCCAATTTATAACATCTTCATTCCACTTGTTTGGCAGAAACCTACTAATTGAAGGTAGTAGTGTCGCCCTGTAGTAAAAAGGACATATAAGAGTTAGAATCACAAAAAAATATCTTTATAACATAATTTAGATTTTTAACACAGTGGCATTATCCACAAGATGAGCACATACGAAAGAGCGACGATTCCAAGTACAAAAAAGTAGCAAGTCAGTACAGCATTAACCAGGTCTTTAGACAGAAACTTGAAAAGCAAGAACAAAGACAACAACATTGCGCTTCCAACCAATGGAAATCGCATGGCGTGCTCATTAGACATGGTTTCCTGCATAACGAAAGACATCAAACCAGTAGTTTGTATATCAGAGTAAGTAAATTAATGATCATAGGCTACGAACATGTAATTTGGAAACAAAGAAATCCCTCAGCACACACTAAAAGGCTAAAGTCCCGTAATACTTACAGTAGGTGGTGTTGGCTTGACAGAACGGTAGCATCCCACGTAAACTGTGAGGCATGCAGTCAAAACAACATTTAAATTTGGGTCCACCTTCACAATCAGCGGTGCCAGTGACAAACCTGAATCGAACAAAATATATCATTATCAGTCCAAAAGACGAAAGGTTCACTTAAAACTTATTACTATTTACACTTTTACTGTGGGTTACAGGTGTATTGATATTCAAACTTCATCAAGACAGCAAGGAAAAATAGCATCAAGGAAGTTTGACATATAATGGGAATAACTTACCAATAAGTATTCTATATATCACCACTGAACTATTACTTAAATTGTCTCGAAATACATGTTTTTGTATGTAGGTGTGTCTTACTACTGCTTCTAACAAAAAAACTTCATTAAATAACAATTTTCTAAAATGTACCCACACAATATATATATATAGTTAAAAATACCCAAAGTATCACATAATGTCTGTGGAAAAACAGGATAAGGTATAAAATAAAAATAAAGGAGGGGGACAATTTAAGGAGGAACCTATATGTACAACAATGGAAAGGTTCATCCTATTAAGTTTATGTAGAATACAGATGCATCCTAAAACCAACTACGTTGGAAACTAAAGAAAAACAATATAAAGTAGTCAAACAACAACTTCTGGAAATTCCTCCGAACTACCAAGGTAGCCCCGTTAAACTATTGAGATGTGGTATATTAGTATCTAAAGCTTTATAGATGTTTCTCCAGACAATTTTAGCAATATTGCTGATGCATTGCCAAATTAAAGGATCTAGCAAAATAGTTCTCAGTATTTCAGTTTATAAGCTATAATGCAAACAAAGCCCATTGGTAAGACATCAATATAATTAGAGGAACTGAGGAAGTATCGATTCAACTAGTACATATAAATTATCAACGTAAAGCCAAAATAACTGAAATCATCAGTATATTACTAGCATGGCACCTGATAATTTCCTAGATGAAATTACCAATTTTGATTTATCATCCTAATAAATACCCTTCAATGAAATGCCATAGTTCGTGAAGCATATGTACTACAGAAAGTACAATTACAATTCATTAGTACTCTCGGAATAATTTCCAACGCTCAGTAGCAATTAAATAACTTTCCATAGACCAAATAAAGTTTCAGATGAGGCTCCAAAGGTCTTAATACATAAACATCCATAAACTCGCAGTTTAGTAAATGCACAGTCCAAAAGAATAAGACTCTATTCATATGCAACTTTATCGCGGAACTCATCTATGACTATACGTCATTCTGACAGTTTACAAATAAACAACAGCTAAATTAAGTAATTCAAACCATTCCAAAAAGATGAAAGCACGATTCCTCAACATTCCAAATCAAAATTCGCAAACATGACAAATAAATCAAATTTCGCAAACACGACAAACAAATCAAATTTCGCAAACACCAGACTACTAAACACAAACCAATCAGCAAGCAAATACTCCTATAAATGAAGAGTGATCAAACCTAAAAGAGCAAGATTCGCAGCCCGTTCGACATTCTTCATTGCACTATCACAACTGCTTTTGCCCTAAAATATCAAACACCTCTTCCTCCACAGCAAAACTATCAAATTTCAATAATCAATACAACAATTCAGTATCACAAAATTAAAACACACGCACATAATACATAAGCTCAATATAAAAACAGCTGAAATGATTAAAATAAACCCATTATTTACTAAAATTCACAAAAATCACACTAAGATCTATAAAATTAAATCCAAATTGCTTCAAATTAGATCGAAAAATCACTAACTATCCACTAAAACAGGCTCAAAATATTTCAATTCAAACATATCACGATAATATATTTTACCTGAAATCTTTGTGAAGGGAAGATAGAGATCGTCGACGGGGAGATATTTTGAAATCACGACGATTATTATTATTGTATAATAGATATATAGATACACAAGAAAGATAGATACAAAAGGAGGACAGACAGATTGTAACGTAAGAGATGTAATGTGAAGTTATAAGTACAACCAAGTCAAGACACGTCCGAGGAGGTCTATCAACTAATCACAACTCGCCACGTCAGCTTAACAAACTACTACTAGTAGTACTACACTAGTAAAATTGTAAAACTGAGTACTATAGTTATTAAATGGGTTAAATCTCAAAGTGCTCATTGAAGTGGAGGGCTGGTATCAAATTGCTCACTTTCGGCATCTCATTTGAATCATTAAAGTCATAATAAATATCAAATGGATACCTTTAAAATATACTCGAAAAATAAAAATAATTTTTCATTGATTTCTACATATTTTTCTTGAATGCTTCCATAACCAAACGAAATGTTAATAATTCTACTATTTCTGATAATATATTTAGATTTTTAAAAAATTCAATTACTATTTATTTTTAATTTTATTGTCATTTTCCTTGTTTTAATTAAAAATAAATAGTAAATAAACTTTTTAAATTCTAAATATATTATCAAAAATACTAGAATTGTGAACCTTTCGTTTGGTTATGGAACCATTCAAGAAAAATGTGTAGAAATCAATGAAAAATTATTTTTATTTTTTGAGTATATTTTAAAGGTATCCATTTGATATTTATTATGACTTTAATGATTCAAATGAGATGCCGATAACTAGGGTGAGCAATTTGATACTAGCCCTCCACTTCACTGAGCACTTTGAGATTTAACCCGTTATTAAATACCTTTTCATTTACCAATCTCATTTATTCTTTTTTTTAATTAACTTTAATTTCTTTGAATTACAGATTATTTATATTTTTTAAGATTTATAAAGATATTTCTATGATTATTATATTATTTCAAAGTTATTAACCAATATCCATTAGTTGCTTTTTCGTACTTGTCACATAAACACTTCATTAGATTAATAGTGTTTATTTTTTTTATTATAATTTTGATTCACTAATATTTTTAATAGGTAAAAATTTATATGCTGCGGAATAAAAAGTTACTATTACGTTAATTTATATTTAATGTAAATTTTTAAGAATTTGTAGAAGTTCGATCATCATGAAAAATTGAGAAAATGTAAAAATAATTTATCAAAATTTTAATGTACTACTTTCTCCATCCCATTTTAGTAGCTAATTTTGGAAAAAATCACATTTATTAAGAAATCTTAATTGGAATGCCAAGTTTCCATTTTTACCCATAATTACTACAACAACAAATGAGGATACAACTACTTTTTAGATATATGGATTAAGAGCATCTCCAATAGGAGAGATCTCTTAGGTAAAATTTAAAATCAATTACCATAAATAAGAATTATAAAGAATGTGTAAAAAATTTTGCACTCCAACGGGACAAAACCCTTGTCTATAATTATAGATAATCTCTTGATGTTGGCTATATTTGTCGAACCTCTAGAGACCTGTAGTGAATTGCCACATCACTTATTTCTATATAAAAACTATATATTCCATTAATAACAACTTGAAATATTAATAACATACCATTTTTAAAATATAGCCAATCATTATAGTCAATACCCTCGGAACACAATGTCTTACATATTCGACAAATTTTACATACTCAATATTTTATGTAATTTAGCCAATCATTTTTAGCTAACGCCATTGGAGATGCTCTAACTAGCATAATAATCCGTGCGAGGCACGGATCATTTTTTAAAATTATTTTTATACAACACGTTAACAAAGTTTATTGAAATTTCGATCAAAAAAGTTATAAATAGATGATTTAATTTATAAAATAATTCATAGCATCTCATCATTTGGGCATATAAATGTAAAATTATATTTTATAAAATGTTTCTTTTCTAAAATATATATCGTCATGATCTATATGCACGAATATTCCATATCATGTGATTAACAAAAACTATATATTCACTACAATTCAAGTTAGAGAGTGTTTTTATCAATACAATGAAAAACATGGCATCAGAGCTCAGGCACGCAGAGTGTTGTAATATAATATAAAGATCTGGTTGGGTCTTCCTCTAACACCTTAAGGTTTTTGAGCGACTGTACTTAACATGATATCATATGAATATGCACATATGTTAGTGTTAGAATATGCACATATGAATTTTGATACATAAAGTATATGATATATTAGTGCAGATTCAAGAAACATAGAGATATGATATGATTTTGAAATATGTTGTAAATGACGAATAAAAGAGATGGGTGTGTGTGTGATGGTAGTGTTGAGTCAGGGATCACTGGCGGTGATAAAATTCGTTATATGACGGTTATTGTGTCATGTGTGTGTTTAGTGTGTGTGTGTGTTTAGCTTGTTATTGTAGTGATAGGAGCGGGGATGGGGACACCTATGACAGTCTATTGAAGCACTTGATCCGAAACATATTTGCCTATGCTATGGTTCGATAGTTGTTAATCTCTAGGAGGTTGAGAAAGGAGAATACTTACCTAAAAGATAGAATTTTACAACGATACCAAACAATGATGGTAATTATCCTGTGATGATGGTAACTGTCATTGTTGATAGAATCAATCTTAAAAGATAAATGAATATTTAAAACAAATTTCAATAATTCATGAATATGTATAAGTAGACCACATATTCTATATTACTAATTTATATTATAATAGTATAACAACTTGTGCGAGACACAAGTTATTTTCCTGTATTGTGTATAAATTTTGTACCAACGTTGTTCAAACATTAGTTTTATCGTTGTCAAGTTTTGTTCATTTAAAATTTTAATCTTTATATTCGTATAATAATCGATAACATTATATCTTATTTGTTACTCAATCTTCTTTAATTCGATTATGTTTAATAAACTTAATTCATTTTTTCATCCTTTCATATTCCAATAGTAGAAATAGTATTTTTTATTTTTAACAACATCTTGTTCTGTTAACACAATTACACTTACTAATACAATGATTATTTATATCGTATACATAATATAATTCATGTAATTTGAATATAATTATATAATTAATCTAATTATATAATTAACATAGTGTTCATATCTCAAATAATTGTTATAATAAATTTTATTATAAACATATTGCTTTTAATCTAGATAATTTTATTTTCTTTCAATTAGGCTCAGGTGACACACATACATATATATTATGAGTTTGATAAACAACACATATGAGTAGAGATGACAACGGGTCGGATCGGACCGGGTTTTTCAATATCCAAATTCAAACCCGATTTTTTTGACAAGACCCGAACCCGACCCGGACCCGAAAAAAACCCGAAAGTTGAGACCCGAATCCGATCCAACGGATTTCGGATCGGATCGGATTTTACCCGAAACCCGAAATTATATTGGATTTTACTCGAGACCTGAGACCCGAGACCCGAGACCCGAATTACTTTAAACTCGTCATGCAATGAAAGAAACAGTTGACTACAAGTTTTTAAATTAAACAAATGTTTACACAAAAGCTTAATAAAAATGAATGAAACATGCCAAAGAATACATAAACGACGAAGTTTGATTACAATAGTCCATGATAATATGATACATAAATGACGAAGTCTTTTCAATGTGTTGAAATTTCTTCGCAAATCTGCATTGCTGCCAGGAGGAGCTGCAGTCACATATTGGATTTCCTCTCCCATGATCCCATCTTTCCTTTGTGTCAAGCCTGCAGTAGTAGCAAAACCCAAAGAAATAAACAATAATTACTAACTTTTTTTACCGTAACATCACATGTTTGGACATTAGTTGTTTGTTAACTAATTAAGCAATATGAATTCTGATGATCTCCTGTCATGAAGCAACATAAGCAAGCGTATCCTAATTAACACCAAACAATTTCAAAGGTTGGTATTAATTAGCAACATAAGTTTATTAGTATCCATATATTTGTAGTATCTCATTTTTAATCGTATTTCTACACGGAACCTTGAACAACGGCTGAAGGGAAGATGAATACCTCCTAAATCCAATATGCTCGACAATGGAAAGAGGATATTCATGCATTATTATGGCCTTTGCTAGCTCTTTCTTTGATGCATCATGGTTGAAACTATAAGGGGCTAGTTCAGGACTATTTTTGTTTAAATTGCTCAACAAAAGCTTCTGTCTTATGTTGCCCCCTGCCGTCTTGTTATGATGCTTACTCTGAAAATGCTTCCTTAAATGTGACGTTCCCTTTCCTGATTCACCTACTAGTGGTTTACTACAATACTTGCAAACTGCTTTCATCTCACCGCCAATTATTTTCCTGACAAAATGATTCCATACATCACTCCTTGATCTGTCATCTTTCTTTTTTTATCATCGTCAATCAAAATTACATCTGGTTCAGAGTCTGGATTCGAATTCGTGTCAGTATGGGCTGATTGAGTGTTCATAGTGAGTATGACTAATTAAGTATGTATGAATTTTTATCCAAATTCATATTTTTTCCCAATTTTAATTTAATTATTTTTATTTAATTTAAAAACTACTTAAAAATAAATGGAAAATCAAATTATAAGAAAATTAGTGGAAGTATGGTAAAATTCTTCACAAAATTAGTTAGTATGACTACTTGGTTGTGCATGAATTTTTAAATCAAATTTTGACTTTTTTTTCTAATTTTATTTAATTTATCAAGTAATTCTACAAACTACTTAAAAAAGAGGGAAAATCATATATTTTATTGGGACCATATATTTATATAGGATTTTTCAAAAAAATTATCTATATTAATATATATATATATATATATATATATATATATATATATATATATATATATATATATATGTATGTATATGTATATCGGGTTCGAATCGGGTTTCGGGTTTCGGATCGGGTTAACTAAGATCCAAATCTAGATCCAAACTCTTTCGGGTCCAAAAATAAGATCCAAATCCAAATCCAAAATCGGGTTCGATTAGACCCAAACGGATCGGGTCGGGTATCCATCGGGTCGGATTTTTCTGCCATCGCTACATATGAGTGTGTGGCCTAGTATTATGAGAAAGTGCAAAATAAAATGAATATCAAGGTTCGATTCCCACTGACAACATTTTTTTCAAAAATTAATGAATACAAGGGCAATTGAGACATTTCACGTGCATTCAAATGTCTCACCAATTTTATGTCTTGCTGGTGTATTATCTATACTATATTATAAAAGACAAAACATTAAAAGTTTTGGAATGGTATGGTACGGTGCTTACCTTATTTAATTATTTTACTTTATTACCCTTAATTATTTTACTTAACTATAAAAAAACAAAACACAATCTTTTCAAAATATTACAACTCTTTCAACATTTTTTTTTATAACATTTGAACTAACAATTACCTTTTTTAGCTATTATATTTTCTAACTAAAATATCTTCTTTCCAAAAATATGGTCGTTCTAATTAATGAAATAAACTATTAATATTATAATTAGTAATAACTAACTGATTACCTTCTCCAACTAAAATGTAATATCTTTTCTATATTTTCTAACTAAAATATCTCATTTTCTTCTAAATAATAAGTAATCAATCAACTTTTTCAGCTATTATCTTTTCTAATTTTTCTAACTAAAATATCTTCTTTAAAAAATATGTTCGTTCTAATTAATAAATTAAACTAATAATATTATAATTACTAATAATTAACTGATTACCTTTTTCAGCTAAAAGGTAATATATTTTGTATATTTTTTAAATAAAATATCTCATTTCTAAACTTGATTTTTTGCTTAATCATTCATACTTAAATATTTATTATTGGTAAAAATATGTAGTTCTATTTTATAAAATAAAATAACGATATTGTAGTTCCTAATAACTAACCAATTACCTTTTTTCAGCTAAAACATATATCTTTTTTAACTTTTTTGACAAGAACTTCACATTTCAAAAAATATCACGGGTCATTTTATTTATCGAAATAAACTAATAAAATTATAATTACTAATAACTAATTGATTACCTTCAGCTAAAACGTAATATCTTTTCTATATTTGCTAACTAAAATATCCCATTTTCAAACTTTTTTTTCTTACTTAATTATACTTACTTAAATATTTGTTATTGGTAAAAACATGTTACGTCTTCTATTTTTTAATAACTAATTAATTTCATTTTTAGGTAAAACACGTTATCTTTTATATTCTAAAAATACTATGGGCAAGTATATTTAATAAAATAAAATATTATTATTATGATTACTAATAACTAACAAATTACATTTTCAGATGAAACACGTTACTTTTTATATTTTCTCTTACTAAAACATTTTCTTTTCAAATCGTATCGCGGATATTTGTATTAAATAAAATAATATCATAACAATTAATAATTAACTTATTACCTTTTTTAGCTAAAACATATCATCTTATCTATATTTTATAACTAAATTTTCCTTTTTTAGAAATAATATATATATATATATATATATGTGTGTGTGTGTGTGTGTGTGAAATTATTATCAAATCATTTCACTTAAAAATTTAACTTACAAAATTTATATCATAAAAAATTCATTCAAATTATTGAAAAAAATTATATAATATTAAAGAAAATCCGTGCATCGCACGGGTTTTTAGCTAGTATATATTATAGATAGATAGATATATTTGTTGTTGGATGAATTTCGTAACAACAGAAAATCGGAGGTGTGCTGGAATAATAGAGCAAATTTGTATGAATGTGACTGTTTTAGGGAATTATGGTTGTAAAAAAGAGAGGGGTTGGACTTGGTAGGTGTCTCGATTTGTCTCGTGTATCGGATCCCTTTTGCCAAGATGCTTGCGTACCAATTTATATTGGATCAAGTCTACGCAGTTCTGTTAAATATAATTGATGTGTTTTAATCAGTGTTTAAGTGTTACAGTGAATTATCAGAGTTTAGCTGGAAGCGGTCAGAGTTTAGTGTAAACTCTGACAGGCGGAAGCTGGACAGAGTTTAGTAAAGTCTGTCTGGGAGCAGCGCGTACGGAGTCAACAGAAGATATTAGAGATCAATTGAAGATTGATATGGAACCGATATCTTTGGAGATTGGATAGCTATCAAAGAGATCGAGTTGACTTAGGAGACGTGTGATAATCTGTAATTGATATCATTGTATAGCTGATTATTAGGAATATCAATTAGAGATTGTATCGAAGCTGTATGTTTTATAAATACAGTTAGGTTAACCCTAGAAGGGTATCGTGCAACGAATTATCTTTATTGTAACCTAGCAGCTCTTTGTGATAGTTAACATCACGAAGAGGTTTTAATACCAGAAGTTTTTAAGTGCATAAACGTCTTACTTGTTAAACTCTCATACGAATTTGATTATTAATTGTGTATTCGGCCTAACAAGTGGTATCAGAGCCAATCTGTTACTTTATTACAGGTTAAGATCCAAACACAACAATAATCATGTCAGCAATTCCTCCACCAACACCTACTGTTTCTGAAAAGGCTCCTACTACTGTGAGTCGATATGAACCAATCAGGGTTCCTATTCTCAGGCCATTAGAGTATGCTATGTGGAAGGTCAAGATGACTATGTTTCTGGAGGCTACAGATCCAGAATATCTTGACAGGATTTATGAAGGCCCTCACAATCCTACAAAGCTATCTGTTACAGCTGCTGGTGAAGAAGCTAAAATAGTTCCAAAGGAAAAGAAGGACATGACTCCTGAAGATCTATCATCAATTGCTAAGGATGCAAAGGTTAGGCATTTACTGCATAGTGCTTTAGACAATGTTATGTCTAACAAAGTCATTAACTGCACCACTGCAAAAGAGATATGGGATGCTCTTGAAGTTAGGTGTCAAGGAACTGCGACTATTAAGAAGAATAGGAGAAACATACTCACACAAGAGTATGAGCATTTTGAGGCTAAACCTGAAGAGACCATGACAGAAACATTTGATAGATTCTGTAAACTGCTCAATGATCTGTCATTGGTCAACAAAGAGTATGATCTAGAAGACTCAAATCTCAAGTTTCTTCTTTCTCTACCTGAAAAGTGGGATGTGAAAACAACCACTATTAGAGACAACTATGATCTTGCTGAAACAGAGATTGATGAAATCTATGGGCTGCTCAAAACTCATGAATTGGAAATGGAGCAGAGAAACAGGAGATCAAGCAGGAAGGCAAAGTCTGTTGCTCTTAATGTTGAAGAGAAGCCTCAGAAGAAAGAGGCATCAAGAAGGAAAATGAAGGGAAAAGCTTTGGTCATACACTCAGAAAGTGAATCATCAAACTCTGATTGTGATTCAAACTCTTCTGAATCATCTGACTCTGAGGATGATGAAGAAGAAATGAGGAAAATGGCTGTGTTGATGGTGAAGACCTTCAAGAAAATGGGTTTCAAAAATTTCAAGAAAGGAAAAAGGTTTTCTAGAGATTCAAATGAAGACAGAAAAAGCTTCAGGAAGTCTGATAAGAGAGATTCTAAGGGGAAGAAGGATAAGTCTGAAATTCAATGCTACAAGTGTGAAGAGATGGGTCACTATGCTCCTGAGTGCAAGAAGGGTAAAACTGGAAAGGTACTCTACACTAAAGGCAGAGATTGGGCAGACATTTCAGATTCTGATGAAGAAGTAAACTATGCTCTCATGGCTACTACTGAATCAGAAACTTCTGAAAATCAGGTACCTCTAACTACCTATGCTTATAATATTGATGACATTGCTCAATTAAGAATTTATCTTAAGTCATTGCATATAAGTTATAGGGATCAGACTTTAGAGAATGAGAGGATAAAATCTGAAAATTCCGAACTTAAGGTGAGAAATAAACTTGTTGAAGAAAAACTTGAAAACATGCAACAAGTTCAGAAAGAGAGAAATGATGTTGTTTCTATAGAACAGGATTTGCTTCAGAAATATAAACAACTAGAATCTGAGTTGAAGGAAGCAAATAAGAAAATTAGGATTTGGACTAATTCTGGAAAGGACACTCAGCAGATTTTTCAAACAGACACTGTTGGTCTAGGTTATAATGAGGGAGATGAACTTAGATTTCAAAATCAAGTTAAAATCAGACCTCATTTTGTACATGGAGCCAGTAAATTTTTGTCTGAAAATGAAAAAGAAGATGTTAAAAGTGAACCAGTAAAGACTAGTGTTAAATAGGTTAATATTGGTTCAATGACAGATAAACAACTCAAACATAAACTGAAGGAGTTAAAATCTGTTAAGAAACAGGGAGTGTCAAATAAGAACAGAAATGGAAAGGTAGGCATTACTTCAGGAAATAAACCAATGCTTGCTAGTTATGCTCCAAGAAAGACATGTCATAACTGTGGTAGTACTAAGCATCTTGCAAATTTCTGCAAGAAAAATAAAAATATAAATTCTTTACCTTCCAAGTCTGAGGTAAAGAAGGATTTTGCTAGAACTAAGCCACAGACTTTATGCACACACTGTGGAAGCACTTGGCATTCCATTTATACTTGCAGAGAGTATCATGCTATCTATCATAATTACTATGAACTGAAACCCAATTTGAAATGGGTTAAAGTTAATACTGCAAGTGTAAACTCTGATACTGTTAGCTCAAACTCTGATAATGTTAATTCCGCTGCAAAAGCTAACAAAGTTAAGAATGTCAAAGTATCCAAGCAAGTCTGGATCCTTAAATCTAATCCTCGGTAATTGCTTGTGATTGCAGGGCAACAGGGAGGCAACCCTAGTCGTGGACAGTGGATGTTCAGGACACATGACTGGAAATAAAGCCCTGCTATCAGACTACGAGGAGAAGGCTAATACAAAAGTTTCCTATGGTGATGGCAATATAGGAAGAACATTGGGATATGGCAATATTAATCTTGGAAATGTCATCATCAACAATGTAGCTCATGTCCCAGGACTCAAGCATGACCTGCTGTCTGTGAGTCAAATCTGTGACAAGGGATATCATGTAGATTTTCAACCTGAATATTGTGAAGTTGTCAGCAAATCTACAGGAAAGGTTGTTCTAGTTGGTCATAGGCAAAACAACATTTACGAAATCAAGCTTTTGATAGACTCTGTTGGAAAAGATGTTTGCCTGTCTACAAGAATGTCTAGTGAAGAGAGTTGGAATTGGCACAAGAAACTCTCACATTTGAACTTGAACAACATCAATGAATTGATCAGAAAGGATCTTATAAGAGGACTCCCAAAGGCTCTGTTAAATGTTGATAGCCTATGTGATTCATGTTAGAAGGCTAAACAAAGGAAGTCATCTTTCAAGAGCAAGACAGAATTCTCAATCACTGATCCGTATCATCTTCTGCATGTTGATCTCTTTGGTCCAGTAAATGTTATGTCTATATCAAGGAAGAAATATGCTTTAGTCATTGTTGATGAATACACTAGATTCACTTGGGTGTATTTTCTAGCAAAGAAGGATGAAACTACATTAACTCTGATAGAGCATGTGAAGCTTCTGGACAAAGGATCAAGTAACAAAGTCAGAATCATCAGAAGTGATAATGGAACTGAGTTCAGAAATGCAACAATGGAAGAATTCTGCAAGGACAATGGAGTGAAGCAAGAATTTTCAGCACCTGGTACACCACAACAAAATGGTGTAGTTGAAAGGAAAAATAGAACCTTAATTGAAGCTGCCAGAACTATGCTTGATGAAGCAAAATTGCCAACTTATTTCTGGGCATAAGCTGTTCAAACTGCTTGTTTTACTCAAAATGCTACACTGATCAATAAGCATGGAAAGACACCATATGAGATGGTGAAGAAAAAGAAGCCTAACCTGAAATACTTTCATATTTTCGGGTGCAAATGCTTTGTTTTGAAGACTCATCCTGAACAGTTGACCAAGTTTGAGCTAAAGGCAGATGAAGGAATTTTTGTTGGCTATCCACTGTCAACAAAGGCATTCAGAGTTTACAATCTGAGAACTAAAGTGATCATGGAATCTATACATGTGTCATTTGATGACAAGAAGTTAACTGGACTTGAAGACAAAGATGAATATGATCAACTGAAATTTGAAAATGAAGATTTAAACTCTGTTGAAGTAAACTCTGATCAAACAATTCTGACAGACTCTGTTGAAACAAATCCTGAACCTCTACTGGTAAACACTGGAGAAACTTCTCAGCCATAATGAAGGGAAGAACCAGTTGAGGGGGAGCATGATCAAGATGAAGACTCAAACACTGATACTGAGTCAACTGAAAAATCTGGATCAAACTCTGATGACTCAAACTCTGAAAATTAAAATTCTGACTCTGTGCAGTCAAGTTCAGGGGGAGTCTCAGAAAACGAAGATAGATCACAACAAAATCAGGAGAGCATGGATCAAGGGGGAGGATCACATGCTGACAGAAGTCATTTGCCTTCTGCTAGGAAATGGACTAAATCACATACACCTGATTTGATAATTGGTGATCCAGATGCAAAAGTAAAAACAAGAAGTGCCACTGCAATTGAATGTCTGTTTCATGCATTCTTGTCTAAGAATGAACCAAAGAAAATGGAAGAAGCTCTTCAAGATGCTGACTGGATAACAGCAATGCAGGAAGAGTTGAATGAATTTGAAAGGAATGAAGTTTGGACCCTTGTACCAAGGCCAAAGAACAGATCTATTGTTGGTACTAAATGGGTTTTCAGAAACAAGACTGACAGTGAAGGTGTTATCACAAGGAACAAGGCTAGACTGTAGCAAAAGGCTATTCACATCAGGAAGGAATAGACTATGATGAAACATTTGCTCCAGTTGCAAGATTGGAGGCAATCAGAATTTTTCTAGCATATGCCTCTCACAAGAAATTCAAAGTGTTCCAGATGGATGTGAAAAGTGCTTTTCTGAATGGGAAGCTTGAAGAAGAAGTGTTTGTTGAACAACCACCAGGATTTGTGGACTCCAAATATCCAGATTATGTCTACAGGCTAGATAAGGCACTATATGGACTTAAGCAGACACCAAGAGCATGGTATGAGACACTTGCTCAATTTCTTCTAGAAAGTGGATTCCACAGAGGTACAATTGACAAAACTCTGTTTTATTTCAATCAAGGAAGTGACCTCCTTTTAGTTCAGATATATGTTGATGACATTATCTTTGGGTCTACTAATGATAAACTCTGTAAGAAGTTTGCCAAGCTCATGCAGTCCAGGTATCAAATGAGCATGATGGGAGAGCTTAGTTACTTTCTAGGCCTACAGGTGAGACAAACAGATGATGGTATTTTCATTAATCAAGAAAAATATACCAGAAATCTTCTCAAGAAATTTGGTATGCTTGACTGTTCATCTGCATCAACTCCCATGGCAACAGCAACTAAATTGGACAAAGACACAGGAGTTTCAGTGGATATGACAAACTACAGAGGCATGATAGGATCTCTTCTTTACTTAACAGCTAGTAGGCCTGACATCATGTATGCAATCTGTCTTTGTGCAAGGTTTCAGGCAGATCCTAGAGAGCCACATCTGACAGCTGTGAAAAGAATCTTCAAGTATCTCAAGGGCACCATATCATTAGGTCTGTGGTACCCCAGAGAATCATATTTCAAGCTACTTGGGTATTCTGATGCAGACTTTGCAGGCTGCAAGATTGACAGAAAGAGCACTAGTGGAAGTTGTCAATTTCTTGGTGACAGACTTGTCTCCTGGTACAGCAAGAAACAGAAATCAATTTCCACATCTACAGCTGAAGCAGAATATATTACAGCTGGTAGCTGCTGTGCACAGATCTTGTGGATGAAGAATCGGTTGATGGATTATGGATTGAGGTACAGTAAGATTCCTATTTACTGTGATAATCAAAGTGCTATTGCTATGACAGGTGATCCAGTACAACATTCAATGACCAAGCACATCAGCATAAGGTACCATTTCATCAGAGAACATGTGGAAGAAGGGAATATTGAACTACATTTTGTGTCTACAGAACAACAGCTTGCAGATATCTTCACCAAACCATTGAGTGAAGCTACATTTACAAGACTGGTCAATGAACTAGGAATGGTCTCTGGTTCTGACTAGGAATGTTGGTTAGATTCAAATTTTACTTATGTAATGTGTTGCTCATATTTCCTTGATTTGTTAAATGCTAAGTGAACTCTGTTATGCATACTCTGATAATCTGTTTTTCACTGTCAAACTCTGTTAAACTCTATCAGCATGCCCGTATGCTATACACTATTAATAAGTTTGATAAACTCTGTGAACTCTGAGTTGATCTTTGTCTGAATGAAAACACCAATGAAGAAATATGTATGAAGCATGATTCTCAGCAATTAATCATAAATCTTTCTGAGTTATTGTGATCTAATCTTAGATTGTGCAGAAAGTTAACACAGCATGATACTGGTTCATATTTATAGCATCTCTTAGTTTATTTTGTCCTAAACTCTGAGTCTATAAATACTGTGTGCATTGCCTTTCATGAATAACTGCTGATGTTGATGAACTCTAAACTCTGTTAGTTATACTCTGGTAGAATAAAATACTTACTGCAATACCCCAAAGAAAATGTAAATAGGTAACTATACTCCTTTGAGATTATGTTGGAGACTAGGATGACCCAGGAACTTATTGGTATATAATATGTGCTAAAATTCTTTGAATTTTTGGTGACTAGTCAAATACTAGGATGACCCAGGAACTTATCAAAATGATAAGGGCTAAGATTTTTGAATTTTTGGTGACTGGTTCCAACCTCTAATTACTGGAATGAATAGAATAAAAAAAAATAATAATAATAAATAGAGGGGTATAAAATAAATATTACTGTATATAGATTGATTACTACAGAGTTTAGCTTTCATCATACAGTCAGTGTTTACTATGACAGTTTGTGCATCCAGTGTTTATTGATTTACTTTATGGATTTTATGAAAAATTAGATGCTCTAAAAATTGATTCAGTAAACTCTGCTTCACACACACATATTTTCACAACTGTGCAATTTTTGAAAGGGTTTCGGTGATAAAGTTGGAGAATTGACAAACGCTGTTGATTTGTGATTAGTACTCTGAGGTAAATTTTCAATTGGACAATTTGAAAATTTTAGAGTAAATAGGGCTTTTGACAACTGTTAATAAGTGAATCCCTAATTGTTCTGTTCCTGATTTAATTGTGATTATTATTGATGAATTTGTTCCTTATATGATTACTTTAATTAGTTTTCATATTCTCTTCTTTGATTTAAATTCTTTGAAGAACAATTCATAATCATAAAATTTGCAGAACATAATGAATAAGATTAGAGAAACAGGATTTTTCATTGATAATAAGAAAGAGATTACAAGCAAGTATTACATCTTTTTTGTTCTCTCTATCTGCTAATCTATTCAACAGGAAAATAAAAGGTCAAGTCCAAACCACTCCATTGTTAGCAAACATCCCAGATCCCATCTTTTCCACTTTATTTGGGTGGAAGTTGAAGGGATAAGGTTATTTTTGCTGACATATTCATTAAAAATGGTTGGTGGTGTTGGATGAGGATGCCTTCAAGGAAAGCCATGCTAATGTTGCTTGGAGAGCAGCATCGATGTCAATCACTCTTGCAGGTTTTTCTCTCTCGATTTCTTCAAGACCGGCATCCATCTGCAGCCACAGAGTTTCAAGCTGCCTTTCCCAGTCATACGCATCAAACTCTTCACGAGTATAACTAAAGATATCTCTGTTCTCTACAAGATGGAGATTCTTTTCTTTGATGGTAAGGTTTGACATTGTTTAATGGTGTGTTGTTTGAAGGGTTTTTGATTTTTCAGGAGAGAATGAAAGGTTAAAGGGATAGTGAACAATTCTGAACAAGTCTCTAGGCTTTAAATAGAGATGGGTAAGCAACGAAGTACTAAAACGCTTCGTATTCTGGTTATTAATGGTTACAGGTAAACGCTTCATATTCTGGTTTTAAATGGGTCCAGGTATTTTAAGAGAGTGTTATTTAATTTTTTTTAAATCAAATATTTTATTGTTATATTTGCAAAATTCACTTTTTAAAAATACGAGCACGTGACCCACTCACCCATTATCGTGTCCCACTCACACATTAATCTAGGAACTGTTGAGTGTTTGATTACATAAAAGATTGAGTTTTTAATTACTCTAATTACTTTTGTGTCCAAACGGTTGTGTTTTATTTTTTACATCTCACAGTTCTCTCACTTTTCACTTGGGCATTTTCGCAAACACCTTTCCTACATACACTTCTCTTAGGGATTTCTTGAAAATTTCTTGATTCAATGGCTTCTAAACCATTCACTGCTCTTGGTCTACGGTTTGTCCATAACAACTATGAAGCTCCACTCTATCATGAACGTGTTCCAGAAGCGTTTCATCTAATGCAGAATTTCTTGAGAGACTCAGAGATTGGACAAGCTCTGGTTGAACCTGGTACCCTCTCTGCATCTCAAATTGCCACTTTTTGGCTGGAATCTCTTGATAGGTTGGAGATGAAACTGAAGGGAATACTGAGCCAAGCTCTTCTCAGAGTTTACCAGTCCAGACTGATGCTAAGGTTAAGGATTTTGCTGGTCCTTCAAATCAAGCAGATGCTGAAGAAGAATATCTTGAACAATTTTCAACTGACTGGTACAAGGACACTTGTATCTTTCCTTCTGCAAGAGCAGCTGAATTTGTCAAGAGAACCTCCAGAACAATTACAAATCCAGAGATTCTATCTTGTCTCAAGGCTACAGTTGTACAAGTGAAGACTCTCAACTCTAGATTTGATCTATGTCAAAAGGCAATCTCTGATGTTCGAGGTGATGTTGTTAGAGGAGCTGATATGCTTAAACTTGACAACAAGAATAAATTTCAATATCTTACTCAGAATCAAGAAACTTTGTCTCACAGGCTGAGCAAAGTTGAACAAAATCAGAATGATATGTCCTTAAAGCTTGATTCTATTGCTACCTCCTTGGAGTTAATTACATCTATTCTTATGCCTGATGATGTCAAAAAGGGGGAGAGAGTTGCTAAAGACAAATGCAAGCAATCTCAAACTCTGATCAGAAGGGATAGTGCTGGAGATGGAGGAGCAAGTAGTAAAGGTAAGAGCAAAACTGAAGAATTTCAAACTCTTAAAACTAGCAAGTCCTCTAAATCACAGTTTGTTGGGATAAATACTGATACTCAAGGTACTTCAAAGACCAAGAGTTTGTTATTACCTTTTAATCCACAGACTGATTAAGAATTGGCTGCTAAGTTGTTTATTGAAGAGAATGAGGAAGGAGTTACGATTGAGGACATTAAAGCTGAAGAAAAGAGTTTACAAGAAGAACATCTCAAGGCTTTAAAGTCTGGTAAGTTAAAAAGAGGAAAAGCTCCTAGGCCTGTTGTTAAAGGTGTTGTGATCAAGGAAAGGGCTGATGTTAGTCAAAGATCTCAGTTTTCAAAGGAAACAATGGCAGCAGAAGCTCAACTCAAGCTGAAAGGCATTGAAGGAGAAAGTTTATAGAAGAAAGTTACAACTTCTGTTGCATCACAAGTTGTGACCACACCTTTACAATCTTCTCAGTTGAAATCAGTTTTTGGGAAAGGAACAATTCATGATCCAAATATATTATCTGGAGTTTCTATGAATATTTCTGATGGAAGAGCCTTGTCTGGTAAAGTTGGAAACAATAATGGTGGACTAGGTTCACACAAGGACAAAAGGCAATATACTGGTCCTAGAGATCCTTCTTCACTAGCTGTTCCAGGTCATGGTGTCAGTCAAGAGAGTTTGGACAGACTGGAATCAGTACAGTTAGTTTATCAGAAGAGTTTAAAGAAGGACTTTCTCTTGTACTTCATGGCTGATGGGACAGTATTTAGAATTGGTGAGAATGATATTGGCTTGAAATATTGGGAAGAATTAGAATATGTTCTATATCTTTTCAAGGTGAATAGTCAAAGGACTCAATCAGTTGCAAATGTGCTTAGAAAGAAGATGCTTCAGAATTTGGCTATCAGAGGAGAGAAGTATAATAGCAGATATGTTCCTAAGTACAGGGATTGGAATGGAAATCTTATTGAAATGAAGAAGGGTACTGCAAAATTAAAGACTGATTTGGGAATCACAGTACTTGACTTCAATTCACAGTCAGAAGAAGTCAAATTTATCAGACTGGGAAATGAGATGAGAAGAAACAAAATCTATGATCTTAGAGCTGCTATCTATCAGACAGATGAGAGTGATCCTCAGCTTAGAGAGATTAAAGAAGCTATGGAGATTGAGCTTGAAAATGCAGAAAGAAGATTGCTCATAGATTATCTCAGAGCTACACCAGATCTTGAAGAGATAAGAGATTGAAATCTGTAAGGATTTTCTTATTCTCTGTAGATTTTGTTAAGTAGAAGTTTAAACTCTGAATTTGTATAAACACTGTATTTGTCTATTTGTTTTGACATCATCAATTACTATTATTAACTTGTGCATTTTTGCTAATGAACAAGTTGGGGGAGATTGTTAAATATAATTGATGTGTTTTAATCAGTGTTTAAGTGTTACAGTGAATTATCAGAGTTTAGCTGGAAGCGGTTAGAGTTTAGTGTAAACTCTGACAGGCGGAAGCTGGACAGAGTTTAGTAAAGTCTGTCTGGGAGCAGCGCGTACGGAGTCAACAGAAGATATTAGAGATCAATTGAAGATTGATATGGAAGCGATATCTTTGGAGATTGGATAGCTATCAAAGAGATCGAGTTGACTTAGGAGACGTGTGATAATCTGTAATTGATATCATTTTATAGCTGATTATTAGGAATATCAATTAGAGATTGTATCGAAGCTGTATGTTTTATAAATACAGTTAGGTTAACCCTAGAAGGGTATCGTGCAACGAATTATCTTTATTGTAACCTAGCAGCTCTTTGTGAAAGTTTACATCACGAAGAGGTTTTAATACCAGAAGTTTTTAAGTGCATAAACGTCTTACTTGTTAAACTCTCATACGAATTTGATTAATAATTGTGTATTCGGCCTAACAAGTTCTATGCAACTGGGTCTATCCCTAAGAGACTTTAGGGATAAACTTAATAAAATTCGTTAATGTGGTAATTACTGATTTTATTTGATTTAATCTTGGCTTTGTGATATTTTCTTAATTTGAAGAATATTGTTTAAAGATATTTGCCATTATTGATTAATTGAGATTGATTATTTCCTTGTTTTAGAGAGAGAGGATAAAACTTAGGCATTAAGCAATTATTATTAATCTGAATTAATAATTAATAATATTAGAAATTTGGGAGAATATTAGACATGCCAAAAATATGGCATAACAACTAGCCCCTAGTTTTTCAATGTAGCTTGCTACAGTGGAGAACTAAAAATTCTTCAAGCTTCCAAATTTTTTGAGTCGCTGAAAAAAATTGAAGATAGAAGATTAGAAAAACATTTAGAGCACCATAGTGCTCGTTAGGCGTATGCGGATGTAAGTGTGATAGCGTGCGATGACCAATATAGGAGATATATATATATATATATTTGCCAAGGTTTTCAAATGTGCGAGCATAAATAATTGTTTGAAATCCATTGCGATCCTTATTGTCAAGTTAGGATCTTGGCGTCTGTATATATTTCGAATTGGCATACACGCAATTCAAGTGTCTGATGCAACCACATAAGGATGTGTCTAGCGGGGTCTTCAATAAGAGATGGGAGATATAATCATGGGAAACCTTGTACGCGTCCCTTCTTAGGCTGATTGTGCTATGAGGTTTTTTGGCGAACCTCGCACGCGTCCCTTATTAGGCTAGCTGTTATGAAGTCTTAAAGATATTATGCATAGGGATGCCTTCATCCATGCGACCTTAAGCTCAAGATCTGGTCATGGGCCTTCAATAATAATCCAGAGGGTGCTGCACTTTACTCAAGTGTGTAGCATTGCGGAATTTATAGCTTATCCAGGCTACCCTACTTGACAATTTCAGTTTGCAAGTTTGAAAATGTTTTTGACATATATGTACTATCGCGACGATATATGAAAAATATTTTACAAATCCATATTGTAATAACCGCGAATATTTCGAATAAATTTTTCCCATCGATATTTAAATATTATTTAAGAGCAATACGTTTTTATATTTTAATTAGCGCATTTTTAAAAATTATTTAAATTTTATATATTCGTTTCATATTTAATTATTTAGTGTTTACTAAAATTAGAAAAAAGATTTAGAAAAATAGAATTATTATTTTTATTTTGGGTCGAATTTATTTTAGAAAACGGAATAAAAGTATCGTTTTAATTGTCCAGCACGAGGAGAGACAGCATTACAGATTTTGAGGAGCACGCCACTACTTTTCCAGGATTTACTCCCCAATTTGCTGCTACCTTTTTATTTTTAAAATAGAGAAAGGGACCTTATATTTATAAAACGATACAGACAAACACACACAGGCTGTATAAATTTTTTATTTCTTCTACTCTGCATAAACAGAGTCAACACAGGATTATTTTCTTTTTCTAATTTCTCTCTGCAGAGACAAAGAAACCACAGGTAGTGTAATTATATATTTTTTCTTTTAGTTACATTTTGGGTTCTAGTTTCTTTATTTTTTTTGTTTGTTGACGATTAGTTTTGGTTTAGTTGTGTTGAAATCGGAGTTCATGGGGGGAGGTGTCGTACTGTCTCGAACAGAGAAAGAGAAAAGGAGTTGTTTTGTGTTGTTGTGGTTGCCGGCCGGAGTTATAAGGTGGGACGGCGAGAGATTTAACCGGGGAGGGGGGCGAGTTGAAGGTGGAGAGAGTGATTTGTGTTGGGATTGAATCGGAGTATGCCGATTGTTGGTGTTGAATCGAACGATGAGGGGTTGGGGTTGAAGAACCACCACCGATTGGTGGTGGTGGTGGTTACGGGGGGTTGAGGGAGAGAGGAGAGAGAAGAGAGGAGAAAGAGAGGAGAGGGAGAGAGAGATGGAGAGGGAGGTCGAGAGAGAGTGTGAGAGACAGAGAGATTGATTTGTTGGGTTGTGTTGTGCAACCGGAAAATCAGGGAGGAGGGAGAGGGGAGAGATACGGTGGAGAGGGATCGACGAAGAAGAGAGAAAGAGAGAGAGAACAGAGAGAGAGAGAGAGAGAGAGAGAGAGAGAGAGAGAGGGGGAGACGGAATAACAGGGGAGGGGGGAGGTGCACGACGGCGGTGGAGGCGCGTGGGCCCCACGCGCCGCTGCGATGTCGTGAAGCGAATTTCTGTACTGATTGAGTAATAAATGGGATAAATAATATATATATATATATAAATAGATTTAAATAATAATGAGTTAAGATTTTATATAAAGAGATTGAAGATTTTTTTTAAAATTAGTTTTTAAATAATTAAGATATTAGTTTAAAATTTTGAGAAATAAAGAGATATTAATAATAAAGGAGGTTGAATATTGTTAAAATTGGGTTTTAATAATTGAGATCATAATTAAAAATTATGAGAAATAAAACGAGTTTAATAAAATGGTGATAGATTTATTATTTAATTAAATATTTTGGGACGTAAAATTAGAGATTTATTGTTTCGTTAATAAAAGAGTTAATTTGTGATTTTTGGACGGAAATTAGAGATTTAATAATTTGTTGATAAAAAAGATGAGTAATTGTGAATAAATAGGATTAAAACATGATATAATTTTAGGAGATTTTTAGTTATCGTTTCCGGATTATTTAATTAACCGGATCGAGTTAGATTATTTTAGAGATTAAAATCGGAGTATTATTTAATTATTTACGAGATTAAAAATAGAGTATTGCCGTTAATTTCCGTAACCCTATTTTCGTTTTAAGTCGGATTTACAGATAATTAATAGGATTTATTTTTGAGATTTAATTCCTGAGTTTGAAGAGAGATTTATTTATCCGGGAATTATTTTCCGTTTATTATCGTAGAGATTTTCGAGAGATATTTTATTTAAATATTATATTAGTGGTTGAGAAGTATTCTATTTTGACGAAGCGCTTACGTATTTCTGGTTGCCATTTTTAGAGAATAATTCTCAAGACGTAGATCGACGCCAAGTTCACGGGTAGAGTATAATTTTATCTGCATTCATTTGCACTTCGAGATCGAGGCAAGTTCATTCCTACCCTAACTTTTGGAAACTGTGAATTTCTGTTCGTGTTATTTATTTCCTTAATTATTTTTGAGATATTATATGTTGAGATTTATCTGTTGCTTCGTATGATGAAATAATTTCTTTTGAGCATTATTTCTCGTTAAATATTATTATGCTGTTAATTTAGTTTATTGAGAATTATAATCCCTATAAGCGTAGAAATAATTTAGTTGCTATCGGGTCGATCTTATTAATTCGAGACGACTATTATTTTGATTCAGTGAAACTAATCTCATTCGTCTGAGATAGTTAAATTTATTCTTTTCGATTGAATTTATTGTACAAATTCAATCGTTATTTATTGATTATCTTTTAGTTAGTTCCTCGTTTGAACTAACCGATAGGAGTTTAAAATTATAATTGTTAGAGATTTTTATTCGTCGATCAAGTGAAAAATATTCTATTTAAACGTTCATCAATGTTGAGTATTATAAATATTGAGAAGTACTATTTGTTCAGTACGACTCCCAATTACTTCAATCTTAAAACTATTCTCATAAATTCGAGATAGTTGATTTTATTGTCAAGGTTTGGCATTTTGTTCGTGTCAACCGATAAATTATTATTATTGAGAATTTACATCAGTCCATTGTTCGGGTTGGTGGAAAAATCGAGTCATACTGGCAGTCCGCCAGATTTGTAAATATTTTCTGGGAGAACTATTTCAAGTTATCTGTACCCCAAATATTCGGGAATTCTGTATTCTACTGGTCAATTTTGGGCAAGAGGCCCATTATAGAGAAAGAGAGACTCGTGTACCGTTTTACGGACCCGAGAATAATTAGGCACCTTGTTGCCTTGGTTGAATTGATAACCATTATGATGCTAGCATTCATACATATATATATATATATATATATATATATATATATATATATATATATATATATATATATATATATATATATATATATATATATATATATATTATTGATATCGTATTTTAGCCGTGATCGGGCGAAGTGCGGTGTCATTGGAGGCCGGTATTCTTGGTTGGTTAGTTGATCACCCCACCGAGATACGGAGAGGTGGAAGACCAGTTCATTCTTAAATCATGAGTTATCAGAGTTATATCAAATGAGTTATCGAGTATTCTGTTTTGAGATGAGTTTTGAGCCTTTCGAGTATGATATTTTCAAGATGAATTTGAGCCAAATCATATTGTGATATCCGATATTAAAATTTTGAGTATTTATTTCGGTAAACCTTATTATATTTATATACCGAGCGAGAACAGAACTTGCTGAGCACTATAGTTGCTCATTCTTGCTTTACAACATTTTGTTCAGCTGTTAAGACGGAAAGAGGCGAGACGTCCAGCCAGGGCTATAAAGGCAAGGGGAAAGCGCAAGGCTATGGCGACAATAATTAGAAGATCCAGATGGAATCTTTATATTTCTACTGTTGTGAACTTTTGTAATCATATTATTTCGAGATGTATCAAGTTGGATTGTACTATGTTGTGAAGACGATCTTGGACCTGCGGAGTGGGACATTTTATGCTCCGTTGTAATAAAATTTGGTATTGTTATTAAGTTATCATATTGAGACAATGTGATGACCCGAGTCCCCGGTCAGGGTGGATTTGGGGGCGTTACAAAGTTGGTATCAGAGCATTAGTTATATTTTTAGGAATCGTACGAGCCTTGGAGTATAACCTGATGCGAGAATTTAGAGATGTAATACGAGCCTAGAACTATAACGCGACGTGAGAATTTAGAGATATATTATACGATGTTGAGATTTTGGCACTAAGCGCTTTACGCCTTTTTTATATATATTTATAGGCATATCTAGTCGATTGAAACCTGACAGAGGTTTTTCGTACTTTTGTAGATGTCTACTTCCAGACCAACTGACTTTCGTTCTACTCGAGATAGACTTCCTACACCTTATTCACATGGACCCCTAGTTCCTAATAAATTTAAGATAGGATGCCTAATTTCCCATTATAAATGAGATCGGATGATACCTTACAGAGTTTCCACATTTTGTAAATGTTGTCAATACCTTTACCAGAGTCAGAGTTGTAATAGCGCGGGTTACGTGCACCAGAGATATAACTTATTGAGGTTGAAATAGTTCTCTATGATATTGTGTTTTTAGTACATCTACTCTTAGAGATTTTTTTCCCTGACGAGCTACCGGAGTCTACGAGTGTCACTTTTATTCGAGAATCAATAGGCGATCCTAAGAGCTTATTGTGTGCTAGGAAATCGTTCCTTAAGTAACTTCCTTAACAATGATTATCGGTGATTTTTATCATTCGAATTTACTCAGGCAATATCTATCCTGTTTGAAAAGACCTATATTGTTCAAAGGTTCATTTGCAGAGCGTCATGTACTTCTATAAATATAAAACTCTTTCATATCCCTTCCTATATTTGTCACCCTTTGTGATACTGAGATGAACAACCCTACTTATACAGGGGAAGACTGTCTGTCTCTGTGATAGAAGTCTGGTGGGACGCCACCATTTGTACTGTTGTTTGTTAATTAGAGTACTAAAGGCTGGCCACCTTGTGTACTATGACGGTTTTCCTAATGATACATGCAACAAAACAAATGTTCGATGATCATAATGATCTCTCAGCTAATCCTTTCATAAAAGATTCTCACCATCAAGAATTGAGCGTGCACATGTGTTGTTTAACATCTATTCCTTATGAGTTATCTCTATTCAATGTTCTTATGGATCCTATATTGATTGGGGCCTAAGAATTCTAAAAGTGGTATACGAAAATTTGAAAGTGATGAAACTTCTCTTCCAGAAATGGAAATTTCAACAACTCAAGTCGGAGTGACAATTTCTAAATAGAAATAGACCTTTGCGTAAACTCGCTAGTCAGATCTTCAAAACCCTACGTGGTGTTTCTTGGAAGTGTATTAAGGTTCTAAGACATTGGTTTGATTATGGAGCAATCATCGAACTCAATCCTTTAAAAGAGTTAAGCGAATTGATACCTATTGTACATTAATGATATATTACAAGTTGGTGAAAGAGTGATTGTTTTTCATTAAGAAAAGGGAAGAGAACAGTAATGCATGCTTTCCCTATCTTTCTTCTGAATTTAGTAGTTGAACGACGACTTAAACTTTGGAAGTTTTGAGATTTACGTTGAGAAAATTTAACATGACCGTGAGCTTTTCTCCTAGTGGAGTTCGTGGGAAGTTCCATGAACTAGATTAAATCGACCTTTCTCCAACCTAATAAGGGGACTGGTACTATTATAAATGCAACCATTTACCTATTTCGTAGATTACTACACGAATTATTTCTTTGCCATGGAATCCTGAAGGCAAGATTGTATCTTTTGGAAGTGAATGAGAAGCGATACATATAGAATTAATTAGAGATGTCTTTATTGAATCATTAAAGAATTCACGATGATTTATGATGCATACTTGTCCTAACACCTGTTTTATATCACTACATAACTAGTTGTGATACTTCAAACCCTTAAGGCGTGGCTTATCGTATTTTGCAAAATTTTCTTACCACGAGTACGACAATTGTTTTACCTCTATATACCTACAATATTTCTTTAAGGAACCACACCTCAATTAAGAATAAAAGTGAGAATATTTGGGTCATAAAGTAGAAGCAAAACCCCTTAATTTTCGTTAAAATGAGAAGACCCTATGAGAAGAAATGCGTCTTACAATTGAGAAACTCAAACCATATCATCACTATCAAGACTTATTGGTAATAAGAGATTGTTGAGACCAAAAGGATTACTAATTCTAAAGAAATGAGAAATGAGAGATTTGTTGAGAGAAATGAAGAATATATTTTCACGATACAGTGTGGCATAAGCTATAACTATTATCGTTACTATATATGTAGTGAAAAGTGCATCAAATTATTGGTGGGAAGCAAAGAGAGCAATGGAAGATAATACGGTTATACCTTGGACTAGAATTACAGAGTTGTTCCTGGAAAGGTATTTTCTTAAGTACTTAGAGAATCAGATAGAAATTAAGTTGTTCGAACTCAAGCAAGGGTCGATGGCTGTTGTAGATTATGAAGCTAAGTTTTTAGAACTCTCAAGGTTCGCACCTTATCAAGTAGACACCGAAGAAAAGAGAGCTAAGCATTTCCAACAAGGATTGAAGCCCTGGGTATAGAATCGAGTCGACGTGTTTGAAATCACTAGTTATACAATCTTGGTTTAGAAAGCGGCTACAATCGAAAGTGGGAGTGAGTTGTAACCGAAGAATAGAACAAGAGGAAGTTTTAGAGTAGTGGGAGTAATTTTATGAAGAGATTTGACAACTAGAACAACAAGCCGACCGCAAGAAAATTCAACATGACAGTGACAGATGCCATTGATAATAGCGATGTGATCACAGGTACACTTTTAGTAAATTCTGGGGATGCGTGTGTTCTAGTTGATTCTGGAGCTACCAAATCTTTTATTTCTGAGAACTTCATGTACAAGCGTAATCTTGAGTCTGTGCCCTTAGAGGAAATTTTGAACAAAGAAGTAATTAATCAGGAAGTTATACCAGTGAATCGATTGTGTCCGAATTATTCCATAGAGATACATGGGCAACGTTTTGATGTAGACCTCATTCCTTTTAAGTTAGGAGAAATTGACATAATCCTGGGGATGGATTGGTTATCACGTTATGATGCTCAAATAGATTGTCGCCGTAAGAAGGTCAGCTTAAGTGGACCTGACAGTATAAGTATTTCGTTTCGCGGACGGAAACCGACTAAGGATTTCCTGCCAATAATTTAAGCTAAAAGATTACTTCGGCAAGAATGTCAAGCCTATCTAGCTTATGTGATAGATACCGAGAAACAGACCCCTATGATTGAGGAGGTCCCTATAGTTAATCAATTTAGAGACGTTTTTCCTCACGAGTTGCCTGGAATTCCACCAGATCGAGAGATAGAATTCACGATTTATTTAGAACTGGAAACCGCACCAATCTCAAAGGCGCCGTATAGAATGGCACCAGTGGAAATGAATGAATTAGCAACACACCTACAAGAGTCACTTGACAAAGGTATAATTAGACAAAGTGTATCCCCGTGGGGAGCTCCAGTATTGTTCGTGAAGAAGAAGGATGGAACTATGCGACTATGTATTGATTACCGTGAACTAAACAAGATGACCACCAAGAGCAGGTACCCTCTACCTCAGATCGATGATTTGTTTCGGCCAACTTGAGGGAGCTATATATTTTTGAAGATTGATTTGAGATCCGGCTATCATCAACTAAAGATCAAGCCTGAGGATATTCCTAAGACTGCCTTTAGGACCCGATATGGACATTACGAGTTCATGTCTTTTGGATTGACGAATGCGCCAGCTGCTTTTATGGATTTAATGAATCGTGTGTTCAAGAAGTACTTGGATAAGTTCGTGATTGTATTTATTGATGACATCTTAATATACTCGAAGTCTCCTGAGGAACATGTTGAACACCACCGTTTGGTTTTGGAAGCGTTGAGAAAGGAAAAGTTATATGCAAAATTTTTGAAGTGTGAATTCTGGCTGAAAGAAGTTCAATTTTTAGGACACATTGTGAGCGACGAAGGGATTTATATAGACCCCGCAAAGATAGAAGCCGTAGCAAATTGGGAGAGACCAAAGAATCCAACAGAGGTTAGAAGTTTCTTGGATTGGCTGGATACTATCGTAGATTTGTGAAAGATTTCTCAAGGATAGCTACGTCACTGACTCGACTTACCAGAAAGAGTGAAAAGTTTGAATGGACCCCCAAATGCGAAAATAGCTTTCAGGAATTGAAGAAGAGATTGACTACTGCCCAGTATTGACCTTACCTGTTGAGAAAAGCGATCTCGTGATTTTCTACGATGCCTCTCACAAAGGTTTAGGATGTGTTCGGATGTAACACTGTAAAGTAATAGCTTACGCCTCTCGACAACTGAAGGAATATGAGTCCCGTTACCCTACTCACGATTTAGAACTTGCTGCTATCGTTTTTGCCCTATAGATTTGGAGATATTACCTTTATGGAGAGAAATGCGAGATTTACACGAATCACAAGAGCTTAAAGTATATATTCACGCAGAAGGAATTAAACATGAGATAGAGAAGATGGTTAGAACTGATTAAAGACTATGATAAATTACCTCCGAGGAAAGACTCAACCTGTTGACAACCTCAGAAGAATTAGTCAAAGAATTTGAGAAAATGGAATTACAGATTAGGGTCCCAGTCCAAAACAATGAAAGAGTTTACAACATTCAGTTTCAACCAGAGTTACTCGAGAAGATTCGCCGTTGGCAGGAACAAGTAATGGAAGAAAGAAGATTAGAGTTGACTGGAGAAGAATTTCTAAGTTCAAAAGATGATAAGGGAATTAAGCAATTTGCATCGAGAATATAGATTCATAATGTTACAGAGCTGAAGGAAGAGATTATGAGCGAAGCGCATAACTCGAGATATTCCATTCACTCAGGGAGCACAAAAATGTATCAAGACATCAAGCTGAATTATTGGTGGCCTAACATGAAGAGAGAGATTGCAGAATGGGTAAGCAAGTGTTTGACCTGTCAGAAAGTGAAAGCCGAACATCAACGACCTAGTGGACTTTTACAACCCTTAGAGATACCCGAGTGGAAATGGGAACATATCACCATGGATTTTGTCATAGAATTGCCCCGAACTAGAGCTAGCCATGATGCAATTTGGGTTATTGTCGACCGACTCACTAAATTTACGCATTTCCTACCAATTAGTGATAAGTACTCCGTTCAAAGATTGGTGAAGATATACCTAAAGGAAATTGTGGTTCGTCATAGAGTGCCTATTTCAATTGTATCTGATAGAGATGCCCGTTTTACTTCTCGATTTTGGAAGAGTTTTCAGGAATGTCTTGACACGAAGTTAAATCTGAGCACTGCATATCATCCACAGATCGACGAACAAAGTGAAAGGACAATATTTAAACCTCGGAAAAGCACGGAGAGCAACCTCATTTCTTTCCTCTTCGTAATATTAAGAGTCTGTGCACTTGATTTCAAAGAAAGTTGGGATGATCATATGCCCCTAATTGAGTTTTCTTACAACAATAGTTATCACTCCAGCATAGGTATGGCACCATATGAGGCATTCGAAGTGGAAGATAAAGCGATACTGAAAATTTCACCTTGGAAGGGAAATATGAGATTCAGAAAGAAAAGCAAGTTGAGTCCCAGATATATAGGACCTTTTGAGATTCTCAAGAAGATAGGACCCTAGCTTATCAGATGGCCCTACCTCCAGACCTCCAGCATATTCATGATGTGTTTCATGTTTCTGCGTTAAGAGAATACCATTCTAATTTCAGACATGTTATAACCTATGAACCATTGGAAATTTGTCCTGATTTAACATACGAAGGACAACCAGTACAGATCCTAGATCACAAAGTGCAAGAGTCAAGAACTAAGAAAATAAATTTAGTGAAAGTACTTTGGAGAAACCACCATATTGAGGAAGCCACGTGGGAATTAGAAAGCAAAGTGTGTAATAAATATCCTGAATTGTTTAGTGCGTAATTTTGATTCCGAGGACAGAATCCTATAAGGGGGAAGACTGTAATAACCGCGAATATTTCGAATAAATTTTTCCCATCGATATTTAAATATTATTTAAGAGCAATACGTTTTTATATTTTAATTAGCGCGTTTTTAAAAATTATTTAAATTTTATATATTCGTTTCATATTTAATTATTTAGTGTTTACTAAAATTAGAAAAAAGATTTAGAAAAATAGAATTATTATTTTTATTTTGGGTCGAATTTATTTTAGAAAACGGAATAAAAGTATCGTTTTAATTGTCCAGCACGAGGAGAGACAGCATTACAGATTTTGAGAAGCACGCCACTACTTTTCCAGGATTTACTCCCCAATTTGCTGCTACCTTTTTATTTTTAAAATAGAGAAAGGGACCTTATATTTATAAAACGATA
Source organism: Saposhnikovia divaricata (assembly GCA_036435485.1). Taxonomy (NCBI): domain Eukaryota; kingdom Viridiplantae; phylum Streptophyta; class Magnoliopsida; order Apiales; family Apiaceae; genus Saposhnikovia; species Saposhnikovia divaricata. The sequence continues at coordinate 95,463,106 of CM071594.1, forward strand.
CAGACAAACACACACAGGCTGTATAAATTTTTTATTTCTTCTACTCTGCATAAACAGAGTCAACACAGGATTATTTTCTTTTTCTAATTTCTCTCTGCAGAGACAAAGAAACCACAGGTAGTGTAATTATATATTTTTTCTTTTAGTTACATTTTGGGTTCTAGTTTCTTTATTTTTTTTGTTTGTTGACGATTAGTTTTGGTTTAGTTGTGTTGAAATCGGAGTTCATAGGGGGAGGTGTCGTACTGTCTCGAACAGAGAAAGAGAAAAGGAGTTGTTTTGTGTTGTTGTGGTTGCCGGCCGGAGTTATAAGGTGGGACGGCGAGAGATTTAACCGGGGAGGGGGGGGGCGAGTTGAAGGTGGAGAGAGTGATTTGTGTTGGGATTGAATCGGAGTATGCCGATTGTTGGTGTTGAATCGAACGATGAGGGGTTGGGGTTGAAGAACCACCACCGATTGGTGGTGGTGGTGGTTACGGGGGGTTGAGGGAGAGAGGAGAGAGAAGAGAGGAGAAAGAGAGGAGAGGGAGAGAGAGATGGAGAGGGAGGTCGAGAGAGAGTGTGAGAGACAGAGAGATTGATTTGTTGGGTTGTGTTGTGCAACCGGAAAATCAGGGAGGAGGGAGAGATACGGTGGAGAGGGATCGACGAAGAAGAGAGAAAGAGAAAGAGAGAGAGAGAGAGAGAGAGAGAGAGAGAGAGAGAGACAGAGAGAACAGAGAGAGAGAGCGAGGGAGAGAGAGAGAGAGAGAGGGAGACGGAATAACAGGGGAGGGGGGAGGTGCACGGCGGCGGTGGAGGCGCGTGGGCCCCACGCGCCGCTGCGATGTCGTGAAGCGAATTTCTGTACTGATTTAGTAATAAATGGGATAAATAATATATATATAGATTTAAATAATAATAATGAGTTAAGATTTTATATAAAGAGATTGAAGATTTTTTTTAAAATTAGTTTTTAAATAATTAAGATATTAGTTTAAAATTTTGAGAAATAAAGAGATATTAATAATAAAGGAGGTTGAATATTGTTAAAATTGGGTTTTAATAATTGAGATAATAATTAAAAATTATGAGAAATAAAACGAGTTTAATAAAATGGTGATAGATTTATTATTTAATTAAATATTTTGGGACGTAAAATTAGAAATTTATTGTTTCGTTAATAAAAGAGTTAATTTGTGATTTTTGGACGGAAATTAGAGATTTAATAATTTGTCGATATAAAAGATGAGTAATTGTGAATAAATAGGATTAAAACACGATATAATTTTAGGAGATTTTTAGTTATCGTTTCCGGATTATTTAATTAACCGAATCGAGTTAGATTATTTTAGAGATTAAAATCGGAGTATTATTTAATTATTTACGAGATTAAAAATAGAGTATTGCCGTTAATTTCCGTAACCCTATTTTCGTTTTAAGTCGGATTTACGGATAATTAATAGGATTTATTTTCGAGATTTAATTCCTGAGTTTGAAGAGAGATTTATTTATCCGGGAATTATTTTTCGTTTATTATCGTAGAGATTTTCGAGAGATATTTTATTTAAATATTATATTAGCGGTTGAGAAGTATTCTATTTTTGACGAAGCGCTTACGTATTTCTGGTTGCCATTTTTAGAGAATAATTCTCAAGACGTAGATCGACGCCAAGTTCACGGGTAGAGTATAATTTTATCTGCATTCATTTGCACTTCGAGATCGAGGCAAGTTCATTCCTACCCTAACTTTTGGAAATTGTGAATTTCTGTTCGTGTTATTTATTTCCTTAATTATTTTCGAGATATTATATGTTGAGATTTATCTGTTGCTTCGTATGATGAAATAATTTCTTTTGAGCATTATTTCTCGTTAAATATTATTATGCTGTTAATTTAGTTTATTGAGAATTATAATCCCTATAAGCGTAGAAATAATTTAGTTGCTATCGGGTCGATCTTATTAATTCGAGACGACTATTATTTTGATTCAGTGAAACTAATCTCATTCGTCTGAGATAGTTAAATTTATTCTTTTCGATTGAATTTATTGTACAAATTCAATCGTTATTTATTGATTATCTTTTAGTTAGTTCCTCGTTTGAACTAACCGATAGGAGTTTAAAATTATAATTGTTAGAGATTTTAATTCGTCGATCAAGTGAAAAATATTCTATTTAAACGTTCATCAATGTTGAGTATTATAAATATTGAGAAGTACTATTTGTTCAGTACGACTCCCAATTACTTCAATCTTAAAACTATTCTCATAAATTCGAGATAGTTGATTTTATTGTCAAGGTTTGGCATTTTGTTCGTGTCAACCGATAAATTATTATTATTGAGAATTTACATCAGTCCATTGTTCGGGTTGGTGGAAAAATCGAGTCATACTGGCAGTCCGCCAGATTTGTAAATGTTAGATATAATTGATGTGATTTAATGTCAGTGTTTAAGTGTTACAGGTAAAGAGAGTTTAACTTGTTATTGAAAGCAGTTGTAACAGAGTTTGAGTATACGCTGATTACTGGAAGCGCAAACGCTGACAGAGGAAAGCGTAAACACTGATAGCTGAATACATGGAAGCGCAAACACTGTTAGCATGGAGAGAACAGAGTTTGCCAAAGTCTGTCTACTGGGAGCGTCTACAAGTCAACAGAGTTTGAAGATTAATTTAATATTAATATGGAAGCGATATCTTTGAAGATTGGATATCTATCAAAGAGATTGAGTTGACTTAGAAGACGTGTAGCAATCGTAATTTATATCAATTGTATAGCTTAATTTTAGGAGAATCAATTTACGATTGTACGTAGCTGTATATCTTATAAATACAGTTAGGTTAACCCTAGAAGGGTATCCATCGTGAACGAATATCATTCTTGTAACCTAAGCAGCTCTCTGTGATACTTTACATCACCGAGAGAGGAATTATCAATTCCAAACAGTTTTAAGAGTTAAAACGTGTGTTCTTGTTACTTATTCATATGGTACTTGATTATATATTGTGTATTCGACCTAACATGTGGTATCAGAGCCAAATCTGTTACTTTATTACAGTTAAAGATCCAAACACAATAGTAATCAATGGCAGAGATACCTCCACCATCTGAGAAAGCTCCTACTACTGTTAGTAGGTATGAAACAATTAGGGTTCCTATACTGAGGCCATTAGAGTATGCAATTTGGAAGGTGAAGATGACCATGTTTCTGGAGGCTATAGATCCAGAATATCTGGACAGAATTTATGAAGGTCCTCACAAACCTACAAAGTTATCTGCTGCTGCTGCCGGTGAGGAATCAAAAGTTATTCCAAAAGAGAAGAAAGATCTAACTGCTGAGGATCTTTCATCTATTGCAAAGGATGCGAAGGTAAGGCATTTACTTCACAGTGCGTTAGACAATGTTATGTCTAATAAAGTGATAAACTGCACAACTGCAAAGGAGATATGGGATGCACTTGAGGTTAGATGTCAAGGAACTCCTGCAATTAAGAAGAACAGAAGGAACATACTCACTCAGGAGTATGAGCATTTTGAGGCAAAATCTGATGAAACCATGACAGAAACATTTGACAGATTCTGTAAACTGCTCAATGATTTGTCATTGGTGAACAAAGAGTATGATTTAGAAGATTCAAATCTCAAGTTTCTTCTCTCTCTACCTGAAAAGTGGGATGTGAAAACAACCACTATAAGAGATAATTATGAACTTGGTGAAACAGAGATTGATGAAATTTATGGACTACTCAAAACCCATGAATTGGAATTGGAGCAGAGAAACAAAAGATCTAGTAGAAAGTCAAAGTCTGTTGCTCTTAAGGCTGAGGAGAAACCATCAAAGAAGGAAGCATCAAGGAGAAAGGCAAAAGGAAAAGCTTTAGTCATTCATTCAGAGAATGAGTCATCAAACACTGATGTTGACTCAAACACAGATGAATCATCTGATTCTGAAGATGATGAGGAGATGATGCAAATGGCTGCATTGATGGTAAAGACCTTCAAGAAGATGGGATACAAGAACTTCAAGAAGGGAAAGAGATTCTCCAAGGACTACTCAAAGTTTGACAAGAAGAATTTCAAGAAATCTGAGGGAAAGGACTTCAAATCTGGTAAGAAAGATAAGTCTGAGATTCAATGCTACAAGTGTAAGGAGATGGGTCACTATGCTCCTGAGTGCAAGAAGGGTAAAACTGAAAAGGCACTCTACACCAAAGGCAGAGATTGGGCAGACACTTCAGATTCAGATGAGGAAGTCAACTATGCTCTCATGGCTACTACTAAGACTGAAAATGATGATCTCAAGGTACCTCCAACTACCTATGCTTATAACACTGATGATATAACTGAATTGAGAATTTATCTTAAAGCATTGCATATCAGTTATAGGGATCAGACTTTAGAAAATGAGAGGATAAAGTCTGAGTGTTCTCAACTCAAAGAAAGAAATAAACTTGTTGAGGAACAGCTAGAGAATATGAATAAAATTCAAAAAGAGAGAGATGATGCAGTGTTTATTGAACAGGAGTTGCTAGGTAAGTATAAGCAACTAGAATCTGAATTGGAGGATACTAAACACATCATTAAAACTTGGACACACTCTGGTAAAGACACTCAAGAAGTGTTTCAGTCAGATACAGTAGGTCTAGGTTACTCTGTAGGAGATGAACTTAGATTTGAAAATCAGGTAAAGGTTAGACCACATTGTTCATCTGAGGGTAATGTCATGGGAACAGGTGGACCTAAGACTGAAGCACAGAAAAAGGCTGTTAAAGAGTCATATGCTAAAACTTTTGTTAAAGAGGCTAACATTGGTTTAATGACTGATAAACAACTCAAGCATAAGCTTAAGGAGATAAAATCTGTCAACAAACAGAGAATGCCTAAGAAAAACAGAAATGGTAAGGTAGGCATAACATCAGGAATAAAGCCAATGCTTGCTTCATTAGCTCCTAGGAAAACATGCTTTAACTGTGGTAGCACTAATCATCTTGCTAATTTCTGCAGTAAGAATAAAAACATTAATTCTTTGCCCTCTAAAACTGCAGTAAAGAGTGATTATGTGAGAACAAGACCACAGACTTTATGCAAACACTGTGGAAGTACTTGGCATTCTATTTACACTTGCAGAGATTATCATGCTATTTACTATAATTACTATGAACCCAAACCAAATTTGAAATGGGTTAAAGTAAACTCTGCAAATGTAAACTCTGAAAAAGTTAGCTTAAACTCTGTTAATGTGAATTCCGCTGCAAAAGCTAACAGAATTAAGAAAGCCAAAGGATCCAAGCAAGTCTGGATCCTTAAAACTAATAATCAGTGATTGTTTGTGATTGCAGGGCACCAGGGTCAGTACTCTAGTCGTGGACAGTGGATGTTCAGGACACATGACTGGAAATAAAGCCCTGCTATCAGAGTATGAGGAGAAGGCTGGCCCAGAAGTTTCCTATGGAGATGGCAACATAGGACATACACTGGGATATGGCAATATTAATCTTGGAAATGTCATCATCACAAATGTAGCTCTGGTTCCAGGACTCAAGCATGATTTGCTATCTGTGAGTCAAATCTGTGACAGAGGATATCATGTAGATTTTCAGCCTGAATATTGCCAAGTGATCAGTAAATCTACAGGGAAAGTTGCTCTAGTTGGAAACAGACACAACAACATCTATGAAATAAAATTGTCAACCAACACTGATGGCAAAGCAGTGTGTCTGTCTACAAGAATGTCCAGTGAAGAGAGTTGGAAATGGCACAAGAAACTCTCTCATTTGAACCTGAACAACATCAATGAGCTAATCAAGAATGATCTTGTAAGAGGTCTACCAAAGTCCTTGTTGAATGTAGAAGGACTGTGTGATTCTTGTCAAAAGGCTAAACAGAGAAGAGTCTCCTTCAAAAGCAAATCTGAGTCTTCAATTGTTGATCCTTATCATCTACTACATGTTGATCTTTTTGGTCCAGTGAATGTGATGTCTCTTGGAAAGAAGAAATATGCATTAGTCATTGTTGATGAATATACCAGATTCACATGGGTATATTTTCTTGCAAAGAAGGATGAAACATCATTAACACTGACAGAACATATAATCCAACTGGACAAAGGGTCAGAGCATCAAGTGCAGATAATCAGAAGTGACAATGGAACTGAGTTCAGAAATTCATCTATGGAAGAATTTTGCAAGAGTAAAGGGATCAAACAAGAGTTTTCTGCACCTGGCACTCCACAACAAAATGGTGTAGTGGAGAGGAAGAACAGAACTTTGATAGAAGCTGCCAGAACCATGCTAGATGAAGCAAAGTTGCCAACTTATTTCTGGGCAGAAGCAGTTCAAACTGCTTGTTTTACTCAAAATGCAACACTGATCAACAAGCATGGTAAAACACCATATGAAATGGTGAAGAAGAAGAAGCCAAATCTAAAATATTTTCATATTTTTGGATGCAAGTGCTTTGTGTTGAAAACTCATCCTGAACAGTTGACCAAATTTGACCTAAAGGCAGATGAAGGAATTTTTGTTGGCTATCCACTGTCAACAAAGGCATTCAGAGTTTATAATCTGAGAACCAGAGTGATCATGGAGTCTATTCATGTGTCATTTGATGACAAGAAAATAACTGGACTTGAAGATGTTAATGAGCATGATCAACTGCACTTTGAAAATGAAGATTTATTAAACTCGGATGATACAGATCTGACAAACACTGTTGAGGTCAATTCTGAACCTCTACTGGTATACACTGAAGAAACTTTTCAATCAGAAACAAGGGAAGAACCAGTTGAGGGGGAGCATGAAGAATCACATTAAAGTGATAATTCAAACACTGATAGTGACTCAATTGATAACTCTGAATCAAACACTGTTGATTCAAACTCTGAACATTCAAATTCTGAGCAGTCACATTCAGGGGGAGCATCAGAAAGTGTAGAAAGGCACCAAGAAAATCAGGAGAGCATGGATCAAGGGGGAGGATCACATGATGACAGAAGCAATCTGCCTTCTGCAAGAAAATGGACTAAGTCACATACACCTGATTTAATTATTGGTGATCCAGATGCAAGAGTAAGGACAAGAAGTGCAACAACAAATGAATGTCTGTTTCATGCATTTTTGTCACAAACTGAGCCAAAGAAAGTAGAAGAAGCTCTGAAAGATGCTGACTGGATAACAGCAATGCAAGAAGAGCTAAATGAATTTGAGAGAAATGAGGTGTGGACCCTTGTACCAAGGCCAAAGAACAGATCTATTGTTGGTACTAAATGGGTTTTCAGAAATAAAACTGACAGTGATGGTGTGATCACAAGGAACAAAGCAAGACTGATAGCTAAAGGCTATTCACAGCAGGAAGGAATAGATTATGATGAGACTTTTGCACCAGTTGCCAGGTTGGAGGCAATAAGGATGTTTCTTGCCTATGCTTCTCACAAGAAATTCAAGGTTTTTCAAATGGATGTGAAAAGTGCTTTTCTGAATGGAAAACTTGAAGAAGAAGTATTTGTTGAACAACCACCTGGTTTTGTAGATCCAAAATATCCAGATCATGTCTACAGGTTAGACAAAGCACTCTATGGACTCAAACAGGCACCTAGGGCATGGTACGAAACACTTGCTAAATTTCTACTAGAAAGTGGGTTTCACAGAGGTACTATTGACAAAACTCTGTTTTACTTTCAATCTGGTAATGACCTGCTCTTAGTTCAGATATATGTAGATGATATCATTTTTGGATCTACTAATGATAAACTCTGTAAGAAATTTGCCAAGCTCATGCAGTCTAGATATCAAATGAGTATGATGGGAGAGTTAATCTATTTTCTAGGCTTACAGGTGAAGCAAACAGATGATGGAATTTTCATTAATCAAGCAAAATATACCAGAAATCTTCTCAAGAAATTTGGTATGCTTGACTGTTCATCTGCAACAACTCCCATGGCAACTGCAACAAAACTGGACAAAGATACAGGTTCATCAGTGGATATGACAAGTTACAGAGGGATGATTGGTTCTCTACTCTATTTAACAGCTAGTAGACCTGATATCATGTATGCCACCTGTCTGTGTGCAAGATTTCAGGCAGATCCAAGGGAACCACATTTAACAGCTGTGAAGAGGATTTTCAAATATCTCAAGGGAACTGTAACCTTAGGACTGTGGTACCCAAGAGAATCAGATTTTAAGCTACTTGGTTACTCTGATGCAGATTTTGCTGGCTGTAAGATTGACAGAAAAAGCACAAGTGGAAGTTGTCAATTTCTTGGTGACAGACTAGTGTCTTGGTACAGCAAGAAACAGAAGTCAATATCTACATCTACAGCTGAAGCAGAGTATATTGCTGCTGGTAGCTGTTGTGCACAGATTTTATGGATGAAGAATCAATTACTGGATTATGGGTTGAGGTATAGTAAAATACCTATTTTCTGTGATAATCAAAGTGCTATTGCAATGACAGGTAATCCAGTACAACACTCAATGACCAAGCACATCAGCATAAGGTATCACTTTATCAGAGAGCATGTAGAGGAAGGCAATATTGAGCTTCACTTTGTGCCTACAGATCAACAACTTGCAGATGTTTTCACAAAGCCTCTAAGTGAAGCAACATTTACAAGACTGGTCAATGAACTAGGGATGGTATCTGGTTTTGACTAAACATGCTGGTTAGACTCAAACTCTTTCAAATAAAATGTGTTGTTCATATCTCTGTAAATTGCTAAAGTGCTATGTGAACCTTATTAATTAAACTCTGTCAGCATGATTGTTGGTCATACACTGTTAATACGTTTGTTAAACTCTGTGAATTCTGAGTTGTTCTTTGTCTGAATGAAAATACCGATGAAGAAAAATGTATAGAGCATGATTTTCAGTAAAAAAAAAAAAATCAAGATTCTTTCTGAGTCACTGTAATCTAATCAGAAATTGCACAGTAAGTTAACACAGCATGATACTGTTTCATATTTAGAGCATCTCTTAGTTTATTTGATCCTAAACTCTGAATCTATGAATACTGCATGCATTGCCTCTCATGAATAACTCTGATATTGATGAACTCTAAACTCTGATTAGTGACACTCTGTTTTCAAGTCATACTTGATTCTTGATGATTCTTTGTTTGCACTTGTGAAAATTTTAAAACTTGAGATGTGTCATTGTTTATTTTGGTGAGAAACAGTTCATGTCTGAACCCTGTGAGATTTTGAGCTGAATAAGTGATTGATACATTTTATATCAATCAGATTTTATTGTTGTGTGATGTTCATCAGTAAGTATGTTGCTCTAGAACTTGCATTAAACCATTTTGGGACTACATGATATATGTGTGCATGAAGATGATAAAGGCATTAGGATTAACCATCTTTCTTCAAACACTGTTCAAAACATCTTTGAACACTGATCATAAGCACTGTTCATAAAACACTACCCTTAGTAAACCCCTTTGAGCCAAATTAACTGCTCATTTTTCTTGAATACTGAAGTATTAAGAGCAGTTATATTCGTTTGTTAAATCAAATTCAAGCAGGTGAGTATTTCTTAAGAAAAGATATCTTACTCAGTATATATATATGAAAAAAAAAAGGGGGTATATATACTGATCATCTTGTACAAATATGTACTAATCATTTGACTGAACATTTTGATCAAATAAATTGTTCAGTTAGAAATTCTCATCTCTTCTCATCTGTTTGATTTCACTCAATTATAACCCTGAACAAAGTCCTTTTGATTTGTGCATAAATATAATCGAAGTGGTGTAGATTTGGTGGACATTCAAGCTTATGGTAGTATCTGCTTTTACTGATTGAATCTGAGAGTAAACACTTCACCTAAACACTTGTGTGATGTGAGAGTTTGTGAGACAATCCTTGACATGTAACTCACTGAATGATGCTTTGATGTTTATCTCTTGATATTTTTGTCTATAATGACTGTGTGCTTACTTGGATAATCATGAACATAAACTGGAACAGGGATATTCAGATTTCTGTAATTAAGGAACTACAGAGTTTAGCATTCATCATATACTCTGTGTTTAATATGAGAGTTTGTGCATTCAGTGTTTATTGTTTTGATTTATGGATTTTATGAAATATTAGATGCTATAAAAATTGATTTGGTAAACTCTGCTACTCACACACGAAAATCACGACTGTGCATTTTTGAAAGGGTTTTTGTGATAAAGATTGAAAATTGGACAAACACTTATTGATTGTGTTATGTACTCTAAGGTAAATTTTCATTAAGACAATTTGAAAATTTTGGAGTAAATGGAGTAGTTGACAACTGTTAATTGGTGTAATTAGTGGTAACATGTCTTGATAAACGGAACGACAGCGGTAATAATGGCTTTTACTGCGCATGTATTAAGTGAACCGTTGCATGTGTGACACGTGTCCCACTCACTCATCAATATGTCTCACTTTTACACTTTTCAAGGGAACAGTTGCGTGTTTTCAAGTAAAATCGTTTGAGTTTAGTTTTTAATTAAAACTCAAATTATTTTTTTTTGCCACAATCACTTTTACCCACTCGTATTCACTTTACCAAAATAGAAAACATCTTTGTTTTTCACTTTGGCATTTTCACAAACACCTTTCTTGCAAAACAATTTTCACAGTTGATTCTTGCTTATTTCTTGATTCAATGGCAACTAAACCTTTCACTGTCTTTGGTCTACGTTTTGTGCCTAACAATTATGCAGCCTTACTTGAGAACGACCGGGCTCCAGAGGCGTTTCATCTAATGCAAAATTTTCTTCGAGATTCTGAGATTGGGCAAGCGCTGGTTGAACCGGCTACTCTATCTGCTTCCCAACTTGTTAATTTCTGGCAAAACTCAAGATATATAGAAGGAGGAGAGAATGGAACTCCGTCTATCATCTTCTCTCATGAAGGCCAAGAGTTTGTGATTACTCCACAAACTGTTCGTGATGTCATGAATTTTGACACACATACTTCATATGCTGTTGTCTCTGAGCAAAATCTGAGGGAAATGCTAACAGAGATTGGGTACATGGAATCACTTGCCAAGCTGGGCAGTGTGAGGAGGCCAAACTTGAGAAAAGAGTGGAATTTTTTCTTTGATTGTATCACCAGGACATTCCAAAAGAAGGTCACCAACTGGGATGCTATTCCAATGGACAGTCTGCAAATTGGGTATTCTCTACTCTATGGCAGTAATTTTGATTTTGGTAGATATGTTTTAATGAATTTGGGTGATAAGTTGTCAGAGTCTACTACAGTTTACTTTGCTAGATTTTGTCAACTTCTGTTTAATGCATGTGTTTCTGGGTTAACTATTGATGAAGCTGATGAAATTCAACCTTTTCGAGTCACTAAGAGAATATTCTCTGATATGACTAACAAAGATGTTGGAAAAGACATACCTCCTTTAGTATTGCCACTTGCTTTACAGAACTTTGTCAATCAACCACAAGATTCTCCATCACCAAACCATGAACCACATGAACCACATCAACCAGAACCACAATCTATGCCTGAACCTTTAGCCATTGATCGTACAGAAAACATCCCATCTCAACCTACTCAATCACCTGAGCCGATACCAACAACCACTGATCAACCTATATCACCTCAAACACAAACAGAACCTCAAAAACAATCTGACCAAATGACTACTGAACCAACAAACCCTGTCACTACCACTCATCCACAACCACAACCAAAGTCAAAAAGGAAGAAACATACTGCAATCAACACCAAACATTCTAGGGCTAAACAAAGGGCAAATAGACCTTCAACACCATTGGTTGAGGAAAGTTCTAGTGAAAGTTCTAGTGCAGAAGAAGAATTGGTTGCAGTACCTCAAGCTAAGAGGAGAAGGCTTATTTTAACTGATTCTGATGATGAGTATGTTGAAGAGGCTCAAGAGAAAATCTCTTTTGATATTCCTACTGGTAAGCCAAAGATTATCATAGAGCCTATAATACCAGAATCCGAAGTCAAGCTTTCTGAACCAGAAGTTGTTAAGGTTCAAGAACATGAAGCTGTTAGAGATGTTTTGTCTCCAATGGAAGGGTTTGCTGAAACTCCAATTTCTTTTAATCATGAAGCATCTACTCCACCACTCATGGAGGTTACACTTTCTATCGATACTGGTGTTGCTGATGGGCCTACTGTTGTTCTTGAAGACACTGTGGTTGCATCACACACTGAGTTGAACTCTGATGCTAATCATGGTGAGGAGGTTGATAAACCAGAAAAGGTTCTTTCTTCAGAGCAAACTCCAGTTGATAAAGGAAAACAGGTTGCTCAAGAACCTATTTCTGCTCAAGAACCTATTGCTTCTGTTGCCTCTACTAGTGAGTCGATGAGTGATTCAGTTGAAGCTAAGAGTACAGGAGTTGAACAACCACAAAATCAGACTGATGGTCAGAAAACAGGAGAAAAACCAGATTTTGCTGGGCCTTCTAATAATGAAATTGATGCTGGTTATTTGGCCAAGCAAACTGTTGATTGGTACAAGTCAGAGTGTATTTTTCCTCCTGGAAGGGCAGAAAAGTTTCTTGAAGTCAATTCTAAGAAGATTAAAAATCCAGAAATTTTCACTTGTTTGCAAGGCACAGTGATTCAAATCAAAACTTTGAATAATAGATTTGATGATACTCAGAAATCTATTGTTGATCTTCGAACGGAAGTTGCTACTCATGAAGAGAAAGCTCAACTAGCTAATGCTAAGCTCTTTCAACAATTTGCCAAAGCTCAAGCAAATATAAATGACAGACTGAGCACAGTTGAAAAGAATCAGATTTTACTAAATGAGAAGGTTGATTCCATTGCAAACTCTCTTGAATTAATCACCTCAATTCTGATTCAAGATGATGATGATGATGATGTCAAAAAGGGGGAGAGAATTGCTAAAACCAAGTGTAAGCAAACTCAAACTCTGTCAAAGAAAGATCATCTTGATGATGAAGGTACCAATGCTGAGAAGGGCTTAAGAAATGCAAATTCTAGACAAGGACATGGGAGGTCTACAAGGTCAAAGCCTAACTTGGTGATAGATACAAATGCTCAGAGTACTTCTGGTTCAAAGCCAAAGGATTTGTCATTCTCTGACAATCCACAAACAGATGAAGAATTGGCTGCGAAACTATTTCGTGAAGAGAATGCTGAAGCTACACTTGAGGATATTCAAGCTGAAGAAAAGCTGTTGCAGAAAGAGCATTTAAAAGCTCAAAAGTCCAAGAAAGTGAAGAAAGTTGTTAAAGCTTCAAAATCTTCAAGGCCTGCAATGAAAGGAATTGAGATCAAAGAGAGATTATCTGGTATTCAAGAAGAAGAAGAAGAAGAAGAAGAAGATAAAGGAAAGCTGATTAGAAAGTCTTCTATTGATGCCAAGCTGAAGTTAAAAGGAGTGATGGGTGAAGAGAGCAAGAATAAAATGATAATTACAACCTCTGTTGATACACATGTTGTACAGAAGAATGAAGACACAACCTCTGTTGCTACACAAGTTGTGACTACACCAATACTGTCTTCTCAGCTGAAATCAAAATTTGGAAAAGGTGTTCTTTATGATTCGAGTCTTGCAGCTACAGCTCCAGCTACAGCTTCAATGGATTTTACTGATGGTAGAGCTTTATCTGGTAAAATTGCATATAACAAAGGAGGCATTGGCTCACATAGAGATAAAAGACAGAATGTTGCTCCCAGAGATCCTTCTTCATTGTCTGTTCCAGGTCGTGGTGTCACTCAAGAGAGTTTAGACAGACTGGAGTCAGTACAGCTTGTTCATCAGAAAAGTTTAGGGAAGGATTTCTTGTTATACTTCATGGCTGATGGAACGGTGTTCAAGATTGCTGAGAATGATATTGATTTGAAATTCTGGGAAGAACTAGAGTATGTTCTGTACATTTTCAGAGTAAGAAATCAAAGAGCTCAATCAGTTGCAAATGTGCTCAGACAAAAGATGATACAGAGTCTTGCAAATAGACATATGAAATACAGCAAGTATGTTCCAAAGTACAGAGACTGGAATGGGAATTTGATTGAAATGCAGAAGGGAACTACAAAGCTGAAGACTGATCTTGGGATTACTGTTCTAGATTTTAATGTAAAGTCTGAAGAAGTGAAGTTTATCAGATTGGGAAATGAAATGAGAAGAAACAAGATCTATGATCTCAGAGCTGCTATTTTTCAAACTGATGAGAATGATCCAGATTTAAGAGAGATCAAGGTAGCTATGGAGATTGAACTTGAAAATGCTGAGAGGAGGTTGTTGATTGATTATCTCAGAACAACTCCAGATCTTGAGGAGGTTAGGTAGACAGAATTTGTAAGTAATTCGAATTTTCTGTAAATTTTGCTAAGTCAAGTTTAAACTCTGATTATATGTTAAACACTGTGTTTTTATTTGTTAGTTTTGACATCATCAATTATTATGAACTTGTACATTTTTCTAATGAACAAGTTGGGGGAGATTGTTAGATATAATTGATGTGATTTAATGTCAGTGTTTAAGTGTTACAGGTAAAGAGAGTTTAACTTGTTATTGAAAGCAGTTGTAACAGAGTTTGAGTATACGCTGATTACTGGAAGCGCAAACGCTGACAGAGGAAAGCGTAAACACTGATAGCTGAATACATGGAAGCGCAAACACTGTTAGCATGGAGAGAACAGAGTTTGCCAAAGTCTGTCTATTGGGAGCGTCTACAAGTCAACAGAGTTTGAAGATTAATTTAATATTAATATGGAAGCGATATCTTTGAAGATTGGATATCTATCAAAGAGATTGAGTTGACTTAGAAGACGTGTAGCAATCGTAATTGATATCAATTGTATAGCTTAATTTTAGGAGAATCAATTTACGATTGTACGTAGCTGTATATCTTATAAATACAGTTAGGTTAACCCTAGAAGGGTATCCATCGTGAACGAATATCATTCTTGTAACCTAAGCAGCTCTCTGTGATACTTTACATCACCGAGAGAGGAATTATCAATTCCAAACAGTTTTAAGAGTTAAAACGTGTGTTCTTGTTACTTATTCATACGGTACTTGATTATATATTGTGTATTCGACCTAACAGTAAATATTTTCTGGGAGAACTATTTCAAGTTATCTGTACCCCAAATATTCGGGAATTCTGTATTCTACTGGTCAATTTTGGGCAAGAGGCCCATTATAGAGAAAGAGAGACTCGTGTACCGTTTTACGGACCCGAGAATAATTAGGCACCTTGTTGCCTTGGTTGAATTGATAACCATTATGATGCTAGCATTCATACATATATATATATATATATATATATATATATATATATATATATATATATATATATATATATATATTATTGTTGATATCGTATTGTAGCCGTGATCGGGCGAAGTGCGGTGTCATTGGAGGCCGGTATTCTTGGTTGGTTAGTTGATCACCCCACCGAGATACGGAGAGGTGGAAGACCAGTTCATTCTTAAATCATGAGTTATCAGAGTTATATCAAATGAGTTATCGAGTGTTCTGTTTTGAGATGAGTTTTGAGCCTTTCGAGTATGATATTTTCAAGATGAATTTGAGCCAAATCATATTGTGATATCCGATATTAAAATTTTGAGTATTTATTTCGGTAAACCTTATTATATATATATACCGAGCGAGAACAGAACTTGCTGAGCAATATAGTTGCTCATTCTTGCTTTACAACATTTTGTTCAGCTGTCAAGACGGAAAGAGGCGAGACGTCCAGCCAGGGCTATTAAGGTAAGGGGAAACCGCAAGGCTATGGCGACAATAATTAGAAGATCCAGATGGAATCTTTATATTTCTACTGTTGTGAACTTTTGTAATCATATTATTTCGAGATGTATCAAGTTGGATTGTACTATGTTGTGAAGACGATCTTGGACCTGCGGAGTGGGACATTTTATGCTCCGTTGTAATAAAATTTGGTATTGTTATTAAGTTATCATATTGAGACAATGTGACGACCCGAGTCCCCGGTCAGGGTGGATTTGGGGGCGTTACACATATGCAATAATAAATATGTTCTTTTAAGAATGTCGCGATATTATTTTTCTCTTAATATAATGTCCTTTTTTTTAGAAAATCTTTTTCAAAATCATGCGTCTCCCATATATAATTTTTTTTCTGTGAAGCATGTAACTCGTACGGGATTGTAAAATATCCACAATTAATTCATCAAAATAAATATCTCGTACGATATTTTCTAAATCGTAATAATTTTACAAGCATAAAAATATGACTCGCACGATTTTTAAATAATAATTTTTTTTTTGAAAAATATTTAAAAACATATGCATGCAAACGTGGCATAATATTTGTGTAATTCATAAAAAATTAAAACAAGTACAGAAACTTACCTTTATTTTTGTTGAATTTCCAATAGCCGACAGTTCTCCGTTGCTGGTTGGTGCGTCCTGCCCGCGCGTTGCTTCTGTTTCTCCTCCCGTTTTTTTTCTTTGCCGCTGCTACTTCGGGTTGGGTTGGAAGGGGTCAGATTTTAAAAACCTTTTTTGGTAAGCTCTTCAAAAGGGAAGGTTGGGTTGAAAGGGGTTGGGGATGATAGTGTTAGTGCCCTAGAGACAATGTTATTGTGCTTCTAGGAAAGACAATTTTATTATTTAATGATCATGTTTCATCGATTATTCTATGTTGATTTATTATGTCTTTATTTACTGCGATATAAATGTTAGAGTTAATTGTCTTTGGAATATATAACACGTATTCTATATCTTTAATTGAAAAAAATTGTTAAACCATCACTAAATTAAAGATTATTTTGTTAGTTTCGTGTGTGCTATAAAATCGTTCAAGACAAATTTTAAGAATTCAAGATATAGCATAAATATTGAATTGAATGTGTAAAATTATATATATATATATATATATATATATATATATATATATATATATATATATTAATTTTTTAACAATAATTTGATATGTAAATTAATAACATATAAATATTAAAAAAATTAATATAATTATGAATATTAAAAAAGTAACTGTGCGTTGCACGGGTTATAAGCTAGTATACTATAATATTTCTAACGTATATATGATATATAAAAAGTTGTTTATTAGGCCAAAAAATGGCAAAATAAACTACTTTTCAAATAAATGTATTTTTACACTTAATTTAGAACATTTAAAATTTTATAATACTAAAAATAAAATTAAAAAAAAAGTCGAGCAATTAATACTAAATTTTTACTACTAATAAAATTGTTACGCAATAAATTTATTTATTTAAAAAAAATTAAAATTGGACTATAAATAATATATCATGATTATATAATATTCAAATTTTACATTTTTTAAAATTTATATTTTAAAATCAAATTTATTTAAAAAAATATTTATTATAATATTTTCATATTCAAACCTTCCTCCTAACCCTCCATCCAAACATGGTAGGGGTTGAACGCTTCCTCACTCAACCCTTGCATCCAAACAAGATAAGGGTTCAACCCTTTTCAACCTTACCTAACCTAACCCAACCCAACCCTTCCCTTCCCTCCTCAACCCCCAATCCAAACAGGCCCTTCTTGTTGTCTTAGAGCATCTCCAATAGAGGTTGATACAAAAGTTGTTAACTATTGATAAATCATCAAATATATTAATTTTTTATTTTCTCACTCATACACATCACTCTTGGCAACGTTTATAAAAAAATTGCTCCAATAGTTGGCAACCTCAAAGTTGCCAATGTGGTCCCCTACGTAAATTAGAGAAATGATATTATAGAAGGAGACAATATAAAAATGGATATAAATATATATATTTTTGGACAATTATATGAGTTTTAGCTAATTTGGGAAGTTGCCAACTTTTGGCAACTTTGTTTGGTAACCTTTTGGCAACCTCTCAACTCCAATAGGTGGACAACAAGAGTGCCATGCCACGTCAGCGTTGACAATCTCTTGGCAATCCCTATTGGAGATGCTCTTAAGTATTTTTTCCTTCAATTTTTTCTTTATTCTTTACCCCCACTGGTCTCACGAACATGCTGCCTTTCAATCCATTTTTTAACCATGCGTGTAAATCAGGTGCTTTGTTTTCTTTTAATCTTCCAGGACTCCATAGCACATGTCTTTTTTTTTCTTTTCTTTTCTCGTTCACTTACTGGCTTCTTTTTTCTTGTCGTCGTCGTTACAAGCCGTTGCATTGTTTTTTTAACGGTTGAAGCCCCGGTTGTTTGTGTTAAAAAAACCCAAAACCCCGTATATATATGTAATCATTCGTCCTCCATGAATAATAAAATCCTTTCCTTCTAGCGCCAAATATTGTTAGAGAAATTTTGTAACAACACGAAATCGGAGGTGTGCTTGAATAATAGAGCGAATTTGTATGATTGTGACTATTTTAGGGGATTATGGATTGTAAAAAAGAGAGGGGCTGGACTTCGTAGAAAAAATGACAAAAATAACTTGCTTTTTAAGATTTTTAACAAAATGACTTCTTTCAAAAAAGTGGCCAATTATAACAGTTTTAATACACCACCATCAAATGCGTATTATTTATTATTTCGGTGCTGTGTTCTGCTGCTTGGACGATAAAAGGGAAAAGTGGTGGGGACACTGTCAGAGCTCACATGGGTTGTGCAGCTAGCTCTCCTATGTCTTCTTCTTTCAGAATACTAGGCTGGTGTGTTGAATTATTTGACTATAATAATTTTACTAATACCCATTTTATAAATGCATATTGTATTCATATACTCCAATAAGAAATGCGTATTTTTTGTTATATGTTTCATAATACCCAGCAGACAATTGCGTATATGTGGATTACAACAATGATGAATGCGTATTCTGCATTATCCAGTTGCTAGATACGTATTGAATCGGCTATATTTGGCCAAAAAAAAAAAAGAAACAGGTTATTTTTGTTACTTGTGTATGCTAAAGCGGTTAGTTTTGTCCTTCACCCGACTTGGTAGGTGTCTTAACTTGTCTCGTGTATCGGATTCCTTTTGCTAAGATGCCTGCGTACCAATTTATATTGGATCAAGCCTATGCAGTTCTGTGCAATTGGGTCTATTCCTAAGAGACTTTAGGGATAAACTTTGTTAATGTGGTAATTACTGATTTTATCTGATTTAATCTTGGCGTTGTGATATCTTCTTAATTTGAAGAATATCGTTTGGAGATATTTTTCGTTATTGATTGATTGAGATTGATTCTTTTCTCGTTTCAGAGTGAGGATAAAACTTAGGCATTAAGCAATTACTATTAATCTGAATTAATAATTAATAATATTAGAAATTTGGAAGATTATTACACATACTAAAAATTTGGCGTAACTGAAAGGCAGAGTGTGTAAACTTGTAACACTATAACTAATGTAACTCAACTAATGGAAAAGATACTTAACCAGAAGACAATCAAGAACAAGAAGTCACAAGAAATCAACACTAAATGAAGACAAGGTAATTGATACAATTCAACATGTTAACTATGATCAAGCCAAGAAGAAATCATTGAGAGAAGTTCAAGTCAAAGTTGTTCATGCCTCACTGATTTGAAAAGCCAAGAATCAAGATCATAACTATCAGTATCAATAAGACCAATTGATTCCAAGTGAACAAGAAGGAAAGCAAATATTGGAAAGCCACATTACTAATTGGATATGGTAATTTATTCAAGAAGCAAAAACACTATCAAGACTAGTCACTTATGAACCAGACCAGTGCATCAAGTGTCAGGACATTGATAGCAAGTTTATGTCAGTAATAAAAATCCATATTCAAGAGCTTGGTGAAGAATAAAGAAGACATAAAGATATCACAAGTTCAAGATGTGCATTGAAGTTTCAAGTTGAAGACCAGAATATTTTCTAAGTACTAAATATTCTAGATGACCAAGTAAAAGTTTCTAAGTAGAAGTTCTACTTAGAAATTCGAGATGGCTAAGTAGAAATTCTCAAGTAGAAGTTCTACTTAGAGTGCAGCTTCAACATGACACATGGCATCTTCTGATTGGCAGATTTCCAAGCTTTCAAGATAAGGCAAGATTTATGTGGACATCATTGGGCCACGTATATCTTAGTCTTTGAAGACTACAGGACATAGATTACATGTAGTATAAATAGAAGTACTTGTGTAATGTTTTAAAGTGAGAGCAATTCTTGAGAGAAACACAAGAAAAAGAGAGAGAGTGCATTCACAGAGCTTAGTATCATTCACTTCTCTCTGAACTTCTGTTATACTTTGTAATGAATGTTGTAGCAACCACTTCAAGTTATATATAAGACATATATTCCTTGAATCTGTGTGTTCGTTTATTGCATCGTATTTATTGCTTCTCATATTCGAAAAGTTGTGTTCACCCCCCCTCTACAACACATTTGGACCTAACAATAACAATGTTAATTTTATTTTTAGAACTAATTTCTATCCACATAGTTAGTCCACCAAAAATTTTGAAAGTGCATTACTTTTATAGAAGTTGTACTCCTTTACAATAGATCTGAGAATTTTAACATTTAACGAAGAATGGATATCAACTAGCATACTTAAAATAATTTTTATTATAAAATGAAGATTAAATCATTATTTTTGGAAAATCAATCCTTTTGTTTTGTCGTAATTGACAGTAAAGCTTCACCTTAATTTGTTATAGATCTTTAGAAATGAATATTCATCCCCACGAATTCATAGTTCTACGTTTTAAATACATGTTCTTTAGTTTATTTCGTTCAACGAGTATATCACGATCTTTTAATGCACCTATGTCTAGGAAAGATAGCTACGGTCAAATTGACCTAAGAATTTACAATAGACTTGAGAATTTTAACATTTTATGAAGAGTGGGTATCAACTAGCATACTTAGTGCATCCTTCCAGATGTGAAATTTCTGGTTATTCTCACCATCACATTGATGTCTTGGTTTCGGAGAATGGTAGTGTCCCTTGGAGGTTGACCTGTTTTTATGGTTATGCTGATCGTACTAAACGAAGAGATTCTTAGGAATTGATTCGTAGATTGGCCAGTATGTCATCTCTGCCTTGGTGTATATGGGGGGATTTTAATGATCTTTTGCATGCTTCAGATAAGAAGGGTACTATCCTGCATCCCCAGGTTTTGTTATATGGTTTTGGCAAGGCTATTGAGGATTGTAACCTTTCTGAACTTCAAATGTGTGGAGGTAAATATACGTGGGAGAAGAGTAGGGGTATTAGCAGTTGGGTGAGGGAGAAGATTGATCGATGTTTAGCTACATCAAGTTGGTTGAGTAGGTTTCCTTTGAATAATTTGAAGTTGTTGCACACATCTGTATCTGATCACGAACCTATATTAGTAGAGTTATTCAAAGTTGACATAGCTAAGAAAACGTTCAGGTTCAGATTTGAGAACATTTGGCTAAAGGACTCGAATTTTGTTAAGGAGGTGGCAAAAGTCTGGAAGAACATCGCGGTGCTGCATCTTCTTCCTAAGTTGATCGAGGTGTCGTCTTACATGGCTCGATGGGGAAGGTCTTTCTTTCATAAATTTAGGGAGAAAATTAAAGAGCATAAAGCCATTTTGGATAGATTGGTGGACTGTTATGATGATCTCAGTGTTAAGAAGTATTTAGAAGAAAGGGAGAAACTTAACGTGCTCTTGATGCAAGAGGAGATTTACTGGAAGCAACGAGCTAAGGTTTTTTGGCTTCAAGAAGGCGATGATAACACCAAGTTTTTTCACTCCTCGGCATCAGCAAGGAAAAAGACTAATCGTATTAGTTTTCTGATTAATAACGATGGTGATAGAGTGGAGGACCAAGAGGGTATATGTGAGGTCGTTAAGGAGTATTTTATCCAGCTTTTCACAGGTGATGTCAGTACAATGGTCACACCAGATATAATGGGGCACAGGACTGTATCTGCAGATCAGAATATGAGGTTGATTGAAGAGTTCTCATTCGAAGAGTTTACAGTGGTAGTCAAGCAGATGCACCCAGATAAAGCATCGGGTCCTGACGGGCTTAACCCTGCGTTTTTCCAGAATTTTTGGGCTGTTATGGGTGAAGAAGTGTTCAGTTTTTGCAAGACATGGCTTCGTATGAAGACTTTTCCAGGTGAACTTAATTGCACTAATTTTGTTCTTATACCGAAGAAGGATAATGCTTCTTGTTTGAAGGATCTCAGACCTATTGCACTTTTTAACGTCTTATATAAGATTCTTTCGAAAGTTTTGGCCAATAGACTGAAATTTGTTCTGCCTCATATCATATCGGAGAACCAGTCAGCTTTTGTGAAACAGAGAAGTATAACGGACAATGTGTTGGTTGCTTTCGAGCTTATTCATCATATGAGTCGCAAGAAGCAGGGTGTGGGAGGAGAGGTGGCCCTTAAACTTGACATTAGTAAGTCTTATGACAGAGTAAGCTGGGCTTTTCTTCGACAGAGAATGAGATGTTTGGGTTTCTGTGAAACTTGGGTGGACTGGATGATGTTGTGTGTGAGAACAGTTACGTATAATTTCTGTTTTAATGATTCGATTATTTGT
This sequence comes from Saposhnikovia divaricata, assembly GCA_036435485.1. Lineage (NCBI taxonomy): Eukaryota > Viridiplantae > Streptophyta > Magnoliopsida > Apiales > Apiaceae > Saposhnikovia > Saposhnikovia divaricata. Next base: position 95,485,558 of record CM071594.1, read on the forward strand.
CCTGTTGAGCCTAAGAAAAGGTTAAGACATCCCTCTTTCCCCCTATCTGTTTTTGCTATGTGTTGAAGGTCTATTCAAATGCTTTAGACGATGCCTCGAGTGCTAGAGAAATCAATGGTTGCAAAATAAGTAGAACCGCTCCTACTGTGTCCCATCTACTTTTTGTAGATGACTCGTTCCTGTTTTTCCAAGCAAAGATTGAGGAAGCTACCAATGTCAAGCATTTACTTGAGAAGTATGAGGAGTGTTCAGGCCAGTCTGTCAACTTCCAGAAATCAGGGATTTATTTCAGTGCAAACGTAAGACGTGACAAATAACTGGAGTTATCAGCAATCTTGGGAGTTCACAATGAGATAACAAACACAAAGTACCTTGGCTTACCATCATTAGTAGGACAATCTAAGAAGAGGGTGTTCAGTTATTTGAAAGATAAGGCTAGTAAAAGAATTCAAGCATGGAAGGCGAAGCCGATTTCACAAGCTGGTAAGACGGTGTTAATCAGAAATGTGGCACAAACTATTCCCTCTTATAGCATGCAATGCTTCTTGCTTCTTAAAACGTTGTGCCAGGAGTTGGAATAGCTCTTCAACAACTATTGGTGGAGATCTGGTAATGCAAACAATCAGAAAGGTATTAATTGGCTTGCGTGGAACAACATGAGTACTATGAAGAGCAAAGGAGGTTTGGGGTTCAGAAATCTTCACGGTTTCAATATTGCTTTACTAGGTAAGCATACGTGGAATTTTCTGCATAATCCTGATTCATTGGTGACTAGATTGTTTAAAGCTAGATATTTTCCAACTTCTAATGTTCTTAAAGCTGGTAAAGGGAGAGATCCTAGTTTTGTGTGGTCAGGCATATGGGCTGCGAAAGAAGAGTTGCAAAAGGGTTTTCGTTGGGTCTTTCGGAATGGTAGAGATATTATTTCCACTAAGGATCCTTGGTTGAGGAAGAAAACTGATTTTTGTGTGGAAAGTAACCCTGTATGCGAGGGTAGAAATGAAACTGCCTCAAGTCTCTTAATCCCTAACGAGAGAAGGTGGAACATAAGGTTAGTCAGAGAACACTTTATTCATGAGGATGCAGAAGCAATCCTAGCAGTTAATGTCCCTCAAAGAGATGTCTTGGATAGAGTTGCATGGACGGGTTCTAAAGATGGCATCTACACTGCAAAATCTGGGTATCACTTTTTGTATAATTCGAAGTTTGGCGACAATGCACTTACCTAAAGTATTGGGTGGAAAAGAATCTAGCATTTGCGAATTCCTCAGAAAATTAAGGTTTTTATTTGGAGATTTTGTCGTAATGTTGTTCTAGTTCGAAAGAGGCTCAGTTCTAGAGGTATCAGAATTCCGATCACGTGTCTAATGTGTTTAACTGACATAGAGCACATGGCACAACTCTTTTTCGATTGTGATTTTGCTGAGGGCTGTTGGAATCATGTTGGGGTTTCGTATGACTGGAGTACAATTGAATATGCTCATGAATGGCTGTTAAGTAAAGTCGACTCTTCACCTATGGAAGAGATAACCAGAATCTGTGTTGTTCTGTGGGGAGTGTGGTATTGGAGAAATAAAAAGGTTTGGGATGCAAAAACAGTCACACTTGCGTTTGCTATAGAGAGCAGTTTCAGAGTTTAATCGGAATGGCTTGAGGCACAGAAGAATAAGGCGAGTAACAATGATCAGTAGAGGAGAACAAAGCACAAGGGCCTAGCTAAATGGCAATATCCGCAGCCAGGAAGCATTAAGGTGAATGTGGATGCCTCTGTGTTTCTGAATTCTCAGCAATTTAATGTAGGGATGGTGATGAGAGACTGTCAAGGTACGTTTTTAATGGGTAGGAATGTATGTCTTCCTATGGTCGAGTCTGTCTTTGAGGCCGAATTAGTGGGAGTTCGAGAAACATTGTCTTGGATCAAAAACCAGCAGCTCCTCGAAGTTCAGGTGGTGGTGGAAACGGATTCTTTACTCACGGTTCAAGCATTAAAAAGTGATAAACAAAATTGTTTAGAGGTGGGTGAGGTCGTTGAGGATTGTAAGCGGGTTTTGTTAAGCTTGCCTTTAGTTTCTATTTGTTTCATCCGGAAGAATGCTAACAGGGTAGCTCACGAAATGGCTAGATTCCCGTGTTTAGTTAATTCCCAGAATATTTTCACGTCTCCTCCTATTCACGTCTCCTCCTACGTGTTTGTTGGAGGCTCTTTCGTGTGATCTTTTAAGTTTAATGTAGCTTGTTTTGATTTCAAAAAAAAAAAAACTAGCATACTTAGAGCATCTCCAACCACCACCTGTTAGGTAAAAAGTCTAGGTGGCACTATAATATACATATTAGCTAAAAAATATACCCCTCCAACCACAAGACCTGTTAGCAAAAATTATAGATATCCTTTATTTCATCTTCTATATTTGTTGAGTCTATAGCCATTATCTAAAATATCCACGTCACTTTTTTACCTTATTTAAATTGTATCCATGGGGAAGTAACAATAAAGGTGAACCAAAATAATAATAAAATCCATGGTGAAGTAACGTTTATTTTTATTATAAAATGGAGATTAAATTGTTATTTTGGGAAAATCGAATCCTTCCGTTTTGTCATAATCGACATTAAACCTTCACCTTAATTTGTTTTAGATCTTTAGAAATGAAGATTCATCCCCACGAATACATAGTTTTATGTTTTAAGTCCATGTTTTTTTTAGTTATTTCATTCATTGAGTTTATCACGACCTTTTAACGTACCTATGTCTAAAAAAGATAGTTACAACCCAAGTAATATACATTTTCACTGGAAAGGGGCATTCACTCTGGCCCGTCCGATCTCAATCCGATCCCCACATTAAACGGGACGGGGATTATTTCGGGTACGGATCGGGGAATGGGAACAATTTTCAAAAAAAAAATCGAGAAGCGAGCCGGGGCCAGCATTCTATGTCTCCCCGGCCCTTTTCCCGATCTCCGTCATGATTTTCTCCACTCGACCCATAACTTAATCTCCGACTCGATTTCACCACAATATAATACATAATTATATATATTAATAATCATATATTAATATATACGAATTTCCAATATTTGATATTAAAAACAAAATGATAGTTTGATCTTACATGTTTGTCTTTCTATTAGTTAAATAACTTCATTTCAATATTATTTAAAATTGTTTCTTTAAATAATATTTTTTTATATGAGCTATTGAAAGCAGGTAATTTTTAGATTTCAAAATGAAATTTTAAAAATTAACATATATGCATTTGAAGCTGAAAATGTATTTCTTATTAAATTAATGGTGATAAAAAATAATTTTAACTTAATCTAATCTAGCTTTAGTTGTTAATTTCACTATATATCACAAGAAAAAACTATTTTAAACATTTTAAACCATATTAATTAGTGTTTAAAATTATTTTTTGTTTAAAATAAAATTACACGATTCCCCATAGGGATCCCCGTTACCCGTTTGGTCCGGGAATGGGGAATGAAAAATAGTCCCCAACTAGAATTGAGCCGGGAACAAGGATCGGGATTGAATTCGGGGATCGAAGACGAGATAGCATTCTGCAACCCCAAAGTGTCCGTCCCTAATTTTCAATGTAACTTCTCTTTATCGGTTCAATAAGTTATTAGAGCAAGTCCAACAGACCCATTATATGATCTCCTAACTTAAATTATAAGGAATTAGGTCTAAAATTGTGCTCCAACAACCTCTTAACTTTTCAATAAAAAATTAAAAGCATCATTTCACCCATTATTTTTAATAGCTCCCTTATTGCACTTGTATTAATAAAATAAAATTAATTTGTCATATACATATGTTTATGTGTGTGGGAGGGGGGAATTATACAAATTGATGGATATATATATTTTGTTATGATTACATTTTTAACTCATCCCTAATTTTCATGTTTAATTTTTTTTTAAACTCAAAAAATTTAGTTTGATTTTTTTTTTTGTGTAAACAAAACTAACATTTGAAGCTGATTGAAAGTATAATTTTATGTAATGTGGGTGTGTGTTGTTGGACCGCTAGCAAGACATAACTCCACAATAGTATGATATTGTCCGCTTTGGGCTGAGCCCGCACAGATTTGTTTTTGGGTAACTCCCAAAAGGCCCCATGTGGGACAACTCCAAACAATCTCCCCCTTCACATATCGGGCTCGAAACCTGTCGAATCTGCCACAATTCTGTGTGATGTACTCCCCTTGACCCATACTGGAAGTTCTTGGCTATCTGACTCCCCCTAGGCCCATACTGGAAGGTCCACCTTGCTCCCTCTTAAGCCCAACCTGGTATAGCCCATCTGCCTCTTCCTGGATCCATTCTGGAGCCATTGAGATTGCTACGAATCGTTACTACCTGAAGCTTTGATACCACTTGTTGGGCCACTAGCAAGACATAACTCCACAATAGTATGATATTGTCCGCTTTGGGTCAGGCCCGCATGGATTTTTTTTTGGGTAACTCCCAAAAGGTCTCATTACTAATGGAGTTAATTTGGCTGCTTATTAACTAGCAGACTGCCCCTCCCATAACCGATGTGGGACAACTCCCAACATGTGTGTGTATATTAAAGCAAACTAAAAGTTCAATTAAGATTTTCAATTTGTATTATCCGATCTGGATATCAGTTGAGAGCCTATTGTGGCACAAGAATATCAACATGATTTTAGATGAATATTTTTTCCCAAATTAAAAGTATTATGAGATCTTTAAATTCAGTCCATAATTTTTTTAACAAAAGTCGTATATCATATTGTTTGTTTCAATTATTAATTTATTGAATATTTATCTTTACAGTAAGAAATGAAGAAGGTGCTCCAAAAGATGAGTGAGGTCTACATATGTTTTTAAGTAATTTTTTTATTTTTTATATTAAAAATTATTTAAAGTATATGGAAAAAGCATGTGACATATTTGAATTTTTTTTATTTTGTATCTAACTAAAGAAAATTTAATAATATCGACTGATAATTGATATTGTTAAGGCTAATTTTTGTAAGTCTCACATTGAATTTTTAATTAGGATTTAACGAACATAGTAGGATTTTTTTGGTGAACTTTGGAATTGAGTTTAATTTCAGTGTTCATCTACGACATTCTAATGTATTTAAAAGCAACTCTTCTTTCGTTACTCTTAGTCACGAGGTTGCTTCACTCATGCTCTTTCCCGGCAACCAGGATAGGAGAGATCTTCGTCTTTCAATAGGTAATGAGCAGGCGCTCGCCCATGCTACTCAGGTAAATTTTTTATGCATCTTTCTTCTTTTCATTGATTCATATTTCGCTTACTTTCCCATTGTCTTATATAAGTTATTCCTATTTTTTCCAGACTGTGATGTGGATTGGCTCTCTGACGAGTGAGGCTAGACTCAAACTTCAGAGGATTTAAAAATGGAATGTGAGCTCAAGATCAAAGTAGAAGAAGAGCTAACTAACATGAACTTGAAGAAGGATGATTTGCAAAAAAATCCTGACAAAGGTTAATTCCTCTATTGAGAAGTTGAAAACGGAGATAGCTAGGGCCCAAAAGAATGTAGAATGAGGAGGAGGCCCGTGAATTCTGGTATGCCGAGGGAATGAAGGATCGCTTGATTAAAGTTTGGCCAACCGTAAATGCCAAGTACACAAAAGTCCTTGAGGATTTGATAGATCCTATTAAGGCATTAATTCTTGAAAAGGATGGTGATGAGTCATAGGTTGCTTCTCTCTGATTACTTTTGTTCTTTTTTGTTAATTTATTTGCATTGGGCTAAACTCTGACTAGTTTATTTGCCAGTTTATGGTCTTCAAGCTTTTATTTAGTTGTACGCTTAATCGATGTTAACTTATTTATGAACTTTAAATATCATTTATATCTGATTATTCATAAGGTAACCCAACTTTGTACTTTGTGTTTTCATGATTTACTTTTTAGTACTTCTCGAGCAGATCAAAATAGAAGGTCTTTACAATAATAATAGTATTTTTAATATACAGGACAACAGGTCATGTTGGGGAAATATGGTAGTAACTTGGATTTTTCTAAAGTCGTGTGAACACTTTCAGATTGAAGTTAATTGTGGTTCACCCAAATAAATCAATCGGATAAAGTCAGAAATTCTGCAAGAAGAGAGAATGTGTTTCTTTTGTGAATTTCAAATGAACCAATGTGTTGAAAATGATCAATGCAACACCTATATATAAATGTCAACAGACGTGTCTTTTGCCAACACACACATCTCAAGATGTGTCTTTTGCCAATATACACATCTCAAGATGTGTCTTTTGCCAACATACACATCTTATTCTAATAGTTTTGTCTAATACCAATAGACACATCATATCCCAACAGGTGTGTCCGATGCCAATGAACATGCCTCATAAGCATCCCAACAGGTGCGTCTAATGTCAATGAACATGCCTCATAAGCAATAATACCAAAATCATAATAAACTCAAACACAGTGTGCACTCCGCACTTTCCCAACTTGTTCGATGTAATATTACGATTGCATTGATCAACTAATCAATCCAATTACACTAAAATATCCAACAGGTCATTCAATGAATAAATAAGCAAATATATATAAGTGTCACCAATTTAATTGTAGTATTTTTTGAGTCTGGACGCATTCCAAGTATTTTTGATTAGTTGGTCATCTTGGATAACTAGTTTGCACATTCTTAACATTAACATTCGTATTACCTTGTACGGTCCTGTCAATCTGGCATAAACTAGCCTTGCTTAGTGGGCTTTGAAGCATCTACCTCACGGAGGAACAAATCTCCTATTCTAAGTAGCTTTTTATCGTGCTTTAATCAAAATACTAAAACACCTTCTGTTGATAAGATATCATTCGAAGGGTTTTTATTTCTTCAATAAAATCGAGGTTTGCACTTAATCCCTTTTCATTCTTGTCCATACTGAAACATAGAGTACGATACGATGGTAGATCGATTTTTACTCGAACCAAGACGTCTGTTTCATAACTAATCGAAAAGATTTTTCATTCGTTGAAGGTCTTGGTGTATGTCCAAAGCACATGGAGCAATTCATCTATCCATTAAACTTTGGTCTGCTCCTAACATTTTTCAAAGCCATTGAATATTGATTTATTGACATTCTCGATTGCCCATTTGCTTGGGATCTGTGACTAACTTAAATATTTATTATAAATATATTTATGAGTTAGATTTAATTATAAATATTTATCGATATATTTTAATGGAGATGAGATAGATGAAATTATGTTACTGATTAAATTTACTTATCAAAATATTATATTGTGATCTTATACATAATATAGCTATAGATATATGTAAATTATTTATGGACATTATCTATGTTTTTCCTTAAAAAAGTATGAGCAAACTTTGCAACTTACGCATTACAAAACGTAATTATAATATGATTTTATTTATATTATTCGCATTATAAAATGAACATGCTTTTTGAATTATAACTAAATAAGTAATTAGGACAAGGATGAACTAATTCATTTTTCCGAGAACTTTTTTCTTGACAAACATTTTTTAGGGAACTTAAAATCAACATTCAATATTTATTCAGATTGAATAATAAATCTCATCTTTTAAATAATAAATGATAATGCGGTCATGTTCATTCAAATTCTTAATTTTTTTTTGAATAAAGCGTACTTGCATTCATTAAGCCAACTGAGCAAGATCAAGATTACAAGCAATAAAGTCAGGAGCATTATCATGCCACTCCTGCAGACCTGACATAGAATAAGAAGCCTGTGCTACTAGGTGAGCTATCTTATTCGCAGATCGATGAACAAAACTAACTAACACTTCATCAAGTGTTTAATTAACTCACTACAATCCTCCGCAATTGTGTCAAACATTGATTCGCCTCGTTTTCCATTAACTGCATCCACGAGCATCTTAGAATCCGACTCAAAAATACATTTAGAAGATCGCCAAGTTTCAGTCCAAGATATAGCCTCTTTCAAACTCACTGCTTCTGCTTCTCTAGCCTACATATTCACCCTCAGACCATTGCTTCTCGCCTTGACAAAAGCTCCAAAATCATCTCGAACTACACAACCAAAACCAACATATTCAGCACCAGGAACACAAGCAGCATCCACATTGATTTTAATCCGTCCAGGTGGTGGTTTGGACCAAGTTCTCGATCTACCCTGCTGCTGAGATTGAGTACATTTTGTTGCCTTCTTCTGAGCCTTCTGCCAATCACTTAACATATTAAGGGCGTTTGCTTTAACTCCAAATGGTGACATATCAACCTTGTCCCATAACCATTTGTTCCGCCTGTGTCACATAATAATTCTTAATTATTACGCTTATATTTGATTGTTATTTAAAGTCCTTTATAAAAAAGTTTGTATTAAGCTCCTAATTAAGATTGTATGTCTGTTTATAATTTAAAATTTAGTATTTTAATTAAATTGATGAATACATCATCATTTAAATCTACTAGATTTCAATGACTTTTAAAAAATTCAAATTAAACACACTTGAATTAATAAAATCCTCAAGAAAAAAAAATTTAAATAAGTATTTAAATATTGTTATTCTAAGAATGTTCGAGATTTCCGCTTGCTTATCCCTTCGAACATTTGAATAAGTATGGCAGGGGGGTCCCTTTTCATCATACTTGTTTTTGTTATGTGTGGAAGGCCTCTCTAGTGCAATTGGAAAAGCGGAAGTGTAACATCCCACATCGATAAGAATTAGAATGTTTAGGGCCTTTATAGATACAAGTCAACAACTAATGTGTACTAAATTGCTAGCACTTTTGAATTGACCTGTGGTGGGTTGTTGGGTCCGGTATGCATTTGGTTGTGGGCTTGGATGTTATAAATGGAATCAGAGCTCTGCCCGGCCGGAAGTGCAAAGGCACTGCCCGGGTTTAGTAAGTTTGTGTGTGGGCTCGACGAGGGCGTCGACCCTATAAGAGTGGGTGTTTGTAACATCCCACATCGATAAAAATTAGAGTGTTTGGGGCCTTTATAGATACAAGTCAACAACTAATGTATACCAAATTGCTAGCACTTTTGGACTGACTTGTGGTGGGTTGTTGGGTCTGGTATGCATTTGGTTGTGGGCTTGGATGTTATAGGAAGCGAGTGTTCATGGTTGCAAAATGAGTCGAACAGCCCCTCTTGTTACGCGCTTACTTTTCGTAGATGATAGTTTTTTATTCTTCCGAGCAGAGAATAATGAGGCAAGCAAATTCAAGGAAATTCTTAACATCTATGAGGACCTCTCTGGTCAAGCTGTCAATTATCAAAAATCGGGAATTTTCTTTAGCTCAAACGTTTGAAGGGATAAGCAAACGGAAATCTCAAACATTCTTAGGGTAAGTAATGATCTATTGACTAGTAACTATCTTGGCTTACCATCTCTAGTAGGGAGGTCGAAGAAATCAGTTTTTAAATTCTTAAAGGAGAGAGTCCAGAAGAGAATACAGACCTGAAATGTGAAGCTTCTGTCGAAGGCTGGCAAGGCTGTGCTGATAAAAAATGTAGCCTCTGCAATACCTTCGTACTGCATGTCTTACTTTCTTATCCCCTACACATTGTATCAAGAGATTGAGCATATGCTCAATGGCTTTTGGTGGAGTTCAAATGCAACTAGCACTAAAGGAATTCGTTGGCTGTCTTGGGATAAATTAAGTGGGACCGAGTCAACTGGAGGTCTTGGTTTTCATAATTTGTATGGCTTTAACCTTGCTATGTTAGGCATGCATGTTTGGAACTTTGCTCATAAACCTCAAACTTTAGTTGTCAGGATCTTTAACGCTAGGTATTTTCCAAATTCTCACATTTTGGCATCAAAACGGGGTGGGGGTCAAGTTACATTTGGTTTGGTATATATGCAGCAAAAGAAGAGCTCGAGCGAGGCTTCAAATGGGTTTTAGGAGATGAGAATGATATTGTGTTACCTCAGATCCGTGGATTAGAGGAAACGGAAGTTTTATGCTTGATAGTGGTTATGAGCTTAACAGTGATATGAAAGTGGCCCAGTTGTTTCACCAGAATTCTCGAACTTGGAATGAGGAAAAAATCATCAATATGTTTAATGGAAGGGATGCGAATGCTATTTTAAGCATTAGAATTCCTCAACATAGCATTACTGATAGAGTCGCTTGGACAAACATAAATATGGGCACTACATTGTAAAAAATGGTTATAAATTTTGACAGGGAGCAAATATTCAAAATGTGCATCATGAGAACTCTACTGGGTGGAAGAAACTCTGGAAGTTGCAAGTTCCATCGAAGGTGAAGTTATTTTTGTGGTATTTTTGCAAAAAATAATGTTTTTTGCAAAAATAATGTTCCTGTGCGTGCTGTTTTGCAAAACAAAAGCAATGCAGTTCCCCTTATGTACCTGATGTGTCGTACAGATGTAGAACGCCTTCTACATGTATTTTTTTTATTGTGCTTTTGCTTCTCAATGTTGGTAGCAAGCAAGTCTGGTATATAATATGTGGGCTATTGATGTAACGCCCCCAAATCCCTTACAGGAATCCAGGTCGTCACAACTCTTGCGAAATACTTGAACACCTACTCATAGTATAATCTACAACAATATTCTTAACAACTCCATCTTTTATTCCACAGGTTATAGTCTTAGAACAATCACTCAAAATATAAAAGTTATTACAATACAAACTCATCTCCCAGAATCTCTGAAGTATTATTACAACACATCAAACACACAATAAAGCATTAACAATTCCATTCCATCTTGCAACCTCCTTTGATACTATAAGGCTACTGGATTGAATTTAATAGCCCTTCCACTTCCCTTTACCACAGTCAGCCATGCTAGAGTCGTCTTTAGATGCCACTGACCAATAATATTAAAATAGCAAGAATGAGCCAAAGAATGTCCAGCAAGTATATACAGATATCATATAATACATAACAACTCACTCAAAATATGATTTTACTACTCTATAAGAGTTAATAAATCTAATTACCTTTGAAAAGAGATCAACTCAGAAATTCTTATAAATCTCGAAATACGACTCCAATATATCTCATTAACTTCTCGAAATACTACTCGGAAATAAATCAGTAACTTCTCAAAATACTACTCGAAAATAAATTTAATAACTCCTCAGAACTACTCAATTTGTTTGAAATAATATAATATAACAACTGCTCACATCAACACCCTAGTTAACAGAACCACAAAGGCATCTATTAACTGATAGGATGTCAATTGGATTTCTGCTCAGAACGCCTACTCAAGTAACGGATGATCAATCCATTATCACTACTCGTTTTCTATCGATAGAAGGATGTGCCGAAGTTTCGATCATACCCTAAATACTACTCAGTTGGGCCGGTGCGTTACTCCGGTCACTTTTGGCTTAAAAAGCAATGAACAATAGACACCAATAATATAGTTTCCCTCTCGAATGAGTAGAGGAAAATATTATGAAAAACTGTTCTGATTATGGAGTCGAAATGAGGTGACCCATATCAGTATACATAACCTACTTTATATATATATCCCCACTCTTAAATATAACTCGAAAGAGTATCTCAATAAACGTACCAACAATATGGAACAACTCAGGAAATAAGTTTGAACACCTCATGATATAATATGTCTGGATAACAGCTCAACAATAATATGTATGTAAATTGCATGAATAAAAATCTGGTATAAATCACTCGAAAGAGTACTTGATTTTGATAATCGAAAACTTAATCAGCATAATTATGATTTTTTAAAAATAGAAATACTCCGAACAATGGAGTACGGATTAGTAAACTTGCCTGTGCTCAGCAGTACGATAATTCACCTGGCTCCACGTCTCTGATTCTCTATAACCAAATAAAAACTCACTTTATTAGGCCGACATTTCACCTTTTAAAACCTAGCTCAGCTGTTTCGTACTAATCTCAGTTTTTAATCTAAAAACCCAATCTGACTAATTAAAATAATCCAATAGTAAATATCATCCTCTAAAATAATACCGTATTTAATTCTACTTATTCTCAATAATTCTCTTTTTAATAATCAAACAATAAATCTATAAATTGTGGAAAATAATCACATAATATTTTTAAATAATAATCTAACTATAATTTATTCCAAAATAATAAATTAAACCCCCTTTTATTATCAAAACCATAAATCTTTAATATGTGACACAAAATATTTTTAATCAAATTTAATAAACCAATCACCATTTTAAAATAATTATTCACTATATAATCTCTAAATTTTAGTAATACTTCAATTAAAATATCAATTATTACAACAAATTTTAAAATCTACAACCTTTTATTTAAAATCCAATAAAAACCTAAAATTAGAAATTATTTTATTTTTATTAAAACAATTATTACAACTCAATTTATAAAAAAAAATACAACTTTTTATTAAAATATAAACTCAGGAATTGTTTCATTTTAATAATATTATAACTGTTTCTGTGGACCCCACAGTGGACCCCACCACTGCGGACCCCACCACTGTGGACCCCCCCTCCTCGTTTTTTTTTCGAAAACAATCCCCTCCCCTACGTTTTTTTTTCCCAGTCCCTCTCCCTCTCTCTCTCTCTCTCTCTCTCTCTCCCTCCCTCTCTCTCGCATCTCTCTCTCTCAGCCTCTCTCCCTCCCTCTCTCTCACATCTCTCTCTCTCTCTCTCTCTCTCTCTCTCGCATCTCTCTCTCTCTCTCTCTCTCTCTCTCTCTCTCTCTCTCTCCTCCCTCCCTCTCCCTTCGTCCTCTTTCTCTCCGCCCTTTACTCTCTTTCTCCCCTCACCGACTTCCCCCGTCTGCCGCCCCATACTCTGTTAACCACCACCACCAAATTCAACCACAATTACCACTTTAATCTCTCCGCCTCCCTCTCTCGATCTCTATCTCTCCTGACTCCCTCATCTCCCTCGCCGTTTCCCCTGCCTCCTACGTCGCCGCCGGAACCCACCACCTCCCTTCACTCTCCCTTCGACAATAACAACAACAACACCCTCGTCCTCCATTCATCACCACTCCGATAACCCCATCTCCGACAACACCCATTAACAACCTCTCCTTAACACCGATTCAACCCACCAATCGGTATATCAACACAGTCAACAATTAAATCGCAAACAATCTTAATATCTAAGTATGAATCAATCTCACACACCCAGATTACCACGAAATCGGAAGGAAAAGGAGAGAAAAGAAAAGGAAACAAAAAAAAGAAAACTACCTGCAGTGTATACCCTGTTTTTATATATATATGGTTGAGTGTTTCGAAAGAGATAAGAGCCGAGTTTTTGTTGATTTAAAATAGACAGTATGGCTTTAACAGGAAAAGAAAAGGAGAGGAAATGTGGTGTTTTTTGTTTTTGTCAAAACTGACGATCTGCTTCAATTAATAACAAAACTAGTTTTTATTATAAAATTAAAAAGTAATTTAAAATGGGGGACAAAATAAAGTGGACTTATTTAGTGCTTACATTATTAAATTAAAAAGAATCAAATGTGGGAGACAAAAAAATTAATGCAGGAAATTTAAAAATAAAAATAATGATTATGCTTATATTTAATGAAATTATTGGTGAAAAGATATCGTTTTTCCCCGTCTAATTAAAACGAAGTTCTAATTTCGTTTCTTAAAATAAATACGACTCAAAATTTAAAAATACTATTTTTCTCAAATTTTTAATAAATACTAATATTTAAATACAATTCGAATATATAAATTTTAAAAATTTATAAAACGTACTAATTAGTGAATCGTTTCTAAAATATTTTTAAATAAAAATATCGAGTAGATTCGAAAAATTTATTTGAAAAATTTACGGATATTACAGTCTTCCCTCCTTAAAAGGATTCCGTCCTCGGAATCAACGTAGGCAATAGCTAAGGCTGCTTATCTTATACTCTACTTTCCAATATCCCCTCATCCCTGTTTTATGCTCTCCCATTTCGATTGTAACTCTCATGCTAGACTGTCGATCCCATCTAAGATCTCATTTTATCATACCTCTATTTTAATACCGACTCATCATTTATATACGCATTTACGATAATTTAAATAACCGTGTACCTGCTATCTCGTCCATCTCTTTCATGCCATCGGCCAACGTCATGTTAAAGACCCTGGCGGTTGATTGGTTGTTAATAACTCCACTGCTTTGTCGTGATGTTGCGAGTCCCATTGCTGACACTTTACAATCTCTAGAGATATGTCCCTCATTTCCACATTTGTAGCAGACTACTCCTTTCCTGGGACAATTCGCCCGAATATGCCCCTCTTGACCACAGTTATGACACCTACCTTCTGATTTTGCACATGCTCCTGGATGCTTCTTTCCACACACTTCACAATCTTGCAGTGGTGGTCTTGGTTGCCTAAACTGACTCTCGTTTCCATGCTGTCCTACTTGTACACTACCCGCACTTTCTGCTCGGTTGGATCCTCCAAATCTTGTGGACTGAAACCCGGGCCTTCTACCATTTTGGTTCTGAAATGTCCCACTAGTCGGATATCCTCCCCAACTCTCTGCTTTTCTTTTCTTTCCTTCATTTCCCTTCGGATCAAAATTACTTCCTGCTTCTATTACTTCCGCCTTATTCACTACTTTAACATACTCAGTAAGCTCAAAAGCGGCCACCCTAGTTTGTATCCATGGTCTCAGTCCATGTTGAAACCTCCTCGCCTTCTTCTTATCAGTATCTACGAAATGTGGTACAAACCTAGATAGTTCAGTAAACTCCTTCTCATACTCAGCAACAGTCCTATTATTCTGCCTTAGTTCCAAGAACTTTATCTCCATCTTACTCTCCATATGCTCCGGAAAATACTTCTCCAAAAACAACTCAGTAAACCTTTCCCAGATTACTATTCCTGCAGGTTCCATTGCTTCCTTAGACTCCCACCAATAATTCGCCTCTTCTTTCAACAAGTAGGTGGCAAAGATCGTCTTCTGCCCCTCTTCTACTCCTATAATCTTAAATGATTTCTCCATCTCTTTCAGCCACGATCTAGCCTCGACTGGTTCTCCAAACCCTTTAAACTCAGGTGGATGAATTGACTTAAAAGCCTTAAAAGCTGCTGCTGTTTGGTTCCCTACATGGGGTATAGGATCCTGATGTCCACGGTCTAGGGTTTGCCTCAACAAATCTACGAGTTGGTTAAGTCCTTGATTGTTTTGGTTGTTATTCCCTCCGGTAGAAGCCTCACCTTCTCTGGAGTTAGCTCCATTTCTCCTTGGCGGCATTTTCTAAAAATAAAAAAAAATCATTTCGTTCAATAAAACTGCATATCCATGAGATGTTTATTATGAAAACAAAACAGTATATATCGGTACACATGCGTATATACATAGATATGTATGCATCCATATATATATACTTACGTATACATACTTCTATATACTCATTATAAACCCAATAAATAAATCATGGAAATGCGCTTTCTTGTAACAAATGATTCTACTATCGGTATTGGCCGTCATGCCTCCACCCTAACTATTCCTTGAGATTCTACTATTTATATACCTATCGATTCCTTGGCTTCTAAACTCTCTCCTATATAACTATAACTCCTCTCTATTCTCGTTCTAAGGTTTATAACCTACTGCTCTGATACCATTACTGTAACGCCCCCAAATCCCTTACAGGAATCCAGGTCGTCACAACTCTTGCGAAATACTTGAACACCTACTCATAGTATAATCTACAACAATATTCTTAACAACTCCATCTTTTATTCCACAGGTTATAGTCTTAGAACAAGCACTCAAAATATAAAAGTTATTACAATACAAACTCATCTCCCAGAATCTCTGAAGTATTATTACAACACATCAAACACACAATAAAGCATTAACAATTCCATTCCATCTTGCAACCTCCTTTGATACTATAAGGCTACTGGATTGAATTTAATAGCCCTTCCACTTCCCTTTGCCACAGTCAGCCATGCTAGAGTCGTCTTTAGATGCCGCTGACCAATAATATTTAAATAGCAAGAATGAGCCAAAGAATGCCCAGCAAGTATATACAGATATCATATAATACATAACAACTCACTCAAAATATGATTTTACTACTCTATAAGAGTTAATAAATCTAATTATCTTTGAAAAGAGATCAACTCAGAAATTCTTATAAATCTCGAAATACGACTCCAATATATCTCATTAACTTCTCGAAATACTACTCGGAAATAAATCAGTAACTTCTCAAAATACTACTCGAAAATAAATTTAATAACTCCTCAGAACTACTCAATTTGTTTGAAATAATATAATATAACAACTGCTCACATCAACACCCTAGTTAACAGAACCACAAAGGCATCTATTAACTGATAGGATGTCAATTGGATTTTTGCTCAGAACGCCTACTCAAGTAACGGATGATCAATCCATTATCACTACTCGTTTTCTATCGATAGAAGGATGTGCCGAAGTTTCGATCACACCCTAAATACTACTCAGTTGGGCCGGTGCGTTACTCCGGTCACTTTTGGCTTAAAAAGCAATGAACAATAGACACCAATAATATAGTTTCCCTCTCGAATGAGTAAAGGAAAATATTATGAAAAACTGTTCTGATTATGGAGTCGAAATGAGGTGACCCATATCAGTATACATAACCTACTTTATATATATATCCCCACTATTAAATATAACTCGAAAGAGTATCTCAATAAACGTACCAACAATATGGAACAACTCAGGAAATAAGTTTGAACACCTCATGATATAATATGTCTGGATAACAGCTCAACAATAATATGTATGTAAATTGCATGAATAAAAATCTGGTATAAATCACTCGAAAGAGTACTTGATTTTGATAATCGAAAACTTAATCAGCATAATTATGATTTTTTAAAAATAGAAATACTCCGAACAATGGAGTACGGATTAGTAAACTTGCCTGTGCTCAGCAGTACGATAATTCACCTGGCTCCACGTCTCTGATTCTCTATAACCAAATAAAAACTCACTTTATTAGGCCGACATTTCACCTTTTAAAACCTAGCTCAGCTGTTTCGTACTAATCTCAGTTTTTAATCTAAAAACCCAATCTGACTAATTAAAATAATCCAATAGTAAATATCATCCTCTAAAATAATACCGTATTTAATTCTACGTATTCTCAATAATTCTCTTTTTAATAATCAAACAATAAATCTCTAAATTGTGGAAAATAATCACATAATATTTTTAAATAATAATCTAACTATAATTTATTCCAAAATAATAAATTAAACCCCCTTTTATTATCAAAACCATAAATCTTTAATATGTGACACAAAATATTTTTAATCAAATTTAATAAACCAATCACCATTTTAAAATAATTATTCACTATATAATCTCTAAATTTTAGTAATACTTTAATTAAAATATCAATTATTACAACAAATTTTAAAATCTACAACCTTTTATTTAAAATCCAATAAAAACCTAAAATTAGAAATTATTTTATTTTTATTAAAACAATTATTACAACTCAATTTATAGAAATATACAACTTTTTAATTAAAATATAAACTCAGGAATTGTTTCATTTTAATAATATTATAACTGTTTCTGTGGACCCCACAGTGGACCCCACCACTGCGGACCCCACCACTGTGGACCCCCCTCCTCGTTTTTTTTTTCGAAAACAATCCCCTCCCCTTTACTCTCTTTCTCCCCTCACCGACTTCCCCCGTCTGCCGCCCCATACTCTGTTAACCACCACCACCAAATTCAACCACAATTACCACTTTAATCTCTCCGCCTCCCTCTCTCGATCTCTATCTCTCCTGACTCCCTCATCTCCCTCGCCGTTTCCCCTGCCTCCTACGTCGCCGCCGGAACCCACCACCTCCCTTCACTCTCCCTTCGACAATAACAACAACAACACCCTCATCCTCCATTCATCACCACTCCGATAACCCCATCTCCGACAACACCCATTAACAACCTCTCCTTAACACCGATTCAACCCACCAATCGGTATATCAACACAGTCAACAATTAAATCGCAAACAATCTTAATATCTAAGTATGAATCAATCTCACACACCCAGATTACCACGAAATCGGAAGGAAAAGGAGAGAAAAGAAAAGGAAACAAAAAAAAAAAAGAAAACTACCTGCAGTGTATACCCTGTTTTTATATATATATGGTTGAGTGTTTCGAAAGAGATAAGAGCCGAGTTTTTGTTGATTTAAAATAGACAGTATGGCTTTAACAGGAAAAGAAAAGGAGAGGAAATGTGGTGTTTTTTGTTTTTGTCAAAACTGACGATCTGCTTCAATTAATAACAAAATTAGTTTTTATTATAAAATTAAAAAGTAATTTAAAATGGGGGACAAAATAAAGTGGACTTATTTAGTGCTTACATTATTAAATTAAAAAGAATCAAATGTGGGAGACAAAAAAATTAATGCAGGAAATTTAAAAATAAAAATAATGATTATGCTTATATTTAATGAAATTATTGGTGAAAAGATATCGTTTTTCCCCGTCTAATTAAAACGAAGTTCTAATTTCGTTTCTTAAAATAAATACGACTCAAAATTTAAAAATACTATTTTTCTCAAATTTTTAATAAATACTAATATTTAAATATAATTCGAATATATAAATTTTAAAAATTTATAAAACGTACTAATTAGTGAATCGTTTCTAAAATATTTTTAAATAAAAATATCGAGTAGATTCGAAAAATTTATTCGAAAAATTTACGGATATTACAATTGAGAATGCTCCAGGTTGGCTGTTGGATAGACTTATAAACGAGAGTAATGATAAACTAGTTAAGATTGCCATGACGCTCCGGGATATATGGTTTTTTCGTAACAGAAAGTTCTGGGATAATAGAGTGGTTACTCCTTGTTTGCTGCTGAATGGAGTATGAAGCAACTGATTGATTGGAAACATGCCACTGATAGTCTGAAGTGTACTCGAATTGCACCAGCAGCTCGTGATCAAAGACACAACAGAAAGTAAGTTAGACCTAAGCTTGGGAAGTTGAAGTTCAATGTAGATGCAGCCGTTACTGAAGGGGCTTCGTGCTATGCTGTTAGTTTAGTACTTAGAAACCACGCAGGTGAATTTGTCGGTGGAAAAACTGTGAGATTTAGCAGGGGATAGTGGGAATAGAGGAGGCTCTATCATGGATAATGTTAAGGAGAGATAGAGATGTGTGCGTTGAATCTGACTTGCTCTTAGTAGCAGACCATCAATGGTACTGTAAATTACCAGCTAGAAGTTGGTCATAGTATTGAGGTTTGTAGATCAGTTTTAGCTTCTAAGAGTGATATTAGCGTACAACATGTTAGAAGATTAGCAAACAGGGTGGCCCATATGTTGGCCCGATACCCTTGTGAGCTAAATTGCTTTGTCGATTTTTTGTTTCCTCCACCTTTGGTGTTGGATTCGTTGATGTTTGATGCAAGTTCATAAGTAATGAAAGTTCATTTTTGTTAAAAAAAAAATGTTGTTAGAAAGTTCTTGTGCGTATATATAGGGCCCGTTTGGGATATGTTAAGAGAAAAAGGAATCCTAAATATATTTCAGGTAACTTTTCCTAAAAGTGAATAAATCCATATGTTTAATGTGTATAATATTTTGATATACACAATCTTTTTAATTTTTTTTATATACACAATCTTCCATATAATCAACTTAATTTACACAGTATCTCTGGTTATCTTAAAAATAAGTAACTTATAACTTAAAGTGGATAAGTGTATAAGTGAAAGTGTTTGGACAATATATATATATATATATATATATATATAGGTATTTGCTCCATAGAGAACACTCTTATATAACAAACAATAAAGAACACCTTAGATCTATTAGATCCATTGGCCCCGCCAGGGGCACCCAATACAAAAAGTTGTTATTTTTTTACCCTCTTTCAAGCCAGCCAAAAAAAACAAAAAAAAATTTTGGAAAATTACTGTTCACTGATGACGTCATCATGATGTCATTAATGAACAGTAAATTTTCAATTTTTTTTGCGGGCTTGATAGAGGGTAAAAAAATAACAACTTTTTGTATTGGGTGCTATGACGGAACTCTTAGATTAGATTAGATATGAGGTGTTCTTTATTGTTTGTCATATAAGGTGTTTGTTATGGAGTGCAACTCTCTCTCTCTCTCTCTCTCTCTCTCTCTCTCTCTCTATATATATATATATATATATATATATATATATATATATATATATATAAAGGAGGATACGCGGGAGCTTAGGTGGCGCTCTAAGATTGTCTCAATCTATTTTTCTGATTTTTTAAAATTTTAGAATTTTAAACACTAATAAATATAAAAATATCTTTTAACATATTAGAAGTAGAATAGGTGTTCGAATTTATAGATGATAAGAGTTTGAATTTATAGGGAAAACAAATTATTAGAAGTTCTATCGGAAGTATAATAAGTAATTAATTATAAGGCATATAATTAAAAGTTCTATTAGAAGTAGAATAGGAGTTCAAATAAACACTAATAAATATAAAAATATCATTTAACATATTAGAAGTAGAATAGGTGTTCAAATTTATAGATGAGAAGAGTTCGAATTTATAGGGAAGACATATAATTAGAAGTTCTATTGGAAGTATAATAAGTATTTATAAGGCATATGATTAAAAGTTCTATTGGAAATAGAATAGGAGTTCGAATTTATAGAGAATAAGAGTTCGAATTTATTGAAAAAAGTAAAAAAACATATAATTATAAGTTATATTGAAATTAGAATAGGTGTTTAAATATATAACGGAGACATATCATTAAAAATTTATTGGAAGTATAATACAAGGATGACGGTGGTGACATTTTTTACAATTTTCTAAAATTATATATTTTTGATACAAGTTATTTATACTTCTATTAGGAAATTTTTTCATAAATCCACACTAATCTCATAAAAAAAAGTCTTCGTACTTAAAAAGAAAAGAACTGATGTGTTAACATAATAAAAGAACATTCTCATGCGGAAATCCTGAATAAATATAGGAATATCTTTAATATAAAGAGAATATAAGATGTTTTCTTATTTTTTAAAACTCCATAAATTTTAGAAAGTTTGGAGAAAAATAAAAATTTGAATTCACTCTATTTTTAGGTTTTGATTTTAAGGAAAAATTTTGTATAAGATGAGTATCATCAATAATATGTAATGAAGTTGAAATTTCGATCCCAAACGAGAGCGGCTCGAAACGTGTTTAACGGGAAGACGGCTCACCAGAAAAGATTGTATCAGCTATTAAAATTTGATATTGATGTTATAATTTTTTTTTTCAATTTTAGGATTCAATTTTTATGGATAAATATTGTTATACAAGTAATATATGTAAAAGTTAGGATTTTGATCTTAACGAGAGGGCGTCTCAATAGGAACATTAAAGAAAATCGAGAAAATCGTGAAAGCGGTTCATTAGAGAAAATTGCGTTGAATATGTTTAACGAGAAAGTGGTTCATTAAAGAAAATCGTGTTGAATATTAAAATTTAATATTGATGATATAATAGAAAATAAATATATTTAAAGTTTTTAGAATTTTAGGATTTTAAATATTAAAAACTAAAAAGCTATCAAGCATAATAGGTGTTCAAATTTATTGAGAATAAGAGTTTGAATTTATAGCAAATACATATAATTAAAATTTTATTGGAAGTAGAATAAGTGTTTGTAATTCATATAATTAAGAGTTTTATTGTAAATAAAATGGGAGTTCTAATTTATTAATAAGAAGAGTTTGAATTTATAAAAAATACATATAATTAAAAAAATTAATTTGAGGTAGAAAAGATGTTTGAATATCTAAAGAATACATATAATAAAATGTTTTATTGGAAGTAGAATACGATGATGATGGAGACGTCTTATGATTTTTTAAAACTATATATTTTTTCTTAGAAATTCTTTATTTTAACTTTTTTATACAAGTTAATTATACTCGCATTAGAAAAATATGTCCACAAATTCAATATTATTCCCGTAATGAAAAGTCTTCGCATTTAAAAAAATTGATGTGTTAACACAACTTACGGAAGCTATAAATTAATACCAGAATATCTATAGTATACATAAAATATAAGATGTATTTCCATCTTTTAAAACTTCATAAATATTAGAAAGTTTAAAGAATGTAAAAATTGGAATTTACTCTCTTTTAAGGTTTTAATTTTTAAGAAAAATGTTATTTCATAAGATGAGTGCCATCAATAATATGTAATGAAGTTAGAATTTCGGTTCCAAATAAGAACGACTTGAAACATGTTTTAACGGGAAGACGGCTCACTAGAAAAGATTGTATTAGCTAATAGAATTTGATACTAATGTCCTAATTTTTTAATTTTATTTTTAGAGTTCAATTTTCTTTGATAAAAATTATAATATAAGTCTTTATAATATATGTTAAAGATGAGATTTCGATTTTAACGAGAGAGCGTCTAATCGAAAGAATCGTATTTAACAAGAAATAGGTTCATTAGAAAAGATTATATAACAATTAAAATTTAATATTAATAATATAATATAACGTAAATATGTATTGAATTTGTTTAAAAAAATTGTAATGTCTCTGCGAAGCGCGGCTTTATCGACTAGTTTTACTTATAAGTTTTTTTTTGGATAAGTTGAAATTCCATTAGCAAAAGACGAGTGAAACTTGCCAAGGATACAACGAGAACCCAGCTTGATTACAGACAACAACCGTCATACTACTACTGCTGATACACACACTAAGACATGAGGCATAGAACTTCTAGGGCAGTTTAAAAAACATAACAGATACCCAGGGGAAAAACTATCAGCTAAATAGAGAGAGAATCTCTTTAGGTTTATATAGTAGCTGATAGACTTAGTGGGTTGAGTTACGCAGCTGCAGCCACCGGATCACCCATGAACATTGAGTTTTCCGCAGCAGTCATCCCTCCATGGATGACCTCTTCCATCATTACATCCTCTTCATTGTTTTCAGCATCTACTTCCTTGTCCAAGACAATGTGTGTCGGGGCATCGACCTGTCCCATGCCTAGCTCTTCAGTATGATCAGATGGGAGTATACTCTCATCAAAGTTCACAGGACTAGGAGCTACATCTGGGATGATTATATCCTAGTAGCTAGGATCATCGATTCCCATCCCCATGTCCAAGTCAAGTAGCTCCTCGACCCCCCTACAGGCCTGTTACAAATTTACAACATGTCGCACAGCCTCCTTCCCAACCTTGATAGAAATCTAGCCACCTTGTTTCGATTTGGAACCACATATGCGATCATGCAAAACCACCTTCTATCCCTGAGTAAGATGTCGATTTGCGAGGCTAAATGATACACCCCTGCCGGAGCTCCAACATGGAAGTTCTTGACAACCACGAAGGCCTCCAGGTTGTCTGTCTCCAGAATGACATCGCGGTAGCCGAGCTTGAAAGCGCGCCTTAGTGCTATGTAGATCGCCCACAGTTGGTTTCCCAAGGTTGATAGTTGAGGAATGACTCCTAAGGTGAGGTGTTTGAGTACGCCGTCTGAATCTCTGTAGGCTGCTCCAATGCCTGTTTTGAACCCAAAAACAGATGGGAATCTTGAAGAAGTGCCATGGACGTTAATCTTTAGCATTCCGGGAGGTGGTGGAATCCAGTGGTAAGGCATTTTTTGTTATATATATGAGAGGGTGGTGTGAAGTAGAGACTCGAGATTAGCTTGTTTATATAGAGGCGAGAGGGTATTCTTAGGCTTCTTCATTTCTAGTGACATTTAATAGAGGACCCTCCTCCATCTGTATCTATCATCAATAGTGACTTGGTATTAAGTAAGTGTCATCAGTGTGTTTGCAGTGAAGAAGCTGCGTGATTAGAATGGAATCTTTGCATATATGTGTTATTTTAGAGTTTTTCCTCTTTTATTGCTATTTGTTGCATTTGTCTCACCTCTTTTATTGCCCAGATATTGTAGCAGAAGTATATCTCCTTCTTTAAAACCATCTTAACTCTATCCACTTGCCTCTATCTTTTGACGTGTCCTACAAATTTAAATATATGCTAAAAGGCGGTATGTTATCCCGCTCTCCTCAAAGTTGGGCCAAGTTAGATGGGTTTAAGATTGGGCTGAAAAAAGGATTGAAACTCTCTTCATGAGTTTAGAACACTCATGCTATTAGGAGGGTGAGATTTAGGCCCGGTTGGAGGACTATATGACCATCCTGCTTTGAGTTTAGTTCGACATTTCCCTAGCTTGGCCAACCAGTCTGCTTCTGTGTTGAAGTTTCTTGGAATCGACAAAAAGTTGCTGTTGTGTAGTAAACATTCTTGCATCCTTGTCTGGTCATTTTGAGAGATTGAACCGGCTTTCTGTTTGTTGATTTGTTGTACTAGAATTTGAGAATCTAAAAGGAAGGTGAAGTGGGATTTGGCATAAATAGAAGTTTCAATTTGCAAAGAAAGGAAGGAGAGAGCTTCTCTTTTAGTGGAGAGGGCGTTTGTTTGAGTCGACGGTCCTGAGAAGATAAAAACAATCTTTCTATTCCTGTTCATTATGAAGCCCCCTATGCCAGCTTCCAATGATTGTTGCTGATTGGTTTTCCATGCTCCATTAGAGAAGCAAATGTAGTCTGATAAAGAGAACCAATAGTCTACCAGAGTATTCTTCGACCATTTGTGGTATCCGTGAAAAGATTGTAGAGGTGAACAACTCCATAAATTTTCTTGACCCGTCTGGACCAGTTTGGCTGCTATGCTCCATCTGTATGCTCTGTGTTTTATGATGAAGGCCAGGTTTGGATAAGTGATTTTGACATTGTTGAAATGGCAGACGTTTCTTGCCAGCCATATGGACCATATCATCAAGTCATGCAAATCCGAGCTCCTAATTTTGAATGGTTGCCTGATAGCTGATGAAGATACGTAGAAATATCAAATTTTGTTGATAGTGATGGTTTTATCTCCGTCCATTCATGGAATATCTTCCAGGCCATCCGAGCCAAGTCACATTCCCATATAAGATGGTATGTATTTTTCACTTGGGCATTGCACCATTTGCAAGTATTGTTAATTAACAGTCCTCTGTCTTTGAGGAATTCTAATGTTGGGAGAATCTTGTGTGCGCACTGCCATATGAAGAGCTTGACCTTGTGTGGCACCTTTAGATGCCATATTGTTTGCCATTGCCCTGGTGCTGGGGTTTCGTTTAGTAGTTTGTCGTAGCAGACTTTTGTCATGAATTCTCCCTTTATATTATCCCACATGAGTATATCCTTTCCCGGGCTTAGATTGACTTCTTCTATTAAGGTATTCAGTCTTCTTGCTTCCTCTAAATCCCAACCTCTTAAAGGTCGTCTCCATAAGGAGTTGTCTAAGGGATCCCAGTACATGATGACTTCTTTTAAGGTGACAGTTTTGTTTTCCGCTAATTGAAATAATCTCGAGAAGTGGAGCTTCAGGATTCCGTTGTGATGCCAGTGATCGTTCCAGAATTCTATAGATTCACCATTTCTTGGACTCCACCTGTATTCCGCATTTTGGAAAATGTTACCGTATAACGTTTTGTGAATATCTTTCATGGCACTCATGAATGGGGATAGTGATATCCTTAGATTTGATGGAGGAGAAGTTAGAAGTCCATATTTCCCCGAGAGGAGTCTATGCCAGAGCTTGCTTTTGTCTTGGTGGAACTTCCAGCACCATTTTGCCAGTGATGCTATGTTTTTTTTCTAAATCTCCAAGTCCCAGGCCTCCATTTTCTTTTTTAGCACATAGCTTTTCCCACCTGATTGTGTGAAGCTTACGAGTTTTTTGGTTTTGCTCATTTGTTTCTCCCCAATAGAAGCTTCTCCTTTTTGCATCTATTTCCTTGATAACTATTTTGGGCAATAGGAATAAGCT
Source organism: Saposhnikovia divaricata (assembly GCA_036435485.1). Classification (NCBI taxonomy): domain Eukaryota; kingdom Viridiplantae; phylum Streptophyta; class Magnoliopsida; order Apiales; family Apiaceae; genus Saposhnikovia; species Saposhnikovia divaricata. The sequence continues at coordinate 95,511,393 of CM071594.1, forward strand.
CATCCAATAGATAGGTAGACTGTTTAAGGTTGATTTTATAAGCGTTGCTTTTCCTTGTTTGTTTAGTGCTTTACATCTCCAAAGGCTGAGTGAGGTTTTGACTTTGTTTTTGATCGGCACCCAGAATTTTTTAGATTTTGTTGACGATCCAATGTTTACACCTAAGTAGGATAGCGGCCATTTCCCCACTTTGCATGCCATTTGATTTGCCCAACTGTTGACAAGGTTGGTGTTTTTCTTCCCTGGGTAGATTGAGCTTTTATTGTAGTTAACTTTCAGCCCTGTTAACATTTCGATGATTGTGAGTATCATCTTGATCCCTTTGCACGATTGGGAGGAGCTCTTGAGGAATATTATTGAATCATCCGCGAATTGTAGATGAGAAAGTGTTGGACCATTTCCTAGAATTATGCCCTCGATGATTCCTTCCTCGATCGCTTTCTCTATCAGTAGATGTAAGATTTCTCCTATTATGTTAAACAGCAGGGGGACAATGGGTCCCCTTGTCTCAGTCCCCTTGTGGGGTTAAATTCCGCCGTTGGGCTGCCGTTCACCAAAATCGACATTCTGGTTGAAGATAGTATAGAGAAAATCCATTCTCTCCATTTAGGACCAAACCCAAAATGGGATAGAGCGTCCATAAGAAACTCCCAATTTACAGAGTCAAATGCTTTCTCAAAGTCAAGATTGAGTATGATACCATCGACAAGGTATGATTGAATGCTGTGGGCTGCCTTTGCTGCAACAATTATGCTTTCCGTGATATTTCTCCCTTTGAGAAATGCAGATTATTCTTCTGATACTATTCCATTCATCACTTGTCGTAGTCTATTCGAAAGCGTTTTCAGAAGAATTTTCAGAGAACAGTTTATTAGGCTTATAGGCCTATAATGTGTGGTAAGTCTTGGGTTTTTGGATTTGGGGATCAAAGTGACAAATGAAGAGTTGATACCTGATGGGAGGGATACGTTTTGGTGGAAAGAATTAGCCATTCTGAAAATCAGAATGCATCACGGTTCCAGAATTTCTTTATAAATTCTAGTGTAATTCCATCTGGCCCTGGTGCTTTGTTTGCACCCATCTTCTGTATTGCCGAGAAAAGTTCTTCTGTATTGAATTCCTTTTCTAGTGAGGAGCTTTGGCCGGTCGATAGACGTTTGACTACCAACGTACCCAGAGAGAAAACTTTTGTCGATTCTGGCTTTCTGAAAAAGCTATAATAGTGATCGAAAAATGCTCCTTTTATGTCTTCTAGCCTCGTTTGCCACACATCTTTCCAGATTACCCCATGTATGTGATTCTTTGATTGTCTATATTTCACATAGTTGTGAAAAAATTTTGTATTTGCATCGCCATAGGTTTCCCAGTTGAGCCTCGATTTCTATTTTAGCATCCCCTCCCATGTAATGTAAGCTTCCTGTACTTTGGTTTCCTTTTCTAATTTTTCTTTCTGATGTGAGGTCGAAAGCTGATGCATCTGGTCTAGAACCATTATTTGCTTCTCTAGGTTTGCGATTTGGATTGTCATATTCCCTTGTTTGGCATTCCAATCCTTGAGAAAAGTTTTAAGAACCTTGAATTTTTCTCGAATGTTTGTTCCTGGAATATCTGTAGCTTGCCAATTTGTCTTGATCTGGTTGGTAAGATCCTCGTCTTGTAACCATACGTTGAAAGCTCTGAATGGTTTCTTACCCCAGTTGATTTCTTGCGTCCTTAAGCAAATTGCTAAGTGGTCTGATGTTTTTTTCCCTATACCTTTTAGAGACCAGGGTCCTGATGATATCCATGAAGTGTTTGCTAGAGCCCTATCTAGTTTGCTTCGTCTTCCAGCCGGACTGAACCATGTTGATAAGTGGATTTTATATCCAATTATTATGCGCTATTTTGGCCTAGATTGGTGGTTTATCCTTAAGTATGTTGTGTCTTTTAATTCATTTTTGTTGTGTTTCAGCATTTGTTGTGCAGAACTCGCAACTTTAGGTATCTAGGCGATAGAAGGCTAAAAACGGTGGATTTCTATCTCAATTTTATCAAGTGGACTGGCTACGAGGAAAAAGAATTATCATAAAGAAATTCTGAGTGATATATTCTTAAATCTGGAACCCCGGTTGGAATTGATATATTTTACGTTTCAGATCCTCAAGAGGCCGTAATTTACACCTAGACGAGCAATGAGAAAATAGAATTATCACAAAAAGATGGAAAGTGATATATTCTTAAAGAGAAAATCCCGGTTGGAATTGATATATTTTTTTCCAAGCAAAAAGAGTCTGGTTTCAGATCCTCAAGAGACCGTAATTTCCACTTGGACGAGCAATGAGAAAATAGAATTATCACAAAAAGATGGAAAGTGATATATTCTTAAAGAGAAAACCCTGGTTTGAATTGATATATTTTTTGTTAAGCAAAAGGAGTCCGGTTCTAGACTCTCAATAGACCGCATCTTAGGACTTAAAGATATATTTATATTAATAAATATTTTATTTAATTAGGAAATTATATTTTTAAATATATAATAATATTAGATATTTATTTTTATAATTTCTGGATTAAATTAATTATTTATTAATTAAAGATTATAAGCTGTGCGGGTGAAAAAAATATTTTTACGGAACCGTGCCTATGAAACAAATTAGGCCATGATTTGTTAAAATATGTTGCAGGTCGCCAGTTATGTGCAAAATGAATAAACAAACAAAAAAAAGAGAAAAAAGAAGGCGCATTCAAAACAAGTGGTCAGATGGGTTGCTGTTTTGTAGTGCTGTTTTTTTAGTTCCTTTCGGCTATTCTTCTCTCATTGCTTTCGGTGGGCTGGTTTATTTATTACTCTTGGTGGGCTAATTTTGTGCTATAAATAGGAGTAATTTCTATTAGTTTGAAACATCCCACAACTGAGTTCTCTCTTATATTTAGTTGTATTCTCTCTAGCTTCTTTTGTAAATTCAGTTTTGTTTTATACATTTTAAATTTCTGCAATTTTAGTTTAAATCTTATTTTGGTTGAAGATTTTACGGGAATTATTTGGAGTGATCTTTTCTTTCATTGGAAGCTATTTCGGTTCTACTTTCTAACTCTTGTAATTTTCATATTTAATTCATCGTAATTTTTAATTTATTTTATTATTATTATTATTATTATTATTATTATTATTATTATTATTGTTATTATTATTATTATGTTTTCATTTAATCCCATGATGACGATTCGTTCGAGTATGAACTAATCGCCGTCATGGGATTCTAATGGATTTATTTACGTAATTTAGTAATTCGATGCCTTAATAATTTGTATTATGATAAAAATTCAGATTGCCTAATGTGGTTGCGTTTAATTTATTAGATGCGTAGCTAACGTCTAATTTATTAATTCCTAATGAATGCGAAAGTGGATTTAGGAATTTAGAATTTGCCATGTTAGCATAGGTTCGTAATTGTCATGTACATTTACGATAAGTGGTAGGATTTTGGATCACATCACCCTATGTAGTCATAATAAAGGAATTTATTCGTAATCCAATTATGTTTTCAAATCTTATAGACATATAGGGTCTAAGCATAAAAGGTGTCCACGCGATTTCTATCTTTTTAAGTGGATGTTCGTATGGTTTGATATGAGTTAAGGCTGAAAGGCGCTTATGTTAGTTTCGTGTTCCCGACTAGCTTTCGTAAATTATCAAAATTACTTTGAAATTAAGGCATCAATTCTAAATGAAATAAATAATGAAATTAGAATCCCATGTTTTTCTCACATATAAATTCTCATTTAATTAAGTCAAGTAGTTTGAATTATTTAATATTATTAATTTAATTAATCAATTAGAAAAATACAACAAAACCCCCTTTTTATATTTATTCAAGCAGTTTGTTGTTTAATCATACGTCGTTGCTTAAACATTATTTCTGAACAAACACCAGGTCTTCGTGGGATCGAATTTATTATATTACTTGTGACCGCGTACACTTGCGCAGTTAGTTTTCGAATTAACAAGTTTTTGGCGCCGCTACCGGGGAGTTTCTTTCGGGCTCTGTGGTGCACCAGCTATCTTTCAGAGATGCATGATGGCTATATTCTCTGACATGATTGGAATAAATGTGGAGGTTTTCATGGATGACTTTTCCGTTTTTGGAACTTCATACGATGAGTGCTTGCACAACCTGAGTCTAGTGCTGAAAAGATGTGTTGAGACTAATTTGGTGCTCAATTGGGAGAAATGTCATTTCTTGGTGCAAGAAGGAATCATTCTTGGGCACAAGGTATCCAGTATGGGGCTCGAGGTGGATAAGGCGAAAGTGGAGACTATTGAAAATCTTCCTCCACCAATCTCAGTCAAGGGAATCCGAAGCTTTCTTGGTCATGCAGGTTTCTATCGGCGGTTCATTCAAGATTTCTCCAAAATCTCTAAACCTTTATGCAGTTTGTTGGAGAAAGATGTTCCTTTCCGGTTTGATCAAGATTGTTTAGCTGCCTTTGAGCTATTGAAAAGGAAGTTGACAACAACGCCTGTTATCACAACACCTGATTGGGGTGAACCTTTCGAGATGATGTGCGAGGCTAGTGATTTTGCAGTGGGAGCTGTGCTTGGTCAGCGAAAGAAGAATATTTTTTCATGTGGTTTACTATGCTAGTAAAACACTCAGCGATGCACAGCTAAATTACACTACTACAGAGAAAGTGCTTCTGGCAATTGTCTATAGTTTCGAGAAATTCAGAGCCTATTTGCTTGGGACGAAGGTGTTAGTCTACACCGATCATGCCGCCAATTAAATATCTAATTTCGAAGAAGGATTCAAAGCCTCGGTTGATTCGATGGATTCTTTTGCTTCAAGAATTCGATCTGGAAATCAAGGACAGAAAAGGAACAGAAAATCAGGTGGCAGATCATCTATCACGTTTGGAAGACCACAGTAAGGATTCAAGGGATAAAACCTTAATCAACGAATCTTTTCCAGATGAGCAGCTTTTTGGGGTGCGAGAGGAAGAACCATGGTTTGCTGATATTGTGAACTATCTGGTGAGTAATGTCATTCCCTCAGGATTCTCTTATGCTCAAAGGAAGAAATTTCTGCATGATGTGAAGTGGTATCGTTGGGATGAGCCATTCTTATTTAGACAGAGAGCAGATCAGATAATCAGGAGATGTATTCCATATAGTTAGACCGAGGGTGTTCTGCAAGATTGTCATTCTACCACGTATGGGGGTCACTATGGTGGAGAGAAGACAGCTACCAGAGTACTACAAGCAGGTTTCTTCTGGCCAACTGTGACGCCCCAAGATCCGGGGTCAAGGATCCGGGCCGTCAAGGTCCAATTTCCGATCAATATCAATATCTCTGTAGTCTTTTTTTTTTCTTTATAAGTAAGCGGTTGACCCCACACTAATACACACACACACCAGTCATATGCTCATAGAACAACATCCACAATATTTAAAAGTTTAAAGTTAACAGTTATTACAAGCCCAGAATTTACTAAGTACATTGTTGAACAAAGCTTCTACAGGAAGCACTTCAACAACTAAAGTTTATTACAAACTCACACACTTAATTTACATAAATCTACTAAACCCCTTCGCTTGTCACTACCTCGGGGATGGTTGCCAGCACTCGCTCAAAAGGTCGCCTTTCCCTTACCCTCTTGCGGGGTGTGGTACGTAGTATCGGCATGGGACCTAGCTGCTATATACATAAGTAGCAAGAGTGAGCTATAATAGCTCAGCAAGATAATACTGTAACTAAAATTTAAAATGTGAACAGGTATACATATATGTATATGCATATATAATAGCAGGAAACAATTAAAATCCTTAAGGAAGAATAAAGCTCTTATTTAATAATACATCATCCACTCACTATTATAAGAAAGAAATCTAAATTAATATAATATCAGTTTTTCTTCATCTGCAACCATAATTCCATCATCTCATATCATTATTCTGTTTTCAGTATAGAAATCTGAAATAATATAATATCAGTTTTTCTTCATCTGTAATCATAATTCCATCATCTCATATCATTATTCTGTTTTCAGTATAGAAATCTGAAATAATATAATATCAGTTTTTCTTCATCTGTAATCATAATTCCATCATCTCATATCATTATTCTGTTTTCAGTATAGAAATCTGAAAACCATTGTCTACACTTTCTTTTCAAAAACATTGGGGATATCTGCTGTCGCCTGATACGTTAGGACGATGATCAGTCGCCTAATCGTACCTGCTCTCTTTTTACTACCGATAGAAGGAATGAAGATCATCCCTGGAGGAAGGCCACCTGCTAACATCCTCCCTTGGCATCTTCGTGCCGAAATAAAAATAATAAATGCTGGACTGTGTCGCACACAGCCCTGACACAGCCACTTACGCAAGTCTGTTGCAATCCCCCTTTTTGTCACATCATTATTCCATTTTTCAAAATATCATTCCACATTTCCATTTTCTCGCTTTCATTTCCACATATCATTCTCTCATATCATTTCCATTCTCGCACATTACTTCTATAAAATATATATATATATATCATAATGCTTTGATTATGATCCAGACCTCTCTTTCATATTCAGAAATCAAATATACTTTTATATTCATAAAACATTCCATCTATTTTAAGGGTAGTAAATAATAATCAATTATTATTTATTAAACCACTGATATTTAAAAAGAATAACTTTAGCATAATATTATAAATCATATAACCCTAGATAACAACTGATACCATTCTTTTATTTACTTTTAATCATAAGGCATGTTCACTTCATGCATAATCATCTCTATACATATCCATCTCATACTCATATCCATATTCATATACATTTTCGTACTGATAGTCATATTCATATACATCTTCGTATACCCTTCTTTTCAGGATCAATACTCAAGGAAGACAATTTCTTCACCAGATAGTAATAATAGCATCACATATATATTCCATGAAATCAAGTTTCTTTGTGAAGATAAGTAGTTTTACAAGTAAGGATAGAAGAAATCTTGCCTCGGTTTCGGTATCCTGACGGTATGGCTCGTCCCTCTTCCGGAGTTTCTATAAACACAAAAGGACCGTCGTTAGAATACCACTTCTCTTACTCACTACACTCTTGTATAATATTACCTTTGAAACTTTAATATATGTTTAACGTATTCCTATTACCCCAAAGGTTCAAGAACTTAACCATTTATAACCTAAATCGAAGTTTCAGGGGTTTTCACCATTTCCCTTAACGACCACACTCGACTGCAGAATTTCTTATAATTTTTAAATTTCGAATTTTAATGTAAGGTCAACTGGAAATAGTTCTTTGACCACACTACTACCATATCCCAAAATTTCGTGACTTTTAACAATGTTAAAGTATGGTAATTGTAACCTCAAGTTTGATACATTTACGGTTTCTCGGTTTTCGAACGTCTTTCACTAAAACTGACTTTTCTCCTAAACCGTTCATCAGATTTTAACGCACCTTATATCAAAACGATCTATGAACTTAGCTCTATCATTTCATGGTCAATTGGTAACCTAGGCAGTGAGGTACCGTACGAATACAGGGGTCACAAAACAGGGCAGTTTGTAGTTCTAACGAAAAACGGACATTATAACGGCTATATTTTCGTACTTTCCATAAATCCAGCTCCTCCAAATCAATTATCAACCACAATAATCATCACCTACACCATGTGGTCTTCTTCACCAGCCATGGTTACAATTCCAAACACTTCCATATTTAACTCAAACCATTTACAAACACATATAACATCATAATCTTAATCTTTACACCACTTAATCACTAAACCAACAATATCCATCATAATATAAAAAGGGGCAAGAGTGTTTATACCTTCTTGAAGCTTTAAAGATCCTTAATAACCTTGGTATATCATTAAACAACCTTATCTTAGCTTGAATCAACTAAAAGATCCATAAAACAAAGTTAGTTCAAAGATTCTACTATTCACTACTATTCATCAAGTAACTTGAATGATTTTATTACCTATGAAGATGATGATGATTGGCTTTGAAACTTTGTATATGATCCTTCCTATCCTCCAAGAACACCCATGATTTATCCCTTGATTTAATGTTGATGCTAGCTAGAGTTTGTGTTTTTATTTTTTTTTCTTTTCCTCCTTTTTTTCTTCTTTGGCCGAATTGATGTAATGAGGTGGGGGAGAGATTTCTTTTGCTTGTTTTGATATTATCTCATCTTAATCTTGTTAATCTAGCTTGTCTTGGAAGCTTGGTTGATATTTACATAGTTAAATGACTAATCTACCCTTAAAATGGTGTTAGTGGAATGTGACATCATCTTGATGACCTAATAATCCCTTTTTCTTGATTTTCTAAGTATAATGTTAATAATCTTGGATAATAATAATGTGGCATGTATCCTTGTTATATTACTAATCTTGGTTGCTTGGTTTCCATACTCGTCTAATTGTGGTTCGTCTCGAATATACCTCATTATCTCAGTGGTTTTCGAAATCGTTCACACATCCAATTTCCTTTGGTATTCTCTTAACTTAATGATCCCTTGGTTTAACTTAAATTTACTAATTCCTCAATATATAATTCCTTTAGTATTTCTATACTCCTTAATATCCAAGATATAGAAGTTCGTTCGAGCTCAAAATCCTCAAAATCAAAATTCAGGAATTTCTAAAATCCATCGTCATTTCGAGTCACTTATTTTCAATGTACAACACTAATATGGTTTCTGTTTACTCATTTTCCATCCCTAATATAGAGTACCTACACACCAATTCCCTGGATTCCTCAAGATCACTATTCATTTGGGCACTGTAGCCTTTCTAAAGTTAGGGTTATTACACCAACATTGTTCAAAGATGCGCATCACTTTGTACTGAAATGTGATAGGTGTCAACGAGTGGGAAATATTTCCAAAAGGAATAAGACGCCCCTCAACATGATCTTTGAAGTGGAAATCTTTGATGTCTAGAGAATAGACTTCATGGGACCATTTGTCTCATCGTGCAACAACCAGTACATTCTGCTAGCGGTGGATTATGTGTCCAAATGGGTAGAAGTTAAAGCTCTGCCTACAAACGATGCTAAAGTGGTGTTAAACTTTCTGCACAAGAATATTTTTACACGCTTTGGAACACCATGAGCAATCATCAGCGATGAAGGGTCTCATTTTTGTAATCGGCAGTTCACCGCACTCATGGCCAAATATCGTGTAACCCATCGTGTTGCCACTGCCTATCATCCCCAAACAAATGGGCAAGCAGAAGTTTCCAATCGGGAGATCAAGCGGATCCTAGAAAAAGTGGTTAATACATCCAGGAAAGATTGGTCGTTGAAATTAGAAGAAGCTGCGTGGGCATACAGGACGACATACAAGACTCCATTGGGAATGTCGCCATTTCAGTTGGTTTATGGAAAGGCTTGTCATCTGCCAGCTGAGCTAGAGCACAAGGCCTACTGGGCCTTAAAGAAATTAAATTTTGATATGAAAGCTGCAGGTGAAAAGCGAATGCTGCAATTGAATGAACTTGAGGAATTCCGTTCGCAGGCATATGAGAACTCAAAAATGTACAAGGAAAATGTGAAGCGATGGCATGATAGGAAGCTGGTACATAAATCATTTGAACCAGGTCAATCAGTTCTTTTGTACAACTCTAGACTCAAACTTTTCCCGGGAAAGCTCAAGTCAAGATGGTCGGGTCCATTCACCGTAAAAAATGTTTTTCCGCACGGCGCCGTCGAGATCTATGACAAGTTCCCTGATAATCCGTTTAAAGTGAACGGGCAGCGATTGAAACATTACTTCGGTGGTACGGTAAACCGTGAGGAAGTCACCGCTATTCTTGCCTAAACGTGATCAAGTAGCAGAATCGTCAAGTTAGCGACAATAAACAAGCGCTTCATGGGAGGCAACCCATAGGTTTGGTGTTTTTATATGTGGTTTGATTTTGCGTGTGGTTTGATTTTGCGTGATGTTGTTCAGTGTTATGTCAAGTTTGCAGGTCATTGGCAAGTTACAGGAACAGGCTTCTCAAAAGAAAAATTCTTCTCTCAAGGTAGATTAGCCTCAGTTTGGAACTCATTTCCACCACCTGATTCACCGCCCGAGGAGGGCGACGATGCCGATAGTTAGGGGAGTTCTCTTTTATCCTTTATCTATACCTTCAATGAGGACATTGAATATTTTAAGTTTGGGGGTGATTTAGGATAATTGATTAATCGAGTCATACTCGGTCATGTAGTTCATAATATACCATGCTAGTTTTATTTCATATAATTCATATTGTGCCATTAAAAAAAATTGCATATTCATGATTAGTTGCATAGCATATTGTCCTTGATCCCGTAGCGCTTGGTGGTTCCGTTTAGTAGTCAATGATGAATTTGAGTGTGATAATGATGGATAGAGGGCTGATTTAAATACTTATGAATTGACGTGCATGTTGCAAAAACACAATCTTACACAACTCATCATTTGCTTTTGGGGCTTGGTTAAGGTCATGCTTGTTTGGTTGTTGAAATTTTAATCACCTGATTATATTTGGAATTTTCTTTATTCCCTTGATAGCGTAGAATCACTAAATATAAGTTTGGGGGAAACCAGGGTTCATGCTAGTTTGTGTGTAGTTGTTAATAATGGATAGGTGTCAATTGGCTAGTAGCTAGCTCATATTTATATGAGTAGTCTAGGGTTGGAATTGAGAATTCTTATTCCAGATTGCATTTGTAAAAAAAAAAATCAAGAAGAAAAGAAAAAAAAATAAAAATAAAAATAAAGAGTGTTTATGAGAGTGTGAGTATGCAGAGTTGGCCAGGGTGAGCTCTTTAATACTCGAGCAATTAAGTTCTAGGGGACTCAAGCCTAGTGACCTAAGACTTTTCCGGTCTGGGATCCACTAACCTAACGCTCGCTACATGGGTATTATTGTATAAGCCTTTTAGGGTCTCATCCATTGCACGGTCAAATAAGCATGTGTTTTGTGTATAGTTTTATGCGTCATAGTTGTTAGTAATAAAGCATGAATTCCTGTCTAACTCAAATGATGATGGAGGTGTTTCTAGGTTATGAAGTGTCTAGCGTTCATTCTATTTATAAACTTGTGATTGTCTTAGCGAAGAATAGGTATGGTTTTGATCTAGTGCTAAGAGTATTTCTGATGAGCATTGCACACACGCACGTTTCTGTACTTGTAAATGTTAATATGCTGATATTTAGTCGATCTCTATTTGGAGTTATCACATTCTCTGAGACACTCTGCTAAATTGGTTATTACTTTGCTTATGAGATCCTTGCATCAGTTGCATTCATGCATTTAGAGGTAGACGAGTCTGTTTTCGCTTGAGGACAAGCATCAGTTTAAGTTTGGGGGTGTGATAAGTGGATTTTATATCCACTTATTATGCGCTATTTTGGCCTAGATTGGTGGTTTATCGTTAAGTATGTTGTGTCTTTTAATTCATTTTTGTTGTGTTTCAGCAGTTGTTGTGCAGAACTCGCAACTTTAGGTATCTAGGCGATAAAAGGCTAAAAACGGTGGATTTCTGTCTCAATTTTATCAAGTGGACTGGCTACGAGGAAAAAGAATTATCATAAAGAAATTCTGAGTGATATATTCTTAAATCTGGAACCCCGGTTGGAATTGATATATTTTTCGTTTCGCAAAAGGAATCCAGTTTCAGATCCTCAAGTGGCCGTAATTTACACCTGGACGAGCAATGAGAAAATAGAATTATCACAAAAAGATGGAAAGTGATATATTCTTAAAGAGAAAATCTCGGTTGGAATTGATATATTTTTTTCCAAGCAAAAAGAGTCTGGTTTCAGATCCTCAAGAGACCGTAATTTACACCTGGACGAGCAATGAGAAAATAGAATTATCACAAAAAGATGGAAAGTGATATATTCTTAAAGAGAAAACCTCGGTTTGAATTGATATATTTTTTGTTAAGCAAAAGGAGTCCGGTTCCAGGCCCTCAATAGACCGCATCTTAGGATTTAAAGATATATTTATATTAATAAATATTTTATTTAATTAGGAAATTATATTTTTAAATATCTAATAATATTAGATATTTATTTTTATAATTTCTGTATTAAATTAATTATTTATTAATTAAAGATTATAAGCTGTGCGGGTGAAAAAAATATTTTTACGGAACCGTGCCTATAAAACAAATTAGGCCATGATTTGTTAAAATATGTTGCAGGTCGCCAGTTATGTGCAAAATGAATAAACAAACAAAAAAAAAGAGAAAAAAGAAGGCGCATTCAAAACAAGTGGTCAGATGGGTTGTTATTTTGTAGTGCTATTTTTTTAGTTCCTTTCGGCTATTCTTCTCTCATTGCTTTCGGTGGGCTGGTTTATTTATTACTCTTGGTGGGCTAATTTTGTGCTATAAATAGGAGTAATTTCTATTAGTTTGAAACATCCCACAACTGAGTTCTCTCTTATATTTAGTTGTATTCTCTCTAGCTTCTTTTGTAAATTCAGTTTTGTTTTATACATTTTAAATTTCTACAATTTTAGTTTAAATCTTATTTTGGTTGAAGATTTTACGGGAATTATTTGGAGTGATCTTTTCTTTCATTGGAAGCTATTTCGATTCTACTTTCTAACTCTTGTAATTTTCATATTTAATTCATCGTAATTTTTAATTAAGTTTTTTTTATTATTATGTTTTCATTTAATCCCATGATGACGATTCGTTCGAGTATGAACTAATCGCCGTCATGAGATTCTAATGAATTTATTTACGTAATTTAGTAATTCAATGCCTTAATAATTTGTATTATGATAAAAATTCAGATTGCCTAATGTGGTTGCGCTTAATTTATTAGATGCGTAGCTAACGTCTAATTTATTCATTTCTAATGAATGCGAAAGTGGATTTAGGAAATTAGAATTTGCCATGTTAGCATAGGTTCGTAATTGTCATGTACATTTACGATAAGTGGTAGGATTTTAGATCACATCACCCTATGTAGTCATAATAAAGGAATTTATTCGTAATCCAATTATGTTTTCAAATCTTATAGACATATAGGGTCTAAGCATAAAAGGTGTCCACGCGACTTCTATCTTTTTAAGTGGATGTTCGTATGGTTTGATATGAGTTAAGGCTGAAAGGCGCTTATGTTAGTTTCGTGTTCCCGACTAGCTTTCGTAAATTATCAAAATTACTTTGAAATTAAGGCATCAATTCTAAATGAAATAAATAATGAAATTAGAATCCCATGTTTTTCTCACATATAAATTCTCATTTAATTAAATCAAGTAGTTTGAATTATTTAATCTTGTTAATTTAATTAATCAATTAGAAAAATACAACAAAACCCCCCTTTTATATTTATTCAAGCAGTTTGTTGTTTAATCATACATTGTTGCTTAAACATTATTTCTGAACAAACACCAAGTCTTCGTGGGATCGAATTTATTATATTACTTGTGACCGCGTACACTTGCGCAGTTAGTTTTCGAATTAACACATGTGAAGGTGTAGTTCACTAGGTTTACATCTATTAATCCATTGTCTTCTTTGAAAGTACTGAAATCTTTCATGTCTTGTCTTCCGTATGTGCAGTTGGCGCGTTCAGTTTCGCTCTCTATGCAGTTGAAGTCGCCTAATATACAAATAGGTTCGTCGGTGTATGTTTTTATGATTGAGGAAAGGTCTGACCATACCTTTCTCTTTAACTGTAAATCGTGAGGGCCATAGATATTTATACAGTTGTAGTATGTTGCGGGATCCTCTTTCATGCTCCATCTTGCCCAAATCCAGAATCTATTTATGCTTGAGTTTGATAGAGTGGCGTGATTAAGGTCCCATGTCATGAGTAGTCCTCCTGATTGACCTTCACTTGGTGAAGATAACCATCCGTGTTGTGCATAGGCCCAAATTGAATCCATTCTTGCATTGTCCCAGGTGGCACACTTCGTTTTTTGTAGAAGTAGAATTTGCGGTTTTGATTTAGAAATTAAATCTCGGATATGCCTCCTTGTGATCGAGTTGTTGCATCCTCTACAATTCCAGCTTAATATTGTTGTATGATTCATGTAAATAATTGTTCAGACAGGTGCAAGTGGGTTGGCTGTAAATGGCTATATCTCAATTATTCCCCAGATTCGAGCGAATTAGGGCCAATGAAGTGTCAAAGTCTTTGTAGGGTATCAATCCCATTAGTTGCCCTACTTGCATTATCTCTAGACTTTGATCTCTGTTCTGGTCTTTTGAACTGATATTCTCCTGTACGAATGGTGTGGTTTTGTGATGAACCGTGCTGCCACCTTTTTTGAGTGCCTCTCTTTTGTGATGAACCGTGCTGTCACCTTTTTTTTTCTCATCGCCCTTATGCTTTGATTACCTCCACAGCTGAAATCAGAGAAAGACAATTTCTTTTTGTTCTTTCTTGGTCTTCCCACTTTTCGGCCCAATTTTAGATTGCTGATTTGAAGGTTTATGCTTGACACCAAAGGTCGATCTAGGGCATCTGTTTCGCCACCATTATCTTGCTGAGAGTCTTGCTCTCCTTCTGTTTCTTGTGAGTTTTGCTCTTGTGTTTGATCCGAAGAAAATATGGAATCATCTCTGTTAATCCATCTGAAGTTGTTCTCTTCTTCGCCCTCGTAACCAGTGATTATTTGGGTGGGGAGATTGCTTGTCTGAGCTAGATCTGTAGGGGGTTCATTCCGTGTTTCCAGGTTGTGGCTAGATGGGGGGTTGGGGATCTTGAATTAGGTGCGCCCATTGTTCGTACGGGGCTAGAATTAACATTGTGGAATTTCTGCCTATCCTGCGTCGTGAAATTGTCTACTATATCTATCAACTCTTTACTGTCATAACAATTTTTAGCTTCCTTAGGAATGTGTTTAATAAATTAGAATTTATAAGTTGAGACCCTTAATTTTTAAGAAGATTACTTTTAATACAAAAAATTTAATACGTGAATGTAAAATAGGAATATTGAAATACAAAATAATTAACACCAAAAAGTACTACAAGTACTAAAAAGTACAACATTTACGTAAAAAAACAATGAAATCAAAAACTTTGTTTTTTTTGTGTATATATGTACTAGCCTATAACCCGTGCGATGCACGGTTGCTTTTAAACTTTTTAATTATATGTTATTATTAAAGTTTTAAGTTGTATATATATTTTTATTATAAAAATAATTTTTTAACTTTATAATCCCATGTATATAAATATTATTAAAATTATTTATTTTGAATTATTACTTTAAAATACATACGTATAGATATAAAAATTACACAAAAATTGTTTTTTAACTTTTATTTAATAGGAAAGTGAAATTTATCTAATCATGTAGATCTTTTTTCGATTTTTATACAAAATTTTCTATATTGTAATTGTTTTCTAGATTTTGTGTAATTTTTTACTATATAGCTTATTACTCGTGTGATGCACGGATGTTTTTTTTTAATTTTTTTATTATCCATATTTTCACACACACACACACATATATATATATATATATATTAATAAGTAGAAAAATAAATTATAGAAGATAATAAAATATTATAATACATGTTTGACAGTATTTTTAACGATAATGTTTTAATTAATAATATGTTGTTGACGGGTCTTAAATTCGTGAGAGTAGTTTATAAAATAATATATACGTTGTTGGTGGGATTCGAACTTGAAACCTATAATAGTATTTTAAATATTAAAAAGGGAATATTTTTTAATATTAGATCCGACGGTTATCATTTATTTATCTTAAAATCTAATGATTGTTATTGAGTGATGTTTCGCTTATATTCACATACCGCAATTGATAAATCAAAGTGGAGAAAATTGGTAATAATAATAGAGATGTGTTGGTTTCTTTTAGAAGTTTTTATTTGATAAAACACAACAATAATGAACAGATAATTGTGGAAAGTGGAAAGAGGCGTTTAATTGGTGTACAGGGGAGAGGAAAAAAGTGGGTTAGCTGACTGAAAGTACAATTGGACCTTGGACCGATTATAAGCTTATCACATTTAAGTGTTCCATTTATTTTGTCAAACAATCCTGTTAAAATGTAAACGGGCTTTCGGCCCAAATAAGATTTTTTTTTTTTTTTTTTTGGTCAAGAAATAAGCTATTTTTTCAGTTGCCTAAACAGTAAACAGGCACATACATTTTTTTATAAATGAACTTACAAATTATTTCTATTTATTTATTGTGAATATTCACATGTATAGTACTCGAAATTTGTGATCCATTCGATATTAGCTAAGGCGGAGGTTACACTATTTTATGTTAAAATTTATACGATGCTATTCACATGGTGTATTTTTATCAGTCTGACAATGGTTTCACTGTCACATAAAAAAAAAACAATGGTTCTGCTAAATATTTGCACCCTCAGAAAAGATTCGTTTCTATTTTTCCAACGACCAAAGCTTGAAATCTCAAAATAATTTCAAAAAATTACACATGGCAAGTATTATATTTTAACTAGATTATAGCCCACACGGTCATTTATATTTAAATTTCATAATAATTATGATATATAATAATAACGATTAAATAAAGAAAATAATTTTATATTTAAGATCAAATAAATTAATATTGAAAGAAATAATATTAATAAAATATTATTTTTCTATATTATAACAAATGCAATCAAAGATAAAATTATTTAATTTTTTTATATCTGTTATGTGATAATCCATCCATCCATTATATATATTATAGGCCAACATGGTCTTTCAAGTCTATTTATTAAATTACGTATTTACCCCTCGATTATGTAAATATATTAAAAAAAATGTTGGCATTGAGGATTGCACCCATGTTCATTGGGTTAAATGAATTATGTTCTTATCTCCAACCACTACACCAAACAAGAAATTTATGTTAACTTTTTAAAAATCATTTACTACATGCACAAATAACTCACATTTCTATTATATTTAATATTACTACCTTGCTGAAATTAAAAAGTTTAATCAAATGAATTATGTTATCTATCTATTATGTTTAGTATAAGCATCAAATGAATTATGTTATTTATCTATTATGTTTAGTATAGGCCAAAATTGTAACGCCCCCAAATCCCTTACAGAAATCTAGGTCATTACACCTCTATCGGAATACTCAAATACCTGTTCATCAATTAATCTACAACAATATTCATAACAACTCCATATTTCAATCCACGGGTTATAGTCTTCGAACAAGCACACCATAAATCGAAAGTTATTACAACATAAGTTCACCTCCCAGAATTTCTGAAATATTATTACAACTTCGAAATACTAGATAAAGCATTAAACAACTTCTTCCCAGCTTGTACCCTTCTTCGCTATTGAGACTAATGCGCTGAATTAGTAGTCCTTCCCTTTCCCCTTGCCACGGCTTGCCATGCTAGTGCCGTCTCTAGATGCTTCTGATTAATAATATTTAAATAGCAAGAATGAGCCAAAGAATGCCCAGCAAGTATATAAATAATTAACATATAAAACGACAACTCACTCAAAATATGCTTTTTACCAATCTATAATATATATATATACTTTTGAAAATATGTCAACTCAGAATTTTTTTACAAATCTCGGAATACTATTCAAATGAAGGAATAAATAAATCTCAACGACTTCTCAAAGTACCATTCGAATATAATTTAATAACTTCTCGGATCAATACCGTCTACTATTAACAGAACCACAAAGGCATCCGCTAACAGTCTAAGGTATCTAAGATTTGGACTTCTTCTCGAAACGCCTTCTCAAGTAATGGATGATCAATCCATTGTCACTTCTCAATTCTATCGATAGAAAGGATGGTCGACGTCTCGAACCACCCAAAAATAACTTCTCAGAAGGATGAGCCGTCTTTCTCGGCCCTTCACCCTTTTTATGTAACCGTTGGGCCGGTGCGTTACTCCGGTCACTTTTGCTTTTAGAAGCAATAAATCACAACTTACTTTATATATATATATATCCATATATATATAATCCCACTTTTAACTATAAATATTCTGTAGTATGAAAATATTATTAATCATATCTTTATCATCTCTTCTACGAATACAACTGAAGTATTTCGATAAACGTCTCAACAATATAAACCAACTTATAAAATAAATTGCAAACATCTCGTGTAATAAACAGCTCAACAATAATAGATATGCATGTAATTTGCATGGACAAAATCTGGTATAAACCACTAGAAAGAATATTTGCTTTTGAATATCGGAAGCTAAATCAGCATACTATATATAGATAACAATATAAATACTCCGAACGATGGAGTACGGGTTAGTAAACTTGCCTGAGCCCTGCGGTACGACACTCCAACTTGTTCCACGTCTCCGGTTCTCTATAATCGAATAAAAACCCATATTCAGTATACGAGTAGACGTAAAAGGTAAATCTTAAGTTTCTACATTTTTACTAATATTCGGATTAATTAATAAAACAATTATACCATTTTTGTAAAATCATTTATTCAAATAATACTTCTAAATTAAATTGAATCGTATAAATTATCTACAATTCTCGAAAATTCCCTAATTTAATTACTATTAAACTCTCTTAATCTCACAGCAATATTATCCAATTAACCATTTTCATTCACATTAAGCCCATTATTAATACTCTCACCATTTAATCTCGTATTTAATATTATAAAACCCCGAATAGACTCTAAATTAGTCTGGCTTGATCCGATTAATTAAAATAATCTGAATCGCTAATTATAAGTCTTCTAAAAATAATACCGTCTTTTACTCTAATTATTCTACGTTTTATCGACACAATAATAAATTCTCCGATTTCCGACCAAAATCATAATTTCACTATTTTTAAATAATTAATAAACTAGTCCAATTTATCAAACTCTTTGTTTAATAAAAAAAATATTCTTATTTCTCACAAATATTTCTGTTTAATTAATAACTCAATTTAAATCCAAAATTATTATTATTTATTACCAACAAGTCAATTACCATTTTAATATTCCACTAAGTAAATAAATTACCATTTGTTTTACTAACAATTTATTAAAACCAACTTTAAAACACAAAATCATTTATTAAACTCATTTTATTAAATAATCATTTCTCTCAATTAATAATATTTAACTTCTTTTATTATTATCTCTATATTTATTATATATATAAATATGTATATATTTATTTATTTATTGTTACGTTTTTATTCCGTTTATTATTCGAAACACAGACAGAAAACCCGAAATCTCTCTCTGCACTCTCTCTCGAATCTCTCTCCCCTCTCTCTCTCTCTCTCTGCCTTACCCACCTAAGCGCTCCCTTACTCTCCCGTCCCTCTCCATCAACCTTCCTCCTTATTACTCCGGCCACACACGCAGCCAAACTACAAAACAATACTCCCCCCCCCCCTTCGCTCCTATTGCCATAACAGTACAAACCAATCACAACACCCATCCTCCTTATCACTCCAATTCAATCACCATAACAACCCAATCCACACATACCCTTCAATCCAAACTCAACAACAATTACAATGACCAATTCCCCTGTTTCGACTACCACCGCCAACTCTTCCCGTTAACCTCCCTTGCCCACTCTCGACTGACCCAACACCCACAAAACACACTGTCTCGTCCCTCTCCTCAAACCAACAACATCAACACTACTACCCCTTCCTCTCATCTCCGACTTCTCTCCACCCATCCCTTCCTCTTAGACCGAATCAACACAAACCCACATACACGACCACTACACATTCACCACCATCACTCTGTTTTCCGATCCCTATCCTCCCCCTTATATCTCCGGTCGACACAACGGAGCAACACAGACCAGACAGAACGAGTACAAACAATGAATTAAGGAAAGAAAAAAGAACGTAATTTAAATGAAATACTACCTGCTGCGATTGTATCTTAGTTGGTGAAAGAAAAGAAGGAACAAATGGTTGGGCTTTTGGTTTGAGAGAAAATCAATCGTTTGTGTTGTATTTGTGGTGATGAAAAGAAAAATCGTGTCTTTTCTGGGTTGTGTTTAATTATAAGGTCAAGTTTTGTTTTAGAGAGGAGTTACTTGGGTTTTGGTTTTCTCTGATGGTGTAGAGAATTAGAAGAGAGGGTTTGGTCTTGTTTTTATGACAAAGATAGTGAAGTAACGTGTTTGTCCATAAGAGTGGCCGGATTCTATTTTCTATTTGGCTGACAAAACAACAAGCATGGGCTGGGCTCCTTGTGTTAAACAAAAGAATATGTTGGGTTTTGTAAAAGAATGTCTCGTGTCTGTGAAAAGATTATCGTGTCTTGTGAGAATAAAGCTCGTTTTCTGCGATCGAGAAATGCTGTCTCTCCTTCGTATTTAACGATCCGAACAGATAAAACCGAAACATTAATATCGACGTTTTTCCTGCTGGATAATTATAACGAGACCCAAATTCGTTTTCTAAAATAAATTCTGCGATAAAAATCAATATCCGTCCAAAAATAAAAATCCTATTTTCTTAAATTTTCTAATTTTAGTAAATACCTAATAATTATAAATAAATAGATTTAATATAATACTTATCCTCATACGAATATATAAAATTTTAAAATTTATATAAACACGCTAATTAAAATATATTATTACATCGCTCTTAATTAAATTAATATCGAGTACGAAAAATTTTATTCGAAATTTGCGGATATTACAGTCTTCCCTCCTTAAAGGATTCCGTCCTCGGAATCAACGTAAGTAATAATTATGGTTGCTAATCTCGTACTCTACCTTCCGATATCTCCTCGTCACTCTTACCAGTTTTATGTTCTTACATTACGATCGTAACCTCTCATGCTGTACCGTCTATTCTGCCTTTGTTATTCTTTTCTAATTCTTTATCATATCTCTATTATCATACCGGCTCAACATTTATATATACATTTACGAGAGTAAGTAATCACGTACCTGTTATCTCGTCCATCTCCTTTAAGCCATCGACCAACGTCATGTTAAAAATCCTAGCGGTTGGGTGGTTGCTGTTAACTCCACTACTTTGTCGTGATGCCACGGGTCCCGTTGCTGACACTTTACAGTCTCTAGAGATGTGACCCTCCTTTCCACATTTGTAGCAAACTACTCCCTTCCTGGGACAATTCGTCCGTTGATGCCCCTCTTGACCACAATTATGACACCTCCCTTGTGTACAAACACCCGGATGCTTCTTTCCACACACTTCACAGTCTTGCAGTGGTGGCCTTGGTGGCCTAAACTGGCTCTCATTTCCCGTGGTCCTATTTGCACACTACCCGCACTTTCCGCTCGGTTGGATCCTCCAAATCTTGTAGGCTGAAATCCGGGCCTCCTACCCTGTTGGTTCTGAAATGTCCCACTAGTTGAATATCCTCCCCAACTTTCTGCTTTTCTTTTCTTCCCTTCATTTTCCTTTGGATCAAAATTACTTCCCGCTTCTATTACCTCTGCCTTATTCACCACTTTAACATACTCAGTAAGCTCAAAAGCGGCTACCCTGTTTTGTATCCACGGTCTCAGTCCATGCTGAAACCTTCTCGCCTTCTTCTTATCAGTATCTACGAAATGTGGCACAAACCTAGATAGCTCGGTAAACTCCTTCTCATACTCAGCAACTGTCCTATTACCCTGCCTTAGCTCCAAGAACTTTATCTCCATCTTACTTTCCATATGCTCGGGAAAATACTTCTCCAAGAACAACTCAGTGAACCTCTCCCAGGTTACTATCCCTGCAGGTTCCATTGCTTCCTTAGATTCCCACCAATAATACGCCTCCTCCTTCAGCAAGTAGGTGGCAAAGATCGTCTTCTGCCCCTCTTCTACTCCGATAATCTTAAAGGATTTCTCCATCTCTTTCAGCCACGATCTAGCCTCCATTGGTTCGCCAAACCCTTTAAACTCAGGTGGATGAATCGACTTAAAAGCCTTGAAGGCTGATGCAGTCTGGTTTACCACATTGGGCACAGGACCCCGCGGGCCACGGTCTAGGGTTTGCCTTAGCAGATCTACTAGTTGGTTAAGTCCTTGATTGTTCTGGTTGTCATTCTGGTTATCTCCTACGTGGTTGTTCCTCCCCGTAGAAGCCTCGCCTTCTCCGGAGTTATCTCTATTTCTTCTTGGTGGCATTCTCCTGTGAAAATCATTTCGTTCAATAAAACGGCATACCATGAAATGTTTATTATGAAAACAAAATAGTATATATCCGTACATATGCGTATATATACATATGTATGCATCCATATGTATATATTTTTACGTATATATACCTCTATATACTCATTATAAAAAAAAATTTAAATCCCAATAAATATATCATGGATACGCATTTTCCTCGTCCCAAATGATTCTACTATATATACCTATCGGTTCCTTGGCTTCTAAACTCTCCCTTATAAAGTCGTAACTCCTACTACTCTCGTTCTAAGATTTATAACCTACTGCTCTGATACCATTACTGTAACGCCCCCAAATCCCTTACAGGAATCTAGGTCATTACACCTCTATCGGAATACTCAAATACCTGTTCATCAATTAATCTACAACAATATTCATAACAACTCCATATTTCAATCCACGGGTTATAGTCTTAGAACGAGCACACCATAAATCGAAAGTTATTACAACATAAGTTCACCTCCCAGAATTTCTGAAATATTATTACAACTTCGAAATACTAGATAAAGCATTAAACAACTTCTTCCCAGCTTGTACCCTTCTTCGCTATTGAGACTAATGCGCTGAATTAGTAGTCCTTCCCTTTCCCTTGCCACGGCTTGCCATGCTAGTGCCGTCTCTAGATGCTTCTGATTAATAATATTTAAATAGCAAGAATGAGCCAAAGAATGCCCAGCAAGTATATAAATAATTAACATATAAAACGACAACTCACTCAAAATATGCTTTTTACCAATCTATAATATATATATATACTTTTGAAAATATGTCAACTCAGAATTTTTTTACAAATCTCGGAATACTATTCAAATGAAGGAATAAATAAATCTCAATGACTTCTCAAAGTACCATTCGAATATAATTTAATAACTTCTCGGATCAATACCCTCTACTATTAACAGAACCACAAAGGCATCCGCTAACAGTCTAAGGTATCTAAGATTTGGACTTCTTCTCGAAACGCCTTCTCAAGTAATGGATGATCAATCCATTGTCACTTCTCAATTCTATCGATAGAAAGGATGGTCGACGTCTCGAACCACCCAAAAATAACTTCTCAGAAGGATGAGCCGTCTTTCTCGGCCCTTCACCCTTTTTATGTAACCGTTGGGCCGGTGCGTTACTCCGGTCACTTTTGCTTTTAGAAGCAATAAATCACAACTTACTTTATATATATATATCCATATATATATAATCCCACTTTTAACTATAAATATTCTGTAGTATGAAAATATTATTAATCATATCTTTATCATCTCTTCTACGAATACAACTGAAGTATTTCGATAAACGTCTCAACAATATAAACCAACTTATAAAATAAATTGCAAACATCTCGTGTAATAAACAGCTCAACAATAATAGATATGCATGTAATTTGCATGGACAAAATCTGGTATAAACCACTAGAAAGAATATTTGCTTTTGAATATCGGAAGCTAAATCAGCATACTATATATAGATAACAATATAAATACTCCGAACGATGGAGTACGGGTTAGTAAACTTGCCTGAGCCCTGCGGTACGACACTCCAACTTGTTCCACGTCTCCGGTTCTCTATAATCGAATAAAAACCCATATTCAGTATACGAGTAGACGTAAAAGGTAAATCTTAAGTTTCTACATTTTTACTAATATTCAGATTAATTAATAAAACAATTATACCATTTTTGTAAAATCATTTATTCAAATAATACTTCTAATTTAAATTGAATCTTATAAATTATCTACAATTCTCGAAAATTCCCTAATTTAATTACTATTAAACTCTCTTAATCTCACAGCAATATTATCCAATTAACCATTTTCATTCACATTAAGCCCATTATTAATACTCTCACCATTTAATCTCGTATTTAATATTATAAAACCCCGAATAGACTCTAAATTAGTCTGGCTTGATCCGATTAATTAAAATAATCTGAATCGCTAATTATAAGTCTTCTAAAAATAATACCGTCTTTTACTCTAATTATTCTACGTTTTATCGACACAATAATAAATTCTCCGATTTCCGACCAAAATCATAATTTCACTATTTTTAAATAATTAATAAACTAGTCCAATTTATCAAACTCTTTGTTTAATAAAAAAAAAAATATTCTTATTTCTCACAAATATTTCTGTTTAATTAATAACTCAATTTAAATCCAAAATTATTATTATTTATTACCAACAAGTCAATTACCATTTTAATATTCCACTAAGTAAATAAATTACCATTTGTTTTACTAACAATTTATTAAAACCAACTTTAAAACACAAAATCATTTATTAAACTCATTTTATTAAATAATCATTTCTCTCAATTAATAATATTTAACTTCTTTTATTATTATCTCTCTATTTATTTTATATATAAATATGTATATATTTATTTATTTATTGTTACGTTTTTATTCCGTTTATTATTCGAAACACAGACAGAAAACCCGAAATCTCTCTCTGCACTCTCTCCCCTCTCTCTCTCTCTCTCTCTGCCTTACCCACCTAAGCGCTCCCTTACTCTCCCGTCCCTCTCCATCAACCTTCCTCCTTATTACTCCGGCCACACACGCAGCCAAACTACAAAACAATACTCCCCCCCCTTCGCTCCTATTGCCATAACAGTACAAACCAATCACAACACCCATCCTCCTTATCACTCCAATTCAATCACCATAACAACCCAATCCACACATACCCTTCAATCCAAACTCAACAACAATTACAATGACCAATTCCCCTGTTTCGACTACCACCGCCAACTCTTCCCGTTAACCTCCCTTGCCCACTCTCGACTGACCCAACACCCACAAAACACACTGTCTCGTCCCTCTCCTCAAACCAACAACATCAACACTACTACCCCTTCCTCTCATCTCCGACTTCTCTCCACCCATCCCTTCCTCTTAGACCGAATCAACACAAACCCACATACACGACCACTACACATTCACCACCATCACTCTGTTTTCCGATCCCTATCCTCCCCCTTATATCTCCGGTCGACACAACGGAGCAACACAGACCAGACAGAACGAGTACAAACAATGAATTAAGGAAAGAAAAAAGAACGTAATTTAAATGAAATACTACCTGCTGCGATTGTATCTTAGTTGGTGAAAGAAAAGAAGGAACAAATGGTTGGGCTTTTGGTTTGAGAGAAAATCAATCGTTTGTGTTGTATTTGTGGTGATGAAAAGAAAAATCGTGTCTTTTCTGGGTTGTGTTTAATTATAAGGTCAAGTTTTGTTTTAGAGAGGAGTTACTTGGGTTTTGGTTTTCTCTGATGGTGTAGAGAATTAGAAGAGAGGGTTTGGTCTTGTTTTTATGACAAAGATAGTGAAGTAACGTGTTTGTCCATAAGAGTGGCCGGATTCTATTTTCTATTTGGCTGACAAAACAACAAGCATGGGCTGGGCTCCTTGTGTTAAACAAAAGAATATGTTGGGTTTTGTAAAAGAATGTCTCGTGTCTGTGAAAAGATTATCGTGTCTTGTGAGAATAAAGCTCGTTTTCTGCGATCGAGAAATGCTGTCTCTCCTTCGTATTTAACGATCCGAACAGATAAAACCGAAACATTAATATCGACGTTTTTCCTGCTGGATAATTATAACGAGACCCAAATTCGTTTTCTAAAATAAATTCTGCGATAAAAATCAATATCCGTCCAAAAATAAAAATCCTATTTTCTTAAATTTTCTAATTTTAGTAAATACCTAATAATTATAAATAAATAGATTTAATATAATACTTATCCTCATACGAATATATAAAATTTTAAAATTTATATAAACACGCTAATTAAAATATATTATTACATCGCTCTTAATTAAATTAATATCGAGTACGAAAAATTTTATTCGAAATTTGCGGATATTACAAAAATGATTTTTGACGATGTTGTTTATGTATTATGTTTAGTATAGGCCAAAATGATTTTTGACTTATAAAAAATTCAATATACCAGTTATACTAATTTAAAACATTATTTTGTGATCAATTCAAAAATTTATATATGAGATACAAACACTGTATTGATTTTAAATTAAATAAAAAAAGCGTAGTTGGGTTAGGACATGACATTATAAATTAGATGCAATACAATTAACTATGAGATTAAGATATATAGTTATGTTAATGAAAAATATATATTTTAAAATATACTAAATTGTACATATAATACACAAAGTATAATAAACGATTAGTTGAATTTAAAAATTAAATTCAAAAAATAACCAATCACATTTGAATGTAACCTTTGACAATTACATTTGAATGTAATCTTCGACAATTACAAGTTGAATTGTTAGTGTATTGTCGAAGATGATGTAAAAAATTGTCGAAAATTGTAAAGGAAGAAGGGTAAAGTTGGAGATGTCGATTAGATTTGAATGCGCACCATCACTTACACCACCAAAATCTAAGCAGGATCCAGGAAAAATTCAACTTGAATCACCAATGTTTGAACGCAGATTATTCTAAAAGTTTTGAACTAATTACCAAAAAAATTAAGATATGAAATTTTGATGGTATTCGAAGGTGTTGGTGATGGCATTAATGGTGGTATAGTGGGTAAAAATGACACCAGTGAGTATTTGGAAACTCATTTCTATTGTGAAAGGATGAAAGTGGGATGAATAAGCTATCGAATTGTGTTGTCGGGAATGTGGTTGAAACTTGATAACAAAAGTGTTCGTAAATTATTGTTAGAGTAATGATCGATTTGGTGACATGAACGGATGACTGAGTGAGGATGTTTTACATATGCACACACTATACATTTGAGCATGAGATTAATTCTCATTTCTCATTATAATATAATTATCATTTGAGCACTTATCTATAAATGTCTACACGTGAATCTACTAATTAAAGGATAGATTTTTGAAAGCAATTATTGTTCTGTCTTTCTAAGTTACATTTTCAAAATTATTTATAAAAAATCGTATGAATTCCTAAGTGCAATTAAATTTTTACGATCATATGAAATTCTTAAGTAAATTGTTACGATCATATATGAAATCAATCTTCATATATAATATTCAAAAAATGTAACATATTTTCAATATTTGAAAAATTATGTATTTTTGTAATATTTTTTAAAATATTTTGTTAAATATATCACACTTTTTATGTATTATATTTCAAAAATTACGAATCATCTATCTTAATAATCAAAATTACTAAATTAGACGAATTTAAAGGTGCCCGTGCTTTGCACGGGCTATCATGCTAGTATGTATTAATAAGCTTACCAAAATTAAAAGATTTATTCAAATTTTCATTAATAATCCTACCATAAATATTAAGAGAATATTGTATTTAAATTGTATACAAACTTTCTTTAATTAATAATGGATCAAATAATAAATTTGGATATTTTCCAAACGTAATATGGATACCAAATCTAAAAATGGATTATCCAATGGATTAAAATCAATACAAAATCTTATCCAAACTTAAATATGGATACCAAACCTTAGATAAGGACTATCCATTAATTTATAATAGATAGATTTGTAAAACACAGATATATTTATATATATATATATATATATATATATATATATATATATAGAGTTGCACTCCATGAAGAACACCTTATATAAAGAACAATAAAGAACACCTTATATTTAATTCAATATAAGAGTTCCGTCATGACACCCAATACAAAAAATTCTTATTTTTTTATCTTCTATCCATTTAGCAAAAAAAAATTAATTTTTTTTTTTGGAAAATCACTGTTCATGATAACATCAGCAGTGACGTCATCATGAATAGTGATTTTTTTCAAATTTTTTTTTTAAATTTTTTTTAAGGATGGATAGAAGATAAAAAAATAAGAACTTTTTGTATTGGGTGCCCCTGGCGGGACCAATGGATCTATTGGAATAATTGATTTTATAGTGTTCTTTATTGTTTGTTATATAAGAGTGTTTTATATGGAGCAAAGGCCTATATATATATACTATATTATTATAAGCAAACTAGAGATCTTTTGTAGTTTGTAGTTTGGTTAACCAAACTATTCACAATCGTTAGATTCTCAATTCAAATAGATCATAAACGTTATATACAAAATATTAAAGTTGTTATATGCAGAGGTCTAAAATTCGAATCCCGCAAATAACATATTAATTTATATTTAATACTAAAAATTATTATCTACTAAGATTTAAGGTTCGAATTCTTCCAATATTATTAAATAAAATTTCTAACATAAGAAAGGAAACAAGCAAACTAGAGATCTTTTGTAGTTTGGTTAACCAAACTATTCACAACCGTTAGATTCTCAATTCAAATAGACCATGACCCTTAAATACAAAATACTAAAAGTTGTTATATACAGAGGTCTAAAATTCGAATCCCGCAAATAACATATTAATTTATATTTAATACTAAAAATTATTATATACTAAGATTTAAGGTTCGAATTCTTCCAATATTATTAAATAAAATTTCTAACTTAAGAAAGGAAACCCGTGCACCGCACGGGCATTGAAAGTTTGTCGGTTCGATTTTCGGCACGGTTATCCTAATTATTAACATAAATTATAAAATAATATATTAATGATAATTAGCCAATTGCCTTTTTCATTAAAAGACGTTTAATTTTAATTGATGAAATTACCTTTTATAAACATCTAAACTATCGTATCTTTCCGTCAGTAATATTTTTACTAATTAAAACACGTAAATTTCTAATTTAAAACATAATCTTTCAATAATTAATCTATACCCAAAAATATATCACCATAACTTCTAATCACTAACAAAATATAGTAGAAATCCGTATACAACGAATATTGACCGTTAGATTTTTAGTAAAAAATCAGAATCGTTAGATCTAATGAGTAGATATATTATGTGATTAATTATTTTATTAAATTTCAAGATTCGAATTCCGTCAAAGACATGTTTATTTTAAAATTTTATAAAATAAGTTTTAAACCATGCATATCATTAATTAAATTTATATTAAATTAGTTAAATTAAAATGAAAATAAATTATTGAATATAATGATTGTATAAAAATATAATTGTTAAATAAATTTAAATTTATTACATAATAAAAAAAATTCGTACATCATACGGGTTATAAATTAGTACATGTAATAATTTTTTATTTTTAAAATACACGTTCATTCGTATCTGTTATCATGTCAATTAAGCATTTGAGATCAATTTTAAAAATTCTTTGAAAAAATTTAGGATTTCTGCTTTGCGACTATAAATGTACCCAAGTTATTGGCAGTCTGGTCGACTCCTAATGATAACGTTGGTCCTTGTCGACCACAATAAGCCTTAAGAACAAAGTTGTTCTTGTCTGCCCTCGAACTTTTGCGTTCTGATTGGATTTTTTTAAGTAAATTGGTGTTTAGTAAAGTCACCTTCATAACTTCAACAAATTATTGGAGTAGTAATTATGGTTGTGGGATTCAAGATATAATTAAGATTTGATATTGTACAGTCTCGTGTGCAAGTTACAAAATTAAAACGTTCAACAAATAATCTTTTAAAAAATTTCAAAATTAATTATACATTTCTAAAATGCATGCATCACACACAAGTTTATAAAACTTGGAAATCATTTATGCTCAATTACCAAGGCCCGGCTTAAACTTTACAGGGTCCTGTGCTAATTATAAAATTGAGTCCTTAATTAAAGTTAAAGTCTAAATAAGTCAAGGTTTGGTGTAATTTTGTTGACAATTAGATGGATTTATATAACATATATATATATATATATATATATATATATATATATATATATATATATATATATATATATGGGTTTTTCTGATTTGGGGGTCTAATAATTTTGGGGCCCTGTGCTGTTGGGCTCCTTGCACACCCTCCTAGACGGCCCTGTCAATTACATACTCAAAATTCGAACAATCTATCACATTTAGGGATTCATTTTCGATATTCGAACACTAAAATAAAATTTTCGATTTCGAATATTAAATTAACTCAACCGATTTTCTTGTAGCCAACGAACATGCAACAGCTTTTTCCTCAACAGACATGTTGTGTTTATCAAAAGCGTTGGGCACTCGTGCATGTGCCAGGTACATTATTATATTACTGTTATTATAAATAACATAATAATTTGAGAGGAATGAAAATTATTTCTTTTGTTTTTGAAAGAAAAAATGATTATTCCGCTTCTGAATCGAATCCATTTTTAATACTAAATCGGTAAAAGATATACTCCTTCCATCTCTCAATTTTAAGGGATGTCCGAGACGTATTTTAAGGTACATTTAAAAATAGTTTCATAACTTTTTTTTTTTAAAAAAAATTTAATGTTTAAATTTTTATACATGAAAATAAAATTTTAAAAATAAATTATTAAACTATCCTTAAAATGCATACCGAACACTACTTGAAAAATGTAAACAATTGGGTGGGATGGAGAGAGTATGGTTTTGTCCAATTTCGATCAGATTGTCATAGCAAATAAAGCTAATGATTTTTAATTTTGGGTCTTACTTGTTAGATATATATTTCTATTAATATTTGAAAGTAAGATTTACCTTAAAAAATTCTCAATTTCTTATATAGATCCGCATTTTTGTGATGAAAATGTTAAATAATATTTGTGTTAGCATAATATTTCTTTAAAAAACGATTAGTTATTTATAATGGCATAAGAGTTCAATTTAAAAAGGATTTTAAGTTGAGAAAATGACCAAAATGCCTATTTTTCACAAGTTTTTGATCAAAATACTGATTTTGAAAAAAATGGCCCGAAATACCGACGGGATACGGAGCATCGTCCTCCGTATTACATACATACGGAGCTGTGTCTTCCGTGTTATGCATGATACGGTGGACGGTATTCCGTGTTAGGTGGGTGCGCAGCACTGTCACGGAACACGGTACACCGTATCATGCATAACACGGAAGACACAGCTCCGTAACATGCCCTGTTACGGAAGATCGTGCTCCGCAACACACCCCCTATCACGGTACACGATGTACCGTGTCCCGTCAGTAAAAAGGGCCAACCAGTTTCCCAGGTGATTATTTTGGGCCATCGAGTCAGTAAATCCCCATTTATTTAATTTAATTATTTATTAATATTAATAATTACTCTATAATTTGGCTATACTATGTTATGGTTGTCTAATTTTTTTTATCAAGTCTAAAAATACTTATAGTTCAATATATATTATATTGATACAATATATGTTATATTGATATAGGTAAGAATGAAATCCAAGAGATAAGTTAATAACTTTATCATTAAGCTATTTTTGATGACAATTTACTTAATTATTTAACAGGAAAACTTTAATTTTTTTTTATTTTTTTTATTATTAGGATAGACATTGAGAAAATTTTGAAACTAAAATCTGAGAAAAAAATGTTTATTTGTTTACAAATTACAAGTTTGTAAGAGATGCATTTTGCGATATGTAAAGTAAAGTGGGGTTTAAATTTATAATATGCACACCTTCTTTGGCCGTAGCTCTTGTATTTCTTCGTCAATTCTGCCTACTTGCCTACTAGTCTCCTGCTCTTTCTCGACCTAGAGCGGACAATATCATACTAATGTGGAGTTAAGGTCTGCTTAGCAAGTGATATCAAAACTTCATGTTATAACGATCTTAATGGACTCCAGAATGGATCCAGGAAGGGACAGATGGGCTATCCCAGGTTAGGCTTAAGGAGGAGCAGGTGGGCCTTCCAGTATAGGCCTGTAGGGAGCCAGATAGCCAGGAGCTTCCAGTATGGGTCAAGGGGGAACCAGATCACATAGAAGGAGGCAGATTTGACAGTTGTTGAACCCGATGTGTGAAAGGAGAGATTGTTGGG
Organism: Saposhnikovia divaricata; assembly: GCA_036435485.1. Taxonomy (NCBI): domain Eukaryota; kingdom Viridiplantae; phylum Streptophyta; class Magnoliopsida; order Apiales; family Apiaceae; genus Saposhnikovia; species Saposhnikovia divaricata. The sequence continues at coordinate 95,543,327 of CM071594.1, forward strand.
AGGGAGTTGTCCCACATCATTTGTAGAAGAGACGGATAGCTAGTTTATAAGCAGTCAAATAACTCCATTAACTCCATTAGTATGAGGCCTTTTAGGAGGTATCCAAAAACACATCTGTGCGAACTCGATCCAAAGCGAACAATATCGTGGAGTTAAGGCTGCTTAGCAAGCCCCGACATCTCTCTCTCGCTGTCTCTTTACATTGATAAACGTACACACACCTGTTATGCAGCTGTTGAACTAAGCAGATCAACTTAAATCTACTTTTTTATATTCTAACCTCACTTTTTGCTCATCAAGTCCTTACTATAATTTTTCAACCATTTGAATGCGTTTTACAACAGCTGTTAACTGTTGCTCAATCTCAACAACCAAACCTACCATTACACACACACACACACACACAAACAACTGGTAAATTTGATGAAATGCATAGTGATTTGATATAGGAGATGGCTAGTTCAGATGTTGGTGGTAGAACTGGTGCTCAACTCCAAAGGGACACTGACCAGGTATTTAAATTTGCATATTGATTCTCTGAAAATTCAACTGTTTTTTTTTTTTTTTGCATAATCATTGACTGTAGTCTGTAGATGTAGAATTAACTTTATTGTACATGTTAATTTCAATACTAGTTGTGGTTCGAGTAACAACATACATACTAGGAAGTAGTGATCAATCTGAAATTTTCAATTTGTTTACTACTCGAAAATGCTGCTAGCTACTCATCCGCTATTTGATTGTATAATCTTAACAGAGATTCTAAGATACATTAATACTTACATCTGGCTGATTCTTGAAATAGAAACATTTTTGTATGTGTAGTGGTGGAGCCAGCACGAATTTGTTCTTGGTCAAATAACTAAATATTATATTTAGTTTCAACCTATTTCACTCATTTTAAAGAGTATGGTATTGTGCACTTTGGACCTTGGACCAAGCCTGGACGGATTGGTTTGTGGTCTTCTCGCAAAAGGCCTCGTAGAGTCAACTTGGCGCTTATTAATTCGTAGTTACACTGATTAGTCCATGTGCTCTTGGTTGAGATTTGAATTCTTGGAACGGACTATTCCAACGTTTTGTGGTAATTTTCTACTTTAATTTTTTTATTCAATGGACTATTCCTAAGTTTTCCTGTAATTCTCTATTTAAATTTATATTATTAGTTACTGAATATGTATAAAATTTGATGTACCGTTCAATTTAGTATACTAGCTAAGTTAATGTGTGAGTGTGAAATGAATAAATCTGGCCCTGTTATTGGTAAGTCCATATACTTGGAACTCACTTTACAGTTGCCTACAATTTGCTAAGGTTTAAAATGTAATCACATTGCAAGATGAAACTTTTAAGTCTTTTCATGTGCGATCTTTTTCCTACAAATGAGCTGAATTGTCTGTAATATAGGTTGTTCGCTAATCTTTACAACAGGCCGTTACTGCTCTAAAGAAAGGAGCATGTTTGCTCAAATATGGAAGAAGGGGGAAGCCTAAGTTTTGTCCATTCAGGCTTGCCAATGTAAGTTTGTAGATAATCTTCTCTTCTACAATAAAGCTTGTTAATGACCCAAGATGGAGGAATGAATATTATATAGCTAATTACAGAATTCAGTTGACAGTAATTAGATATTTTAAAGTTTTGAACTAGGCTTGTATTCTAATTATTTGATTTGAATGGTTCCTTGTATGTTCTGCAAGTGCATTCAGAACAGTAGATTATATACATTTGATTTAAGTTTTGGATGTGAGTTTAGTTCTTTGAAGTTTTGTAATTTTTCAAGTAATTGTCGTTAGGTGGAGCATGGAGTTTCATTTTATTAGTATAGTTTAAGCATTTGTTATGTAGTAGTGGAATTGTGTACAGGATGTACTTTAATAATAAACATACCAAAACTGGCACACTCATATTATCGACTAAAGTTCCTAACATATTCAGATGTGTTTACAATTTATAGTAAGACTATATATATTATAACTAAAATTGATGAAGTGTGATAAACAAATCTTGAAGTTTTAGGGATGAATCCTTTTCTCCAGTCCCTTAATTTGCATTAAAATTACTAATATTAAAAATGATATCTCCTTTTAATGCAAAATATAATCATAATAAACAAAAAAGACTACGAAATGTGTATTATGTCCAGTAAAATAACGTGTTCCTTATCTCTTCTACCAGAAGCTGATATTTTAAATCGATGGATTAAGTTTCAGGATACTTTTTGGAAACTGAATTCAAACTGGCAATCTAATAAATCTTTTTGTAGCCGTGCAAGATTTGACTATCAAGTTCTCCCTCTGTGTACGCATAGCCACAAGTTCAAATTCTAAATCGACCTCTCTACGAGTAGAGATTAAACTGCAAAAATCTCACCCTCAAGTTTTGTCCGAACCCAAAGGTTTTGGAGACTAGCGAATCAAGAGAGAGATTAAACCATTTACAAAACATTCCACAAGAGTTCTACATACACATCCTCTAATATAGTGAAGTTCATAATATTCCAATTTTATTTGTTAGGAATCAACATCTTATTAGTAACTTGATTTAGTTTCCCCCTTCCTCTTTTAAATTAAATTTTCAAGTTGTATAGTTATCAGAATGAACAACAGATGTAGCAAAGGAAGAATTTTGTTAGTGGATAAGTGCAAATTTATATAAATTTATTTATCAAAGAACTGTTTAAATTGTTGCAATTTGTGATGGGAGCACTGTATATATGTTTAATTCTATCATTCTTATCAAGGTTTATGTTTACTCTTGAGTCTTGACCATGTTTCATTTCACTGCTTGAGATGCAGTGACCTAAATGCAATGTCTGTCTAATGCTTTTTATCATCCTTTTACAAACACCATTTATTCACTTGTAGCATGTGAGTGATATTATTTGAGCTTAATTTTACGTTATTATGATTGGTACTTGCTATTATATATTTATATACTTCATTTTATCATGAAAAACTGAAATAGTTTTAGTAAAGGTTAAAATACTTGATTTTTATGTATTAAAAAGTGCTTTTAAGGATTTTAGAGTAGTTTTGTTTGTTTGATTGTTTTTGAAGAAGAGAGAGGCCTACGACTATACTTCCAAACTTTTGATTGCTGTCACATGGTAAAAGGCCTTGGCATACATGGTAATATTCCTTGCATTCGTTTATAGATGGTCAATTATTGTTTATCTATTGGTTTCAGGATGAATCTGTACTAATATGGCTTTCGGACAAAGAGGAGAAACACCTTATATTAAGTCAAGTGTCCCAAATCATCTCAGGGCAGCGCACTGTAAGTTTCTTTATATGGATCTAAATTTTTTTTGTGACTATGTAATGAATCTTGTTCACTACAAGTATGCGAGACTATTTCTCATGTATCCTCATCAAGTACGAGACATTCAGTAGCATATCAATATCATTTCATTGCTCGAGGGTAGAAGTTTACACTGAATCACATGTAGAAGTAAATCAAATAACAAAAGAACCAACATCTAATAATATAATCTTTTTGAATGGTAAGACATAAAAATCATGCTGGTGATGGATGTGCAGCTTCCTGGCATCCATCACTTCAAGACATTTTACTAATGAGACCACCTTTCCTGAACTAAAGTACAGTAAGTGTATGCTCAGGTTTATATCAGATTTTCTGCGTACAGTTTTATAAATTGCTTTTATTCTTGTAAGATTTTTTTTTCCAATATTCAGACTCTAATTCATGCAATTATATTATGTATCATGTTTTTTAACATTCTTTTGCAGCCAATTTTTCAAAGGTACCCACGACCTGAGAAGGAGTATCAGTCATTCTCTTTAATATACAATGACAGGTCACTTGATTTGGTAAGAGTTTAGTATGATATACAACATATGTGGATGAATTTTCTTCTAATCCTGTAATTTTAACTCCTCATCAACCATTTAATTACTGTTAATAGATCTTATGTGTTCATAATTTGTGCTTCTAACAATTTATACTTCTCTTTCCTCTCTTTTATTACTAGATTTGCAAGGATAAAGATGAAGCGGAGGTATGGTTTAGTGGTCTAAAAGCATTAATATCACGGGGTCGTCAGAGAAAGTTGAGAACCGAATCAAGGAGTGATGGTATCCTATCTGAAGCCAGTAGTCCTAGAACATACACGAGAAGAAGCTCCCCTTTAAATTCTCCATTTTGCAGTATTGAGAGCTTGCAAAAGGTAATGTTTCCATCTTGAAGCACACATTTTGTGCGCATTCACTTCTTGATATACGTTTGTGCTTGTAAAATCCAGTATACACTGTAACAGATATCTTATGTACCTTGTCAGGATGGTGAGGAGCAGCGTCGACTTCATACTCCAAATGATAGTCCTCCCAAAAGTGATGCATTTTCAGACATGATTAAATATGCTGTGCCACCTAAAGGTCACTTTCTATCAAATTCTGCTAGCGCTTCTGTCCATTCTTTTTCGTCAGGTTACTCCGATGGAATTCATGGTCAAGTGAAAGGAATGGGGATGGATGCTTATAGAGTAAGCTTATCTAGCGCAGTTAGTTCTTCAAGCCATGGTTCTGGTCACGACGAAGATAATTCCTTGGGTGATGTTTTCATTTGGGGGGAATGCACTGGTGATGGGGTTGTGGGTGGGGGACCTCACAAAGTAGGAAGTTCTTGTGGCGTCAACATGGATTCTTTACTGCCCAAAGCGTTAGAATCTGCAGTAGTACTTGATGTTCAAAATATAGCTTGTGGTGGACGGCATGCTGCTTTCGTAACCAAGCAAGGAGAGATGTTTTCCTGGGGTGAGGAACTAGGCGGCAGGCTAGGGCATGGTGTAGATTCTGATGTTCTGCATCCAAAGCTTGTTGACGCCCTTGCTGCTACAAACATTGAGCTTGTGGCATGTGGTGAGTACCATACATGTGCTGTAACACTATCTGGTGATCTGTACACATGGGGAGATGGCCATTTCGGTCTTCTTGGTCATGGTAATGAAGTAAGCCATTGGGTCCCAAAAAGGGTTAATGGGCCGTTGGAGGGTATTCATGTTTCATCAATCTCGTGTGGTCCCTGGCATACTGCTGTAGTGACCTCTGCTGGACAATTGTTTACTTTTGGTGATGGAACTTTTGGTGTTTTAGGGCACAGAGATCGTAGAAGTGTCTCAAAACCCAGAGAGGTGGAGTCTCTTAAAGGGTGTCGTACGGTGCGAGCTGCTTGTGGTGTATGGCATACTGCGGCAGTCGTAGAAGTCATGGTTGGAAATTCAAGTTCCAGTAATTGTTCTTCGGGAAATTTATTTACATGGGGAGATGGGGATAAAGGTCGACTTGGCCATGGTGACAAGGAAGCTAAACTTGTGCCTACTTGTGTTGCTGCTCTTGTCGAACCCAACTTTTGCCAAGTTACCTGCGGGTATAGTTTCACAGTTGCCCTAACAACCTCAGGTCATGTCTATACCATGGGTAGTCCTGTTTATGGACAGCTAGGGAATCCTCAAGCTGATGGGAAGCTTCCGTCTCGTGTCGAAGGAAAGCTTTCCAAGAGTTTCGTCGAGGAGATAGCTTGTGGTGCCTATCACATTGCAGTATTAACTTCCAAAACTGAAGTTTACACATGGGGCAAGGGTGCAAACGGTCGGTTGGGTCATGGAGACACAGATGACCGAACTTCTCCAACTCCCGTTGAAGCTTTAAAAGACAAGCAAGTAAAAAGTGTTGCCTGTGGTACTAATTTTACTGCTGCTGTCTGCCTTCATAAGTGGGTTTCAGGAATGGATCAGTCTATGTGTTCGGGGTGCCGCTTACCGTTTAATTTCAAAAGAAAACGTCACAATTGCTATAACTGTGGGCTTGTTTTCTGCCATTCATGTAGCAGCAGGAAGTCACTTAGGGCCTCTATGGCACCAAATCCCGACAAACCATATCGGGTGTGTGATAATTGTTCTGCTAAACTAAAAAACATTATTGAAAATGATGCACCGTCTCACCCTTCTATAAGTAGACAAGGTAATTGGAATCAAGGGTTTGGCAAGGCAAGTGGAAAGGATGAGAAGTTTGAATCCCGTTCTCATTCCAATCTTGCCAGATTTGCTTCTATGGAATCCTCGAAGCAAAATGAATCCCGTATTTCCAAGAGAAACAAGAAATTAGAGTTTACTACCGGTCGTGTACCTCCTGTTTCAAACAATGTATCTCAATGGGGTGGCCTTAATGTCTCAAAAGCTTTTAATCCAGCATTTGGATCATCCAAGAAATTTTTTTCAGCTTCTGTTCCTGGATCAAGAATTGTTTCTCGAGCAACATCACCTGTATTGAGACGGCCCAGCCCACCTCGTTCTACAACACCTACTCCAACTCTTGGGGGGCTTGCTTCACCAATAATTATTGTTGACGATGCTAAGCAGACAAATGGTCATGTTAGCCAAGAAATTATCAGATTAAGAGGGCAGGTATTTGTTGATTATTAAATTCTCATTCTATTCAAGTGATTGTTACCTGCATTTTTTTCCTTATTCTTCATGTTGATATTTATTAAGCTTCCTAAACTAGTGCTGATCATTTCTTTTGGGAAGTGTTCGTTTTGCTTTAAATAGTCATGTATTCTCAACAACAGTCTTAATTTTAAGAATGTTTTACAATTATGCAAGTATCTCTGCTTTATTCCCTTCAATGAATTTCATTTTAAATGTAGAAGCTATCTTGTCACAGCACAGGAAGACTGTCAGTGGGAGATTCTCTTTAATGCCCTAGAAATTGAGGCACCGAGATGATTTTGTTATTTCTTTTTTAGTTTAGATATATCTTTTCAGGTTCAACCTTTTCAAGTCCATGTTCCTAGGTGTGAAGATGATAATTTCTTATCTAGTTACTCCATGCAGTATTCCTAAATAAATTTTGTGTTCGTATAGCAAAGTTTCCTCGCATTTTCTTAGCATAATAGTCTAATCATGGCTTTTTTTTATTCGAGTGCTTATATTTTGTTTCCTTAAAGACTAACAGTGTGACTTGCAACGTTAATCTTAGGTAGAAACTCTAACTCGAAAAACACAATGTCAAGAGGCTGAGCTCCAAAAAACTACTAAACAGTTACAGGAGGCGGTGGCAATTGCTGGGGAAGAGACTGCTAAATGCAAAGCAGCAAAAGAAGTGATCAAGTCACTAACTGCTCAAGTAAGATTTTCTTAGCACGAAACTATTTATAAAGAATTCCCCTAAACGTAGTGTCTCAAGTATTATAAGTAGTCCTTTCCTTCTAATAAGCAAATGCTGATTTACCATTTTGTAGATTACTGTCTATTAATTCATCTAAAAGCCTTTTTTTTTTTTTTTTTGATATTTATACACACGCACACACCCACCTTGTCTTTTTTTAAATGCAAGAATATAAGTAATAAGTCAATTAGGGTATTTACATTACTTAGCACAAGTAAGAGAAGTCTTGCATGGTGGTTCTATAGGAAGGTAAGTTACTTCTGAGGGTGACTGACTTGCTGACTATGACTTTCCAGATTCGTAGTAGTCTTAGGAAGATTCTAGTGCCTGGGCTGGCCTACGCACTTGAGTGTTAGTTTTCAGATTTGAAATTTCAGGCTTTCAGGCTAATGGGCTAAATAACAAACAGAGCAGATTTTTCTTTACTGGTTTAAGGTTTACGGCTTGAGACCAGTGTTTAGTATTTGTAGCTTGAGACCAGTGTTTAGTATCTGTACCATGTATGTGATTTCCCTACTATAGAGGGCTTGATAATGCAAATGAATTGGAATTTGTGTTTCACTGTTTCCTATGCACATCTTTGAGTAATGGCATTATAATTGAAAATTTAATTTACAATCTCTTTTCATGCGAAAACATAATTGATTTTTGTTTTATAACTATATAATGTATTTTGTTGTCTATAGGCTAACAGATCTTACTTGGAATAGGGGAATAAAAGCTGTAGTTTGTTTTTAAGTTTTCCTCCTTTTTTTCGAACATGTGAACCTAAATTGCTTGATCCCTAGCTGTGACTTTGCTTAGCATGCAGATCCAAATTCCCATATCTGCTTTTTTATATCGTTTCATCTAACTATTTATTTTACCCTCCTCTGCTAGCTTAAGGACATGGCTGAAAGACTGCCTGTTGGAGCATCCCGGAACATTAATTCTCCTCCCGCTACTTCACTTGGCTTGATTTCTGCTTCCAGTGATGTTTCAAATGATTCATTTGATCAGTTTAATGGTCAAGTTGGATGCCAGGAACCAGAATCATATCTATCAAACAGCAAAATGTTATCCAATGGATTGGACAGTCAGTTTATGTCCAACGGGTCTACCAGTTATTTGTTGCAAAATGGACTAAACAGTCAGTTATCCAACAGTGAAAGCACCATCAGTAACCACAGTTCTAGTCACAACAGATTGAGTTATTTAGAATCGACAACAAGAAACGGGAAAAGAACTAAAGAATCTGATTATCGAAATGATACTGAGGGGGTTGAACAAGACGAGCCTGGAGTTTACATTACTCTTACCTCCTTACCTGGAGGCATTAAAGATCTTAAGCGTGTTCGCTTCAGGTAATGTTGTTATCCTTGGAAAGTTGGAATTTATCTTTATCGGGTCTTTTGAATACTCATTGTTTCTGAATCTGTTTCCTGTTCACCAAAATCTCTTGTAGTTGCTTCAATCAAAGAAATTTCATAGATTTTGTTTTTCTGCTAAATAATTTCATAGAAATTTTGCTAGCATGTTTTGCCTTCTTGGATTGGTAGTAGTCAACTAATCATCTTGTCTCATAAGTTAAAACATTTTTTGAATTGTTGCATACTAGGGTTATATTACTTGGTGCTTTCTGTCTCTAGTCATCTAGTAAGTTAGAGTTACTGGTACTAATAACATCTAATCATGTTGTAAGACTTCCATACATGCGAACACAGCATTGATTAGTTAAGTTCAGTAGTTTTGCCTTTTGATATAGCCAATATTTTTTTTTTTGCTAATTTGATATAGCCAATATTGTTGCTACTGGAATGAATAGGTTCACTGTTGGTTTTTGGGGGTGTGAGCTGTCTAAACTCTAAAGTCCATCTCCTCCTGCCTCTTGTTCCATTTTAACTTTTGCATTTTCACCTGAACAATATGTATGATTTTATAAGAGAATTTTAATCAAGTCATCAAATCTCTGCATGCAGTCGGAAGCGCTTTAGTGAAAAACAAGCAGAACAATGGTGGGCTGAGAATAGAGTCCGAGTGTATGAACAGTACAATATTCGCATGGTGGATAAATCTAGTGTTGGTGTTGGGACTGAGGACTTCACCTAGTGTGAAAGAATCCATGTATATATATATATATGAAATGTCCCTTGCAGCCTTGCTTACCTCATTCTTTTCGGTGCTGCAATGACAAGATTATTTGTTGGCTCAGATTTGGCTTCCATTATTTGAAGGTTGGAAAGAAAGATTACTTTTAAAAGGAGATATGACATAAGCTTTATCTTTTCCTTATTTGGTTTTCTCGTGTCTGCCGTGCTCAATATGTCTACTACCTTGTGTTTTTAATGTTTTCTCCAATGCTTTTTGTGCGAAGCGGTGAAGGTTTTAGGGCGAGAAAGGTAAAATGATAAAATCCAGATTAGCTTTGTGGTTGTTGATAAATGCTGCTGCTATGCATATATATTTTTTGATTAGCTGCTGCTATTTATAATATGTATGTGCTATTGTGCTCATGCATATGAGGTTTTGTCTTTTCATCTCCTCGTTTTCTTCCATCAATTTTAAGAGTTGGTACTTCTGCGAATTGTAAAGTTACCGACTCTGAGTAGAGGAGTGAATATGGCTTCTTTCTGCTATCCTGAGAGAGCCAGGTGAGCTGGGTAGTTAAATGTATTATGCAGTTGTATATTGTAACCAATGTGTAACATGTTGTCTTGCATCTGTAACGAAATATTTCGAGTTTATTTGAAAATACGCAGAGGCTCGTAATTGTTTATTTTAGGGTGTTGGTAGATGTAGTCCCCATAAGAAGAAATGACGAAATTAACCACTTAGAATATTTTAACGAAAGTAACAACTTTCTCAAAAATGGCCAATTATGACCATTTCAATACACAGTTATTGAATGCGTATTTGAGTAGCTGCCAACTGCAACCTATTGAAGCTCATTATAATGGAAAAGAACGTGGGACCATGTTCACGTGGGATTGTCCCTTATCCACTGTATTGTCCTCTTAAAAATATTAATGTTGCATCCTGAAAAGCTGAACAGATAAAAGAATGGGAGTCAAATCATATTCAACTTATGTTACACAACACCTTATCCTCATTTTCGTGTTAAATGCATATTTGATTTTTTTGGTAATTTTTTTTTGGTTTTTTATTTGTGATTAAATAATTTTTATTTGAGGTTCAATAGATTCTATTTGGGATTTAAAAATATTTAATTTTTAAATTAAATTTTCTTAATTTTACTTGTATTCCCTAAGGGTTCAACAATTAATTTTTGGGGTTCAACGTTTTCATATTGGATTTTAGAAATAAAGAATAAATCGTATACGAACTTAGGGTTTAGGCCCTAGACTCAAAACCCTAGTTTATCCTGATTTAAAAAATCGGGGTTGACCCCCGACTTTTCAAAAATCAAGATGCCGGATTCAATAAAAATTTATTTTTTTTTTATAAAAATCAGGTCGCGAGACTCATTAAGAAAAAACAATTTGAATATCCCATAGTAAAATGCATATTTCAATTGTGTCTCGTAGCTATACTCCATTTCCACTTACGTATTCTTGAGGATACCCATATTAGTTCAATAATTGTAAATCCAATAAACTCGGTCCCACTTTGTATGTTCAGGCAACACTTTTGCAAGATACGCATGTCATGGTTGTTTCTTCAGTCAATATTCATTCAAGAAATATAAACTTGTCTTTCACCCTCTACATGTCTAACCACCAACGTAAGCCTTGACCAGAAGAAATTAACGAATGCATACTTTCTTCCTAGAAAATATTACTCAAACCTGACAAGAAAAATAGCATTGTTGTGATGGTTGTAAATTTTGAAAATTGGAACAAATCGATTTAGGTGCCTAATATTGATTTATCGATAAATTGAAAATTATAGAGATGATAAATCGGAATAAAAATCGGATAAATTTTAATATTTTTATAAATATTTATAATTTAGTCTAATTTATAATATAATCTACCATTTAAAAATATTTTATAGTGATAAATCGAATTTTAAAAATCAAATTGGTCAAATATTTTTAATGATTTATCGACGGTTTTTGAAAAATCAGACGATTTTTAGAATACTCATTGTAATATTCAATTAAATAAACAAAAAATTCATAAAAACAAACGTGATATGCAACGAATTAAGATTATGTTATCTGGCGAAAGTCCAAACGTTGCAATTTAGAGGTTTTATAGAGTTTTTAGTATTTTTCCTATTATCTTTAAAAGTACATATTTCATTTTATACGAAATAAATTATTTAGATTTAAAAGTATAGGGGAAAAATTAATTTTACTGTCTAAAACAGTCACAAAATTCTTAATTCGAAAAATGCTTAGTTCTTAATTTTGGGAAAAAATAATTTTACTGTAAAAAACACTAAAAAAAAGTCCGAAAGATATGCCAACATTTCTTTTTTTTTTTTCAGGAAAAAAGCATCACGATAAAAAATGTACTACTCCCTCCGTCCCAACGGATTCTTTACAGTTACTATTTTAGGCCGTCCCATCCATTTCTTTACATTCCCAAAATAGTAAGTTTTAACATATTACACCCAATACTTCACTTATTTTAACAATACTTTACACTATTACACCCACTACTTCACTTATTTTAACAATAAAATCATTATTACATCCACTACTTCATTTATTTTAACAATATTACAACCACTTTATACCCACTATTATATGTTTGTCTTGTCCTCCGTGCCAGCTAGGATGTAAAGATCCCACTGGGACAGAGGGAGTATTAAAATTTGGAAACATTTTGAAAAAAAGAAGAAGAAAGAAGACAAAATCGGATGGATTCATAGACAGTTCTGTCGCAGGATAGGTAGGAGGAATCATGATTACATTACAGCAGCACACAAAACCGACTGTTTAAACAAATAAAAGTAATAAAATATTAGTACTGTACTTTCATATTTTCTGTCACTATTCACTTCACAACCTGACCACACCTCTAATACCACTTAAATGTTTCATCTCACAGTTACCAATGTAATGGAGACAAAAGATATATAGAAATCTAAAAAGTTTTTTTCATAGCCCTTATGGCCTTTCACATCTAAAAGCTCTTTTATTTTTGTATACCTCTCTTCTTAAGCCCTCAAAAATTTTATACTAAGAAGTTTTGAGCATGGGGAATGTCTTTACTGGCCCTGCGTTCATTATTTGTGGAGAGTGTCTCACTCGTAAAGAAATACATTTTCACGCCATCACAACAGAAATTGTTGTAGTCCTCATCGCCTTTGTCTCGATATTCATGCTTAAGTTGAATAGATTGGTGAGTGTTTGGCATCCCCTTGCGAGTTCTTGATTCTTGCTTTTTAGTTCTTGAGTTTTTTTTGTATTGCCTTGTTTTCATTTTCATGATTTTTTCATTCTTGGTTGGTTTGTTTGGTTCTGGAGATGTATGGTTTTATTTGGGGTTTTATTAAAGGCTTTTGTTTTTGTTAGAAGTAATGCATGTATGAATATAGTTCTTGATTTTTTCTTTTTTGTTCTTGGGTTTTTTTTGGTATTGGTTTGATTTTGTTTTTATTTGTTTTGTTGGTTTTGTGATTCTTGTTTGGTTTGTTTGTGTTGTCTTGTTCTGGACATGTGTGTTTCCATTTGGGGTTTTATTTAAATTTTTTGTTTCTCTTAGATGTAATGCATTTACGAATATAGTTATTTTCTGGCTGATATAAAGTTATTTCATATGTGTGTGTATTGGTTGTGTACATAGATTTCGAGTATATTATGATGTTCTCACGGGGGAAGTTACCGACTCTGAATAGAGGAGTGAATATGGCTTCTTTCTGCTATCCTGAGAGAGCCAGGTGAGCTGCGTAGTTAAATGTATTATGCAGTTGTATATTTTAACCAATGTATAACGTGATGGCTTGCATCTGTAACGAAATATATATTTCGAGTTTATTTGAAAATACGCAGAGACTCGTAATTGTTTATTTTAGGTCGTTGGTAGATGTAGTGCCCATAAGAAGAAATGACAAAATTAACCACTTAGAATATTTTAACAAAAGTAACAACTTTCTTAATTAAAAATGGCCAATTATGATTGTTGATGTGCCAAAAATAGACAATTTAATTATCGCAAGCGCACGATCATCGTTTTAATATTTGAGATTCGATCCACAGGGAATAATATTTATTTCGCGATCCTTAACTTTTACTTTAGGCGAATTAGAAGAAGATTTGATTTTTACCCTAATTAATTACTAAAGGAAATTCTATTTATTCTAAAGTATTCTAAGATTAATCTAAAAATTATTCTAAATTTAAATTAAACTAGAATTTATTTTAAGAAATTATTTACAGAAAATTAAATTTTGAATTATTACTATTTTAAAATTTAAAACAATTTCTATTGAATTACAACAGAAATTCTTAAGAAAATTTGGTCATGGTTTGTTCATAAATGATTAAGCCAAATAAGTATTAACAATACACAACGCAATTGAGAGGATCACAGCCAACAACTCAGTACAAAACATTCGACCCATTTCAACATACAAAAGCTAATTCATGGTATCGCTGTGTCATCCTATTTGCATTTCATGGAAAGAGCAGACAAAAACTACAAACAATTCAGCAAGCAACTTAGATACTACAAGCAGCAAACGGAACTAATCTCCTCATAATTTGGTTTGTTTGTTATTAGTTTAAAACACCAAAATGTAACTCAGCGAAACCAGTGAAGAACAGCCCATAATTCGATCCAACAACAACAACCCAGAACTTAACCAAAAAGAACTTGATCCAAAAAGAAAACGTAGCTAATCTCCTCATAAAACCACGGCTTCGGGACTCGGAAATCAGCAAATAAGAACGACCAAAACGAAACACAGAACTTGGTATTACGACTCCCAATTACAAACTCAGCACTCAACCGCATACACGAACAAACAAAGACTCGAAAAAGAAACACAGAAAACTCGGCGAACACAACTGGAATTCACAAACCCCGAACTCAAAACAACAATACACGAATGAATTAACTCAGAGCCAATCGAACATAACAAATTGCCGAACTACAGCACTGGACGAACAAAACAAAAAAAAACCGAATAAAGAAGGGAATTAAAACAACTGGGTATTGTTAATCCGGTTGGGTTTTTGGTTCTAAACAGACTAAACAAGGGGAGGGGTTTGTATGGTGGTCTGGTTTTGGGACTTCTTATTCGAATTAAAACAAGGAGTAGAGAGGGGTTCGTGTGTGTGGGTGTGCCACGGGTTTTGTGGGAAGGATTGGGGGATAAAACAATAAGAACAGAGAGAGGGAGCAAAGGAAGCGAAGCAAAGATGAGGGAGAGATGGAAGAAAGGGGAGAGATTTGGTGGTTTGAAGAAATCGAAGGAAGAGAAGGATGAGTAGAGAGGAGGGAGGAAGGAGAGATATTAGCGCGTGAGAGAGAGAGATTTGACAGCGAGCGAGAGAGATTGTTTGAGAGAGAGGAGAGGTTTTTGTTATAATCGGAGAAGAGAAGAAAAAAAAAGAAGAAGAGGTATGGAAGCTGGGTTTGGGCTTGGGACAAACAGGGTAGATAGCATTCGAATAAAATCTTAAAACAAAGATATTAAAAATGAAATTTTATAAAAACTAATAATTTTTTTTTTATTTATACTAACTCATAAAACAAGGAAATTTAAATCTACAATGAGTAATAATATTAAAGCCCACAATAAAATGGAAATTTAAAGGGGCGTAACTACAATTAATATTAAAAACGGATATTAAAATTACGAAACAAATTCTTAAATCGATACTTTCAATCCCGTGTGGTTAGCGTTGCTACTTTATCCACCCGAGAATTTACGAAAATAACGAAATAAAGAACAAGGGAAATAGAATGAAAGAGAAGTGCAAGAAATTAAATGAAACTTTAATTTGCATAAAAATAAAGAGTGTTTACAAGAAAAATAGAAAATTATCACTACAATTTTTTTGGAGATGAACTAATACAACATAATTCTAGTATGTAGGCTAATTGGTGTGTTACAAGTGAAGATGAGGAGGCTATTTATAGGAAAATTTTAGGGTTTTTGGTTGGTAAGGTTGAATCTTGACCATTGATTTAGTTTAGTGTTGGCTAAATCTTGGCCATCCATTTTCTTTGATAACAAAATGCACCACCACCCCTAGCTTTTCATTTTCTTTTTGTTTTGGTCCTTCTTCTTCTTCTTTTTCTCTTCCTTGACCTTTATTTTCTTTATTTTACAATTTCTTCAGTTTTCTCGAATTTTCCTGAAATGCAACAAAATAATTTATTAAAACACGAACACAAGCAATAAAAAGGCAATAAAAATATGCAAAATTATGCACTAATCAAATGCCCCCATACCTATCTTTTGCTCGTCCCCGAGTAAAACAAAAAGAAAATCTAGATAAAAAGTCCTATACTCCTTTTCGTAGGTGTGACGGGTAATTTTAGGTTTACCAACCCGTTAAACCTATAGACGATCTCTACAGGAGGAGTGTTGTCTCCTAAGGGTTTACAGAAGATATACCCATAAAATCTTTGAGATAAATCAGCAAGTATCCAACTTTCCTCTTTTACTCTAGCTTTCATTGGTGTCAACAAAACAATTTTGTAGGAAAATACATGCCTTAAAGATCATTCTAATAATAGCCAAGTTATAGGTTCCCACAATCCACTTGATTAGACTAAAAATTTACAAAAAATCCCAAGGTGTGTAGTGAATTTAAGGCCTTCGATGGATTAACTGCATACGAACATTTTCTCTTTTTCAACCAATATTGAACTGACCCAATCTCTATCAAAACAAGGTTCTAGCCAAACTTCACGTTCTTAGTAGTTAGACCGACCGTGCAATGGTTGAGGTCCCAAAAGACTTATGCATCAATACCCATTTAGCGAGTTTTAGGTCAACAATCCCAGATCACAAGGGACCTTAGGTTGCTAGGCACAAAGTCCCCTCGGACTTACTTACTCGGGTTATTAATGAGCCCAACCTAGCCGATTTCCCTACTAAGAATTTATTATTACAAAATGAAACTAGCACTCAACATTTACAAACATTTATTGACTCTCTTTTTTTTCTTTTTTTTTTCTTTTTCTTTGTCTTTTATATATATATATATATATATATATGACACTATACGAACCAAATTTCGCAAAGGTTTGATTCGACATTGTTCTAACATGTGGGTTCTCTCTCAGGTATCGAATAACATTCCTATACAATTTTTCCATCAAAAGTCTTGTGCAAATGTGTCGTCTTGGACTTTTAAGCAAAAATTTGTTCGACACAAGTTTCATGAGGAACAACCTTACTTGACTACGTTCAAATCATCTAAAGGCATTATACATATAATTTTCGAAAAAATTGTCAACACCAACTAGTTCTAGAATTTAAAGAGTGGGAAGGACAACTAAGCTAAAATAACTCTATTTTTGGATTTTTAAAATTTTTCAATTTTTTTGGATTTTTCAATTTTATGTATTTACACTAAAACCCTCCCCCATACCTAAATCATGCATTGTCCTCAATGTATGCAAAATGCAAGATAAATGACAAGGGAGAATGATGAGAAAATACCTGATAAGGATGAAAGAGAGTTTACAATTACCTACTGAAGAAACTTACTTGATTCATGGATCGATGAGGTAGATAACCTCTTCCTCGGGATCAATTGGCAGCTCTAAAAATGGTTTGAGTCTTTGTCCATTAACTTTAAATATATTACCATTTTTAGGATTTTCAATTTCAACAGCACCGTGAGGAAAAACGACCCTAACAACATAAGGACCTTCCCACCGGGATCTCAATTTCCCGGGAAACAAATGAAGCCTAGAATTGTACAAAAGAACTTTTTGACCGGGAGAAAAAGATTTTCTCAAAATAGATTTATCATGAAAAAGCTTAGTTCTTTGTTTATAGATTTTGGCATTCTCGTAGGCTTCATTTCTCAACTCCTCGAGTTCAGACAATTGCAACTTCCTATGACTACCGGCGGTTGGTAAGTCAAAATTCAACTCTCGAATGGCCCACATGGCCCTATGTTCGAGCTCAACGGGCAAGTGACAGGCTTTGCCAAAGACAGTCCGATAAGGGGACATGCCTAAAATGGTTTTGAAAGCGGTCCGATAGGCCCACAAGGCATCTATCAACTTAGTTGACCAATCCTTCCTATTCGAGTTGACAGTCTTTTCTAAAATTTGTTTAATTTGACGATTTGAGACTTCAACTTGCCCACTAGTTTGAGGATGGTAAGGGGTGGCTAGCCGATGAGTTATTGAGTACTTTTTCAAAAGAGACTCAAATTGACGATTCTTGAAGTGCTTGCCTTGGTCACTAATGATAGCCCTAGGTGTACCGAAACGAGAAAAGATATTCTCTTTGAGGAATTTAAGAACGACCTTGTTATCATTGGACTTAGTAGCAATGGCTTCCACCCACTTAGACACGTAATCGACCGCTAACAGAATGTAAAGGTTGCCAAAGGAACTAGGAAAGGGGCCCATAAAATCGATACCCCATACATCGAAAATCTCAATGATTAAGATGGGGTTCATTGGCATCATATTTCTCCTAGTGATTTTTCCTAAGTGTTGACACCTATTACACGCGGCACAGTATTCAGCAGCATCTTTGAACAAAGTGGGCCAATAAAAACCGCTTTGGAGGATTTTAGCGGCTGTTTTCTTAGCACTAAAATGCCCTCCACAGGCTTGGTCATGGCAGAAAGAAAGGATATTCTTGAATTCATGATTTGGGACGCACCTCCGAATGATTTGATCGGGACAGTATTTAAAGAGATACGGGTCATCCCAAAAGAAGTGTTTGACCTGTGAGAAAAATTTCAATCTATCTTGAGAGGACCAATGAGAGGGAATGTCACCGGTTGCAAGATAGTTGACAATATCGGCGAACCAAGGGGGAGTGGAAATGGACAATAGTTGCTCGTCCGGAAAAGATTCGTTTACGGGAGAGTCGATGGTTGACTCCACTATCAAGCGGGAAAGATGATCGGCGACAACATTCTCAGAACCCTTCTTATCCCTAATTTCTAGGTCAAACTCTTGGAGTAAGAGAATCCACCTAATCAATCGGGCTTTAGAGTCTTTCTTAGAGAATAGATAACGAAGAGCGGCATGATCGGTGTAGACAATGATTTTCGAACCGATAAGATAAGACCGAAACTTGTCGAGAGCAAAGACTACGGCTAGAAGTTCCTTTTCGGTGGTAGAATAGTTAAGTTGGGAATCATTCAAAGTCTTGCTAGCGTAGTAAATGACATGGGGCATCTTATCGATTCGTTGCCCTAAAACGGCTCCTACCGCATAATCAGAAGCGTCACACATCAACTCGAAGGGAAGATTCCAATCGGGAGATCGAATGATTGGGGCAGAAGTCAATTCTTTCTTAAGATGCTCAAAAGATTGTAAACAATCGCTATTGAAATTGAATTTGACATCCTTCCCGAGAAGATTGGTTAAGGGTCTAGCCTTCTTGCTAAAATCCTTAATGAAACGCCTATAAAAACCTGCATGGCCTAGGAAAGAACGAATGGCTTTGACCGTCTTGGGTGGGGGTAGATTTGCAATGAGGTCAACTTTGGCTTTATCGACTTCTATCCCTCTTTCAGAAATTTTATGACCAAGAACGATCCCTTCCTTAACCATGAAATGACATTTCTCCCAGTTGAGAACGAGGTTGGTTTCTTTACACCGTTTTAAAACTAACTCAAGATGGTTTAAGCACTGGTGAAAAGACGAACCAAAGATGGAAAAGTCATCGATAAAGATCTCGAGAAAATCTCCTACCATGTCTGAAAAGATGCTCATCATACACCTTTGGAAGGTGGCTGGAGCAGTGGTTAGACCAAAGGCCAAACGTCGATAGGCAAAGGTTCCAAAGGGACATGTGAAAGTGGTCTTTTCTTGGTCTTCGGGAGCAATGGGAATTTGAAAATAGCCAGAATAACCATCTAGAAAACAATAGAACGAATGACCGGCTAACCTTTCCAACATTTGATCGATAAAAGGCAAGGGAAAGTGGTCTTTTCTAGTGGCAGAATTGAGTTTCCTATAGTCTATGCATACCCTCCACCCATTCTGAACACGGGTGGGCACTTGCTCATCATTCTCGTTGGTGACAACGGTAATGCCAGACTTCTTCGGAACTACTTGAATGGGGCTGACCCAAGAGCTATCAGAAATGGGATAAATGATCCCATTATCGAGACACTTAAGGATTTCTTTGCGAACAACTTCCATCATGGTGGGGTTCAAACGCCGTTGAGGATCTCGAACGGGTTTCGCATCATCAACTAGGTGAATTCGATGTTGGACAATGGTCGGGCTAATTCCTTTAATATCAGAGATACTCCAACCTATGGCCTCCTTATGTTCTCTAAGTACCCTAACAAGCTCATCCTCTTGTGACTCGGTCAAATCAGAGGCGATAATAACGGGAAGAGACTCGTTAGGACCTAAAAAGGCGTACTTAAGAGTGTCGGGAAGAGGTTTGAGTTCTAAATCGGGCGGCTTCGACTCAACGGGTTCACTAGTTTCGAAAAGAGACAGGGGAGATGGTGCAACATCATGATTATTTGTAGGAATGGTGGATTCTAACATTTGGTTGACCTCATTTGTATATTCGGAAACATCCCAGTTTTGACCAAAGTGGTTTAAACAAAAATCAAGAGCATCATTAGGGGTCATGAAATTTTGATCAACTATTTCATCAATTAAATTAACATCCATAGGTTGATCATGAAAATCATCGGGTTGTTTCCCAACATGAAAGATATTGAGGTCAATGGTCATGTTCCCAAATGTTAGTTTCATCAATCCATTCCTACAATTAATCAAAGCATTCGAAGTGGCTAGAAACGGACGTCCTAGAATGACGGGAATTTGATATGTCGGATTCCTAACCGGTTCGGTTTCTAGTACCACAAAGTCAACAGGAAAGACGAAATCTCCAACTTTAATTAGCACGTCCTCGATGATCCCCTTAGGAATTTTGATTGATCTATCTGCTAATTGGAGGGTAACGTTCGTCTTTTGAAGTTCTCCTAACCCTAGGGTTTGGTAGACAGAATATGGAAGCAAGTTCACACTGGCGCCTAAATCGAGTAACGCCTTGTCCACAAAAGAATTACCTATGACACATGAAATTGTGGGACATCCGGGGTCCTTATATTTCACGGGAATCTGGTTAGAAAGAATTGAGCTCACTTGAGAGGTCAAAAAGGCTTTTTTAGGGACTTGGGTGGTTCGCTTATGTGTGCACAAATCTTTTAGACATTTCGCATACGAAGGAATTTGTTGAATCGCGTCTAAAAGAGGAATATTGACTTTAACTTGCTTGAACACCTCTAAGATCTTGTCTAATTGAGCAGTTTGCTTATTAGAGACGAGGCGTTGTGGGTAAGGAGCCTTTGGTTTATAGACTTGTTCTTCGGGAACGGGCTCCGAGGTTGTTCCACTCGAAGAAGATGGCTGACTAGAAAGAGGTGAAGAGACAAGAATCGGAGTTTGATCCGAATGATCGAGAATAGGTGTCGGTGCAACGTTTGATTCTTCTTCTTCCTCTTCGGGGGACTCGACTCCTACTCGATTATCAACATGTTTCCCGGATCTCAGGGAAATGACAGCATGCACATTGTCAGGAGGTCTTTGATTAATAGGAAACTTAGGGTTGACCTCAGCCTGACTTGGAAACTTATTCTTCTCACGCTCGTGGATGGCGCTAGCTAATTGGCTCACTTGTACCTCTAACTTAGATATGGCTTGGGTGCTAGCATTTAAGATCTGCCTATCTTGAGTCATGGTTTGCATGAAGGTTTGTTGCGATTGAGCCAAATTCGTGGTGGTTTTGAGAAGCGCATCGAGACTTTTCTCCAACGATGTAAGTCGCTTATCCGATTCAGAAAAACCGGGAGGGTGGGAAGGAGCTTGAGTCGGATAAGGAGCATGATTTTGAGGGGAGAAAGAATTCGCGTGAGGTTTATGAAAAACAGGTGGTTGAGAATGGAAGTTTTGGAACGAAGGAGGTTGATTTTGGAATTGTGCGGGGTGAGATTGTTGACCTTGATTCCAAGAAAAGTTCGGGTGATTTTTCCAACCGGGGTTATAAGTAGGAGCATAAGGATCATTTCGAGGACCCGATTGGAACATCGCATTGACTTGTTGAAAGTCTTGAGGATTTTGTATCCCTTGACTGGTCGAGTTAAAATTTGAGCACATGGATACTTGGGAAGGGGACCCGTTGGTTTCTAAGGCTTCTAAACGCCGAGTAAGAGTGGCTAATTTAGCCTCGGTCGCGATAGAGTTACCAACTTGATGTAGCCCTCTTTGATGCATG
This sequence comes from Saposhnikovia divaricata, assembly GCA_036435485.1. NCBI lineage: Eukaryota > Viridiplantae > Streptophyta > Magnoliopsida > Apiales > Apiaceae > Saposhnikovia > Saposhnikovia divaricata. The sequence continues at coordinate 95,564,857 of CM071594.1, forward strand.
GTAGCTATTGAATCGTTTGATTTCTCGGGCTCTCGAGTGGGCTCCCTAGTTGATTCCCACAGCATAGTCTTTTCCGCGAACTCTTCGAAGAAGTCCCATCCCTCGTCCTCGTCTTTTTCCATGAATTTCCCCTGGCATATAGATTCCAACAATGCGGTTGTTGAACCATCTAAGGCCTCGTACACAATTTTACAGAGCCTCCATTTTTCGATTCCGTGGTGGGGACATTGGGATAAAAGATTTTTAAAGCGGTCAAAACACGTCCAAAATGGTTCGTTGAGTTTTTGACGGAATTGATTAATCTCATTAGTGAGTTTCGTAGTCTTATGGCTTGGAAAGAATTTTTTTAGAAAAATGACTACGAAACCCTCCCACGTGGAAATCGAATTGACAGGTAGACTATACAACCATTTTTTTGCATTATCTTTTAGAGCGAAGTTGATTAGTCTAAGTCGTATGGAGTCCTCTGAAAGTTGTTGGAGTTTTTGTAAAGCGCAAACTTCCTCGAATTCATGTAGAAAAAGATAAGGATCCTCACCGTCACTCCCGCGAAAAGTAGGTAACATGCTAATTTGATGACCTTTGATTTCGAAATTGTTAGCACTTACGGGAGGTAGGGTGATGCAAGAGGGTTGGGCTGATCTGGTGGGGTAACAACGATCCTTTAACGAAACTGCCATGGTTACTACGGGGTCAAGAATTTCGACGGGTTCGGATTCCGAAGAGGATGAACACTCAATTGGTCTCACTAACCTAGAAGAATTATCTCTAACCCAAGTAGTGCGCATGAACCACGAAAGGAAACACGTAGCAAGTAAGTACGAAAGATTAAAACACACAAAAAATAAGGGTGTAAAATCAAAAGAAAAATTCTAAACCTAGGTTCCCTAATAAAATAACTAGACCTTGCTCCTAACTGTAAGGACCACCAAAAATTCGGTAAATCAGAATTTATTCGGACCGATTTGGCCAGATTAGAGCAGGCATTGCCAAGAGGCCAAACTCGGCACTTAGACACTAAATCTTAATTGGCCAGGTAAGCTTTCGCTTGCCTCGACACCAAAGAGTCGGAATAATTAATGATTACTTCGTTTCTTAGGTACCTTCCTAATTGAGCGCGAAATTTCTAGGGGCCAACGTCTAATTAATTTTATTAAAGGCTTGGTATGCAAAATGATGGATTAAATTGTTTTTGGGCCAAGGAAAGAGTGATGAAATCCCTTCCCTTATCTTTTGATGGGTTTTGCCCTTAGAATTTATTAGAATGAATGCAACAAACAATGAGATATATACGAAAGCGGTAAACAATTACGGATGCTTACACTACGTGTTTTAACTAAACGAAAGAAGAAATTTAACGTACCTTTGGGTCCTCCAGCAATCACCACAATTTATAAGGTACGAAAAATTAAAAACAAGAAAATAAAAATCTAGATAATGTGCCCTAAGTGATTAAATGCATGATGCAACAATTATGTATTTACAACTAATTTTTTTGGATTTTTAATTTTTAGTTTTTTTTTTTGTGAGTTTTGTGATTTTTTATTTTTTTTTTGTGATTTTCTAAAAAATAAAAATGCGAAAAGAGTGAGATACGGGTTACCGAAGCACGCTTTCCAAAAAATTCCGATTAATTCCAAGCTCCGTGAGAAGATTCCCGTAATTCCAAACTTTCCTAAAAAAAATGAAATAAAAATAAGGCAAGCGAAAGAAAACTAATCCGAAAAATTAAAAATTAAGGTGCGAAAAATAATTATAATCCCCGGCAGCGGCGCCAAAAACTTGATGTGGCAGAAATGGAACAATTAAAATCGCAAGCGCACGATCATCGTTTTAATATTTGAGATTCGATCCACAGGGAATAATATTTATTTCGCGATCCTTAACTTTTAATTTAGGCGAATTAGAAGAAGATTTGATTTTTACCCTAATTAATTACTAAAGGAAATTCTATTTATTCTAAAGTATTCTAAGATTAATCTAAAAATTATTCTAAATTTAAATTAAACTAGAATTTATTTTAAGAAATTATTTACAGAAAATTAAATTTTGAATTATTACTATTTTAAAATTTAAAACAATTTCTATTGAATTACAACAGAAATTCTTAAGAAAATTTGGTCATGGTTTGTTCATAAATGATTAAGCCAAATAAGTATTAACAATACACAACGCAATTGAGAGGATCACAGCCAACAACTCAGTACAAAACATTCGACCCATTTCAACATACAAAAGCTAATTCATGGTATCGCTGTGTCATCCTATTTGCATTTCATGGAAAGAGCAGACAAAAACTACAAACAATTCAGCAAGCAACTTAGATACTACAAGCAGCAAACGGAACTAATCTCCTCATAATTTGGTTTGTTTGTTATTAGTTTAAAACACCAAAATGTAACTCAGCGAAACCAGTGAAGAACAGCCCATAATTCGATCCAACAACAACAACCCAGAACTTAACCAAAAAGAACTTGATCCAAAAAGAAAACGTAGCTAATCTCCTCATAAAACCACGGCTTCGGGACTCGGAAATCAGCAAATAAGAACGACCAAAACGAAACACAGAACTTGGTATTACGACTCCCAATTACAAACTCAGCACTCAACCGCATACACGAACAAACAAAGACTCGAAAAAGAAACACAGAAAACTCGGCGAACACAACTGGAATTCACAAACCCCGAACTCAAAACAACAATACACGAATGAATTAACTCAGAGCCAATCGAACATAACAAATTGCCGAACTACAGCACTGGACGAACAAAACAAAAAAAAACCGAATAAAGAAGGGAATTAAAACAACTGGGTATTGTTAATCCGGTTGGGTTTTTGGTTCTAAACAGACTAAACAAGGGGAGGGGTTTGTATGGTGGTCTGGTTTTGGGACTTCTTATTCGAATTAAAACAAGGAGTAGAGAGGGGTTCGTGTGTGTGGGTGTGCCACGGGTTTTGTGGGAAGGATTGGGGGATAAAACAATAAGAACAGAGAGAGGGAGCAAAGGAAGCGAAGCAAAGATGAGGGAGAGATGGAAGAAAGGGGAGAGATTTGGTGGTTTGAAGAAATCGAAGGAAGAGAAGGATGAGTAGAGAGGAGGGAGGAAGGAGAGATATTAGCGCGTGAGAGAGAGAGATTTGACAGCGAGCGAGAGAGATTGTTTGAGAGAGAGGAGAGGTTTTTGTTATAATCGGAGAAGAGAAGAAAAAAAAAGAAGAAGAGGTATGGAAGCTGGGTTTGGGCTTGGGACAAACAGGGTAGATAGCATTCGAATAAAATCTTAAAACAAAGATATTAAAAATGAAATTTTATAAAAACTAATAATTTTTTTTTATTTATACTAACTCATAAAACAAGGAAATTTAAATCTACAATGAGTAATAATATTAAAGCCCACAATAAAATGGAAATTTAAAGGGGCGTAACTACAATTAATATTAAAAACGGATATTAAAATTACGAAACAAATTCTTAAATCGATACTTTCAATCCCGTGTGGTTAGCGTTGCTACTTTATCCACCCGAGAATTTACGAAAATAACGAAATAAAGAACAAGGGAAATAGAATGAAAGAGAAGTGCAAGAAATTAAATGAAACTTTAATTTGCATAAAAATAAAGAGTGTTTACAAGAAAAATAGAAAATTATTACTACAATTTTTTTGGAGATGAACTAATACAACATAATTCTAGTATGTAGGCTAATTGGTGTGTTACAAGTGAAGATGAGGAGGCTATTTATAGGAAAATTTTAGGGTTTTTGGTTGGTAAGGTTGAATCTTGACCATTGATTTAGTTTAGTGTTGGCTAAATCTTGGCCATCCATTTTCTTTGATAACAAAATGCACCACCACCCCTAGCTTTTCATTTTCTTTTTGTTTTGGTCCTTCTTCTTCTTCTTTTTCTCTTCCTTGACCTTTATTTTCTTTATTTTGCAATTTCTTCAGTTTTCTCGAATTTTCTTGAAATGCAACAAAATAATTTATTAAAACACGAACACAAGCAATAAAAAGGCAATAAAAATATGCAAAATTATGCACTAATCAACTGTTTCAATACATAATTGTTGAATGCATATTTTGAGTAGCTGGTTTACCAACTGCAATCTATTGAAGCTCAAGCAATCCCCCAAATCCATCCAAGACTAAAATACACGCATACTTGTAAGTCTCTCCTACAGGGATTCTTATTTACAGTATTTGAAACGCTCTCTACAAAAGCATAAACTAGCCGTTAACGGCAGCATTTCTCAGAATCGGCTCCACTGACCGGCGTATCGCCGGAATTGTAATCATTTATCTGCAGCTTAGCAATAGCTTCATTTCCCTGTGTTTTTTTGTTTTGTATCCTTCACCCTCCGTCTAGCCCCAGCCTGTAGCCGTTTCTACCCCTCTTCTCTTCTCTTCGGTCACCCTCCTCCCTTGTTTCTACCCCTCTACTCTCGTCCCCCTTCTCCCTTGTTTACCCCAGATGCCCCCTCCTCCCCACAGCGTTCCCATTTTCGTGTCTCTTTGTCCCCTGTGTTTACGTTTCTCACCGTTTATCACCCCACCCCTTCCTCGCCGCCCGTCTCCTCCTTATTCCCACCCCACCCCCTCGACCTTCCCCCACCCATACTGTCATCCCTCAGTTCTCCTCTCTTTCCTGCATTTACGTAGCTTCATCCCCTTCCCCACCCAAGCCCAACTACAGCTGCCTCAATCGCCCATCACCGCGCCAATCTGCTGAACCGCCTTCTTTCCCCTCACCGTCCACCGTTCGTGTTTTAACCCAACCCCCCTTCTTTCCGCGTGTTTTTCCCCCCTTCTTTGCTGTAAGCTCTTTTGTTACCATTGTTTGGGCATTGGTTGTGGCCTATTGGCCTTTTCTTTTACTGTCTTTTATCGTTTGTTTAGTATCCGATTGATAGTGTTTCAGGTACCTGTTTCTGTTCGGTTTTGTACGGTTCTATATTTGCGTGATTGTGCCGGAAACATCAACGTATAATTGTGTTAGTGGCCTTGATATTTTTTATCAGTTTTTGTCGTTTTCTCCCATCTTTTGTGTGTCTTTGTATCTCTCGGTTTTAATATTGTTTTCGGGTATTCATAATTGGAGTTAGGGTAGTTATAATTGTTTTTGGGTAATCTGTTTTGTTCCCACTTGGTACACCTCTTTTGTAGTTGTTTTTACGTGTTTGTTTTTGACGATGTCGCGTAGCTTGCGTATTGGCAGTTTGAATGTAGGTACCTTGACAGGCAAATTTCTGGAGCTAATGGACGTGTTGAAGAAACGCAGAGTAGATATGGTCTGTATTCAAGAGACTAGGTGGACGGGAGCGCGGTCTAGAGCAGCGAACGGGTATAAATTGTGGTATTCAGGTCTAACCAACTCGAAGAACGGAGTGGATATTCTTTTGGCGCAGGATTTAATAGACAACGTCGTGGAAGTGAAGAGGCGAAATGACAGGATCATGTCCGTCAGCGTTGTGGTTGGGGAGAAGGTGGTGAACGTGGTGTGTGCGTATGCCCCCCAGGTCGGTTTGGGCGACGCCGAGAAGGAAGCTTTCGGGGTCTGTTTAGATGAGTTGGTCGGAAGTTTTCCTGACGATCAATTCCCAGTGCTCGGTGGCGATTTCAATGGTCATATTGGTGAGAGGGCAGAAGGTTATCCCAGTGCGCATGGAGGTTTCGGCTTTGGGGTCAGGAATGTCAGTGGGTCCGCGTTGTTAGAGTTCGCTACTGCCCATGAGTTGGTTATTGTGAACTCTGTTTTCCAGAAGAGGGCTGAGCACCTCGTCACCTTTAGTAGTGGGGGGCACAACACTCAAATCGATTACCTGTTGTTGCGCATTAGTGATGTTAGGACGTGCGTGGATTGCAAAGTGTTCCGGAGTGAGGCGTGCGCTTCACAGCACTGTCTGTTGGCCATGGATATCTACATAGGGGCCCGTGCTGTTCGAAGGACGAGGGAGTCCAGACCAAGAATTCTTTGGAAAGATTTGAAGGACGAGAAGGCGGCCGAATTCAAAGAGTCTTTGGTCAACGTAGGATGCTTTGCGCTTGGTGGGGATGCAAACTGTAGGTGGTCCAACATGGCGAAGGTCATTCGAAGTGTGGGTGAGAAGGTGGTGGGGGTCTCCTCCGGGAGGTTTAGTGGGCCAAAGGAGTCTTGGTGGTGGAACGAGGAGGTCCAAAAGAAAGTTAATGCGAAACTTGCGCTCTTTAAATAGCTTTTGTCATGTAGTGCAGGGCCGGAGAGGTTTCAGAAGATAGAAGCATACAAGGTGGCAAAGCGAGAGGCAAAAAAGGCCGTGGCGAAAGCAAAAGAGGAAGCCTTCGAGGGGCTGTACAAGCGCCTAGATACCAAGGAAGGAGCGAACGCCATTTTTAAACTAGCTAAAGCAAGAGAAAGAGGACGTCGTGACCTGGGCTCTGTAAAGTTCGTTAAGGATGATTCAGGCCAAGTGCTTTTGAAGGAAGACGCTATCAAGGAGAGGTGGAGTTCGTACTTCCATAATCTTTTCAACGAGGCGAGGAGGAGTGGCGCAGGTGCAGATCAAGAGGTCACCCGACTGGCCGAGCCTTTTATCGGTTCCCCAGAGCTTATCAGCAAGGAAGAGGTCAAGGGGGCCCTTCAGAAGATGGAAAGAGGGAAGGCGGTTGGGCCGGATCAGATCCCTATCGAGGTCTGGATTTGTCTTGGTGAGGTCGATGTTCAATGGTTAGCAGATCTGTTCAATGCTCTTCTCTTGGGTGATAAGATGCCAGCTGAATGGAGGCGCAGTATTGTGGTCCATTTTTACAAGAACAAAGGCGATGCTCAGAGTTGTAGTAACTACCGGGGTATTAAATTACTCATCCATACTATGAAACTCTGGGAGAGAGTGGTGGAATGTCGGATAAGAAAAGTAGTCGAAATCTCAGAGAATCAATTTGGTTTAATGCCTGGGAGATCGACGATCGAAGCAATTCATCTCGCCATACGTCTTTTGGAGAAGTTCAGGGAACGGTGAAAAGACCTTCATATGGTGTTCATTGATCTAGAGAAGGCGTATGATAGCATCCCCCGTGAAGCTATTTGGAAGAGCCTTGAGGAGAGGAGAGTGGAACCATCTTACATTAGGGCGATTCAAGATATGTACTCTCAAGCTAGCTCTTGCGTCCGGACCCCAGTGGGTGACTCCCGATTTTTCCCGGTTGAGATTGGGCTTCACCAGGGGTCGGCCCTTAGCCCTTTTCTTTTTGCCCTCATTTTGGATGTCATGTCGAGAGGGATTCAAGACGTAGTTCCCTGGTGCATGCTCTTCGCGGATGACATCGTGTTAGTGGCGGAGTCGAGGGAAGAGGTGAACGGGAAGTTGGAGCTTTGGAGATCTACTTTGGAGTCCCAAGGGTTGCGTTTGAGCCGATCTAAAACCGAATATCTCTGGTGTAACTTCAGTGGAGAGGCCATAGAGGGAGGGGTGAAGGTCAAGATTGAAGACCAGACTGTCCCCCGTACGGATAAGTTTAAGTATTTGGGTTCGATCATCCAGAAGGATGGCGAGATTGACGACGATGTCTCACATCGTATCAAGGCTGGGTGGCTTAGATGGAGGGCAGCGTCAGGGGTGATGTGTGACAAGAAAGTTCCTATAAAGTTGAAAAGGGAAATTCTACAGAGCGGCCATCCGGCCCGCGTTGCTTTATGGGTCGGAGTGTTGGGCGACTAAGAAGGCTCTCGTAAACAAGATGGAAGCGGCGGAAATGAGGATGTTGCGGTGGTCTTGCGGACGTACGATGTTGGATACAATCCCGAACGCTGTGTTTAGGAGCGAGCTCGAGGTGGCGCCTTTGTCAGCGAAAGTAAGGGAAGGGAGGTTAAGATGGTTCGGCCACGTCCGCAGGAGGCTGGCTGAAGCCCCGGTGAGGAGGGTTGAAAACATCTCGGTCACTGGGGTGAGGAGGAGAGGCAGACCGAAGAGGTCGTGGGAAGAGCAGCTTAGGATGGATCTGAAGGCCCTTAACCTAGATGCGACCATGACCGACGATAGGCACTCTTGGAGACGTCATATCAGAGTGGTGGATTCTCTTCTAGGGAGCGGCTCAGTAGTTGAGAGCCTCAGAGTTGGGATGTCCCGGTTAACACTATCTTAGAAGTTCGGCCATCTCGCTCGCAGTCGCTGTTTTCAGCGTTCCCCTATTTGCTGGTCTTATAATGTTGTTTTATGCCGTGCAGGGATTTTTGAGCGGAGGTATCATCACACAACGGAGAGCAAACCCTCGCAGGTATGTTTATCCCATGTGAAGGACGCCATGGGCTCAGGTATCATTCAGATCTTTTCCATACCAAAACACCCTCTCTTTTTTTCACGCACAAAGCCAAGGGTCTTCACGGAAACAGCCTCCCCACTCTAAAGGTGGGGGTATGGACTGCGTACATCCTACCCTCCCCAGACCCTGCCCTGAGCGGGATATACTGGGTATGTTTGGTTTGGTTTTTAATCTATTGAAGCTCATTACAATGGAAAAGGACGTGGGACCATGTTCACGTGGGATTGTCCCTTATCCATTGTATTGTCCTCTTAAAATTATTAATGTTGCATCCTGAAAAGCTGAACGTATAAAAGAATGGGAGTCAAATCATATTCAACTTATGTTACACAACACCTCATCCACATTTGCGTGTTAAAGAAACCGAGAATGGTTATTTTGGTAAGTTTTGTTAAGAAAAATGATAAACTTGTCTTTCACCCTCTACATGTCTAACCACCGAAGTAAGACTTGACCCGAAGAAATTAACGAATGCATACTTTCTTCCTCGAAAATATTACTCAAACCCGACAAGAAAAATAGCATTGTTGTGATGGCTGTAAATTTCAAAAATCGGAACAAATCGATTTAGGTACATAATATTGATTTATCAATAAATTGAAAATCATAGACATGATAAATCAGAAAAAAATCGGATAAAGTTTAATATTTTTATAAATATTTAATAATTTGGTCTAATTTATAATATAATCTACCATTTAAAAAAAATTTATACTGATAAATTGAATTTTAAAAATCAAATTGGTCAAATATTTTTTAACGATTTATCGGTGATTTTTGAAAAATCAGACGATTTTTAGAATACTGATTGTAATATTCAGTTAAATCAACAAAAAATTCATAAAAACAAACATGATATGCAACGAATTAAGATTATGTTATCTGGCGAAAGTCTTAAGGTTGCAATTTAGAGGTTTTATAGAATTTTTAGTATTTTTCCTATTATCTTTAGAAGTACATATTTCATTTTTATATAAATTAAATTATTTAGATTTAAAAGTATAGGGGGAAATTAACTTTACTGTATAAAACAGTCACAAAATTCTTAATTCGAAAAATGCCTAGTTCTTAATTTTGGAAAAAAAGTAGTTTTACAGTAAAAAACACTAAAAAAAGTCTGAAAAATATGCCAACATCTTTTTTTTTAGTATAAAAGCATCACGATAAAGAATGTACTATTAAAATTTGGAAAAATTAGGCAAAAAAAAAAAAGAAAGAAGGCAAAATCGGATGGATTCATAGATAGTTCTGTCGCTGGATAGGTAGGAGGAATCATGATTACATTACAGAAGCACACACAACCGGCTGTTTAAACAAATAAAAGTAATAAAATATTAGTACTGTAAATTCATATTTTCTGTCACTTTTCACTTCACAGCCTGACCACACCTCTAGTACCACTTTAGTTTTTCATCTCACGGTTACTAATATAATGGTGACAAAAGATATATAGACATCTAAAAAGTTTTTTCATAGCCCTTATAGGCTTTCACATCTAAAAGCTCTTTTATTTTCTGTATGTATACCTCTTTTCTTAAGCCCTCAAAAATTTTATAGAAGAATTTTTAAGCATGGGGAATGTCTTTACTGGCCATGCGTTCAGAAATAAATTTCCACGCCATCGCAACAGAAATTGTTGTAGTACTCATCGCCTTTGTCTCGATATTCGTGCTTAAGTTGAATAGATTGGTGAGTGTTTGGCATCCCCCTTGCGAGTTCTTGATTCTTGCTTTTTAGTTCTTGAGTTTTTTTTGTACACTTGTCTTTTCCTAATTTTTTTATTCTTGGTTGGTTTGTTTGGTTCTGGAAATGTGTTGTTTTATTTCGGGTTTTATTAAAGGCTTTTGTTTTTGTTAGAAGTAATGCATGTATGAATATAGTTCTTAATTTTTTCTTTTTAGTTCTTGGATTTTTTTTGGTATTGGTTTGTTTTTGCTTTGTTAAGCCTTAGTCTACTCAGCCTCTCTGTCACTCTGTCAAAGCATTCTCTGTCAAACCACATGTAGCACATACTAAGCTCTAGTGGTGTTCTAGTGGTAGCACATGTAAAGTTTTATCTAGCAAAGTAGTAATGACAGCACATGTCCAGTCTGTGTAGCTAGTAATGGTAGCACATGTCCATTCTGTGTAGCTGTAGTCACATGCAATCTGTGCTATATATATGTGCACATTGTCAAGAGAATGTTTAAGAGATTATCAATAAGAAATCTTCTTCATTCTACATGGTATCAGGCCACTATCCTTTTATTTTTTTCTCCTCAATGACTACTCCAACAAACACCTCATCTTCTTCATCTGCCACCACCACAAACATCACTTCCGCTTACACTTCAGTCCCACAAATTCAGATTCACCATCTAATCTCTGTCAAACTTGATAATGAAAATTATTTACTATGGTTGGCACAGTTTCAACCTCTTCTTCAAGGATATGATTTACAAGGCTATGTTGATGGAACCGTTCCGTGTCCCGCTCGCCTTCTCCCCGATACTACTACAATCAATCCTGAATACACAATGTGGAAGAAACAAGATAACATTCTTCTAGGATGGTTGTTATCTTCCTTAACTGAGCCGGTGCTAGCACAAGTTGTCGGCCTTCATACTTCGCAAAGCGTATGGGAATCACACCAGAAACATTTTTCCTCTCAGTCCCAAGCCAGAATTCTTCATCTGAAGCGTGAACTTCAGAGCATGCGCAAGGGAAATAAAACCATGGCAGAATACTACCTTCATGCCAAACAACTCTCAGATAAACTGGCTGCATCAGGACAGCCTGTTTCAAGTACAGACCTCCAGCATATGATCTTGAGTGGTCTAGACTCCTCGTATGATCCCATCGTGACTGTGCTCACTACCACAATTACTAACTTTCACCTTGATGATTTCTACTCTAGCTTGCTTTCATATGACATGCGGCTTGAAGCACAAAATGCTAGTTTTCCACAACCTACTGCTCATCTGACTCATCGCAGCAATGCCAGATCTTCAAATCAACCCCATGTCAGCAATGGTAATCGAGGACGTAGCCAATCCCGTGGAGGTAGAAGCTCCGCCCCTGGGTGATCTCAATATCAATATCGCTCTAATTCTTCTCGGTCAGCCTCTGGTCCTTGTCAAATTTGTAATCACAAGAATCACGGTGCACTTCAGTGTTGGTATCACTTTGATAAAGAATTTCATCTCTCTTCTACAAGTGATCGTCCACCTGCCGCTTATGTTGCTGCTCCGGGGTCGCTTCTTGATGGCAATTGGTGTCTAGACAGTGGTGCAACACACCATCTCACTTCAGACCTAAACAATCTCCACATTCATAATCAGTACGATGGTCCAGATCGTATTCAAGTTGGTAATGGTAATACACTCTCGATCTCTCATGTTGGTAATTCCTCGTTTTGCTTTAATAATCGTCACTTTTATTTTAACAATGTCTACCATGTGCCCTCGATATCCAAAAATCTCTTGTCTGTCTCTAAATTTTGTAAAGATAACAAGGTTTGCTTTGAATTCCATTCATCCTTTTTCCTTGTGAAGGACCAACAAACCGGGAAGCCACTATTGCGCGGCACGAATAAAGGGGGCCTCTATCACTTTGATGACAAACCAATACCATCAGCTCTTCTTTCCGAGTCCACTCCACACCAGTCCGAGTCTATCTCCAAGTGGCATCATCGTCTAGGTCATCCAATGCTTAAAACGGTCAATAAAATTGTTTCAACTCACTCTTTATCAGTAGATTTTAATTCCTCCAGTTTTTGTCATGCTTGTAAGGTTATCAAAAGTCACAAGTTATCATTCTCTCCTAGTTCTACAATTTACAAAGAAGCTTTGCATCTCATTGTATCAGATTTATGGGGTCCGGCTCCAATGCTATCTCGTAATGGTTCTCGTTATTATATTTTGTTAGGTCCACTATGTTTGTAGAAGGGGGGGTTGAATACAAACAGTACTGTTTTATCGAAATTTGTCCGGATAAATTTAATTTATATTTTGACAAATTTGAGCGGAATTAAATGAAACAAAATTCAAGTTGAATATAAAATTATATTAACTTGAGGGGTTTGTTACAAATACAGTACAGAAATTATATCTAGTTAATAAAAACAAATTAGAAAATTCGACATGAATTTTTCTAGATTTGTTAATAAAAATCGAGATATAGATTAGGAGTAAAAACTCGCTAATATTACAAGAGTATCAAATAAACAAGTTCTATCGGATCAGATATTAAAAATAAGATGAACTTGATTTTCTATGAATTTTTCTCTTGCTGTGTTGTTCTTCAAAAATGAGAGAGAATGGAGCTGTTCTTGTTTTTTCTCTTTTTAATGTTATGTTCTGTCTTCTTCTTGTCTGGCTGCTGTCTTGAATTAATATAGCCTCCTGTATCTTTTCTTTTTCATTTGTATTGCCAAGACAATCGGCAAGACAATCTGCTCTTCCAAGACAATCAATTTTGTACTGCCAAGACAATCGTCAAGACAATCCAAAATCTCCAAGACAAACAATTTATATTGCCAAGACAATAGGCAATACAATAAGCAAGACAATCAAGGTTAACAAGACAATCGTCAAGACAATTGAGATTGTCTTGTTAATATTAATAATAAAACTCGGCTGAATGATTGTATTGAACAAAATAAATATGCTGTCACATTGAAAACCAGTCTCAGGAGAAGAAAGTGTGACCACGCGCGCTGTGTTGAAGGCTTTGGATCAGGCGCGTGCCATCCACGCGCTTCAAGGCGCGTTAGCCGACAAGAACATGATATCACATGGTGTTTGTTTTGACAGCTTGAACTTCCTTACTTTATCTTGCATGCATGTATTATTTTTTTCCTTTTCCGTATGCATAGCCATGACCATGACTGTCCCTTTTGTTTTTCTTTTGTTTTGTCGACTTCCTTTTTGTTTCATGTATAAGTCATGTCGACTTCTTTTCTTTTTTTTTATTTGTTTTGTTTTGATTCTTTTTCTTTTCTTTTGATTTTGATTTAATTGTATTTAATTTAATTAACTTAATTAATCAATTAATCATTTAAACGAATAATGATTAATTAATAAGTTAATTAAATAAATCAATTAGACTAATATATTAATTCAAAATTAATTAACATGATAATTAATTTAATAAATAAATTAATTCAGAATGAATTAATTTATTAAATTAAATCAATTACATAATTATATTAATTAAAAGAGAATTAATATAAATCTTTTGACAGCTCAAATCTTTTTCTGAACCACTGAAAGTAATAAAGAATTACCACCGGATTTTCGTTGACGCTCGATGCACGGTCTGGTTCATGAGCGACTAACTCCAACGGCTTTTCTTTATTTTTGACTTTATAGCTTGAACCACTGAAGTTAATGATAAACAACCACTGTTTAATGTTGACACTCGATGTACTGTCTGGTTCATGAGTGACTAACCGCAATGACTGTTCTTCATATATTGACTTTAAAATCTGGTTCCTTTTCTTGTCTTTTTCTTCTCTCTCTTTTAATTCTTCTGTACTGTCTCTGTCACTGTTGAAATCTCTGTCACTTTAAATGAATCCACTTCTTTAACGAATACTTCACTGAGGCTTGATCAGATGTCTGAACTTCTTTCAATGTAGTAATTCCTCAAGTCTGTAGATTGACCTTGATCTTTTTCTTCTGACAGATAATACAATCTGAGATTCCTTGTGACAGTCTATATACTATTTACTAATACAATCTTGTTTAAGTTGAGTTGTATCCTCGAAATACAAATAGGCTACATCATATGCCTTTCAATCTCCCCCTATTTGTTTGTTAGACAATAACAAGCAAATACCTAGAGGATAACTCAACTACCTCACTTAAACAAGAAAAAGATAAAACTTTTAAGAACTAAGTAAATAATACAAAAAAAATTTCTCTGGTTTAGATTTAACAATTCCAAAATCTTCAGTTGATGAAATGATAGATGATTGTTCCTCTAGCACTGAATTGATCTTCAATAGATAACTCATCTTCATTTCTGATTCTTCATATCTCTGCATGATAATCCTTCACATCTTACATTGGTGATTATCAGCAGTTTTTGATTTACAATCACTTCCCATTTCTGACACAGCTTTTCTCACTAAAGAAAAACAGCTGTTCCTACTATATAGACAATGGTGAATCAATACCATTTCTATAACTTATGGTATTGTGATGTAATTCTCCTTATATCTCCACTTTCATAACAAATGAAAGTTCTTAATGAAAGTTCTTTAGGTGAATCAATACCATTTCTATAACTTATGGTATTGTGATGTAATTCTCCTTATATCTCCACTTTCATAACAAATGAAAGTTCTTTTGCTTCTTCATCTAAGGCTCCCCCTTAGAAACTAGACTTGCTTGACTTGCTTCTCATCCTAAGCACAGTCTTTAATGCTCCCCCTTTCTAACTCACTCTTCTTTTACTTGTACCCCATACTTCTCCCTTTTAGTTGAAGTATATCTTTTTCAATATATCTCTCCCCCTTAGTTGAGGAATCCTCCAATTCAATTAATTGATAAAGTAGTTGATACCAAATTGTTACCAATTTATACCAATCGTTAGAGTACATTGAAATCAATTGATAAAGCTTTGTTAGAAAGGAAGTTTCATTTTCTTCCTCACTGTGAGTGTGTGATAGTGTTTAGTGTACCTCACAAGTGTTTCACTCATCTCTCCACTCATTTGTGTTGAGTGTCTCACTTCTCTCTGTGTTTACACTCTTGCTCACTAGTGTTTCACTCATATCACTCATAGCTCCAACATCCGTTAGTGTACCTGCAAATAAAAATCACCATAGCCCCTTCTAGAGAGGTCAGTGGTGGTGCAATGGGAGTTCGCAAATCCCAAATCCTCGTTGGACTCGTCAGACGAATCTGAGTCATAATCTACAAGTTGCTAGTTTTCCCTTTTTAGGGTTTTCAGATTTGAATTCTGAGAAGGTAAACAATGATCTATAAATTTAGCATTGAGATCAAGATTCCCTTCTAATGTCTGTGAAGACATCACCTTGTAAAACTCATCAGGTAAAATCTGAATCATAGTTCACAAGTTGCCGATCCGCACCTATGTCGGATCCGTTACCCGCAGGATCCAGAGATGTTCCCTCTGGGGAGTTAGATAATGATCTTGTTGAATTTTGCATTTGAGATCAATACCTTCTCTCGAGGTCTGTGAAGACTCTTGATTCATTAAAGAACCTTTAACTTATAATCCTAACCGTAAAATGGTTGGATTACAGGTTTCCGTCAATTCATCCTTAGTGTGTGCAATCTCACTTGTGCATATGAAATATTTTGGTTAGTGTATAAGGTAGTGACTCTCTAACTGAATATCCCACACATCCTTGTTTGCTGCATCAAATGCAGTTACTCCCTGGTGACCTTTAGTCTGATAGGTTACTTCCATTTAGGGGGTAAAATAGAATGTGTTTGAGTTTGACTGTAGTTTGGGATAAAAGTTGTTGGGTTTACAACCTTATGACTAAACATGTGAGAATACAAAATTTCATGTAGATGAATCTGCATCACAGAATATGAGCAATATAGAGATAGAATGCATTTTTAACATTGAAAAGTTTTCTGAGAAAATATTGCATTTATCTTAAGTGAAATGATGTACAGTTGTGATTTCAAAAGATTTACAATGTAAGCAATCACAGCTGTAGAAAGAAATTTTGAATTAGGAAGATAAAGATCTTGAGCTGGTTTTACAAAACAAGAACATAGGCAAAAATCCAATTAATAAATATTAATCAATCAATGTATGTTAATGTTTAAACCAATACAAACAAAACTATTTTATCATGCTTTAGGTCCTGTAAGATAGATACCAACTATTAGAAATTATTAGCACTTGATAGGTCTTGTCTTCCAATTGTTAGATCCTGAAAATCAAACATTAGTTCCTAACCAATTGTATAGACACATACCAATTTGATACCAACATTGGTCAATTGTTAAGTCCTTAACACGAAGATCTGTTAACAGCAATCACAAAACAAAGATTTATACTTAAACTGCAGGTTTTGTGTGTGTTAATAAGAAGAACAACAAAAGAACCAAGTACAGGGACCTATTTGTAAGTTTTGCAAGTATAGTGACTAAAATGTAAAAACTATACAAACTATTTATATACACATGAAAAAGAATATACAAAAATAAGAAATAATATACATAATAATTATACAAAATAAAAACTATAAAAAAGAAAAATTCAAATAAAACTAAATAAAGAAGAAAAATTTGAATTAACATAAAAATAATAAAACTATACATAAGTACTAATTTACATACAAATTTTATTTTTTTATTTTTTTATTATTATTTTTTTAAATGCAAAAATAACTGTATTAATAATATTTACAGAATATTAAAGATAAAAGATAATAATTTAGAAAAATATCTACAACAATATAACTACTTAAAATAACTAAATAGAAAATATAAAATACTAAAAATACCATAGGTTGTCCTTTTGACGGAATTAACACATTAATAACAGAAGAACAAACACTACAAAATATTGAATAAAATATTAACTATTTACATAAACATTTGTAGCAAATTAATAAATCTATATATATTTTCGAATAAAATGACTTTCTTATCAGAAAATTATTTTGAAAGAAAATATGATTTATTAAAAGATCACAAATATTCAAAAGGAATTTTCAACAAAAATAGATTTCTCACTAATTTCCACTTGTAAAATTTGAGAAAAATATTTTTAGAGAAAATAAAATTATTCTAAAATTAAAAGAAGTAAGTAGGAAAATATTAAGAAGATAATGACAATGATTTAAGAATTAACAAGCAAGATTATAAGTTGATAAAATAATTATACAAGTGATTTAAATCAGAAAATATTCACAAAATAATCACTTGTAAATTATTAAAGATCAAACCTCAGATATTAACTAGTTTAATTACTAGGACTGTTTAACATACCCAATTCACCAACAATTCTGGTGAATGTGGATTCGTCAAGAGACTTAGTAAAAATATCTGCTGTTTGTTCTTCTGTGGGTACAAAAAATAACTCCACAGTACCATTCATGACATGCTCTCGAATAAAATGATACCTGATGTCAATGTGCTTTGTTCTCGTGTGCTGCACAGGATTGTTGGAGATTGCTATGGCACTTGTATTATCACACAGGATAGGAATCTTGTCAAGTACAAAGCCATAATCCCGTAGCTGATTTCTGATCCACAAGATCTGAGCGCAACAGCTTCCAGCAGCTATGTATTCAGCTTCGGCTGTAGAGTTGGAAACTGTTTGCTGTTTCTTACTGTACCAGGAAACCAACCTGCCACCTAGGAATTGACAACTCCCGGAGGTGCTCTTTCTATCTACAACACTTCCTGCATAGTCTGAATCTGTATATCCAACAAGATTAAAACCAGATTCTTTAGGGTACCAAATTCCTAAATTTGGAGTACCCTTAAGATATCTCAAGATTCGTTTAACAGCAATGAGATGCACATCTCTAGGATCCACTTGGAACCTTGCACACAAGCATGTAGCATACATAATATCTGGTCTACTTGCAGTAAGGTAAAGTAATGAGCCTATCATACCTCTGTAGCTTGTGATATCTACCTTAGCAGAATTTTCACATGCTCCAAACTTGACAGCTGTAGATGATGGTGTTCTTGCTGAAGATGAGTCCTCCATTTGATACTTCTTGAGAAGCTCTTTGACATACTTGGATTGACAGATAAATATTCCATCTGTCCTTTGACTTATTTGCAATCCAAGAAAGAACTTCAGCTCACCCATCATGCTCATTTCAAATTTACCCTGCATTAACTTAGCAAATTTCTTGCACAACAGATCATTAGTAGACCCAAATATTATATCGTCCACATAGACTTGGACTAGAATTGTATCATTCATATGTTTCTTTGTGAAGAGAGTTTTGTCTATGACACCTCTAACAAAACCATTTTCAATTAAAAATTCAGAGAGAGTGTCATACCATTTCCTTGGTGCTTGCTTAAGACCATAGACAGCCTTGAAAAGGAAGTAGACATAGTCAATTAGATCTGGATCTTCAAAGCCAGGGGGTTGTTCTACATAAACCTCTTCATCTAGCTTGCCATTCAAGAAAGCACTCTTGACATCCATTTGATAAACTTTAAAGTTTGAAAATGCTGCGAATGCCAAGAATATTCTTATGGCCTCAAGTCTAGCCACTGGAGCATAGGTCTCATCATAATCAATGCCTTCAGATTGGGAGTAACCCTTTGCTACCAGTCTTGCTTTATTTCTCGTCACTGTGCCATCTTCATCAAGTTTGTTTCTGAATACCCACCTAGTGCCAACCACTGGTCTGTCTGTAGGTCTGGGTACCAGCTTCCAAACTTCTTGTTGTTTAAATTGATTGAGTTCATCTTGCATAGCAATCACCCAATCAGGATCAGAAAGAGCTTCTTCAGTTTTCTTAGGTTCCATTTCAGATAGAAACCCTGAATAATTACATTGATTCTGAAAAGCTCTTCTAGTCTTCACACCAACAACTGGATCACCAATAATTAGCTCAAAAGGATGAGCTCTATTCCAAACAGTCTGTCTGGGAAGATTAGATCTTGATGATTCGCCTTGATCTTCATTGTGATGTTGTGTGTGACCAGTTGACCCTTCATTTTCTCCCCCTGAGTTGTTGCCAGGTTGACTAGATGATGATTGTTTAGAAGAGTCAGGGGAATTTTGACTACCATCATTGATTTCATCACCATTACCCTGATCATCATTGTTGTCATTAGCATCAGCAAAAATCTCAGGTGCATTGACATCATCTGAATCTGTATCTGTCATGTCATCGAAAGATAGCTTCTCAGATGGATTCTCAGTTTGGATACTAGGGAGTTTAGTGTCATCAAATGTTACATTGACACTTTCCATCATCTTCTGTTCATCAATCACATACACCCTGTATGCTCTCATTGAATAACCAATAAAAATTGCTTCAAATGCTTTGGTGTCGAATTTACCACCTTGATCATCACCTTCTTTAAGCACAAAGCACTTTGCCCCAAATACATGAAAGTATTTGAGTGATGGTTTCTTATCAGCCATAATTTCATAGGGTGTCTTCATTTGATCTTTATTGATTAGAGTTCGATTCTGGGTATAGCACGCAGTATTGACAGCTTCAGCCCAAAAGTACAATGGAAGCCTTGATTCACTTAACATAGTACGTGCAGCTTCAATCAAGGTTCTATTCTTTCTTTCTACTACCCCATTTTGCTGAGGAGTTCTTGGAGCTGAGTATTGTCTGGTTATACCCTTCTCAGTGCAGAAGTCATTTAGAACTGCATTCTTGAATTCAGTTCCATTGTCTGATCTTATAGCTCTCACTGGATACGTAGAATCTCGCTCAATTAATTTGATGTGATCAATCACCAGTTGTGGAGTCTCATCTTTAGAATTCAGAAACAGGATCCATGTGTATTTTGAAAAATCATCAACAATCACTAGAGCATATCTCTTCCTTGATATAGACATCACATTAACTGGACCAAACAAATCCATATGAAGTAATTGTAACGGTTCAGTTATTGAAGATGTGTCAGTGCTCTTGTGACTTGCCCTTTTTAGCTTGCCTTTTTGACATGCATCACAAAGTCCTTCTTGAGTGAATTCCATTGAAGGCAAACCTCTCACCAACTCTCTTTTAACCAGAGAATTCATTGTCTTAAAATTAAGATGAGAAAGTTTCTTGTGCCATAGCCAACTCTCATCATTAGATGCTTTAGTGTAGAAGCAAGTGATTTCTTTAGTGCTTCCTGAGTTCATATTGGCTACGTACAGATTGCCTTTTCTAACTCCTGTCAGTTGTGGCTTTTCATGTCTCTTGTGTGAAATTAGACAATTCTTCTTGTTGAAATGAACTTCAAAACCTTTGTCACAGAATTGACTGACACTGAGCAAATTGTGCTCAAGTCCTTTCACAAACGAGACTTCATCAATGATAACATTTCCAGCTTCAAGTCTGCCATATCCATCAGTTCTACCTTTGCTGTTATCTCCAAAGGTAACTACTGGGCCGGCCTTCTCCACCACATTTGTCAGCAGGGTTCTGTCTCCAGTCATATGCCTTGAACATCCACTGTCCAAGATCCAGGTCACTCGTTCAACCTGCTCAACACCCTGCAATGACAAACGGATTAAACCTTCTTCGGAACCCAAATTTGATTGGGTCCAGAGTACTTAAAGAATTGGCCTTTGTCAGGCAAAACAACATTCTTTACTTTAACAACAGCTTTATCATTATTCAACAAACATTTCACTTTATAAACAGATTTGACAATCTTTTGTTTCAGTTTAGGTATCCATGTTTGTTTAGTAACAATATCATTGACTGGACATTTGACTTTGTAACCAGCCTTCATAAAACTTTGTTTAGGCTTTGGTACAAATGTCTCTCTCCTAACATAAGGAGGACTAGCAGTCTTTGATCTAACATTATTCCTGTTCATATGTTGTCGAGGAGCAGTCTTATTATCACATGCATGATTACCATTAAAGTAAGCAGACATCACATTAAAGGCACAAGACATACAGTTGACAACACCACATGCTTTATGATTAGAATCAATGATTGGCATGTTACTCATGTTAGACATGTTATTGTTCTGCTTCAACTTGTTACCACCTAATCCAGTCTTAGAAGAACTTGTTGTTTCAACAACCTTGACTGGTACTTTAGGTACATCTTTCTTGGATGAAACATTTGTTGTGTTAACGTCCTCAACTGATTTAGCCTTAACAAATACTGTGACATTTTTCTTGGATGACACATTCTTTGTATTAGAGTTCTTAACAGTTTTATCCTTAACACATTTATCCTTAACAAGAACTGTGCCATTTGCACTATCCTCATTTCTCATTTCTTCTTGTATAAGCATAGAAAGAGTATCTGGTGGTCCAGCATCAGATTTTTTAAACATTGGTTTTTCAACATTCTTGAGTACGTGTGGTATACCTCTTTCCTTGGCAGAAATAGGATTAGGAGAATGATTACTCAAAGAACCAACAGCTTGACTATAATCAAATCCTATTCCTACAGTTTGTTCTACTGCTTGTTTGTTGAAGAAATCTTTAGAAACCTTAACAGAATTATAACAAGCTCTAATCTGTGTTTCAAGTTCTCTAATCCTGGTTTCTTGTTCAGCAATCCTCTCAACTTGTTTTACCATGTATTCTCCTAGACCCTTTTCTCTGTAGTTAAGTCGAGCTATTTCTTCTATATTCTTATCTTGATTAATCTGCACCTTTTTTAAATCTAACACTTCATTTTCAAGTTTAGTGTTAACAAGACTTATTCTCTCGTACCCTCTTTCTGCCTTATTCAAGGAACTACGTAAACTATCAATTAACTCAGCATCAGTAAGAATTACCGGTGTGGTGTAATAAGTTGATGATTCAGCATTTGCCACCAGTGCAAAGTTTCCATATTCTTCATCTTCGCTATCTGTATCATCCCAGCTTTTACCAGCAGCTACATAAGCTCTTCCACTCTTCTTCTTTTCAGAAGCATAATCTTTCTTCTGTGCTTGCTTGGGTTTCTGACACTCAGTAGCAAAGTGTCCCAACTCATTACAATTGAAACAACGGATTTTGCTTCTGTCAACAGTTCCAGTTTTATAACCTCCCCTGTTACTAGAGGATGAAGAACCTCCTCTCTGAAATCTGTTATTTGACTTAAACCTGAACTTTGGATTTCTTCTGAATCTGAAGTTACTGAATTGTCTCACCATCATCGCCATAGATTCATCTTCCAATTTATCCAGCTCTTCTAGTGAATAGAATTCACTACCATCCTGCGTAGCTGGTGTTTGGCCATGTTCCACTTCAGTTTGTTCCTTGTTGAAGCTGTTAGGTTGAACAATTTTAGCTTCCACTTCCTTAGGAACCTCAACTACTAGAGCTGTAGAAGAATTTGCCATTCTGCCTTTACCAGAGAACTCCTTCTGTTGTTCTTGTTCTAATTCATATGTTTTCAGAACACCAAACAGCCTTTCAAGAGCGGTCTTGTTTAAATCTCTGGATTCTCTGATGGCAGTTATTCTATGCTCCAAGTGAGTAGGCATAGTCAGTAAAAACTTCATGTTGATCTCCTTCTGAGTATATTGCTTGCCATGAACTTGCAAGTTGTTGATTATTTTGTTATACCTTTCGAACACTTCCTGAATGCCTTCGTTAGGGCCAGCTCTAAAGTGTTCATATTCAGAGGTCAAAATTTGAAGTCTGTTTTCCCTGACTTCATCAGTTCCTTCATTGATAGTTTCAATAGTTTCCCATATGTGCTTAGCGGTTTTACAATTCATCACATGGCTATACATTACAGCATCGAGGGAATCTATTAAAATGAGTCTCAAATTTTTATCCAGTCCAGCTTCCTCCTTATCTTCAGAGGTATAGTTCTTAGAGTCCTTTGGATAGGATTTTGCAGGTATTGTTACAACTCCATTTACAACTGTTTCAGTATCATGTTGCATGGGAGTTATTGGTCCATTTTTCAAAACGAACAAAAATCTTGGATTTGTTACATCAAGAAATAACTCCATTTTGTTTTTCCACATGTCATAGTTATCTTTATTAAATATAGGAATTTTAACGATGCCTTTGGTTGACATGATGAATTTTTAAGACAGTTAAAAATTCGAGATGGATTTTTGATTGAGTAAAAATAGGATCTTGATTTGTGTATCAATCAATAGGCTCGGATACCAATTGTTAGGTCCACTATGTTTGTAGAAGGGGGGGTTGAATACAAACAGTACTGTTTTATCGAAATTTGTCCGGATAAATTTAATTTATATTTTGACAAATTTGAGCGGAATTAAATGAAACAAAATTCAAGTTGAATATAAAATTATATTAACTTGAGGGGTTTGTTACAAATACAGTACAGAAATTATATCTAGTTAATAAAAACAAATTAGAAAATTCGACATGAATTTTTCTAGATTTGTTAATAAAAATCGAGATATAGATTAGGAGTAAAAACTCGCTAATATTACAAGAGTATCAAATAAACAAGTTCTATCGGATCAGATATTAAAAATAAGATGAACTTGATTTTCTATGAATTTTTCTCTTGCTGTGTTGTTCTTCAAAAATGAGAGAGAATGGAGCTGTTCTTGTTTTTTCTCTTTTTAATGTTATGTTCTGTCTTCTTCTTGTCTGGCTGCTGTCTTGAATTAATATAGCCTCCTGTATCTTTTCTTTTTCATTTGTATTGCCAAGACAATCGGCAAGACAATCTGCTCTTCCAAGACAATCAATTTTGTACTGCCAAGACAATCGTCAAGACAATCCAAAATCTCCAAGACAAACAATTTATATTGCCAAGACAATAGGCAATACAATAAGCAAGACAATCAAGGTTAACAAGACAATCGTCAAGACAATTGAGATTGTCTTGTTAATATTAATAATAAAACTCGGCTGAATGATTGTATTGAACAAAATAAATATGCTGTCACATTGAAAACCAGTCTCAGGAGAAGAAAGTGTGACCACGCGCGCTGTGTTGAAGGCTTTGGATCAGGCGCGTGCCATCCACGCGCTTCAAGGCGCGTTAGCCGACAAGAACATGATATCACATGGTGTTTGTTTTGACAGCTTGAACTTCCTTACTTTATCTTGCATGCATGTATTATTTTTTTCCTTTTCCGTATGCATAGCCATGACCATGACTGTCCCTTTTGTTTTTCTTTTGTTTTGTCGACTTCCTTTTTGTTTCATGTATAAGTCATGTCGACTTCTTTTCTTTTTTTTTATTTGTTTTGTTTTGATTCTTTTTCTTTTCTTTTGATTTTGATTTAATTGTATTTAATTTAATTAACTTAATTAATCAATTAATCATTTAAACGAATAATGATTAATTAATAAGTTAATTAAATAAATCAATTAGACTAATATATTAATTCAAAATTAATTAACATGATAATTAATTTAATAAATAAATTAATTCAGAATGAATTAATTTATTAAATTAAATCAATTACATAATTATATTAATTAAAAGAGAATTAATATAAATCTTTTGACAGCTCAAATCTTTTTCTGAACCACTGAAAGTAATAAAGAATTACCACCGGATTTTCGTTGACGCTCGATGCACGGTCTGGTTCATGAGCGACTAACTCCAACGGCTTTTCTTTATTTTTGACTTTATAGCTTGAACCACTGAAGTTAATGATAAACAACCACTGTTTAATGTTGACACTCGATGTACTGTCTGGTTCATGAGTGACTAACCGCAATGACTGTTCTTCATATATTGACTTTAAAATCTGGTTCCTTTTCTTGTCTTTTTCTTCTCTCTCTTTTAATTCTTCTGTACTGTCTCTGTCACTGTTGAAATCTCTGTCACTTTAAATGAATCCACTTCTTTAACGAATACTTCACTGAGGCTTGATCAGATGTCTGAACTTCTTTCAATGTAGTAATTCCTCAAGTCTGTAGATTGACCTTGATCTTTTTCTTCTGACAGATAATACAATCTGAGATTCCTTGTGACAGTCTATATACTATTTACTAATACAATCTTGTTTAAGTTGAGTTGTATCCTCGAAATACAAATAGGCTACATCATATGCCTTTCATATTTTATTTATGGATACATACACTAGATACACTTGGATTTATCCTCTTTCAAATAAAAGTGATGCTTTTCCAATATTTGTTCGGCTTAAAACTCAAATCGAAAATCTTACTGGAAAGAAAATCAAAATTTTTCAAACCGACAATGGGACCGAATATAAGCAATTCACTCCTTATCTACAGACACAGGGTGTTTTCCACCGTTTCACATGTCCTCACACCTCACCCCAAAATGGTCTGGCAGAGAGGCGTCATCGCCATATTGTTAAATCTGGTCTGTCTCTTTTAAATCATGCGTCCATGCCTCTGACCTTTTGGGAAGATGCCTTTGTTACCAGTGCCTACCTCATAAATCGTCTTCCTTTATCACCTCTGAATGGTAAAACTCCTCCAGAACTTATGTTTAGCACTACACCTGATTATAAGGCCTTAAAATGTTTTGGTTGTTTATGTTATCCTTATCTTCGCCCTTACAATTCTCATAATTTAGAAAATCGATCGTTGCCTTGTATTTTTATTGGTTATAGTAGTGTTCAAAAGGGGTTTTTGTGTTATCATAGGCCAACTCGACGCTTGTATGTCTCTCGACACGTTGAGTTTCAAGAAGATATTTTTCCTTACTCGGTATCGCTAAGTGGCAAACCCACTGTCAGTCCTTCACAACCTTTCTTTACATCCACTTCTTCTATTTTAAACTCTTCACAACATTTACACAACTCCAACTTCAATCACATACATCCACCAGTACCTCCACATATATCCATTCCACCAGAGAAAGCTATTGTACCTGATCACATGTCACTACCCTCTACAGCACAACCACCGCCTATTGACACTATCCAAGAAGTCACACCTTCCTCACCTACTTCATTATCTCATTATCCACCTTCTGCTCCATCTCATCCCATGGTTACTAGGGCAAAACGTGGCATTACTAAACCTGTAAATCGATTGTGTTTACTTGCTACTAATCATCCTTTGCAGGAAACGATTTCTATGGATCCAACCTGTTGTACACAGGCCAAAAATTATTCACATTGGCGGTCAGCAATGGATCAAGAAATTAATGCTCTTTTAAAAAATGGCACTTGGGTTCTGACACCAGCCACTCCAAACATGAATATAATTGGTTGCAAATGGGTTTTTCGAACCAAATATAAATCAGATGGCATCATTGACAAGTACGAAGCTCGACTAGTTGCGAAGGGTTACCATCAACAACCAGGAATAGACTATGGAGAAACTTTCAGTCCGGTGATCAAACCTTGCACAATTCGTCTTGTACTTACCATTGCTCTTCAACAAAAATGGGAAATACGGCAATTGGATGTTCAAAATGCCTTTCTCCATGGTACTCTAGCGGAGGAAGTGTATATGAAACAGCCACCGGGTTATGTGGATTCTCGGTTTCCTAATCATGTTTGTAAGCTTAAAAAGTCTATATACGGGCTAAAACAGGCCTCCCGGACATGGAATTCTCGACTTACAAGCTATCTGTTCAGTCTTGGATTTATCGCTTCAAGAGCTGATTCATCTCTTCTGTATTACCACACTAGTACAGTAACAATTTTTGTGCTTATTTACGTGGATGACATAATTGTTACAGGTACACAAGGAACTCATATTCCAATTCTTGTTGAATAGTTGCACTCTGTTTTTGCTATTAAAGATCTTGGACCCCTCCATTACTTCCTAGGAATTGAGGTGATCCCGTTTGCTTCAGGTCTGTTTCTATCTCAACGTAAGTATATTCTTGATTTGCTACACTCAACCAAATTCGACGGCGCCAAACCCATCTCCACACCACTGGCAGCAAACACACAATTGTCTCAGTACAACGGTGTACCATATGATGATGTTTCTACTTTTTGAAGTGTAGTTGGTTCTCTACAATATTTGTCATTCACTAGGCCTGACATTGCAGTTGCAGTTAACAAAGTTTGTCAGTACATGCATAGTCCTTGTGTTACCCATTGGATTGCTGTTAAACGCATTCTTCGTTATATTAAACACACTATCAACCATGGTCTAGTTCTATCTGCCCCGTCTACACTTCACATCAAAGCCTATTCTGATTCGGATTGGGCCGGTTGCCCGGATGATCGTCGGTCTACAAGTGGGTATGCTGTCTTTTTTGGTGGAAATCTTGTCTCCTGGAGTTCGCGCAAACAGAAAACTGTTTCTCGTTCGAGTACAGAAGCTGAATACAAGGCGGTAGGGACAGCGACTTGTGAGGTCATGTGGATACAATCTCTTCTTCAGGACCTTGGTTATGCTAACATTCCTTCACCAGTGTTGTGGTGTGACAATCTTGGTGCCACGTACCTCACTGTCAATCCAATTTTTCATGCACGCACAAAGCATATCGAAATCGATTATCATTTTGTTCATGAAAGGGTTGCATCCAAACAACTCACTGTGAAATTTATTTCAACAAAAGATCAGCTTACGGATATCTTCACAAAGGGACTCAGCAGCACCAGATTTTCTCAGCTTAGGAACAAGTTGTCCATCCACTCCTGGCCGTTCAACTTGCGGGGAAGTGTTAAGCCTTAGTCTACTCAGCCTCTCTGTCACTCTGTCAAAGCATTCTCTGTCAAACCACATGCAGCACATACTAAGCTCTAGTGGTGTTCTAGTGGTATCACATGTAAAGCTTTATCTAGCAAAGTAGTAATGACAGCACATGTCCAGTCTGTGTAGCTAGTAATGGTAGCACATGTCCATTCTGTGTAGCTGTAGTCACAAGCAATCTGTGCTATATATATGTGCACATTGTCAAGAGAATGTTTAAGAGAATATCAATAAGAAATCTTCTTCATTCTACATGATTTTAATTGTTTTGTTGGTTTTGTGATTCTTGTTTGGTTTGTTTGTGTTGTCTTGTTCTGGACATGTGTGTTTCCATTTCGGGTTTTATTTAAGGTTTTTGTTTCTGTTAGAAGTAGTGCATTTACGAATATAGTTGTGTTCTAGCTGATAAAAAGTTATTTCATATGTGTGTGTATATTGGTTGTGTACATAGATTTCGAGTATATTATGATGTTCGCCTGGGGGAAGTTACCGACTCTGAGTAGAGGAGTGAATATGTCTTCTTTCTGCTGTTCTGAGAGAGCCAGGTGAGCTGCCTAGTTAAATGTATTATGCAATTGTATATTGTAACCAATGTGTAACGTGCTGTCTTGCATCTGTAACGAAATATATATTTCGAGTTTATTTGAAAATACGCAGATGTAATTGTTTATTTTAGGGTGTTGGTAGATGTAGTCCCCATAAGAAGAAATGACAAAATTAACCACTTAGAATATTTTAACAAGAGTAACAACTTTCTAAAAAATGGCCAATTATGACCTTTTCAATACACAGTTGTTGAATGCGTATTTTGAGTAGCTAGTTTACCAACTGCAACCTATTGAAGCTCATTACAATGGAAAAGGACGTGGGACCATGTTCACGTGGAATTGTTCCTTATCCACTGTAGCGTCCTCTTAAAAATATTAATGTTGCATCCTCAAAAGCTGAATAGATAAAAGAATGGGAGTCAAAACATATTCAATTTATGTTAAACAACACCTCAATCCTTATTTGCGTGTTAAATGCATATTTGATTTTATTTTGTAAAATCTTTATTTATTTTTTTATTGGTTTTTTTGCAATTAATTAATTTTTATTTGGGGTTCAATGGGTTCTATTTGGGATTTAAAAATATTTAATTTTTAAATTAAATTTTCTTAATTTTACTTGTATTCCCTAAGGGTTCAACAATTAATCTTTGGGGTCATATTGGATTTTAGAAATATTTGAAATAAAGAATAAATCGTATACGAACTTAGGGTTTAGGGTTTAGGCCCTAGACCCAAAATCCTAATTTATACTGATTTAAAAAATCGGGGATGGCCCTCGATTTTTTAAAAATCAAGATGCCGGATTCAATAAGAAAAAACAATTTTTTTAAAAAAATCAGGTCACCAGACTCATTAAAAAAAACAAATTAAATTTGAATTTGAATAACCAATATTAGAGTACTTATTTCAGCGTATCGTAGCTACACTCCATTTCCACTTGCGTATTCATGAGGATACCCATTCAGCTCTTGAGTATTAGTTCAAAAATTGTAAATCCAATAAAACTCGGTCCCACTTTGTATGTTCAGGTAAGACTTTGCAAGATACGCATGTCATGGTTGTTTCTTCAGTCGATATTTATTCGAGAAATGCGTATTAGATCGGTTATTTTTGTAAAAGAAACTGAGAATGGTTATTTTGGTAAGTTTAGTTAAGAAAAAACGATAAACTTGTCTTTCACCCTCTACATGTCTAACCACCAAAGTAAGACTTGACTGGAAGAAATTAACAAATGCATACTTTCTTGAAACAATGACCAAAATGCCTAAAATTTCATTACCCACTAACCAAAATGCCCAAATCTGAAAATCCCGACATCTGTACCCACGGGATGCGCCGTTTCGGGTGGCGCATCCGATGTTACTGTTCACACCAGAAATTGCATTTGCAAGCTGTGCTCTCCTTGCCGGTGTTGATGGCGATTTCCGTCAACTATGTCGTTCTGCCTCACCAGACCACTACCAATCCACCAAAGCACATCAACGTGATCACAACATCTCACTCTCCCTTTTCTCCTACATTATTTTCAGTTTTTGGCCCCGCAGGGGCATGAACTAAGCTGGCCGGAAACCTCGAGCTCGACTGAATCGTATATTGGGTTTTCAAAATCCGGCATTGGAAATGGAAATTAACGGGTATAGGGATGTAGAGCTTTGAGAGACGATTCGAATTGTATGTACAACGTGATGGGAATGTTACGTCTGAGAGAGAACGCAAAGATCGAAAATTACTGACCGGAATCGCCATTTTCGCCAGATTACGTGAGCTCTGAGATGACGTTGGTCACGCCGTTTCAAACGGCGTATCAGCGTATACGCTTTTACCAGAGGCGCATCCATGACCATTTACGTCGATTCTAGAGGCGTAGCTTGAGATTCGCTCATGTGTGCAGCGTGAGAACACCACATACGCCTTTGGTAATGGCGTATCAGTACATACGCTGATGCGTCCAGCGTGATCGCTGGGTATTTTGGCCGGTGATTCAGCGCCGTGGGTATTTTGGTTAGAGATGATTAAAAACTGGGTATTTAGGGCACTCACCCTACTTTCTTCCTCAAAAATATTACTCAAACCCGACAAGAAAAATAGCATTGTTGTGATGGTTATAAATTTTGGAAATCGTAACAAATCGATTTAGGTACTTAATATTGATTTATCGATAAATTGGAAATTATAGAGATGATAAATCGGAACAAAAATCGGATAAATTTTAATATTTTTATAAATATTTAATAATTTGGTCTGATTTATAATATAATCTACCATTTAAAAATATTTTATAGCGATAAATCGAATTTTAAAAATCAAATTGGTCAAATATTTTTAACTATTTATCGGCGATTTTTGAAAAATCAGGCGATTTTTAGAATATTGATTATAATATTCAGTTAAATAAACAAAAAATTCATAAAAACAAACGTGATATGCAAGGAATTAAGATTATGTATATTAGACAAAAACTCTGCGGGAGATTAAATTATCTGGCGAAAGTCTTAAGGTTGCAATTTAAAGGTTTTATAGACTTTTTAGTATTTTTCCTATTATCTTTAGAAGTACAAATTTCATTTTTATATGAATTAAATTATTTAGATTTAAAAGTATAGGGGAAAAAATAATTTTACTGTCTAAAACAGTCACAAAATTCTTAATTCGAAAAATGCTTAGTTCTTAATTTTGGAAAAAAAGTAATTCAACAATAATTTTTTTTTTTTTGAAAGAAAATAACAACCATATCATTGGGAAATATTATTGTCTTGAAAATGAAATAAGGATAAACATAATTGGTCACCAAATTTTGTTGCATCCGACAAAAAACAAAAAAAAAAAAAAAACTTGAATTTGCATGGGATACAGGACCGATCTTAATGCTTGGAAGAGTTGGACTTTGGGCTTTTGCTGGTACCATAAGGACTTTTTTTGGGCTTCATGAGCGTGGTAGAAATTGGGTTGTTTTTCTTATCAAACCTCATGAATCATGAAAGAAATAGGAAATAATGACATTTTTACCATTTTTTTAAACTTTTTGACGAGAATATCACTTCTGAATTTTTTGAGCAAAAATACCAATTTATTACGCATTTCAAAAATGGATAATAGTATTACGCATTTGTCAAATGGGTAATAAAGTTGAAAAAAAATTAAATGTGTTACGCATTTCAAGAATGCGTAACACATTCATAATAGATGTGTTATCATAATTTTAATTTTTTTTTGCTTTTTTTGAAATTTTTTTATATGATACACATTCCTTAAATGCGTAATAGTATTAACAAATTTTAAAATAAGTAATAGGCTGGTATTTTTAGCCAAAAATTTTAAAATTAGTATTTATGTAATAAAATCTTGAAAAAATGACATTTTTGGCCATTACCCAAGAAAGTGAGGTCTCGTTTGTGTTGTTAGCTTAAGTTGCTTAGGAAATTTGCATTTCCTTGAAGATAATTTGCAATTTTATAATTGTATTCTAATGCTATGTATTTGTTAATTTATTTTTTGTTGATAAAAAATTGAGTAATCATCAATATCAATATATATATATATATATAAAGGAGGATAGAGGGAGTTTAGGTGGCGCTCTAAGATCGTCTCAATCTATTTTTCTAATTTTTTAGAATTTTAGAATTTTAAATACTAATAAATATAAAAATATCAATTAACATATTAGAAGTAGAATAGGTGTTCGAATTGATAAAGGAGAAGAGTTCGAATTTATAGGGAAGACATATGATTAGAAGTTCTATTGGAAGTATAATAAGTATTTACTAGCTTAAAACTCGTGCGATGCACGGATTATTTTTAATATTATATGTTTTTTTCATTAATTTAAATTATTTTTTTTAAAACATGAATTTTTGAGGCTTAAATTTTTATATGAGATGATTTGATAATAATTATATAAATGTTATCCGTGATATTTCTAGAAAAGAAGGGATTTTAGTTAGAAAATATTATAGGGTTTAGTTGAAAAAGGTAATCGGTTAATTATTAGTAATTACAAAATTATTATTTTATTTTATTAAATAGATTTCCCTTGATATGATTAGAAAAATAGAGAATTTAGTTAGAGAAAATTAAAATTATAACATGTTCTAGGTACAAAATGTAATTGATTAGTTTATAGTAATCATAACTTAATTAATTATGTTATTTTACTAAATACAATTGCTAGTAATGTTTTATAATTGCAGAAATTAATATTGTCTGTGATATTTCTATTAAAAGAGGAATTTAGTTAGAAAAAATATAGAAAAGATGATACGTTTTAACTGAAAAAGGTAATCGGTTAATTATTAATATTATAATATTATTAATTTATTGTATTAAATAGAACCGCCCGTGATATAATTGAAAAAAGAGAGATTTTTGTTAAAAAGAATAGAAAGGTAACGTGAAAATTAAAAAGATGAAATAAATTATGTGAAAAAGGTAATTAATTAGTTTATAGTATTTATAATTTAATTATGTTATTTTACTAAATAAAATTGGTCATAGTTTTTAAAAAATGAGAAATTATGTTGCCCGTGATGTTTATAGGAAAAAAAGGAATTTAATTAGAAAAAATAGAAAAGATAATACATTTTAGCTAAAAAGGTAATCGGTTAATTAATAGTATTATAATATTTTTATTAAATAGAAACGCCTGTGATATTATTGAAAAAAGAAAGGTTTTAGTAAGAGAAAAGAAAAAGATAACGTGTTTCGGCTGAAAAAGGTAACCATCAATGATATAATTAGAAAAAAAATATATTTTAGTTAGAGAAAATAGAAAAAGTAATGTGTTTTGGGTGAAAAGGGTAATTGATTAGTTAATAGTAATTATAATATAATTATGTTATTTTATTAAACAAAATTGCTTTTAGTGTTTTAGAAATTTTAGTTAGATAAAATATAAAAGATATTGTATTTTAACTGACAAAGAAAATTATTTAGTTATTGAAAAATTGAAAAGGTAATATGTTTATCCTGAAAAAGGAAATTGATTAATAATGGAGAAATTTTAGTTAGATAAAATATAAAATTTATGTATTTTACCTGAAAAAAGAAATTATTTAGTTATTGAAAAATCGAAAAAAAAATATGTTTAACCTGAAAAAGGAAATTGATTAGTTAATAGGATGGATTTTATCTATAATTGAGTAAGGGTAAATAAGTTGATTATGTTATTTTACTAAATAAAATAGGTCATAGTTTTTAAAAAATGAGAAATTAATGTTACCAGTGATATTTCTAGGAAAAAAGGGAATTTAATTAGAAAAAATAAAAAAGACGATACATTTTAGCTAAAAAGGTAATCGGTTAATTATTAGTATTATAATATTATTATTTTATTTTTATTAAATAGAAACGCATGTGATAATACTGAAAAAAGATAGGTTTTAGTAAGAGAAAAGAAAAAAGGTAACGTGTTTTGGCTGAAAAGGGTAACCATCCATGATATAATTGGAAAATGAGAGATTTTAGTTAGAGAAAAGAGAAAAGGTAACGTGTTTTGGTTGAAAAAGGTAATTGATCAGTTAATAGTTATTATAATATAATTATGTTATTTTATTAAACAAAATTGTTAGTAGTGTTTTTAAAAAAGAAGGAATTTTAGTTAGATAAATTGTAAAAGATATTGTATTTTACCTGAAAAAGGAAATTATTTAGTTATTGAAAAATAGAAAAGGTAATATGTTTAACCTGAAAAAGGAAATTTATTAATAAAGGAGAAATTTTAGTTAGATAAAATATAAAAATATTATATTTTACCTGAAAAAGGAAATTATTTAGTTATTGCGTACCGACCGACGGACCGACCAACCAACCAACCAAACTTTTAATGTTTCGGCTTTTATATAATAGTATAGATAAGGCATACGATTAAAAATTCTATTGGAAGTAGAATAAGAGTTCGAATTTATAGAGAATAAGAGTTCGAATTTATAGAAAAAATATATAAATAAACGTTCTACTAGAAGTAGAATAGGTGTTTGATTGTATAGAGCAGACATATAATTAAATATTTTATAGAAAGTACGATCTTCTTAAATTATATATTTTTTATATAAGTTAATTATACTTATATTAGGAAAATTTATTCATAAATCCAATACTATTGTCATAAAAAAGTCACCGTATTTAAAAAGAAAAGAGTTGATGTGTTAACATAATTAAAAAACAATCTCATGCAAGAATCCTAAATAAATACAGGAGTATCTATAATATAAAGAAAAAAATAAGATGTGTTTTCATTTTCAAAAACTCCAAAAATTTTAGAAAGTCTAGAGAATGTATAAATTGGAATTCACTCTATTTTTTATGTTTTGATTTTAAGAAAAAAATTGTTATGTAATATAAGTATCATCAATAATATGTAATGAAGTTGGAATTTTGATCCCAAACGAGAGCGGCTCGAAACATGTTTAACGGGAAGACGGCTCACTATAAAAGATTGTACTAGCTATTAAAATACCATATTGATGTTATAAATTTTATTTTATTTTTAGGATTTGATTTTTATGGATAAACATTATCATACAAGTAATATATGTAAAAGTTAGGTTTTTGGTCTTAACGAGAGAGCGGATCAATAGTAATAACCGTGTTTAACAAGAAAGCGGTTCTTTAAATAAGACCGTATAAAAAGTGTTTAAATATATAATACATAAAATAATATGTTTTATTGGAAGTAGAATACGAGGACGGTGGGGACGTTATATACGATTTTTTTAAAACTATACATCTTTTTTCTTAAAAATCCTTTATTTTAACTTTTTTATACAAGTTTATCTATAATATATAGAAAATATAAGATGTATTTTCATCTTTTAAAACTCCATAAATATTAGAAAGTTTAAAGAATATAAAAATTGGAATTAACTCTCTTTATATAGTGAAGTTAGAATTTGGGTTTCAAACGAAACGTATTTAACGGGATTACGGCTCGCTAAAAAAGATTGTATTAGCTATTAGAATTTGATACTGTAGCAATAAAGTTTTTTTATTTTTACGGTTCGATTTTATGGATAAAAAATATTATATAAGTCTTTGTAATATATGTTAAAAAGTTGAGATTTCGGTTTTAACGAGAGAGCGGCTCAATCGAAAGAATCGTATTTAACAATAAATTGATTCATTAGAGAAGATTATTTAATTATTAAAATTTAATATTAATATTATAATATAACGTAAATGTATTGAATTTTTTTAAAAATAAAAATTTTAACGCCGTCGCGAAGCGCGGCTTTATCAACTAGTTTGAATACTAATATGTAATATTATGTAACTTTTGTTGGACATGCGTAAGATAATAAATTTTTGTAAATTTTTTTGGCGTGATCAATTTCTTGCAAAACAGTGATCGGGGTGGTGTAATTTTATATAAAAAAAATTTAAAATTAACTAGCTTATAGCCCGTGCGATGCAAAGATTTTTTTTTATATATAACAAATTTTATTTTATGTTACAATTATATTTTTATATAATCATTATATACAATATTTCATTTTAATTTTAATATTAATAGTTTAATATAAATTTAATCAATGATATGCATGGTTTAAAACTTATATTATAAAATTTTAAAATAAATATGTCGTTGATAGAATTCAAACTTTGAAATTTTAATAAATTAATTTAATTATATAATATATTTAATCATTAGATCTAACGAGTTTGATTTTTTACTAAAAATATAATGGTGATTATTCGTATTATACGGATTTCTATTATATTTTGTTAGTGATTAGAAGAAATGATGTGATATTTTTGGTTATATATTAATTATTTCTAGATATGATATGATTGGAAAATATGATATTATTAATGTTTTTAGGTGTTCATAAAAGTTAATATCTTCAACTAAAAGTAAATGTGAAAAAGGCAATCGACTAATTATCATTAATTATATTATGTTATTATTTATTTTAGGTGTTTTAATAGTATAAATATCGTATATATTTTTCATTATAATAAAGGTTAAATAATTAAATTCATGAAATACTGAAAAATATATACCAAAAAATAGGTACCAAAATTTTTAATGTTTCCATTAATTATATTATGTTTTTTTTGATAAAATTAATTATATTATGTTATTATTTATTTTAGGTGTTTTTTTTGTGAAAAAAGCAATCGAATAATTATCATTAATTATATTATGTCATTATTTATTTTAGGTGTTTTAATAATATAGATATCGTATATATTTTTTTTATAATAAAGGTTAAATAAGTAAATTCACGAAATTCTAAAAAACATATACCAAAAAATAGGTACCAAAATTTTTAATGTTTCGACTATTATATAATTAATTTATTTTATTTTACTATAATTTAATTAATAATTGAAAAATATGATGTGATATTTTCGGGTATATATATATATGATTGTAAGATTAGTTTTAAATTAAAAAGGTAACGTGTTTTAATTCGAAAGGAAATATTAATGATTGGAAGATATGATATGATGTTTTTGGGTGTTGTAAAAGGTAATATCTTCAATTAAAGGTAAATTTTAAAAAAGGTAATTGACTACTTACCATTAATTATATTATGTTATTATTTATTTTAGAAATTTTAATAGTATAGATATTTTATATATTTTTCTTTATAATGGAGGATAAATAAGTAAATTCACAATGTACAAAAAAATAGGTACCAAAACTTTTAATGTTTCGATTTTTATTTAATTTTTTTTTTTAAGCAATCACCGAACGTAACATTAATTTAAAGGCAGCAAATTATTTGTCACCTCATACCAGACACAACCAAGTAACATTACCACTGTAACACGTGTAATACATTATTTCTGTGCAAAGCTAATCAAAATTGGTCAAACTACTAAAATCTACTACCAGCAACCTTACACAACTCAACTCTAGACTGTTGTACATGTAACATGATCATCGCTATGGTATACTTCTTTCATTTTCTTAACAACATTTTTCTGAACTCGTCATTTGATTTCGGCTCTTCCGCAACTTCCCCAACCCCATCAGATTTTGTATTAATGTTACTGGTATAACCAAGTGGCCTAACATTCCTCGGAACAAATGGTATTTTGCCCTTTGCCTGGGCCTTTTTCTCCCTTTGGCCTTGATCAGAATGAGAATCCTTGTTTCCCTCGGAAATTTGAGTAGGTTCTCCTGATTCAGATTTCCCATGTTTCGTCGATCCCTCCTTTCTACCATGCTTTGGATCTGAACGTGCAATGCTCACTTTCTTCCCAAGCAAGATCCGCTTGTTCTTTTTCAAGGCTGCAGCAAGATGTTTGTCGTCCGAAAAATCAACGTATGCCAAACCCTTTGACTTTCCAGTGAACTTGTCCTTTAATATTCGCACATCTTTAATTCCGCCAACATCACTGAAGAAATTACGTAAATCTTCAGCTGTAGCCTTGAAGTTAAGGTTTGACATGAAGGCAGTGCACTGATCAGTGTAATGTCTGGATTTGGTAGCACTCGGAGCTTTTGTTTCAACATCATTTTCTCGTTCTGGCTGGCCTACTTGACCTTCAGAATGTTCCTTTTCTTCGATAATATCTAAAGTTTTCAGTTGATTTTTATCTACATTGTGGGATTTCTTCAGGTTTAGATGCTGTGTGGTTCCCTTCTGCCGCTTTGCTGGAGACTCTTCACTGCTAACACCCGGAACTGGCTTCCTTTTCTTCTCTTTTACCTTACTGGACGTATCTGTCTGGTCTGTTGATACAGCAACATATTTGCTATCTTGCTGTAACCTAAACAACTGCAGCTCAGCGAGACGAGGAGTTACCTTTTGCACAGCATGATCAAGATCTTGAAGTGTACCATACTCCTTCTCAAAGCGTATCCAGGAATTGCATATACCCTCTGAGCCTGTTCCAGAAAGTCTTTTACTGTAACACCTCTTGTAAAGGGATCTGGCATTGTTGATGTGGCCAGCTTCTATTTCCATAGATATATAACCTTGCCAAACTTCGTACATAGAACCACTGCTTTTAAGCAAGCTTTCCCACACCCCGCGAGCTGCAACTGTGTCTTTCCCCAGTGAAGATTCTAAACGCGCCCAGTATCTATACATATGCAATAAACTGCCAGTGTTGTTCAGCTGAGACAAGTAATCAGATGCTCGCTGAAATGTGTCCCTTATCATCAGAGCATATTCCACATTAGGTCCTCCATCAATTGAAATTCTTCTTCTTAAGCCATCAACCCTCGTAAGAAATATATCCAAGTACTCGACAAGGCTTGAAAATGTACAGCTCAGAGACTTCTCAAAAACGGCAGATATATCTTCTTCTGAAGCGTGCAGACGCTCTAAAATAAGCAAGTATCGCACCCAGAGTTCTTTAACCCATGGACAATTTCTTGTAGCTCTACAATAGACATCTTTCACTGTTTTTGCTGCCTTCAATGTTCTGTCCAGGTACTCTGTATAGTTTAACCAGAGATCAGCAGATATTGGAAATTCAGCTATAGCACGTTCATACAGTATCTGAACTCGAGCAGGATCTCCAAAAGTCTGTTCAAATTTCAAATATGCCATATATTCTTGAAGTCTTTCTAAATCTGTTGATTCTTGATTAGAAACCAAATCTTCGAAATGAACACGAGCATTTAGCATCTCCAATGCTTTCCGGCAAGCAGAGGAAGTATGTCCAGCAATCCCATCCAAGCTGCTATTACCAAGATCAATACTAGTTCCCTGTTCAGCTTCCCAAGATTTGTAGGCGATAAGAGTTGCATCTAAGGCAGTATGAGGAACAGATAGTTGACGATGAAATATGTTCCGAATACGCTGGGCCTGTTTTTCTCTCGACTCGATATATGTCTTGTCCATGGTGTCCAGAAGTATTTGCTCAAATTTTCGATATGCTTCCCAAATCTTATAGCCTTCAGCAATATGTAAACCAGCAGCGGTAAGAGCACGCTCAAATAAGTTTCTTAACTTCGATATACCAGTAGAACCTTCCCGGACAAATGGATCATAATCTTGAACAAAATTTATGTAGTCACACCATAGGGATACAGACAAATAATCCGAAACACCACGCTCATAAAGCTTCTCAACTGCAGTAAAAGCATCGGATCCCGAGCTGATGGAAATCTCATCTTTGATCCACTCCTGCCACATACCCGGAGTCAACGGAAACAACTCACTCATAGCTTCTCTCGCAACTCGTAGCTTCTCAAGCTCTCCTTCCTTCCTCAAAGCACTTATATATTCAACATGAGCATCGTAATTGCCAGGATTAGCGTATAGTTCAGATTCTAGAGTTTGAATTTGAAGCTTAACGGCTTCATCGTCTGAGTATCCGGCTTCATCGTCTGAGTATCCGCTATCCGACATGGTGTTGTCTTGTTGAGAGGTTGAAGGCAGGTTGAAGGCGTTTATATAATAGTATAGATTTGCTCAATCCAACACGGAAAATAATTTAATATTAAATAAGTTATAATTACATAATTGATTTTATATTTAGTTATATTTAAATCTTTCATGCAATTAGAAAATTTGGCATCTACTCGGTTTTAAAATCATATCCAATTTAATATTGAATTTCTCGGGTCAACTACCAATTCAGGTCAAATTTGATTAATAATGGATATAATTCGGTCAAAATCAATTTCATATTCGGTTATGATTTTTAATCAAAAAATCATCAAAGTATGTGTCAATCATATTTTGAACAATTTGACCCGATTTTTAATCAAATATCATTTTTTAATGATGAAGTAATATACAAAATATTATTATAAACTAGCGTTCTACCCGTGCTACGCATCGAACAATAAAATTAATTAATATAAATATATTATTTTAATTATTAATGATAAAAAATTATAATTTCATTAAATGTAATTAATTTAAATATAAAATTAATTATTCGTCACTATATATCAATTGCATTAATATAAATGTTATCAAACAATTACCATAACATTCACATCCCCGGCTAAAACATTCTAAGCTCCTCTTTATAATTTTTTCTTAATTTGTTTTTCATTTGATTTCTCTCATTTTTTAAATCTTTCTACCTATTTCATAAGTTTTTTTTATCCATATTTTAAGTTTTATTCTTTTGAAAAATTAGTATTATTTAAATGTATAATACTTTGGATTTCTAGAATTTTTATCATATTCATTCAGTCAAAAAATGTGTATGGATCACGATCAATTTTTCGAATACATATTAAAAGTTCATAAACATTTATTTTTCACAACCGTTATAAATCATTTAATTGTCTCTCAAAAAAAAAAGTTGCATATTTCAACGATATGAGAAAGGATCGCTACAGTGAAATCTATTAAACGAACGTAATTATGACAAATGAAACTTTCGTCTAATCTAGTTTTCTATGTATTCATTCAATGTCATTTTTATAAATTATAAGTTTTTTTATTAGTGAATTGATTTACTGTAGAAAAATAAAATTTATCAGTCAACCAAACATATCTAATATATCATGTTCTTAGCGTAAGATATGACTGTTAGAGTTTTTGGTGATTGCCCTCGGCTTGTTTTTAATGACAACATAAAATGTGTATATTCAGCTTGGGAGTTTGTTGGTCGAATTTTTTATTCTTTTCTTTCTATACATGATATATTAAATATTAGTTTTTTCATTCATAAATAGGGATGACAAATTAATTCGATCTGATGAGACCCGATCTAAAATCCGAAATTTTAGATATACTGAACCTGAATTTTCGAATTTATTTTTGGAATTAAATTTTAAACCTAAAATAGTTTCGTTTTTTATTTTGATTTTAGTTGTACCAAACCAATATCCAATCCGGAATCTAAAATCCGATCCAATATCGAAACTCGATGCATAAATAATATAATACCATAATTTGAAATTATGATATGTAATATTTTAGATGTAAGACATATAATTTATTTATTTTTATTCAAATATTTCATTGGAAATAGTCAAGATTAATTTAGTAATTACAGAACTTCTATTTCTCAATCTCAAATTTTATTGAAATTGAAGATGTAATTTTCTTTGTTTTACATAAATTTTTCATTTGTGTTATATATGTAGAATTATTTTTTAAAATATTAGTTTTTTTACCCATAAATAGGGATGGGAAATTAATTGGATCCAAAATTCGAAATATTGGATATACTGAACTCGAATTTTTGGATTAAGTTTGGATTTAAATTTTAAACTCAAAATAGTTTCGATTTGGATTTTAGTTGTACCGAACCGATATCCAATCAGAAACTCGATACATAAATAATATAATATCATAATTTGAAATTATTATATGTAATATTTTAGATGTAAGACATATAATTTATTTATTTTTATTTAAATATTTCTTTAGAAATAATCAAAACTAATTTAGTAATTATAACTTCTATTTCTCAATCTCAAATTTCATTACAATGTTTAAGATGTAATTTTCTCTGTTTTACATAAAATTTTAATTTGTATTGTATATAAAGAATTATTATATTTTTTTTAGATAAGCCTGGAGATGTATTGATTGGAAAAAATACAAGACCTAAGATATCTTTACATCTCGAGGCTAGTCGAAACGAAGAGATTGAGTACACAAGCAAACAACAATCAAATAACTCGGCCATACAACCGAGAAACTACTGCACTTAGCTGACTACTAAAAAGAATTATTTTTTAACATATTTTAAATTTTACTTAGTATGTAAATTCGTACAATATGTTACATTTGATTCCTTACTTAATTTAATCATTTAATTTTAAATCATTTTATAAATATAATTAATATTGTTTGCGTTTAGCAATTATTTTAAATTTGACTACATAATTAATAATTTTGGATACCCGAAAAAACCAGATCTAATCCGAAACCCAACAGATTTGGTTTTGAATATTGAGTTTTGGATTTGAATTTATTTTTAAAACCCGAAAATATTTGGATATGAATTTAGATTTTACATAATTCGAATCGAACCCAATTCGTTGTCATCCCTCATAAATCATAAAATAAGACATTTGAAAATGAGTATCACCTATCTTTTTCCTATTTGACTAACATGTTAAAAAAGAAAACTGTACATGAAACTAAATCAAATGTCCAATATATAAACATGTAATCACGTTATTAAATACGTGTCCTTATAATTTAGTTATCGGGTTAAAAAACATGAAAGTCATTTTTCTTTAAAAGTGAGTGAATTTTTTTGACATATATTAGAAGAAAGTTTTTAAGTAGACCTGACAAATCGTTTGTGTTGTGTACATTAATGCCGGAGTATCTTTGAGGTCGTGCATGAAAATGACATGAATATTTTTTTGTGCACCCAAAATTCGAACACAAAACACGACTAAACTACATGAATTTTTTTGTAAGACAGGAAAATAATACGCGAAAAGAAAAAATATGACAATTACATGTAATATTACTCCCTGCCCGAATTATCTAAGTATGTTACTATATAACTGAAAACAAAAATAAGAGTAGAGTACATAAAATGAAACCCACCTTTTTTATATTTTATATATTTTGTTTACTGTTAATAAATATCTCTGTTTGTTTAGAATATATCTACCAAGTTACTAAGTTTTTTAACTTACATATTTAAGGTTTTGTTGATATTAAAAATAAATATTATCAATCAATCAAGCAAATTCGATGTGTCGGCTCGTAGATTAGGATATGAAAATTAAATTCTATTACTTTAGTTCAAGAATACAAAATTAAAAAGGGCACATTTTTATGTTAGAGACAATATATTTTTTTTTGTATTGACCTATCTAGTTATCAATGATAATGATTTTTTATAACGAAGGCTATAGTTGTTCCCCCCTCTTACTCATCCTCTCCCAAAAAATATGAAATTAAAGTTTAGGGGTTGACATCAGCATTTTAGTTGATAATAATCTCCATTTTTATTATTTTCTTGGTTGATGATAATCTCCATATTTATTGTTTTTCTTGATTTTGCTTTATTTTTCAATAAATATATCTCTTTATTTAGAGTCTAGTACCTGTTGGTGGCTTTTATCTATTGATATATTGGATTTTGTACTTTCTCCTTACGAATGACAACTCCAGTGTTTTTCCCTTGATTTTACTTTGATTTTCAATAAACATATTTCTTTGTTGGGAGTCTAGTACCACGATAGTGGATTTTGTCTATCCCTATATTGGGTTTTGTTCTTTCTCTTTGTGTGAGTATATTCTTTTAGTTTGGGATCCGGGATCCTAGAACTACAGGATTTGGTTGTGTTGGTTTATTGATTTGTATAGTATAGAATCGTAATTATGGTTGGTTAATATTATGTATTTGTATAATCCTGATTGATTTTAATTTACAGTATTAATTTATTATAATTGTTTTTCGACATTGAAAAATATTTAATATAGGGATATGTTAAATCAATAGATAAGATAGATTCATGAAATAATGTATTTTGATTAAAATCAATTAATAAATGTGCAATTTTAAAAAATGGCTCTATACATAGAGAGGGCGCAAAAAACAGATGTACCAGTATATAATAATACAAATGTGATTGATTTTAAATAAAAAATTGTGATTAATTAGTTAATAAGTATTTATGAAATTAGTTCGTAATATATAACTATTTATTAAAGTATGAT
The DNA here is from genome assembly GCA_036435485.1 of Saposhnikovia divaricata. Taxonomy (NCBI): domain Eukaryota; kingdom Viridiplantae; phylum Streptophyta; class Magnoliopsida; order Apiales; family Apiaceae; genus Saposhnikovia; species Saposhnikovia divaricata. The sequence goes on from CM071594.1 coordinate 95,608,469, forward strand.
TGTAGATGATTTTTATGAAAATTAGCTCGTAATATATAATAGTATAATTTTTGATTGACTTTCAATTAAAAGATTGATAAGTTAGTAAATATTTGATCACTTTAAAAAATATGTAATTTATGCCTGTACTAAATAAAATAATTTTTTATTTAAAAAAAATGTTAAGTAACTACTAACGACGATAAGTAAATTAGGATAAGATTGATATGATTAATTTAATTTTAGTGATACATTCTGATTGTCTCTTATATATAGTTATGAAAATTAATTCGTAATATATAATAATGTAATTATGATTAATTGTAAATCAAAAAGGTAGAAGATTAATAGTGCGAAAATCGCTTAATATTATGTTTTTGTATAATCCTGATTGATTTTAATTTATAGTATTAATTTATTTAATTGTTTTTTGACATTGAAAAATATATAATATAGGAATATGTTAAATCAAGTAACTACTCATTTAAATTAGAATTGTTAACTAACATGGTTATATAAATGAAGTAAACTCGTGTATTAAAATGATATATTTGTATTAAAATCTATTGATAAATACGCAATTATGGAAAATGACTATATACATGAAGAGGGACACAAAGAACAAATGTACCCGTATATAATAATATAGTTGTGATTGATTTTAAATTAAAAATTACTTGATTTAAAATATCCATATATTACATATTTTAAATGTCAAAAAACAATTGTAATAAATTAGCATTTTAAATTGATATTTATACAAATATGTAATAAATTCTAATTTATACTAGCGTTCTATCCGTGCTACGCACCGAATGATAAAATTAATTAATTAATAAAAATATATTATTTTAATCAAAATTTAGAAAAAAAAAAGATAGTTTCATTAAAATTTAGTATAAAATAATCTTCAATTTATACCAATTGCATTAATATCAATATTATTAAACAATTATCATAGCATTCACATCCGCGCTCAAACATACTAAGTCCCACTTTATTATTTTTTCTTAATTTTATTTTTTTCATTTGATTTCTCTCATATTTGAGAATCTTTCAACCAAGTTCATAAATCTTTTACCCATATTTTAAGTTTAGTTCTTTGAAAAATTTGGTATATTTAAATGTGTAGTACAGTGGTTTTTTATAATTTTTATTATATTAATACATTCAGAATATTTACATAGTCCCGATCAATCTTTCGAATATATATTAAAAATTCATAAACACTTATTTCTAACCACTGATATAAATTTTATATTGTCTCTCAGCAATATGAGAAATGATCACTACTGTGCAAAATCCATTAAATGAACATAGTTATGATAAAGAAATTTTTTTATCTAATCTAGTTTTTCTATGTGTTTGTTCAATATCATTCTTACAAATTTTATGTTCTTTTATTAGTGAAGTGATTTACTACAGAAAAATAAACATTATCAATTAAGCGAACAAACCCAATGTATCTCATTCTTTGAGTAAGATATGACTGTTAGAGTTTATGGTTATAATTTGAAATTATTTTATGTAATATTTTATATGTAAGTGTTGGTTCGAAAACTAACTGCGCAAGTGTACGCGGTCACAAGTAATATAATAAATTCGTTCCCACGAAGACTTGGTGTTTGTTCAGAAATAATGTTTAAGCAACGACGTATGATTAAACAACAAACTGCTTGAATAAATACTAAGGGGGGTTTTGTTTGTATTTTTCTAATTGATTAATTAAATTAATAATAATTAATTCAAAATAATTAATTTAAGTAAATGAGAATTTATATGTGAGAAAAACATGGGATTGTAATTTCATTATTTATTTCATTTAGAATTGATGCCTTAATCTCAAAGTAATTTTGATAAATTACGAAAGCTAGTCGGGAACACGAAACTAACATAAGCGCCTTTCAGCCTTAACTCATATCAAACCATACGAACATCCACTTAAAAAGATAGAAGTCGCGTGGACACCTTTTATGCTTAGACCCTATATGTCTATAAGATTTGAAAACATAATTGGTTTACGAATAAATTCCTTTATTATGACTACATAGGGTGATGTGATCCAAAATCCTACCACTTATCGTAAATGTACGTGACAATTACGAACCTATGCTAACATGGCAAATTCTAAATTCCTAAATCCACTTTCGCATTCATTAGGAATTAATAATTTAGACGTTAGCTACGCATCTAATAAATTAAGCGCAACCACTTTAGGCAATCTGAATTTTTATCATAATACAAATTATTAAGGCATCGAATTACTAAATTACGTAAATAAATCCATTAGAATCCCATGCCGGCGATTAGTTCATAATCGAACGAATCGTCATCATGGGATTAAATGATAACATAATAATAATAATAATAATAATAATAATAATAATAATAATAATAATAATAATAATAATAATAATAATAATAACTAAATTAAAAATTGCGATAAATTAAATATGAAAATTACAAGAGTTAGAAAGTAGAACCGAAATAGCTTCCAATGAAAGAAAAGAGCACTCCGAATAATCCCCGTAATTTCTTCAACCGAAATAACAATTATACTAAATTTGCAAAAATTAAAGTGTATAAAAACAAAACTTAAAATTACGAAGTAGCTAGAGAGAAAACAAGAGAGAAATGTTTTTCTCCCCATTGGTGTGTTCTTACAAGCTTGAGAACTAGGCTATTTATAGCAAAAATTAGCACACCACATCAATAAAATATAAATGAAAAGAATTAAAAAGAAACATACAGCACACAAAATAATAATACACAGCCGAAAGCTATCAACCATTCAGCAATTAACCCAAAACTGTACTCGGCTGCATTCTATCGCTTCCCTTTTTTTATTTTTTCCTGGCCGACAACACACTACAACTTGCATTTCTTTGTTGTCTTTACAAAGATATGTCCGAAAAAATGTTTTTAAATCGCATAACTTTTTATCTTTAATTAATAAATAATTAATTTAATCCAGAAATTATAATAAATATCTAATATTATTAGATATTTAAAAATATAATTTCCTAATTAAATAAAATATTTATTAATATAAATAAATCCGTAAGTCCTAAGCTGCGGTCTATCGCGGGCCTGGAACTGGACTCCTTTTGCATAAAGAAAAATATATCAATTCCAACCGGGGTTTTCTCTTTAAGAATATATCACTTTCCATCTTTTTGTGATAATTCTATTTTCTCATTGTTCGTCCAGGTGTAAATTACGGTCTCTTGAGGATCTGAAACTGGATTCCTTTTGCGAAACGAAAAATATATCAATTCCAACCGGGGTTCCAGATTTAAGAATATATCACTCAAAATTTCTTTATGATAATTCTTTTTCCTCGTAGCCAGTCCACTTGATAAAATTGAGACAGAAATCCACCGTTTTTAGCCTTTTATCGCTTAGATACCTAAAGTTGCGAGTTCTGCACAACAAATGCTGAAACAAAACAAAAATGAATTAAAATACACAACATATTTAAGGATAAACCACCAATCTAGGTCAAAATAGCGCATAATAAGTGGATATAAAATTCACTTATCACACCCCCAAACTTAAACTGATACTTGTCCTCAAGCGAAAACAGACTCGGCTACCTCTAAATGCATGAATGCAACTGATGCAAGGATCCCATAAGCAAAGCAATAACCAATTTAGCAGCGTGTCTCAGAGAATGTGATAACTCCAAATAGAGATCGACTAAATATCAGCATATTAACATTTACAAGTACAGAAACGTGCGTGTGTGCAATACTCATCAGAATTACTCCTAGCGCTAGATCAAAACCATACTTATTCTTCGCCAAGACAATCACAAGTTTATAAATAGAATGAACGCTAGACACTTCATAACTTAGAAACACCTCCATCATCATTTGAGTTAGACAGGAATTCATGCTTTATTACTAACAAATATGATGCATAATACTATACACAACACACATGCTTATTTGACCGTGCAATGGATGAGACCCCAAAAGGCTTATACAATAATACCCATGTAGCGAGCGTTAGGTTAGTGGATCCCAGACCGGAAAAGTCTTAGGTCACTAGGCTTGAGTCCCCTAGAACTTAATTGCTCGAGTATTAAAGAGCTCACCCTGGCCAACTCTGCATACTCACACTCTCATAAACACTCTTTTCTTTTTCTTTTCTTTTCTTCTTGCTTTTCTTCTTTTCTTCTTTTTTTTTTTATAAATGCAATCTGGAATGAGAATTCTCAATTCCAACCCTAGACTACTTATATAAATATGAGCTGGCTACTAGCCAATTGATACCTATCCATTATTAACAATTTCACACAAACTAGCATGAACCCTGGTTTCCCCCAAACTTATATTTAGTGATTCTACGCTATCAAGGGAATAAAGAAAATTCCAAATATAATCAGGTGATTAATTTTCAACTACCAAACAAGCATGACCTTAACCTAGCCCCAAAAGCAAATGATGAGTTGTGTAAGATTGTGTTTCTGCAACATGCACGTCAATTCATAAGTATTTAAATCAGCCCTCTATCCATCATTATCACACTCAAATTCATCATTGACAACTAAACGGAACCACCAAGCGCTACGGGATCAAGGAAAATATGATATGCAACTAATCATGATTTTTTTCCCTATAATTATGAATTAAATGAAATTAAACTAGCATGGTGTATTATGAACTACATGAAACTATATGCAATACTATGACTCGATTAATCAAATATCCTAAATCACCCCCAAACTTAAAATATTCAGTGTCCTCATTGAAGGTATAGATAAAGGATAAAAGAGAATTCCCCTAACTGTCGGCATCGTCGCCCTCCTCGGGCGGTGAATCAGGCGGTGGAAATGCTGTATGAGCTCCAAACTGAGGTTAGTCTACCTTGAAAGACGCAATTTCCTGCAAATCACCAATGACCTGCAAACTTGACATAATACTGAACAAAATCACACAAAATCAAACCCACACATAAAAACACCAAACCTATGGGTTGCCTCCCATGAAGCGCTGTCATTAACGTCATTTAGCCGGACGTTACTTCCTCAACTCACGGTGGTTTCAAAAGGATAATAGGATCGCCCTTATTAGAAAGACCATTCACACAAATGCTGACATTTTGTTTGCTTCCTCCCAACACAACTCTTCTTTCACTCTTCACCTTGAGTTTTCCACTCGTCGACTTCTTTGCCTTCTTTTTCTTCCTCACACCTCTAAGGTATTTATCCCTCTCAGCCGATTGATCAGAACACTCTTCTACCTCATCATCAACTATCCGCCTTCTTAACACATTATCATGACCCTCTTCAAAAATCACTAACTCATCATTCAAAAGGACATACCTCAAATGTGACGGAAGTTTTCCGAGCTTTACATTCGAGAGATCTCGAATTGAAGAATTGTCAATGAAATCACTGATGTGATGCTCTAGCATGTGCATGTCCGTCTTTTCACTCAACAAATGATCGAACTCCCCTGCCTGACCCGTATCAACCATTTCAACACTGAAACACTCTTCATCTTCTGCCGTAAATTTCATGGCCTTGAACACATTAAAGGTGACATTCTGATCTTGCACCCTCATTGTAAGCTCTCCTTTTTGCACATCGATCAGAGTACGGCCCGTAGCTAGAAAAGGCCTTCCCAAAATTATGGGAATCTTCTTGTCTTCTTTGAAATCTAGTATCACAAAATCGGCAGGAAATATGAGTTTATCAACCTTCACCAAGACATCCTCTATTATACCCCTTGGATAAGTGATTGACCGATCAGCCAGCTGCAACGAGATATTGGTAGGTTTTGGATCAGGAAGACCAAGTTGCTTGAAAACAGACAAGGGCATGAGATTAATGCTAGCTCCCAAATCACATAAGCATTTGTCAAAAGACAACTTTCCAATGGTGCATGGAATTGTAAAGCTTCCTGGATCCTTAAGTTTAGGAGGTAATTTCTGTTGCAACACCGCACTACACTCCTCTGTCAATGCCACTGTTTCAAATTCTTCCAACCTTCTCTTTCGTGACAAAATATCCTTCATGAACTTTGCATATCTCGGCATCTGCTCCAATGCTTCAATAAAAGGAATGTTAATGGATAGTTTCTTGAAGACCTCCATAAACTTCTGAAATTGTTTTCTTGATCTTGTTTTTGCAAGCGTTGAGGGAATGGAGGAGGTGGATAAATATGCTTTCCTGGTGTCGGTGCTTTAACTGGTTCATCTTTTCTGGATTCTTCATGCACCAACTCTTGAGGCTTTTCATTAGACTCAGCTTTCTTGATAACCTCTTCATCAGCTTTCCTTGAGTTCCCTTCAATCTCCTTACCACTTCTTAACGATACTGCATTGCAAGTCTCTTTTCGCTCATTCTTTGGATTTGGCTCGGTGTCACTAGGCAGAGTTCCTTGTGGCCTATTTAACAAAACATTAGCAAGCTGCCCAATCTGATTCTCCAACGTCTTGAGAGATCATGCTTGACTTTTAACCAACAACCTCAATTCATCCAATTCAGATTTTTCATTAAAAGATTGCCCCGCACTAGCATGAGGCTGCTGCTGAAATCCCGGAGGTTGGAATTGTTGCCTTGGAGCATACTATTGCTGATAGCCCTGATTGAATGGCCTAGCTTGCTGACCTTGAAACTGCTGATAAGGCTGTTGTGGTTGTTGAATACCACTTTGATTGTTGCTCCAGCTGAAATTAGGATGGTTTCTGTTATTAGGATGATAGGTCACTGGAGCTGGTTGCTGGGGTCTCTGAAAATTGCTCACAAACTGCACTGATTCACTAGATATGGCACATTGATTTGTATCATGAGCACCCGCACAAAGCTCACAAACACTAGCAACCTGCTGAACTCCATAATTCGTTAATGAATCCACCTTCATAGTCAACGCCTTTAACTGAGCTATAATAGCTGTAGCTGTATCAACTTCTAGAATTCCTACTATTTTGCCGTGTGAAAGTCTCTGGGTTGGATTTTGATATTCATTCGCAACCATCATCTCAATAATCTCATAAGCTTCATCATAGCTCTTAGCCCACAGAGCTCCGCCTGATGCTGCATCCAACATTAGTCTTGACTGTGCTCCTAACCCATTGTAGAAACCATTAATAACCATCCAATCAGGCATCCCATGATGAGGACATTTTCGAAGCATCTCCTTATAACGTTCCCAAGCCTCACACAAAGATTCACCAGATTGTTGTGCAAATTGAGTTAGCGCGTTCCTTATTGCTGCAGTTTTAGCCATGGGGAAGAATTTTGTAAGAAATTTCTGAGCAAGATCCTCCCAAGTAGTGATGGAACCGGCTGGTAGAGAATGTAACCAGCCCTTTGCCTTATCCCTTAAAGAGAATGGGAAAAGTCTTAATTTGATAGCATCATCTGACACACCATTGAATTTGAAAGTGTCACAAATCTCGATAAAGTCCCTGATGTGCATATTAGGATCCTCCGTTGAAGCTCCCCCAAACTGAACTGAGTTCTGCACCATTTGAATTGTGCTTGGCTTGATTTCAAAAGAATTAACTGCAATGGCTGGCCTGACAATGCTAGACTGAATGTCATCGATCTTTGGCTGGGAATAGTCCTTCAAAGCCTTCGTAGCTACTGCTACTCTGTCGCCCATTTTTGCTTCTACTATCACTTCAAGCTCTTTTGTTGCTTCAAGCTCTTCTTCTTCCAGCTTATCTTTCAAAGTTTGAGAATGTGTTCGCATAAACAACTTAAGATCCTTATACTGGCAGAGCGAGAAAACACGTCGTGAGAGAAAAAAAAAATATCCAAGTCAGTTCAGTTTAACCTCCGTTGATGTTAAACACAAATTCTGAAAATAACACCGAAGTCCCCGGCAGCGGCGCCAAAAACTTGTTGGTTCGAAAACTAACTGCGCAAGTGTACGCGGTCACAAGTAATATAATAAATTCGTTCCCACGAAGACTTGGTGTTTGTTCAGAAATAATGTTTGAGCAACGACGTATGATTAAACAACAAACTGCTTGAATAAATACTAAGGGGGGTTTTGTTTGTATTTTTCTAATTGATTAATTAAATTAATAATAATTAATTCAAACTAATTAATTTAAGTAAATGAGAATTTATATGTGAGAAAAACATGGGATTCTAATTTCATTATTTATTTCATTTAGAATTGATGCCTTAATCTCAAAGTAATTTTGATAAATTACGAAAGCTAGTCGAGAACACGAAACTAACATAAGCGCCTTTCAGCCTTAACTCATATCAAACCATACGAACATCCACTTAAAAAGATAGAAGTCGCGTGGACACCTTTTATGCTTAGACCCTATATGTCTATAATATTTGAAAACATAATTGGTTTACGAATAAATTCCTTTATTATGACTACATAGGGTGATGTGATCCAAAATCCTACCACTTATCGTAAATGTACGTGACAATTACGAACCTATGCTAACATGGCAAATTCTAAATTCCTAAATCCACTTTCGCATTCATTAGGAATTAATAATTTAGACGTTAGCTACGCATCTAATAAATTAAGCGCAACCACTTTAGGCAATCTGAATTTTTATCATAATACAAATTATTAAGGCATCGAATTACTAAATTACGTAAATAAATCCATTAGAATCCCATGCCGGCGATTAGTTCATAATCGAACGAATCGTCATCATGGGATTAAATGATAACATAATAATAATAATAATAATAATAATAATAATAATAATAATAATAATAATAATAATAATAATAATAATAATAACTAAATTAAAAATTGCGATAAATTAAATATGAAAATTACAAGAGTTAGAAAGTAGAACCGAAATAGCTTCCAATAAAAAAAAAGAGCACTCCGAATAATCCCCGTAATTTCTTCAACCGAAATAACAATTATACTAAATTTGCAAAAATTAAAGTGTATAAAAACAAAACTTCAAATTACAAAGAAGCTAGAGAGAAAACAAGAGAGAAATGTTTTTCTCCCCATTGGTGTATTCTTACAAGTTTGAGAACTAGGCTATTTATAGCAAAACTTAGCACACCACATCAATAAAATATAAATGAAAAGAATTAAAAAGAAATAAAAAGAAACATACAGCACACAAAATAATAATACACAGCCGAAAGCTATCAACCATTCAGCAATTAACCCAAAACTGTACTCGGCTGCATTCTATCACTTCCCTTTTTTTTATTTTTTCCTGGCTGACAACACACTACAACTTGCATTTCTTTGTTGTCTTTACAAAGATATGTCCGAAAAAAATGTTTTTAAATCGCATAACTTTTTATCTTTAATTAATAAATAATTAATTTAATCCAGAAATTATAAAAATAAATATCTAATATTATTAGATATTTAAAAATATAATTTCCTAATTAAATAAAATATTTATTAATATAAATAAATCGGTAAGTCCTAAGCTGCGGTCTATTGCGGGCCTGGAACTGGACTCCTTTTGCATAAAGAAAAATATATCAATTCCAACTGGGGTTTTCTCTTTAAGAATATATCACTTTCCATCTTTTTGTGATAATTCTATTTTCTCATTGTTCGTCCAGGTGTAAATTACGGTCTCTTGAGGATCTGAAACTGGATTCCTTTTACGAAACGAAAAATATATCAATTCCAACCGAGGTTCCAGATTTAAGAATATATCACTCAAAATTTCTTTATGATAATTCTTTTTCCTCGTAGCCAGTCCACTTGATAAAATTGAGACAGAAATCCACCGTTTTTAGCCTTTTATCGCTTAGATACCTAAAGTTGCGAGTTCTGCACAACAAATGCTGAAACAAAACAAAAATGAATTAAAATACACAACATATTTAAGGATAAACCACCAATCTAGGTCAAAATAGCGCATCATAAGTGGATATAAAATTCACTTATCAGTAAGACATATAATTTATTTATTTTTATTCAAATATTTCATTAAAAATAATCAATACTAATTTAGTAATTAGAACTTCTATTTCTCTATCTCAAATTTTATTGATATATTTAAGATGTGTTTTTCTTTACTTTACAAAGATTTTTCATTTATGTTGCATACAAAGAAATTTTTTTAACATATATTAAATTTTACTTAGTATGTTAAATTGTATAATATGTTATATTTGACTATTTAATTTAATCATTTTAAATTTTAATTATTGTATAAATAAAATTAATATTGTTTACATGTAGCTAATATTTTAATTTTGGCTACATTATTACTAATTTTGGATACCGAAAAAACAAATTTTGGATACCGAAAAAAACCAGATCTAATCCAAAATCCGACAAATTTGATTTTGGATATTGAGTTTTGGATTTGGATTTATTTTAAAAACCCAAAAATATTTGGAATGGGTTTGGATTTTAAAACATTCAGATCAAACCCAACCCGTAGTCATCCCTATGCGTAAAATAAGATATTTGAAAATGGGTATCACCTATCTTTTTTCTTTTTGACTAACATGTTAAAATAGAAAACTGTACATAAAACTAAAATCAAATGTGTAATATATAATCACGTAATCACATTATTATATATATGTCCATGCAATTTAATTAATGGGTTAAAAAAACATGAAATTCATTTTCGTTTAACAGTGAGTATATTTTTTTGACATATATTAAAAGAAAGTGCTTACATAGATTGGAAAATCATTTATGTTGTGTACATTCATGCCATGTGTCTTTGGGATCTTGCATGAAAATGACATTAAATTATTTTGTGTACCCAAAATTCGAACACAAAATGCTACTAAATTATACAATTTTTTTTATACACAAAATGAAAATAGTATGCGAAAAGAAAAACTATGACAATTACATGTTATGTAGTGAAACCCTCCTTTTTATTTTTTCATATTTCTTGTTAAAAAATATCTCTCTCTGTGTATAATCTTTCTACTAAGTTATTTAGTTTTCTTAGCCACTTTTTATGCTTTGTTGATATAAAAAAAATATAAAGTCAACCAACCAAGCAAATTCAATATATGTTCTTAGGTTAAGATATGATAATTGATACTATTACTTTAATTCAAGAATACAAAATTCAAAAAGCACCCTTTTATTAAAAACAATATATAATTTTAAGTGTATCAACCATTTTATTTTTCATTATTAATAATTTTATAGCAAACACCGTAGTTGCTCTCTCTCTCTCTTTCTCTCTCTCTCCACCTTTCCCAAAAGATGCTAAACTAAAGTTTAGGAGCTGATATCAGTTTTTTAAGTTATTTTTAAAATTTTTATATTGATTTTTATTTATTTTTCAATAAAAAAATCCTTGAAAGTCTAGTACCCCGTTGCCCGTTAGTGGATTCTAATCTACCAAAATATCAGATTTTGTATTAACTCCTTGCAAATGATGAGCCTTATTTTCTTTCCTTGATTTTACTTTGGCTGTCACTAAATATCTCTCTTTATTAAGAGCCTAATATCCTGTTCGTGGATTTTGTCAACCCATATATTAGATTTTGTTATATTAGTTCATTAATTTGGATAGTATAGAATCATAGTTCCGATCGATTGTTTGAATACGTTATGACAAATGTGACGTCCCTAGATCCGGGGTCAAGGATTCAGGTCATCACGGTCCAATTTCCGATCAATATCCATATCTCTTGAGTATTTTTTTTTTATAACTTAATACTTATGCAATTGACCCCACACTAATACACACACACACCAGTCATATGCTCATAGAACAACATCCAAAATATTAAAAGTTTAAAGTTAACAGTTATTACAAACCCAGAATTCTACTAAGTACATTGTTGAATAATACTTCTACAGGAAGCATTTCAACAACCAAAAGTTTATTACAAACTTACACACTTAATTTACATAAGTCTACTAAGCCCCTTTCGCTTGTCACTACCTCGGGGATGGTCGCCAGCACTCGCTCAAAAGGTCGCCTTTCCCTTACCCTCTTGCGGGATGTAGTGCGTAGAATTGGCATGGGACCTAGCTGCTATATACATAAGTGGCAAGAGTGAGCTATAATAGCTCAGCAAGATAATATTGTAAACTGGAATTTTAAATGTGAACAGGTATACATATATATACATATATAAGTAGAAACCAATTATAATCCTTAAGGAAGAATAAAGCTCTTATTTAATAATACATCATCCACTTACTATTATAAGAAAGAAATCTAAAATAATATAATATCAGTTTTTCTTCATCTGTAACCATAATTCCATCATCTCATATCATTATTCTGTTTTCAGTATAGAAATCTGAAAACCATTTTCAACACTTTCTTTTCAAAAACATTGGGGATATCTGCTGTCGCCTGATACGTTAGGACGATGATCAGTCGCCTAATCGTACCTGCTCTCTTTTTACTACCGGTAGAAGGAATGAAGATCATCCCTGGAGGAAGGCCACCTGCTAACATCCTCCATTGGCATCTTCGTGCCGTAATAAAAATAATAAATGCTGGACTGTGTCGCACACAGCCCTGGCACAGCCACTTACGCAAGTCTGTTGCAATCCCCCCCTTTTTTTCAATCAGTATTCCATTTATACCTATACCATTCCACATTTTTCCTTTCAATTTCCATTTCCATTCACATATATCATTTCCATTTCCATTTATCATCACCTTTAAAAATACATATGTCATAATACTTTGATTATGACTCAGACATCTTCTCTGTGTTCAATCTAATCCAATACGCTCTTATAAAATATTCCATCTATTTTCAAAAGTATTAAATAAAAAAAATCAAATAATATTTATTAAATCACAATTGCTTAGAAAGAATATTTTTAACATAACGTTATAAATTATATAACCCTAGATAACAACTGATACCATTCTTCATATAACTCTAGATAACAACTGATACCATTCTCTTTCACCTCTCTTTACCATAAAGCATATTCGCTCCATTCATAATCATATCCACATTCATATTTTATAATTTATATCCATTTCTCTTTAATTCCAATATCAGGGAAATAATTCTTAGCAATATAGCAAACATAGAATAACATATATATTCCATGAAATCATTTACTTTGAAAATAAAATAGTTTTCCAAGGTAAGGATAGAAGAAATCTTGCCTCGATCTCTGTATCCTGGAAGTATGGCTCGTGGCTCTCCCGAAGTTTCTATAAACACAAAAAGGACCGTCGTTAGAATACTACATCCCTTTCTCACTTCACCTTTATATAACTACACCCTTAATGCTTACTATGTGAATAACATGCTATTATAACCCAAGTGTTCCAAGAACCTAACCAGTTTAGGTTAAATCAAGGTTTTCTATGTTTGTTCACCATTTCCCTTAACAACCACACTTGACTATAAAAATTCTCAGAAAATAAAGATTTCGAATTTTACTACAAGGTCAACTGGTAATGACTCTTTAACTACCTTAATACAATATCCCAAAATTTTATAATTTTTAAAAATGTTTAAGTATGGTAGTTATAGCCTCAAAGTTGGTACAACTACATTTTCTCGACTATCGAACGTCTTTCACTAAAACTGACTTTTCTCCTAAACCGTTCATCAGATTTTAACGCACTTTATATCAAAACGATCTACGAACTATGCTCTATCTCATCATGGTCACTTGGGGGTCTGGACAGTAAGGTACCGTACGGGTATAGTGTCCAAAAACAGGGAAGTTTCTGATTCTAACGAAAATCGGACATTATAACGCCTATATTTTCATACTTTCCAAAATCCAACTCCTCCAAATCTATCATCCACCTTATACACCATCACCTACACCATGTGGTCATCTTACCAACCATGGTTACAAGCACATACTCCTTCCATATTCAACTTTAATCACTTACAAACACATATATCATCATGAATAATCACTTATCATAACCTTAATCACTAAACTTTCTATAATCCATCCTATATTCAAAGTAATACTAAAGGGTCTTGAGATTTATACCTTCTTGAAGCTTTAACAACCCTTATCAAGCCTTGGGGTATGCTTAATCAACCTTATACTAGCTTGGATCAACTAAAGAAACCATAAAAACAAAGTTAGTTTCTAAGGGTTACTATTCATCATCACTTTTGTAAAAATCATAACAAATCGAAAAATAAGAGTTTAGCTCTCAAATTTTTACCACATCTTGGCCTCTGTATAAGATTTGATTTGAGCTATAGATCCCCAAAAACAAAGCTTCCTAGCTATGGTTTTGAGCTCCATCTTTCCGCTGGACAGAAACTGGACAGGTTTGGTTCTCCCACTTTGATCATGGATTTGACTAGGCTATACTACTTGGATTGCTATGAAATTTGGAGCGAATTATGCCCATGGAGTGGAGAGGTTGTGGTTAAAATTTGGTAATTTTATCATGGATAGAAATGGAGATATGAATTTTTCTTTGAGTTGTGTTCTTGTTTGGCAGATTGGAGAGCTTTGTGTTTATCTTGCTTCTTTCCCTTTACAAACGTTTTTCACCTTTTATCTATCATATATATCAGTTGTGTAGTCTTATAATAAAAGTCTTTGAAGTCCACCAATGACAAAGAGCCAATTGTTGATCATCTAAACACCTTACCATGAAAAATGCTACTTAGTACTCAAGTTTGACAAATTTACTCCTCTTCCACTTTGGTTTTAGTGTTTGCACCAATGGGATTCCTTCCCCTACACTCTAATATCACTTAATATCAGCTCCAACTTGGGTTGGGCCGAATTTGGGCTTTTGGTTTGGGTTTTGTACAAAGTTCTCTCGTCATCTGATTCATCGAACGATTTCTGCGATCGTCTCAGTGGTTTTTCTCTTGTAAATCTCTTAAATATATTTTATCCTTTCCCACATCATATATTAATGTGTTAGGGTGATTCTAATTCTCAAGTAGGTATTAGATCCAATATCCTTGGTATATTCTCTTTTTCTCAGAAGTTGCTCTCCTGGTTATCTCTCGGGTTCTCAAGCATTCTCAAACTCGTTTAACAATCTAAATTCCCTTGATATTTCCTTAACTTAATAATCCTTTAGTTTACCCTAATTCACTAATTCCTCAAAATATAATTCCTTCAATATCTCCATGCTCCTTAATATCCAATATAAATTTATCCGAAATCAAAATTCTCAAAAATCCATATTCAGGAATTTCTGAAATCTATTGTCATTTCGAGTCACTTATTTTCCTAGCAATACTAATATGGTTTCTGTTTACTCGTTTTCCATTTCAAGTATAGAGTACTTACATACCATTTACCTAAATCCTCCAAATTTACTATTCATGTGATCACTGTAGCATTGCTAAAGTTAGGGTTATTACAGTCTTCCCCCCTTAAAAGGATTCCGTCCCGGAATCATGTTGAAAATGTCCATAGATACCTTTTTCATCCACACCTTCTAACTTCTACACCACTTTCTCTATCCTTTTTTTTCCCTTCATAATATCTCTATCTTGTTTGCGCAAAAATACACCAACATAAACTTGCTTGTCATTCATCAACATGCCATTTACCTTTTCAATAGCAGTACTTTCACTATCTTTTTCTTGCAAATCTCCTCCTGTATTCAGTCATTCTATCTTATCTCATCTCTCCTTCCTCTTTTGCTTAAGGGTATCGGCCACCACATTGGCCTTCCCTGAATGGTAGTGTATCGCACTATTGTTTAACTATGTTTTGATCTCTATCATGACATAAAATATTAATACTCCAACATTTGTATATATCACCTCTGTAAAATTTTCCAGAAAATAAGTTATAATAATATTCCTTGAAACAATTGTAAGAAAATATTATCTATAATATATATTTCCTCTTCATACTTATACAAACATATACTTTCCTTTCATCCTTGAAAAATATTCTCGCGCTTTCCCCAATACTCTTAATCTCCTTTTTATAGAGTTCTTTGACTCTTAACAGATATTGATTTGGATGACACGAGAATAACTCACTTTCTTATATCACCATAGTTTACTTTCTCACAGATAGATTATTCTTATCTATATTATCAGTCCATTTACACCATTCATTGACTTAGTCGATCCCTAACCAAACATTTACACTTAAGAGGTTAAATTAGAACGTACCTGCAATTTCCTCCGGATACCTTATCCCAGATGTCTATTGTTCACTATACGCTCTTTACATCTTGCTGATCCACCTTAGTTCCTTCATGATATACTATCTATTCCACCTCTGAAATATCCCTTAATTATTCTCATCAAAATCTTTACCTCAAGTTTTACTCATTCACACCTTTTGGATTAATCCTTTGAATACTTAACATCTTTAATCTCTCTCTGCTACTTAGGGTATTAGTCACAATATTGACCTTCCCCCACTAAAAGTTATTGCACCTCGAATCCTTCATTAATTATCCCCAAAATACACCTTACTTTCAATAGTAAATCTCAATTATGTCTTAAAATTCCTCATTTTCTTTTCTCTTACTAATCATCAAACATTCCCATTTCTTCTCACGAAATTCCTTTCTCTCTTATATTGAAACGCTTTTAGCTCTAATTATCTCTTATTGAAATTTCCCTTGGAATCTCAAGTTCCCTTTTATAATCACGTATACTCTAAACCTTGCTTCCATTATCCCATCCATTAATGAAATCTTCTATATTCGAAACAATTTATAGAATTTAAGAAACATTGAATTGAAACGAACCCAGAAACAAGCAAGGGTCCCACAGCAATTTATAAGATTAAGAGTTTTAAATAGCTCTTATTCGAAACAAAAGAATATTTGGGAAATCAATATGATAGAAGAACCCGTACGTCACACAAGTGAGGGCGTCCCCTCCGACTTTCTATCACACAGACAGATCGTCCTTGTGTATACATATAGGGCTGTTCCTCTTAGTTGGAGTAAGAAATATAGAGGGAAATTTAAATCACAATGATAAATACCATCTTCCGAAAATAATCTTAGAGGAATATTTTGACTAATACAATTTTGAAACACATTTCAAGGGTACCAAAAAGTTTTGAAAAGATACCGGCCCTTAATAAATAATTACCCACTAGTGGAGGAAAATTTGAAACTCAATAATATAATTTAGCAGGGCTTTAGGAGCTTGAAAATAGGTACTGTTAATAGCCTCTGCCCAATTAAAAATCCCAATAATGGAAGGCTTTCCTCAAATACTGTTTATATCTTAGACTGCGTACTCTCCAAAATTTCTTAAATTTGGCACTCACCATGAAGCCTCAACCTATCGTCTGCTATTCCCAATTATCTTCATTTACCTAGTCGTGACTTGGCTCGATACTCTCTGCCTTTATCCATAATAGAACACAACCTTCTAATCGTAATATTGATCGTCTTGGCCTAACATTGCTCTAGTATCAAGGACCCATCAACTATACTTCTATATTGTATAATCTAACATACCCTGTATACTCACGAGGTTATCTAACGTACACTTCTCAATACATCAAGTATCCCCTTTCTCATATCGATCTCGTGTACTATATAAACTTAACACTTCTGGCATAATAACCTTTTCATTTAAGTCAATCTCGGAATGTCTCAATCTGTCTTGGTCCTGTATATCTTGGCTTTACCGACCAACCTCAGTTTCACCCTTTCATCTCCACAAACAATCAGTGTCTATTCACCGATCCACTTACAATATTTCTTCAAACTCCCTTAAACACAAGAAGACTTTAAATACCCTTAACTTTGGCTCACCAATCTCCTCTCCCTATACTAAAACATAAACATTTATTAGTAATAATCTATAAAATTATAATCACTACTTAGAATAAACGCTTCGTTCGATAAACCACCCTTGAACTCGATGTGAGTTCACAATTTATATTATTACTGATATATTTATTATTATCACTCTTGTTCCTGAGCATTATGACTCTAAGCTCTGATACCATCTGTGACGTCCCTAGATCCGGGGTCAAGGATTCAGGTCATCACGGTCCAATTTCCGATCAATATCCATATCTCTTGAGTCTTTTTTTTTATAACTTAATACTTATGCAATTGACCCCACACTAATACACACACACCAGTCATATGCTCATAGAACAACATCCACAATATTAACAGTTTAAAGTTAACAGTTATTACAAACCCGGAATTCTACTAAGTACATTGTTGAATAATACTTCTACAGGAAGCATTTCAACAACCAAAAGTTTATTACAAACTTACACACTTAATTTACATAAGTCTACTAAGCCCCTTTCGCTTGTCACTACCTCGGGGATGGTCGCCAGTACTCGCTCAAAAGGTCGCCTTTCCCTTACCCTCTTGCTTTTTGTAGTGCGTAGAATTGGCATGGGACCTAGCTGCTATATACATAAGTGGCAAGAGTGAGCTATAATAGCTCAGCAAGATAATATTGTAAACTGGAATTTTAAATGTGAACAGGTATACATATATATACATATATAAGTAGAAACCAATTATAATCCTTAAGGAAGAATAAAGCTCTTATTTAATAATACATCATCCACTTACTATTATAAGAAAGAAATCTAAAATAATATAATATCAGTCTTTCTTCATCTGTAACCATAATTCCATCATCTCATATCATTATTATGTTTTCAGTATAGAAATCTGAAAACCATTGTCAACACTTTCTTTTCAAAAACATTGGGGATATCTGTTGTCGCCTGATACGTTAGGACGATGATCAGTCGCCTAATCGTACCTGCTCTCTTTTTACTACCGGTAGAAGGAATGAAGATCATCCCTGGAGGAAGGCCACCTGTTAACATCCTCCCTTGGCATCTTCGTGCCGTAATAAAAATAATAAATGCTGGACTGTGTCGCACACAGCCCTGGCACAGCCACTTACGCAAGTCTGTTGCAATCCCCCCTTTTTTTCAATCAGTATTCCATTTATACCAATACCATTCCACATTTTTCCTTTCAATTTCCATTTCCATTCACATATATCATTTCCATTTCCATTTATCATAACCTTTAAAAATACATATGTCATAATACTTTGATTATGACTCAGACATCTTCTCTGTGTTCAATCAAATCCAATACGCTCTTATAAAATATTCCATCTATTTTCAAAAGTATTAAATAAAAAAAATCAAATAATATTTATTAAATCACAATTGCTTAGAAAGAATATTTTTAACATAACGTTATAAATTATATAACCCTAGATAACAACTGATACCATTCTTCATATAACTCTAGATAACAACTGATACCATTCTCTTTCACCTCTCTTACCATAAAGCATATTCGCTCCATTCATAATCATATCCACATTCATATTTTATAATTTATATCCATTTCTCTTTAATTCCAATATCAGGGAAATAATTCTTAGCAATATAGCAAACATAGAATAACATATATATTCCATGAAATCATTTACTTTGAAAATAAAATAGTTTTCCAAGGTAAGGATAGAAGAAATCTTGCCTCGATCTCTGTATCCTGGAAGTATGGCTCGTGGCTCTCCCGAAGTTTCTATAAACACAAAAAGGACCGTCGTTAGAATACTACATCCCTTTCTCACTTCACCTTTATATAACTACACCCTTAATGCTTACTATGTGAATAACATGCTATTATATCCCAAGTGTTCCAAGAACCTAACCAGTTTAGGTTAAATCAAGGTTTTCTATGTTTGTTCACCATTTCCCTTAACAACCACACTTGACTATAAAAATTCTCAGAAAATAAAGATTTCGAATTTTACTACAAGGTCAACTGGTAATGACTCTTTAAATACCTTACTACAATATCCCAAAATTTTATCATTTTTAAAAGTGCTTAAGTATGGTAGTTATAGCCTCAAAGTTGGTACAACTACATTTTCTCGACTATCGAACGTCTTTCACTAAAACTGACTTTTCTCCTAAACCGTTCATCAGATTTTAACGCACTTTATATCAAAACGATCTACGAACTATGCTCTATCTCATCATGGTCACTTGGGGGTCTGGACAGTAAGGTACCGTACGGGTATGTGTCCAAAAATAGGGAAGTTTCTGATTCTAACGAAAATCGGACATTATAACGGCTATATTTTCATACTTTCCAAAATCCAACTCCTCCAAATCTATCATCCACCTTATACACCATCACCTACACCATGTGGTCATCTTACCAACCATGGTTACAAGAACATACTCCTTCCATATTCAACGTTAATCACTTACAAACACATATATCATCATGAATAATCACTTATCATAACCTTAATCACTAAACTTTCAATAATCCATCCTATATTCAAAGTAATACTAAAGGGTCTTGAGATTTATACCTTTTTGAAGCTTTAACAACCCTTATCAAGCCTTGGGATATGCTTAATCAACCTTATACTATCTTGGATCAACTAAAGAAACCATAAAAACAAAGTTAGTTTCTAAGGGTTACTATTCAGCATCACTTTTGTAAAAATCATAACAAATCGAAAAATAAGAGTTTAGCTCTCAAATTTTTAACGCATCTTGGCCTCTGTATAAGCTTTGATTTGAGCTATAGATCCCCAAAAACAAAGCTTCCTAGCTATGGTTTTGAGCTCCATCTTTCCGCTGGACAGAAACTGGACAGGTTTGGTTCTCCCACTTTGAGCATGGATTTGACTAGGCTATACTACTTGGATTGCTATGAAATTTGGAGCGAATTATGCCCATGGAGTGGAGAGGTTGTGGTTAAAATTTGGTGATTTTATCATGGATATAAATGGAGATATGAATTTTTCTTTGAGTTTTGTTCTTGTTTGGCAGATTGGAGAGCTTTGTGTTTATCTTGCTTCTTTCCCTTTACAAACGTTTTTCACCTTTTATCTATCATATATATCAGTTGTGTAGTCTTATAATAAAAGTCTTTGAAGTCCACCAATGACAAAGAGCTAATTGTTGATCATCTAAACACCTTACCATGAAAAATGCTACTTAGTACTCAAGTTTGACAAGTTTACTCCTCTTCCACTTTGGTTTTAATGTTTGAACCAATGGGATTCCTTCCCCTACACTCTAATATCACTTAATATCAGCTCCATACTTGGGTTGGGCCGAATTTGGGCTTTTGGTTTGGGTTTTGTACAAAGTTCTCTCGTCATCTGATTCATCGAACGATTTATGCGATCGTCTCAGTGGTTTTTCTCTTGTAAATCTCTTAAATATATTTTATCCTTTCCCACATCATATATTAATGTGTTAGGGTGATTCTAATTCTCAAGTAGGTATTAGATCCAATATCCTTGGTATATTCTCTTTTTCTCAGAAGTTGCTCTCCTGGTTATATCTCGGGTTCTCAAGCATTCTCAAACTCGTTTAACAATCTAAATTCCCTTGATATTTCCTTAACTTAATAATCCTTTAGTTTACCCTAATTCACTAATTCCTCAAAATATAATTCCTTCAATATCTCCATGCTCCTTAATATCCAATATAAATTTATCCGAAATCAAAATTCTCAAAAATCCATATTCAAGAATTTCTGAAATCTATTGTCATTTCGAGTCACTTATTTTCCTAGTACAATACTAATATGATTTCTGTTTACTCGTTTTCCATTTCAAGTATAGAGTACTTACATACCATTTCCCTAAATCCTCCAAATTTACTATCATGTGATCACTGTAGCATTGCTAAAGTTAGGGTTATTACAACAAATCAGATATACATATTCCTCACGTTTATAACAAATTGTTAGATTTTCTTGCCGAAAAGATTGTATAATTTAGTGACATAAGTTAGAAATGTACCATAATTGAAGATCTGTTCAATGACTGGATAAAGGAAATTAGTGATATAATTTACTATGTGTTTGTTTAATTTTAATTATTTTTGTAGATGTTGTATGCCCTTTTATTGATAATTTTTGCAGGTTTGATTATTTTTATTTATGACATATGTCCTTTTATTGATTAATTAATTATCAATAAATAAATAGTGATTTATAAGAAAATTTGTGCTAAATTGACCAATTTATTATGGAAATATTCACTAACAATATTTTAATTTCATTGACTCTGTAATATTTTTTATTTTTTGATTGATAATTTATATACCAAATAATATAAAGTACTATTTAAAAGTGTATTTAATATTTTGAATAATTTAAATATATTGTCAGGTCAAAAAAATTTTCCATTAATTATTGCATAGTTAAAAATTTTCATAATTAAAATGTTAAAAAATGATTGGTTTAAAATTCATTCTAACATTTTAATTGGTTGATTAGCTTTTTTTATGACTAGATTATTTAATATTTTACATAACATAAATTTTGAATGTGTATCTTTATCTTGGATTAAGGAGGAACATCTCAATGTGCTCAGATTTTAGTGGATTCAGATTCGTTACTCAGTGTCAAAGCTATCACGGAAGATAAGATAAACCTACTGGAAGTGGGTGAGGTGGTTGAAGATTGTAAGCAGGAACTTCTTAGTATGTCATTAGTTTCTGTTCGTTTCATTCGGAAAGATGCTAACAGGGTAGCTCATGAGATTGCTATAACCCCGTGTTAGCTAATTCCCAAATTATTTTCACGTCTCCTCCTACGTGTTTGTTGGAGGCTCTCTCGTTTGATCTTCTAAGTTGAATGCATTTGGTTTGATTTCAAAAAAGAATTGTGTGGTAAATAGTTTTATATTGTTAATAATTTTTAATTCATGATTTTAATTGTATCTTACGATTTTGAATTGAAAGTTTGAGATATCAAAATATTTATTATAAATATAATAGATTCGGATATCCTTTATTATAATAAGGGATGTTCAAAAACAATTCATAACTAAAAGATATATAACCATATGTAATATACTGTTATGTGGATTTATAGAAAATAATATTTACGGTTCGTAGAAATTTTTTAAAATTAAAAATCATGTGATATGCGAAGTTATTAAATCAAGATATTTCATATTCAAATTTAATTTAACCGCGATTAGTAAATTAGAATAAGCATAGTAAATGATAAAAATTTTGTATATGATTGATTGATTTAAAGTTTAGAAGTAAATTAAGATTGCCCCTAAAATAATTTTATTTTTTTGATTGGTAATTTATTCACCAACCAATAATAATACTCTTATAGCGTATATTTAATAATTAAAATAATTAAAATATATGTAGTGTTCGTTTATATGAACTTATTAATTATTTTATTAATAAATTGTGAATAAATATATTTTTGAACCTTTTAAAAAATTGAGTTTTTGAAGATATGGATTTTATCCAAACTATTAAAAATTTGTTCAAATCCGATTTTGTAGTGTTGAGATTAAAGAGAAAAAGGTTGACCTCTGAAAAATGATTTGCGTTTATAATTTTTTTACTACAAAAAAGTGGTGGCAATTTTGTAAATATATAAATTATTCTGAAATTATATTTATATTTATGTGTACTTATATAAAAAAAACTTTATAATGTCATGTGATTTTAGAAAGTAAAATTAAAATAAAGAGTGAGAGATAGGACTGTTTAAAATATAATTTTTAAATAAAAATAAGCTCATTTATTTTTATTAATAAAAATTAAAAAAATAAAATAAAATACTCTCTCCGTTCCAAAATACATGTTCCGTAAAAATAGTAGTTCCATAAATTTTTTTTTTTTAAATTGGGCGAAATACCAAATACCCATATTTCCAAACACATACTCCCTCCATCCCTGAGTTCTACCCATTTGATTTGGACACGGAGACCAAGAAAATGTATAAAAAATGAGTAAAGTTAGATGAAAAGTGGGTAAAGTGGTGGGACCTATCAATATTTAATAATAGATTTGAGATAGTGAAGGAAAATAGTGGGTGTAATAGTATTTTATATTATAGATTTGAGATAGTGGAGCAAAGTTAGTGGGTGTAATAGTGTTTTTTATTATTAAAATTTTACTATTTTTGGAATGGGTAGAAATGATGGGACATCGCAAAATAGTAAGTGGGTAGAAATGAATGGGATAGAGGGAGTATATCAAAATACTCGCGCCCGGGATGGACCGTCTTAAATGCCCACGGACTACGCATAATGGTGATGCGTATAGGGTACATGTATTTAGAGTATGCATGGACTTTGTAAATTATAAATATGAGCTTGATGAATACGCATTCTGGACATGCGTAACAGCGGATACGCTTTTGCCAGATGCGTATCTGGCACTGTTCATCGTCTTCCCAAAAACGTGACGGAGCGATTTTCGAGCGATTTTCTTTAAAATTTCGACGATGTTCGTTCACCATCATTCCGTCGTTGTCCAATCACATACCATATATCAATTGACTCGTCTTCTCCCCCTTTAAATTCAATTATCAAATCTATTGCCGGATTTAGAAACCACAAAACTGACCTCTCGTTCCGATCGAGTTTTCACGATCTCTTTGCACGCCCCTACGAGGCCGAAAATCAATAACTAAATAGGGTAAAGGGAGAGGGAGGTGTAGAGATGATTGCTTAGAATTGGTGGAAGACGTCGGACGATGATGGAGCGATGATGACGACAGGGGAGGCGATTGTGAGATCGAGAGAGACGATGGAGTTGTTATGTGAAATTGATGTTAGCTGATGTTAGAACGCATTTGACGAATACGTTACCCCTAATAGCATTCTTCAAATGCATATCCTGTGTTTGCATGGACAGCATGCGTAGTCTGTGGATAAAAAAGAAGAAAGCAATTGGATATAGGTATTTTGGGTCGCTTGCATTCAAAGGTGTGTATTTTGGACAAATTTTTTTTTTTTTTTTGTAAATTGAACGAAAATATCAAATTTTAATTTAGAAAAAAAAATCAAAAAATAACATATGAATTTATATTTTTTATTCATCTTAAAATATGTATAAAAAGTCTAGGGTACGTGTATTTTGAGACTGAATAACTAATATTATTGAAGCACGTGCATGTTTCGGAAAAATTAAATTTAACTAATCGACATTTTATAACATTCTCAATAGATATAATAGAATTTAGAATTGTTGGAGTTGTTTTTAATAAATCTCGGCAGTAGCCAATAAGAGGTCTGAGCAGGTTGAAAATTTAATCTCGATACAGCACAACATGTGCGTAAATATTTAAAATTAATTTGTAATAGCAACTTTATGGCTGTTTTTGGATTAGCCTGATTTTCAAATACTTTTCCGATGTACCATGGTTGTTATTTTCAGTATCTACACTCCACTTTTGCAGAAATCATAAACAAAATTTAATGTTGCTAAAGTTTTTGGTAAGATGGAATAAAACCAGCTGTATTGAATAAAGTAAAATTTGAAATTCATCATTTACTAATTTTTAATTGAAAAAGAAGTACAAACTTTGTTCGCTAGGATTGTTTCAAAATAATTATTTCTACTGAGCTTTGATTAAAATATATCTTGATTGAAATGATTAGTGTATCAGATAACTAATATATTTGGCGTTATGTTATAAAGAAAAACATACATAAATTATATTTGCGCTAATGAATTCTAAGAATTTTACTGTTTTTAAATTTCAACACATGTATTACGTATCAGACTGGGTTATTGGGGGGTACAAGACAAAAAGTTTAGAAATAATTAAGAGACAATTTGTTAATAATGAACATTAGGACCATCTTTGTTTCATAAGATTAAGTAGGAATTATGTTTGTTTCATAAAATTAATTAGGGAATATGTTTGTTTCATAGGATTAAGTAGAAAATAGGACTTCTCAAAAAAAAAAAAAAAAAAGGTAGAAAATTGGACTATAATCGATTAAAAAATTTAATCCCATATTTATATTGTAAAAATATATTTGAGATTATATTAAGGATTATGTTTGTTTGAGATAAGGAATAATATTATAACCCTACCTAATACTCGGTTGAAAGAGATATTATATAATCCACCCCTACAAGTCATTTTTTCAAAAATAATTCATCCCAAAACATAGGATTAGAAATTTTAGTCCAATCCATAGGTTAGTTTTAAGGGATTAAATTTTTCTGAAGAACCATAATCCCATCCTAAAATTAATACTTAATACTTCAAAATCAACATGAAATGAGATAATTTAAAGGATTATAATCCCAAAGAATTATAAATGATAGACTATTATATCCAAATTATTATACCAAATCCCGGGATTTAATTCCTCAAAACAAACATGGCCCTTGAGTATTGGCAGATCAAGAAACATTCGTCGGGGGCACTTTATACAAGGATCCAGATCAATGTTTAAAGCAGGGTCTACCGCCCTCAACTTAGTAGGACTTCAGCAAATTATTAACTTCCCCTGATAAAGTTTTGTAATATTATACAAAAGTTCCATAACAATTACCATATATTTCAAATACATACACCACCCTGAAACTATAACAATTACCACATATTTCAAATACATACACAGAAAAACACTTCTATAATTCTTCTTTCGTTAATTGGATTTCTCCAGGAAGTTCATATACAATGAAGGAAAACTAGTAGCAGCACAAATACGCTGCAAGCAAGACACAACTTGAACAAATCTTTCAAAATGCAATAGCATTTTTCTTCCAAGCTTTGTTCTCTTTAACTCATTACTTCTACAGAGGACACCTAAAATGCTTATTATTTTACAAATACATTAGTGCGAACCAATTAATTATGAAAACAAAATCTCGCCTGAGACACAGCCAAACTCTTGGCATGACACAAATTACATGGGAATAAATTTCAAACAAAATAATATTCAGGGGAGAAGCAATGTTACAAGGAATTAAAATATGTGCTGTGAGGCAGAAGAATGTACAGGTGTTGGGAGATCAGCCAGCAGTTTCGAGTTCCGTGTCACTATCAGCTCCAGTTTGGTGTTGATGATTTATATGCAAAATCTTGCGGAGATCCTGTTCCATTGTTCAAATCTAGACTGTGGAGTTGTTCCATCAGCTGAGAACGACGTTCCTTGAAGAAGTCAAGACGTGATGTCAACTCGACGAGGGTTGAAGAAGCTACAGATTGATGCCTAGGATGATCCATCACCTTTGCACACATTAAAAATATAAATGAGATGACTCAACTTGGGAGCATATAACCGGCACCAATGAGAATATCAATAGTATATTTAACCACTTTCAAACAGACTTATGTTCGAATCTCTGTAAAATAAAAGTACTTGCTTTTAAAATTACTTTAGTGCAAGTCACTTGTAGAAAACAACTGTTACGTGGTTGGATAGTTGTACTCGGATGTTGTTATATGTTTGGTACAATGTACTTGCAAGTTGGATTATATAACTAAATGACGTCAAATAGATGTTAGTAAGAATGACACCAGCTTACAAGTCAAGTCGAACATACTTTATGCAACGCTACTTGACACAGTTAATTAAAATACTTCCTCAATTGGCCCTTGCTACAAATTGTATGCCCATTTTTTTGTACTCTTTTCAAATCAATTATTTGCAAAAATTTCCTCAGTCTATTTGAAACTCTGCGGTAGTTAACACTACATCAAATTAGAATGACTTCAGATAAATGAGCTTTCCTATTAAATTTGTGTACAACCAGGTAACTGACTACCCAAAGTCAAAATAATTTGGAACCATGGTGCATTTAGCAGACTACTGACTATCGATTTACATATATGCTGGAATCAGATACAGATAGGAAGCCATGATATAATTTTCTGGGACAAACCTCTGCTGCCCTTGATGAGGAAGTAACAGAGGCAGAATTAGCCCCAAAATCATTCATAGAAAGACTTGCTGAGGTCTCGGTACTTTTAGAATCACTAAAACTTGCTGATTCCATGAGTTGCTTCCGTACAGGCTGCCTATTACTGCTACTGGATGTCAATCCTTGTCCTTTTAAATTCCTGTTCCCCAATGAAGTCTCCTGCAGATACTGGCAAGTTACACCAATCAACTCTTGTGGTATCCTTCCTCATATTTGAGTGTGTGTGGTAATTGAAAAAAAAAACGACACATATGTATACATATCAATCACACTGAATGTTTTCAATTATTGTATTGTATGGAAGGAAATTGAAGTTACCAACACTTTTAGTCATAATATCATTCCAAGATACCTACAGATCCTCCATATGGATTATCCTATGATCTACTCTTAGATCAGACAATAGTTAAATATTAACAGAACCACTACTTGTGATTCAGACAGGATACTAGACTTTTTTTTTAAAATAAATATACAGTGTCAAAACCTTTTATACTCCTATAGTGATTGCTTAGATTATTTAGAAATTTCTCTGGGGCTGAGCGCCCCACGAAAGATTTGCCGTACTAGAACCTTAGAAGTAGATATATTTTCTGGATTCATCACTGTCCCCAAAGTTCTTTGTACTTGCCCATGTCCATGTGATCAAAATACTTCCAATAACATATCCGTTAACTAGCAAACAAGAACACATCTCACTGAGATAGTTGATGTATTAAAGAATACGGCAAAGGACAATGACATCCACTATTTTGTGATAAGTAACTGTCATAATATGAGCAATGCGGAAGTAATAAACGGAACTAGTAGAGAGGAGAGAAAAACACGGTAGTAATATTAGAACTACATTGTATTGATTGTGTTTTATTACATGAGAGCATAAGCTCTTATATAGGAAGTAAAACTTGGTTGGTGGCCAACCTTGGTTGGTAGCCAACCTTGGTGGACTTGGTTATATTTAACACGCCCCTCACTCGAAATCCCATCTTCGGATGAAAGACCTATCTAGGGATTGAAGAGTGGACACTAGTAGCCCTTGAGCTTAATCTGAGCGTCCAACTATACCCATTTTAGGATCGACCGATCTTGAGTTTATTGAGTCTTTTGGGATACCGGGACTCAAACTTGCGACCACACGGTATATTTTAGGCCATGTCAAAAAAATACATAAGGTGCTGATGAATGCAAGATATAGCAGTGAACTGTGTTGTCTAAAATACAACTACTTCTGCTGCTTTGATTTGTGGCATGTAAGCTTTGATTTGTGGCAGTGAACTTTGTGTACATCTGTTATATACACTACTTCTGCTGCTTCGTCGGAATAACGCCCCCTGAACTATTTAATTTGCAGCATCGTAAAAAAATTGGAGAGATACTGTAATATCAACAACCACTTGAATACTACACAATTAAATCTATAACCGGGGCAAACTCTTAAACTAAATTGACTACAACAGAATTTTCCCATAAGAAAATAACTGTCAAGTCTGGTGTTTTAAGCTGGAATTTTATTAGTGAGTCTCTCAGAAAGCACAACACTGGTATGTATGGTTTCTGATTTTGAATTTGTGTTTGGCTGTTTGGAGATCAAGTCTGGACAGCTTGTGTTTTCCTTGAAAAACCACAAAGCTTCAACTGAAAATCTCCTCCTCTCTACTCCCGCTTTGATACCATGTAAAAATATGAGCAATGCAGAAGTAATAAACGGAACTAGTAGAGAGGAGAGAAAAACACGGTAGTAATATTAGAACTACATTGTATTGACTGTGTTTTATTACATGAGAGCATAAGCTCTTATATAGGAAGTAAAACTTGGTTGGTGGCCAACCTTGGTTGGTAGCCAACCTTGGTGGACTTGGTTATATTTAACAGTAACCAACTCATCTAAAACCTTAAGGTGTTAGAGGGAGGCCTTATATGGATCTTATATTATATTCTAACATTCCCCCTCATATCCATATTAAATATTGAGAATATTGAGGGTGGCAGGGAGTCGAACCTGAGTCTCCCGCCAGATTGAGCTCTATACCATGATAAGTAACCAACTCATCTAAAACCTTAAAGTGTTAGATGAAGACCTTATATGGATCTTATATTATATTCTAACATTTTGAAGGGATCAGTTAAATTAAGATGGGGTCGGGTGGGTCTGGGACTGCATTTGCATCTCAAGGTTCTATAATAACATTTTTGAAGAGGTTCCATCGCACATTGAGTTCTGTAAATAAATTTATTGATAGATTAACCAGGATGATAGTTTACCTCTACCCTTTGTTTCCTCTCATAATTAACAAAAGCAAGTGATGTATCAAAATCTTGCTGAAAATATTTCCTGCAAACATACCAGAAAATAATCAAAGGTCAGA
The DNA here is from genome assembly GCA_036435485.1 of Saposhnikovia divaricata. Taxonomy (NCBI): domain Eukaryota; kingdom Viridiplantae; phylum Streptophyta; class Magnoliopsida; order Apiales; family Apiaceae; genus Saposhnikovia; species Saposhnikovia divaricata. Next base: position 95,638,362 of record CM071594.1, read on the forward strand.
AACATGCAAAATAACTTATTGCAAAAATATTACAGAACTATATTCACAACTTTACTAGTCCAATATAAGGACAACATATATGGATTTCAGACTTACTGTTGAGTATTATGATTATTATTAACATGCTGGTGGCGATCACATGCATCAGACAGGGAGCTATAGTGATTTTGACGTTGCTGATTAAGTTGATAATGAAGTTCGGCAACTTTTTGTTTCAATCTAGCAACATCAGCTTCAGCAAGAGCAATCTCCTCAAGCTCTGCCTTTGTCTTCACATTAAATTAAATTTTGTAAGAACGGCCTACAACATGATAAAAACAAAAAGATACCAATTTTCTTTTAGTGACATACAACCTTTGAATCCATACTACGAGATCCTGAATATTGGCCAGAAGACATGCTTAAGCCAACTTCGAGTGCAGCCCTTAAATCTCTCTCAGCTTGCAACTGCTCTTGAAGTCTTAAAACCTATCATAATAAGTTAAAGATCAAAGGAGGACATAATAGCTCAGTGCCCTTAGGTCAAGATTTCAGTCTCTTGCACCCCGGCATTTTAACTGCAGAAACTGGAATCTAACTCATGGTAACTCCAAGGAACATCAAATTAATATAATTGAGGATACATAGAATTCGATACTAGTGCTTTTCTGTTCATAAATCAGGCAGTTAAGGGAATATAATGTAACTTGTTTGATCAATGTGAAGAGCAGGGGGAAGAAAAAAAGGAGTGCTATTGTTCAACTGTATCACTATCATGATTGAATATTCTCAAAGAATCTCAAATGCTTGCACAGACAAACGTGCAGATAAAATATATGCATATATATGAAAGATAAATAGATAAGATACTTATGAAAACACCTAGGCAGTGTAAAAGTAGATGTTGGTGCCTTGAGTAACAGGTTAAACACTGATCAACCTAAGAGTCCCAGCAACGTACAAGCATATAAAACAAAAAGTAATTAGCCATGACAATTAAATTGGTTTTAGTTCTAAGATTTCGGACATACATCTTGCTCAAGTGCCACGCGACGCTCATGCAATGCTTGTTTCCTCCTCTCCAAGCTAGCCTGCAATATCGCATTTCCCCTAGCCTAGAATAGGAAAACAAAGATAATATATTAAAGTATGCCTTCAATGCACAATTCAATATGCTGGAATTTAGCTTTTGAGTCCCTCATACCTCCTTTGCAATTCGGTGTCGCAACTCATTTTTTGTAATTTCAAGCCTCTGGAGAGCAAGGCTACAAATATTTTCGTCAAAATTAGTTTCTAAAAAAGACATAATCATTGCAGCACAATAAAAGAGAACTTATCGCAACACACAACAATCTACTCGTGTCATTTTAAAAGCCGAAAGTAGCAATTTTAGGATTTCAGAAGAAGACACTTAAACATGAGGAGTTTCCAAATTTTTCTAAAAGGTGTAGCTTATAAACCGCAACTCGAGATAGCCACTGGTAAAATTTAAAAATTGTGTCAAGTCAATCTTCAACATAACTTTGAAATACTGACACACGTAACTTGAACCATTGAACTCAAAATTGAACCAGTAACGCTACCCATACACAAAATAAAATGTACTGCAACATCTAAGAACTTACTCTTCCTCTCCAGAAGAATCAACCGACTCCATTGAGGGCGTCTTCCTGGTCTGAAAGAAGAAAGACACGTATTCTCAACAGCATTCAGAATATAAATGAGTTGCAAAATAGAATATGGCTTAATGACGATTTGAATCCTGATGTTACAAGTATGAAAACAGAAAACCATAACATTCAAAGATAAACACGGGTTCTCACAATTTCCCTGTACAACTCTTGTAGGGATGGCAAAAATACCCGATCCGATGGATACCCGATCCGATCCGTCCGTTTGGATCTACCCAAACCCGATTTTTTGGATTTGGATTTGGATCTTATTTTTGGACCCGAAAGAGTTTGGATCTTAGGTGTCCCGACCGATACCCGACCCGAAACCCGAAATCCGATCCAAACCCGATCCGAACCCGAAACCCGATTAAAAACCCGATATATATATACATAATGAATTATTAAATATATTAATATCTTACTTAATTTTATAACCATGATACATATTACATAATTTATATACATTTCACTAATTATTGTATCATTTCATTATTAATATTTACATGCACTTAATCTAATTATTGTTTATTATATCATTTTATTATTAATATTTACAATTAATAGTTAAATAATCAATTTTTCTTTTAATTATAATATTTTAGTAATTCGGGTTCGGGTCTCGGATCTCGGGTAAAATCCAAACATTCGGGTTTCGGGTAAAATCCGATCCGATCCGAAATCCGTTGGATCCGGGTCCGGGTCTTAATTTTCGGGTATTTTTCGGGTCCGGGTCGGGTCCGGGTCCTGTTAAAAAAATCGGGTCTGGATCTGGATATTGAAAAACCCGACCCGACCCGTTGCCATCTCTAAACTCTTGTTATCATAGCATCTGATATAGTGCATTGGATTATTAATTTATGTTTCATTTTCCATAGATGTTTCATTTTTCATAGCATCTATGTTATTCATTTTTCACCATCTAGTGTTTTCTTTGTACTATCCTGAAAATTTGCAATCTTCAACATTTTAACTTCCACAAATTTCTATCTTCAGCAACTACAGATAAATAAATAACATCTTTCTTTGTATATTGCCCTCAATATGCTTAATGTAATTAATCAATCAGTATTAGAATAAGTGTCCCCTACATAAAAGAGATGTATACTCTGCAGTACTAGCTCTAAGATATATTAACTACATGAAAAAGCATATGCGTGATGCAAGTTTATATATGCATAACAAAATAACAGGCCAACTGACACTACCAATCATAAACAACTTACACTATTTCTTCCCCAAATTGTTGACCGCTTAGCATTGAGATTGGAGCTTGCAGGTTTGGTGGTTGACTTTTCATTACTTATTACCGGTCTAGAGACTGGTAAAGGTAGCTCTTTATCTAGCGAGGATAGAATCTGCCCCATAGACCGATAAGAGTCACCACCAGGTAATGCAAGAGAAGTGCTTAATCCATTCTCACCTGCCTTATGCTGTAAATTTTGTGATTCATTGGCTTGATAATTTATACGTGGCTGAGAGTCCGCATGTGGACTGGACTTTGCTGCTAAAATAAATTCATCGGTAGGGGATCCAACATCTGAATCGTTACCTCCATATGCCTGAATAACCATGTAAATTTAGATCAGAAACTGATTTTAACAAGATACTGGAAACCTGCAAAGATATGTATAAGTAATGTAATGAAAAATTAATCTACCAGCCAATCAATATCCACATTCAACAAAGAGACAAAACAATTCAGAACCAAACATTAAGAAGCTCCATCCTGAGCATCAGTCACCACCGAATTCCATCCTGATTATGAAAGCACAAATACACATGGTTGCCGGTAGTAATCCTCCAATGACACTCTTTCACCAAGCGACCCAAATTAGTGGCACAGAACCTAATTTACTCTCGTCTCCTAACCACCCGAAACCAACTTAAATGGGGTAGCCAAATTATGAGGATAAGACCAACTCTCCACCACAAGAGGTCTTCTTTAATAAAAAAATATCAAATGCCCTTGCCCGGTAAAGCTTTCTTACCCCTTCCCATATGTTTCAACTAACAGATCACAACGAATTTCTTTTGGTTTCACCCAAATGGTGAAGCTGATTAGAACAAAAGTAAATAACTTATTCAGTTACCCACACCCTCGTTAGAACTACAGTTTTTTTGTTTTTTGACAAACCACCTTGAAATTCATTCATAATCACACCTCAAAAGCGAGAATAAGATACAAGGTGGGCAAGCAACCCACTGAGCTGGTAAAGATGTGGTACAAATCATTTTAGCTAACCAATGAGCAGGAGCATTAAAAAGCCTAGGAATAAAATGGAACAATTTAAGAACAAAAGCAAATGATCTAATGTCTTCCACGATGACCACGACATGCCAAGGAGGAGCCTTGTCTGAGCTAAAACAACACTTCAAAAGCCTGATTTGCTTCCACCCTATGTTACCCGGACTCGGGTACGGGTGTCGGACACGGGTGCGGATCCAAGTGTCAGACTCTTAGTTTTAAAAAAATTAGAATTCGTGGATATGGATCCGAAACTGGACACGGGTGCGGGGATTCGACATATAACCTTCACATATGTGAAGTTATACCTACTTTTTATATATATTTTATAGTTGTAGATTACCTCTTCTACCAATAAAATATATATATATGTAATTGTTTAAGTCAAATTTATGGCATAAATCAAAGCATAACATGGAAATAGTGATCTATGCACATTGCTTTCTAGAAACAAGTTGTTGTGAGGTCTCGTAAATCAATTCGAACTACATTGCTTGGAGTTGAAGTGCCCAGTTTTCATATGAAGGATCCGACTCAGATCCCATACCCACACCCATGTCATGTCCGGTGGACACGGGTATGAGGGCAAAATTGAAGGGTCCGGGTAACGTAGCTTCCACCAATACAAACCCTGCATTAATTTTAAGCCAGCTTCCTCAAAATTAACTTATAAGAATTTCTTAAAAGCCACAAAAGTATTGATTTTGGTCATAAGACAGTTATTTTATTAGCAAATAACAAGAAAGTGGCAATTTGATAATTTTGTCACTTTAATATCCTCACCTCCACCTCCTCCCCACCAAAAAAAACAAGAAAGAAAAAAAGAAGCACATCTCGGTTTGCCATCGACCAAACATTATTGACAGGTCAAAACACAAACAAAACCCTATGGAAATATAGCTAACTACTATTAAACAACATGTACACCGTTTAATACTAAAAGTTTAGTACAGGAATGTACATAATCTGATCAGCTGCCTCCAACACTCCAGGAGATCATTCTATCAAGCAGTTAGCAGATACAACCAGAAGTTTCAGTTGAATAATCTACACCATCTGCTATTAGAGCCGACAACGACCACAAACTTTGTAGCCTCACTTTTCTTCAACTTGTTATTGAAATATATCATTACATTAATTTAACCCATAAACCTTCTTTGTGCTATATATAATCATGATTATAATCTTACATAAGTCACACACATAAAAGAGAAGAAGCAGATCACGGAGAAGAAGCCGAATAGCATATAACAAAGAAAGAAACAAGACGAGTGGAAGAAGTCTTAGATTGAATCAAGCCTCGCTTTCAGAGGCACACCTCATCTGCATCTTGCAACCAAGTGGATGAGGTGTGCACCTCTTTCAAGCCTCGGTGCCTTAGAGCAAAGCGGAGCGAGGTGCACCTCTAATAACACTGCTCCCAGTTTAGCGAAGACTGAATTAAAACCTTCTTTGTGCTATATATAATCATGATTATAATCTTACATAAGTCACACATAAAAGAGAAGAAGCAGATCACGGAGAAGAAGCCGAATAGCATATAACAAAGAAAGAAACAAGACGAGTGGAAGAAGTCTTAGATTGAATCAAGCCTCGCTTTCAGAGGCACACCTCATCTGCATCTTGCAACCAAGTGGATGAGGTGTGCACCTCTTTCAAGCCTCGGTGCCTTAGAGCAAAGCGGAGCGAGGTGCACCTCTAATAACACTGCTCCCATTTTAGCAAAGACTGAATTAAAACATCAAGCCACGAATTCCACATTTTGTAAAATTTTCTTTAATGGCCTTTGTATTTGTTTGTATGTCCAGATGTCAATCTGAAACATAATAGGGTTCATGGTTGCATTTCACAAGTTAGAGTGTGAGTGACAACAAGGGTGTCTGAAATATGAATACAGAGCTGAAACGAAGACAAAACCTTGTAATCATAAAGATCGCTACCACCATAGCCACTTGTTTCACTCAACTTTCCACTGAGTACACGATCCTGATCATCATCCGTCTCTTGATCAACTTCATTTTCTGCATCATGGTAACCATTTTTCTTAATGTCCAAGGTTTCATCATCAGTTGAATCATCACTAACACTGTTATCTATCTGAGAATCGGCAGAGATTGAACATCTATTCATAGCATCATTCTGTAAAAGGATAAATTAAGTAGATCAGAATATATGTTAGCATGAGCCAACTAATGGAGTGATGAATCTATACATATAACAGTTTCATCCACAATTCCTAAATGACAAAAGCACTAAAAACCTCTACTAAAATAATAATACTGAAAAAGAATATATGTAGCATTAACAAGTTAATTTGATAATATACTACTGCTGTAATTAAAATAACAATAAATTACTACTTTAACAATAAGTAACTTCAAATTTTTTCAATTCTTCCTTTCAGGGTTAAGGTAAATATATGGCCTGCAGCACTCTCCTTTCCACACAGCCCGCTTTGTTTCAATTTCTTCCTTTATCAAAAAATATATGTATTTTTTCACTAGGATTGTTGGCCTTTTCACGCATACTTTTTAGTCTTCTCTATCCACTATATCATTCTCTATTGGGCTTACAAAGCCTCCCTCCAAAGATCTGGTTATCTGCAGATCTGGACCATGACCCCTAGGCAGCTCACTGTGATGGACATGTAATAAAGGAATAGGTCATGCAAATCTTTAAATGCACATGTACCACGCGAGGGTTGTCAAATAAAAATTTATTTAAATATGTTGCATTACCTTTTAATGTTCAAGGATAACTAAGTTTCTCGTTGCTTGTGTTGATGTGTCCTTTTAATTAGGGAGAGGTTATTTGTTACAACTTTATAGACTGAGTAAGAAAATTGTTCTGAACATACTTGGTAAATTTGTGGTGATCAACTAGGGTAAACTTTTGATAGTTTGGTAAAAGGGCGTTGGTTTCTGATGGACCATGGCTTTTTGAGTGATAGCCACATGTACATGCTATGTTGCTCCGACTCTTCTGTTTCGGTTGCCGTACCCAAAATAAATTCCGTGTCGGATCCTTTGACTAAAAATGTGGACACTTAGACCAATTCAAAGATCAAATAAGAGCAAAACTTACAATTCAAAATAAATATGTAAGAAGAAAGAAAGAAGCAAGAATGAGATAAAAGTAGAGAAGACGCCTAATTTGCAAAATCCTTTACAAAATCATGTTTAATCTAAGTTTTATTGTTACTTTTCGTCACTTTTTGTTAAGATGTCTTAATTATTATATTTCTTTATTAATATATTATGTTGTGTCCCCGTACACGTGTCTAAAAATAGGACAGTGTCCCCGTGTCCCCAATTTTCATATTTTTCATGTCGGATACTCGGATATGTGTCGTGTCCGACACTCCGTACCCGAGTCTAGTAACATAGCATACATGCTCCCCTAACAAGAACTCATTTCTATGCTCCGATTTTGACCACTAATTGTAATTCTCTTTCTATCTTTCATCAAATTTCAGCAGAAAAGTATTACGTAAATGGTGTTTCGAGGTGCTTTATTATTGTTGTATTTATTTTTTACTTATTTCTGTTTACTGTGCTTGTTCTTTTTTACTTCTCTTCCTGTTGATAACAGAAAATTGCTGCATAGGCGATTACAATCCAAACCATCTTAGACAAAGAGAGGTTGATTTTGAAAGGAACAAAAATGGTGACACTCGATTATTTATCTTTTCCTAATATAAAGAACAATGTGGTGACAGTGTGACACTCGATTATTTATCTTTTCCTAATATAAAGAACAATGTATTTCAAAACGTTGAAAGCAGGCTAAGAAGTAGAATCTAAAGTCAAGTAGCCCAAATATGCAAGAGACATACATAATCCTTTCCCTCGACAAAGTGAACCCCTCTATGGTGGAATCTCCCCATCCTTCAAATTTACCAACAATCCCTTAAGAGTTTCCACAATAGATATCAGATTTTTCCCTATCTAGTAAGTTATTTCCCTTTAATAATGTTACTTGATAGGATAACACATGTTATTCTCGTCGGTCAATATCCTTTACATGAAGTACTTATGACCAATAACGTTATACCATTTCTGCCTATGCCACATTTATTATAATTCAAAAAATTTAGCTATCGGCTATCCATCTCTGATTGAAAGGATAAACGTCAAAAAGAATTGAAAAGGACATACTCTTTTTAAAATTCTACACATACTCTTTTTAAAACCATTTTGGGGTGACTTCCGGGTTTCCAATTTTTTTGAAATATAAATCACCCAGACTAATATTCTGGTGAACACGACTTCATTTTTAACAGAAAAGAAGATCCCCACAAGAGAAGAAAGTGAAAGTGAAGATGAAGGTTTATGTTTAACTCTACAGCAAATGTGCTGGGAGAAAGAGTGTGTAGGTTAACTATTCTCTTAATAGTTATTACAGCATCGCAAAACGGACATCGTGATTCGAAACAGCAGCGACACCGCAAACGCTAAACTAAATACTCATATATTAAACATATACTCGCAAACATATATTTCTGGTCCTTCTTTACATGAATGCACTTTTATTTAGGTAAGAAAAGAATTTATCAACTTATTATAGGCTGACAACCTCCTTATCCTCGTTGCAAGTTAAAAAACTTCCATGACTTCATCCTTTGTACAAGATTTAATCCTTACAAGTGTTAAGTAATTACTGTAACAAACACAAAGAACTGGTGCTGATTAGCCAATCAAAAAAAAAGTAATTCTTTTCATATTCACTTTTACAAAATTAAAAATTCTAAATTAGATTTTTTATGTTTTAAATATCTAGTTTAAAATTAAAAACAAGGAGCATATTTGGAGCAGTTTACACTGCCTCAATCAGATTTAAGTTGTCGTGTGACGTGTATGTGTAACAGAGAGGAAGGTCCATGAAGTTTCCATGTTATTCTTTCAACCTCATACTATGACTTTCAAATAAGGTTTCCATGTTATTCTTTCGACCATATACTATGACTTTCAAATATAGTTTTAAGTGTACGATTTACAAGGTAGCTGAATACTTTCAGACATGTACAAATAATTCCTATTATGTATATTTGTGCATGTTAAATTTACATGCAGAGTTCCGCACAAGTGTCCACTTTCAGATCTATATCCAAATATCCTAATGAAACTAAAAATCTGAGACTTGGATTTGCACCTGGACATCCCGTAGGGCCATACCAAAATCCACATAACATAAATTGGAGAAATTGTTAACTTTTGTGAAATATATTTATCTTCACATGTAAGGAAAAGAGTCCTTGTGTAAGGGTATTCATATAATAGACCCTACTGCAGGCTTTAAACTCCCAAATATCAAGTACTACCTCACATGGGTTATAAGAGGGTTTGAAGGCCCTAAACAATCTAGCTTTCTTTTTAGGGCCAGGGGAGGCGTAAAAGCATCACAAATAGTAACTTATTTACAAAATGACCTCAGACAGTAGAAGAACAAAGTACGCAAAAAGTACACTATTCATTACATCCTATTCTCACTCACCAAAAAAAAAGGTTTAAAGCCTGGCCTTGGTTTACACAGGTAAATTGACAAGGCTTATCTAGGACAAAGATCAAAAATATTAGATTTCTCTAAAAGCAGAAAAGGGTCATTAATTTCTGCATATAAAAAATAATATGGAAAGCAATTGCAAAAAGAAAATATTGTTAAGTGACAATAACATTGCATATTTTTAATTGAACTTTGACCCATAAAGTTTTAAGCTAGTGCCTGGAAATCATGGAATAGACATTTTCGACAAGTCTTTATTTGCTTTTGCGGAACTAAATTCCAAAACCCTGACTCCCACATATTATCTTATGGTGGCGTAAGAATTCTAAGTATAAACATCTCCGAGTTCAACTTGTTCAAAGATTAGGCTTATTTAAAAATTATTAGCCTACTTCAAAACCCTAGCCTTTGTAGTGCAAAGAAAAAATCTGATCAATAGTGGTTTTCTCTTCGCCACTGCTTTATAAAACTTTCATCCACTATCTTTCAGATATTAACAAACCAATTTGCTTTAACAATTTTCCAAAAGTATATCTTAGATAAAATTAAAATCAAGTCTTTGCTAACGTAGTAGGCCTCTAAATCGGAGATGATACGATTCAACAATAAACAGTCACAAAATAAGATTCTAGCCGAAATCTTTTTTCAAGTAGATGGAACTAGAGGGACAATCAGAAAAGACAACATGTACAACAAAAAAAGAGAGATAAAAAAACATCCAACATCACTCTGCTAATCCACCTCCTCCAACTCCTGGCAATCTGGCATGATTATCATGTAACATTTAACAAGTTTCTTGATTATCATACAGTAATGAAAAACTAGTTTATTTATAGCCCGACTATTTTTAATTAAGAACCAGAAATAGAGCAACTCACATCAAAGATGTTTTCATACTCCTCCAGAAGTGTCGCTATGATGGCTTGAGCATTGTTGGCAGCATTAGCAGCAGCAAGAAGCTGAGCAGAACTATCTCCATTCATGTCATAATCATCCTCCATTTCACACTCGCCGGCCAAAAGAGGTCTTAGAAGTAATGGAGCCATACAGGCAGCAACAGCTGATGGAGTCATCCTATTTTCAGAAGAGTGCATCGAAACTGTGTGCATCATCTTCAAGATTCTGCAAATCAAAATGAAAAGATGAACACTTCTTGATAAGTTATTAAGTTAGGAAAGAAGCTGACAAAGAGATGCAGGAGGCTTTTATGCATGGTCGTCATGGCGTAAGGCGAATCAAGCCGGTAGCGAACCTCCTAGACCCCTAAGCGGTAAGGCACTCCCCTAGGCATCTATTAGGCAATCAGGCCTACAGCTATATAGGGCCTATAGGCATATATATGACATTTTATGTAAACATATCTTGTTTACACTAAATTATAATTATACTGCATATTCTGTAGACATCATATATATTACCAATGTAATATTAGTTCATCTGATCAAATCAAATAGATTTTATTGAATTCTGTTTTATAATATTGAGACTGTTATGAGTACAATGGTTAAACTAACAGTACAAGTTTATGAAGGTTAGCAGCCAAAGATACATTTTTAATGAATATAATAAGCAAAGCATAATCAAACAATAGAATTATAGTTAATACATATAGTTGAATGCTTAATTCGCCTGCGTCACTCCTTGACAACTACTGTTTATGATAGTAAAATTGCAAGAAATTGGATTGCAGAACTTTGGTACACATGTAACACCTGAACACGATTGGCTGACTAGCCAGCCCATGAAAGTGTTCAATAGGTTTACATGCTGTGCTAACATGGCAGACAATAGAAAACTGATTGCATAGAGCCAACAGCTCATTTTAGCGCAATACATATTTACTAGCAAACAGGATCAAATTTTCTAAATCCGAGATCAAAGATAGTAATACTTTTTTGAGAAAAAGGAACCTGAGATACATCTCAGGTAACTTCCCTGAGATATGAATAAAATCGGGTTAAATGGCGTTTTGGTCACTCAACTGACTGGATACTTGCAATTGGGTCATCAAACTCAAAAAGTTTTCATTCACATCATTGTACTCTTAAAAATTTTCATTCAGGTCACTGGCCGTTACACTCCGTTAAAAATTAGACGGAAAGCTGACTAAGCTTTGTGAGTTAGCTTGAATAAACCCACCGTGGCATGTACGGTCAGCTAACTCACAAAGCTTAGTCACGAAACGGAGTGTAACGGCCAGTGACATGAATAAAAATTTTTAAGATTACAATGATGTGACTGAAAACTTTAAGAGTTTGATGACCCAATAGCAAATTTCCAGTCAGTTGAGTGACCAAAACTCCATTTAACCCGAATAAAATCACTGTGTTTTTTATACATACAATCTTTCAATATGCACAATCAGATATTATTTTGATATGCGCAATAATATGAAAGTTACCTGGGATGTATCTCAAGTTCCCTATTCTCTACTTTTATATTCAAAGTACTACTTCAACTTAATTTATTTATTTGTAGGGTCCATCAAAAATCATTCACTAAAAACATTTATAGGTATAATTACATCTCTCTACATGTATAGCCTTTTTTACCAATTAAGAAGAAATTTTGAAGTCAATATTTCATACTACATTCACACAGTAAAGTTGAATTTTCAAAGAATTCTTTAATAAGAAAGGAAGAAAGTTAGAATGAATAAACAATAACATTCAGGATATTAACTGATTTTAATTCATTCAGTACTTGGCAGGATATATTGTAAATTATCAGTATTTGAATGTTTTCAAATATATATTATCACATTCAGTACATATCATCATTCAGGATTTTTATTTTACTATATAAAAATTGTAAAATCCTTGCAATTTATTAAAATAAAGTTTAGGAAACTTTACAAATATGTTGCAAAACTGTTTCAGGCAAGTCACGAAACTTCTCTGAATTAAATCGGCAATGACAAGCAAACAAATATGTAAAGCATACCCTTTCACTGAGAGGGGAGAGGGAGAGAGAGAGAGAGAGAGAGAGAGAGAGAGAGAGAGAGAGAGAGAGAGAGAGAGAGAGAGAGAGAGAACCTTTGCAATAACCGCCTGTTTGGTTCAGGAAATGTCTCCAATATTGCTGACCGCATTGCATTCAAACGAGCCTCTTTACGCTCAATCTCTGAACATACAATCAAGAAAACAAGGTCAATATTTACAACCAATGTAACATTCAGGTTCCAAAGCATTCTAGAACAAACATTTAACCAAAGTGTTCAAACAAACACTCTAAAATGTATCAGGATTAAGAAGTACAATCAAATTCTAAGTAATATTTATAGCTGCAAAGATTGATGTGCAAGGTAACAACATAAGGGGTATTCTGTACAAGACGGGTCATATAACGATCAAAATTAAACAAAAAAGATTTGAAGGCGCAAAGACAGAAAGCACAATAAGTTTCTTGAAAAACGATCGAATTAGAAGTTTAAACTGACTACTAACTCTATAATCTAAATTTGCAATAGGATGAATGATGAATATACTTATTTATAACATTTCAAGTGGTTGCACAGTAGACAAAAGATATGGCATTCGAATATACTGGAACAGAACGCAAAACATAGAAGGCAGCCCTAGGGTATTATGCTATGACTTGACGAGAATCAACCGTCTCCCTATATTGGAGAGGTTCTTAACTAGACTGTCAATGCAACAGATGTTAAAATGACCCATGCATCAGTATGCAGGTGTTACGTTAGATTTTATTTTCGGGTATGAGTTTAGCAAATATGCTATTTCTTGTATTATACTAACCTATACATCATAATTTTAATAGCGTCAAATAATCTCCAGTTTAAGAACTCTTAATAGAGTAAGTAAAAAAAACAAAAAGTAACACAATGTTGCATTATACGTTGTGGCTTTTCACTAGCTCAGAACCAATTATATATGCAATCTTCAAAGAAGTGGTCTAAGCACTTACTATAAGCTTCCAACAAAGCATTGCAGCAAGAAGCAGGAACGGGAGATGAAGGTAATTCACGAAGAACATGCTGCAAAATAAATTTACTCGAGAGTAAATAATAGTATATTTGGATAATTCACCAGAAGATTCGAATTACACATTTTTAACATCCCAGTAATGAAAACAAATGAATTGAAAATGTAGGAATCACATCCTATCATTCTAAAACAACATGACTATCAAATCACCATAACTTACAGGATGATAATGGCAAACCCATAATTACAGTATTACTCCCTTTCTAAATAATGCTGGAACTATAAATAATTATTCCATTGTCATTGGGCTAATCATGTCTATCAATCATCAAGAATTAGATCTGTTCCAAAAGATACAAACTAGTACCTTAACACAGTCACCAATCACGTGAGCATCCTCGTCTTCACCAAAATCGACCTTTCCTAGAAACAAAAACTGCAAGCTTCAGTTTACAGACCTTGTATTGTAATTTGTTATGTGCACAAAGGAAAATTTACAGTTACGACAACTAACAAATAATGGTTTACTTATCATATTTTAATACTAATTGATAAATCTAAACAAGATGATTTTACCTCAATTACAAGTATAGAGACATTATTTCTGTATGAGAAACAAAAAATGAGAGAGAGGGGGAGGGGGGAGAAAGAGAGAGAGACAGGGAGGGCGAGAGAGAGAGAGAGAGAGAGAGAGAGAGAGAGAGAGAGGCCTACAACCAGAGAAGATTACTTAGACATCAGTGCGACTGTTTTGATTGTTTATCAACTTACTTATTCCTAGCATAAAGGTGCACATATCATAATAGCAACTCAGATAGGAGAAACGTCGCTGTGCCAAGTGTCGCCCTGGATCATTCACTACATTGATTCTGTCTATCATCACATATATATAACTTATTTATTATTACAACCGATAAAATCTGCTATTATCAACTTGACAAGACGGACCCTGAGGCAATCCCGTGATATATGAATTTTGACTCTAATCAGAAATAGGATATGAGCACATATCGCAATTCTCAAGTACCGTTACAAAATCAAATGTGTTATGGTTTTATATATAAATGTCAAAGTTGTGTCAAAAGTTAACAAAAAGACAACTAATGGGGGTATAGAGAAGTAAATAACGAATTTATAGTGAAGTAGAAGATAAATGTTTTTAGACTGAAAACTTAGTCAAAGGGTACATAGTCAAACTTTAGTGATTGAGGTGCAAAACTGATGGGTGAAGCAATGCCTGCAAAATATGACTTCATTTTTATTTTTATTTTCCTAAATAAAAAATGCTAGATGTACATAAAAAGATTGAATCCTTACCCTGTTCATATTCTTGAACTCTGTGATCCACTTCCTCAACATCTGCTGCCTGTCGCAGAATTCCTTCTACTTTGGTTCCTGTTGCAGAATACAATAGAAGACACAAACTAAATCATAAACATTGTTAACTGCGCACCAAGCCTACCTATAAACATTCAGCCTGCTTATCACATTTTATCAAAAATAAAACACATAATGAAGTACTCAGAGGCTGCTCATTTATATGTCAAATAAGATGAATTATTAATAAATACTTCACACAATACATAAATAAAAATAAAAAGATCTACCAGTTATGAACGAGTACCTCTCTGCTAACAACTATGCTAAAAACAATCAACTATACTGATAATGGAGGTTAGTGTTAAAAGATGAGCTAAATTTCAAATGATAATAAGCAATTGTGCAAAAAATAGAGGTCAGAACAAGCATACTACAAATTCTAGTCGCAATGAAAATAAAATCTTCATATCAAATTAGCAAAAAAGCAAAATAAATAAAAACTTCATTTCCAGCAAGTCATATTACATACCATACTTCTCGAGAAATTGCAGAGCTTTCTCTAGGAAGGATGGCCCACCATCTATATCTTCTAATGCTAGCAAAATAGGTCTTCCTACAACTAAAGACTTAATAGGACGCTTTTCTCTCCCTGATTGAAATATTCACAAAATTACTACAAAATTCTAGGCGAACGAAAAGGTAAGGATTGGATAATAATACTTGAAATTGAACTGGAAAGTTAAAACCAAAAAGACAGATACACCAAAATATGTACTAACATTGATTAAACGACCCTTCCATTGTATCATTAGCATCATTTCGATATATCCCATTATGTCCCATTGAAAGTGCCGCACTTGGGGCTTGTGCAAGAGCAAGTTCCAGAGCGGCCTTCCACTCGTACAACTCCTCGGATGACTCCGCCTGAAAAATATAATTAAGAGCTTGAGGAACAAAGAAAATCAACTAAAAAAAGGCAATTAACTGAAGAATTGTAAAAAATTAGATAAACAATAACCTTAAGAGTAAATGCTCGTCCATCGCGCCCATCAGGAAACAGGACAGTTAGAAGCTTTTTATCTTCTCTAACAACAACACTGGATACAAAGCACATGTATTAGCCGCAATAACACTAAATATTAGCTGCACCTATTAGCAGGAAAAAGAAATTCATCTATACCTTCCAGAATTATTCAAGTCAATGCCTCCCAACGTCAAATTTACTTCACCACCTCTTTGCGGAAGTGAGCTCTAATTAAAATACAAAAAATAATGAATATAACTTAATATCAACGTAATCTGTAAAGATTATGATTATGCAATAGATTATGAGACCAAGACAACAAAAATCGGACATCCTGCAAGTAATACAGAAATTCTCCAGACTGAAGAATTTTGCAGAGTAATCATTTTTTAACGCTCAAAATAAGTAAGGACTAGTATCAGAGGAGAAACCAATATGCTAATGGCTACAGATCATTCGGTATCCAATACGTGACTACTACAAGGAGAATATATCTAGTGATAAGAACTGTATGTGTATTATCAATTATGTTCCACAAATCATCATTTGCTTCACATAATCATGAATAAACTTAGAGGCACAATGGTAGTGGCACAAGTAACACACGAGAAAATATTTGGGAATCAATTCGATGTGGATGACAGATAAAATTACTTAATTATCCAATTACCCCCAAGATCCTTATAACAATGTCTAGAAAAAGTAATAAATAAATACATCTGTATCAAACAGCTCATTTGTCAACAATGTAATTCACAGCAACATCTAAAGACCTACACAGAGAACATTATAGCACCATTCAACTACATTCTATTATCAATACATAGTTCATAAAAACATTCAGCATGTGAAAAGAAAAGGAAGAGATATCTAAACTCTTATAGAATAAAGCATGGAATTATTGGTCAATTATGCAACTTAAAGGTTGAGGGTCAGTCAAACTGAAGCACACTACTCATCAAATCATCGTACTGCATGTCGACATCTTGGTCGAGCTTACGAATCTGCTAGCTGAACCTGATTTTTTTCCTGGTATTTTTTTTTCGCAAAAATTATAAACAGATCTCCTAAATAACATAGAAGAAAAGTATATAACAGAAGTAATAAAATAACACAGCAATCACATGCTTAAATAAAGAAATAAAGTCATAATTAAGACTATACTAACTGGTTCATTTTTGAAAAAGACCAAAGAGGTGCGTGTAAGGATAAACCAACGTTTCTTCCAAGATTTCCAACCTAGACCTGCAAACAGAGCAGATATTTAAAGGTTTAGATGATCACAAGGAAAGCAAATTTTTAGATGACTTAGTTCTAGAAAAAAATATTTCAAAGCGTTTCTGCTTTAGCGAAAACAATGATTCCCACCCAATGCCAATACTTAACAAGACTTTTCAAATTTCCATTGGGTTCAAATGTTCAATGCATAGTAAATGTTTAAAAACAATGTACAAGAAATTTTAAGGTAGAAGAAAGAGGCAAGCAAGGACTTGAGTTTGATACCATCGTGCTTTACAGAGTTTAGTCATTGGTAAAATGGTATACCTTAAACAGGAGAGCAACTTATAAATTATACCTGCAGATGAAGTGCATCTATTGAAAAAGTAATACAAAATTCTGCAACCATTTAAGTATCTTATGGTTCCTTTATGAATTTCTAAACCCTAGTTAACTCATAACTGCAGGTTTACAGCCTATCCACTTTACTGGCCTGGTATCTATGAAGGGATAAGATTTCATCTCTATCATTATCACCTCATTAATATTTGTTTTCAGAATAACTTATTCCAAGCTCAACTGCCCTCCTCGTCCTTGATATCGACTACAATCACCCTAGCCCCTACATTTCTACCTTCAAGTCATTAAACCTTGACAATATAGAAAAACTAGCCCTGAGAAACCACGTGCCAATGTCTTGGCAAGTTACAGTAAAAACCCTGATGAAAAAAGATGAAGTGATAACTAGCCGTTATAACCACATGTCACTCTTTCAGCAAGTCAGGACAGCTCTATCACAAACTACTCATTGGTAGCACCCTCCATGTTGAAAATTTTAAAAAGCAAAACCATTTAATGAGCAACCTCTTTAGTCTTTAACATAAACAGATAAAATTGCACTGGAGTAGCAAAAATCAAATGCGCAAATTTCAACATAGGTTAAGTCTTCCTCTCCTTTTAACCTCTGATGTTATATAGACAAATCCTCTCAATCGTTTTACCTTTGATGTTAGAGACAAATCCACTCATGTGTTTTACATGGCATTGAGAGTATAATTGCAATAAATTTGTCAGATATCTTCTGTATGTTGTGTAAACATGTACTTCAAAAGTAATTAAGAAAGTTTGAAAAAAAAATACCTTTTGACGATATGAACAGTGGCCCACTCTTGAAAACCTAAATTGAAAAATATCCAATTTACAAGGCATCCGTCAAACAAAAGTATTGCATTTTAAGTATAGTAAATGTAAATATACTGCATACTTGTCAATTAACAGAAAACAAGGATGCAATATTTATACAATCAATGAATACAATTCGCATGAATCAAGAGCAAAGTCCTTAATATAGCTAATTTATCTTATCAATATGAACACAGGTGATACAGGGATGTGGGTGTGAGAGAGGAAGACTTCCTATAAACAGAACCTAAAGATTGGCAATTCGCATAATACTTTACAAAGATGTCTCATTTAACCAATGATAGTGGTGGGTGACGAATTTCCAATTCTGATACATCTTCAAGACAATATGTCGAGTTGCTTCATAAAACATGACTTCTTATAAGAATCAACTTGAATTTAAACAATGCAATGTTTTCATCTACTTGGTAACTAATAAATTTATACCACATTTTCCTAATTGCACAGTTCATTAATCACACGGAAGCCAAAACCACTTAATCATATCCAACTAAAAAGTCTGTTTCCGTAAAGACCCGATTCTCGAAATTAATCACAAACTCCACACACATCACAATTTCGCTAAAGAATAAAACTTTATCCAACCTAATCAACTAAAATCAACAAAACATGTTCATCTTCAAAAATCCAACAAAATTAACAACAAAATCACAACAATTACCGTATTTGAAGCACCGATTCGAGGCCGCTCCACAAAAGCCAAAGGAGCAGACATTTACACACACTAAAAGCACACAACTATGTGCATTTGAAAGCAATCAACAAAACACAAGAAACCCAATTCAACCCTCCAAAAATCTTGTTTTTTTAACACGAATTAAATAAAGAAGTCTACTGCAAATACAAGTGAGATCTAAAAGAAAAAAATTAATGGGTGTATTTGATTAGGTGAAGTTGTATAGTGGGGGGTTCCCTCCTTTTTCCACCTAATCTTTTTTGGGGCTAGAGAGAGAGAGAGAGACGGTGTTTATCTGGTTGTACATGTATTGTATGTAGTGTATGTATGTCTTTGTATTACATTCATCAGTCACAAGGGGCTCTTGTTTACTATGCTTTGGTCCGAAGGGAGTCAATAATATTTATTGTATGTAACAAAAAAAGAAAATTTAGGGCTTATTGTTCCGGGACCTAGGTTTGATAATAATTCGCTAAATTACATAAAATATTGATTATGTAAAATTGTTGTTCCAGGACCTAGGTTTGATTCTGGCTCATTCCGAAAATTTTCTTAGAGCATCTCCAATGGCGTTAGCTAAAAATGATTGACTAAATTATGTAAAATTTGTCGAACCTGTAAGACATTGTGTTCCGAGGGTATTGACTATAATGATTGACTATATTTTAAAAATGGTATGTTATTAATATTTCAAGTTGTTATTAATGGAATATATAATTTTAATATAGAAATAAATGATGTGGCAATTCACATTTCAAATTGTTATTAATGGAATATATAATTTTAATATAGAAATAAATGATGTGGCAATTCACTACAGGTCTCTAGAAGTTCGACAAATATAGCCAACATCAAGAGATTATCTATAATTATAGACAAGTGTCTTGTCCCATTGGAGTGCAAAATTTTTTACACAATCTTTATAATTCTTATTTATGGTAATTAATTTCAAATTTTACCTAAGAGGTCTCTCCCATTGGAGATGCTCTTTAGAATAGATACTCAATTGTATGGCTATAAGCCTAATTATTCAAAAAAAAATCTATACTATTATATAATAACCGGAACATTAAAAATTTTGGTACCTATTTTTTTGTACTTCGTGAATTTACTTATTTACCCTTCATTTTAAAGAAAAATATATACGATATCTATACTACCCTTCATTTTAAAAAAAATATTTACTATATCTAAATTATTTAAATTCCTAAAATAAATAATATCATTATATAAATAATATACTAGCGTTCCACCCGTGCTACGCACCGACCGATATATTATATTAATTAATTAATATAAATATATTATTTTAATTATTATTTAGAAAAAAAATATAATTTTATTGGAATGATAATTAACTTAAGTATAAAAATTACTTATCGGTGAATTCATACCAATTGAATTAATATTAATATTATGAACCTATCATCAAAACAAATATAACCCCCGTTGAAAAGTTCAAAACCCTTCTTTATTGCTTTTTTTAAAAAAAAAATTAGCTTTCATTTAATTTCTCTCTTTGTTAGAGAATATTTCTAAGTATCATGTTAACAAATTTTTCACCCATATTCTGAGAATTCGGTATATTTATTCAATATCGGATCCTTAAAATATTTATTATATTAATACATTGAAAATATTTGTATGGTCGTGGTTAATTTTGCGATTACATATTAAAAATTTATAGACACTCAATCCTCACGACTCCAATAAATCATTAGGCTATCTATCAAAAAAAGTTGCAGCGATATGAGAAAGGATATCTACTATGCAAGATACATGAAACGAACCTAGTTATAACAATAAAAACTTTCATCTAATCTAATTTGCTATGTGATCGTTCAATATCTTTTTTACAAATTATATGTCCTTTTATTAATGAATTGATTTACTATTGAAAAATAAATATTATCAACTAACCAAACAAATTCAATGTATCGCGCTCTTGGAGTAACGTATGATTATTAGAGTTTATGGTATTTGACCTTAGCTTATTTGTAAAGACAACTTAAAATGTGCATTTTCAGTTTGGAAGTTTGTATGTTGGATTTTTTATCTTTTTTCTAGTAAAACATGGTATAATAAATTTTAGTTTAATTTACTCTTAAAATAAGACATATGAAAATGAGTATCACCTTTTTTTTTCTATTTGACTAACTTGTGAAAATAAGCTATTGTCCACAAAATTGAAATCAAGTGTGTAATATATAAACACATAATCACATTGTTATATATATGCCCTTTTAATTTAGGTATTAGGTTAAATAACATGAATTTCATTTTCCTTTAAGAGTGAGTATATTTTTCTGACATATATAAGAAGAAAAAGTTTATGTAGACCTGAAAAATCATTTTGCACATTCATGTTGTGTACTTTAGGGTCTTGAACGAAAATGACATGATATTGAATCGTGTACCCAAAATTTGAACACAAAAATAACTTCTGTAGACCTAATAAATCGTGTTATACATTCATGTCGTGTACTTTAGGATCTTGAACAAAAATGACATGATATTGAATCGTGTTCTGAAATTATAACACAAAATATTGGTTGACTAGGAGGGACATAAGCTTCATCATCATAGAGCTCAGGAACATAGTCATAATTACAAAGATTAACTGTACGGGTGATATCCTCCAACTCTTTTGTGGTAAGGGACTCCTCTTCATCTGTCTCATCCTCGAGGTTTTCCTCAGTAATCTTGGTCTGAGAAGGGACCACTTCAGTTGCGACATGAGCATGGACGATGCCTTTTTGCGAACAAGAGCTTGAATCACTAGGCACCTCAGCTTGCACCTCAGCTTGTACCTCTTCAGATGATGATGGGGAGGCCAAGGAAGGATGAGCATTCTTTTTAGCATAAGCCCTCCGGAGCTGCTCTGGAGCCTTTTCTTTACTTAGAGGTTGTCTCTGTGATAAGGGAACGCGGGAGAAGCTATAACTAGGAAGAGTCATCTTCTTCAGTCTCCAAGCGTATGGACGAGTCTCTCTATTAAAGCTTTCGTTAGGACTTACAATGATTTTAGTCCTTTTATGCTGCATATGAGTCTGTTCGTTGTCACTTCTCTTCAAAAACAAGATTGATACATGGGGGTGGACAACTCGGTTACGCAGAAAGCATGAATGTATATGTGAAACATATATGTGATAATTATTCAAGCATGGAGAGCATATTGTATGGACAATCATGGTGATCATACAAGCAAAGAGGAGAAACAAAAGCAATTTAAAGGACGGGAGAATCAAACCTTATTCGAAAGATGTAAATCTGAATGAACGCGAAGAACTTGGATGCGTGTGCACTAAATAACTCGCTTAAACAAAGCGCCGTAGATCTTGGAGCAAGCTTGGTGTTAAGTTATTTGTGTTCTTGAAGAGAGGTGAATAATGAATCCATGAAGGAGTATTTATAGACAAGGAACGAAGAGGCCCAAAATAATATTCAATTCAGGATTTAAAAGTTCTACGGGCCAAAATTTTGATTTGAAATCAAATTTGTAAAAGTGGATCTACGGGCTCACATTACAAATACAAGTTGGATATATATTTGAGTTATGTGAAGCGAGCTCCACGTGAAAGACAACTATTCTAGGGTGGCATGTACGAGTTCCGCAGATGAAGGGAGAAATAAAAATAAAAAGTTGCAAGGAAGGCTCGCGTGCTTAAAAAAAAATAAAAAAGAAAAAGGAGGAGGACAGCGCTGCGCCTGTGTACACGGGGTGACAGAGTCTAAAAATTAATCAATATATGTATCCAAAGACATGGCTAATAAGGACGTCAAATTGATGTTGGGGCCCGCTGTTAACAAAGGAAAATTCAAGCATAAAAAGTACTAGTACGAGGCTGGGACAAAAAGTTTTTTAAAAAAAACTAAACTTGCGGGACCGCGTGGATACAACATGGAAACCAGGACCTCACGAGGCTATTCTTTGTTATTCTTTTGCAAAATACCACATGTGGGGCCACATGTGATGTTTCTTTTTCAAAATGGAAACCAAAACATGCACACTTAATATTCAAGCTGTTGCGAATTGGTTTGCGAGGAGAATTAAATTTACAAAGCAAGCAGACAGCTTGCATGGCAGAAAAATAAAGCGTAGCGAGGTGGCCAGTACGAGGAGACATGGGCTCGTATTAAATTAAAAATTTGAAAGTTGTCAAGCGAGGAGGCTTCCCGACAAATCAAATAATTATTTTTATTTTATTTTTGAAGAAATTTTGAAGACCAGAAAAAATAGTTCTTCGCTACATCTGCGTGCACCGAAGAACTGGGGGGTAGTTGCTATGCTTGAAAATTGATACAAACTCTAAGCATATTCATTACAAGAATTGAGGAGGCCTCACGACGTATGAGGCTGCGAGGAGGCCCCGCAATGTATGAGGTTGCGAGGAGGCCTCGCGACTTATGAGGCTGCGAGGAGGCCTCGCAATGTAAG
Organism: Saposhnikovia divaricata; assembly: GCA_036435485.1. Taxonomy (NCBI): domain Eukaryota; kingdom Viridiplantae; phylum Streptophyta; class Magnoliopsida; order Apiales; family Apiaceae; genus Saposhnikovia; species Saposhnikovia divaricata. The sequence goes on from CM071594.1 coordinate 95,661,587, forward strand.
AGGCTGCGAGGAGGCCTCGCAATGTATAAGGCTGCAAGGAGGCCTCGCAATATATGAGGTTGCAAGGAGGGCTCACAACATATGAAGCTATAAGGAGTCCTCTCAACTTTTGAGGAGGCCTCTCATCATAAGAATAAGGAACAGCGGAGAGTCATCTCATCATACTTTAAGAAGACCTTAAAAATTGGTGAGAGCCCGAGCTCACATATCAGCATGACAGAAGATATAATTGTAACAACTTATGACTGCAAGGCCCTATGGGGTCGCCTCTCAAGGTCCCTGCAGGAGCATATTGCGCTTGGAATGACCCTTCGAGGTCACCATCACTCACTTATACATGGCTTCGCATTAATTGAAAGACACACAACACATGTCATCATCTTAGCAGCTGGGAGAAGATCTCGAAATACGACATTTGTCTGCAACCATTAAAATTCATTGGGATCGCGATGCAATTCCAAGGCACTTGAGATAACTATGCTTTCATCTACAACAATCTATAGCGAGCACAGGCCTCGCATCGAAGTTTTGACTCCACATCGCATTTTCAATAGCAATATGGACTCGGGGGGTAGTTGTTATGCCCAAATCTTGGCATAAGCCCTAAGCAGGGCTAATAGGCTGAAATAGTGGTCCACAACTCATAGTGGGCCTAAAGATGAAGATTGAGTTACTAAAACCCACCACCAGGAGTTAGTCCAATATACCGTCAACACAATATGGAAGACAACAACCCTAGCTATGGGTTGAGTTCGCCAGCAAAGTCCCTAGTACGGGATCGCGCCTCGCCTCACCTCTATCTCTTGAAGATGCTATTTCATCTCAGGGGTCGCCTCACTGTAACCTCTTACTTATACTCAGGGCATGCTTTCATGCCAATGACAAAGGAAAAGGGGTTTCATTCATTCTAGGCTTTTAGGCATCTCATGCTAGCCCGGCCTCAAGGTCGCATCTACAGGGATCACCTCTCGTATAACTCCCATCAAGGGATCGCTTCGATACGACTTCCCTCCTTGGGATCGCTTCGTACTATCATCACATCCACATACTACACGAGATCGCTATCTCATTCTCTGCTGGAAGGCTCATGACGCAGCCCCTCGAGGTCGCATGAGTATCAATACACTTGGTCCGCTTCGCATGACACAACCCCTCGAGGTTGCATGCTACACCCTTGCTACTTCTCTATTAGCCTCGCCCAAGAGGTCCCGACTCTAACCATGCGAGACCATTTAATTCCTTCTTTGGACCATGGACCATGGATCATGGATAGAATTGATGACTCATTGCCACATCAGCCCTAAAATGAGTGGGCTTGGGCCATGACTTATCTACTAAAACCCTAGCCCGTCTAGGTAACTTCTTCTCTAAGAACTACGTACGGCTTGATCCGTATAAATAGGGTACGTAGGCATCTTGTTAATGATGATTGACAGCTCACCCCTGAAATATCAACAAACAAGATCATCCACAATAATCACCAATCTCCTTCCGTGTTCTTAGCAAAATATCCGTATTTTTCTCTGTGATTCCAGCAACCTCCAAAATATTGTTATACAATATTCTCCTTATAACACTTACTATATGAATTTTTTCGTGTACACGAAATGAAATGAAATATGCGAATAGAAAAAATATGACAATTACATGAAATATCACTCTGTATCCAAGTTATGTAAATATATAATTATGTGTCTTAGAACAACATTGAGATGTTACAAAACTAAACTAAGAGTAGTATGCACGATGTAAAGTTTCCAAAACAAAATGAAACTCTCTTTTTTATTTTTCTTAATATTGTTTTTTGTTAACAAATATCTCTCTTTGTGTAGAATCTTTCTACCAGGTTATTGAGTTTTCTTACCCATATTTTATGCTTTGTTGATATTAAAATAAAAATTATAATCAACCAACCAAGCAAATTCAATATATGCTCTTAGGTTAAGATATGAGAATTGATACGATTACTTTAATTCCAGTATACAAATTCAAAAAGGCACCCTTTTATTAAAAATAATAAATAATTTAAGTGTATCAACCTTTTTATTCATCAATATTAATAATTTTTATAACAAAGACTGTAGTTGTTATTGCTCGCTCTCTCTTCTCTCTCTCTCTCTCCACCTCTCCCAAAATATGCTAAACTAAAATTTAGGAGCTAATATCAGCTTTTTCGTTTTTAATATTTATTTTTCAATAAATAAATCTCTTTATTGAGAGTCTAGTACCTCGTTGGTGGAGTTTATCTATCGAAATATTACATTTTGTACTATCTCCTTGTAAATGATAAGCCTCATTTTCTTTTCCTTTATTTTACTTTGGCTTTCAATAAATATCTCTATTTGTTGATAGCCTCTTATGTAGACATAATAAATCGTGTTGTACATTCATGTCGTGTACTTTAGGATCTTGAACAAAAATGACATGATATTGAATCGTGTTCTGAAATTATAACACAAAATGACACTAAACTACATGAATTTTTTCGTGTACACGAAATTAAATGAAATATGCGAATAGAAAAAATATGACAATTATATGAAATATCACTCTGTATCCAAGTTATGTAAATATATAATTATGTGTCTTAGAACAACATTGAGATGTAACAAAACTAAATTAAGAGTAGTATGCACGATGTAAAGTCTCTAAAACAAAATGAAACTCTCTTTTTTATATTTTCATAATATTGTTTTTTGTTAACAAATATCTCTCTTTGTGTAGAATCTTTCTACCAAGTTATTGAGTTTTCTTACCCATGATATTAAAAAATAAATTATAATCAACCAACCAAGCAAATTCAATATATGCTCTTAGGTTAAGATATGAGAATTGATACGATTACTTTAATTCCAGAATACAAATTCAAAAAGGCACCCTTTTATTAAAAATAATAAATAATTTAAGTGTATCAAACCTTTTTATTTATCAATATTAATAATTTTTATAACAAAGATTGTAGTTGCTATTGCTCGCTCTCTCCTCTCTCTCTCTCTCTCTCTCTCTCTCTCTCTCTCTCTCTCTCCACCTCTCCCAAAATATACTAAACTAAAATTTAGGAGCTAATATCAGCTTTTTGGGTTTTTTATAATTTTTAATTTATTTTTCTTTATTTTTCAATAAATAAATCTCGTTATTGAGAGTCTAGTACCTCGTTGCCTGTTGGTGGATTTTATCAATCGAAATATTAGATTTTGTAGTATCTCCTTGTGAATGATAAGCCTCATTTTCTTTTCCTTTATTTTACTTTGGCTTTCAATAAATATCTCTATTTGTTGATAGCCTAATATCATATTTGTGGATTTTGTATACCCAATTAGATTTTGTTATATTAGTTCATTGATTTGGTTAGTGTAGAATCACGGTTTTGGTTGGTTGTTTGAATACGTTCTGACAAATTAGATATACATATCCTCACGTTTATAACAAATTATTAGATTTTCTTGCCGAAAAGGCTGCATAATTTAGAGATATAGATGATGGATGTACCATAATTGAAGACTTGTTCAATGATTGGATAAAGGAAATTAATGATCTATTTTACTATGTATTTGTTCAATTTTAATTTATTTTATGCGTTTTTATTGATGATTTTTGTAGGTTTGATTATTTTTGTGGATAACATGTGTGCTTTTATAGATGAATTAATATCTATGAATAAATAGTGATTTATAAGAATATTTGTGCTAAATTGACCAATTTATTATGGAAATATTCACTAACAATATTTTCATTAACTCTGTAAAAATTGTATTTTTTGATTGATAATTTATACACTAAATAATGTATAATACTATTTAAGAGTATATTTATTTAATACTTTACATAACTTAAATTTTGAATATGTATTTACAATACTGTGCTAAATAGTTTTATATTGTTAACAATTTTTAATTCATGATTTTGATTGTACCTTATGATTTTGAATTGAGAGTTTAAGATATCAAAATATATACTATAGATATATAGACTCATGTATTAATTTATTATTTTTAAATTAAATAATTATCGTATTTAGAATAAAATTGTTATGTAATCACTGAATAACATCGACAACCCAACACGGTAAAAAAACATTTATCTATAGGCACGCCTAATAATGTAAATAAATTAGTGTAATGTGGTAAGGATTGATGCCTAGAATTCAGTAAGTCTCAGAATTATTGAAGTTTGCCACTGAATATTCTAATAGGAAGTAACTCTCGGAAAATCTGGACTGGGGATGATGATAACCTAAATTGTTTCCTATTGTTTTTTTGTTACAAATTTTTTTTGTTGATTTTATTGGACAATTAAAATACGAAATATACGATACATATATATATATATATATATAATCGAAATAAAAAGATAATCCATCAAAGTATAGTATGTCATATAATAAAAAGATATTAAGTAGTACCTTAACCGAAATTGATATGATTTAGGCATGAGGATAATTATGCATACACTTAGTTTATCAAAGTTGGCTAGGTCTGATAGGGAATAGGGAATAAGCGACTTAAATTTCCCTTAATGTTTAAATTGATATAATAATTATATTTTTTAGTTTGTAAGAATTTATCCTATATAAATTGTTTATTAGTTAATCATTAAAATAAAACTTAGTATTTATTCTGTTTAGTTAATTAATATGAAAAAATAAAAATCAATTGTTATTGAGTGTAACTTGAGTTGAGTTTAATCTTGGCTGAAAAGTGAAACGTATAATCTAAATCCAATACGGAAACATGTTACATTATGTTTAATTGGTCTAAAATTTAGTAGATTCTAATTGATGTTAAAATAATTCACAATCTTGTGATTGGTTATTGGTTAACTAATATATGGTAGATTCGGGTATCCTATATTATAATATAGGATGTTCAAAAATCATTCATAGCTAAAATATGTATAAACATATGTAATATATTGTTATGTAGATTTATAGAAAATAATATTTACGATTAGTAGAAATTTTTTAAAATTAAAAACCATGTGATATACGAAGTTATTAAATCAAGATATTATTATATTTAAATTTCAATTAATCGCGATTAGTAAATTAGAATAAGAATGGTAAATAATAAAAAAAATGTACATGATTGATTGATTTAAAGTTTAGAAGTAAATTCTGATTGCCTCTAAAATAATTTTAATTTTTTTATTAGTAATTTATTCACCAACCAATAATAATACTCTTCTAGCGTATATTTAATATTTAAAATAATTAAAATGTATGTAGTATTCGTTTATATGAATTTACTAATTTTTTTATTAAAAAATTGTGAATAAATATATTTTAAGTCTTTCAAAAAATCGAGTCTTTGGAGATATGAATTTTATCCAAACTATTTAAAATTTGATTCAAATATGATTTTGTAGTGTTGGCTTATATTAATTAATTTTATTAACAAATTATGAATAAATATATTTTTAAACTTTTAAAAAAAATCAAATTTTTGCACGTATGGATTTTATCCAAGTTATTTAAAATCTGATTTCAAATCCGATTTTTTCAGTATGGTCATACTAATTAATGAAATAAACTAATAATATTATAATCACAAATAACTTAGTGATTACTTTTTCTAGCTAAAAGGTCTATATTTTCTAACAAAAGTATCTCATTTTCTCCTAAATAATAACTAACCAATTACCTTTTTCAGCTATTACCTTTCTAACCTTTTTAACTAAAATATCTTTTTTCCAAAAATATGGTCGTTCTAATTAATCCGATCTTGTATTGTTGGCTTATATGCATTTATTGATTTATTTTATTAACAAATTATTAATAAATATTTTTTTGAACTTTTAAAAAAATCAAAATTTTGAAGGTATGGATGTTATTCAAGTTATTTAAAATCTGATTTCAAATCCGATTTTTTCAGTTTTCTAGTTAAGTTAGAGTATAATTTCTGAAAATCGATTACAATTGTACAATATATATTATGAAAATCAATTTATAATGTATGATAACATGATTGTGATTGATTTTATATTAAAAGAATGGTTTATTAATGAATGGTTAATTATGAAATTTAATTTGAAATATATAATAGTATATTGATTTCAAATTAAAATTGTGATTTTCTAGTAAATATTTTTTGATTTTAAAAATATGTATTTATGGATATGTTTAATAAAATCATTATTGTATTTAAACCAGAAGTGTTAACTAACCATGGTTAAAGAGGTAGGTTGATATTGTAAATAAGGAAAACTTTTAATATACCATGATTGGTCTAAAATTTAGGAATTAGCTTTGATTGGTTCTAAAATAATTCCTAATTTTCGATTGGCTAACTGTACATTGGTAGACTCAGTTATTATAATAAAGGATATATAATACACCAACACAAGATAAAATTGTGAGATTTTTTAATATATTTGAAATGACTAATTTATCCCCATGTTTAATGTTTAATTAAAAAATGTTATTTGTAGGAATTGAACTTGAGTCTATCAAGTAACTTGTGCATTCCCTTACCACTACACCATATTGTCACATGTATTTTGACATCATACACGTAATGTGACGCCTTCTAATTTGACGGAAAAATGTCCGTCATATTTACCTTAAATTCAACGGGAAGGGGTATAAAAATGAGAAAAGTTCTTAAATTTGATGGAAATCTGTCCGTCAAATTTAAGCGCAGATATTGTAGTGTATAGCCTTAATTACTGTGTAATGTATACCAATTTTTAATTTGTTATTATTTAGTCTTGAAACTGGAAATTTATAGTATTTTTTAAATGGTAAAAATCTTTTTAGGGGTAATTGATCAATGTGTATCTACTTCATTGTTCTAACCACTCCCTTTTTTATTTTGTATATAAATCAATATATTCATATACAGTTTGTTGAAAATTTCTTTAATAGTAAAGAACAAGATTTCGTTATAAATTATATTTGACGTGTAGAAATTTAAGTTAAGTTAATTTGATTGGATCTTCCATTTAAGTGATCGGTCAAAGTATCTGATATGATACGTTAAAATTTATTTAGTTTTCTGTTAGGTTAATTTCGAATAACTTACATCTCAAAAGAAAAAAATCTTAGGTGATGTGGTATTCTTTAACTTATTCATTTTAAGGAAATTTCTTATCATAAGAAAACGTTTATTAGGTATTCTGTTATATAATTATACGTAGTTTTCTTTAACTTGTTTACTATGAACAACAATGCTTAATGTATGTCAAAGCATATTAAATCTATTAAAAAAATCAGTTATGTATATAATACATTGTTTTTATTTGATATAATTCATCGTTTAGTTAACCAGTCAAGAAGAATTTCTTACGATTAACATATAGACATATATAGAATTTTTTGGAGATATAAATTATTAAACACTCAATTTTGTCAACCTCTTACGATATATGAAACATATTCTATATACCTATTTTTCCCTTGTCATTTATATAATGTATTTATGTATACTTGATATTATGTTGTAAATTTAACAAGTTACAGATCCTTTTTTGTAGTGAACTTAATCAAATACTTTTTTATTGATCAATTTTTCAGCGATAACTCCATTGAATTCTTTATTGACTCATTTTATTATAAACGTGAAAGTAATATAAAAGCATTATTGAAAGAAGATATTGCTTTTGCATATCCTTGTGAAAATCAGTAATATATTCGCTGACAAATTCTTTACATGCTATTCTTATAGAATATAATTCCATTTTGAATTCCGTATTGTGATATTCATTGTAATATAAATTCCATATTGTATTCTCTAAAACTATTCCATGTGATATTCTTCATACTTTATCAAAAGTATTAGAATATCTTTTTTTTTCCCAATTACTGTTTTTATTCTCCATGTTACATACCACATAGTTTCAGGGTCGATCTGTATGTATTTTATTCAGACATCTCGATTGTTAGATATGGAATTCCTTTTAGGAACATCTTAAAGATTTTGGTAATATATTATCTATCATGTACTTCATATACTACTATTAAAGAATAGATTTCGTTGTTTAATTCTTTAAAGTGTTCCTTATTATAATCCGTATACTTATTCGATTATTACTTTATTTAATTATATATAACTATCTACATTTTTATATATAAGTATTACCTGTCTCCTTCTAAATTATTGTGAAAACATGAGTATTTAAATACAAGATTAATAATAAAGATATAAAAAATATTATAGTCTGCAATTCACTAAATAAGTTATAAATGTAAGTTGTTTATAATCTTGTTTTTCTTTGTATAATTCTTTAATAATCTTTTTGTTACATGATACATGCTAATTTTGTATATATTTTATAGCATGTTATCTCTCATTTATCCTTAATTTTGTGCTTGTTAGCATTGTTAGTAGAATTTTAATTTGAATTTGATGCTAAGATATTTTTTTATGTTTATAGGATAATTTTGGAAGCAAAAGGAGCCCGATTTCAGATCATCAAGAGACCGTAGATTAAACCTGGACGAGAAATGAGGAAATAAGAATTGTCACAAAAACATTGAAAGTGATATATTCTTAAAGCAGGAATCCCGGTTGGAATTAATATAATTTTTGTTAAGCAAAAGAAATCCGGTTTCAGATGCTCAAAAGACCGCAGCTTAGGACTAAAAAATTTATTTAAATTAATAAATAGTTAATTTATTTAGAAAATTATATTTATAAATATCTAATAATATTAGATATTTATTTTTATAATTTCTGGATTTAATTAATTATTTATTAATTAAAGATTATAAGCTGTGCGGGTTAAAAAAGCATTTCTACGGAGCCCAATATATAAATCAACAAAAGTGGCCGGGTTGTTCAAATAAAGTAAGTGGGCTGGTTTGGAAATGGAATTGGTGTTCCTGCTTTCGGCCACTTTGTATTTTTTATTTTCTTTTCTTTTGTTTTTTTATTTTCTTTTTCTTTTTTTTTTAATTTATTAATTTTGTGGTGTGCTAAATTTGTGCTATAAATAGGCCTAGTTCTTGAGCTTATTCCAGACACCAATTCTTAGAGAGAAATTCCTCTCTTGTATTCTCTCTCTCTTTTTCTTTGTAAAATTTAGTTTTAATTCATACAGTTTAATTTTCGGCAAAATTCTATTTCGGTTGAAGATTTTAAGGAAATTACTTGGAGGGCTCTTTCATTTTAGTGGCAACTATTTCGGGAGGATAAATTCTTCAAGTTGTACTTTCTTTACTCTAAACTCTTTTACTTATGATTTTACCATTTATTATCTGTTTATTTTATTTATCTAGCATGAGTAACTAATTTTATAATCCGAGAATTAGGTAGTATTCATTGGTGATATATGCTTGTTTAATTGTGATAATCATTCTCTATTTTTGCTAATCTATCATTGAGGGCTTAAACACAATTAAGGGAGTAGCTAACCTTTAATTGTATTCATAGGGATTATGATAAATTGGGAAATGAGTCATAATTCTTGTTCATGATTTGATAGACATAGTTCAATTATTGAATCGGGAGATTAATAAAAGGACTATGAAACTTATAATTCTTGGGTCTTAATAATCTAAAATTGTATTTCGATTGATCATGGGAGTGACTTTAGAGATATGATTATAGACAATATTTTGTATCTTGGGAGAGAACATTATAAAGGTTAGAAGAATTGTTTTTAGCAAAATATGAGAAAAATATATATCACATTAAAACAACATTATTGAATCAATTGAAGAATCCTAGTTCTCGGGTTAATTTTCTCTATCGATAAAACTCAATTTTAATTGCTTATTATAGTTAAATTTAGTTAGAAACAAAACACCAAATTATTCATCACACTTCTAGATTATAAGAAATTAAAACCTGAACTTGTATTAACAGTCCTTCCCTGCGAACGAACTTCACAAAAATACTACCAACAAATTGGCGCCGCTGCCGGGGAAGGCATCAATATTAAGTTTAGGTTAATTATTTCTTATAATTTAGATTTTTCAAAAAAAAAAAATATATATATATATATATATAAATAAAATAAAATTAAAATAACAAAAATATTGTAATTGTGCATTTTAATTTTTTTTTTTTTTACTTATCTCATTTTTTTTTTAGGAAAATCGGAAATTACGGGAATCTTCTTTCGGAGGGTGGAACAAATTGGAATTCTTGGAAGCGTGCTTCGGTAACCCGTATTTCACTATTTTTGCCTTTTTATTTATTTTTTTTTTTTAGTTTTTTTTTAATTAGACTTGGCCCTGGGATTTTCGTGCTCAATTAGGAGGGTACCTAAAAAACGACGTAATTTTTAATTATTCCTACTTTTTGGTGTCTAGGCAAGCAAACGCTTACCTGGCCAATTAGGATTTGGTGTCTAGGCTGGTGTTTAGCCTCTTGGCAATGCTTGCACCTACCTGGCCAAATCGGTTCGAATAATTATTGATTTACCGAATTTTTGGTGGTCCTTAAGTTAGGAGCAATGTCTAGTTTATTTTATTTAAGGAACCTAAATATAAGATTTTTCTTTTGATTTTTTTCTCTCTTTCTTTTGTTTGTTTAAATTTTCACACTTATTTGTCAAGTGTTACCTTCGTTATATGCGACATTCTATAAGTGCGGGAGATTTAAAATTTGATCCAGAAATCGAGCGCACTGCTCGAATCTTAAGGCGAGAGGCAAAGCAAAGGAAAGAAAGATCTAAGATGGCTAACGAAGATCGTGGAGTTGCTATTATTGATGAGACATCTATTTGGGATCATGAGACTCCCAATCCTGCGAATTGCATGTACAAGACTCCTCAGATTAGCGCAGCTCAGTACAACATCAATCCGAGCTTAATTCAGATGGTGAGCAATTCAGCTTTTGAAGGGGACATTGAGCGAGAGGATCCGCACCGTCATTTAGAGCGCTTCGTGCAAATGTGTGGTTCATTCAGGATCAATGGAGTTACAAGTGATCAAATTCGTCTTCACATGTTTCCCTACTCTATAAAAGGAAGAGCTATGGAATGGTTTCAACAGCTCCCAGAAAGTGTAGTTGCTACATGGGAGAGCCTCTCTACTGCATTCTTATCCAAATATTATCCTTCTGACAAAACGCAACAGTTGAGGACTATGATTCTGAGCTTCAAAACACAGCCAGGAGAAGGCTTGTATCAGGCATGGGAGAGATACAAGGCATTATTGAGAAAATGTCCACATCATGGTTGTGAGGAATGGATGATCCTGAGTACTTTCTATGGATCTTTGAATGCGGATGTTCGTTTGAGTCTGGATGTGGCAGCTGGTGGAGATTTCAAGAAGACACCAACCATACAGGCAAAGGCACTTCTTGAGCAATTGGCATCAAATAATTATTCTTGGGCACCTAGTGGGACGAGCTCCGCTAAATCTGTACAAGACGCTGAGATGATTAACTTGCTGACTCTTAAATTGGATACTCTTATGCAAGAAGTGCGAGGTCAAAGGGCGAATGTCAATGCTATTTCTTCTCCTATGGAAGGGTACAATGACCATGGGGCCAATCAGAATTCTTATCCACCACAATTTCCAGAGGAAGCATCTTTTATTCAGGGAAGACAATCATGGCCTGTTCAGAATAACTCCTACTACAATCCAAATCAGAGGCCCAATAACAATCTTTCTTACAGTAGCAATCATGCGGCTAACCCATCATATGCATTTCCTAAGCAAAATCAACCTCCTGGTTTTCAGCCACGTCAGCAGTATCAGACACAACAACAATATCAACCACCACCAAAGAAAGAACTTGCTGATTGGGAGGTTGCACTAAACAAAATGATACAAGGAACTACTGGGGCTTTTGCCAATATTGAGACTAAATTTGAGAAAGTTGAGTCAAGGCTCGATCAGATGGCTGCATCTCAAAAGATGATGGAAACACAAATTGGGCAAATTGCGAGTAAGATTGGTGTTCGTGAGCAAGGATCACTTCCTAGTCAATCTGACTCCAATGGGAAGGAACAATGTAAGGCCATCACTTTGAGGAATAGAAAAGAATTGCCAGAAATTGAAGCTATCAAGCCTAGAGAGAAGGCCCGTGCAAAAGAGTCAGTTGAAGCTGAAGCAGAAATCTCGGAGAAGGCGAATGTTGAGCAAAAAGAAGAAGAGGTCACACCAACAGTACCAGTGAAAGAATATGTGCCTCCAATCCCTTTCCCACAAAGGATTCATAACAGGCAATTGGAGAAACAGTACGAGAAGTTCTTGAAAATGTTTAGGCAATTGCACATAAATATTCCTTTTGCTGATGCTTTGGCCCAAATGCCACTCTATGCCAAATTTCTGAAGGAGATGTTGTCTAGAAAGCGGAAACTTGAGGATGTGGAAACTATTACTCTAAATGCGGAGTGTAGTGTAGTCATACAAAAATCAATTCCGCAGAAATTAAAAGATCCTGGAAGCTTCTCTTTACCATGCACTATTGGAACAATGGAGAATATTAAAGCCTTGTGTGATTTAGGGGCTAGTGTAAGCTTGATGCCACACTCCATTTGTGGAAGACTTGGTCTTGGAGAACTCAAGAAGACAAGAATTTCACTTCAGTTGGCTGATCGTACTATCAAGTATCCTTTGGGCATCATTGAGGATGTACTTGTCAAAGTGGATAAATTCTTCATTCCTTGTGATTTTGTGGTGTTGGAGATGGATGAAGATGTTGAGATGCCCATAATCTTGGGAAGGCCATTTTTGGCTACTGCTGGAACCACAATTGATGTCAAAGCTGGGAAATTGGCATTAAATGTTGGTGATGAAAAGGTTGAGTTTGATCTCAATAAAGCTATGAAGATGCCTTCATTTGATGCTACATGTTTCAATGTTGACATAGTGGATGAGATCGTAAGTCTTGAAGATGCAGACTTCACAAAAGTGGAACAAACCTTAGATGATAAAGAAGTTGAAGAAGCATTTGCACTTGATATGCAAGAAAAAGGTACGCCGAAAATTGATGTGGCACTTTCAATTTCAGAGGCACCTCAGGTAGAACTCAAACCTCTTCCTTCTAATCTAAGGTATGCTTTTCTTGGTCCTAATGATACATATCCTGTGATAGTGTCTGCTTTGCTCCATGATGATGAACTTGATAAATTGTTAAATGTGCTTAGGCAATTTAAATCATCAATTGGTTGGACAATTAAAGATATCAAGGGAATTAGCCCTGCTCTTTGCATGCATAGGATTTCTTTAGAAGATAATCATAAACCTGTGATTGAGGGACAAAGAAGATTGAATCCTAATTTGCAAGATGTGGTTAAAGAAGAGATAACTAAGTTGTTAGATGCTGGCATTATATACTCGGTTCCACATAGTAACTGGGTTAGTCCAATTCATGTTGTACCTAAGAAGGGTGGGATGACTGTCGTGCATAATGAAAATAATGAATTAATTCCCACTAGGACTGTAACAGGTTGGAGAGTTTGTATTGATTATAGAAAATTAAACAATGCTACTCGCAAAGATCACTTTCCTCTCCCATTTATTGATCAAATGCTCGAAAGACTTGCGGGTAATGAGTATTATAATTTTCTAGATGGATTCTCGGGATACTTTCAGATTCCCATTGCTCCCGAGGATCAAGAAAAGACAACCTTTACTTGTCCTTATGGTACTTTTGCATATCGTAGACTACCTTTTGGTTTGTGTAATGGCCCATCTACATTTCAACGACTTATGACAGCTATATTCTCAGATTTTCTAGGAAAAACCATGGAAGTCTTCATGGATGACTTTACTGTATATGGTTCTTCCTTTGATTCTTGCTTAACCAGTTTGTCTCAAGTGTTGCAGAGATGTGAAGACGATAATCTTGTTCTTAATTGGGAGAAGTGTCATTTTATGGTAAAGGATGGTATTGTGCTTGGGCACAAGATTTCTAGTAAAGGCATCGAGGTGGACAGGGCAAAAATCGAAGTGATCGAGAAATTACCACCACCCTCATCTGTGAAGGGGATTAGAAGTTTCCTTGGACACGCCGGTTTTTACCGACGTTTTATCAAGGATTTTTCTAAAATTTCTCGTCCTCTTTGTAATCTACTTGAAAAAGACAGTGTCTTTGATTTTAACGAGAGTTGTCTTGTTGCTTTTAATAGGTTGAAGAAGGATCTTACTTCTGCACCTATCATGTCAGCCCCTGATTGGAGCTTACCTTTTGAGCTCATGTGTGATGCTAGTGACTATGCTGTGGGTGCTGTTTTGGGCCAAAAGAAGGAAAAACGCATGCATGTGATATATTATGCAAGCAAGACACTTGATGATGCACAAGTCAATTATGCCACTACTGAAAAAGAGCTACTTGCTGTGGTTTTTGCCTTTGACAAGTTCAGATCCTATCTTGTTGGGTCTAGAGTGATTGTCTACACGGATCATGCTGCGATTCGCTACTTAATGAAAAAGAAAGATGCCAAGCCTCGTCTAATCCGTTGGATTCTTTTACTCCAGGAGTTTGATCTTGAAATTCGAGACAAAAAAGGTTCTGAAAACTTAGTAGCTGATCATTTATCCAGGTTGGACCAGGAAGATAAAGTGGTAGGAGTTAATATACCTATCAATGATGCATTTCCGGATGAAACACTTCTTGCAGTATCTTTGTCTACACCATGGTATGCGGACTTCGTCAATTATATCGTGGGAGGAATTGTGCCAAGTGAACTTACTTATCAACAGAGGAAGAAATTCTTATTTGACGTGAAGCACTACTTCTGGGAAGAACCGTTACTTTACAAGGAATGCGCTGATGGAATAATGCGGAGATGTACACCACATGAGGAGATTCCTGACATCCTCAGACATTGTCATTCTCTAGAGTGTGGAGGTCATAACAGTAGCATGAAGACAGTTGCAAAAATTTGGCAGTCGGGTTTCTACTGGCCGACTATGTATCAAGATGCAAGAAACTTTGTTGCAACATGTGATCGGTGCCAAAGGACGGGAAATATTTCAGGACGGAATGAGATGCCGTTGCAACCTATTCTTGAGGTTGAGCTTTTTGATGTTTGGGGGATAGACTTCATGGGTCCATTTCCATCTTCTTATGGGAATAAATTTATCTTAGTGGGAGTTGATTACGTCTCCAAGTGGGTGGAGGCGATTGCTAGTCCTACAAATGATGGTAGAGTGGTTAAGAAGTTCTTACAGAAGCATATCTTTACACGTTTTGGAGTGCCTAGGGCCCTCATCAATGATGGAGGGTCTCACTTTTGCAATAAATTAATTGAAGATCTTTTACGAAAGTATGGAGTGACTCAGAAAGTTGCTACACCTTATCACCCTCAAACTAGCGGGCAAGTGGAGATCTCAAATCGAGAGCTGAAACAAATTCTTGAGAAAACAGTGGCTAGCTCCAGAAAAGATTGGGCAAGGAAGCTTGATGATGCTTTATGGGCTTATAGGACGGCATTCAAGACACCTATCGGTATGTCTCCTTATAGGTTGGTGTTTGGAAAATCATGTCATTTACCGGTTGAAGTGGAGCACAAAGCACTTTGGGCGACAAGATTCTTGAACATGGAATTACAAGCCGCGGGACTTAACAGGCTGATGCAACTAAGTGAACTTGATGAGTTAAGACTTAAGTCCTATGAAAGTGCTGCAATTTATAAGGAGAAGACAAAGAAGTGGCATGACAGACACATTAGACCAAAAGAGTTTGAAGTTGACCAACAGGTGCTATTGTTCAACTCAAGGCTGAAACTCTTTCCCGGAAAATTGAAGTCAAGATGGTCTGGACCTTTTAAAGATGTCAAAGTATATCCGTATGGTGCTGTGGACATCACTCGAGATGGGTCCGAGGTGTTTAAAGTGAATGGGCAGAGACTCAAGCCATATTTAATTGGTGATGACATTCCGAGAGGAGTCAATTGGCTTCTATCCAATCCTCAAGCTTAAGTTCATCACGAGAAGCGTCGAGCTAATGACGTTAAACAAGCGCTGCTTGGGAGGCAACCCAAGGACATTTGTTGTAAAGATTTGTATAATATTCTTGTGTGTTTGGACTATGCAGGAAGATCTTCAGTTCAAGACGGATCCCACAATGGCACTTCTTGGTAGCACCCTACCTGCTCGACCATGATTCAGGGGAGTTCTTTCTTTCTTCCTCGCATATTAGTCCACTATGTTGTCATTTTTATATATATAGTTTGTTTGTTTCGTTTCTATGTGGTTAGTGGTTGTTTCTTGTGGACAAGAAACGTGATAAGTTGGGGGGTGTGTTCATTGTGTTGTGTTATTTATATAAAAAAAAATTAAAAAATTAAAAATCACAAAAAGAATTCTGGCCTTGTAAAAAGATCACTTGTTGTAATACACCCATGAATGCTATAGGAATTTTGTGTTATCGATGCTTTTGATTGAGAAATGAGGTGCTTTGTTCTTGTGCACACTCATGCTCTAGCAAGTTGAAACTAGTAGACTCATTGAATTTTGCAAGTGATTAAAAGGACATGAATATGTGCAAGATAATTTGGTTTGCATGCTTTGAGTACAAGTAGGTGCATTAGAGAGACTTTTACCTGGGATTGATTATGCTTTGCCGCACCAAGTGAGTTTTGAGCCTATATGCATATCTTTTGCATGATTTTTCGTTTGCTTGAGTGTCCGCATGTTGTTTGCACTGCTAGCACTTGTTTGAGATCTTTCTTGAAATGCATGACATTATTTGATGATAAGATGATAAAGGCAGTTAGGTATAACCTCATAATTCCCATATTTCCACACCATTTAAACATGATCAATTAGTTACCCCATTGAGCTTAATCCTATTCTTTCGGTGACACACCACATTACTTGCCTGGACCTTTTTCTTTTATTGGCCTTGCTTTAACTTGAACCCAAATTGTCAAAGGCTAGTAGAGTGTTTGAGGGAGTAAAAAGGTGTGCAAAGGGGGGTTTATTGATGATCATTACTTTTGGAAAAATATTGGGTTTGGTTCTTACTTGTTAGTCGAAGTTTGTAATAATATCAATGGATCATTGTTCTTGTTTATATTTAGCTCTAAAAAAAAATAGAAAAAAAATAAATATTGAGAGCATACTTCTTTTTGTGTGATCCTTCTTTGTTCGACTAATCAAGTTATTTGTTGGAAAAGAATTCAAGTACGGGGATGATAGATGGGGAGTTGAATGATTTATGTTGTTGGGTACTAGCTTTTGACATTTCACCTTTCTTTGACTTTACTTGACATACCTTGTCCCTAACCCCATTACAACCCGTATAAAGACCTTTTGATTATCATCAGTGGTGTATATTGTGTTAAAGTTAGATTGATACCAAATGTCAAGCATGCTTATGATTTTGTTGGAATTGAGTGATACACTTACCTTTGTTCTTGAGTGGATATTCTTTTGTGAGTGAAAGGTGAGTTATTACTTGTATTTTGGCATATGAGATCCCAAGTTTTGACTCAAAGATGTACTCTTGTAGGCTTAGCATGGTTACCAACTTATTCTTACATTGACATGGACTGTTGAGAACTTATGCATCTTCTTTGAGTAGACTATGTGAATACTTGTAACTTCGACACAAGGCATTGCATTCTTCACTTTGATTCTTAAGTTGACATGGCATGAGAGAACTTGTATATGTGGTGTTGTAGTGGCATTCGATCTTTTACATGAGCTAGATGGATTTTGTGGGTACATTCACTACAGACCCTCACGAGACCTCACTCGTCCACTAGGGCTGCCTAGGGGTTTAAAGGGCTTGTTGCATATGCCAAATGCAACCGTGATCACCTACGGAAGTGGTATTAATAAGTAGTTAGTTTGGTTTACTCGAGGACGAGCAAAAGTTAAGTTGGGGGTATTTGATACATGCTAATTTTGTATATATTTTATAGCATGTTATCTCTCATTTATCCTTAATTTTGTGCTTGTTAGCATTGTTAGTAGAATTTTAATTTGAATTTGATGCTAAGATATTTTTTTATGTTTATAGGATAATTTTGGAAGCAAAAGGAGCCCGATTTCAGATCATCAAGAGACCGTAGATTAAACCTGGACGAGAAATGAGGAAATAAGAATTGTCACAAAAACATTGAAAGTGATATATTCTTAAAGCAGGAATCCCGGTTGGAATTAATATAATTTTTGTTAAGCAAAAGAAATCCGGTTTCAGATGCTCAAAAGACCGCAGCTTAGGACTAAAAAATTTATTTAAATTAATAAATAGTTAATTTATTTAGAAAATTATATTTATAAATATCTAATAATATTAGATATTTATTTTTATAATTTCTGGATTTAATTAATTATTTATTAATTAAAGATTATAAGCTGTGCGGGTTAAAAAAGCATTTCTACGGAGCCCAATATATAAATCAACAAAAGTGGCCGGGTTGTTCAAATAAAGTAAGTGGGCTGGTTTGGAAATGGAATTGGTGTTCCTGCTTTCGGCCACTTTGTATTTTTTATTTTCTTTTCTTTTGTTTTTTTATTTTCTTTTTCTTTTCTTTTTATTTTTTTAATTTTGTGGTGTGCTAAATTTGTGCTATAAATAGGCCTAGTTCTTGAGCTTATTCCAGACACCAATTCTTAGAGAGAAATTCCTCTCTTGTATTCTCTCTCTCTTTTTCTTTGTAAAATTTAGTTTTAATTCATACAGTTTAATTTTCGGCAAAATTCTATTTCGGTTGAAGATTTTAAGGAAATTACTTGGAGGGCTCTTTCATTTTAGTGGCAACTATTTCGGGAGGATAAATTCTTCAAGTTGTACTTTCTTTACTCTAAACTCTTTTACTTATGATTTTACCATTTATTATCTGTTTATTTTATTTATCTAGCATGAGTAACTAATTTTATAATCCGAGAATTAGGTAGTATTCATTGGTGATATATGCTTGTTTAATTGTGATAATCATTCTCTATTTTTGCTAATCTATCATTGAGGGCTTAAACACAATTAAGGGAGTAGCTAACCTTTAATTGTATTCATAGGGATTATGATAAATTGGGAAATGAGTCATAATTCTTGTTCATGATTTGATAGACATAGTTCAATTATTGAATCGGGAGATTAATAAAAGGACTATGAAACTTATAATTCTTGGGTCTTAATAATCTAAAATTGTATTTCGATTGATCATGGGAGTGACTTTAGAGATATGATTATAGACAATATTTTGTATCTTGGGAGAGAACATTATAAAGGTTAGAAGAATTGTTTTTAGCAAAATATGAGAAAAATATATATCACATTAAAACAACATTATTGAATCAATTGAAGAATCCTAGTTCTCGGGTTAATTTTCTCTATCGATAAAACTCAATTTTAATTGCTTATTATAGTTAAATTTAGTTAGAAACAAAACACCAAATTATTCATCACACTTCTAGATTATAAGAAATTAAAACCTGAACTTGTATTAACAGTCCTTCCCTGCGAACGAACTTCACAAAAATACTACCAACATTACAAAAGCTTAACGATAATTCGGGGAAGAAACAATCCGTTGATGCTCGTGAAACAAAATCTTTGGGCATCGCAAGTGATCATGAAGAAAAAGTATCATATATACTTTCTCTATTGCACCTTTTTGCTGTTGCTCTTGATTGTTGATTAAATATTTTACTCTCGTAAATTTTTTAACATTGAAATCTTGAAATTCATCTACAATACAGATTTTATAACACTTTTTTATTTTGTGTTGCAACTAGGAAAAAAAAGGGCAAAAGTATCCAATCAAGCAGATTGAAAGATGAGAGCGAATATAATCTTTCAGAGGTTTAATATGAACCTCTAATTTTTAATATAGATTAAACTAATTTTTTTTATAAACGTAAAAGTAATATAAAAGCCTTATTGAAAGAAGATATTGCTTTTGCATATCCTTGTGGAAATCAGTAATATATTCGCTGACAAATTCTTTACATGCTACTCTTATAGAATATAATTCCATTTTGAATTCCATATTGTATTCTCTGAAACTATTCCTTGTGATATTCTTCATACTTTATCAGAAGTATTAGAATATCTTTTTTTCCCAATTACTGTTTTTATTCTCCATGTTACATACCACATAGCTTCATTGTCGATCTGTATGTGTTTTATTCAGACATCTCGATTGTTAAATATGGAATTCCTTTTGGGAACATCTTAAAGATTTTGGTAATATATTATCTATCATGTACTTCATATACTACTATTAAAGAATAGATTTCGTTGTTTTTTTTTGTCAAAGAATATACATTCTCGTATATGAATTGTACCGAAATACAATACCGGCGAAACCGGAGAAAGGGGTTTAGTTTCTTTCATTCGAAAAAGTTTATTATCTAACCGAAAGACACGCATGTTGCCCACGGACGTTTAGACAATAGAACCTTTAAGTCCGAAAAAACTACCCAAAAGGTAAAAATACAGAAAGGCAACAACAATAATAACCAACTAAAAATATAATCAACACTCCAAAAGAAGTGTTAATCCAATCTTCAGTTATCTCAAAATCCGCCTGTCCACCAGCTCTCCTTAAATCCAATTTGTCATCGGCATTTACTTCAAAAAAACTTGCACTCCAAAAAATATATCATGTCCGATCTTCAAAATTCTCAACCCAATCAATAGGGACACAAAAAGGAACAAAGAAGGGTCTCGTTAAAAACCCACAAGAGCAAAACCCTTTGGGAAAAAAACTCAAGTGGGAAAAGAGTACCCTCCACGAAACTCCAAAATCATTGAAACACAGAAAGCTCCCTAAAACAAAGGTTAAGACAATTCTATAAACTTTCGCTTCTTCCTCCGTCCATCATCTCTTCGCATGTAAACTGCTTCCTGCAAAATTAAACTCAAAAGCAAACATTACTCTAGCCAAAAGGAGTATCCCTTTGGCTAGATACCTTAATCAACTAACACTAATTCGCCAACAGAAATAATTCGCCAACTGACGACAGATAACAAACACCCATGTATGGTCCAAAAATCGACAATTTTGATACACCCAATAATGGTACAACAGTCTTAAATATATTTATAATTATATGTATATAAGTTATATATGAGTAAAATTTAATTATGGGACATATTTATAATTATTCAATAAAGATGGATATTGACTTGTTAATTTGGGACATATCAAACTAATACCCTTAAATAACATGCAGATATTATGGATATGATTTGACCTATAATAAATATGAAAATTTAAGTGATCTATATTGATTTGACATAAATTAAATCAAGAAATTAATCAACATTAACTAAAATATTCTAAAAAGCTAAAATTAAGGATATAATTAAATAACATGCAGATATTATGGATTTAATTATCAAAACTTGGTCTAAAAATTCAAATAAACCGATAACCACCAACAATTACGATTCTGATAAAACTAAACATAAAAAATAACGACAAATATGCATTGACTCGACTTTGAACAAACCAACCAATCATCAACCATAACATCTATCAAAAAATCAAAATTTTGGCCGGAAAAATTAGAAAACCGGCAACCGAACCAAAAAACCACAAAGCAAAAAACTAATTCCTAACTCAACTTAAAAACACATGTACCACTCGATAGGCAGCGAGGAACTCACATATGTTATCAATATCCACCAACAACTAAACATATAAACACATTCAATTGATAAAAATTTCGGACCCAAATGGAAATTCAAACAAAAAACTAAACTAATCGGCAATTAAACGACATGCAGTTCGTATAACACTTAATCAATCGGCGCAATTGAAAATCCATCCTCCAACAAACCAAATCGGACAATCATATGATTCGACTAAACACAAAATACATATAAACAACTTAAAATCATAAAATAACTGGATAAGCAGTTCATATAAAAGTTTAAATACTCAGGATAATCCACAATAAATCAAGCAAAACTGAATTGGGGACCCAAAATCGATTTTAAAGAAGAAGGCACGAAGAACAGAGCAACCTGGGCCGCCAGAAATCCAGATCAAGAGAGGATCATCGGTCGGAGTCCGTTGAGATTTCACAAAATAATTTTGTTCTCTATTTCTATATGATTTTAGTTTGTTTTAGTTTAGGGGATCGTAGATCTGCATGATTCATTGATTCGAATTATATGAATCACATTTATTAAATAAAATAAAAAGTTTAAAGGGTACTTACACCATTATTTGTTCCTTAAATCGAATCCCCTTTCCTTTCATATTCAATCGTATATTCGTATATACATAACAGTCACGTAACCACAAGCACTAAAGCCCTAATCCCTGAAAGAGAGTTATAAAACCTCTGTTTACGCGTTTTGATGGACAATGACGATGAAGACAACTATTAAGTTGGCGAATAATCGATAATTACCGTTTCACAACATCAAATCAGCAAATACAAATAAAAGTTTCAGGACATTCAAGAGGCCTGTCTCTCCCACTATACTCGTGTTTACACAAAATAATCGATAATATAACCCTAACACACTTTCCCCTTTTTCTTCATGATATAAGTGAGGCATGAAATAAAAGAGTGAACAACTATCATAACTAAACAGTGAACAACTATCATAACAACTAAACACAATCGAATATCATAACAACAATCATAACAAACTAAACATAATCGAAACACAATGGAATATCATAACAAACTAAAAAAAACTAAACAACGAATATCATAGCAAACTAAACACAATCGAATAACATAACAATGAATATCGAAACAACAACGATAACAACGGGATGCAAACTAAACACAATTATCTAATAACTGAAATTAGATCTACTCAATTATCTAAGAATTCCGAAAGGGGAGAGAGAGAGAGAGAGAGAGAGAGAGAGAGAGAGAGAGAGAATCTAACCGAGTGAGCAGAGCGAGCAGAGGGGCGAGCAGAGCGATCCATTTGTTCTTCGGAGTTGGGAGAGCGGCGATTCATCTGTTCTTCTGAGTTGGGAGATGTTTTCCTACTAATGTTGTACTGTTTTGTTTCTGTATGTACGCTGTCTGAACATATGCTATGTCGATATCAGGTAAATGCTGGAAGTTGCTTGGAATTTGCTTAGCTTAATTAGAGTTCCTTAAAAAAAATAGATTTCGTTGTTTAATTCTTTAAAGTGTTCCTTATTATAATCTGTATACTTATTCGATTATTACTTTATTTAATTATATATAACTATCCACATTTTTATATATAAGTATTACCTGTCTCCTTCTAAATTATTGTGAAAACATGAGTATTTAATACAAGATTAATAGTAAAGATATAAAAAATATTATAGTCTGCAATTCACTAAATAAGTTATAAATGTAAGTTGTTTATAATCTTGTTTTTCTTTGTATAATTCTTTAATAATCTTTTTGTTACAAAAGCTTGACGATAATTCGGGGAAGAAACAATCCGTTGATGCTCGTGAAACAAAATCTTTGGACATCGCAAGTGATCATGAAGAAAAGGTATCATATATACTTTCTCTATTGCACCTTTTTGCTGTTGCTCTTGATTGTTGATTAAATATTTTACTCTCGTAAATTTTTTAACATTGAAATCTTGAAATTCATCTACAATACAGTTTTTATAACACTTTTTTATTTTGTGTTGCAACTAGGGAAAAAAGGGCAAAAGTATCCAATCAAGCAGATTGAAAGATGAGAGCGAATATAATCTTTCAGAGGTTTAATATGATTCCTTTCTTATTTTGTGAATTTCATTCTGTCATATTATGTATGTGTCTACAATCCATTAGTTATAAAAATGAGTCTATATCCTTTTTCTTGTTACATTTTTCTAATTGTGCCTAATGTTATCTTAGTACTTATTCCCTAAATATGATTTTTAAGTTGCTTAATATTTTAGTTATGTAATTACTTACTATTTTTTTTGTATCAATTTTTATATTATACAACTGATACTTATTTCAATCTTTTGCAGTTTTGTTTTTACTTGTAATTACAAATACATTATTAAACCCAACAATGTGATGGTTTCAGTAGTATTACTCTGTTTCAACAAAGTATTAATTTTTTGGATTTCATATATGTGAGCAGAACAGACCAACAATTCTTGAACGGACAATGGATTCATATGAGAAACTACAGGAAGTTATTATGTTGAATATCATTAAGATTAAAGATTCTACATGGCCAAATGACCGTTAGAAGATTGCCAAGGATTTCTTTATCAAAATGAACAATGAAGCTAATGCATTAGTGGAATCGACCTTTTAATGAAATAACAATTTCTGATGTGTAGAAAAAACACCCTAGGTTGTATTTCAGAATTTGTATGGATGGTATAACTATATGTTTTAAGTTTATCATACTTTCTGTTAATGTATGGGATGATTGTTTAATATTTACACTATAAAGACCTCTGTTAGTGTGTGGTTATTCATTACATATTATAATTTTACTACTTCTATGTGGTGTTTTTTAACCTATTCACTATGGAAAACATTTGATTAAATATATGTGAAAGAATATGAAAGTGTTAAAAAATCAATTCTTAGTGATATTCATTGTGATATTCCGTAAACTAATATATATTGGAATTCCATGTTGTATTCCATAAAACTATTGATTGTGATATTCTTAGTAATACAATTCCTCATGATAGGTTCTTTCTTAAATCCTTTCATTCAATGTGGTGTTTTTTTGCTACTTCTATGTGGTGTTTTTTTTACTTATCCTTCCACTAATCCGTATGTTATTCTTCTAGTTATATTCTTTATTCAAATTTTTGTTGTGAAGAAAAATAAGTCATGGTCATCTTAAATCTTTGTTTCAGTTACATTATGGGATGATTGTTTAATATTTCTACTATATACTCCTCTATTAGTGTGTGGTTGGTTACTCATGTCCTATTAATCTTTTAAAGTTGATTACATTGTTCTAATGTCAATTACTAGTTTTGTTAATTAGGTAACCGATACTATTATACTATTTAAAAATTTTATAAAGACAACAAAGATTATAAGAATTTATAAAACATGATTGAGAAAGGATTAGAAAATATAAAATCATCATAAAACAGAACATGTAACAAAACATGTCTAAGTATGTTCAACAATGTACGAGTAAAAATTCAAGTAATTAAGAAAAATATCCACACCAGTGCAAAACAAATATCCTGGTATGCGATATAGTCCTCATCTGCAGCTTCTTGATCACCTTTTGCATCAAGCTTTCTCCAAAAACTTTTGATAAATTTTTTACTTGAGTCATCAAGTGACTCAAGTTCCTAAAAATAAAACAACATTAGAGCACATAATGTTAAATAAATTGGAAAATTGGATTCTAAAATAAACAAAAACTAATTAAATTCTATATACCTGACTTCTCTTTGCTACTTGATAATACTCCTCAAGTCTACTTTTGGCATAGCAGTTTATAAGTGTCTGCACATGTCTTCCATCCTAGCCGTGGAACATAAATAGAATTCTTATATCCGGTACGGCCCCCGTGAATGCCCCACCAAAATGGTCTTGGACACGAATGTAACACCACTTCAAACATACATATCCCTTGTAAAAAAACACAAGTAAAATATTAAATTTTGAAACAATTACTATCAGATACTAAAAACATACTAAAAACAAGATTGATCAGCCATTTATACCTTTGTAGTGGAGCTTCCATTTGTTAGCCATGACTTCACTAAAAGTTGGCTCAACACCATACCTTTTCAATTGTGAAATAAATTAGATAGACATCAGACCTAAACAATAGCTAAATAAATATGTACAATAGATTAATGTAACTAATTATATTCTCTATCATATCTGCCTGGTCAAGGGACCGATTGATAATCATATCATCAGGTTGAGCTGGCCTTGCTACATCTTTGGGATCAACTCCAGCACCAGCAGGCACATTATTGATAAACAATGATGGAGATGGAGGGGTGTTCGCTTCCCCTAACCCAAGTTATAACAGTTTCTTTATTAATTACACATGTACATACTACAAACTAGTCATAATACACATGCTAGAAAATTCAACATTATTGAATAACATAGCATCAAAACTATATACATAATAAATAAATAAATAATAGAGCAATTAAACAGAGCAACGTCACATATACTTATAATATTAATTACATATGTACTTACTATGTACATAAAAAATAGAGAGTAAAAATATACCTACTTTGGAACAAGAACAGAAGTGGAGAAAGGGAGATATCGCCAGAGGAATAGCACCTCTGCACGATGATGATCCCGACTTGATCCCGACATTCAACAATTGAAACATACTTCAACTGAAAACATAGAAAACAAAAGGTAAGCAATGATCTACAAGCCATTTACAGATTCAAAGTACAGAACTTAAAAAAATCAAGAAACCAAAAAAACCAAAAGCCAACAAATGAAACATTCTCTCTTTAATAGTTACATAACTTCCACACATCATCACATATATCTTAACAACCACAAAAACATCTACAAGTCATTTACGATCCAAAATAAAAAATTAAAAGAAAATCAAAAAAAAAATTAAAAAAGAAACAAGTAACCAAAAACCATTCACACCCTGAAGAAACAAGTAACAAATAGAAGACAAATGCATACAATCTCGTAAGATTACACCCTCAAACCATTTACAGTTACAAACTAAAAAAATCAAGAAACAAGTAAACAAAAAGCAAGAAAAAAAATTGAGAAACAAGTAAACCAAAAACCATTTACACCCTCAAGAAACAAGTAACAAATAGAAGACAAATGCATACAATCTCGTAAGATTACACCCTCAAACCATTTACAGTTACAAACTAAAAAAATCAAGAAACAAGTAAACAAAAACCAAGAAAAAAAATCAAGAAACAAGTAACCAAAAATCAAGAAACAAGAAACTAGAAACCATTTACACCCTCAAGAAACAAGTAACAAATAGAAGACAAATGCATACAATCTCGTAAGATTACACCCTCAAACCATTTACAGTTACAAACTAAAAATTCAAGAAACAAGTAACCAAAAACAAGAAAAAAAATCAAGAAACAAGAAACCAAAAATCAAGAAATAAGTAACCAAAAACCATTTACACCCTCAAGAAACAAGTAACAAATAGAAGACAAATGTATACAATCTCGTAAGATTACACCCTCAAACCATTTACAGTTACAAAGTTAAAAATCAAGAAACAAGTAACCAAAAATCAAGAAAAAAAATCAAGAAACAAGTAACCAAAAACCAAGAAGAAGAAGAAGAAGAAGAAGAAGAAGAAGAAGAAGAAGAAGAAGAAGAAGAAGAAGAAGCAAGAAGCAAGAAGGAAGAAGAAGCAAGAAGGAAGAAGAATTACTTCAGTGAGGTCGCTTGATACAAAATTATATGAATGGGGGAGAAAGATGTATACAGGGGTCTATATGGTGTTTTTTAACCTATTCACTATGGAAAAAATTTGATTAAATATATGTGAAAGAATATGAAAGTGTTAAAAAATCAGTTCTTAGTGATATTCATTGTGATATTCCGTAAACTAATATATATTGGAATTCCATGTTATATTCCATAAAACTATTGATTGTGATATTCTTAGTAATACAATTCCTCTTGATAGGTTCTTTCTTAAATCCTTTCATTCAATGTGGTGTTTTTTTGCTACTTGTATGTGGTGTTTTTTACTTATCCTTCCACTAATCCTTATGATGTTCTAGTTATATTCTTTATTTAAATCTTTGGTGTGAAGAAAAATCAGTCATGGTCATCTTAAATCTTTATTTCAGTTACATTATGGGATGATTGTTTAATATTTCTAATATATACTTCTCTATTAGTGTGTGGTTACTCATGTCCTATTAATCTTTTAAAGTTGATTACATTGTTCTTATGTCAATTACTAGTTTTGTTAATTAGGTAACCGATACTATTATACTATTTAAAAATTTTATAAGGACAACAAAGATTATAAGAATTTATAAAACATGATTGAGAAAGAATTATAAAATATAAAATCACCATAAAATAGAACATGTAATAAAACATGTCTAAGTATGTTCAACAATGTACGAGTAAAAACTTCAAGTAATTAGGAAAAATATCCACACCAGTGCAAAACAAATGTAGATGTCTTCTCACTATTTTTTTATTAAATCTTAAGTGGGCAATTCCTAGAGTCATGAAAAGTCTTTTCATGGGAACTCTTGCATTCCCTTTTGGTCCTTTTTTTCCCACCAATTGATTTTTCAGCAACTGAAACAATCCTTTTCCGATAACCTTTGTGATTACTATGGTTTGGCAGTTGAATAGTAACCTCATCGACAATTTCATAACCAATCAATTCTTTATTATTTTGTCATCCAAAAGAGTTTTGCCTTTTTTTGATTTCTATTGAAGATGTTTTCTCATGACTTTTAGTCCTTGGTGAACAAAGTATGTATCCTCTTTCTCGCATGAAGCATCGATAATGCATCCCTGAAATTCAAACCAACAATCTTTAGTGGCGATTTGTTTTGACTCTTCCTCTGTGTTAGGATCAACTATTTCTCCAAGTTGAAGGGTGCTAAATCTCTCTTCTGCCTTCTTCAGCCACCTATTATTTACATGCTGGCGCGGTATTAATGAAACACCATTGATACCTAGAAGAAGAAACAAGTACCTACACAAAAAGCCAACTCTTGTATACAATTTGCAAGAAAAGTTTACGTCATGAGACTGCAAATTAAGAGTGACCTGAAAAATGTTCAGATTTAACCATTAATGTAAAATTAGATATGGAATTAAAAATTCTTAATAATGCCAAAAAAAGTAAAATTACCTCAAATTTTGTATTTTTGTTCGATTGATCTTTAACTATCATCTTCTTTACGTTATCGACAACAAACATGTCTTCAATTTCCATATCATCAGAAGCAGCTAGAATTTCTTCCTGAATCTTGTAGAATATCGTTCTCGTGTACATCTCTACAACGTCTTTTTCAATTTTTTTTGGTAATCAGACGTGGCATAAAATCATCATCACGATTAAGTTTTGCATTAACATTCCGTTGTTTATCCAGAGCACTTTGGAAACACAAATAGAACTCTGATAATGTATCACCTCTCTGAACAAAGTGATTGAAATAAAAACTGGAACTTTCATATCTTGAAGTAGTCCTCAACAACCCAAGCATTGGTTCATCATTAAAATATGCAGGTACCCAAGATGATCTTATATCGTAAAGTTCTTTCAACCAACTATTCTCAGTTTGTTCAAATTCGACAATAACCTCATTCTATCCAACTTCAAATTCGTTAGGAGATGTGTGATCACTCCAAATGAAATTGTTCAATTTATCCATAAACTCGGTCTCCGAACAAAACAATGCTCCCAACTTTAAAAAATAAAGAGAGTAAATATATACGTGCAACAATAATTTAAATGATTCAAGTATAAGATTGTGTTTTAACAAAATATGTCCCGGTAATAATATTAAATTAATGGATAAAGATTTCTATTATTATTCCTCAAAATTTAAACTACAAAAAGACAATTTAAGACAACTTAAAAGCAATATACTCCAAAGAAAATATTCATTGATCTAAAACGATTATATCTTTATGTGTATATACCCTAACAGAATACGTTCTAGTACACTTAATTGACAATTAATCTGAGGGGACATGGAACAAAATATTGAGAAAATTTAACAAATTTTATAAATCTGAAAAATGTAACTCAGTGATGGATAAAATATGAATATACCTTCGCTGGGAACTTTTTCATTATGTGCCACATGCAAAGTCTATGTTTAACCCCTGGGAAACTGAATTCTAACGCAGCCTTCATGGCAAGATCTTGATCAGTAATTATACATTTCAAGTTGGATCCCAAAATTTTTTTAAATGCTTCGCAAGCCCAAATGTAATTTTCAGCATCTTCCTTCTCTAGTAATGCCGCTGCAAATGTAACACTCTTGTAGTGATTGTCTATACCAATGAAAGGTATAAAGACCATACCATACCTATATTTTCAACAACTGATAATCAATTGGTAATAAAATTTACACAAGACGGTTATTAGGACTCCTGGGCCTTGTCCTCTTGTTTCCTGACCATCCACCTTGTTTTTCAAAGTCTGGATCTTTCTTCAAATCAGCCAAAGACTCTTCCATAAGACGAAAAGATTCTGCCTGAGAATAAAAGTCCGCCAACATCTCAGGTTCTTTCCCTTGCAACTCCTTCCAGAAATCTGAACCTCTCCTGACTCCAACAATTAAGAAATTCTTCAATCCTCAGATGCTTTTCTAACCTTCGGAACTTCTGCATTAAACCTCTTGAAATATTCAGTCAGTGTCTCATTAGGTCTCTGCTTGATGTTGGCCAAAGTATTTAATAAGTGGATTTCATTTCCACTTGGAGCGTTCCATATCGGCTTAAATTGATTGACTTGGTCTCAAGTTTGTCGCCTTTTTGATGTGTTTTGTGTAGTTGTGCAGGATTGTAACTATCGATTAGGGTTGGTGATTTCCATGGATTTTGGAGTGGATTATTAGCTTGGAATGAAGAAAGAAGTGATTTCTTATGCTACCATGGAGTTTCATGTGTATTGAGATTGAAGACGGCAGCTAATGCAAAAGAAACAGGAAGAAAATGGAGCGAGAACGAAGAAAAGTGCAGAAAAATCAGTCCTGGCAGAACTCTGGGCGCTGGCAGCGCTGGATGGGGGCTGGCAGCGGTGGAGCTGGGCGCTGGCAGCGGTGGCTGGGTGCTGGCAGCCGTCGTGATTCTGGAAAATTCCATTTTCTTATCCTATTCCGAATTTAAGATGTAATTAGGGTATTTTCTTGCTGGAAAAGTTTCTAGAGCCTATTTAAACACATCTTAACATTGTAATTAGTATCATATCTTAGAAACGCAAGAGAGAAAAGCAGAGAAGGATTTAATAACGCTCGTGACGAGCAACGGATCTAGATCTACTTCATCTTTTGTATTCTTTTCTTAGGCGTACATTGGATTCCAGTTTTCGGATTTGTTTTCTAAACTCAACTTTAGTATTATTATTATATTCATTCAGTCTTTGTTTTATATCATGTTTTCATCAAATCCCATGGTGACGAACGGTTCGATTATGAACTAATCGTTGTCATGGGATTCTAACTGATTTATTTATGGAGCTTAAGTATCTTGATGCTTTAAAGATCTTTGTGTGATGTATAATTGATATCCTCGTATGGTTATGCTTAATTGTTAGATGCGTAGCTAACATCTAATCTGTTAATCTCTCGTGAAGTGAAAGTGGATCTTGAGATTTAGAACTTGCCATGCTAGCATAGGTTCATGATTGTTGATCAACATGATTTGTAGCATAAATAGAAATATATTATGTTGCCCTATGTGATCAGTATGGATAACTTGCTCCTCAACCGTTATGTTTTCAAATTCTATAGATATATAGGGTCTAAGCATAATTGGTGTCTATTCATCTTCTATCTCTTTTGTGGATGTATGGGTAGTTTGGTATACGGATGCTGACAGGTAGCATGTGCTTGTTTCGTGTTATTCGATCAGATATCATAACCATTGCATATAGTGATTAAAGGCGTCAGATCTAAGAGAAGTATTTAATGAAGTTAGGATGGGAAGTCTAATGTATGCTCAAGTTTGTACTCGCCCTGACATAGCATTCATTGTTGGAATGTTGGGAAGATATTTGAGTAATCCGGGAATGGAACAATGGAAAGCAGTTAAGCGTCCTACGGTATTTGAAGAAAACAAAATACTATATGCTCCCGTATTGGAAGTCATATCATCTCGAAGTCGTTGGATATTCAGATTCTGATTTTGGAGGATGTATAGATGAAAGAAAATCTACTTCGGGCTATGTTTATCTACTAGCTGGTGGAGCGATTTCATGGAGGTCTGCCAAACAGACGCTCATAGCTTCATCCACCATGGCTGCAAAATATATAGCATGTTTTGAGGCATCCAATCAAGCATTATGGCTGTGAAATTTTGTCACTGGTTTGCGTGTTCTTGATGGTGTTGAAAAACCATTAAAGATATTTTGTGATAATATTTCAGCAATGGAATATTCAAACAACAACGGGAGCACTACGGAAGCAAAACATATAGATATAAAGTTCCTAGTTGTTAAAGAAAAGATACAGAGTGGACAGATTTCGATAGAACACATTGGGACCAACACCATGATTGCGGATCTGCTCACCAAGGCTTTAGCACCTAAGGTTTTTCACGAGCATACTGCTCATATGGGTGTTACCTTGTGTGATACTTTGGTTTAGTGGGAGTTTGTATTTTCGGTGTTTTATGTTATAAACATTGAGTTGTTTATGTTCTGCAGAATACAGTTGACGTATTTAATTTAATTAAATGTCACTCTGCTTTTGTTCAATTTGCTTATTGTGGTTTAACATTGAGTTGAGAAAATTGGAATCAATCTCATTAGAGATGGCTAAGGACTAGTTGGAAATAGGCATTATATAGATCACATTGTATGTAATTTCCATGTCACTCATCCATGCTTTAATTCATGTCGTTGAATATATTTGTGTGGTGATCACGGAAGGTTTAGTCACGTTATAATAGTGACGAATGCCGCCAGAATCTCATACTGATATAGTAGACTGATCGAATTGTTTAGTATAATCTAAAGGATAATGAATAGCATAAGGTTGTGCACTAAAGATTATGTATAATTGATTTTGGATTAATATGCAGCCCAAGTGGGAGATTGTTATTATTATATTAATAATAATTTATGTGGGCTACATATTAATACTCAATTATATTTAGCTATTTATTTTATTGGGTTAAATAAAGTGATCAAATAAAGAACCCAATTAAATTTTAATTATTGTACGAGTGAATACCCACTACTTGGCCCAATTTAATTATAATGGGAGATTTTATTGAGCAAGGAGAATAGAGAGTGTTATAGTCCCCGATATATACAGTGTTATATCCAGAGTGTTATTAGAGTGTTATATTTCTCAATATTACTACTTTAATATTACTATACTTTGAGAGCGCCCAGAGTGTTTTTGTTTCGAACTCAAACCTTATTTTGAGAGTCAGCCGCGGCTGCCCCCTCCTTCTTCTTCCCCTTTCTCCGCCTTCACTCTTTCTCCCCTCACCTTTTCTCTTTCCTTCCTCACCCTCCTTCATCTTCATCCGTCCCCCTCATCATCCTAATCTTTTTTTTTCTTGTTAATAAATTCAATAATCTCCATCTTTTTGGGTGGTTTATGTCTTTCCTTGTTGAGAGTTTATTTATGTCTCTCCTTTTGGAGTGTTTTGGTCCATCAAAAGTGTTTCAATTGGTATCTTGGAAGATCGGTTCAACTCGCATCGAGGCTGGGTCAGTGGTGGAAATTGCAAAAGCTCACCTTTCACAATCAAAATTTGTTCTTATTGGGAATCCCTTTTTCGGCATGTATATGGGTGCTGATTATTTTGAACATTGGGCTACAGATGATGCTTATGTGAAGGTCAATTGCGATGCTACTGGTTTCATAATTGATATTGGTTGGATTGTTCAAGGTGTCATTGTAATACTTTTTCGTTTTAAGAATTTGAATATTCTATGTGTTAAGCAATCTGTTAACAAAACGACTATTTGTTTAGCTCGTTTTTTGTTTCACAATCAGATTGTAGTTGCCAATTCGGGGGTTTTTCCCGTTTGGATTCCGATATTTTAATATATAATACTACTTGCTTTTCGTCAAAAAAAAATATTACTATACTTTGGAAAACTAAGGAGTATAGACATAGCACATCTTTTCCATGAAGCTATACACTTGAGTCCAAACTGGTGCCTATAAACTGATTTTTTCCTTAAACTTTTTAAATTGCCACTAGGGTTAGTTGGTTGATTTGGGAGACAGCATACGAAAAGCAATTAAAAGAAATAAGAGAGAAGACAATGGCTGCGAACATAATCGGACGGTTGTTTCGATCCTACCGCTGCTCTGCTGCAGCAGTTGGTGCTTCTTCTTCTTCACAGATGGTTCGTTGTTATGGAAGCCGTTCAACAAGTCAGCCAGGGTTCGTGACCGGTCATTTCGAGCCTATGCATATGTATATGCCCCCTGAAGACAATGGTCGTGATGGAAATCATTGGTTAATTGCAACCAAGGACCTTGATGGTGATAGAGACCAAATGGTTGCCACTTACATCGATCTTGTTGCATCTGTGCTTGGAAGGTAGCTAGGGTTTATTTATTTATTTTATAATTTATCGACATTGATTTTATTACTGTATCATCATCATCATCATCATCTGTATGTATGCTTCACTGATTTATATGTTTAATTCACTGATTTATTTATTTGTTTTGTTTTTAAGTGTGGAAGAGGCAAAGAAGCGGATGTACTCGATCAGTGTCTACCAAGTACTATTTCACCGTCGGCTTGAAGGCGCCTAAGGATTTAGCATTGTTGTTTATGAAGCACCCAGACGTGGAACAGGTGATCCAAGACTCATATGTTAATTGTGCAACAAAAGATTACGGAGGTATGGCTATTATGGGTACTTGGATAGATAGTATACTATATATAAAGAAATAATAACAAGCCATCTTTTTCACATTTCAATGCCTTGTAGTCTGTCTGTTTTATTTCTTGAAATTAATTTTAACACCAATTGATAACTGAGATGTTCGCATTGTTTCAAAAATCACAACTCGGTTAGACGAATTTTTAAATGACATAATTATTGTGTATGTAATCTTAAAATGTAGTCAGATGCACATATACACTATACTGTAGGCTAGGAAGCTGTTTTTGTTATCATGGGGTTTTCAATCATGTTAGTAACCAGAAATAGAAGAGCGAGTTTATTAGGTCCCGTTAATGATCCGAGTTATCTGATTTTAACCCAAATTTAACACGATTCAAAGACAAAACCAGATAAATGACCGATTATAGCCGAATTGGAGCGGATTTATAGCGAGTCTGAGTACTCGGGTCGTGTAATCCAATTTTTACAACACTGGATGTTCGTAATGCTGATTATATAACTTGTATTTGAGACACCTGGACAAAAAAAAGACAGTTAATGTGTCAACTCTCCTGGACAAAAAAAGACAGTTAATGTGTCAACTCTCTCACTTAGTTTAGATCTACATCTATTGAAGCTAAACCTCTACTTTTACACCCCCTTTCTAAGTAGCATTTTTAATCCCTATATTGCTTGTGTTTGTTTTTACCAGGTGAGCCAATCATTGATGGGCAAGTTGAACCAAATCATCTGAGACACCATGACCTTTATCACAGAGGTCAAGAAGAAATTAGACAAGGTATGATCGCGGCAGCCTACTATGCTGAGGAGTCCAAAATGTTAGCGCGTCTAAACAAGCCGAAGAGGCCTCCCACTGCTTTCTTCCTTTTCATGTACACTTTGTTGGGTTGATTTTTTTGTAAAAGGTTTCCGCTTTTTTTGGGTTAGAATTCTATCATCTGTTTTAATATATACATGTGTGTAAACTTTTTACTTGTACAATTTTTGCAGGGAAGGTTTCAGGAAGGAGTTCAAGGAACAGAACCCTGCTGTTAAGGGAGTTGGTGCTGTAAGTTGCTGTATAATCCATAAAAGTTTGCTATCAACTTTTTATTTTATATTTGACATCTTTATGTTTATATGATAAATGATTAATTGATTAACAGATTGCAAAAGCTGGAGGGGAAAGATGGAGGCTAATGACAGATGATGTGAGTTATTTCATATTTGAAATAAAAATGATTACTTGTTTTAGTTAATTCGTTTAGTATTGTTAGTATGTTAATTAGTATTTTGTTGGGTAAAATAGGAAAAGGCTGCATTTGTCTCTGATGCTAATGAAATGAAGAAGGCTGATCAGGGAAAAAATGAAGCTGATAAGAATAAGCAGAAGCAGGTAAATATCTTGAAATTAAGTTTCTTATGTCCAGTAGCATATTTTCTATAACTGTCACCACTACTGAATTCATATCTTGAAATTAGTATTTTGTTTATATTTTGTTTCTTTTATCTGCTCTGCTGCAGCAGTTGGTGCTTCTTCTTCACAGATGATTCGTTGTTTTGGAAGCCGTTCAACAAGTCAGCCAAGGTTCGTGACCGGTCATTTCGAGCCTATGCAGCGTATGTATATGCCCCCTGAAGACAAGGGTCGTGATGGAAATCATTGGTTAATTGCAATCAAGAAGCCTGATGGTGATAGAGACCAAATGGTTGCTACTTATATCGATCTTGTTGCATCTGTGCTTGGAAGGTAGCTAGGGGCTTTTTTCTATCTTTTATAATTTATCCAGATTCATTCCACCACTGTATTATTATTATCTCTATGTATGTTTCACTTTACTGTATATGTTTAATTCACTGATTTATTTGTTTGTTTTGTTTTTAAGTGTGGAAGAGGCAAAGAAGCGGTTGTACTCAGTGTCCACCAAGTACTATTTCGCGGTCGGCTTGAAGGTGCCTAAGGATTTAGCATTGTTGTTCATCAGGCACCCGGATGTGGAACGGGTGATCGAAGACTCATATGTTGATTGTGCAACAAAAGATTACGGAGGTATATATGGCTACTTGGATAGATAGTATAGTATATATATTAAGAAATAATAACAAGCATCTTTTTGACATTTCAATGCCTTGTAGTCTGTCTGTCTGTCCTACTCTGTTTTATTTCTTGAAATTAATTTTAACACCAACTGATAACTGAGATGTTCGCATTGTTTCAAAAATCATAACTCGGTTAGACGAATTTTTAAATGACATAATTATTGTGTATGTAATCTTAGAATGTAGTCGATGCACATATACACTATACTGTAGGCTAGGAAAGGGTGTTTTTGTTATCATGGGGTTTTCAATCATGTTAGTAAACCAGAAAGAGAAGAGTGAGTTTATTAGGTCACGTAAATCCAAGTTATCTAATTTTAACCCAAATTTAACACGATTCAAAGACAAAACCGGACAAGTGACCGAGTATAGCCGAATTGGAGCGGATTTCTAGCCGAGTCAGAGTACTCGGCCGTGTAATCCAATTTTTACAACACCACTGGATGTTTGTAATGCTGATTATACAACTTGTATCTGAGACATCTGGACAAAAAAAAAAGACAGTTAATGTGTAAACTCTCTCACTTTTAGATCTACATCTATTGAAGCTAATCCTCTACTTTAACACCCCCTGTAGCATATTTAATCCCTATATTGCTTGTGTTTGTTTTTTCTTGGTTGAAACCTGGAGAGCCAATCATTGATGGGCAAGTTGTACCATATGATCCTAAACACCATGACCTTTATCACAGAGGTCAACAAGAACTTAGACAAGGTATAATCATGGAAGCCTATCGTGCTAAGGAGGACAAAATAATAGCGCGTCTAAACAAGCGTCTAAACAAGCCGAAG
This sequence comes from Saposhnikovia divaricata, assembly GCA_036435485.1. NCBI lineage: Eukaryota > Viridiplantae > Streptophyta > Magnoliopsida > Apiales > Apiaceae > Saposhnikovia > Saposhnikovia divaricata. Next base: position 95,698,764 of record CM071594.1, read on the forward strand.
AGGCCTCCAACTGCGTTCTTCCTTTTCATGTACGCTTTGTTGGGTTGATTTTTTTGTAAAGGGTTTCCGCTTTTTTTGGGTTAGAATTCTATCATCTGTTTTAATATATACACGTGTGTAAACTTTTTACTTGTACAATTTTTGCAGGGAAGGTTTCAGGAAGGAGTTCAAGGAACAGAACCCTGATGTTAAGGGAGTTGGTGCTGTAAGTTGCTGTATAATCCATAAAAGTTTGCTATGAACTTTTTATTTTATATCTGACATCTTTATGTTTATATGATAAATGATTAATTGATTAACAGATTGCAAAAGCTGGAGGGGAAAGATGGAGGCTAATGACAGATGATGTGAGTTATTTCATATTTGAAATGAAAATGATTACTTGTTTTAGTTAATTCGTTTAGTAATTTTAGTATGTTAATTAGTATTTTGTTGGGTAAAATAGGAAAAGGCTGCATTTGTCTCTGCTGCTAATGAAATGAAGAAGGCTGATCAGGAAAAAAATGAAGCTGATAAGAATAAGCAGAAGCAGGTAAATATCTTGAAATTAAGTTTCTTATGTCCAGTAGCCTAGGAAGCACCGACTCGGATATGGGGACACGGGACACAGGACACAGGGATTCGTCAATCATCGAAGTGTCCTGGATATGGGACACGACAATTTTTTTTATTATTATTTGTATATATGTCAAATGTTGGACAATTTCATTCATAATAATAAAGTTCCTTTCATTGTTAAAAGCTTTCTTCAAAGCAGAACCACTATCAGGCTTCCTTTTTCTTGATTCAAATACAAAGCCTCTGCACTTCCCATGGTCGTGCCACTATCACACTACTGCAAATTGCTACTCCTTGTCCTTTAATCTTCAGTAGATGAGCAAGAACACGAGAATAAGATCCCATATAAGCCTTGTTGCAATAGTTACACTGCCACTTAACATTCCCACCCTTCTTCCCACTTGATTTCTCTAAAACTGTTACATACTTCCACAGTGGAAAATTCAGATCAGATTCTTCTGCACCTGTAGCCGAGTTGCTATTCCCACTTAAACTCATCGAATATAAGATGTAATCACAGATGTATTTATATAGATATAGTGTTATACTGCTATGTATGTATATATAGGCGTGTATGTATATATATTAGATAGACGTGATAGAAAATAGGAGAAGACAGGTCTGTAGGCTCTTTCTTTTTATTAGGGTTAACACAGGTTTCTGGGCTCTCTTTTTTATGGACTCTGGGCTTTTTTTTATGGACCTTGTCAGTGGGCCGTGTCCCCCGCGTGTGGGTCTCGTGTCCCCCTCGTGTCGGACGCATGTCGACCGCGTTTGCTTCACGACACGCCACCTGGCTCTTTTTATTTTTATTAGTAGAATAATAATTGAAATTTTCTTTTTAAAAGAAAAATGAGATTAATTAGTAAAAATTCAAAAATCCAAATTTTCCAAAATAAACTTATCCTAGTTCGATTAAGTTGAAAATTAAGGAATGCGAAAAAATTAGTCCCTGTGGAACGAATCATAAATTTTACAACGAAACGAATTGTGCGCTTGCAATTTAAATCTTAATATTTAGCACATCAAGTTTTTGGCGCCGCTGCCGGGGAGTAATTATTTTTCGCACCTTAATTTTTAATTTTTCGGATTAGTTTTCTTTCGCTTGCCTTATTTTTATTTAATTTTTTTTTAGGAAAGTTTGGAATTTCGGGAATCTTTTCACGGAGCTTGGAAAAATCGGAATTCTTGGAAGCATGCTTCGGTAACCCGTATTTTTCTCTTTTCATCCTTTTTATTTTTAGAAAATCACAAAAAAATCAAAAAAATCAAAAATCACAAAAAAAAAAATTTGAAAATTGATAAATCAAAAAAAAAAAAAAAGTTGTAAATACATAAATGTTGCATCATGCATTTAATCACTTAGGGCACAACATTTAGATTTTTATTTTCTTGTTTTTAATTTTTCGTACCTTATAAATTGTGGTGATCGCAGGAGGACCGAGGTACGTTAAATCCTTCTTTTCTTTAGTTTAGAACACGTAGTGTAGAGCATCCATAATTGTTTATCGTTTTTGTATATATCTTGTTGTTTGTTGCATTAAAAAAAAAGTAATTAAGACTTATTCACGACCTTCAGTGTCTAAGGTTCGCCTGGCTGTTAAGATTTGGTGTCTAAGTGACGAGTTTGGCCTCTTGGCAATGCCTGCTCTAATCTTGCCGAATCGGTCTGAATAATTCTTAATTTACGGAATTTTTAGTGTGTCTTAACGTTGTGAGCAATGTCTAGTTATTTTATTTAGGGAATCCTAGGTCTAGAATTTTTTCTTTTGATTTTTCACCATTTATTTTGTGTGTTTCAAATTCGCACTTACTTGCTACGAGGTTTTACCCTTGATCAATCTTTACCATGTACGTAGCATTTAGGGATCGTTATTACCAAGGTTGGGATTTTGACGAGGAGTTAGCGGGTAATACGATGTGGTATGAGTCAACTAGGGAACCTAGTGTATATAACGCGTCGTCTACTTTTAGTGATCTGCATTATAGTGAAAACGATATTGCAATCGACTCTGAATTAGATGCTTTCACTAGACGACTCGAAGCCTTAGAAACCCTTAGTGGTCATTCACACACGTCTTGGCACCCAAATCTCAACTCTCCGAGTCTCGATTTTCAACACGGCCCCGACTCTTATCAAGTCAACGCCATGTTTCAACCAACCTCTCGAAATGACCATTTTACATCATCTTCTAACTCCGGTTGGAGAGATTATCCCGATCTCTCATGGAACCAAGGTCATAGCTATCAAACTCCGCCTCCACATTTTCAAGACCCGAACTCTTATCCAATTCCGAGTCAAGTTTCTTATTCGAGTTCAATTCAAACAACCGCCCACCCACCCGGATTTCATGATTCGAGTAGGAAACTTGACACCTTAGAAAAGAGTATCGAGGCTTTATTGATTTCTCAAGCAGAATTCATGCAAACCATAACTTCTGATAGGCAAATTTTGAACTCTAATGCTCAAACCTTATCTAAGTTAGAATTTCAAGTGAATCAATTAGCCACCATGTGCGAGCGTGAGACGATAACCACTCTGAATCCACCCGAGGTCAACCCTGAATTTCTTATCACTCAAAGACCTATCGATACTTTCGATGATATCATTTCTCCTAGGTCTAATGTTCAAGTTGACACTCCTTTCGGTGGTGATTTATACGAAGAAGATTCTGATGTTGGCATCATTCTTTCTCTAGGTCAAACGAAGAATCCCGATGATTCTGAGTTTGTGGCTTCACCTAGACATCCATCATCTTCTTCTAGTGAACTTTTCCTTTCATCTTCTAAACCTCTTCCCGAAAAACCCAAAGAACTTCATACTCAACCAATAGGAGCTGATCTAGTTAAGGAGGTTGTTTCAAGGTCAAATTTGGACGATCATGAGATTGAGTCTCTTCTTAAACAAGATTTTCAATTGCATTACGAGACCAATCGTGAGCTTCACGAATCTTTTAAGGATTTGACCTCGGAAGAGATGTTTGGAGAGATGATGAATATTTGTTCCAAATGGGAAACCCAACATAAGGATAGTTCTTGTGATCCTCATTCTGTTGGTAAAACATTTTTCGAAGAACCACCCCCACCCGTTTCTATTTCTTCATTTTCCACTCGTGCTCCATCTTTCATCGAAACTCATGATATTCATGACCAACATCTTATCATAATTAATTTGCTTAAACAACAAAAAGAAGCATCTTCGTGGTCTATGGATGAAGTTAGGAATATGAGTTTTATTCTTGCGCCTAATCAGATCGTTCGAGTGGTCTATGCTATTTTTGTGGGTAAGTTTCTGAAATATGTTGGTTGTGTAACAAAAATTGTTTTTCTGAGAGCAGGTATTGGTTAGAAAATATTTGTTTTGTACCTCCCATAGTAGAATGTAGGTATGGGGGAGTTACATTGTGTGCATGTGTGAGTTGTTTTCTTTCATAGTTTTTCAGCAGTTTGTCATTCTCCGTCATCCCTTATCAGGTATTTCCTCCTCTCTATTTTATTCTCGTACATTTTGCATACATTGAGGACAATGCATGATTTAGGTATGGGGGAGGGTTTTAGTGTAAATACATAAAATTGAAAAATCCAAAAAAAAATTGAAAAATTTTAAAAATCCAAAAATAGAGATATTTTAGCTTAGTTGTCCTTCCCACTCTTTAAATTCTAGAACTAATTGGTGTTGACTATTTTTTCGAAAATTATATGTATAATGCCTTTAGATAATTTGAACGTAGTCAGGTAAGGTTTTCCTCATGAAACTTGTGTCGAACAAATTTTTGCTTAAAAGTCCAAGACGACACATTTGCACAAGACTTTTGATGGAAAATTTGTATAGGAATGTTATTCGATACCTGAGAGAGAACCCACATGTTAGAACAATGTCGAATCAAACCTTTGCGAAACTTGGTTCCTATAGTGTCAAAAAAAAAAATTCAAAAAAAAAAAAATCAAAAAAAAAAGAAAGAAAAGAAAAAGAGTCAATAAATGTTTGTAATTGTTGAGTGCTAGTGTAATTTTGTAATAATAAATTTTTAGTAGGGAAATCGGCTAGGTTGGGCTCATTAATAACCCGAGTAAGTAAGTCCGAGGGGACTTTGTGCTTAGCAACCTAAGGTCCCTTGTGATCTGGGATTGTTGACCTAAAACTCGCTAAATGGGTATTGATGCATAAGTCTTTTGGGACCTCAACCATTGCACAGTCGGTCTAACTACTAAGAACGTGAAGTTTGGCTAGATACTTGTTTTGATAGAGATTGGGTCAGTTCAATATTGGTTGAAAAAGAGGAAATGTTCGTATGCACTTTATCCATCATAGGCCTTAAATTCACTACACACCTTGGGATTTTTTGTAAGTTTTTAGAGTCTAATCAAGTGGATTGTGGGAACCTATAACTTGGCTACTATTAGAATAATCTTTAAGGCATATATTTTCCTACAAAATTGTTTTGTTGACACTAATGAAAGCTAGAGTAAAAGAGGAAAGTTGGATACTTGCTGACTTATCTCAAAGATTTTATGGGTATATCTTCTGTAAACCCTTAGGAGACAACACTCCTCCTGTAGAGATCGTCTATGGGTTTAACGGGTTGGTAAACCTAAAATTACCCGTCACACCTACGAAAAGGAGTATAGGACCTTTTTTTTCTAGATTTTCTTTTTTTATTTTACTCGAGGACGAGCAAAAGATAGGTACGGGGGCATTTGATTAATGCATAATTTTGCATATTTTTATTACCTATTTGTTGTTTGAATTCGTATTTTAATAAATTATTTTGTTACATTTCAGGAAATTCGAGAAAAAATGAAGAAATGGCAAAATAAATAAATAAAGTTCAAAGAAGAGAAAAAGAAGAAGAAGAAGGACCAAAATAGAAGAAAAGGAAAGAGAAGGGGGTTTGGTGCAAAACTGAATGGATGGCTAGGATTGAACCACACCAAACAAAAATGAATGGTGGAGATTAATCCACACCAACCCAAAAATCCCACATAATTTCCTATAAATACCATTCATTTTCTCTTGTAAAAATCACTTAGGATTAGGATTAGGAATAGAACAAGCTTTAATATTAGTACTCTTAAATTATAGTTATAATTTTTATTTGCAGCTCTTGTAATCAATTTATTTTTATATATGTATTTTTCTGCTGTTTAACTCGTAACATTTAAATTCCCCTATTTTAGCTTATTTCGAAACAAATCTCCCTTGCTCTGTTTTCTTCAGTTTAAGCACAACACAAACATACTCTTTTCTTTTCATTTTCTGTAATGTAAAACCCGGCTCCCCTGTTTTGTTTTCCTCGGTTCCAACCTCAATCTCCCATCTCCTTAATTTCTCTCTTTCTCTCTTTCTCTCTCTCTCTCTCTCTCTCTCTCTCTCTCCACTACAATCGCCTACCTTCCCTGTCTTTTAATCGAACCATCACGAAACCCATCTCTTCTTCTCTTCATTTTTCTACAAAACTCAGCCTCCTCCCCTTACTTTTTAATTTCCTGTACTTCGTTTTGGCTTCAATTTATTTTTTTTGTTTCTTGTCTCTAATCACCAAGTTTGTGTAATAAGCTGCGAGATGGGTATCTGTCGCTGGGTTGTTGTTTAATTCGAATTACTGTTCAATTGAATCACGTTTCTTTTTGTCGTTTGTTTGTGATGTTTGCTACCGATTTACTGATTGCCGAGAGGTGTTGATTTACTGATTTATTGATTACCGAGTTGCAGCTGAGTCCGAGTTTTCGATTTGCTGTTTTACGAGTCTCACCGAGTTTTGTTACCGATTGTTTTACCGAGTTATCGACCGAGTTCTGGTTTTGTTAAAGTCTGTTTTTTGCCTTGTGGGTTTGCTGGTTTGGATCGGTTTTAAATAGAGTTCGTGATATGATTGTTGTTAGTTGAATCTCAGAGTTTTTGTCGAGTTTAGTATGTTGATTGGTATAAGTTTATTTGGACTATAGTTCGTCATTTTTCATGCTTCTGGAATCTGTGTTTTGGGTAATGCTGTACTGTATTTCGAGTTGCTGTGAGCTCAGTTGCGATTTTGTTTATCTGAGTTCGTAGTTACTGTTGCTTAATTTGTGAATCTGTGCTGAGTATTAATAGAGTTCGTTGTTATGAGTTTTTGACGAGTTCCTTTTGCGAGTTTGAGTTTTGTCGTGCGCTGTTTTGTTAATCGAGTTGCTTGCTTTGCGAGTTGCTGTTGAACGAATCGTTGTGGAGTTCGAATTGTGTTGTTGTTTTCCTATTTTTAGCTACTTTTTGATGCCTTCCTGAGCCCGTTCGAGTGGTGTTATGAGTTGTAGGTTTTTATGCTTGAGTCTGTATTGTTTACTTGCTAGTTTCTGTGATTTTTCTGGATTCTGAGTTCCATGTTCCTGTTTTCATTGTTTTCATTTTTCTTATGTTCCATTCGACTTTGTGAAAAAGAATTTATGTGGAATCAAATTATAATTCAATTTTAGAATTTAGAATAATTAGTGAATTAATAGATTACTAATTTAATCTTCTTTTAACTAGCTACTTTAAAATTAGTTTTTTTTAGTTAAAATCCATCATGTCAAGAATTTCTGTAAATAACTTGTGAGAATAAAATTTAGTTTTAAATCGAATTTTAAAAATTTTGTAGAATAATTACCTTTTGCTCTTTTTATTTTTATTAGTAGAATAATAATTGAAATTTTCTTTTTAAAAGAAAAATGAGATTAATTAGTAAAAATTCAAAAATCCAAATTTTCCAAAATAAACTTATCCTAGTTCGATTAAGTTGAAAATTAAGGAATGCGAAAAAATTAGTCCCAGTGGAACGAATCATAAATTTTACAACGAAACGAATTGTGCGCTTGCAATTTAAATCTTAATATTTAGCACATCAGTGCGCTAGGAACATTCTTGGTGTTGTTTGTATGGACAATCTCTGGGGCTAATAAGCGTTCAGTTGTACCCGTTCTGCCAGAACAGTATGCTGTGCATCCTGAAGAATTTGAGTCCAATAAGTTTAAGATAATTGTAGAAGAGGGTAAAAAGTAGGTGTGCACGTACATTTCTTTAGTTAGCTTGTTTTTGTGTTTGTAAATCGGAATTCTGTTTTGTGTGTCCAAGCTCCATCCTTTTGGTAGCTGTAATTTGATGATCAAATCATCGCAGCGTAGTTGTCCTGTTATCCAATGTTATGATCAATAAAATACAGCTTCGGATTAGGATTAAAAGTATAAGCTTATATGTTCATGGTGCTACTACTTAGCTTGATAGTATTATTTTTGACCTGCTGTCATTCTTAGATCAGACTTCTGAGGTTTATATTTGTCAATATTGCAGTTGTCATGCTAATGATAGAGTCGATACATTTCTATGTTTTGCTGGATGCTTCTGTCAAATGTTTGCTTGCTTCTGTGGTGGCACAGACACAGTTCAGTCTTTGGATGATTTTTGGTAGTTATCTTTGATGATCTATATTGTTTTGTTTTGTTCCTTGAGGTAGGGTATGGTCTGATTCTTCTAGACCAAAGTCCAGACAATGAATTAAATCAAGACAATGATATCTACTTGTATCTTCTTGCAACTCTATTTATTTATTCTAACATTGCATGAAGAATGTTACCTATGAATTTAAAATGGTTTTCTTATGATTTCTCTAAAAATTGTTGCTAAATAATGGTGACAAATTGCAATCTTGGATATATTATGTAGGGATTTTAAATAAATTAGAGGTTAGGTTGAGTAAAGTTGGTCATGTATCAATCCATTGCTTTCTCACCCAATTGATGTATTAAAGCTTTGGAAGGGAATAAGAATAGGAGTTCGAATTTATAGAAAAATATATAATTATAAGTTCTGTTGGAAGCAGAATAGGTGTTTGTATATATAGAGACATATAATTAAAAAATTTATTGGAAGTAGAATACAAGGACGGTGGTTAAATCTTTTATGATATTCTAAAATTATATATTTTTTACTCAAGTTATTTATACTTTTATTAGGAAATTTTTTCATAAATTCAATATTAATCTCATAAAAAAAAGTCTTCATACTTAAAAAGAAAAGAACTGATGTGTTAACATAATAAAAAAATATTCTCATGCGGGAACCCTAAATAAACACAGGAATATTTATAATATAAAGAGAAAATAAGATGTTTTTTTTAATTTTTAAAAGCTCCATAAATTTTAGAAAGCTTGGAGAAAATAAAAATTAGAATTCACTCTATTTTTAAGTTTTGATTTTAAGGAAAAAAGTTGTAAAAATAAGTATCATCAATAATAAGTAATGGAGTTGGAATTTCGATCCCAAACGAGAGTGGTTCGAAACGTGTTTAACGGGAAGACGACTCATTAGAAAAGATTATATCAGCTATTAGAATTTGATATTGATGTTATATCTAATATTACTAGAAAAGTACTGTACAATGGATCAAAAAGGAAAAGTAACTGTACAATTATGATGTACTTTTCCTAACCATTACAAAATCACCACTGATCACACAATTTATGAACATATTAAACTAAACGATTCCAAGTCCTTGTATCCACTCTATGTACATTCATATTTCACAAGACTCGCGCGGAGACTTGTCACTTCATCTTGCTATGATCACAATTCACCAACTGGTCATCTTCAGCATTGGAAAAAAGATGCAATGCATTGTTTGTTCTCTGAATTATGGTAGAAAGTCTGTCGAAACAAACGATTCGCGTCGCTTTTTCATATTTGTGGTAACATCTTGGTGACCTTTTCTCATCATGGCTACAAACTCTTCGTAGTTTATCCGACCATCCTGCAATATTTCATTAGTCTCTATAATTTACTTACATGCATCCTCAAATGATGTCTAGAATACATTTTAATGATCAAATCATGTACGCTAGTATGTGCTCTTTCGTGCTCTTGGTGGGTCGTAAATAATTTACCTTTTTCTGAGGATGGTATTCGAGTTCCTATATTACGTTACGAACTTGTACATGTTTAGATTATTACTAGTATGTTTTATGTTCTTGTTTTGCTTACATTGTCACTATCGACTTCAGATAGAATTTCCTTGATGTCGCTGTCATCGTTCATGCCAAATTCTCTTAGAGCATGCTCTAGTTCTTCAGTTGTAATATACCTGGCAACAAAAAAATTACAAGTATTAGGGTGAAACAAAGCCGTTACTAACTGTCAATGAAATTTGTAATTGTACTTGTAGATAACGATATCATCATGATTACAGTTACCCGCTTTTATCTTTATCGAAGTATTGGAATGCAGTGTAAAGATGTTCTTCCTTGTCCATTCTGTTCAAATGCATTGTCGCTGTGATGAACTCATCATAATCAATAGTTCCATTCCCATCAGCATCGGCCTATTGTCAAATTTTTCAAAAGAAAATGCAAATTAAAGAATAAGTAGCAATCGACAATTTTCTATGATATACATATTTGGATTTTCGAGAACTTACTGCTTCCATCAACTGTTTAACTTCAAAATTTGTTAGGCTTGTCCCTTGTTCTGCAAGACCTTGCTTTAGTTCGTCTAGTGTTATGGTACCACTGTTGTCACTGTCCATGCCTTTAAACATCTGTTTCAACCCCATAATCTCTTCTTCTGATAGACAACCTGCAATAATCTGCACAGACGAAAAATGATTAAAGTAATTAAACACCTGAAACAGAGGGGAACATTTGGTTTGGCTCAAGCCGATTGCCTCAATAAGGCGTCTCCTTGTGAGCGGGACGCTAGTGTTCATAAGCAACCAAGCCCATCAGAAGCAATGTAACATATGACATATATACAAACGTAGCTGCAGATATTAAGATTGAATGTTTCTAACTATGAAAATAAGTATTTAATCTGCACACAAATAAAGGTATGAGAATGCTAGTACCCGAAGAGCAACTTTTTTGAATTTATTCATTGCTTTGAACTGTTTGAGCCTACTAAGAACGGCATTGTCAAGCGGTTTGTCAGGTGCTTCTCCATCCTCCTTAATCCAGGGATGAGCTAAAACAAAAAGAGTTCAGAGGAAATTAACAATTTGAAGTTCTTAAATCAGTATAACTTTTTTTTGCACTAGATCTAACTTCTATTGATGCCTTATATATGCACAAATCTTTCTATGCATCAATTTGTTACAGAATATACTTACAGAGAACTTGAACAGCTGTCAGTCTTTTCATGGGGTCTATTGTCAACATCTTTTTTACAAGATCTTTTGCTTGAGGTGAGATTGTAGGCCATGGATCACTAGCAAAATCAACATGACCGCGCAAAATTTCATTGAATATCTCATGCTCCGACTCTGCAATCAAATAAATTTCACATTTTTTTCATTAGTCTGATACATGTAAAAGATACTGAGGGGATCGCAAGAAGATGACACCCTTTTGTTTCCAAAACACAATATTATTACCTGCCCAGAATGGAGGAACACCGCATAGAAGAATATACAACATGACCCCAATGCTCCAAATATCAACTTCTGGTCCATATTTTCTCTTAAGGACTTCTGGTGCAATATAATATGCACTGCCAACAATATCTTTAAATTGTTCTCCTGTCATGAGTGTGATAAATAGTCAGTTTGTAATATATTATTTTATGTTACTGTTATTGTATGATGCCAATCAAAAATATCAAACAAGCTTGTGTAATGACCCTGTTACTTGGCGAAACCCCAAAAAAATTTGTGACCTTGTTTGTAAAAAACTGATAATCCGAAATCTGTTGCCTTGAGAGGTGCATCTTCGTCATCATTTAAAAGTAAGAAATTTTCGGGTTTAAGATCCCTGTGAATGACTCCCAATTGATGACAAGTGCGAACAATCTGAACAATGGTTCTTAGCAACGAAGCTGCAGCTCTTTCCGTATAATGTCCTTTTGCAATGATCCGATCAAACAATTCTCCACCAGCACATAACTCCATCACCAAATGTACATCATGTTTGTCCTCAAAAGCACCCTTAAGTTCCACAATATTAGGTTGTCCAGTTAAATGATGCATTATCTGAACTTCCCTCTTAACATCTTCCACATCTTCTTTAGTAATCAGCTTTCTTTTCGCTATCGTCTTACATGCGAATTGCTCTCCAGTTTGTTTATGAGTACAAATGTGTGTGATGCCAAATTGTCCCCTTCCAAGTTCTTTACCCATGGTGTACTGCGCGTTAACGTCGTCCATTGGCCTGCCTAAAACTGGTCCTATATGATTATTTCTTCTCTGAGCCCTTTCTCTATTTGGAGAACCCTGTTTAGCTTGTTGGTTAGCTTGTTGGTTAGTCTGTCGGTTAGCCTGTTGGTTAGCCTGTCGATTAGCCTGCTGATTTGTTCGATTTTGGCCATTTCCAACGATTCGAGTTTCTTCTTTATCAGCATTTTCTGCTGCCTTTCCTAAGGAACAACAGTTTCCCATCCGAGAATACGAAAATTATGATGAATTTAGTCTCGTGGGATGAACGTGAGCAAACAGAAGAAATTGTGACCTTTGGGGGTTGGAAAAAAAAGAGAATGCTGGAGGATTGATAGTGAGGGATTGTAGGAGTGTTGAAATTACACAGAACAAAAGGATCAGAGGTTTTCCCGGGAGAAGAACAAGCTGGTTTTAGTGTGTTTTACTAATATGCATGCAGCAAATTCATTCCTCATCATACATTCTAAAAACACATCATCATAAAACATTAATAACCAAAGTGCTTCCCATTATTTTAATTAAAACACAATGATTAATTCTAATGGTGATTACTATCCTTACAAATTCCAAAATTATAACCAAGTATATGATTCATGATTTTGGGATTCTTTATTTATTTTTTATTTTTTTAGTATTATTTCTTTATGAGAGATGAACTTTTGAGAAAAAAAAAAGATAGGACTAAGTAACATGTCATTAGTATACATTTTTAGAACTAAAACATTTATATATATTTGAAGATTTTTTTTAAATATATTAACTAAAATATGGACACATGTATAAGTTTGTAATCAAAATTTAAATAATTTACACTTGGGTACACGATACGAAACGAAAATACACGAAATAAATAAATATTTAAATAATTTTATTAAAATTATATAAATATATATTTTAAAATAATATTTTATATATAATTTTTATATAAGATAAATACAAAATAGATTAAAATTTTAGTTTCACTAGCACACTTGATTCTTTATGAAATATTGACTTAAGGCTCAACTAGTAAAAATTTAATATTTAAATATTTTTATATGAAACAAATAAATTGAGATGTGGAGCCAATATGAATGATAAAAGCAAAGATGGGAGAAAAGAAAAAAAAGTCAAATGCAAGTGAGACTACAGATTTTGTACATGAGTAATACTATGTGTACAAAATTGCTACGGTTGATTAATATTGATGTGAATCTAGGGAACTCCCAATTAAATTAAGACACCTACCTTTTAAAACTTTTTGCGAAAATTTCTATAACTCTATCATTTTCCTTTTTACATACATAAAAAAATAATTACATATACACACATGTGTTCTTGTTCTTGAACCAGCACTTACAGAAACACATAAAAATTTGATTTTCTTGAACCCCATCAAATTTCACCATCTGGGTATTTCTCAACTCAAGCTCTTGTTTCAGCTGCTGCCCACTTTTTTTTACTGCTCTGGTAAAAAAACAAAGAAGAAGAAACAGCTGGTGCTGTAAATTTATGTTCTTCGAATTGGGTTGGTAGTAAATGTTGATAAAGTGGAGATTTTTGTGTCTTCAGTGTACTTTTAACATTCACTGTACGCCCTCTTTCTGTATCTCTCTTTTTCTGTATGTATCTGCATAGATATATGTTTATTTACATGTGTTTTGTATGTTTAAGCTGGATTTGCTTTTTGTTGAACATGGTTTTTAATGGATTAGATTATGGTAGTGTAGGATTGTGCTGTATTATGTTCTTGCCACTTATTAATCTTGTACTAGCTCGATTATTTTCTTGATTACGAAAGAAATGATTTTTTTTATGTGTATCTTATGTATTGTTGTTGTTGTTGTTTAATTTATGCTTTTTATCTGTATCTGTTGCACACTGACATGTTATAGCTTGTTTTCGAGAAGGGTTTACTAGTGTTTCTGTTGATTCTTCAAAGCATAAACACTCTATTTTGTGTAGTTACCTTCATATTAGCTAAATCAAGTATTGGATTGTTTTTTTCCCTGGAAATGGTCAGTTGTAGATATTAATGAATTCACACACCCATGCCTCCATTGAGGTTCGCACACTTGAACTTTTGTTACCTAGAGAGATGGGATCTTGTTCGTCGGTAATATGGTGATTGCATTTTGTGTTTCTTCCTCTATGGTTGATACCTGTACTACACGAATGTATGCAAGTGTCTCTGAAAATATTGGATCTACAGAGTTAGACATATCAATATCTAGTCGTTCATCTTTTTATTGATAGATTTGGTTCATCTTTCTATGGAAGTAGTTGTATTAAGGTATTAATAGATATATATATATACGATATTCTAGTAAAGCTTTTATTTAATGTGTTGGACTTCTATTTCTGCATTAGCTTGTTTTATCTGGTCACATTTTCCCTTGATTTGGTTTGTCCTGCATTGCGATGTACAAAAGTGACCGAACAAAATAACTAAGCTAAATAAGAGCGAGTGGTTTCTTTAGAGACAGACACGAGTAAATATTTGAATGTGGGAAGAGGTAACCTCTTTTCCTAAATCACAATATTAGATCATATCTTAAAATTTTTCCACTATAAACTGAAAATAAACTAGATTGTTGTTATCAAGAAGATGAATAGTCGACGACTATTGGATGCAAAGCTACTCGCCAAGAGCCTCAAAGCCTCACTTGGGGCCTTGATAGCCATGACTGTGGTCTACCATGACCGATCCAACCAATGACAGTACACAAGAAAGAGATGGAGACGAAAATGATACTAAGATGGATAACTTTGCTTGATATTCATCATAATTATGTTTTTATTTGCTTGGACATGTTTGATATTTGGAATATGGATGTTATTATGCAGTGACAATGCTTATTTTGAACTTATTATTATGTTACTTTTGATTTAAATTATGGAATTGATGTGTTTAGTTATATTATATATTAAACCTAGTAAGTATCTGTACAATGAACACTTTGTTGACTTTTTAAGATTGTTCGGGCGACTTGTCGACTAGTCTTCTCGAATGTACTCGGGCATCGTCGCGTCGAGGCTCGACTTGGTGCCGTAATAACCATGAACTAGACATGATTTTTTTAAGCATTTTCTCTTGGTTACCGGGCAAAAAGATTACCAGAATGAGACAACCAAGCGGTGACCTTTGGTTATTATGTTAATGTTGTTTTTGTGGGTATAGGGTAGGAGAAGATGAAACTTGTAATGCTCGACGAAAAATTTTAGGACCTTAGTTTTTCTCGTTTTGTTATTTTATTTGTATGTATACATGTAGAAGAAGATAAACCTAAAGTTATATGAACAGATCCAATTCACTATTTACTCCTATATCTGTTTTGTTTCTATTTAGGTTTTACAATTTACGTAACTGGTAAAAAGATTGATAAACAGTCAAGTTCTCTGTCCATTATATTGTCTGTTTGTACATTTTACAAACTAGCAACACTATGTAAGTGATGACTATAAACTTAAGAGCGATTTATCAATAGGTTTCAACACTTCAAAGAAGAAATTTAGGTTAAATTACAAAAAGATGCTTTCTGCTTATTCAAAAGAGCAAATGATAGTATCAAGTTAAACTTAAACTAATTATGAAGATCCTACAATTTCTTGATCTTTTCTGGAGCTACTTTACTTCATAGGGTTGTATAATCTTCCATGACACTGACTGTATACTCCAAAACGAAGTGATTTTCTTGTCAGACATGTTTATGGGGGTGTTTGGGGGAACTTTTTTTCAGAATAAGTCAACTTATTTTAAGACAAAGTTTAGAGATTCCTAACTTTCCAACTTATTTTCCAACTTATTTTTGCAACTTATTGAATCTCAAACATACATTAAATACTTGTATAAAAAAATAAATTCAAAATATAAAATTTTTACCCGAAAATAATTCCATAAGTCCGTAAAATAAGGTGAGGCAAACAGGCTCTATGTTAGTAACGTAAGTTGTTACCAGGCCCTTGACGGTTTTCCTCTACACCTTTATCGAACATGTGCGACTATACTATTCAACTCATTGGATTGTCTTACTGGGTCCTCTATATTTTAATCTTTACATTAGCTTTTTTCTTTTCTTCTTTGTACATTTCCTATTTTATTCCTCGAATATAGAAAACACCAAAAATAGTCATTTTTTTTCTAAAATTGGTTTAATACTTTTTGTTTTCTTTTTTCCATATATGTCATATAAATAGAGATCCAGGGCATCGTTCATCAGTGTCAACGGTCAAGTGCCCACCCAATTATTCCAGAATTTCTGGGCCATTCTGTATAAGGTGAACTTGTAACTTATGCTTTTTACGTTTTAGTTGTACATGTCTTAATCGTGAGGATTTAAGATCATGCTCTCGATCTTTAGGAAATGCTGTGTCGAGTAAATCGTTTTCCTAGTTATCTATCAACTCCATCTCTTAATTTCTATCTGCAGTTAGTTTGGGTAGTCAGCAGCTGCAATTTGTTTTCAATATTCATTTTTTGAGGAAGAACATGATGAGTAATGTAAGTCCTAGGACTGATACATCTACAGATGGGGATATCGACGACAAGGCTCCTGGGGTGATATTCTTAACCACAAACTTTAACTGCATTATTCTTACGGCTCTATGTATTTCTAACAAATTCTTGTTCCTTCCATTGTTTGTTACCTATAACTTCTTTTAACCGTTTCATTTTAAAGTAATATTTGGTTCTTCAAGTTAACGTACTTTCTTTTGGTTTTTTGGTGGTTGCAGTTCCAAAGCAGTCAAGGTATGGTGGTTTCTTATGCTAGCGAGAAGTCAATGGATCAAAAGGTTAATACTTTCTGGCCTGTTGATATTGTATATCCTTTCTTTGTAACATGAATACATGTATTTAATTGATATTTTTAACTTTTTGTGCATTTGTTCAATTAATATATTACAGACACTTCGTAGACTTGCCCAAAATCGCGAAGCTGCAAGAAAGAGCCGGTTAAGGAAAAAGGTATACTTTCTTGGTATATGCTACCTCCATAATCTATCTCACGAGAATGATTTATGCACATTTTGAAGTGGTCAACTGAATTGGGAATGTCAGACTAACTCATATACATATCCATATCCACACACAAACACATTCGCCCCTTCTCCCTTTGCAGTAGTCCCCACCGAACGGAATACATTTATAGCGGTTTACAATCTTTATTAATTCATTATGGTAAAAAGAAAGATATATTAATCTCATCAATTAAGCCACATAGAAGGCTGTGCTTGGACCGATAGTCAAGTGTCTGCATGCTATTCGCAAGGGGCATGTTTCTTATTATGAAGAGTAAGGGTATGGCTGCCTATAAGGGGAACTTCGCCTAATGATCCTGGATCCTATTAAACCTTCCAATTACCCCGTTTTATTTTTATATTCAAGTCAGTTCTTTTTTGTCTAGATTGCACTGCACAGGTTTTTTCATTTGGTTACCTATATTGTGCACTGATTAATATAGTTGTCCCCCCCAGTGGATTCTGCAACAAGGCTCACCTAAGTTGATTAAAGTAGTTTTAACTATTAGAATACACCTTGGTTGAAGTATTGGCATTAAAGTAGACTTATTCCACAATAGCATGTGCATAAGGGTCTGTTCTCCTTGCTTCATCACACCTGCCTCTTCATTACTCATAAAATTGGCTAATCTGTAATCTTTAATTTTAGTATATGCTTGCAGAACGTGCTAATGCCTACATATTCTTTAATCTACCTCATTTCATTTTGTGGAAGCCCATTCTTATATATATGAATTGTGAGTGCATGTATTATTACGTTGTATATATCTTAATTGCGCATTGTTCATATAGCCGCCCCCAACGGGTTCTGCAACAAGGCTTATATGACTTGACAATATATTTTGTCCACTAGCAGTTTGCACAAGGGTCCATTTCTCCTTCTTTCTTGCTTCATCATACCTTCATTTCTTTTGCATTAAAATGGTGTAAATCTTAACATATTTTCTGGATACTATCCTCGATCTATAAGTGTATGCGCTCACGCACGTATTAGCAGCTCTGTTTAATTTTTATAAAAGAAAATTTTGTGCAAAAAAGATCTTTCACGGTGAATGCACAAGTAGCATGCGTATTTCGGAGAGACTAATGTAGGTAGGGATTTAGTCTTAACATTTGGGGTTTGCCTGTTCTTTTGTAGTGATATAGTCTTTATTGCAGAGTACTCAATCAAACATTGATTTTAATAATGACCACTGTCGTTGTGGTCTTTAAGTGTCATACTTCTCCCTGTATTTATCTTTGTATGGTATTCATCGCATTTATCGTTTAGGTACTTGTAATCGCATTCCATCCTTGATAGTTGCCACTTGCCACCGTAGCATGCATTATTAGGTTGTACTGCACAACACTTTTCTACATTATGTACTATACATTTAGCAAATTTTTTTTTTTTTTGCAATTAATAATCAGCATCTATATGTTAAGTCTCCTCAGATTACAATGAAGTTTAAGTAAATGAATTTGTTCCTTATTTTTCTATCCTCTGTTTTAGGCTTATGTCCAACAACTTGAGAGCAGCAGAATGCAGCTGACTCAACTCGAACAAGAGCTTCAACGAGCTAGGCAGCAGGTTATATCAATATCTTTAGTAGTATATTCTCTACTCTCTAAATGTTTGCTTCCATTTGATAATTTTTTGTTTTCTTTCTTATGAAGGGTAAATATATCTCAAGTTCAGGGGATGCTCAATCGATTAGTGGAAATGGTATGACCAAATTCTTTCATTTATTGAGAATGAAGACATTGATAACAATAACGTCACATTTTTTAATTCTTAAATATGTTAATGGTTTGATCTGCTTCTGCATCTATAATCACCCCCCCCCCCCTCCCCCCCGCCCAATTGCATCCCTCAATTATCTATGGGGAAAGATGTTGCCTGTCGATTAGGACTAAAGCTCTGCACTTTCTAAGTTGTTGCGTAGCATGTCAAACTGGGTACCGTAAACCTGCCAAACTTACATGTACACACTAACTAATCTAGCTAGTTGTAGGATCTGTAGGAATATATTTCCATTGGTAGACTGTTATATTTGCATTGTTTGTTTCAGAAACCCGAGCTAAATGGTCCTATGACTTTGTAGGAGCCTTGGCATTTGATGCAGAATATGCGCGGTGGCTGGAAGAGCACACCAGGCGAGCCAATGAGCTGAGAGGAGCTGTCAGTTCTCATGCGGGTGATGCTGAACTACGCATCATTGTGGATGGCCTCTTGACCCACTATGATGACATTTACAGGATTAAAGCGGAGGCTTCCAAGGCTGATGTTTTCCATATCTTATCAGGAATGTGGAAAACACCTGCAGAGAGGTGCTTTCTTTGGCTTGGAGGATTTCGTTCATCTGAATTACTTAAGGTGAGGATTCTTTTTTGGTCGACCACTTCCACAGGTCGTAGAGGTCCCATTGATGTCAAGTATGTACTCAGTCTGTTGCTTTTTATCTCTTTGCATACAACTATACAAGTATAGATTAAAAATTGATATATCAAATGATAAATGTTGCCTAGCATTGTGCAGAATTATAAGACTTTGTGCCAAGATGGAATAACTTGACTGAGAAGGAATTATTTGAATGTTATCTTTTGTTTCAAATTTTTTTTGCTGTGGATTTTAGGTCATTTATCGAGTAGCAATGTAAAAGAATTTATATGAAGCTAAAAGAATAAGTTGCCTCAACTGAGAATATTGTGGCTTTAGGTTGCCCATTATACTTTTCTTGTTATAATAGATTAATATATGTGCAATAGAATGACAATGTCCTAAAGCTATTTTAAGTTTGACTTTAACTCTACTTTCTCTAGCCAACTACCAAAACCAACTCAACGAGTTTTCATATCTCTGTGTTTTGAGTCTCTATTTCCATTAAACTGTGCATGGATATAATAGATGACCGGTTTAATTAAAAAAAGAAATCTTGAAGTCCTGCTGCATAAACATTCGTGGTTAGATCCTAATTTGGTATACTCGCACGCCAAAGGCACATTTATGTCCACTGATGTTATTATCTCATGTTGGCATTCTTATTCATTGATTTATTATATATATTATATGATATTTAAGTTTTAATTTGATTTCTTTTTCTTTAATCATTATATTTGGGTATTTTGTAAGTATATAATCATCTAAACTTGAAAATTTTATGGTTGTAGCTGCTTATGAATAAGCTGGAGCCTTTGACTGAGCAACAGATGTTAGCTATCACCAACTTGCAGCAGTCCTCCCAACAGGCAGAGGATGCCTTGTCACAGGGAATGGAGGCATTGCAGCAGTCCTTGGCCGACACATTGGCCAGTTCACATGCCCAATCAAGTTCACCAGGAAATGTAGCCAATTACATGGGACAAATGGCTATGGCCATGGGAAAGCTTGGAACACTTGAAAATTTTATTCGTCAGGTAATCCTTTATCATTTTTTGCATAGAACCAATAGATTCTTATTAGTTATTCTAGATGAACCAAAAACAAAATGTCAAACATTCTTTTTCAATTACCAGGCAGACAATCTTAGGCAACAGACGTTCCAACAGTTGCATCGTATACTAACAACTCGCCAGTCTGCTCGTGCTATCATTGCAATCAATGAATATTTCTCTCGTCTCCGAGCTCTTAGCTCTCTCTGGCTTGCCCGCCCCCGGGAGTGAGAATGTACTTTCTTGTTATACCGTATAGGATTTCAACGCTGCCTTTTGGACTTTAGTAAACTGAGGTTCTAAAGCAGAGGCAGCCAAACAGGGTATGAAGACAGTTTATCAACAAACTTAACTTTTTTACAGATAGTTTTTGATTTTAGCTTTAGTGCTGCTGAATCCTGCCTGGCATTGTCTAGCTTGGATATGTGATTCCAGCAAGCTTTAAGTCAATTGGTAAAGTAGTTTTTGTTTTCTTAAATAATTACAAAAAACAGTCCTTGGTTTTTATGATTAATGAATATTGGGTACGGAACCTCAATAATTGGTATCGTCTTTTTCATGCTTTGAAGTGGTTAGTCTGTGTAGTAGTACTGTTGTCTGAGTTTAAAATTTTGTTATGCTTTTTGTTTTCCAACTAATCAGTGGTTAAAGAGCAGAAACTTCATCAGTTTTAAATCCATTTTAGAAAATGGAATGAACGTCACACCCAGTTTCCGCATCAGCAGTGTCTATATAGAGTCAGTCATAAATCAAATCTTCTTTGGATCTGTCACAAGAGAGTTTTTTTCATGATTCGATCATTTTCAATCCTTCATGAGGGTAGTAGCAAGTATCTAGTCTGACATATTTTTGACATGTTTTCGTTTCTCTCTAAAACCAATGCTACTCTCTAAACATCTTTGTTCTCCTAGTGATGCTCCCCTTATACTTCCCCATGTCGATAACATTATCCTTTCATTATCACCTTTTCTTCCTCTTCAGCTCCCAACCCTCCATTCTTATCAACCCTAACTCGCCTCAATTTTTTATAGGACGGTTTGATTTGATCCGTTTCAAGCATCTTAATTCTTAAGCCACTTCTCTTCACTAACCAAGACTGGGACTTTATTTCTAAGATTAAGTTGCTCATCTTCAATCTACCATTTCGCTTTCCCCAAATTCATTCTACATTGAACTTGTTGATTTTAGATTTTTCAAAAAAAAAAAAAAAAACTCATTTGATATCCTACAACTTTGGTATTTAACTTTTTTTAAGAACTGCCTGAAATGCGAAAAAGGTGGCAGTTTATCATATTACTGTTATTTACCCATATTTTAAAATGAATTTACATCGGAAATAACGAGTTACACAAATATTGTACCAAGCACCTCTTGGTTCAGTACTATCAACTTATTAGTTGGTTCAACTTGGAATCTTGTCTTACACAAATGTTTATTTTTAAAAAGAAAGTGAAAAAAAAAAAAACAAACAAATGTACACAACTCCACAGGGGAGCGAAATTCTAGTTCAGTTGTGGACAGGAGGGTGAGTCTTTTGGTGGTGAATAATCCATGTCAAAGAATAGCTTCCAACTTTCCATTTGAGGCACGCGCCGTATAGCAGAAATATGAGTATCTTGGTGGTTGTCGAGAAAAGTCATAGATTTTTACATTTGTTTTCGAATGATGTCTAAAAGCATTCACTAAAACATAAGATGTTCTAATTCGCCGATTGTTTATAAAATCATTTGATTAGCAAGTTAAATATTGTAAATGAGGATACAATCTATACTCTTTATTAAAAGTAGAAAACCTATGTCATGTATATAGCAGTATATCACTAAATATTAATTAATTTAATTAATTAAAATTATAATATTATATAATAATTTAATTATATTATATTATGAGTTTATTAACTAAAAATTGAAATAAAAGTCAGGAATATAGTATTACATGTAACTTAGGACTCCTTTAACTAATATTTAAAAAGTATCCATAATATATTAACAATAAATACAATTAATAATATAACTACTCTTATATTACCAGAATGAAGTTATGTATATTTAATTAATTAAAATAATAATATTAAATATTTATTTAATTTGATGGTGAAGTTATATATTAAGAATCTATTAACTAGCAATCGAAATAAAAGTCGAGGATATAATATTATATACAACTTGGTGCTTCAAGATTTTATTTTATTTAAAAAATTTAAAAATTATAAATTTAAAATAATTTATCATGATCCGTGTTTCGCACGGGTTATCGGCCAGTAATTATATAAGTTGCTAAATATTACAAAATGCGTACATTTCTTAACTGAATTACTCCAGCAGATTATATACATTGGGGGATGGGATGTGACACGCATTTTAAGGATAGTTCCATAATTTTTTCAAAATTTCTTTTTTTTGTATAAAAATAGGTATGTTAAATTTATATAAAAAAAAAATTTTAAAAATAAGTTATGAAGCTATATTTTATAGAAGCCTTAAAATGCGTGCAAAGAAGAAAAAATATAAAAACTGGTGGGAGGGAAGGAGTATAAGTTACTTATGAGATAAATCAAACAGATGCGGATGCGGTAAAATGTTGGAGTATCTACTAACCTTAGTAGAAGAGCATGGAACGGCCGGGCAGTACATGCATGGGAAAAAAGCAATGCAAAACATAAAAGAATTTGAAATTTGCACATCATAACGGTACCATACTTTGTTTGGAGGAAGTCAGAATATATTTAGGGCATCTCAATAGAGGTTGCCAATATAGTTGCCAACTTCTATCACATCATCATATATATTACAGTATTGTTTTATTTCTTCTCCCCTCCATCTCATTGTTGACAACTTTTGTTACAAATCTATTCCAATAGGTGGCAACTTTAAAAGTTGCCAATGTGGTCCCATACATTAATTTTGTATTGTCTTATAAATACATTTAAAATATGGGAGATATAAAAAAGGATAAAGTTAAATACATTTTTGAGGAGTTGTATGTGTTTTTTTTTTTTTTTTTTACGAAAAGAAGTTGTATTACTCACTTAAATCATGCAGCAAAACAGACTCTAAATTGATAGGAACAGACCTCTCATCAAATACTCGACCGGGAAAAGAACTCGACTCTCTTGCTAAACAATGAGCAGCCTCGTTAGCCGATCGTCTAATGAAAAACAAATCAATGTTTAAACTCTTAATCATCCTTCGACACTCCATGATCACTTGGCCGAACGGAGACTTCATAATAACAGCACTTCGAATTGCTTGCACTACTGCTAAACAATCCGACTCCACCGTTACCTCCTTCCATTTATTCGACTTAGTCCAGCTTAAAGCTTCCTTTATTGCCACAGCTTCTGCAAAATCAGACCAGACATTTCCTTGATATACAACTCTGATCTCCCCAGCAGCACCTCTCCATGCTTGTCTCGAGCTAACATTCCAATGCCATAGGTCGAATTCTCAGCAAAGGTCGCAGCATCAACTGTTATCTTGACTTCATCATTTTTTGGCTTTACCCAGTGTTGTGCTCCATCACCTTGTTCCACGAACTGGTATAGAGCTTTAGTAGTATGAATCTGGGCATTACTCCACTCTGCAAGATATTGCTTCGTTAACATCACAACACCCTCCACTGAAGACTTCTTATTGTTCCAAACCATCTGGTTCCTCGCATGGATACTTTTTAAATATTAGTTAAAGGAGTTGTATGTGTTTTAACTAAATAGGGAAGTTGCCAACTTTTGGCAACTTTGGTGGGCAACTTCTTGGCAACATTGACACTCCAATAGGTGGGCAACCAAGGGTGCCATGCCACATAGAACTTGGCAACCTCTTGGCAATCTCTATTGGAGATGCTCTTAGAGAACGAGAATAGGTGATGACGTGATGTATACATGTATATACTTGTGCTCGCTTATATAAACGCAGGTCAAACCAATGACAACCAAGAAATTTTGAAAGTCAACTAACTGTTTTCACCAAACACGCATTGGACTTTTTCTCTCCATCATTCAAGAAATTATTGTAGTCAAAACTATTTTCACATATAATTTAAGGGATCAATCTATCTTGGCATTATATCATGTTACTTTAAAGAAAGTATTGGATGTCTTGATCAAGAAATTTGAACTCGATAAACAAATATGGGAACGAAATATTAGCACATTTTTATATTGAAATCTCATTTCGATTTTCGTTTATCATATTCAAATCAAATTGTTGTGCCCAAAATTTGTAATGGGCTTAGTTTTGGGTCCATGGATGTTGGAGGCCTGGTAGGGTGTTTAAAATGTAGGAAAAGGTTGCTGGAAAAAAAGAGGTGTACCTCTAGAGGGAAGTTCTGGAGGTGGAGGTTCGCTTTTTAGGGAAGCTGTGTAGGTGCAGGTGGGCTTGCAGGCTCCACCTCTGCTGGCCGAACGGATAAGGATTGATTCCTAATTTGTAGAAAATATGAGTTGAGTCCTTTTAACAGTTTAGTTCATGGAAATACACGTTTCTAATATGATAAATATTGGATATATGTGATATGTGTTGATATATACATGGAGTTCTCATATGAGTAGGATTTGGGAGTTCTACTTCGAATAGGACTCTACTACGGGGCTAGCTGGTTTAAGGAAAAGTCATATTTCTACACAAAGACTTCGAGATTAACATGGATGGAAGGATGGAATTCTATCAATTTCGTGGCTTAATGGACAAGGAAAGGATTCCTAACCTAAAAGAACTACATTAGGACTTGATTCCTATAAATAGGATATGTAGGCAATTAGCAAGGGGTTCGGTTTTTTACTTTCTGAATACACAAGGCACGTGTACCCTAAGTAATACATTCCTGGACATACTTGGCCGGATTTTTGCCATTATTGTCCGGTGAACTTGCTAACTCAGCCCAAAAAACACAAAATACCATTATTAGGTTCAGCTGCCCTGTTTTGGTACAGCTGTTTGGTTTGTTAATTATCCGAAAACCAAGGATAATTTCTGTTATTCCGGCGAGGCTTTCTCGGGTGTCGTGTGAATTTTTGCACAACACAAATCAAACCCTTGAAGGAAACAGAGCAAAAATATCAAATCATGAACGATTTTCCTGTTGATTTAATCCAGAAGATCTTCATCAGGATACCTATAAAAACACTTTTAAAACTGAGGTGTGTTTCGAAATCATGGTGCAAAATTATCGATGGTCCGTTTTTCACTCACATGCAGTATGATTCTTCTGAGGTTGAGGACAAAACACTGCTGATTGCGAAAGTAGACATTGCAAGGTCATTACAGACAACTCTGTGTTTGTATGCAGCAAGTGAAAATGGAGAGGGTAGGATCGTACATGCAGCTACAATTCCAATGGTAAAGTTTCCAGCTAGCCGCATTGATGGTTCTTGCAATGGGTTGGTGTACTTTGCAGAAGACTTCACCGGAAGGATTTTGGTGTCAAATCCGCTTAAGGGTCAGTTTAGGATTCTGCCTCCAATGCACATAAAGATGTATAATAGTTGGAATTCAAACTGGAGTGCAATTGGATTAGGTTTCGATAGTCTTACCAAGACCTTCAAGATGGTCTGTTCAAGCAAAAGACCATCATCTAGTTACTTTACACTAGTGCACACTTTGGGGACAACATCGTGGAGAGAGGTATCTAGTGTTCCTGCTTACTATCGCAGCAATATCATCGATTATAAGTCTGTCTTTGTTCATGGATTTCTTCATTGGATGACGGATCCTTTTGTAATAGATCAATGTGAAGGAGGGATACTGGCTTTTGATGTTAGCAAGGAGATATATAAGGTAATTCCTCATCCCGAAATTAATTTTGAGGAAGACTACTCCGACAGGTACTTCAGGATATTAGATATCAAAGGAAATTTGGGTATGTTTGTGTTAGTATTGGTGCCCTAGAGTCAATACAATCAATTGTATTTGTGTTTGAGTGATTTTATATATTTGATATATATATTTATTATTGGCTTTATTTACTGCGAAATAAATAAAGTATAATAAATGTCCTTGGAATCTTGATACAAATTATGTAGTTGCAAGTATGTGACTTGAACATGAGATTATATAATGATTGTATCATATTCTTAAATGTCCCTAGCCGAGTATTATTATTACTTAGGACAATAATAATACATTAAGGCTAGTATGTTTATTGACAAGATGACCACATCTCATTGGTCATAAGTATGCAGATACTAAAAGCAATGCATAGGTAACTGTACGAGTACAGGGTACTGGACAGACCCACCGTGAGATACATCATGGTAAATAATAATAATAAATGTGTCATATGTATTCTCATAGTGATAATGGTGTAATGATCCTTAGACCTGAAGTCGTTATAATTCTACATGAGAATTAATATATTTTGAATTCGTCAAAAGTTATCTTTAACCGGATAATGATAAAGGTGAATATCGGATATATTATGAATCATGTGAGAAATATGAACGATCTAGATGGGATTTAAATCTCCTGATAAAGGAGTGATATTATCGGCCTCTTGTTTGAGTGAGACTATGAAATGCATGGCCATGCTCAAATGTTGATTTGATTAAATAGTCTACTCATCGATCAAGAAAATGAAGATTAAATTATGAAGAGGATGACACATTACATGCCTCGAGTTTAATCTATAATATCATGATTTAAAGGGATTATATTACATGGAACATTAGTCATAAAAGGTTGATTGAATCGTTGATTTAATTATTGTTTTATTGGGTAGCAATAATGTGTTACTAGACGCCGCTTATTGTTTACAATTTTATTAAAGAATAAAATTGTTGCCAATTAAATAATAACCTACAGGGTCACACACATAGAATGTTTAAAAGGGAAATTAATTTATTTTATGAATTTAAATTAATAATAATTTAAATTATGAATTTAAATTAATAATAAATAATAATTCGAATTTTATGAAATTAATTAAGTGAGACTTGATTAGTTAAAGATAAAATTTGAAGATGTATTTTCTTGACTTATTTGATTAATTAAGTATGACTTAATTAATTTATTTAAATAAATAAGATTTGTTTAAATAAAATGGCCTAATTGTTTTAGGCTCCATTTGGCTTTGTTTTTCTATAAAAGCCAAGTGTTGGCAAGTCACATAAGGTGAGAGGAACTGAAAATTCAGTTTATACAAGAGAGAAACAAAGGGGAAAAATCAAGCTAAGTCAAGAACACATCCAAGGTTATTTATTTTTGGCTAGTACCTCGTCCCGTGGCGAAATCGTTCGACGATTCAAGCAAGCATTCTAGTGTGGATACCGGTGGAGGAGTTATAATTTTAGCTCTCAAATCAACAAGCTAGGATCTCCATTTGTCATCCATTGGAAAGCTTAAACAAGGTACAATCTTGTTCTTGAGAATTTTTATACCATGATCATCATTTTATACATGGATCCGGGCTTTGGAATTCGTTTTTAATTGTTATTTACGTTATTTCCGTTGCGTTATTATGCCCGAATTCCAACAATGGTATCAGAGCTACATGTATAAAAGGATGATTTGGTGTTTTGTTCTTGAAAATGAATCATACATGAATTTTATGAATTTTTGTCATGCTTCATTTTAACATACAAAAGATTTTATAAATTGTTATGATTGTTTGTATGATGTTATAAATTGTTATAACATGTTTTGGATGATGTAATATATGTTAGATATGTGAATCACATCATAAGAATATTTTTAGAATTGATATAAACTGAAAAATTTCATTCTGCATTTTTCTGGTGCTTTCTGCAATTTCTGGGAAAACTGCATGTACAGGTGTTGCGCATTCTGGAAATGCGCAACAGGTATTTACAGTCGGGTTGCGCATGTCGGACATGCGCATCACCCGGAGAAAGCAGGTGTTGCGCATGTACGACATGCGTATCACAGGTTTGACAGCTGGTGTTGCGCCTGTGCGACATGCGCATTAGCTTGTTGACATTAACAGCTCATTGGCGTGCTGTTGCTATTATTGCTGTTTTTTTTATTCTAATTAATTATTTTAGTTTTTGCTTTTACTTTTGCTTTAATAATTCAATTAGTTGCCATGTTAGACTTATTGGTACTAATCATTAGATTCCTAATGTTTTTAATGATTAAAGTTTTAATAATTGAATATTTAAATCATGGATTTAAAAATTATTATTAATTCAAAATTTTATTAATTAATTTAATTTCGAATTTTAATAATATATTTAAATTATGAATTTGAATATTATTATTAAATTCGAATTTTGATTAATTAATTTCGATTTAATTTTTTTTATTCGGATTAAAATTTTAATTAGTTAATTTTATTAATTCGAATTTAATTTAATTAAATTTGATTTATTTATTTAATTCCTTTTAAATAATTAGGTATTTAAATTGAGGAGTTAAATATTAATCGATGTGATCATGATTAATTTGATGTCTATAATTGTTATATGAGCATGGTGCATTGGTTATGGCCTAAAGACCCGTAGAATAAAAGTTGTAATTTTATTTATGGTCTGTAATAATTAAATACGACTTGCATGTCGTTATTCTTGTAATTATTATTTCTCCAATGCAACTCGAGTTCTTTTGTAATTTGTTTCAAAAGGGAAGCTGAAGGCAATCAATGGAGGCTTGGGAAGCAAAGAAGAATTTTGTAATAATTAGTTATTACAACCATAGATTGACCTTGATCTTTTCATTAGCTCGAAAAGATCGCATAGGATCGGGCCATAACCATTGCACGTTTAATTTTGCGTAACTGCACTTTACATATGATGCATGGATATATTAGATATATGAATGGATGCATGGATGTATGGATATTGTAGAATGTATGTATTAGATACGACACATATGCCATGTTTAAACAAGATAAAATCTGTAACGATTTAAGATTTAAACAGACGATCAAGATCGTTAAATTTTTCTAAAAAATCCATTAAGAAATATTAAGTTAAACAGATGCTTTCCAACAAATAACACTCATTAAATCCTAGATCATTGAGGAGTGGATTTGCCAAAGCAAGGGCTTCTCTTTTATCGTGGTGAGATGTGATTAAGTAAACAAGCTTACTTAAATTGTTATTGTTGGGTTCAACTTAAATAAGTCGTCATAATAGGATTATGAACTTATAAGCATAGAGTTTAGTGAAATCTATTAGATAGATCGGAGCAATATGTTGTTCACTAAACTATCCAAGAGTTATATACGATATAATTGACATAACGGTCTACCTAAATAATCATGTTTAAGAGGAAAGCCAAAGCTGACTTAAAATATGATGAAATATGGATCTTGGCTCACTAAGAAAGGTTTTATGGGAACCATTTTCCGAATTGATAGTAAGGGCTATTAATTTGATAAAAATAGTGGGAGGTATATTACGAATATGCTATAAATCAACTTGAACATAATTGGTTTTACGAAACATGCAAACTAACTCATTTTATGCGCTTTTACAAAATTGTAGATAATAAATGGCAAACAACACAAACCACTTTTCGATACGATCAGTCCTAGAAAAGGAAAAGCTGACAGGGACAAACTTCCTAGATTGGTTTAGGAACTTGAGGATTGTCCTCAGGCAGGAGCGAAAGCTGTATGCCATTGAAGTTCCTCACCCAAGTCCTCTTCCTGCTGGAGCCACACGTGCCGAGCAAAATGCTTATCAGAAGCATTTGGATGACTCAACTGATGTGTCATGCCTTATGCTTGCATGCATGGCTCCTGAGATTCAAAAGCAACATGAGTTGATGAATGCTTTTGAAATAATTGAGCACCTCAAAAGCATGTTTGAGGGACAAGCTCGCCAGGAGAGATATGATACTAGCAAGGCTTTGTATGCTTGCAAACAGGGAGAGCGAGACCCGGTTGGACCACACGTTCTTAAGATGATTGGGTACATTGAACAACTAAGTACCTTGGGCTTCCCGATTGGTCCGGAGGCTCAAATAGATTTGATATTACAATCACTTAACAAGAACTTTTCTCAATTCGTTATGAACTACAACATGAATGAGATAGATAAGACACCCACTGAATTGTTGGGCATGTTAAGAACTGCTGAAACCAACATTCAGAAGGAATCTCCTACTCCCATGCTGATGGTGAACAAAGGAGGTGCCAAGGGGAAAAGAAAGTGGAAGGGCAATAAGAAGAGGAATGTGTCCAAATCTGCTGCCAATCCTAATTCTGCTCCCAAAAAGGCTACCAAGCCTAAAGGAGGTGTTGAAAAGGGTGATTGTCACCACTGTGGTAAACCGGGACACTGGAGGAGAAACTGTCATGCATATTTGGAAGAACTTAAGAAGAAGAAGGCTGCTGGCCAGACTTCTGCTTCAGGTATTTATGTAATAGAAGTCAATTTGTCTACTTCTACATCTTGGGTATTGGATACCGGATGTGGTTCTCACATTTGTATAAATGTGCAGGAACTGCAAAGGAGTAGGACACTGGCTAAGGGAGAGGTAGACCTACGAGTTGGAAATGGAGCAAAGGTTGCTGCTTTGGCTGTAGGGACTTACCATTTATCGTTGCCCACTGGGCTTATATTAGAACTTGAAAACTGTTTGTATGTGCCTTCTATTTGTAAAAACATTATTTCTGTTTCTTGTTTGGACAAGAAAGGTTTTTCATTTACCTTTAAAGACAATGGTTGCTCTTTTGGTTTGAATGACATTACCTATGGTGTTGCACAATTATTTAACGGTTTGTATGTTCTTAATTTAGATACTCCTATCTTGAATGTAAATAACAAACGACTTAAGACTAATGACTCAAATCAAACATACCTTTGGCACTGTCGTCTAGGCCATATAAACGAGAAACGCATTTCCAAGTTACATCAAGATGGTTTCTTGGATCAGTTTGATTTTGAATCATATGATGAATGCGAGGCTTGTTTACTTGGAAAGATGACTAAAGCTCCTTTTACCGGACAAGGTAAGAGGGCCACCGTACGGTTAGAACTAATACATAGCGATGTATGTGGTCCTATGAGATCGATGGCAAGGGGTGGCTATTTCTACTTCATTACGTTTACTGATGATTTCAGTAGATACGGATATGTATATCTTTTGAAGAACAAATCCGAGGCATTTGAAAAGTTCAAAGAGTATAAGGCAGAAGTAGAAAAGCAAACTGGCGAAAGCATAAAAACTCTAAGATCTGATCGAGGAGGTGAATACTTAAACCATGAGTTTAAGAACTATTTGAGGGAGTGTGGTATTGTATCACAACTAACTCCTCCTGGAACACCACAATGGAATGAGGTTTCTGAAAGGAGGAATCGTACCTTGTTGGACATGGTGTGATCTATGATGAGTCAAGCAGATCTTCCAATTAGTTTCTGGGGTTATGCCCTGGAAACGGCTGCATATACACTAAACCGTGTTCCTACTAAAACGGTTCAACAAACTCCATATGAGATATGGACAGAGAAACGGCAAAGCATGTCCTTTATGAAAGTATGGGGATGTGAAGCATTTGTGAAACGCCTAACATCAGACAAGCTTGGACCGAAATCTGAAAAATGTAATTTTGTGGGATACCCAAAGGAAACAAAGGGTTATTCTTTCTATAGTCCCTCGGAGAACAAAGTAATTGTTGCTCGAACTGCTGTATTCTTGGAAAGAGAGCTAGTCTCTAGAAAAGACAGTGGGAGGAAAATAGATCTCGATGAAGATCGAGAACCACTTGATAACATTGAACCAGAAGGGGAGCATGAGCAAGAAATACAAGATAACATTGCTCAAGAAACACAGGTTGTTCGTAGATCTAGTAGGATTCGCCATGAGTCAAAGAGGAATTATGGATTTCTCTTAACTCAAAATGACGATGTGATGCTCATAGACCAAGATGAGCCTCTCACCTACCAAGATGCTATGAACTCACCAGACTCTGAGAGATGGCAAGAAGCCATGAATTCTGAGATGGATTCCATGTATGAAAACCAAGTATGGACTTTGGTTGATCCACCTGAAGGGGTAAAACCTATAGAATGCAAATGGATTTTCAAGAAGAAAATCGACATGGATGGTAAAGTACAGACCTATAAAGCTCGACTGGTTGCAAAAGGTTTCAAACAAATTCATGGTATTGACTATGATGAAACCTTTTCACCAGTAGCAATGATAAAATCCATCAGAATTTTGCTTGCAATAGCGGCTTACTATGATTACGAAATATGGCAGATGGATGTCAAAACAGCCTTCCTTAACGGAAGCCTTGAAGAGGATGTGTACATGACACAACCTGAAGGTTTTGGAAATCCAAAGGATGCCGGAAAGGTATGTAAGCTGCATAGATCCATTTATGGATTGAAGCAGGCCTCTCGGAGATGGAACATCCGGTTTGATGAAATAGTCAAAGGTTTTGGCTTTATTCAGAACGTGGATGAACCATGTGTTTACAAAAAGGTTAGTGGGAGCCATGTGGCATTCCTAGTATTATATGTCGATGATATATTATTAATAGGGAATGACATTCCTTCTCTACAGGCTGGAAAGACTTGGTTAGGACAAAGTTTTTCTATGAAAGACTTGGGCGAGGCTACCTATATATTAGGGATCAGGATCTATAGAGATAGATCAAGAAGATTAATCGGCTTAAGCCAGAGTACATATATTGACAAGATTTTGCATCGTTTTGGAATGCAAGATGCAAAAAGGGGATATGTCCCCATATCTCATGGGATAACGATCTCAAAAGAGAATGGTCCTAAATCATTGGATGATAAGGACCGCATGAGTAAGATTCCATATGCTTCAACAATTGGATCTATCATGTATGCAATGATATGTACTCGTCCGGATGTCTCGTATGCTTTGAGCATGACGAGCAGATACCAGTCTAATCCAGGTGAAGGTCACTGGACGGCGGTCAAGAATATTCTTAAGTACTTGAAAAGGACTAAAGATTCATTCTCGGTGTATGGAGGAGAGGAGAAGCTAACGGTAAAGGGTTACACGGATGCTAGTTTCCAGACTGACAGAGATGACTCTGTGTCTCAGTCTGGATTTGTGTTTTGCCTAAATGGAGTTGCTGTAAGCTGGAAAAGTTCGAAGCAAGACACAGTAGCTGATTCTACAATGGAATCCGAGTATATTGCGGCATGTGAAGCAGCCAAGGAGGCTGTATGGATACGGAAGTTCATTACAGTACTTGGTGTAGTTCCATCGATCGCAGATCCCATAGATCTTTACTGCGATAATAATGGAGCTATAGCACAAGCCAAGGAGCCCAGAGCTCACAGCAGAACAAAGCATATACTTCGGAGATATCACCTTATTCGAGAGATAAATGATAGAGGAGATATTCACATATGTAAAGTGCATACTGATGATAATATTGCAGACCCGCTGACTAAGGCTCTATCGCAACAGAAGCATGAATGTCACACTAGTAGCATGGGTATTCGATACATGAATGATTGGCTCTAGTGCAAGTGGGAGATTGTTAGTATTGGTGCCCTAGAGTCAATACAATCAATTGTATTTGTGTTTGAGTGATTTTATATATTTGATATATATATTTATTATTGGCTTTATTTACTGCGAAATAAATAAAGTATAATAAATGTCCTTGGAATCTTGATACAAATTATGTAGTTGCAAGTATGTGACTTGAACATGAGATTATATAATGATTGTATCATATTCTTAAATGTCCCTAGCCGAGTATTATTATTACTTAGGACAATAATAATACATTAAGGCTAGTATGTTTATTGACAAGATGACCACATCTCATTGGTCATAAGTATGCAGATACTAAAAGCAATGCATAGGTAACTGTACGAGTACAGGGTACTGGACAGACCCACCGTGAGATACATCATGGTAAATAATAATAATAAATGTGTCATATGTATTCTCATAGTGATAATGGTGTAATGATCCTTAGACCTGAAGTCGTTATAATTCTACATGAGAATTAATATATTTTGAATTCGTCAAAAGTTATCTTTAACCGGATAATGATAAAGGTGAATATCGGATATATTATGAATCATGTGAGAAATATGAACGATCTAGATGGGATTTAAATCTCCTGATAAAGGAGTGATATTATCGGCCTCCTGTTTGAGTGAGACTATGAAATGCATGGCCATGCTCAAATGTGATTTGATTAAATAGTCTACTCATCGATCAAGAAAATGAAGATTAAATTATGAAGAGGATGACACATTACATGCCTCGAGTTTAATCTATAATATCATGATTTAAAGGGATTATATTACATGGAACATTAGTCATAAAAGGTTGATTGAATCGTTGATTTAATTATTGTTTTATTGGGTAGCAATAATGTGTTACTAGACGCCGCTTATTGTTTACAATTTTATTAAAGAATAAAATTGTTGCCAATTAAATAATAACCTACAGGGTCACACACATAGAATGTTTAAAAGGGAAATTAATTTATTTTATGAATTTAAATTAATAATAATTTAAATTATGAATTTAAATTAATAATAAATAATAATTCGAATTTTATGAAATTAATTAAGTGAGACTTGATTAGTTAAAGATAAAATTTGAAGATGTATTTTCTTGACTTATTTGATTAATTAAGTATGACTTAATTAATTTATTTAAATAAATAAGATTTGTTTAAATAAAATGGCCTAATTGTTTTAGGCTCCATTTGGCTTTGTTTTTCTATAAAAGCCAAGTGTTGGCAAGTCACATAAGGTGAGAGGAACTGAAAATTCAGTTTATACAAGAGAGAAACAAAGGGGAAAAATCAAGCTAAGTCAAGAACACATCCAAGGTTATTTATTTTTGGCTAGTACCTCGTCCCATGGCGAAATCGTTCGACGATTCAAGCAAGCATTCTAGTGTGGATACCGGTGGAGGAGTTATAATTTTAGCTCTCAAATCAACAAGCTAGGATCTCCATTTGTCATCCATTGGAAAGCTTAAACAAGGTACAATCTTGTTCTTGAGAATTTTTATACCATGATCATCATTTTATACATGGATCCGGGCTTTGGAATTCGTTTTTAATTATTATTTACGTTATTTCCGTTGCGTTATTATGCCCGAATTCCAACAGTTTGATCTCTCTCGTGATAGGAAATTTGATTTATGGGTAATGGATTATGAAAAAAAATCATGGAGCAAAGAGTATACCATCGACATCACTATTCTTGGTGAGATTGATGTTGATGTTACCGAGGTTATAGGTCTCTGGAAGGAGGACGAAATCTTGTTTAGGTCTCATACTCGAGATTATTATAATCAAAGTCCTGTGATGTACTGGAGTTACAGTATGAGGACAGGTAACATAACAGAGTGTGAAGACCGGAATTTTAAAGCAAGAGTTTTTAGTCTAAGGGGGAGCCTGATTTCCCTCTCTGGTGCTACGGAAGTTTCTTAGTTAGATTGTACAGGTAGATGATTATTTCGATTCAGAATTAGTTATCAATCTTGATTTTGCTATAGAATGAACACGGCTTTTAAGTGATGTAATCAAATTTCCTTTGATAGCCTGGCCTTTTTTCGATTAATCATAGGAAGCAGACTGAAGGATTTCTGCCTTTTCACTAGAAAGCGATCAACATATAAAGCAAGCCTTGACGAAGCAACTCCAAGGGTAAAGATTATAATCGAGCAAGAAGATAACAGTGTTCATTCAAGAAACAAGAGAAGCCATTAACATTAGCAGATTGATAAACTGTGTAAACACATTACTTTAGACATATCTATCTAGTGAGCCAAAATCAGCAAGATGTAGGGAAACTTATTCATTTACAATACATTTTTTTCGATGTACTTTTATTACCGATATTCTAAATTAAAGATAAAAATCACGAGAACGTTATGACTTAAATGATTTTACGGTTTTTTCTTTTTTGTGTAATACACAAAAATCGCGAGAACAATAAAAAATCTACAAATTTTATTACAAAAACATCGGTTCTCGCGATTTTTTGGTTCCCATAACCAAAGCCTGTGTGGACATTCTGTTTCCATGTGTAACATAACGGCAACCTCAACTAATATGTACTGGAGATAACACTTTTGAAAAAAATACATGGCCAATTCTACAACATTCCATTTCAATCTTGTATATCAACACAAATTAATTTCACCAAAACAATATCTCCCCACTACAAAATCATGTAATTTTAATTCTACAATTTACCCAAAACATGTCAAATTCAATGCTAGAACTCAATATAGTGTTCATAGTAGAGTTGATAAAAATGGGTTCTTGAAAAATGTGACCTTCATGCTTCAGTCATTGGATTTCACAAACCCATATGAATGTGTGGATAGTTATGCTTTGATTCTTCAAAAATGTAGAAATCTTGGTGATTTGCAACTGGGTTTTCAAGTTCATGCTCATATGATTGTTTGTGGAGTTGAGTTGTGTGTGTTTCTTGGAAGTCAGTTGGTTGAATTGTACTGTAAGTTGAGATGTGTCGAGTGTGCTCGTCGGTTGTTTGATGAATTGGGTGAGAGAAGTGTTTTTAGTTGGACTTCTATTGTTGGAATGTATTGTGATATTGGTGATTATGAGGAGGTGGTTAAGTTGTTTTATGTAATGGTTAAAGAAGGGGTTAGGCCTGATAATTTTGTGTTTCCAAAGGTTTTTAAGGCATGCGCGGAGTTGAAGGATTATAGAGTTGGGAAGGGGGTTTATGATTATATGTTGAGTATTGAGTTTGAGGGGAATTTGTGTGTCAGGAGGTCTGTGATTGAGATGTTTGTGAAATGTGGGAGGTTGGATATCGCGAGGCGGTTGGTGTTGGATTGTAAGGATGTTGTTATGTGGAACATGGTTGTTGATGGTTATGTGAAGAAGCAAGAGTTTAAAAAGGCATTGCGGTGTATTAGTGATATGAGGGTTAACGAAATTTTACCTGATAGAGTGACATGGAACTCGATTATTTCAGGATATGCTCGAGATGGACAGTTTGAGGAGGCGTACAAGTATTTTCATGAATTGGGTAGGTGGGATAATGATGAAGCCAATGTGGTGTCATGGACTGCGCTGGTAACAGGACAGGAACAGAATGGGAATTATTCCCAAGCGTTGTGTATATTTAGGGAAATGGTAGCTGCAGGAGTCAGGCCAAATTCAATTACTATTGCAAGTGTTGTTTCAGCCAGTACGAAATTGTCTTTGTATAAGCATGGAAAAGAAATTCATGGGTATTGCATAAAAACAGATGAACTGGATTCAGATTCGCTTGTTGGCAATTCGTTAGTTTATTTATATGCGAAATGCCAGCATTTGGAGGTTGCACAGAAGAAATTCGGTATGATCAAACATAAAGATATAGTGTCATGGAATGCAATGTTGTCTGGTTATGCCAGTAGAGGTTATCGCGAAGATGCAATTAAGCTACTCCATGAAATGGAGTTACAAGGAGTTGAACCTGATGTTATTACATGGAACGGACTGATATCAGGGTTTACTAGATATGGTGATGGGAATACAGCTCGAGAGTTCTTCTATAAAATGTGTGTTAAGGGCGTAAGTCCTAGTGTAATCTCTATTTCGAGTGCATTGGCAGCCTGTGCCCAAGTAAAAGATTTGGACTTGGGGAAGAAAATTCATGGTTTTATTATCAGGAAAGAGATTGAGCTCTCCACAGGTGTTGGGAGTGCTCTTATAACGATGTATTCTGGATGTAATTCTTTGGAAACCGCCTGCTCTGTTTTTAATGAGCTCACAATTAAGAATGTTATAATTTGGAACTCAATTCTTGCTGCTTGTGCCAAAAGCGGGTTTGGAGTTGGGGCTCTAAACCTGTTGAGGGAAATGGTTTCGACTAATGTAAGACCTGATGCAGTTACAATGGTTTCAACCCTTCCTGCCTGTTCAAGATTATCTGCTCTACGTCATGGTAAAGAAATTCATCAATATGTCATCAAGCTTGGACTAAAGTCGGGAAACTTTGTTTGGAATGCCCTTATTGATATGTATGGACGATGTGGTGAGATTGAAAAAAGTCGAAGACTATTTGACATGATACCAGAGAAAGATGTGGTCTCATGGAATGTTATAATTGCAGTGTATGGAATGCATGGTCTTGGTATGGATGCTGTCAATATTTTTCGGTCCATGATAGCTACGGGAGTAAAGCCAAACCATTTCACCTTTACTAATCTATTATCAGCTTGTAGTCACTCAGGATTAATAGATGAAGGCTGGAAGTATTATAATATGATGGAAAATGAGTATGCTATAAATCCTGCTATGGAGCAATATGCTTGCATGGTAGATTTAATGGCACGCGCTGGTCAATTAACTGAAGCAGTGGAGTTTTTAAAAAAGATGCCATTTGAGCCCAATGCTGCAATCTGGGGGTCTTTGTTGGGTGCTTGTAGAATCCACTGCAATGTTGATATTGCAGAATATGCAGCAAAGCACCTCTTCGAACTTGAACCGGAAAGTTCTGGCAACTATGTTCTCCTAGCTAACATTTACTCGGTGTTTGGAAGATGGGAAGATGTATCAAGAATACGTTGTCTGATGAAGGAACGAGGGGTGACAAAATCTCCAGGTTGCAGTTGGATTGAGGTTGAAAGAAAAGTTAGCAGCTTCATTGTCGGAGATACAAAGTACCCTTTAATGGACAAAATTTCAGCAAAGATGAATAGCTTGTACACGGAGTTAAAAGACATTGGTTATGTCCCTGATACAAGCTTTGTTTTACAGAACATTGGAGAGCCTGAAAAGGAGTTTAGCTTATGGGGACACAGTGAGAAACTTGCTGTAGCTTTTGGATTAATTAGCACACAAGCTGGAACTCCTTTACGAATAATGAAGAACTTGAGGATTTGCGGAGATTGCCACTCAGCTATAAAGTACATATCGAAGTTGGAAAACAGAGAAATTATTATGAGAGATAATTATAGATTTCACACATTTGTTGACGGTGTATGTTCATGTGGGGATTACTGGTAGACGTGTGTGTATAAAATTCTTATCACTAGTCTTTCTTCTATGTCAAAGCCTGGTGGTCTTTACAAAAACAACCTCTACTTCTACGAATAGATCTGCATATATCATCCCCCCAGCTCCATAAGCATGATAGGACTATTTATATGCTGGTACGTCTGGTCCCGAGACCCTTTTTGTTGATTGGGATATGTCATGAATTCAATCTTGCGGTTAATTCATTTTATTATCTTTTGCTGAACGATGTCGTTTAGAACGATCCCTTGAATAAATATGGGGAATATTGCTTTTAATTACTAGTTGGCTAAGTAGTAGTGGTAGTTATCAAGCCTCCAGTAGTATGAGGACACGTGGCAGTGGGGTATTTGAGACTTGTATTTAAGGCAACATTGTTCTGCAGAATCATTATCGAAGAAATGAAATTTGTTTTTCTTTAATCATTTTATCTGTCTTGTCTTTACTTTTATCCTTAAATCTGAAAACCCTAAAAAATAGTAACAACTTGGTATCAAAGCCGCTCCTTCCTCGGCCACCAACCACCATCATGACTGAAAAACCCACCTTACACACCTATGACTCTACCATTTCTAACATGGAAACACAACTCAATACTATTGAAGAGGCCCAACTCTCTACACAGGAACAACTCACAGCTTTACACACTGGGTTCAGTCAATTAAATCATGACAACAGGGAGATGAAACTGAGCTTAATGAAAATTACAGACTTTTTGGAAAAGGATCTACATAATAGTATCAAGGACGCTGTTCGTGGCCTTCAACCTGTAACCAAGGACCTGGAATCCATCCATCAAACAGTAAGTGCATCTCCCCACACACCTACTAATTTTGCTACGTTTGGTGATTCAAATTTCGGTCCTGAGTCGCATAGATCTCGTAGTGTTAATTGGGAAGGACTTCCTAGGGTGACTGGGCCACAAAACCCTGATATGAATGCCAAACTAATAGATATGTATTCACTCCCAGAATTTCAAACTATTCTTAACTCCAAAATTCCGTCTCCTAACATCGTTACAACCACCGCCTACATCGAAAACCAACCACTGGTGACACAACCTCTACCTCTGGCCTCCACCCTCAATCCTCACGCCTTACCGGTTTATCCTCCCTACTCTATAAACTTCACTACAATACCACAACCCACACAAACCTTGCCAATACACACTACTATTCCATGGGCTACTCAACCACCTTATGTTAACCCACCCTTTCACTCTGGTTCTAATGGGTTCATTCAAGGTGCTTACCAAAATAGAGGTCCAGCTCCAACCTCAAATTTTCGAACCCCAAAGATAGATTTTCCAAAATTTAATGGTAATGACCCTAGAGGATGGCTGAACAAGTGTGAAAAGTTCTTCCAATTCAACAATACTAATGACTTAAGAGCCAGGGTATTATGTGCAGCACTGTATATGGAAAGTGAGGCCGATATATGGTTCAGAACCATTGAGAGGGAGAGGCCTGCACTATTATGGCCTGAGTTCACCACCATGGTATGTCGTCGATTCTCGAAATTGGGGTATGAAAACATTGTAGGCCAATTTAACAAACTCACCCAAAAGGGCAAGGTGGATGAATATATTGGGCAGTTTGATGAATTGCGTAATTATGTGATGGCTGAAGAAGGGTGCTACAGAGAATCTCACTATGTGGACAATTTTATAAGTGGCCTTAAAGAGGAGATAGCCCAATACCTTTACAATCACAAACCACAAACACTACAGCAAGCTCGAGATATGGTCAGGGGACAAGAGTATTTCTTATCAGTACTGGATAAGAGATATAAATCTTCTGCCTCTTCAACTAAATACACCTCTTCCCAACCATATTCTAAATGGTCGTCAACTCCTAAACCTACTTCAGACTCAACCTCCACTGTTCAAACCACTAAGCCAGTTACTGAAGGATTTAGAAAACTTTCATTAGTAGAAATCACTGAAAAGAAACAAAAGGGGCTCTGTTTTCATTGTGACCAGAAGTATGAACCTGGTCATGACTGTAGGAAGAAGAAACTGTATATGATTATGGGGGAGGATCCCAAAACTGAAGAAGTGTCTGAGGATGATATTCCTATCATATGGGAGGAACCATGTCCAGTGCCTATCATTGCTGAGCCCAATGAGGAAGCTAAAGTTTCTCTACATGCCATGTCAGGCACCAAGGGAGCTTGCACACTCAAGGTACAAGGTACAATTAAGGGAAACACTGTCAATATTCTAATTGACAGCGGGTCTACACATAATTTTATCTCCCAACACCTGGTAAAGAAGCTAAACCTGATTGTTCAACCCTGCTCCTCTTTCTCTATAACAGTGGCTAATGGAGAAAAACTACAGTGTGATTCTATGCTGGATAACTTACATTGGTTAATGGCTGGTACTGAATTTTCAGATTCAATGCATGTTATTCCCTTAGGGGGTTATGATTTAATTTTGGGAGTGCAATGGATGACCAAGGTCAGCCCTGTAACTTTTGACTATCACACTGAAAGCATTAAGATTAACTGGCAAGGGAAGGGAGTCAAATTACACCAAATAGAGCAATCAGCAAGAGCACAGGTTGTTCTCGACCATTCTAAGCTAAAACCACATAAGGAGGAAGCCTATTTCTTAATTCAGCTATCAGCAATTGAACCAAGTCACTCTCAAGATGATCAAATACCAGATGGCATTATTCAGGTCATCAACTCTTATGCTGATATCTTTGCTGAACCCTCACAACTTCCAACTAAGAGGACACAGGATCACCACATACCCTTGACTCCGGGCAGCAAACCAGTCAACTCCCACCCCTACCGATGCCCTTTAGCTCACAGAGAGGAGATAGAAAAATTAACAAGAGAAATGTTAGAAGCTGGAGTCATTAGAGCAAGTACATCCCCTTTCTCTTCCCCTGTTCTGTTGGTGAGAAAAAAGGACCATACATGGAGGTTGGTTATCGATTATAGAGCCCTTAATTCGATCACTATAAAGAACAAATTCCCCATCCCTGTCATTGAGGAGCTACTGGCAGAATTGAAGGGTAGCAAGGTGTATTCCAAGCTGGATCTATGAAGTGGATACCACCAGATCAGACTCAATGAAGAGGACATATATAAAACAGCTTTCAAAACTCACCAGGGTCATTTTGAATTTCTGGTGATGCCATTTGGGCTCACCAATGCCCCTGCCTCCTTCCAATCCCTAATGAATGAGGTATTCTCTGATTTTCTAAGAAAGTTTGTA
Source organism: Saposhnikovia divaricata (assembly GCA_036435485.1). Taxonomy (NCBI): domain Eukaryota; kingdom Viridiplantae; phylum Streptophyta; class Magnoliopsida; order Apiales; family Apiaceae; genus Saposhnikovia; species Saposhnikovia divaricata. The sequence continues at coordinate 95,741,013 of CM071594.1, forward strand.
CTTGTGTTTTTTGATGACATACTAGTTTATAGCTCTAGTATTGTAGAGCATAGTAAGCATTTACAATTGGTGTTTGAAAGACTGAGGGATCATAAGTTGTTTGTGAAGAGGAGCAAATGTGCTTTTGCTCAGCCTCAAATAGAATATTTGGGCCATATAATTTCCCATGAAGGGGTGGCTGCTGACAGGAGCAAGATCCAAGCCATGCTTGATTGGCCAATACCCAAGACCATAAAAGCTCTTCGAGGTTTCCTTGGTTTGTGTGGTTACTATCGAAGATTTGTTCAAAATTATGGGATAATATGTAGACCCCTAACTGACCTGCACCTGCTAAAGAAGGGAAAGTTCAGCTGGAATGAAAGTGCAGACCAAGCCTTCAAATCTCTCAAAGCTACTCTAACCAAAACACCCATCCTGGCCCTACCAGATTTCTCAAAACCATTGATATTGGAGACAGATGCTAGTAAGGGGGGAATAGGTGCTATCATGATGCAAGATGGCAGACCCATAGCTTTTCTCAGCAAGGCACTGGGCACCAAGCATCTTGGCCTTTCAACTTATGAAAAAGAATTATTGGCCATAATTATGGCTACTCAGAAGTGGAGAGCATACCTGTTGGGACACCATTTCATAGTTAGAAAAGATCATGAGGCCCTCAAGTATATTATGGAACAAAAGGTAACCACCAGCCTCCAACAGAAGTGGCTTTCTAAGTTACTGGGGTTTGATTACTCAGTACAATATAGAAGGGGGAAGGATAACCTTGCAGCTGATGCACTGTCAAGAGTCTATGGAGATAATGAAGTTATGGCTATACATGTCATTCAACCCATGTGGAAGCAAGAGCTGCAAGCCAGCATAGAAGATGATCCAATTGCTCAACAATGGGTGGCTCAACTGACTATTAATCCTGCTAATGATGAGGGCTATACCTTCCAGAATGGAGAATTAAAGAAGAATGGGAGGTTTTATGTTGGGGCCAGTACTGAATTGAGACTGAAGATATGTGACACAATACATAGCAGCTGTGAAGGTGGTCATTCAGGCATTGCTGCCTCCATCAAAAGAGCTGAACGAACATTTTTCTGGCCATCCCTCAGAGCTGATTTAACTAAGGTGGTGAAGGAATGTGAAATTTGTCAGCGTAATAAGACAGAAAAAATTCATCCACCTGGTCTACTCCAACCAATTGCCATTCCAGCAGCTGCTTGGGAGGTCATTTCAATGGATTTCGTGGAGGGATTACCTAAATCCAAGGGTAAAGATTCAATCCTGGTCATAGTAGACAAATTCACAAAATACTGCCATTTAATTTCCCTTAGTCACCCATACACTACAAGTACCATTGCTCAGTTGGTTATTGATAACGTTGTCAAGTTACACGGGGTACCCATGGCTATAATCTCTGATAGAGATCCCATCTTTATCAGCACATCTTGGAAGGAATTGTTTGCAGCATTGGAAACTAAACTCAAATTGAGCACTGCTTACCATCCACAAACGGATGGGCAGACGGAGCGTGTCAATCAGTGTATAGAAATGTTCTTGAGATGCAATGTTGGACACAAGCCAAACTCTTGGGCTAACTGGATATCCTTAGCAGAGTGGTGGTATAACACCAGTCACCACTCGGCCCTAGGAATGTCACCGTATCAGGCGTTGTATTCTGTGGTTCCACCGTCTATCAATTATCACTATACGAGGACTAATGATGCTCAAGTCAATGACCTTCTAAGGGACAGATTTGCTACCCAGCAGCTAATCAAGGACAATTTGTTGAAAGCTCAAGAGAGAATGTGCTGGTATGCCAATAAGAAGAGGTCTGAGAGGTCATTTCAGGTGGGAGAAGAAGTATTTCTCAAATTGCAACCCTACCGTCAGCAGTCACTAAGTGAAAGAAGGAACCATAAGCTGTCAGCCAAATATTATGGGCCATATGTCATCACTGAGAAGATAGGGCAGGTTGCTTACAAGTTGGCCCTGCCTGAAGGGTCAAAGATTCATAATGTTTTCCATGTTTCCCAGTTGAAAGGTAAGATTGGTGCTAGAAAGGTGATCCAAACCACTCTTCCCACTGCTGATGATACAGGGGTAATCGAACCACAACCCATTGCAGTACTAGACAGAAGGCTAGTGAAAAGAGGCAATAGTCCAGCAACCTTGGTGTTGGTACAGTGGGAAAATGGTACAAGGGAGGAAGCTACGTGGGAGTACTGGGATAAGCTACACGCTAAATTTCCACAATTCCATCCTTGAGGATGTGCTGAAGAGGGGGTTATTGTCATGAATTCAATCTGGCGGTTAATTCATTTTATTATCTTTTGATGAACGATGTCGTTTAGAACGATCCCTTGAATAAATATGGGGAATATTGCTTTTAATTACTAGTTGGCTAAGTAGTAGTGGTAGTTATCAAGCCTCCATTAGTATGAGGACACGTGGCAGTGGGGTATTTGAGACTTGTATTTAAGGCAACATTGTTCTGCAGAATCATTATCGAAGAAATGAAATTTGTTTTTTTTTAATCATTTTATCTGTCTCGTCTTTACTTTTATCCTTAAATCTGAAAACCCAAAAAAATAGTAACAGGATACATATTCGATTCCTGAGGACTAAAAGAATTTCGTTCTAGAAATCCCAGAAGTTTGAATTCTGTTGAGAATATGACATCGTGGGGCTAAGAAACCTAACTATCATGTAATCTTTGTCACAACTCACGAGTTTAAGGATCACTTGTAGCCCTTGTCACGAGTCATTTTGCAACATAACTAGTATTCTGCTGCCAGATTTTGCTGATATGATCTTTCAAACAAAGCACACTTGTCTAGTGTTTGTCTGTTAATTAATATTCTAATTTCAAATATTGCACAACAAAGACCTATCATCTATATTATATAAATTCTTAATCCCTAACCACTACAATAATTAAGTTAATATTTACTTGTAGTTGGGCTACACAATTCTCATGTTATTTTGAAATTTTTTAAAAAAAAACCACAAAACATGTAGTGCTCATATAGGGGGCATGTAGAACCAACCATTTTGTTTTTATATATTTAAGAAAACCCAGAAGGACAAACTATTGTTCATGCACTAAGCAAAACTCCAATATATGGTATATATGAATTAATGCTCAAGTTGACTGCTTTCATCTTGCATATTGTGAGGAACATAAACAAGTATATTTGTCTTTGATAATTATTTTAGAAGCAAAGGGTCACACATGTGATTTAACCACCCTTAAATTCAGGGACAACTTTTTTTATATACTCAATCCTCATTCCAATCCATCAAACCATTTCTTTCATCATCAGCAAAATGCATCAGTTTCAGCCTCAAGTTTCATGTGGTTCTTCTTACGGAACTGAACCAAGCAGCCCTAATGATTCAGCTATAGACACCATGCAGTACTATAGCGCGCCAAGTAGTCCTATTCGACGTATAGGAAGTGCAATATTTGGATATGAGTCCGATATGCAGAGTACGAATGAGGAAGATACAAACTCCAACTTGTTTGAGTTTACAAAATTTCAAGGGTTTTGTAATGATTCGGAGTTTGAATACGAAGAAGTGAAGAATGAACCGATCAAACGTGTGGATTCGTTGCCTACAATGGCGTTTGCGGACGAGTTATTTTTTAATGGTCAAGTGAAGCCTCTAAAACTCCCACCTCGCTTACAAAATCGCAATGCAACAACTTGTCCTAGTCCAACGATGTCACCAACATCTGTGATTAACATTTCCTTTGCAAGAAAGAACATTTGGAACGATGATTTTGATCCATTTATGGCTGCTTTGGACAAAGTGAGGGAGGAAAACAGAGGAAGAAAAAGTGTTCATAGAAGGTCACAATCTCATTCACCATTTAGGCCCACCAGTTGTGAGTGGCCAGTTGATACGAGCCGTTTGAATGAGGACAGGCACCAGCAACCTGAGAAGTTCGGACCCTTGGAACATGGGTTGGCCAAGCCTAAAGGCTCGGCCTATGCAAGATGGGCTCGACATGGATCCATGGAGGACAATAAATTGACTTTACTCATTGACTCAAGTCCAAAAGCTCCAAGTAAGCTCAAGGGGTTGAGTTTTAGGAAAAAAGTGAGACCAGTCAAAGTAGGCCAGGACGAACCAATGAAGCCTGCGTTGAAGAAATGTAAGAATGATGAAGAAAGTGAAGGTAATTCTAGTGGAGATAGGAACAAGATAGAAAAAGTGAAGGGAATTCTAAAAAGATATACTTCACTTAGGAAAGAAAAGAGCGAAAAGAAGGTGCCAGATCAAGATTCAACAATGTGGAAGCCTGGTCACTTCAAAAGCTTGAGCTCTAAATTTAGAAGAAACAAACATGGGAGTGGACAGCAAAAAGTTTCTAAAGAATCAAAGATGGTGATAGTACCATTCAAGCCCGCAAAACTGACATTATGTTTGGGGTATGGTGGTGCTGACAGCCCAAGAGCCTAGATTGTGTGTATATTTTTCTTTCTGATTACGATGATTGGATATTTGTTCTTTGTAATCCTGTACAACATTGGTAAACATGTCCTGTTTAATTGCTTGAAGGAGATGTAGCTTTATATTTTTCTGGAAATAATAGTTGGATATTTTTTTTTTCCAAGTTCTGTTAGAGGCTTTAAAACATTATACCATATCTAAAAAAGGTTTTCCAACTGCACTTTTCTCATCATCATTATGTTTATTGAAAATTTAATCTCCTTATATGCCAGTGTGGTCTCATGAATGATGTTTTCCGTCTGGTTAATAAAATTAACCTGATATTGCACAGTGATAAGTTTTATACAAACAAAAATATATTAGGCACAAGCTTGTCTATTACATTACATTACTAGAAATACAAACGGATATTGTTGTTGTTTTTCAAGCTACAAACCGGCTCTATTTATAGCCTTGCAATGACATGGCTGCTACACACCAACTCTTACTGTTGCTTCTTTTAATAGTCATCTTCTTTGACATCCTTATTTCTTGGACTTCATAAATAACTGCTGCTTGTGTTCATATAGGAGCGGACCACCAGCTGGGCTGGGGTTAGTGGTAGCCCAGGTGAAATTTTATCAACCCATGTAACACATAGTTTAAAAATAAAGCCAACCCGGGTAAGAAAAAATATAGCCCTATTAATTATGCTGAGCCCAGCCCATATGGTGAACATACTAGGACAACAACAATGAATTAATTGGTTCAGCCGGTTGATCTTAGTGGTCCAGCCCATTTCACTTAATTGTGTATCCAATCAAATTGTCCAGCTGATTGGATCACCCGAACTCACTACTCAGCTTATTGGCAACCTTCAGTCTTGTAACTACATATCTACACTAAAATGTAAGTATGTATCTTTTAATTTATACTAGCTTATAATCCGCGAAGCACGGATTTCTTTTGATATATTATAAATTTTATTTTATACTATAATTTTATTTTTATACAATCATTATTTTTAAAAAATATTTTAATGTTAATTAAATATAAATTTAATTAATGATATGCATGATTTAAAATTTATATTATAAAATTTTAAGTTAATATGTTTTTGATGGGATTCGAACCTTGAATTTTTAGTAACGTAATTTAATCAAAAAATATATCTTATAATTACTTATAACGGCTCTTATTAATTAATAAAAATCTAACGGTAATATAGCATAATATTTTTGGGTATACATTACCGATTGCAAAATTATGTTTTAAATTAAAATGTAATGTATTTAATTAGAAAAGAAAATTGATGATTGGAAGATATAGTACTTTTGATGTTTTTAGGTGTTTATAAAAAGTAATATCAGCTAAAAGTAAATATGAAAAAGGCAATCGACTAATTATCACTAACTATATTATGCTTTCATTTAGTTTATTAATTAGGATTACCAAAAGATGCACAAATTTTTTTATTATCTAATAAATTTAATTTTGTTTTACAATTATAATTTTATACCATCATTATTTTCATTTTAATTTAACTAATTTAATATAAATTTAATTATTGGTATGCATGGTTTAAATCTTATTTAATCAAATTTTAAAATAAACATGTCGTTGACGAAATTCGAACCTTGAAATTTTAGTAAATTAATTTAATCATATAATATATCTGCTCATTAGATCTAATGATTCTGATTTTTTACTAAAACTCTAACGGCCATTATTCGTTGTTTACGGATTTCTATTATATTTATTAATAATTAGAAGATATATTGAGATATTCTTGGGTATAATAATGTGAGTAATGTGAGTAAATCTTTTCCTATTTTTAATTGTAATCTAGTACTTTTATTACTTATTTTATGCATATGTTGGATTTGTAGTTAATATCATGGTTGAACTTCTAATATTCATTTTACATTTTTAAGCTAGTTTATGCATTTGTCATTTATGTTAATTATAAGGAAAATTACTCTGGCCCCTGTGGAATAAAAAACCTGGGTCCGCCCCTGTGTTCATACATTACACTTTTCTTCACATGCCTACCATTAGCCTACAATTCTTGGCTAGCCTACCATATTGAACAATCTTACATAATGTCCACTTCATTAATGGAGTAACAAAGATGATACCAGAATACAATTTGGAGTTTACCTTGTGTCTTTTGTGGTGTCCTTACTACTACAACAAAGACCTTATTTATAGGCTATACTTGCATGTTGAATGCTCTCATCCCTTACATCATTGTCCAGCTATTTGTATTAATGTAGCCACCTTTGTTGAACCTGCCTTCTTTGTTTGTAGCCACCTTTGTTGAACCTGCCTTCTCTGTTTATATGTGTAGCCTACCATATTTGACAGCTGCGACTGCATACATTCGCAATACACAATTAAGTTTATTATTGTGAAGGTGATACAGTAGGCTAAAACAATAGACCCAAAAAATAATATCCAACAATATCGGTATCAATATCTGTTAAGTAACCAACTCATCTAAAACCTTAAGGTGTTAGAGAAAGGCCCAACCGGATCTTTATATTATATTCTAACACTCCCCCTCACTCGAAAGCCCATTTTTGGGATCAAAGAGTGGATCACGGGTGCTCATCTTTGGAGCATAACTTGCTTTCGTGAGAGTGGATCACGGACGCTCATCTTTTGAGCATAACTTGCCTTCGTGTCCATATTAAATATTGAGAATATTGGGGGTCGCAGAGAGTCGAAAGTGGGACCTCTGCGTACCTGAGCTCTGATACTAAGTAACCAACTTATCTAAAAACTTAAAGTGTTAGAGGAAGGCCCAACCTTATATTATATTCTAACAATATCAAATCCACTATGCAGTCTGAAAATCCCTAAAAGAATGATAATGTCAGATGGGACAAAGTGGCTTGCCAGAAAAGCCTACCTTCAGCCTGTATAGCAGAATGTAAAATTGTTAGTATCTATTGTTTGATGTTATCCATAGTAGCTCTTGTTTGATCATAAAATTATTTTGCCCATTTTTATCTGCAGTACTTAACTGTAGTATTGCTTATTACTAGGTAAATCATAGATGGGGGAACTTTCCTTTTAGCAACACACATGTTTTAGCATGCTCATTTAGTTTCTTACGGTATCATAGGCATTTGAACTTTACTATTTATTTGTTATTATTCAGCTTAACGTATATGAATAAACTTATTTTTAGTTTGCTTGAGTGAGTTTGATCACCTTAAAATGCTGCAGAAACTTATGCACAGGAGAATGATTAAGCAAGGCACATATATTGTACAAATGGTCTTAGAATACTATTTTCTTTTCCTTTACTCTTTTTAATATTTCTTTTGGCGAAAGTCGACTTCAAAAATTTAAAATAGGAAGAGTAGGATGTCAACATATCGACTAGGTTATATGCAAGGATGACTGTTGAGATTATGTAATGGGAAGAATAGGATTGCAAATTCTGAGAAATGTCTTTGTGGGTGGTAAAGAGCACCAGCATGCAGTATGGCATCATTTCCTTACAAATTCTTTAGCCTCTGAGAGTTAGCTGCTGATATCTGTTCGGATTTTGGGTGCATAATCTTTTTAAAACCATTCTGAGTGCTTCAGCAGGAAATATTGTTGTTTCAGTTGCTTTTCACTACTGGTTTTTGTATTTTTCTTGGTGATTCTCTTATTTCATGGAAGAGTAAGAGCATGATATTGTTTCTCGATCATCTTCGGAAGCTGAGTATCGTGCCATGGCTTCTACTACTTGTGAGGTTGTTTGGTTACGTCGGTTGCTTGCATATTTGGGTGTTAAACTTACTCGTCCTACTCCGTTATATTTGTGATAATAAGAGTGTAGTCTATATTTCTCGTAATTTCGTATTTCATGAACGTACTAAACATATAGAAATTGATTGTCATGTGACTCGTCATCATTTGCAGCAGGGTACCATCACCTTACCTTATGTCCCTTCTACACTTCAGATTGCTGATATTTTCACAAAGTCTCACTCTGTTTCGTGCTTCCATTTCTTATCTGACAAACTCTCAATGCTCATTGTTGCAGCATCGTGAGTTTGAGGAGGGATGTTAGAATATATGCATATTATTGTAGTAAGGGTATTTTTGGAATAAGGGTATTTTCGGTACTTTATCTTATATAAGTTTACTATATAAGTAATGATACATGTATTATAAACTTTGGCTTGATCATAATAATATTTGGTTTTTCTCTTTATTCTAACAGCTTTTACCTTTACATTCTTTGTGAAACAAAAAGGGATCAAACTAAAGCGTTTTTAACTTTCAAATATTTGTTTGATATTATCACCATCAATTTTTAAAATAAGAAAGAGATGTCTAGCTACTTGTTAGAGATAGGAATTTGATTAAATTATCAAATAGCAATCTTGTGTCATTACATACAGATTCTTTTCCATGGAATAATCTTTACTAATACTTTAGTTCTTTGTCTTCTCTTCCTATTATGTTTCTTACCTGATTGAAATAGTGCATTGGATGGAATTAATATAATAGAAATGGTAGTAGCATATTTGTAGAACTATTTGGTGGAAAAAGAAAAATGCCTCGTATAGCTTACACGGAATACAATAAGCTACGAGTGAGGTAGACATCCAAAAATAGTAGGGGAAGATCACAAAAGGGTATCGACTCTTTACTCGCCCAAGATTTCAATGACACAGTTGCGACAGATAAGAAAACTACAACCATCGCATTCATATAAGATCTTCAACTTATAGCTGTCACGACAATTTCCCACAAGTCTACAAGGGAGAATTCTTTCTTATAGACCTCTTTAAAACAAATGCAAGCGTGTGTGGTTGATTGCTAAAATAAGTTCAATGGTGCCCCCTAACTTAATGCTTTCATACCAGCGAAGGCAGTCATAGTGAAAAGAATGGTCACATTCACCACAGTGATAGAGCCACAACTATTTGTTAACTTGTTCTTCACATATTGCACAATAAAATACTCCCTCGTAACAGAATGGAGGGTGTCTCAAGGTTGAAGGATGAAGATCATATTTATGGTTCATCCTTCTCGGATAAAATGCAGAGAGTATATTAATCTGGAAGTCACTGAAAGTTTTGCATGCATATTGTTATGCTCAAAATTCGACATGGATATATTAGGATGCATCCGGGTCAATTATATTTTAAACTGAGAATCAATTGAACTTAATTATGGATTTGAAGTTATAGGACACGCAAAGGACGCGTTCTTTGAGGATGCGCCCTCGCGTAGAGGACACGCCCATGCATACAGGACGCGTCCTCCATCATTAGAGGAAATGAGTGATTTGAAGATATTTATGAAGTTGGTCGTGGATGGGTCGTTCGTGGACAAGCTATTGAAGAATTCCCTCCTGGGTATACCAGGAGAGGGAAGCCCGTCGTAGAAGGCCTCCAAGGGTATTCATGGGTGTTGAAAACCCTCTCCTGTATTCAGTGGGCGCGCCTTCGCTGGGGAAGTAGGGAGATTCTTGGTGTGTGCTTTCGAGCTCTGTTCTTGTTATTAATGGTTGCGCCCTCATTGGGGAATTTTGGGGTAATCTTGTACTTTGCACCTAAAAGCTTGGGATCACTTGTCCTGCTATCTGGTGGGTAAGGATGCATTCCACACTTGGAGTAAACCATGGCTATACCTACGGCCATGAAATTGAGAAATAGCCGGTAGCGGTGAGGACTAGTCCTCGACGGGGAAGTTTCCTTATCCACGAAGTCCTGAGATCATGGACGGGCCTTGGGCCTTTGTGGTTAGGCCTCATAGTGGAACATTCCTGAAGCTGGGCCGATTATTCAAGAAACTAAGTCCGTCTAGGTTTCTTGCTCTCCAAGAACTACATATGGCTTGATCCCCTATAAATACCAGGGTACGTAGGCCGATAGAGGGGTTGGAAGTTGAAAGCTCTGAAGCGACCACCACTAACCCTTAATCAATCTCAACCACCAATTATCTACAACCACCACACACCACTAGTTTTTCCGGTGAACAACCACCGTCGTAGATCTTGATTCCGGCGACGTACCTCAAAATTTGTTGTTCCCAAATTCCTCCATCAACAAATGATAATATGTTTGTATAGATACTTTCATAGTCCTAAAATAAAAAGCTTAATCTTATAAATGATCATTAATTTATAAATTAGCTTAACTAACAATATATGTACAAAGTTATGGTCAAGATACAAGACATGATGACATAATGCTTTGCGAATTAGAAAAGTTTAAATGTTTAGGGATCGTAATGTTGGAAAAAATAATTCAGGGACCTAGACAATAAGTGACCTATAGTTTAGGAATATTTGAATTAATTATACCAATTTTTAGATATTCAAAATTCAGCTATATAGATATCCACTATTATTTCATATGTTTAATTCATTAAACTAATTATTACTTTATTTCAAAAGGAATAAAAGTATAAAAGTTTGGTATATTTTAGAAAGTGAGTTGGGGCTATAATATGTATCTTGTATGTGCACCTTTTTATGATATTGTAGTGTATAATGTATTTTTATTATTCAAATATTATACAACTTACTGATAATTATGTTTTTCATATTTAAGAAGTTTGAAGTCATAAATAAAACAAATACTTAATATTTGTATGAATTTTCAGAATATTAAGTTGTTACTTGAAATGATAAAATTTATGTATTGCATGTTTTTTAAATAAAAATTGAGTGAATCTAATTTCATATCCAAATTTTTTTAATTTTAGATATTCAAAATTCAGCTATATAGATATCCACTATTATTTCATATGTTTAATTCATTAAACTAATTATTACTTTATTTCAAAAGGAATAAAAGTATAAAAGTTTGGTATATTTTAGAAAGTGAGTTGGGGCTATAATATGTATCTTGTATGTGAACCTTTTTATGATATTGTAGTGTATAATGTATTTTTATTATTCAAATATTATACAACTTACCGATAATTATGTTTTTCATATTTAAGAAGTTTGAATTCATAAATAAAACAAATACTTAATATTTGTATGAATTTTCAGAATATTAAGTTGTTACTTGAAATGATAAAATTTATGTATTGCATG